>OZ020314.1:34262824-39262824 GCA_963971305.1 Arcuatula senhousia | reverse complement strand
TGTAGATTGGTCGAAAAGCCATATTTGACCAATGGCTAATATTTTAGCCGACAAAAAAGCACCGGCTAAATATATCAACTGGTTAAACTTGATTTTTTTACATCAGTCGATGGATGCTTCTTAGCTAGCTGTCAGTAACTTCGAGTGTTCTCAAGAGAGTTTCTTTACGTCCCGTTAATTACTTGTTGTCCTTTTGTCTCTTTTCGTTTGATACTTTCTTGTTGAATTGGACTTCTATCGATTTGATTTTTACTGTGTGTTAGTTCATGTAGTTTGTGATTTGTTATTGATTATCAATAGGGGGAAGGTTGGCGCAAAAAAAAACTAGTTTAACTCCGCCACATTTTAATGTGCCTATCCTAATCCAGGAATATTTATCAAAGCTTATGTTTGTATTTAGTCGAATTTATTTTAATTGTTTTTTTGTCAAGAAGAGGGTCTTTCATTGCACTTTGGGATTGGGCTTGAATCATATGTATTTTATTTTCAATCCAGGGGCCAATTGAAAAACAGCGAGCAGCGACCGCTGGTCATATTGAAGACTGCTGGCTCTTTTCCATTGTGGATATTTAAAATATACGTTTATAATGTAGGTTGTGTCGCGTACACTTATTCCACATGTCATTTTCTTCTATTAGCCAATGGATATTTTTTGAGCAACAGAAAATAACCATTAGATAAGAGTTATCCAGTAGATAACCAAAGTTAACCACTGGTTAACACTAACCAGAGTTTCGAGCAACCCAATCCAGAGGTTCGGACAACAACTTTTCCAACAACAGTACCAGAGGTTCAGACAACAATATCCCCAATAAAAACACCAGAGTTTCATACAACAACATCCCCAACCAAACACCGGAGGTTCATACAACAACACCCCCAACAACAACAACGGTGGTTCAGACAACAACATCCCCAACAACAGAACCGGAGGTTCAGACAACAACATCCCCAACAACAACACAGGAGGTTCAGACAACAAAATCCCCAACAACATGTGGTTCAGACAACAACATTCCCAGCCATAACATCAAAGATTTATACAACAACATCCCCAACATCAGACCCGAAGGTTCAGACAACATTAGTCGAAACAACAACAACAACAACAGAAGTTCATATAACAACATTCCCAACAGCAACACCAGTGGTACATACAACATTCCAAACCACAACACCAGAGGTTCATACAACAACATCCCCAACAACACCAGGGGTTCATACAACAACATCCCCAACAACCACTAAGGATGATCAGATAACAACATCCCCAACAACACCAGAGGTTCAAACAACATTAGTCAAGAATGAAAATTCAGATGGTCCAACAATTTTACCGACATCTGTACAGACAACAAAAACTGAGGATCAATCATCATCATTTCAAACCAAGACTACACCGTCAGAGTCATTAACATCAACTACAAAAACGCTGTACATGGTCTGATTTCACAACAAACATCAGTACTGGAGGGTATATTAAACATTTCTTTCTTTTTCTTTTCATTGAGTTAACATTGCACAATTTTACGCCAAAACAATTAAATGTATTTCTGTCTTTTAAGTTCAAATTTATTTCCTTCGAATCAGATAATATTGATTTGTGATGCAGTTTATTTGATCTTGCTCATTCAAAGTATGTATGATTATTTATTAAGGCGTTACTTTGTGATTGTTTTGTTTGTTGTAATTATTTTGATTTGATGCGTTTTTTTATGTTAAAACATTTTGATTGATATTTTGAAAAGGAGGATCAGATAACATTAGTCGAAACAACAACAGAAGTTCATACAACAACATTCCAAACAAAAACACCAGAGTTTCATACAACAACATCCCCAACCAAACACCGGAGGTTCATACAACAACACCCCCAACAACAACACCGGTGGTTCAGACAACAAAATTCCCAGCCATAACATCAGAGATTTATACAACAATATCCCCAACAACAGAACCGGAGGTTCAGACAACATTAGTCGAAACAACAACAACAGAAGTTCATACAACAACATTCCCAACAACAACACCAGAGGTTCATACAACATTCCAAACCACAACACCAGAGATTCCAACAACCACTAACGAGGATCAGATAACAACAAAGAACACCAAAGGTTCAAACAACATTAGTCAAGAATGAAAATTCAGATGGTCCAACAATTTTACCGACATCTGTACAGACAACAAAAACTGAGGATCAATCAACATCATCTCAAACCAAGACTAGACCGTCAGAGTCATTAACATCAACTACAAAAAAAAACGCTGTACATGGTCTGACATCACAACAAACATCAGTACTGGAGGGTATAATAGAAATTTCTTTCGTTTTCTTTTCATTGAGTTAAGATTGCTCAATTTTACACCAAAACAGTTTAATGTATTTCTGTCTTTCAAAGTTCTTATTTATTTCCTTCGAATCAGAAAATATTTGAATTCATGATGCAATTTTATTTGATTATGTTCATTCAAATTATCTATGATTATTAATTAAGGGGTAACCTGTGATTGTTTTGTTTGTTATAATTATTTTGATTTGTTTATATGCGTTTTTTATGTTAAAATATTTTGATTGATATTTTGAATAGTATACTCTCTAATTATAATTTTGCAATATACTTATAATCAGAAAAAAACTGTTTGCTTGTATTGCTTATTAATACAGTCTAACGCATAACTGCAGGATAAATTTGACAGAGTCTGAACACTAGATAAATTCTAAGCAAAATATGTCTTTGTTATTTGGTCTAATAATCATAGTAGGGTAGTTTTGGTTCACGAGATTCAAATATATTCATCATTTGATCCCTTCAAAATAGTATCAAGTCATGTGAAATTTCTTGCACATTTATATATTATTATATGCTTATTTATCTAATTGGTACACTGATAAGATAACTAGAGAGAATAATCAACATTAGCATTAAAAACTAACCTCAATAGCTATGAAAAGATCTTACATTATTTCTTAACACTAGGACGTGTAATGCAGATATTAAATAAAAAGAAATAAATAGTTTTTATTGACCTTTGTAATTATATAAGTATTTGAATGACACAAGTTCAACAGATTAAACGAAAATAAAACAATTTGAAAACATACCAAAAAGTTTATCTCATATCTTTTAGCCCTAACGTTTTTATTATTTTTATGGATTTTAACGACCTGAGCAGCAAAAGTAACTTACATTTACCAACCGGATTTTCAATGTAAAAGTACTAGAAAATATCAAGACATTGATAAATCAATATGTCAAAGTGTTAAATAAAGAAATAAAAATACAAAATCTGACATATCAAAAAGTTGCATTTGGTATTTACGTAAAATTTCAAAAATGAAAAAAAACATGCAGAATCAATATTACATGTACTTTTGACAAATATGTCTATATGACAAAACTGCGCTTTGTAGGTATCATTATATTTTTCAATTATATTTAACATTTTAAAACAAGAAAAATACGCTAAGTAATGTGCTAGAATACAATGGAAAGCTGTGTACATGTATGACTATATTAATATTATTCCCTCATTGCTGAAGCATAAGCGAGAAAAGCATAGTTAGTGTAATACATGCTCCATGAAAAAAAGTTCTTAACTATATAACTGTAGAAATGAACTAACTATCATTAGAATAGACACTTGCAATTTAAGCATAACAACAATACAATGTGTTTGAGAACATGTACATTTTTTAAAATAGTTCAATAACAGATATTTGTTGTATTGATTGGAAATGTTTATTTGTTTACATGAAGGTAGACATCAGATCTTTTTTTTTTTGGCTTCCAATATTTTTGTTTGTTAAAAAAGCCAAACAAAACATGCATAAATTGGCTTCAAATAGTCTCAGTTTATTTTTTTTCATTGGGGAAAATACATTTTAAAGTTATATACAATATATATAGCAATAATAATATATAATATATAAAAATAGCAAATATATCCATATTTAATTTATTCACATATTATACAGTTATCAGTTGAAATAGTATTTAATATCAAATAAAATACAATTGTTTTCATAATTCAAAATATTTATATTAAATTACTATGATTACCAGTTGATTAAGACATTATTTAGAATGAAAACAATAATCATTCAGATAACAATTGATGGATCCAATACAGGTTTTCAATAAATGTTTAAAGTAAAAGTTTTGATGGATATTAGATAAACAGTATGTTTATTTCATTTCAAATTACTAGATAGAATAACACGAAGATAAAATAATAGATTATTGTGGTAGATTGCAACTTAATAATTTTTAATTCAGTAAAATTCAAAATCAATCATTTTGCTCAAGATCATAATGAGAAAACTGACATAAGGAAAAAGCGGTTTTCTTTTTAGAAAATAAGAATAACAACAGCAGAGTTCCTTCCGAAAAAATGTTGCTACGTTTTACGCAAGTTTCGTGTATTTAAGATTTATCAGAGGTGATATTCCTAACATATTTTAAATGCGTGTACTATATACACATGAAGAGCATAGATCATTTAAACTATAAACAACCAGGGAAAAAATATCTTACACAAACCGTAGATTTAGGCTTCTGTCAGTTTTTATTTGTGTATGTAGAAGGAAAGACCTTTTATTGATTTTGTGAATTGAAGTTAAGAAATTTATACTTGTTAATATATTTATGCCCCCGCTTCGAAGAATGAATATATTGTTTTATCTGTTGACAAATTTTATATTTATACTCATAAACCAGCTACTAAAACACCAACAAATGACCAAGGTGGCTTATTTTTGGTATCAAGCTGATATGGTAGTTTTATCGACAATCTACTTTCGGGTAATGAACTTTTGGTATAACAATTAAGTTAGAGATACATTGTGGAATATATTTGTAGGTCTATCGAACATGTAATACAATGTTTGGAGGACTTATTTTTGCATCGTTTCTTTTTCTCATTACTTATTTTTTCTTCTTTTTTTCCCTTTACCGTGAACTTGTCCCGAAACTTCTACGGAACTGTTCAAAGGATTCATATGATACTTGCAATTGACATGAAGATATTCTTGTTAACTTTTCTGTCACATTTTTTAATCACTAGTTAAAACTTATCAACAACGTTGCTGATATTTGATAGTAATATCAAGATGTGATGTATGTTATATTTAATAGATTTGGGTATTAGTTCTACAGTCTGTAGATCTAGATCTTGCATTTTTGATACAGTTACTTTTAACTTAACATACATGTACCAGTAGATGTGAAAGCGGGGGCATCACTAGTGAGTATTTTCTCACCGATTTTATTATTGTAACTATTTAAAACGGTGCCAATGGAGGTTAAATGGGACTTGTACATTTAAGTTTGATGTTATTTTATTGATCTCACTAGCAGAGTGCCAACCTTTTTGTTTCATATTTATTATTTTTTTTTATTTGTATTGATATTTTGTTTCATTTTTGTATTAAATTATAGAGTTAAATTTGTTGTTTTTTTCTTGTTCTTTAACGTGGGCATTCTCTATAATCGTCAATCGTCTAACTAAAGCATCAGATTACTAGGGGCATTTGAATCACAAACCTAAAACATGGGTTGTCTGTTATTTGGTTTTGTAGTATTGTTGGTTATTAGCAAATGCCTTTGATCTTCCAATTGCTGGTCATTCAATGCAAGCTGAGCAAGAATCGTACTAAGCCTCATTAAGCGCATCAACTAATGCATTGTCAGATAACAGAAATAGACTTAAACCATCCTTCTGTTTTAAGTGGTCATCCATGCGGAAAATATAGGTCACATAGGGTAAATAAAAGACAGCAATGGTCCTGATTAGGTACACACATTTAAAAAGACATAGTGGGTTTAGGGCTCCGAAACTACCCTCCTTCATTGCGATCTTCAAAGTACAAATAAACACTACATGTAGGTGCACCGATCATACCAATATGGTTTATGCTGCACTTATTTGTATAGTTAGATTTCTTCTGTGTGTGGCTTAGGGTGCCGACGGCATGCTCTGTGAAGTTGAGTTAGTCTGAAGTTGGCTAAAGATAAATGAAAACAACACAAAGTTATAGACAACAAAACATCACAAAAAGGTTACTAAATATTGAGAAAAGAACTTGTTTTACTAATATATGTAGTTCACATGTATCATAATAGACATCAAATAGCAATATATTAAGTTAAGTTAACATAAAGCAGTTTGTCTACATTAAGTGCTGCCATCTCAGCAAGGATCTGAGTCGCATAATACTTTGGAATTGAATAATGTTGAGCTGGTTTCATTAACATACCTTCTTTAGGTGCAGGACACTTGATCTCTACTGCTAATATAGGCTTATCTTGTTCATCTCTCATAAAAAGTTAACCCAGGAAAGAAAACAGGCAGAATCTTTGAAACCAGCGTCGACACGGCATTAATTTCGTTTAAAACACCATGTTCCATCTTTTCCTTGACAGCACTAGAAAACTCAGGTTTTTCCTTCTGAAAAAATACATAGTCAAAATGTTCAAGTTGTTTTTTCATAGCATCTAGGCCGATGGCAGCATATAGCGTACTTCCGGTAACCACCGCAGTTTTTCTTATAGAGTGCAACATTTCACTTCTCTGCTTGACAAATCTATAGTCAATATCTTCCATTTCTACAGTACGAAGCGTATCTTTAAGGTGGGCATAGTTAGACTGTTCAGATAGAGAAACAGTTTTGCTAGTGCTGTATAAATGACTTGTTTTACACAGTTCGGACAATACTATTCCAATTTTCCCGACTAAGTCTAAAAGACAGCTTATGTTACTGTAAATGTCATAATTGTGGGTTTCAATAGCACTAATTACATAAAGGAGCTTGCTTTTTCTCCAATCATGACCAGCCATTTTCTTGAACTTTGACAGCGCCATTTCTTTTGATACATACGCTTCTCGCAATTCATTTATTCTTAAATTTTCAAAATTATTAAAATAAGTTCTCTAAATGAATCAATTGTTTTGGATTTCGATTCCTCTGATATGTTTTCTATACAAGTCCTGCTCTTGATCATCTCCTCTTGCAATCTTGATTGAAGCTCCGTTATCAAGGACTGTTCCTGTTGTAGACGCTGTTGTCGCTCACCTAGAGTTGGAGGACCCTCAAATCCAAATAAATCAATATCACCATTCTTTTCTGTAAGAGAGGAGTTTATCCTCTTTCCATCGAAACAGAGTTTGAAAGTCTGTTTTGGTGTTGCTTGTTCCGAGAACTTCTGGAGTGAGTGAGTGAGTGAGTGAGTTGGTGTTTTACGCCCGTGCAACGCTATATAGGTTATTTACAGGCGATGAACATGAAAAGGATGATAAAATGAACATGAAATGATGATGATAAATGAAATATGGAGATGGGGTGGGAAACAAAGGACCGGTAAATTTTGAAGAACCACAGGAAAAAGGGGAGAGGTGGGTAGGGGCGGAAAATTTAGCCTATGTGGTGCACTACTGGGCGGTCCACAAAGGGGTCTTTTACGTGCATGAAGCGTGGCACTCTCCACACACGTTGGCGCACTATGGTCGGCGGTCAGGGTTTCCGTATTATAGACCTGACAACCCCCGCGGACGAGGGCTACCCTATTCAGCCACCTAGGGTACACACTTGGTCGCTCTGTGGGCTGAGCACTGACCCGATGTCAGAATCCCAAGACCCTTAGTCGCCTCTTACGACAAGCTAGGCTCTGCTGCGGGCCTATTCGTCACCCGGGCCCCGCACGGGACGAGAACTTCTGGAGAAGATGATTGATTATGCCAGGTCTAACTTGGTTAGGTGGTACTGGAGAATCTGAAATATTTTTTACTTTTGAGAACGGTACACAAAAATTTATCTTTGCACTAGATGGATGAAAATTCCCTCTACTTGTCCATTCATTTATTAGATCACCTTTATTCTTAGGTCCACTCATAAATCGAAGCCACTTGGCATGGAACATTTTAAAGCCAATACGCCAAAACATATTTACTGAAGGATCATCATATCTCATAGATGTCGTATTTTCACAATCATAAAATCTAACTACATCTAAAAACAATAGAAAGGCAATATTATTTAATGGAAAGTTGCCGGTGGACAAAAGTTCATTAAATTTTATCCATATGTCAATTTTGCCGGCTTCTTTTAATTTCTCGACGACTTTGGGAACTAGGGCACATAAGATTTTCTCTTCCGAACTATGGTCATTTTCCAAAGGAGGGGCATCTGAAGGGCAGTTCTCATATTGATCTCTCTTGGACTTTTTTGGTATTGGACTAGCAATCGATAGTTCTTTCTCACCTTCTTCAGAAATAACATGTATTTCAAGAGCCTTTGATGTCTCTTGAACTTTGATACGTTTTCCGTTCGTTTCAACATCTTTTGGAATAATGTTGAAACTATGGGTTCTGTAGCCGAGTTTTCCTGATAAGGCATTTAGTTCTAAAACTTTTATTTTAAATATTCCTTTTCATGGCTCTTTGAAGTGTGTGACACTATTTCCGGCAGGGTGATGAACGTAGAGGTGCAATAATAACAACGAAACTTTGGTAGGCATGTTGAATTATCGATGTTCATTTCTTTAAGTAACCTGAAAAAAAATGAAAGTTTAACTGTAAGACATATTCAGTTTGAAAATATCCCAAAATAGACACACTAAACAACATAAGTCATTAACATTTTGGTGATAATAAAGCTAAAAATGAGTTAAGGTTTCATTTTTGGAATGACAAAACCGATTCCTTGAATGAATAGCAATTATGACTAAACCGGATCATAATATTTGACAAAGCCGGATTCCTTCGGCAAACATGGGTCACCAAGAAAGTGGAATAATTTAAAAATTGGAGTGAAATAAAGTGTAAATTATAGCTGACAATGTCTATAATTCATTTTTAAACAATGTTTCATTCAATAGAAGTTAACGATTGTTACCCAAAATTGCGTTTTTGTGCATAATGTGAGCCGCCTCTACAAAAACGTACGATTTTGCCATTGATTCAGTTGATAATCAGCAAGTCAGAGAATAAAACATAACAAACGTGGCATGAATTTATAACGTGTCCCCTTGTTGACAGTTAACCGGAAGTTGACAAAACATTAGGCACCGGATCTCATTGACCACAGTGCTATTGTTTAAGAATGTTTAAAGCTATCAAACAAGAAAATGTTTGATACACATGTTATATAATTGTTTAAATGTTTTCAAATGAAAAGATGTTTAACCTCCGATTATACCCTGGATAATCGGAAAGTTTTCACAGGGATACCTTATTGAAGCTTGGGCAATGAGGTATAGTTGTAACAAGCCATGTTGTTAATAAACGCATTATATTGTTGTAAAAAAAATTATCATTGAAAGATGTTTTGAAAAGAATGTAGAGTTATAACCCATAACAACAAAATTCCTAAAATTTGAAAAGACTTTTTCGGGAAGTTTTTTCAGGCGCCATTTTAGTTTTTCGTGTGGCAAGGTAGTGTATAAAGTTGGAAAATCGAACGTTTTCAAAGAGTGAACTTCAGAAAATGATCTAGATTTAAAATGATCTAACAAATCTTTTGGGTTTTTCAAAACCCACATATGGTTAATTCCACTACGATTATTAATAGTGTCGCAGTATGCTTGTTGACCTTCTTTGACAGCAGACAAGATTTAAATTAAATGGACGGACAGCTCTGTAGTTGAAGATGACGAAGATCCAGCTATATACCTTTCTGCCAAAAAGGTGGGGGTGTTCATTAACTTTGAAAATATCTGCTTTTTTAGTACTAACATTTATCGCTTCCATTTTAACGCTTTAGCGCTTTGATTTATCTATATCTTATATACAGAAGTCAACAATAAATTACAAGCTAAATAAAAATGAAAGTGAAAAATGCGATGGAGAAATAAAGATTGAAGAAATTAATAATGCAATAATTAACTTAAAGTTAGACAAAAGTCCAGGAAAAGACGGCTTGAGTACTAATTTTTATAGAAAGTTTTCGAACTGTTTAAGTCCAATTCTAATGAAAGTTTATAATAGTGCCTATAACAACAATAAACTTCCATTCTCGCAAAGACAAAGCCTGCTTAATCTGATATATAAAAAGAATGACCCAACAGATTTAGCTAATTATAGACCAAGCTCTTTATTAAATACGGACTACAAAATTTATCATATGTTCTAGCAACAAGAATTTAAAAGTAATTCATTTAATTATCAATGCGGATCAAATAGGATATATTAAAAATAAATACATTTGATTTAATTTTCCCCAAATTCAAGATGTAATTGATTATGCAGATAGATTTAATGTTGAAGGAGCAATTTTGTTTATAGATTTTTCTAAAGCATTTGATACTTTGCACTGGAACTTTATGTACTCCGCTTTAGAACAATTTGGTTTTGGCACTTCTTTTTTAAATCGGATAAAAACTCTCTATACAAACATAAGCAGTCTAATAATAAACAATGGCTGGATTTCTGTCCCTGTGATACCACAGAGAGGAATCAGACAGGGATGTTCATGTTCTGCAATAATGTTCGTAATAGCTGTTGAGATAATGGCCAATTATCTTCGAAACAACTCTGATATAAAAGGTATAGAAATTAAATTAGATGGCAAAACTAAAAACTTGAGGAATTTTCAATTAGCAGACGACACCTATTGCTGGGAACAAAAAATGAACTTTAAATTGGCTTTAAATATTATTGAAACCTTCGGAACTTATAGCGGCTTAAAACGTAATAGAAATAAAACCGAGGGGATATGGTTAGGCAAACTCAAGCACAGAAAAGATAAACCAGAAAATATTAATTTTACTGAAAAACCAGTAAAAGTACTCGGTTTATATGTCGGTATAAATAAAGTAGACTGCGATGCATTAAACTGGGAAAGTAAAATTGAAAAAAACTAAAAAATTAATAAAATCTTGGGAAAAAAGAAATCTATCAATCTTAGGAAAAATTCTCATAATTAAAACTTTAATATTACCACAGTTTACATACATAGCAAGTGTTACAAACATTACACAAGACAACGTAAAATTGCTAGAAAGAGAACTATATAATTTTATTTGGAACGGAAAACCGGATAAGATCAAGAGAACAACATTGATAGCAGATTATGAAAACGGCGGTTTAAATATGATAGTTGTAGAGAGCTACTTTAATATGTTAACAACTAAATGGGTAATACGAATAATGCTATCTGAAAATGAAAATTGGTCAGTTATACCGAAAATTTACTTTAATCAATTAGGAGATGATCTGTTAGTCTTTAAAATGAATTAAGATCAAGAAACTTTAAAACAAATAACACAAGTGAAAGAATGGCCAATATTCTATCGAGATGTGCTACGATGCTGGGTTAATTTCTATAGTAAGAAATCAAATAAGCAACCAACAACTTTCTATGAAATAAGAAAACAAATAGTATGGGGAAATAAACTGATCAAATTCAATAACAAACCCTTGATTATGATAAACTGGATAAAAAGTAAGATTTTATACATAAATGATATACTAGACGAAAACAGAAAGTTAAAAAAAGATCACATTTTAGGAAAGCTAGAATTAAAAAAATAACTGGATGGCGGAATTTATAAAATTAAAAAAAGCAATACCTAATCATTGGCTCGAAATCACCGCCAAAGAAAATTCTATTTAAGCAAAACTAAACATAAATATCGAAGAATCAAATTTAGATATATAAAAGTTAATGAAATAGACAACAAAATGATTTATAATGATTTTAAAAACGACAAAGTCGTCGAAAACATAGGTGTATTGAAATGGAAACGTAAATTAGATCTATATAAACCAGCTAGATATCAATAAACTAAAGATCGATGGAAATTATTAAGTTACATACTAGTAACACAAGAACAACCCTTTATTTGGAAAAAGGCTGACTCTCCGTTATGCATATATTGTAACTGCATTGATAATTATGAACACTTTTTCATTGAATGCAGAATTCTCAGACAATTTTGGGAAACGATAAATGAAATTTTGTCAAATATTGGTTTCTCAAGGGGAGTAGAACTAAAAGATTTAGATGTAGGGTGTAAAATATCTCAAGATGAATACCTAGACATAAATATATTGTTTACGATAATTGGCTTCTCAATATATAAATCTTTTTATGCCTCCGAGTGTCGAAGTAAAAGTACAAATGCACTCAAGATTCTTAAAATTGAAATTAACAACTTCATTAAATATTCGACACGAAAACCAAGTCAACGCATCCTTAAAATATCTAAGTATATCAATAATATTATTATATAAAAAAAACTCACCATTTATAAATATTAGTATAATCCAACATCATTATAAAACCACGTGTATGTTAACGACCATGCTGCTCGTGGACTTTTAAATGTTTGTTTATATAGTTATTTATAGAACGTGTCTTACGTATTGATTGTACTGAATTAATAATCTATAATAATCCTTGCCTTTATGTCACCCTGTACATCAAGGTACTAACAAATCAGGGTTCTTTGTCAGCGAAAGCTGTAGCTGACAGAGAAATTGTTAACAGCTTTAGTGCAATAAAGAATATTATTACTGTTAAAAAAAAAAGAAATTACAACTCTGGAACTCACTGAGATGCTTAAAATAATCCTTTTCTGTTCCTAAGTTTGGAATTTTTCGAAGCCTGAAAAAAATAAACAAAAAGACAATTCTTCACACTTAACGGAAACTTACTTGTACAACGTCTGTCTCTGTCTTCATCTTTATATACAATGAAAAGAAATCATAGTATGTCTTCAAGCTTCCAAGATCAGTAGTAAAGCCAGCAAGACTAGGTTTAAATTCGACAAATACTGATTATTTACCCACGTTGTGTTAGACACATAAATATAAAACTTATGAGTTTTTGACTCTTTCCATTTACCCTGGACACATTGATTTTTTACCCAAGTATACAGCTTGTTTTTTGTTTGTTTCCTCATCTTTCCAATGGCTGTCTCATCATCTCTCGACCTTCTAGTGGCAACAGTAGTTGGCGTAGCAGATATAACTACTGCAATCATCACTAGTAGATGGTTTCTGAAATGATTCAAACAAAATAGTTATCAAAATAGTAAAATTACAAATACCAAAACGCGGGTTTAAACGGTCATAAGTATATATCACCCCTTCATAGTTGATCAATGCACAAAATCTATCCATCCATGAAATGTAGCACACTTTGGATAATCTTAAATAACCTCATCTATCAAAATAAATAATTACTATTTATAGACATCATGTAGATTTCTACGTTTGCTGATTAAATATAGTTAAATAAATATTCACCCTTCATAATTATCTTTAAACCCTCTTGTACTGATACAAAAACCATAGTTCCATAAAAAATATTAATTTAAGTATATAGGCATATCTAATGCTGACTTGACTTCGTGTGTTGTATTGGCTTTCTTCTTTAATAATTACTATGATCAATCAGATAGTTTTCTCCAAAAATGATTAGAAAAAGATCTTTGACTGAAAGTCATTTTTATTATTTTCTTGACATCTGAACTATTCCTCGTGTTGTAAAGAGGAAGTTCATCCTCTACGATTTCTGGCTCATTGTGTTTCATGGAATGATTTTTTTTTTTCATTTTTTTTAAGTATCTGAACTGTTCATTGTTTTGTAAAGAAGAATTTCATCCTCTACGATTTCTGGCTCATTATGTTTCATGGAATGATCTTTTTTTTCATTTCTTTTTGTACATATTCCTCTATCTTCTACATCCTCCTTTCATTATTGACAAATGTTTAAACTAAGGAGGCCTGATTTTGCATAATCTTATTAATTCTGTGATATAAAAAAACAGTTTAGTAGAATATGAAGATGAAACCTTTTTGCCTTCCTAATAAAAGAAAAGACATGCGGTAGTACGTTTCATATTGTTCAATTGAAAGAGTATTAAATTTACGAGGGAGAAGATCGAGATCAAGACTTCAATACTGTAGAACCCAATTAAGATCGCGAAGTATTTTTTATCTTTCTGGGTAATAAGTTGGACCCTTTAAATAATCAACCCGTGCGGGTTCCGGGTGGCGAATAGGCCCGCAGCAGCGCTAAGCTTGTCGGTAAAAGTCCACTAAAGAGCGCTCAGAAACCTGAAATCGGGTCAGGCCGCTTTGCCCACAAAGCGACTGGGATGTGTGCCCCAGGTAGTTGAATGGGGCAGCCCTGACATCGAGAGATGCGGGGTCGTCAGGCCATAATGCGGAAAACTTGACCGCAAACCATAGTGGTGCACCGTGTTGGGAAAAATGTCACGTTCCTCGCACGTTAAAGATCCCTGCTGCAGATCTCGGTAAGAGTAGGACCCGTAGGATCCCCATGCAGGAGGCTAAATTTCCCGTCCCTACCCATCACTCCTTTTTTCCAGTGGCAGCCAAAACTCTCCTACCCGATTGGCCTTGTGTCCCTATTTTCTCCACTTCATCATCATTTCATGTTCATTGTATCACCACTTTCATGTTCATCTCCCGGATATAGCCGAAATCGTGCTGCTTGGGAGTAAAGCAATAACTAACTAACTAACTAACTAGATAGTCAGTAAAGTTTTGAATTCCATTTTAAATATTATTATGTTGATTCTGAACTTTACTATGAAGTTTTGATGTGTTAGGTAGAATTAAGAATACATCAAGGGATGAATAATATATGAGATATTGTCCGTAGCAACTCAATATTACACCAATAAAATAATAATCATATGATGTTTTCCGAATGATTAGACACCCGGATTTCTTTATTTGCTTCTAGATTAACTACAATTCGAATACGCGTTCCAATGTTTTGAACTTATGTTCCATAGGCAAATAAAGATGTACAACGTGGCAGATAGTTTATCAACACATTATAGGCATGGAAATAGTTGCTTAATGTCATAGTCATCAGGTAGTAGCGGAAGTGACGTTTATAAATTTGTTCGTATCAATTTTTACCGTCTTTGTGTGATAAAAACACTTTCTTCCTGCTTACTAATGTATCAAATTGTACAGAACTTTTGCAGAACCTTAGTCTGATAATATTTTAGATAGAACTATAAAAGTTGGGCTGTTATAATTTTATGTTTGCACCTTTAGATTTTATTTTGCTTCAGGAATTAGTAGTTTACCATAATAAACAAAATCAAAATTCAAACTAGCCATCAGTTCTTTTTTTTTAAGTTTAACAAGTACAATTATACTGATTGAATGATCGCTCCTTGCAGGTTCCTGCAGTATCGCCACGTAGTGCACCACATAGGCTAATTTTTCCGCCCCTACCTACCTCTCCCCTTCGGGTCAGGTGATCTAAAATACATCACAATAAAAGAAAATTTTACTGCTGCTGTTGATCTAATCAGCTTTGGTTGCAGAGATAATTATAGCAGTGATAGTGTATGTTGTATAAATAGCATTCTGTTATTATCTCTGAGTGGTATAAGTTAATTGCTTAAATATTACTCTACAATCATTACCTCATTAAGTTAAACCATAGTGTCAGATGACCCCCTTATTAAACTTATGACCCTTTCAATGTCAAAAAGATATTGCCTTATAACCTTTACTTCAAGCACATATGTCAGGTGAGCGATTCAGGCTCCTGGGAGCCTTTTGATTACTTTAAAAACTCTTTGTATATTATTTAACCAGAACGTGAATTTGAAGACGTACTAAATTAATGAATCAATACAACGATAAACATACGAACTTGTAACTTTTTATGTTGATTGATATGTAAACAATTATTTATTTGATAGACAACTGATCCGATCATAAATATGTCTATTCAAATGCTGTTAAAGTGTTCGGCTTTACATTTCGGTGGCAACTACACAGTTGTACTATTGGAGCTATCATCCGGTTTGGATGTCTATACAAAGATCCAACTATTAATTTTCTCAATTTCATGTTCATCAAACACTCTTCGTATTTTATGCAGCCTGTTAAACTTTCTCCTCTTTCTTTTAACAGCGTGAGACTGACGAAATATTTCACACAAGCTTTGTATGGAGTAACAATTGGATATCTATTTGGGTATATTGAATCCTCAAAGATTAAACAATTTCATCTGGCAGTGTCATTTCAAATTTGCGATGTAAGTTGTTATAAACATTATCATTGATGTCTTTTAATGATATTATTAATATTGTAAATGTATTTCTTTCAGTTTTTTGTCGTGTATTTGTTGATGATTGCGAACAAGCATTTCTTTCAGTCTATTGTAGTGAATCTGTTCATGATTTTCTGTCAGTCTCTTGTGGTGTAATTGTTAAGAAAAGCGAAATATAATCTGCATTATGTAAAAATGGTAATCGCAAATCAGAACCCACCAATGTTACTGTTACTGTGTAAGAACGTTCTTTATAATTTCAATTTTAATTTTTGTAACATTTAGGATATTGTTTGTGTGTGTGTGTTTTGATGTTTAACGCCCTTTATCGACGCACCTGGGCCATGTAGGGCGGCCAGTTTTATTGGTGGAGGAAACCGGAGAAAACCACCGACCTTGGGCAGGTAACTGACAAACCTAATCACATACAGTTGAGGAAGTCCCTTTTTTGTTAAATACAAACGGGACTCGAACACCAGCTGAGAGGCGATCGGCTAGTGATCAATAGCGTGGTTTTTAAACCAGTGCCTTAGACCACTCGGCCACCCAGGATATTGTTATATATAGTTCTAGACCTTCTTTTAATGTAGTTAAGTATTCCTGCATCCTTCTTTGGACATGGTAAATATGGATCTATATCAAAGACAGTGCCGATTGTTCCACTTGGCAGATCACTGCGTCCAACTCCAATAAATCTTCTTTCATCTACTAACAAATTTGAAATCAAATTTGAAGTTTCGATGCCTACGTCGGTGATAAGATGACCAACGTACGAAATTTGAGACTGTCAGATCTCGCACTTATCAAAGTTTAGCTTGAGATCGTATTGTGTAGCACTTTCGGTAACTTTTCGGATCTGATCGTGATGTTCAACATCGGTTCCACCGATTAAAATGTCATCATCAACTGCAGACGCGCCATCGATGCCTTCGAGCATCTGGTCCATAATCCGTTAAAGATTTCCGGAGCGGATTTTATACCAATCTGAGCCACCTATAACGACCGATAGGTTAATGAAATGTGGTCAAATTCGACGACTGTTCATTGATCTTTATCTGCAGAAAAGCCGATTATCGTCTAATTACTTGGAAGTCAAGGACTTCCAAAATATAGTAATGATTTCGTTTTTCCTGACCGATGTACAACCTATCCTTTTGCACATTCGCTCTCCGATAGAAGCGTGTTTATTCATTTTGGTAAACGAGCTTTCTAATCTATATTGTAATAGCCCCTACAGACTACCTGATGTGTTTTTATATTTCATTTTAAATGATGATATAGCATTTTCGATATTTTTCGTAACCTTTTTAAAACTACATTTCCGTTGTGTATCACGTGACCTTAGTCACCTGTGCGATGGGGAAATATATTTTAGCGGGAATACACAAATTATAGAAATTAAAACCATTATTGATTTATTTAAAAGCTGAGATATTTAAACTTATGATTTTCTCATATAAAAGTTACCGGAAAATACATGTTGTTATATCGATTTCATATCGTTGTAGAAAGCGTGGTTCATACATAAATAAAGATATACAGTAGAGTTCGTTCTGCTTCTGCCTCTGCCAGATAATGGCAACAATCAACATACTGATTATTCTGCCATGTTTCTGGTACGCATGCCCCACCCCACAAGTGAAGTTTATAAGGAATCTCAGGGGACTATGTTGCGAATTTCGTTATAAACATCGTTCGTTACATCAGAAATCAGAATTTCCTTCAGATTATCTCCCTTTGTTTTTTAGGTTTTTACTTGTGCGTCCGTGATAGCAATATATCTTGTTGATTTCTTTGTTTATTGTACTTTCTATATGTATTGTAATGTTACTATATCGATAATATGAAAAATAAATATTTTAAAACTTTTATTTGTTGATATAGTGTTAAAAGAATAGTCCCGCAGCCGCCTGTAAAGCTTGTCCTAAGAAGCGACTAAACGGGTCAACATGTTTGCCGTGTGTTGCGACCTGTGTCGGGGGGGGGGGACGGGATCCTGGTCCACGTATGTGGGCTTTGGCCCTTACTTCTCCTAGACAGGCGGTCAGATTTGGCTCGGTCTGATCAATCGGCTGGTGTCCCGTGCGGGGCCCGGGTGGCGAATAGGCCCGCAGCAGAGCCTAGCTTGTCGTAAGAGGCGACTAAGGGTCTTGGGATTCTGACGTCGGGTCAGTGCTCAGCCCACAGAGCGACCAAGTGTGTACCCTAGGTGGCTGAATAGGGTAGCCCTCGTCCGCGGGGGTTGTCAGGTCTATAATACGGAAACCCTGACCGCCGACCATAGTGGGCCAACGTGTGTGGAGAGTGCCACGCTTCATGCACGTAAAAGACCCCTTTGTGGACCGCCCAGTAGTGCACCACATAGGCTAAATTTTCCGCCCCTACCCACCTCTCCCCTTTTTCCTGTGGTTCTTCAAAATTTACCGGTCCTTTGTTTCCCACCCCATCTCCATATTTCATTTATCATAATCATTTCATGTTCATTTTATTATCCTTTTCATGTTCATCGCCTGTAAATAACCTATATAGCGTTGCACGGGCGTAAAACACCAACTCACTCACTCACTCAATCGGCTGGTCACGCCAGGCCCTGTAAAGCACCATATCATTATGTTTCAAACGTTTTTTCTGTGATATTTGAAATTACTCACCTGATTCCATTAATGCTTTGCAGAAAGCGGTGGCTCATGGGTCAATCGTGTGGATGTTATTCCGGAGAGTTGTATCGCCGGGTAACCCCTGGCACGATGCTTGTCTTCTTTAAGGAATCCTCTGTGCGAGTATGCTGTCCTTGTAACCCTGGTGCTTTCAACAGGAGACCCGTTGTACGACAGCATCGCCCCTGTTGGTGCTCCATGGCGGGCGGGGAGCAAGGCAGTGAAGTTATTTACATTCACCATGGGAACCCCAAATAAACAAAAAAAAAAACCAACAAGTTCATGTGATAATTTAAAAAGAAACATTTCTTTAAGTGATAGTGAAGATCAAGATGCATCAGGCTCTTTCAAGCGACACAAGTAAAGATAGTTGACCAAAATGTATTGTTCTTTCTAGTAAAGATGCCACTCGCCCTTTGACAAAGGTTTCACCCTTTGTCATTGCGAAATAAAACAAAAGCGTTACCGGAGTTGATATTCCAAAGGTCACCAAGCTTCGCTCCGGTAACATTCTAGTCGAGTGTGCTAAACAACAACAAGCCAAAAACATATTGACAATTTCATCTATTTTGGAAACACCAGTATCTGCTGAAGCTCATCGATCCCTGAATCGTTCACAGGGTATCATTCGAGATAGAGATCGAAACCTTGCTGATTTATCAGAGCAAGAGATCTGCTCTGAACTTGAATCACAAGGTGTCATCCAAGTCAAAAGATTCACTAAAAGAGACGACAAAAAAGTTATTAAATTAAATACTTACCTAATTACTTTTAAGGCAGCTGTTCCACCAAGTCATTTAAATCTAGGCTATTTAAGGGTGTCTGTAGACATCTTTGTTCCAAATCCTCTTCGCTGCTTCAAATGTCAACGTTTTGGCCATGGAAAGGCTACATGCAACGGAAAAGAAAGGTGTGTAAAGTGTGCACAGGAAGGCCATTCGGATTTCAACTGTGCCAACGATCCAAAATGTGTTAACTGTAGCGCTGACCACCTTTCTTCATCCAAACAATGTCCCGTTCTTTTACATGAAAAACAAATTCAAAAACTTAAAGCTGAAAAAAACATTTCATATCAGGAAGCTCGTCGTCAAGTCTCTTTCTCGAATGATACAACACCATCAAGGTCGTAAGCGGAGGCTGCTAAACCCTCTAGGACATTTGGTTACCAAACTATGTACACCTGGCCGGAAGGTGAAATTAAGCCCCGTACATGCAATACCAATGGATGGATGTTTAGTGCCGACTGTTTTGATGAAGAAACCCAAAAAGGTTTTGTCAAATACAGCAAGAAACCATGGAAAAAGTTGGATGATTCTCATCCTCCTCCACAAAAGTCCACAGCAGGTCCAAATAACGATTCAGTGGTCGATGAGGCACTGTTTTATACACCACGTAAGTCATGGGCCGGATTTGGAGCTCATGCTAGAGTTTCCAATCCTCAGCCCTCTTCTTCTTCAACTTCTTCGTCAAAGAAAAAACAGTCTTCCTCAAGGTCATTGTCTGCTTCTCAAACTTCAAATAGACAGCAGCGATCCTCACAGCCGGATAGACGACAGAACTCATCACAACAGACGTAACCATCAAAATCTCGATCCAAGAAAGCCGAACGAAATGCAATTTAAATGCATTTTGGCTCTCTTGCTGACGACATGGAGTCGGATATGGATCTCTCGGAAACACCGATCGAGCTTTCACAGTCTCCACACAGACGTAGGCGATCTCTCGTTAGTTAATTAGTTATTGCTTTACTCCCAAGCAGCACGATTTCGGCTATTTCCGGGAGATGAACATGAAAATGGTGATACAATGAACATGAAATGATGATGAAGTGGAGGAAATGGGGACACAAGGCCAATAGGGTAGGAGAGTTTTGACTGCCACTGGAAAATGAGTGATGGGTAGGGACGGGAAATTTCGCATCCTGCATGGGGATCCTACGGGTCCTATTCTTTCCGAGACCTGCAGCAGGGTTCTTTAACGTGCGAGGAACGTGACATTTTTCCCAACACGGTGCACCACTATGGTTTGCGGTCAGGTTTTCCGCATTATCGCCTGACGACCCCGCATCTCTCGATGTCAGGGCTGCCCCATTCAACCACCTGGGGCACACATCCCAGTTGCTTTGTGGGCAAAGCGGCCTGACCCGATGTCAGGTTATTGAGCGCTCTTTAGTGGACTTTTGAGCGCTCTTTAGTGGACTTTTATCGACAAGCTTAGCGCTGCTGCGGGCCTATTCGCCACCCGGAAACCGCACGGGTGACGATCTCTCGGGAGACTTTCCGATCCTAATCAGACTCCAAAATGAGTACCATCATTCAATGGAATTGCCGAGGCCTCAAGGCAAATTTTCTTGAATTACATCTTGCAGTCATTAGATCCAACTGTCTTTTGTCTTCAGGAAACTGACACGATTTCCTTGAAGGGCTTCTCTATGTATAGCAAATTTTCTTATACTGAGCGAGCTGCCGGCGGATCTTCCATCTTAGTAAAGGATCGCATTCTCCATAGTTCGATTCATTTAACTACCGATCTGCAAGCAGTTGCCGTGAGAGTTTCATTACATCAAACAATAACTCTATGTTCAGTTTATATACCACCAAATGATAATTTGACTTAAGCACAACTTCAAAATTTAACAGATCAGCTTCCTGCTCCATACATGCTAATTGGGGACTTCAATGCCCACAATCCATTATGGGGCAGTTTTACTTTAAATGATAAGGGTAAAAAGATTGAGGATTTTTTATCCAAAGAATCTCTATGCATTTTTAATGATGGTTCGTCTACATTTTTACATTTTACCAGAACTTTTTGATCATGACCAAGAACCAATTACAACATTTAATCAAACTCTTAAATCTATAGCGGATGAAACCATTCCTAAGACCCCGGCAACTCCTAAAAAACTCAATAAACCGTGGTTCACAGACGAGTGTGGCAAGGCTATCGACGATAGAAATAAGGCTCAAAAACTATTCGACAAACATCAAACAAAAGAAAATATGAGTAATTTTAGAATTTTTCGGGCGAAGGCTAGACGAACTTGTCGACAATCCAGAAGAACATCCTGGAAAAATTTTGTATCTGGTTTAACTTCACGAACTCCTATGAATAAAATTTGGAATTTGGAAAAAGCTTATGACACCACATGGAAGTATGATATTTTAAAAGACATTTCTTATATGGGGTTGAAAGGAAGGTTACCAAATTTCTTGGCTGACTTTCTTTCTGACAGACATTTTAATGTTAAAGTTAATAAGATCTTTTTCGAGGAGTTTGATCAAGAAATGGGTGTGCCCCAGGGAAGCATCCTTTCTGTCACTCTCTTTAGTATTAAAATAAATAGTATTGCAAAAGTTCTCCAAGATAATATCGAGGGTTCGTTATATGTTGATGATTTTTTAATATGTTACAGCGCCAAAAACATGAATACCATTGAAAGACAACTACAACTATGTCTCAAACAGATCGAAAAATGGGCCTCTGAAAATGGTTTCAAATTTTCAGAGAATAAAACTGTTGCTATGCATTTTTGTAAAAAAAGAAAACTTCATCCTGATCCAGATCTCTATTTGTATTACAAATTTGTATAGGCCTATTGTACGATCAAAACTGGATTATGGTTCCATTATATATGGGTCTGCAAAAAAGTCGTACTTACAAATTTTAGATGCGGTTCATCATCAGGGTTTGCGACTCTGTCTCGGTGCATACAGGACTTCTCCTATTGAGAGTCTGTATGCGGAGGCAAATGAGCCATCCCTGAAGCATCGCAGAATCAAATTCGGTCTGCAATATGCCACCAAATTAAAAGCCTTTCCTAGCAACCCTGCTCACGACTGTGTTTTTAAACCACCTCTCAGGAATATGTATGAAAAACATGAAAACAAAACTCCTCCTTTTGGTATTCGTATAGAACCTCACCTGACTAATCTGAAGATTGATTTAGAAACTATAAAACCTGTCAAGCCTTTGAGAGTCCCACCCTGGGAAGTTTTAAAGCCCAAATTTATTTTTGATCTCCGTAAACATAAAAAATCTGAAACAAATCATCTACTTATTCAACAAGATTATTCCGAAATTAAATCTAGATATCCTGGATTTCTAACAGTTTATACAGATGGCTCTAAAGATGGTGATAGCGTTGCTGCTGCTGCTGTCTCAGGGAAAAGCACGTCAACACAACGCCTCCCGTCTACTGCTTCCATTTTTACAGCTGAAGCAAGAGCCATCATTTTAGCCCTCAAGCTAATTGATGCTTCTGAGCACTCTCAATTCTTTATCTGTTCCGATTCTCTCTATTGTCTTCTGGCAATTGAGAATTGTAAATTGAAAAACCCATTAATTTCTAAAATTGTATATTTGGTTCATCAATTGATTAGAGGTGGCGTAGAATTGATTTTCCTATGGGTACCCAGTCATACTGGTATTCATAGGAATTCAGTTGTGGACAGGGTTGCAAAGGAAGCCCTTCGTAAACCCGTGTCCAACTGTTTTATTCCTTATTCGGATTGTAGAAATATAATCCGAATATATGTTCAAAGTTTATGGGACGAGGTTTGGGCTGCCGCTGAGCACAACAAACTTCACGAGCTCAAGCCACATCTTGGGGAGAGTCGTGCCTCATTCCGATGCCGTCGAGACCAAGTAGTCATCACTAGATCCCGTATAGGTCATTCTAGAGTCACGCATGGCTACTTGATGACACAAGAGAAGGAAGTTCCGATGTGCATCCCTTGTGACTCGCGGTATTCTTTGAGGCATGTTCTCCTTGACTGTGTTGATCTTGCTCCTATTCGTATGAAGAATTTCAACTGTGCATCCATGCACGATTTGTTCAGCGGCATCCCAGCCGATGTCATTTTATCATTTTTAAAAGAAATTGGTCAGTACTCAAAATTATAAATCTTAAAATAAAATCACCATTTGTAAATTCTTTTGTTGCTATTATAATTAATCTTAAGCTCGTTATTGTCAAGTTCTTTTTGCTATCGCTGTAAATGGTTTTATTTTTAGTGTGTTAATTTTAAATGATTATTTTATCTATTTATTTTCTAGTCATTCTATTTATCTTATCTACGGTCTTTTGATTTTGTTTTATATTAATGTGTTATTTACATAATTATTTCAACTTGTTTATGTCCCGATGATGGCTGTAATATCGCCGACGGGACATTAAACAACTAACAATCAATCAATCAATCTAATGGTGGAAGAAAACACATTCTACAGAATGGGAGAGAGAAGCGGAAAAGCTATCATGAGAATTTTTTTCCAAGCACCAGTCGTCCCTAAATAATCAATTTCCAGAGAGGGCCTAAAATCATGTGGTAGCAGTATTGTCTCACAGTCCATTAATTGGTCAGTACCAATAGGTCAGCGTGGGGTAACAAAAGTTCCGTATGAGGTAATGGAAGATATATACCAGAAAGCTAGGACCATCTTCAACAAAACAGAACAAATTGAACGTGCAAGTGTTAATACTTATTCTTAATATCGTGTAAGCTTGCAGTCAGGGCCAGGTTTTTTTTACGACCGCAAAAAAATTGCGGACGTATAATGGTATGATGCTGTCGTCGTTGTCGGTCCCGTGCGGGGCCCGGGTGGCGAATAGGCCCGCAGCAGAGCCAAGCTTGTCGTAAGAGACGACTAAGGGTCTTGGGATTCTGATGTCGGGTCAGCGCTCAGCCCACAGAACGACCAAGTGTGTACCATAGGTGGCAGAATAGGGTGGCCCTCGTCCGCTGGAGTTGTCAGAAATAATACGGAAACCCTGACCGCTGAACATAAGTGGGCCAACGTGTGTGGAGAGTGCCACGCTTCATGCACGTAAAAGACCCCTTTGTGGACCGCCAAGTAGTGCACCACATAGGCTTAATTTTCCGCCCCTTATTCACCTCTCCCCTTTTCCTGTGGTTCTTCAAAATTTACCGGTCCTTTGTTTCCCACCCCACCCCCATATTTCATTTATCATCATCATTTCATGTCCATTTTATCACCCTTTTCATGTTCATCGCCTGTAAATAACCTATATAGCGTTGCACGGGTGTAAAACACCAACTCACTCACTCACTCGTCGTTGTCGTCTGTTAACTTTAGTGTATACACAATAACTTTTATTCTAGTCATCATGGCTTTTAACCAGATTTATTAGTAACCACACACTATAGCACATGTAGGTATTATGCTGAACATTACATATACAAACATCATTCATTTACATGATGTAGTCATGTACATGTTTTTTTAAAACTATTGTTGAAACCCCATTACCCACTGCAAGAAAGGACCACATTATTCGTAGAGATATTTGTAAGTCAAAATTCCTTGAAACTAAAGTGTCGGAAGTTGTAAAACTTATCGTAGAAACCATGGGAAACGACAAACGAACACATTACGTTTAACATATCGAAGAAATAGTCCGAACAAAAGAAGATAAAAATATTAAAGTTATTACAACGCCAACATCTTCATTGGTTAATGCCTATCCTTTTTTAACGACCGCAAAAAAATGTTGCGATCGTATAATGCTATGGCGATGTCTTCGGCGTCGTCGTCTGTAGACATTTGGTTTCCGTGCGATAAGTTGAGTAAATATTGACCGATTGTAATAAAATTTCGATATGATGTTTTTACCATTAAAGAAGGGTTGGTAATGTATTTTTGGGGTTTGTTGTCCCTACCATTAGAAAAGGGACCAAAAGGGGCTAAAACGGGTGTATTGACAAAATTGTTGTGAAATGTTTATTATTCATTCAACTTTGAAAATTGTTTTTTTATAGAATCCCTCATTAAATTCTGTCAACTAAATGTGCCAATGGTTTTAATATTCATTATACCCCAAAAATCGATTTTTTTGTTTGTGGTTCGATTTTGAAAATCTTTGTTTTCATTTGAATCTTTGTGAAAATCCCTGCCTACTTTTTTCAATCAGATTTGCAATATCTACCATTTTCGAGAAATAAGGGGTCGAAAGGGCAAAACACGCCATATTTATTTAAAGTTTGCACAGGTAATTAAAATTAGCTGTAGTGGACCGGACAATTGTTATGAAGTTTTAATATGGTTGTTATATCCACTCAAGGAAGGTTGGCACTGAATGTTTGGTTTGTGGCCCCTACCGTTTTTGAAAAATGGCCAAAAGGGGCTAAAACGGGTGCATTCGATTTTGATTTTTTTGTTGTTGAAGTGCTCATTGAATTCTGTCACCTAAATGTGTCCATGGTTTGAAAATATATTGTACCTTTGAATTGCTCCAGGGGGCCAAAGACATGCCACACATATAATATCAACTTTTTATTTTTCGTCATATTTTCAATTTTTTTTCAGTGGAATCCATGAGAAAATACCAACCCGTATTTTTCAATCAGATATATGAAATCATTTGTACCTTTTATTTAGCTCAGGGTCAGGTGAGCTATTTTCATCGTCAGGCGTCCGTCGTTAACTTTTCTTCAAAGATCTTCTTCTTGACTCTAACCATTCTTCTGTAAGTGGTAATTCATGCGGAAAATATAGGTCACAGTCAGCATCCGAAGCATGCATTGTGCTAAGTATCACTAGTTGCATCTACCATACCAATATCAATGATGTGGCACTTGTCAGTAAGTGGGAATGGACTTTAACCATTCTTCTGTAAGTGGTCATTCATGCGGAAAATACAGGTCGCAGCCAGTATCCGAAGCATGCATTGTGCTAAGATCACTTGGTGCACCTACCATACCAATATCAATGATGTGGCACTTGTAAGTAGGCGGGAATGGACTTTAACCATTCTTCTGTAAGTGGCTGCGGACGCCGACGCTGGGGGTATCACATATGCCCCCTCACTTTCATGAGGTGAGCTAAAAAAACATTAACGTCCCTATTACGTATATTAGCAACAAAGAATAATTTATGAAGATTAATTTTCATCTAACATCCCTAAGGAAGAATCAAAGAGGCAACAACGGTACATTCTAGTGTAAAGAAAAGGAAAAACAGTAAACACGATAGAACGAAGAAACACAAATTAATAAAAACAAAAAATATACTTAACAGAAATCAACAGCACGAACTTTTGTCGTAACAAAGTGAACTATAATTCCAAAGAAAGAAGCAAAGAGGCAGTAACGTGGCATTCTAGTGTAAAAAAACGAAAAGCACGAGGAAACACAAAACATTAAAAACACAAAATATACTTAAAAGAAATGAACAATGCGAACTCTTGTCGTAACAAGAGTGAACTCATGTACCCCAGAAGAGTAAGAAATTGCTGCCTGCTCAAGCACACTTGTCGTGTTGCTAATTTCCAATTCAATGTGTCAAATCTGGTAAATGAAGACAAAACATAACTATGACAAACCAATATCTGCACTAATCTGGGAGATAGCAATTTCATATTTGTCTACGAGTGCATGGTGTCTACCGTAAAAATTCTTGAGTAAAGATAGCAACCGAGGGGCAATAAAACCTTTTGTTAGCAATTTTTATGTCATATGTGACGCTCTTCTAAGGATATCAATGTAGTTTCCGCTAGTTCTGGAGTAACGAATCAACTGTAATACGTAAACTCAATAAGCTTGAATGGACAGAATGTTGCTGCACAAGAAGGGAAAGTTAATAAATAATAAGTAGGAGTCATCACGTTTGTCATAGACGTTTGTTGAAAAAATTTCCTTGAGAGATGTAGGTCTTAATATGTGGCAGACTTCGTAAAATCCTTTGTGTCCTTTATCTCAAGTTCCTGATGATATATAAGATGGAGATGATCACCAAATCGAGATTTGTTCAGTGAAAGGACATCGTCAATGTAACGGAAAGTGAGAGATAGTCTACGATCTTTTTTATTTAGAAGAGATTGTTAGAAGTCTGCTTCATATGAATGAAGAGCAAATCACAAAACAAAGGTGCACAATTAGTGCCCATTGGAATCCTTATTGTTTGCTAAAAGCACGTCCACCAAACTGAACATATATGATAAGGCAATTGAACATGTCAATTATTTGATCTTCCTAAGATCGCAATGGAAGAGGGAGGTTTGGCGCCATAAAACCTGGTTTAACCCACCATTTCGTTTGAAATGCCTGTACCAAGTCAGGACCATTGCGATCCACCAATTCTCCGGTATGACTGATTCGTTTTTGTCATTTTCTCTGGACTATGAAATTGATCATTCAAGTTCGGTAGTTTTGTTATTACCTTTATTTCTGTAATTTTTGGTCTTTTTCTAAGACTTATTGATGACAAAGTAAGTCTTAGTTTAATCGACGAACATATATTTGTACCTGCGTTTTCCATTATGTTGGATAATTATACCCCCGCTTCTTCGAAGAAGAGGGGGGTATAATGTTTTACCCTTGTCCGTCCGTAACAAAACTTCCGTCACAGTTTTCTAAGTAACTACATGAACTAGAGGTCTGATATTTTGTATATAGCTTCATCCTATAGTGCCATATGGTGTATACGGATTTTATGCTCCTAGACAGTCTACTTCCTGTTTACCGAATACTTAGGTTTTTATACATAATGGACATAAATGCAAAATTTCCGTCAAAGTTTCCCAAGCAACTACATGAGATAAAGGTCTGATATTTTGTATACAGCTTTATCCTATAGTGCCATATGGTGTATACCGATTTTATGCTCCTAGGTAGTCTACTTCCTGTTTACCGAATACTTAGTTTTTTTACACATAATGGACATAAATGTTAAATTTCCGTCACAATTTACCAAGCAACTACATGAGATAGAAGTCTGATATTTTGTATACAGCTTTATCCTATAGTCCCATATGGTGTATAGGGATTTTTTGTTCATAGGTCAACCACTTCCTGTTTATCAAGTATTTAAACTTGTATGCGTGGCTTAGTTTGGGGAGCGGGGGTATTACTAGTGAGCATTAGCTCACAGATGTACTTGTTATTTAAAAAACCGCACTGTGTTTGATCAGTTGTGCCAATCGTGATTTGAGTTGTTAATATGGAATAGAAGTGAAAAGAGTTGAGAAATCGAAAGTTTATAAACAATATGTAACATTTTTGCACATTCATCATCAAAGATCGCGCAAAACAACACTTTCAGTCAAAAACAAGTACATAACATCAATGTTTCAAAAAGCTCTATGTTCGATCCTTAAAACAGGAAGTTGCCTTTTCACCTTCAACAAGCTTCGTAAACATTTGGTTCTTTTTGTTAATTGTTGATATGGCCACATCATTGTTGCTAGTGTTTTGCTTTATGAATAATGTCAAGATATTATCATTGTCCTGTAAAAAGCAAACTTTCTGCTTGCAGACTTCCTTTCAGTTTAGAATAATGGACAGGTAACAGGATTTGTCATATGCGATCCATTTTTATTCCTTTTCCAAAACAATAGTACAAGTTTTTGTTATATCTTTGTAATGACAAAATTATCCTTGTGCATATTAAACATAACATTCTTTTGAATAAAGAATGGTATTGTGTCTATGTATGTTTTAACGATTGCCAGGGAATGGGGCTTGCACAGGTAAGGTATAAAGCAAGCACCGTGTGTAATCATGAAAATAAATAAAACACACTTCTTGTTCTTTTTATTATTCTACTTGTGCAAACAACATGTCATTCTGAAATATAGAGAAAAGAAATAATACATTAATAGGTCAATTATTGTTTAAAAAAGTAAAGGTGTACCAAAGGTTTAATCAACATCATGAAAGATGCAAAAGTGTACCAAAGGGGTAATCAGTATCATAAAACTGCAAAGACAAAGACAAAACCGGCAGACAAATAATCATCACAACAAAACAAACCACATAACAACATAAAACACGCATAACAACAAAACCGCATTCAGCAACGCGAACTCAAGTCGAAACGAGAGTGAACTCAGGTGCTCCGGAAGTTCCTGCTTGCTATAGCACACCCGTCACGTTGCCAAAGATCGATTAAGTGTTGGTCAAAGCCGGAAAAGATGACATTACAAAAATCTATGTCAAACCAACATCTGTGCTCATCTGAGAGATAGAAATCCCGTATTTGTATACAAGCACATTATGTCGTCCGTAAAATTTCTTGAGTGATGACAACCTGGGAGCAACGTACCCATGTGTTAACAATTTGCTTGTCAGCTGTGTAGCTATATCAAGGAAGTCGTTGTACTCCCAACATGCTCTGGAATAACGAATCAATTGTGATACGTAAACCCCATATGCTGAAGCGGACGAAATGCTGCTACATAGAAAGGGAAAGTTAACTATTGGAAAGTTGAAGTCATCACGTTTGTCATAGAGCTTTGTACAAAGTCTTCCTTGTGTGTCAATTTCGAGAAATAGATCCAAATATGAAGCAGACCTCCTAGAATCTGTTGTGTCGTTTATCTCAAGTTCCTTCGGATATATGAGATGTAAATAGTCACCAAATCGAGGATTGTTTAGTGAAAGGACATCATCAATATAACGAAATGTGAGATTGAAGGATAAAGCAAGTTTAAAATAAAACAGACCTATACGATTGTAATGATATCATTTAGGTTATTTTTTTAAATCATCATATTAAAATTTCATATCAAATGACGGTTAGAATCAAAGTACCGTTGGTACCGTGTACTTGGAAGTCACATTTGAACGATGGCAAGCGTTTTGATTTCGACGGAAGAAGGCAATTACTACTGAATTCAAATATATCTTTATTTATGTATGAAACATGCTTTGTTACAATGATAGTTTTCCTTGAGAGTCTATTTCGAGATGTAGATCTAAATATGAAGCAGACTTCCTAGAATCCGTTGTGTCCTTTATCTCAAGTTCCGGGGGGTATATGAGATGGAGAAAGTCACCAAATCGAGAATTGATCAGTGAAAGGACATCATCAATATAACGGAACGTGAGGTTAAAAGAGAGAGCTAGTCTACGATCTTTTTTGTCTAGAAGAGATTGTAAGAAGTCTGCTTCATATGAATGAAGAAACAAATCAGCAAGCAAAGGTGCACAATTGGTGCCCATTGGAATCCATATTGTTTGCTGAAAAACAAGTCCACCAAACTGAACAAATAGATGTCTTTATAAACATACCACAAACATATTTACAAAAACAACAATCAAAATACAATTCTATTGACCTACTTAAAATGGCTGACAAGAATGAAAGTTTGTTAAATCCTGATCAACTTAATGTTTACAAAACGGTTATTAATGCTACAGACGGAAATGCTGGTACTGCTAAAGCATTCTTTGTCGATGGACCAGGTGGTTCGGGAAAAACTTTCTTATACAACACATTATTAGCCCGTATAAGATCATCAGGCAAAATTGCTATTGCTGTTGCTTCGTCTGGTATTGCAGCAGAATTGTTACAGGGAGGTCGTACTGCACATTCAACTTTTAAAATACCAATTCCAATATCTGAAATTAGTACAGGTAACGTATCTAGAAATAGCTCACTTGCTGATCTCATCAGAAATACTGCTCTTATAGTTTGAGGTGAAGCACCTATGATGCATAAACATGTCTTTGAATGTGTCCATAGAACACTTTGTGACCTAACACAAATTGATCAACCATTTGGAGGTAAAACAGTTCTTTTGGGTGAAGACTTCCGACAAGTATTACCAGTTATACGTCATGGAACTCGAGCAGAAATAATAGATTGTACCATCAAACGATCATATCTATGGCAACACATTCAGACGTTTCATTTAAAAATGAATGAAGGAAGCAGAGGTACCAATGGGGTATCCGAATGTCAAAAGTCCGAAAGGGCAGAGACTAAACCAGTAAACACAAACAAGAACGGGACAAAAACAGACAACACGTAAAACATGGAAACACAAAACAACTGAATATCAATCAACAACGCGAACTCCAGTCGAAACAAGAGTGAACTCAGGTGCTCCGGAAGAGTAAGCAGTTCCTGCTTGCTATAGCACACCCGTCGCGTTGCCAATAGTCCATTCAGCGTGTCAAATCCAGTAAAGGAAGACAAAACAACACACTATGACAAACCAACATCTGCACTCATCTGAGAGATCGAAATCCCATATTTGTCTATAAGTGCATGATGTCTTCCGTAAAATTTCTTGAGTGAAGACAGCAACCGAGGAGCAACATAACCCTGTGTGAGCAATTTTTGCGTCAGACGTATATGAGACTATATGAGACTAGAATCTGATACTCAAGATGACTTTGAGAAGCTACTGTTACGCATTGGAAATGGACAAGAAAAGGTATACCCATCGATTGGATGCTCAACAATACACATTCCCAAAGATTTGTGTATATTTCCAGACGAAAATGGACTGAAAAACTTAATAAATACAATCTATGCTGACATTCGTCAATCTTCTGATTTTGAGAAATTAACAGATTGTGCAATTTTAGCATCAACAAATGATGATGTCGACAAAATCAACAATATCGTGATCGATTTACTACCATCATCTACCTCGAGAACTTATCTGAGTGCAGATACTGTTGATGATGAGTCAACATCCCATTTGTATCCTACAGAGTTCCTTAACAGTTTAACACCCTCTGGCTGTCCTCCACATACCCTGACTCTTGAAAAGAACGCCCCAATAATGCTGTTGCGCAATCTCAATCCTGCATGTGGACTTCTAAATGGGACAAGACTAATTGTAAAAAATCTAGGAACTCGCATTATAGTGGCAAAAATTTTAACAGGAACACACTCGTGAACTAGTTTCCTTGCCACGAATTAATACTGTACCTTCTGATACTGGGATGCCATTTCAGTTAAGACATAGACAATTTCCAGTCATTCCAGCTTTGGTCATGACTATAAACAAAGCCAAAGGCCAAACATTGTATAAAATTGGAATCATACTCTCCAAACCTGTCTTTTCTCATGGACAATTATATGTTGCGTTTTCAAGAGTGCGTAAAATAAATGCAATCACTATATTGCCTTCACCACAGATGCTTATTGATGGTGAATACTACACAGACAACATTGTTTATAATGGAGTTATTTCAAATTGATTTGTAAATAAATTATATTGTAGAATTCTTGATATGTTCCCTGTACATATGAAAGTAAACTGCTAAGAACCAATCAAAACTTGAAACATGTGAAAGGGTGTCTTATTTTTTTCAAAAATAATTTTCATCTCAGTTTTAAAAAAAATTCAGCCAAGGCTTAGAAACTAATATCAAAAATGTGACGAGAAATGACTCCTTTAATTTTACTTTGTCTTAACATTTTAATGTGTTATGCCTTAAAACTATAAAGTTATATTTCAAGAATTTCAAACTTTTTTTCGCACTTAGTTTTTTAGTGAGTGAGTTGGTGTTTTACGCCCGTGCAACGCTATATAGGTTATTTACAGGCGATGAACATGAAAAGGATGATAAAATGAACATGAAATGATGATGATAAATGAAATATGCGGATGGGGTCGGAAACAAAGGACCGGTAAATTTTGAAGAACCACAGGAAAAAGGGGAGAGGTGGGTAGGGTCGGAAAATTAAGCCTATGTGGTGCACTACTGGGCGGTCCACAAAGGGGTCTTTTACGTGCATGTAGCGTGGCACTCTCCACACACGTTGGCCCACTATGGTCGGCGGTCAGGGTTTCCGTATTATAGACCTGACAACCCCCGCGGACGAGGGCTACCCTATTCAGCCACCTAGGGTACACACTTGGTCGCTCTGTGGGCTGAGCACCGACCCGACGTCGGAATCCCAAGACCCTTAGTTGCCTCTTACGACAAGCTAGGCTCTGCTGCGGGCCTATTCGCCACCCGGGCCCCGCACGGGACCACTTAGTTTTTTAGGTTTATATAACAAAATTGTTTTTTTAGTATTTAAAGGTATAGTCTAAATGGGTTACGAGATCAGAATTAACAGTTTAATGGTCCATTCCTAAATATACTATTTTAATTTATTGGCGGATTTTTTTAATTAAGGGAAAATGAGAAATCTTAAATGTTTTTTTTTTCAAACAACTTTAATTTACATGTAATAAGAAAATTTATATGCGTGTTCAAGTATATCGTTCATCAACTCCTGATTCAAACTTTCTCATTCCATCTGGATATTTGGTAAAGTCACTTTGCAGAATCAATATAGGGTTTCATGTCCTGGAATTCATTTCACGCCTGTCTCTCAAAACTAACCATTGACAACTTATTAAGATATACAAGGTTAACGCCTGTTTTACTCACGGGTATTTTCTAGTTTCCTTTATAGAAGAAGAGTCCCTAGCCAAATCTAAGTTGCGATATTTTGTATGTTAACAAGTTAAACGAGAGAAAACAATAACAAATGCACTGTTCCTTTGTGTTATGCCCATATAAATGTCTCCCCTACTTTGGTGGGGAGTCGTTTTTTTGTTGTTCTGTCTTTCCGTTTGACTGTCACAAAGTTTGTCAGCGGAACTCCTTTGAAACTACGAAACTTTGTATGTAGGAAGGACACCATATGTGATTGTTCATACTGCATGTACCAAGAAATTTAGATCCTCGAATTTTTGTGTGAGTTATGGTCTTTTGAACTTAGAAATATGCTGGAAATCCTGATTTTGATTGCTCATCTTGTCAGTGCAACTTCTTCAAAACTACTGGAACCATTTAAACGAATCTTGATTTGTAGGAAGGACACCAAATGTAGTTGTGCATATTACTAGGATATTTAGATCCTCAAATTTATTTGAGATTGATGAAGTTTGGAGCTTATAACTTTGAGGAAAACGACAGGAGACTTTATTTTTGCAGGCAACAAGATTGCTACACGTAGCCAATGTCCTCGCCGCCGCAATAAATTTGAAAATTAACTTATATTAATTTTATTTAAAAAAGAAATAAATAAAAAAAAATTGCAATATGATTACCTACATATCATGACAAACAATCCTTCAAAATTTCATCAAAATCTGGGCTCACAAAGTGTCCCTTTAACCTAAAATGAACAAAGTTGATAAAGTCTCATAACTCCTATAAAATTTGTCAAATCAAAATTACGGTGTGATATGATCATCTAAAGATTATGGCATGGGTAACAATCCTACAAAATTTCATCGAAATCTGTTTAGCGGTCTCTGAGGAGTTGCGCTCACAAAGTGTTCCTATGACCTAAAATCAACAAAGTCAATAAAGTCCCATAACTCCTATAAAATTTGTCGAATCAAAATGGCAGTGCGATATGATCAACAACATATCATGACAAACAATCCTACAAAATGTCATCAAAATCCGTTTAGCGGTCACAGAGGTGTTGCGCTCACAAAATGTTTCTATGACATAAAATTTTCAAAGTCAATAAAGTCCCATGACTCCTATAAAATTTGTCGAATCAAAATGGCGGTGTGATATGATCAACCACATATCAGGACAAACAATCAAACAAAATTTCAACAAAATCCATTGAGCGGTCTCAGAGAAGTTGTGCTCACAAAGTGTTCATATGACATAAACTGAACAAAGTCGAAAAAGTTCCATAACTCCTACAAAATTTGTCGAATCAAAATGGCGGTACGATATGATCAACTACATGTCATGACAAACAATCCTACAAAGTTTCATCAAAATCCGTTGAATGGTCTCAGAGGAGTTGCGCTCACAAAAATGTGACGGACGGACGGACTAAGACCATTACTAAGTCCCTCCGTCGCGTAGCGGCGGGGTACAAAAACAAAAACTTTGATTATCATGGATATCTTGTGAGTTTTATATTTGTGTCATTGATATTTACTCCTCGACTATAACTTAAATGACTACTTTGTCAAACAAATGGTGAAATAAGTAGTGATTACTATATTGGATTGTCACTTTTCCAGTTTTGTGTATATTACGAAATTCTGATAAGTCAATTATAGAAAGAACATAAATCTTTTAGAAGTAATAATATTTATACGATTGATAATATAGTCGCAAACATTATTATTTTCAATTCTATATTAGAGTCTTATTATTTGGTTCAGTAATGGATGGTTCTCCAGACATTGCAGGGAATTCTGATCCAATACCGCTTCTGAACAAGAGGCTCCCAGGAGCCTAAATCGCTCACCTGGTCTTAATGTCAACCCTATTTTTTGTAGAGCTAAATGAACTGAACATTTAAGCAAGCAACAGTTTTTCTTTATCTACTATAGTTTTCATTCTAGGCCAAAAACAGGAAAAACCGTTATTTTATTGGCCGTAACCCCTATAAGGGGTCTTCTGACAACTTCGACCCTATTGAGACTTTTGTAGAGCTTAATAAACTGAACATTTAAGCAAGCAAAAGCTTTTCTCTATCTGTTATCGTTTTCTTTCTATAGGCCTAAAAATGAAAAAAAACGTTATTTTAGGGGCCGTAACCCCTATTAAGGGTCATCTGACAACTTCGGTCATATTGAGACTTTTGTAGAGCTAAATGAGCTGAACATTTAAGCAAGCAACAGCTTTTCTCTATATGCTATAGTTTTCTTTCTATAGGCCAAAAACATGAAAAAAAACATCATTTTAGGGGCCGTTACCCCTGTAAGGGGCCATCTTACAACTTCGACCCATGACAACTTTTGTAGAGCTAAAAGAGAGCTGAAAATTTAAGCAAGAAACAGCTTCTCTCTATCTGCAATAGTTTTCATTATATCCCCACTCGTAAGAGAGGGGGCTATATTGCAATCACCTTGTCCGTCCGTCCGTCCGTCCGTCTGTCCGTCCGTCTGTCCGTCTGTCCGTCCGGTACAATATCTCGGCTTCTATTGAAGGGATTGATTTCAAATTTGGTAGACAGCTTTAGCATGATGCAATGTACATTTCCACCACTTTTCAGGTCAGTCCATGATCTACTTCCTGTTTTTTGAGCCGACTTAGACTATTTTAAGGGTAAAAAATGGGAAATTTTTCGTAACAGTTTTCTCAGCTTCTACTGAAGGGATTGATTTTAAATTTGGTATACAGGTTCAGCATGATGAGTTGTACCGTGCCTCCCCTTTTCAGGTCAGTCGGTCTTATACTTCCTGTTTTTCGAGCCGACTTAGACTATTTTAAGGGTCAAAAATGGGAAATTTTTCGTAACAGTTTTCTCAGCTTCTACTGAAGGGATTGATTTTAAATTTGGTATACAGGTTCAGCATGATGAGTTGTACTGTGCCTCCCCTTTTCAGGTCAGTCGGTCATATACTTCCTGTTTTTCGAGCCGACTTAGACTATTTTAAGGGTCAAAAATGGAAACAATTTCGTAACAGATTTCTTAGCTTCTGCTGAAGGGATTGATTTATAATTTGGTACACAGATTCTGCATGATGAGTTGTACCGTGCCTCCCCTTTTCAGGTCAGTTGGTCATCTACTTCCTGTTTTCCGAGCCAACTTAGAATATTTTAAGGGTAAAAAATGAACAGATTTCTCAATTTCTACTTAAGGGATTATTTTCTAACTTAGTATAAAGCTTTAGCATGATGCATTGTACTGTGCCTCCCCTTTCTGGGCAAGTCAGTCATCTACGTCCTGTTTTCTGAATAGTCGAGTGGGGGTATGCTTAGCACGACTTAGTGCAACCCCTTGTTCCATAGGCCAAAAACGTGAAAAAAACATCATTTTAGGGACCGTAACCCCTATAAGGGGTCATCTGACAACTTTGACCATATGACAACTTTTGTAGAGCTAAATGAGCTGAACATTTAAGCAAACAACAGCTTCTCTCTATCTGCAATAGTTTTCATTCCATAGGCCAAAAACATGAAAAAAACATTATTTCAGGGGCCGTAACCCCTATAAGGGGTCATCTGACACCTTCGACCCTATGGAGACTTTTGTAGAGCTAAATGAGCTGAACATTTAAGCAAGCAACAGCTTTTCTCTATATGCTATAGTTTTCTTTCTATAGGCCAAAAACATGAAAAAAAAACATCATTTTAGGGACCGTAACCCCTGTAAGGGGCCATCTTACAACTTCGACCCCATGACAACTTTTGTAGAGCTAAAAGAGAGCTGAAAATTTAAGCAAGAAACAGCTTCTCTCTATCTGCAATAGTTTTCATTCCACAGGCCAAAAACGTGAAAAAAACATCATTTTAGGGGCCGTAACCCCTATAAGGGGTCATCTGACAACTTTGACCATATGACAACTTTTGTAGAGCTAAATGAGCTGAACATTTAAGCAAACAAAAGCTTCTCTCTATCTGCAATAGTTTTCATTCCATAGGCCAAAAACATGAAAAAACATTATTTTAGCTCCAAAACCGGTCCAAGACGATTTGCGTGGCGTGCAAAACAAAGTCTCATCAACTATCGAGACGTTATTTGGACCTGCTTTTGACTTTCGAGGAGGGGGGTGAGAATCATCTAGTTCTTTCCAAATTGTTATCTAGTTTTAATAAAAATTTTTGGAATATCATCCGCAAAACAATCTGCGCCAAACATCCATCCATTGGTGTTGCATGTACGGGGCTTTATTTCCACAGGCACTTGTTTCTATCAATAATGGGGGGTAGAGTATGTATAAAAGAAGGAGAAGGTGTCTGACTCATGAAATACACTTGCTCAGAAAATATTCATTTATCTTGTTTCCTCAGTCTTGCCAATTACTTGCAGCACATCAATTTGCTTGAAAATGATTTTTCTATTGAATGAAATTTAAATTAAACATCCTTGAAGTGCCTCTCGAAAGAAATCTTGACTCTTTGAAGAAAATTTCAGGTTAAATTTCCACAACACCTTTCTAACTGGACTCAATTTCCGGTTTTCTGATTTCTTGCTGTTATCTGTGCTCTGATTGGTTTTTTTAATATAGATATGGAAAGATTTCCCTTTTCTAAATTTTATTTCACCCTCAGGCCAAGTGTACACATCCTCGGAAACCCATGGTTTCTTCTCTCGCTTACTCATTCATAACCCCTGGGACATTTGGTATGAAATTCTTCGTTTTGAGTTCAGGATCTGATCTTGAACTTAATATTATGTGTATATAATATCATGTTGAAATCGCAGTTACACGTCTGTAGTCCGACAGCCCAATAGTCCGACAACCCAATAGTCCGACAGCCCAATAGTCCGACAACCCATTGGTCCGACAACCCAATAGTCCGACAACATACAAGAAACCCCACCCCGCCCACAATCAATCAGAAGAATTTTTTTAAATAAGTTGTGCAGTTCAACATTATGCAACGAAGATTGTGTGAAAGTTTTATGAAAGTCCATTGAAGGGTTTAGCCTTAGGACAAGTAGCGGGTAAGAGATGGATACCTCTTGGCGTCAAATGACGGAGTTCGTGTTTTGCTGCGGGAAAACCTAAAAATTATTTTGATCAAATTTAAAAAAAAATGCACATCGATCATGTCTTTATTATACTTCAAACATCATTGTATGAAAGTTTCATGAAAATTCATTGAGAAGTTTAGGAGCAGTTGCGGATAAGGGATGGGTACCCTCTGGTAGTCGAATGGCTCAGGCGATGTATTGATAGGGAACCCCAAAAATCATTTTGATCAAATTTTTAAATAAAAGAAAGGTGCACATCTACATTATGTAATAAAGATTGTGTGAAAGTTTTATGAAAATCCATCTAGGGGTTAAAGAGGATTTGGGATAAGAGACGGGTACCCTTAGGTGCAACGGAAGTAAGGACGGACGGACACCCCTACCTCTATATCCCCTCACTTTTCAAGCGGGGGTATAATTTTGCCTCGTCTTCTAATGTGAATATAGCATTTGTAATTGGGACTGTACGCCCGTGCGTAGGTACGTTTGTTCGTCCCACATAAGGTTAACTTTCAGGTTTAAGTGACTTTTCATTTAAGGGTTACATATATAAAAATCCAAGAAGGTTCCATTTTATTTAACTCATCCAAACAAGTTAGTTAGAAAATTAATAACAAAATTCAGAGTAAGTGATCATGAACTATAGAAACTGGAAGATACAAAAACATTCCAAGAGATAAGAGACTGTGTTGCAACATATTGGATGATGAAGAGCACTTCTTCTTTAATTGTAAACTTAATGATAATATTAGAGAACAACTTTTTTCCTTTTATAAAATAAATCCATATTGCAATACTTTAAATAGAACACAATAATTAGTAACATATTAAACCCGTCAACTCCTGAGGAAATTAAAACAGTCGTTTCTCTTTTGCAACAGTCATTAGAACTGGGGAGAGGAGACTAGCAAACTGTTTTTATTTTATTAAGGTTTATATGTTATAATGTTTGTATGTGTAAACTCATGTGTGTATGTTATCTAACAATGTAGCTATATGCTACGACCCAAATGGGTTAAAGTTTTTAAATAAAGATTTATTATATGTTACATACGGGCGAAGAACATGAAATGGTTGATAAAATGATCATGAAATAAAGAGAAATATGAGTCTGATGGGAAATAATGAAACAGTAAATTTTGAAAGGCACTAGAAAATTGAGAAGTAATAAATGGGGTGGAAAATTGTGCAAATGTGCACTCGAAACGGGCATAATACCATAGCTCTCTTAACACAGGCTTTCAGTGTTATGACCTGACAACCCCTGAACACATGAGCCAACCTATTCAGCCACCAAGGTACAAAACCTGATTGCTCTGTGGGAAGAGCACTGATTAATCGTCACAGAATACCAATAATTCGACTAGCTGGACTCTCTTGAGTACATCGGGGCCCGCATAATTAGTGAATGGCATTGTTTATGAAAATTTACAGAAAAGGGCATATGTATACTTTTAAGAAATAACAAAACAAAACACAATAAAATTGTATATGTACCCGTCCTATTAACTACATGACGATGGCAAACGGTGGTGAAGTTGTTAATGTGCAGTGCTACGAACACCATGGGTCGTGGCTTGATCCTGATCAGGATTGAAAATTTCACAAACCAAGTTTTCCGACTCTTTCTTCATAACATTTGCGAAGATGATCAAGAATAAATGCTTGTCATTTGGAAGCGACGAAAATTTTGACACACATTAGGCTCAGTGGTGAACGCTAAAAAGAAGAGGGTTTGTTTCCCAATCATGATAAAAATCGAGTTAAAATTAACTACATGATAGGAAAAAGCAGCTTATTCGGTCCATCTCTTCCAATCACAATTACAGTCAGTCTGTAACCAATATAAAATTGCTTTAAATCATGCAGCCTGGCATACGGTTATGAAGTCGGGGCTGTATTTTACTCAGACTTGAGAGTTACGTACATAGAATGAAGCTAAATGCCAGGTATGCTATTGCATGTAGTTGCAAGGAAAAACTGTCACAAAAAGGTATTCAAGTTCATTATTATCATTAAATTAAAGTTTGTTTTTGCATGCAAAAACGATGTCTCCTCCCGTCCCCCCTAAAGTTTTAAGTTTAAAGGTCAATAACTCCCACAAAAATTTGAGGATAAAAATTTCCTTGCATAATATTATAACCAGTGCAAATTAGAATTCCAATTTGTCCTAGGAGAAATCGGAATTCAAATTTGCCCTATGAGGATTCCGGATCGCCCTGGAGATCAATTTGCTCTGTAACATACATATATTTTTTGCTTTTTATTTCTCTTTTAGCTCACCTGGACCAAAGGTCAAAGGTCCAGGTGAGCTATTGCCATCACTTGGCGTCCGTCGTTGTCTATTAACAATTGTTCTATAATCTTCTCCTCTGAAACTACTGATCAGAATTATATGAAACTTGGTATGAATGATCTTTAGGGTGTCCTGCACCACACTTGTGTTTCGATTTTTGATTCGTAAAAAACATGGCTACCTACTTAAAATATACCAGGGGGTCAGACTACTGTCTTTGGCCTGTAAATCAAAAAGTATAAGAAATAGATGAAATCTGATGCCAACCTACTGCTTCTGCATCATATGTTCTACAAAAGTCTCCATCTGGTCAAAGTTGTCAGATGATTCCTTATACGGGTTACAGCCCCTTACGGGTGAAAACTAGCGTTTTTTCATGTTTTTTGCCTACAAAATGAAAACCATTGCTGAAAATGAAAAGATATTACATGTACTTGCTTAAATGTTCAGCTTAATTTACCTCTACAAAAGTTTCCATTGGGTCAAAGTTGTCAGATGACCCCTAATAAGGGTTTTGCCCCCTTAAAGGTGAAAAATAATGTTTTTGGTCTATAGAATGAAAACTTTTTCAGATAGAGAAAATATGTTGCTTGCTAAAACATTCAGTTCATTAAGCTCTACAAAAGTCTGTCGAAATTGGCAAATGATCCCTTAAAGGAGTTATGACCCTTTAAAGGTAAAAAATAGTGTTTTTTGCTTATAGAATGAAAACTATTGCAGATATCTTGTTTAAACATTCAGTTCATTTAGCTATACAAAAGACATCAAGACCAGATGAGCGATTAAATCTCCTGGAAGCCTCTTGTTTAAATAGAGATGATTCATAAGATAAGTACGTTTTATATTGATTAAAGGCATGCTTTCTTCAGTTTATATCTTAATTAAAGTTAATTATAAGTAAACAAAATGAAATCATTGCCAATATTCATATAATTTAATTTCTATAAAGCATCCATTTGTATCAAGTCAGGATTGTATGCTTAGAGGTTTTTTTATATTTGGTTGTGTTTAAAGTTTTATTAAACATATTAGCATTGTCGGACTATCGGGTTGTCGGACTATTGAGTTGTCGGACCAATGGGTTGTCGGACTATTGGGTTGTCGGACCAATGGGCTGTCGGACCAATGGGCTGTCGGACTATTGATTGTCGGACTTTCGGGATGTCACCGAAATCGCATTAGATAAATCTAAAGCGACCAATCAAAAAGCTCGATACAAAACTATCGAAAACGAAGTATTTTGTGCGTTGTGTCCCAGGGGTGATGAATGAGTAAGCGAGAGAAGAAACCTTGGGTTTCCGAGGATGAAGTGTACATTGTTTGGTAACCAAAGGTCCTAGAGGTCTTGGCAGCCTCAGCGTACGACCTGGATGGTGTTGGCTCATTCGAGACAGTGACCTGTCGACGGGCCTCCTGATATGAAATGTTCTTTTCAACTTTAAGTGTTTGAATTTCTTTTTCTCGGAGAAAGATGGGACATTGATTTGAAGAAGAAAGATGGTCTCCTTTACAATTTACACATTTTGTTACTTTTTGACACTTAAAGTCAGAGTGACCTTCCTCTGCACACTTTACACACCGTTCTCTGCCATTACAGGTAGATTTACCATGGCCAAAACGTTGGCATTTGAAGCAACGGACAGGGTTGGGGATGAAAATATTCACTTTGACACGATACAAACCAATAAACAAATGTGTTGGTAATACTGAAGAGTTGAATGTGATGAGATAAGTGTTTAATTTCTGAATTTTGTTTTCTTCGACTTTTTTTGTGAATCGTTTGACCTTTGTAACACCTTGAGATGACAGTTCAGAACAGATGTCTTCTTCTGACAAATCTGCAAGGGCACGGTCACTGTCTCGAATGATTCCTTGGGAGGTATTCAGTGATTTGTGTGGTTGGGCCGAAACTGGAATATCTAAAACTGTTGAAATTGATAATACATTGCGCAATTGTTGTTGTTTGCTGCATTCGATAAGGAGGTTACCAGAACGAAGCTTGGTGACTTTTGGGACATCTTCTCCGGTAACTCCTTTAATCGTTTTTGCAATGACGAAAGGTGAAACTTTAGTAAGAGGACGATCTAGATTAGAACTTGATAATACTATAAATTTTGGCCAATTGGAATTTTGGGTGTTTTGCCTTTTAAACCCCTGATCTTCACTGTCACTTAAATCAACTTTTCCTCGTTTATTTTTATTTGCAGACGTTGAACAAGTTGAAACGATATTTGGTTCATTTCTCATTTTGGTTTCTGTAAAATTCACTGCCTTGCTCCCCTCCCGCCTCGGAGCGCCAACATGGGCGATGCCTGTACTCAACGGATCTCCAGCTGAAGGCACCGAGAGGATACAAGGACAGCATACTCGCACAGAGTATTCTATCTGGGAGACAAGCATCGTGCCAGGGGTTACCTGGCGATACAACCCTCCAGAATAACATCTACACGATTGACCCATGAGCCACCGCCTTCTGTAAAGCAAGCAACAGGATACAATTGAGTATTTCAAAAACATGAATTAAGATGTTTGAAATGAACTATGATGATGATCTACAGGGCTTGGCGTGACCAGCCGATTGATCAGACCGAGCCGAATCTGACCGCCTGTCTAGAAGAAGTAAGGGCCAAAGCACACATACGTGGACCAGGATCCCGTCCTCCCCCGACACAGGTCGCAACACACGGCAAACATGTTGACCCGTTTAGTCGCTTCTTACGACAAGCTTTACGGGCGGCTGCGGGACTATTCTTTTCACACCCGGTTCCCGCACGGGGGAAATATATCGGGAGGTTGTGTTGAAAACAAAAGAACAGTAAATGGTGAAGACCACTTGAAAATGGGAAAATATGTGGGGATGGTTATACTTTTGGTGAAGCCCCCTTAAAAAAGAAGATATTTTACGTGCATTTGTTCACATGATTGCCCATTATTATCAGCATGCTTTTCATATTAATTATACACTTTGAACTTCCCAGGTCTATTACACTGTAAATGTTTTTAGGAAACTTGCCCGCAAATTTGCGGGTGTTATCTAGTAAATATAACATATACAAATCAAAAATTAATCATTCTCCTTAAAGAGGAGCGTTTACCAAAAGTAAGGTTTTTTTTATAAAAGAAATGAAAACGCTTAATTGTCCGGAACAATTACATACAATTTATTGTATTTGTCAATGACATGCTGATCTTGTATGTACACCGATTGTCCTTAAAAATGCCAATAAATCGTATAATAATATCCCATTCAAAACTGCGTTTAAAACTATTCTTTTGTTCGTTACCGAGAAAACCAAAAACACTCTCTTTTGTTAAAAAAATATTTAATTTTAGGTGTGTGTATGTAATCTAATATTTTGAAAAAAACAATAAGATTTAGTTTAAAGTGACTCTGAAACTAACACCAAAAATATTATTATACAGTCCCTGTATAAAAAAAGCTTACCAATTTATGGTATACGGGGTCGGTCAATTCTGTATAATTTTATGTTGCCTTTATGAAATCGTTTCACTAAACAGCTATGTGACAACCCGTTTTGCAATAACAACGCGTTTTGCAATAAAATCTTATTCTGTTAAATATTGATTTGGTTTGCCGTTATTTGGCTTAAATATGATACAAAATGCTTCAAAATGTATCAACTATTTAGATACATTACTTTAGGGCATGGAAATTGAGTTTAAAGTGTTATTGCAAATCGCGTTAAATATGACAACCCGTTTTGCAATAAAGTATGACATGTAATAACGCGTTTTGCAATAAAACGAAATTTTGTTCATATATTGTCCTTGGTTACGTCTAGTTAGTATGTAATGATAAAAAAGACAAATTTATGCTCGCCATGTATACCCCTGCTGGGTCCCTGCTGTAAACATGTACTTTGGTCAGATTTGATGTGAAATTTTCTTTGATTAAATATTGATTTGTTTGGTCTTTATTTGGCTTCAATATGATACAAAATGCTTCATAATGTATCAACTATTTAGAAACATTACTTAAGGGCATGGAAATTGAGTTTAAAGTGTTATTGCAAATCGTGTTAAATATGACAACCCGTTTTGCAATAAAGTATGAAAGGTAATAACGCATTTTGCAACAAAATGAAATTTTAACCTTTATCATGTATATTTTGTCCTTAGTTGCGCCTAGTTAGTATGTACTGATAAAAAAGATAAATTAATGCTTGTCACGTGTACACCTGCTGGGTCCCTGCTGTGACCATGCACTTCGGTCAGATTTGATGTGAAATTTTATTTGATTAAATATTGAATTGTTTGGTCTTTATTTGGCTTCAATATGATACAAAATGCTTCATAAAGTATCAACTATTTAGAAACATTACTTAAGGGCATGGCAATTGAGTTTAAAGTGTTATTGCAAATCGCGAAAAATATGACAACCCGTTTTGCAATAAAGTATGAAATGTAATAACGCATTTTGCAATAAAATAAAATTTTAGCCTTTATCATGTTTATTTTGTCCTTAGTTGCGCCTAGTTAGTATGTATTGATAAAAAAGATAAATTAATGCTTGCCACGTGTACACCTGCTGGGTCCCTGCTGTAACCATGTACTTTGGTCAGATTTGATGTGAAATTTTATTTGAATTAATATTGATTTGTTTGGTCTTTATTTGGCTCAAATATGATACAAAATGCTTCATAAAGTATCAACTATTTAGAAACATTACTTAAGGGCATGGCAATTGAGTTTAAAGTGTTATTGCAAATCGCGTTAAATATGACAACCCGTTTTGCAATACAGTGTGAAATGAAATAACGTGTTTTGCAATAAAAACGAAATTTTGTTCACATATTGTCCTTGGTTACGTCTAGTTAGTATGTACTGATAAAAAAGACAAATTTATACTCGCCACGTATACCCCTGCTGGGTCCCTGCTGTAAACATGTACTTCGGTCAGATTTGATGTGAAATTTTATTTGATTAAATATTGATTTGGTTTGCCTTCATTTGGCTTCAATATGATTAAAAATGCTTCATTATGTATAAACTATTTAGATACATTACTCTAGGGCATGGAAATTGAGTTTAAAGTGTTATTGCAAATTGCGTTAAATATGACAACCCGTTTTGGAATAAAGTATGAAATGAAATAACGCGTTTTGCAATAAAACGAAATTTTGTTCATATATTGTCCTTGGTTTCGCCTAGTAAGTATGTACTGATAAAAAAGATAAACTTATGCTCGCAACGTATACCTCTTCTGGGTCCCTGTTGTAACCATGTACTTCGGTCAGATTTGAAGTGAAATTTTCTTTGATTAAATATTGATTTGTTTGGTCTTTATTTGGCTTCAATATGATACAAAATGCTTCATAATGTATCAACTATTTAGAAACATTACTTAAGGGCATGAGAATTGAGTTTAAAGTGTTATTGCAAATCGTGTTAAATATGACAACCCGTTTTGCAATAAAGTATGAAATGTAATAACGCATTTTGCAATAAAATGAAATTTTAACCTTTATCATGTATATTTTGTCCTTAGTTGCGCCTAGTTAGTATGTACTGATAAAAAAGATAAACAAATGCGCGCCACGTATACCCCTGCTGGGTCCCTGCTGTGACCATGCACTTCGGTCAGATTTGATGTGAAATTTTATTTGATTAAATATTGATTTGTTTGGTCTTTATTTGGCTTCAATATGATACAAAATGCTTCATAAAGTATCAACTATTTAGAAACATTACTTAAGGGCATGGTAATTGAGTTTAAAGTGTTATTGCAAATCGCGTTAAATATGACAACCCGTTTTGCAATAAAGTATGAAATGTAATAATGCGTTTTGCAATAAAACGAAATTTTGTTCATATATTGTCCTTGGTTACGTCTAGTTAGTATGTACTGATAAAAAAGACAAATTTATACTCGCCACGTATACCCCTGCTGGGTCCTTGCTGGGTCCCTGCTGTAAACATGTACTTCGGTCAGATTTGATGTGAAATTTTATTTGATTAAATATTGATTTGGTTTGCCTTCATTTGGCTTCAATATGATACAAAATGCTTCATAATGTATCAACTATTTAGATACATTACTTAAGGGTATGGAAATTGAGTTTAAAGTGTCATTGCAAATCGCGTTAAATATGACAACCCGTTTTGCATTAAAGTATGAAATGTAATAACGCATTTTGCAATAAAATGAAATTTTAACCTTTATCATGTATAGTGTGTCCTTAGTTGCGCCTAGTAAGTATGTACTGATAAAAAATGATAAACAAATGCTCACCACGTATACCCCTGGTGGGTGTCTGCTGTAACCATGTACTTCGGTCAGATTTGATGTGAAATTTTATTTGAATTAATATTGATTTGATTGGTCTTTATTTGGCTCAAATATGATACAAAATGGTTCATAAAGTATCAACTATTTAGAAACATTACTTAAGGGCATGGCAATTGAGTTTAAAGTGTTATGGCAAATCGCGTTAAATATGACAACCCGTTTTGCAATAAAGTATGAAATGTAATAACGCATTTTGCAATAAAATGAAATTTTAACCTTTATCATGTATATTTTGTCCTTAGTTGCGCCTAGTTAGTATGTTCTGATAAAAAAAAGATAAACAAATGCTCGCCACGTATACCCCTGCTGTGACCATGCACTTCGGTCAGATTTGATGTGAAATTTTATTTTTTTTATTTATTTTTTTTTCATTTTTATTTCCAAAAGTACATTTGTTAGTATGAAAAACATCAAATACCGGTACCTTATCCCGGCCCCGTTAATGTTAGTATAATAGTATAATATTTTGAGGTATTGCATTTTGGAGTAGCTAGTGTTAGTACTTGTTAGTAGAAAGGTACACTCCAACTATAAATGTACAATTTGAATATGATGATGATAAAATATTGACACATAAAAAGAAAACAACAAACAAAAAAAGGAAAAAGAAGAAAAAAGACACAAAACAAAAACAAAATCAAATAATTTAAAAAAAAAAAATGAAAATGTAAATACCCAAATCAAAACCCCTATAGTACTGCCGGCACTTTTGAAAGCTGATTTCATTTGCATTTTGTTACAATGATATCTAAACAGGAAAAATTAAAGTACTTGGAAAGTAATTTTGCAGATTTCTGTGTATCCACGATTAAGAAGTGAGTTGTAAATATTTACTTTGGCCGCAGGTTGTGGAAAGTATAGTAGTACTCCTAAAATAATGCCATCCAGGGGTTCCAGTAATTTAAGAATTTTTGTGGAGGATTATTCTTTTGAAATATTGTTTTCTCAAAGTTAAGATTCTCTTTCAAATAACTTCTAAGTGCTATTATATTAACTTGATCTTCATTCAGTTTACATCGGTAGATGTAAAACTTTGCCAGTATTATTATTAGGTTCCGAATATAGTTTTTATCGCTTTTATCTAAAATGCCGAATAAAACTATTTCTAAATTAAGTGGGAGTTCAATTTCTGTTTCCCTATATATCCACCGGTTTAACTCATCCCATACCTCAGAAATCTTGGGACAAGTCCAGAATAGGTGTTCAATAGATTCAGATTCTTCCTTACAGAAAACGCAATCTGGATTTTGTCGCATATTCATCTTATGAAGTAATTCGTTTGTACCTAAAACTCTATGAATAATTCGGTATTGAAACCATTGTAATTTGGAACTTTTGGTGAAAGAAAATCTCATGGAGTTAATTTTTGCCCATTTATGTGTTTTATTCAAAGAGGTGTCCCATTTCTCTTCATGTTTATTGGTTTCTATTTTATTTATCAATACTTCGTTCATATCTTTGGAGCCTTTTTGAGATTTTAAAAATATACTTATTCTATTTGGTAGTATTGGTCCCTTTATCTTTTGCAAGGAATGTTCCTGTATCTTCTTTTTTCTAAAAAAAAAATCTAATGGCAGATATTATACCTTGGTATGTGAGGAAGTTTGTGTTGACATTATATATCTCGCAAAATTGTTGAAAGGACATAAGTTTTCCATCGTTCGTAAGTAAGTCATTTATCGTCCAAATTCCGTCTTTTGTCCAATTCTTGTAGAATATTTTGCGATTGTCAATCTTAATTCGATCGTTGTTCCAAATAGTATCGTTTGTTATGTTACTGGTGTTATTACGTTTGTTTTCTAATTCATTCCAGGCATTTATAATCTCACTCCAAAATGGGTTTGTTGCTCTTTTAATATTACCAGTGTATATAAAATAATTTGGTTCTACATCCACTTGAGAGAAGAATAATTTAACTAGCTTAGAGTCATTTTTCAATAATCTACGGATCCATGTTAATTTTAGGCCTTTAATATATGCTTCAATATTGATCATTTTTAGCCCACCTAATGTATAGGTTTGACATAAAGTATCTCTCTTAATTTTGTCTGGTTTTTCGTCCCATATATATGCATATAATATGTTTGTAAGTTTTTTAGTAAAGTTTTCGCTTGGTCCGGGAATTGCTAAGAAAAGATGATTTAATTTGGAAATCAGTAAGGATTTTATAATTGTGATTTTACCTATAGGAGAAAGGATTTGCTTTGACCATTTTTTGAGAGTATTGTCTATATCTTTTAATTTTTGTACGTAATTTAGCCGTTCTAATTCGGACAAATCCACCGAGAAATGTATACCCAATAATGTAAATTTACTGGAACCCCATTCCAGGCCATGCTTTATACACATAGTATCAGTGCTATATCTTTTTTTCCCTATCCAAATTACTTTGGTTTTTTCAAGATTAACCTTAAGTCCTGATAAATCTGCAAATTTGCTGAGAGTACGGAGAGATGCATCTAATGAAACAGGAGAGCCATCTAATATTAAGGAGGTGTCATCTGCATATTGGGATATCAAATATTCTGTGTCATCAACAGTGATACCCTTAATTTCTCTATTGTTACGTATCATTATACCAAGTATTTCTGCGCATAAAAGGAATACATAAGGTGAAAGAGGATCCCCCTGTCTACACCCTCTTTGAATCTCAAAGAAATCTGATAAATGACAGTTTTGAGTAATCGCGGATTTTATATTTTTGTAGAATGTTATAACCCAGCGTTTGATCGAATCGCCAAAATTGAAGAATGATAATACTTGATTTATAAATGTCCAGGATATAGAATCAAATGCTTTTTCAAAGTCAATGAGGAGGAGAATGCCTGGTATATCCCTCTCTTCTGTAAGATGAAGGATATCATATATCAAACGTGTATTTTCCCCGATAAACCTGCCAGGAATGAATCCAGTTTGATCAGAATTGATTAAAGTAGATAAAACGGATTTAATTCTTTCTGCTATACAACTGGAGCCTAGTTTATAGACTGTGTTTAAAAGACTTATGGGACGCCAGTTTTTCATAAAGTGTCTGGGTTTGTCACCTTTAAGAAGGCAAGTTATAATACCTACTTTTTGTGTAACAGACATTTCACCGATTGAATATCCATAGTTCAAAGAGCGTAATACAAAGAGTCCAATATCTTTCCAAAAAAATTTAAAGAATTCAGATGTATATCCATCAGACCCTGGACTTTTACCATTCTTTTGTCTCTTTAAGCTAGCGGTTAGTTCCTCATATGAAATTTCACCTTCCAAAGATTTTTTTGTGAAATTTGTCAATTTTGGAATATTCTGATAAGTAATCTCTTCGTTTAGGTTATTATTTACTAATGTTTCATTTTTTGTATAGAATTTTTGATAAAAAGACTTGGCTTCATCTAGTATTTGAGATTGTTTTTCAAGTATTCCTTTCTCAGTAACTAGTTTTGGAATCGTTTTGTTAACAAAATTTTTTGTTTCTAAATTCAAAAAATAATTAGTTGGTTTTTCCCCTTCTTCAATATGTTGGACTCTTGATCTAATGTAATCCCCCCTTGTTTTATATTGCCTCAATATTCTCAGTTCAGTTTTTTTGGTTTCTATTTCATTCATTTGATACATATTTTCTAAATTTTCTTCCAATTTGTAAATTTCTTCTGTTAACTTTTTCTCTCTCGCAGTTCTCTCTTTCTTTTTGAATGATGAGTATGCGATTGTTTTCCCCCTTATTTCCATTAGTAAGGTTTCTAAAAATAGTTGTTCATTAATATAGTGAACTGTACCAGTGAAGGATCTAGAGTTTTAATGTAATCTCTGTCATATACTTGAGATCCATATTGTTCTTTACATTTTATTATTACTTCTTTAACAATTTTCACATAGTCAGCATCATATAGCAAAGAGTTGTTAAATTTCCAAAGACCCTTGCCAATTGTAAAATCATTCAATTTTAGCTCTAAAACTATTGGAGAATGATCTGACCTGTAACTATTTAGAACCAAAACATCATGTACATATTGATCAAGACTTTGAGAGACCAAAAAAAAATTTAATCTAGCTTGCTTGAGAGGATTACTTTTGCGCCAAGTATGAAGTTTTACTATTTTTAGAGCTTCTCTTTCCCATATTTGTGTCTTGAAGCCTTTAACTAATTTACCTAGCATTTTCTGGTTTAATGGTTTAGCCTCTGCCATTATGTATGATGCAATTTTCATATCATTAAATCTAACTGCCTTTTGAAACATCATGTATTGCTCTGCACAGTTATATATTTTTCCGTCTATCTCAAAATTACATGGATGAAACTGACTAAATGGTGAATCTTTTCTTAAAGAAAAACACGAAGTTACCCTTATTTGTAGTTGTGAAATCTAGTGTCTCTGAAATATGATGTAATGCTGTTTTTGCTAGCTCATTTTCTTTTAAAAACTTTTGCATGCTGGAATCATCTTTAGTCTCTTGTTTCTGACTGCTTTTCTTAAATAGAATTTTTATTTGATTAAATATTGATTTGTTTGGTCTTTATTTGGCTTCAATATGATACAAAATGCTTCATAAAGTATCAACTATTTAGAAACATTACTTAAGGGCATGGCAATTGAGTTTAAAGTGTTATTGCAAATCGCGTTAAATATGACAACCCGTTTTGCAATAAAGTATGAAATGTAATAATGCGTTTTGCAATAAAACGAAATTTTGTTCATATATTGTCCTTGGTTACGTCTAGTTAGTATGTACTGATAAAAAAGACAAATTTATGCTCGCCACGTATACCCCTGCTGGGTCCCTGCTGTAACCGTGTACTTCGGTCAGATTTGATGTGAAATTTTCTTTGATTAAATATTGATTTGTTTGATCTTTATTTGGCTTCAATATGATACAAAATGCTTCATAATGTATCAACCAACTATTTAGATACATTACTTAAGGGTATGGAAATTGAGTTTAAAGTGTTATTGCAAATCGCGTTAAATATGACAACCCGTTTTGCATGAAAGTATGAAATGTAATAACGCATTTTGCAATAAAATGAAATTTTAACCTTTATCATGTATAGTTTGTCCTTAGTTGCGCCTAGTTTAAGTATGTACTGATAAAAAATGATAAACAAATGCTCGCCACGTATACCCCTGCTGGGTCCCTGCTGTAACCATGTACTTCGGTCAGATTTGATGTGAAATTTTCTTTGATTAAATATTGATTTGTTTGGTCTTTATTTGGCTTCAATATGATACAAAATGCTTCATAATGTATCAACCAACTATTTAGATACATTACTTAAGGGTATGGAAATTGAGTTTAAAGTGTTATTGCAAATCGCGTTAAATATGACAACCCGTTTTGCATGAAAGTATGAAATGTAATAACGCATTTTGCAATAAAATGAAATTTTAACCTTTATCATGTATAGTTTGTCCTTAGTTGCGCCTAGTTTAAGTATGTACTGATAAAAAATGATAAACAAATGCTCGCCACGTATACCCCTGCTGGGTCCCTGCTGTAACCATGTACTTCGGTCAGATTTGATGTGAAATTCTGTTTGATTAAATATTGATTCGGTTTGCCTTAATTTGGTTAATTACCGGTTTTGTCGTTGCCTTTTCGGACTTTTGACACTCGAATGCCCCTTTGGTGCCTCTGCTTATTGGTTTCAATATGATACAAAATGCTTCAAAATGTATCAACTATTTAGAAACATTACTTCAAGGCATGGAAATTGAGTTTAAAGTGTTATTGCAAATCGCGTTAAATATGACAACCGGTTTTGCAATAAAGTATGAAATGTAATAACGCATTTTGCAATACAATGAAATTTAGCCTATATCATGTTTATTTTGTTCTTAGTTGTGCTTGATGGAACCGAGCACTATGATCATCCTGATGTAACATACTCCCCTCGCTATCGCCAGTTCAACAAGATCGTGTTCGTTGATCTCTTCTGCGACGGATTGCAAGACGGAGTCGAATTTCTATATTTTTACTATTTCTATTTCTATTTTTATATTGATGATGTCTTTCACTAAACAATCCTCGATTTGGTGACTATTTACATCTCATATATCTGAAGGAACTTGAGATAAATGACCCTTCAGATTCTATGAGGTCCGCTTCATATTTGGATCTATTTCTTGAAAATGACACACTAGGAAGGCTTTGTACAAAGCTCTTTGACAAACGTGATGACTTCAAATTTTCAATAGTTAACTTTATTCCCCGAGGTTAGCCCGCTCCGGCACCAACACTTTTGTGTTGGAGAACACATCAAAGCTTTAAATTTTCCGTTTAAATTTCAAAATTGTCTAAACCCTAAGGTTCTTCCTACCCCAAACATAGGTTGATCATCTTAGTAATAATTTGGTTCCCCAATTTGGTATTTTTGGTTTTACTGTTCTATGCTCTTCATAATCATATAGTGTTTGGCATTTTCAATATTTTTGGTAGAGCGCCTCTGATGAGTCTTGAATAGCCTTATAAGGGGTCATCTGACAATTTCAACTTTTTCTTATGGGTGTTTATAGTCGTGACTATATGCTATAAAGCCTCTGCAGCGACTATTAAGATTCACTGTGTGCCATGGGTTGTCCAGCCCATGATACACTACCGCCAGAGTTAGCTGTTCCAGGTACATTTGCCCTGGAGACAGGGCCCGTCTCCCACCGCGTAGAAGTTCTGGTTCGGGATTTTGGGAGACAACACTTACTTTTGTAATGCTTGATCAGCTGTACATTCAAGGTTAGTGAGGACACTAGTCATGTGACCACAACAAGAGGCTCCCAGGAGCCAGAATCGCTCACCTGACATATGTGCCTGAAGAAAAGACTATTAGGCAAAATTTATTTGACATTGAAAGGGTCATAAGTTTAATAAGGGGGTTATCTGACAATATGGTGGATCTTAAGGTGCTGATTACTTTTGTTCTCAATCAAAATTCCAAAATCTGTCACCCTTTTTGAGTTACTGTATTAGCAAAAAGTGCAGTTTAACCCAATGTTCTATTTTAGCCACAGCAGCCATGTTTAACAACCAATCAAAAATCCCCACATCAGTTCTATACACCTAATGCTAATGAACAACAAAACCAAAATTGGACTTAAAGTGTCAGAGGAGTTAACGTTTTCAATGTAATGAGGAAATGCTTTTAAAAAGCTCAATTTTGACGTTCTTAGGGCAATAACTCCTCAAAGGAAAGGTCCTACAACGTTGACCCTATAAACATATTTTGTAGATCTTGATGTGCTTAACAATATGCAATTTAAATGTCTCAAATATCTAGTATAGTTTTCAAGATATTGAGCTAAACAGGTGCAAAATTTGCAATAAAATCCACAAAAAGGGCAATAACTCCTACATGGGTTGCTGGATTTTCTTCAGAATATTAGAGCTGGTAAATCTTAAGGTGCTGATCACTTTTCTTCCAATTCAAATTTTAAACTGTCACCGTTTTTGAGTTATTTGCAAAAAAATGCCATTTACCCCTATGTTCTATTTTTAGCCACAGCGGCCATGTTTTATGACCAATCAAAAATCCCCACGTCAGTTCTAAGCACCAAAAGCTAATGAACAACCATACCAAGTTTGGTTGAAATTGAACTTATGGTGTCAGAGGAGTTAACGTTTTAAAAAGTTTACGGGCGGACGACGGACGACGGACGCCAAGTGATGACAATAGCTCAACTGGTCAGGTGAGCTAAAAAGCTAAAATTGCAAAAGAGTTCATTTTTTTAATAAATACATCAAACACATATGAAATTATATTATTTATTCAAGTTTGTCAAAATATTTAAAAAATCTTGGCAAATTGCCAAAAATCTTTAATATACACAATTTTTAATAAAACAAGGGAGATAATTCATGTGAAAATTGCCCTAAAAATTACAAGGGGTTAGGTAGACAAAAATCTAAGCTGGTGACCCTCACTTTTTATTGTTTTATTTCAAAATACGCCATAAAACATTAACTACATGAACAATAAGGGAATAAAATTAGAATTTAAATTCGTAGATTTTTTTCCTGAGCCAAGATTTTATGTTAATTTTTAGGTATTTCCTTTAAAATCTATTGTAATTTCAAGAAACTTTGACATTGAATTTAGCGAAAACAAGCCTGGAAAGGTGGTCTAATATTTATACACAAGAAAGTGTACATACAAAATATTGATCTATTAAAACATTGGCCATCTTAAATTTAGAATTATTTTTAGGGTCAGGTTTCCTCACTAACCCTAAAATGAAAAGTAAGAGTAAACTTTTGAAAATAAGAAACAATATAACAGAACTATGGGAGCCATTTTTACCTCTAAGAATCTAATGAAAGACAAATAAAGACTGTCTGTGATAACAACAATAGATATAACAGGTTTACCATATGTACTTTGTATACGGTAGCTTACAGTCCTTTATTACTGTATCATCATTTACGGTTTAATGTATCTTATACTAAATGTATAATTTCTAAACATTGAAAAATTTACGTATGTTTATAATGATATTTTTGAAGATTTTTTTGTTTCAAATTTTTCTTTTAGCTCAAGAATTGCCTCAATTAACTAAATACTTACCCGTTAAAATTTGTAGATTATCCAGGCTATCAGTACTTTCAGTACTTTGATTTGTAGATCTTGATGTGCTGAACAAATAACTTTTCATGATAATTTTTAGATATTGAGCTTAAATAGTACAAATTCTTGGGAAAAATCGGAAAAAAGGCAATAACTTCTACACGGGTTATGGGATCTTCTAAAAAAATCAAGGCAGGTTGATCTTGTCATGCTGGTCACTTTAACGTATGCAAGAGTTTTGATATCTGTAATCACTTTTTAGTTTTTATTGCAAATAAACTGCAATTTATCCCTATCTTCTATTTTTAGCCACGACAGCCATGTTTTTGACGAATCAAAAAGTCGATCAATGAAATTGTAAAAGGCATACTATACAACAACCTTGTCAAGTTTGGTAACAATTGGCTTAGTGTTTTCAGATTTTTTAAAAGTTGGAAGATAGACGCCAAGTGATTAAAAAAGCTGTTGCTTGCTTAAACCTTCCGCACATTGAACTATAAAAGAATCCTTTGGGTGGAAGCTATCAGATGACTCCGTTTATAAGGGCAAATAGCAAATAGGAGAGACCTTTATTCATGTAGCTTAGATTTAAGCTCCTGGGAACCTCTTGTTCTAAAACCACAATCCCAAATTGTTAGACGGTCCCGTGCGGGGCCCGGGTGGCGAATAGGCCCGCAGCAGAGCCTAGCTTGTCGTAAGAGGCGACTAAGGGTCTTGGGATTCCGACGTCGGGTCGGTGCTCAGCCCACAGAGCGACCAAGTGTGTACCCTAGGTGGCTGAATAGGGTAGCCCTCGTCCGCGGGGGTTGTCAGGTCTATAATACGGAAACCCTGACCGCCGACCATAGTGGGCCAACGTGTGTGGAGAGTGCCACGCTTCATGCACGTAAAAGACCCCTTTGTGGACCGCCCAGTAGTGCACCACATAGGCTAAATTTTCCGACCCTACCCACCTCTCCCCTTTTTCCTGTGGTTCTTCAAAATTTACCGGTCCTTTGTTTCCCACCCCATCCCCATATTTCATTTATCATCATCATTTCATGTTCATTTTATCATCCTTTTCATGTTCATCGCCTGTAAATAACCTATATAGCGTTGCACGGGCGTAAAACACCAACTCACTCACTCACTCACCAAATTGTAATACCGACATTCGTGGATACAAGCATTAAATGTATATGAGAAAATAAAACAATTAACTCAAGTTAAATTTAAACAATGTTATAAAAAGGCACTTGTGTTTGCAGTCAAGTACTGTAAGAAACGACTACATTACATAATTAACATACACGGTTTTCTGTTGGGATTAAATATACAAATATGTATATAAAAACAGTTTAATATTATAATGATCTTCAGTGTTACTTATCTTCTTCTCAAATATAGTATCATAATAATATTCCATTGAGGTTTTAAGTTGATTTTTCATTTGAACAAGTTGATTTTCGGATAATTCACTGAAATCTGGTATCTACTTCTTTAGCAATTAACCATTTTGGCAAGCAAAGGTAAACCAATTGTATATCTCTGATAAATCTAGTTGTTTGGTCAAATAAAAAAATATTTTAGTAATAAAAGATAAAAAGAGGCAAGAAGAATAAATTGTCATTGGCGGCAAAAAAAATGAGTCTAAGAGTCTGAAAGTCGCTTCCGATTTACATCATGTACATTTTGTCATACTGAACCACCCTAAGTTTCAAATCATTCTCATGTACTGTGTCTAAAAAATGATAGAGGTTTGTATTAACGCACAGACCATTAAATCAGATCTGTCCAACCCAAAACAGGAAGTCGAAGAACAACAGGTCTGGAATTTTTTCATGACATATTATTGTCATACTAAACTATCCTACCAAGTTTCAAATCATTTTCATGTGTAGTTTTCCAGCAAAGTTTTACGAAAATTTGTATGTTCGAAAAGTTTATTTCCAGATCGGTCCTCATCCAAACAGGAAGTTGAAATCCGACAGGTTCGAATGTCGGATAGGGTGTACAATTTGTCATACTCAACTGAAGTTACAAATCATTCTCATTTCATTTATGGTTTCTAAGAAAAACTTGTCGGAAAATTGTATGTTCGAAAAGTTTACATTTTAAGAAAAGCTACACGTACATTTTCAAGTCGATTTTTTATATCGGTCTAGCAAACAGAAAGTTTAAGTCCGACATTTTTGAGTCGCTAAGGATGTATACCAAGCTTTGTATTATTATGATGTACGGTTTCTAAATAAAGCTTGAGGGAATTTCGTACGGCCAGACGGATTGTTCAGGATGACAAAATGATCTTCCACCTCCACAGGTCCACAGGTCTATAAGTCGCTTAGGACGTATATATGTAATTCTGAACAATCAAACCAAGTTTCAAATCATTTTGCTCAACGGTTTCTTAGAAAAGCTTGACAAAAATTCGTACGTACCTTCGAACGTACGGACGCCGGACGGACATCATTAAAACTTAATGCCGAAATGCCGTTGAAGGGTATAACAAGTATATCTTTTTTTCACATTTCATTTCACATTTCCTTGAGATTAAATTCTTTATTAGTCCGACCATACGAGTGTACCCATTTGGTCATGACCATGCGCGTATGGTCCAGATACTGATATGGTGGGAAACATATCCAACAGCAGCGGGTATACTTAGACAGCTTTTTACATGTATAAATTAATAACAAGAAACAAAGGACAATTTTAAAGCCAATTTTTATCTTTTATTGCAAAACGCGTTATTTCATTTAAAATGTTTATTGCAAAACCGAGTTGTTACGCGTATAACGGGATTTGTAATTACACAAAAGGGTTTGCATTTATGTTTTTTTTTCAAAAAGTTTAGCAGTTAAATGTGCATTTGGTATCTTTTTGAAGCCAAACAGAGAAAACAACAACAAGAAACTATTTAATAAAAAATCTAAGTTTATTGCATAACGCGTTATTGCATTTCATATTTTATTGCAAAACAAGTTGTCACCCATAACGCGATTTGCAATAACGTAAAAGGCACAGGCGCTTGGGTACAAACTGTGATTCTCGGTGTTTTACCTTATTCCTGGCTTATTTGCATAATAATCCCTTGTGTGCCTCATATTGTGTTTTTGATTTTTTTATACGAGGGTAAATATCAAAAATTATAAAAACGTAGGAAATACGGGTCAGACATGCGTATTCAAACACAATATGAGGCATACAAGGGGTTATTATGCAAATAAGCCTGGAATAAGGTAAAACACCGAGAATCACAGTTTGTACCCAAGCGCCTGTGGTAAAAGGCAGTTTCCATGCTTTTAAATTTACGTGTGTTTTTTTTATTTGAGCATTTAAAAGCATGTTCTGTATCTTTTTCAATCCGTAAAACTCCACTCACTCACTCACTCACTCACCCAAAGAAAGTTTATGTCTGACAGGTTTGAGTCGCTAAGGATGTATACTGAACCATCTTACCAAGCTTTGTATTATTATGATGTACGGTTTCTTCATAATAAAAGTTCGGACGGACGGTTCAGGATGACAAAATGATTTTCCACGTGCACAGGTCTATAAGCCGTCTACGAAGTATATAATTTGTAATTCTGAACCATCATACTACATTCAAATATTCTGATGAGTCGTTTCTTAGAAAAGCTTGATAGAAATTAGTACGGATCTACGAACATACGGACGGACATCAGTAAAACTTAATGCCGAAATGCCGTTCCGGGGCATACATTTTTAACAAGCAGATCTTTTATCCACATTTCTTTACATAATTATTTCTTTGAGCATGGAGTTATGATAAAGATGATTATATACCTAATCTATCTATATCCAACATCGTGGGGTAAACTTATACAGCTTGTTGTACATGTAAAAACTAATAACAAGAAACAAAGGACCAATTATTATCTAAGCGCAAAACGCGTTTTCTCGAAAAAAAAAACAATTTAGACGATACCTCCCCGGCCGTCTTACAAATAACATAAAAGGCAGTTTCAATGCTTTAAATTTTGTTGTTTTTTAAATAATTTAAGCGTTTAAAAGCATGTTCTGGATCTTTTTTAATCCAAAAAGAGACATTGAAAACGCACTCAAAAAAAGTTTATTGCAAAACGCGTTATTGCATTTCATACTTTATTGCAAAACAGGTTGTCACGTATAACGCGTTTTGCAATAACATGAAAGACAGTTTCCATGCCTTTAAATGTATGTTTTTTAATAATTTAAGCGTTTAAAAGCATGTTCTGTATATTTTTCAATCCAAACAGAGACAACAGAATCACTATTTAACAGAATAAAATTTTATTGCAAAACGCGTTGTTATTGCAAAACGGGTTGTTACAATCGTATGAGACGTATTTTCTTATAGCCCTGCTCCAAAAGTCGGTCACGAAGAAATCGGTGTCTGATAAAAAAATCTGTGAAATGTGTGCAAGCTCTGGCATATCGAATAAGTTGTGAAATATAAACACCGTATGCAGGGGAAGTAGGTATATTGCTCTGTAGATTAGGAAAATTAATAATTTGGAAATTAAAATCGTCTCTTTTATCGTAATTTTTTGTACTGAGATGACCACCTGGGTCAAATTCGAGGTGCAAATCCAAGAAAGACTTGAAGCAATTTGATTCGGTGGTCTCTTTAATCTCCAATTTTAGAGGCTATATTGAAGGAATCCATCTACCAAATGAAGTGTTATTGACAGAAAGGACATCATCAATATATCTGAATGTAATTTAAATGACCTTGTCTCTTTCATCTTCTTGTTCTTTACGAGTCCCTGAAGAAATTCAGTCTCGTAAGAGTATAAAAACAAATTGGCGAGGAGAGGAGCACAGTTTGTGCCCATTAGAATGTCGATTTGTTGTTGAAAAATCTCTCATCCGAAGGTGACAAATATGTTGTCAATGAGGAAATCAAGCATACTGCAAACTTGTTATAGCGTGTAACAAACTTTATCTTTAAAGATGCTTTGGAAAAGAATGTAGAGTTATAACCCAAAACAACATAATTCCTAGAGTTTGAAAAGGCTTTTTCGAGAAGTTCTTTCAGGCGACATTTTAGTTTTTCGTGTGGCAAGGTAGTGTATTAAGTTGAAAAATCGAACGTTTTCAAAGAGTGAACCTCCGAAAATGATCTAGATTTAAAATGATCTAACAAATCTTTTGAGTTCTTCAAATTCCACATATGGTTGATCCCACTACGATTATAAATCGTGTCGCAGTATGCTTATTATAAAATTTAATTTGATTTTAATAAATCTATAAAAAAAACAATGACAGAGTTATTTTTGACCATCTAGTCACTGAATGAAATCGTACGTTACAACATACTATCAAAAGCTAATTCAAACTATCAAAATAGTTTTCAGAAATTTTCAATTTCAATATTCATTGCTGATATATATTAAAAGCTATAGTAAAAGACTTATTCTCAGATTTCATAAATAAATAATAACCAATGGTTTCAATTTGTTTCTTGTAAATTCTTTGCATAGGAAAATCTTACAATGTAACAAGTGCTGGAAGATTGTTGAATGTCACTTCTTCTATGATGGAGATATTATTGTTGCGTAGATGCCTGTTAAAAAGTAAAATGAAAAACACAGAGTTTAGTATATATTTACTTTGATGTATAGATACCTTTGAAATATATATCACTATTGCGCGGATTTCCTGCTACTAGTAATCTGTCAATTATAAAATATTTAGTGTTGTGAACATTAGTATTGACTGTGAAATTCGTAGGACGTACCGCTTCTTAAAAATCGATACCACAATTTATCTAATATATAAAGTGCACAATAATTGTTAGACTATATCAAAATATGATCACTCTCAAGGGCATACAACTTTGATCTAACTAGTTTATAGTTTTACATTAATCAAAGCAACTCCACCAATTACTCAAATAAGCCAAATTTGTGAGTTTGTTTATTTTCCTTTTGGATTGGGGTCGTATTTAAGGAGGATGGGGGTCTAAAAATTTAACATAGGATCTTTTTTAAAACCTGACATAGAAATTTCTACAAGTTTATGTAAAATAACAAAAATGGAATATACTTTTGATTTCTATAATAAAATCATGGGGTCACAGTACTCCTTTTCAAAATGCTTAATTTTATAATTCATTTCTTTGCAAAGAATAGTCACACAATTCCTCGCCAATTATCTCCCCTGAAATCAGATTTTTTAAGAAAAAGCTTAATATCTTTTGAAGTGTTTTATCTTGCCAATTAGTTTCCTGAAATCAGATTTTTTAAGAAAAAGTTTAATATTTTTGAAGTGTTTATCTTGTATTTTCATTTATTAAAAAAATATAATAAAGAAGTTAATTTCACATTATTTATGCTGTAACTAGTCTTTAAAACTGAAATATAGGCCAAAAATTTGCAAGATGACTAAAGAAGATGCTCCGTTTTAGAACCCCTAGCCTCCTTTTTGTATTGACATACATATTTCTGTGTTATGAGTGTCGTTTTTTTGGATGGGTCTACATAATTTTTTTTATTTCTATAAGTTCTTTTGATTATGACTTAAATTTTATCGACTGTACATTAAACAAACATATTGTGTGTGTGTGGCCAGGATGGTTAATAGACCCATAGCATTGCTAAACTTAAGTTGCGACCGAATGACTTGCTAAGCGCACAAAAACGGCGAAGGTACTTTCCAAATTTGTTATATATGGTAGCCTTTGTACTTCCGTGTTGTCAAATCATCACTTAGGAAACACGCTTTATAGAAAGTCTTTAATATTTCATTGTTTTCTATATAGTCTCGTATTTTACTTTTTCATTTCATTTCATCACATTGATCTTGTTTTAACTCGTATTCATTTTATCAGACTTTACTGTTCACCTCTTGGATATAGCAAAAGTTGTGCTGCTTAAGGGTAACACAGCAACCAAGTAATAAATAACTGTTTATGTCCATCGCCCTCATATTAGCTACACATTGAAAACTAATAGAAAATAATGAGATGTGGAAAAAGTGTACGCAACACAGCCAACAATTAAACGGCAATTTAGAAAAAAAACAAAATGGACAACCGCCAGCAGCCTTCAACGAGACCATTTGGCACTGCTCGCGGTTCTGCAATTGGCCCATGGTCTAAGTCAATAACATCATTTCAGTACAAAAAAAAATAATTAAAAAAATCCCTTTTTTAAAAAAAATGTTTAAGCAATCATAAAATCAAAGGACATTTTTTTCTAGGCAAATTGCTCTCAACAATCATAAGCTATATATCTTGTATATTTTAAACAACAACACATTAAAATTATAAAATCTTACAAATTTTGAAGAGCTGCAAGATTGTTGAATATCCCTTCTTCTATCACGGACAGTTTATTGTTGGATAGATACCTGATAAAGATTAAAAAGAGAAGGCTCAGATAATCGTAAAACTCATGGTACCAAAATACGGCAGTTTTTGTTTTTGTTTTTTAGTTTAAAAACTTTGATTAACTGATACATCGTTATAAGACATGATTGTCCGTCCGTTGAATTGCTCCTTTTACAGATGGGGGAGCACCTTAAGGTAGTAATAATAGTAAAAAATTGGTCGGATAAAATTTTCTTAAATTTCGTATACCCTTGCGGGTTCCGGATGGCGAATAGGCCTGCACCAGCGCTAAGCTTGTCGGTAAAAGTCTACTAAAGATCGCTCAGAAACCTGACATCGGGTCAGGCCGCTTTGCCCATAAAGCGACTGGGATGTGTGCCCCAAGTGGTTGAATGGGGCAGCCCTGACATCGAGAGATGCGGGGTCGTCAGGCGATTATGCGGAAAACCTGACTGCTAACCATAGTGGTGAACCGTTTTTGGAAAAATGTCAAAATTGATGAAAACACCAGGTTTCTTTCCTTGTAATGCACATGGTCGATATCCTCGGTGCTGGATTTGGCTTCCTTGTTCGAACGTTTTGGTTTTGAGTACTTTTCGCTTTCAACTGTTTTGGATTTTGACCTTCCAATGTTTTGGTTTAAATGCTACTGATGAGAGGTTACTCCTTGAAATATCGATATATAGCATATCCAAATTAACCGTTTATATCTGCGTTTTGGTATTTGTAATTTTGAAACCACTGGGCGATAACCGCTGCTGGTGGACCAGAGGTCCCCGAGGGTAATCACAAGCCTGGTAGTCAGACTTGTCTGACACGAATTACCATAAAATTTCTAATATATTGTCGCTGAAATTTCCGATTGTTAAATTCAAAATTGATGAAAACACCAGGTTTCTTTCCTTGTAATGCACATGGTCGATATCCTCGGTGCTGGATTTGGCTTCCTTGTTCGAACGTTTTGGTTTTGAGTACTTTTCGCTTTCAACTGTTTTGGATTTTGACCTTCCAATGTTTTGGTTTAAATGCTACTGATGAGAGGTTACTCCTTGAAATATCGATATATAGCATATCCAAATTAACCGTTTATATCTGCGTTTTGGTATTTGTAACCTTCCTCGCATGCTAAAGAACCCTGCTGCAGGTCTCGGTAAGAGTAGGACCCCTAGGATCCCCATGCAGGAGGCAAAATTTCCCGTCACTACACATCACTCCATTGTCCAGTGGCAGTCAAAACTCTCCTAACCGATTGGCCTTGTGTACCCATATTCTCCTCTACATCTTCATTTCATGTTCATTGCATCACCACTTTTATGTTCACCTCCCGGATATAGCCGAAATCGTCCTGCTTGGGAGTAAAGCAATAACTAACTAACTAACTTAAATTTTGTCAAAAGTATTGAATTTCACGGGATAGATTTTTGTTATGTTTTGTCAAAACGTCAATTTTGGTAAGTTCTTTGAAGTAAAGGTATAAAGTCATGGGGTCACCATTCATTTTCTATAAAAAAAAATGGAAAAACTGAATTTTACCTTCACATTTTAACAAATTATCTCCCTTGAAAAAAGGGACGGTACATGTTTTAAAATTAATATAACAGTTAGGTTTTGTTTCAAACTTATTTTGTTTCCATAATTTATCATGTTAGTAACAATCTTCGTAAAGTAAAATAGCAAAATAGTAAAATGTGTTTGCCTTTTGCTTAAATTTGGTAACATAATCAGAATAGATGCTCAGTTTGAGACCACTGTACTATCTTAACTGTAAGATGGGTTTACTTAAAAAGTAGACAAATGTTCTATATTTACCTTATTACAGCAAAGTTTTTAACAATAATGAGCTACACTAAATGCAGATTTGTCCATTCAACAATTATAGGACGCCGTACAAACTGTTGATGGTTAAAAAAATACGAAACAGTACCCGTTTTAGGTCATGTTTGAAAGATATGACAAAGAATTATACATGTGTAATAATATTCAAAGAAATTATGACTTTATGCAAATAAAGGTTTGTTATATCACATTTAAAAATTATCAGAAATATAATATTCTGATATGGTTTTTGTCGTTCACATTAAAACAAAATGTTGAAATGCAAGCATAACAGAAGAAACTTTTATATTAAGAAATCTTACAAGTCACGTAGAACATGAAGATTGTCAAATGTTCCTCTTTTGATAACAGACAAGTCGTTGTTGTAAAGATCCCTGTTTTATAGAAAGAAACAATAAATAATAATAAAAAAATATAAAAAACTCCAAAAGGAATAATAGAAGTAGGATTCAATTATGTTTATTGCCATAAAAACAGGTTTCAACCGCAATGTTATCTAAAGATCCGTTACTAAGTCAGGACCATTGCGGTCTTCATTTTTCTGGTGTTTTTCATTTATTCCTAAAAATCAGAGATTGATCCTTTAAAATCGACAAATTTGATATAATCTAATTAACAGAACAGGTCTTAAGACCTGGAAAATATTTAAAGCTACTAGTAATTCAAACAATGAAAACCCATACAGAATGTATGCCTGTATAAGCACAGTGTACAACCGGACAGTAACCGACCACGTTTTTTGTCTAAAGGTAAAATCATAGTTGTGTTTTTTGGGGCAATATTTTTTTGTAATTTTAAGGCTGTATGAAGGCTCTGCGCAGTCGACTAGGAACAAAGGAGAGTTGTTTTTATACTATGTTCATTTTCGGAACTTTATAGCGTTTGATCGAGTATTCAGAAAAATTAACCTTCTTTTTATTGATCATCAGTTGGGGGGTACCCTTCACCCCTTAGCACAGACGTTGAATTTACTCATAAAATGCATGATATTATTACTTTTTTATAAATGTCCAAGGTTGCGATAGATGGACTATCTTCATTGCAATGAAAATGACAACACTTCCAGACAATAAATTTTGCTACGATAAAAATTATGTTTTGTATTGATTGCGTAATCGTTTACTGGCCGATCATTATTCATTGTGGGTTTACGATTAATTTTCTGTGTTGAATAAAAAGTCAAAATTAAAAATTTATTCGTCATTCCTTAATTTAACAATTCAATAACATTGTAATTCTGTTGTATTCTTTAATTGTGTGAAAGGCTTATAAGTTTTTTTTTTACATTTTTATAATACATGTAAGTTATGTCATTTTTCATATGGCTAATCTATTACTTTCAAAAAATAGTCTTTACTGTTGGGTTCGAAGATGACAATGTTTATGTTTTAACAAAATGGATATCCATCCACAAGGCTTATAAAAGGAAGGGTGATTACCAAAAAGAGGCTTAAAGTAGCCTGAATAGCTCAACTGGTTCTTAATCTGTAAGGGTCTCTTCTAAGAGCTTTTACCCCTATAATGGTCATATGATAACCGCCAGCCAGTGGAGGTTGACTTTTAGAGCTCAATGAGTTTTAAGCAGGCAACAGCTTTTCTCTATCTGAAATACTCATCACTCTATAAGGCAAAACATGAAAAAAATATTTTTGAACCTTAAAGGGTAAACACCCCTATAAGGGATCATCTGACATATTCGACCTGATGGGGATTTCTGTAAAGCTTAATGAGCTGAAAGTCTAAGCAAGCGACAGATTTTCTCTATCTGCAAAGGTGAAAAAGGCTGTTTATACCTTTAAAGGATCATAACCTTTATAAAGTAACCATCTGACATCTTTAACCATAAGGAGATTTTTGTAGAGCTCAATAAGCTGAAGGTTAAAGCAAGCAACAGCTTTTTTTGTAGCTGCAATAAGTTTCATTATTTAGGACAAAAACGCAAAAAAAACTATTTTTTTTTACCTTAAAAGGTCTGTTATCCCATCTGACACACTCCATTTAATGGGGACTTGGTAGAGCCTCTGATTTTGAAGAAGGTTAGTTGCGTCTTATACTTTTTGAATTTCATGCCAAAACCAGTAGTCTGAAATCCCGACTTTTTTTCAACGATGGTAATGTTATTTTGACGGATCAAATATCGATACACAACTTTTGTGCAGGACACCCTATGAGTTAATTATACAACATTTCATTAAATTATGATATTAAGTTGTTTTAGAAAAGAATATTTTTTAAGAAAAATTGTTAACGAACGATAGACGACAACGACGACGGATGCGAAGTGATGGCAATAAAAAGAAAAAAACAGTTACTTTTGCAAGTCACTTGTGATACCTTTTTGTTTGCAAATGTCCAAACTGTTCTTAGAAGGCTTTCCAATGACGTTGTAATTTTGGGAAAAAATCTGCCGTTGACAACCAGTCAGTGCGGAAAATATATCCGAGTCATAAAATAGTCATTTGCTTTTATGATAAGATAATCTACGAAGAACGTGCGAAGCACATTAAAACTCTTAGATATAAGATAATTTCGAAAATTTTAACAATCCATATATCCACATTGATAATTTGAATACTGATAAATTTAATATAAGCACATTGATCGCTTCATTTTTTTTAGAATTAAGTTTCGGTGGAGTAAGGACTTAAATTCAATGCAAAATCTTACAAATTACTAAAATCAACTAAGATGTTACCACAAGACAGATTTCACCTTCCGTGATCGCTTACTGTTCGGTTGTACACCGTGATAAGGTCACTTTCATAAGCTGGACTACAATTAGTGGTTTACTTAGTTTTCCATCGAAATAAGTTACTAAATATGAAAACGGTCATTTTATCATTCTATAAAGGAAGACAATATATTACATTATCTATCTCATAAGGTGTCGATTTTTATGGGGTTTATCAAAATTCTGTATGATTCATTATTTCCTTTGTTGACGACTTCTTACAAATTACTTACAGTTCTTGAAGCGATAATAGCTGTTGAAATGATCCGATTTCTATAATCTAAATCCGATTGTAATCTAAACGTCTGCAGAAAAAATATATTTTGAATGTTAATGTGAAGGGTTTAATGAATGAAAAATAAACAGAAGGCTCCATTAAAGATTGGGACGCAGGCCAAACTTGAAAAGGGCCTTTCTTCGATAATCTAGGGATTTGTTTGAATCTTATGGGTTGTATTTTTAGTCTTGGGCGAATGCAAGACAACGAGCAGTGACCTCTGGTCATGTTGAAGACTACTGGCTGTTTTCCATTGGGATTTTTTTAAATTGCCGTTTCTTTAATGTTGGTTGTGTCGCGTACACTTATTCCACATCTCTTTATCGTCTATTAGAGGAGCTGAGGGAATTTATTTTATAATGTACAGACGGGCGTACGGAGACATTTGTCATCATACCATAGTTGACCTACGTTTATCCACTATTCGATGTTTAATCTCAAATTTAGAAGATCTTATTTCTATTTTCTTTTACCTTTACCGAAGTTTGAATGGGGCAGCCCCGATATTCCGACACTGTAAATGGCCATGTTTGCCATAGTTTTTATTTTTGTATGTTTCCAAAGCCTGACAAATTTTTGAACCTATTTCTATAATGTTTCACTCCCCTTTATTGTAGACTCCCGTGTTGAAAATGAAAAACACAAACAAACGACATCGAAAGCTTAAAATATATTTAAAACTTAGCAACTTGGTCAGGAGAATAAGGTTACTAATCACACAAGCATTGTTTTCATTATTTCATGAACTTAATACACTTCTTTACTACTTTATATGTCAAAACATACGCAATTTTATGTGTCACAAGGTACCGTCAAACGACACATCAGATTTACACACTTCAATTACTGTACATTTTTATTGTATGATATGAAAGATACACGATTATTGGAACATATGTAAAATGTTTATATTGATTTTTATGGGTCAATTTTCGATTTAGTTAGTTTGTAAAGACCCCCCACGCTTTTCGAGTAATTTCGATTATCTTCCTTCACCTGCGTTTTGTATTTTATATTGTAATTGAGTTATCTTTCTTTAAACATATTTAGTATATGTTCTAGAATTTTACTGAAATTTTAGAAAACTATATGATGTATTTTGAGTTGAAATAACTTCAGATTGAGTATGGATAAACATTAAATTGAATGATATTTTGGTATACATTGTTGACATTCTTTTTAACAATTTCTGTATATAATTAAACTGAGTGTGTTTTGTCTGATTATTACATGTACACGTATGTACATTGTGTAGGTGTTAAACGATTTAGTGTTAATGTGCTGTTTTTATTGTAACGTAACACAACAACTCATATATATATTGATATACAATGAAACGAGCAAAATAACAAACAATGTCATAACGAACATGTATACCACAACAACGAACGCATTGTCTTTGTGTATTGGTATTTGTCCTTTATTCATGTTGTACTTTTTCTTATAAATGTTCATTTGTATATTTTCAGTTCTTACGGTTTCTTACGGAATAAAATTATCATAACCTGTTGTTGAACATAATGACCAAGCCTGCTACAGACACCCCGATATTCCGACACCCCGATAGTCCGACAACCTAAAATGTCACTTACAACTTTCATTCTCATAGCAAAATTTTGCTAGCATTACTACGAAATACAACAATGCTTGTTGCCAAAAAAATTAATTCATTTTAAACGTGAATGTACAATTCAAGATCGTCCTTAGTCGATAGAGCTATTAAGGGCAGGAAATTTTCTGAAATAGAAGATAGAAACTGTAATTACAATAGCTTAAAGACAAACCTAGATAGAGATGAAATCCACAAACATAACATTTCTTGTGTACAACAAGGTACAGCATGATTACAACCAGGAATCGGGTCTAGTCAATTTTGATTCAGAAAGAACTTTTGACAGAAACAAACGTAAAATGAGCTACGGATGCAAAGCATAAACATTAGTATACCTACTTTTATTTCGTATTGTAAGAATTTCAAATATTGATGTTTGAAACATATTGAATGGTTCGTGTTAGAAGAATCAAAAACACATGCGTATTATATAAAAAAAAACTTCTTTAAATTTTAAAACAAAATACACCATCCTGCATATTTAGTTAAAACACTGTCCTGTCTGTTTATTTCAAGTTTCATCACAGAAACCCCGATAAAATCAAATGGTTGCTCCCTAAATATAACATGGTTGATTGGCGGGAGCAGTGATAACGTCTCTTGAAATATAGTAAAGGAATGGGCAATTGTACAGACCATACATTTAATTTAAAATCATGTTTCAAATAATCATAATCGAGGATTTTTTTTACTACAAAGGACTTTGGATAAAAGACTTAATCAAATGGAAATATTTGAAACAAATAAACGATAAGACCATAATAAAATGGTGATGAAATGAAAAGTGGTTGTTTGTTTGTTGTTTTCTATATTCAGTCAACAATATTTCACTCATAATAAGGACAAGAACTTATTGAAACAACAAATTGAATTGTGAAGACCCACCAAGAAAACAGCACCCATAGCACAGACCCATGTATGGCATGCAAAAGGGGCCAATGTGCAACCACAAACCAGAAGGAAAATGAACAAGACAGGCCAATGCACTAAGAGAGTGACGAAATCCTTCCCCCAAAAATAAGCACAATCTGGAACCCTTTTCTATGGTGACCGACAAAGGAGAATTCAATCCTGAAACGAGGTCATACTAGTTGGATAACTCACCAGTGTGGAATATAGCCAACCCTTACCCGATTTTACACAATCAAACCATATCTGTCAAAAATACATTGATGAATCCTGGTTGGACCTACACACTTTAAGAGAAAAATATTGGAGCTCGGTAGGAAACAAAGAACCTGTAAATTTTGAAGACCACATAAAAAGGGGAGAGGTGGGTAGGTACAGAAAATTTAGCCAATTTTACGTATATGAAGCGCGGCCCTCTCCACACACGTTGGCCGACCCCCGCATTCATTATGACGATGGCTTTCCCATTCAATCACCTGGGGCACACATCCAAGTCGCTTTATGGACTAAGCGGCCTGGCGTAAATATGAAACATGGTTAATTTTAAATCTTACAAATGTCGAAGTGTCTTAAGATTGATAAATATTCCTTCTTCTATCACCGAGAGCTCATTGTTGTATAGGTACCTGTTTAAAATATATTAAGGAAACTATTAAGAAATGTCTTCTATTATCATACATATATATAATATATATTTATAAAATGCATAATACGAATTCTGGTTATTACACCTTTCTAACTAAAATTAACTTAAATGCACATATCTGTCTCAAATCTCTTAATGCTAAATAGTTGTGACAATACCTGCTGTATTTATCTATTTAAAAAAAAAAAAAACTACACACACTAAAATTGATGGAAAGGTGGTATAAATCTAAACATATGATATTTCTAAAATAAGTCAAGTAAAGTGTTACAATTAATTTAAATAAGAAATGAAAAGAAGAGTTAGTCTCTCAGTGTCATATTAACCAAAGAGGAAGTTTGTGTTGGTTTAAATCATCAATTCTTTTTCAAAAGTTTCATTAAGTCAATACCATTATGGGGGTATGTCTTTCTGGTGTGACTTTTCAGAAGAATGGTTAAGTTAAAAGTCCATTCCTTCTGACTGACAAGTGCTTTAATAGCAACCATGTTAATGCTTTAGTGATTGTGGAAAAAAATAAATGTTGCGAGATGGGGCATTATGTCTTTTGGACATATTCTTGTTTCACCTTCTTCAATAATTTTTACAATTGCAATTATTACTTTTTAAGGTAATAAGCAATTCCGAATATTTCGTTATTTCCTATGTTTACGATTTTTAATCAGTAACTCACAGGTCTTGAAGTGATGTTAAATTTTGAAATGTTCCATTTTCTATAATCCGAATCTGATTGTTTTCTAAATGCCTAAGAAAAAAGATATTTTAAATATTAATGTGAATGGTTCATATATGAAAGAAGCAGAGGTACCAATGGGGTATCCGAATGTCAAAAGTCCGAAAGGGCAGAGACAAAATCAGACAACATGTAAAACATGGAAACACAAAACAACTGAATATCAATCAACAACGCGAACTCCAGTCGAAACAAGAGTGAATTCAGGTGCTCCGGAAGAGTACTGCTTGTTATAGCACACCCGTCGCGTTGCCAATAGTCCATTCAGCGTGTCAAATCCGGTAAAGGAAGACAAATCAACACCCTATGACAAACCAACATCTGCACTCATCTGAGAGATCGAAATCCCATATTTGTCTGTAAGTGCATGATGTCTTCCATAAAATTTCTTGAGTGAAGACAGCAATCGAGGAGCAACATAACCCTGTGTGAGCAATTTTTGTGTCAGACGTGTCGCTCTGCTAAGGAAATCGATGTAAGTCCCGCAAGCTCTGGAGTAACGAATCAATTGAGATACGTAAACTCCATAAGCTGGAGCGGACGGAATGTTGCTACACAAGAAGGGGGAGATGACGATTGGAAAGTTGAAGTCATCACGTTTGTCATAGAGCCTTGTTGAAAGTCTTCCTTGAAAGATTTCGAGATGTAGATCTAAATATGAAGCAGACTTCCTAGAATCCGTTGTGTCCTTTATCTCAAGCTCCTGTGGATTTAGGAGATGGAGAAAGTCACCAAATCGAGAATTGTTTAGTGAAAGGACATCATCAATATAACGGAACGTGAGGTTGAAAGAGGGAGCTAGTCTACGGTCTTTTTTGTCTAGAAGAAATTGCAAGAAGTCTGCTTCATATGAATGATGAAACAAATCAGCAAGCAAATGTGCACAATTAGTGCCCATTGGAATCCCTATTGTTTGCTGAAAAACACGTCCACTAAACTGAACAAAGTTATGACATAGTTATTAAATTAAAGATAGCGCTCAGTGGGAGAAAGTAAAGCTGGCTTAACTTTTAAAGCGATTTCATAGTGTGCTTTTAACATTACCAAAAACTGCCACCAATATTTCTAAACATCAAGTGCACAAATATAGTTTCACTTTCTCGACAGCTAAATACACAAGATAGTAAATTTTATCATAAGTAAAGAGTTACTGCTACTGACAAATGGAAGGGGGGAAGGATTGTACAGTTTAGATTTCTTTGGGGTATCACCTGAATATGGATCACGTATATGTATCAGATGCTTAAATTAAAGCTGCCAAGGTCAAATAAGATTTCTGTTTGTATCATAAACACTTGTTTTAGTAAAGAAGCTCGAATTTTAAGCAAAATAGGACATTTGTCCCATTATCATGCAATTGGCTATTCTTATAACTTTGGAAAATATAAGAATTACTAGTTCTTACAATGTCTGCAAAGATAGCAAATTATCAAACTTTCCTCTCTCAATACCAGTCAGTTTGTTGGAGCCAAGGTCTCTGAAATAAAAAAGGATCACACGATAATAAAAAAAACTAATTCAACGTATACAGTCATATGAAAAATAATGTCTAAAATTTAAAGCATCACGGGGAACTTTTTGTAACAATTTTCACAGTAATGGCGGATGTGAGGTGACAATATTTATACTCTATTAATCAATGTCTGTCAATAACACTTCATTTGGTAGATGGATTACTTCAATATATTTTCCATAATTGGAGATTAGACCACCGAATCAAATTAATTCACGTCTTTCTTGGATTTGCACCTCGAATTTGAGCCAGGTGGTCATCTCAGTACAAAAATTTTCGATAAAAGAGACGATTTAAATTTTAAAATTATTAAATTTCCTAATCTACAGAGCAATATACATACTTCCCCTGCATATGGTGTTTATATCTCACAAATTATTCGATATGCCAGAGCTTGCGCACATTTCACATATTTTTTTTAGCAGACACCGATTTCTTCGTGACCGACTTTTGGAGCTGGGCTATAAAAAAATACGGCTCATACGATCCCTAAAAAAAATATTTCTTCGTTATCAGCCACAAGTAGAAAAGTTCAAAATTGAGTTAAAAGATATGGTGGTTAATTGTTGTAATAAGTGTTTGACTGGTCAGCTGTACTGAGATGGTCAACTCAATATCCCTATTGTGTCTCACAACTATGTTGTGTTCTATGGTCATTACCAGATTCTAAGATCGCAATGAAAGAGGGATGTTTAGCGCCATAAACCTGGTTTAACCCACCATTTCGTTTGAAATGCCTGTACCAAGTCAGGACCATTGCGATGCACCAATTCTCCGGTTTTGTCATTTTCTCTGGACTATGAGATTGATCATTCAAGTCCGGTAGTTATGTTATTACCTTTATTTAAGAAACATCAAGTTCCAGTTCTTTGTAGTTTAACATTTTTGTCCAAATCTATGGTTCTCCCTTTTGGTGTGTTCCCTAATTTTATATTCGTTAACAATGGCTTACGGACCTCACATATTCAAAATTTCCAATGTTACTTTTTTTCTTATTTATAAGCTTTATTATTATATCAAAACTGTCAATTGATGAAATGGTAAAATCAACATCTTAAATATTTGATATTGGTAACCTAAACAAAGTAAAAACATATATATACCGAACATGATTTAATGTTATATCTTGTCAAATAACGTTTAAATCTGGTTTGTATTGTAAAACGGATTAAATAAAATTGATAAATATGAGTTTTTCCAGTCAACTGACGTTTGATTAATTACTATACAAATTACTATACTATACATAATTACCCCTGTTACATATATAAGTCCATAAGTGATTCGCGATTTACTTGTTTTCATTTAAGTTTTCATAAATGCAAGTTAACAAGTGATATCATAATAGAGTTTCCATGTTTTACATGTTGTCTGTTTTTGTCCCGTTCTTGTTCGTGTTTACTGGTTTTGTCTCTGCCCTTTCGGACCTTTGACATTCGGATACCCCATTGGTACCTCTGCTACTTTCTGTCCATGCAACAACGATCCAGGAACGCACCAATCATACCACCAAAAGGAAGTTTTTAGTAGTGACTGAAGGCTAGAAGCCTATGCAACGACGGATAACTTAAGATTCGCCATGATCCGTCATAATTAACCACTGCAAGAGTAAGCTGCTTCAGTAGCAGCTGAACCAGAGACGACAATTTCTCCAACCAATTCTTCTTGACTTGTCAGGTCAGCTTGATCCAGTCAGACCGACAGTTAGGATTTGTAGAGAACTTATATCAAGGTACAATATTCAGTCACTGGTTAAGGTTGATATAGAAACAAGAGGCTCAAAGGACCTTACTTCAATGGCAGATAGAATAAAAACAATTATTTGCATATTTAGGTTAAAAAAACCCTGTAAACAAGCATTATATAACTTCATCTATGAATGCTTTCTTAGGGCATATATAGCCAAACATTTAAGCAAGCAAAACCTTCCTAAAACTGTTATAGGTTTAGTAAGACAAAAAATAAAAGCTTGACATTTAGGGGTCATAACTTTTATCAGGGATCATCTGACAACTTCGACCTAATGAAGACTTTTGTAGAGCTCATAGGTCTGAAGGTATAAACAAGCTACAGCTTTTTCTATCTGATATGAGTTTTCATTCTATAGGCCAAAAACCTGAAAAAAGCGCTATTTTTCACCTTTAAAAGCCATTACCCTTATAAGGGGTCATCTAACAATTTTGACACAATGGCGACTATTGAAGAGATCAATGTTAGTTAGTTAGTTAGTTATTGCTTTACTCCTAAGCAGCACGATTTCGGCTTTATCCGGGAGATGAACATGAATACAATGAACATGAAATCAATCCCTTACTCCTTTTTCCATCTTATTTCATGAAGAGATCAATGAGTTGAAGGTTTAAGCGAGCAACGGCTTTTCTTTATCTGCAATAGTAACAGGAGGATCCTAGGAGCCTGAATCGCTCACCTGACATATTTGCCTGAAGTAAAGGTTATTAGGCAAATCTCTTTGACATTGAAAGGGTCAAAAGTTTAATAAGGGGGTCATCTGACAATATGGTTAAACTAAATGTTGGAATGATTGTACAGAGTAATATTCATTTAATGATTTTCTTTCCTTCAACATTCTATGAGGAATAAGTTAGTTAGTTAGTTAATTATTGCTTTACTCCCAAGCGGCACGATTTCGGCTATATCCGGGAGATGAACATGAAAGTGGTGATACAATGAACATGAAATGATGATGACGTGGAGGAAATGGGGACACAAGGCCAATTTGACTACCACTGGAAAAAGGAGTGATGGGTAGGGACGGGAAAATTAGCCTCCTGCATGGGGATCCTACGGGTCCTACTCTTACCGAGACCTGCAGCAGGGTTCTTTAACGTGCGAGGAACGTGACATTTTGCCCAACACGATGCATTACTATGGTTTGCGGTCAGGTTTTCCGCATTATCGCCTGACGACCTCGCATCTCTCGATGTCAGGGTTGTCCCATTTAACCACCTGGGGCACACATCTCAGTCGCCTTGTGGGCAAAGCGGCCTGACCGGATGTCAGGTTTCTGAGTGTTCTGAAATGGACTTTTAACGACAAGCTTAGCACTGCTGCGGGCCTATTCGCCACCCGGAACCCGCACGGGTGTTCTATGAGGAATAACCTCTAAAATAAACAGTATTACAATTACAATATTAATCTTATTTCATATTTTGTAGATCATGATGTGCTTAACAATATGCAATTTACATTGAGTGTTTCATATAGATTTTACGATATTAAGCTTGAAACATTTTTGTAAGTGCAGAATTCATTTTGTTTCTTTTCTTTCCATATTAAACTTAAAGAGGACAACAAGATATGATAAAAGCAAAATACTTTTTCGTTTTGACAAGAAAACGACGCTACGACTGGTAAGTTAGTCGATTATTTGCTCTTAGTTCGCTTTTGTTCAGATCAGTTTTGGACAAATGTGTATGTCTGTTTCTGTCCCCATTTCTTTACAGACGCATACTGTAAATCGGTTTAAATTCTTGAACCAGCATTTTAGAAACTTTTTTGACAAACAATGGTGTACGGTTCAATTTCAACTTAGTCTACTTCAAATTCATTTTGAGCCAACAAAAATATCCACTCGTTCACTTAAACAAAATATAACATTCGTTTGGTAGACTCTGCAGAGCATTTCTTTATGTTGTTTTTTTAATAACACAGCATATTGATTATGTGAATGTTAAATATATTTTTTTTTATTTTCTGCAACTCCTTGCTTTTTAAAATGGTCCGTACAAGAAAGAATAATCAGTAACACATTTTTAAAAATCTTTTCAATGATAAATAAATCTTACAATGTCTGCAACGATTGCAAATTTTCAAAAGTTCCATTTTTTATAATAGTCAGTTCGTTGCCACCAAGATCCCTGAAATAGAAATATATATATATAGTTAGTGCTTACTTAAAGGTTGATAAAAACACCAGGTTTCTTTCCTTGTAATGCACATGGTCGATATCCTCGGTGCTGGATTTGGCTTCCTTGTTCGAACGTTTTGGTTTTGAGTACTTTTCGTTTTCAACTGTTTTGGATTTTGACCTTCCAAAGTTTTGGTTTAAATGCTACTGATGAGAGGTTACTCCTTGAAATATCGATATATAGCATATCAAAATTAACCGTTTATACCCGCGTTTTTGGTATTTGTAATTTTGAAACCACTGGGCGATAACCGCTGCTGGTGGACCAGAGGTCCCCGAGGGTAATCACAAGCCTGGTAGTCAGACTTGTCTGACACGAATTACCATAAAATTTCTAATATATTGTCGCTGAAATTTCTGATTGTTAAATTCAAAATTGATAAAAACACCAGGTTTCTTTCCTTGTAATGCACATGGTCGATATCCTCGGTGCTGGATTTGGCTTCCTTGTTCGAACGTTTTGGTTTTGAGTACTTTTCGTTTTCAACTGTTTTGGATTTTGACCTTCCAAAGTTTTGGTTTAAATGCTACTGATGAGGTTACTCCTTGAAATATCGATATATAGCATATCAAAATTAACCGTTTATACCCGCGTTTTTGGTATTTGTAATTTTGAAACCACTGGGCGATAACCGCTGCTGGTGGACCAGAGGTCCCCGAGGGTAATCACAAGCCTGGTAGTCAGACTTGTCTGACATGAATTACCATAAAATTTCTAATATATTGTCGCTGAAATTTCTGATTGTTAAATTCAAAATTGATAAAAACACCAGGTTTCTTTCCTTGTAATGCACATGGTCGATATCCTCGGTGCTGGATTTGGCTTCCTTGTTCGAACGTTTTGGTTTTGAGTACTTTTCGTTTTCAACTGTTTTGGATTTTGACCTTCCAAAGTTTTGGTTTAAATGCTACTGATGAGAGGTTACTCCTTGAAATATCGATATATAGCATATCAAAATTAACCGTTTATACCCGCGTTTTTGGTATTTGTAATTTTGAAACCACTGGCCGATAACCGCTGCTGGTGGACCAGAGGTCCCCGAGGGTAATCACAAGCCTGGTAGTCAGACTTGTCTGACACGAATTACCATAAAATTTCTAATATATTGTCGCTGAAATTTCTGATTGTTAAATTCAAAATTGATAAAAACACCAGGTTTCTTTCCTTGTAATGCACATGGTCGATATCCTCGGTACTGGATTTGGCTTCCTTGTTCGAACGTTTTTGTTTTGAGTACTTTTCGTTTTCAACTGTTTTGGATTTTGACCTTCCAAAGTTTTGGTTTAAATGCTACTGATGAGAGGTTACTCCTTGAAATATCGATATATAGCATATCAAAATTAACCGTTTATACCCGCGTTTTTGGTATTTGTAATTTTGAAACCACTGGGCGATAACCGCTGCTGGTGGACCAGAGGTCCCCGAGGGTAATCACAAGCCTGGTAGTCAGACTTGTCTGACACGAATTACCATAAAATTTCTAATATATTGTCGCTGAAATTTCTGATTGTTAAATTCAAAATTGATAAAAACACCAGGTTTCTTTCCTTGTAATGCACATGGTCGATATCCTCGGTGCTGGATTTGGCTTCCTTGTTCGAACGTTTTGGTTTTGAGTACTTTTCGTTTTCAACTGTTTTGGATTTTGACCTTCCAAAGTTTTGGTTTAAATGCTACTGATGAGAGGTTACTCCTTGAAATATCGATATATAGCATATCAAAATTAACCGTTTATACCCGCGTTTTTGGTATTTGTAATTTTGAACTTAACATTTAATAATTTTTTTTTTTCTATAATTCTCACGACATTATACAACGATTAAACTTAACATTAGAACAATATATTTTTATATAATACACAAGTTCATTAAAGTTACTACGTGCGTCTTGATTCTAAATTGGTTTAGTTCTTTAAAGTAGGTTAGTATATGCTAAATGCACCATCTTACTGTTTTATTTTAGTCTCACTACTCTAACAAAATAGCACACGATCCCCTTCTGTTTATGAATTAGATAAAAGAGAAGTGGCAACAATTGACTTAATTATAGCGAGCATCGCAGATGCGAGCCCTACGGCTTGTTTTGAGATGTGCCAGAAATATACTGACGATAAAACCGGAACAGGTTTACTTTTACGGAGAGAAAAAAATAATAGGCACGGAGCAAGTAATACAATCAACCCTCTGGGCTTACAAAAATACATCATAATCTGTTATGCAAAAATAAAAAAATAGAAATTCAAAAACAGTGATAAAACCCTCATTCATCCACTCGTTTATTTTTACACACAGATTTTTATAAAAACACCATTCGGTCTTTTCCGCTGAAGAACGATTTTCCGGAAATTACCGAGCAAGCATTAGGCAACATCGTCCCATTGATGCATGATACTGACTTAGCTTTGTTAAATTCTAAGTAAGATAATGAAGTACACAAATTAACTGATTAAAACCTACTCATAATAATAAATAAAAGATTCTTACCTGAAAATGAAAGAAGAGTCCCATCCTGAGGGGCTTCACAGGGGGTTTCACTCACTCTCCTCAATCCTGCATGATATTTTTACTTCACCGTTTTTTCCGCCAGGTTTCTAAATGTACCTTCTGTTACCAATGCTTCAAATAAAACACTGACACTCAGAAAATCTCACAAAACCTGACAGAATCTGAATGTTGTTTTTGTCTACTGAAGAAGCGCGAAATACTCTGACAAGGAAATGACGTCACGTAATCTAAAAAGAGATAATTTCGTCCCCGCTAAATGTCGTCCCAGAATGTTACAGGATTTATTATTTACACAAATATTAAATTGAATTTTTAATAAGTATTTATTGATCCAAGATATTTTAACAACAACTTTCTCAAGTGCATAAGATTTGGGTTGGGTGGGGGCAGACTTTGCTACTACCTAATTCCTTTTTTAAAAATTCCCTATTTACGTTACAGTTATCCGGTCGAGCACATGAATTTATTTTTAAAAGGTATATAGATTTTCGATTCTCGCTAAAAAGGCAGGGCCTTAATCATATTAATGTTTTTGGATTCGGAAAAAGAGGAAATGTGTAATCCCAGCAAGATGTTAGAGTATATTTAACTCCTCGATAACTTTTGGTAGAATTTGTAAAATATGTTTGGCAGGAAAATGTCCCCGACAGGTTTAACTTTTAAATCCAACTTATTTTCAAAGGGATACATTTAGCACCAGTAAAAATTTAGAAAATCAATCAATATGATGCTATCTTTGATAGTTAGATATTATCGATTTCAATGATCCAAAGTTTTTTTTTGCTTCATGCGCCACCATATCTATTGAATTTTACTTGCGTGAAATCAGTAAAAATAATAGTATGTCTTCACAGACTCTCACATTTTTAAATGCAAATCAATTCGAAAAAAAACATTTTGTTTAATAATGTTTACAATGCTATTTATGTTTTAGAACTGTCAAACTTTCTGATCTTTATAACTGTTAGTTTGTTGCCGCAAAAACCTATTATTAAAATGTTAGTGTTTTTGCAGGGAGATGATTGAACACATGTAAAGGTTTAATTGTATTAAATAATATTCAATTGATTAAAACAATGCAACATATGGAATGGTTTTAAGGTTCATGTATACATTTACTTCAAAAGGACTAAATTTTAGATCGATTTTTCAGTATATGTATAGCAAAGACTGCATAAAAAATTCAAACATTAACCGTAGCAGGACTTAGATATATTTATTTCTTTTAAAATTTTATTAATATTTTCATGATTAATTCTATAATTTTTAAATTCTGCTTTTTTCCATTTTTGTACACAGTCGATTTTGGGTTAACATCACCCTTGCAAGTGGCCTCAAACCTCATCACTAGTAAACCTTAAAATCTCTGAAACGGACATAATCTACTGGACAAATCTTGTTCATACTGAATTTGTTATTTGTTCAGTGGTGTTAAGAGTTCAAGTTCAAATTTAGTAGATAACCTTTAAGGACGATTCAGAAGTGTCCAGTATATAAACTCTTGATTTTACTGGACAGGATCTTAATATTACTTAATTGACTGCAAGGAACATACACTGAATTTCTACTGGATCTCTTAAAATACTTAACACTTTTAGCGTCCAGTGAATTAAGTAGTTGTTTAGTAGGTTTTGTTCCGTTCCAGTAGTAAAATGCTCTTCTAGTGCATGCGACATCTTATTTAAATTTAACTAAAAGTGATCACAAACATGTCAGTTCAGGTGAACAATTCGGTTAGTTTGTTCTCATTCAAAATGCATTTTCAACGCAAAAAAAAAATTCATACCGCAAAACCCTGCTATCTCCAGCTAAATAAATAATTCAAAGGTGTGTCCATATATAGGTCCTAGTGTACTTCATTTGTCTTGATAATATGCCGTTTGAACTGTAAATATGCTAAGAATTTCTTTCAAAAAGTTCAAACTGTCCTGATGAATCTTAACCTAAAGTTTTATGTAAACGCGTTCTTATTCATAATCGATAAAAATTAGTTTAACATAAATAATACCCACGTGTTTCGTGCAATTAAAACGGCTTTGCGTTTTTCACAGCTAGAATATTTGTATATCACGTGGGTAAGCAAGATATTATTTTTTTCTGTAGTGATAAAACGTTACCTTTAACTGTTGTAAATTAATAAAAATCCAATATTTTCCCGTTCAAGATTTGTCATCCATCTTTCATGAACCTTTTGAAAGAAGATTGGTTTCTTTTCTTTGCAAGTAGATACTTCTTTTAATGTGTTGTAATCTATTAATAGTCTTCTTTTTAGGAGCAACTTGCAAGTGATCATTAGACCCTCTAATTAAACTTACTAACTTATAACTTATTGTTAACACAGGGGTACGTTGCCTCCAGGTTGTTGTCATCACTCAAGAAATTTTACGGACGACATCATGTGCTTGTATACAAATAGGGGATTTCTCAGATGAGCACAGATGTTGGTTTGATGACATAGTTTTGTAATGTCATCCTTTCCGGATTTGACCAACACTTAATCGATCTTTGGCAACGTGACGGGTGTGCTATAGCAAGCAGGAACTGCTTACTCTTCCGGAGCACCTGAGTTCACTCTTGTTTCGACTTGAGTTCGCGTTGCTGAATGCGGTATTGTTGTTATGTGTGTGTGTTTTATGTTGTTATGTGATTTGTTTTGTGATGATTTTTTATCTGCCGGTTTTGTCTTTGTCTTTACGGTTGTATGATACTGATTATCCCTTTGGTACACCTTAGCTTCTTTATGGCCTATTGAAAGAAAACTATTGCAGATAGAGAAAAGCTGTTGCTTGCTTAAATGTTCAGCTCATTTACCTCTTCTAAAGTCGTCTTAGGGTCGAATTGTCAGATGACCCCTTATACTCATAGGGGTGACAGCCCCTTAAAGAAAAGTGGAAAAATAGTGTTGTTGGCCTATAGCAAATAGAGAAAAGCTGTTGCTTGCTTAAATGTTCAGCTCGTTTAACTCTACGAAAGCATTTATTGGGTTGAAGTTTTCAGATGACCCCTTATAGGGATTACAGCCCCTAAATAAACATGTTTCATGTTTTTTTTGGGGGGGGCTTATATAATGAAAACTTTAGCTGAATAAAGAAAAGTGGTTGCTTACTTAAATGTTAAGTTCATTTAGGTCTTTACAAAAGTATCTTTAGAGTCAAAGTGTTCAGACTGCCCTTGAAATAACATTGTTTTCGTTTTATGCCTACAGAATGAAAACTATTGCTGAAAGAGAAAAGCTGTTGCTTGGTTAAATGTTCAGCTAATTCAGCTCTACAAAGTTCTTTATAGGGTTGACATCAAGACCAGGTGAGCGATTCAGGCTCCTGGGAGCCTCTTGTTAGTACAAAGTATTAAGATATGTTTAAATTCACTTGATACTGCAGAGAAACATATAACCGTGATTTTATCACCACGTATAAGATACATGTATGCAAAGATTAAAGCATGAAATTCAAAATCAGGATTTCAAAAGTAAAGTAAACTGTGAATGTTTTGAATGTCAGAGAAGGGAACAACTGTTTCTTACCAAATCCAATATTTGTTATAAGTAATAGGAGACTCTATCTAATCTCTGCACCCCAACTTATTAGATCACCAGGTGTTTCGAACATCTATTTAGACCGATTAGCTAATACTAATTAAGCTTGGCCATGTTCATTACCAGGGACCAAGCCATAATATACTGAGTTCATGTTAATATAGTATTCATGTATGTCGTATATAATCTCATCCTTAACAAATCATGTTGCACTGACATTTTATTAATCTGTTAAAGATGGGATAATACACATATGCAAATGTCACAAATACCTTACAACTAAATCAGTTTTTACACAAAACATCAACCATTTACATGTAGTTGAAAATATTATTTTCAAATAAAACAAGGGAGAAAATCCACTTGAAAAATTATCCAAAAATTACAAAGATTTGTATTATAGGCAGACAAATAAGCTGGTGACCGCCATTTTTTATTGTTTTATTTCAAAATATATAGAATTTCATTGATTTAAATCAAATAAAAATAAAATTTAAATTCGTAAACTTTTTCTGCGGGAAGATTTTATGCAAATTATTTGGCCTTTTCTATATATTCTTTAGTAATTTGGGAAAACTTAAGCCTAAATTTTGCGAAAACAAGCCTGGAAACAGGGTCAAATATTTTTACACCGGATAAAGCATATACCGAATACTAAGATATAAAAAAAAATGCCATTTTTAATTCGGCATTATTTTTGGGGTCAGCCGTCCTCACTAACCTTAAATTTTACTTAAGACGCGTGCATACTCTCTTTTCAATTAAATGGTGGAGATCTGTTCCTTTCTCTCGTTTCCTTGATATTGGTGAGTTTTTATTTTTCTTTCACCTTGTCGGCCAAACAAATATCCTTTTTTCTTTCAATATTTCGTGATTTTTTTATGACCCATTAATTAGTTTAAATGTCTTGTACTCCTATTTATATCTTACAAAACTAGAAGTGATGGTAGGTTATCGAATGCATCTTTCTCTATCCAGTTGATGGCATTACTTCTAAGTTGTCTGCAATACAAATGTACAAAATTTACATTTACATGTAGACAAAAGTGTATAAATATAGGTTTTATAACAGTAATGTCATACGTGTTATTAAACATGAATGAGTGAAACAAAATCATTTTATTGAAGTCTGCTAAATTCCACGTTGTTCAAAATACAGCAAGTTTCTTGAAAATATTTAAAAGGTTAAACTCGTCTTATGTTAATAAATCATTTGACGGTCACAAAGTACATGATTATATTTATTTTTGGTATTTTTCTCTTTTAAGGGGGGATGGTTATGATAAAACTAAAGTATTACAATATATTCACATTACGTTTACCCCAACATCCTTATAAGATTAAAAAAACATTTTCAAAAATAAGTCATGTTTTCATTTAAAATAAATATTTCTAATGCATTATACGTAAGCAAAAACATTAACTTTGATAATTAAGCTTTAACTTACAGTTCCTGTAATGCTTGTAAACTACCAAATGTCCCATTATCTAAAACTGTCAATCTGTTGTAACGAAGATCGCTACAATTTAAAGCATTATGGTGCTTAAACAAACTATTAATAACTAAAATATAAATTTCGGAAGATGCAAAACGTTGTGTCTTTTAAAATCAGAAATCAATCTACCAAAAACCTTGTTATATTAATTCTCCTGACATACATTATTATATTTGTGCCTTTATACAACCTTTGATACATTTAAGTTGTTTGAATCGTATAATTGAGATCAAACAATTCTAGAAATAACTATACATTTTTTTTCCCTTGTCAATCCTAGAATCCATGAGGTGTATTGAAACTTATTCATTAATGTGTTAGATCTACAAGGTTGACTTGAGCGCACGCCACTTATTCCTCTAGAAAAGCACGAGCCTCAGGTAAAAAAGGGTAAATTGGTGGTTTATACCGATAGCTATTCCACCTCCCTAGCGTAAAAAAGCTGACCCCCTCCGAAGATTATTCTGCACATGGTACTAAATGTTAAATAGATGACACCCAAATAAAGAAGATACGCAAGAATGAAATTAAGTCGTCTGAATGTCTTTCAGAAATCGATTGCCCAATTGGTACTTGTTTGCTGTTTGTACTTCTCCCAAGTGAAAAAAAATTATAATCCTTCTTATGTTAAAAATAATAATATATGGTGGTTCGTAACGATTGATATGTATGAAAAGTCTTACACTTTCAAATAATTTCTATAGTTTTAAAAGTGTGTATTAGCGCCTTGCTTCAACTCTGCCACATAAACCAAATTAACCAAATAAGTAAATGATACTGTAACGATAACGTCGACTTATGCCTGGAGTACAATAAAACTTAGTAGTATTGACCTTTTGATATTGACTGACTGTCCAAATACTTTGAAATATTCTACCGCAAAAAACTATCAGTACAGAAGCGCTATAATAACCAAAATCCAAACAATTTACAAAACACTTTTGTAATTCTACGAACAGCTACTTTCAGAAGGGCAGTATAAGTAATGTTTTCATGAAAACAAAATATTTCTGATGCATTATACGTTAGCAAAACATTAACTTTGATTAATCAGCTTTAACTTACAGTTCCTGTAATGCTTGTAAACTACCAAACGTCCCGTTATCCATATTTGTCAATCTGTTGTAACGGAGATCGCTACAATTTCAAAGCATTTAGCAATGGTATACATGGTGCTTAAACAAACTATTCACAACTAAAATATAAATTTCGGATGATGCAAAACATTGTGTCTTTAAAACTCAGAAATCAATCGACCAAAAAACCTTGATATATTCATTATCCTGCCATATATGTACATTTATACAACCCAAACCAGCTTGCAATCGTTGCTCACTACATGTTATCTTTGATACATTTAAGTTGTTTGAATCGTATTTAAAGATCATACAATTCTAGAAATAACTATACATTTTTTATCTTATCAAACCTAGAATTCATGAGGTCTATTGAAACTTATTCATTAATGGGTTAGAATTACGAGGTCGACTTGAGTGCACGCCACTTATTCCTCTAAAAAAGCACGAGGTAAAAAAGGTTAAAAGGGTGATTTCTACCGAAAGCTATTCCACCTCCCAAATGATGACCCCTCCGAAGATTATTCTGCACATGGTACTTAATGTTAAATAGATGACACCCGAATAAAGAAGATACGCGAAAATGAAATTTAGTCGTCTGAATGTCTTTCAGAAATCGATTGCCCAATTGCTAAATGTTTGCTATTTGTATTTCTCTCAAGTGAAAACAATTAATAATCCTTCTTATGTTTACAATAATAACATATGGTGGTTCATAACGATTGACTTGTATGAAAAGTCTTACACTTTCAAATAAATTCTATAGCTTTGAAAGTGTGCAATACCGCATTGCTTCAACTCTGCCTCATAAACCAAAATAAACCAAATAAGTTAATAACACTGTAACGATAAGGTCGATTTATGCCTGGAATAGAATACAACTTATCAGTATTGACCTTTTGATATTGACTGACTATCCAAATACTTTTATACACTGTATATTCTTCCGCACAAAGCTATCAAAACAGAAGCGCTAGAATATCCAATAGCCAAATTCACCTTTATAGTTAAAGAAAAAAAAACAACAATGTTCGAGCCAATAAACGTTGCCGAGGTATATTTATTGTCTAAAACACTTGAATGAAAGACAAAAATGACTAAAAGTAGTTCGAAAACTTACATATGATAGGTGTTATTTGGAAACGTTGGAATATATCCTAGGTATCTTAAAACACAATTTACAAGAACACCTTTGTAATTCTGCGAACAGCTACACTCAGAAGGACAGTTGTCTACCCCGTTGCACAAAGGTGTGTAGATCATCACGAGTATATGAAGATTAAGGACAGAAATCTTCATAATGTCGATTTCATTTAATCATATCTGAAATAGGTTAATATGAATTTCAAAAAGAATACAGTAGATAGAAATGAGTTGTGGAATGAATGCATGCCACATAACCAACATATACAAAAATTAAAAAAAAAAATTCAATGGATCAGAGCCAGCAGTCTTAACTGTGACGACCTGTGAGGGTTCCGGGTGGCGAAAGTAGTGCAAGTCCATTAAAAATCACTCAGACACCAGTCCCGTGCGGCAAAAACGCCTGCAGCAGAGCCTAGCTTTTCGTAAGGAGCGAGTAAGGGTCTTCGGATTCTGACGTCGGGTCAGTGGTCAGCCTACAGAGCGACCAAGTGTGTACCCTAGGTGGCAGAATAGAGTGGCCCTCGTAAGTCTATAATACAGAAATCCTGGCCGCTGACCATATTGGACCAACGTGTTTGGAGAGCGCCCTGCACAGAAAAGATTGTGGATAAGCTAAATTTTCCGCTCCCTACCCATCTCTCCCCTTTTCCTGTGATTCTTCAAAATTTATTGCTCCTGTCTTCATAATTACAAATACCAAAACGCAGATATAAATGGTTAATTTGGATATGCTATATATCGATATTTCAAGGAGTAACCTCTCATCAGTAGCATTTAAACCAAAACATTGGAAGGTCAAAATCAAAAACAGTTGAAAGCGAAAAGTACTCAAAACCAAAAACGTTCGAACAAGGAAGCCAAATCCAGCACCGAGGATATCGACCATGTGCATTACAAGGAGAGAAACCTGGTGTTTTCATCAATTTTGAATTTAACAATCGGAAATTTCAGCGACAATATATTAGAAATTTTATGGTAATTCGTGTCAGACAAGTCTGACTACCAGGCTTGTGATTACCCTCGGGGACCTCTGGTCCACCAGCAGCGGTTATCGCCCAGTGGTTTCAAAATTACAAATACCAAAACGCAGATATAAATGGTTAATTTGGATATGCTATATATCGATATTTCAAGGAGTAACCTCTCATCAGTAGCATTTAAACCAAAACATTGGAAGGTCAAAATCAAAAACAGTTGAAAGCGAAAAGTACTCAAAACCAAAAACGTTCGAACAAGGAAGCCAAATCCAGCACCGAGGATATCGACCATGTGCATTACAAGGAGAGAAACCTGGTGTTTTCATCAATTTTGAATTTAACAATCGGAAATTTCAGCGACAATATATTAGAAATTTTATGGTAATTCATCATCATTTCATGTCCATTTTTCGATCTTTTCATGGTAATCGCCCTTAAATAACCTATAGCTTTGCAAGGGCGTAAAACTCCAACTCACTCACCCTGACATCGGTTCAAGCTACTTAGCCCACATAGCCACTGTAAGTTGTGCCTCAGGTGGTTGAATTTTCAGTCTTGTCACAATGAATGTCGGAGTTGTCAGGCTATAAATCGGAAAACCTGGCCCAAAACCATGGCGGTGCAACATGCTTGGAAAAGTGTCACGTTCCTGGTACACTACAGAACCTTCTGTTGGTATCAGTCTGAGTAGGACCCATAGGATCGCTATACAGGATGCTAAACTTCCCGTCCCCAGCCATCATTCTTTTTTTCAACCAGCAGTCAAAAATCTTTTTTCCCGATTTGCCTTTCACCTATCATCATAGCATGTTCCTTATATCACCCATTCCATGTTCATCCTCCGGATAAAGCGAAAAACGCACAAGTCAAGCAATAACTTAAGTTACTTTAATATGACGTTTGTTACTCGATTGTCGTCTTGCCTTTGCCCAAGACCAAAAATACAATACAAAAGATTTAATACATATACCAAATTATCAACGGAAGGCCAACTTCTTAACATTAAACAAATAATACAAACATGACAGGGACACCAAAGACTTTGACAAAGATTCATGGCTTTGGAAAGGCATATATAAAATGTGGCAGGGTTTTACCTCCCCCTATTTATATTCTTGCAAAAAGCAGATACACACTACAAACATCAAATCGTTACAAGTTAAAACTCAATCATGATAACCTGAGACAAAAACACTAACAAAAAGATGTGAAGAAACTTTCTCTAGAACATTCGCAGTTACTAACAGCTAGCTAAGAAGCATTAATCGACTGATGAAAAAAAAAAATCAAACATACATCAAAATAAAGGTAATAACAAAATTACCGAACTTGGAGATGATAAAGCGTTATATAATCACACAAACCCGACCTACATGTATGTTATCGCTAAAATACTTAGAAATAATAACATTGTCAAAAGGTAATAAATTTAAGTTCCTTATCATTAGAGTATTAACCTATATGGATTTTAATGGTTTTCAGAATATTTAGTAATTTATCATATTAGGGGGTCATGAGCCTCCGCCCCCTTAAGTTACCATGATGAGTAATAATATATAAAGTAATTCGGTAAGAATGTGAACTATTTTTGACTTATGAAATTTAAATATTGAGTTATCTTAAAATTAAAGATTGGGATATCTTTCTTAGATAAGAAAATTTCAATGTGCAATGAAATTTAATTTTTCAAAGAAGGCTACTTTATCTCAATAGTAATATTTTTCGGAACATCCTGAAAATTTAACTCAATCTTTATTTTATTGTACTCAACATCCCTGCAAAATATCATTCAAATTCCTTAACGCGTTTTCAAGTTGTCGTCTGGAAACCTTCGGCGGACGGACAGACAACGATAGAAACTAATGGTAAAACACTTCGTGTGTAGGGGCTAGTTAGTTAGTTATTGCTTTACTCCTAAGCAGCACGAAATCGGCTATATCCGGGAGATGAACATGAGATTGGTGATACAATGAGCATGAAGTGATGAAGTCAAGGAAACGGGGACACAAGGCCATTTTGACTGCCACTGGAAAAAGGAGTAATTGGTAGGGACGGGAAATTTAGCATCCTGCATAGGAATCCTACGGGTCCTACTCTTATTGAAAACTGCAGCAGGGTTCTTTAACGTGCGAGGAACGTGACATTTTTCCCAACACGGTGCACCACTATGGTTTGCGGTCAGGTTTTCCGCATTATCACCTGACGACCCCGCATCTATCGATGTCAGGGCTGTCCCATTCAACCACCTGGAGCACACATCCCAGTCGCTTTGTGGGCAAAGCGGTCTGACCCGATGTCAGATTTCTGAGCGCTCTTTAGTGGATTTTTGACGACAAGCGTTGCGCTGCTGCGGGTCTATTCGACACCCTGAACCCGCACGGGTCGTGTGGAGGGGTATAAGTAGATAAACGCCTTATTTAAGTTAGTTTATCTGTTATGAACCGTTTTTATCATTGAAATCAGAAACACCAATTGAGATTCCACCATGTCTGACTGCTTTGAAATGTGCCTTCCATAAGACGGAGCTTCTGCTACATCGAAAAAAAAAGTGAAATATGCAATAGGAAAAGAAAAGTCACCAAATTTATCAATTACTTTAGGTCCCGTGCGGGGCCCGGGTGGCGAATAGGCCCGCAGCAGAGCCTAGCTTGTCGTAAGAGGCGACTAAGGGTCTTGGGATTCTGACGTCGGGTCAGTGCTCAGCCCACAGAGCGACCAAGTGTGTACCCTAGGTGGCTGAATAGGGTGGCCCTCGTCCGCGGGGGTTGTCAGGTCTATAATACGGAAACCCTGACCGCCGACCATAGTGGGCCAACGTGTGTGGAGAGTGCCACGCTCCATGCACGTAAAAGACCCCTTTGTGGACCGCCCAGTAGTGCACCACATAGGCTAAATTTTCCGCCCCTACCCACTTCTCCCCTTTTCCTGTGGTTCTTCAAAATTTACCGGTCCTTTGTTTCCAACCCCACCCCATATTTCATTTATCATCATCGTCATTTCATGTTCATGTTCATTATATCATCCTTTTCATGTTCATCGCCTGTAAATAACCTATATAGCGTTGCACGGGCGTAAAACACCAACTCACTCACTCACTCAATTACTTTAGTGTGTAATTTTCATTGAAAAATGCTTAAATCTAAATCGAAGAATGGAAACTTTTGCAGGTCGACTAAGACAAATGATTAGCTCTTTTTAATAGAGTTTGAGAATGTGGGGTTGTTTAGAGCAAGGCTGCAGTCTAAGTAAATATAAGTAATATTCAAAGCATCAATTTAAAGGTATTTGTTTTGGTCTAGTTGTACCTCGCCCACAAGTTATGGTTCGTAACAATATAAGAAAGAATCGAGTATGAATGGAGCACATTCTGTTCCCATGTGGGAACCGACGATTTATTTCTTTTTTAACGCATGTAAATATTTCATTTTTAGCTCACCTGGAGCTATTGCCATCACTTGGCGTCCGTCGTCGTCGTCGTTAACTTTTCTTTGAAAATCTTCTCCTCCGAAACGACGAAAGGGATTGCGTTGAAACTTTGCACACTTCATTTATGGGATGTCCTCTACCACGATTGCACAAATGGGGACCGCCGTCTAAACAACATGGCCGCCGTTACTAAAAATAGACAAGGGGGTCAGACTACTGTTTTTGGCTTGTAAATCAAAGTATAAGAGATAGATGAAATCTGATGCCATGCTTATCAACAGCTCTACAAGTCTCTATTGAGTCGAAGTTGTCAGAAGACCCCTTATAGGAGTTACGGCCCCTTAAAGGTGAAAAATAGCATTTTTTCATGTTTTTGGCCTACAGAATGAAAACTATTACAGATACAGAAAAGTTGTTGCTTGCTTAAATGTTCAGCTTATTTAGCTCTACAAAAGTCTCCATAGGGTCGAAGTTGTCAGATCAACCCTTATAGGGGTTTAGGCCCCTAAAATAACGTTTTTTCATATTTTTGGCCTATGGAATGAAAACTATAGCAAATAGAGAGAAGCTGTTGCTTGCTTAAATGTTCAGCTCATCAAGCTCTACAAAAGTCTCCATAGGATCGGAGTTGTCAGATGACCCCTAATAGGGGTAACGTCCTGTAAAATGACGTTTTTTCATGTTTTTGGCCTTTTAAATGAAAACTATAGCAGATAGAGAAAAGCTGTTGCTTGCTTAAATGTTAAGTTCATTTGGCTATACAAAAGTCTTCATAGGGTCAAAGTTGTCAGATGACTCCTTATAGGGGTTACGGCCCCTAAAATACCGTTTTTTTTTCATGTTTTTGGCTTAGTGAATGAAAACTATAGCAGATAGAGAGAAGCTGATGCTTGCTTAAATGTTCAGCTCATAAAGCTCTACAAAAGTCTCGATAGGATCGAAGTTGTCAGATGACCCCTTATAGGGGTTACGGCCCCTAAAATAACGGTTTTTCATGTTTGTGGCTTAGTGAATGAAAACTATAGCAGATAGAGAAAAGCTGTTGCTTGCTTAAATGTTCAGTTCATTTAGCTCTACAAAAGTTTTCATTGGGTCAAAGTTGTCAGATGACCCCTTATAGGGGATACGGCCCCTAAAATAAGGTTTTTTTCATGTTTTTTGGCTTAGTGAATGAAAACTATAGCAGATAGAGAAAAGCTGTTGCTTGCTTAAGTGTTCAGCTCATTAAGCTCTAGATTAGTGTTTTAGGGTTGACTCAGACCAGGTGAGCGATTCAGGCTCCTGGGAGCCTCTTGTAAGTTTTGCTTAAGAGTTGTCGTTTTCTTTTTTTTATAATTTCCTTACGTTATTTCTGCATCTAGGTTCCTGTTGATATTAAATTCATGTTCAATTCAGTTATATTTAATTTTTAGCTCACCTGGACCGAAGAAGGTCCATGTGAGCTATTGCCATCACTTGGCGTCCGTCGTCGTCCGTCGTCGTTAACTTTTCTTTGAAAATCTTCTCCTCTGAAACGACTGAAGGGATTGCTTTGAAACTTTGCACATTTCATCTATGGGATTTCCTCTACCAAGATTGCACAAATGGTGACCGCCGTCCAAAAACATGGCCGCCGTTACTAGAAATAGTGCTTAGCATCAAAAGCTCTACAAAAGTCTCCATTGAGTCGAAGTTGTCAGATAACCCCTTAATATAGGAGTTAGTTAAAGGTGAAAAAAAACATTTTTTTCATGTTTTTGGCTTATAGAATGAAAACTATGACAGATAGTGAAAAGTTGTTGCTTGCTTCAATGTTCAGCTCATTTAGCTCTACAAAAGTCTCCATAGGGTCGGAAGTTGTCAGATAACCCCTTATAGGGGTTACAGCCCCTAAAATAACGTTTTTTCATGTTTTAGAGAGAAGCTATTGCTTGCTTAAATGTTCAGCTTATTTAGCTCTACAAAAGTCTCCATAAGTTCGAAGTTGTCAGATGTCCCCTTATAGGGGTTACGGCCCCTGAAATAATGTTCTTTCATGTTTTTGGCCTATAAAAATGAAATCTATAGCAGATAGAGAGAAGCAGTTGCTTCCTTAAATGTTCAGTTCATTTAGCTCTACAAAAGTTTTCATAAGGTCAAAGTTGTCAGATGACTCCTTTTTGGGGTTATGGCCCTTAAAATAACGTTTTTTTCATGATTTGGGCCTACGACTACAGAATGTAAACTATAGTAGATAGAGAAAAGCTGTCACTTGCTTAAATGTTCAGCTCATTTAGCTCTAGAAAAGTCTTTTTAGGGTCGACATCAAGACCAGGTGAGCGATTCATGCTCCTGGGAGCCTCTTGTTAATGAGCATATCATAATAAACATTTGATACATTTATGATTGATGCTTGAATGCAAATTAAATCTGTGAAAATATCTTCTCGGTTACTTTTCAAAATTGATAACATAACTGTTAAAGTCATAGTAAAATAATATAAGTTGATAGACAACATAGTTCATAATAAAAATTAGGTAAACAAGAGAATGGGATTTTTTATCTTATATGTCTTGAATAATCTCATTTACATTTAACACATTTAAAAGTTAAAAAGTATCAGCCAGTGTTTTAAGTATTCAGTCCCTTCCGGTGCTAGGCAGGCGAATAGACCTACAGCAAAGCTTAAGATTGTCGAACGACGCGACTAAGGGTTTTGGGATTTATACATCGGGTATGCACTCAGTCAAAAGAGCTACCAAGATGTGTTCCCTTAGTGCCTGAATAGGGTGTCATAAGGGTTTTCAGGTTTATAATACGGGGACATGCCCGCTAACAATAGTGATCCAACATTTTCGGGAAGTGCCTAGCATCTTGTGTACGCAAAAGACCCCTTTTTGAGCGCTAAGTAGTATATCATTTAGGCTAAATGTTTTGCCCAACTCGTCAGTCTCCTTTTTTCCTGTGGTCTTCAATGTGAACTGATCTTTTGTTTCAAACACCATCATTTAATTTCATTTTATCATCCTTATCATGTTTAAATTTCCTTTTTGCTTTTGGTACCAAAGTTCGTGATCATGGCTTACCACGAAAACCACGAAAATTGCTGCCCCACAAATAAAAATGAAACCACAGTATGCTACAAGTATTAGAGATCTTGATGTGCTAAACCATATGTAAGTATTTTTTTAGGTTATCGTGTATTGCTTTCGACGAAAGCAGACTGATGCTTTTGGCAAGGTGAGCTAAAAATATTAACGATCCTCTTAAACAACATGTTTTTTTTTTCTGACTGACCATCAAAAAAAAAAATGTCAGATTTTTTCATTATTAAATATTTCATAATGTCTTACCATATATACTAATTCTGTATTGGAATCCTTTGACTTATCAAGAACAGAGAACTGTTTAAATAGCGTTCGTTGAAGATATTTTCTAAAGAATATTTAAAAAAAATAAATCTATTATGATGTCGACAATGTTGACTTTGTTGTTTGATAAAAGATTGACGATACACTTTTCAAATATACTTTCAATATAACTAATAGTTAAAAAACCGCTGTTAAACTAACATGTTTGGAGAAAATAAATGTATTGACATACGGATATACATATTGCAATTTGAAAGAAAGGCATAAACGATCATATTTGTACATTCAGTCCATCAAAAACATATTTAAATGTGTGACAAATGTATAATCTATAAATCTTCCAAGTTTTTTATTTTATTTTTAACTTTAAGATATATTTTTGCGATAGAACTGATCATACCAAAATCGAATTTCATGTTAAAATTCCAAAATGCAAATTCCATTAACTCTTTTCTACTGTCTTCCAAATCTATTAGATTCAAACGCCTATAGAATGAAAAACAAACCAAAAAAACACCATATAGAAGAAAATGAGATGTGGAATAAATGTACGCGACACAACTTACATTATAAACGTAGATTTAAAATATCCACAAAGGAAAACAGCCAGAATACGATACATTCATACTAAATGACCCGTGTGGGTACCGTGTTTCAAATACACCCACTGCTAGCTTCTCGTGGAGAGTCCACAAAAGAGCAACTAAAAATCTAAAATCATTCGGCTCAGGCTAATTGTACCACAACTCAAAAGGTATGTGTGATCCGGGTTATTGAATGATGCAGGCCTGTAATAATGAATACTGGGGACGTCGGGCTTTAATGTGGAAAACCCGATTACAAATCATAGAGCACCGTGTTGTGAAAAAACACGAAATGAACAAGAGAAGAAATAGTAAAGATCTAAATGCAAGGGGATAAATTTTCCTATCCTCATTTTTACAAGGGATTAGTCGATTGTGCGTGCAATTAAAATACATTACCATGTACGTATGGATGACCGTGTACTTATGGTTGATCCGTGAAATGCCTTTATGTTCATAACTTTTATAAAATAGCCTTACAAAGTTATGTTTACAAAGGACTGCAAGTATGTGACATGATAACGTCTAAGGGGAACAACTCCTATCAAGGAAGGTTACATAATTTGTAGATCTTTATATGCTTAACTATATGCATTTTTTTTTCAAATATCTTGTATATGTCGCTGTATTTTTGCAAATTTTATTTTAAAAATCTAGAAAAAGGGCAATAACTCTTAAATCGGTTGTTGGATCTTCTTTTTAACAGCATGGCTGCAAGATCTTAAGGTACTGATCACTTTTTGAATTTAATTATCAGTAACCATTTTTCGATTATTTGCAAACAAGGAAATGAGTCAAGATGACACTCATGTGCCGCTGGCAAATATCAGTGGATCTGAACAACTCAAACTTGACCTGTAACGCATCATGGTAGACTCGCATACCAAAACTCTTTTGAATATATGCAAGGGTGTCGAAAAAAGTGCAGAACATTAGTTTGTGACAGACGGATGGAAGAACGAAAGGACCGAAAAACTATATGCCCCAAACAAAGTTGGCTGGGCAAAAAAAGCTATTTTACCCCCTATGTTCTATTTTTAGCAATAGCAGCTATGTTTCTCGCCAAACCAAAAATCTGAACGATCATGTTGTAAAAGACATGCTAAAGAAAAATCATATCATGCTTGGCTATATTTGGCCAAGTGGTTTTGGAGATGAATGTTTTTAAAATCTTGAACAAATAGCTGTGAAAATTGTCAATTTTTACAGACTAAGTGGTATAACTCCTAAAGAACTGTCCCACAATTTTGACTCTGTTACAACAGTGTGCTCAACCATATGCAGTTTTTTTTTAATATCGTGTATAGTTTTCAAGATATTGGTCTAAAAATGCAAAATTTTGTAAAAATCCAAAGAAAAAACAATTAACCCTACAACGATTGTCGGATTTTCCTCTTAATTTCAAGGCAGGTCGATCTTGATGTGGTGGTCATTTCAATGCAAGAAGTATGATATCCATTACCGTTTATGAGTAATTTGCAAATACACCTCCATGTTCTATTTATAGCCATGGCGGCCATGTTATTTGTCAAATCAAAATTTCGATTGATAGTTTTGTAAGACATACTACAGAACAACCCTACTAAGTTTAATTAATAAATTTTGCGAAGAGAAGAGGATTTTCGAAAAGTTAATAAGAGTGCTACTGTATTTGGATACGCTTCTAAGATTTTATATTGAATAAATAAGGCCGAATGATGGCGTTAATGCGTACTTTCTTGTTTGAAAACAATCATTATAGTGATTACACTTAAAACTAAGGGCTCCCAGGAGCCTGAATCGCTCACATGATCTCTTATGCTAAAGCCTCTTACCTAGTGTGCAACATGGTCTATATGTACTTGGTATGTAACATTAAAGAAACTAGTTAGGATAGAAAACACTTCTAAGATCAAGAATACAAAGTTACAAAGCTATCCATTTGAGAAAAAAACAAATAAGTTAAAATTGATTGAAAACGCTTAAAAGGATGATCTGACAATTTTGACCCTGGAAATCATTTTTGTAGATCTTAATGAGCTGAACAATTTTGCAATGCTAACCATTCCTCTAACTCTTATGGCTTATAAGATAAAATTCAAAAACTGTCAAAATGGTCAATTTTGACGATTTAGGGGAAATAACTCCTATAAGGAGTCGTCCCACAACTTTGACTCAATGGAGAGTTTTGTAGAACTTTTGATGCTCAGGAAGGATGGTTGCTTCTGATTTTCTTTATCTCTTATACTTTTTGAGCTATAAATTAAAAACTATGGTCCGACCCCCCTGTTCTATCTTAAGTAACGGCGGCCATGTTGGTTGGTCGACGTTCACAAATTGCACAAACTTGGTAGAGGACATCCTAAAGCTCAAGTGTACCAAATGTCAAAGCAATCCCATCAGTGGTTTTAGAGAAGATGTTTGAAGAAAAGTTAACAGACGGATGACGGACACTTAACGATGACAATAGATCACATGACCCTTCGTGTCAGGTGAGCTAAAAAGGACTTGTCGTTAAAATATGATTAAATTGTTAAAGTACATTCTTGAAAAAAACCACTCGTTATCATTATACAATTATCACCCTAGTTGGTGTGTGACCCGGTGGTTTCTTTCCCCGAGAAAGTAAGGTCACCAGAGGGCTTGCCCCGAGGGTGACCTTACTTTTCGAGGGGAAAGAAATGCCGGGTCACATATCATATAGGGTGATAACTGTTATATTATATCGAATATTTAAATGAAACAATTTAATTTAAAATTTTAAACATATTTCGGGCATTTGAACCTTTTTTCCATGGGAAAAATTACATCCCATACAGTATTGAAGAAAATTCGTGGGGCCACGTACAAATTCTCACGAGAGGGTGACCTTAACATGCGACCCAACGATTACCGGTTGACCCAGCGAAATATCACATGTCACGTGAAAACCTCTAAGCGAATCGCAATAAAGATTTTTTATATCAGTATATAATATTAAAATTATCATCGTTTTCATCACTACACAAGATAATTAACAGCACAGCACATAACAAAAAATCACAAACAAAACATTTGGCAATCAGAAACACAAATTCAACTGTAGCAAGCGTAAAACCGGAATGATAAATAGTTCATGTTGATGCACTACACACGTCAACGGTCAATTCAGCGTGTTAAAGCCGACAAAAAAAATCTTTTACGAATCAAGATTTGTACTCATCTGTCATATATAAATCCCATGTGTGTCTACAAGTACATGATGTAATCGATAAAATTTATGCGTGAAGACAACAGTCGAGTTACATATGTAAAAGCAGATTGTTGTCCCCGCCTCAACGTGAAGAAGGGTCCTAGTTATGGTCTTGTCCGTCCGTGCTTCCGTCACACTTTTGTGAACATAATTCATCCGAGACCACTGTAATTGATCATATTGAATCGACAAATCTTGCTTTAGTTATGGGACTTTATCGACTTAAAGGACATGCGAATAATTGGGCAGCTAACGTACCTTATTTTTTGTTCATTGCACTAACGTAACGCACGAATTTATAACAAATTCTTATTTGCAGCTACAACAAAATAATACTTTAGTCGATCAAATTAAGTTTAAAAGGTTAAGTATAAAAAAAACTTTTATACCATAAAAGGTATATTTCTCATATAATGTACCGGTATGCATTTTATTCTTTAGAAAACATTGCGAACTTGGTAGTTTCTGTGTCGTTAAAAATTCAAAGCCAAGTTTATATCATTTGGGTTTTGGTAACCAAAATGTAAATGTCATAATCGATATTACGGCCACATTTGAAATAACATACCAATATTTTACGTAATAGAGATATTTAATCAAAACAAATAAAGGACAATTTTTTAATCATGCAGCTTAAATCAACCATTCAGGCTAAATTGTTTGGTTTCGACCGTCAACATGTCAAATTAAATGTAATGTTATAATTGGCAATCACCGGAATTATCTGTTCCACAAATAACTTGAATAGTAAGGCAAAACAATTAACGTGCGTACTTAATATAAATCCCGTGTCGGCTTATTTTGAAAAGAAAGCTTCTTTTTATTAACAAAAGATACATGTAATTATTTCTTTAAAGGTATTTTGGTTTGTAAAAAAAACATTATTTAAAATGACCGTGAAACAAACCTCTTTAGAAGAAATAATACGTTAATTTTGGTATAATTACTATATCATGTATATATTCATAGTTTGAAAAGAAACACAGTTTACAAATTAAAGCCCTTTTATTGACAGAATTATTTTTAAAATTATAATCAATAACCAACTTTTTTAATTTCAATTCGAATGGTTTTTTTTTCAAAATAAGAGAATCAATGCATATCTAGACAATGTAGAATCATATAACAAAAAAGAGAAATTAACTGACGGCTTTATTGAAGTTCTATGTGAAATAATAAAATTAGCTTATGGTTAATACTATAACATTATATGTAAAGTTCATACAGCTAAGTTATGTAAAACTTCATTAAATAACAAGAGAGCAATGGTGGGATAGCTTTTAAACTTTGTAAACTTGGTTTTAAGGATGTCTGCTATTTGAATTTTAGGCACGCTGACTAACCATATAAATATACATCAGTGGGTCAGAGCATAGTTTTTGGCTTACAGTTAAAAGAGTATAATCCGAAGCAAACTTCCATCATAACTTACCATTAATCGAAATTGTGGGACGACTTCTTATGGGGTTTTTTTTCTCCTTATTTGTCACGATTGACTAAATTTGCATTTTTACTTTATCTTAAAAACAATAAGTGCTCAAGGAAAAGTTACCGTTGCACAATTGTACAACTTATTGAGATCTACACAAATTAAAATGTTGTCGTGCTGGCAACTGTGTCAACACGAAATACATATAATTATAACAATAATAGAATAGCAAAGGAGTACCTTAAATCACAATAAGCGGTACAGTTGTCCGGATTCAATAAAGGTAATAACAAAACTACCGAACTTGAATGATCAATCTCATAGTCCAGAGAAAATGACAAAAACGAAACAGTCATACCGGAGAATTGGTGGGTCGCAATGGTCCTGAATTGGTACGGGCATTTCAAACGAAATAGTGGGTTAAACCGGGTTTTATGGCGCCAAACCTCCCTCTTCCATTGCGATCTTCAAGTCCATAGTATATATAGTTACATGGATTAGTGCGACACTGTTTAATTTGCTAATTAGTACAGCTTCAGCAACACACATGGAAAAAGCAACTGGCCTCCCTTTGGATTGATTGTTAGTTGTTTTAGTGCAGTTCTCTGTAATGCTGGCGTCACACTATCCCGATTTTGTCCCCGATGGATACACGATTATGGATATTTACTAAATCGGGGGTGATCGTATCCAAATTGCGCTATTCGTGTATTCGAGCTATCTTTTACCATCGTAGCACCATCGGCGGAAATATTCCAAGTTCGGCAATAACTTCGTGATGCCTTCCTAATTTTTTAACATGTTAAAAAACTGCCGAAGGTTCGTGCGAAGGCCCATCTTCGTGTTGTATTCGTAATTCCATATTTTGCATCGCAATGCCTTCGTGATTGCATCTTATCATTTCATATTGCGTTCTTATGGTCGTCGGTTACATTTATCTTACGATGGCGACACGAATGAAACGTTAGTTAGTTAGTTAGTTAGTTAGTTGTATTTAACTGTACTACTCTTTATTTCTTTCTAGCCTGCAATTTGTTGTACATTGTATACAGTTTGATCATTCTACAGTGTCTTCAAATTGGTGATCAAGTTATTTATGATTTTATTGAAACAAAAAGGTTTTGACGTGGTGAAAAGTGTATGATACCGGTGTATCACCCATTTTACAACGAAAAATTATATAACATGTTCTTTTTTTTAAATCTTGATTTTCCTATTCTTGAATGATTTGAGTTAAGAAATATGATTACCAGCATCTTATGGAATGTCTCTCTATTAAGTTTGGTTTAAGCTTTAGATCAGATGTGAACTGAAATTATTGTTCATTTTTGCCGGGCAATCTAAGCCTTTGGAAGAGGAATTATCATCTGCATAGGTTAAACAGAGTCATAATTGACCTGTATTTATATGCTCTTCATATTAAAATGGTATTTGGCAACATCAACCTTTTGGCTAAAGGTCCGAGCCTCTGATCGGTCCATTAATAAAGGTTATAACATAACTATCGAGCGGTGATGTTCAATCTCAAATGCCCAAGAAGAAAAGACGAAACAATACAGAGACACACCAGAGAACTTGAAGATCATGATGGTCCTGACTTTCCAGAGGTATTTCCAGAGAAATGGTTGGTTTAACCAGGCTCTAAGATACCAGGCCTTTCTCTTATTCCGACCCGAGCGTTTAGTAGAAACAGAAAACACAACACGGTTAAACGTTGTGAGACACACAAGATATAGAGATAGTAAGGTGATCATCTCAGAAAAACAAACAACCATAACTAATTAAAACAATCACGATCCATTTCATCTGACAATTTTTTTTCTGCAATGGCTGATATCGAGGAAAAAAATTCTAAAGACTGTATCAGACGTATATCTACTGAAAAGCGGCCAGGGAGACTACGGTGTTGGGTAAAAAGACATAAAATGACATATGTTCACCATATGCAGATGTTGAAATGGTTACTTAATTAATGGTCGTCTAAAGAGATGCAACTAGCAAACTTGGGGGACAATTTTGTGACATTTTGATTTTAAACATGTTTGTCTGTTTCAAATGCCTATGCATGTAAATCTGTTTACTTTATGTTTGCCCCTGTGACAATAACCGTGTCGGGGCATACAGTTTTACTTATGCACGTTTTTCCGTTCGAAAATTTCAGTCAAGCATTTTTCGGAAACCATACATGAGAACTACCCATATTAGAAATTTGGGTGGTTAAGTATGACAAATAGTATTTTCTTAGAAATTTTTAGATCTGTCGGATTTCTAGCCCTATTTAGCGGCCGGCCGATATGTGAATTAAATAAAATAAATTGCCTCAGGGTTTGTTTTCACAAACTGTGCAAAAAAAATGTTTTAAAATTTGACAAGCTCTTCAGTATACTGAATTGTATGTCGGACATCAATTTCCTGTTTGGTACTGGCGTGCTAAGCCGATATGAAAATTGGTATACAAATTCCCGTTAAACTTTTCCCAGAAGCCGCACATGAGAATGATTTAAAATTTGGTTTGGAAGTTCAGTATAACAAACTATAGGTATTTAAGCGATTTTTAGAGACCTTTTGGTTGTTTCTGACTTCTACTTCATGTTTGACGCTGCACTAGTATACCCCGCTTCCCTATGAAACGTAAATTAAAAAAAAAAATAACAGTAAATTTTAAATAATTACTTTACAACAAACATAGAAAAGAATTATTAATAATGTTTGTAAACAAGTTAAAATTCGTATGAGGATTAATTATGCGAATAAAAACATAAGCATTAACGCATAAACAAATTTAAATTTGAGTATCAGTCCACCCCAATATGGGGTGTAGGTAATCATCGAGTTCGAGTTCGAGTCAGAGTTAGAGTTCGAGTTATTATTCGAGTTCGAGTTCAAAATGTCAATTCGAACTCGAAAAATATCTCGAACTCTAACCCGAACTTTACTCTGACTCAAACTCGAACTCGATGATTACCTACACCCCTAACTATGTCGGCCAAAGTTTGTCATTAGTCAAAAATTATCTTTATAAGGTAGCAACTATTTGATTTTAATGCGGGAGGGGGTGCATGGATATTTTCTTCCTGTCTGTTTATTTTCGGAAAAAAAACCGAGCCAATTTTTTTTGTGCGGTAGTGCGCGCATTTTTTGTTTTATTTTCAATCTTTTATAATTTTTTAGCAAAATAATACAATCCTGCCTTTTTTAATTCAAAGCACTGTCCTGCCGTTTTATTTCTGGATGTTTGCCATCCTGCCATTTTATTTCAAAGTTCACCATAGCCCCCCCCCCCCCATTTTAATAATCAAATGATCGCTCCCTAACCATCCAAAGATTATTCTTTCTGGGAAAGTATGTTTTCATATACTGTGTTCATATGTTTAGAATCAAATATGAAATCTTGTTGGTATTGTTTCCAAATAAATGAATCTAAGCAAAAGAGACTAAATTACAAAAATGATGTTCTACTCTCTACCTTACTTTTAATTAGAATACTACTTACCCCCAAGTTCAAAGATTATAAATCCTTTTAAAAAGCATATTTTAATATATATCTCCATCGATGACACATGACACTCATATAATATTTTCATGTCCTAAGTAATGTCCTAACCAAAGTCGTCGTATGTTTATGCTATTTGTTTTTATGTCAAGAAGGGGGTCTTTTATCGACACTTTAGGATTTGGCTTGAATCAAATGTAGTTTATTATCAATCTAAGGCAATTTGCAAAACAGTGAGCAGCGACCGCTGGTCACATTGAAGGAAGCACTGGTTGTTGTTCTTTATTGATGTTTTAAATCGTTGTCAATGTTGAAGTTGTGTCGCGTATCTCGTTATCTTTTATGGTATGCGGTGAACAATGAAAAGATAATTTCGCCTCTTTAATCTATTTATACATGTATATGCATGTATTTTGTCGATAGCCCAATATATTGGTGGCGACAAAGTTTAATTCGGTTTTATATTCCTTTTGTTATATTATATTCTATTGTAAGTTGTCTCTCACCCAAAGTTTTGTCTTTTACTATTCATAGTTATGCATGAAATGTAAAAGTATTAGAATATAAGTCTATGATTTTTTATACTGCGCTTTTCCATATTGACCAGGTTATTCGCATTGACCTGTGTGCCTTTCGTAAAGTATTCTTTAATATCAACTTCTTTCTGTTATTCCGGTATCTCGCTTATAATCTGAAAATAAGTTTTCAGTATAAAAAATATGAGTTCTGCTTGTGCTTTAATATTATCGGCTACCCCACAAACTCTTCACAAAGTTTTGCTACATTTCAACAGGTGATTATTTGTCATGTTAACATTAAAATATACCCTCTCAAAAAAGAAAGACAACACACAAAAAAAAAAAAAAATAGACATTACATCACATAAAAAAAGTCGTACGTTCTATCGTCAGTTGTTGCAATAAGAATATTGACTAAGTTATTGCAATTTTAAAGGGGCCACTTTTTTCTTTAGTTTGCTAAAATTTTGTGAAACTATTAGCAATTCGAAGGCGCATGCCGTTAAGAATTGTGTCAATCAGTTTGTTTGCAAGACAGCACTCAAACTGCTATCCTCTGTTTCAAAAGAACGTTGCGCGCAAGATTTCTTATTATCAGATTTCAATCACACACATCACTCATTTTCCCGTAAAGTGTACAATTTTAACGTAAAAATGTCGTGTTTGTCTCGCCTGCGACTTTAGTCGCTGAAGGCGAGACATAAGTATTACTTTCCGGCGGCGGTTGCGGCGGCGGTAGCGACGGCGTATACTTTTTGTAAGACTTTTGTGGAAAATGAATTACAAGAAAAGTATAAAAGCTAGGCATCTAATATTTGGTATACAGACAGTTGGGGTTATGGTTTATGCAACTGGCACCATGCCGTTTGACCTTGACCCCAATTTAATGGTTCAGCCACTCTGTGAACTTAGATGTTTTTTCGGGCCAAAAAAACCCTTTGGTATTCAGACACCTGGAGTTATGGTCTATGCAACCGACACCATGTTCTGTGACCTTGACACATTTTTCATGGTTCAGTGACTCTGTGGACTTTTTTTGGATGATTTTAGGGAAAATAAAAACTTTTGTGGAAAATAAATTTAGTTTAAAGTATAATAGTTAGACATCTGATATTTGATATACAGACATTTGGGGTTTTGGTGTGTGACCTTGACCCCATTTTCACTGTTGGAAATGCTTTTTTAGATAAATGGGAAAACGGAATCAGTGGTGTGTAGTGTCCATGTGTTGATCTAATTCTAGGAAAGTATCCGTTTATGAGGGATGTCATTGTGTTCCACAAACAGCGAGAGTCTGAAACAGGCGTCCTCTTGATTATCAACCTCAAGTGTAGCAGACATTTTGTAAATGATTCCCACGTCCCTTCACTTTGCCTCTGAATTAACTAGGGCAAAGAATTCATCAGAAGACCACTAAACACCCTTCTTCCAAAAAAGACAGAAAACCAATACCAGTAAACTTGATACAGCTCATTTAATTCAGGAAGATTAGGAAAAACAAATAGTTTCTTTATCTTAATTATTGCTTGAATGATTTCATTTTCAAAGGTAGTTTAAAACTTGTTTGTAGGCAAATTTGTTTTCTAATTACATTTGTGTTTTTATGTACATGAAAGCATATATAATATTTGTACATATTGTTGAAGTACTCTCACAACAGAGGTCGACTCATTACCGGGAATTAGAAGAATACGAATAACTTTAAAATATGTCTGAGAATATAGTATATCACGTCTTTGCATTTTTCGGTTTTTCAAAATTCAAGCTCTTATTTTCTCTGTTTAAAACATTTAGTTAACCTTTTAATATGACCTTCGTTTTTTTTCAGAATTTGAAGATAACCCAGGCGCCTGATATTATCGCCATGCGCGAACTCAATGAAATATCGATTATCACAAATAATGACATATTGCCAATTCAGACAGTGTCCAATGTGGTGAATGAATGTAAAGTTTCAACTGGATGTTCAATTTGTAAGTTTTTGAATCATATTTATGTATGAACATTGGTACCAGTATTGATTAATGTCCTGTCAAAACAGGTCAAAGTCTTTTCACAGAAGAAAATAAAATACTAACATGAAACTTAATGCGAATTACAATTAAATATATTATGGCAAAATCATGAAAAACACTACCTACATCAACTATTGCATTCTTTCTATTGCTGTTAATTCTTTTTGCTTCGCATCAAGGTGCGAAGCTATTAATTTCATAGGATATTCACGCCATCTTGAAATAATCAATCACTTATGAACGCGTTGATTGGCTGTTTAATAAGGTTACAAAAGTAATAGATCGTTTCATTGGCTTAACCAATAACTATAATCGTGAAATCAGTTACGGAGAAGAGACGATTTGAACATGATAAGGCTATTTTGTGTACTGCAAAACTGGACACGGTACAATTTAATGTTTACCGTTGATTAAAATTGCTTTGACCAGGTGACCTCGACAAATCCACTAAAATATCACGTGATATTTATTGATCGCTGAGCAAGAAGAGATTACATAAATTTTGTTGTAATCAACAGGTTTATCATATGATTTATGAAGTCCAGATTATTTTTACGGTTCTTTTGCTGTGCATTTTCATCCAAATATAAGCTTTTTTGTTTGGCAACACTTTGGGCTTATAAAAGCATAATGCACTGTGCTGAAAAGTTGTCTTCCAGAATTCCGACCAGTACCTCCTCGTGTTGGAAGACGGGTCATGTCTCCAGGACGTATGAACATGGAACAACTATGGGCGACTTACTAATACTTGTTCACGTTCAGTTTATTTTAGAATTCACTTGCAATGTTTGCAAATATAGCGACAAAGTAGAGTGACTTTTTAAATATCCCTCGTCTTGCATAGTGGAGCTGTGGCGTCACAAAAATTCTTCATCGCATGTTTTCGGCAACTATATGTCATTTGCCAAGTATGGATTTCTTCTATATCAAGCATTTTTTGTTCGTTACCCTTCTGTTTCTTGTATACCAAATATCTAAAGACTGTCGTGTAAAAGAAATATATCACATTCATGTAATTGTCGCTTTATAGACCGGTACATTTAGCTACCTCTTATAATGTTCTATTGTGTCAAGCAATTTAATACCCGAAACTCATGAACCACTCATTTTCATTCGGTTGACCAACTTTCATAAGGAGCATGTAACATATGTCTTCCATACATAGTTAGCCATTACTTTTCGTCCTCAAAAATCATTTAATTAGACTAATTAGACAAAGACTCAGTAATAACTTATTGGCGTTATAAGATATCAATTTTAATGGCCACTGATCCTTAAAGGAGACCATTATAATATGGCAAAGTAAATGTAACAGAGAAACTGAACATTAAACAGAAATCTGTTGTTTTCTTATAAAATGACCTTCAACTCACGGTAATATTTCTTATGCATTGTAATTATAGGCATGTTCCTGATACATTCTATAAAGTTCTAGTAGACCAGTGACTTGTCATTTTTAAATATAAACCGATATACACTTTTCTTTCCTTTAAATGCTGCTACAGCGAAGCTTCCCCAGCTTTTTGAAAAGCTAAAACTTGTTTGTGCCTTTATTTCACTAAAAATTTTTGATTTCAAAACATTGCATTTTGTATAGGTCCGATCCCTCATCACGACCATGAGTATGTATCTACTAATGTGACTGAAAGAAGTTTCAAAAGTACTGAATTTAAAGATTAAAAATGCATAAGAGTATACAATTACTCTGAGCAGATTATGACGTTAAAACATTATTGTCATTTTTGCCGACATTTACAACGTATCAACCAGCAGAATATTACAATTTTTCACCACCTGGATTTTTTATACGCTGGAAGTCTTTTCTCAGTTGACAGTTGACAATGCAGATGTTGGTTTGTCATAGGGTGTTGTTTTGTCTTCCTTTACTGGATTTGACACTCTGAATGGACTATTGGCAACGCGACGGGTGTGCTATAGCAAGCAGGAACTGCTTACTCTTCCGGAGCACCTGAGTTCACTCTTGTTTCGACTGGAGTTCGCGTTGTTGATTGATATTCAGTTGTTTTGTGTTTCCATGTTTTACGTGTTGTCTGTTTTTGTCCTGTTCTTGTTCGTGTTTACTGGTTTAGTCTCTGCCCTTTCGGACTTTTGACATTCGGATACCCCATTGGTACCTCTGCTTCTTTTGGCCATCTCAACTGTTAGTACAGAAACACATGCCCGAAACCTTTCAAAACGATTTCCAACATGTGTCAGTACAAGAGGCTCCCAGGAGCCTGAATCGCTCACCTAGTCTTGATGTCAACCCTATTAAGGACATTGTAGAGCTAAATAAGCTAAACATTTAATCAAGCTACAGCTTTTCTCTTTTGGCAATAGTTTTCATTTCTTTATCTGCTATAGTTTTCATTATATCAGCTAAAAACATGAAACATGTTTATTTAGGGCTGTAATCCCTATAAGGGGTCATCTGACAACTTCGACCCCATGAAGACTTTTGTAGAACTAAATGAGCTGAACATTTAAGCAAGGAACAGCTTTTCTCCATCTGCAACAGTTTTCATTCTATAGGCCAAAAACACTATTTTTCGCCATTAAAGGGCTGTAACCCCTATTAAGGGTCATCTGACAACTTTAACCCTATGAAGACTTTTGTCGAGCTGAATGAGTTGAACATTTAAGCAAGCAACAGCTTTTCTCTGTCTGCAATAGTTTTCATTCTACAGGCCAAAAACACTATTTTTCGCCCTTAAAGGACTGTAACCCCTAGAAGGGGTCATCTGACAACTTTGACCCTAAGAAGACTTTTGTAGAGCTAAATGAGTTGAACATTTAAGCAAGCAACAGCTTTTCTCTAACTGCAATAGTTTTCATTCTACAGGTAAAAAACACGATTTTTTGCCTTTAAGGAGCTGTAACCCCTATAAGGGGTCATCTGACAACTTCGACGCTAAAAAAAACTTTTGTAGAGCTAATTGAGCTGAACATTTAAGCAAGCAACAGCTTTTCTCTATCTGCAATAGTTTTCATTCTACAGGTCAAAAACACTATTTTTCGCCTTTAAGGGGCTGTAACCCCTATAAGGGGTCATCTGACAACTTCAACCTTATGGAGACTTTTGTAGAGCTAAATGAGCTGAACATTTAAGCAAGCAACAGCTTTTCTCTATCTGCAATAGTTTTCATTCTACAGGCCAAAAACACTATTTTTCGTCTTTAAGGGGCTGTAACCCCTATAAGGGATCATCTGACAACTTCCACCCTGTGGACACTTTTGTAGAGCTAATTTTGCTGAACATTTAAGCAAGCAACAGCTTCTCTCTATCTGTAATAGTTTTCATTTCAGAAGCCCAAAAAATGAAAAAATGCTATTTTTCACCTTTAAGGGGACGTAACTCCTATAAGGGGTCATCTGACGACTTGGACTTAAAGAACACTTTTGTAGAGCTTTTAATGCTGAAGCAGTAGCGTGGCATCAGATTTCATCTATCTCTTATACTTTTTTATTTATAGGCCAAAAACAGTAGTATGACCCCCCCTGGTCTATTTTTAGTAACGGTGGCCATGTTTTTTGACAAATCAAAAATCCAAACACAAGTTTGGTGCAGGACACCCTTAGCCAGCGCTCCGCAGATAGCCCTGTTTTTTTCTAAGGGGCAGGACCCCCTTTACTTAAATAACTGTAGGGATTCAACTGTTTTTCTGGCATAGCTACATGTATACATCAAGTGGTTCATAAATAAACATACTTTGAGAAAAAGGGGTCATAATGTATAAAACAAGGGATTTTGCATTACACTGTTGCCATGGAAACAGCAATAATTTGCTTCAAAAAACCTAAAAAACAGTGTCAACAAACTTTTTTTGCATGAAATTTGAACACTGTTCTTCCCAAATATGTTGACATTTTATTTCACTTTCCTGTAGAGCAGATGTTTAATTTTCAGAAAAATAGCCTCAACCTCAACCTCATCGCCGTTTTGATTTTGCGCTATCTTAGTGGCCATAAAAAGTTTTTATTTTAATGCATAGAAAATTACCTCAAAATACACCATCCTAGTTTCCCTTTGCATCCACCATGTTGTTTACATATAAAGCTAGCAACACTAAATTATGTATCAAAATTTTGGGGAAGTGCCAAATACCACATTTTTTCAAATAAAAATATATGATATAATATTAGGTAGCCATAGCAACAGGTTTTGTAAAATTTTCTATATTTTCAACCCTAGCCAAATTTGGGAAACTAACACCCATCTGTGGAAAGCCTGCTTAAGCCGAAAACATTTTTTCGGCTACTTTTCATTTTGCAATAATTTTAAAGTTCAGAATCTTGCCATTACAAAACACAAAAAAGTTTCGAAATTGGTTTACAAATAGCGAAGTAATGGTTGTTCCAATATGCAAGCCCGCTTAAAAAAAAAATCTCATTTTTTACCTTTCCCCTTTTCTCTAGTCAAAACTTTCAAGAATTGATATGCATTTTGGATCAAAACAGGTATTTCTTAATAAATTGATTGTTTAATCATTCTTTTGGTGACTTTGACCAATTTCACACCAAAAAACTTCTATATTCATGGAAAAAATGATCTGTTTTGAGTAAAAAAAGTAAGTAACAACACGAACATTGAAGCCTTTTTAGTGTTCCATGACCTCTAGATAAAAGTTTCTGTGCTTAAAAGTGTACTAAATGGATGGGCTTTAGTATTTTCAACTTACATGTATAGTGTATGAAATGAGCTTTCCAAAAATATCTTTGCTATGTGCGTGACCAAAATAGTTACGAAGTTACACAAATTTTAAAAATTAGGGCGGACTGGTAAAAACGTCGAAAAAAACAATACGACCCCAAATGTTCTATTGTTATATACTGGTTGCTTTAGTGATTTCAAAAGAATTATGAAACCGACATATGTGATTTTAGGCTTAAGTGAACCAACAGGATCTAATTGAAATTTTTTACAATAGTTGTCAGGTTCTTACATGCATGAATCAAGCTGTTTTGGTCATTGAAATACGCTTAAGCCAGCGCTCCGCAGATAGCCCTGTTTTTTCTAAGGGGCAGGACCCCCTTTACTTAAATAACTGTAGGGATTCAACTGTTTTTCTGGCATAGCTACATGTATACATCAAGTGGTTCATAAATAAACATACTTTGAGAAAAAGGGGTCATAATGTATAAACAAGGGATTTTGCATTACACTGTTGCCATGGAAACAGCAATAATTTGCTTCAAAAAACCTAAAAAACAGTGTCAACAAACTTTTTTTGCATGAAATTTGAACACTGTTCTTCCCAAATATGTCGACATTTTATTTCACTTTCCTGTAGAGCAGATGTTTAATTTTCAGAAAAATAGCCTCAACCTGGGTCATCGCCGTTTTGATTTTGCGCTATCTTAGTGGCCATAAAAAGTTTTTATTTTAATGCATAGAAAATTACCTAAAAATACACCATCCTAGTTTCCCTTTGCATCCACCATGTTGTTTACATATAAAGCTAGCAACACTAAATTATGTATCAAAATTTTGGGGAAGTGCCAAATACCACATTTTTTTCAAATAAAAATATATGATATAATATTAGGTAGCCATAGCAACAGGTTTTGTAAAATTTTCTATATTTTCAACCCTAGCCAAATTTGGGAAACTAACACCCATCTGTGGAAAGCCTGCTAAGGATCAATCATACTAAGTTTCATTGAATTCTGTTCAGTAGTTTCAGAGGAGAAGATTTTTGAAAAATTGTTAAGGGACGACGACGACGACCAAGTGATGGCAATAGCTCACATGGACCTTTGGTCCAGGTGAGCTAATAAATGATTGATTAAATCATTTGTTCAGAGACCACGAAACCCAAGAACACAATCTAAGCTGCACAGTCACTTCAAGTCACAAACCACATACAAAGCATTTGTAAGCATAACACCAACAGGAACTTTTAATTTTGTCTCAGATATGTGAGGTGGAAATACTTCGGACAGATTTATAACATAATATAATGGGTATTTGGAGAATATTTCACGTGGTGATGAGGTCATAGCGGAAAAAGGGTTTGCTATAAGAAAAACCTTATGGCTTGGAAAAGAGCATACCTCACATTTCCACCATTTACAAGAAAACGTTCTTGGGGGAAAGTAAAGAGATTAAATGTGCATGAAATTAAAAGAATTAGATAGATTGCTAACATTGGAGTCGATTTGGAACGTGCTATCCAAAGACTTAATCAATTTGAGATTATCTCAAATATTGTGCACTGGTCCTTATGATCCATATTTTGAAAGTCTCAGCATTTCTTAGTAATCTAATGAACCATCAATTAAAAAGTAAGATTGCAATTTTAATATATTTCATCTGTTTGATTTGTTGTATTCTAGAACCAACATAGAACACACTTTATTTGATTTGTTTAATTTGGTTTCTGATCACCTGAACAACTGATTATAAGTATGGTATGCTTAATACGACCCCTTGTTGTTTATTTTAAGGTTCATTAAACTCGGGTTTCCTAGAAGGGTAGTCAGTTCCTGCTTGTTGCAACATGCATCGTTTGAAACATGTAACTAGAATAAAACTAACATGCATTCTTTAACAAACAAAAACAATAGGTACTATAAAATCAATAATAATATCAGAAACTACTGTCTGTCAAGGGAAGTCTGGTGAATGGAAAAATCTAAAATATTTTTTTCTAAAATAATTTAGCTTTAATTTGTTAACCTAATATTATAAGTATCAAAAACACGTGTTCTAAAAAAATAACAACTTTACAGTAAGTTAAATACATTTACTGAAAATTCAGATATTTGCAAAACTATTGGGATATCCAACTTCAAAAAATGGCGGGAAAAAATGTCAGTTTCTATTGTGACGTCATTCCCAGATGTAAGCAAAAACGAGTTGATCACAAAATACCTCTGTGATCTGAATGATATTCTAGAATTCTACATAAAGGGATAATGACAATTTGGGATGGCTGTCATTTACAATGGAAAAACTAGGGGGCAAAGTGATTTGCTTCATTTATCAAAGAGGTATGCCATTTCTTTACTCTTTTTATGAATTTAGTTACGTTTTTTGCAAAGATAAAAATGGCAAACATTTCAAAGGTGCTAGAAACAACATGAAGAAAAAAAATAAGAATTTCTGTTCTCCGGAATAACCTTTAAAGACAGTAATCCAATATGCTAATAGTCAAAAGTTTTGGATAAAGATAAATTTATATTTTTCTCACAATCACCATACCTTGTTTGTATTTTATGCAACAAATTTTAGGCATATCACAATTTTAATTGTTCCTGACATGAATTTCCTTTATAGAAGAGTCCCTAGCCAAATCTAAGTTGCGATATTTTGTATGTTAACAAGTTAAACGAGAGAAAACAACAACAAATGCACTGTTCCTTTGTGTTATGCCCATATAAATGTCTCCCCCACATTGGTTGGGAGTCGTTTTTTTTTGTCTTTCCGTTTGACTGTCACAAAGTTTGTCAGCGGAACTCCTCTGAAACTACGAAACTTTGTATGTAGGAAGGACACCATATGTGATTGTTCATACTGCATGTACCAAGAAATTTAGATCCTCGAATTTTTGTGTGAGTTATGGTCTTTTGAACTTAGAAATATGCTGGAAATCCTGATTTTGATTGCTCATCTTGTCAGTGCAACTTCTTCAAAACTACTGGAACCATTTAAACGAATCTTGATTTGTAGGAAGGACACCAAATGTAGTTGTGCATACTACTAGGATATTTATATCCTCAAATTTATTTGAGATTGATGAAGTTTTGAGCGTATAACTTTGAGGAAAACGGCAGGAGACTTTATTTTTGCAGGCAACACGATTGCTACACTTATATCAATTTTATTTAAAAAAAATAATTAAAAAAATGGCAATATGATTACCTACATATCATGACAAACAATCCTTCAAAATATCATCAAAATCTGGTCACACAAAGTGTCCCTTTAACCTAAAATGAACAAAGTCGAAAAAGTCCCTTAACTCCTATAAATTTTGTCGAATCAAAATGGCGGTACGATATGATCAACTACATGTCATGACAAACAATCCTACAAAGTTTCATCAAAATCCGTTGAATGGTCTCCGAGGAGTTGCGCTCACAAAAATGTGACGGACGGACGGACGAAGACCATTACTAAGTCCCTCCGTCGCGTTGCGGCGGGGTACAAAAACAAACTTTGATTATCATGGATATCTTGTGAGTTTTATATTGTGTCATGGATATTTACTCCTTGACTATAACTTAAATAACTCCTTTGTCAAACAAATGGTGAAATAAGTAGTGATTACTATATTGGATTGTCACTTTTCCAGTTTTGTGTATATTACGAAATTCTGATAAGTCAATTATAGAAAGAACGTAAATCTTTTAGAAGTAATGATATTTATACGATTGATAATATAGTCGCAAACTTTATTATTTTTAATTCTATATTAGAGTCTTATTATTTGGTTCAGTGATGGATGGTTCTCCAGACATTGCAGGGATTTCTGATCCAATACCGCTTCTGAAAAAGGTGATCAAGCCTCCTTAATGCACTTTCTCCCATGTCCCAAAAAGAAATCAATAAAGAATGTATGAAAAAAAAATAAGCAAAACGATCATCTAATAAAACAACTACATGTATATCAAAAACACATTTTAATAGTTGAAACGGCTACACAGATATTTACAGATACAATAAAAACAAATGGCTATTAGCAAAATCACTTTTTGTCGGAAAATTGCTAGTTCGTCTTTTGAAATTGGAAGCAGCTTTTTCACCTTGATTGAATTATTCAAAACGAGTGTTTCCCGAATATTATCGAGATAATATTATTTGCGCTCTGAAAAAAATCTCTGTACATGAAGACTCCATTCTATTTGTGTTGCCGTCTAGAATAAAATTTGATTTGGACCGGGTTCTTGGCAGAATATCTTTTCTCGTTATGCATACAATTTGATATGCGCTTGATTACTATATTTGATTCTTTTCCCATTACTAGTGCAAGTTATTTTTTCTTCATATTTTGATATCGGTGTTTCATGCTAATAAGAAGTTTCTCGTCTTTTGTGTAATACATAAATGACCGGTATCATTTCTTTTGGATATTTTAATTGGTAGTCGGAATATAAAGCCTGCACGCAAGAAGAAAAACGCATCATGCTGAGTCATGAAACTGTTACTTCTCGTTTCTGTAAATTATGTGAATTCTACAACAAACATCCACCGATCCATTCTGTAATAAATAAAAAATCGCCGTGGGTGATGAATATTTTGAACACAACTTAGATTTTATTTATTATTTTCATTTGCAAGTCATTTGATAATTAATATAACCGAGACTCTGCGAATGTAAATACACGTACAGCAACAACTCAGGTGCTCGTTGAAAGTAGACAGTTTCTGTTTTGTTAAACACCCTTTTCGTGTTGCCAACGACCAGTCTAATGTATTCAAATCCTGCAAAAGACGTCAATACGAAAATGCAAGGCCAAAACAACATCATCGGATAGATAAAATCCGTAATTGCAAATGAGCACATTATGAATTCAATAACATTTCTTGGGTGAAGCCAACCAAATTTATTACTCATCACTTCAAATTTTAGCTATATTGCTATTTATTCATCAATGACATTTTTTTTTATTTGATAGAAACATGTATCAGATAAAAATGAACGATTTTCAAGCTGATATTTTTACACAGTTAAATCATTCCTTAGTTTCTCATACACTTTGTCTATCCAATCTCTTATATTTACTCTCAAGAGTTTCACTTAAGTGTCACAAAAAGTATCATTATTAATATCGAGTTTGTTGTTTCTGAACTTAGTGCATAAAAAAGATGAAGTTTTAGAGATTACCTTGCATTAACGTTCATCCTTTCAGAATACAGGGCTAGACTTTATCCTGAATAGCATGTCAGTGCGGACCTATGGAACTCTAAAATACATACAGCACACATTTTAGGATGTAACTTTAAACTTGTCATTTTATTATTTCAAATCATCTGTTAAAACAGAAACGTATCTTTTAATATATATTGAAAACGTGTATAGCAATTCTCATCATTTGAAAAGAAAATAGCTTGAACTGTTAGCAAAAACGCTAGGGGGTTATATCCCCTTCCTTTAGAATTAAACCTGGTATAAGGAAAAATAAATGTCCAATAATTTTAGTTTACGAAAATATAATTAACAGTTCTCAAATAAGCTTTGAAGACGATTCAATTATTTATGTTTGGTAAACGCCCTTAATATATAGCAATTGTTAGATGCTAGTTGAAACTGAATATTGCATTTTACGTTTATGCATGGTCCTTAATAACGTCTAACTAATTATTGCTTTATTGAAACAGTCCGAGCAGCAAAACTAAGATACGTCTACTTACCTGACTTCCAATTAGTAGGTTTTGACAAGAAAATATTTTAATCAAGGAATTTATAAACAAAATTAAACAAAATTTGAAATAATAATATTGCAAAAATATTTCATGTAGCATCTAAACAAAATGAGATAGAAAAGTTTTTAATTATTTTTTTTCAGAATCCTTAAAACATGAACCTGTTCAACTTAATCGTTGGTAAATATGTCAAAAGCGCATTTCATGGGTATCGCAATAATATTATTTTCATATATTATTATAAGATTTTTTCAAGCGATAGTCATTTGCAAAGTAACGTCTAACCCGAATAATACAGTCATTATATTTGACTCCCTTTAGTCACTACCATCAAACGCCATCATCGAAAGGATTATGATAGGCTGTCTGAACTGAACAGCGAGTGACGAAGAAATTCCTTAGTTCTGCAGAAGTGAATTATTCGAGTTAAGTAACGTCCTGAGTTGAAGCTAAACGACATACAAGACTATAAAACTGTTATTCAAATTAGCATAAGCATTAACCAAAAAAGCATGTTTAGTGTAATATATTTTGTGAAAAAAAAAACATAACTGTAGCAATCAAAACTTATCATTAAAATATACAAGTTAAATTATACGATTGGCTTCAAATACAATAGGTGTTTGTAATTTTAGATAAGATGGTAACTACGTCGATAATGTGCATTTACTTTAACTTGTATTAAAAATTTGAACAGTTTTACTTTTTTGTGTAAAGCCAAAAAAAGAATTAACTAGTTCCATATATTCTTATAATTGTTTCTCGTGGAGTTAATACACAATGAATATAATAATATATAACTCATATATAATAATTTCAATAGCAATATACAATAAAGGGAAAAAGAAAATATCTTCATACATGTATTCCATGTATATACAAATACAATTATTATGTTGGGTCATATTCAATATAAAATAAAACACATTTTTTTATATTCTCAAGTCTATCAAATATGATAAACAGTTAATATAGAATATAAACAAAACAAAAATTATATAATGTTCATTTATTTCAAATATCATTATCATCTTATTTTATTAAATTAAAATTTAATTAAACACAATGAAAATATAACAAATCAATGATGTTTGTAGATTGCAACTTAAAAAGTCTTTACAATCATTTTGAATCCACTTTGTTGGAGTTCTTAGTATATTCTTCATTAATAAAATTGACATACAAACCGTTTTATTTTTTTAAAGAAGTCAGACAGACAGACATTTTTTAGTAGGATATAAAAACACCAAAAAAAACAAAGTTACAGGCAGAAAATTTGTCTACGTCTAACGCGCGTTGCGTCCATTCATGCTAATTAGAAGTGCACTAGTCTTACTGGTTTAAAAATCCATTCAACGTGTAAAATAAAGAGTATAGAACAATAATTAAAATAAAATATGCCCAACCGGAAACCAAACTATTGCTACGAGTAACTTAAGCTTGAAGTTGGAAGGGCCTTATGGTTTTTGCAATTTTGAAAATGAAACGGGTAAATCCAAGTGATTGTTAAAGTGTTGATACTTGAGCGGTCTACTCTAACGAAATTTAAACTCTACAAATAAGCACCATAACCATAATGACCACGTACCTTGGCAGTTCTCTAGAGTTTTCAACTGACTATAAGCTGAAAAATAAAAAAAGAAAGAGTTAAGGATGGTCACTCCTGAAATTTCTTATATGAAACTTTTTATAATTTGTGGTGTAAATGATTAATAGTTGTCAACTTTATCAAATGACAAAAAGAAAACCATAGGTCCGTGTGCTCGTTCCCGAGATATATGACGTCAAAAATTTGGCGGGAAATTAGACTCCTCTAGATTCTACATTACTTTAACATTGTGATGTTTTGACCTTATAAACTATGAAGTTGTATCAAGAATTTTAAGAAATTTCATACAGTTGGTTCTTAGGGTTTATATTATCAGAAAATGTTATAAAAAGTAGGGGTCAGTGTGCAAAAAAATATCTTCAATATACAAAGGTAAAATCAAGAGGAGTTCCGAAATCTAACTGAAATCCAGAAATATGAACAGTTACCATCCTTAATAATCGATTTGAATAACTTAATGTTGCACCAGTATCATGTAGTTGTGTAATGGTAATTTTTTTTTCGAACATTCAAATTTCATTTTTAAAAAAAATTGTATGTGTTGTAATTTCTTTTAAACATTTTGTGAAGGCTTACATGTAATACATTTGAATATCGGCATGATTGGAAACCGAAATGTCTTTTTACGGGCTTAATATAATGTAATCTACGAAAATATATGGAAAGCTAGCTTATGATTTTTTTTTATGATAAGTTTGAGACTGGTTAAGAATAAGACGTATAATTCTTTTAATTTAAGGCAGTCATACGACGGCGTGACAGGGTGGGCTGAATCACTTTTTTTCAGTTCTGATTTCAAGTTAATGCCTAATCTTAAATTAAATATTTTTCTGAATTTTTATTAGTGCTGACACCTACCTTGACATACATTTCCCTCCCAATGATCTTTACAACGCAGTGTGAAATTACCATCAGTCTTTGATGGATATAAACCACAGTTGTAACTCACACAATCTGGAACAAATATATCCATGAAATAACCTTTTGTTTTACATGAGTCTTTAACGCCCCGAGTATTCGGAAAACATGTTCGGGTTATTTGTCAGCTTACAAAATCTGTTTCTTTCTTGTTCAATTTTGAATTTTGACACAGCTGACGGCATATGAAACTAAACCCGCGTTCCATTTTACAAATCAACACCATTTAATGTGTTCCAAAATTAGCAAATTTATTGATTAATAAAAAAAAGAAATGGTCACCTGACAAATAACTTAATATCGTCTAATATGTCCAGCTTGGTTCCATGTGTCCGATAATCCGGCGTGATTAAGTAGAAAATCCATGTAGCGTATCCAAAGATATATCGATTTTTTGTGTATATGTTGTCTTTTTTGTCATCAACGAAAGCATTAAAAAATGCATTTTGATGAAAGCAAATTAAGTTTCAGCACTGTTCAATTCAAAGCTGGTGTTTACTAAATATTAGCCAAACACAGATTATCATCTCTTCACCCATTAGTAGTATGTATGTCTTATTTCCACCTCGTTTCCGAAACAGGTCTGTTACCCTTCTCTTCATACTATTTCTAAATCTCTGCATTGTTGCTTGAGAAATATTCCGCGTCCCGTGCGGGGCCCGGGAGGCGAATAGGCCCGCAGCAGCGCTAAGCTTGTCGGTAAAAGTCCACTAAAGAGCGCTCAGAAACCTGACATCTCGGTAAGAGTAGGACCCGTAGGATCCCCATGCAGGAAGCAAAATTTTCCGTCCCTACCCATCACTCCTTTTTCCAGTGGCAGTCAAAACTCTCCTACCCGATTAGCCTTGTGTCCCTATTTCCTCCACTTCATCATCATTTCATGTTCGTTGTATCACCATTTTCAAGTTAATCTCCCGGATATAGCCGAAATCGTGCTGCTTGGGAGTAAAGCAATAACTAACTAACTAACGAGAAATATTCCGCTAAACCTTTTGAATTTCAAACCTCAATGACTGGACATGTTGACAAGCAAGAATCAATATTTCATCAAAATTTAACGAATTTCCATACATGCTCAGTAAGGTTCATATCCAGAGGCACTATTTATCAGGGAATTTGCTCAATACAGCCTACTGAATAACAATCTAGTCTTCACAATTGATGCCCTTTGAGCTTGGGCATTGTCATCAAAGTCTTTGTGCAAGCAGATGGTTGTCGAGATAGGGGCCAACAATGCTTCTGATGACATCATTGCAGTATTTCTTGTCGTTCATTGTTCACAAAAACGTGCAGTTTAAATTTGCAACTGTATGAGAAACATCTTATAAACAGTTACACCTCCACATCCAAACCTAATTGTTCTAAGATTATTTCTCTCTCCAAATGCGATTGTTCTCGTCAATATGACGTATTAGGAAGCAAAAGCTTCAGAAATGGCAAAGAGAAATTCAGTATACACAAATGGTATAACAATGATTATAAAATCCACCCATTTATTAAATGGAAATCATGTCTCAGACCCTTTTGTAGTAGTATCGTAGTTGAGTTTTAGTATATTTAAACCTTGTAGTCCCAGACCAAATTGTAGCACCGCTACAAGAAAACAGTGGAACTAATTTTCAGCTAAAATCATGCTAAAATTGCACTGTGAATTAGACAGCGTAAATTAGCAGCTAGACAAAGTCCACTAATTTACCACTATATTTTAGCGGAATAATCAGTTCCACTAAACTTCCGCTAAATCTGCCACTGATACCTACTGTAACTGACAGTGTAAAATTAGCATCTAATTCTAAATACTACTAAAATACACTAATAAATTTAGCGGTTTCTAGTGGTCCACTAATTTTCCACTACATAAAGATAAAATAATTTATGAGAAATCGACGGAAAATAATCAGTACTAAATTCCTACTAGAAAAACTCTGTTAGAAAGTTTAAACAAATATGAACTGCTAAAATACGCTACAAAAACTCAATACATTTATAGGCCTAGCTATAGTACGCTAAATAAACATTAATAATTTTGAATAAGAAATCAGTAGACAATGAGCGGTACTAAATTCCTACTAGGAAAACTCTGTTAGAAAGTTTAAACAAATATGAACTGCTAAAATACGCTACCAAAACTGAATATATTTAAAGGCTTAACTAAAGTGCCCTTAATAAAGTTACCAAAATATTAACTGCATGCTTTAACACAAAAGAATAAAAATATTGTTTATGAAGCTGTAATTTACCGAAAGTGTGCTAAAGTTACAAATTATAGAATATACAAAAAAAGCAAGATATGCTAAAATCATATATATTCGCTTCTCGAGATTGACTTTGTTGCATGATTTTAGAACAAAAACATCATTCTTTTAATTAAAAAATAATTTGCTATAAAAATAGTATTTAATTGTTTATCTGTTCTCCAATATTAATTATGTGCATCACTTATCATTTTAATAAATACATGTACATGTTAATTATATGATTATAGCTACATAAAATTATCAGATAAGTTTATCAGATAAACAGCATGAAGTCCATCTGGATGTGGTCAAGGAATCTGTAATACTTGTAATCTAATTGACTTAATTATTGTCTAGCCAATCAAATGTTTCAACGGTTTTTGAAAATTATAACATAGGCCTTTGTCCCGAGGTCTTTGTGAAGGCAAGCGATTTCTCTTTGTTTTTAAAATGAATAGATGTGGATACTGGAAATAGAATGTAGCATATTCAACATGTTGAAAGAATGAAATGTCTCGAAATATCTTTAGTGACTTTAGCAAAAATGTGTTTTAAAGTGTAGATTCAACGGATACTTGAAAATCGAATGTAGCATATTCAACATGTTGAAAGAATGAAATGTCTCGAAAAATCTTATTAGTCACTTTAGCAAAAATGTGTTTTAAAGTGTAGATTCAATGGGACAAAATTGGAATTGATTAGTATTGTGGTTGTATGGAATATTAAAAAACATTCAACTTGACATGGAAAATATACTTAGCTATACTTTGTGATATTTGAATAAAACAGCGTGTATCAGCAATATTTTCAATATTTAAAGTGTGCACTGGATCTGTAATTTTTGCATAGTTTGCCTGGACTTTTTTTGCGACAGTTTAGATGTACAGTTCAATAAAAGATATTAATACAAAATCTTCCACTGAATATGTTTTGGAGGACCACTAAAAGCCTGCTAAAATACCACTGATTTTTGCTAGAAGTACCACTAAAACCTGCTAAAATACTACTGATTTTGGCTAGAATTAACCACTAAAAGCCTGCTAAAATACCACTGATTTTTGCTAGGAGTACCACTAAAAGTCTGCTAAAATACCACTGATTTTTGCTAAATAAACCACTACACAACTGCTAGAAATACCACTGTTTAATGCAAATATACCACTAGAACCATGCTACATATTTCTCAATATCACCATATACAGCATTTAATCTATCCACTACATCCTGCTACTTTTTCCACTAATTAGTGCTAGTAACTAATTTGCATAATACGCTAGATTCATACTAATACAATCCACTACATTCTGCTGTCAAACTAATTTAAATAATTGAAACGCTAAAAACATGCTAGAAACTCCACTAATTATATACTGTCAGTAAATTTTAGCTTCGATTGGCTAAGAAATATGCAAATGAGACACACGACAGTAGTAATCGAGCAAGAGTCTTACTATACATGTAGTGGAACTTTAGTGGTACTGATTATTGCTAATATTCCTGCTCAATTCATGCTAGACTACCACTACAAGGTTTAAATATTTTCCACTAAAAATATACTAAAACTCAACTACGATACTACTACAAAAGGGTCTGGGGTGGTAGTCTAGCATGAATTCAGCAGGAATATTAGCAATAATCAGTACCACTAAATTTCCACTACATGTATAGCAAGACTCTTGCTAGATTACTATTGTCGTGTGTCTCATTTGCATATTTCTTAGCCAATCGAAGCTAAAATTTTCTGACAGTGTATAATTAGTGGAATTTCTATCATGTTTTTAGCGTTACAATTATTTAAATTAGTTTGACAGCAGAATGTAGTGGATTGTATTAGTATGAATCTAGCGTATTATGAAAATTAGTTACTAGCACTAATTAGTGGAAAAAATAGCAGAATGTAGTGGATAGATTAAATGCTGTATATAGTGATATTAAGAAATATGCAGCATGATTCTAGTGGTATATTTGCATTAAACAGTTGTCATTTCTAGCAGTTGTTAGTGGTTTATTTAGCTAAAATCAGTGGTATTTTAGAAGACTTTTAGTGATACTCCTAGCAAAAATCAGTGGTATTTTAGCAGGCTTTTAGTGGTACTCCTAGCACAAATCAGTAGTATTTTAACATGTTTTTAGGGGTACTTCTAGCAAAAATCAGTGGTATTTTAGCAGGCTTTAAGTGGTCCTCCAAAAATATTCTGTGGAAGATTTTTTTTATTAATATATTTTATTGAACTGTACATCTTAACTATCGACCCTGTGCATTACAAGGAAGGAAACCTGGTGTTTTAAACAGTTTTGAATTTATGAATCGGACATTTCAGTGACGCAAATATTAGAAATTAACTTGTCAATTTATCGATTTTGTTCTCCTGTTCGATCTTTTTTGATTTTGATTTTTTTTGGTGTTTTAGATTTTAGATTAAAATGCTGGTGAATATAGAGGTTACTTACTCTTTGAGATGTGAATATATAGCATAACTGAATAGCCAGTTTAAACCCGTTTTGATATTAGTATTTTGAAACCAATTGGACGATAACCCATGCTGGTGGACCAGAGGACCCTGGTGATAATCACAGGTCTAGTCGTCAGACTTGTCATTCACGAATAAACCAATACATTTTTGACGGATTTCTCTAGTGAAAATCCGGGTTATAAAATGATGAATGTCGGGCGGGCGGCGGATGGACGGGAAGAATACTTTCGATATAGTTTTTCTCAACAACTTCTTATCACAGCCTCTTGATATTTGGCATGCAGCATTAGCAAGGGTTTCCATATCGTGGAGTAGAGTTTCAGGTCTGTCACTCACCTACTTCCTGTTTAACGACTGAGTTATTTTTTTTACATAAACGTTCATTAATAGAAAATTTTCGTAACAGTTTTCTCAGCAACATCTATACACAGCCTCTTGATATTTGGTATCAAGATGGGCTCCCAAAACGTGGTATTTGATTTCAGGTCTGTGGTTCATACGCTTCCTGTTAAACGAAATCCGGCCATTTCTATCTTTGACCCATTTTAATATTTTTTTGTGGTTTTCCCTCTGTCCCACCAACATTGATCAAGCCACAGAGCGAGCATTCTAGTCCGTAAATTAGGTTTGAATATGTACAATTTAATCGTTCCACCTTGGGCTTTTCGTTTGTGCTAACAATGATGACATTCCATTCCTGTATTGGATTCGGAAAAATACATACAAACAGCGGTTCATTACACAATCATCAAAAATTAACCACTAAATTTCTTTCAGTTCAGTTGACTTTAATTCTGACGGCAATAAAATCTGGTCTCTATAAATATTTCGATTGTTTTTATTCCAGAATGGTGACAATAAAAAAAAACTCCTGAAGAATTCGAAGAAATTCTAGAGATTCGTTACTCTAAATCAAAATAATTGTGCAACAGTATCAACATTTTTGATTTCTCTACTTTTTACACTTCTATACAAGAAATACAAAACGCAAAAAAAACCACAAAAAAGCGAAAAGAAATCAACAACGAGAACTCAAGTCCTACCAAGAATAAACTCATGTGCTCCAGAAGTGTACACGGTTCCTGTCTGCTTTAGCACACAAGCTAATTTCCAATAGTGTCTCAAATCCGGTAAAGAAGACAAAACTATGAGAAAGTAACATCTGCACTCATCTGCGAGATAGAAATCCCTAAATTGTCTACGCATGCAGTGTGTCTACAGTAAAATTTCTTGAGTGAAGACAGCAGGAGGCAAAGAGGCACCAATGGGGCATTCGAGTGTTACAAGTCCGAAAGGGCAAGTACGAAGCCGATAAACACGAACAAGAACAGCACGAAGAAACACAAAATCAACCGAACGGAAATCAGCAACGGAAATCAGCAAGGCGAACTCAAGTCGTAACATGAGTGAACGCAGGTGCTCCGGAAGAGTAAGCGGTTCCTGTCTGCTATAGAACACACGTCGTGTTGCTAGTCCCAATTCAGTGTGTCAAATTCGGTAGAGGAAGACAAAACAAAAGTCTTCGACAAACCAAAATCTGTACTCATTTGAGAGATAGAAATCCCATATTTGTCTTCTATTTGTAATCACATAACATTGTGCTAACAATTTTCGTGTCAAACATGACGCTCTGCCAAGGAATTTGATGTAGTTCCCGCAATCATTGGAGAAACGAATCAATTGTGATACGTAAACTCCATAGGGTGGAGCAAACGAAATAATGCTTCACAAGAAGGAAAAGTTGAGAGTTATCGCGTTTGTCATAGAACTTTGTTGGATTGTCCTTAGAATCTCGTTTAAAATGTATATCTAAATATGAAAAAAGATTTCCTAGAATCAGTTCTGTCCTTTATCGTAAGTTCATAGGGATATTCGAGACGGTAAACTTCTAAAATGGTGCACAACAACAAATACACTATATTAGACAAATATATTTAAGTATTGTTGAATTTTGTGGCGGGGTATCATTAAATGTCCCATTAAATGCCCTATTTTCATACCCGTTTTGGTATTTGTATTTTTATTCGAGTTCAGTACATATTGGTTTTATTTTTCTATGGTCCTCATATCCATATAGAGTTTGACATTTTAAATTTATTGTAGAGCGCTTCTGATGGGTTATAATAATGATGAACTCTGGTGGAAAAATGTAACGTCGGAAACTTGTCCGATCCTACCTATTCTTTCTTCTATTGCGGTAGTCATAACTTTTTACTTTGATATGCCTTATGTTTTAATTTCTTGATCTTGATCACCATTTCCTTTTGTCTTATTCCTCAAGTAATATCGGTTTTTATCGCATTGATAATGCCAAATTGCTTTGTATTGGGAGTAAGCACTAACTACTAATCATGAATTAAGTAACTATCTACAATACTCATTAAATTTAATACGAATATTTAAGGAAAAACACTTACAATGACACCTATTGAATTCTTCTCGTTTTATACTTAAAACTTCAGTTCCATTTTCGCAGTTAGCTAAAAAAACACCAAATGTCCTGCCTTTAACCCATTCATAAAACGGCAACATAAAACAGTCACATCTAAGAGGGTTCTCATGTAACCATCTACAAAGGAACAAATTATTTGAAAGAATAACATATCACTTTGTAATCTAATAAGATCCTACAGAATTCCAAAAAGGAATTATAGATAAAAGTTGAAAAAAATATAACTTATCTGTAGGAATTTTTTTGATATATTTATCATTTACTTTGCATTCCAAAAATATTCTTTGTCATGGCGCATAATGATAAAGCTGTGGCATAATATTGTTGATTTGCTATGAATAAGTGATTTGATCCACGCCTAATTCATTTATTTATCTGATATTCAAAATCTTGAAAAAACTACCTCACAAATATGACCAGACATAACTTATTGTAATTTCTTGAGCTAACTATTGGAGAGAAACCACTTTTAAAGTTAAATAAATCTTACAATGATTCTAATGATTGCAAATTGTCGAACGTTCCTTTCTCTATCACCGACAGCTGGTTGTTACTAAGAACTCTGTAATATTAAACAATAAGCTAAGTTGGTCTTTAAACAAACTAGAGCCTTTTGATAGAACACTATGATACCCATTCGTTTCAAATAGATACTTATCTTAGTTTGTGTGTGATTTTTTTTTCAACTAAACATAATGTGAATCTGAATTTTATGGCCAAAACTTTTGATGTTCTTACAGTCAGTTTTGCATCTGTTGTCAATTGTTACTTAAGTACTAGTAAGACTTCATAGGATTCATTTTTTCGTGGTGGGTGATCCTTATAAAAAAACACGGAATTGGATGCGCCATGAATAACATCAAGACCACAGTTGTTTGATACTTCATTACGTAAAATACTGATAAATGCACGCGGTCACATTATCTGATACACGTAAAGTAACTTAATAAAGATGGTGTCATTTTAAGCTCACCTGGCCAAAGGCGATGTAAGCTTGTACCATCACAAAACGTCCGTTGTCATTTGTCGTCTGAAAACACTTTAAAAAATCTTCTTGATTCTTGAAAAATTATTATACATTTGTACGAATATGACTGAAACTTGATAGGAATAATAACCGGCATGTTGGCTACAAACGATTCTCATTTGAAATTGATCCGATTCAAAACGTGGCCGCCGTTGCTAAAATTAGAACAGGGTGTAAAACAGCATGTTTTTTGCAAAAAACTCAAAAATTGTGACAGAAATCAAAATTTTGGCAGAATAAAAGTGAAAATCACGTCAAGATCTACATACCCTAAAATTTTAAAGAAATTCCACCAAACCGTATTGGAAATTATTGCCCATTTTCTTACTTTTTACATTTATTTTGTCTTATATCTCAAGATGAGAAATTGAATTTTTTAATTGCATATTTTTTAGCTACAAAATTGTCAGATGAGCCTTTATAGAAGATATTGCCCCTTCAAAGCCAACAATAGTGGTTTTTGCCATATTGATTGTGATAGTAGATATGAAAGGATTTGCTTGCTTGAATGTTCAGCTAATTATATAATGTCCTGATTTTTCCCCGTACAGGGAAGTTTGTCAACAATATTTATAACATACGGGGACGAATGTCAACTATATCTTTGGTCCCGTAACTCATGAATACGGGGAAGTTTGTCACTCATATTAAATGTAGTTTTCATTCTTTCCTTCCCCCACAAAAAAAACCATGCTCCTTTTTTATATGTCCTCCCCAAAGAAAACCCTTTCAGACGCTAGGATAAGCTTGCTAATGCTGAATTAAACTGTTGTATTCCTATAGAAAACGCTCTAATATGTCGCATTTCTATAGAAAACGCTCTTATATAATGTCCTGATTTTCCCCCGTACGGGGAAGTTTGTCAACAGTATTTATAACATACGCGGAAGAATGTCAATTATATCTTTTGTCCCGTAACTCATGAATACGGGGAAGTTTGTCACTCATAATAAATGTAATGTATTCATTCATTCTTTCCCCCAAAAAAATTCCATGTCCTTTTTTATATGTCCTCCCCAACGAAAACCCTTTCAGACGCTAGGATAAGCGTGTTAATGCTGAATTAAACTGTTGTATTCCTATAGAAAACGCTCTTATATAATGTCGCATTTCTATAGAAAACGCTCTTATATAATGTCCGGATGTTTCCCCGTACGGGAAAAAACATGGCCGCCGTTGCTAAAAATAGACCAGGGGTTCAGACTACTTTTTTTGGCTTGTAAATCAAAAAGTGTAAGAGATAGAAAAAATTGGATGCAACCTTCCTTCTTCAGCACCAAAAGCTCTACAAATTCTCCATTGAGACAAAGCTGTCAGATGACCGTTTTTAGGGTTTATGACCCTTAAAAGGTCAAAAATGGCATTTTTTCATGATTTTGCTCTATAGAATAAAACTATTGTAGATAGAGAAAAGCTGATGCTTGCTAAAATCTTCAACTGTTTAAAAAAAAGTCTCCATTAGGTCGAAGGTGTCAGATGACACCTTATATGGGTTATGGTCCTAATGATCAAACATAGTATTTTTTCGTGTTTTTTTGGTCTATAGAATGAAAACTATTGCAGATAGAGAAAAGCTATTGCTTGCCTAAATGTTCAGCTCATTTAGCTCTACAAAAGTCTCTATAGGGTTGAAGTTGTCAGATGACCCTTTATAGGAGTTACAGCCCCTTAAAGGTCAAAAATAGCGTTTTCATGTTTTTGCCCTATAGAAGGAAACTATTGCAGATAGAGAAAAGATCTTGCTTGATTAAACCTTCAGCTCATCGATCTCTACAAAAGTCTCCATTGAATCGAAGATGTCACATTCTGTTGTTTATAAATCAGCTTAATGTTAAAGTTTAAAAAGGTTTCAATCTTAAAATTATTCTGAGAACAAAAAATACCAACGGAATTCTGGGAATACTGAAGACGAAAATCAAACATATATTTTTTGCCTAAATTTTTTTACAGTTTTCGTTTTGAAATATTATTATTTTCAACATTTAGTTGCATTCCAAGCATGCGAAGATGTAAACAACTCGTACATTGACTTTTTTCTAAGTGTGACCACTAACCTTTTTTTTGTATTTTTAGTCTTTGGCCAATGCAAGACGGCGAGCAGCGACCTATGGTCATGTTGAAGACTGCTGACTGGTTTCCATTGTGTCTTTTTAAATTCCCGTTTCTTTATGACGCGTACAAATATTCCACATCTATTAAACGTCTACTTTAATGGTTATCATTTGTCAGATCAGTCTATGATTTTGAAGTATATAATATTATATGAAAAAAGTTTAAACCCAATTTAGATCTCTTTATGAACATTTGCAATGTACATGTATGCCTTTAAATTTGTACGTCTAATAGGAATAAATTATATTATAACTCAAACAGCGCCAGATCCAGAAATTTTTGAAAAGGGTTGGTCCAAATAAAGTCCACTGTGGACGAAGGACGAAATGGAGTGGTTTCAGACAAATTTTGCAGAAAACCTACACGTTACTTTCGAAATTTTTTGGCGGAAAGGAGGAAAATTCCAACCTCGGACCATCCCCCCCGGATCCGCCATGACTGCTCAAATATTTTTGATTGTAACCTATTCAAAAATTGTCCCTCCCTTTATGATAGAGACTAAAACAAACTTGTACAGGAACGTTGCAATCCATGTTCCGCACAGTTAAAATTATTTTCTTCTGACATGTTTGTAGTTGTGGCGACCTTGGTCTCGTTGTGTGGTGAATAGACAAAATTATCAAGCAATAATAACATTTTCGAACAACCAATAACTTGTGACAAATAATTTGTTTTTTCAGGATCCCGCAATAGCTTTGTGAGAAATAGATAAAATTATTCATTCTTATTAAAATGACCTAGATCAAGACAGACGAATGACCCAATGTGGCTATTTCGTCATTTTCTGAAAATCAATAAAATGCTTGAATTGTGTGTGTCTGATACACCTATTTTGCTTAAGCATTATTTCTGTCTGTGATAATAGGGGGTAATAATAAACTTTATTCAATGAATTAAAACATTTTGCAGTCTCAAAAATTTATAACAAAGTACGCTTAAACATGTGCACGACCTGATAAAGTGACTACGCCATGTACGCTACATATGATCTAGTTGAATCGCATTGTTGCTTTAAATCACCGCCACATAAAAGCATGAAAAACGTAGACATGGAACATGCTGTGTACAACTTTTCTGTAAGATTTAACTTACTTTTGGTGTCCGTATAGTATTTTTGTCCTTTAGAACTTTATTCAATTAAGTAAATTTTCGCAATCCAAAATCCAATCTCATTACGCTAAAGCTACGCAAGATATGCTACACTGACTAAAATATAATTCGAAGCGGAACATATAAATCTACTGGTCGCGGCCATATTGTCTTGATTGGAAATCTGAAGATTGAGAATCCAAATATAGCCACCGAGTGAAAAGTGAAAGTATATGTATGTACATTGCAAAGAGATTTGGTAAATATAGAAACGACGAAAAAAAAACGACCTAATCTCAGTATCCCAGAATGTTTTTTTTTATAATAGGTAGGAATAATATCATTTTGGAAAGGTATAGTTTTTATATGATAATACAATTAATTTTCAAAAACACAAATTTACTAGCATGCTGAAACGTTTTGCCAAACTTCAAAGGACTTTTCCTTCAAAATATCTTGACATTTAAAGCGGTTTTGGGTTTGTTACTTGCGTTCCAGTGTGTGTTTTCTTGTGTTGTGTTTTTATCGCACTGTCTTTTCATATACGTTATTAAATTTTAAGATTTTGAACATTTAAACGCCATATTGGTACCTTTTTTATTCCAAATCAAAGAAGTCTGTTCAAAGAAAGTCTTACGATCTTTTTTAAGAAGAAATACATTGAACTTAAAAATATGTAAAAGGTTTACTATTTCTTACACATACTGTAATGACAGTAAACTGTCAAACGTTCCACTCCTTATCACTACCAGCTGGTTGTTAGCAAGATGTCTATAATATAAAAATATGACTAATAGTAATGCAATCCATAATTATTCAAAAGACAACAGTCAAGATATTATGACATCTTATTTTTTTTTTTTTTTTGGGGGGGGGGAAATTTAATAAGATTTCTCTCGTCAAAACCTTTTAAACTGATGTGCCCTATACGGAGCCATTTCAAGCCATATGTTGAGCCCGCTGTTAATCACTAAAATGGGTTGGTTGATTTAATCATAATTAGGACAACAAATTGTAATATCATATTAAATTGTGTCAACTGGTCACCAGGGTGCTGGTTTGGTGTACTCAGAGTAAACTAAACAAGATTAAAAGTAAACCAAACTAGTGGTTTGGTTTGGTTTACTCTACTAAGTTTAGTTTACTTCGGAAAGCAAATTACACTAGAAAAGCAAACCACGGTTTACTCTGAGTAAACCATGGTTCACTAACTAGTTTAGCTAGGTAAACTAAACCAAACCAGATAGTAAACTAAGTGTTTACTTTTGGTTTACTTTTGTACAGGTTAGGTTTGGTCCCATCTGTACATTGGATATTGAAAATTTTATACTGCATTTAACACCTTCAACAAATTAGAAATGCATTTTCCCATTTGGTATTGAATGTTTTGAATGCAGTTCCTGGTACAGTTTGTGTTGTTCTAGTCTTATCTTAGTTAAAAAAAAATAGTATCATAAACAACGAATACTAAGCTGGATACTTGGAAGCTGTTAGTTTCAGTTTTTTCCTCATCAAAGTTAATACTTTAGTGAAATTGTATATATCTCTTGAAGCCAAAAGTTGCATTTTAAAATGAAGCTGGACCAACCGTCAGTTTTGAAAATGAATAAAAATTACAAATAAGTGCTTGACAATAATTTGTTCTAAGTCTGATGCTTGTTTCGTCTATTCAAGACTTATCATAGGCATTCAACCCAACATATTGAAAAAGCCAAACACTAGTCCCAGATTTTGAAGAGCAGTGAAACTCAAACCAAAAATACTAAACAGGAAAACCAAATAATGAGTAAAAGACATGAAAGATCAAGACTGGACTTAAAGAACATATGGGTAATGTGCAAGTAATGTTTGATGAACCTGTAAGGTAAGTTGAGGCCATTCTTAACAAAAAATGAAGTGCTTGTTTTCAATGAAAACTAATTAAAGATCATTGATCCTATATGTTGATTTGCATATTGAATTATACTGCACAGTGAATGACCAAATGCTTCTTATTTGAATGGGGGTTGACCTTGGTTTTTCCTAAAAAAAAAATAGTTCGATTCAAACAACTTAAATGTATCAAAAATAACATGTAGTGAGCAACGATTGCAAGCTGGTTAGGGTTGTATAAATGCACGTATATGGCAGGATAATGAATATATCAAGGTTTTGCATCATCCGAAATTTATATTTTAGTTATTAATAGTTTGTTTAAGCACCATGTATACCATTGCTAAATGCTTTGAAATTGTAGCGATCTCCGTTACAACAGATTGACAAATATGGATAACGGGACGTTTGGTAGGATCAACGTTGTTCCGCATCCAATGGAGAGGGTGAAGGTCACTGTGGGAAAATATCTGATAACCACAAAGAAATAACATGAACCATCACGTAACCGTCTTTATCGCTGATCATTACCAAGCCAAGATCATAAAAATCTTACCAGTGAAAATTTAAAATCTCGATCTCACAAATTAAAATAAAAAATCTTTATATATCCAATTTAAGATCTCTATTCCTTCTCACAAAATCTGTTGTTTTGGTAGATATAAAAAAAGGTGGGGGGGGGGGGGGTCTTCCAAAACAAATCTTACGAATTAAACAAATAATAATAATTAATTAAATTAACTTAATAAGTCTAATATTTATGTAAAAAAATGGAAGTCTAGCAAATAATTACTAGTTACCACTTACATGTATTCACTTATTCATTATATATTTGGTCATATCATATAGACATTAGTTTTTACAATGTCTATGGTCATATTTATGCCAATTAGAATTGAACTTTTACTAATTAACGGTCATACAGGTAACTTAATCACGTAGTTACGGCAAAATAAGACCCATGCTATTTTGTCAGTTTTGGCAAATTAGACACTTCCTAATAGTAAAACAAGAAGCTTATGTGATACATATATGATATTATATCCCTGCTTTCTCTTCAATTTCACACAGATTCTCTATTCATAGTTGTTTTAATAATAGTAAAAAAACAAATAACTGTCACAGTCAGGACTTGTCTGTCGACACCATAACAACTCATTAAAGATCTACCTGGGCTTTAAGTATTTTAGCCACACTGTGCACAAACAGTTCGTAATTTATTAACCCAGTGATAGTGAACTGTATACCAAAAGAAGGTCACTTGACAGAGTAACATTGTACCTCCACAAGACTATATAATGTCATAGACTTGTATGTAATAGATGAAGTTTGCCAAGTCATTCAACTTGAATATAATGAATAGATTACATTAACCATAATCCAGTGTCTGCAAGCATACCAAAAAAAATATCAGATGCCCAACTACCATACTTTTCACTTAATTTGTTTCCTAATATCTTATAATGTCTGAAAAAAACATCTAAGCCCACATAGTCACTGACTTCATTTCCACAAACATGACAAAAGTCTTACAAAAAAGGTTACAGTGACTGCACCGACAGAGAGTAATACCAGTGTCTTGCCTGCAGTGACTATTTGTCACAGGCTAGACAAAAAAGGGTATCTTCCAAAATATAATAGAGTTTTTAATAGGTATTAGTTTCTCTATTACTTACCTGGTAATTCAGTTTTCTTGTTGCAGCAGAGTGTCATAAATGATTTTATAATTCTGGTGTAAAAGATGATGTCGGGCACAGAACTGAAATCAATGAAACAAGAGAACTAGGATACAGTGACTTTATTTCTCCATAAATACTAGTATGCATGATGTGGAACATAACTGGTATACATCATTTACCCTTACCAAGTCAGTTGTCCCTAACATGTTAAGAAACTGTAGCATGAAGAAAATCTTAATTTCATGTTAGTTTCCAGCCTTTGCTCAATGTGGTTATTCAGAAAACCATGCTGCACAGAATCTCTTTATTCAAGAATATTGTAGGTAATATTTTATTCAAACAAAGCAAGTTTCTATGAAACTTGCTTATGATGACAGAATCTGATTTTGACTGAATGGTTCAAGAGTTCACTTCTTGTTTATTCATACTGGTAGCTTAGATACCAACCTCTAGAATGGTTGGTACTTCTTGCTTAAACACACAATGTGTAAGTGGAGTAACTTTTGTCACATGCAATACACATTCAAAAAAATAACTAAGACATCAACTATCATCAATTTATTTCAATAAGATTGAGAGATGTATTTATAAATATTCAGTTATAAAATGTAAATAAATCTGACATGTTTAAGTAGTGTACAAATTGTGCATACAGTTAATTAGACCTGTGAATGTGTCAGAACAACACAGATACCCTGCCCTGTCTACATGTTTGTTTAAAAAAAGTAAACTTAAAGGTAAAGAGTCTATCATGTGGACAGATGTAAAAAAATAACTCTATATTATGTGCAATGGTCAGTACTTCATGACATAAATTGTGCACAAAATTTCATGACTGATTTGTAGTTATTGAGAAATTAATGAAAAATATAGTGTGACAGATGAACAGAAAAACAAACTAACGGACATAAAAACTACATATTTGGCAACTAAATTGACAGGTATAACAAGTAAATCTGTGAGCTAATGCTCACTAGTGATACCCCAGCTCCCCAAACTATGCCTGGCATACAAGTTCAAATGCTTGGTTAACAGGAAGTAGTAAACCTAGGAACATAAAATTGATATACTCCATATAGGGCTATAGGATAAAGCTATATGCAAAATATCAGACCTTTATCTCTTGTAATTACTGAGAAACTGTGACGAAAATTTTGCATTCATGATCACTATGTGTAAAAATCTAAGTATTCAGTGAACAGGAAGTAGTTGACCTAGGAACATAAAATCAGTACACACCATATTTGTCTACAGGATAAAGCAATATATGCAAAATATCAGACCTCTATCTCTTGTAGTTGCTGAGAAAACTTTGCAATCATGTTTCCTAGGCGTAAAAATCTAAGTATTCGATAAGAAGGAAGTAGTTGACCTAGAAACATACCGTATTTGTCTATAGGATAAAGCTTTATGCAATAAATCATATCTCTAGACTTTATCATCATAAAGAAGAAGAACTCTTTGCACAATACATTTGTACTTTACATATCCTATACAATATATATCCCAATTGTATACATCATTAATACTTTTAACTCTATGTCTGATCTATCTATATCATGTTAACATCAACTTTGGTCATCTAAAACATCCACTATAGTCTCTAGCATCATACACAATACTATACATATACTGTACAATATATATCCCAATCATATACATCATAAACACTTCATACATTGTGTCTGATCTATCTATATCATGTTAACATCCACTCTGGCCATCTATAACATCCACTCTAGTCTCTATCTTAATACACAATACTATACATATCATGTATAATATATATCTAAATCATATACATCATAAACACTTCATACATTGTGTCTGATCTATCTATATCATGTTAACATCCACTCTGGCGATCTATAACATCCACTCTAGTCTCTATCTTAATACACAATACTATACCTATCATGTACAATATATATCTAAATCATATACATCATAAACACTTCATACACTATGTCTGATCTATCTATATTACATTAACATCCACTCTGGCCATCTATAACATCCACTCTAGTCTCTATCTTAATACACAATACTATACATATCATGTACAATATATATCCCCATCATATACATCATAAACACTTCATACATTGTGTCTGATCTATCTATATTACATTAACATCAACTTTGGTCATCTAAAACATCCACTCTAGTCTCTAGCATCATACACAATACTATACATATACTGTACAATATATATCCCAATCATATACATCATAAACACTTCATACATTGTGTCTGATCTATCTATATCATGTTAACATCCACTCTGGCCATCTATAACATCCACTCTAGTCTCTATCTTAATACACAATACTATACATATCATGTACAATATATATCTAAATCATATACATCATAAACACTTCATACATTGTGTCTGATCTATCTATATCATGTTAACATCCACTCTGGCCATCTATAACATCCACTCTAGTCTCTATCTTAATACACAATACTATACATATCATGTACAATATATATCCCCATCATATACATCATAAACACTTCATACACTATGTCTGATCTATCTATATTACATTAACATCCACTCTGGCCATCTATAACATCCACTCTAGTCTCTATCTTAATACACAATACTATACATATCATGTACAATATATATCCCCATCATATACATCATAAACACTTCATACATTGTGTCTGATCTATCTATATCATGTTAACATCCACTCTGGCCATCTATAACATCCACTCTAAACTCTATCTTAATACACAACACTATACATATACTGTACAATATATATCCCCATCATATACATCATAAACACTTCATACACTATGTCTGATCTATCTATATTACATTAACATCCACTCTGGCCATCTATAACATCCACTCTAGTCTCTATCTTAATACACAATACTATACATATCATGTACAATATATATCTAAATCATATACATCATAAACACTTCATACATTGTGTCTGATCTATCTATATCATGTTAACATCCACTCTGGCCATCTATAACATCCACTCTAGTCTCTATCTTAATACACAATACTATACATATCATGTACAATATATATCTAAATCATATACATCATAAACACTTCATACATTGTGTCTGATCTATCTATATTACATTAACATCCAGTCTGGCCATCTATAACATCCACTCTAGTCTCTATCTTAATACACAATACTATACATATCATGTACAATATATATCTAAATCATATACATCATAAACACTTCATACATTGTGTCTGATCTATCTATATTACATTAACATCCACTCTGGCCATCTATAACATCCACTCTAGACTCTATCTTAATACACAATACTATACATATACTGTACAATATATATCTAAATCATATACATCATAAACACTTCATACATTGTGTCTGATCTATCTATCTATATCATGTTACACAAAACTGTACATGTGCATACATGTATACTGTACAAAATATATCCCTGTCATAAATTTCTGCTTAATTATGTGGATTGTCTCCATACACTCTCCACTCTAGTCATCTATTCGGTCACATACGGTCTCTTTAAAGTTCTATAAAATAACATTGTTGGTTGGCCATCAATTACACCAAGGAAACCTGTTGATAACTTTTGAATCTGAAAGAAAAAAAATATGATATAAATTACAATAACATACATGTATAAATGAAAAAATAGAGAGGTGAAGAATAAGAAGTGAATATTCATGACAGCTGTATTTGTTTTTTTTTGTATTCTTTAATTTTCTGTAAATTAGTCCTATGGATTTTCCCTTGGGACTTCCTCATCAGATTTTGATGCACTTTAATGCCACCCTAATTTCTGTTTTTGTCTGACTTCTTATTATATATCTATATATGTACATGTATATATACTGAATTAAGTTTACAAATATTTATATGAAGTGTGAAAATGTTGATTGAAAAATAAGACTTTTTGTATATCAAATAATTTTCAAATGAACCAAGTGACCTATAGACAAACCTTCATGTCATCCACTCTATACCAATCAGTACCAAACTTCACCAGTGTGATATAGTGCCCCGTGCTGAGGGTCTGGCCCTTATGAATCACCACACCAAACAAGTCAAGTTTGTGTTCTTCTTTCTTTTATAGATCAGAATTTATATTATTACAGTTACAATGCTTTTACTTTGTGTGAAAACAACAAAACAAATTAAAAGAACATGTGATACCAGGCTTTAAATTTTCATAAAATCATGAGCATTTGCAGCCCCTAACAAGGACTATAATAAAAACATTTCAGAAAATAAGCAATGCAGTTGCACAAACTTTAGAAAACATATCAGATGGATTGCATATTTTGGTAGATTTGTTTGTGTATAAAAGCTATCTCAATTTACTTAAAACAAGAGTTAACACTAAAGTATGTCTCCCCTGTCTGCACGTTCTGAAACAAAAATTCCTTGATTATTTCCACTATATTTTGGATAAATATATGAGTACTTCTAGTTTCTGAGATCATAAGGTGTTCATAAACCTTAATATTGATATTAAATGTATTGAACATAGTCAAAGTCACTTAACCAGAAAATCAAGGTCAAGGTCAAAATATGAGGATGCAAATGTGCTAAGCTTCTATACATACATACCAAGTTTCATTAACCTACGACTTATAGTTCTTGAGACATGAATGTGCTCATAAAACTTTAACATTGCTATTATGTCCATTGAAAATGGTCAAAGTCACTCAAATGGAAAATCAAGGTCAAGGTCAAAAGATGAGGATGCAAATATATTAAGCTACTACTGAGGCATATGCACCCAAGTTTTATTAACATAAGACTTATAGTTCTTGAGATATGGAGGTGCTAATAAAACCTTAAAAAAAGGTATTACTGCTGCCACAGCCTGTAAAGTAACACCTATGTCCTGCAAATTATAAAATGAAACTACAAAATATTGTATTCAATCCTATAATAATTAACTGTTTAAACTAAGTGAAATTGAAATGTGTCTTGAAATTATTAAATGCTATGCATACCCCATTTTCTACAACATATTGTCTCAGATTTAAGTTGAGGTGAAGGTCAATTTTTTTCATTACTTTTTTCCTTGCGTTTGTAAACCTACAAAATAAAAATGGATTACAGTTCCAGTCATTACATAATTTCATACATTTTAGAATTGTATGTCTATTGCACTATTGAAATTAAAATGTGAAAGTATTCTCTAATCTTGTTAAATCAGATAAAAGCTTAATTATTAATGGCAGTGTTTATATTTTATTATTATAAATTCATTGAAACATTATACTTTTATTTATTAGCTATACATTGTATTTATATCTTTAGTAGGCTTTAAAATAACTGCCATTCTTTACTGTCGATAGATTTATACCTTTGATGTCTAACAGAAAAAATTCATAGTCTAATCTTAACTCTTAGCCACAGATGGCCTCCCCTAATTGAAACATTTTGTATGTACACATAAAAATGGCAAGATATGGACCAAGAACCTAACCAAAGTCATTTGGGCATAAAATGTAGCTCAACATTACCTTATACTTTGTGGACTGTGTTATACATGCACTTCCCAAGACACATATACTGGTGAAATATCATAACCTTACTACATGAAGTACCCAAGATATGAACCGAAACAAAGAGCTTAACTAAGGTGTTATGCAGCCCACTGTCGTTGTCAAGTCACACTGTCTTTTATAGTAGCTATTTTACAAATAATTAGTATATACCTATTGAGGTTTAGCACCAAATTCTTTGGAACAGATTTTAGCTGCAATAATCTGCTATGTTCTGTGTTTTTTCTACAACTGTGGAAAAAAATAAAAAATATGAAAATTACTTAAAGAAATAACCTGATAATTGTTTGTGTACTCAAATATACTGTAACAAAAACTTTTGTCATTGCAAATTGTATAATGAGTTACTCAGGTTATACAAAATTCATATCAAAAATTAAGTTCATAACATTTCATGTAGATTTTATATAATCAAAAAAAAAACAAAGTTATCCCCCCACAAAAATTTCACTTCACAAAAAAACTTAAAATATAATCATGTGAAAATTTCAATGTTTATAGTGAATAGTAATAATTATAGCATAACTGTTACTGAACAAACTTCATTATTGTTAAGAGCCTAGGATGTTGCTTTACCATAAACACGTTTTGTCAACTTTTTCTTCACTAAAATGTTCTTCTAAACACTGGCTTAATGTCTGATGCTGCAATGAAAAGAAAAAAGTACATTAATTTTATCTTTAAAAAATCTATGACTAAACAACAGGGACCTTCTTTATCCCGATATGACTTAAACTTGGATGCATTCTATACATCATACTCCATGCTCTTTGCCTTCTGAATAAGTTAACCACACCAACAACTTTTAGAAAAGTAGTCAAATGATATTTGAACAAAAGTTTATTTTAATAAATGGTCGACTTAACTATGGGACAAAGCAATAAAAAAGCTTAATTTCATTTAAATTTATTCTGATTCTGCAATAGATCACTGTGTCTGATTTGAAAATATTGATTTCTTGATTTGACACTGAAAGAGAAATTACCTTTACAATAGAGAGTGGTAAATCTGTAAACGGTGCTGTAGAGTTGGATTTGGACCCACATGTTTTGCAAGAATCTGTAATAATAAAAACTTGTTTCAAAAACTGATATAGATGCGCAACTGGCCTGGAAAGAAAAGACGCTTAATAACTCCATGGTAAAACTGTAGACCAGTAAATACAATCTTAGGCCACACAGAATCATTGTTCTTATGATGTTTATATTTTTAAAAGGGAGGGAGCAAGCGAAATATTTTTTATTAATTTTTATTCTAATATCCTCATTTATTTTAGGCCCGCGGCATGTTTTTAATTTAAAAAAATCACTATACAAATTTAAACAGTCTTTACTTTTCAATTTTGACATGAGGGCAATTGGAAGAACAATAAGTTCTGTCTGGCCTCTACTTAATGACTGGTCACCAGTCAATTATTTCTGACTTTGTAGTATAAATCCTACCTAAAGCACAGGGAATATTAAGCTTTGCCTTATGAAAAGAAAATTTTGCAATATGTATTCAAATAATATTACATGCATGCAATTAACTTACATGAATATTGTAACTGGCCGTAGAAAATCCGACGTTCATCACTCATGCAGGTTAATCTAAAAAAGGAATAAAATACTTATAGTACAACTAATAAGGAGGGGTGAATATGAATTTAAAAGTCAAAATTATTGAATAAAGCCAGTATTCCACGAGTGTATGGTTTAAATATCATTTGTCATTTGAACTGCTTACTCTTCCAGAGCACCTGAGTTTACTCATTACTATTTGAGTTGATGTTGCTTGTTATTCAGTTGTTTTTTTTTTTTTGTAATTTTATGTTGTTTGTATCTTTGAATGTCTTTGTTGAACTCGTTTTCTGGTTTTGTCTTCAAAATTTCAGACTTGCCTCATTGCTTCTCTAAGGTATAAACTTACTTGTTAAAGCATTTGGCCTGTACTTCATCCATGATTTTGGTGTACATTTCATAGGGGTCTTGTTGTTGACCAACTGTATAATTTGGCCACACCTCTATTATGATAAAAAAAACACATTAATTACAAACCTGTGGCCATGTTCATATGTAAAGACATCATCATCATATTTTGTGTCAGGGTGAGTGCAATTAAACATATTAGCAATGATTCATAATCCTACAAACTCAGGCCAAAACAATGCAAAGCATATTTGTCCAACCATCACTAGGTTCCTACATTGCCTTTATTTAAGCATGGGACAATGAAACGCAAAAAAACGTAATAAAATCAATATTATTTCTGACAGAATATAGTACATGTATATGCAGTTACAAGATAAAACAAGTCTAGATAATTTTGGATAATCTTAATGCATCTGTTATATCATGTCCATGTTGAATTAAAACATTAACAGGCTAATAAAAAAATCCTAATATAAATTGTTTTCTTACTTGTCATTTTCTCACATAAAGGCTGTGCTGTAATTGGCCCCATTTCAAAAAATTCTTTTAGTCCACATGTAAAACAGAAATTATCTGAAATGGAAGAAAATAGATTATTTCCATGTTGAATGCAATTTCTTATTGCAAGCAAAAGAAGAAAAGCATTTTCTATACTACTAAAGAGCAGAATGCCGAGGAGACAAAATTCTAAGTTGGTTCAAAAACAGGAAGTATTGCAAACACATTACACCATATGAGACCCCTACCTGAAGCTGTATACCAAATATCAATAGCCTACAATTAATAATTGCTAAGAAACAAGGGGTTGCACTTAGTTGTGCTAAGCATAACCCCACTGAGCTGGAATGGGTAGGCACGGTACAACTCATCATGGTGAAGCTGTTTGATATCAATCCCTTTAGTAGAAGCTGAGATATTTTGTTTTACAAAAACATTCCCATTGTTTACCCTTAAAAAGTCTAAGTTGGCTCAGAAAAGTTGTGTACTTCATCAATCCCTTCAGTAGAAGCTGAGAACAGAAAGACTGATAGAGGGACAAGGTGATTGCAATATAGCCCCCTTTCTTACAATTGGGGGTATAATATGTCCTTCCATTGAGCAAAGCAGGACCTGGAAATGCTAGTCTACATCTACATGTATAAGTGCATCTGTCACAATTTTTTTCATATTTATCTGTTATAAAACTCTACAAGTAAAATTACAATAGCACCTAATACTGTCTTCTTTTGCTTTTTAAAATATTAACATGAAATATATGCAAGAAAGACATAATCCACATATTGGCAGGACATTGATAAATGTTAAAAACAAACTTTTCACTGTGTGTAAAGGGCTTTTCCGGATTAACCTTCATCACCAATAGGCCACAATACATACTTAAGCAAAAAAATAATAAAAAGAGAGGTGTCCATGGGACACGAATGCCCCCACTGGCTCCCAATAAAAAGCTGAAGTCCAACAGGTCTTTAAGTCACTTAGGACATATAGTTGAAGTCCAACAGGTCTTAAAGTCGCTTAGGGCGTAAAGTTGGTCATGCTGAACCATCCCACATAGTATCAAATCATTCCCATTTGCAGTTTCGCTGAAAAGCGTGACATAAATTTGGATGGAAGGACAGACATAATGCCCCCAAATATGTGGTTGCGGGGCATAAAAAGTATTATAACAACCCAATACTTAATGTCCCTTTATCAAACCTTTGCAGTTCTTGTGATGCTGCAGAACTTTATGCATGTCTGCCAATCGAAGACACTGCAGTAAGGAATTGGCAAAACATAGATTCATTCTAGGGGGATTCAGTAGTCCACCTCCAGGGAATGGATCTAAAAAATAAACATTGGTACAAAATAAAATCCCCCCTTACTATGTAATTGACATTTATTGTTTTTTTTTAATTTCTTATAATTTTTCTTCTTCCACCTTGAAGTTATTCATGTTGCAAAAATTGTATTTTTTCTGAAAATCTCTTAGTAATTGTGATTTTTTAAATTGCTGTTTGTTTATGTTAGTTGTGTCGTGTACATTTATTCCACATCTCAATATCGTCTATGCTGTGGGGATAATATTTACCTGGAGAACATTTTTTTAATTCAGCCATTTTTCTTTCTTTAAACTGCATGGCTTTTTCTGTGAATCTAACTTTTCCTAAAATAAAAACATAGGTAATCTATCGATTACAAAGCTCACCTCGTTGTGGCACTTGTCAATAAGCGTGAATGGACTTTAACCATTTTTCTGAAGAGGTCATCCATGCAGAAAAAGTAGGTCACAGCCTGCATCTGAAGCATGCATTGTGTTTTATCGGTAATTTGTACATTTTTCCTTTGATGTGTACTGGCTGATAAAGTCTGTCTCACGAACAGGTGTGTATCACCGAAATTATCGGGTCAGTACGTTACGTCACAATTAATTACCCATAAAGAGAATATATGACTTTTTGATTTTGAGATCGACTTTATCCCTTGTTTTTTTGGTTCACCCTTCGGGTTCACCAAAACAAGTGATAAAATCGATCTCAAAATAAACTAGAAAAACTGTGAGCCGCAGCTCACAAATAAATACCCCCCACCCCCCCAAAACATTAATCAGATAAAATTTAGAATAGGAGATGCACATCTACATTATGTCAAAAAGATTGTGTGTAAGTTTCATGAAAATCCATCAATGGGTTTAGGAGGAGTTGTGGATAAGAGATGGGTACCCCCATGTAGTCTATGGCTTAGTCCATGTCTTGGTATAGAAAACCCTAAAAAGCGGGAATGGACTTTAACCATTTTTCTGTAAGTGGTCATTCATTTGGAAAATATAGGTCACATCTAGCATTCGAAGCATGCATGGTGCTTAGCATCACTATGTGCACGTACCATGCCAATATGATTGATGTGGCACTTGTCAATATCTGTGTATGGATCTTAACCATTCTTTGGTATGTGGGTGCGGACTCCAACACCAGGGGTATCATATAAGCCCCCCCTCACTTTCGTGAGGTGAGCTAACAAAAATACAATGTATAAGTGTATTGCAAAGTTCTGTCCTTCCTGTATTACCTGAAAAAGTCTATATCTCCTTGTATAAAAAAATATGTATAATGAATATGCCACTATATCCTAATATACACTTGACATAAATTATTTTAAATTGTCTAATTGCAGTACCTTCACCATATGCAAGCAAAAAATCAGTTAAATGATTCTACCGACGAAAGAAGAGTTATATGTGTGTTTTCATAAATAACACAATGATTGTATTAAATTAAAATATGATTTTATTCTCTACAATCAATAATTACCTGGCTTATCATTCTTATTTTTGGATACTCCTGACAATGCTGAAAATAAAATCAAATATGAATAAACAGTCGGCCAAAAGTTAAGCACCAGCACAATTTAAAATAGCACCCTTGTTTCCTATGTTATTGAAAGATTCTGATCTTTTGCATATAATAACCTTTTGAAAATTAGAACAGTTTTGCATCTAATAAAAAGTGAGAATAAAGATACATTTTGAAAACATTAATGCCTTATATCGAGTGATTTTACCCAATTCTGAATTCAAGTTTAAGAGAGCAAAAAAGCAAAAGAATAATTCAGGAAAATCTTGGTGTCAAAGAATCTAACACATGACAACTCTTGAAATGGTTTGTGTCCAGTCGTGAAAACAAAAAATGAGAAGATTCAATGGTTTTTGCAGTTTTGGGGACCTGCCAAAAAATGTCTGCTTTTTCCTGACTTTCCGGCCACGTGGATTTTCAAATGCTTGATTTTTCTAAAATATGCATGGAAATAAATATGTTACTAATGGATGATGTAAGTTTGGTTTGTTTTAAAGATTCATCAGAAAAATTAGGCGGAAAAAAATTATTTTCAGGATTTCTAGAAAACGCTGTCATCTGCTATGGAAACCACTTGGCATATCACAAACCATAGAGGAAATTGGAAATACATTTTACCTGTTTGTAATCGGTCTTTAATCATTTTTTCTACTTTCGCTTGTCTAACCCTGGGATCAGCATCTCTGGGAATCAATACATCTCCTTTTTCAACTACAATGATAAAGTATGATCATAATAATTAAAGTGAACAATATCAGACAAAACCATGACAGAAATTTTATGGTTGCAATGATAGATTGACACTGACTGTTGTAAAATAGTTAGTTTATTTCTTTATTCTTTACTCTCTTAAAGTTCAGTCTTTCAGCACCATTTAACATAACAATTGTTTTTTTTACATCACTTGGAAAAATAAATCAATAATAGTAAGAGTACATTGGTAAACTTGAACATGTTCAAGTATTTGCAAGCATATAATATATAATGAGGTGATATATTGAGAACACATTTCAAGAAATATACAAAAGAATAACTTAAAATTGATGGTGTAGTGATTAACGTGTCGGGCTAGATAGATCAGACATAATGTATTAATTGTTTATGATGTATAAGACATTGAAATATATTGTACAGTATATGTATAGTATTGTGTATTAAGATAGAGTCTAGAGTGGATGTTATAGATGGCCAGACTGGATGTTAATGTAATATAGATAGATCAGACACAATGTATGAAGTGTTTATGATGTATATGATTTAGATATATATTGTACATGATATGTATAGTATTGTGTATTAAGATAGAGTCTAGAGTGGATGTTATAGATGGCCAGACTGGATGTTAATGTAATATAGATAGATCAGACACAATGTATGAAGTGTTTATGATGTATATGATTTAGATATATATTGTACAGTATATGTATAGTATTGTGTATTAAGATAGAGTCTAGAGTGGATGTTATAGATGGCCAGAGTGGATGTTAATGTAATATAGATAGATCAGACACAATGTATGAAGTGTTTATGATGTATATGATTTAGATATATATTGTACAGTATATGTATAGTATTGTGTATTAAGATAGAGTCTAGAGTGGATGTTATAGATGGCCAGACTGGATGTTAATGTAATATAGATAGATCAGACACAATGTATGAAGTGTTTATGATGTATATGATGGGGATATATATTGTACAGTATATGTATAGTATTGTGTATTAAGATAGAGACTAGAGTGGATGTTATAGATGGCCAGAGTGGATGTTAATGTAATATAGATAGATCAGACACAATGTATGAAGTGTTTATGATGTATATGATTTAGATATATATTGTACATGATATGTATAGTATTGTGTATTAAGATAGAGTCTAGAGTGGATGTTATAGATGGCCAGACTGGATGTTAATGTAATATAGATAGATCAGACACAATGTATGAAGTGTTTATGATGTATATGATTTAGATATATATTGTACAGTATATGTATAGTATTGTGTATTAAGATAGAGTCTAGAGTGGATGTTATAGATGGCCAGAGTGGATGTTAATGTAATATAGATAGATCAGACACAATGTATGAAGTGTTTATGATGTATATGATTTAGATATATATTGTACAGTATATGTATAGTATTGTGTATTAAGATAGAGTCTAGAGTGGATGTTATAGATGGCCAGACTGGATGTTAATGTAATATAGATAGATCAGACACAATGTATGAAGTGTTTATGATGTATATGATGGGGATATATATTGTACAGTATATGTATAGTATTGTGTATTAAGATAGAGACTAGAGTGGATGTTATAGATGGCCAGAGTGGATGTTAATGTAATATAGATAGATCAGACACAATGTATGAAGTGTTTATGATGTATATGATTTAGATATATATTGTACATGATATGTATAGTATTGTGTATTAAGATAGAGACTAGAGTGGATGTTATAGATGGCCAGAGTGGATGTTAATGTAATATAGATAGATCAGACACAATGTATGAAGTGTTTATGATGTATATGATTTAGATATATATTGTACATGATATGTATAGTATTGTGTATTAAGATAGAGACTAGAGTGGATGTTATAGATGGCCAGAGTGGATGTTAACATGATATAGATAGATCAGACACAATGTATGAAGTGTTTATGATGTATATGATGGGGATATATATTGTACAGTATATGTATAGTATTGTGTATTAAGATAGAGACTAGAGTGGATGTTATAGATGGCCAGACTGGATGTTAATGTAATATAGATAGATCAGACACAATGTATGAAGTGTTTATGATGTATATGATTTAGATATATATTGTACATGATATGTATAGTATTGTGTATTAAGATAGAGACTAGAGTGGATGTTATAGATGGCCAGAGTGGATGTTAACATGATATAGATAGATCAGACACAATGTATGAAGTGTTTATGATGTATATGATGGGGATATATATTGTACAGTATATGTATAGTATTGTGTATTAAGATAGAGTCTAGAGTGGATGTTATAGATGGCCAGAGTGGATGTTAACATGATATAGATAGATCAGACACAATGTATGAAGTGTTTATGATGTATATGATTTAGATATATATTGTACATGATATGTATAGTATTGTGTATTAAGATAGAGACTAGAGTGGATGTTATAGATGGCCAGAGTGGATGTTAACATGATATAGATAGATCAGACACAATGTATGAAGTGTTTATGATGTATATGATGGGGATATATATTGTACAGTATATGTATAGTATTGTGTATTAAGATAGAGACTAGAGTGGATGTTATAGATGGCCAGACTGGATGTTAATGTAATATAGATAGATCAGACACAATGTATGAAGTGTTTATGATGTATATGATTTAGATATATATTGTACATGATATGTATAGTATTGTGTATTACGATAGAGACTAGAGTGGATGTTATAGATGGCCAGAGTGGATGTTAACATGATATATATAGATCAGACACAATGTATGAAGTGTTTATGATGTATATGATGGGGATATATATTGTACAGTATATGTATAGTATTGTGTATTAAGATAGAGTCTAGAGTGGATGTTATAGATGGCCAGAGTGGATGTTAACATGATATAGATAGATCAGACACAATGTATGAAGTGTTTATGATGTATATGATTTAGATATATATTGTACAGTATATGTATAGTATTGTGTATGAAGATAGAGTCTAGAGTGGATGTTATAGATGGCCAGAGTGGATGTTAATGTAATATAGATAGATCAGACACAATGTATGAAGTGTTTATGATGTATATGATGGGGATATATATTGTACATGATATGTATAGTATTGTGTATTAAGATAGAGACTAGAGTGGATGTTATAGATGGCCAGACTGGATGTTAATGTAATATAGATAGATCAGACACAATGTATGAAGTGTTTATGATGTATATGATGGGGATATATATTGTACAGTATATGTATAGTGTTGCCAATGATGATAGAGTCTAGAGTGGATGTTATAGATGGCCAGACTGGATGTTAATGTAATATAGATAGATCAGACACAATGTATGAAGTGTTTATGATGTATATGATGGGGATATATATTGTACAGTATATGTATAGTGTTGCCAATGATGATAGAGTCTAGAGTGGATGTTATAAAAGGCCAGAGTTGATGCTAATGGGATATTGTATATGAAATGTTTATGGTGTATGTGACAATGAAAAATGTCATATGATATGTAGAACCCTACAATGATAGGTACATGTAGATTTGCAGTAGATAAAATCAAGTGATGATGGCATTCAATCCTATCAAGATTTGTAATGATTTGCCCTTACCAGCAGCCCTGAGAACATCATTGGATGCATCCGCTGTTTCTTCTGGTTCCAGTATCAGTTCTTCACCAGTTAGTTCCTGTACCACTTCTACTGTTGAAGACTGTCCTGAAAATTACAGTAATTACAAAATCATGCTGTATATCTTTACTTTTGTAAAGTAATTAATTTTCTCAGGAGCTAATTTTCATGAATTCTTCACATAAAGTCATTTTGCAGGCAATAATTTTTGTGGTTTTGTGTTTTTCCCTTATCATTCATATAGCATTGTATGAAATATTATTTTTTTGTGTGCTTTTCTTTCAATCATAAAAAAGGCAAAAATTAGTACATCACAACAATTACTACAATATACAATACTTTGAGATACAATATCCAATATCAGCGATAACTTGATTCATTTATCTAGTTTGAGAGTTCATGGATGTTATTATTTGATATCATATTATAAGTCTGTATATTGTTGTTAAAGACTACTTGAGTTACCATTATCTTTTTGCATTTTTCTTCTTTTGGCCCTTGTAGTTAAAGGTGAGACTATAACTTCATTCTTCCTTTTGAAACCTTTAGTAGATTTAAAGATAGTAATGAAAAATACATAAAAACATTTGCATGCCCACTCTCCAACACATATCTGCATATTTTTAACAACTATTCTACATAACTGTATGTTCATGTGTATCTCTATCTTTTAATTCTTTAATACATGATAATTACTAGTGGGATGATTTTTTGTTTCTTATATCCCCAAACTCATTGATCATCACAATTTATAACAATACTGATACAATTACATGTATTGAATATTAAAATACAAAGGTCATACAAAAAGTATCATGGATCATACATTTTGTGTTAAGGATATACATGCATGAATATTATTATGAGCATGCCAATTATTTCAACACCTCGGTCAACTCAGCAGACAAAATATGTTTAAGTCTAAAAAAACTAATGATGAATGGACATTAATAGTTTTTGCAATAAAGAAGCTCTCTTAAACAGTGAGGGTATGATATAGATCAAGCCACATACACTAAAGCATCCATCATACATTCATCTAACTAACACATATAAGATGGAAGTATACTAGGTGAAAGTAATTGACCCTGTTCAAACTTAAAACAGTATGATCAAGAATCATAAACTGACATTCTTTTAGCAAACCAATAAAAGTAGTACATTTTTTCAAGAGATTTCTCCTCATTGTTTTACATGTAAATCAATTTAAGTGTGAACAGGGTGTTACTTTTTGATTAAGCAATATATGTTGATAGATCTGTTAGGAAGCATGTGATGTGACATGTTATGATAGATTGGTAAGAGGTATCTAAGATATTTACTGTGCTGATTATACTCACTCTTCCAAAGTTGTCTAAATAAAATTCATAACAAAAGCCTAGTCTTTAAAAACTGTATTTAGTATATATACACATGTACATTTAAAAGCCAGAAATCCTACATAGTTGGGAAGGGTCTCATTCATAAAAATGGATTTGCATAAAAATTTAAAATGAAAATCTTAAAATTGTACTGAATGAAAATGTAAAATTTCATTTATCTAATCCACATAGCTTATGAGTTTTAGTGTTCACAAGAAATATTTGACGGACAGACAGACAAACGTATGGACAATGTGAAAATTATAAAAATGAGGGGCTCTAATAATAATGAGGAATTATCTTATGAATACAGGTATCATGTAAGATATGTTGATCATGTTTATTTTGACCAATTTCAATTATTAAGTTTTCACCTTTTCTGCATATTACAAAATTAGACAATAATCAGGGATGTTCAATATTGAAAGAGACCAATTATAACAAAAAGTTTTAACCTTTTGAAAATATGCAAATATATATTCCGCTGTTGTTAAATTGTATTCTTACCTGATTTTGCAGCAGCTGTTTTTCTGGAGCCTTTTCTACACTGCAATCTCCCAGTAGCAGATCCTATGATGGGCTTGTTAACATTTGGCTCTGTGATGAACAAACCATCTTTCGGACAGTTCACATCCAACATTCTGTTGATGTTGCTCACTGCTGTAATGGCAGTATTCAAAGAAGATTGGCTGGTCACAATAGATGATAAATTTTCACAATGCTTCAGCACGAATCTTAACTGTCTTTGGAGAGCTTCGACCTGAAACAAATTAATTTTTTTTTAAAGTTACACTTACCAAATAGCTCTATTCCAACTTGTTTTAAGGCTGTACACATTGTATGTATTGTAGCATTTTCCGCTAAGAATGTAAAAGTAAGAAAGTTACATTTCAAAAATATGAATAGTTAGCTATCTCCTTCAATAATAATAATAATACCAGGTTTCATTTTCAACAAGAAAGGAAAAATAAACAAAATTTGCAAGATTTATATTTTCAAAGCCAGACAATGAGAAAGTTGTGATTTCAGACCTGTGAAATTTCCTACTGCACAGCTTTTATGGTTGATGTTAACACAAACTAGCATCTCATCATCTTAAATAACACTAATCATTTCAAAGTTATTTCGATTTCAAAATGGCAAATGGAGATGACAAAAATTGTATCAAGATACTGTCAACTGGTGGAAAAGGCTATGTATTGATCACATGTTGTTGGATCAGCTGCATCTATGCTTTTGTGCAGTAAAGACTTTGTTATGCTGATTTATTTTATTTCATACATGATGGCTAATGAGATCTGAAATACATGTAGCATTGACCCTTTATTTTGCTCGCATGGCCAATGTCTGGTAATGAGTAAATATATCGTAATACAACAATGTATAATTACATCTGTTTCAAGCTTGTCTTGATCATCCGGGATATTGTCATCCAATGTATTCTCAACCTCATCATTGAGACAGTCAGTGGTACTGGTTCTCAATAGGTCCAAACTAAAATATGGGCTGTCCTTGTAGTTTGACGGTAGATCATCCCATGTAAACCCGTTATTATCAGATAATAATACAACTAACAGGTGTTTACATGGGAAGTGGTGCCTTTTCCAATCTACACACTGGCAGCTGGGCATTCCATTGCCATTGTCGATTTAAACAGTATAGAGTAGGTCGTTTTGAGAACTTCCTACTGTGAAGACACCATTGCCTACATCATTTATAGTAATGTTTGATCTCATGTCCTGAGCCTCTATCCATCTTTTCATTGTATGTTGGACAAAATGATAGGGTCTGTTGTGAAGGAAAGGTGGGACGTCTTCATCATAGGACTTGTATGCAGAGCTGGATTTGATATTTTCCTGAACATATCTACAAGTATAAACAAGGAATATTGATAGAAATTCAGAACCTCCCAAACAAACATTATAAACATAAAGAAGATATTTTGTCCTCTTTATCCTATTATTGATTTTTAAATTTTTCTATGAGGAAATTGGCAATGTGAGCAAAATAAAGTACTGGTATCAATGCAAATGGGGGTATAACATCAGATGCCTAGCTATTATACTTTTTGAGCAATTCATTGTCCAAAAGAGTCTTACAAAAAATGTTTACACCACCGCTGCCGGAAAGGAATACCTATGTCTTGCCTTCCGCAACTTTTTGTCGCAGGCGAGACAAAAAAATAGAGTGTCTGTATACAACAGATTATAGAAGATACATAGAGCAGTAAAGGATTTAGTCATAAGGGGGAGTTAAGCCAATTTTCCTCAGCCATCTATGTGCTTTATGATTATGAATTTATGATGATAAATATGTTAAAAACTTTCAGGCCGTTTCAATTTACACAATCTTACAAAGGCCATGAATCAGTTTACATTTTACCTTTGCATGCAGTCAGGAAAATAACGATTCACAATTATGTGAACAAGTTGGCTTATTGTCTGGCTTCTCTTGTACCCAATGGACCATAGGTATCCATGTTTGAGATTCCCATTCTGCCGTTCTATACCATTGGTGGTGTTGATGGCATTAACCCTGTCTTGTCGGTACATCTTAATCCATCTCTGTGAGAAAAAAAAAACTAATTAAGCAAACCTAAATAATCAAGTAACTATAATACATAGAGTGTCTGCATGTGGAGTCGTACACTTTTTAAGGTTTTTACTTTTAAAGTGTCAATGACAATTGTTAATCAGTTTCAATGTTTTTTAAAATATAGAGATAAACAAGAAATGTGTGTTTTCAATATAGTTTTGAAAAAAAACACTGTTTATTTTTAATTTTACTGATTACTTTCTTAAAGTAACAAAACATGTAAAATTGCTAAAAATGGTACATGGATTCGTACACCCAAATATTTTGCAAATTATCATTCAATTCTTCTCCAGTTCTATAGAGGTTGAAAAACAATCATTTCAATGACATTTTGATACTATTTAGTTATCAAAGATTTGTTGGATGACAAAGTGTCTGTTGGTTTATCAGTATGCATTTGTACGGCAGTTTTGACCAACAGTAAAAATGAGTAAAATTTTTTTTGAGCATAGATACTGAAACCATGATCGAAACTTTTGACTATATGAATGGAAAGTAATTGAAATAATACTGTTATGCAATTTCCAAGTGATATCGAATCTAACCTTAAACAAAAAAGGTGTTGTATCAGGTTTAGTTTTGCATCTTTGTCAATAGAGGGTCCCGGAACTTAATAATATTGAAATTGTAATTATTTGCAAGAAATATTCTTTAAAATGTTTCAATAAATCTGTTTGTCAAATCATTTCATTTAGTGCTCAGTAGATACAACAGTTTGTATAGCAAAATAAAAATTGTATTCGACATCTTTGAAAATCAAGTTGTCAAATTTAATTTGTAAAAGAACGTTTTTATGATTTGGTATCTTTTACACATAAAAATATTTTAAATAACCCTATGGAAACAGAAATATTTTTCTTAAATGCGACATAATGTGCCCCAATATTTTCAGTGTTTAAACTAGAAGACATCTGTTTCAGATCACAGTTCACTTAATGAGCCTGGTTTTCAATGTAAATAAATCTTACTATTTACCTTTTTTTGTCCAAATAATGTTTCTGGAACCAGGTTCTAAGGTTTGAATTCTTCTTCCATTCTTCTTCATTGAATAGCACTTCAATATTTCTCTTGAGTTCTCCTTCGTCTTCCGATTCTGCAACCCTTTTCATGCTGTTTAAAAGAGGACTCTTCTGTGTTGGCTGCACTCCATGGATAGTGGCATTAACCCATCGGTTCCAGGCCTGTAGGCGATGAAAGTCGCACAGGAATACAAAAGTCCCTACATCTGAAAAAACAATTATATAAAATAATAACGTAAGATGTTATCTAACGTATTGTGTCAACCAGAGTGTGTGTATGAAGGACAACAGAATGTCATACATGATGAAGTTACATTTGGCAGTAAAATATGGACCTTAACCAAACAACAAGAACTAAACTTAATTTGACATAGCATAAAATATAGGGAAAAATTACCTACTGGTCATATACATCATTAATGTTGTTCGTATATTATAAAAAATATGACACTTTTGTGGGACATCTTTGTATTACATTCTATCATTATGGCTGTTTTAGATGTTTCATTATTATAGCTTTTCGTTTGTGTTTTTCACTTTGTTTTATTGGTATCAGGAAAACTAACACATGATATAAATGGATGGTAATTACTTTATCTGACTGATTTCTCATGAAACTATTATTGTAATAAACTTGATACAGTTGTTGTGAATCAACCACAGACAGTTTTAATTTGCAATTTTGTAGTTATAATGTTGGCCACTAAACTTTCAGTTAATTTCTGTTCATTTTGTACATTTTCAAGGAACAATCGATCATACATGTTTATTCACTTCTATTCAGTCTCTTCCTTGTCTTAGTGCCATGCAGGTGTTTCTTTTCTTCTCCCTGTTTTAATTGCCCTTGAAGAAGGTCTTTTGACCGAAAGTGCTCAGGCCCCTCTTTCATTTTTCATTTGATTTAAGCGATATGTTTTTGTGTGTTTATAATGTGATTTTACCTTTTAACCTTGTGGCGTACCTGACTTTTAGTATTGTATTGATTTTTAATTCTGCCACACAGGAACTCCTATTATTATAGATCATACATGTTGTTTACATACATTGATGACATTTAGTCGTGTTTTCAGTCGATGGTACATGTAGCCAGATTTGGCTTCCTAATAGTTCAATTTTAGCAAATTACTAAAATTTGCTTTCCTGACATTTGGCATCATTGTATGAAATTTACACATTTACATGGACATGAAAATGTACTGATAATTCTGTATTATTTTTTTTTCAAAATTTATATGGATTCTGCATTAATACCTCTAAAAGTTGTCTCCACAGACTGTATCTCCTGTTCACTGTAATTGGTCATGAAATATCTTGGCTTCCATTCTGGAGTCCATTTTCTGATTACCTTGAGGGCTTCAGAAATAGCTTCTGTGCTTTCTACTTCAACGATAAAGCAGGCAACTACAATGTAATGCACATTGGTAGGGACAGCCAAAAGGAACAACGGAAGAGGGTATTTACTCGTTCTGTATGTGGCATCAAGCAAAACAAGTTCTTGTCCATAGCGAAGAAGAAGTCTCTGCTGCCAACGTGTCATATGGACATACAAGAATGAACTCTCTTGTTGACCTAAGTTGTGTATTATATTGTCACTATCACAGTCTGTATATTGTTCTGTATTTGCCTGAGTAGCATTTGACTTCCTCCTGTACTCTATGAAGTCATCTGTAGTATCTTGCCATTTCAGAACCATTTCATGCAGTTGGTCTTGATCCATGGCACTGTCTCTGCAAATGATAAAACATTTTGTAACTTTAATCAATTATTACACTATGACAGTAGTCTTAGTATTGTTCCAATGTTCAGCTTTTCAATACAACAGAAAACGCATGTCACATATTCAATACAACAGAAAACGCATGTCACATATTCAATACTATCTAAATTATGTTAAGGATCATCTATGCACTTTGTCTCTTTAAAGGTGTCAATTTACATATGTAGTAAAGCCATATAACTATCCACATTTTACAATGCATATTGCTCACAGCACCCGGGTATACTATCTCAATACATTATTAACACAAATTTCTCTTCTCCATACAATTATTTTGCACTTCTTTTTACCCAATGCATAAAATCAACCTTTTGAGTGAGAGCTATACTAAACATTGTAAGATTTACATTTAGTAGATTTAGAATAACATTTTTACTGAGATAAGTGTTGTAGTCTCTTTGATATGTTCCCATATTTTAGTTTATTCCCACATAAATAAAATACAGAAATGTATAATACCTGCAATGCATGGTTGCTTGAACCATATGATTTCTTATTTGGGACAGTGTTGGGAAGAATCGTGTGTTGTGTCTTGCTGGTAATCTTTTTCCTTGAAAAAGATTAGTCTTTACATATTCTTCACACAACAGTTTCATTTCCCGGCTACTGAACACACTCTCCTCTTTTACTTTTTGGTGAATGTATTCAGACAACCTCTTATCGATTGTCTGAACACTAGTTGCCATCTGAAAAGATACAAAAGACAAAAAGTTGATACTGGAACAATTTCTAAGTCCTACACCTATGATTGTAAATTTGAAACTTTCTTTTCAAAAATGCACATTCAAGTCAACATAAAAATGTTTTCAAATTATTTTTCAAATGATTTCTGTAATACTAAAAATTGCCTTGTCTATTTCATTCAAATATAATAATAATAATAATAACTAGCAATAATTTGTGTTGGGATGCCAACACACAAGTTGCCCAAAATCGCCTTGGATAGTATTTCTTTCAATTCAGATCAATAAAGTATGCCTAGAAAACAAAATTCATTGAAATCAGACAAAAACCTTCAGTCCAGGTGAGCTAACAAAAAAGATATTCCTGCAAATCTTTATATGGTGTAATATTACATACCAAGTTTCATAAAATTTTATTTAGTAGTACACAAAATTTTGAAAAGATAGGTTATTTAAAAAAAAACTTTTGTACGGAAGAAAAGAATAATGAAAAAAACAAAGAAAAACAATAAAGTTTTTTTCATTTCATGGAAAACACTTTAATTTAATAATAATTAAACTCTCATAAGGCAGTTATTGCAATTTTAAATTATTGTTACTATCACAACACTGTCAAACACAGGATTAATTGCAGATATTTTGGGACAGATGTACAAACTTTGGCCAAGTAAGCTTCAAATCACTAAGTACACAAACCTGTCCCTCAATATGGTTTGTATGCTGTGTAGACAGCTCAACATGGTACTGGTGCTCAAGGACAATATCATCTTGGTTCTTCATAGCAGACTTGAGCTGTGCTGACATGGCACTCATTCCATGCTTGTTGTTCATATCATGGACCTATAAATATACACAACTTAGCCAACACTTTTGTACAGAAAAGGTGGTTACAACATACAACTATTGCTCTTTTTCTGCCAATAATACTTAGTTACTTGCCTATCTTTTTGGACCTTAGAAAACACATTTTGGGTTTTTTTTTTAATAAAACAATTTGCACAAGACTTAACATAATTGATATATGATTTTTTTACATATCACACTTGTTATTACTTTTGAGAAAAGCAACAAATTTCTAATGCATTCCTTTTATTTAATTTAGCAATAGTATTTCAATATAAAAATCAAAATATATCATGAATATAATATTTAAAGTAGGAATTAACAAGAGGAGTGTAGTACTTTCATCTATCTCAGGACCAGTCAAGATTGAATGGTGCTATGAACATTGTTATAGCGATTAGTCTTTTATGAGGTTATGCTATACTTTATAGGTTTATTAAGCGTTTAATTTAGCGTCAAATGTTTTTGTTTATAAATTTCCTGTCAATTCCTGTCGGTAATTTACAAAATGGAAATATTTTTAATTTTCCTCCAGCACATATAGCTAAATGGTGTCTGATGCAAATGTTCCTGTATTCCGATTGGTGTACTTAATGTTTGTGCATCCTTACTCTTTCGCAAAAACTATTTCCCATTTGTCTATTGTAATTTCACTTGGGTTTGGGCAAGTTATGCAGTATAAATGATTTTCTGATTTACAATGTACATGTTATATTAGCAATCATTTTAAATATCTTTCCATTCTTGTTTCATTTGACCCTCTTAGGGCATAACTCGCCCAAAGGGCAATGCAGGTCAGTAAAAGTCCAATATCTCAGAAATGGATATAGTGAATGCTTTAAAAGAAGTGATGCTAGTCAAACCTTAAATCCTGGAAACTTTACAATATGTCTTATGTAAAGCTTTGCTTGACAGTTTAACTTTCTGGTTGTTTGTACAAGCCTTCTCCTTTTTACACTGTAACTATGCTCTTCATCCTGTATTACATAATAATGACAATAGAAAAATACATATATGTGATGCAGGAAAATCACCCTTATGGGTAGTCATTTATTAGGCATTTCTTGACTTCAACTAGAGTACTGACAAATTCAGGAAGGACCCAGCAGGAATTTAATAAAAGTGTTTTTAAATTTATCGAACTAATAAACATATAATTTTAATATGCAAATCTTGCGATGCTACACAGAAATGGTACAAAATTTCATTACTATTAATAGGTTTTGAGTTTTAGTGTTCTCAAAATTTGTGACTTTTCTATCAAACATGTCAAAAATGAAATTTTTTTCCAAAAATTATCTCACGGACTACATTTGAAGCATGAAATTTTACTATGCAAATCATGACAAGCTTACAAAACTTCAAATCCGTATTATTAATAGACTTGGGTTTTAGTGTTCACAAGAATTGTTGACGGACGGACGGACAGACAGACAGACAGACAAAGTGAAAACTATAGGCCAATAGGGCATCCACATCTTCAATGAGGGGCCCTAAATATCTTATTTGAACATAAGAACACAACAAACTAGCACATAAACTGGGTAACATAGTTTGATTTCTGAAACAGCAATTTGATCATTTTCAATTGTTAAGTTTCAGAGAATACATCAAAGCTTTAAATTATCCGTCTAAATTTCAAAATTGTCTAAACCCTAAGGTTCTTCCTACCCCAGACATAGGTTGATTATCTTAGTAATAATTTGGTTCCCCAGTTTGGTATTTTTGGTTATACTGTTCTATGCTCTTCATATTTATACAGTGTTTGGCATTTTCAATATTTTTGGTAGAGCGCCTCTGATGAGTCTTGAATAGACGAAACGCGCGTCAGGCGTAGCAAAATTTATTGTCTGGAACTTTGTTGTTATTTGTATTTCATAACACTATCACTGTAACACTGAAGTTATAATATTATATTATCACAGGCACGGATCCAAGGAAAGGCATACCAGGCCTACGCCCCCACTAAAACCGGCAAAAAATGTTTTTTGTATAAAATCAACATCCTAAAACACTAAAAATCATTTCGCGCCTCGCTTGACGCTCAGCAAAATTTTCTGTCAAAAAAATCCCCCCAACCTGAAATCCTGGATCCGCTCCTGTATCAACAAACTCAAGTTTATTTGTTTGTAAAAGTATTCCACTTTTATCTAACCTTTTTTTTATTTTGACGTTCTTTCCTTTCTTTTCCTCTTCTTCCATCATAGTTTCTACCATGCTGGCAGTCCATGACACGGGTGCCCATTATGATGAATGGAATGCCATCAAATACAATGTTTGGATGGGCCTCTTTCTGGACATCATACCAGTGTAGTTTCCCTTCATATTTCTTCAAGTCTATATAAACATGATATAATAAAAAAAAAGGTCCATAGGGCCTATATTGCTCACCTGGGATTCCAACTAAATAACCATTAAAGGGCACCCATTTGACCTAAAATTTTGCACAGTTTAGCTTTGCAAGAAAAGTGTAAATTTGTAAATAACAAACTCCTATTTAAAAGGGCAATAATTCGCCTATTATTTGTCTGATTGGCACATTGATAGGTCAAATTTTCTTCTTACATTTATTATTTATCTCCTTTCATTAATAGCCTTGAAAAGTATAAAATTGGACAATTTGACATTTTAAGGGCAATAATGCCTACTACATATTACAGCGGTAGTCAGATCATAACAAAAATCTGCACACTAGTTGATCTTATTGTGATGAACATTTTTACCTTATGTCTGAAATTTTATATGTGCTTTTGTTTTCAAGTTATTTGCAAAAATCTACTCTGACCCAATGTTCTATTTATAGTAATGGCAGCCAACTTTCAATCAATAGAAATGTTCCAAATGCCCTAAAGAACAATTCTTTTTTAAGTTTGGTTGAAATCGATCTAGTAGTTTAGGAGGAGTTAGCGTTTTAAGTTTAGACAACAGGCGACGGACACCAAGTGATGGCAATAGCTAACATGGCTTTTGGGCCACATGGGCTAAAAAGGAGCATCAGTAATTATAAAATGTACAGGTCTACTATAAGTATTACATTACTATTCATCAGTTAAGCATCAATATTGTTTGATCTTTATTCATACCTAAATAAACCTAAATTTGTTGTGCTTAAAATGTTTTACCCGTAATTGTCTGATATAATTTATAAAGTTCCTTCTCTTCATAATAACAATTAGAAATCCCTAATACCTCCAGTAACATGATTAACAAACCCATACTGTGAAAGTAATAATATAAGAGAAGCATTATGCTTGTTTCCCATTCCAGGATAAATAAATATGTTTTAAACAAAAGTATTAATATTCGTGGGGTACCATTTTTCATGATTTTCGTGGATGAGACAAAGCACGAAATTAAATTCCCAACAAACAAAAAATTTTACATTGCTTTTGATAGAAAATCAGATTAAACCACAAATTCATGAATTCAGTAATATGCCAATCTACAAAATTAAAACCCATGAATTATATTACGTACTTTCACAGTATTATATTTTCAATATGTGCTTTTAGTTATTGTTCATTCATATAACTTAATTGATGAGCTCATCTAAAGTAAATTCATAGAAGAATATGTATTCACACTGAGGACACAAAATTCAAGTACAAATCAACCGATGATAGTAATTGTGAATTCTATAATTACCAATAGAGCCACCAAAATCTTTCCTGGTACGGTGTATTATAAAGCGGGAGAATGTGGCAAGTTCAAACTCTGTTACCAATTCCCTAAGGTCTTGCAGGCTGCTGACAAAGCCTGTAAGGTCAGTTGAATGACTTTTAAATAGATGGATCCAAGAACTGAAAAATATTATTCTAAAGTTAACATTACAATTCTTTCATAATATTTCCAATATGCATATATAACAAAATTAATACTCAAGTGGATGTTATAGGGTACCAGAATGGATGTCGGTTTTGTCTGTAGACTTCAATAGTAAGAAAGATAAGAAGAACTGATTGAGTTAAATTAATCGTTATACAATACTCAAGTGAATGTTATATTGTACTGGAGTGGATGTCAGATTTGTCTGTAGACTTTAATGACTAGTAAAAATAATATTAAAAATAATATTTTTATGTAATTATAACATGGTTACTCATTTGGAGAGAAGTTACCCATTTGGGTAACTATTCCCCATCTGATGTAGGTAATCATTGAGTTCGAGTCAGAGTTAAAGTTAAGATATCTCATTTATTAAACATGTTAAATGAGATATCATATATATTAATTTTACATGAGATATAAGATATATCTTATATATTTTATTATATGAGATATTTTATATATTATATATGATATCATTAAATATATGAGATATCTTCAATGTTGATTAAATATGAAAATGGCGTGTCATAAGCATTGATAAGAGTAGCTTAAAAAACAAGTAAATGCATTGTCTAAAATCTTAAGAAAACGGTGACAAGCTACATGTAGAATCGTGCATTGCTAAATACTTGTAGGATTTAGAAATAAGCTAAATGTATGCCTTATAAAACTATAAAAAAAACATGACAAATTTTGCATATACATGTATGCCAACTATGCATGTAAAAAAGGAGGAACATCCAGAAGTGGCAGGAAGGAGGGCAACCCTGGTGTAAAAATAGCTGATTATATAGGAAATCACTGACTTGTTACAAGTAAGGCCCCTACCATTTCATGTGAAACCATGCATGTGTTATATGAAACTGACACATTTTTTGTGACATGTTAATGGGAGTCTCTTATTCAAAAAATGTGATTAGGGGATATATATAGTATACACAGACTAAGTTGTTTAACACAAAGGGGTATTCTTTTCTAAAATTCTTTACTCCTGCTAAATCCCTAATGGAGCTCGTAGTTACAGCATTCTACTGTCTCACTGACACATTTGTTTTGCCTCTTGAATATCGTTTTCCTGACGTCATATAAATATTTCATTTAACTTGATAAGCTAGGTGTCTTGGAAAGTTATTTTTCACAATAGTGTGCCCCCCCCGAGGTTAAAAATGACCTGCGACCTGAGGGCTTTTAAATGGCGACTTCCAGTGTTCTCAAGAGAGTTCCTCCTTGTCTTGTTGTTTTCGTACAGTATTTTGTCTTAGGTTCTCTCTTGTTGAATTGAACTTTTGTCGATTGAGTTTTACAGTGTGTTTTATATGTAGCTTTGTGCAAGCTTATCAATAGGGGGAAGGTTGGATCCAAAAAACTAGTTTAACCCCGCCACATTTTATATGTGCCTGTCCTAAGCCAGGAAACTTTGCCAAAGCCTTTGTTTGTCCTTGTCATTCTATGTTAACTGTTTTATGTCAAGAATTGAGTCTTTCGTTGATGATTTAGGGATTGGTTTTGATACTTTTGTATTGTATTATAAGTCTTGGGCCAATGCAAGACGGTAAGCAGTGACCTATGGTCATGTTGAAGACTGCTTGCTGTTTTCCGTTGTGATTTTTTGAATTGCTGTTTGTTTATGTTTGTTGTGTCGCGTACACTTATTCCACATCTCAATATCGTATATTCCAACCTACACTTCATAAAAACGACCTATGCCAAAAAACGACCTGTGACCTCCGCCAAAATATGCCTTTTAAAAGCGACCTTGCGACCTGAGGGGGTACCCTGCGAGAGCCCCAATAGTATTGTTCAATCTAAATTAAAGCATCAGAGTTTCAAAGACTGCTTACCTGTACGGCCCCAACCCCTGAAACTGTACATATCATATATTGCTAGGTAATCATAAACAGAAAATTTTTAAATAATGTTTGATATTGTATACAAAAATAAATAGTTATAAATTAATGAGGCTTGTTTAGGCATATCTATTCTATCTATAGTGCTTATCATACTTATATATGTCTTGCGTAATAATTAGTAGTGCTTTTATGAATGCATATATTATTATTATTTTAAATGTACTGTATTCACTACTTGTGTGTAGTATTGTTTTGTTATTGTTATTGTATGCATGCACGACTATTTGACTTGTTATGTTTCATCGCTGGGGCTTGTGTTGTACTGTTTTGCATGTGCCGTCCGAGTTTTCGTATGCTTTGTCATGTGAACCTTTCTATGCATTGCATTTCATGGTTAGTGCCAGTTTCTACTTCATCAGTTCCATCCATGTCATCGTCAGTGTTAGTGTCAGCCATGTTGCATGTTATTGTTGGTAGGAGCGATGGTTGTCTATTTTATATTTTCGGTTATCAGATATTTTCCCACTAAGTGACCTTCACCCTCTCCACTGGATGCGGAACAACGTTGATCGTTTGGTAGTTTACAAGCATTACAGGAACTGTAAGTTAAAGCTGATTAATCAAAGTTAATGTTTTGCTAACGTATAATGAATCAGAAATAATTTGTTTTCATGAAAACATTACTAATACTGCCCTTCTGAAAGTAGCTGTTCGTAGAATTACAAAAGTGTTTTTGTAAATTGTTTTTAAGATACCTAGGGTATATTCCAACGTTTCACAATAACACCTATCATATGTAAGTTTTCAAACTACTTTAGTCATTTTTGTCTTTCCTTAAGGTGTTTTAGACAATATCTATAATATACCTCATCAACGTTTATTGGCTGGAACTTTGTTGGTTTTTTTTCCTTTAACTATAAAGGTTGGATTTTGGTTATTATAGCGCTTCTGTACTGATAGTTTTTTGCGGTAGAATATTTCAAAGTATTTGGAAAGTCAGTCAATATCAAAAGGTCAATACTTCTAAGTTTTATTGTACTCCAGGCATAAGTCGACGTTATCGTTACAGTATCATTTACTTATTTGGTTAATTTGGTGTATGTGGCATAGTTGAAGCAAGGCGCTAATACACACTTTCAAAACTATAGAAATTATTTGAAAGTGTAAGACTTTTCATACATGTCAATCGTTACGAACCACCATATATTATTATGGTAAACATAAGAAGGATTATATTTTTTTTCACTTGGGAGAAATACAAACAGCAAACAAGTACCAATTGGGCAATCGATTTCTGAAAGACATTCAGACGACTTAATTTCATTCTTGCGTATCTTCTTTATTTGGGTGTCATCTATTTAACATTTAGTACCATGTGCAGAATAATCTTCGGAGGGGGTCAGCCTTTTTACGCTAGGGAGGTGGAATAGCTATCGGTATAAACCACCAATTTACCCTTTTTTACCTGAGGCTCGTGCTTTTCTAGAGGAATAAGTGGCGTGCGCTCAAGTCAACCTTGTAGATCTAACACATTAGTGAATAAGTTTCAATACACCTCATGGATTCTAGGATTGATAAGGGAAAAAAAATGTATAGTTATTTCTAGAATTGTTTGGTCTCAATAATACGATTCAAACAACTTAAATGTATCAAAGATTGTATAAAGGCACATATTTAATAATGTATGTCAGGAGAATTGATATATCAAGGTTTTTGGTAGATTGATTTCTGATTTTAAAAGACACAAAGTTTTGCATCTTCCGAAATTTATATTTTAGTTATTAATAGTATGTTTAAGCACCATACTGCTTTGAAATTGTAGCGATCTCAGTTACAACAGATTGACAGTTTTAGATAATGGGACATTTGTTAGTTTACAAGCATTACATGAACTGTAAGTTAAAGCTTAATAATCAAAGTAAATGTTTTTGCTTACGTATAATGCATCAGAAATATTTATTTTAAATGAAAACATGACTTATTTTTGAAAATGTTTTTTTTTAATCTTATAAGGATGTTGGGTTAAACGGAATGTGAATATATTGTAATACTTTAAGTTTTATCATAACCACCCCCCCCTTTACAAAGAGAAAAAAATACCAAAAATAAATAGTATCATAGTAGTATAATGATTCTATGTCCCCCAAGCCTCTAAAGGATGACTCTACGACCCCCAAGCCTCTAAAGGATGACTCTACGACCCCCAAGCCTCTAAAGGATGACTCTACGACCCTCAAGCCTCCAACGGATGACTCTACGACCCCCCAAGCCTCCATATGATGACTTTTTGTCCCCCAGACTCCAATATGATGACTATGACCTCAGACCTTCATATGATGACTCTATGACCCCCAGACTCCAATATCAGGTCTCAGATCATCTAAGTATGTGCAATTCCTTTCATGGGAATTTTTTATGGTATCACATAAATCATTAAACATCAAAAGAAATGTTATCACATAAATCATGAAAGAAGATATGGTTTTTTTTTCTCACATGAAACATCAAAAGAACTTTTTTCACATAAATAAAAAAAAGAAGACGTGTTTTTTTTTGGTTTCACATAACAAAGGAAAATGCATTTTTACGCCCACATCTTTCCTAATTAATGGGAAATACATCAAAAGAAAATCATGAGAACCAGGAAATATAAAATTCCCACGTCGACGTATGAGAAGCCTTGTTTGAGGGGAGGGGTATAAAAACCTATGATCTTGAACTAACAACCAACATTTTCGAGAAGAAGCCCGTCTACGTAAGTTAACAAAATAATTTAAGTTCTTGATCTTATAGAGTTGTTTGTCAATGAAGATTCCAGCACTATGTCCTTATCTTACTTCTAAGTATGTACTCATGAAATGTTTGATATATACGGTTCACCAAAAAGTTGAGCATCACCTATATTTTTCTTGAATTCTTAAATACAGCATTTGTGTAATGAATCAATCAATATATTTGTTAGGTAACCATGTTTCTACAATGATACATATTGCGCTTTTTTATACAAGTAGCTATATCATCTTATATGTTTAAATGATATCAGATTAAACCTGAAAAAAAAAGATGATACTTAACTAATGGTATATAAATGAAAAAAAAGTGTGAAAATGTCCACTGATGCATTTAAGGTATAGTACATATAGTTTGAATCAATATGCAAGACCAAATCAGTTTTTTATTAATGTTTCTAAGAGGGTAAAACATTTGACATTTCAATTAAAAAATAGGTATTCAGTTGATTTTTTTTATTTTAAACAAACATTTATTTCAACTCCACTCGGCCTGGTTTAAGTTTTTTCAGTTGCGCTATTGAGTGGTTGATTGTCTCCAGCGCCTTAGTGAGATCCTCCCTCACGTCCTCTAGATTATGTATTTGGCTGGAGGTGTCCCCCCAACAGATCTTCTGCCGCCTCTCTGTCATCGCCTTGTCCCTAAAATCGAAAACATTATGTTAGTGTAATATAAAGATAAAGTGAGATTCTTAATTTTTTTGCTTATTTGTTCAACTGTACATGAAATTTTTAATAACCGTATATACACTTCTATAGGTACGTGTATTGAGTTCAATATTTTCTACTTGGCAGTCATGTAATATTTTTTTTCGTAGATTCTTTGTTTCATGTTCATTTGTAAGTTTGTTTTTTTTTTCACTTAAAAAAAAATGTATTGTAAAGTTGTAGGCAGCTGTTTTTTTTATGTTAAAAGAACGGTAACTCAAATTCATTTTTCCGTAAAATAATTGTAAAATCGAAACTTACATCTTCCATTTATTTGTGTCATCTTCATTTTCTCTGTAAAAATATTAAAGCTCCATTATTAATAAGTAAAATGACAGGTAGAAAACTTAGTTTATTATTACAAAAATAAAAAATCTACTTTTTTTTTAACTGGACTGTAGTAAACATTGATACTCTGGTTTTATTCTAAAAATGGAATGAAAATAATGTCATGAATGTACATAATAAAATTTTTCTTCAATATTTTTTGGGGGTCTTTTTTTCTGAAATAAGATAAATACTTACTTTTTAAACAGTCCCTCAAAACTCAGAGGACGTTCATCAGACTGTGAGATTACTTTCTGACTATAATAAAAGAATATTGGTGTAATAGCATTAAAATCTGAACATTTAAAACAATATCGTTTTCATATCGAAAAAAAAATGGAATTGTAAAAGCTGTCTCCGTTCGTTTGTTATCTGTTTTGTGGTGTATGAAATATTAAGTTTTAAGAGCAAGCGCTTTCGTTGATTATAGATAAAGAAATAAATGAGTTATCAAAAATAAAAAAGTTACAAAAACAACATACAACACGATATGATAACTAGCAAATTAGCATACAGTGAAAAACCCCCGAAATTTAAGAAAACTTGTACAGCCCTGAACACTATGACGATAAAAAAATACATACGGGCACCCTCCACGGCCCGCTTCCTGGCTATTTGTTTTTTTTTCCTGACTGAAAATAAAAGTTGTATACTCTTAAAAAAATATTGTCAATTTCATCCATCATAACAATTTAAAACGATAGGTATCTGCTTTAAAAAGAAGAAAATATTATTTTATTTTAAAAACTTTTAAATTACACGGAATACAGAAATGGTAAAACAATGAAAATTTCCACTTCTAGATTTTTTTCTCTTCCGATCAGTCGAAATTTTCTCATTTTCCTTATAATGGATTTAAACTGATTCCCAAATTTGTTAAATGGCCTAGAGTTCGGCACTTTTTAACTGTTTTTTTTAGTCAAGGTTACAAGTGAGCATTAACAAATCCCGGTTACCCAACATAAAGCGTAGGAGAAAATACAGAAATGAATTAAATTGGTTGATATATTTGTTTTTTTCTAAATAAAGCATTGGGCAAGCTTTCGAATGATACTAGCAAAGAGATTATGAAGTTACCTATGTGCTCACGATAACGCAAAAATAGGCAATTAAAATAACGTTAAAAAAGCCCCCAAATTTAGAAAATGTATTATAAATCAATGTGCATTTATAACCTACAAGACTTCAGTAAAATTCTTTAAAAAGTAGAGAAAATAACAAAAACGCGTGATTCATTAAATAATTTGAAACTTAGTATTTTGGCAGAAATTGCATGGATTCACCTCTCATTTGGTCATCGTTAATTTTAGAAATGAAATATCTACAAAATAACCAATCGCTTAATGGATCGGAGTCGTAGATCTTAATCTTTTAAATTAGTTAATTCCATTAACAAAGGAGTGACATTTTCCATCAAGACTTGAAATATAACATCTCGATTAAAATTAATTAATAAAAATAATAAAATAAAGAACTGTACCTGTCATCGTTAATCCATCCGCTAAACAGCTCCCCGTAGTTTCATTGTGAACTGAAAAAAAAAAAAAACAATGAAACAATGTTTATCCGTAGATTAGATATTTATTGAAAACAGTATAGCTTTTATTTAAACAATTTGAAAATTCTGATCGAAGGTGTATTTTTTTAATCGAATTCATGTACTTACTTAGTGGCCATTGCAGCGTCTTTAAAAATGGGTACACGAGGCTTGCTTATTTTATACGATGAGCGGAGAATTTGATCTCTAGAATCATGCCACCTTTGACTTATGGTAAACATATTATCTAATGGTAAACATTTTATGTAGTGGGAACGCATCTCATTCCGTTTGATATTCTAAATTAGGAACATTTATCTACTAATATTCAAGGGTGCGTATCTCCAAAAAGAAAAATTTCTTTTAAAGAAACTGATTTTGATCCGATTACAACCCTTTGCAGATTAAAACTTAAACATATAAGTCATTGCAGTGTCTTTAGAAATTGAGACTTACTTATTTCACACGTTGATTTATAGTAAGATATTATCAACGTGGGAACTGTCAAATTCTGTTTGATATTCCAAAAATAAGGAATATCATTGAATTACTGTTTGATATTCCAAAAATAAGGAATATCATTGAATTATAGTAAAATATTATCAACGTGGGAACTGTCAAATTCTGTTTGATATTCCAAAACTAAGGAATATTCAATTGCTGTTATTTAAGATGCGTATCTCCTTAAAAAAAGTTCCCCAAATCTCTTATTCATTTTACATTATAAAAAAACCAGTGATATGGTTAGTAAAAAAAAATACTGATTTAATTTTGATCCGTTTACACCTCTTTTACAGATTAAATACTTGAAATCAAAAATAAATAAATTTCTATTATAAATTAGTATCAAATTAAAACAAATTGAAACAAACATATCATATGCTTACTTTCTCAATGAATGCAGAAATAAAATTGGAAAAAGAGATATTAGAAATTTTAACACCTTTTTATGTCAACCTCCTGTCCATTCATTCCAACCCCTATTGTTTTATACCCTTAAATTAAAAAAAATGGACACGCGCTATCTTTGCCTTGCCATCGTCGTGGGCATCATAACTACCGGAAAAGCTAAAGAAGACAAGTGCCATGCTTTCAGCAGTCGCTGCGAGGTATTGGAAGGGTCACTCTATCAGTGTAGAGGGGGTGGATGTGTAGAAGCACCCCTCTACGCAAGGAGGATCAAATGTGACAGGCCCATGGGGATCGTGGCCGACCATACCCTGATCCTCATGGGTCAATGCTACCTAAAGCATGGTAAGTTTTTTTATAAGTTAAAAGTTCAGGTTTCATAGTTAAATGTATTCGAAATGGAAAGTTTATGTTATTAGATAAGTTATATTTTTAATTTTTTGTTTATCTATTTCAATGTCGAGGCTGTGTTTTAATTTAATCAAAAAACTTGAGAGGCTGTCATCGACTACGACCATAGAAAAGTGTGAGGTGTTAAAAAAGGGGGGATAACTGAAAGCATAATGATTCACATTTTATATATTTTTTATTTCTCAAGTGAATTTGTACTAAATTTTTAAATACCGTATGATATGAAAAAAAGGGGGGTGGAATAATGAAAAAATAACTGTCTTAGTTCTCTGATTTTATTTTCATATCATAATCATTGTTTTACAGAGCTAGCTATGGTACCAGTGGGGCCCCGAGAGGTGGTGCCCGTGGTTCCCTTTGAGAAGAGAGGGGGTGGTGTTGATGATGGAGACCACACCCCCAACACCGCCAACAATTGCCCATCTGTACCCCAATGTGAGCATTGGGGGGATGTTGTCGGTGAGAATAGACTACGTTTATCAATATCTGATCCGTTTAAAATTACAATTTTCTTTAATACATCAGGATAATTTGAAAAAAATCGAAGTTGACTTATAATTTGTTAAAAATAAAAGAATTAATTTTATTTGAATACAGTTAAAAATACTAAGTAGTAAGGAGTAACCTTTCATCAGCAGCCCGTCAATCCAAAAAAAGAATAGTTAGAGGATTGTAGTTCAAAGTGTCGAAAGAAATTTGCTAAAGTAAACCAAAACCAGTATAGATTTTAGAGATATTTGAATTTTTCATTGATTGATTTTATTTACATGTCTTTTTCAGGAAAGCTGGTGAGTGGTATCGGCGGTGTGCTGATAACCCTCCTTACCTTGTACATTACATACAGAGTAAGGAGGATCAGCAGGAGAAGAATGATAGAGACCCCTGCATCAACAGGACGGACGATTCGTTCTGCAACATCCCCTGACCTATCCTATATGGGGTAGGGGGTGTTGCAGTGTAATTTCTATCTAAAGTACGTGTATGTTTAAAGTTTTTTAATCCTTTTTTTTTTAAATATCCGCTGTAACTATGTTATTTTTTGTCTTGAAAATAATATTTTATATATGTATTTGAAAGGGTTTTTTTTATTTTGAGTTGTTATGAAATAAAACTTTAAGCATACATTATTTTAGGTAGAAACTTTTTCGCTGTTTTTTTTTCTTGAATGTTTGCCATTACTTTACATCTTTTGTCATGCTGTGTGTTTGTTTATTTGTATAAAAGCCTAATATTATAATTAAAATTACAGTTTTCCAAAAGATTTTTTTCTATTTTACTGTGACTGATTTTTTATGTTAATGATTCATAGAATTGATAAAAACTATTATAAAATCCATAAACTCTGGTGAGTGATAGACTTGTGGTTTTGTATGTGTCAGTAAGACAAGTATAATGGTTTTTTTTTTATGTGATGTCTTTATTATGTAATACCTGTACAACTCAATAATAATTAAACCATTAATAATGTTACTTTTTCCATTTTCATGCACGCTGTGATTTTATTATATTAATTAAATGTGATTAAAATGTTGTATAGTTTTGAGGATGTAATTTCTCCGTCCAATGTCAGGTTTTTTTTTCTGTTAGTTCTTGTTTAAGTAATACATGTGGATTCTCTATCCCATGTTTTTTTTTTCATTGTATTTTTTAAAGACTAAATATTTAAAGCACTCTGCTCTCTTTTGTCGTTTCTATTGGTGTTATTTACAGTTTAAAGCTATAATTGTTTTGTTATGAAAATGTAAAGATAAAATATAGTGTTTTTTTTGTAAATGGAGATGAAGTTGTAAACTTTTTTGTATTGTTTTTAATGTCTTTTTTTTTTAAATATGTTTAATTATGTGAATATAAATAAAACTTTAAATTCATATAGTTGATGTGGTTTTTTTTTATCGTAATAAGATTTAAATAGGAAAAAAGTACAAAATGAATCCCTCATGTGTTTAAGAGATTTAACAGAGAGTATTTTTTATAGAAGACGTTTCATGACATACAGAAAATGAACTTCTATTACAATGCAAGGACAAAAGAATTTAAGATGTTCACCTTTGAACAGATTAGTGCCTTTTTTAAATTCTTTTTCATTTTTTGTTTTATCTTTCTCACCCTCAGATGATGGATAGCCCATTTATTATTGAAGAGATAGTCGATTGTTTTACCTTATTGGAACAATTGTTAAATTTTGCAAGAACTTATGGAATAGTGGAAGACCCTTATGTTCAATTTAGAATCGAACAGTTGAGTAAAATCAGATGCCCCATATGCAACCAATTATTTACGATAGGAGAGCAATATGAGCTACATCAAAAGACTCACGAGACAATCATGGATTTTGACTTAAGTTTCTTTGATGCTGCAACAACGTCTAGTCATGTGCCCCAGGCATCGAAAAGAAACATACATTTAAGTTCAGACGACAATGAAACAAACGTAACTCAAGGTAAAAAGGCAAGAACAAATTGTAGTTCATTGGACCAGCTGGGTACAGGAAAGGGTAGTATGCATACTTTGCTAAAAAAAGGGAGCGAACTTATGCCAAAAACGCAGCCGTTGATACTACGTTTGAAGTAACACTGTCTGAGCAACTGAAAAACAAAAAGCTCACAGAAATATCAAAAGATCTCCATAATATTTTTGATCAAGTTCTCGATGGAGTCAGGGAAGGGTCCAAAGACAATACCCTTGCACGAATCATCATTGAACATAATGGCCTGACAGACCCCATTGTCGTCCCTCTTCAGGAACTAGGCAAGATGAACAGCTCTACGGTTATGGGGGAAATAGAAAAGGTTCTACAAAGTAACGACGAACTTTCTGTAGATGATAGCTTTTCACTGACCATTGGACGCATAGATCTACCTTCAGGTGGAGGCAGAAAACCCATCACTAAACTGTTCGGGGAAAACAATAGTTTACTACAGAAGCGTTCTATTGTAAGCCGACCAAGTAAAACAATGTGTATGCCGATGGCGATTTCCATTTGTTTTCTGAAATTTTGCCGTATAGTTTCCCCAGAAGAATGGAACACTCTGACAACTGCTGATACAGGAGATATGTTTGATAGAATATTGAAGCATAAAGCAACGCCGAAATGGTTCTATAAACATTTTATGGATACAAAAAGAAAAGAATGTCTAACGTTTGCCAATCGACTTTGTCAACTCGCCTCAGTCAGAACAGATAAAAACTGTAACATCAGTGAAATTACCCACTTCGAACAAATCTTAGACATGAACATACTTGTTATTTCGGCAAAACTAGGTAATAAATTCATTCGAATAGGTGAGAACGGATCAAAAAGAAAAAATGCCTTTCTGTACTTGATAGACTTGGACGAAGCAGACCATCATTTTGCAGCAATCACTAGTATAACTGGTTTTTTTTCTTGTGGCTATTTTTGCAGTAGTTGTTTAAAGGCATTTAGCAACAAGGAAAGGCATAATTGCGAGACATACTGCAACGTCTGTTGTAGCGACAAATGCCCCATCACTGACAATAAAATGTCATGTCGTAGTTGTTACAGAATATGTAGATCTCCAAAATGTTTTCAGAGACATATCAAGCAAAATATAAGTAAGAAAAGAGTAGTACTATCTTCAGAATGCGAGCAACGATACCAATGCAAAACATGTAAAAAAACAATACCAAGATGTGAACGTCAACCCGCACTTCATCAATGCGGAGAATGGATATGTCCTTGTTGTCAAGAGTATTGTCCAGAGGATCATCTATGCTATCAGAGGGCCATTCATAAAGAAAACACGGAGAAGGTCATGATCTTTTTTGATTGTGAAACAAAACAAGATTCGCTCTTAGAATGTAACGAAGGGTATTGTCCACAAGCATGCATTACAAGTACCGGAACAAGTGCACCATGTTCAAACTGTCACAAATCATGGTGTGGAACAAAGGAACACAAAGTGAATTTCATCTGTTTGCAAACAGCCTGTGATCGCTGCAAGCACAAACCTTTAGCCACAGAACCAAAATGCAACTACTGCGGTCCTCGTTGCTCTACTTGCAGCAAAAAGGAGAAACATGAATTCAAAACGGATCCTTGTCCGAACACCTGTGGGTTTAGAGAACAATTATTTCGAGGTGATACTGCCACTGATGCATTCTGTAGAACAGTGTTTTCTGAACAATTCAAGAATGCTGTGGTGTTATCTCATAATGGATCTGGTTACGATAATTATTTTCTCATTAACTGGCTGATCTCCAATTCCATCCGTCCTGAAATAATTTTCAATGGGACAAAAATCATGTACATGTTGATAGAACGCGGGTTAAATATTAAAGTATTGGACTCCCTGAATTTCTTACCGATGAAGATATCGAAGATCCCAAAAGCATTCGGACTGAAGGAGCTGAAGAAGGGATATTTTCCACACTTTTTCAACCGTGATGAAAATCAGCATTATAAAGGCCCATACCCCGATATATCTTATTACGGTTGTGATTACATGAGTAAAGAAGATCGGACAGACTTCCTGAAATGGTACGACGATAACAAAGACCAGCTGTTTGATTTTGATAAAGAAATGAGAGAGTATTGCTGCAGCGACACGTCGATATTAAGAGAAGGCATACTTCGTTTTCGAGACCTGGTATTGGAAGTGACGGGGAAAGACACTCCTGGTGTTGACGTGCTGGATTATATCACCATAGCCAGTGTGTGTATGGGAATCTATAAATCTAAATTTCTGGAAGAGCAATACGAAATCGAAGTATTGGACCAGTACGGCCAAATACAACTTAAACCAATAAAATCGACAAAGCCGGGATTTGCGGTTTTAGAAGATAATGAATGGAAATCTTCAGAAGATTTTTTATCAGAACATCCACAGACCAAATTTGGTAAAAGAAAATTTGTCAAGAGTCCTTTAGCCCACGTTCCATCCGATGGATATATCAAACGATATAACCACAGCTGGAGTTCAATTGCATGGCTGGAATGGATCATGAAGAATGAAAAAAACCTCAATTCAGCATGCCCTTAATGGAGGAGAATATCGAATTCCCGGTACACAATTCCATGTGGATGGCTTTTGTTCCAGGAACAATGAAGTGTTTGAATTTTTAGGGGTATGTTTATTACATTTATTTTGAATAACCAATGGCACCGCCGCCGCCGCCGCCACCGCCGCGCGGTACAGAAAAACGCAATCCTAATAATAACGCGTTAATGAATCACGCGATACTAATTATAACGCGTTACATAATTACGCGATCCTTATATCATTTCGTGTTACTGAATCACGCGATACTAATCATGACGCGTTACGTTATCTCGTGATACTAACCATGAGATTCATATAATTCTATTTTTCGCGTCAAAAAAAAAGCCAAAAAAAAACCCAAAAAAAACCAAAACAACATTGTGATATAACGTTTAAAATTTTAAGTGTTGTGTATTTTTTCAGTGCGTTTGGCATGGTTGTAAAGTTTGTTTTCCAAATGATAGAGGAAATACTAAAACACAACTGACCAAACAGTCCATGGATGAATTGTATGTCATCACAAAAAAGAGAGAAAACACCATTAGACAACTTGGGTACGGATACAGAAAGATATGGGAACACGATTTCAATTCACAACGGTTGAAAAATCCAATTCTCAAGCTGTTTTGTGAACATTAGGATATTCAAGAACGGCTAGATCCACGGGATGCCTTTCAGGTACTTAAAAAATCTGCTGGTGAATTTTAAATATGCAAATTACAGCAAGAATGATAATTTCTTTAATACGGCTCTATCACGAAAATTATTAGAATGATGAATTTATTTTTAGCAATTCATTAATATTCAATTTTATTATAATTGTAAGAGGTTGCATACTTATTTTTAAACATATTGCAAAAACAGTTTTCTTTGTTATTTTGCAGGGTGGGCGCACAGATGCTTCCAAGCTATACTACAAGGTAAAAGATGACGAAAAAATAAAATATGTGGATTTCACTTCCTTGTATCCTTGGACGAATAAATACTGCAGGTATCCACTTTATCATCCAGAAATTATCACCGATAATTTCAAAGATCTGAGTCAATACTTTGGACTTTGTCGGTTGAAAATCCTTCCACCCAGAAACCTATACCATGCAGTTCTTGGATACCGCTGCAATGGTAAACTCACATTTCCCTTGTGTAGAACATGTGTCGAAACAACACATCAAGGTCAATGTACCCATAATACTGAACAAAGATGTATCATCGGTACTTATGCCACCCCAGAGATTCACAAAGCAAGAGAAAAGGGCTACCAGATCCTTAAAGTGTACGAAGTGTGGCACTTCAGCGAAAGTACACAGTACGACAAAACATGTAATTCTGGTGGATTGTTTGCAGACTACGTACAAATGTTTCTAAAACTGAAACAAGAGGCGAGCGGGTTTCCATCCGATTGTGTTTCTGAAACGGATAAACAAATCTATATTCAGCTTTACAAAGAAAACGAGGGAATCGACCTTCAGTACGACAATATAAAACCTAACCCTGGTTTGCGTAGTATTGCTAAGTTGTGTCTGAACAGCTTCTGGGGAAAGTTTGGACAACGACTCATTTTGAAAAAACATAGTTTTTTTCACGACACGGAAGTTGAAAAGTTCTTTCAGACACTCTCGGATCCTACTAAAGTAGTAGAAAATTTCCACATCATCTCTGAAGATACAGTTCAATTGGTTTGGACACAAAATGCAGCCTTTCCGCCAGTTGATGTTAAAACCAACATTTCCATTGCTATATTCACCACAATGTGGGCTCGGTTAAAACTGTATGACATATTGGACATGTTAGGTAATCGAGTCATCTATACAGATACAGATAGCTGTATATATGTTAGTCGTGACAATGAACCGGAACCCTCTCTAGGGAATTACTTGGGTGAGCTAACATCCGAAATTCCACCCGACGAAGGATATATCACAGAGTTTGTGTCAGGCGGACCAAAGAATTATGCATATAGGACACTGGCATCTTCTGAAACGTGTAAAGTTAAAGGTTTTACCTTGAATTATAAAAATTCGAATATAATTAACTTTCAGGCTGTCAAAGACATGATTACGAGTGACATGTCTACAACTAGAACATTGACGAATCCAAATAAAATTTGTCGTCTACCTCACCAGAGAAAAATTTACAGCAGAATGGAGGAAAAGAAATACACTTTTAACTATGACAAGCGTGTCGTTCTAGACAATTTTGACACCGTACACTAGTGACCAAAAAATCATCTAAATCGGCCATTTAAGACCTATTTTTGTTGAAAAATACTGAACAGAAATCTGTTCAGACTTATCAAGACTTTCAGTAGAATAATTAGATTTTCTCCTTTCAACGTCGTTTCAGACTCGTTAAGATCGATTAAGGAATTTAAGATTGTACCCTGTCGAGGGTTGTTCAGATGCGTTAAGATCATGTTGGACATGTTCAGATGATTAGTAGATTTAACTGTTAAGATGTGTTCAGATGTTGTCAAGTTCGTTAAGTCTAGTTGATATGTCAATAATTGAAGTCAAAAATAGTAAGTGTTTTTAACAGGGATTGTTTCCCTTAGCTAATAGACTTAAAAAAGACAAGCGAGAAATGTAAAAACTTAAAATATATGTAAAATTTTCATAATTACAGGTTCTGAATTTTTTGGAAAACAGGAAATATAAATAGATTAAAATTATATAAACATAAACAAATTGGATTAACGAACATATATGAATATTGACACATGTACATACATTAAGGAAATAAATAAAAAAACAATAAATAAATAAATAAATAAATAAATACTTGGTCTCTGTTTCATTAGAATTATGTAAAAACGAAGAAAGGAGTAACAAAAACAATCATTAGTAATTTTAAGCCAAGTTTAAAAAAAAAATACTCTAGCAGGTAAAAATAAAAAGACAATTTTTGTTTATGGTTACAGATAATTAGTTTTTGTCAGAACTCCAGTGCGCCTGGTGCACCAAAGAATGACAAGGTGCAGTAAAAACACGAAAATGGGAATAAGATAAATTAAAAGATATTCAAAAATACAAAAAAAAAATGTTTAGGTTTTTGATGTACCGGCTGCTCCTTGGGCCAACTGACATGTGCATGAACATTCTTTTCTGTTTAGTTTAGTTTAAACATATTTATTTATCCTGGATTGGGAAACAAGCTTGATGCTTATATAAATCCCTCTCCAGCTAGCAGATTGCGAGTGTGGCCTTTGTAGCGGCCCCCATTGAGCCTACTCTTATCGAAATCTACAAAGGGGTCTTTAACGTGCATGGGATATTGCTCTTCACATACACGGGACAACCTTTTTCGTCCCTTCCGAAGGACTAGCATCGTTCCTTGGGACCATCCTCGCAAATGGCGTCAAGAGAGAGTCGAAAATTGGTTCATGAAATTTTCACCCCCGGACGGGATCGAACCACGAACCTCGGTGTTAGTAGCCCGACGCGTTGACCACTACACCACCGGCTCTCTTTTCTGTTTAAATACGAGAGTGTCAACTGATTTGAAGTATTTGTCCATAGGCATGAAATCATAAAATATATAGCGTTTACAACTGAAAATTAAAAAAAAACAAACAAAAAACGACAATGGCATTTTATTTTAACCAAATTATATGAATAATTATGAATTAAAATAAACTTAATTCATGAAATTAGATCATGCATCTTTTCTATATGTATTTAAGAAAGTGTATTTATTTGTAGATTGATACATTTCAAATATAATCCGTACACATGTTCCAGTCTCAATTTCGTGTACAAGTCCTATAATATACGATACCAAATATGGTTTATTTTGTATTTATGAAAATAATAAAAATAAAGTGCACCAGTAATCTTGTATGTTTGATTTTGTTTAAAATCCTAACGGTAGAAAAAAATGCTTTGCAACCTGGATAAAGCAACGTATGTAAAGATTATGTTGCTGCTGAGAAGACTGAACAACTTTGTGTTTTTGTTACGACTCGGTCGTACGGACGGAAAATAAAAAAAAATATGGTCCTATATCTTCAATCAAGATCACGTTTTCATTGTCGGGAGGTCTCGGGTGCAAGTCGCAAATAATTAATCCAATTGACGTATACTTAACATTGCTGAACAATGAAACATAGTTAGCCCAAAATTTGTCTCCTCTCTAGCTATGTTTGTTATACAATGACACCACCTAGCTATCGAATCTAGCACCACAAACTAGTTACTGCCAATTCAAGAGTAACCTCGGTGTTGTTTATTTAAGGTAAAGCAGATTATTCTTGCTAATAAATACCCTTGTTTTCACTTTTTAAATCGACACAAGTCAAACCTAACTCTAATTTACCCCCAACGGGTATTACTTCATGTATCCCATGAGTGAGTGAGTGAGCTGGTGTTTTACGCCCGTGCAACGCTATATAGGTGAACATAAAAAAGGTGATAAAATGAACATGAAATGATGATGATAAATGAAATATGGGGGTAGGGTGGGGTGGGAAACAAAGGAACGGCAAATTTTGAAGAACAACAGAAAAAGGGGAGAGATGGGTAGGGGCGGAAAATTTAGCCTATGTGGTGCACTACTTGGCGGTTCACAAAGGGGTCTTTTGCGTGCATGAAGCGTGGCACTCTCCACACACGTTGGCCCACTATGGTCAGCGGTGAGGGTTTCCGTATTACATGTATTATAGACCTGACAACCCCCGCGGACGAGGGCTACCCTATTCCGCCACCTAGGGTACACACTTGGTCGCTCTGTGGGCTGAGCACCGACCCGACGTCAGAATCCCAAGACCCTTAGTCGACTCGTCCGACAAGCTAGGCTCTGCTGTGGTGGGTCTATTCGCCATCCGGGCCCCGCACGGGACTAATATATCCCAATAAATTTTCTTGACGGGAAAGTAATCAATTCAATAGACTCGTGAATACTGGCTGAAAATCCCTACTAGAAACCAGGATTTTGCACCATTTTATCCAGATTTTCAAGAGGCCTTAAGCGGCTTTCAACCCTCAATTTATGCTTTGCATAAAAAAAAATCGCTGCAATCAGCGCTTCACTTTTCCCTCAAATTATTTACATCCTATGACGGCCATGCTTCCTTACCTAATGGAATTTAGTTAATTGAAAGCTCGTGGTGGAAAAGGGAAAAAAATCTGAGATGTGTAAAGCATATAAATTCACTGTGTAAAATGTATTTAATCATATCTACAAAAATAAGTCATTTGTAAGTAAATAATATTTTTCATTATTGTCATCAAGTCTAGCTAGATCAAAAGAGTATTTATTCATATCTTAAACTTTCCCCCAAGATTGCTAGTTTAAAAAAAATGAAATAACAAAAATCAAGAAGAATAGCAGTATGAGCACAAAATACCAACACTTAGTTCAATATGAGATAGTGACTTTAATTCCTGTGACTTTTTAAAACATTTTGAAGAAAAAATATCGTTATTACACGTATTCTTTGAAAATCACACTGATATATTGAACAAAAAACATAGCCGTAAAATACAGTTTGTAGCAACACCGTGCGTAACGTCATGTGTCTTTTTTTTCCTGTGACATTTTTATCGTCCTATCAAAGCTGTGACCTTTTTTTCCTGTGACTTTCTATCCGAATCCCGGACCGCTAATTTACATGTATGTGTATACTCTGTACTATATAGATAACATTATTTCTGTTCTAGTGAACTATCTAATCTTTTGTTTGTTTTGAGTGTATGTCTTGTTTTGATCGGGCGTAAAACATCAAACAATTATAGCCGAACGGTGTCTAACTCAAGCCCTTTTCGTCTCTGTATAGGACTTCGGCGGAACAAGGCTTTAACTCGTCCAATGCTGATAATTCTCCGCTATTCGCTGTCCAGTTCACAAACCTTTAAAGGATGCTAATTAATTTCCTGATAAACATTTTCAATGAATCAATACATGTAAAAATTTATAATTTGACAACCAACTTCCTACTGTATATCAGCTGGGAACCAGTCTATACCGGCCTTTATCTTCAGATAACAGCGGGTTTCCAGCCTATGTGGCCCGGCTGAGACTATTTGAAAAATACTATCAAAACTTTAAATTCGGAGCTTTTGTGACGCAATTATTATACTTCTAATTACCAGGTTTTTCGTCTATGATAAGAAACAAAAGGTGCAGCTTTCTAAATATCAATATACATTTTTATGATAAGCCATCTTTAATCTTACCCTACCCCCAACAAAAAAACAACAATAAAACATAAAGCAGTTCGATCAACCATAGATATAATATACGTAGATAAAGCTCCCGACACACATCTGTTGCAGATGATATTCGCCGACTTTTGATCACCCACTTGATATTCGGGCGTTATACATGGCGTTAAATTTTCGGATAACGTAGAAAATATTTGGAAAATAAAAGAATTTTCAATGATATATAAAAAAGAAAAATCAGTTGCAATACATTTTACAGCAGGAATTTATCCATGGAGAATACTTAGGTTTTTTTCGTCCCCAGTTTTTTTTTCAAAATAATGCAAAGTTTTTTTCTAAACATTTTCCAATTCTGCACGAATTCGCATCCGAAAGTAAGAAAAGAAGTCCATCATGACAGTTGCTCACCTATCTGTCAGTATATATAAGAAGCTGCCATGTAGATTATGTTGTCTGCATGTTAAAATGTATGTGTTTCTCTGCTTTATGTTTTGGGGGTTTTTTTTCGCTAGGTGCTAAAAAATCCCAATCCCCATGCTAAAAATACAGCAGTAAAAATACATAGTCTTTTTTCCGCATTCCTGTAAAGAATATATATATTGTTTGGGATTTAAAAATTGCAAAAAATATAAATATCATTTCAAAGACGAAATCTCTGCAACTTGAACCCAACAACCAAGCTCATGTAAAAATGACCAACACTTAAACATTGACCTGTATATGAGGGTATCGCGGAGAATAACCGGCTACAGCTAACACTGGAAATCTGATGACAGTCCGTAAAATCTATTCCACACTAATTAAAGCTTGTGAGGTTTTTCTACAATCTTAATAAGAAAACAACATCGCAAAGTAAAAAATTATTACGTCGGACATAATAAATATTTGCCTTTTGAAGTAAGGAATTCATTGTGTTCTACACGATCGCTTCATTTAATAAAGTATATTTATGAAATGTTCTTTTATAAATGAATTGTCTCGTATACATGTATACATAAAAGAAAGAAAGGCTCATTGTATAAGTTTTTGATTTCATTTATGAAGATACAAAACCATTGCAGTTTGTGATATTTTTTATATTCTCTCGATGAAAAGGATAACATTCAAATGAATATTTGAAGATTCGACGCGCTTACACTCTTATATAACTGGTGTCACTAGATTGCCATATGTTACTTCTAATAAGTCAACTTTGTCTCATTTATAGGAAATTACAGAAAAAAGGTAATCTCAGTTTAAAGGAACATGTATCCAGGTTTCTTTCCCAGCAAATTATATTTTCTTATGGCGTATGGATATAATTGTGTCAGTTTTCCTCCACCGATTTTTATCAAATAAACTTGAGCAAATAGGTCTTCTCATGCTGTGTTTGGTTACTTGCATCCGTATACCTTATCATCAAGAGGTTACATGTAATTACTTAATTATTACACCACTGATAAAGCCAGTCATCGATAATCTAAGATTAATTATCATGTACCCTCGATTTTCATTAGTTTGTCGGCGAATATCATCTGCATTAAAGACATCGCAACGCAGTGCCGCGCGTTTGATATATCAAAGGAAACTGTGGGGTGCGTGGCGTGGCGCAAACTTCGAGCTTTAGCTATCTATATATATATCATCTATATTAATAGACTTTTTACTATGTTCGGATTTTATTCCTTTCACAATCTACTACATGATAAGTTTTTGTTATAAACTTAAACAATAAACAGTGTACTATATCACTATTGAATATTTCATTTTTCTGTGATGCTATGGGGGAATGGGGGGGGGGGACAAAACGTAAAAAAAAAAAATACGGAATATTGCCGATATTGATTTAAAATTACTAATTAACAATACTTTCGTTTCTATCCCCAATATTAATTAAGCAACCTTCAGGTAGATAGAATAGATAAAGATAATAAAACAAGAAACGAAACAATAAAAATAAAAAGGAGTTAGCAAAATGTTTTCAACTGCAGTCCAAGAAATAGCGTATTCAGGTCCGAATTCTATCCCAATATTTTTAAAACCGGAATTATCTGATGATCACTGAAAGATCAACTTCGATACAGGTATATGGTATGTGTTACATAGTATATATTTTAAGCACCCTTCGGGTAGATAGATAAAAAAGTGTTTTTATTTCAGAAAAGGAAAATGTACTTTTTTCCTTTTTATACACGTCAACTAGCTTGTTAACATGGTCATTTTTTCACATTTTGTGGTTTAAATCTGTTCTATTTGACCTAAAAAAAAATGTTGTATTTGTATATATTTGATACATTTTAATGTACATATTGGGGATAAATCCCCACTTTTTGGTAAAATTCAAAGAAAAAAAGTTGAAAGTTAATTATAGTTTAATTGAAACGACACAAGTCTACAAATAGTTAGTATAGTAACAATGCAATGGGGATAAATCCCCAATTGTGTTTAACATTAACACCGATCAGCTCATAGCGGGGATATATCCCCAGTTGTGTAAAATTTAGATAACATACAACTTTAAGCGGGGATAAATACCCAATCACATGGTAGACTAAAATTTAGTAGTCGATGTGGTGAACTTGATGTAGTATTACAACAGCATAAAATATAACTGACTTACATTAATTTTGATTGGGGATATATCCCCATTTCAAGTTATATATAAACAGACTAATGAAAAGAATCTCTTTATAATCGACAAACAATAGATAAATTGAGCATTGACCACAGTGGGGATAAATCCCCACTAAATTATCAAATGATCAATCGCCCCAAATGTATATATACTGTATATATAAATTCTAATTTTATGATGAGAGGGATAAAAAATATTAAGATAGTACATTTAAAAAACATTTGTGATAACCAAATATATACATTTAAAATTTTGCCCTTTAACAAATCATTTTAGCTTGCATTGAAATTTCATTTTTGTATGTTTGTATTGGAATAAATTTATAAAACAAAAATCATCTCTCTCTCATTAGTGACTCTCCAAAAATGAACAATAACGAGAGAATTTGTTTATAACAAACCAACCCGACACACAATTTTCTTCATGCCTTTAAGCATGAGAGACAAACAATGCACACTTTCTTAAACATGCAAAAAACATAATAATACATTATTCCGTCTTTCTCACCATCATCCATGTGGTTTTCACTTTGGTGATGCTCATGAGTTACAAGAACTGAGCAAATATATTGCAAATATAAAAAAAAGTCATTTATGCAACGCATGTCGGAATTGGTCAATATGTATATATATAGACAATAGTATTAAATGTCTATAATACAGTTTTAGGCTTAAAATAACGAAAGAATGTGTCCATGGGACACGGATGCCCCCGCTGGCCCCAAACAGGAAGTTGATTTATGACAGGTCTGAAAATCGCTAAGGACATACAGTTTGTCATCCTGATCCATCCTACTAAGTTTCAAAACATTCTGGTATACAGTTCCAGTGAGAAAAGATTGACGGAAATTTTTATATCATATACTTTAAAATTGGCCTAAGTCCCAAACAGGAAGTAGGTGTCCGACAGGTCTAAAAAGCACTTAGGACGTCTAGTTTGTCATACTGAATCATCCTACCAAGTTTCAAATCATTCTCATAGTCATGTTCCCATATTTTAACATTGTCCTAAGTCCTAACCAGGAAGTAGATGTCTGACATGTCTCAAAATCGCTTAGGCCGTATAGTTTGTCATACTCAACCATCCTACCAAGTTTCAAATCATTCTCATGTATGGTTTCTGAGAAAAGCTTGACGGAAATTCGTACGGACGTACGGACGGACGGACATGAGTAAAACGTAATGCCCTCCGACATGTCGTCGCGGGGGCATAAAAAAGTTTGCCACATTAATCTATATATTTGCATAAAGCATCTTTTTTGCATCCTGCATTACATTTTTTATGGATTTTTAAGTGCAGGTTTTGGAGTTCTGATGTAATCTTTGAGTGTATGTCAGTGGAAAGATTAATAATATATTATGCACTTGTTATTCTCATTAATCTATAAATTTAAAGAGATTCTGTCTATTTAATACTAGAAAAACAAAATGTCTATGTTTTCCGTTTAAACAAATGGTTTTCTTATTGTATATTGTGTTGTTTGTCTTTGTTTTGTAATTTTCATTCAGTCCATTATAAGAAAGCTTTAGCGTCTGCATTGACCCCTCACCACAGTTGTAGATAACTTTCTTATGTTTACGAAAAGAGATTGACTGGTTGTCCTAATTATGCTTGTGATCAATATAAGGAACTCTCTAGGGCAATATTAAAAACGATTGCTCATTGGAAGAAATACATGTAGAGAAACGAGCATCACAGTTTTATGAAAATAATATTACACAAATTTAAAAAAAAAAGTATACGCTTTGTTTTTATAGTATTGAATTGTGTTGATAATTTCATTGTTATCATTACCTTAGAGTAATATTTTTAAAAGGGAATAACACACCATATAGTAAACATCAATTATTTACACTAATGAAGAGGTTGTCTTGACAGGCTGATAACCTCTATCTATCCGTAATAAAGCCATAAAATCCTCATCCGACAAAGCAAACGAGCTACTATAAATATAACACTAGCTATTAATTTACTTCTCTATGTTATAGCTTAACCGTCTGAAGAAAACACTGCACAATCAAAATTCATTACAATATTAATAAATAAAAGCTACGTAATGAGAACGATTTTTGCCGTTATTAAATGGTGCTGAGTGGCTTTTTCAAAAACGAGTTCTACTTAAAAGATGTTTAACTGTATTTTCTTTAAAGAAAAATAGAAGTTGGTAAATTTAGCATGCATTTCACTAGAAATTACCTTTATTGTTTGTAATTCCATGTTTTATCTTGAAAAAGATTGTACTTCTAATAAGTAGTCTGTGACGTTGTCTTGATGATTATTCTACAACCATGAATTTTAAATCAATGTTTTAGCGGATAATCGAATGAATTATTGTTATCCATTTTTAAAACGATAATTTTAGCCTCTAAAAAGCCTTTCTTTTCAAAACAACCAATGTTAAATTGTGTATTTTAAGCTCTCCTTATAATTGAAGTCGTAGTAACAAACTTTTTTTGGTCAAAGTTTGACCATAATTTCCAATTATAATACTTAGTGTAATTGGTAATCTTATCAGTATATAAAATGGCTTGACCTCCCCTATGGAATCTCAATAATCTCTTATAATATTTTATAACCGATATAGATATCCACAAGATATTGTGTACATGTTGAAATATTTAAGTATTTAGCCACTGGTTTGTTGACATAAATCAGACGAGACAGTAACATTAGTACGTCAGTCAATATGAAACCACTTACATCTAGATTTAATTATAATTGGTTCTTCATTACATGAAATTGATACCAAAAAAAAATACACTGAAAAGTTACGACCTATCCTAACTAAAGCGGGAACTTAAGAACAATAAGACAACCACAAATTAATGAATTATCATCTACGATTACAATACAGTGCACATAACGACTTTAAAAATGGATTAATTAATAAGAGTTTGTGTTTACTTACAAAAATAATAGACTGTCACCTGTCAAAATGCACTCTGACTATTAATTATATTCTTCATACATAACAAACATTCATATTCAAAAGGCTTTGCATCCGTAGCTCATTTTACGTTTGCTTCTGTCAAAAGTTCTTTCTGAATCAAAATTGACTAGACCCGATTCCTGGTTGTCATCATGCTGTACCTTGTTGTACACAAGAAATGTTATGTTTGTGGATTTCATCTCTATCTAGGTTTGTCTTTAAGCTATTGTAATTACAATTGCTTATCTTCTATTTCAGAAAATTTCCTACCCTTAATAGATCTTTCGACTAAGGACGATCTTGAATTGTACATTCACGTTAAAAATGAATTAATTTTTTTTGGCAACAAGCATTGTTGTATTTCGTAGTAATGCTAGCAAAATTTTGTTATGAGAATGAAAGTTGTAAGTGACATTTTAGGATGTCAGACTAATAGGTTGTTGGACTATCGGGGTGTCGGAATATCGGGGCTGCCCCATTCAAACTTCGGTAAAGGTAAAAGAAAATAGAAATAAGATCTTCTAAATTTGAAATTAAACATCGAATAGTGGATAAACGTAGGTCAACTGTGGTATGATGACAAATGTCTCCGTACGCCCGTCTGTACATTATAAAATAAATTCCCTCAGCTCCTCTAATAGACGATAAAGAGATGTGGAATAAGTGTACGCGACACAACCAACATTAAAGAAACGGCAATTTAAAAAATCACAATGGAAAACAGCCAGTAGTCTTCAACATGACCAGAGGTCACTGCTCGTTGTCTTGCATTCGCCCAAGACTAAAAATACAACCCATAAGATTCAAACAAATCCCTAGATTATCGAAGAAAGGCCCTTTTCAAGTTTGGCCTTCGTCCCAATCTTTTATGGAGCCTTCTGTTTATTTTTCATTCTTTAAACCCTTCACATTAACATTCAAAATATATTTTTTCCTGCAGACGTTTAGATAACAATCGGATTCAGATTATAGAAATCGGATCATTTCAACAGCTATTATCGCTTCAAGAACTGTAAGTAATTTGTAAGAAATCGTCAACAAAGGAAATAATGAATCATACAGAATTTTGATAAACCCCATAAAAATCGACACCTTATGAGATAGATAATGTAATCTATTGTCTTCCTTTATAGAATGATAAAATGACCGTTTTCATATTTAGTAACTTATTTCGATGGAAAACTAAGTAAACCACTAATTGTAGTCCAGCTTATGCAAGTGACCTTATCACGGTGTACAACCGAACAGTAAGCGATCACGGAAGGTGAAATCTGTCTTGTGGTAAAATCTTAGTTGATTTTAGCAATTTGTAAGATTTTGCATTGAATTTAAGTCCTTACTCCACCGAAACTTAATTCTAACAAGAGGCTCCCAAGAGCCTGAATCGCTCACCTGAACTACACAGATACATATATTTGTAAATATTATTGTGCTTAACCATATGGGATTTAAATTTATGAAATATCTTGGTTAGTTTTCAAGTTATTGGGCTTAATAAGTGCAAATTTGGCAAAAATAAGGAAAAAGAACAATAACTCCCACATCAGCAGTCAGATCTTTTCCGAAATTTCAGGACAGGTAGATCTTAATATGCTGATCACTTTTTGATTCTTACACAATTTTGATATCTGAAACCAGCTTTGAGTTATTAGCAAAACAAGAGTTGACACTAAAGTATGTCTCGCCTGTCGGCGCCATCACAGAACTCATTGAAGGTCTAGCGGGCCTTTGGAAAAGTTAAGGTCAAGGCCATGTGACAGGTGACAGAATTCCATTTAACCATCTCAAAAATGTCTGAAGTGTGTTCTAAATACCATAGTTATTGAGAAACAATGAAAAAAGACCAACATTAACTAAGTCATTCAACCATGAAAATGGGATCAACGTCACATTACATGGTGATATATCAGTTGTGTATACCATAATTACCAAATATCAGATGCCTAGCTATAATATTATACTTTTCACTTAACTCATTTTCCACCCAAAAATCATCTAAGTTGACAAAGTCACTGAACCATGAAAATGGGGTCATGGTCACACAACATGGTGTCAGTTGTGTAGACCAAAACCCTGAATGTCTGTATACCAAATATCAGATGCCTAGCTATTATACTTTTAACATAATTTATTTTCCACAAAAGTTTTAATTGTTCCAAAAAATCTAAGTCGACAGAGTCACTGAACCATGTAAATTGTGTCAAGGTCACAGGACATGGTTTCAGTTGCATAGACCATAACTCCAGGTGACTGTATACCAGATATCAGATGCCTAGCTATTATACTTTTCACTTAATTCACTTTCCACAAAAGTCTTACAAAGAGGTATTTTGGCCCGAAAAAACATCTAAGTTCACAGAGTCAGTGAACCATGAAATTGGGGTCAAGGTCAAATGGCATGGTGCCATTTGCGTAGACCATAACCTTTACTGTCTGTATACCAAATATCAGATGCCTAGCTTTTATACTTTTCTTGGAATTCATTTTCCACAAAAGTCTTACAAAGGGGTTTTTTGGCCCGAAAAAACATCTAAGTTCACAGAGTCGCTGGACCATGAAATTGGGGTCAGGGTCAAACGGCATGGTGCCAGTTGCGTAGACCATAACCTGTACTGTCTGTATACCAAATATCAGATGCCTAGCTACTCTACTTTTCTTGGAATTCATTTTCCACAAAAGTCTTACAAAAAAGTTTACGCCGTCGCCGTCGCCGCCGCCGCCGCCGCCGCCGCCGGAAAGTAATACCTATGTCTCGCCTTCAGCACTTTTGTCTCCCATCAGAATTTTGATATCTGTTACTGTTTTTGAGTTATTTGCAAAAAAACTGTAATTTGACCCCTATGTTCTATTTTAAGCCATGAAGGCCATATTTTTTGACGAATCAAAAATCCGAACGATAGAATAGTAGCAATAATGCTATTTAACAACTGTGCCAAGTTTGGTTGAAGTTGGATGAATGTTGTCAGACAAGTTAATCTTTAAAATTCAGGGTGAAAGTAATGAAAAATGGTAAATTTTGACGCTTTAAGGGCCATAACTCCTAAAAGAAATGGTTCTACAGCTTTGACCTAATTACATGAAATGTAGATCCTGATGTGCTTAATCATATGCAATTTGAATTTTTAAAATATCTTGTATAGTTTTCAAGATATAGGGCTAAATAAGTGCAAACTTTTGAAAAAATCCAGAAAAAGGGCAATAACTCCTACATTGGTTGTTGGATCTTTTTGAAAATTTCTGGGCAGGTAGATCTTGAGGTGCTGATCACTTTTCCCCTTTTCCAGAATTTTGATATCTGTGACCGTTTTTGAGTTATTTGCAAAAAACTGTATTTGACCCCCCTGTTCTATTTTTAGCCATGGCGGCCATGTTTTTTTTACGAATCTAAAATCCGAACAATAGTTTTGTAGGCCATACCCTAAAGATCAACTACACCAAGTTTGGTTTCAATTGGACTTATGGTGTCAGAGGAGTTAACGTTTGAAAAAGTTTACGGACGGACGACGGACGTCAAGTGACGCCAATAGCTCACCGGGCTAAAAAAAATGAAAGAATCAATGTGCTTATATTAAATTTATCAGTATTCAAATTATCAATATGGATATATGGATTGTTAAAATTTTCGAAATTATCTTATATCTTAGAGTTTTAATGTGCTCCGCACGTTCTTCGTAGATTATCTTATCATAAAAGCAAACGACTATTTTATGACTCGGATATATTTTCCGCACTGACTGGTTGTCAACGGCAGATTTTTCCCAAAATTACAACGTCATTGGAAAGCTTTCTAAGAACAGTTTGGACATTTGCAATAAAAGGTTTAACAAGTGACTTGCAAAAGTAACTGTTTTTTCTTTTTATTGCCATCACTTCGAGTCCGTCGTCGTTGTCGTCTATCGTTCGTTAACAATTTTTTCTAAAAAATATTCTTTTCTAAAACAACTTAATATCATAATATAATGAAATTTTGTATAATTAATTCATAGGGTGTCCTGCACAAAAGTTGTGTTTCGATATTTGATCCGTCAAAATAACATTACCATCGTTGAAAAAACGGGATTTCAGACTACTGGTTTTGGCATGAAATTCAAAAAGTATAAGACGCAACTTACCTTCTTCAAAATCAGAGGCTCTACCAAGTCTCCATTAAGTGGAGTGTGTCAGATGGGATAACATACCTTTTAAGGTAAAAAAACATATTTTTTTTGCGTTTTTGTCCTAAATAATGAAAATTATTGCAGATAGAAAAAAGCTGTTGCTTGCTTTAACCTTCAGCTTATTGAGCTCTACAAAAATCTCCTTATGGTTAAAGATGTCAGATGGTTACTTTATAAATGTTATGACCCTTTAAAGGTATAAACAGTCCTTTTCACGTTGTTTGAAATAAAAACATTTGCAGATAGAGAAAATCTGTCGCTTGCTTAGACTTTCAGCTCATTAAGCTTTACAGAAATCCCCATCAGGTCGAATATGTCAGATGATCCCTTATAGGGGTTTTTACCCTTTAAGGTTCAAAAATATTTTTTTCATGTTTTGCCTTATAGAGTGATGAGTATTTCAGATAGAGAAAAGCTGTTGCCTGCTTAAAACTCATTGAGCTCTAAAAGTCAACCTCCACTGGCTGGCGGTAATCATATGACCATTATAGGGGTAAAAGCTCTTAGAAGATACCCTTACAGATTAAGAACCAGTTGAGCTATTCAGGCTACTTTGAGCCTCTTTTTGGTAATCACCCTTCCTTTTATAAGCCTTGTGGATGGATATCCATTTTGTTAAAACATAAACATTGTCATCTTCGAATCCAACAGTAAAGACTTTTTCTTGAAAGTAATAGATTAGCCATATGAAAAATGACATAACTTATTATAAAAATGTGAAAAAAAAACTTATTAGCCTTTCACACAATTATAGAATACAACAGAATTACAATGTTATTGAATTGTTAAATTAAGGAATGACGAATAATAATTTTGACTTTTTATTCAACACAGAAAATTAATCGTAAACCCACAATGAAAAATGATCAATTAATCTGTCAGTAAACGATTACGCAATCAATACAAAACATAATTTTTATCGTAGCAAAATTTATTGTCTGGAAGTGTTGTCATTTTCATTGCAATGAAGATAATCCATCTAATCGCAACCTTGGACATTTATAAAAAAAAGTAATAATATCATGCATTTTATGAGTAAATTCAACGTCTGTGCTAAGGGGTGAAGGATTCCCCCTCAACTGATGATCAATAAAAAACAGTTAATTTTTCTGAATACTCGATCAAACGCTATAAAATTCCGAAAATGAACATAGTATAAATACAACTCTCTTTTGTTCCTAGTCGACTGCGCAGAGCCTTCATACAGCCTTAAAATTACAAAAAAATTTTGCCCAAAAAACACACAACTATGATTTTACCTTTAGACAATATACGTGGTCGGTTACTGTCCGGTTGTACCCTGTGCTTATACAGGCAGACATTCTGTATGGGTTTTCATTGTTTGAAATACTAGTAGCTTTAAATATTTTCCAGGTCTTAAGACCTGTTCTGTTAATTAGAAAAGCACTACATAAATATATTATATCAAATTTGTCGATTTTAAAGGATCAATCTCTGATTTTTATGAATAAATGAAAAACACCAGAAAAATGAAGACCGCAATGGTCCTGACTTAGTAATGGATCTTTAGATAACATTGCGGTTGAAACCTGTTTTTATGGCAATAAACATAATTGAATCCTACTTCTATTATTCCTTTTGGAGTTTTTTTATATTTTTTATTATTATTTATTGTTTCTTTCTATAAAACAGGGATCTTTACAACAACGACTTGTCTGTTATCCAAAGAGGAACATTTGACAATCTTCATGTTCTACGTGACTTGTAAGATTTCTTAATATAAAAGTTTCTTCTGTTATGCTTGCATTTCAACATTTTATTTTGATGAGAACGACAAAAACCATATCAGAATAATTAATAAATTTGATATAACAAACCTTTATTTGCATAAAGTCATAATTTCTTTGAATATTATTACACATGTATAATTTTTTGTCATATCTTTCAAACATGACCTAAAACAGGTACTGTTTCGTATTTTTTTAACCATCAACAGTTTGTACGGCGTCCTAATAATGGTTGAATGGACAAATCTGAATTTAGTGTAGCTTATTATTGTTAAAAACTTTGTTGTAATTAGGTACATATAAAACATTTGTCTACTTTTCAAGTAAACCCATCTTACAGTTAAGGTAGTACAGTGGTCTCAAACTGAGCATCTATACTGATTATGTTACCAAATTTAAGCAAAGGCAAAAACATTTTATTATTTTGCTATTTCACTTTACGAAGATTGTTACTATCATGATAAATTATGGAAACAAAATAAGTTCGAAACAAAACCTAACTGTTATATTAATTTTAAAACATGTACCATCCCTTTCTTCAAGGGAGATAATTTGTTAAAATGTGTAGGTAAAATTCAGTTTTTCCATTTTTTTTAATAGAAAATGAACGGTGACCCCATGACTTTATACCTTTACTTCAAAGAACTTACCAAAATTGACGTTTTGACAAAACATAACAAAAATCTATCCCGTGAAATTTAATACTTTTGACAAAATTTAAGTTAGTTAGTTAGTTAGTTATTGCTTTACTCCCAAGCAGGACGATTTCGGCTATATCCGGGAGGTGAACATAAAAGTGGTGATGCAATGAACATGAAATGATGATGTAGTGGAGAATATGGGGACACAAGGCCAATCGGTTAGGAGAGTTTTGACTGCCACTGGAAAATGGAGTGATGCGTAGTGACGGGAAATTTTGCCTCCTGCATGGGGATCCTACGGGTCCTACTCTTACCGAGACCTGCAGCAGGGTTCTTTAGCATGCGAGGAAGGTGACATTTTTCCAAAAACGGATCACCACTATGGTTAGCAGTCAGGTTATCCGCATAATCGCCTGACGACCCCGCATCTCTCGATGTCAGGGCTGCCCCATTCAACCACCTGGGGCACACATCCCAGTCGCTTTATGGGCAAAGCGGCCTGACCCGATGTCAGGTTTCTGAGCGATCTTTAGTAGATTTTTTTCGACAAGCTTAGCGCTGGTGCGGGCCTATTCGCCACCCGGAACCCGCAAGGGTATACAAAATTTAATTTTTGACTATTTTACTACCTTAAGGTGCTCCCCCATCTGTAAAAGGAGCGATTCAACGGACGGACAATCATGTCTTATAACGATGTATCAGTTAATCAAAGTTTTTAAACTCAAAAAACCAAAAAAAAACTGCCGTATTTTGGTAGCATGATTTTTATGATTATCTGAGTCTTCTCTTTTTTATCTTTATCAGGTATTTATCCAACAATAAACTGTCCGTGATAGAAGAAGGGATATTCAACAATCTTGCAGCTCTTCAAAATTTGTAAGATTTTAGAATTTAAATATGTTGTTGTTAAAAATATACAAGATATATAGCTTATGATTGTTGAGAGCAATTTGCCTAGAAATGTCCTTTGATTTTATGATTGCTTAAATATTTTTTTACAAAAGGGACTTTTTTAATTATTTTTTTTTTGTACTGAAATGATGTTATTGACTTAGACCATGGGCCAATTGCAGAACCGCAAGCAGTGCCAAATGGCATCGTTGAAGGCTGCCGGCGGTTGTCCATTGTGTTTTTTCTAAATTGCCGTTTAATTGTGGACTGTGTTGCGTACACTTTTTCCACATCTCATTATTTTCTATTAGTTTTCAATGTATAGCTAATATGAGGGCGATGGACATAAACGGTTATTTATTACTTGGTTGCTGTTTTACCCTTAAGCAGCACAACTTTTGCTATATCCAAGAGGTGAACAGTAAAGTCTGATAAAATGAATACGAATTCAAGATCAATGTGATGAAATGAAATGAAAAAGTAAAACACGAGACTATATAGAAAACAATGAAATATTAAAGACCTTCTATAAAGCGTGTTTTCTAAGTGATGATTTGACAACACGGAAGTACAAAGGCTACCATATATAACAAATTTGGAAAGTACCTTCGCCGTTTTTTTTTGCGCTTAGCAAGTTAGTTAGTTAGTTAGTTAGTTATTGCTTTACTCCCAAGCAGCACGATTTCGGCTATATCCGGGAGATGAACATGAAAATGGTGATACAATGAACATGAAATGATGATGAAGTGGTGGAAATGGGAACAAAAGGCCAATCGGGTAGGATAGTTTTGACTGCCACTGGAAAACGGAGTGATGGGTAGGGACGGGAAATTTTGCCTCCTGCATGGGGATCCTACGGGTCCTAATCTTACCGAGACCTGCAGCAGGGTTCTTTAACGTGCGAGGTACGTGACATTTTTCCCAACACGGTGCACCACTATGGTTTGCGGTCAGGTTTTCCGCATTATCGCCTGACGATCCCGCATCTCTCGATGTCAGGGCTGCCCCATTCAACCACATGGGGCACACATCCCAGTCGCTTTGTGGGCAAAGCGGCCTGACCCTGATGTCAGGTTTCTGAGCGCTCATTAGTGGACTTTTACCGACAAGCTTTGCGCTGCTGTGGGCCTATTTGCCTCCCGGGCCCCGCATGGGACGCGCTTAGCAAGTCATTCGGTCGCAACTTAAGTTAAGCAATGCTGTGGGTCTATTAACCATCCTGGCCACACACACACAGTATGTTTGTTTAATGTACAGTTGATAAAATTTTAGTCATAATCAAAAGAACTTATAGAAATAAAAAAAAAATATGTAGACCCATCCAAAAAAACGACACTCATAACACAGAAATATGTATGTCATGCAAAAAGGAGGCTAGGGGTTCTAAAACGGAGCATCTTCTTTAGTCATCTTGCAAATTTTTGGCCTATATTTCAGTTTTAAAGACTAGTTACAGCATAAATAATGTGAAATGAAAGAACCTTAGTGAGCACGCTCACATACCCCACGCGTTCTGCTATTTGACTATATAAATTAACCTGGAGCTGGTAAACTTTTTGCGAATTAAAAATATGTTATAACATACACAGTAGTAACATATGTTATGTTTCTTGCAAACTATGTTTTGTTAAATTCTTTTCAGTAGTTTCAGAGGAGTGCAATCACAAACTGTAATAAAGATTTTCAGCTAATTTCTAAGTCCCAAGGGTAATAACTCCCACAAAAATTTGCGGATAAAAAATTCCTGGTAATATGCACAACTACATATGGTGTCCTTCTTGCATACCAAGTTTCGTTAAATTCTGTTCAGTAGTTTAAGAGGAGTTGCGATTACAAACTGTAATCATGATTTAATGCAAATTTCTAAGTCCAAAAGGGCCATAACTCCCACAAAAATTTGCGGATCAAAAATTCCTGGTAACATGCACAACTACATATGGTGTCCTTCTTGCATACCAAGTTTCGTTAAATTCTGTTCAGTAGTTTAAGAGGAGTTGCGATTACAAACTATAATCATGATTTAATGCAAATTTCTAAGTCCAAAAGGTCCATAACTCCCACAAAAATTTGCGGATCAAAAATTCCTGGTAACATGCACAACTTCATATGGTGTCCTTTTTGCATACCAAGTTTCGTTAAATTCTGTTCAGTAGTTTAAGAGGAGTTGCGATTACAAACTGTAATCATGATTTAATGCAAATTTCTAAGTCCAAAAGGGCCATAACTCCCACAAAAATTTGCGGATCAAAAATTCCTGGTAATATGCACAACTACATATGGTGTCCTTCTTGCATACCAAGTTTCGTTAAATTCTGTTCAGTAGTTTAAGAGGAGTTGCGATTACAAACTTTGATCACAGACGGACGGACGGACGGACCAGTCAAAAACATTATACCCTTCGCAACTTCGTTGCGTGGGGTATAATTAACTTCTTTATTATATTTTTTTAATAAATGAAAATACAAGATAAACACTTAAAAAAAATATTAAACTTTTTCTTAAACAATCTGATTTCAGGGAAGCTAATTGGCAAGATAAACACTTCAAAAGATATTAAGCTTTTTCTTAAAAAATCTGATTTCAGGGGAGATAATTGGCGAGGAAATGTGTGACAATTGTTTTACAAAGAAATGAATTATAAAATTAAGCATTTTGAAAAGGAGTACTGTGACCCCATGATTTTATTATAGAAATCAACAGTATATTCCATTTTTGTTATTTTACACAAACTTGTAGAAATTTCTATGTCATGTTTTAAAAAAGATCCTATGTCAAATTTTTAGACCCCCATCCTCCTTAAATATGACCACAATCCAAAAGGAAAATAAACAAACTCACAAATTTGGCTTATTTGAGTAATTGGTGGAGTTGCTTTGATTAATGTTAAACTATAAACTAGTTGGATCAAAGTTGTATGCCCTTGAGAGTGATCATATTTTGATATAGTCTAACAATTATTGTGCACTTTATATATTAGATATATTGTGGTGTCGATTTTTAAGAAGCGGTACGTCCAACGAATTTCACAGTCGATACTAATGTTCACAACACTAAATATTTGATAATTGACAGATTACTTGTAGCTGGAAATCCGCGCAATAATGATATATATTTCAAAGGTATCTATACATCAAAGTACTAGGGTCTAAAGAAAGCCAGAAAACTCTTACTAAACCGTCGAGAAGCAGACTGGATCGAAAACGATGCAAAGTTATTAAAAAACTGGTACAATAAAATCGGAGAATAACACGTACGTCATTGATTTGTTATTCAAAATTCAATTTGGACTTCCAACACTTTAGATCCTAGCTTCACTGAAGATGAGATAAATTCTCGAAATGGCCATATGGAGCATCTGAATTGCCGTAGCTCCTCACTTTTACTTTGCTTTGCTTTCGACTTTTGACTTTTGACTTCTATATTTGATAATATATTATAAGTAAATTGAATGATTTATATATGTATTTTTTTTTTCACATCATTTCATGTTCATTTTATCAGGCCCGTCGTGTTCATCTCCGGCCTTGTTCAACTATATATATTTCAATGATGTACGCCCTCCTAAAGTGCTTGAAAATTCCTTTGTGGAAAGATTCTCCCAGTATTAACACCTTATCGCCCGACTGTTTTGTTATTCTCCGATTTTATTATTCATCAAAGTAAATATATACTAAACTCTGTGTTTTTCATTTTACTTTTTAACAGGCATCTACGCAACAATAATATTTCCATCATAGAAGAAGTGACATTCAACAATCTTCCAGCACTTGTTACATTGTAAGATTTTCCTATGCAAAGAATTTACAAGAAACAAATTGAAACCATTGGTTATTATTTATTTATGAAATTTGAGAATAAGTCTTTTACAATAGCTTTTAATATATATCAGCAATGAATATTGAAATTGACAATTTCTGAAAACTATTTTGATAGTTTGAATTAGCTTTTGATAGTATGTTGTAACGTACGATTTCATTCAGTGACTAGATGGTCAAAAATAACTCTGTCATTGAGAAAGGTTTTTTTTATAGATTTATTCAAATCAAATTTATTTTTATAATAAGCATACTGCGACACGATTTATAATCGTAGTGGGATCAACCATATGTGGATTTTGAAGAACTCAAAAGATTTGTAAGATCATTTTAAATCTAAATCATTTTCTGAGGTGCACTCTTTGAAAACGTTCGATTTTTCAACTTTATACACTACCTTGCCACACGAAAAACTAAAATGTCGCCTGAAAAAACTTCTCGAAAAAGCCTTTTCAAACTCTAGGAATTATGTTGTTTTTGGTTATAACTCTACATTTTTTCAAAGATAAAATTTGTTACACACTGGAACAAGTTTGCAGTATGCTTGATTTCCTCATTGACAACATATTTGTCACCTTCGGATGAGAGATTTTTCAACAACAAATCGGCATTCTAATGGGCACAAACTGTGCTTCTCTCCTCGCCAATTTGTTTTTATACTCTTACGAGACTGAATTTCTTCAGGGACTCGTAAAGAACAAGATGAAAGAGGCAAGGTCATTTAATCCTACATTCAGATATATTGATGATGTCCTTTCTGTCAATAACACTTCATTTGGTAGATGGATTCCTTCAATATATCCTCCAGAATTGGAGATTAAAGAAACCACCGAATCAAATTGCTTCAAGTCTTTCTTGGTTTTGCACCTCGAATTTGACCCAGGTGGTCATCTCAGTACAAAAAATTTACGATAAAAGAGACGATTTTAATTTCCAAATTATAAATTTTCCTAATCTACAGAGCAATATACCTACTTCCCCTGCATACGGTGTTTATATTTCACAACTTATTCGATATGCCAGAGCTTGCACACATTTCACATATTTTTTGATCAGACACCGATTTCTTCGTGACCGACTTTTGGAGCAGGGCTATAAGAAAATACGTCTCATACGATCCCTAAAAAAATTCTTTCTTCGTTATCGACTACTAGTAGAAAAGTTCAAAATTGAGTTAAAAGATATGGTGGTTAATTGCTTTATTTAGTGTTTGACGGGTCTGCTGTACTGAGATGATCACCTCAATATCACTATAGTGTCTCACAACTATGTAGTGTTCTATGGTAATTATCGGATCATAAGATCGCAATGGAAGAGGGAGGTTTGGCGCCATAAAACCTGGTTTAACCCACCATTTCGTTTGAAATGCCTGTACTAAGTCAGGACCATTGCGATCCACCAATTCTCCGGTATAACCGATTCGTTTTTGTCATTTTCTCTGGACTATGATATTGATCATTCAAGTTCGGTAGTTTTGTTATTACCTTTATTAATAATAATTCAATGCCCACAAAGCGACTGGGATGTGTGCCCCAGGTGGTTGAATTGGGCAGCCCTGACATCGAGAGATGCGGGGTCGTCAGGCGATAATGCGGAAAACCTGACCGCAAACCATAGTGGTGCACCGTGTTGGGAAAATGTCACGTTCCTCGCACGTTAAAGGACCCTGCTGCAGGTCTCGGTAAGAGTAGGACCCGTAGGATCCCCATGCAGGAGGCTAAATTTCCCCTCCCTACCCATCACTCCTTTTTTCAGTGGCAGTCAAAATTCTCTTACCCGATTGGCCTTGTGTCCCCATTTCCTCCACTTCATCATCATTTTATGTTCATTGTATTACCACTTTCATGTTCATCTCCCGGATATAGCCGAAATCGTGCTGCTTGGGAGTAAAGCAATACCTAACTAACTATAAAATCTTAAAACCGACTGTGGACCAAATTTGATATTATATACTAGTGCAATCTAAATAGCAGAAATAAGTTTATTTCTGCAAATTACTTTAAGCAGTTTAAAAGTTGGACGGAAGTTGAATTTTGTTGCTTACTTGGCAAACAGGTTATGTCTGGTCGTATCTGTATATCCCCGCGGATAGACAAATTCAGCATCAACACTTTTGTGATAGAAAATCGTTTCTTTTCAGCTAGAGTGTAAATTTTGTTTATATTTCAAATTCTAAATTCAAATAAATTCATTAGAAAAATCTGTATTCCATATTCATCTATATGTCAGGGTTATCATCTCCTTAAATTATGCTTTTCATTCTATATTTTAAACAGGTATCTATCAAACAATAGGCTTTCAGTGATAGATGGAGGGGTATTCAACAACGTAACAGCCCTCCAAGAATTGTAAGATTTTGTCTTTGCTAAGAATTTAAAATCACATTTAGTGCTTTTAAGATTAATACCGATTCTAAGGTCTATTTCTATTTCAGCCTAACATGATAAAAAATGCCGCGGCAAAAAATGATTTGGATTGTTCAAATTGTGTGATGTACTGCGAGTGAGTAAGGTTGTGTTTTTAACCGTAGTAATGGCCCAGCTTATTTAAAAAGAAAAAGCTTAATATTTGGTAAAAGCATATATTTAAATTTGGTAGAAGCCTAATCATAAGAAAATTAGTATTAGCTAAGGAAAAAACTTGAAAATTCCAAAATCGTGGCCATTGTCGCCAGAAGGAATATTATATTCCTTTTATCTGAAAATAATTGTGATTTTAGATATTGTTGCCTTACAAAGATAATAAAATTATAAAATTTTTAGGGTGATTTTAGCAAAAAAGTACGGCAGGAAGTGTATTCATAAAATGAACGGCATGTTAACCAAGCTGGTTGTAGTAAAAATGTTTTATGATGATTAAATTTTGTACAAAATGTAGTTGCACTAATTGTCCCCCGCTGCAACGCGGAGCGGGGACATAGAAATGCCGGGCGTCTGCCCGTGCGTGCGTGCATCCGTCTGTCTGTCATACTTTTTTTTCGTAACAGATTTCTCAGTTACTATTCATCCTAGACTTTTGTTATTTAGTATGCAGCTTCAAGTAGGGTTCTCATATGGTGGGATGTGTTTTCAGGTCTGTTGCTCTCCAACTTCCTGATAAACGAGCAGAATTAAAAAAAAAATTTAGGGTCAAAAATGATAAAAATTCGTAACAGATTTCTCAGCTACTGTTAATCCTAGGCATTTGATATTTGGTATGCGGCTTCAGGTGAGGGTCTCATATGATGGGATTCGTTTTAAGGTGTGTCACTTACCAACTTCCTGTATAGAGAGCGGAATTTTTTACACTCGGCAGGGGACTCAGGAATTCTGTTCTTGTTAGATTTTAGACGGATATTGTCTACGAAATTTTATTTTTTCACTGACAATAGAAAGGCCAACAGAAAACTTGTTTGTCTAATTTTAATCATATAAACAACAAAAAATACGGCTATGGTACCAAATTAATCTAAAAATCGAAAAACTATAATCACAAAATCATATATGAAAAGCTTTACAAAAATTCATATTCATGAGCTTAATCCCGCCTTAAGCATGCGCACTGTTTTTTTAATTCTATTTATAAACTTTGCTCGTTCAAAATTGCAGCCTGTATCTCGAGGTTGTAGCCTGAAAATAGTCACTGCGACGAAGTCACAAAACAAAGAAAATGACATTTATGAATAGTATATAATACATGAAGATGATTTGGATAGTTTACATTGAATTTGTTCAATGTGTCACCAATTTAAGTCTTCAGGAACAAAACATCCAAGATCCCGATCGATGACCGTATTAAATACACAAAAAATATATCTGTCGTCACGAATGCAAACAAATATTAAATCAACATGATCGAATACATTGGAGTAAAATAAACCAAGTTTAAGGCAAATTTGTAACACATTGATATTTAAAGTTTTTGTCTAAATGACATTAAAAAATGAGGACGACAAAAACGTGACTTTGGTAGACATTGTGACTTTTATTTATATTGAAAATGGAAATATAAATCCAAAATCATATCTTTGTTAAAGATGTACTGAGCTTACCGTTCGAAGGACTATTACGGCAATAACTGCAGTGACACTGTCTGTCCTCATGTATTTGTTCCCTTAGCTAAAGGGGTGTCAATTGTATGTTCCAAATTTATTCATGGTTGACTAAACATGAGCCACTCTCACCCTAAGTTAAGCATCGACCACTTACAACTCTTCCCCACTTTCTTCTGCCCTTTAAAAGTTATCAAAGCTGTTCCATGTAAGGCAATTCTCCATCACGTCTCTATTTAGTACTCTCTTCCATGACAATCTGGGTCTTTTTTTAGTTTTCCTTGTAGTGTTCATTTTAGAGCAGAATATGTTTTTTTCTCGGCTGCTACGAAAAATGACAGATACCTTTTCCTTTCCTACAAAAGAATGAATCTGGGGTCAAGTTCAAACGATATAAAGGCAACACTCTCTGGCGGTGGCGGCGTCAAAAACTTTAAGACGTTGGTGGAAAATGAATTACTTGAAAAGCTTAATAGTTAGGTCTGATATTTGGTATACAGACAGTTTAGGTTATGGGGTACGCATATATTAGCATGCCGTGTTAACTTGACCCCAGATTCATTCTTTTGTGGAAGAGGTAGAGTTATCTATGGGGCACCCGAATGTCAAAAGTCAGAAGACAAATCCAGTAAACACCAACGAGAAGATGACAAAAAACAGACAACATATAAAACACAGAAATACAAAATTAATCTACTCTATGTCGATTCACAACTCAAACTCTAGTGGTGACTAGGATGAAATCAGGTGCTCCGGAAGAGTGAGCATTTCCTGCTTTATATAGCACACCTGTCGCGTTGCTAATATTTAATACAGTTCGTCAAATTCAGTATAGCAAGACCAACAAAAACCCTATGAAAATTTAACATCTGCACATTCAACATCTGCACTTATATGAGAGATCAAAATGCCGTATTTGTCTATAGCTGATTTTGTCTTCCGTGTCATTTCTTGGGCGAAGACTGCAACCAAGAAGCAACATAACCCTATGTTAGCATTCGTTAGTGTCAGAAATTTGACGATTGGAAATGTCTTTTTTTTCAGTATGTAAATGTTTTTTTAAACTTGTGCAAAATGCATTACTTTAAAAGTATGATAGCTTAATTAACAGATAGTTAAGGTTATAATCAACATGCCGTGCGTCACTGACCAAATTTTATCATTTCGTTGACTTTATGAAATTGCGTCTTTTGTCTGGCTGTAAACTTATTAAAACTTAAAAATAATGTACTTGAAAATCCTGATAGCTAGGCATCTGGTATTTTGGATATCTATAAAATAGATTAAGGTATATGCGTCTGTTCTAATGTCAGCTGACCTTGACTCGTTTTACTCAATGACTGTAATTAGCGACTTTTATGTTCAGTCTTTCACAAGCCTACCTATGTTTTGATTCAAATGCTGCTGATGAGAGGTTACTCCTAGAAAAATCTATATATAGCATAACCAAATTGACCGTTCGTTTTTCCTTGAAGCTGTCGTGTAATTTCGTATAGCGTCATAATAGTATGTCCTATTATTAGTTTAGCAATTCTTGCGAAGTAGCATTTATTTTTGCTTTTTCACACTTCTCTTAAATGTGAACGTTGAGCCTTGTCCGACTAAAACTTTATTTTCTTCATACAGAATCATGAACATATTTCCTATTATCATTCAGTTTTGTTTTGGTGCTTATGTATTGCTGTTCATGATAATTTGGGTTATAAATAGCATTAAATTGAAAACGATTTGTTGTTTTATGTTTCTCGTCAAATAAGCAGAAATATCTCTCCTTTAGAATTGAGTAATCGTTCTTGATGAAATAGCTTTCGATTATTTGTATACTTATTAGTTAAAAAAAGAGTTATGGTGTAACTTACATTACAAACTTACTATGAAATAACTCAAGTTAAGGAAATTGGACTAACAGCATATTCTCTAAGACCCCCTTCTGTTTATTTGATATGTCATGATTGAAACCATACAGATTTATAATCCAAATATTTTTTTTCAGGGAATTAAATAACAATCTTATTCAGAATATAGAAAATGGAGCATTGCAAAATATACCACTACTTCGAAATTTGTGAGTAATTTTGTATTCTGTTCAACATATGAAACAGTAAGGATTTCAAATCCCTAAAGTGGCAGCGTTGTTTCGTTGATTATTTAATAAAGAAATAACCATATGACCTATTGTATTTTAGGCAAAAATGAAAATAAAAATACATTTAGTCATAAGTCTTGAAGAAAAAAATAAGTAAAAATGAATATTTGTGGATGCAATCACTATTTTTTACACCTGACACTCTGAAACATATCGTTTATGTTTCTCCTTTTTGGTTTATTTTTTTTGCAATGTTAATTTTAAAGAGCTCTACAATGAAAGCACGTATAAAACTAAGGAACTGGAAAATATCAGATTTCCTAGATGAACAGATAAAACAACACAAAAACACACCAGGGAAATTTGAGACCACAGTCATAATAATATCCTTAATAAAGTGCTTTCTTCATCCTATGTGCTTTTTTTATTGATTCCAAACATGTATCTTTACCTAAATGACTTGTCTGCTTAATTGATATGTGATGTAAAATATCATTCAAATTTATATTCAACTACATGTAATTTTATTTTTGTTTCAGGTATTTAGATAACAATTTGATTGAGAATATACAAAATGGTGCATTTCAAAATGTACCACTACTTCGATATTTGTGAGTTACTTTTGTATTTTGTTCAACATATGAAACATTAATGCTTCAAAATCCCTTAAATGACAACGTTTTTTATTGATAAAGACATAAGCACATGATCTATTGTATTTTAGATTTAAAGAAATAGATTTACATTTAGTCATTAGTCTTTATGGAAAAACTAAGTAAAAAATCTGTTGAAAAAACACAGAAAACACCAGGGAAATTAAACACCACAGCCATAATTATATGTATACGAGCGCTTTTGTTCATTCTTTGTATTTTTGTCATGATTTATAACAAGTATCTTTATCACAATTAATTGTCTGTTATCAAGATCGGACCATTTGACATTCTTGTCTTTACTTTTGTTTTGTTTCCTTATATACAACTGTTAAAAGATAACAGTTATTAACTAATAGGTAGAATATTCTTACTTGTTTTTTTTTAAGATTTTTTAAAAATTATTAAGCATTTCTAGGTGAAATATTATAACTTTGTCATCATGTCTTTAAAACAAAATGTAAAATAGTTCTTTTATAGTGTTCACAAGTTCCAATATTACAGATAGAGTGAATCATAAACACAAAAACCAACTGTTGTTAAACAAGTAATACTGTGAGCGAGCTCATAAAAAGATACCCCCGCTTCATATTGGACTCAAATCTCAAGTCCAGTCATCTCCCCTCAATGATAACGAAGATCGATACAAATTCTTCATGCACATCTACAGATGATGTACTTCTTTCATAAAAAGTTTCATCAAAATCCATCAAGCAGTTGAGGGGGAATTGCGCTTACGGGGTCTCCCATTGAATAATGTATTTAAAAAGTCTAGGTCCAATTATCTCCCCTGAATGATGTCAGAGTGCGATGAAAATTCTTCATGCACATCTACATATGATGTACTTCCTTTATGTGAAGTATCATCAGAATCCTTCAAGCGTTTTAGGAGGAGTTGCGCTTACGGGTCTCCCATTGAATAATGCATTTAAAAAGTATAAGTCCAATTATCTCCCCTAAATGATGTCTGAGTGCAATGAAAAATCTTCATGCACATCTTCATATGATTTACTTCCTTCATACTAAGTTTCAGCAAAATCCTTCAAGCGGTTTAGGACGAGAAGAGCTTACAAGTCATGTGGACAGACGGACGGACAGATGGACAGACAGACAGACAGGGTCCTATATTCCCCCAAACTTTATTTGCGGGGGGTATAATAAAATCTGGTCCGATCACAGGTCTAAGCTTTTTTAGTTAAAATCCATTGAGGAGCAGATAAAACCTGACGTTGGGTCAGGGTGCTTTAGCAAACATAGCGGTTATGTTGTGTTGGTTGAAGAAAAGTTAGCATTAAGGAATTGTGTAGCTCATTGAGATCTTCATAAATAATTTCAGGGTGAAAATTGTCAGATCAACCGTTTAAGAGTCATTCCCCTTTAACTGATTTCTATTAAATTTAACTGATTTTTAAAATTCTTCTTCTCTGATACTGCTAAAGGGATTGCTCTGACACTTTGTACACTTGATATTTAGGTTGTCTTCTACCAAATTAATGCATGCCGACCAGCCAACATGGCCCCCATTGCTTAATATAGAACAGAGGGTTAGACCATAGTTTTTATCTTATAGCTAAAAAGTATGAGATACATTCGGTATGATAATTATAATAATGTTCATTCACTATATCAAAATAATGGCCAGGGTTGAAGACAGAGTGCACGACCCGATGGTTGTAATATAAATGGTGTAAAGACAGTGTACAATATTGTCACTAAATATAACGTTGCATCGGCTGCAAATAATATTTAAATGACTGAAAAGCATGTTGAAACGACCGAGAATTATATTCAAATTTGAAACGACTGAGTATATAATGTCAAAACGACTGAGGAATTTTGTAACGACTGAGTATAATGTTTTATCAATGAAATTTAATTATCTCAACTGATTTTCACCAAAAACGTTTCTTTTTTTAGTGGTTGAAATTTAAGAGCTTAAATATTGGGTGAAAATTTTAATTTTTCATTCCAAGGTTAAATGGGGGCTTTTAAATTTCAGGCTCAGAAACTGGAGTCCCTAAATCTTCAGATTTTTATCCCAAAATCATTTGCATAATCCACTCGACTTTATGTGAATTTTAATCTCGATAAGTGTATTTTTACGATTTTCTGATTAGGAACACTTTGGATACAATTGATTTTTTTATAGACATGCATAGTTTCTTTTTCCATAAGTTTATAAAGCAAATATTCTGAAATCCTTTATCTATAAACCGGCAACCATTAAAACGTTGTTGAATTAAGAAAACAACATAGTAGGTTTTAGCATGTCAAGGCTAAACACAAATATTTTTAGTGATCTTTTTTTCCGATGCGACATATTTTACATTTGAATTCACTAAATTATGAATCTGCTTTTAGATTGAAGTGCAATTGTTTTTTCTTCGTAGTGACATTGTTCCTCGCATCCCGCCTCGCATACATGGGTTCGGTAGATTATTTTTCAAGCTTAAAATATAAATTCATATGGATTTGCCTTCGTCACAATCTAATCTAGAAACAATCAAAATGTTATTAGATATATGTGTATTGATATTCAAATCTTGATATCTAAAAATTAATATTTTCGTTTTAAACAGGTATCTGAACAACAATGACCTATCATTAATAAAGAAAGGAACATTTTCAAATCTTCCTTTGCTATGGGGGTTGTAAGTTTTTTTAACCTTTATTTAATTTTAACTATGCCTGATTAGATCATTATTACCATATTTTATGGCGCGCCAAACCTCCCTCTTCCATTGCGATCTTAGGGACACACAGCACGGTTGTGCAAACACAAAGGTGATTATAATATGATCTTTTCAGTACAAAAATCAGCAAAACACTAATTAAGAAAATCACAAACCAATACGTTCAACCTACATGTAATTTTGAAATTTTAAACCAGTGGCTGATAACGAAGATAGAACTTTTTAGGGACCGTATGAGACTTGTAACCTTGGTCTAACAGTCGGTCACGGAGACAGCAGTGAAATATAAAAATATTAGAGAAAAAATGTACAAGCTCTAAGGTATCGAATAAGTTGTGAAATATTTACACCGTAAGCAGGTGAAATAGTTATGTTGCTTTTTCAAGGTAAGGGAAATTATTTTTTTTTAAATTAAAGTCGTCCCTTTTATCGTATTTTATGTACTGAGATAACCATTCTGGCTTGAAGATAGCAGTAGTTAACTTTGTATGGGCAATTCAATTGAAATGGTGAATTAAGCCTGGTTTATGGCACAAAACCTCCGATCCTTTTTAGACTTGCAACAAAGAATCAAAATGATTGCATCAGGTTTTTTTAAATTTCTTTGTACTTTTGTCTACGGATGTGAACAACAACTACATGTAGATCATGTCTAAACCTGATCGAGTTATAATTGTTCTGCCTTTTTTGCAAACATCACTATCTATGTTTATTTTTAGAAGTCTTAAAAATAATGAAATTGCCATGATAGAACCAGACGCATTTGGAGACTTACCGGCCTTATATTATATGTAAGATTTTACGTTCAGTAAAAGAATAGTGATTATCAGAAACATGTAGATCACCAGTCAAATATTACTTAATGTTTTGGGGCTGATTACTTTTACGTAATTTGTTAAACAAAATATAGCACATACCTAATTGTATGTGACAAGTCAAAAATTTAATTGAATTTATTATTTTTGTATCTTTAAGATAAAATTAATTATTCTAACTCAAATGTTTAATTTGAACCGAAATTACAATATCATTGAATTTGATAATACATTTTGATATTTAATACTTATGTTATATTAGTTATTATTTTTTTTTAACCTGCCAAAATCACTCAGAGGTTTTTTGTTTGCTCGTCCTCCATTTTTCTCCGTCATTAAAAATGACTGCCCTCTAATATCAAGGTCGTTGAATAGGGCGTCAAAGACCAATACACATGAGATACATTTAAACTATAGATGTATTTGACATGTTATTCTACATTTTCGATAAATGTTCAAATTCAACTTCTGTATTTAAAATCATTTATCGATAATATTTTATAAGATTAAAATACAAATGACAACAAAGTTCCAGACAATAAATTTTGCTACGCCTGACGCGCGTTTCGTCTATTCAAGACTCATCAGAGGCGCTCTACCAAAAATATTTAAAATGCCAAACACTGTATGAATATGAAGAGCATAGAACAGTATAACCAAAAATACCAAACTGGGGAACCAAATTATTACTTAGATATTCAACCTATGTCTGGGGGTAGGAAGAACCTTAGGGTTTAGACAATTTTGAAATTTAGACGGATAATTTAAAGCTTTGATGTATTCTCCAACTCGTCCCGTGCGGGGCCCGGGTGGCGAATAGGCCCGCAGCAGAGCCTAGCTTGTCGTAAGAGGCGACTAAGGGTCTTGGGATTCCGACGTCGGGTCGGTGCTCAGCCCACAGAGCGACCAAGTGTGTACCCTAGGTGGCTGAATAGGGTAGCCCTCGTCCGCGGGGGTTGTCAGGTCTATAATACGGAAACCCTGACCGCCGACCATAGTGGGCCAACGTGTGTGGAGAGTGCCACGCTTCATGCACGTAAAAGACCCCTTTGTGGACCGCCCAGTAGTGCACCACATAGGCTAAATTTTCCGACCCTACCCACCTCTCCCCTTTTTCCTGTGGTTCTTCAAAATTTACCGGTCCTGTGTTTCCCACCCCATCCCCATATTTCATTTATCATCATCGTTTCATGTTCATTTTATCATCCTTTTCATGTTCATCGCCTGTAAATAACCTATATAGCGTTGCACGGGCGTAAAACACCAACTCACTCACTCACTCACTATTCTCCAACTCAAAAGTGTTGGTGCCGGAGCGGGCTAACCTCGGGGAATTTACACTCCACCAGCAGTGCTAACCTTCACGTGTGTTCGAAATACAAATGACAACAAAGTTCCAGACAATAAATAAATAAAGTATTTGTTGTGTACATATTTTGACTCTGACAGTATAAAGGCTAAATTTATGGAAATGCAACAGAAAAAGTTAAATTTTCATTGAATTGTTTATCTGTTAAAAGATAAAAAATGAGAATGGAATAAGTGTATGTGACACAGCTCACATTACAAGTAACAATTAAAACAAATTACAATGATAAACCGTCAGCAGCCTTCAACGATGCCCAATGACACCGCTCGCCGTTCTGCGATAAGCCCATGATCTAAATTGAATGCATATTATTCAAATCTAGTCCTGAAATAGTATCAGATAGACCCCCTTCTTAATCATGGAACAAAAAAATCAAAATGACAAGTACAAACAACAGCCAAGAACCACTGTTGTTTTTTTGGGGAGGGGAGGGGGGGGTCGCTGAATTTTTTAAAGTTTTATTGGGCACACGCCTTTCAAGCTTCCTTTTAAATATTTGCCTTTTACAAATATAGTTAAATTTAACAGTTCAAAGAATATAAAAAAAAATCATTTGCAGTAATGGTTTTACAAGGAAACAAATAAATAAAAAGAATTTCTTAAATATTACTAATTAATAAATCACTACTGCCACTTCTTTCAACTGACCATAATAATGTTGTCTCAGACTATTGTTTTTAGAAAGTATTGAAAAATGTTTGAATCAATAAAATAGGCAACTCAAACCATCAGGTAACTAAAATAAAGCATAATCTTTATGTATATATTGTAGACATTTAGAGAACAATCCTCTTAAATGTGACTGCCAGATGTTACCATTTTATGATTGGGTATTCAACAGAACTTTCGTGACAGTGACCGCTACTTGCAACACATGTCCAAATATAAGGGACAAACCAAGGGAAGACTTTTGTCGATGCCAATGTGAACGTAAGTTTATCTTCTTCAGGGTGAAATGTATTTTATACATCTTTATTCGTTGTTGTACATTATATTTTCTTACATTCGTGCTGGTTCGCGCTGCTAGTTGAGTATAAGTTAGCCCTCTCCGCCTTCAATATTTTGGTAAAGTACCTCTGATGAGTATATAACAAAATGCACATCAGACGTCATTTTTTGTCTTGAACTGGATATTGCTGGTCTCTAAAATCTTTGGTGGAAAGAAATGTTACGGTTTTTACATTTTTGTGTTGCAGGATACATCAAAACTGAGATATTATTCGTTTAAATTTCATAATTTGCTAATTTGCAAATTATTTTTGTAGCCAAAACATATATTTATCATATTTAAAATGATCTCTAGTCTTTTTTGTTCTACTGTTCTATGCTCTATATAATCATAAAGTGTTTGATGTTTCCGATCTTAAGGATAGAGCGCTTCTGATGAGTCTTGAATAGATGCATTGCAATTCCGGCGAAGCCAAATCTATTAGCTTGAACTTTATTCTAATGTTCACTTCCGAAAAGCTCTATTATTGGTATCTTTATTATGATTTGTACAACTATTACACAACATTTATTAAACCACAAGTTGCGTTTGATTATTATCTCTTGAATCCTAAAATTAAATTTGATATCTGAAATGTGTTATTAGAACATAACCTTACAATATTACAATATTATTCTATTAGATAATACATATTGATATCCTTATATTTTTAATTGTTATATGTTTATAGGAATATTTATATACACATAAATGTCATTACTGTATATACATTTTTTTCATGACTGGTTTTTTTTTGTAATGAAAATGTTTGCAACATTATTTTTGTTTCTTTTACCTAATGTGTTTATAAAAGTTAACATTTTACATATTTTATGCTTAATATTCGTATGACAGAAGCTTTCTAATGTAGCGACGCTTGATTTGTATGTACTCGAAATAAGATATTTAACATAGATTATGTAGCTTTTATAAAGTGAATTATATGGTTTTTGCTACTCATACTCTCATTAATGTCACAACAGAGGAATTTCAATTAAGGTGAACATATCAATTTATATATATCTATAATTTTAAACAAGAATTTTACAGATCTATCTTTAGACAATTCCAGGTCTTTTCCAAGTCTTGATTTTATCACTAATATTTGACATCCGTATTCCGAACTCCTTAACATTTCAATTTAATTGACGAAAATACTATGAAATTAGATTAATTTTCTTCGGCCAGTTTGACAAACACTGATCACTTTAAAACAGTCTGAAAAGTTAATTTTTCATGATCATGGCCGAAAAAAAACTCCTAGAACTCTTAAAGTCTAGAACAGTTTAAAGTAGTGTCATGGCTTAGAACTTATTATAAGTTCTACTTTCTCTTGAACATTACACGAATCATTTAATTGCACTGCTGAGTAGATGACAAAATATAAAGGGTCAGCAATACACAATTTTTCATATAAATTCTTAATATGTATCTAATAATTATCTAATAAGGTAATAACACAATTACCTAACCGGGAGGATCTATCTCAAATGTCAATGAGAGAAGAAATTGTTGATTTTGTCCCTTAGTCATTTGTACATATAAAATACTTTTATTTTGATTATTAGCATGAACGTTGTCGTTCTCTTAAATAAAAAAATCAAAAGAAAAGTTTTTACTGAATTCACGAATATACAAGATGCACATTGGACTTCAATTTAAAGCTATTGATCCCTCTGTTGTGAGATAAAATAAAATTCTAACACTGAGATTTGCTTTTGTTTCGTACAGTAGGTGGATAAAAAGCTGGATACATTTCTATAGTTAGTAATATAACGTAAATAAATAAAAAAAAAAGTAATAAATTGATAGTTTTAATCATGCAAATGTTAACTATTATACATAAGCATTTTTATTTACGGTATAGAAATATTTATTTAAATCAATTTACGAGCTAATCATAATACATTGAGTAATTGTAAATTATGACAATACAATTAACAGCAGAACAGTTAATGTTCGATTTATTTTTCATTTTTATTATAATCATATTAATCATGTTTTCTTTCTTAATTTAGTTGCATTTCCAAAGGTTTGTACCGTAAAAACTGTAGTAGTCCCGTTTTGGCTTTCGTTGCCAGCCAAGTGCTCAATACCAATGATTTGAATGTCATATTAAAATTAAATTCACATTTAAATTATGTGTTACTATTTAATGGCCGCCGTCGATAAGTTCGAGTTACAATTTAAGAAAAAAAATTCTTTACATTATTTCCTGTATGATACTAAGTTTATCTATCTAACGACGGTGATTTCCTGATGATGTCTCGCACGTAAATACGTCATAACCTTATATACTACCCCCACTCGTAACACAGATGGCTATATTGCAATCACCTTGTCCATCTGTCCGTCTGGTATAATATCTAGGCTTCTACTGAAGGGATTGATTTCAAATTTGGTACAAAGCTTTAGCATGATTGGATATACATTTTATCCACTTTCCAGATCAGTCGATGATCTACTTCCTGTTTTCCGAGCGGACTAAGAATATTTTAAGGGTCAAAAATGGAAAAATTTTCGTTACAGATTTCCCAGTTTCGACTAAAGGGATTGATTTTTAATTCGGTACACAGCTTTAGTATTGTGAGTTGTACCGTGCCTCCCCTTTTCAGGTCAGTCGACCATCTACTTCCTTATGATGATATTTTCGTCTACCGATTTTGTCTTTGTTTTTTTTTTTCGGTATACTGATGTTTGATAACCTCTTTGGTACACATTTGCTCCTTAAGGGTACTGTTAAGAAACAAAAATACATAGAAGGTTAATCAGGTTTTTAATATAAGAACTTCGTGGTACAGTGTATTCTCTCACGATTAGCTATCATATTAGTTTGTGGATACATTATAAATTTATAGAGGTGTTAGCAGAGCTATATTGCTAAATATATTTTGCGTAATCAAGACTTGTATGTGATAAGGTTTGTCAGTTACCTCCCGAAGGTCGGTGGTTTCTTCCTGATACTCCGGTTTCCTCCACCATCAAACACTGACCGCCCTACATGGCCCAGGTGCATCGATAAAGGGCGTTAAACACCAACACACACACACACGTAATCAAGACTTGAGTTTCTTTCTATTCTTCTCTTTTGTTGACATGGCTTTGACTGGGTGTTTGTTGTACACTCAACCAATTTGACATTGTGTCCTTAATTCCCCCACGTCATCATCCTTTCGTGCAATATGTTCATTAAATGATATCTTCTAATATCTATCTTACTGCTAGCAATAACTAACTAAACTAAATTAAAAGTGTGATTGATATCATGTCAGCACCAAAAAGAGAACTCAAGTAATTTCTGGTGTCGGGCCTGTTTGTATTTATTATTAATTTAAGCCCTAAAGCAGTTCCTCGAAACTGCTCAACGTTCCTCGAAACTGCTCAACTTTATCAGTAAAATCCAAAAGCAGCATATTTATAGCAATAATATTAATAACAAAAAATGATAATGATTATGATAATAATTATAGTATTTTTTTCATTTATTCAGTAACATGTTTACCCGCGTTTTGGTTCCTGGCACATGAGAACATTACACAATCCTTTGCAGCATAACTTTGGCTCTGAAAAACAGGAAGTACGAGATTGAAATGCCTGAAATCAGTCCAATTATATACATAGACATTCAAAGTATCAACATACTATGGTAAATAGTTATGAAAAACTTTTATGAAAGTATATTCACATGAACGTCGATCTGATGGTTCAATTACCGTATAGCGGGTAATTTTCGCGGCGTGCAAATTTCGCGATTTCATTCAAAAGAACTAAGTTGTTATGTGCGCGGACATTTATTTTCGCGATTTAATAATATTGCCAATACGAATTAATGTTGATTCTATTTTACGCGGGTTCTAAATTTCGCGTTAGGGTAATGGTCGCGAATATAGCGAAAATTAGAACCTCGCGAAAACTTCCCGCTATACGGTATTTAGAATATTTCAATCTGGGGGTTATTGTCCTTGAGAGATGGGTGTAATAAAAAAATCAAAATCTGATAGGTAATGCATTCGATCGCAAATTAAACAACACTTATATTTTAGCAGGCGAGACAAAAACTATAATGATTCATCATTTGTATAATCGTGATGTGAAATGAGTAAGATTTATTGCCTTGTCAATTAAATAGTCATAATAATTCCATATACTACATTTTTGAAAAAAAATGTGCATGTATGTTCGTACCTTCACAAGGAATTTCTTCAGAGCAATCTGATATAATGTTCACTCGGCTACAGAAATCTGCATCATACTTGGGTGGTTTGGGACAACGAGATGGTGGTGGTGAACTGAATCCAGGCTGACATATACAAAAAAAAAAGATAAGACGATATCTTCTAAAACTTAAAACTTCGCCAAGACAAAATGCATCATACAGATGGTGGAACACATTTTATGTTCGATAGTTAACTTCGTGACAGAAGGACCTATGACGTATGGTGTATTGTACATGATTATCTTAAGCTCATCTTCAGCCATTATCTATTTACTTGTAATTACAATGATCCTGATTTCTCAAACTTCCATGTGTGCGGGTATGTTTATTATTTAATGCCTTTTTAACGCCCCTGTTCCAAACTGACGTCGCTGCAGACCTATATATAGGTATAGTCACGACGTTAAACTCCCCAGTCAGCCCTGTTCCAATGGCAAACAATGCGATAATTTTGAATATGGGTGAGTGAGTGAGTTGATGTGTTAAGCCTTTGCAACTCTAAATAGGTTATTTAAAGGAGATGAACATGAAAAAGGTGATTAAAGAACATGAAAAGATAGTGAAAAGTATTGGGTGTGTGGAAACGATGGAACAGTAAATTTTGTAGACCATAGTCAAAACTCTCCTCTTTAATGGCCTTCTTTTCTCCTCCGTTTCCCCCATGCATATTCATTATAATGCACCTTTCAAGTTTTTTACCCTGACATAGCCGCCTTCGTACTTTTTGGGAGAAGCAGAGGTATCGATGGGGTATCCGAATGTCAAAAGTCCGAAAGGGCAGAGACAAAACCAATAAACACCAAAAGAACTGGACAAAAACAGACAACATGTAAAACATGGAAACACAAAATAACTGAATATCAATCAACAACCGATATCCAGTCGAAACAAGAGTGCATTCTGGTGCTCCGGAAGAGTAAGCAGTTCCTGCTTGCTATAGCACAACTGTCGCGTTGCCAACAGTCAATTCAGTGTGTCAAATCCGGAAAAGGAATACAAAACAAAACTCTATGACAAACCAACATCTGGGAGTAAAGAAATATAAAAATATATAACTTACAAGCAGAAGTTCTTTTGATTCATAAAATATTATATTGATTTCAAACCATTAAAGGATGCAATGACACACAACACCACTTAAATATTGATTTAGTTTTATATTTTTTATTCATGTTTATTAAGTCAGAAGAAAGTAGACGTTTAAAAGCATTTCTTCATCTGTAACAGATGTATGCGATGATTTGTAAACGATAATGATAAAACGCCTACATTATGTGTTTTAATATAATGCATACAAATGTAAAAGAAGAAAAAGGAAACCATTTTGACTTAAAAAATACATATAATATAACTTAACATACATTTACCTGAAGTTTTATAAGTTATTAGAAAATCATATCAAAATACTTTATCTGTGAAAAACAGTTTATTTTCTACCTTTCATTATCCTAAAAAATGAGATTTAGAAAAAAAAATGCATATTATGGTTCAGCAATATTACAAATAATTTATAATTCTTTAAATCTAAATCGTCTTTTCTATGACCATAAAAGGGAACATAAGCCGTTTTAACATTTAAAAATCTACTTAATTATTTCTAAATGGTTCCTTATGGAAAAATGCGATAAAAAAATATTCCCAAGATTCACGAAAAAGTGTAACAAGAAGCAGAGGTACCAATGGGACATCCGAACGTAAAAGTCCGAAAGAATGAGACAAATCCAGTAAACACAAACAAGGATAGAACAAAAAAAAAACAGCATATAAGCACGGAAACACAAAACAAAAACTACTGGAAATAAATTAACAACGCAAACTCTAGTCGTAATGAGAGTGACCTCAGGTGACCCAGAAACGTAAGCGGTTCCTGCCTACTATAGCACATTATTTTAATTGGTTATATCTCCAAACACAAGGTTTATCTTCGCTGCCAATTGTCAAAAAGTTTTTTATAGATGGTTATTGAATGAAATTAAAGCGTAGTATTGTTTTCTTACACGGTCATGCACTTTTGTTTGCAGTCTGGAAACTGACATTGTATGATCAATTTAAAAAGTTTAACAAATCTGTGTGTGTGTGTGTGTGTGTGTGTGTGTTGGTGTTTAACGGCCTTTATCGGCACACCTTAGCAATGTGGGGCGCCCAGTTTTAATGGTGGGTGAAACCGGAGTACCCGCAGGTAACCAACGACCTTAACTGGTAACTGACAAACTTAATCATACAGTTGGGGAAGTCCCTTTTTTATTTACAAACGGGCCTCGAACATTAGCTGAGAGGTGATCGGCTAGTGATAAATAGTGTGGTATTTAACTAGCGCCTTAGACCACTCGGCCACCCAGGCCCTCAACAAAACTGGAGAACAAATATATAATTACATGTCGGAAAAAGTAAAAAAACAAATACAACAATAGTCCGAATTTATAAATGGACTCTGTAATAGTTATGAGGACGTGCTGTGTCAGTAAAATATCACCCAACGACCGGATTCCAAATGGACTAACTATTTCACATCCCAACCTTCAAAACATGTCATTTATATTTTTAATACAAACATTATAATACAGTCTTAAAATATGTACAATTTTTAGCATTTTGTCTCCGTCAGTTTCGGGGTCTAGTCGATAAAAAAGTAGACTAATAATAGCGAGAACCCTCGTTCAAATCCCATTGGAAACTATGTATTTTTTTAATCTTCAAAAAAACGTTGTTGTTGATTTTATAATTTTTCTAAGTTCAACTTGGTAAACATTTCTCAAAAAACGTGCTTTGACACAAAAGAAAAAGAAAAATAGAGTTGAAAAAGTAGGAGAGAGTATTCCGAGGGATGATCCGGCTCAGATCACCCCTGTTAGAACAAAGGAGCTGGGATGTAAGTTGAAAAAACAAACCATAGCGTTAACCTTAATTTTACGTTACCTAACGAGTACGATCAACAACCAAAACAACCAAAAACTGAAAAAGCAAATGAAAGATATGGAAAGATTTTGATTTTAACACACCCCGTGCAGCAAAGGTGGGTAAAAGGTAAGCTGCAAACCTCAATTCGTATAAGGCCACTAAAGGTTTAGAAAATAAGAGCCAGAAGAGCGATTAAAATGAATGAATAGGATATCCCTTCTACACATGTATTGACAGGTCATTTTACAAAACCTCTAACTTACTTGGACAACGTAAGTTGGCAGTGACACGTTTCAGACATGTTTTGAATCACTGAGTTGACCGCAAAGTAGTTCACCAAATTTTCTGTCCTTTCTTTCTTTGTATCTATCCCCTTCCCCATATTTTGATCATGTCATGTCAATTTTAACCAGTTTCATGTTCATCCTTACACAACTTGTATGGTGTAACTAGGCCGTAAAACACCAACTCAACAGCTTACAGATTAAAGTTGGCCCTAATAGTTCCTTTGTGTCCATTCGGTCACAAAATGCCTTTTATTTCGCTGGTCTTTTCCAAAATTATTTTAATTTCATACAAAGTCAAACCTAACTCTTAAAATTGGTTACAAATGCAACACCTACAGCATTTGAGAAAGCTTAATTGACCTAGCTACATTAAATGGCTTTGTGCCATCTAATAAAAGTTATAACTTATTCTAAAAAGTGCCTTACCACAAATAAAAGAATCAAGCTCAAAAGCAAAAGCAATGGTCGCCACATTATGTTTCCTCTTCTACAAAAGTCTCCCTTTGCCTGATTTAAAATTCCTATATAACTTTTGAGAAGTTATTTATTATTTTTACCAACAAAAATACGTCTTTTACACGCAACACAGATTTTTAATCTAATACGTTACAGATACAACATGTTTCATAAGATGTTTTAAGTGAAGTAATAAGTGATAAATAACTTATTTTCGATCAATATTTTTAAGTTTGTAATCATTATATGGTTACTTCCTTACATGTAAGGATGTTAAATAGACATAATGATATTGTTAAAAATTTTTGGACTTTCATTTACATGTTGCACTCGTTTTAAATTTCTGTTTATTCAAAGGACGCGTTATTTTGTAAAGCATATACACTTAACCAGTTCATTGGAAATTTTGAAGAAAAACATTGGCGTACGATAATAACGCAGGCAACTTTAGTAAATATATCATAAGGCAAGGGAGAAATTGAAAATTAAAAAAAAAGATAAATTACAAACAACTTAATCGTAAAAAAAAATTAAATCCTATAATATAATGGATGAAGGTGCTGCGGAGAGTAGATAAGTTCATATTTTTTAATACACACATGATGAAAGTAAGTTGCTAACTGCTACTTTAGTTGAGTCCTTATCCTGCAAAAATTGACAATACACACTGTACAAAAACATGTATAACAAAGACAATTTGACTTATCTAAACAAATGCACACATATTGACTTTCGGGAAATAAATAAGGATGTGATGACGCATAGGAGACTTTTATATAATTTTGTTGTTAGAAGTAAGCATTTATTCATTTGAGCGAGAGTAATAACATAACTTTTTTATAAAATTATTTGTTTCGACCTACCATATTTGTAAATTAAAATACATGCTACAATATGTAAAAATAAGATGTTTAAGCGCTTAAATGTCCCCCGCCGCAACGCGTCGGAGGGACTTAGTAATGGTCTCCGTCCGTCCGTCTGTCCGTCCGTCCGTCTGTCACGTTTTTTGTGGGTGCAACTCCTCGGACACTGCTGAACAGATGTTGATGAAACTTTACACACTGATAGGGTTCAATTAGTAGATGATCATCCCATATTTGAAATTTTCAAAATGGCCGCCGTTTCCATGGAAACATGGAAGAAAGGTCAAAATATAGGACATTCAATATCTCGATTACCTAGGTGCACAGGGTTCTGAAATTTTGTAAGCTGATAGAGCAAAAGGTACTCTTTAATAATACGAAAAAAAATTTGAAGCGATATTTACGGTTTTCGAGTTATTTACGAATTTGTGATTTTTCAGTCTAAAAAATGGGACTTTGTCAAACGTTTTTGTGGGTGCAACTCTTCGGACACTACTGAACCGATGTTGCTGAAACTTTACACACTGATAGGGTACTGTTAGAAGATGATCATCCCATATTTGAAATTTTCAAAATGGCCGCCGTTTTCATGGAAACAGGGAAGATAGGTCAAAATATAGGACATCTAATATCATGGTTACCTAGGTGCACAGGGTTCTGAAATTTTGTAGGCTGATAGAGCAAAAGGTACTCTATAGTAATACGAAAAAAAATTGAAGCAATATTTACGGTTTTTCAGTTATTTACGAATTTGTGATTTTTCAGTCCGAAAAATGGGACTTTCTCAAACGTTTTTCTGGGTGCAACTCCTTGGATACTACTGAATGAATGTTGCTGAAACTTTACACACTGATAGGGTACTGTTAATAGGTGATCATCCCATATTTTGACAACCTATTTCTATCGTTTCTCAGAGAATATATTGCTTGTATTGACATACCACACAACTTTTATGCAGCGGCGGGGGACACATGGCTACGCGTAGCAATCTTGCAGTAATGAAGTTGAGGCCAATCGGGGAGGATAATTTTAAATGCCAATGAAAAATGGATTGAAAAGTTGGGACGGGTAAATTATCCTCCTGCAATGGGATCCTACGGGTCGTCTTTCTCTTATTGAGACGTGCAGAAGGTTTTTTTTAAGTGCGATGAACCTGACATTTTCCCAACACGGTGCACTACTACATGTATGGTTTGCTACTTTTTACAGTTTACTTTTTACCTAGACCACGTAACTAAGTCTCGGAATGATGGTTTGTTGTCAATATCTTTAATCGCGAAAATGATTGATTGATTGTTGATTGCTTATTGTCCCGTCGGCGATATTTCAGCCATAATCGGGACATCAACATGTTATAATAATTAAATCAAAATTAGGAATAAAACGGAGTCAAAAGACCGAAGATAAAACAAAAGGTATGAAAATATAAATCTATATATATATATCTTTAATCGCGAAAATGAAATGCTTTTTTAGATAAATGGAAAAAAAAGGAATCAGTGGTGTGTAGTGTCAATGTGTTGATCTAATTCTAGGAAAGTATCCGTTTATGAGGGATGTCATTGTGTTCCACAAACAGCGAAAGTCTGAAACAGGCGTCCTCTTGATTATCAACCTCAAGTGTAGCAGACATTTTGTAAATGATTCCGACGTCCCTTCACTTTGCCTCTGAATTAACTAGGGCAAAGAAGTCATCAGAAGACCACTAAACACCCTTCTTCCAAAAAAAGTCAGAAAACCAATACCAGTAAACTTGATACAGCTCATTTAATTCAGGAATGTTAGGAAAAACAAATAGTTTCCTTATCTTATTTATTGCTTGAATGATTGCATTTTCAAAGTTAGTTTGAAACTTGTTTGTAGGCAGATTTGTTTTCTAATTACATTTGTGTTTATATGTACATGAAAGCATATATAATATTTGTACATATTGTTGAAATACTCTCACAACAGAGGTCGACTCATTACCGGGAATTAGAAGAATACGAATAACTTTAAAATATGTCTGAGAATATAGTATATCACGTCTTCGCATTTTTCGGTTTTTCAAAAATCAAGCTCTTATTTTCTCTGTTTATACCATTTAGTTAACCTTTTAATATGACCATCGTTTTTTTTCAGAATTAGAAAATAAACGAGGCGCCTGATATTATCGCCATGCGCGAACTCAATGAAATATCAATTATCACAAATAATGACATATTGCCAATTCAGACAGTGTCCTATGTGGTGAATGAATGTAAAGTTTCAACTGGATTTTCAATGTGTAAGTTTCTGAATCATATTTATGTATGAACATTGGTACCAGTATTGATTAATGTCCTTTCAAAACAGGTCAAAGTCTTTTCACAGAAGAAAATAAAATACTAACATGAAACTTAATGCGAAATACAATTAAGTATATTATGGCAAAATCGTGAAAAAACACTCCCTACATCAACTATTGCATTCTTTCTATTTCTGTTAATTCTTTTTTGTGCCTTTTTTTCACTTAAATTTGTTGATTTCAAAACATTGCATTTTGTATAGGTCCGATCCCTCCTCACGACCATAAGTATGTATCTACTTATGTGACTGAAAGAAGTTTCAAAAGTACTGAATTTAAAGATTCAAAATGCACAAGAGTACATAATAACTCTGATCAGATTATGACATTAAGTCCCTATTGTCATTCTTGCCGACATTTACAACGTATCAACCAGCAGAATATTAAAATTTTTCACCACCTTGATTTTTTATAAGCTGGAAGTCTTTTCTCAGTTGACAGTTTGGCCATTTCGACAGTTAGTACAGAAACACATGACCAAATCCTATGAAATTGATTTTCAAAATGTGTCAGTATAAATGATTGATTGAATAATTTGTTCAGAGACCACGAAACCCAACAACACAATCTAAACCGCACAGTAACTTCAAGTCACAAACCACATGCAAAACATTTGTAAGCATAACACCAACAGGAACTTTTAATTTTGTCTCAGATATGTGAGGTGGAAATACTTCGGACAGATATATAACAGAGCAAAGTGGGTATTTGGAGAATATTTCACGTGGTGATGAGGTCATGGCGGATAGAGGGTTTGCTATAAGAAATCCTAGGCTGGGAAAAGAGCATACCTCACAATTCCACCATTTACAATAAAATGTTCTTGGTGGAAAGAAAAGAGATTAAATGTGAATGAAATTAAAGTAACTAGATAGATTGCTAACAGTTGAGTAGATGTGGAACGTGCTATCCAAAGACTTAGAAAAAGACCGTAGACTAGCTCTCTCTTTCAACCTCACGTTCCGTTATATTGATGATGTCCTTTCACTAAACAATTCTCGATTTGGTGACTTTCTCCATCTCATATATCCACAGGAGCTTGAGATAAAGGACACAACGGATTCTAGGAAGTCTGCTTCATATTTAGATCTACATCTCGAAATTGACTCTCAAGGAAGACTTTCAACAAGGCTCTATGACAAACGTGATGACTTCAACTTTCCAATCGTCAACTTCCCCTTCTTGTGTAGCAATATTCCGTCAGCTCCAGCTTATGGAGTTTACGTATCTCAATTGATTCGTTACTCCAGAGCGTGCGGGACTTACATCGATTTCCTTAGCAGAGCGACACGTCTGACGCAAAAATTGCTCACACAGGGTTATGTTGCTCCTCGGTTGCTGTCTTCACTCAAGAAATTTTACGGAAGACATCATGCACTTATAGACAAATATGGGATTTCGATCTCTCAGATGAGTGCAGATGTTGGTTTGTCATAGTGTGTTGTTTTGTCTTCCTTTACTGGATTTGACACGCTGAATGGACTATTGGCAACGCGACGGGTGTGCTATAGCAAGCAGGAACTGCTTACTCTTCCGGAGCACCTGAGTTCACTCTTGTTTCGACTGGAGTTCGCGTTGTTGATTGATATTCAGTTGTTTTGTGTTTCCATGTTTTACGTGTTGTCTGTTTTTGTCCCGTTCTTGTTTGTGTTTACTGGTTTAGTCTCTGCCCTTTCGGACTTTTGACATTCGGATACCCCATTGGTACCTCTGCTTCTTACTTAATCAATTTGAGATTATCTCAAATATTGTGTACTGGTCCTTATGATCCATATTTTGAAAGTCTCAGCGTTTCTTTGTAGTCTTATGAACCATCAATTAAAAAGTAAGATTGCAACATTAATATATTTCATCTGTTTGATTTGTTGTATTCTAGAACCAACATAGAACACACTTTATTTGATTTGTTATCCCCGTGCTAGCGAAAGCGCGGGGATAATGTTTTGCTGTTCGATGTACGTACGTAAGTATGGCGTTAATGTCCAGGATAATCTCAGTAACCACTGGGAGTAGAAAGATGAAACTTGGGTCATTGATTGCATTGTGGGTGGGGACTGTGCCGAAGGTTTCAGAATTTTGATATTGCCCCTAGGGGCTGTGCTGCATAGGTAGCCTAAGGGCACATTATTCCTTCGTCACGCAACTCCTCCATGGTTATTTGAAATACAGAACTGAAACTTGGCTCAGTAGTTGCACTATGGATGTAGATTCTTCCGAAGGTTTCCGAATTTTGATATGGCCCCTAGGGGCTGGGCTGCATAGGTAGCCTAAGGGCACATTATTCCTTCGTCACGCAACTCCTCCCAGGTTATTTGGAATACAGAACTGAAACTTGGCTCTGTAGTTGCACTATGGATGTAAATTATGCCGAAGGTTTCGGAATTTTGATATGGCCCCTAGGGGCTGGGCTGCATAGGTAGCCTAAGGACACATTATTCCTTCGTCACGCAACTCCTCCCAGGTTATTTGGAATTCAGAACTGAAACTTGGCTCAGTAGTTGCACTATGGATGTAGATTCTTCCGAAGGTTTCGGAATTTTGATATGGCCCCTAGGGGCTGGGCTGCATAGGTAGCCTAAGGGCACATTCCTTCGTCACGCAACTCCTCCCAGGTTATTTGGAATACAGAACTGAAACTTGGCTCTGTAGTTGCACTATGGATGTAAATTATGCCGAAGGTTTCGGAATTTTGATATGGCCCCTAAGGGCTGGGCTGCATAGGTAGCCTAAGGACACATTATTCCTTCGTCACGCAATTCCTCCCAGGTTATTTGGAATTCAGAACTGAAACTTGACTCAGTAGTTGCACTATGGATGTAGATTCTTCCGAAGGTTTCCGAACTTTGACATGGCCCCTAGGGGCTGGGCTGCATAGGTTGCCTAAGGACACAGTATTCTTCGTCAAGCAACTCCTCCAAGGCTATTTGGAATACAGAACTGAAACTTGGCTCAGTGGTTGCACTATGGATGTAGATTCTGCCGAAGGTTTCGGAAATTGGATATGGCCCCTAGGGGCTGGGCTTCATAGGTAGCCTAACTGCCTAAGAGCACATTATTCTTCGTCAAGCAACTCCTCCCAGGCTATTTGGAATACAGAACTGAAACTTGGCTCAGTGGTTGCACTATGGATGTGGATTCTGCCGAAGGTTTCGGAATTTTGATATGGCCCCTAGGGGCTGGGCTGCATAGGTAGCCTAAGGGTACATAATTCCTCCGTCACGAAACTCCTCCCAGGTTATTTAGATACAGAACTGAAACTTGGCTAAGTTGTTGCAGTATGGATGTAGATTCTGCCGAAGGTTTCGGAATTTTGATATGGCCCCTAGGGGCTGGGCTGCATTATAAGGTAGCCTAAGGGCACATTATTCCTTCGTCACGCAACTCCTGCAAGTTATTTGGAATATGGAACTGAAACTTGGTTCAGTGGTTGCACTATGTATGTAGATTCTACCAAAGGTTTCAGAATTTTGATATGGCCCCTAGGAGCTGGGCTGCATAGGTAGCCAAAGGGCACATTATTCTTTCGTCACGCAACTCCTCCCAGGTTATTTTGAATATGGAACTGAAACTAAGCTCAGTAGTTGCGCTATGGATGTAGATTCTGCTGAAGGTTTTGGAATTTTGATTATGCCCTTAGGGGCTGGGCTGCATAGGTAGTCTAAGGGCACATTTTTCCTATGTCATGCAAAATTCTTTACATTACAATCACTCCTACTACCAGGGAAAAGTCTTATTTTAATACATATACATTTTATAGTACTAGTAATGCTCATTATAGTCATAGTTTATTTCTTTAAATTATTTGCCCTTATACTATCAAACACCAGAGTAGCGCGGGGATATACAGCGTGGCTGCTTCGACTAGTTTAATTTGGTTTCTGATCACCTGACCAACTGATTATAAGTATGGTACGCTTAATACGACCCCTTGTTGTTTATTTTAAGTTTCATTTAACTCGGGTTTTCTAGAAGGGTAGTCAGTGCCTGCTTGTTGCAACATGCATCGCTTGAAACATGTAACAAGAATAAAACTAACATGCATTCTTTAACAAACAAAAACAACAGGTACTATATAATCAATAATAATATCAGAAACTACTGTCTGTAAAGGGAAGTCTGGAGAATGGAAAATCTAAAATATTTTTTTTTTCTCAAATAATTTAGCTTTAATTTGTTAACATAATCTTATTAGTATCAAAAACACGTATTCTAAAAATATAACAACTTTACAGTTAGTTAAATACATTTACTGAAAATTCAGATATTTGCAAGACTATTGGGATATCCCATTTCAAAAAATGGCGGGAAAAAAATGTCAGTTTCTATTGTGACGTCATTCCCAGATGTAAACAAAAAACGAGTTGATCTCTGTGATCTGAATGATATCCTAGAATTCTACATAAAGTGATAATGACAATTTGGGATGGCTGTCATTTACAATGGAACACAGCGCATTTAAGGTAGAATATGACTGTATTCGGCCATAAAACTCGTTCGGTCAACCAGTTGTAAAATATAACTCATCAAAATCAATTAAGTTATTTATGTGAAAGTTATAGGCATTTGTGTTATATTGACATGGACCGAAATGATTTAGGGACGAAAGTTTCGACTCAAAAGTTCTGGGGCAAGCCGGGGTCACAGCTTCAAAATTATTATCTTAAAACGATTGCCATATTATATTCTAACGAAATATTGCCGTGCCTTGTTCTCTTGCACATACAATTTTGAAAAGAAAGAGAATTTATTGTTCAAATTAGCGAGTCCGAGCCTATCTATATATTTCACGTATATTATTTAATTGATCTTCACGGGTCGTATTTCACATCTGGTTGACGGAAAGAGTTTTATGGCCAAATACAGTCATGTTCTGCCTTAAATGCGCTGTGAAAAACTCGGGGGCAAAGTGATTTTGCTTCATTTATCTAAGAGGTATGCCATTTCTTTACTCTTTTTATGAATCTAGTTACGTTTTTTGCAAAGATAAAAATGGCAAACATTTCAAAGGTGCTAAAAACAACATGAAGAAAAAAAATAAGAATTTCTGTTCTCCAGAATAACCTTTAAAGACAGTAATCCAATATGCTAATAGTCAAAAGTTATCATTGGATAAAGATAAATTCATATTTTTCTCACAATCACCATACCTTGTTTGTATTTTATGCAACAAAATTTAGGGATATCACAATTTTAATTGTTCCTGACATGAATCTATATTATTAAATCTATATACTTTTTATTATGTTCGGGTTTTATTCCACTCACGTTCTACTACATAATTAGTTTTTGTTATAAACATAAACAATAAACAGTGTACTTTATCACTATTCAATATTTCTTTTCTCTGTGATGCTATGGGGGTATGGGGGGACAAAACATTAAAAAAAAGTACGGAATATTACCGAGTTTGATTTTAAAATTAAAAATTAGCAATACTTTCGTTTCTATCCCCAGTATTTTTGATACCGTTTTGATGATCACGTTTTGATGTTTTACTGATCAACCTTGATACAGTAACAGGTTACATTGTACATATCATCCTGCAGGTAGATAGGTAAAATTATAAATTAATAACAATAAACGTTACAATAAAAAAAAATCGTTAGCAAAATGTTCAACTGCGGTCAAAGAATTCAAATAGCATTTGCGATTTACAAATTACAAGTCCGAATCCATTATTTTCAAATATTTTATATAGGTTCCTTTCACATTATACACTTCTACTACAGAAATATATGATGCTATGGGGGTATGGGGCACAAAACGTAAAACTTCACTAAAACACTTTGGTAACTAAAGATACAGGCTCTAAATACAAGAATCCTACATCATGTACAGTACATGTACGACATGTAGCCATTGGCCCCCATATCATACATTCAGATATATTGATGATGTCCTTTCTGTCAATAACACTTCATTTGGTAGATGGATTCCTTTAATATATCCTCCAGAATTGGAGATTAAAGAGACCACCGAATCAAATTGCTTCAGATCTTTCTTGGATTTGCACCTCGAATTTGACCCAGGTGGTCATCTCAGTACAAAAATTAACGATAAACGAGTCGATTTTAATTTTCAAATTATTAATTTTCCTAATCTACAGAACATTATACCTACTTCCCCTGCATACGGTGTATATATTTCACAACTTATTCGATATGCCAGAGCTTGCACACATTTCACAGATTTTTTTATCAGACACCGATTTCTTCGTGATCGACTTTTGGAGCAGGGCTATAAGAAAATACGTCTCATACGATCCCTAAAAAATATTTCTTCGTTATCAGCCACTAGTAGAAAAGTTCAAAATTGAGTTAAAAGATATGGTAGTTATATGTTTTAATTAGTGTTTGACTGGTCTGCTGTACTGAGATGATCACCTAAATATCCCTATTGTGTCTCACAACTATGTTGTGTTCTATGGTCGATACCGGATCCTAAGATCGCAATGGAAGAGGGAGGTTTTGCGCCATAAAACCTGGTTTAACCCACCATTTCGTTTGAAATGCCTGTACCAAGTCAGGACCATTGCGATCCACCAATTCTCTGGTTTTCGTCATTTTCTCTGGACTATGAGATTGATCATTCAAGTTCGGTAGTTTTGTTATTACCTTTATTAGAGTGAAGAATCTCCATCAGTTATTTCGAATTCTTTAGGGTAAAAAACATATGACTGCATAAAATAATTCGGTAAAATATAATGTTTATAAACAATATGTAACTCTTTTGCACATTCAACATCAAAGATCGCGCAAAACAACACTTTCAGTCAAAAACAAGTACATAACATAAATATTTCAAAAAGCTCTATGTTCGAACATTAAAACTGGAAGTAGCCTTTCCTCTTCATCTTCAATTACGAATTTTAACAAGCTTCGTAAAAATTTGGTTCTTTATTTAGTTAATTGTTGATATGGCCACATCATTGTTGTTATTGTGCTTGCTTTATGAATAATGTCAAGATAATATCATTGTCCTGTAAAGAGCAAACTTTCTGCTTGCAGACTTTCTTTCAGTTTAGAATAATGGACAGGTAACAGGATTTGTCTTTGTTATGTAATTCATATGCGATCCATTTTGATTCCTTTTCCAAAATAATAGTTCAAGTTTTTTTATATCTTTGAAATGAACAATTTATCCTTGTGCATATTAAACATAACATTTTTTTAAATTAAGAATGGTATTTTGTCTATGTATGTTTTAACGATCGCCAGGGAATGAGGCTTGTACAGGTAAGGTATAAAGCACCATGTTCAATCATGAAAATGAATAAAACACACTCCTTATTTCTTTATATTATTTAACTTGCGGAAACAACATGCCATTCTGAAATATAGAGAAAAGAAATAATACATTAATAGGTCAATCAATGTTTAAAAAAGTAAAGGTGTGCAAAGGGATAATCAACATCATAACACCGCTAAAACAAAGACGAAATCGGTAAACAAAAAATCATAACGAAATAAACCATACAACAACAAAAATACACACACACACACACACATAACAACAAAACCGCATTCAGCAACGTGAACTCAAGTCGAAACAAGAGTGAACTCAGGTGCTCCGGAAGAGTGAGCAGTTCCTGCTTGCTATAGCACACACATGACTGAAGATGTATCGTCAACTTATCCCTGTCAGTCATTTTCAATCAAGGTTAAATTATGTTAAGGACTGACTTTGACAATATCAACCACACCAGTGACTTAAAATCAAGGAAAATATTTAAAATGACTGTCATGATACAAAAAGCAAAGGTGTACCAAAGGGGTAATCAGTATCATAAAACCGTAAAGAAAAAGACAAAACCGGCAGACACAAAATCATCACAACAAAACAAACCACATAACAACATAAAACACACACACATAACAACAAAACCGAAGAGTAAGCAGTTCCTGCTTGCTATAGCACACCCGTCACGTTGCCAAAGATCGATTAGGTGTTGGTCAAATCCGGAATACAAATGACAACAAAGTTCCAGACAATAAATTTTGCTACGCCTGACGCGCGTTTCGTCTATTCAAGACTCATCAGAGGCGCTCTACCAAAAATATTGAAAATGCCAAACACTGTATGAATATGAAGAGCATAGAACAGTATAACAAAAAATACCAAATTGGGAAACCAAATTATCACTAAGATATTCAACCTATGTCTGGGGTAGGAAGAACCTTAGGGTTTAGACAATTTTGAAATTTAGACGGATAAATTAAAGTTTTGATGTATTCTCCAACTCAAAAGTGTTGTTGCCGGAGCGGGCTAACCTCGGGGAATTTAAACTCCACCAGCAGTGCTAACCCTCACGTGTGTTCGAAATACAAATGACAACAAAGTTCCAGACAATAAATTTTGCTACGCCTGACGCGCGTTTCGTCTATTCAAGACTCATCAGAGGCGCTCTACCAAAAATATTGAAAATGCCAAACACTGTATGAATATGAAGAGCATAGAACAGTATAACAAAAAATACCAAATTGGGAAACCGAATTATCACTAAGATATTCAACCTATGTCTGGGGTAGGAAGAACTTTAGGGTTTAGACAATTTTGAAATTTAGACGGATAATTTAAAGTTTTGATGTATTCTCCAACTCAAAAGTGTTGGTGCCGGAGCGGGCTAACCTCGGGGAATTTAAACTCCACCAGCAGTGCTAACCTTCACGTGTGTTCGAAATACAAATGACAACAAAGTTCCAGACAATAAATTTTGCTACGCCTGACGCGCGTTTCGTCTATTCAAGACTCATCAGAGGCGCTCTACCAAAAATATTGAAAATGCCAAACACTGTATGAATATGAAGAGCATAGAACAGTATAACAAAAAATACCAAATTGGGAAACCAAATTATCACTAAGATATTCAACCTATGTCTGGGGTAGGAAGAACCTTAGGGTTTAGACAATTTTGAAATTTAGACGGATAATTTAAAGTTATGATGTATTCTCCAACTCAAAAGTGTTGGTGCCGGAGCGGGCTAACCTCGGGGAATTTAAACTCCACCAGCAGTGCTAACCTTCACGTGTTTTCGAAATACAAATGACAACAAAGTTCCAGACAATAAATTTTGCTACGCCTGACGCGCGTTTCGTCTATTCAAGACTCATCAGAGGCGCTCTACCAAAAATATTGAAAATGCCAAACACTGTATGAATATGAAGAGCATAGAACAGTATAACAAAAAATACCAAATTGGGAAACCAAATTATCACTAAGATATTCAACCTATGTCTGGGGTAGGAAGAACCTTAGGGTTTAGACAATTTTGAAATTTAGACGGATAATTTAAAGTTATGATGTATTCTCCAACTCAAAAGTGTTGGTGCCGGAGCGGGCTAACCTCGGGGAATTTAAACTCCACCAGCAGTGCTAACCTTCACGTGTGTTCGAAATACAAATGACAACAAAGTTCCAGACAATAAATTTTGCTACGCCTGACGCGCGTTTCCTCTATTCAAGACTCATCAGAGGCGCTCTACCAAAAATATTGAAAATGCCAAACACTGTATGAATATGAAGAGCATAGAACAGTATAACAAAAAATACCAAATTGGGAAACCAAATTATCACTAAGATATTCAACCTATGACTGGGGTAGGAAGAACCTTAGGGTTTAGACAATTTTGAAATTTAGACGGATAATTTAAAGTTTTGATGTATTCTCCAACTCAAAAGTGTTGGTGCCGGAGCGGGCTAACCTTGGGGAATTTAAACTCCACCAGCAGTGCTAACCTTCACGTGTGTTCGAAATACAAATGACAACAAAGTTCCAGACAATAAATTTTGCTACGCCTGACGCGCATTTCGTCTATTTAAGACTCATCAGAGGCGCTCTACCAAAAATATTGAAAATGCCAAACACTGTATGAATATGAAGAGCATAGAACAGTATAACAAAAAATACCAAATTGGGAAACCAAATTATCACTAAGATATTCAACCTATGTCTGGGGTAGGAAGAACCTTAGGGTTGACATTACAAAACTCTATGTCAAACCAACATCTGTGCTCATCTGAGAGATAGAAATCCCGTATTTGTATACAAGCACATGATGTCGTCCGTAAAATTTCTTGAGTGATGACAACAACCTGGGAGCAACGTACCCCTGTGTTAACAATTTGCTTGTCAGCCGTGTGGCTCTATCAAGGAAGTCGTTGTACTCCCCACATGCTCTGGAATAGCGAATCAATTGTGATACGTAAACTCCATATGCTACACAAAAAGGGAAAGTTAACTATTGGAAAGTTGAAGTCATCACGTTTGTCATAGAGCTTTGTACAAAGCCTTCCTTGTGTGTCAATTTCGAGAAATAGATCCAGATATGAAGCGGACCTCCTATAATCTGTAGTGTCCTTTATCTCAAGTTCATTCGGATATATCAGATGTAAATAGTCACCAAATCGAGGATTGTTTAGTGAAAGGCATCATCAATATAACGAAATGTGAGATTGAAGGATAAAGCAAGTTTGCGGTCCTTTTTGTCTAGAAGTGATTGTAAGAAGTCCGCTTCATATGAATGAAGAAACAAATCGGCAAGCAATGGTGCCCATTTGGATACCTATTGTTTGCTGAAAAACACGTCCACCAAACTGAACAAATATGTTGTCGATTAGGAAGTTGAGCATTTCTATTATTTGATCTTCTGTAAATTTGTTTTTCTTGCTAGACTCTTGGATGACAAAGTAAGTCTTTTTATAACCGACTACCAAATTCTTGTACCTGCGTTTTCCGTTCTTTTTGATAAAGCTACGTTTAATCAGCTGTGCCAAACGAGATTTTAGTTGTGAATGTGGAATTGAAGTATATAATGTAGAGAAATCAAACGTTTTAATGCTATTGATTAAATTGTCATACTGACGTTTTAGGATTACCTTGGAAAACTGGTCTGAACGTTGAGTCATGTTGAATACAGAGACTTTATATTTGCCTGAATACCAGATGAGGACGGTCCTATGAACCTTCAAAATACATAAAAGTTTTAAACATATATAAAACATTTAGGATATAACTTCGAATTCAAGCAAGAAGCAAGACAAGGCTGTAAGATTTGAAGAAAGAAATGCAATAATAATCAATTTTTAAATTAACCGTCAGGATATTAATCGTAAGATTAAATTTGTTTTTGTACACGCTCAATGGTAAAATGCGAATTTTACCCTAATCTTTTAATTATTTTTTATGGATTTTAACGATCTGAGCAGCAAAACTAACATACATTTACCAACCTGATTTTCAATGTAAAAGTACTAGAAAATATCAAGACATTGATAAATCAATATGTCAAAGTGTTAAATAAAGAAATAAAAATACAAATTATTACATATAAAAAAAATTGCATTTGGTATTAACGTAAAATTTCAAAAAATGAAAAAAATGCAGAATCAATATGACATGTACTTTTGATAAATATGTCTATATGACAAAACTGCGCTTTGTAGATATCATAATAAAGTTTTTTGTTATTTATATTAAACATTTTTAAACAAGAAAAATACGCTAAGTAATGTGCTAGAATATAATGAAATGCTGTGTATGACTATATTAATATTATTCCCACTTGCTGAAGCATAAGCAAGAAAAGCATAGTGTAATATTTTCTCAATGAAAAAAGAAACTGTTCTTTACTATATAACTGTAGAAACGTAATAACTATCATTAGAATAGACTCTTGCAATTTAAGCATAGCAACAAAATGTGTTTGAGAACATGTAATTGTTTTCAAACATTTCAATAACAGATATTTGCTGTATTGATCGGAAATGTTTATTTCCTTAAATGAAAGTAGACATCAGATCTTTTTTTTTTTTGGCTTCCAATATTTTTGTTCGTTAAAATAGCCAAACAAAAAAGAACTTTTCTGTGTAAACCCAACATGCATAAACTGGCTTCGTAAAGTCTCAGTTTATATTTTTTTCATTGGGGAAAATACATTTTAAAGTTATATACAATATTTACAGCAATAATAATATATAATATATATAAAAAAATACAAATTCATATTTGATTTATTTACATATTAAACAGTTATCAGTTGAAATAGTATTCAATATCAAATAAAACACAATTGTTTTCATAATTCAAAATATTCACATAAAATTACTATGATTATCAGTTGATTAAGACATTATATAGAATGAAAACAATAATCATTCAGTTAACAATTGATGGATCCAATACAGGTTTTCAATAAATGTTTAAAATAAAAGTCTTGATGGATATTAGATAAACAGTATGTTAATTTCATTTCAAATTTCTAGATAAATAACACGAAGATAAAATAATAGATTATTGTGGTAGATTGCAACTTAATAATCTCTAATTCAGTAAATTTTAAAATCAATCATTTTGCTCAAGATCATAATGAGAAAACTGACATAAGGAAAAAGCTGTTGTCTTTAAAAAAAATAAGAATAACAACAAAAGAGTTCCTTCCGAGAAAATGTTGCTACGTTTGACGCAGGTTTCGTGTATTTAAGATTTATCAGAGGTGATATTCCTAACATATTTTAAATGTGTGTACTATATACACATGAAGAGCATAGATCATTAAAACTATAAACAACCAGGGACAAATTATCTAAGACCAACCGTAGATTGGAGAAGGCAGAACCGTAGGCTTCTGTCAGTTTTTGAAATTTACGCAGACACGTTTATTGCTTTAGATTTTTCAACGCAAACGTGTTGAACATGAGACGGTTAATAAGGATGATACCATTTTGACAACGTACCTTGACAGTTTTCTACAGTGTTCCACTGGCTGTAAACTAAATAACAATAAAAATATACAATACAATGACAAGGTTTTTTTTTTATAGATATACTATTTTGCAGATGAGTTCAATTCTCGATCTGGTAAAATATAATTTTATTCTTTAATTTAATTTTGGGGACGGTGTATATGTAGATTATGATTTCAACAAGCACTTGCCACTTGCATCGCCATTGAAAATTAAAATTGGTTATAACTCATACTTTTTCATAAGAATTAACTGCATCTAATCATAAATGCAAGTTTAATTTAATAAGGCTTGGTTCAAGCATTGACTTAAACGATCACCTGTATCATGTGTAAGTTTTCTTTTTCTGATTTAATGTTCATTTCATGTCTTATGTTTTGCCAAATAAAAAAGTATCGTTTTAGGATATTTCTGAGATATATTAAAAAAACCGATGCTTAAACATACCTTGACATCCATATCCATCCCATTGATGCTTACAACGTAGTGTAACATTACCAGCAGTCTGTGATGGATATAATCCACAGTTTTTACTGACACAGTCTTGAACAAACAATTTAAAATCAAAATTGCCTCGAAATTCAATGCAAGATTTTTGCTACTCATCAGAATGAACATTAAGGTTTTGTTCAACAAGCGTTGATAAGTAGTATCTTTAAGCCATTTGTAAATGATCTTTTGTATTAAAACGCTGATCAAAAGTGCTTGGACTTATTTGCTACTATTTCAATACGATAATAGTTCATATCGACAATAACAATCATTAGAATGCACTGAGGGTAAAACTAGGCCTTCAGCATTGAATGTTCTGTTTAAACACTAGACAGGTAGACCTATTTTGAAGTAACGGTACAATGAAATACCGGTTCATGAGAAAATACTCATGTTTTACATGTATCTATTAATGGTTTCACTATGATTAATCATTATTTTGTTATTAAATAAATAATACGCTGTCTTTTTATGATTTGCAAAATTTGGGTCTATATCTATTGAAATGCCTTCCAATGTTTGTTCCATTTGTTTAGTGTTTTCGAATATTTAGTAAAGTGAATGCACGCTTTAAATATTACACCACTGGATAATTAAAATCTGCTTGATGACATATTTGCTTAGCAATGATACACAATCGCCACGAACAAGTAGAAAATACATTACTTTTTTCACAAAATTGTAAAACAGATAAAAATGTCCTAGTAGACAGTTATGTCATATAGATATACAAGTGTTGTCTACACATTGAACATTTCATTCACATATTGGTCAATGTAAGTCAGTTGTGTGGTATTTTCATACTTATTTTACTGCCATTAAACCATATTCATGACGTTTAATTTGACATTATAATTATACGGGTAGCTGGAGGCGAAAAGGACTGAAGTATCACTAAGCATAAAACAAATTACAAAAGAACCATAAATTTTAAGAATAAAATCTAAAAAATGTATTCATACTAGCATATTTCCTTACAATGACACCTATTGAACTCTTCCCTTTGTATATTCATGAGTTGGGTTCCATTTTCGCAAGTAGCTTCAAGGTATATCATTGTTCTGTTTTTCACCCATTCATAAAACGGCTGCATGAAACAGTCACATATTAGAGGGTTTCCGTTCAGGTATCTAAAATAGAGTCAATGTTTTGTAATTGAAAATATTACATTTTAATCTAAAACGATTCTACAAAATCCCGAATAAAACAGACCTACACGATTGTAATGATATCATTTATTTAAGTTTTAATTTAGATATTTAAGAGAAAACATTTTTTTATTTCATTTCATTCATGTAAGGAAGACGGTAACATCTTTACATGTATTTTTTATAATATTAAATAATGTAAAAACGACTTTCAATTTAAGACAATATGATTTTCAAATCTTTGATAAAATCGTCAATCATAATTGTATAGAACAGCTTTATAACTTATTTTTAAAATTTTGTTTTATTTTATGCTACTAAATTATTTTGATTCGAATATAGTTATGCAAAGGTAAATATTGACTGTTAAATAAAATAATGCAAAGACGTTCAGGGTCGCATTAAATGACGTAAAATCGTGTTGCTTTAAACAAGGGCACACGATCTCTTTGAAAAAAAAATGGTTTACATTTAGTTATGTATCATTATATTTATTTTCCAAATGAATTGAATACTACTTGATAAATGAAATGTGAGAAAAAATAAATGAATAAAAAAAAGTAAATAATAAATTTATACTTATTTTTTAATAAATCTATTTATCAATAAAAAAATAATATTTGGTAAATTTTTGATAATAAACAATTGCATTTTGAGTATGGAGATAATATATAACGTACAGGGAATGAAATGTAAATGGTGTATGGGGATGTGAATAGTATATGGCGTGAAAGGATAGTATTTGTTACAATGGTGAATACGGTGAGAGAGAAGCTTTTACAATAAAAGTTCTGTAACTGTAGGTTATAGAGTCATTGATAATATAATTTACTTTGGCCTTACATTATAAGGCTAGACTAATATAATATCTTGAAGATTCACAATGAGATGGTGACAAAGTTAAAATGTTGTTGTTGTTGGTTTGTGCATATTCAACACATAAAATAACCCGAAATACATTAGAAAAAATCCATATGAAAGTTTCATATGAAAAGACGGCATTTAAAAGTCGGGCATTGAAGCATTCGTATTATTTTCATTTAAGAATAAAATATTAATGACGAGTCTCTTGAAGACTTCGTTTTAACATAATAAAACACATCAAAGGCTACATTTTTTGCTCCTATCCCCCTTTCTTGTAGTGCTGTTTCCTTTGTTTCCCACTCCAACCACCATATTTTTCATAATCATGATTTCATGTTTATTGCCTCCATATAACCTAGATAGTTTTTCGAGGACGTAAAACATCAACTCGCTCACTAATCCCACATTTTGTCTTATTTATGATGCTCCCGATGTGACACACGGTTTTCTTTGAGGCATGTTCTCTTTGACTGTGTTGATCTTGCTCCAATTCGTATGAAGTATTCTAACTGTGCATCCATGCGCGATTTGTTCAGCGGAATCCCATCCGATGCCATTTTATCTTTTTTAAGTGATATTTGTCAGTATTCAAAACAATAGTACTTATAATAAAAACCATCATTTGTAAGTTCTTTTGTTAATATTTAGATCGTTATTGTTAAATTCTTTTGTTTTACTATCGCTGTAAATCTTTTTATTTCTAGTGTGTTGATTTTTAATGATTATTTTTATCTATTCATTTTCTAGTCATACTTTTTCTTTTTACTTTGGTTATTTACATAATTATTTCAACTTGTTTGTATCCCGATAATGGCTGCAATATCGCCGACGGGACATTAAGCAACTAACAATCAATCAATCAATTATTCATAATGTCCTTTCAGTAAACAATACTTAATTTGATAACACGATAAAGTCCTCTACAGATTCTAGGAGGTCATTTTCGGATTTATATCTCAAAATTTACAAAATTAAAAAAGAAGGCTTCGTCTTAAGATCGGTAACAAACGTGATGACCGGTGAACTTCAGCTTATGGAGTTTACATATCACAATTGTTCTGTTATTTTAGAGCTCGTAATGAGTATTGTGGCTTCCTTGATAGAACGGAATGGCTGACAGGTAAATAGTTCTATACAAGTTGACAAAAGCAAAGGTTGCTTACACAGGGGTATGTTGTCGTCACTTAAGAAATCTTACGGAACACATCATGTGCTTGTAGACAAATACAGGATATATATCTCACAGATGATTACAGACCTTGGTTTGACAAATAGTTTAAGTATGTTCATCCTTTCTGGATTTAACTAAATCGATCGTTGGCAATTTGACGAGAATGCTGTACCAATCATGGAAGCACGTTCTATTTCGTAACATCTGAGTTCACGTTGCTAATTGCGATTTTATTCGTATGAGTTTTGTTTATTTTGTGTTTGTTTTGTTGTGATGATCCAACGATTTTGTTTTTGTCTTTTCGGATTGATAATATTGGATTGCCCCTTTGGAACTCCTCTACCTCTCTACTCATATCATTTCATTTACTTAACACCGACTTAATTTAATGGACCCTCGAATTAAGAAATTCAATATTTATTTATTTAGTGAAATCGCCCATCAGCCAATCAAGTAAAATGTAGATCGTTTTCAGTAAAATCAAAAGTGAATACATTGGATTTTACTGGATCGGTTTAATTTTGAAAAGCATGTTCTGGAATTGTACTTGAACTCTAAAAATAAATTATGTTCCTTCAAAAGTGTTTTGACTATACAAGTGCCTTTTTTACAGTAACATTCAAAATAGTACAGCCCGAACATGTGTCCCGATTTCATCCAATTCATCATCATTTCATGTACATGAATTAACTCTATTAATGCGCATCTTTCTTTTATAGCCGATATTGTGCGGATTGGGTGTAAATGAACAACTAATTGATAAATAACAGCACAATTATTGAATTATTTGAATAATTTTTTTGAGATCCCAAAAACCTAATGACGGTTATAAGCCTATTATTATCGGAAGCCACAAGACATCTTATTGGTTTATCTTCCTGAAACAAAAATATGCTTGGCACGATATTTGACTGTTTCCATTATGATATGAAGTCTGTAATGTCCTTGACAGCATATGATTAACATAATAGGATTTCGTGTAGGTATATACGATACAACCTACGTAAATCAGCATCAATTTGAAAATCCAAATTGAAACCATACACTCTCTATTGTTTCTGATAGGTAACGCATTTCAAATAGAATGAAATCCATGTATGTATATTAACATGTACATATGTATTTATATATATAACTTTATAACCAATCACTTTTACAAAATAATGTTAAAATTATAAATGTAATCCATGAGCATAATACAATCTTACAGGCTGCGTAAAACTGGTAGATTCCTGAAAACGTCAGCGTCTAGTCTTGCAAATTGATTGTTATATAGGTACCTATAAAATAAAGGCTACATTTTTATATAAACGTATGGATATCCATCCATGTAAAATTTCATATTAGTTGAAAATAGTTGAAAATTTGATAAAGAACTTGATTGCATTTCACAACGTTAATAATGGCATTGGAAAACTCTGTACATTGTTATCACAAGATTAAATGTAAGTTCACACAAGTGTCAATGTTTCCATCATAGTATGCGCTTTTTAAGTTCCTTTATTGCAGAGATTTAAGCAATCAATTAATTTTGCTTAAAACAAACTTCTCGTACATGTAGATAACAAAGTTCAAAACCGCGACATCAACACGTTGGCCCACTATGGTCGGCGGTCAGGGTTTCCGTATTATAGACCTGACAACCCCCGCGGACGAGGGCTACCCTATTCAGCCACCTAGGGTACACACTTGGTCGCTCTGTGGGCTGAGCACTGACCCGACGTCAGAATCCCAAGACCCTTAGTCGCCTCTTACGACAAGCTAGGCTCTGCTGCGGGCCTATTCGCCACCCGGGCCCCGCTCGGGACGACCAGGTGTTAAGACTTCTGTTTTTGGCGTGTAAATAAAAAAAGTATAAGAGATAGAGACAAAATGATGCAACCTTCCTTTTTTAGCATCAAATGATTTACAAAAGTTTCCTAGGGTCGAAGTTGTAAGATGACCCTTTAAAAGGTTATGACATTTAAAGGTATAAAAAACCACCTATTTTCATGTTTTTGCCTTATAGATTGAAAACTAGTGCAAATAGAGAAAAGCTGTTGCTTGCTTCAATCTTCAGCTCTCTAAGCTCCTCAAAAGTCTCAATAGAGATTTATCAACTTCATACGGTTGCTTTCGTACAACGAAAGGGGAGCGGTTATTGGTCATGCAGTCAAATTAAGATGAAAACAAGATTGTTGTGCACAATTTTTCCGTAGTAAAGCTAGAATTAAAATATATTTTTTGTTTTGAATTAATTTTTCTTTTTATATTTTTCAAAAATGTGTTTTTAAATAGAATATGAACTCAAATTTTTTTTGGTCTTTAGTTAGACCAACGAATCGTTCTTTGAAAAGTAACCGTTGAGTAACGGTTGTGTTACGTACCGCAGTGACAAGTGAACACTTCTCAGGGATTAGCTCTAAGTTTCGACTTGAGTTCGCGTTGCTGAATACGGTTTTGTTGTTATGTGTGTTTGTGTTTTATGTTGTTATGTGGTTTGTTTTGTTGTGATGATTTTTGTCTGCCGGTTTTGTCTTTGTCTTTACGGTTTTATGATACTGATTACCCCTTTGGTACACCTTTGCTTCTCTAAGATAACATTTTTTTTAAATTTTAATCCCCCTAGCGGCCAGGTAAAATTTGAAAAAAAGAACTGATTTGAAGGGGGGTGTCCGAATTATTTTTGCGCAGTGCGCTAAAAATATTGATAATAATAATATAAATGCTGGATGTCCGTACGTGTGTGTGGTCCGTAACAATTTGTATTTGCATCAGATAAATGTATCATGTATTTGTAGACAGGGATCTCATATGGTAGAATACGTTTTCAGGTCTGTCGCCTTCATAGGTTAACTGAGCAAACTTAGAATTTTTTTTTGCACTCGGCAGGGGACCCAAATTCCGTTCTTGTTCAATTAGCAGAAATTCCTCTTTATAATATTTTTTCTTCAACGCTCTAATCGTTTAAATCTTTTTCTTTACTTCTGGTTTTCTCAAAATAATTTTCCTACAAACTAAAATTTATAATGAGAAACACTACAATCCCTCCTTTCTCCTTTTCAAGTTTAATGGTTGGCACTTTTTTTATAATAATATTAACTATACATTTTACTCAGATTCAAATGCATCTCAACTTTGTATAGTGTTGGGAAATTCACTTTATCTGTGCACTTAAGCGGTCACAAAGACGAACAAAGTCTATGTCGAGCTTACCGAACTCTAATATAGATAAATTAACGAATTCGTTTTCAAAATTTCATTTAACCCTTTACAGTCTTAGTCGGCTCGGAAAACATGAAGTGGGTATAACTCAATGACATTATGCTAAAGCTGTTAACCAAATTGAAAATTAATCCTAACACAAGACGCAGAGAATATAAGTTACAAAAATTTTGAACAAACTGATAGAGACAGACGGATGGACGAAGGACAAGTTATTGGGAATATTTCCCCCTTTTTTTAGAAGTGGGGGTATAATAATACTTTTCGATGATGATGATAAATTTCAAAGAAGAGTAACTAAAGAAAAAATCTAATCGGCTGTTTTTATAGCAGGGCTGTTAAAAAAACCCCAAATATTTATTAAGTCAAAAATTAATAATAAATGTAACAATCAATTAACCCTAATGCACATTATTATATCCCCGACTGAAAATTAAGGGGGTATTCTATTGAAGGGGTGTTCGTCTGTCCTTCCATTAAATCTCAGGGTACCCATTTAATATCAGCAAATCCTTCTAAACTTTCTAATAGAATTTCATAAAAAATACACAATCTTACATGACAAACTGAAATGTTCAATCCAACCTATTTTAAACTTTGTTATGGGTGGCGGATGGGGCAGGGAAATCATGTGTGCCAAGCTGCTCACAGGTTTCTAGTTTTTGGTGATTTTTGAAGAGTTGAAGGTGTTTCGAATTTAAATACTATATAATGCTAAAAGAAAAGTATAAAAATATCAATAACTGTTAAATCAAAGGGTTTTAAACACATGTAGTTATAGTTTTGAATGTTATTCCCTAATTTGTTTATTGCATGTACATTATGACAATGTTCCATTTTTGCAATTTTAATGAAAAAAAATATATATATCTAAAATTTTATTGAACTTTGAAGATAGTATTTACAGTTACAAAGGCCATACAGGATAAATACTAGTAGTTAAATAAAGGTTTATAATCGAGTTATTGACATACATGAACATTGGTTCATCAATTATTCTCCCGAAAACGTGTTACGGTTATGATACGTAGCAACCGTGCCTGATACGTATCAAGTCGAGAAATCTCTAATAGGGTCGAAGTTGTAAGACGACCCAATAGGGGTTATGGTCCTTTATGTGATTGCTTGCTCAAACCTCCAGCACATTTAAGCACTACAAAAGTCTTCGTTGAGCCGAAGGTGTAAGATGACCCCTTACAGAAGACCCTCTTGGTTTAAGGACCAGGTGAGCGATAAAGGCTCCTGGGAGCCTATTGTTTGTACAAAACACAATTTTGAAAACATATATGGCAACTTTTAACAATTGTTAAGGCATCAGCTCAAAGCGTAGCTATTCCTGAGCACAGTAAATTATACAAACAAAATTTTTTACACATTCCGTTTCTTCGTAAAATCAAAAAGCATGTCACTACAATCATGTTAAATGATGTAACATTTCTGAACTGAATGGTTTTATATAGTCGACTGGGCTATATAGCCCATGCAGCGACTTTCAAAGGAGTCTCCAAGTGCCATGGGCCGTCCAGCCCATGACAAACAATCGCCCGTGTTAGCCACTGAAGAGTTCCTTTGTAATCACTTGAGCAATGCTCGTCTTCCACGATTTGGAGTCAATTTCCGTTCCTTATTTTATACAGATTAATAATTGGCAAGTAGTCTTCCATTGCAAAAGATATCGAATGGTAAAACGGTAAAAAGCACATTTTCACATAAAAATTTGTGTTGAATGTTAGGCTAAATGGCGTTCAGCATTGCCTTACTAAACCAATTGGAAGACAGGAAGTAAGCCGAATAAACTGAAAAAGTGGGGGGGGGCAGTACAACTCTTCCTGTATGTGGCAAAGGAAATCAATCTTTTCGGTAGAAGTGGAGGAATCTGTTGTGCAAAATTGTACAAGATGAACAGACATTATAACCCCCTCTCTAGCGAGGGTTGGTGTATTTCAATTGAGATAGAGAAAAGCTGTTATTGGCCTAAATCTTAAGCCTCGTTAAGTTCTTCAATTGACTTCGTTGGATGATCGTTTTAAGGATTCTGAACTTAAAAAGTACACAAATATTTTTTTCACCTAACTGAACACAACGTATTGCAGATAGGGAAACTGTTCCACGCCTTTATCAATTAATCAACTGTGGGCTTCTTTTGGGATATTTGGAGATGTCAGGTGATCCTCTCGGGTTTATTTTCCATAAATTATGGGTTTCTTTTTTTTTTTCAAATCATTCTTAATATATTCTATTCACTTACTGTTCACAACCGATAATGGAAAAAAAAATGAAAATGCTTATCGTTTATCCAAACTATGAACTCCAAAGTATTTTGCTTGGTTTAATGTTCATTTTCATATAGAATTAAGTCAAGGAATGCATATAATTTTGATGAAAATTTCAGAGATCACATAAAAGTCTTTGATATTTTCAAAATTTTCTTTTACTACTAAGCGCATTAGGGGTTACATTGAATCCGTAAATTTTAGGCATAACATGAAATCCCTGATAACGCTTATTAACTGTAACATATATATTTTTCTCTGTTTTTGCCGTCGTCCAAGAAAAGTAGGAAATAAATATAGCTTAAAGACCCATGACCTTGGACTCAAATTGTAGGTCTTAGCATTCTGATTCATTTAAGTATACATGTTTACTATACTAGCTGTTATGGTTTTCAAGTTATGGGCAAAAAACATGTTTCGCGAAACTTGTTTTGGCCGCCATTTTGGAACCAGTCAACCGAATCATACACTGTCTGGACTCAAATTGTAGGTCTTTTAATTCTTTATCAAATGAACACTACATTTTATTCACCATCTGTAACCGTTTAAAAGTTAAAATTGAAAAACCATTTTCAAATTACGAATCAAGGGCCGTAACTCAAAAACGAAAAGTTTTACGCTTTCGCACCTGAAACAGTTTTTGGTAGCTTTTGATGTGGCGAACATTTTTTCCATGTATTGTCCGCTTAAATTTTTTACAGTTTTTGTGTTATACTCAAAAAACAATTTCTGATGGCGGCCATTTTGAAAATGGCTGTCCGTAGCCATGCGACTTTGGTTTTATATTGGAGGGCATAAGTTTACGGTCTCCAATAACCCATATGTTTACAATGTTATCTCAAACCGTTTTCAAGTTATAAGCCAAAAACGGTTTAGCCGAAACACATTAAGGGCCATAACTTGAAAACGGTTTGTCGCACAGTGTTCGACCCTTTATATCAAATAAAGGTCTAAATGAGACGAGTATTTTCCCCTTTACATGTCTGCTTCAATTTTGTATGGGTTTTCAGCTATACTGCAAACAAGGTGTGCCATGACCTATGACCTTGAGATTTGACCTTGACATTTTTAGATGTAACATATGTCACCTAGGATGATTGGTGAAGGTCCAAAGTCTCTAGGACTAACCGTTTTGAAGAAAAAAAAATTGACGAGTCGCGACACTTTTCGAGTCAAAAACGCGTAACCAGGAAGTTGATCGAAAAAAAAATTTTTGCGTGACGAATCATGACCATGAGTCTAGCAACCTTTTCCCTGCTTCAGATTTTTGATAACGGTTATGGTTATTGAGTTAATCTGCAAACAAGGTTTTTGGGTTACGGGCAGATAACTCCGTTACTAAAAATAGATCGGTTTCGCAGGGTTACTCAAGTCATGCCCTTATAGTGTCGGTTAATGGTATGAAGTTTCGTAATGTTACGTTAAGTATTTCTTCTTTTTTTTTTGTGGCGGAAAAAAAAAATAATAATAATAATCATAAGAAATACAGTAAGGTCTTTCCTTCTGTGGAAGGGAAAGACCTTAATAATCATAATCATAAGAAATACAGTAAGGTCTTTCCTTCTGTGGAAGGGAAAGACCTTAATAATGCAATCCATAATTATTTTAAGTCACCAGTAAAGACAATGTGACATCTTCATTTGAATTTTTTTGGGAGGAGGATTATTTAATAAGATTTCTTTCGTCAAAAACTTTTTAACTGATGTTACGGAGCCATTTCAAGCCATACATGTTTGTTGAGCCTGCTGTTACAGCGATTGAACTGTGTTACTTTCCCATTTACACCATAAATGATTACACCATACACGATACACGATTGAGTGATACACCATACACCATTGATAGATACACGATACACGATTGAGCGATGCACGATACACGATGAACGATACACCATACACGATAGAAACTTTATATAAAATTCAAGAATTTTTGCTGAAACGAAAATATGATCGTCTTTATCTACTATATATAAGAACTACAAGTAGTGTTAAAATACTTATTAAAGAAATATACCATCTTTCTGAAAGTATCCAGATAGTGTTTATTTGATTTTTCTAAGTTACATACATGTACAAGCATCAAAAAGTTAAGTGAACACGGGATGCATGCATAAAGTGAACATGTATCTTTTCTTATGCATAAAATTCAGCAAAGGACACGGGTCCATCTGAACTCGAATAATTCAATCTCTTTTTGTTTTCGTATACTTCGTCGGGATGTAGCGACTATAGAAAGTTAATTATATCGACTGTATTATTCATATGTTCCTTTAATATGTCGACGGAACATCCCACTGAGACCTGTCATGTCGTGCATAGATATTCAAATAGCATACGAATAAACATCCAATAAACGCTTAAGTGGATTCAGGCATAGTCCGGCATTACATGTATGTGATACAATTTAATAAAATTAGTTTTCTCAAGAAAAGTAAGCATATACAATTGAAAATATGAAAATTTATTTGAAAATAAACTCTTATATAGTCACAATTTCCTTAGTGCGACCACTCTCTTAAAAGAGTCCTTTTTTATTCTTTGAGTCTATACACTACCTATTTTAATTCTTTTTTCAAGAAAGCTTTATCAAACATTCGTATGATCTATCTTTAATAAGATGTGCATGCGAAACAAGGGTCAGTTTAACCTAATCAATCGTTAAAAAAATATTATTTTAATCGGTCAACAAATAGTTAAACAATTTTATTAATTCGTTTCTTTGCCTTTATTATGTGACTTCACTCATGTGTGGAAGTATTAGTACCGGGACAGAAATCTGCATTGTTTAAATATTCATTTAATTTATCTCTTATTCTGATACAACAAGAAAACATTTCTGTTTTTATTTTCTATAACAGGAAAAAACGTCACAATATGTTAATATCAAAGTTTCCGGAACAATTTTCTGTGCAGCAAATACCAAAGAACACGTGGGGGTTGTTAGTATATGGCGGGTGGCGAATTCCGACGTCGGTTCCGTGCTAAATATATAGAGCATTTCCCCTAAGTGGCTAAATTGGATGGTTTTCGTGCGTAAGGCTTGTCTGGTTATATAATCTTAGACTGAGCTTTACTGCTGAATACATGTATATTTGGTCAACGTGCATGTAGAGTTCCATGCTTTGTGCATGTAAAAGAGTCCTTTGTTGTCTACCTGAAGTCAATCATATAGGCTAAATTATCCCACATCTATCAAACCTTTACTTTTCACTTGCAAGCGATCTTATTTTTTCCTATTAGTATGATAATGTGGAGAACGATTTCATTCTTATTCCATACTTTTAAATACTTTCATGTTTTACAAACAGTTGCAATAAGTTTGTGTGCAAGCCATAATAATGAAAGCGGGGTATAAGTTCAGCAAGCAAAAGCATTGCTTTTGAATAATGATAATGTAAAAAAAAATATCCGATCATAGTAACTCTAAGATTAATCGAAAAATCATTTTTCGGGAGAAGGGACCTTTTTTCCTTTGACTTTCCTTTTCCTTCCACAGTGTGCATCTGTGGGTTTATAGAAGACAGACGGTACTATTTTGCCATTTTGGATGCTACATTCCAAGTCAAGGAAGGATGGTTTCTCTTGCGAGATGGTAAAGGTGTACTGAATGGCAGGGTGATAGGAAGAGACAAAGCTGATGAACGAGTTCAAATTATCTTCACTATGAGAGGATACACCGAAAACATCATCTATGTATCGTTTTTTTGTATAGGTCAGGGACAGGACCAACCTATTCAGAAAACATTTTCTCTTCCAAATATCCAACAAACAGACAGGCGAAACTAGGACCAATCTTAGTGCCCATGGCAACACAGCCAAACTGAGAATAAAAATCCCCATTAAGCTGAAAAGTGTTGAGATTGAGAACAAGTTATGCTAATCTCAAGATGACATCCATTTTTTACATAGGGATTGGGTCATCTGTCAAAAACATGTTTTAAAGCGACTTTTTGTCAAAAATACAGATTGTCTGGTTTAACCTACACACACTAATAAAAACATCAAATGGTGTAGTAGAGGTAACGATGCTACAAGGCCAATCGGGGAGGGAATTTTTACTGTCAGTGGCAATGAAGAGCCCTTATCTGAAATGGACATACACGTGTAGGAAATCTTATCTGAGTGGGATAAAGTCAACACTTACCCAGTTTTAGATAGAAAACTTTTTGTCAAAAATACAGTTTGTCTGGTTTAACCTACACACACTAATATAAACATGAAATGGTGTAGTAGAGAAAACGGTGCTACAAGGCCAAATGACGAGGGATTTTTTTGGACATCTGTGTGATGGGTAGGAACCTGCATGGGGTTTTACAGATCTTAATCGTGTCGAGACTTGCAATAGCAAGGGTTCTTTAAAATGCGAGAAACATGACATAGTTTCCCAACACGGTGCATCAAAGCCTGATGACCTTGGTACTTATTATAACATGGCTGATGCATTCAAAAAGTATGCTTAAAAGTACCCCGGGCATATATTTAGGTCTCTTCGGTTGTTGAGAAAAGACGACCTGACATGTACTGTTATTATAATTACGTAATGATAAAAAGATAGTTTACATGAGGTTCTTTTAATCTCTAAAAATTATTTGATCAATTTATGATCTTTTGTTCTACATTTTGAAGTATTCTTTTTTTATTGAGGTGTTTGCTATTAAAAGGCGTAAACTAAGATAAGGCCGTCGACAAGAGTGAATTCAATTAAATTGTATAAATAGATGTTTTAAAGAATCATAGCTATGACATAAAATGAAACAAGTTTCTAATAAGATTTATCGCCTTTGTCATAACAAATGCAACAGAAATCGATAAATTTCTAGATCGCTTTGTATTTTTTATATATAGAATATTTTTTTGTTTAAAAAATCTTACAGTGTGGTAAGAGCTGTCAGATTGTAGAACGTCCTCTCTTCTATCACCGAAAGCTTATTGGTGTGAAGATACCTGTCCAAATATACAATATAAATTGTTATTATTTTGTTTGAAAACCGTAGTGTTTTAATTTGTCGCTGTAAAAGTTCTGAATATGGGAAACTGAATAGCATTAAGTCCCTCTTTAGTTTACATTTCACAGCGCATTTAAGGTAGAATATGACTGTATTCGGCCATAAAACTCGTTCGATCAACTAAATGTAAACTATAACTCATCAAAATCAATGAAGTAATTTATGTGAAAGTTTTAGGTATTTGAGGTATATTGACATGGGCCGAAATGATTTGGGACGAAAGGGGCGACATCCTGGGACGAAAGTTTCGACTCAAAAGTTCTAGGGATAGCCGGGGTCACAGCTTCATGTAATATGGCAATCGTTTTTAGATAAAAAATTTGAAACTGTGACCCCGGCTGGCCACAGAACTTTTAAGTCGAAACTTTTGGCCCAGGATTTCGTCCCTATCGTCCCTTAGATATTTCGCCCCATATAAAAATAACAAAAAATATCTATAAATTCCACATCATATTATTTAATTGATCTTGACAGGTCTTATTTTACAATCTTGTTGACGGAAAGAGTTTTATGGCCAAATACAGTGACGTTCTGCCTTAAATGCGCTGTGTTTTCGAGTATTTTTTCCATAAGTTGTACTTAATAAGAAAAACTTGATACATCTCATATTATAAATTTGCTGAAAAAAAATTAAAACATATTACATAAGAATAACTATGGCGCGTTCTTGAAAATTTGCTGATTTAAAACTAACGAGATTACGACAATCTTAATAAGAAAAACCAGAACTCTGATTTTGCTTGACTGAAAGAAAATCATCTTGAAACATACTTGTAATCAGAGTTTTCATAAGGACATGCGCTACTTTGTTTTTTAGAAGATATAAGCAAAAATTCGAATATCAAATGAAATGAAAGTGACACAACCTACCAAAAATCAGTTGCAATTTAACAATTCATAATGTAACAAACACGGTCAGCAGCCTTTAATAGGAACTATCAATTTCTATTACATTAAACAGACTTCTCGAAGATGACGAAGTTCAAACAAAGCGACTCCTATAATTGCATATCCATTTTCATGACAGTTTTACACTTTCAAAAAATGTTATTAATATAATGAATGCAGTAAATATATATTAACATCTTACAGCGTGTGTAGTGATGGTAGATTCCTGAATGCACCATTTTCTATTCTTTCTATTTGATTACTATGCAAATATCTGAAAATAATTGATGCATCCGAAGTATGTAGTCATTGTGTAAGGTAGATTAAATACGCTCGTATGCATAAAACAAATTTATGTTTTTTCTCTAAACAAAAAACCCAGAAGTTTCTTAAAGACAAAGAAACTAGCATTAATAATGACATTTAACTATCAGAAGAATTAAGTGTAAAACATCTAAAGAAAACGTTTATCTGATAGAAAAATGAAGAAAAAAATGCATTGTCATAAAAGAAGATAAACTAATTACACATATGAAGCTTTCTTGATATCACCTGTATCAGGTTCATTGTATCTGGTACTTGATAATTTAATTCCTAATTACACTTGGATAAAGCGGTATTGTAAAACTGTTTGATGTCATTAAATTATATTGATAAGTGTTATTTAGCAGTACCTCAAAATTTTTTAATAAAACATATATGATTTGTACACACAAAATATTAACGTTTTTTTTTCTAAATTAGAAACGTTAATTGAACCCCGAACATGTCCTGTCTTAAAAAAAACAAGCTTTCACCTTCCCGTGGTTGTCAGCATTTCATTCAAGTGTTTGCAAACGATTTGCACATGGGGACAATCACAGGAATAAATGATGTACCGAAACAATATGTATTGTACGGACAACACTCATTTTTCGCCAAGTATTTATTAAGAATATTTTATATTGTTGTAAAAAATAAGAAGTATAAAAAGGTCTATTTTCCTTTTATGCTGTTTTATAAAATGGCGAAAATGGTAGAGTGATATGTCTGTAAAGTCTGCGTAAGTTGTATATATCTTTTAGTTAACATGATGAAAAACATGAACTTCAAAACATTTCCTCAATTTCAAAGCAAAAGAAGAACGCATAGTGTAAATTTGATGTTTGATAAGAAATTTTACGGTAGACACCGTGCACTCGTAGACAAATATGGGATTTCTATCTCTCTAATGAGCGCAGGTGTTGGTTTGTCGTAGAAATTTGTTTTATCTTCTTAACCGGATTTGACACACTGAATTTGAAAATAGCACCACGACGGGTGTGCTATAACAGACCAAAAACCGCTAACTCTTCCGAAGCACCTGAGTTCAATCTTGTCACGACTTGCGTTGTTGATTTCCAATCGGTTGTTTCTGTGTTTCTTCGTGCTGTTTTTGTTCGTGTTTACCGGTTTCGTCGTTGCCCTTTCGGACTTTTGACACTCGAATGCCCCATTGGTGCCTCTTTGTTTCTTCCATCAGATCATAACTTTCAAAAGGTCATATCATGGCATCGATGTTTTGTATGAAATGCTTTTTTATGCCTACGGTAAGGGCTCTCATGCATCCTATTTTACTCTTCATCAACTATGCTCTTCCCATTTTCTTTAAATCCATAAACCTTTTTTCTTACAAGATAAATAAATGGATGGTGTGAGTCATATTTAAAAGGTAAAAACCAAATAAGAAATATAAATAAATGAAACCTTTAAAACAACTAAAACAAGAATGCCCAAATTTTCGGACATAAAGTCCTTCTTCAGGGGCTAAAAGGTATAAGAAGTTGACACATCGACTGACGAGGACAGAATTACATAAAAAATGACTCGAAGAACATCACATGATATCTTAATCCTGAACTTGATAACTAATTAATAGATATTAAGAAAAGGTCTGTCTTTTTACATTTATACCAAAGGATTGAAAAGTGGATAAAAAGTTGATTATTCTTTGCTCAAGAAACTGTCTTTGTTTTTCGCCTGTGCATGTTTCAAGGAGAAATGTTACCTGCATATCCTTGACGCTATGGTTTGGCAATGAAAAGTGCTGGCTGACTGGGCAATCGTCGCATTTGAGAACACTTCTCCTGTGTTCAGCAGACAAGATGTCACCCAGTCTACGATAGGTTTCTTCTACGTAAATTTTGAGGCACTTAGCACAGCGGATGGCGTAAATGACATTTTCGGAGATGCTTCAACTTGAAAGTGTTGGAGGGGCCAACTATCTCGTCAGTCTCCCAGGTAAAGGCACATGTGACACAGATGGATCGACCACAACCCCTGGTGCTTGAAATGTCAGAGCGAGGGCGTCTCTTGGATTTGTCAAATGAACTAGAGACAAGATGTTGCCTCAAACTCTTACCCTTGCAAAAATCAGTCAGGGGCGGTGAGTCGAACACTGTCGACATGTGTTCGTTCTTCAAGACGATGGACTAAAAATTGCGCAACAGAATGTCCCGTATAACGATGTTATGAGGGTGGTATGTAAGTACCAAGGGTATACGGTCATTCTTCCATCTTGACCTGGGCTCCAAAGCCTTGGATCGTGTCACCCGGGAAACTGAGTCGATAGCTTTATCCAAGATGTTGTAAGGATTTGAACTTTAATATCATCCTCACTGCTGCAAATACTCAGAAAATTGAGACCTAGGAATGGCATTTTTGCAGCTCTGGGGATGACAAGATTGATACTTCAAGTAGCAGTGTGCATCAGTGGGTTTATAGAAGACAGACGGTACTATTTTGCTATTTTGGATGCTACATTCCAAGTCAAGGAAGGATGGTTTCTCTTGCGAGATGGTAAAGGTGTACTGAATGGCAGGGTGATAGGAAGAGACAAAGCTGATGAACGAGTTCAAATTATCTTCACTATGAGAGGATACACCGAAAACATCATCTATGTATCGTTTTTTTGTATAGGTCAGGGACAGGACCAACCTATTCAGAAAACATTTTCTCTTCCAAATATCCAACAAACAGACAGGCGAAACTAGGACCAATCTTAGTGCCCATGGCAACACAGCCAAACTGAGAATAAAACTCCCCATTAAACTGAAAAGTGTTGAGATTGAGAACAAGTTATGCTAATCTCAAGATGACATCCATTTTTACATAGGGATTGGGTCATCTGTCAAAAAATGTTTTAAAGCGACTTTTTGTCAAAAATACAGATTGTCTGGTTTGACCTACACACACTAATAAAAACATCAAATGGTGTAGTAGAGGTAACGATGCTACAAGGCCAATCGGGGAGGGAATTTTTACTGTCAGTGGCAATGAAGAACCCTTATCTGAAATGGACATACACGTGTAGGAAATCTTATCTGAGTGGGATAAAGTCAACACTTACCCAGTTTTAGATAGAAAACTTTTTGTCAAAAATACAGTTTGTCTGGTTTAACCTACACACACTAATATAAACATGAAATGGTGTAGTAGAGAAAACGGTGCTACAAGGCCAAATGACGAGGGATTTTTTGGAAATCTGGGTGATGGGTAGGAACCTGCATGGGGTTTTACAGATCTTAATCGTGTCGAGACTTGCAATAGCCAGGGTTCTTTAAAATGCGAGAAACATGACATAGTTTCCCAACACGGTGCATCAAAGCCTGATGACCTTGGTACTTATTATAACATGGCTGATGCATTCAAAAAGTATGCTTAAAAGTACCCCGGGCATATATTTAGGTCTCTTCGGTTGTTGAGAAAAAACGACCTGACATGTACTGTTATTATAATTACGTAATGATAAAAAGATAGTTTACATGAGGTTCTTTTAATCTCTAAAAATTATTTGATCAATTTATGATCTTTTGTTCTACATTTTGAAGTATTCTTTTTTTATTGAGGTGTTTGCTATTAAAAGGCGTAAACTAAGATAAGGCCGTCGACAAGAGTGAAATCAATTAAATTGTATAAATAGATGTTTTAAAGAATCATAGCTATGACATAAAATGAAACAAGTTTCTAATAAGATTTATCGCCTTTGTCATAACAAATGCAACAGAAATCGATAAATTTCTAGATCGCTTTGTATTTTTTATATATAGAATATTTTTTTGTTTAAAAAATCTTACAGTGTGGTAAGAGCTGTCAGATTGTAGAACGTCCTCTCTTCTATCACCGAAAGCTTATTGGTGTGAAGATACCTGTCCAAATATACAATATAAATTGTTATTATTTTGTTTGAAAACCGTAGTGTTTTAATTTGTCGCTGTAAAAGTTCTGAATACGGGAAACTCAATAGCATTAAGTCCCTCTTTAGTTTACATTTCACAGCGCATTTAAGGTAGAATATGACTGTATACGGCCATAAAACTCGTTCCATCAACTAAATGTAAAATATAACTCATCAAAATCAATGAAGTAATTTATGTGAAAGTATTAGGTATTTGAGGTATATTGACATGGGCCGAAATGATTTGGGACGAAAGGGGCGACATCCTGGGACGAAAGTTTCGACTCAAAAGTTCTAGGGATAGCCGGGGTCACAGCTTCATGTAATATGGCAATCGTTTTTAGATAAAAAATTTGAAGCTGTGACCCCGGCTTGCCACAGAACTTTTAAGTCGAAACTTTTGGCCCAGGATTTCGTCCCTATCGTCCCTTAGATATTTCGCCCCATATAAAAATAACAAAAATATCTATAAATTTCACATCATATTATTTAATTGATCTTGACGGGTCTTATTTTACAATCTTGTTGACGGAAAGAGTTTTGTGGCCAAATACAGTGACGCTCTGCCTTAAATTCGCTGTGTTTTCGAGTATTTTTTCCATAAGTTGTACTTAATAAGAAAAACTTGATACATCTCATATTATAAATTTGCTGAAAAAAAATTAAAACATATTACATAAGAATAACTATGGCGCGTTCTTGAAAATTTGCTGATTTAAAACTAACGAGATTACGACAATCTTAATAAGAAAAACCAGAACTCTGATTTTGCTTGACAGAAAGAAAATCATCTTGAAACATACTTGTAATCAGAGTTTTCATAAGGACATGCGCTACTTTGTTTTTTAGAAGATATAAGCAAAAATTCGAATATCAAATGAAATGAAAGTGACACAACCTACCAAAAATCAGTTGCAATTTAACAATTCATAATGTAACAAACACGGTCAGCAGCCTTTAATAGGAACTATCAATTTCTATTACATTAAACAGACTTCTCGAAGATGACGAAGTTCAAACAAAGCGACTCCTATAATTGCATATCCATTTTCATGACAGTTTTACACTTTCAAAAATGTAATTAATATAATGAATGCAGTAAATAGCTAATTAACCTCTTACAGCGTGTGTAGTGATGGCAGATTCCTGAATGCACCATTTTCTATTCTTTCTATTTGATTACTATGCAAATATCTGAAAATAATTGATGCATCCGAAGTATGTAGTCATTGTGTAAGGCAGATTAAATACGCTCGTATGCATAAAACAAATTTATGTTTTTTCTCTAAACAAAAAACCCAAAAGTTTCTTAAAGACAAAGAAACTAGCATTAATAATGACATTTAACTATCAGAAGAATTAAGTGTAAAACATCTAAAGAAAACGTTTATCTGATAGAAAAATGAAGAAAAAAATGCATTGTCATAAAAGAAGATAAACTAATTACACATATGAAGCTTTCTTGATATCACCTGTATCAGGTTCATTGTATCTGGTACTTGATAATTTAATTCCTAATTACACTTGGATAAAGCGGTAATGTAAAACTGTTTGATGTCATTAAATTATATTCAATTTGATAAGTATTATTTAGCAGTACCTCAAAATTTTTTAATAAAACATATATGATTTGTACACACAAAATATTAACGTTTTTTTTCTAAATTAGAAACGTTAATTGAACCCCGAACATGTCCTGTCTTAAAAAAAAACAAGCTTTCACCTTCCCGTGGTTGTCAGCATTTCATTCAAGTGTTTGCAAACGATTTGCACATGAGGACAATCACAGGAATAAATGATGTACCGAAACAATATGTATTGTACGGACAACACTCATTTTTCGCCAAGTATTTATTAAGAATATTTTATATTGTTGTAAAAAATAAGAAGTATAAAAAGGTCTATTTTCCTTTTATGCTGTTTTATAAAATGGCGAAAATGGTAGAGTGATATGTCTGTAAAGTCTGCGTAAGTTGTATATATCTTTTAGTTAACATGATGAAAAACATGAACTTCAAAACATTTCCTCAATTTCAAAGCAAAAGAAGAACGCATAGTGTAAATTTGATGTTTGATACATGTACTGAAATTTTTTTTTCAATCTTTACAATATCAGTAATGATTGCTAATCATTAAGCACTTAATAATATATCATTGACAGCTGGATGCATATGTTACCAAAATATCTATGAAAAATTTGGTTACGCTTTACATGGTGTTCAAACAAATCAAGTATGTAGTATGTTTTTTGTTTCTATATAATACCGAAGTAACCATTCGATAAAAAAAATATTACTAGCATGTGAGAATATTTTGACAAGCTTAAAATAAATTATTCTTCCAGATATTTTGACTTTTAAGGTGGGTTTCGGTTTGTGGTATGCGTTCCAAAGATTATTGTTGTGGTTTTATCGTATTGTCGTATCATGTACATTACTAAATTTTGTGACTGTTTCTGTATCTTTGACATTCAAAGGCCTTATTGGTACTTTTTTTATCCAAATCCAAAATGTTAATTTGAAGAAAATCTTATGTTTTGTAACTTTTTATAATAAACACTTAAAAAAGTTTGTATAGGTAAATTATTTCTTACAAATTCTGTAATGACTGTAAATTGTCAAACGTCCCACTTCTTATCACTACCAGCTGGTTGTTATCAAGATGTCTATAATAAAACAATACTAGTTAATAGTAAAGTAATCCACGATTATTTAAAAGGCACCAGTATTAAAAAAAAATTGCAATTTTTTTTCTCTAAGTTAGTTTTTGTTACAATCAACATAATAATGTACGACATGGCATTATTTTAAACAGTTACCTAATGATTAGTCATTGAATAAATTCATATATGAGTAAGTCATCTATATCATATTTTGATTTCACATATGTTTGTATGTATGACTTAGTTGCATGTTAAACGCCACAATAAGCCGTTAGCGCATCGCACATCCAATTCATTCACTTGATACCCATTTTTCCTTCTGTAGTCTTTGTATCACAGTCGATTCGTTACTCCATAGCTTGTGAGAATTACAGATGGGTCCAAACCTAACATGTATGCAAACCAATTTAAAAAAGCAAACCAGAAGTTTGGTCTAAGTTCAATTTTCACTTTGTTTGGTTAAAAGATAAAAGAGACGATTTTAATTTTCAAAGTATTAATTTTCCTAATCTACAGAGCAATAAACCTGCTTCCCCTCAATATCCCTATTGTGTCTCACAACTATGTTGTGTTCTATAGTCATTACCGGATCCTAAGATAGCAATGGAAGAGGGAGGTTTGGCGCAATAAAACCTGGTTTAACCCACCATTTCATTTGAAATGCCTGTACCAAGTCAGGACCGTATCGATCCACCAAATCTCCGGTATGACTGATTCGTTTTTGTCATTTTCTCTGGACTATGACATTGATCATTCAAGTTCGGTAGTTTTGTTATTACTTTTATTTTGAAGACTTGAATCATGATTCCACTCTCAAAATATCATCATAATATTCGTGTACAAATACGGTTTTGTAATAAAAATACAATTTTTAAATGGTTTTAGTACTAATTTGTCGGGGGTTATCGTTTTTCTTTATTTTTGTCTCGAAGAGAATTTTTTTCGCCTCTTTTTTGGTATTCATTTAATAAAACATTCATAGACTTGGATATCAGCGAATACCGGTTTATCAACTTTAAAAAATAATATCCAACTCGCCATTGGCTCGGTGAATATAATTTTCTTCACGTTGGATAAACCTGGCATTCACTTCTATTACAGTCATTAAGTGTATAATATAATGTTATATTATATTATGATATTGTATATTTATATTATAATAATGAGTATTTATATTATATTATATTATTTTATTTTATGTAACCATGTTTACCTTACATGAACTATCAAAACTCACTGAAAAAGCTGTTTTGAATTAAAACGTTTTTTTAAATATTTTGTCATATTATCTAGTCTAAAAACATACAATATTTACCCAATGTTTTTTTAATTCACTGTTACTCATTTTAACTGTGAAATTATAATTCACTTTAAATAGCACGGGTTAATACAATTTGTATACTATTATATTATATTATGTTATAAAACCATAGACACATCTTAAATGATCTATCATAACTCACTGAAATATAATATGATGTAATATTATTTCATATTTTTTTACGAATTTTAATAAATATATTACATTCATATGACAATATATCAGAAACTTAGCCAAAATTATAAGAAAAAAATTATAAATATCAAATTAGTAAGAAAATGAAGAAAAACTTTGAAAATAACGAAAGTACTGATATTACGTGACTATCAGTCATTTTGGATTATTTAAAGACGAAATTAGTTTGATTGAAACAGTTTATTGCCATAAAGGTTGTTCTTACAGTAAGGATTTCGGCAGTCAACCCTTATTGTAATAACAAAACTCTAAGTCATACCTTTGGTCATAACAATCCTCAAATGACTGATATTGGTATTTAGCAGTCATAAAATATGTTTTGTCTTCAAGTAAGAAGTAAAATAAATACAAATTGTAATTAAATATCACGATATAAAAAGTCTATAACGGTTGACCATGCCAACTATTATTGTGATAACAACAATTATTGTAATAAGCTATTTTTTAATGTTAATTATTTTTATAATTAGTGTAAATATTCAGTTCGTTTTGGTGATAATATCTAAGTTAATATAAATTCCTTCAATCCACTTTTATTTCATTTTATTTTTATATTACAATAACGATTGTTATTACAATAACGGTTGTCGCAAGGCATAATGTATAGATGCGGTGGCACCTGAATCTAAAAACGCAAACTTTTGATAATGGATTTTAATATCTTAGATAATTTCACACATCTTGATAAAAGTTATGGGTTATTTTGCCTTTTTAAGATATAATCATTTGCGATTGTTGATTTGTACATTGAAAATTGCTGCGAAATTCCAGCACTTTTTCTCTTTATAACAGGTCAATAAATATCTAGGGAATTATAAATTGTGTAAAAATCTTGGTCAAAATGGTTTTGTTTGGTTTTTTATTTTTATTGCATCTGAGCCAAACATGCTTTAACCAAAACTTATAATGTGCTGCCCTCTGCCTGAATGTTTTATAGATGCTACTTTTGCTTAACGAATATCCAGCGTTAATACAAATTGCATGTGTAGCATATTTATTTAGAGTAAATTAATATAGTAAATAGTTTTACCTTTTAACATGTTTTTCTGCAAAATGGTAAAAAGGGAAAAGACAAAAACCAGCAAACACCAACGAGAAGCAGACAACATGTTATACACGGGAACACAAAAACTACAGATAAGAGGCTCTCGTGAGCCTTAATCGCTCACCTGACTTATGTGCCTCAACTATTAGCTATTAGGCAAATACTATTTGGCATGATCATAAGTAAAATCAGGGTTCATCTGACAATATAATTTAACTACCATGCTAAGTGCAGTAAGTGATGAGTAATATTTAAGCAATTGAAAGCATTTTATTATTTACTTCTTTTGACATTTTAAGTTGAATAACTCCTAAGATGAACGGTATAGTTTTTATTATATTTAAGTTAATCAGTGCAAAATTTATTAAAAAAAAATCAAGAAAAAGGGCGATACGTTCTTCATGGGTTATTGAATCTTCTCAAAAATATTACGGCAAGTAGATCGTAAGGTGCTGAATATTTTTGATCTCTACCGGCATTGTAAAATATGTCACTGTTTTTGTGTTATGAGCAAAATAATTGTAATTTACCCCAATATTCTATTTTAAACCACGGCGGTCATGTTAAAGATTCAATTAAAAATCCCCTCATCTTTTGTATGCCAGTGTATACATCTAATGCTAATACAAATTTGCAACAAGTTTGGTTTCAATTGGATTAAAGGTGTGAGGATTTAATATTTTATGTGGAAATGTTGTGAAAATTGTCAATTTTGCGGTTCTAGGCTGAATAAATCCTGAAAGGAATGATCCTACAACATTAACCCCTTACACCTTTTGTAGATCATGATGCGCTTAACAATATGCAATTTTTTTTTTCAAATATCTTGTATAGTTTTTAAGATATTGAACTTTATAAATGCAAAATTCATAAAAAAAAATCAATAAAATGGGCAATAACCCCTTCATTGGTTGTGTGATTTTCTTCACAATTTTAGGGTAGGTAAATCTTGAGGTGCTGATCACTTTTGCCTGGCCGTTTTTAAGTTATTAACCCCTATATTCTATTTATTGCCACGGCGGCCATGTTTTACGACAAATTAAAAATTCCAACATCAGTTAGTTAGTTAGTTAGTTAGTTAGTTAGTTAGTTATTGTTTTACTCCCAAGCAGCACGATTTCGGCTATATCCGGGAGACGAACATGAAAGTGGTGATACAATGAACATGAAATGATGATGAAGTGGAGGAAATAGGGACACAAGGCCAATCGGGTAGGAGAGTTTTGAGTGCCACTGGAAAAAGGAGTGATGGGTAGGGACGGGAAATTTTGCCTCCTGCTTGGGGATGCTACGGGTCCTACTCTCACCGAGACCTGCAGCAGGGTTTTTTAACGTGCGAGGAACGTGACATTTTTCCCAACACGGTGCACCACTATGGTTAGCGGTCAGGTTTTCCGCATTATCGCCTGACGACCCCGCATCTCTCGATGTCAGGGCTGCCCCATTCAACCATCTGGGCCTCACATCCCAGTCGCTTTGTGGGCAAAGCGGCCTGACCCCGATGTCAGGTTTATGGGTGCTCTTTAGTGGACTTTTACCGACAAGCTTAGCGCTGCTGCGGGCATATTCGCCTCCCGGGCCCCGCACGGGACTAAAAAGAATTTTGGAGTAAAATTCATAAGATAATGGCTTTATGTGACATGAGTTTTAAAGAAAATCTTAAACATTTAGTTTTTGGCTATAACATTTTTGATCAAGATTACTTTGAAGTTAATTATTTTCTGACAATACTTGGCTTTTCAATATATAAATCATATTATTTATCAGAGCAAAAAAAAAGAACGTTAGTGTATTCAACATATTTACAACATATTTTTTATAAGAAATATTGACAAACATAAAACCCTTTTGTTAGAGAAGCTTAAAAAATACTTATTGAAAACTAGATATATTTTTGTCTTTGATTAGGTAAAACATATTGTAATAAATTGTGTTGTAAGAATTAAAATATTGCAGTCATTTGTTACCCTGGACAAATGGGGGAATATTACAGGACACACCAGAAGTTGCTTGGACTCCTGGTGTAAAATGTAACAAGCACTATTGGAAATAAATTATTTTATGTTGAATAAAAACACTTGTGAATTTAATTAAAAGCACGAGGTTTCATTCCTTGTACTGGACATAGCCGATAACCTCGGTGCTGAATTTTGTTTCCTTCTTCGAACCTTATTGGCTTCTCATTAAAAAACGTATTCATAACCAGAAACCGTAATTACTCTTTTTTATCCTCTTCATACATAGGACAAAACAACAGCTTCTTTTATTTGCAATATTTTTTTTCTTTATGACAAAAAAAAAACATGAAAGATTTCTATGAAGTTTAAAAAGGGGTAGTCGATGGTACATCTTCAGTCAGTGTCGGTAAGTTTAAATTAAAGTTAAACGACTGACAATGACAGTTACCCTTCACATTCAGTAATTCAAATCAATGTAAACAACTTAAATGAATGTCATGATATGATTCAAATTTATTAATTCAAACCGATATCTTCTGCTTCAGTTAAAGACAACTTAAAGCAGAAAAAAATATAAATTAATAATTACTGAATAAAACGCATCAAATAAAATCAGCATTTGACAGAGGAATTGTAAATTAAAGTTCTCACCAGTAATGTTAAATCAAATTCAAAGTGTACATGGTAATTTTAATCATCATTTTGGTTCATAGTGTATTTTATTAGGGTTTCAAAGCGAGCGGCCAATTTTAACGGTGGGGGGAACTGTAGTGCTGGGAGGGAACCATCGGCCTTAGATAGATCACTGTCAACTTTATCACATACAGACGAGGGGGTAAATTACAACTGGGAATTCAAATCTATGAAGGTTGTAACTATATGAAAATGAAAACTTCCTCAAGAAAGTTTGATGGAGGCACTACATTTTTATTTACAAAGTGCAGATCAAAGCAACATTGTTGGTATACTATTAACTATTAAATAAAAGAATATCAATGTATTTTTATCAAATTTTGGTACAAAGCATATTGTAAGCTGTAGAAAATGTTGGTTTGGTTACAAGGTAACTTACAGACTTTTAAGTGTATGAAGGTTGTTGAATGTCTCGTCTGTTATTATTGAAAACTGATTGCCATTCAAATCCCTGTTGAAAATAAACAATAAAAATAATGCTTCGTGTAATACAAAAAAAAACAAAAAAAAAACAAGAGTTTATATTTTTTAAGCTAAGGATTTTCATAATTTATACAGTATCTAGGCAATACAACTCACATAATAGCGACTTTGAGAAGTCGTCCGAAAGAACACTTTATCAAAAGCACAGTAGGGACCGTGTCCGGCGATATGCTTGTGTTTTCGAGAGACATTTGAAATTGTCCCCTTTTTAAAAGAATTATCGATGAAAACGTAAATAAAAATAATGCCCGTCCAGGTCATTACAAGAGGCGTTCAGGTTTGTTCATACATTAGGTAGACAGTTCGTGGGTGTTGTATAGCTCTCTCTGTAAACAACGCTTCGTTTGATAGATATGGCAGCCATATTGGACCATCAAATAGAAAGTGGTCTTGTGTTTGATATATAGAACAAGTTATATAAATGTGGCCTATAAAGTCTGCTGATCTGTACATCTTTGCAGGTTTGTTAATGCACTTTTCCGGAAACTCGTCCGTTTCCCGACAGTTTCAAACATATAAAAATAAAAATTAATTATAAAGTTATTTTATATCGAAATGAACAGGAATTTGATATTTATTTAGAAAATACGTAAATGCGTTAAAATACTGCTGATATAGTACCATAAATTAGTATCCATGGCAACCATTTAGTCTGAAACATGGCTTTTCTTAGATTTGGAAATTGAAGATTAGCACCCTGATAAGCACAATCGAATTGATCAAAAATCATTTATTTGGGTTCGTTTTTTATCGATTTATTTGGATTAAGATGCTCATTTTTGATAATATGAGAAATTATTTTAATTTTTGGACGAAAAGGATAAAGCAGAATGAGAAAAACTGCGTTTTTCATCTTGACATCAATTTTTTTGTTGTAATTTTCAAAAATACAAAAAATGAGCAGCAATTCTAAAATTTCATATGTTATGATCTATTGTGTGGTGAAATTCTAAAACAATCGATGTCGATCTGCGGGGTGCTAAAACCGATTATAAGAAATGAGGAATCAAATTTTGCCTGATTTGCCAAATAAGGTAAAAGGGGCGGGACTTAATTTTTAATAAAAAATTCTTCTATTCGGGTTTTTATAACTATGGAGGAATATTTAAAAAATATAATGGTTCGGATAACTGTAAATAATTATGTGAGACCACATAAGATATTAAAATTACAAATATTTTGTCGAATCTATATGGTACAGGCATTTTATTTTTTCCGAGTATTCGTCGCAATAAGGGAGACAACTCTTGGATACTTTTTTTTAAATTTTGGCGGGACTAACGTCATTAACATCGCTGCGTTTTAGTTTTTTTTTTTTTTTTTTTCAAAAAAATGCCACTATAATGCCCCTGAATACAAATGAAAACAAAGTCTGAAAGTCAGTAGGTATCCCACAGCCACGTAACTCCTATTCTCCGGGACCCAACACATCGTGTTTCTGCAGTACAGAGTAGGAGAAGTGCAATGACACTGTGTGGCTTAACAGAAAACTAGGATGCGTTGTCAAGAGTCCCGACCCGATACATTGTTTTCTGTTTCAAGATTAATGTATCCATTTTTTCAATATATAATTGCATCCCAATCATGAAATCTTTATCATATGTAGTTGAAGATAATACACACATGACTACTATTTTTTTTTAAATCAAAATACAAATGACAACAAAGTTCCAGACAATAAATTTTGCTACACCTTATCAGAGGCGCTCTACCAAAAGTATTGAAAATGCCAAACACTGTATGAATATGAAGAGCATAGAACAGTATAACCAAAAATACCAAACTGGGGAGCCAAATTCTTACTAAGATATTCAACCTATGTCTGGGGTAGGAAGAACCTTAGGGTTTAGACAATTTTGAAATTTAGACGGATAATTTAAAGCTTTGATGTATTCTCCAACTCAAAAGTGTTGGTGCCGGAGCGGGCTAACCTCGGGGAATTTAAACTCCACCAGCAGTGCTAACCTTCACGTGTGTTCGAAATACAAATGACAACAAAGTTCCAGACAATAAATTTTGCTACGCCTGACGCGCGTTTCGTCTATTCAAGACTCATCAGAGGCGCTCTACCAAAAATATTGAAAATGCCAAACACTGTATGGATATGAAGAGCATAGAACAGTATAACCAAAAATACCAAACTGGGGAGCCAAATTCTTACTAAGATATTCAACCTATGTTTTGGGTAGGAAGAACCTTAGGGTTTAGACAATTTTGAAATTTAGACGGATAATTTAAAGCTTTGATGTATTCTCCAACTCAAAAGTGTTGGTGCCGGAGCGGGCTAACCTCGGGGAATTTAAACTCCATTATTCCGTATGAGAAAGGTATAGTAGAAACGATCTACTTAAACTGACTTTATTTTACTAACGAATTCGAAGCAAGTCTTTGAGATTTTTATGTCTGCTGAATGTCACAGCATTTTAAAGCTGTCTGGAATATTGCCCATGTCCTACCTGAGGGTACCAGAGGAACTAAAATTATAAATTACGAAAATTGCACTGTATTTGAAAGACAAAACATCACTATTTAAAAAAAAAAACATTGATACAATTTTAATTTTATCTGCATAAACTAAAATAAATCACAATGAAAATGTCTAATTCTTATATTTTTTTAAAAATTGAAATCACTGATAAATCAGATGAAAGCTATATATATATATTGAAATTGGACTATGGTTCAATTATTATTGGTCCCGTGCGGGGCCCGGGTCAGGTCTATAATACGGAAACCCTGACCGCCGACCATAGTGGGCCAACGTGTGTGGAGAGTGCCACGCTTCATGCACGTAAAAGACCCCTTTGTGGACCGCCCAGTAGTGCACCACATAGGCTAAATTTTCCGCCCCTACCCACTTCTCCCCTTTTCCTGTGGTTCTTCAAAATTTACCGGTCCTTTGTTTCCCATCCCACCCCCTATATTTCATTTATCATCATCGTTTCATGTTCATTTTATCACCCTTTTCATGTTCATCGCCTGTAAATAACCTATATAGCGTTGCACGGGCGTAAAACACCAACTCACTCACTCACTCAATTATTATTGGGTCTGCAAAAAGTGTTATTTACAGATTTTAGACGCTGTTCATCATTAGGGATTGCGACTCTGTCTCGGTGCATACAGGACCTCCCCCATGGAGAGCCTGTATGCAGAGGCAAATGAGCAATCCCTGAAGAATCGCAGTTTGCAATATGCCACCAAATTAAAAGCCTTTCAAAACAGCCCACGACTGTGTTTTTAAACCACCTCAGGAATATGTATGTAAAACATGAAAACAAAACTCCTCCTTTTGGTATTCGTATCAAACCTCACCTGACTAATCTGAAGGTTGATTTAGAAACTATAAAACATGTCAATCCTTTGAGAGTTCCACCCTGGGAACTTTTAATGTGAGTGAGTGAGTGAGTTGGTGTTTTACGCCCGTGCAACGCTATATAGGTTATTTACAGGCGATGAACATGAAAGGGATGATAAAATGAACATGAAATGATGATGATAAATGAAATATGGGATAGGGGTGGGACACAAAGGACCGGTAAATTTTGAAAAACCACAGGAAAAGGGGAGAGGTGGGTAGGGGCGGAAAATTTAGCCTATGTGGTGCACTACTTGGCGGTCCACAAAGGGGTCTTTTACGTGCATGAAGCGTGGCACTCTTCACACACGTTGGCCCACTATGGTCGGCGGTCAGGGTTTCCGTATTATAGACCTGACAACCCCCGCGGACGAGGGCTACCCTATTCAGCCACCTAGGGTACACACTTGGTCGCTCTGTGGGCTGAGCACTGACCCGACGTCAGAATCCCAAGACCCTTAGTCGCCTCTTACGACAAGCTAGGCTCTGCTGCGGGCCTATTCGCCACCCGGGCCCCGCACGGGACGGGAACTTTTAAAACCTAGATTTATTTTTGATCTCCGTAAACATAAAAAGTCTGAAAAAAATCATCTACTTATACAACAAGATTGCTGCGAAATTAACAAAAGGCTTCAAGGAGCCTGAATCGCTCACCTGGTCTTGATGTTCTCCCTATGAAGAACTTTTTAGAGATGAATAAGCTGAACATTTAAGCAAGCAATAGCTTTTCTCTTTCAGCAATAGTTTTCATTCTGTACGCCAAAAACGTACAAAATGTTATTTAAGGGCCGTCTGAACACTTTGACTCTAAAGAGACTTTTTAACAGCTTAATGAACTGAACATTTAAGCAAGCAACCACTTTTCTTTATCTGTTATAGTTTTCATTATATCAGCCAAAACATGAAACATGTTAATTTATGGGTTGTAATCCCTACAAGGGGTCATCTGACAACTTAAACCCTATGAATGCTTTTGTAGAGCTAAATGAGCTGAACATTTAAGCAAGCAACAGCTTTTCTCTATCTGCTGTAGGCGAAAAACAGTCTTTTTCATCTTTAAGGGACTGTTACCCCTATAAGGTTTCATCTGACAACTTCGACCCTTTGAAGACTTTTGTAGAGGCAAATTAGGTGAACATTTAAGCAAGCAACAGCTTTTCCCTATCTGCAATAGTTTTCATTCTATAGGCCAAAAACTCTATTTTTCGCCATTAAGGGGCTTAAACCCCTATAAGGGGTCATCTGACAACTTCAACCCTATGAAGACTTTTATAGAGCTAAATGATCTGAACATCTAAGCAAGCAACAGCTTTTCTCTATCTGCAATAGTTTTCATTCTAAAGGCCAAACACACTTTTTTCACCTTTAAGGGGCTGTAGCCCCTATAAGGAGTCATCTGACAACTTCAACTCTATCGAGACTTTTGTAGAGCTAAATGGGCTGAACATTTTAGCCAGCAACAGCTTTTTTCTATCTGCAATAGTTTTCATTCTATCGGTCAAAAACACTATTTTTGGTCTTTAAGGGGCCGTAACCCCTATTAGGGGTCATCTGACAACTTTGACCTTATGAAGACTTCTGTAGAGCTTAATGATCTGAACATCTAAGCAAGCAACAGCTTTTCTCTATCTGCAACAGTTTTAATTCAATAGGCAAAAAACACTATTTTTCGGCTTTAAGGGGCTGTAACCCCTATAAGGAGTCATCTGACAACTTCAACCCTACAGAGACTTTTGTAGAGCTAAATGAGCTGAACATTTAAGTAAGCAACAGCTTTTCTCTATCTGGAATAGTTTTCATTATATAGGCCAAAAACACTATTTTTGGCCTTTAAGGGGCCGTACCCCTATAAGGAGTCATCTGACAACTTTCACCCTTGGAGACTTTTGTAGAGTTTAATATGCTGAACATTTAAGCAAACAACAGCTTTTCTTTATCTGCAATAGTTTTCATACTATAAGGGCAAAAACATGAAAAAACGTTATTTTTCACATTTAAGGGACTGTTACCCCTATATATAAGGGGTCACCTGACAAGTTGGACAAAATGAAGACTGTAGTAGAACTTTTGATGCTGAAGCAGTAAGGTGGCATCAGATTTCATTTATCTCTTATACTTTTTGATTTACAAGCCAAAAACAGTAGTCTGACCCTTCGGTCTATTTTTAGCAACGACAGCCATGTTTTTTTATGGATCAAAAATTGAAACACAAGTTTGTTGCAGGACACCCTAAGGATCATTCGAACAAAGTTTCATAAAGGAAAAGATTTATGAAAAATTGTTAACAGACAACAGACGACGACGGACGCAAAGTGATGGCAATACCTTACATTGACTTTGGTCCAGGTGAGTTAAAACATGCAATTTACCCCTATGTTCTATTTTTAGCCATGGCGGTCATGTTTTTTTACGAATAAAAAATCTGAACGATAGAGTTGCAGCATATAAGCTATTAAACAAGTGTGTCATGTTAAGATGCAGTTGGTCTTACCGTGTCAGACAAGTTAATCTTTGAAATTCAGGGGAAAAGTAATGAAAAATGGTAAATTTTGTTGTTTTAAGGATAAAAACTCCTAAAAGAAATGGTCCTACAGATTTGACCTAAATACATGAAATGTAGATCTTGATGTGCTAAATCATATTCAATTTAAACTTTGGAAATATCTTGTATTCAAGATATAGGGCTAAATAAGTTTAAAAAAATTGAAAAAAATCCAGAAAAAGGCAATAACACCTATGTCGATTGTTGAATCTTCTGGAAAATTTCAGAGCATGTAGATTTTGAGATGCTGATCACTTTTGTCTCCCCTCAGAATTATGATATCTAACTATTTTTGAGTAATTAGCAAAAACTGCAATTTACCCCTATGTTCTATTTTTAGCCATGGCGGCCATATTTTTTGATGAATCAAAAATCCGAGTGATAGAATTATAGCATTTAGGCTATTAATCAACTGTGCCAAGTTTTGTTGACGTTTGATGTATTATGTCAGACAAGTTAATCTTTGAAAATTATATGATATCTAAAACTTTCTTCACATGTATACTATTTTGAATAATAAATCACAGACCATTTAGAAAAATGTATTTTACAATAAATGTACAAATATTAACCTGATAAAAAGCTGATTTTTCAAATAAATCAACAAAACACATCAGAAAGTAATCGAGTGTTTTGGTGCACTCGAATTTTTTTTTATAGTGAAGGTGATTAGTATCTAAAACATATCGGATTAACGGAAATTTCCGTTCAGTAGACATATCATTTCTAACCATGTCATCTTTAATAAAAAAAAAGCTACGCCGAGCGCAGCATGATACGACCGCAACAAGTTGAACCCTGTGCATTGGAGGCCTAATATGGATAGTCTATTGCTTTGATCACATGCAGCCCATGGTGGACTTACAAAGCTTTTTTACACATGCATCCTATGGTGGACTTTAAAATGCATATTTGACACATATATATTTACAATAACATTTAATAGAAAAAAAATCTTATTTCTTTATTCATTGACATTTTTGACACGATTAAGCCCCTTTTGTCCCTTTTTTTTAAAAAAGGTTAGGACCATACCAAATGCAATAATAAGCTTCCTTCAGTGTATATAATCATCATAGTTAAACTTCATAACAATTGGCTGGCCCACTACAGCTAAATACTTGTGTAAAACCATTTGCCTTGACCAACTTTTAAAAATGGCGTTTTTTGCCCCTTCGACCCCTTATATCTCAAAAATAGTAAGAGATATTGCAAATCTGATTGAAAAATGCAGGCAGGGATTTTCACAAGGACTCCAATGAAAAAAAAAATTTGAAAATCGGACCACAAATAAAAAAGTTGATTTTTTGGGTGTGGCCTGTCTTTGCCCCCCTGTAGCAATGTAACGGTTCAATATACATCAAAACCATTGACACATTTTGTTGACAGAATTTAATGAGGAATTCAATAAAAAAAGAATTTTCAAAATCAAATGAACAAGTAAATCTGTGAGCTTATGCTCACGAGTGATACCCCCGCTCCCAAAACCTAAGTTAAACAGAATGTAGACTACCTAGGAGCATGAAATTGGTATACACCACATGGTACTATAGGATAAAGCTGTTTACAAAATATCAGACCTCTATCTCATGTAGTTGCTTGGGAAACTGTGATGGAAATTATGCATTTAAGTCGGTTATGCGTAAAAACCTAAGTATTCGGTTAACAGGAAGTAGACTACCTAGGAGCATAAAATCGATATACACCATATGGTACTATAGGATAAAGCTGTATACAAAATATCAGACCTCTATCTCATGTAGTTGCTTGGAAAACTGTGACGGAAATTTTGCATTTATGTCCGTTATGTGTAAAAACCTAAGTATTCGGTAAACAGGAAGTAGACTACCTAGGAGCATAAAATCGGTATACACCATATGGTACTATAGGATAAAGCTGTATACAAAATATCAGACCTCTATCTCATGTAGTTGCTTGGGAAACTGTGACGGAAATTTTGCATTTATGTCCATTATGTGTAAAAACCTAAGTATTCGGTAAACAGGAAGTAGACTACCTAGGAGCATCAAATCGGTATACACCATATGGTACTATAGGATAAAGCTGTATACAAAATATCAGACCTCTATCTCATGTAGTTGCTTGGGAAACTGTGACGGAAATTTTGCATTTATGTCCATTATGTGTAAAAACCTAAGTATTCGGTAAACAGGAAGTAGACTACCTAGGAGCATCAAATCGGTATACACCATATGGTACTATAGGATAAAGCTGTATACAAAATATCAGACCTCTATCTCATGTAGTTGCTTGGGAAACTGTGACGGAAATTTTGCATTTATGTTCATTATGTGTAAAAACCTAAGTATTCAGTTGACAGAAAGTAGACTACCTAGGAGCATAAAATGGGTATACACCATATGACACTATAGGATAAAGCTGTATACAAAATATCAGACCTCTATCTCATGCAGTTGCTTAGAAAACTGCGACGGAAGTTTTGTTACGGACGGACGGACGGACGAACGGACGGACGGACAAGGGTAAAACAGTATACCCCCCTCTTCTTCGAAGCGGGGGTATAATAATAAACATTCTACAACAGTTTTGTCAATACACCCATTTTAGCCCCTTTTGGCCCTTTTTTTCCAAAACGGTAAGGGCCACCAATCCCAAATACAATAGGAACCTTTCTCTAATGGTTACAAACATCATATCAAAATTTCATAACAATTGGTCAATATTTACTAAAGTTATCTCACGGAAACCAAATGTCCCCAGACGACGACGACAACGACGACATCGCCATAACATTATACGATCGCAAAAATTTTGCGGTCGTATAAAAATTAATGAATACTTTATGAAAACAAGAGAATTTGGAATTTTACATATTGATTTTAAGGTTCTTGCCTTAAATACTGTTTTCGGCATATATAATTTCAAAAATATCGTAGCATCTTTGATAAATGGTATACGAAAGAAGGTGTTTGCTGAATTTTAGGCAAAATTTATGTCTTTTGAATGAAAATGTCTTTTGTTAGGTAGATTATACTCCATATGTTTATGTTTTTATGTAAACAATGAACGTTTTTGTAAAAAAACAGACAATTTTTGACAATTTTAAATCGGAAGAAGACATTTTACGAAAGCGACTTGTGTAGATATATCTTTCCTTTTTTCCTCAAAAAACTAACTTTTGCGAAAAATTGCACCGTACAACTTTTTGACGACCAAGCAAAATTCAAAGAATAATCATTTTTTTTCTACAAATGTGCCAAATTTCAGCTGTAAGTTATGAAGTGAAATTAAACTCTCTAAATAATCGACTTTATTGAAGTTGGTCACTGCACTAGATGGAGGGAATGACAGATTTGTGATAGTTAAAAATTTCCTCCTTAGACAGTGTTGTAGCTGTGTATGTGGTGCTATTGCTGGTATACCAAACCCCTAATACAGCTGTCAATATAGTGTTTCTTGCACACAAAATTGTGTTATTTGATAGGTACAATAACATATTTTGTCATGTTAGGTGGACAGTGTTTTTGCAACATCAGCATTGTTGAAAATGGTTGTTGCTTTAGTGCTTATTGAGTCTTCTAAACGCCTGTAATTGGAATAGAGTTGCAATATAGTTTGATTTTTACAATGGATGGCTTAATTTGGTTTTACCTATTAAAATTGTATTTTATTAAACATTTTATAAAAAGATAAGCACACGTCAACTTAAAGATGGGTAGGTCTTTTGAATCCAGCCGTTTTAAAGACTTACTTTGTATTTTAACGGAAAATACTGAAAACGTTTCTCAGGCCATAGTACATATAGAATCTTAACTTTATCTTACAATGTCGTCAATACTTGCAAACTGTCAAACGTTCCTCTCTCTATAACCGTCAACTGGTTGTTGTAAATATATCTTTGATATAAAAATACATCCTCAAGTTTCTTTAAGTTGTAATTGACTTTTTGGGTCGATTTTTTAAGAATTGTTTTTATTCTTGTATGATATGTACATGTAGTTTTTGTCTTATTTAATTCTTTTTAAAACATTTTGTACTCCTGACTTGCAGATTTCTAGTCCGGTCATTATATTGTTTGTTTCAAAAAGGACCGATCAACCCATTACCTTCATCAGAACTTGAAACACCAGATATATATTCACTTATACCGTTTGTGACAACTTTCAATCCCCGGAATTTCAATATTTATCAACTATTTAAAACCTTCGAACCAACTATACATTCCAGTGAAAAAATGAAGAAAGTTTTAACGGAGAAAAAGATAATCAACAGTACACGACAGCCAAAGAACCTGAAACGTTTACTCTCATCTTCAAAATTTGAATTTACCAAAACAAAACCATCCGTCAAACGCTGTGGCGATAAAAGATGTAAAACCTGTCCAAACCTAATTGAAGGTTCCAGTATAATTTTTAAGAATGGAAAACATTTCGAAGTTCGACAAAATATGTCATGTAAGACCGAAAACCTTATTTACTCGGCGATATGTTCAAATTGCGAGGAATTTTATATCGGAGAAACTAAGAATGAGCTTCGGATGAGGATGACCCTGCATCGACAACAAACGAACCACAAAGAACTTACCGTCATAAGGGCAAATAGATATTTTCAAGAATGTTCTGGTGGTACTTTCAACATATTTCCGCTTTATAAAGTCAACTCGAATATTGACGTCTACAGAAAACGAAAGGAGGAACTGTTTATTAACATTTTAAACCCTTCTTTAAATGATAAATAAGTTTTTCTTATGTCCCGATGATAATGACGTTTACACACTCCCGTTTATTCTGATGTTTTTAATGGTAACGTCAAACGTTTGTTAATGTAATTATGTATCTTTTTATAAACAATATCCACCTGAAGATATGCATGAAGCATTTAAAGCGCTTGTGGTGAATGTAACATCTATGAATTAATACAGAGATTGAAATTATTCAATATTTTTGTTTTTATTATATATATAATATAATTATATATATATATATAATATAAGAAGCCGATAAAGGTGGAGCCATCATAGTATTAGATTCGGACTACTACGAAAAGCTTGTCAATGAACAATTGGATGATAAAACGTTTTATCGGGAAATTAATACAAATGTAGATCAACAGACTCTTCGTAGGCTTAACGGTCTCGTATGTAAACATGAACAATCACTAACGGAAAAAGAAAAAGATTGTCTTACTAACTTTGAATCTAAAACGAGCAATTTTATGGCCTACCAAAAGTGCACAAGTCTAAACAAATTCAGACAGCTGTTAAAGAACAGAACAGGGAATACATAGAAACACCAACGGACTTAAAACTTAGACCAATTATTGCTGGTCCAACATGCCCTACCAATCGACTAAGCAATTTCATAGATATTATACTTAAACCGTTGTGTTCCTGTGTACCAAGCTTCGTTCGTGACGATATACACTTCCTCTCAAAACTACCAGAGAGAACTGAAACATCATCAACACTAGTAACTTTTGATGTAACAAGCTTGTACACAAACATACCACATGACCTTGGCGTAGCTGCAGTCAAATATTGGGTAGAAAAACACAGAGACAAAATAGACGAAATATTTACGCTAGATTTCATCTTAGACTCTGTCTCATTCATATTAGAAAATAATACATTTCAATTCAATGGAAAACATTTTATTCAAATAAAAGGCACTGCAATGGGCACAAAGTTTGCCCCAACATATGCTACGTTAGACATGGGCTATTTGGAGCAAAGATTATATCAAACCATAGAGGAAAACCATGGTATAGAAATAGCTAATTACATTGAGAATAAATGGCTGCGATATCTTGATGACTGTTTCATCATTTGGGACAGATCACAAGAACTACTGGAGGAATTCTCTATCATTCTAAATAGCCTTCATCCATCCATTAAGTTTACGAGAGAAATGAATTTGGAAAAAATCCCCTTTCTTGATATTCTCGTGAAACTTCACAATGGAATCATCTCAACTGATATATACTACAAAGACACGGACACTCATCAATATTTGAATTTTAAATCGTGCCATCCGTCCCATACGAAACGGAACATACCATACTGTTTAGCCAGAAAAATCTGCACAGTTTGTACCGACCAAAACACACGAGATGAAAAATTAACTGAACTGACAGAATTTCTACTCAAACAGGGTTATCCGAAAACCCTCATTGACGGATCAATCGAACGATCGAAACGGATACCAATCGAGGAACTAAGGGCAACTAGGAGTGTTGATACCAACAATGGAAACTTAATTCCATTTGTAGTCACCCATAATCCCTGTAATACAAATGTAGTTAATGTTGCCCGTTCATATTTACCAATATTGTCCCAATGCGATAAATTAAAAAATCTTATTAACAAAGACACAGTTCTTGCAAGTAAACGACAGCCACCGAACTTGAAACGCTTACTTACCCGTGCAAAATTTAACTCAAATAATAATCCACAAACTTTTACAGTATCAAAATGCAACGTCAGCAGATGTGGTACATGCAGTTATATTCATACGGGAAAAGAGCTAATAATGAAGGATGGAAATAAGATATTTACCAACGCAAACATGACTTGCAAAAGTTCCAATCTTATATATTGCATACAATGTGATAACTGTAAGGAAATATATATCGGCCAAACCGGGAACGCATTAACCCAACGTATGACCGTCCACCGTCAACAGATACGAGAACCACAATACAGAAACATTCCACTAAGCAAGCATCTAGACGAATGTAGTGGCGGTGTTTTTAAAATATTTCCTTTCTACAAAATGCACAGTCCTGACGACATTTTAAGGGAAATTAAAGAAAAAAACTTTATTAAAAAGTTCAAACCTTCTTTAAACAGAAAGTAACTGTTTCCCTTTTTATTTTTATTTTATTTTTATTTTTGTACTTGCTATATATTAAGCATTTTTAACCCCTTAATCGAATTATCTCCCTTTCAATTATGTAACGTCACAATAACGTTACTATAAGTAACTATCTGTACACCTGAAGATTGTTGTAAAACATGAAAGCGCTAGTGTAAATACAGATTTATAAACTCTGGTTATGTTTTATTCTATACAGAACAATATATAAACACTGTATACAAGTTTATCATTCCGACGAATATATATATATATATATTTATAATTGGGTACAGCTCTGTAAAGTAATTGACATGATATAGAACGGATATGGTGAGCTGCAAAGTTAGAAAGGGTTGTCCGTGTTCCAACAGTGATGAAAATCGTTTTTTGACGAGAAGGCTTAACTAGGCAACCGAAAGCTAGAATTTTATCTAGCCTAGGTGGTCTAGTGGTCTAGGGCGCTGGACACAGTGCAGGCGAAGTTGCCATAGATGACAGAGTATGGGTTCGATTCCAGCTCAACCCCACGCTTGATTTGCCGGTGTTAACGGCTTTAAAAAGACGATTTTCATCACTGTAGGCACACGGACACCCCTTTCTAACTTTGCAGCTCACCATATCCATTATATATTATCCAAAAGAAGACCTGAGGACATTTTTATTTTTGATCTGGGTTTCGATTATTATGAATATTTTATTCTAAGCCCTCGCGGTGACATGTCGGGGCATTTAATGTTACCATGTCCGTTCGTGCGTCGTCCCTACGTCCATACGGAAGCTTTTGTCAACCATTTATCAGATACTATAAATATTTTAGTTTTCGTAGGATTGCTACTATTGGACATGGCTGTTTGGCCTATATATTGATACGGAAATAACCGCCACACTTTTGTCAAAATATACCATAAAATGATTTGATATTTTACAGATTGGTCAAACATGACAAATGTGTGCTCAAAATGATGTTCCTTATGTTATGAAAAACTGGTATCTTTTTAATGTTATGAAAAGCTCGAATCTTCGTAATGTTATGAAAAACTGATGTATTCATAATGGTTTCCTCAAATTAAAATGGTATGGAAAACTGGTATCTTCATAATTGTATGGAAAAAATTGTATCTTCGTATTACGTTATTGAAACTGAAGTTTTCGTAATGTTATGGAAAACTAATATCATAGTAACTTAATTCAAAACTAGAATCTTCAAAACGTTATTGAATATGATATCTTTGTTATGTTATGAATTGGTTTTGATTAAGATTCGGAAATTTTAAATTTACATCGCGTTCTGTCAACCAAAAAAAAGCATTGTGCATTATTATTAATGCATCCTTGTGATGGATTATCATGGCTTTTAATTTTGTTAAAAAAAAGTTTAAACAGGAATAACAATACCGTTTCGAGTGTCCAAATTTTGTTAATATCCGACTTTCGTCCCATATGGGACAAAACAGTTTTTATGTGTATAAATTTAGAAATCTTGACTTGTCTTTATCGTTAAGGAACTTGAAAGGGGTACAAAAATAAACAAAATCGAATTCCGGAGTGGACCTGAAATATTTCCGAAAATTGCAAAAGGAGCAAAAGTACTAAGGGAGCATGAAAACGAGAAAGTAACCTATAAATTAAATGATATATTGTTCTTGTCAAGTGTGTCACCGGCTAAGGTATCTTTTCATGATTTTACAATTGAATATTATACCACTTTTTTAAAGATCTTCAACTAAATAAACAATCATTTAATGTTTTCAATGTGACGATTTCAATATGAGATTTTCTTCAGTCTCCTTCCTTGGCAAGTATACTGAGGGTAACATTCATTCATGTACATGTGTATTTTTTTTATCTAAAATTTGATCTTCTAAAAGAAACACACCATTTTACAATACGGTACACAACAAATACATATATAGCCCTTTTCAAGACGCAATTAAGAATGTATTTTAATAGATGTCAATATTGTATCTCTTAAAGATCGTCGCTATATATACAGTTACAAATACCAAAACACGGGTATAAACGGTTAAATTGGATATGCTATATATCGATATTTCAAGGATTAACCTCTCATCAGTAGCATTTAAATCAAAACATTGGAAGGTCAAATCCAAAAATGTTAAAAACGAAAAGTACTCAAAACCAAAACGTTCGAACAAGGCCATATTGTATTTCTTATAGATCGTCGCTATATATACAGTCTTGGTTTTGTCCCGTAATGTATAAATATCGTATGTCTTAAAGATCGTCGCTATGTATAAGTCTTGTTTTATATGCCCAAAACATATGTATTTTATAGATATATACAGCTTGATTTTGTTCCGTAATGTAATAAAATATCGCATTTCTTAAAGATTGTCGTTATATATATATATATATACAGTGTTTGTTTAGTCCCGTAATTAATGATTTTAATGCATTTGTTTCTTTTTCTCCCCCCCCCCAAAAAATATTCATGCCCCTTTTTGCTGAATAGCCATCCCCAAAAGAAAACCTGTTTTCAATACGCAATTAAGAATGTATCTTATAGATGTCATTATCGTATTTCTTATAGATCGTCGCTAAATATACAGTCTTGGTTTTGTCCCGTAATGTATTAATATCGTATTTCTTATAAAGTCTTGAATTTGTCCTGTTACGTATAAAATATCCTTAATTTGCTTTGAAACTCATCGACTTTATTCGTCGATATCTCAGTATTCAGTCCGGATAAGGCATTAAAAGAAAAACGATTTTCTATATAAAACTGATGTAATCTTAAAACTTTTGAATGGGCTTGAAAAAATATGAATGTTGGTCAGATTAAATATATAAACTAGTAAAATTGTGTAATTTTTATTGAATATGATTAATTGATTACTTTTAACTTAAATTATCACAATGGAACACGAATATTCCGGATATAGTATTTTTCTTTTACAATGTCCTTATACAAACGCAAAGATGACACAGAATTGGTTTACAAGGAATACAATGATAAAAAAATGTTTTATCCCATATTGGACAAAAGTCGGATATTGCAAAAATTTGTAAAATTCTGACTGCAAGTTGACTCAGTATTGCAAGTCTACAAAATAAGGTGTTTAATTTAGAATTACCTAATCAAGTAAATAAAGGTAGCAAAGTTCAGGATTAATATTGCTGACGTTCATGATGTACATTTAATTTGACATGGTTTTGTTCTAAATATATTTTTGCTATTTCAAAATAAAACTATTTCTAACATTTTCAATACAAAATTCAAAAATAGTTTTTATGTTTCTGTTTTTATTAATTTTATTATTAACTCAATAGATTTTGCAGTATTAAAAAATAAATCGCCCAACATGACGTTCACTTAAACTGAAATAAATAAATTAATTAGTAAACTAAAATAAATCGATTTATACATAAATAAAATAAAAAGATAAATAGATAGATAAAATAAATGAATAAATAGATAGAATAAATAGATAAATGAAATAAAAAGATAAATAGATAGATAAAATAAATGAATAAATAGATAGAATAAATATTTTTTTTAATGAAACATATACATGATATATTTTTATCATAAAAATTATAAATATTTTATTTTTGTGTTATTTCAAGTAAACATTTATTAACTAGATAAAAATTATGAAATGAATAAACAAATTGCTATATTTCTTTTAAATTAACAACCGATTTATTAATTTGCAGTCCTGTCCACGGTATTAATGCATGTGGTCAGGTCCGCTTTGGTCCACTTATAAAAGCAGACCTGACCAGGAAAGCAGACCACTGTCTACTCTGTTTACACTTTGGACAGCTGTAGCTGATAGAAAAGTGGACCTTAAGTCTGCTTTAAGTTCACTTTTGTACAGGTTGGGACGGGACCCATATGTATTAATTAAATACGTGTACTTTGCATGCATTATAATGACTTTAAATTCTTACAGGTATTGTAGTGCCGGAAGATTCTGGAATGTGCCAACATCAAGTCTTTCAATTTGGTTGTTTTCCAATTTCCTTTAAAATTGAATATGCATATTATCAATTTAGTCAAGAATGTAAGCAAAGTTATAATTTAACTCAGAATCCGTATGCATGAAACCAATTAACATGTTTCCCAAAAGTTGTATTATTTATATTAAAATATTTATTAATCAGGGAATGTTAGTTGTAACATATTAGTCCACTCTTCATAAGACGGTATTTATTAAATCATAACATCAGTGAATCTTTAAAAAAAATGTAAAAATGAATGTGTTTATTTCGTTTAATCCCTTAACACTGGCAACAACTTCCACAATATACATTTACACACAGTCGTCGTACCCAGGAGAAAATTAGCAGTGACTGGAATAACCAAAAAACCTCTCACTTGATTTCAACAAAAATGTCTTTATAATCTTACTTATTTGTAGCGTATTAAATTCAAAATGCATCGAAAATTTTCGAGATAGTCATAACGAAGCTTTATTGTATTGCCTAGGTTTAGAATAAATTTGTGTTTGAAAAATCTTACAGTTGAACAAGTGCTGTCAGATTGTAGAATGTCCCTTCTTCTATTACCAAAAGCTTATTGTTGTTTAGATGCCTGTTAAAAATACAAGTGTAATTATTATTAGTTTTGTTTTAGAACAGTATCACTTCAATGTGTCGCTTAAATAGTTCTTTCAATTTGTGTTGAAATTAGTTTGATATTGTGTACAGATGGCAAAATCCTTTCTTATGTTTAGTTTATGATTTTAGACCATTTATTTTGTAGTATTATTCATGTATGCTTCATTATTTAATGGAGTTAAACAAGATGTGGCCGTTAACATGTATAATAATCAAATTAAGTAGATACTCACTTTTTGAGAAAATGGATAATATGCAAGTTATACTGCAGTCTAAAGTATCAAGGAGCCCTATACATATATCGCGATTTCTGCACATTAAGAATAATTTACCTATATTAAATCTTAAAAGCGGACATTAAAACTTCAGTGAGTCGGCGCGTTTAGAACAAAATAGTCTATTTTTTTTTTACAAAACACAATTCTGACAAATTAAAAGGAAGCTTTGGAAAATTTCTAAGGCGTCAGTTCAATTCGTAGCTATTCCTGAAGACAGTAATGTTTAACAAAATGTTTTTTCCATAAAGCGTTTCTTCATAAAACCGAAAAGCATGTTTTATAATGTATCAAAGGTGGAAAATGTTACTGAACTTAATGGAATATATAGTCGAATAGGCTATATTGTCCATACAGCGACTTTAAAAGAGTCGCTATGTGCCATGGGGCGTCAGCCACATGACAAACCATTGCCCGTGTTTTTTGCTGAAGAGAAATCCTTCGTTGTTAACGCTTGAGCAGTGCTCGTCTTCCACCACGAGGAGGTATTGGTTGGAATTCTGGAAAACGGAAATTATCAATTCTCATTCCTTATTTGACGTATCTCTATTGATTCGTTACTCCAGGGCATACGGGGCTTACATCGATTTCCTTAGCAGAGCGACACGTCTGACGCAAAAATTGCTCACACAAGGTTATGTTGCTCCTCGGTTGCTGTCTTCACTCAAGACATTTTACGGAAGACATCATGCACTTATAGACAAATTATGGGATGAGTTCAGATGCTGGTTTGTCATAGGTTTTTGTTTTGTTCCTTTACCGGATTTGACACGCTGAATGGGCTATTGACCACGCGATGGGTGTGCTATAGCAAGCAGGAACTGTTTACTCTTCCGGAGCACCTGAGTTCAATCTTGTTTCGACTGGAAATCGCGTTGTTGATTGATATTCAGTATTTTGTGTTTCCATATTTTACATGTTCTCTGTTTTTGTCCCGTTCTTGTTGGTGTTTACTTGTTTTGTCTCTGCCCTTTCGGACTTTTGACATTCGGATACCCCATTGGTACCTCTGCTTCTTTCAGCAGAATAATCATTGGCTGGTAGTTTTCCATTGTAAAAAAGATCAAAAGGTAAAAAGGAAAAACAAATATCCTTTTTACGTCAAAATGTTATTTTTGTCTATTGTAAGGCTAAGTAGTGTTCAGCATACCTTTACTCAACCATTTGGAAAACAGGAAGTAAGCCGAATAACCTTAAAAGGGTACAACTTTTCTTGTTTTTAGCAAAAGATATTAATCTTTTCGGTAGAAGTGAATGAATCTGTTATGAAAGATTGTCAAGATGGACAAACATTATAATCCCCTTTATATCGGAGGTGGGGGTATATCATTGAAGATGGAAAAAAGTAGTTATTTGCCTTAACCTATAGCCTCATTAAGTTCTTACATTGAATTCATTGAATCAATGTTTAAAGATGATTCTTTTAAGGATTATGGACTTTTAAAGTGTAAGTTCGCGATTTTTTCAAGATTTGCACATTGACTATCATATAAAAACAACTTTGGTGAAATTCCTAGCGCTCAAATATGTATGGTTAGGATAAAATTGGCTTTTGAAAGTAAAAAAAAAATCTATCCATGGAGGGTCACGTGATTTGTACTAGATGGCGCTGCACAGCGTCTGAATGTTGCATCCTAAACCCATATGGTATTTATCGATGTGTACCACAACGGACAATTTAAACTAATTCAAATTAAGTCGAGAATAATAATATTAAAGTCAGTCTAATGTTTGATTGTGAAAAGTTATAAAATGATACCAACCGTTAAGTTCAAAATTATTTCGTAGATTAATACAGAATTTTTATTAAATATTCTTAGATTCGACGTACGGACTTTTTCGGAATGTAGAGAATTCATACTATTTCTTTTATATATCCTGTATAAAATGTATGGTTCCCTGACACTCTACTGTGATTACCTGAAGTAATATTATGATAATTAGGCCTTCCATGCAAACCATCGCACCACAGGGGCTTACCGTTTTCTGTGTATAAGACTTTAATTAAGTACAAACCACTGGCACAACAGGTGTTCACCTGCCGTTTCCTGTGAATGTTTAGTACCTCCGTCCAAGCATTTGGTACCGCAGGGGTTAAATATCGTTTCCTGTGTATGAGAAGTTGACATTTACCTGGTTGGAATGGGTTCTATAAAATCAACCCCTTTGGTCCGCCAGTGCCATTTTAACATTGAAGTGTGAAAAACACGGGGGAGGGGGTATTTCCAAGTATTTTAGGGTACAGATGTGCGGCCTAGAAATTTTATACCCACCCCATTCATATATGCGCCTGCTGTAAAAAAGACACCTATTATATATTTTCAATTCAATTACACAGAATATGCTTGAACTTAACATATTTTGTAGATATTTTATTAAAATCAAAGCTTTAATGGTAAAAGTTATCAAATGCATGTTCAGTTAGGGTTTCAAGGAGGCAAAACGTATAAGCTGGGCTATTCTTGTTCAATTGATATATGACATTTACAAAAAATACACCTAATCAAATATGCAAAATCTGAAATTTCCACCCTTTTCACATATTGAGCACCCAAAAAGTAAACCCATTTGGGCCGCACATATGTACCTACCCTTATAATGCAAGTTATCCCCCCATGGCGAAACATGTTAGTAAAATACATAAAATACACTTTTTTATTAAAAACATGAATACAATAAATTGTAGGAATTCTTTTTTCTGTCTTGCAAATTATAATGTAGTTAGTAAATTGTTTTTCAACACTTCAAAAATGGAAAAAGTCGGAAACTAAAACATTTTATAACTGTTTTTTAAAAACATTTCTTTAATTAGGATATTACACAAACCATGTTCAAACACGATGTAGCACATCGTTTTGTCTGATTGGTGAGTGAGTTGGTGTTTTACGCCCGTGCAACGCTACATAGGTTATTTACAGGCGATGAACATGAAAAGGATGATAAAATGAACATGAAATGATGATGATAAATGGAATATAGGGTCGGGTGGGACACAAAGGACCGGTAAATTTTGAAGAACCACAGGAAAAGGGGAGAGGTGGGTAGGGGCGAAAAAAATAGCCTATGTGGTGCACTACTTGGCGGTCCACAAAGGGGTCTTTTACGTGCAGGAAGCGTGGCACTCTCCACACACGTTGTCCCATTATGGTCGGCGGTCAGGGTTTCCGTATTATAGACCTGACAACCCCTGCGGACGAGGGCCTATTCAGCTACCTAGGTACACACTTGGTTGCTCTATGAGCTGAGCACTGACCCGACGTCAGAATCCCAAGACCCTTAGTAGCCTCTTACGACATGCTAGGCTCTGCTGCGGGCCTATTCGCCACCCGGGCCCCGCAAGGGACTTGTCTGATTGGTAATTGTAAGGGTAAGGTAGTCAATGGAATGAACAGGTGATATTGAGACCTTCTGATTAACTTTACCGTATACTTATAAAGAAATTATAAAATGATGAGCCGGTTACAATTCTTAAAATTGAGCTGTGTAGGGTGTGTCTAAAGCTGCATGGAAATCTTTGATTGTAGGAGCTTCTTATTTGATCTACCTTTCAATTATAGCTGTAATTAACCACCGGGGCGTGGCTTATGGAGGGGTGACAGATCGTCCAAAATGTTTATGATTTTAATTTACACCTGTGTACTCATCAAGAACTGAATGTATAGTCTTAATTTTTTTTAAAAGGATTGACAACTACTGTGCCAATTAAATATTTCAGATAATTTACCATTTGGAATCATAAATAAATATTTTAAAACATATTTAAAAAGGTTTAAGTAAACTATTAATTGCTATTCGGATAAAAAAAAGCAGGGATTAAAAATCTATCAATGCCAAAATATTCATATTTCAACTTATTTATTATGATCGACAACATCGGTCCTATGTTACAAATTTCGTCAATTGGTTAATGTATTTATTATCGGAGATGTGACGTCACATCTCCAATTGAGCTTTCAACATGGCCGCGCACATATGGTCTTGTGTATTGGAATAAAATTACGAATATCTTTCTTAATATATCGTTTTCAATTCACAAACTCGGCATAATGCCTACTCTCATTAAAATAAATCAAATAAACCAAAAGCAAAAAATCGCGAACTTACACTTTAAGAGTAAAATTATTTTTTTCACCTAGATGAACAAATGTTATTGCAGATAGAGAAAACTGTTCAACGCCTTAATTTATAAATCGACTGAATGCCTCTTTTGGGATAATTGGATATGCCAACTGATCCCTTTTGAATTTATTTTCCATCGATTATGGAAAAATACATTATTATCTTCTAGTATTCTCTTCCTGTACACAAATGGTTATGAAAAAAAAAATGAAAATGCTGATCGTTCATCCAAAGTGTGAACAGCAAAGTTTTGTGCTTGATTTAATGTTAATTTTCATATAAAATTAAATCAAGGAATATTTGTAATTTTGATAAAAAACTCAGGAATAACGTGAAATTCTTGGATATTTTCAGGAATTTTCTGTTAATGGTAAGCGCTTGAGGGATTACATGAAATCCCTGAGAAGGCTTATTCACTGTAACATATATATTGCTTCTTGGTTTTTACCCTCACTCAAGAACAAGCCATCTCTAAGGTCATTTTTGTACAGGTTAGGACTGGACCCATCTGTATCTTTTAAATACGTGTATTTTGCATGCATTATATCGACTTTAAATTCTTACAGATATTGTAGTGCCGGAAGATTTCTGAATGTCCCAACATCAAGTCTTTTAATTTGGTTGTTTTCCAATACCCTGTAAAATTAAATATGCATCTGATCAATTAAGTCAAGAATGTATGCAAAGTTATAATTAAACTCAGAGTCCGTATGCATGTAACCAATTAACATGTTTTCTAAGGAAACAGTGCAGTGAAGGAAACTCATTTTTCTTAGTTGTATTATTTACATTAAATTACTTAGAAAATTTATCAGGGAATGTTAGTTGTAACATATTAGTCCACTCTTCAAAAGACGGTTTTTTTATAAAATCGTAACATTAAGGAATCTTTCTAAAAATATAAAAAAATGAATGAGTTAATTTCGTTTAATCCCTTAAAGCTGGCAACAACTTCCACAATAAACTCCTATACATAGTCGTCGTAGCCAGGAGAAAATTAGCAGTGACTGGATTAACACCAAAAACTTTCAACAAAAATGTATTTCAAATCTTAACCTATTTGTAGCATATTAAATGCAAAATGCAAAATGCATCGAAAATTTTCAAGATAGTCATAACGAAGCTTTATTGTATTGCGTAGGTTTAGAATAATTTGTGTTTGAAAAATCTTACAGTCGAACAAGTGCTGTCAGATTGTAGAATGTCCCTTCTTCTATTATTGAAAGATTATTGCAGCAAAGATTCCTGTAAAAAATACAAGTGCAATTATTATTATTTTTTTAGAACCGTAGGAATTTAATTTGTCGCTTGAATAGTTCTTTTGATTTATGTTGCAATTAATTAAATATTGTGTGCAGAAGGCAAAATTCTTATTTATGGTTCTTATTTGATTTTATACCCTTCATTTTGTAGTTTTATTCATGTATGTTTCCCTTTTTAAAGGAGTTAAACAAGATGTGGCAATTGACAGGGACAAAGTCAAATTAAGTAGATATTGACTTATTATGAAAATGGATAATATACAAGTTATTTTGCAGTTTAAATAGAAAATAATAAGATGTGCAATAAGTGTACGCGACACAGCCTACACTTTAGTATAAAGGAGTCCTATACAAATATTGCAATTTCTTCACATTAGGAATAATTGACCTAGGTGTAAAAAGGGACGTTTAAAGTTCAGTGAGTCGGCGCGTTTAGAACAAAAAGGTTTATTTTTAGCTCACCTGGATGGTCCAGATGAGCTATTGCCATCAATTGGCGTCTGTCATCTGTCGTCTTCTGTCGTCGTCGTTTGTGAACAATTTTTAAACGAAAACTTCTCCTCTGAAACTACTGAACAAAATTTAATGATTGATTGATCCTAAGGGTGTCCTGCACAAAAGCTGTGTTTTGGTTTTTGATTCGTAATAAAAACATGGCCGTCGTCGTTAAAAATAGACTCCTATTTTTGGCTTGTAAATCAAAAAGTATAAGAGATAGAGACAAAATGATGCAACCTTCCTTATTTAGCGTAAAAAATTTACAAAAGTTTCAAATGGGTCAAAGTTGTCAGATGACCCCTTATAGATGTAACGACCTTTTAAAGGTAATAAGCCCAACGTTTTCATGTTTTTGCCCTATAGATTGAAAACTAGTGCGGATGGAGAAAAGTTGTTGCTTGCTTAAATCTTCAGCTCTCTAAGCTCTACAAAATACTCAATAGGATTGAGGTTGTCAGACGACCTCTTTTAGTTGTTATGGTCCTTTAAAGGTCAAAAATACCACACAGCTGGAAATTTTTGCAAGGCTCCAATTTTCGATATATTCGCGACCATTACTCTATTGTGAAATTTAGAACCCGTGTTAAATAGAATAAACATAAATTTGTATTGGGAATATTATTTCGCGAAAATAAATGTCTGTGTATATAACAACTTGGTCATTTGGTATGAAATCGCGAAATTTGCAAGCCACGAAAAATTGCCCGCTATACGGTAGCATTTTCTATGTTTTGTCATATGCATGTAGATTGAAAACTTGCAGATAGAGGCATTATGTTGCTTGCTTAAACCTACAGCTCATTAAGCTTTATGAAAGTCGTCATTAGGTCTAAGCTGTCATATGACCCCTTTCAGAGGGGTTATGACCTTTGAAAGTTCGAAAATATTGTTTCATGTTTTTGCCCTATAGAAAAAAGGCCTCTTGTTTGGACAAAACACAATTTTGACAAAACTAAATGGAAGCTTTGGACAATTTTTAAGGCATCATTCCAAAACATAGCTATTTCTTAGGGCAGTTAAGTTAAGCAAACAAAAAGTTTATTTCGTATAACCGAAAAGCATGTCACTACAATCATGTTTTATAATGTTACATTTGTGAACTGAAAGGGATTTTATAGTCGAATATGCTATATAGCCCATGCAGCGACTTTAAAAAGATTCGTTAATGTGCCATGGGCCGTCAAGCCCGTGACAAACCATAACCCGTGTTAGCTGCTGAAGAAAATCCTTTGTAATCACTTGAGCGATGCTCATCTCCCACCATTGGGAATCTGGAAGACGGAAATCATCAATTTCAATTCCTTATTCTATACAGAAGCAGAGGTAACAATGGGGTATCCGAATGTCAAAAGTCCGAAAGGGCAGAGACAAAACCAGTAAACACCAACAAGAACGGGACAACAACAGACAACATGTAAAACATAGAAACACAAAATACTGAATATCAATCAACAACGCGAACTCTAGTTGAAACAAAAGTGATTTCAGGTGCTCCGGAAGAGTTAGCAGCTCCTGCTTGCTATAGCACACCCGTCGCGTTGCCAATAGTCCATTCAGCGTGTCAAATCCGGTAAAGGAAGACAAAACAAAACCCTATGACAAACCAACATCTGCACTCATCTAAGAGATCGAAATCCCATATAGAATAATAATTGGCGAGTAGTTTTCCATTGCAAAAGAGATCGAGAGGTAAAAAGGTAAAAAGCACAAATCACATTAATTTTGTATTGATTTTTAGGCTAAATGGTGTTCAGCATTGCCTTACTAAATCATTTGGAAAACGGGAAGTGAGCCGAAAACCTGAAAAAGGGAGGCACAGTTCAACTCTTACTGTTTGTGGCAAAGGATAACAATCTTTTCGGTAAAAGTGGAGGAATCTGTTGTGCAAGATTGTACCAGATGGATAGACATTATAACCCCTCTCTAACGAGGGTTAGGGTATTACAATTGCAGATAGAGAAAGGCTGTTATTTTCCTAAAACTTAAGCGTCATTAAGTTCTTCCATTGACTTCATTGGATCAAAGTTTTAAGATGATCCTTTTAAGGGTTATTGACTATAAAAGGACACAATTTTTGTTTCAGCTCATTGAACAAACTTATTGCAGATATGGAAAACAGTTCCACGCCTTAATCAATATTTCGACCGAGGGTCTCTTTGGGGATAATTGGACTTGTCAGGTGATTCTTTCGAGTTTATTTTTCATAAATTATGGGTAAATATTTTTTTCACATCATTCTAATTACATTCTTTTAACTTATTTCATAAAAATGAAAATGCTTATCGTTTTCCTATGAACTGCAAGGTATTTTGCTTGGTTTAATGTTTATTAGGCAAGGAATGCGTATAATTTTGATGAAAATTTCAGAGATTACATAAAATTCTTTGATTTTTTTTAGATCAGAAATTTTCTGTTATTACTAAGCGCTTTAGTACGAAAGCCCAGAAGGCTCATACGAGATTCGAAATCCGAGATTCGAGATTCGAGATACGAAATTCAAAATTCGAGATTCGAGATTCAATATACTTAAACCAATCAGATTGCTTGTTTTATAATCATGTACCAATCAAAATAGTTCTTTTAAAAATGAATTCGATATTCGAGATTCGAAATACGAAATGCGAGATTCGAAATTCGAGATTCGAGATTCGAAACTAAATAATTCTTCATACTAATAACCAACAAAAAGGTCACCATTGAATTCGAGAAAACCCCTATTTCAACAGTGTAATCCATAATTTTGGAAAAGTCAATATATTAATATTTTGTTTGCTATTGGTAATTAAGATATAACTACCTGTCATGATTTAAAGTTAATTGGCAAAACAACTATGGATCTTAGTCGGATTTGTATAAAAGATTTAGATAATTGATATTAATGTGTATTTCCAATCACCTGACTTTTGATTTTAATACGGTTTGAATCAGATGCTGAAGTGGCAGATTCAGAAAGGGTTTCGTTGTTGGAATCCTCCCTTTCTTTTGGGTCAAAAAGGAGTGTAGATTTTTGGCAACAGGCTCAACATTTCTATATCATGCCAAAACATCCATTTTACATGTAACGACTGCTTACTTTAATACTCAATGTGTGACTTGAGTCGTGTAGGTCACGACAAACCACCACAAGAGTTAGCTACTCAAGTTACAGTTGAACCAGAGCCAGAAACCTTCTCCGACTACGTGAAGGTTCTTCAGGAGACGCCCATTGGCAAATCATTTCAATTTCTTATGTATCCCTTAATTACATAAGGCACACTAAATGACTCATTAATTTGAGTAACTGCGAAGTTAAATAAAACTCGCGAACTTAATGACTCGTGTTTTGCTCGGGCATTTAATTTTTTAGATTGTTTGCGATAGTTTAAAAATGGCGGAATAAGAACACCTGAAAAAAATATCGTAAATAGTATCGAAACAGTATATACCTTCATATAAATAATCACGAAAATTGAATTCTGCCAAAAAAGACCTTCCATTTTGTTTAAAATTTGGCTCTAGCAAAAATAAAAACAAACTCATACGGTATATTGAATTTCAAATTTCGAATTTCGAATCTCGTATGAAACTTCTTGGCTTAAGATTACGCTTATTAACTGTAACATATATATTCTCGGTTTTTGCCCTCGTTCAAGAAAGTAGGGAACAAATTAAGGTAATAACAAAACTACCGAACTTGAATGATCAATCTCATAGTCCAGAGAAAATGGCAACTAGATGGAGCCTTCCCCGGAAGGCATATGTCGCCTGCGTATCTATGTTTGTTCGCCAAACAGGAAGTAGTTGATTTTCGGGCATGAAATTGCCTTACACCTTATAGTACTATGCGATGAAACTACCTACCAAATATCAAGAGGCTGTGGCATGTAGTTGCCTGGAAAACTGCGACGAAAATTTGGCATATATGTCAATTATATATAAAATGTTAAGTATTCGTCAAACAGGAAGTAGTTATTTTTCCGGCATAACATCCCTTTACACCTTATAGTACTACGGGATGAAGCTGCATACCAAATATCAAGAGGCTGTGGCAAGTAGTTGCCTGGAAAACTGCGACGAAAATATGGCATCTATGTCCATTTTATATAAAATGTTAAGTATTTGTCAAACAGGAAGAAGTTATTTTTCAGGCATAAAATCGCTTTACACCTTATAGTACTATGGGATGAAGCTGCATACCAAATATCAAGAGGCTGTGGCATGTAGTTGCCTGGAAAACTGCGACGGAAATCTGGCATCTATGTCCATTATATATAAAACATTAAGTATTCGTCAAACAGGAAGTAGTTATTTTTCCGGCATAAAATCGCTTTACACCTTATAGTACTATGTGATGAAGCTACATACCAAATATCAAGAAGCTGTGGCATGTAGTTGCCTGGAAAACTGTGACGGAAATTTTTGTGACACCGCAGGACGCAGGACGACGCAGGACGACGACGCAAGACGACAGATGGTGCCAAAGTAACCCCTATATGTCGCTTCTGCAAAACGTTGCAGGCGACATAAAAACGAATCAGTCACACCGGAGAATTGGTGGATCGCAATGGACCTGACTTGGTACAGGCATTTAAAAAAAAATAGTGGGTTAAACCAGGTTTTCTGGCGCCAAACCTCCCTCTTCCATTGCGATCTTAGGATCCGGTAATGACCATAGAACAAAACATAGTTTAGCTACTCCAACAATACATTTCATTAAGAGATTTGTTATTTTGTAGATATTTCACATTTAAAATTAATGGTGACCCTAACGTAGATGAAATGAGAAGTGGTATTTCTCGTGTTTATCTGTGCAATTTCTGTCAAAATACTAAGTTTCAAATTATTTGATGAATGCACGTTGATGCACGCCAAATTTAAATTTGTGTGTTTTGCTATTTTCTCTACTTTCTAAAGAATTTTTCTGATTTTTTATTGCTAACAACGACCAAATCGCAGTAACTCTATGCCATTCAATTTCGGGATACAGTTTAAATCCATTGTGAGGAAAGGGAGAAAAAATTTCGACTGACCGGAAAAGAAAAAAAGCACAGGAAGTGAAAATTTTCATTTTTTTAACAATTCTGTACTCCGTGCAATTTTGAATTTTTTAAAATAAAAATATTAATTTCCTGTTTCTGAAGCAACTACCTTTCGTTTTAGAGGCAAGGTCATTTAATCTTACATTCAGATATATTGACGATGTCCTTTCTATCAATAACACTTCATTTGGTAGTTGGATTCCTTCAATATATCCTCCGGAATTGGAGATTAAAGAGACCACCGAATCTAATTGCTTCACGTTTTTCTTGGATTTGCACCTCGAATTTGACCCAGGTGGTCATCTCAGTACAAAAATTTACGATAAACGAGACGATTTTAATTTTCAAATTATTAATTTTCCTAATCTACAGAGTAATATACCTACTTCTCCTGCATACGGTGTTTATATTTCTCAACTTATTCGATATGCCAGAGCTTGCACACATTTCACAGATTTTTTTATCAGACACCGGTTTCTTCGTGACCGACTTTTGAAGCAGGGCTATAAGAAAATACGTCTCATACGATCACTAAAAAAATTCTTTCTTCGTTATCAACCACTAGTAGAAAAGTTCAAAATTGAGTTAAAAGATATGATAGTTAATTGTTTTAATTAGTGTTTGACTGGTGTGCTGTACTGAGATGATCACCTCAATATCCCTATTGTGTCTCACAACTATGTTGTGTTCTATGGACATTACCGGATCCTAAGATCGCAATGGAAGAGGGAGGTTTGGCGCCATAAAACCTGGTTTAACCCACCATTTCGTTTGAAATGCCTGTACCAAGTCAGGACCATTGCGATCCACCAGTTCTCCGGTATGACTGATTCGTTTTTGTCATTTTCTCTGGACTATGAGATTGATCATTCAAGTTCGGTAGTTTTGTTATTACCTTTATTTAAGTTGCTTTCATGAATGGATGTTTTATACTATGTGTGTCATTTTGTTTAACAAGAAGAATAAATTAGGGTCTAAGGAAAACCAGAAAACTCTTACTTATATACGATATTGAGATGTGGAACAAGTGTACGCGACACAACAAACATAAACAAACAGCAATTCAAAAAATCACAACGGAAAACAGCAAGCAGTCTTCAACATGACCATAGGTCACTGCTTACCGTCTCGCATTGGCCCAAGACTTATAATACAATACAAAAGTATCAAAACCAATCCCTAAATCATCAACGAAAGACTCAATTCTTGACATAAAACAGTTAACATAGAATGACAAGGACAAACAAAGGCTTTGGCAAAGTTTCCTGGCTTAGGACAGGCACATATAAAATGTGGCGGGGTTAAACTAGTTTTTTTGGATCCAACCTTCCCCCTATTGATAAGCTTGCACAAAGCTACAGTAAAGTTTAACCGACAAGAAGCAGACTGGATCTTAACAAAAGATTCACAGTTATTAAAAATAATTATACATTAAAGTCCAAAACAATAACACAGCAGGTTAAAACTGGAAGAATCTTTCCAAAGGAGAATTTCAAGCACTTGGGGGCGTATATCATTGAAAAACACACAAAAATTGAGAAAGGCCGAAGATGAACACGACGACCATGAAATGATGATGTTAATGATGATAAAGTGGATAAAAAACTTACAGGATTTCGATAGATCAATTATTTTAAGAAGAATGAATGATATTTTTCTCTTCATAATTGTTTTACGAAAACTGCTCAACTCTTATGGATTGAAACTAAAGATATAACTAAATATAATACATAGCAATAAAAACTATTTCGTAAAATTTTTGTAAAATGAAAAAGTCGTTACAAATCCCAGCGTCAAATTAACTAATACGAAATGTTTTAAAAAAAAAAACAGCTGGATGTTACCAACATATGTATGAAAATATTAAGTAATGCTTCACATATTGATAAAATATATTTAGGCCTTATAATAATGTCATTGTGGTAAGCTATCGTTTCTATATTATAAAAAAAAAATCGAAAAAATATTACTTGCATGTTAAACGTTTTGACAAGATTCAAAGGGCTTTTCCTTCGAGATATCTTGACATTTAAAGCGGTTTTGGGTATGTGATTTGCGTTTCAGTGTGTTTTGTTATGTTGTGTTTTTATTGCATTGTCTTTTCATATACGTTATATAATTTTATCGATGTTTATGGATTTTTAACATTTAAACGCCGTATTGGTATTTTTTTCATTCCAAATCAAAGATGTTTGTTCAAAGAAAGTCTTACGTTTTGTTATTTCTGATAAGAAATACATTGAACTTAAAAATATTTTAAAGGTTAAGTATTTCTTACAAATACTGTAATGACTGTAAACTGTCAAACGTTCCACTCCTTATCACTACCAGCTGGTTGTTAGATAGTGCTCTATAATATATAAAATATGATTAATAGTAATGTTATCCATAATTATTCAAAAGTCACCAGTTAAGACATTGTGACATCTTTATTTGAATATTTTTCTTTCTTGGAAAATATCTAATAAGATTTCTCTCACCAAAGACTTTTTAACTGATGTGCCCTATACGGAACAATTTCAAGCCATATGTTTAGCCCGCTGTTAATTCTTAAAATGGGTTGGTTGATTGCTTGGTTGCTGGTTGCTTAAGGATGTATTCTGGTCACGAAATTACCATAAATAGATATGTGGTCAAAGGGGGACAACTCTTGGTGCAATCCTATGTAGCAAAATGACGAAACTATTCACGGCGATAAAAATAAAAATTATCGGTGTTTTTGCCTTTTTTCTGCTATTGGTTATGGGAATAATTCAGACAAGTTGAAATAAAATAGAAATTGAAAAAATAAAATATCGTCTTTTACGACAACCATCAAATCGGCAGACGATTGTTTTTATTTATCGTATGTAAACATGAAGAATGGGTAAGAAGCTAAAAAGCGGATTTAAGTCATTAAAACAGAAAGAACGGTTGCAAAAAATATCAGTGGCACAAGAGATAAGATTCGATACTGCAAGAAACAGTCCTCCACTCGACAGTAACGTCCGTCATGACCATACGTATGCAGCTAGTGATGAGGTCCCGATTACTGTAGCAAACCAGCTTCACCCACGTTTACATAGTGATATTTGTGCAGAAGAGTTTTCCGATGACTCCTGGGCTTCTGGTAGAAGAATTGTTGAACTGTCTGTCCTCGCCAAAGCCCTTTCAGGATGTGTAAAGTGTGGCTTGCCCCTCCAACTGGCTCATGGTATTGACATTGTAACTCATGGACTGGCAGCCATTATAAAGGTACATTGCATACATGTACATGACTGCCCAATCATACTATACTCAAACTAAAGTCACAAACCAAAGCACAGTGCAAGGCCCTCGCTATACATTGTACTACCGTTTCCACATACATGTATTTAATATACATGTAGCAAGAGTCAAAAATTTTTGTATACACATGTACACAATAAATAAAAAATAAAATCCTAGACCAAAACACCTGTGCCTGCAATTTACAGATCCAAGTTTTCCCTTTCAAGAATAGTTATTTGTTATGCAGTATTTACTTTATTTACCAACTACATGTATGCAAAGCATTACAATTTTACTTTTTGTGGAGACAACGTACACACAGTTAAGGGTGTTTTCTTTGTACACATAGAGTACAAATACTTAATGGTACATGTAGTAACTGTACTGTTCATACATGATGTGTAGTCGTACACAGGGACACAAATTAAGATATTTAAGTTGGTAGCCCAGATCTAATTTTTCCTGTATAATGTCTACATGTATATTCTCATATAAAATTTTCTAAAATTTTCTAAGATTTCTCTCACCAAAGACTTTTTAACTGATGTGCCCTATACGGAACAATTTCAAGCCATATGTTTAGCCCGCTGTTAATTCTTAAAATGGGTTGGTTGATTGCTTGGTTGCTGGTTGCTTAAGGATGTATTCTGGTCACGAAATTACCATAAATAGATATGTGGTCAAAGGGGGACAACTCTTGGTGCAATCCTATGTAGCAAAATGACGAAACTATTCACGGCGATAAAAATAAAAATTATCGGTGTTTTTGCCTTTTTTCTGCTATTGGTTATGGGAATAATTCAGACAAGTTGAAATAAAATAGAAATTAAAAAAATAAAATATCGTCTTTTACGACAACCATCAAATCGGCAGACGATTGTTTTTATTTATCGTATGTAAACATGAAGAATGGGTAAGAAGCTAAAAAGCGGATTTAAGTCATTAAAACAGAAAGAACGGTTGCAAAAAATATCAGTGGCACAAGAGATAAGATTCGATACTGCAAGAAACAGTCCTCCACTCGACAGTAACGTCCGTCATGACCATACGTATGCAGCTAGTGATGAGGTCCCGATTACTGTAGCAAACCAGCTTCACCCACGTTTACATAGTGATATTTGTGCAGAAGAGTTTTCCGATGACTCCTGGGCTTCTGGTAGAAGAATTGTTGAACTGTCTGTCCTCGCCAAAGCCCTTTCAGGATGTGTAAAGTGTGGCTTGCCCCTCCAACTGGCTCATGGTATTGACATTGTAACTCATGGACTGGCAGCCATTATAAAGGTACATTGCATACATGTACATGACTGCCCAATCATACTATACTCAAACTAAAGTCACAAACCAAAGCACAGTGCAAGGCCCTCGCTATACATTGTACTACCGTTTCCACATACATGTATTTAATATACATGTAGCAAGAGTCAAAAATTTTTGTATACACATGTACACAATAAATAAAAAATAAAATCCTAGACCAAAACACCTGTGCCTGCAATTTACAGATCCAAGTTTTCCCTTTCAATAATAGTTATTTGTTATGCAGTATTTACTTTATTTACCAACTACATGTATGCAAAGCATTACAATTTTACTTTTTGTGGAGACAACGTACACACAGTTAAGGGTGTTTTCTTTGTACACATAGAGTACAAATACTTAATGGTACATGTAGTAACTGTACTGTTCATACAGGATGTGTAGTCGTACACAGGGACACAAATTAAGATATTTAAGTTGGTAGCCCAGATCTAATTTTTCCTGTATAATGTCTACATGTATATTCTCATATAAAATTTTCTAAAATGTTAGTAGCCCAGCTCAAAATCAAGGGGCGGTCGGCCTCTTGGCCCCTGCTAATTTCAGTCCCTCGTACACTTTTGGTTGGTTAATGGTTGGTTAAAATTAATTTTTACATGAAATGATGATAGAAATATTTTTATGTTTAAACAATACCCTACATCATGTACATGCCCTATCATTATTGTGTTCTTTTACAGTTTAAGCCATGCTTGCGAGTTGAAAAGCTTTTAAATTAAAATTAAAAAATCAATGTGTATTTATCTGACAAATTAATTACTTGACTTTTCTAAAACGTGAAATAGAATTAACAAATGGAATAAACATGATGAAAAAAAAATAAAGCTGAAAAACACCCTCCGAAATCACTTTGAAATTGCAAAACAGCTATAGTGTTATTTCAACAATTATTTTACAACTTGATGAAAACTTCTAGGCCTCTAACCTTTTGTTATGAAACTTCAATTCTTGGTGTCTGTTGATTGTCTTACATACATGCATATGTACAAAAATGTATGTAACATAAATGAACTGGTACAAAATAAAGGGATATATGTATCCTTTTAAAATATACTGTACTGTACGTACTCTGCTAAAACTGTAGTACATGACATGTTTACTATATTCATTGTATATTTTCAGATTCCATGTTACAATACTAAATGTTTACATGTGAATAATGTGCCAACCGGAAAAAGACATGGTCGTGTATTTGACGCTAACAGCAAGCTAGCCACAGGTTATTATTATTATATGTTGTATATATATACACACCTGACATAGACTATTTATAACCAGATCTATGTATACATGTATGATAAAGAATAAATCAACATTTTAAATAGGGCACTGTCTATCATGTTATTCCCTAGAATTTGATGAGACCTACATGTATATTGTAATAACATTATGAGGATGTAATTGATTGCTCCTTTTAAAACATTAATTATAGTGTCATGAACATGAATACTCATTACTGTATATATATAGTTGATGAAAAATAGCCGCACAAATAATATGAAATAATTTAGACATTAATATTGGTTTGATTTAATATTCACATGTCACAAGTTTAGCAGAAAGTTTGATCCTAATAGATATTACAATGTCATGATTTTAACTGTCTGTAAAGATGCCTACAAATTGTATGTACTTATTTGACTATAAAACTGATGACTTCAACATTGATTTACAAATGTCTATATTGAATTTCTGTGTCCAATGTATTTTGGACAGTCCATAGATATCTATAAAAGACATATTTTTTTTGTTACAGCTATTGTACACGCTGGCATTGGTGGCAGACAAGTGAATTCCTTCCTTACAGCACTCAATATTCCCCAGGTCAGCAATGCACTTCTTACAGAAAGACAGAAAGAATCTGGAACTGCTATTGAGAAAGTTGCTGAAGAGAGCATGGAAGACAGTCTTGCTGAAGAAATAAGGAGAACTCAAGAGTAATAACAAACATTGTAACATTTTCAAAGTTTGCATTCTACATAAGCTCATCTACAAAAATATAACACTAACAGAAGCAAAGAATTTGTTAATTCCTTTATTGTGTTTGCCAGGGTTTGTTTCTAAGATAAATAACAGTTCTTTCCAAGACCTACATGTAATCAAAATTACAACATAGTTCTATACAATAAATTTTGTTTAATCTGATGTGTGTTTCATCAGAGGTGCTCTACCAAAAATATTGAAAAGCCAAACATTATATGATTATGAACAGCATAAAGCAATAATACCAAAAATGAAACTTCATACACAACTTAATGATGATATATCTGTTGTTCTTATACATGTTATATATAGTGATTGTTTATCTTGATATTACAGGATTCACAGTAGTAACGAGTTAACAGTCAGTGTGGATGGTGCATGGCAAAAACGTGGCAGTGGAAAATCATTCGACAGTTTGTCAGGTATAATAGCAAATTTAATGTACATGATACACCATGTACATTGTACCAAGGAATTAAAAAACAAGGAGAAGGTTGCAAAACAATAAATAGTCCCCTACCAGTCGGTGTCTAAGGACCAAGGTTAACTTTGGTTAAAATCGTGAGGTCATTCCTTTTAGGAGTTATTCCCCTTAGAACATCAAAATTGGCCATTTTCACAGCATTTCCCTATTACAAACCGTAAAAGCTAGAGAACAACTTTTAGTTAAAATATTGCTTAGCTGCTAAATTACGACAAAAATTAATATGATGGAAGTTATTAAATGACCCCTTTTAGCAGCTCTGATGGCAGGAACTCAAGGCATAGGTAGACTTTAAATACATGTTGTGTTGGTACCAACAGACAAGACATACTTTTAGTGGCTACACTTGTTTAGGTCTATTAGCTTATTTCAATGCACTCCACTTGCAAAAAGACTGAAAAATTCTATCGCTGGAAAAAGATTACAAATTGTATGTAACTTTGTCTTTAAATGTATATATATTGTTGCTTTCTGAAAGTAAAGCTATACATATTCATGTATATAAGAATCTATTATTTTACAAGTATTTAATAACCTACCCGTAACCTGCTTGGGGAAAAAATAGTTTGTTGTAGGAGGGAGTGGGTTGTAATAAACACGTTTAATTGGACATTATTATCTTATCTTTTCAGGTCATTGTTCCATGATTGGAACAGAAACAGGGAAAGTTATTGATTGGAAAGTCAGAAGCAAGTACTGTAAGGCTTGTGACGAAGCGGAGAGAAAAGGTGTTGAAATCAAACCTCACGATTGTAACATGAACTGGGATGGCAGTTCCAAAGCCATGGAACAGGATATGGTGGTAGAAATGGTTGAGGGAATGTTCAAAAAGGGTATAAAAGTTGGAACAATCATAGCTGACGATGACACTACTACTATTGCCAGGCTTCACAAAAATGTAGACCCAAGTATCAAGAAAATGTCAGACAGAAACCATGTAAAGAAAAATATTTCAAACAATTTATATGCCTTGAAGTCTAAACACAAGACATTGACACCAAGAGTAATAAAATACATATTAAAGTGCATTAATTATATGCTGTGTCAAAACACTAACAACCCAGATGGCATTGAGAGAGGTCTTGAAGCTATTTCCAGGCACCCATTTGGAGACCATTCATTCTGTGATGTATCATGGTGTTCTCATATTGATGATCCAGATAAAAAGTACATAGCTTTACCATTCGGCAGGCCATTAAAAGATATCCCACTTCGTAATAGTCTGACAGACCTTATGAACACTTATAAGAAACAAAAAACAAAATTGGCACACCTTGGAAGTACTCAAGGAAATGAGAGTTTCAACAAAAGTGTTTCTGCTAAAGCCCCTAAGTCACATTTCTACAGTGGATCTAGAAGTTTGAACTCAAGAGTAGCAGCAACAGTGGCACAAAAAATGATGGACAAGGATATGTGACAAAGGTAATGTTTAAGTGGTTAGTTTTGCACCACATGTAATAAATAATGTAACATGTGTGTGAATAAATTGATTTTTTTAAAATCAAAATAGCAGAAAAAATGCCTACAAATTTATAAAAACAAACAAACAAAATAATATAACATTTGTACATTATATTAAAAAGAACTCCATTATTAATTAAAGTCTCCCCCCTTTTTCCAAAGATTTCTAAGTTCAAAAGGTCAATAACTCCAACAAATCTTAGAGGATCAAAATTTCCTGGTAATATGCACAACTACATATTGTGTTCTTCCTACATACCAAGTTTCATTGAAATGGGTTCAGTACTTTCAGAAAAGTTGCGCTGACAAACTTTGTGACGGACGGACATGACAAAAACAATATGTCTCCCCACCAAAGTATGGGGAGACAAAATTATTGAACATGTGTGAGTGAAGGACCTAAGTTAAAAAAAAAAGGTTTTGTCTGTCATTCATGTACAGTGTATGTACAATATTCCATTTCTCAATACTCAAAGTATTATTACAGCTGCAGCTTACGAACTTGATCTAGTTATTATACATTGAATAATTTAGATTTATACATGACTTAATTTTTGAGGAAAAACATACTATACAATTCAATATGTTGATCCATTTTTTACCAAAAAAGTTTTTATTTGCTTTTATCTTTCTCCAAAATAAAAGTTGAATCTATTATTTGTTTCAGGTAAACCAGAAAATAGGACTTTCCCCAGGTGTCCACACAAAGAGACTTGCAAAACTAAGAGACAGTCAAGCAAAGAAAAGACGGCTCATCAGTGCCACCAAAAAGGCAAAGATCAGAAGAATTCAGCTGAGGAACAGACGGTATTTTGTTAATAAGAAATTAGATAAAATCTATTTATTTTATCTATTTGTGGAAAAATCCGTGTTATAAAACGGTTAATGGTGGCAGTCAGATGTAAAAAAAAAAAATTTCGTAACAGTTTCCTCAGCAACTACTTATCACACCCCCTTGATAATTGTTATACACCCGAGTTCACTCTTGTTGCGACTTGAGTTTGCGTTGTTGATTTCTGTTCGGTTGATTTTGTGTTTTGTGTTTCCTTGTGCTGTTTACCGGTTTTGTCGTTGCCCTTTTGGACTTTTGGCACTCGAGTGCTCCATCGGTGCCTCTGCTTATTACAGCATTTGCATGGGATGCAAGGGATCAGATTTCTCGATGGACACTCAACTACTTCCTGTTTAACATAATCTTGCTATTCCAGAATCAATTGTAGCATGTGTAGTGGGGTGGCAGGGGGTCAAAAGGCACTTTAGTTAAAATTTCATGTGTAGTGGGATTTTTAAAAATAATTCAAAGGTCAACATATTAAAGGAAAATTTATTAAAAAAATTACATGGTAACAGTAAATAAAATGTGCCTTATGACCCCCCCCCACTCTCTGGAATAGTCAAGAATGGAACTTTTTAAAAACTATATAAATTTGTATTTCATTGTCAGTCCACCATACAGGTGTCCTAAACAACCCATGACCACCAATATTTGACCTTCAAGTACACAGTTCAGCATTCCTTATGAATTAATTTATATTCTTTTTTAGTATAAAGACTAATGCTGCCAAAGAAGTTTTGGAAGGAGTTTGCTACAGCTCTGCAGTTGATTTACAGGATACACAAGACATTACAGAGATTCCACCCCCTCCAGTCCCACCAGATGTCTCTTTGAAGCCTGCTACAAAGCTTGTTTGCTTTGATTTGGAAACAACTAGTTTAGGTAACAAGAACTCTGAACAGTAACTTAGTACAATGACATATAATTTGGGATTCACAGTGAGAATGCAGAAGTACTATATAAGTACAATGAAGAAACATGGAATAAGTGTATGCGACACAACCAACATAAATAAACGGCAATTTAAAAAATCACAATGGAAAACAGCCAGCAGTCTTCAACATGACCAGAGGTCGCTGCTCACCGACTGTCAGTGTCATTGGCCCAAGATTAATAATACAATACATAAGATTCAAAACCAATCCTTTCATTATCTATGTAAGACCCATAAACAGATAGATGACAGGGACAAACAAAAGCTTTGACAAAGATTCCTGGCTAAGGACAGGTACATGTATACATCTAAAAATGAAGAGATGTATACTGGTAGTTTTTATTTTGTTCGACTGTCCATATTTTTTGCAATAGACCTACCTGAGTTCCTACATTTTTTTTATGATTTTTATTACACCCATTACAACTGAGCTTATACACACTGGTGCTTTTCATTTTTTCAAATCAAAACGTGTTGGTTATATTATCCCCACTCATCATGCTGCTAAGAGAGGGTGCTATAACATGTATATAAATCACCTTGTCTGTCCATCCTGTTCAAATATTTGTAACGGATATAATGAATTTCACACTTTTAGCAACATGTTTTTTAACATGTTTTTTTTTATAGAACGTGAGGCCCATATTACGCAGATTGCAGCAGTTTGTGGCGATAGCCATTGGAGCTGTTTTGTGACACCAATTAAAAGCATATCAGCCAAGGCAACAGAAGTAACCGGCCTTACAAAACAGAATGGGAAACTTTTCCTTTATGGAAGACCTGTTGATTCCCTACCTATTGGAACAGCTCTTGATGGCTTTCTGAATTTCATCGGGGAGACTGAGGTATACTTGTATGGCCACAACATCAAGTCCTACGATTGCCATGTTTTGCTTAATGCTTAATGCCCTCAGATCAACTGGGAAGATGAAATGTTTTCAAACTAAAGTTGAAGGTTTTGTGGATACAAAGCTACTTTTCAGAAAGCAATCACCAGGTCTGAAATCCTATTCACAGGTGAATTTGCTTAAAACACTGTTAGACTGTGAATATGATGCCCACGATGCATTACAAGACGTTATACATCTTCAAAAGCTTTTAACTGACTTAAAAGTCGATGTGAACGATCCCGAGTTTGCAAGTGCAAAATTTAGTTTGTCAATGGCTATTTTTTCATTAGAACGGTTGAATTTAAGGGACCGTAATCTGCCTTCTTTAAAGGAACTAGTAGAAAGCAACGCCTTAAGTAATGGAATGGCTGAAACCATTGCTGCGTCTAATCTCAACAAATCATCATTACTTCTTGCGTACTCAAGAGGTCAGGAAGATGGAATCCGTGAACTTTTTTCACAGAATGTTGGTGGACGTCCTAGAGTGACACGAATGTCGAAAATAGTACACTCTGTTGCCATGTACATTGCAGAACATTTAATTGAGTCTTAAATATTTGTCTGCTATGCAGTATTAACGAATGAATTAGTGATTGAGGGTGTGTGTTTTAGGGTCTTAAGTCTTTGTATCACACATGCACATAGTATTTTTATTGTACAACTTTTAACTTTATTTTTTTACTATATAATTCAGTTGAATTATTAATTCAACACTAAACTTGTTTGTTTACACCCTACTTTGTTTTGAATTGTAATTTGTTCATAATTATTGTCATACTTGTGTATTGCTATATATGAAGGGTCCTGTGATTATGTTATGTTATTCCACCGACAGTTTGCAGGGCGTAACAAGTAACCAGATATGTCTTCTTTGTATGTCACTCATAGGCTTTTGGTGTTTGATATGAAACAGTTAAGGAGCCCATTTTGTTGCCTTACAAAAAATAGGTCTGTTCTGATTTCCAACTTGTGTATTTTTGTTACATACCATATGACCATTTTCTCAACTTTTTAACACACAGGCTAGCTGGCCTATTTGCAGTGGTTGCTATCCCATTTTTTCTACTTCAGATTATTATGGGTTGACCATGTGTGTGGATCGGACATATAGTTTTACCCCCGTACGTTCATAACACTTTTGTGAAGGTCCATAACTTGGATACTAGATGTTATAATACCCTTGAATGACTTTGGTTAAGGTCCATATCTCGGTTACTACATGTTGGGGATCAGTAGTATTTCACAAATAGATGTGTCTTGGGTAGCACTACACTACCCGTTAGAAATAAGGTCACTTACCTGTATTTTACGTATGAACACCTTAGGTTTAGGTCCATATTTATAGTTAATACATGTTGAAGGTCAGTGATATTTCAAGAACGGGATGGCCATCCTGCGGCTCGTAGACATATTTTGTAGTTTATAAGAGCATAATGTTTGTATTTTTTACTACATAATCAAAGTCTTACAAGTTAAATATGTATTACTTTCAATAAAATTTGTGTTTTTTTATTTATCAAATTATTTCAAGAACTATTTGCTGGGGTTTTGGGTCTGTCCTAAATTTCATATTCTGTCTTTTGTATCACAATAATATTATATAGAGAAGATGATTGATTTTCATGAAACTTCATACCATTTGATACCACCAAGATATGACCATGTGAAATTGTTCTTCACATCTAACCCTCTCAAATAAAGTGCCCATTTTGTCTACCTGTCCACATGTCTTGTAACCATACTGCTTGATGATTTTAATGAAACTTTTCATAAAGGAAGTACATAACATGTGCATGAAATAATTTAATTGCTCTTAGATATTGTCAAAGTCTTGAGAGATTCTTGGTATTGCTGTCTGTCATGTCTGTCCTTGTGTCTCATTCTAAAGAACCACTTCATTATTTTGATAAAATTATTTATAAAGATAACATCATGTGGAGATATCATTGATATACATGCATGAAATATAAACTTCATTGTTTTCAATATCTTTTCACAGGTGATAAATGGACTTGAGTGTCACAAAATACAGTCAAATACAATGCATGTGGAAATGCTTTAATTCTAGTTCAGAGTTTCTGTTCTTTCAACTGGCTGTTTAAGATAGAAATTCAACAGTGCTGCAAACATCTTTTATCTAGATATTTGAGCAGTGCTTGCTGTAAATAACTACAATAAAAAAATATAATTGCACACACACACACATTTTAGTCAAGCGGTTAGTAAGTTTATTCTTTTAAGCTACACCTGAAAAGAAGCGATGTTGTAAAAATATCCCTAAATATTAAAATACAAATGCAAGGGTTATTTCATTTAGAAAGTTTCTGGGAAATAAATTAATTCCAAATGTAAGCAAGACTGTTGCTATGACAAATGATTTAAATTATGAGGTATTGAAACTCAAAATAGGTGGTTCAGGTAGAAGAAATAAACTATTCAAACGGATGATGTGAAACTGACGCAGGTAAAATTCCATTTGATAATGGACCAGAATGAACATAATTTCTTACCCTTACTTCATGTACTTTCTAACAACATACAAGTACAAAGAATGATAATTGAAAATAATTATATTGAATGAATCATTTCTCTGAAGAAGAAAAGCCTGTAGAAAAAAAGAGATTTATTGGTGAAGAAATGGGTTGCCTAAGGATGCATTCTTTTAACACCCCACCCCTTTTCCTTAACACCCCCCCCCCCCCCAAGACCAATTTTGGTTATTGCAATTCCTTTTTTTGTTAAAATATCATCATATTAACAGATTTGTGTTAATCCTATAAGAATTCTTATGTCCATTTCTAAGAAAAGTGACATATATTGACTTTCAACTGTGTTTTATGGTAAAAAACTGACATGGGGTAGGGGAAGGTAATTGGTTCACAATTTTCTTATATGCACACATACCCCAACTTTTTGGTCAAAATCATTTGTATAATAGAGCTTTATTTGCATACCAAATATGCAAAAAAGAAATAAATACTCAAAGTTTGGGTTTTGGTGGTAGAACCTGATTTTTAAGTCCTATCTCGTGATAAATAAAAGGCCATTTTTGACCCGAAAAATGCACAAAAATATAATAATCACAAATCGATTTGTACAAAAGATCGTATTTCATTGCAATATTATCATACATACCAATTTATGATAATTAAATCAGAGTATTGAGGTCAGTTTCTGGGAAAAGTGACATTAAGTGAATATCCCCCTTTTTTCTATTGTAAAAAAATGGACATGGGGTAGGGGAAGGTTATTGGTTCAAAACTTTCTTATATGCACACGTACCCCAACTTTTTTTTGGTCAAAAACATTCGTATTATTAAGCTTTATTTGTATACCAAGAACGAAAAAAAGTTTAATACTCTAAGTATGCATTTTGGGGGGTAGAACCCGATATTTTAGCCTAATCTTGTGATAAATTAAAGGTCATTTTTTGACCGAAAAATGCCCCTAAAATAAATATTTTTACTCTAGTAATGATTTTTTTCACCAAGATATTCCAAGATCAATACAATCAATAGAAAAATACATTCGTGCCAGATTTCTGTTCCGAAATATAAAAAATAAATGCATTTTTAATTACTTTTTAAGAAATTTTGGCTTTTTATCCATGTCAGTAAAACTACTATCTTCAGATGGCCATATCTTTCTTAAATGCACAGCACCATATGTTTTTTTCTTCATTTATTGTTTGTTTAGTGTCATAACAATCAGAAAATCATGGTTAGAAAAAAAGTTTAATACTTTTAAATTTTGAGCTCTGACCAGAGTACATCCTTAAGGGCCAGTCGACATTAATTCAATCATAATTAGGACAACAAATTGTAATATCATATAAAATTGTGTCAACTGGTCACCAAGGTGCTTTGTTGGTGTACTCAGAGTAAACTAAACAAGATTAAAAGTAAACCAAACTAGTGGTTTGGTTTGGTTTACTCTACTAAGTTTAGTTTACTTCGGAAAGCAAATTAAACTAGAAAAGCAAACCACGGTTTACTCTGAGTAAACCATGGTTTACTAACTAGTTTAACTAGGTAAACCAAACCAAACCAAATCAGAAAGTAAACTAAATGTTTACTTTTGGTTTACTTTTGTACAGGTTAGGTTTGGTCCCATCTGTACATTGGCTATTGAAAATTTTATACTGCATTTAACACCTTCAACAAATTAGAAATGCATTTTCCCATTTGGTATTGAATGTTTTGAATGCAGTTCCTGGTACAGTTTGTGTTGTTCTAGTCTTATCTTAGTTAAAAAAAATAGTATCATAAACAACGAATACTAAGCTGGATACTGGGAAGCTGTTAGTTTTATTTCTTCCCTCATCAAAGTTAATACTTTAGTGAAATTGTATACATCCCTTGAAGCCAAAAGTTGCATTTTAAAATGAAGCTGGAGCAACCTACAGTTTTGAAAATGAATAAAAATTACAAATAAGTGCTTGACAATAATTTGTTCTAAGTCTGATGCATGTTTCGTCTATTCAAGACTTATCATAGGCATTCAACCCAATATATAGAAAAAGCCAAACACTAGTCCCAGATTTTGAAGAGCAGTGAAACTCAAACCAAAAATACTAAACAGGAAAACCAAATAATGACTATAATATCAAGTCTGGACTTAAAGAACATATGGGTAATGTGCAAGTAATGTTTGATGAACCTGTAAGGTAAGTTGAGGCCATTCTTAACAAAAAATGATGTGCTTGTTTTAAATGAAAACTAATTAAAGATAATTGATCCTATATGTTGATTTGCATATTGAATTATACTGCACAAGTGAATGGCCAAATGCATCTAATTTGAATGGGGGTTGACCTTCGTTTTTCCTTAAAAAAATAGTTCGATTTTGGTAGCAAAGAGGAAACAAATATTCTGAAGAGGTATTTCTGCTAGTATGCATTTATATTGCTAATTATTAAACTATAAAACATTCTGTCATGATGTCTTTTAAAAAATATCGGGCCAGATAAAAAAAACAAGACCTTCATTTTAATGGCCATTCCCTTTTTTTACTGTTACTTCTAGGAATTAAGATTGCCTTTAATTTCTTTTTTTGTTACAGATTTTATGTATGGTACAAACCCTAGCTGCAATGTTACAAACCAATTGAATTATAAAAGGTGTAGTAGCAAATCATGGAAAATGGGCACATGTTATGCATTTATTGACAATAACAAAGATTTTATCTCTAAACAGTAATAAATATAACAGATTTCTATATTACAAATATATAGCATTCTACCTACAGGGGATTGTGTACTGTAAAAATATATACCCCCTCTATCCTTGTTAAAGTGGAAATAAGGAGATGTACATTTTACTGTACACAAGCACCAGTGATTCTTCCCGCATTCGTTATTATTGTGTTGTTTTCTGTAACTTTACATATTAGAAACATTATAAAACTACTTCACACAACAACTGAACCGCAGTGAACCGGGAGTTATTAATGAATTCATTCAATAAGACATGACAAACAACGAAAAAATAATTCCGATTCCGTATTCTTACTACATTTGTTTACATATGTGGGCGTCCTTTTATCTGATATACAATGGTATCCTAATCTAAGTATAGCTTATTATACCCTAACGAACCAAAATTCCTTTCATTGAGACCAGGCTATATATTTGAATATAGACTGAGTTCGAGGCTAATGATCGATACCTCGATGTTGAAATTGGATCCCCTGTTCGCACCTTTTGGCTTTGAGTACTTTTATTCAATACTTCATCTTTTCGACTTCCAATGTTTTGATTCCAATGCTGCTGGTTACTTCTTGATATATATCCAAAGTAAGTGTTTTTATACTCGTTTTAGTATTTGTATTCTGTAACAGCTTTGGTTCTTTAAAATGGGAGGATCGTGTTTTTTTTTCAACACTGCGCCACTATAGTTTGAGGTCAGGTTTTCGACATGAAAGCCTGATGACCCCGGTATTCATTATGATAGGACTGCGGTATTAATCTTCTATAACTGTACATCGGGTACATAATCCAGTGTCTTTGATTGTGGCAAAACGGCCCGACTCGATATTAGGTAACTTAGCGATCTTTATTGATATTTTAGCGACAAGGGAATTACATGTATTGTTATCATAATATCGTTATGATAAAAAAAGACAGTTTATGTGTGGTTCTTTGATCCATTATTGATTTTTTACCCTACATTTTGATTTTTTTTTCTATCTAAGTGTTTTTGATAAAAAGGCGTTACCTAAGATGTGGCCGTTGACAAAGGTGAAAATCAAGTAAATTGTTTAATAGATGTCTTAAAGAAATATAGCTATGACATAAAATGGAACAAGTTTCTAATTAGATTAATTTTATATCCTTTGACATATCAAATGCAACTGAGATCGATGAATTTTCAGATCTCTTAAACAAGTTTTTATTGTTTTGCTTATTTATATAATAGCTTTGTGTTTGAAAAATCTTACAGTTCGGTAAGAGCTGTCAGATTGTAGAACGTCCCTTCTTCTATCACCGACAGCTTATTGCTGTAAAGATACCTGTCCAAATATACAATGAAAACTGTTATTATTTTGTTTGAAAACCGTAGCATTTTGATTTATCGCTAAAACAGTGTGTGAATATGGTAAACTGAATAGCATTAAGTCCCTCTTGTCAAGTGTACAGCGTGTATTGTTTTCCATAAATTGTTCTTGATAGGAAATACTTTATACATCTCATAATATGAAATTGCTAGAACGTTTTTAAAATATTACGTTAAAATAACTATTGCACATTTCAGGATATTTGCTTATTTTAAAACTGACGAGATTACGACAATCTTTATAAGAAAAACCATAACAAGTATGTTTTTCGCTTGACTGAAAGAAAATTATTCTTGAAACATACATGTTATCACTGTTTTCATAAGGATATGCGCTCTTTTATTTCTTAGACAGAAGATACATGTGTATTAGCAGGAATTTGAATATCAAATAAGAGAAGGTGATACATGTACCACCTATAAAAAAAAATCAGTTGCAATTTAGCAATTCATAATGAAACAAAAACGGTCAGCAGCCTTTAATAGGAACTATCAATTTATATTGCATCAAACAGACTTCTCAAAGATGACAAAGTTCAAACAAAGCGACTCCTTTAATTGCATATCCATTTTCATGACAGTTTTTCACTTTAAACAAATTATTAATATTAGGAATCCAGTATATAGATATTAACATCTTACAGCGTGTGAAGTGTCGGGAGATTCCTGAATGCACCATGTTCTATTCTTTCTATTTGATTACTATGCAAATATCTGAAAATAATTGACGCATCCAAAGTATGTAGTCATTGTGTAAGGCAGATTAAAATACGCTCGTATGCATAAAACAAATTTATTTGGTTGGAATGTGTTAAAAATATTCATAAAGTTTCTATTTTGAATCGATTTCGGGCCTTTATGCAGGGTGCCGCCCCCGGGCCAGCAAACTCCATTTGGATTTCTGTACCATCAGATCCTAAATTATACCAACCAACAATTCGGTTACTAAATTAAAATGAATCTAATCTGTGTACAAAGAATAATCACTGTTTTCATATGGACATTCGCTACTTTATTTCTTAAAAGATATAAGCAGAAATTCGAATATCAAATGAATGAAAGTGACAATATCTACCAATATTCAGTTGCAATTTAACAGATCATAATGAAAAAATACAGTCAGCTGCCTTTAATAGGAACTATCAATTTAAATTACATAAAACGGACTTCTCGAAGACTCCTTTAATTGCATATCCATTTTTATGACAGTTTTACACTTTCGAAAATGTTATTAATATTATGAATGCAGTATATATATATATTAACATCTTACAGCGTGTGTAGTGTCTGCAGATTCCTGAATGCACCATTTTCTATTATTTCTATTTGATTATTTTGCAAATATCTGAAAATAATTGATGCATCCAAAGTATGTAGTCATTGTGTAAGGCAGATTAAAATACGCTCGTATGCATAAAACAAATTAACGTTTTTCTAAACATACACTCAGAAGTTAATTAAAGTAAATAAAACTAGCATTTTCATCTTTTGAAAGAAAGTAATGATATTTTTATTATTAGAAGAATTAAATGTTAAACATCTAACGAAAATAATTATGCAGCGAAAACCATTGTCATAAAAAATAAAAACTATTTACACATCCGTAGCCTGGTACAAGATTAACAATAAAGGGGAGGTTCGGCCCCAAAAACTAGTTTAATTAACCCCGCCACATTTCATATGTGCCTGTCCTAACCCAGGAATCCTTGTCAAAGCTTTTGTTTTTCCCTGTCAACTATTGTTTTTTGTTGTTAGTCCAGAAATGGGTCTTTCGTTGATAATCTATGGAATAGTTTGAATCTTATGTATTGTATGTTAAGACAGCGGACAGAGACCGCTTATTTTTTAAAACTTCAAATTATTTCCTTAATTTCAAAGTAAATACAGCTTTTGGACCTAACCAGAACACTTTGATGTTTAATACATGTAGTGAACATTTTTTTAAATCTTTACAATATTAGAAGTGATTACATATTATTAAACACTATTATTATACATCATTGACAAATGGATGTTATCAAAATATCTATGAAAACATTTGGTTATGCTTCACATTGTGTTCAAACAAACCAAGACCTTCTAGTACTGTCATTGTGGTATGCTTTTGTTTCTATATGATACCGAAGTAAACTTTCGAAAAAAAAATTACTAGCATATGAGAATATTTTGACAAGCTTGAAATAAATTATCCTTCCAGATATCTTTATTTTTGAGGCGGCTTTCGGTTGGTGGTATCCATTCCAAACAATCCAGTGTGTGTTATTGTGTTGTGTTTTTATCGTATTGTCGTATCATAATATTAATAAATTTTGTGGCTGTTTCTGTATCTTTGACATTCAAAAGCCTTATTGGTTCTTTTTTATTCCAAATCCAAAATGTTTATTCAAAGAAAGTCTTATGTTTTGTAACTTTTGTATGATAAACACTTAAAAAGTTTGTATAGGTAACTTATTTCTTACAAATTAGGTAATGACTGTAAATTGTCAAACGTCCCACTCCTTATCACTACCAGCTGGTTGCTACGAAGATCTCTATAATAAAACAAAACTAGTTAATAGTAAAGTAATCCACGATTATTTAAAATGCACCAGTAAAGACATAAACCATTGCAAAATGTTTTCTCTAAATTAGTTTTTGTTACAATCAACATTTTAATGTACGGCATTACATTGTTATAAACAGTTATGATGAGACATTTTATCAATTCAAATATGAGAAAGTCAATCAATATCATAATTTAATTACACATATGTTGGTATGTATCACTTAGTTGCATGTTAAATGCCACAATAAGCCGTAAGCCCATCGCAGATTCAATTCATTCAGTTGATATCCATTTTCCCATCAGATCATAATAATATAAATAGATGTTTTAAAGAAATATAGCTTTGACATAAAATGGAACAAGTTTCTAATCAGATTTATCGCCTTTGACACAACAAATGCAACAGAAATCGATAAATTTCTAGATCGCAAAACAAGTTTTTATTGTATTGCTTATATATAAACTTTTTTGTTTGAAAAATCTTACAGTATGGCAAGAGCTGGCAGATTGTAGAACGTCCTCTCTTCTATCACCGGAAGCTTATTGTTGTGAAGATATCTGTCCAAATATATAATGAAAACTGTTATTATTTTGTTTGAAAACCGTAGCATTTTGATTAATCAGTTTGCGAATATGGTAAACTGAATAGCATTAGGTCCCCCTTTAGTGTACAGCATGTGAGTATTATTTTCCATAAATTGTTCTTGATAGGAAAAACTTTATACATCTAATAATATGAGTTCGCTAAAATGTTTTTAAAATATTACGTTAAAATAACTATTGCACATTTCAGGATATTTGTTTCTATTAAAACTGACGAGATTATGCCAATCTTTAAAAGAAAAACCATAACAAGTCTGATTTTCGCTTGACTGAAAGAAAACTATTCTTGAAACATACATGTTATCACTGATTTCATAAGGATATGCGCTCTTTTTTTTCTTAGAAAGAAGATAAATGTGTATTATCAGGAATTCGAATATCAAATAAGTGAAGGTGATACCACCGATCAAAAAAATCAGTTGCAATTTAACAATTCATAATGAAACAGAAACGACCAGCAGCCTTTAATAGGAACTATCCATTTCTATTGCATCAAACAGACTTCTCTAAGAAGATGAAATTCAAACAAAGTGACTCCTTTAATTGCATATCCATTTGCATGACAGTTTTACACTTTCAAAAATGTTATAAATATTATGCATGCAGTATAAAGATATTAACATCTTACAGCGTGTGGAGTGTCGTCAGTATCCTGAATGCACCATGTTCTATTCTTTCTATTTGATTACTATGCAAATATCTGAAAATAATTGATGCATCCGAAGTATGTAGTCATTGTTTAAGGCAGATTAAAATACGCTCGTATGCATAAAACAAATTAACGTTTTTTCTAAACATACACTCAGAAGTTAATTAAAGACAAAAAAAACTCGCATTTTCATCTTTTGCAAGAAAAAAATGATATTTTTATCCTTAGAAGAATAAAATGTTGAACATCTCACGAAAATATTTATGCAGAGAAAGCCATTGTCATAAAAAAGATAAACTATTTACACATTCGCAGCTTTCGTGATATCACCTGTATCAGGTACTTTTGTTTGTACCCGATAACACCTGGATAAAACGTTATCGTAAAATTGTTTGAATTCATCAAGTTAGATTGATAAGTTTTATTTAGAAATGTTTAATTAAATATCTATTATTTGTACACTCGATAAATGCTTCTAGTAACTGTGAGTGTTCTCAAAAGAGTTCGTTCTTTTACGCCTCGTTGTTCTCGTCTAGTACTCTAGTCTCAGGTTCTCTCTTGGCGAATTAAACTTTTATCGATTTGATTTTTTAAATGTGTTATTTTTGTGCTTCGTAAAAGATTAACAATAAAGGGAAGGTTCGGCACCAAAAACTAGTTTAATTAACCCCGCCACATTTCATAGGTCCCTATCCTAAGCCAGGAATCATTGTCAAAGCTTTTGTTTGGTCATGTCAACTATCTGTTTTTTGTTGTAAGTCCAGAAATGGGTCTTTCGTTGATAATCTAGGGGTTCGTTTGAATCATTTGTATTGTATTTTTAGTCTTGGGACAATGCAAGACAGCGGGCAGAGACCGCTTATTTTTAATAACTTCAAAACATTTCCTTAATTTCAAATAAATACAGCTTTTGGACCTAACCAGAACACTTTGATGTTTAATACATGTAGTGATTACAGTTTGTTAAATTTTTTACAATATTAAAAGTAATTGCATATTATTAAACACTTTATTATTATATATCATTGACAACTGGATGTTATCAAAATATCTATGAAAACATTTGGTTATGCTACACATGGTGTTCAAACAAAACAAGGTTTTATAGTAATGTCATTGTAGTATGTTTTTTGTTTCTATATGATACCGAAGAAAACTTTCGAAAAAAAATTTACTAAAGTAAGAATATTTTGACAAGCTTAAAATAAGTTACCCTTCCAGATATTTTGACTTTAAAGGTGGGTTTCGGTTTGTGGTATGCGTTCCAAAGATTATTGTTGTGGTTTAATCGTATTGTCGTATCATATACATTACTAAATTTTGTGGCTGTTTTTGTATCTTTGACATTCAAAGGCCTTATTGGTACTTTTTTATTCCAAATCCAAAATGTTTATTCAAAGGAAGTCTTTATGTTTTGTAATTTCTTATTTAAACACTAAAAAGTGTGTAAAGGTAAGTTATTTCTTACAAAGTATGTAATGACTGTAAATTGTCAAATGTCCCATTCCTTATCACTACCAGCTGGTTGCTACGAAGATCTCTATAATAAAACAAAACTAGTTAATAGTAAAGTAATCCACGATTATTTAAAAGGCACCAGTAAAGAAATTGCAAAATGTTTTTTCTAAGTTAGTTTTTGTTATAATCAACATTATAATGTACGGTATGGCATTGTTTTAAACAGTTACCTGATAATAAGTCATTGAATAAATTCAAATATGAGTCAATCTATATCATATTTTGAGTTCACATATGTTTGTATGTATGACTTAGTTGCAAGTTAAATGCCACAATAAGTCATTAGCGCATTGCAGATCCAATTCATTCAGATTATACCAATTTTTCCTTTAGAAGTCTTCGTATCATAGATGATACGTTACTCCAGAGCTTATGAGAATTACATCGATTTCCATGGCAGAGCGTCACATTTGATATAGACATTGCTGACATAGGATTATGTTGCTCCACGGTTGCTGTCTTTACTGAAGAAATTTTACGGTAGACACCGTGCACACTTAGACAAATATGGGATTTATATCTTTCAAATGAGTACAGATGTTGGTTTGTCGCAGAAATTTGTTTTTGTCTTCATTACCGGATTCGACATTTGCAACACGACATTTGTGCTATAGCAGGCAAGAACCGATTACTCTTTTGGAGCACACGAGTTCGCGTTGTTGATTTCCGTTCGGTTGATTTTGTGTGTCTTCGTGCTGTTTTTGTTCTTGTTTACCGGTTTCGCCGTTGCTCTTTTTGACTTTTGACACTTGAATACCCCATTTGTTCCTCATTGATTCTTCCATTAGATCATACATCTTATTTGATTCTTCATACACTATGCTCTTCCCATTTTCGTTAAGTCCATAAACCTTTTTTGTTACAATTTGGGTAGAATGTTTTGTAGGAGATTGTATTGTAAAAAATATTGTAGATCTAGACAGAGACTATATTTTCAAACTGATTGAATTGATATTCAGTTATTTTGGTGTTTCCATGTTTTACATGTCTGTTTTTATCCCGTTCTTGTTGATGTTTTCTGGTTTTGTCTCTGCCGTTTTGTACTTTTGACATTCGGATACCCCATTGGTTCCTCTGTTTCTGTCATGTACGGAGTAATTTCAAGCCTTATATTGAGCCTGCTGTTAATAACAAAAATGGCAAATTATTTAGACAATTCGGAACCCTTAACTATGGTGACTGACGATGAAGAACCCTTATCTGAAATGGTCATACGAATATAGGATATCTTATCTGAGTGAGATATTCAACACTTACCCAGTTTAAGATAGAAAACTTTTTGTCAAAAATACAAGGTTGTCGGGTTGAACCTACACACACTAATATAAACACGAAATGATGTAGTAGAAGAAACGATGCTACAAGTCCAATCGGGGAGGGATTTTGTTTACTTCCAGTGGAAAACTGAGTTAGTTAGTTAGTTATTGCTTTACTCCCAAGCAGCGCGATTTCGGCTATATCCGGGAGATGAACATGAAAGTGGTGATACAATGAACATGTAATGATGATGAAGTGGAGGAAATGGGGACACAAGGCCAATCAGGTAGGAGAGTTTTGACTGCCACTGGAAAAAAGGAGTGATGGGTAGGGACGGGAAATTTTGCCTCCTGCATGGGGATCCTACGGGTCCTACTCTTACCGAGACCTGCAGCAGGGTTCTTTAACGTGCGAGGAACGTGACATTTTTCCCAACACGGTGCACCACTATGGTTTGCGGTCAGGTTTTCCGCATTATCGCCTGACGACCCCGTATCTCTCGATGTCAGGGCTGCCCCATTCAACCACCTGTGGCACACATCCCAGTCGCGTTGTGGGCAAAGCGGCCTGACCCCGATGTCAGATTTCTGAGCGCTCTTTAGTGGACTTTTACCGACAAGCTTAGCGCTGCTGCGGGCCTATTCGCCTCCCGGGCCCCGCACGGGAGTGGAAAACTGAGTGATGGGTAGGAACCTGCATTGGGTTTACAGATCTTAATCGTGTCGAGACTTGCAAAAGCCAGGGTTCTTTAAAATGCGAGAAACGACGGTGCATGAACGCCTGATAACCTCGGTATTCATTATATCAGGGCTGCTGCATTCAACTGCTAAAAAGTAACTCGGGTAAATATTCCAGTCTCTTCGGTTGTTGAGAAAAGACGGCCTGACTTTATAAAGATTATGAGCGCTTTTTAATTGTCTTTCACTGACAGAGAAATTATCGTTATCATGATGACTTAATGCTAAAAAAAGACTGTTTACGTGGTGGTTTTTGATACCAAAATGTTAGAATCACATGATGTTACCTTAGACCATCAATTTCAATAATCAGGATATTGGCAAGCGTTTTCCGACACAATGTATCAAAACCTTGGGGGGTATTGGAGCAGAAATAAAGAGAAAAAAAGCCAAATTATCGTTTGAAGCGATTTTATTTTAGAATAAGAAAAACACGAATTGAGTGGTGATGTAAGCATTTAGTCAGTGTCATTACTGCAAACGCTGTTTATAGAATATTTATATAAACATGTTGCATGTGGCTGTTTTGTTTGTTTTTTGTTTGTTTTTGGTTTTTTTTTTGGTTTTTTTTGTGTTGCACAGATCATCTAAGAGACATCTTTTTCCTTGACTGCATAATTGAGATTGAAATGTATCAAGAACTCCGCTTCTATATCGAATAACTTTACAAAAGCCTTCTTTGAAGACTTCCTAATTCGGACTGTTTACATGAAGATGAATTCAGAGATTTTTTCAAACTTTGAAATGTTCAAGTCATACAGTGTATGGCAAACTTTAACAGTTCTCCTTCCTCACCCTGAGTATTATATACATGTTCATACATTCAACATGCAATGACAATTCTAAAACGTTATTTCCTCGGACAGTTAATACAAATTGTAAGCCTACTTTCATAGAGATTTAAAAGAAATAAAGATTAAATGATAATTGAATGAAATTAATAAATGAATTAATGAATGAATGAATGCATTCTGGGGGAGTTCAACAAACTTCACAAGAGCAAGCGAGTTTACGTTGAACATTTGAAGCTTTACGAATTCCAAATAGTTCATATATTGTTTGTAAAAAAACAAAGAAGGGTTATTTATAAGGTACTAAATTGAATTTGAATAGTTTTAGCACGACAAGTACTAAAAGGTTTTAAAAAGCAGTAAAAAATACTTTTTTTCCAAATTTTTGTTGTCGATGTTTTAATATAGTGAGGTAAATGGAAAGTTTACGGTTTTTAGACACATGAATTATGAAATTCCAGACCTTTATAGAATGGGTTTGACTGAATGAATCCACGTTTTAAAATTGTCATTAAGTTTTCGTGTCTGAAAACATAAAATACCAAATAAAAATAAAATTTCATGGAATAAATTATAGTTTCACCTTTTTGTGGAACCCAAAGCCTAATGCAAACTTACATATAATAAGTGTCCTTGGGAAACGATGGAATGTATGTTAGATATCTGTTTTCACATCTAACATATATCTCTTCATTAAATTTATAACATGAACATTCAGGAGGACAACCATCTATTCCTTCACATTGGTCATTGTAAAACAGCAAAAGTAAACAAAGAATACGGATCTTCATTTCGTCGATTTTTATCAAGTTTTGCTGAAACAGATAAGAAATAATTTGATTTTCATGGTTGATATTCATAAGATGATCTGTATTTGTTTAAATCATAACACCGTTCTGTGTATTTCAATGCATTTACAGAATAATAATTTATTAAATTTAAGAAAGAAAATGTAATAATTTTCTTTTCTTCCAATCATTCAATTCTGCCAAAAAGTAGTTCATAAGCCAGGAATTATAGGTATTAGGATTTCACAATTTATAGAATAATATAGAGTATGGCGGGTAAATCATGAACTCATGAAGATATCATAAGTACATGTTGCTCTTATGTAATTCATGGTATTGACTTTAAGAATCAAATATTTTGATTTTTTTTTCTTCATACATCTTGTGTATCAGAAAAGTTTATCTGTAGAAAATATAATTCAAGTATTACTATATTTTATTCAAAAGATTGGGCGGAGCATAAATATCTCGGTCTTTTAGGTAAGATTCAAACGATAAATCTCGAAATAATTGACCCGTGACCAACCCGGTAAAAAAAATAAAAAAATAATAAAGAATAAAAAAGCAAACCATATGCTGAATTGATCATGATGATCAAAATAATCAATTACAACGCAAAAAAAGACCCGCGATAGGAAATGCGAAATATAGATAAAACTCCTTTTCTGTTGTAAATTATAATCATATCAATTGTCCTGGATAGAGAAACAAGCTTAATGCTTCTATAATTCTTTCTCATGAAATTCTGGTCACTAGATTCATTTTTAAAACGTCATTTTGAAGGATTTGTATATGCAAATTTACCTTCACTACTTTGCGCATGTTTAATAACTTAATGTAGCAAGTATACATGGCAATGTTAAAACAACAGTTGTATCAAATGCCACAATCGTATCACTTTGTTTTCATTTGTATCACCATTTGGTTATGGTTATTAGGCAAGCGCAGCGAAGCCTTATGGAGTCTATAGAGTAGTAATGATTTTAGAGTTTTTTTTCAGTCTAGACGGAGTGATCTTCCTGCATCAAGTCTGGAATAAAATGCTTTATTTTCTATATTACTTTTCAAAATTTGTTAACATGATACACACACTTCTACAAATCTCCATTTTTATTGGCATTTTATATGACCGGCATAAGTTTTATTTATTCCTTTGCATCTTACATGAGGAACTATTTAGTTATAGGCGAAAGAATATACATTATGTATGCATCTATTACTTGATTGATTCGTATAAATATTTCTGTGATTTGATTGGTTAATGCAAGGAATATATCTTCTCCATTCATAAATTCAGTACACAATACACATCATCTGGATGAGTTATTTTTAATTGAAGGGGTGTTTTAATCGATACCGTTTTTACACGATACCTGTCTTTGTTTATGCATTTTTATTCATTAAATTTGAGGCCATCTGCGTGACGATCCTTACTTCGCTCACCAAAATTAATATTTCGCAAACATTTTGAACAATATACTTTGACAGAGAATAAATCTATTGTATTTCGCTTGTGTTTAAACGCTTTAGCGCTTTGATTATTAGCTTGTTTTTGACCGGAAACGCAAGATGGAAAACTTGGGACTGTTGGTCGACTTCCATACTGGTTCACATTGAATATTATGGAATGTCGGAAAGACCTCTCATTTACATGATATCTGTGGGGTCTGGTTGTTCCCCTGACAAGTTCGGTGGTTTCTTTTGGAGATCGGCAATTGTAGATTTTCTGCTTTCCTCCACCTTTAACACAACTGAGCATTTAACGTCATCGGTTTGGATAGAGTATTGTCCTAATCGGACTTCTTGCCTAGAGTACTTTTTGTATTTGGTTCACTTTTGCACTTTTTGAGGATGAGCGAGTGTTGTGTGTGTTTTATTTTCAGCTTTTTATTTGCATTTTGTCTGTACCTCTTAGGTAAGTGTTAGGTCAAACCCCGGCCAGGTTAGGGAACTGGGGAAGGCAATGCTCACATTAATTGCACTGGTGCAAGTCTTAAATGTTCCACTCTACGCCTATATATTACGCTATATGGTGGTGCTCCTAATAGAGGAGGAACATACCTGAGATATGATGGCCGACCTATACGGCTCATCAGTATTACTGGTATCATTACAAAATCTGCTTGACTAATTACAAAACATCAAACATAACAAAGTTTGTTCCATTTATCTTCCAATTATCTAAAGTTAAACAGGAAATCTTCCAAGGGTAGTACCCCAGCCTTCAAAGTAGAACTTTTGAAAATCCTAATTCTTTTGAACAAATAAAAAAATGTAAGTTTAAAATGATTAAGGCATAGCCATAAAAATCCTGCAAAAAGTTTAGATCATTTATCCAAAGGAATGTTTTTTTCTCTTAGAAATAATGCTTATCAATATGCTAGATGCATTCAAGAAGTGGCATTTTGCCATTTTCGTCATAGTCCCAAAATGTAGGAATTTTCACATGGATTCAAATGAAAAAAATATAATGTTAATAAATTATATGGTCTTGTGTATTGCAATGAAATTACGAATATCTTTCTTAAAATATCGTTTTTAATGCCCAAACTCGGCATGATGCCTACTCTCATTATAATAAATCAAATAAACTAAAAACATAAAAATCGCGAACTTACACTATAAATTATCCGTTTAAAATTTCAAAATTGTCCAAACCCTAAGGTTTTTCCTACCCCAGACATAGGTTGATCATCTTAATAATAATTTAGTTCCCCAGTTTGATATTTTGATTATATTGTTCTATGCTCTTCATAATCACAAAAAAAATGCATTGGCACTTTTTTAAAAGTCAGTAATTTGAGATATATTTTGGTTCAAATGCATATAAAATTTGATTCTAAGGGAGATAACTCTGTCAAGTCACACTAAATTCCTATAATTTTAACAGAATTTTTTCTCCATCCTCTGACACTCGAGACAACAACTAATTTTTGTTTCTTCATAAGAAGGCTATTTTTAATGACGATTTATTGTCAAACCGTGTTTTTTTAAAATCATGTTTCAAAGTTTTTAAATTTTGCCTGATTCTTACAGAGAACTGCACTTAATAACACATAATCATGGTCACAACATATAGGAACCTTAGTGTCCAAAATATCATCTAGGATTGGATTGATGTCTCATTTGAGAACATATATGCCGAGGGAAGGGCTTCTATTATATTATAATGGGTATATCTTACCGCTTTTTGATTATTGTTGTAATATATGGGGAGAGTGAGTGAGTTAGTGTTCTACGCCCGTGCAACGCTTTATAGGTTATTTACAGGCGATGGACATGGAAAGGGTGATAAAATGAACATGAAATAATGATGATAAATGAAATATGGGGTGGGATGGGATACAAAAGACTGGTTAATTTTGAAGAACCACAGGAAAAGGGGAGAGGTGTGGAAAAAATAGCCTATGTGGTGCACTACTTGGCGGCCCCCAAAGGGGTCTTTTAAGTGCATAAAACGTGGCACTCTCCACACACGTTGGCCCACTATGGTCAGCGGTCAAAGTTTCCGTATTATAGACCTGACAACCCCCGCGGACGAGGGCATCCCTATTCAGCCACCTGGGGTACACACTTGGTCACTCTGTGGGCTGAGCACTGACCCGACGTCAGAATCCCAAGACCCTTAGTCGCCTCTTAAACCATTGACTTCCTTAAAATTGATTAAAATGGCGTTTTGACCAGCTGTAGACTTTTGGGTTCTTTGAGAGTGAAGCTTTTTTGGCTATAAGATTGATTTGCATAAATGATGATGTTTTCTAAGGGAATGTGTTATCCATTCCTTTTTAGAGGATTTTATTTGAGCGGGGCTGGGTTTTGAACTGCTATAAATAAAAACATATTTCTTTTTTTTTAAATATAATTTGAAAGGTTTAAAAGCAACATGGGGCTAAAGATCAAATTAATCAGATTAAGTATATTGGGAAAATCCAGTCTTGCATTAGTATATATATAATGCATTGTTTTACTCTATATCCACGGAAGAGCCTAGGTGGTCGTAAGAGGTGACTAAGGGCTTTTTGATTCTGACTTCGGACTTGTGCTTGACCTTTAAAAAAGGAGATTAATAGGGTAACCTTTGTCTGCAAAGCTGTCATGTATTTAATACAGAATGTCTGACCGTCAATCGTAGTAGCTCGAGGTGTGGATAGAGTGCCAAGATTCATATCAAATACTTTGTGTGCACAACAAAGAAGTGCATCGCTACTCTTTTCCTTTTTTGAGTTTCCTGAAAATGTACTGTTGCTTTCTTTTTTAAATCCCCCATGTTTCTCATTATCATTTAATGGTACTTTATGTACATAACCTTAGTAGCTCAAGACATGGGTTCATGTCAGGACCATTTGTGCGGATAGCCAAGCAACCCAACGCTACCCCCTTTCCCTTGTGAGTTGTTAGAAAATGTACTGTAGCTTCGTTGTATACCCCTATGTTTCTCATTACCATTCCAGGGTAGTTCATGTACATCGTCCTTATAGAGATTATCAGGCTAGAGACGTAACATACGTATTATTAACATAAGGCCGTACACCATGTCAAATTCGACGGACATGAATCCTTGTTGTCTCCTTTAAAATTTATTTAATGGAAATAATGTTAGCCAAAAGATTTACAATTTGAATTTAAGCAAATTAACTTTCCCATAGAATGGATTTTAGTTTGGTTTCGTCGCGAGCAATATAAATCAAAATCACGAAAACACCGAAATAAAATTGTCGTAAACGTTGCAATAAAATAATCCTTTTACCACTCCCTAACTTGTTATTTTTTATGTTAGGCAAAACAAAAACATAAATAAAAATAAATTTAACAGTATGGGTCCGGAAAATTTAGCAAACAATGTAAGTTGGTGTTAATGTATTCCCTAGCAGCACAATACGGCTTATATAATGGCGATGGACTTTAAGGAGATGATCAAATGAACATAAAATGATGAGAAATATATCGGGATGTTGTGTTGAAAACAAAAGAACAGTAAATGTTGAAGACCACTTGAAAATGGGAAAATATGTGGGGATGGTTATACTTCTTGGTGACCCCCCCAAAAAAAAGATTTTTTACGTGCATCTGTACACATGATTGCCATTATTATCAGCATGCTTTTCATATTAATTATACACTTTGAATTTCCCAGGTCTATTACACTGTAAATGTTTTAGGAAACTTTCCCGCAAATTTGCGGGTGTTATCTAGTAAATATAAAATATACAAATAAAAAATTAATCATTCTCCTTAAAGAGGAGCGTTTACCAAAAGTAATGTTTTTTTATAAAAAAAATGAAAATGCTAAATTGCCCGGAACAATTACGTACAATTTATTGTATTTGTCAATGACATGCGGATCTTGAGTGTACACCGATTGTCCTTAAAAATGCCAATAAATCGTATGATAATATCCCATTCAAAACTGCGTTTAAAACTATTCTTTTGTTCGTTACCGAGAAAACCAAATTTGTGGAAAACACTCTCCTTTGTTAAAAAATATTTAATTTTAGGTGTGTGTATGTAATCTAATATTTTGAAAAACAATCAGATTTAGTTTAAAGTGACTCTGAAACTAATACCAAAAATATTATTATACAGTCCCTGTATAAAAAAAAGCTTACCAATGTATGGTATACGGGGTTGGCCAATTCTGTATAATTTTATGTTACCTATATGATATCTTTTCACTAAACAACTATCGATTACGTGACTTCATCGATCTCATATATCTGCTGGAAAAGAATGGCAAACGGGTTCTAGGAATTCTGCATCATAGTTAGATTTACATCTCAAAATATGAAGTCTGACATAAACATTGCTAATTCAATGTTGCTCCCCGGTTATTTTCTTCACTTAAGAATTTTTGTGATATAACAAGTAAGCACAAACGAAAACAGCACGAAGAAACACAAACACAAACAAATTAACAGCAATCATCAACTCAAATTCAAGTCGTCACTAGAATGATCTCAAGTGCTCCGGAAGAGTAAGCAGTTCTTAATTGCTATTGCACACCCATCGCACTGCCAATGGTCATTTCAGCGTGTCACCTCAAGTAAAGGAAGACAGAACAAAACCTTTTACAAACCAACATCTGCACTCACTGAAAGACAGAAATCCCATATTTGTCTATGAGCGTATGGTGTCTTTTAAACCTTTGCATATGTGAAGACAACAACCGATGGGTAACATAACCTTGTGTTAGCAATTTTCGGTGTCAGACGCTACATGACACTTAATATATCGATGTTAATCTCCTGCAAGCTCTGTATATTGAATCGATTGTGAAACTTAACTCCATCAGCTTTAATGGACGAACTGTTGAAAAACAGGAAGAGAAAGTCGGCGATTGGAAATGTGAAGTACATCACGTTTTTATTATGCTTTGGTGATTTTTTTTCGCTGAGAGTCTATTTCGCAATATAAAACACACGTCCTTGAATCTGTTGTGTGTTTTATCTCAAATTCCTGAGGATGTGTGAGGAAAAAATCACCAAATAGAAACATGTTCAGTGAAAGAACATCTTCAAGATGGAAAATGGAAATTAGAAAAGAGCAAAAGTCTGCGATGCTTTTGTCTAGAAATGAACCCAATATTTCGAAAGCACGCCTCTTAAGGCCGTACAATAAATCTTATCATTCATATTGAGGCTATATCGTCAAATTTTCCCGGCCGGGAAAATTTGAAATGACCACAAAAATGCTCCCGATCAACACGATTGGTATATGAGAAGAATAAAAGAAAGATTTTTTTAATCATAATTTCGGAATAGACCCTGAAACTTCTCCGGGAAAATTTGAGGATCAGTATATTAAGACACTGTTTTAGTGATTGAGTAATCAAATAACGGCCGATTAAAGTTATAACTGTTTTAAAATTTGAGGATCAGTATATAAAACAATGTTTCATCAATTAATACCCTTTATTCCGTAAAAGTAATCAAATAACGGAATAAAGCCCAATGTACATGACATTATACTGTTTTAAAGACCCGGGAAAATTTGAGGATCAGTATATAAGACACTGTTTTAAAGACCCGGGAAAATTTTAGGATCAGTATATAAGACACTGTTTTAAAGAACCGGGAAAATTTGAGGATCAGTATATAAGACACTGTTTTAAAGACCCGGGAAAATTTGAGGATCAGTATATAAGACACTGTTTTAAAGACCCGGGAAAATTTGAGGATCAGTATATAAGACACTGATTTACAAGACCCGGGAAAATTTGAGGATCAGTATATTTAAGACACTGTTTTAGAGATCCGGGAAAATTTGAGGATCAGTATATATATAAGACACTGTTTTACAAGAACCGGGAAAATTTGAGGATCAGTATATAAGACACTGTTTTACAAGACCCGGGAAAATTTGAGGATCAGTATATGAGACACTGTTTTTACTCTTTATTATATATTATTGGAGAAAATGAATATTTTTGTATCCTTTTTACTCAATTCCTATCTAAGTGTCTGAAAGGGTTTTTTTTTTCATATAAAAAAAGGGGCATGGTATTTTTTGGGGGGGGGATTAAAAAATCTTTCTTTTATTCAATCCATAAAAACGAGTCATTTTTTATATATAAAATTAATCTTTCCCGGATTTTTTAAGTCCGGGAAAATTTGACGATATAGCCATTATTGACAGTACCCTATATAGCAAAATAACATAGGATAAAAATGTTCCGGACAATCGGATTATCTAGACCTAGTCCGAGATTGCTCTGACGTCCTCGGCATTTTTCCACGGCACCAGCTTGCTGGAAAAATGCCGAGGACGTCAGAGCAATCTCGGACTAATCTGGACCATACACATAAGGATAACAATATAAACGATAAAAGTATTGTTTTAGTATTTTAACAAATTTTCTTATTGATAGAAAAATAAATAATTAAATTATTGAAATATGATTAAACCCAAGCTACTTAATTCGCCCTATTGAATCATATAAAGACCAAACTCTTCTTAGAATATTTCATAATATTTGTGCAATAATAATATATTGAGATATCCCTTTTTAATTAGTTTCAGAGTTACTTTAAAGTTAACATTCATGTATTTAAAGATATAAGATAATATATACATACTTCAATTTCTCGTGTATATTCTTCCCTGTTTTGTCGTTTAGTCTTAAATATATGAGGATTATCATCCCAATTTGGTAGTTTTGTTGTTACTTTTATATAAAACCTCTACTAAGAAGAGTGGTTTCAACAAATTAGGTAAGTTAGTTAGTTGTTGCTTTACTCCCAAGCAGCACGATTTCGGCTATATTCGGGAGATGAACATGAAAGTGGTAATACAATGAACATGAAATGATGATGAAGTGGAGGAAATGGGAACACAAGGCCAATCGGGTAGGATAGTTTTGACTGCCACTGGAAAAAGGAGTGATGGGTATGGACGAAAAATTTAGCCTCCTGCATGGGGATCCAACGGGTCCTACTCTTACCGAAACCTGCAGCAGGGTTCTTTAACGTGCGAGGAACGTGACATTTTTTCCAACACGGTGCACCACTATGGTTTGCGGTCAGGTTTTCCGCATTATCGCCTGACGACCCCGCATCTCTCGATGTCAGGGCTGCCCCATTCAACCACCTGGGGCACACATCCCAGTCGCTTTGTGGGCAAAGCGGCCTGACCCGATGTCAGGTTTCTGAGCGCTCTTTAGTGGACTTTTACCGACAAGCTTAGCGCTGCTGCGGGCCTATTCGCCACCCGGAACCCGCACGGGTTCCACAAATTAGGTCTTCTTGGTAGCTAACAAAAGAATATATAAAAAACTACGTTTTGAATAGGATATTATCATGCGTACTATTGGTATTGTCAAGGATATTCATGTAAAACAAAAACATCAAAGCGAACGTTATTATCCCTGGCTAAATAGCGTTCTATTTCTTGTGTCCGTTTCTGAGAAAATATAACTTTTGGAAAGCACTCTTCTTTATTGAGAATGATTTATTTTTTTTATTTGTATATGCAATCTCATATTTATTACAGATCATCTTGAAATACAGGTTTGATTAAAAAAAGTAGGTTTTGTAGGAGTTTTAAGTTGCAATAAACTGCACCTTTTGACAAATTTCATATCATTTATATCATCGAATAAAAAAAAGAAAAGTAAAAATAAGTCTTTACGTTAAGGGTGTTTGCTACTATTATTATCTAAATAGGTTCAATGCCTTTAATGAAAGAAAATATAGGTATAGCTACACAATTAAGGAAACAAAAATGACATTTTAGTTATCTCGTTTTAAGATAATTGACGAATTTTTTGTTGAGGAAAACAGTTTTCTCTGACGTATTTATAGGCTCGGCATTAGACATATATCTAATCAATTAAAAATTTGAAATTTATAGCGACCTTTAATATATCATAGCCTATAGCAATGACCTGAGTGGGAATTTTTTTTTTAAAGAATGCACATATTATACCCTCGATCGTTAATGGAGGGGTTATATTGCAATCGCCTTTCAGTTCGTAACTGATTTTTCACTTTCTTTCGAATGAATTGATTTTAACTTTGTACACAGTTTAATCATGATGTGTTATATAATGCCTCCCTTTTAGGTCAGTCTTGCCCCTACTTTTTGTTTTCTGACGGGACTAAGACTTTTTAAGGGTCAAAGATAAACAATTATTTGTAATAGATTTCTCAGCTTTTACTGAAGGGATTAATTTCAAATTTTGTACAAAACTTGGTGATTTATCATGCCTCTCCTTTCCAGGTCAGTCGAACATTTACTTCCTTTTTCCAAATTAGCGCGACTTTGTGAACCTTTTGTTGATTTTTCAAGGAATTAAGACCATTCTAAAGCTCATAAACTTTAAATTGTTGTGATTTTATTTGTTTTTTTTTGGCAAAAAAACCACGCAAATTATAACAATCCTTAAATAAAAAGAAAATTGCACAGATTGCGAAAAAAAAGAGAGTTATTATCTTTTTTATTTATTAACAACTGCAAATTAGAGTAGTGTTTTGATGTTAATTTAATTTATATAATACAATTAAGAATTTTCTTACCGTCTGATTTGGTGTTCTCAAAGGCAATAAAACGATGACTGCCACGGTAATTGTAAGTTTAAAACGTTATACTATCAACATCTTTTAACGCGTTTTATAAGATTCTAATCTTTATGGTGTATCTTATTTCAAGTTTCAAATTATTGGGTTTATCATATTATAAAATATCCATCATTCGATGTTAATATACTTCACTTCCTCGTAGATGCTATCTGATGACAATAGAAAAGAGGTACCAATGGGACATCCAAATGAAAAAGGGCAACGTCAAAACCAGTAAACACGAACGAGAACAACAGGAAGAAACTCATAACATAGAAATACAAAAATCAACTGACAGTCCAAAACGCAAACTCAATTCGTAATGAGTGAAAACAAAAATACAAATACCAAAACGCGGGTATAAACGGTTAATTTTAATATGCTATATATCGATATTTTAAGGAGTAACCTCTCATCAGATGCATTTAAATCAAAACATAGGAAGGTCAAATTCCAAACTTTTGAGAACGAAAAGTACTCAAATCCAAAACGTCCGACCAAGCAAGCCAAATACAGCACCGAGGAAATCGGTCATGTGTATTACAAGGAAAGACACAGGGTGTTTTGAACAATTTTGAATTTAGAAATCGGAAATTGCAGAAACAAAAATATTAGAAATTGAACTCAGGATTTCTGGAAGGAATAGCCATTTCGCTTACTAGAGGACAGCGGTCGCATTGCAAATTGTTAATTCAGCCTGTCAAACCCGAATAAGGAACACAGAACAAAACTCTTATACAAATATGGGATTTCGATCTCTCAGATGAGTGCAGATGTTGGTTTGTCATAGGGTTTTGTTTTGTCTTCCTTTATCGGATTTGACACGCTGAATGGACTATTGGCAACGCGACGGGTGTGCTATAGCAAGCAGGAACTGCTTACTCTTCCGGAGCACCTGAGTTCACTCTTGTTTCGACTGGAGTTCGCGTTGTTGATTGATATTCAGTTGTTTTGTGTTTCCATGTTTTACATGTTGTCTGTTTTTGTCCCGTTCTTGTTGGTGTTAACTGGTTTTGTCTCTGCCCTTTCGGACTTTTGATATTCGGATACCACATTGGTACCTCTGCTTCTCTTAGACAAACAACTTTAGCACACATCTGAAGGATAGAGATTCCGGGTATGTCTTTGAGCGCATGATGTCTTCTGTTATTTTCATGAGTAATGAACATGAAAAGGATTATAAATGAACATGAAATGATGTAAATGCATTAAACTTGACTTGATTTAAATAAAAAAGGATTTCTATTCGTAGAATATTTCTGAGACAAGAAACCTTTTTATATAATCTATAATAATTTAGGAAATTTATGACCCTTAACATCGGTAAAACAAGCCTACAAGAGAGACCAAAAGTAAGGGTTTCCGCCCAAAATCAACATTTTATAAACGATATTTTAAATTCTTCTGTATCTTTATTTTTAGGTCAGGTTATGTGTCCTCACTAAACTGAATAGATAAAATGTTTATAGACAAGTTTATTTGCTTTAAATTGACAATTTCTGTATTTATGTGCACATAAACATTAATTCTTTGCCAATTTTGGATACCAAATTATAAAAAAAAATCTATCTTCCCCACAAAAATCTTTTATGCCTTTTTTCAGTAAATAAGAAATACAGGCGGTTCCTTTTCCCTAAACAAACCATCATGTCAAGCGGCATTTTTGGCACTTTCTGAAATTGTTAACTGATATTATAATTTCACACTAAATTCAGGACCGCTCCCTGCCACCTTTAAAAGAAGATTTAAATTTCAAAAATCCTATTCATTAAACTTGCTGAAAGTATTTATTTTCAAACATTTAAACAATACCAGGGCTCCCTGGAGGTTCGTACCAGATTATTCTCCTACAGAAGGGCGTGCTTATATGACGTGAAAATCATACCTATAGATTAAAATGCCCCATCTGTGCATCTTTGCTTCTTTAAGGAATTACCACTGTTTTCTATGAATCAATGTTGAATTTTATGAATTTGGAATCCTGTTTTGTACTTTGTGCAATCAAATATTATTTATTAACTGTTAACAGTTGTAGTTCGATACAAAGGTTCTTGAAAAGACGAACAAAACAGCGAATCTGGTGCAATTTGCAATAATCTGTCTATATTTTTTTTTATTTGCCTCGTCTGATATTGCAATGTTATTTAAAGTTATCAGAGTAAACAGGTCTTTCTTAATTCGGTTTTGTACTCGTGAAAAACAAGTCTTGCATTTTTTGTATGTGTGTATGATGTAGGCAACTGAACACCCTTCCTTAGAAACGTATTTAAGCATTTCTTTAGTTGAAGATGGCCAACCTAAGAGCCTTTAATAGTATAATAATAATTTCTTTGTGAAATCAGCTAAACTTAACACAAAACTGACTGTTGTCTGTTTCTGTGTGCTGCTCTCGTTCATGTTAACTGGTGTTGTTTTTGCCTTTCATAATTTTGACATTCGTAGGCCTAATTGGTATCCGTGTTTCTTTCTTTAGAATGCTAGTATATGTATACTATAAAGAAGCTATTAATGTTACAAAATAAGATTGATTGAGGTTCTTGACGAAATGAAGTGGAACCTCGAACAAAGCAAACTCAGATATTAAGGATTTTGTTATTTGAACATGAAAGTGGTGATACAATGAACATGAAATGATGATGAAGTGGAGGAAAAGGGGACACAAGGCCAATCGGGTAGGAGAGTTTTGACTGCCACTGGAAAAAGAAGTGATGGGTAGGGACGGGAAATTTTGCCTCCTGCATGGGGATCCTACGGGTCCTACTCTTACCGAGACCTGCAGCAGGGTTCTTTAACGTGCGAGGAACGTGACATTTTTCCCAACACGGTGCACCACTATGCTTTGCGGTCAGGTTTTCCGCATTATCGCCTGACGACCCCGCATCTCTCAATGTCAGGGCTGTCCCATTCAACCGACTGGGGCACACATCCCAGTCGCTTTGTGGGCAAAGCGGCCTGACCCCGATGTCAGGTTTCTGAGCGCTCTTTAGTGGACTTTTACCGACAAGCTTAGCGCTGCTGCGGGCCTATTCGCCTCCCGGGCCCCGCAGGGGAGAGTATTCGAAACAAGTTGGAAGTAAAACGCGGTTTTGCGAAATGACATATTCTTTTGCAGCCATGTATTAAATCGAATAAAACTTGTGCCAATTATTTTCGAATTTTACATTTGCTTGTATTAAAAAAGGTCCAAAAATATACCTAAGTAAGGATATACGCGTAATATCAGCATTTAAATATAGATTGTTACACAGGGTTTTCAATATCAAGTCCTATATCATTCCGAGACTGAGATATTAGGTCGAGGCGGTAGCATACATTTTCAGCAAACAAATAAAAATAAATAATAGACGATATATATAAACTGTGACGTCAAATTTCAAAATGAGGCTCTAGACCTTGATATGGCATATGAGCCCACTTTTGTGCAGGCGATGTCTTAATATGGCCATATTTGCCATATTTGCCCACTTTTCTGCATGCGAGGGCTTGATATGTCAAAAAAGTCCCTTCTCAAGATATGGTTTGTAAATTTATGGCTGTTACGGACAAATTTAAAGGTATCACAGCTAAATGTATGTTAAAAACGATATTTTAAATTCTGCATTACTTTTTAAGGTTAGGTTATGTGTTCTCACTAAATAATTATCGTTTTAATGCAAGCGTTAGCTGCCTTATGTAGTCATAGGGTTACTGCTCGCTTTTTGCGTTTTTTTCTGTCTAGACGGAGTAATCTGCCTGCTGTAATTCTTTATCTTCTATATTACTTTTTAGAATATGGTCAAATATGTTAGAATTTAATGCATGTTTTAAATGCTCTATTTTTTCAACGACACACATCAAGTTTTTATTAATTCCTTTGCAATTTACATAACGAACTTTTTAACGATCGGCCCCAGAACATACATGAATATTTATCTGTAAATTGATTGGTCGTGCAATCTACCTTTAAATATTGCTGTTATTTCATTGGTTTAGTGTAGGTTAATTTCTGATTCATTCATAAAAATCAATACACAATTAATACATTGGACGAGTTCATTTTTATCGAAGGGTTTTTTGAATCGATACCATTTGTGTACATACAATACAATGCATGTGCTCCCAAAAGTTTATATAATTTTTAGCTCACCTGGACTGAAGGTCCAAGTGAGCTTATACAATCACTTGGCATCCGTCGTCGTCGTCTGTCGTCGTCGTCAGTTTACAATTTTTCAAACGTTAAATTGTCCAACACCATAAGTCCAATTGCAGTTAAACTTGGTACAGTTGTTTAGTAGCATTATGTGTACAAAATAATCGTTCGGATTTTCAATTTGTTAAAAAACATGGCCGCTATGGCTAAAAATAGAACATAGGGGTAAATTGCAGTTTTTTGCTAATAACTCAAACACGGTACCAGATATCAAAATTTTGGCATAGGGTTAATAAAGGTAATAACAAAACTACCGAACTTGAATGATCAATCTCATAGTCGAGAGAAAATGACACAAACGAATCAGTCATACCGGAGAATTGTTGGATCGCAATGGTCCTAACTTGGTACAGGCATTTCAAACAAAATGGTGGGTTAAACCAGGTTTTATGGCGCCAAACCTATGTCTTCCATTGCGATCCTAGGATCTGGTAATGACCATAGAACACAACATAGTTGTGAGACACAATTGGGATATTGAGGTGATCATCTCAGTACAGCAGACCAGTCAAACACTAATTAAAACAATTAATCACCATATCTTTTAACTCAATTTTGAACTTTTCTTCTAGTGGCTGAAGATTTTTTTAGGAATCGTATGAGACGTATTTTCTTATAGCCCTGCTCCAAAAATCAGTCACGGAGAAATCGGTGTCTGATAAAAAAAATCTGTGAAATGTGTGCAAAAGTAATCAGCACTTCAAGATCTACCTGCACAGAAATTTTCAAAAAGATCCAACAAACAATGTAGGAGTTATTGCCCTTTTTCTAGATTTTTTCAAAATTTTGCACTTATTTAGCCCTATATCTTAAAAACTATACAAGATATTTCAAAGATTTAAGACCTACATTTCATGTAATTAGGTCAAAACTGTAAAACCGTTTTTTTTTAGGAGTTATGGCCCTTAAAGCGTCAACATTTACCATTTTTCATTACTTTTCCCCTGAATTTCTAAGATTGACTTGACTGACACCACACATTCAAATTCAACCAAACGTGGCACAGTTTTTTAATAGCATAAATGCTACAATTCTATCGTTCGGATTTTGGATTCGTCAAAAAATATGGCCGCCATGGCTAAAAGTAGAACATAGGTGTAAATTGAAGTTTTTTTGCTTATTACTAAAAAATAGTTACAGATATCAAATTCTGATGGAGACAAAAGTGATCAGCATCTCAAGATCTACCTGCTCTGAATTTTTTAAGAAGATCCAACAATCGACAAAGGAGTTGTTGTCCTTTTTCTGGATTTTTTCAAATTGTTCACTTATTTAGCCCTATATCTTGAAAACTATACAAAATATTACAAAGATTCAATTGCATATGATTTAGCACATCAAGATCTACATTTTATGTAATTAAGTCAAAGCTGTAGAACCATTTCTTTTAGGAGTTATTATCCTTAAAACAACAAAATTTACCATTTTTCATTAGTTTTCCCCTGAATTTCAAAGATTAACTTGTCTGACACGGTAAAACCAACTGCATCTTAACATGGCACAATCGTTTAATAGCTTATATGCTACAACTCTATCGTTCAGATTTTTGATTCGTAAAAAAAACATGGCCGACATGGCTAAAAAAAGAACATATGGGTAAATAGCATTTTTAGCTCACCTGGCCAAAGGCCATGTGAGCTATTGCCATCACTTGGCGTCCGTCGTCGTCGTCGTCCGTCGTCGTCGTTGTCGTCGTTAACTTTTCTACAAACTTCTTCTCCTCTTAAACCGCTGCACAGATTCAAACCAAATTTGGTCTGGTGGTAATTTAGGGTATCCCCCACAGAACTGATGTGGGGATTTTTGATTCGTCGAAAAACATGGCCGCCGTTGCTAAAAATAGACCAGGGGGGTCAGACTACTGTTTTTGGCTTGTAAATCAAAAAGTATAAGAGATATATGAAATCTGATGCCACCCTACTGCTTCAGCATCAAAAGTTCTACAATAGTCTCCATTTGGTCCAAGTTGTCAGATGACCCCTTATAGGGGTTACAGCCCCTTAAAGGTGAAAAATAGCGTTTTTTTCATGTTTTTGCCCTATAGTATGAAAACTATTGCGGATAGAGAGAAGCTGTTGCTTGCTTAAATGTTCAGCTCATTTAGCTCTACAAAATTCTCCATAGGGTCGAAGTTGTCAGATGACCCCTTATAGGGGTTACAGCCCCTTAAAGGTGAAAAATAGCGTTTTTTTCATGTTTTTGCCCTATAGTATGAAAACTATTGCAGATAGAGAAAAGCTGTTGCTTGCTTATATGTTCAGCTCATTTAGCTCTACAAAAGTTTCAATAGGATCGAAGTTGTCAGATGAGCCTTAATAGGGGTTACGGCCCCTAAAATAACCTTTTTCATGTTTTTGGCCTATAGAATGAAAACTATAGCGGATAGAGAAAAGCTGTTGCTTGCTTAAATGTTCAGTTTATTTAGCTCTACCAAAGTCTCAATAGGATCGAAGTTGTCAGATGACCCTTAATGAGGTTACGGCCCCTAAAATAACCTTTTTCATGTTTTGGCCTTTAGAATTAAAACTATAGCAGATAGAGAAAAGCTGTTGCTTGCATAAACGTTCAGCGCATAAAGCTCTACAAAAGTCTCCATAGGGTTGAAATTGTCAAATGACTCCTTATAGGGGTGACGGCCCCAAAAATAACGGTTTTCGTGTTTTTGGTCTATAGAATGAAAACTATAGTAGATAAAGAAAAACTGTTTCTTGCTTAAATGTTCAGCTCAATTAGCTCTACAAAATGTAGGGTTGACATCAAGACCAGGTGAGCGATTTAGGCTCCTGGGAGCCTCTTGTTTTTTTTTTGCTAATAACTCAAAGATGGTTTCAGATATCAAAATTGTGCAAGAATCAAAAGTGATCAGCATATTAAGATCTACCTGTCCTGAAATTTCGGAAAAGATCTTACTGCTGATGTGGGAGTTATTGTTCTTTTTTTCTAATTTTTGCCAAATTTGCACATACTAATCCCAATACCTTGAAAACTAACCAAGATATTTCAGAAATTTAAATCGCATATTGTTAAGCACAATAGTATCTTCAAATATATGTTTCTGTGTAGTTCAGGTGAGCGATTCAGGCTCTTGTGAGCCTCTTGTTATTTAAAATATTATTGTTTATAGATTGAATAATCTTCTGTGCCAAAAAGGTGGGGTGTTCATTTACTTTGAAAATATCTGCTATTTTATTGCTAACATATTTCGTTTGCATTTTAACGCTTTAGCGCTTTGATTTATGTCGAGTTAACAGTTGTCGTTCGACAGGATGATCCTTGAATAGACGAACAAATACGCGAGTCGGGTTGGAAAATTTGAAACCTAGACTGTTGTCTGTTTTTTAGTACTGTTCCCCTTCGTGTTAACTGGTAGTTTTTTGTTTTGTCCTTCAGACTTTTACATTCGTAAGCGCAATTTATAATTCCCTTCTTTCTTTAGTGTACTAGTATACTATATATATAGCAGCTATTAATTTCAAAAGAAGATTTGATCCTGTACGGAATAAAGTGTAAAAACTTACATACAAATATCATCGCTATTTTGAAACCTAGAACAACTTTTATTGTGTTGTAATTTAAGTCGTGCGATGAATAGTTTTCGGTTTTTTTCACGCGAGACTTACTAATCAAAATGACTGAAATACAAGGTGGTGAGAATCAACTGTCGCAGTGTAAACATTTAAAGAGACGTAAATTTAAATAAAAATGACCTATATTTTATTACAGGGTAAGATTTCACAATTATATCGTATAACGTCATTAATTTGTTTGTGTAGTAATATAAGTCGTGTGGGAAATTGTTTTTTTTTTAATCAAAATAAATTGTATACTAGATGGGGAAATATGCTGTCAGGACTATACCGATATAAAGAGACGTAAACTGATTCCAGATAAAATACCCCTTATTACAGAGTAAGGTTTTATAATTATATCGTATTCAAATATCAGTCATAAATCATAACACGCTATAAATATTTATATTGTTCATATGATTAATACCTCTCATATAACACATGCAATTATATTTTATGCAGTTGGAGTTACCTCATCTATAAGTGTCAAGTGTACATTTTACCTTTTTGTATGAATTTTTATGTATTTTTAATGTTATAAAATTTATTGTGTTTTATTTTTCCCCTTTTTCTTCTAGATGTGGAAGCTTGTTTAAACATGGATGACTTATACATACAGAGGATGCCTAAGATTAAAAGACTATAAACACTATAATGTTTATATATAATGTTTTCTGGACACATGATTTTCCTCAGTTATGGTGTAAAAGGAACATTGTTTAAAATAAATGAGAAACCAACGTCCACTTCCTAAGTCCACTGCTATTTTAAGACTTTGTGTTGGGATCAGAAATTGAATATAAAATCTACATGTATGCAATGATAATGAATACGAAATATCAAAGGAGCATGATACTAGCTATCAAAGCTTTAATTGGAAATGAATTTTCATTTTAATGGTACATGATATAAAATTATAGAATAACAAATGAACAGAAAAGCAGTTTGTCGTGCATATATTTAGAAAAAGTCCCTGTCCCGGTCTTAGCGATGGTGTACATTCTATTTGTAAGAGTGCGTGTCATCTTGTTGTCTCGCCTGCGAAGCAGAGCGGGACATAGGTGTTACTTTACCGGCGGCGACGGCGGCGGCGGCGTTAACTTTTTGGAAAAGTTTTATGAGCACCTCCATATCTCAAGAACTATAGGTCCAAGGTTGATGAAACTTGGTATGCATATGCCCCAGTAGTAGCTTAGCACAGTTGCATCCCCATCTTTTGACCTTGACCTTGATTTTATGGTTGAGTGACTTTGACAAGTTTCAATACATATGATAGCAATGGAAAAGTTTTGCGAGCACCTCCATATCTCAAGAACTATAGGTCCAAGGTTGATGAAACTTGGTATGCATATGCCCCAGTAGTAGCTTAGCACAGTTGCATCCCCATCTTTTGACCTTGACCGTGATTTTCTGGTTGAGTGACTTTGACAATTTTCAATACATATAATAACAATGGAAAAGTTTTGCGAGCACCTCCATATCTCAAGAACTATAGGTCCTAGGTTGATGAAACTTGGTATGCATATGCCCCAGTAGTAGCTTAGCACAGTTGCATCCCCATCTTTTGACCTTGACCTTGATTTTCCGGTTGAGTGACTGACAATTTTCAATACATATAATAGCAATGGAAAAGTTTTGCGAGCACCTCCATATCTCAAGAACTATAGGTCCTAGGTTGATGAAACTTGGTATGCATATGCCCCAGTAGTAGCTTAGCCCAGTTGCATCCCCATCTTTTGACCTTGACCTTGATTTTCCGATTGAGTGACTTTGATTATTTTTATTGCATATATTTGCAATGTTTAAGTTCTATAAACATCTGTTGATCTCAGAAACTGAAAATCCATGTAAATTCAAAATATAGTGGAAGTATTAGAAAGAATAATTGTTTCTGATGGTATCGGCAGGCGAGACATACTTTAGTGTTAACTCTTGGTTTTTCTTGTTAGTATCACTGTGTCCATTCTTTTGAATGCATTAATAATGTTTGCATATGAACGATTTTTTGATGTCATACATCGTAACATGAACGACACGACACGATACAATCTAGCCGTGTATGTTTACAAAACGTAGCAGGCATGTACGTAAAACATCATCGCATAAATCATGAATTAAAACTTTTCTTATTTCTATTTGAATTTGAAGTTACGATATAATTCACAAAGCATTAACATCAACACGGAATCCGGATCCGTTCCGTATTTACAATATTAATGTCAAATCACGTCAGCGTTTTTCCTGTAACGATACAATCTAGCCGTGTATGTTTACAAAACGTAGCAGGCATGTACGTAAAACATCATCGCATAAATCATGAATTAAAACTTGTCTTATTTCTATTTGAATTTGAAGTAACGATATAATTCACAAAGCATTAACATCAACACGGAATCCGGATCCGTTCCGTATTTACAATATTAATGTCAAATCACGTCAGCGTTTTTCCTGTAACGAAAGTGCAGGTTTTCAGTTGTGTATTAAAAAAATGAAAATCACAAGTATTTCTATCGGAGAGATTCTAATGAAGTTTTGACACAAAGTATAAAATAGCAATGCAGTTCCAAAAAGTGCTGGCCAATAAGCGCTTTGGCGAATATATAAAACGCATATGACTGTTTTATGTTACAATTCTACCGCCACGGCCCAAAATGTAACACATGTAACACATTTTTATCATTTTCATAAAAATATTGTCTCTTTTCATCATTGGCCAGATATTTTCCATACAAAGGACATATTGCGATTTCAATTGTACCAAGGTTTTATCTGTAGAGTGAGAAGAATTTAGTTAGTTAGTTATTGTTTTACTCCCAAGCAGCACGATTTCGGCTATATCCGGGAGATGAACATGAAAGTGATGATGCAATGAACATGAAATGATGATGAAGTGGAGGAAATGGGGACACAAGGCCAATCGGGTAGGAGAGTTTTGACTGCCACTGGAAAAAGGAGTGATGGGTAAGAACGGGAAATTTAGCCTCCTGCACGGGAATCCTACGGGTCCTACTCTTACCGAGACCTTCAGCAGGGTTCTTTAACGTGCGAGGAACGTGACATTTTTCCCAACACGGATAAAATTAAATTGCGTGGGAGAAAACCCATATGTCACTAAAATATCCATAAGCAACACAATGTTTGTCAACATAAAACCTTATAAAAAGTCATGATATGCTAATCTAAAAAAGTAGGTCTTTAAATTGGATTTAAAAGCATCAACACTGTCCACATTTCTCAAATAGCTGGGGAGTTTGTTCCACAGAGTGGCTGCTGCCGTGTCAAATCTCCTTGAACCGTAAGTCTTAGTTCTTACTCTTGGCACATGAAGTTGTGTGGTATTTTCTGATCGGAGTGATCTTGCAGGCTTGTAGATTGACAATAGATTTTGCAAGTATACTGGAGCCTCGCCTTTAAGAGCTTTAAAAACATATACTAAAAGTTTAAATTGGCATCGATACTGAACAGGCAGCCAATGAAGATCGATCATCACTGGTGTAATATGGTCGTATTTCTTGCGCCTAACTATAAGTCGAGCTGAGGCGTTTTGTACCCGTTGTAATTCGGATAATGCAAAAGCGTTCACACCATATAAAAGTGCATTTCCATAGTCCAACCTGGATGTAACAAGTGAACACACTAACGTTTTGCAGGCATTGTCGCTGATATAAGAGCGAATCTTTCCGATGTTTCTAATTTGGTGGAAACACGATCTGGAGACAGCCGAAATATGTTGCTCCATGCTGAGAGTTTTGTCTAATAGAACGCCAAGATTCTTAACGCAAGCCACATCTGACACTATAGTTCCACCAAGAGCTAGCTCGCAAGCTTGAATATCTTTAACACGATGTTTCGGTGTGAATATGATGAGCTCCGTCTTGTCGTGATTTAGCTTAAGTAGGTTGACCTTCATCCATGAGCTAATGTCTTTAAAACAAGCATCCAATCGTACAGAAATGTCTGTCCAGTTATCTGATGGTTCTATCACTAAGTAAATTTGTGAATCGTCTGCGTAGCAGTGGTAGAGCATTCCATGTTGTTTACATATTTTTCCGATTGGTTTCGCAAACATGCAATAGAGCCTCGGTCCTAGTACCGAACCTTGTGGAACGCCAAAATTCAAAGATCTCGAATTTGAGTTGGTGGAACCTATGGCAATAGTCTGACATCTCCCTTCTAAGTATGACTTGAACCAAGATAGAGCGGAATCACGTATTCCGTAAGAATGTTCGAGTCGAGACAGAAGAATTGGATGATCGATTGTGTCAAAAGCAGCCGACAAATCTAACATCAATAGCACAGCACAGCAGTTCTTATCAAGGGCGGACGTTACGTCGTGATGTACACACAGTAGGGCAGTTTCTGTGGAATGGCCGGTTCGGTATGCCGATTGTACTTCATCATGTAATGAATTATTCTGTAAGTGTGATTCAAGACGAACAGACACTATCTTCTCCAAAATTTTTGATACAAAGGGTAAATTCGACACGGGTTTATAGTTTTTGAATATTTCACGGTCAATATCTGGTTTTTTTAGGAGCGGTCTGACAATTGCTTGGCGAAATGATTTAGGCACAGTTGAGGTGGCAAGTGACGCGTTGATGATATGGGTGATCACAGGCAGGATGTCGTCTATACAATGTTTTAAAAGAGTAGTCGGTAAGGGATCCAATTCGCACGACTTAGATGATGAGTTCATGATTATTTTCCTTACCTCGGCACAAGAAGCTGGTGCTAGTATTGTAATAGATTCGCCTTCAAACTTGACGTCCGCAGAAAGAACATCTGTCGTATCGAATTTTGTCGAAGAACTCAAGTCGTTTCGAATAGTTTCAATTTTACTTATGAAAAACATGTTAAATTTATCCGCAAGATCAAGGCTACAATGATGCGTCGGAAGAATGACCTCGGTCGTTTTGCCCAATAGATTATTAGTAAGTTTTTGAAGCTGCTTTTGGTCATTCTGAAGTTCAAAAATTTTGCCAATATAGAAATCCTGCTTTGATCGAAAGAGTAGTTTTGTGACACACGAACATTTCTCCTTGTAAATCAGTCTGTCGATCATCAACCCCGTTTTAACCATACGACGTTCAGCTTTCCTCCGTTCACGTTTAGCGTTGTGAAGCTCAGAATTATACCACTCGGTGTTCGGTCTTATTGTTATTTGCTTTGTTTGTGTTGGTGCATGACAGTCGATCAAATATTTTAGTTTTGCATTTTAAGCATCAACTAGATTATCGACTGAAACAGAGTTCGATTCAAATTTTGAACTTCGAATGTCAGATGTAAACGCACTAAGTTCAATGTCCTTAATTTTTCGGAATGTAACAGTTTCTCGCCTTTTCGTTGGTTTAGCAATGTCAATCACAGCAGAAACAGCGAAATGGTCCGTCGTTGAAATACCTTTATGGTCGCATATACCTGGGTCACGAATGACTGGTAGCGCCGATAATAATGGCGTATTTTCCCTTGTGATAAGAAGGTCGAGCGTGTGTCCGCGCTGGTGGGTCGGTCCACTGACATGTTGTGATAAGCTACGCTCAGAAAGAATGCGAAGGAATTTTTGTGCGTCTGCGTCGTTTGGATCATCAACGTGAAAGTTGAAGTCGCCGGTAATCAAGAGTTCATCAGATGTAACAACGATACTATCTAAATAGTCTGACCATTCTTCAAAGAAAGTAGCAGTTTTTAACTTATTCACTTTAGATGGTGGAGGGCGATAGACAACACTGAATCGGAAATGATGGTTTTTGGCTCCGACTGTGGACTCAAGTAATTCAAAATGTGTGAATAATTTCGGTCGTTTGACAAGATCGACATTAATGTTCGAATTGTATACTAAAGCAGTACCGCCACCTCTTTTGTTCTGTCTAGCAACGCTATGAATGCGGTGAGTGTTTGGAATTAGTTCCGCAAGCACCGTTTTGTCGACATCAGAACCCATCCATGTTTCGGTTAACGCTAAAAGATCGATATTTTGATCAATGATGAAATCATGAATGAACAGAGTCTTGTTCTTTACTGATCTTGTGTTAAGCAAAGTCAGTGTTAAGTTACTTTGTGTTTGAATAGGTGTTCGGTGAATTCTCACTAAGTTTGTTAAATTCAGTGACAATTTTCTAAGCGCAGTTTCGTTTCTGACAGACACAATCGTTGGAATCAGTGTTTCAGCGCTCGCAGTAGTTAATTGTACCAAGTTACTACGATTTACGCCCGATCCACTAAAAGTAACATGGTAATGGTTGTATCTACTTATGGTGCGAATAGGTCGTTGAACTCTCTTACCACCCTTCGTTCCGCGTCGCGTGCGAAAATTAACTTTCACGTTATGTGGCCTGTATTGATGAGAACTGTTATCGCATGGACGATTTATTATTGATTTCGTACAGTTTATAAATAGTCTGTGAACGCTCGATAGATTCATGGCTGACTGACCACTATGTTTCACAACAAAATAATAACAAAATTTTCTTCTGTCAACCTCAAATAAACTCCATCAACAAAGTTAGTTTTGTTTGCTTGAATGGATAACTAATGTCTATGGTATCTTCCACAGCAAGTTTGGTGTAATAAATGTCAGTAGTAACAATATAACAGGCTAAAATTAACTTACGAAGTGGGAGCTGCCGACTAGCGCTAACCACCATATACATTAATACCACTTTTGGTACCATAGCCATATTTTTGTTGTTCATATGTTTAAAATTAGACAAAACAAGTTGTCTGTTGGCCTTTTTATGTAAGTAAAACATTTTTTTTTTCGTAGACAATATCCCTTTAATAGATAAGATGTGCTACACAAATTTATACATGTACATTGTGCATGTGACTACATTGTAAGAAATTTCGTCAAAATTAAATTTCTTTTATAAATCTGTTACATGCATATGTATCTCATCGGATGCAGATCAATGAAAAACAACTTGGTTTTCACTGGGCTACGTGAACCTGAAAATGAAAACACAGAGAACCTAATCAGACAGTTCATTAGTACAGAGCTAGGACTAAAGTATCGAATTGAGTTCGGAAATGTTCACCGCTTTGGACAGGGAGCAAAACCTGGTAAACGAGGACGCCCGAGGCCGATAGTAGCACGCTTCATATACCACAATGACTTAGCAAACGTCTTGTCTTATGCATACAGATTAAAAGGCAAACCTTATGGCATAAGACAACAGTTTCCAGACGAGATTGAGCAGGCACGTTTACTGAAACAAAAGCGAGACGAAGGTCACAGAGTAAAGTTAGTGAGAGACATATTATATGTTGATGGAGTCCCGTACTGCGAAGGTGAGGATGATGAAACAACTCATTTAAGTCCAATCAGAACGACGGAACTAAACAGAAAAACGCCAAACCGACGCCTAGACACCGGGAATAAAAGACGACGCATGCCGTCAACCCCAGAAAATAGGTAGGACACCCACGGAGAGACAAACACAGATGAAAGTGACAGAAATGAAAGACAATTCCACTTCTTATCTTTAGATTGTTGTAGTATTAACAATAGAATAAATTATCCTGAATTTGTAGAGCTTGTTAAAAGTAATGACTTTATATGTTTAACTGAAACAAAAACAGATGATTTTGACAGTATTGATATTCCTGGCTATACTTTTAAATTAAAGAATAGAAAACAAAACTCGAGAATAAAATCCGGTGGAGTAGCTTTTGGGTTTAAATCAGAATTAGATAAGCATGTCCATATATTGGAAACCGCTAGTAAATTAATACTTTGGATTAAAGTTTCAAAACAATTATTTTCGACATCAGAAGATGTTATTATTGGAAATGTTTATTTACCACCAGAAAATTATAGGTATAGAGTAGAGGATGCTATAAATGAATTAGAGCAGGAATTTTTGAATTTTTCGACAAATTATCAGTTTGTATTGCTCAATGGTGATTTCAATTGTAGAACAGGAGTAGATTTAGATTTTCTAGAAATAGATGTAAATCCAAATTGTACAAATGATATTATGTTTACTGATTATGCAAATACTTTGCCAGATTTTAATATGCTTGTAAACAGAAATAGTAAAGATGTGCAAAAAAATAATTATGGTAATAAATTGCTTGATTTATGTAGAAACAATAACTTATTTATTTTAAATGGAAGAGTTAAAGGTGATATGCATGGTGAGTTAACATGCAGAAATAGTAGTGTTGTGGATTACTTTATCTGTACATATGATTTTATGCCTTATGTTTTAAGTCTTAATGTGCTAAATTTTTCATCTTTGTTTTCTGATGTTCACTGTCCTATTGAATTAGAAATTAAAAAACAAGTAGTCAGTCATAATGTATATGAAACTGAACAAAATTGTAATCATGTCAAAAAAAGGAATAAAGAAATGGGATTGTAATAAGAAAGATGAAATTGTACAATGTATTAGTATGAATGATATAGGAGAACTTATTGTAAAGATAGATAATTATATGAACACTGACAATATATCACAAGAGATAAGTAATGAATTAGTACAAGATTTAAATGTAATAATTACTAGATCCGCAGAAAATGTCTTTGGCTCCTATGAGTTTAAAGTGAATAATTCATGTAAAAATAATCGCAAAGAAAATAAACCATGGTTTGACAAAAATTGTTGGCAGAAGCGAAAGGCGTTTAGAATAGCTAAAAGGCGATATAAATGTAAAAAGACTTTAGCAAATAAAGATATCAAAACCAGTGCTGAACGTGAATATAAGAGAGAAATGAATAATGCTATTAAGATTCATAGAGAAAAGATGAAGAAGAAGATTGATAATCTTCGTAAGGGGAACTCTAAAGAGTTCTGGAATTTACTTAAGCTAAAACAGAATCGTAAGAATTCAGATATATCTATTGATACTTTATATAACTTTTTTAAAGATTTAAATAGTGATGATGATAATAGTACTACTGATGAAACGCATAATCTCAATGCAGATGTGCAAGAGCTTAACGAAATTATTAACAACGATATTACTGAAGATGAAATTATCAGATGTATTCGTTGTCTGAAAAATGATAAGGCATGTGGTGACGATTATATAGTCAATGAGTATATCAAGAGTACTTCACATCTCTTTATGCCAGTTTATGTCAGACTATTTAACTTCTTTAGCACTGGTAATGTTCCAGAGATTTGGCTTAGTGGTAATATATTACCATTCTACAAAAACAAGGGTGAAAAGAGAGATCCTAAAAACTATAGGCCAATAACTATTCTAAGCTGCATTGTCAAACTTTTTACAGCAGTGTTAAATTTTCGATTAAGTGATTATCTTGAAACATATGATTTGCTTAATGAAAATCAATTTGGGTTTAGAAAAGGTTACTCTACTACAGAAAGCATGTTTATACTACACTTACTTTTTGACCTATGTAAATTAAATAAAAATAAACTGTTCTGTGCTTTTATAGATTTTGCCAAAGCCTTCGATACAGTATGGCGCCCTGGTCTGTGGAGAAAGCTTATGGCAAATTCTATAAACGGAAAAATGTACAATATTATTGTAAATATGTATAGAAATATAAAATCTAGGGTTTATAATGGAACAGCATTTTCTGGATTTTTCCCTTGTAATATAGGAGTTAGACAAGGAGAAAACTTGTCACCTTTACTTTTCTCATTGTATTTAAATGATCTTGATGCTTTCTTTGAAGAAAAGAATATTATAGGAATGTCAAAAATTAATGAAGACATAGAGAGAGAACTTAACTTTTTTCTAAAGATTTTTACTATTTTGTATGCAGATGACACAGTGCTCTTAGCAGAGTCAAAAGATGATTTACAGAAACAATTAAATGCATTAAGCGACTATTGTGATTTTTGGAAACTTAAAGTTAACGTCGATAAAAGTAAGATACTTTTCTTCTCAAAGGGAAGATTACCTCGAGATTTAAAATTTTATTATAAAGATATGGATATTGATAATTGTAGATGAATTTAATTACTTAGGAATAACTTTTGCAAAATCTGGTAGTTTCTTAAAAGCAAAGAAAGCTAACGCGAAGAAAGCTACAGTAGCTATGTATGATATCTTGAAGAAAGGTAGGCTGCATAATCTGTCTATCGAGTGCCAATTGAGCCTTTTTGACAAAGTAGTACAGCCTATACTGTTATATGGTTGTGAAGTTTGGGGACCAGGTGATAACAAAATTATTGAGAGAGTGCATTTGAAATTTTGTAAACTTCTTTTACACCTTAAGTCATCTACACCTGATTATATGATTTATGGTGAACTCGGCAGATATCCTTTAGATGTTTTTATTAAATTGCGCATGGTTAATTTCTGGGCTAAAATTATTGTGGGAAAACCAAATAAACTATCAGCCATTTTGTACAAGTTATGCTTAGGTAAACATACTTTTGTAAGGCATTTTACTTGGCTTAGTAGCATGCAATGGATTTTTGATAATTGTGGGTTATCCTACATTTGGAACAGTCAAACATTTATTGACAGTAAATGGCTTTATAATGTAGTTAAACAGAATTTGAAAGATCAGTTTAATCAATCTTGGTTGTCACTAGTCCAAAACTCACCAAAATCTCTTAATTATAGAATTTATAAACAAACTTTAGAAATGGAGAGCTATCTTAAATTTTTAGACTATAGAAACGCAATTACATTTTGTAGATTCAGAGCAACCAACCATAATTTGCCAATTGAGTCAGGCAGATGGAGAAATATTAATAGGAATCAACGTGTTTGCAATTTATGTAATGATTTAGACATTGGTGATGAATTTCATTATATTTTTGTATGCTCTGCTCTAAAAGATGATAGAAAACTATTCATCAAATCAAAATTTCGATCGAATCCAAACATTATTAAAATGAAGGAACTTTTCCAGTCAACAAATACTGCTGACCTAAACAATTTGTGTAAATTTATTAGAAAAATTTGTAAGATACTTTCCTCTCCGGGGTAGTTCATATTTATTTATTTATATTAAAATATGTTTATACTGTAAACAATTATTTGACAGTTCATTATTTTCTTTTTGTATTTATATGAATGAAACTGAAGTCGTAACCTATCAATTGATTCATGTACTTTTGATGTAACATATTATATTATACTTTGATTTATTCTTTTTCTATACCATTGTAATTTTGGTTTATGAAATAAAGATATATATATATCGGTACATGTATACGTATTCCGGCTTCACGGGGCTACAATAAACAAATATTTCACAAGCGCAAATTGCCGCTCAATCAGTTGATACCCTACTAATATTCATGTTTGTGTTTATTAATAAGAATTAATTACTTTAGCAAAGTCACCATCAGGATACTATTGCTTTGAAGATTTGAATGAAGAAATGAAACGACATTAGAGACCATTCCAAAAGACATAGTGCCCCCTCTTGCATCATTTAAGACGGACAACGGACGAACAAACAAACAAACGAACGAACGGATGGACGGACGGACGAACGAGCGAACAAACGAAAGAAAAAAAAACGAAAGAACGGACGGACGGACGGAAGAACAGACCCGAACACTAGATGCTCCCCAACTTTCGTATATGGGGCATAAAAAAATATTGGTTACATATTGAACTTTTAAAGAGTAACACGCATTTAAGGAAATAAGTATTTCCTTCTTATGAATTCTTTTTGAATCTTATCACTACGAAACCTCTATTCGAATTAAGACTTAATTTTAACAAATACTAAGGAAAAAAACTTATAAAAATATCAATGATTCTTATACATATATCCATTAGTTAATGAATTAGTAGGTTTCGCACTTTATTCTATTTTCTATATGAACCACAATGTCCCGACGTTTTTTTTGAAAAGGGGCGAGTATATTTTCAAGGAAACTAATCAAGTTGGCATGGTTGCACCTTGACTGGTTTGTGTGTTAACAAATTACTTGTCTGATGTATCCAAATTTGTTAGGTTTAGCTTTTGGAATTTTGAAATTCGAATGCACTTTGGTTTTTGTTTTTCGTTTACTTATCTTCTGAAAACCATGCCGCAGTAAACTTGTTTAATTTTGTCTTGACCGGGCCAAGCATATTTCATTTAAATGCCATAGCAATACCAACTTTTTGTGAACTCTGTAGATAAATTTTGTTCACCTATCGTGAACTCCTCTGGTTGTCTTGATTGGGAAAGTTTATGCATTTTTTTTTCATCATAGAGCTTATTATGAATAAAATAAGATGTAAGATAAGCGTGAGTGAGTGTGAGTGAGTTGGTGTTTTACGCCCGTGCAACGCTATATAGGTTATTTACAGGCGATGCACATGAAAAGGATGATAAAATGAACATGAAATGATGATGATAAATGAAATATGGGGGTTGGGTGGGAAACAAAGGAACGGCAAATTTTGAAGAACCACAGAAAGGGGGAGGGGTGGATAGGGACGGAAAATGTAGCCTATGTGGTGCACTTATTGGTGGTCCACAAAGGGGTATTTTACGTGCATGAAGCGTGGCACTCTCCACACACGTTGGCCCACTATGGTCGGCGGTCAGGGTTTCCGTATTATAGACCTGACAACCCCCGCGGACGAGGGCCACCCTATTCAGCCACCTAGGGTACACACTTGGTCGCTCTCTGGGCTGAGCACTGACCCGACGTCAGAATCCCAAGACCCTTAGTCGTCTCTTACGACAAGCTAGGCTCTGCTGCGGGCCTATTCGCCACCCGGGCCCCGCACGGGACTAAGATAAGCGACACAAATTCCATATATAAAAGGCATTTAAAAATCTGCATTGGAAGACAGCAAACTATAAAACAAAAACACCAACAAGGTTCGCAATACAACTCGATCGTCGATACAACCTTCATAGCAACGGTATTCTAAAATTCCACAGTCGAAAATATTCAGCAAAAATCAAAAGTAAATTTAGTTAGTAAAGATTCGAGTAGACCATGTACATGTAGACATGACCTGTGTGCCAAGTTTCAAAAACGGTTTTACTGCCTCTTCTAAGTAAACTCACATTCGCTTTAAGACTGCATTTTGCAGACCGCTGACCTGTCAATGTAAAAGCAAACGTAAATCTTATTGTTTTGATAGATATAAAACAATTCATCGGATCTGTACATATTTTTCTTTTCTTTTTAAAGGTATTTGTTGAAAATATATTTATTGAATAATATTTATCAATTTAAATGATTATTTTTTTATTGTAAAAATATTCATTTATTTCTAAAAAATATTTTTCTATTTACATGATTTATTTTTTCTTTAGTCTTAAGTTTTTGACTGAGTTTTTAAGTAGCAATTCATTTGAAAAATAAGTAATTCTTGATAATTCTAAAACGATCATTCCAAATCAATAAAATATTCGAAAAATTATTTTTTGAAACAGTACCTTTCATTGCTTTCAAAAAAATATTTTTTGACAAATCTATACTACTAAAATAACGAAGCGTTTTTTGTTTGCCGGGTTGCAAAAGTAAGTTAACTTGAGAAGCAGACATCAAGTTAACTTCAAGTTCACTTGTGACTGGTCATGCGACTGCTTTGAGCAGACGCGCGACTGGTTCCAAGTTAACTTGAAAAGCAGTCATAATTCCATGTCTGCTTTTAAAAGCAGTCACATAATTATGACAGGTCTTGTCAAGTTAACTTCATGAAATGTCTGCTTTAAAAACTGAATGTTAAAGGACAAATTTTATGTTCTTTTACCTAAACTGTATTTTAAACTAATTCTGTTTATGTTAAAGACAGTTTTTTTTTTAATCAAATCAAACCCTAACATTATTTAACATGTCTGGTAAGAGCAGACTTGTTGCAATGACTGGTCTGGTAAAAGCAGTCATGTCTTCGTGACTGGTTATGACCAGTCATAAAAAAACTGTCACAGGTCTGCTTTGACCAGTCATGAGTTAACGAAAGTTAACTTGAATGTCTGCTATAGCAGACATGAGCAGACGTGGAAAGCAGTCACAATGTTAACTTTATGTTAACTTCCGTACAGGTTATGTGTGCACCTATCTGTACTTCTTCATTATGTGATGATACTTTGTCATTATGTGATGATACTTCTTCATTATGTGATGATACTTTGTCATTATGTGATGATACTTTGTCTTTATGAGATCAAAGTTTATTATTATGAACAGCGCTGAAAAAAATAGTCATTTCTTATTTATTTTGTTCAACAGGTAGTTTTTCTGTGTACCCCCCCCCAAAAAAAAATCGTTTCCAAAAGGTCGCTTTCCCGAATTTCAAATCAATAACCAATATATAATTTATTATATATTAAAACTTTGTAAACGACATTTTTCTTCTTTCATGCGGTTTTACTTAAAGATTCATTAACATGCATACTGTTCTATGCTCTTCATATTAATACAGTGTTTGGCATTTTCAATATTTTTGGTAGAGCGCCTCTGATGAGTCTTGATTAGACGAAACGCGCGTCAGGCGTAGCAAAATTTATTGTCTGGAGCTTTGTTGTCATTTGTATTTTTAGTTCTTTATTTTTAGCTCGGGATTTAAATCTATGTTTTAAACTGTTCGGGTTTTAGCGTCTTTCATTCAAAAATAACAGAAAAAATATATACAATCTATCACTAGAGGTCGCGTCTATCAACACTAGTTAAAAAACAAAGTAACTAACCACTTAAGAAGTAAAATGTTGTTTACAAAGTTTTGATATATAAAAAAATATGTATTGGTTATGGATTTGAAATTCGAGAAACCGACAATTTGGAATTTTTTTTTTTGGGGGGGGGGGGGGGGGTTACACAGAAAACCTACGCGTCGAACAAAATATTTGTCATAAGAAAAGAATATTTTTTTTAGCGCTGTTCATAATAATAAACTTTGATCTCATAAAGACAAAGTATCATCACATAATGACAAAGTATCATCACATAATGGAGAAGTATCATCACATAATGACAAAGTATCATCACATAATGAAGAAGTACCATCACATAATGACGAAGTATCATCACATAATGACAAAGTATCACCACATAATGAAGAAGTATCATCACATAATGACAAAGTATCATCACATAATGACAAAGTACCATCACATAATGACAAAGTACCATCACATAATGACAAAGTATCATCACATAATGAAGAAGTATCATCACATAATGAAACACATCATCATAAGGCAGCAATGGCGTTCCATACAGTCAACAAATACGAGCCATTGTTATGGTATTAAACATTTTTAAACATTGTAAAGCCAAAATTTGAAATATTTCATGTCCTCAAAATTTAATTTGAATTAAGCATATAAATACCTCGCTGAAAAATTCCCAAATGAAAAATATGCTTATAATAATATATATGCGTATGCAGCTTATTGTCACAAACCTTTGGTTATAACTAGAGAACGGTTAAAGGTCCACCATAAATTTAGTATTTGCAAGAAAAACATATTTTTATTAACCTTTTTTATGATGGCTGGAATAAAGTTATATTATTTACTTTCTACTATTGCAATAGCCGTTACTCGGCATCCACGCCCGTACGCCATCTGGCCTTTTGTTCAACTTTTAAAAAAATCTCCTCTGAAATCGTTTTGCAAAGCTTTTGTTTTTTACAGTGAGTTGTGAGTGAGTTGGTGTTTTACGCCCGTGCAACGCTATATAGGTTATTTACAGGCGATGAACATGAAAAGGATGATAAAATGAACATGAAATGATGATGATAAATGAAATATGGAGATGGGGTGGGAAACAAAGGACCGGTAAATTTTGAAGAACCACAGGAAAAAGGGGAGAGGTGGGTAGGGGCGGAAAATTTAGCCTATGTGGTGCACTACTGGGCGGTCCACAAAGGGGTCTTTTACGTGCATGAAGCGTGGCACTCTCCACACACGTTGGCCCACTATGGTCGGCGGTCAGGGTTTCCGTATTATAGACCTGACAACCCCCGCGGACGAGGGCCACCGTATTCTGCCACCTAGGGTACACACTTGGTCGCTCTGTGGGCTGAGCACTGACCCGACGTCAGAATCCCAAGACCCTTAGTCGCCTCTTACGACAAGCTAGGCTCTGCTGCGGGCCTATTCGCCACCCGGGCCCCGCACGGGACTTGTTTTTTACAACTTAAGAAAAGTCTATTATAAAATGTGCAGCTTACATATAATTCAGTCACTGTTTATTATCATAGAGTACTGATATGTTTCATTCTTCTTCAAAAGCAAAAAGGAAGAAAAAATGTGTTAACAAAACTTTCTGTCGTGAAGTTAAATTCTAACCTGCTTGGAACTGAAGCTACCAAGGCTAAAAATAAGATGTCAAAAAATCTACAGGGGTATAACCGGCTTAGGTTAACACTGGAAAGCTAACGACGGGGAAAAATAACGGCATATGGTTTCAAAATGTTTAATTGAATTTCACAGTTTCATATATTTAAGTTCATTCTTGCCGTGTGTGTTATGCAACCAAAAGTGGTAATTTTTACAATAAAAAGTTAAACGATTGCAATAGTCAAGCAATCTGGCATAACAACAAAGAATACTCAGACATCGTCTGTTTCAAAAGTATGAAAAAAATATAAAGAATAGATCTTTAAAGTTTCCTGCGATAAAGCAGGCATATAAAACTCATAATTGATTCAACGTTCACTTTTGCATTTAAAGCTAAAAAGTATTCAAGTTTCTTGTAGTAGCAAGCAATATAAACAGCTATTGTTAACGCTGGAAATCTAAAGACAATGCAAAACATTACAGTCTTTTTTTATGAAAAAAGGCAATCAGAGTGAATAGTTTATCACTAGTCTGTTGTCAAACATTTTATTCTATATTGTTACAAGTGTGGCCACTTAAAGTATGTCTCGCCTGCATGCACCATCACTAAAATCAACTACCTAAGCTTCCATTTCTTGATATAAACACAAAAAGTGTCTGTATACCCAATATAAGATGCCTACCTATTATACTTTTCAAGCAATTCATTGCCCACAAAAGTATTACAAAAAGTTTACGGCCTGAAAAAAGACCTAAGTTCACAGAGTTATCGGAGCGTGAAAATGGGCTCAGGGTTACACAGCATAGTGACAGTTGTGTAGACCATAACCAGAACTGTCTGTATACCCATTATCAGAAGCCTAGATATTATACTTTTAAAAAAAATCATTGTCCACAAAAGTCTTACAAAAATGTTTACGGCCTAAAAAAAAAAGACCTCAGTTCACAGGGTCATTGGAGCGTGACATGGGGTCAGGGTCACACGGCATGGTGACAGTTGTGTAGACCATAACCAGAACTTTCTGTATACCCATTATCAGATGCATATCTATTAATTCTTTTCAAGGAATTCATTGTCCACAAAAGTCTTACAAAAAAGTTTACGCCGCCGCCGTCGCCATCACCGGATAGTAATACTATTCTTCGCAGGCGAGACAAAAAAGACGCATATCTTCAGAATTTCAGCTTAAAGGATTGCCAGTAATAATAATACTCGTATTTCACCATGAGACTAAATGCGAAATATTAGTTTCCAAAATCTGTTTTTATTTATATAAGTCGAATGGGTATACGATTTGCCATGATGATATATATACAACCCTCTCAAGCAAACTATTCTGAAAAAAAGCAGGTAGATGGTTGGACTAGGGTTAAACTTACTGCCCAAACATATTGCTGGGAAATAAAGCTGAAGAAAAATAACCAATATTTTGCAAAATGAATTATTATGAAGTCAAAATCAGAGACCTAGGAAGAATTAAAGTTCAATTAAGCGGATATTTCGTGACATGCACACAAAATTAACCAAAGACCATTAATAAAGTATTTGTTCTTTAAATTATACCTTAAATATCAACCTTTTTTTTTATTTTACTGAATCGGGCTGAGTTGTCTTTCATTCACCGGTCCGACTTGTCTTAAAATCCGGCTTGTCCTCGGGCCGAGTTGTCTGGCTACCATCGCCGCGGGGGCATAAAACAGGAACTGCACGGATACCCAGGTCTTTTTGTTTTAAATGTTCGGTAATTGGAAAGAAAGTAAAAGAATGGATTAAGTTCACAATGAACTTTTGCTACAATATAATGTAGCTATAACATGAAAAAAAACGACCAGTACACGCACACATTTAAACATTCAGTCTTGATCCTCGTCTTTTAAATAATTAATTGATATTGTCAATAGCCCCCATGTTTTGATGCTGTGAAAAATGAGTGAATATTTACATTTAGACATAGACCTGTATATTAAATCTTATACATATTATAAACTAGCTGCAATAATGTAGCTCCTTTGACATCTTTGATTAGGCGGGTAGACGAGCATTATTAAAGAGGGTTTTATTATTAGAACTAGTTATATACAGGTCTATGATTTGATTTAAATGAGTATAAGCTGCTATGAAATGATGAAATATCAAAATAAAACCGGACAAAAATTCCATTTAGTTATCTATGAAATAAAAAGTAACAATTCAAAGCACTCCTGTCGCATATAAAACGTGTGGTAACATTTTTTAATTGTCTCCCTTAGTATTTTTTATTATCAAATTCTTCTAATACGCAATATGAAATTATAAAACTGGTAAGAAAAATTCTTACAAAGTTTATAAATATTATTTGTTTAACCCACCATTTCGTTTGAAATGCCTGTACCAAGTCAGGACCATTGCGATCCACCAATTCTCCGGTATGACTGATTCGTTTTTGTCGTTTTCTCTGGACTGTGAGATTGATCATTCAAGTTCGGTAGTTTTGTTATTACCTTTATTTACTACAACCAAGCCAATGTCGCTGCTGGTGGAGTGAAAATTCCTCGAGGGCATTGCAACTTGGTAGCTTTTTTAGCAATCATGAAAAATTACAAAATTCAGAACTCGATGCCGGCTAGGACGTCTCCCGGATTACCAAAGTCCTCCTTTGCTACCTCTAGGAACAAGGTAGCAAATGAAGTTGTTGTTCCTATGAATATCCTTAAGGATACCACCAATTTGACTTTTGTTCAGCCAGAGGGTAACTATTATTTCAAAACATCACATTCATTTCAAATTATCAAACCCTGTTCAATTAAACTCAATGACGTTCTAAAATCATCCCCACTACCTACTATTTCGACATGCAGATCTAAAACCGGTAAAAAATCAACTTGCAAGACCTGTGATATGCTTATTATTTCTCCTGAATTTACCAGTAACTTAAACGGTCAAGTTTACCAAACCCTTTCTCACGACCCTCTTGACTGTTGTACCGGAAACGTCATTTACGGAATTGAGTGTACTCTATGTGGACTGTTGTATGTCGGTGAAACCAAAAATTCATTGCGTTCTCGCATGAATGGTCATAGGTATGAAACCAAAAATTCTGATTATCGGGTTCTGTATAACTACTTTAATCAACCTAACCATGACCAATGTTTGAACATGAAAGTCCGGTTTATCGAAAAGATTTACCAGGACACCAACAGTCCTAATCTTAGTAAACCTCACCGTAAAAAACGAGAGCTTGAATTTGAAAATTAAACTCGTTTCCTTAGGTTGTATTATTTATATTAAAATATGTATCAATCAGGGAATGTTAGTTGTAATATACCGGTATCAGTCCACTCTACATAAGACGGTATCTATAAAATCGTAACATCAGGAAATCTTTCTAAAAAAATATAAAAATGAATGAGTTAATTTCGTTTAATCCCTTAACACTGGCAACAACTTCCACAATATACATTTATTCACAGTCGTCGTAGCCAGGAGAAAATTAGCAGTGACTGGAATAACCCAAAAACCTCTCACTTGATTTCAACAAAAATGTCTTTAAAATCCTCACTTATTTGTAGCGTATTAAATTCAAAATGTATCGATAATTTTCAAGATAGTCATAACGAGCCTTTATTGTATTGACTAGGTTAAGAATAAATTTGTGTTTGAAAAATCTTACAGTAGACCAAGTGCTGTCAGATTGTTTTTTATTAAAATCAAAGCTTAAATGGTAAAAGTTATCAAATGCATGTACAGTTAGGGTTCAAAGGAGGCGAAACGTGGATGCTGGGGTACTCTTGTTTAATTGATATATGACATTTGCAAAAAGGACACCTTAACATTTATGCAACATCTTAAATTTCAACCCTTTTCACATATTGAGCACCCCAACAAGTAGACCCTTTTGGGCTGCATGTATGTACCTACCTTTATAATGAAAGTTACCCCCCCCCCCCCCACGGCGAAAAATGTTAATTAAATATTCTTTTTATTGTTAATTAAATATTCTTTTTATTAAAAACATGAATACAATAAATTGTAGGATTTTTTCTGTCTTGCAAATTACAATGTAGCTAATAAATTATTTTTCAACACTTCAAAAACGGAAAACTAAAACATTTTATAACTGTTTTTAAAAATATTTTTTAATTAGGGTATTACACAAACCATGTTCAAACACGATGTAGCACCACGCTTTGTCTGATTGGTAATTGTAAGGCTAAGGTAGTCAATGAAGTGAACAGGTGATATTAACACCTGCTGATTAATTATACCGTATACTAATAAAGAAATTATAAAATGATGAGCCGGTTAAAATTCTTAAAATTGAGCTGTGTATGGTGTGTCTAAAGCTGCATGGAAATCTTTGATTGGAGGAACATTTTAATTGATCTACCTGTCAATTATTCCTGTAATTAACCACCGGGGCGTGGCTATGGGGGGTGACAGATCGTCGGAAAGATTAATGATTTTACTTTACACCTGTGTATTCATCAAGAACTAAATCTATAGTCTTAAATATTTTAAAAAGGATTGACAACTACTGTGCCAATTAAATATTTCAAATAATTTACTATTTGGAATCATAAATAAATATTTTAAAACATATTTAAAAGGTTTAAGTGTGAGTGAGTGAGTGAGTCGGTGTTTTACGCCCGTGCAACGCTATATAGGTTATTTACAGGCGATGAACATGAAATTGGTGATAAAATGAACATGAAATGATGATGATGATAAATGAAATATGGGGTGGGGTGGGACACAAAGGACCGGTTAATTTTGAAGAACCACAGGAAAAGGGGAGAGGTGGGTAGGGGCAGAAAATTTAGCCTATGTGGTGCACTACTTGGCGGTCCAAAAAGGGGTCTTTTACGTGCATGAAGCGTGGCACTCTCCACACACGTTGGCCCACTATGGTCGGCGGTCAGGGTTTCCGTATTATAGACCTGACAACCCCCGCGGACGAGGGCCACCCTATTCAGCCACCTAGGGTACACACTTGGTCGCTCTGTGGGCTGAGCACTGACCCGACGTCAGAATCCCAAGACCCTTAATCGCCTCTTACGACAAGCTAGGCTCTGCTGCGGGCCTATTCGCCACCCGTGCCCCGCACGGGACAAAAGGTTTAAGTAAACTATGTATTGCTATTTGGATAAAAAAAAAACGCAAAGATTAAAAAATCTATCAATGCCAAAATATTCATATTCCAACTTCTTTATTATGATCGACAACATCGGTCCTATGTTACAAATTTTGTCAATTTAAAGGGAAAATTCGCAAAAAAATAATTTTTACATATGTTTTTCATCACATTTTACTAAACATAAATATACATGTAAAACTATTCAATCTTCACTAATAAGCGAGTATGAGAGCGTTTTGTATCGATAAATTAGAACGATGGGTGCGGCCATTTTGTACGGCTAGTCGGCCCTATTGTCACGTGACCATCACCTAATATCCAATAACCACACAGTACCAAAACGATAACGACACGCAATGGTCAACTCTATCGTCATTTAAAAATGTCTTGCATGATCACGATGATAGTTTGGTTGTTCTACTCAGCGTAGTAACGGTTAAGTGTTATTCCGTTTTCCTGACCTAAAGAAAAAGACAGACTTGCATCTTAAAAGGGTCCAGTCTTTAGATTTGCCATCCACTATCAGCAATGTCAAGTATACAAGTTTGTGTGTGAAGACCATTTTGAAGCAACATCTTTAGAGGGTGACTTAATAGTAAGCAGTGTTCTTTTGTCCATGAAAAATGTTTATATCTATCTATATTCGTCAATAATTATTTCATTATTTTTTTAGGCAAACGTCCGGGCTAGTATGTAACGGTCAGAATCTTTGCTATAAAAATCCACTAATCCACAAGACAAAAATATCAGTTTTGTTTAAAAAAAAAGAATTATAACGGGTGTGCGTAAAATTAAGAATATAACCGAAAGCGGAATAAAACATATCTTTTTGTTTTGTATAAGCGTTTTAACACTTCAGTTATAACTGTGCATTTATACAGAATATTTTTTTAATAACTAGTAAATATACATTTTAAAACAGACAACATTTTTTTTCTTTATCTTTTTATCCATTCCCTATGCATTCCTTAAAAATGCGCAAATGTATTTTTTTAATCTTTAAAGGATTTCTTAAACGTTCATTATAAAGAAGATAATATTATTTTTACCTATATGAAGATAGTAATTCACAGTCGGGGGCAACGTATTTGAACTTGTGACACTCCTAGGTATTACTTACTTCCCGGGGATGGTAATTAACAGGTGGTTGTGTAATGGTTTATGACATAAAAAGAGATTATTTGTTTCTGTTAATTATTTATTACAAAGTACAACAGAAGACCTACAATTTATCACTCGTGTCTTTGATTTTTCGACATCTTTATCTGTGTAAAAATAGTGAATTTGTTCTTCTTCAGGTGTTTTTTTAAGTTTTTTTTTTACATTTCTCTTTTAAAAAGTAAAACAAAAAGCACACTATACAGAAAACGCTTCGTGTTACCTTCATGTAGACAGCCGTATGAGTATATACCACAATCTTATGTTCGTAAGATTATAAAACGTATAAATATTTTATCACTTGGTTTTCTCTGCATAAGAAGCCCAAACAATAATATATCCAAAAGACATAATGCCCGATCTTCAAACATTAGGACGTACGGACAGACGTACAAAACCAGACACTATATGTCCTCCTACTCCTTCTTTCGTAGATGGGGCATAAGATAGACAACTTTAGAATGAAATCAATGTAAAAATGTTCTACATGTCAAACTCTAAACTTGTCTGACGTCCGTTTCTATTATTTAAAATGTCAGATCGGTTCCAAAGTAAAAATAAAAGTGCCAATACAAAATTAATAATTTAGATCTTGCCTTTCGTATGAAAGTTATAATATTTGATTTTTTTTCCCTTACAATATTCATAATATCCCATGTATTCTAAAATATTCCAATCAAATGTTTTTGACAACATCATTCTGGCTGCAGAAAAGTTACCATAAAGTACAATTATTCCATCAATATTTCTTAAAACCTTACCTTTTATGCTAGTATGTGTTTCAATACTTGTCACTGATCACGAGAACAGGACATTATACATATGTAAATAACCTTCGATGTAAAGATTTTTCTTAAGATTGCATTGAACTATTACGTATATTATAATGTCGAAATATAAACTCCCTTGTTAAAAACATACATCATTTTGAGTAACACTACACTATACAAACATATGTTCAAAACATGAAATAGTGAAAATTATTTGTAATATATATTTGCTCATTTAGCACTCTACTGTCATAGCAATGCCAATACTAAATAAATTCCGGGTATCCTTTTGTCTATTTTTTTAATTTTCCCCCACCACTACGCGAAGCGAAAAAAACCGAAATGTTGGGCGTCCGTCTGTGCATTCCTTCAATCTTTAATAAATGTGCATAATATTGTTATCACAAATAGCTTAGACAATTGCAATTTTAGTACAAATTGACCAGGTTTTACATTCGAATGCTATTTTCCATCTCTTTCCATTTTATGCGATAACAGACTTGACACAAAAAAAATCATACATGCTGCAAATCTGCAGCCCTTTTCACAAACATGAACCTGGTTTAACCCACCATTTCATTTGAAATGCCTGTACCAAATCAGGATCATTGCGATCTATAACTAATCCGGCGTGTCTTCAATGTTTTGTCTTTTCTCTTGGACATTGAAATTGATCCTCCAAGTTCGGTAATTTTCTAGTGATTTTATAACTTCGTCATCATCACAACACACAACATAAGATTACGAGTTTCAAATTGTAAACCATATTTAGGACAATATCAGGCCAATATTTTAAATAATTTATCGAAATTGAGTATACATTGGACGGAAATTGCATTAATTTTTTTTTTAAATACAACAAATAAAACCTGAGTATCACTCGGTTATTCTGAACTAACAGAAAAAAAAGGCTTACCTTATCTTTTTTTAGTTCAATATGGATAACTTACTGTTATAAAAAAAAATATGACGAAGAAAATTTAATGATTGTATGAAAAGCAATTAAGTTTTTTGTGGTGCATTCACTGTGTACTTCCTTATTGTATACATGATCAACTTTAATGATATTGGTATCGTCTAAGATATATACAAATATTTAAACTAGATATTTGATTTAAGGTAGCACAATGGTAAATAAAATCGGTAGGATAGCATTTTCTTCAATTTTGTCTTTAGAAGTATCTAAGTGCATATGTTTGAAAAATAAATTAAAAAGAATAGGTCACCGTGCTTAATTTATGTAGAAATTTGATCAAAAATAGTTCAAATTTGGCTATTTTTATATAGATTATATAGGACGAAATCGTTTATATTCATTTTTTTCTAAATTCACAGGATAGATTTTCATTATATTTTGTCAAAACATCAATTTTGGCTAGTTCTTTGAAATTAAGGTATAAAATCATGGGGTCACCGTTCATTTTCTAAAAACTAATTGGAAAAACTGAATTTTCCTAACACATTTCAAACAATTTTTCTCCCTTGAAAAAAGTACGGGAAATTTTAAAAGAAGCAGAGGTACCAATGGGGTATCCGAATGTCAAAAGTCCGAAAGGGCAGAGACAACACCAGTTAACACCAACAAGAACGGGACAAAGACAGGCAACATGTAAAACATGGAAAAATAAAATAAATGAATATCAATCAACAACGCGAACTCTAGTCGAAACAAGAGTGAACTCAGGTGCTCCAGAAGAGTAATCAGTTCCTGCTTGCTATAGCACACCCGTTGCGTTGCCAATAGTCCATTCAGCGTGTCAAATCCGGTAAAGGAAGACAAAACAAAACCCTATGACAAACCAACATCTGCACTCATCTGAGAGATCGAAATCCCATATTTGTCTATAAGTGCATGATGTCTTACTTAAAATTTCTTGAGTGAAAAAAATTACACAGATACCAAAACGCGGGTATAAACGGTTAATTTGGATATGCTATATATCGATATTTCAAGGAGTAACCTCTCATCAGTAGCATTTAAACCAAAACATTGGAAGACAGCAACCGAGGAGCAACATAACCCTGTGTGAGCAATATTTGCGTCAGACGTGTCGCTCTGCTAAGGAAATCGATGTAAGTCCGGCATGCTCTGGAGTAAAAAATCAATTGAGATACGTAAACTCCATAAGCTGGAGCGGACGGAATATTGCTACACATGAAATGAAAATGAATATAACAGTTCTTTCAAACTTATATTTTCTTTCATATTCTAGCATAATTACAATCTTCGCACAGTTGAATAGCAATATATTTGCCTTTGCCTAAATTTTGTAGTCCCGTGCGGGGCCCGGGTGGCGAATAGGCCCGCAGCAGAGCCTAGCTTGTCGTAAGAGGCGACTAAGGGTCTTGGGATTCTGACGTCGGGTCAGTGCTCAGCCCACAGAGCGACCAAGTGTGTACCCTAGGTGGCTGAATAGGGTAGCCCTCGTCCGCGGGGGTTGTCAGGTCTATAATACGGAAACCCTGACCGCCGACCATAGTGGGCCAACGTGTGTGGAGAGTGCCACGCTTCATGCACGTAAAAGACCCCTTTGTGGACCGCCCAGTAGTGCACCACATAGGCTAAATTTTCCGCCCCTACCCACCTCTCCCCTTTTTCCTGTGGTTCTTCAAAATTTACCGGTCCTTTGTTTCCCACCCCATCTCCATATTTCATTCATCATCATCATTTCATGTTCATTTTATCATCCTTTTCATGTTCATCGCCTGTAAATAACCTATATAGCGTTGCACGGGCGTAAAACACCAACTCACTCACTCACTCACTCACTAAATTTTGTAACATGTTTAGAATAGATGCTCAGTGTTATACCACTGTACTACCTTAAAAGTAGTTAAATATAAACATATTTAATTTGCAAGTCAAAGTTGATTGGACGCATGCAAGTAAGTGCATACGTATTTTCGAATTTACGACATTTGATTGCCCCAATGTACACTTAAGTTTCTTTCAAGTTTAAAAGGTTTTACTAATATGGTGATGATCTTCTTAAATAATAAGGATTTAAAAAAAACGATTAGTTAAATAAGTTATTACTAGTTACAACAAGAACAGAATTCCTGTATCTCTCGCCTAACACAGAAGTTATAGGTCGGCTCATTACGCTGGAAGAAGATAAGGCACTACTCAACCTTAAGCTGCAAATATCGAATGTCTACGAAATATAGCAGCTGAAAAATAAGTTTTGTGACACACGCATACACATTATTTATCATGTCTCTGCTACGCAATCTAACACACCGTTTCAATTTTCCTAGTATAAGCATTGCCATTTAATAAGGACTTGAGCAACTTTTCTTAAGTTCAAAGTAGCTTTCCCTTTAAATTGTTAACTAAAATTACTTTGAAAAATTTTCACTTTGTATTTGTGATGTGTTCACAACTCTAAAGAATCAAATTGAAAAAAAATGGCATATATTATCTTACATAGACTAATGAATATGAAAAAAAAACATCGCCATTTACTTGGACCTCAAAATTATGTTAAAATATCGTTGTAATTGAAATGCCTGTACCAAGTCAGGACCATTGCTGTCTTCCATTTTTCCGGTATGTCTTCCTTGTTTTGGCTCGTCTTATGGACATTTGAGATTGATTCTCCATGTTCGGTAATTTTGTTATAACCTTTATTTCCAGTAGCTCGAAAGATGAAAGTACAACATTACTGTTGATTTTTATGCCTTGTCTTTAAGGAATACATAATCTGGATTTTTTCCTGTTTCAATTAACCCATTTTCCTTATGTTAGGTCAACAACGTTTGCGGTATAATTCTTAATATCGTAATATGTGTTTCTGTGAGGTTTTAACCATAAATACCTGATGATTTTTTGCTAAAAATATTTTATATTTAAATAAGATGAAAAGCTGGTAGTGATGTGCTTCACTTTGGCCAACTAACATTAACGTTCATGATTCGATCTTCAATTGAAGTGAGAATTACATTGATAACATCATTTACGAAGATAATTTCGAGGAACAATACAATTACATATGAAGGGACGGCGTTTGTGATATGAGATCAATACCGTGTGCAATTTTAAGACCAATTTTTAAGCGTATGATAAGAAGATGCTAAATGGGAGCAGCTACACTTGCCTGTCGCAACGCGAGGCTGAACAGGGATTTACATTAGAAAGCACCAAACTGCTGTTCCAATCAATAAACTATGACTTACAGATAAAAAACGATTTGAAAAAAAAATGTTTTTAATCATATAAGCAAAGGTGTACCAATGTGGCAATCTAATGTTCTTAATCCGGAAAGACAAGACAAAATTTGAAGTCATAATATCATTACGACATAAAATACAAAACCACAGAAAAACGCATATTACAACCATACCAAATTATATTGTGCACTTAAAGGTGTTTTTAGTTACATAACATTGAGAAGAAAGGAATAGACAATTTTTGCTTGTAGCACACTTGTCTTATTACCTGTGTTTCATTTAAGGATAATGATTTCTATAATAATGAAAAGGACGTTGCGTCAACAACCATTTACGATAACCTTCACAAGAACGTTATCGGAATATTAAAATATTTTGTATAAGATATCTTGATTACTATAAAAGAAGCAAAGGTGTACCAAAGGGGTAATCAGTATCATAAAACCGTAAAGACAAAGACAAATCCGGCAGGCAAAAAATCATCCCAACAAAACAAACCACATAACAACATAAAACACACACACACATAACAACAAAACCTTATTCAGCAACGCGAACTCAAGTTGAAACGAGAGTGAACTCAGGTGCTCCGGAAGAGTAAGCAGTTCCTGATTGCTATAGCACACCCGTCACGTTGCCAAAGATCGATTAAGTGTTGGTCAAATCCGGAAAGGATGACATTACAAAACTCTATGTCAAACCTACATCTGTGCTCATCTGAGAGATAGAAATCCCGTATTTGTATACAAGCACATGATGTCGTCCGTAAAATTTCTTGAGTGATGACAACAACCTGGGAGCAACGTACCCTTGTGTTAACAATTTGCTTGTCAGTCGTGTAGCTCTATCAAGGAAGTCGTTGTACTCCCCACATGCTCTGGAATAGCGAATCAATTGTGATACGTAAACTCCATATGCTGGAGCGGACGGGATGTTGCTACACAGGAAGGGAAAGTTAACTATTGGAAAGTTGAAGTCATCACGTTTGTCATAGAGCTTTGTACAAAGTCTTCCTTGTGTGTCAATTTCGAGAAATAGATCCAGATATGAAGCGGACCTCCTAGAATCTGTAGTGTCCTTTATCACCAAATCGAGGATTGTTGTGTGAAAGGACATCATCAATATAACGAAATGTGAGATTGAAAGATAAAGCAAGTTTGCCACACTGTGCAAAACTACATATTTGGAACTTTTTGTTTACCAATTGATTTTTGAATTATGTTCAATAATTCCGACGATCAATCTTGATCCCCGCCTAAGTTCAAAGGGTCGTACAGATGATACGAACTCTTGTTGATCAAATCTTCTTGTTTTATGCGCATCTGCATCCAGTGTACTACTTAAATACCATGTTTCCTTTTCATTTTGTTGTTCAAGAGGTGTTGTATGCACCAAAATTAAAATCAGGATTTTCTGGAAGTTTCTTAAATCAACGGCCATTAATCTCACAAAATTTTGTATTATTCATCATATTTTTGTGTTTTTCATACATATTAAGTTTAGTTCAGCTCCGTAAAGCAATTTTTGCCACAAACGTACTATACAGACGGTCGGACTGTAAATAATTCTGTTGCAGCTTGGAACTTTGTAACATACATATTATTTTGATATATTGTAATTAAGAATACAATAGGTGGTTTGTTTTTGCTACAGAGTAGCTCTATATGGCTTATTTCAAGGGATAAACAGAAATAGAATGCGCACTTTTTCTGTTCAATATAATTAGAGGTTCTCAACCCAACAGATTTAACAATCCAAACCATCATATGGAAATGAAGGGCTAAGAACAAAATTTTCAACCAAACTATATATTATATTATTTTTCTTGGTGAAATCTATTACTAGTAATTACATAAGCAATCTGTAAAAAAATATAAACCCTTTAGATTTTGAAAAAGAAATCTTAAAATGTATTTTTGAAAGATGATTATTGTAATAAAAATTATTGTTATTGGCATTGTAAAATCCGTACTTTCTCGTTGAACATTATATTACCCCTAAATAAATGTCTTTTCAGATTTGTCAAGAAAACTTAACGAACAATATTAAGAAAGCATAGTTTTTGTTAAGAAAAACAGTTCTGTATCGTCTGCTCCTTACGTGGTGGTAACGTCAATTTATGTGAACTGTCTTAAAGTTCGTTTGTAGTTGTATCATCCCTTATAAATATCGTGGTTAACATTTAAATGAAATTTCTTCCTTTTGATTGGCATTTTAATTAAGACTTCTGTTCGATTACATGGCCAAATAACAAAATACAGCCGGTTCCTATTCGTCATATATTTCCAAATGTAGAGCATTATCTGAAACAAAAACATCAGTGATCATATCAACTAAAGTAAAATATTTGTGTATTATAGGATTATTTTCGTTTCTTATTGTCAGCATTTAGTGCATACTGGGTTACTATATAAATGATACACCATTTTACATATAATGTTGTGTATTTGTTATATTTCTTTTCTTTAATGTCGAAGAGTTCACATGCAAAAACGTGTAATTTATCTGTATGGTGAACTAATCAAATTTTAACTTTTTCTCAATGATGCCCGAATACGTACATCTCAATATCGTATATTATCTTAATATAATTCCATCAACCTTTTTTCAGGTGAATGAACCACTGATTATTGGTAATATAAAATTATTAATTTTAACAGAATACCAACATCATCCGTATACAGAAGATTTCTCGAAAACTTAAAATTTATTTTAAAAAATCATTTTTGTAGGATGCTTCTTTGAGAGTTGTGCTTTTGAATTATTACTGGAACAAACATCTAACAAAGTAATCTCAACGTTACATAGCCGTGAACAATTATATTAGAAATAAAATTCCATTTGTTCAGAGAACAAATGAGAGGTCTTTCCCGTGACTCTGACCTTTGACCTTTGACTTTTGTCTTAAAGTTAAGCTCTTTTGTAACTGATCCTAAAAATATATATATATATATTTACTATATTATATGTAACCGTTTAAAATAAGCGCATTGGATGAAATGTCTTTTGCCGCCATTTTCAAAACCACTCAACCGTATCATGTATTTTATGGACTCAAATTATAGGTCTTGTCAAGACGGTCATTTTTATACACATATTCTATCTTATAAGGTTTTCAAGTTATTAGCAAAAAATGTATTTCACAAAAACCTGTTTCGGCCACCATTTTGAAGTGGCTCAACCGAATGATGCACTTTTTGGACTAAAATTATAGGTCTTTTCAAGACGGTCATTTTTTGTTCATATAATGTCTATACTATAACGGTTTTCGAGTTATTAGTAAAAACCATTTGACGACTACGATTTTCGCAGTGGTAAACGCCAAAAAATTGACCACAAATTCTTAATCAGGACCCTCAGATTTACCTGGAAACCAAATTTCATCACAATCAGTAAACTTTCACATTTTTGACAAATTTTGCGCCACAGGATGAGTCACGTCGATTCCTTGTAGTGATGAATAAGTGAGCAAAATTTGTTTAAGATCGGTTAAGAAACTATTTGTCTTTTAAGGGGAGAAAAGAAGAATAACTATGATAATCAAAAGAAATACAGTAAGGTCTTTCCGCTGTAGTGGGAAAGACCTTAATTAATAATGTATTTTTCAGTTAGTGTTAATATTCCAAATATTGATTTATTATCAAAATTACAAAGTTACATGTACTTGATTGATTTTTAAGTGAATGAAGCCTCTATAAGAATTTCTATCATAAAAATAATTAATACACTGTGGTTTCATTATTATTCGTGGGGTATCAATTTTCGTGGTTTTCGTGGGTGGTCTTGACCAACGAAATTCAAAACCCAACAAAAAGGAATTTTAACATTATTCTGTATGCTAGAGACATCAGAAACACGAAATTAAGAATCAACGAACTGATCCTCTTTCATCATACACGAAAATTGGTACCCACGAAAATAAATGAATCCACAGTATTACTCTATTTTATTCACAAGGTTGGGCGGAGCTTAAATTTCTCAGTCTTTTAGGTAAGATTTATACGTAGAATCCCGAAATAATTGACCCGTGACCAGCCCGGTCAATAAAATAGAATAATATCTTTCAAATCTTTACCTTATCCGTCACTTCATTAAAAGTTATTCAGTAGCCTTCGGGATATAAGAAGTCTTTAAGTGTGACAAAATATTATTTCTCCTGTTGTTCTGTTCTGAAAGACACGATAAACATGCGTTCAAATTCTCTGACGATTGCTGATGAAGCTTTGTCGTAGAGTTTATTCTTATTTTTTTAAGGAAATTGATCAGAAGCTAAGATCGCAATGGAAGAGAGAGGTTTGGCGCCATAAAACCTGGTTTAACCCACCATTTCGTTTGAAATGCCTGTACCAAGTCAGGACCATTGCGATCCACCAATTCTCCGGTATGACTGATTCGTTCTTGTCATTTTCTCTGGACTATGAGATTGATAATTCAAGTTCGGTAGTTTTGTTATTACCTTTATTTCCAACAAATACTAACTGCTTTTTTTTTCTTGTACCTGGTGTCAACCTATCGTTGGTCGTTGTCAGCGCTTTTTATAAGGTTTTTTTACCCATATAGTATAATAAGCTTGGAGCTTTTTATAAATTTGCTATGTGGGTTTCTTTTTAAGCTTCTTTTCTGTTAAAATTTTTTCTTTTTTTTTTCTCCTCTAATTTTGTTGTTAAAATTTTCTCTTTTTCTCCTCATTTTCTGTTAATGTTTAAACAAGGGGTCGCACTAAGTCGTGCTAAGCATACCCTCGCTCGACCATTAAGAAAACAGGAAGTAGATGACCAACTGATCTGGAAAGGGAGGCACGGTACAGTTCATCATGTTTAAGCTGTATACCAAATTTGAAATAAATTCCTTCTGTAGAAGCTGAGAAATCTGTTACGATAAATTGTCTATTTTTGACCCATAAAAAAGTCTAAGTTGGTTCCAAAAACAGGAAGTAGATAATGGACTGACCTGGAAAGGGGAGGCACGGTATATCTTATCATGATGAAGCTGTGTACCAAATTTGAAACCAATCCATCAAGTAGAAGCAGAGAAATCTGTTACGAAAATTTCATATTTCAAATTTTTTACCCTAAAAAAGTCTAAGTCGGCTAAGAAAACAGGAAGTAGATGATGGACTAACCTGGAAAGAGGAAGCACGGTATAACTCAGCATGCTAAAGCTTTATACCAAATCTGAAACCAATCCATCCAGTAGAAGCAGAGAAGTTGAACCGGACGGACAGACGGACGACATGGTGATTGCAATATAGCCCCCTCTCTTACGAGTGGGGGTATAATATGATATTTAAGGAAAGCTGTGCTTCCTATACCTAAATCATACTTCAGTACTCCGTGTTGTTGTTATTTTTCTATTTACAGGTTTACAAGTACATGTCGCTGATCTGTTTATACAGCTTGTAGACGAACAGATGCATTACGTACCTAGTAAAATATTTGATAACATGATAAAATGTACGAAGAAGGGATGGATTTTTTTTAATCTTTAAAACTGTCATTAGTCACATTACAGGGAAAAATCCAAATGAAACCACCGAAGTCTGACAGGCAAATGACAAACTTAATATCAAACAGGTAAGAAATATGTTTCAAATTTACCGTTTCTTTGTTTCCCACCCCAACCCCATACTTCATTTATCATCATCATCATTTCATGTTCATTTTATCATCCTTTTCATGTTCATCGCCTGTTAATAGCCTGTAGGCGTATAACACCAACTCACTCACTCACTATTTTCAAATAAAAAAAATTAGACAAGATCTATCGCGCTGATGACGGCAATTATAGAGGAATCGATACATTTTAAGCGGTATTTAGACAAACAATTAAGATCACTTGCCGGAAAAACAAATTTAAGTCGGAATATTATTATCAAACTTGAGTTCTTTTACGATACAAACCTCCTGATATGTAACTACATTAAAAAAACATGAAAATATGATTATTATAAAACAGTATTAATAAGTCTCAGAATTTCTTTTTACAGTTTTATACTTTATCGCTTGAACAAATTACTTTGCTATACTAAAAGAAAAACATTTTTTACTGAATGATAAAAAATACCAATTTCTTTTCGATTTCTTAAATACTATGAAAATCATTTCGTTAGCAATTCAATTTCATAACGAAATAAGCACAAATATTAGTATTTAGAGCGTATTGCATCACACACCAGAGGAAGGAACAGTTCTAACTTTTTGTCTTTATGTCTTAAATGATTTTTGTCATTTCTTAAATTTAAAACAATAAATAAACCATTTTATCTTTTTATTACAGTTAATTATTTTTTAACTTTGACTTTGGCAAATAAATTCAAACATTTATCAAATGATAAGAAAAGGCAAATAAATTCAAACATTTATCAAATGATAAGAAAAACACCTTTCATTTGACTAGACACATGAAGATGCAGAAGCAAATATGTATGGTTTAAATAACAAGAGGTGTAATTAAACATTGAATATTTATGACAATAACTCTATTCATGTCATGCATTTTCAAAAAAAGATAATCAAAACGGGAAATACAGACGATTCAAGGGTCAATATCTATTAAAACGAAAAGTATTTGCACACGAAGAACATTTAGAAACTAGAACGGATAAAACCTACTTGACAACTACTAGATTTACTGGACTATCAAAGTGTCATTCAGAATATTCTTATTGCAGTTAATCAAGTAAAATCAAGATCGTGTCCAGTAAATTCAATAGTTTTAGCATTGGACATTACTAAATCGGACTTGAACATTGAACTATAAATCTAAACACTAATGAGCATTTATTAAAAAAACATGACTTGTCGAGTAATTTATGCCTGTTCAAGAGACTTCTGACTTTACTATTGTTTTATTCTTATAAATTGTTAAGTATATTTTCCTAATTTGGTTTGCACGCCTCATTGAAAGGGGCAAGGGGGCATAAAGTGTTTGGGTCCGGTCAACCGTCCGTCCGTCTGTCAAAAATATTGCGAGATGAGTCAGTTTTTTTTTTACGTTTCGTTTGTTTTTTTAAAGTCCATTGTAGTTTTAACTGTTTTAAACTAAATAAATCTGGTTGATTATTTAAGGTAGTAGACCTGGGGTAAGGGACATAACTCTTTCAAAAAGATCAGAGGTCATTTGAATGTTTTATATTCAAGTTATTTTCCAAGCATTTTGTTGATGCTGATCAGGCTTTGTTTTTAGAGCATTTCTGTGTATAATGTTTCCTTGCATTTCCATAATAAAATAAAATCATAACATTTTGTAAACAAGTCTTTGTAAGTTTAAAATTCTAATCTAATAATAAAAGTGAATGAAATTCAATGATTGAATATAATAAAAAAGTCCTACCTGAACATAAGCACAACACAATGAATATCCATGCTTATTTCTGCCAGGTTTCTAAAGCAACTTTCTCATGTCAATAGTCAGAACATTACATTGAGATGCAGAAAATCACAAAAACCTGACAGATGAAATGTTTGTTGTCTGCTGCTGGGGAAAATTTTGTATGGGGAAGGAAATGAATTGGTATGGTCCAAGTTGCATATGGTTATCTCGCCCCGAAGAAATGATGTCCCTAATATTATTAAAATACCAAAATTGTTTCAAATATTTTGTAAATTGAACAAATAAGTCATAATTAATGGTAATGTGTATTTAAAGACAGTTTTTAATTCATTCTTTTTGAATTTGAGAGCATTTCACCCCTATTCTCTTGATTTTTGGTATGCCTATGATACCTTTAAAATGAAATATCTTTACAAATTGACGGTGAATTTGTCTAATTTTTGGTGTAATGTTGCATTTTCATGATACTAACAAAGTGTTTATTTTTCTTAAAAAACGACTGATAGGCTTTTAAGAAAAATTGCTTTATTTTGTCCCACCAGCTGTTCTTTTGTGTTCCATTTTTTCAAAAATTTAATATAATTTACATTGTATTGGTAATTACAAATGAAAAATCATTAACAAAGCGTTGAATTTATATTGCCTCACCCAATAACTTTTCATATTCGCCAAAGATTGATTATTCTAAGACCTATTTTTGAAAATAAACCCCTCAATTCAAATTAGGGCATTTAGGTCCGCAAAGGTCTTTAATGGTCATATGTATAAGACTTTACAGTGCCCTAGCGGAGAAACTAGACGGTGAAATCTCTTGAAACTTGTTTATTTTATGCATATGTACTAGTAAATAACAGCATATAACTTTTAGAAAAATTGACTGTTTGGAAAATTTTGGGGTCACCTAGGCCTACTACCTTAACTACACTTAAATTATCTTAAACCATTGGTGCATTTTTGCTTTTTCAGTTTTTTTAAAGTTTTGTTTTACTCAAACCGTAATAACCTTAGAACATCTTTTTTATTAGAAATATTTATCGATGGTCCCACTGCATGGAAATTCCTCTGATGTGATTTTTGTGTTAGTATAGATATCGAATAGCTTAGAACTCACTCTATAAAAGCATTATTTCCTACAGATGAGACCATACCTAACCTGTACAAAAAGTAACTCAGAGCGGACCTGTGTTTCACTTATCTTGTCTAGTCTTAGTCTTTTTATCAAGTACTTTAGCAGATTAAGGTCCGCTTTTCTTGTTTAACTAGGTTAAGAACGCAAACCATACATCACCATACATGTACGTCTGGTACAGTCAGAGCAGACAAGACCTAAGTCCTAGTCTGGTCTGTTTTTAAAAGTGAATCCTACGAACCGGGCTTTGAGCGGAACAAAGCTGTGCAGAACGGGTCGAAATTGAATAGGCAAACCACTGATTTGAATTGGCACAATTCTTATAATGTACAAACAAAAAGATTACGTACAACATTCTAAAACATCGATAAACAGAAAAAGGGGCGACCTTTCAAACTAAATTAGTTAATTTTTATTACATATGTAAAGTCGGTCTCGTTCAAATATTATTTCTCCCTTAATAAAAGAATATTACTTATCCTGTTTTGCAAAAAATGAAAGGGTTAAACTTCGAATTGAAACTAATACTTGATATTCTACATATTAAGTGTACACAACATGTTGATAAATGTTCAAAAGGTGAACTGGACCTTTTAAAATGACCTTGTCTGAAAAGAACGTAATCTACAAATACAGTGTGCAAGATTTTTTTGAATTTTTTAAAAATGTTAAAGAGAGTTTGACCTCCATAAAGTGTCTGCTCTTACTGGCTCACCATCCGTCAAATCAAACCCCACTTAAGGTGATCCGGACAAAGAAAGAACCAAAACTGAGTCGACAAGACCTAGGATAAATTAAGCTTTTAAATTAAAATGAAAGCAAACTTAGATTCAGTCAAAGCAAATCGGACAAGCAAACACAAGACTTCTGATTCACTTGATGTAATACAGGTTAGGTTTTGACCCATTAGTATTAATGTTAAATATCTATTTTCACATCCATGCAAATAAATATGCTGCTATATTATAAGTAAACTTCAGCTAAACTATCAAGAATTTTAATATGTTAATTAACTATAAGAATGATAACTGACAGCAATCAGATAATAGAAACATAAAGAATGTTACAAACAATATTTAAAATAAAAAGTGTGATAAAACAATACATTTATTCAAAATCATACTACAAATATTCATGTTTATTCATATCGAGACGCAATAAATAAAGTACCATAATTATAAAATACAGATAATTTACATATGTTATTTTATGTTCGATAAACATTCATTCAGATATTGAAATTTATACTTTAAAATCAAAGCGATAACTTTTGAACATTGACTATGAAATAAAACATTAGGTGTTAGAATTACATTAACAAATTATAACATTTAGCACATAAAAGTGGCTTCAAAATAATAATAAAACTTCAGAAGCCTGTAGCGCAATTCTTCTATTCAAGATTCTTTAGAGGAGCTTAATCTACCAAACACTTTAACAAAGTAACAAATAAATCATATTATGACTAGGATTAATCTACGACTGTGTTAGAAAATTCATCGGAAACTATACAATTATGAAATTTAAGTAGATAAATAAATCGTCCTGAAAATTTCTTCAACACAAAATTGTGTATGCCAAAAATTTTAAATTCACTTACAGCGCTAACCATCACAGATGCGCGTTTCGTCTATTCAAGACTCGTCAGAAGCGCTTTTCTTAAACGTTTGGGAATGCAAACATCTATATGAATATGATGAGCATACAACGATTGAACAAAAATGCCGAAATAAAAACCACATTATGACTAAGGTCAACCTATGTCCTTGGTAGGAAGAATCGTTGAATTTCGAGTTTTCAATAATAAACGGATTATTTAACAGCTTTACTTTAGATAATACTTATCAGTTTATAGAAAATAAACTTACGTTCACATTGGCATCGAAAGAACTCCTCCCTTGTTTTGTTCTTAATATAGTCGCCGTTGTTGCAAGTAGCTGTTAGTTGAACTAAAGTTCTATTGATCAACCAATCATAAAATGACACCATCTGACAGTCGCATTTAAGAGGATTTCCGTCTAGAAACCTACAATATTTTAATAAAATATATGAATTACTTATGTTTACAAATTGTATGAGCTGTCTTATCTTGATGATACTTCTAAAACAAAAATAAATTTGTTAGGAGTAACCAATTAAACAATTATCATCACCTGACAAGGGGTATTTGCTGACTTAAAAAAAAAACACAAATAACAAAAAGATATTCAAGAATAAATAAATATGGATCAAGTTGAATTTGAATGAAAAAACCTGCTTTAGATAATAACAAAAAATAAATGTTCAGATGATATGTTAACAATAGAAACTTTCGTGTTATTTTCAGTGGATGAAGTTTTTTATCAGGTGGGGCTCCGATTGTGAAATTCAATTTATAGATTGATTAAGAATTATTTTTCTTGTATCATATGATTTTTATTGAGAAAACATGTAATTAAAATTAATTCATAAGAAATGGCCATAATCTTTTTGTCTGTCTTTTCGAAATAACCTACTTTTGAGTAATCTGCTTCACAAGTTACACAATGTGTAGCACATTTTAAAATGTTATTTTTCATATACAGAAAAGAAAGGTATTTTAATCATTCCTTGAATCTTTCATTCTCACTTTCACATGCGGAATGCACACATTGAAAGACATTTCTTTGAACATTAAATATCAGTATAGGAACTAAATTGTTTGGTAATGACAACGAATTTTGCGCAATCATTCACTTCACAATACATTTGTTCACCCACATTAAAAAAAAACATCATTAGTTCCATACAAATCTTATATCGAAGACAACTGTAGATAAAATTCGAGTTTTCAATCATTTAAATGTTACAAATCAGAGAATATTCAATTCTAATAATTCTAATGTTTATATGGCCTTCTCCAGATTTTATCGCTAATTCCATGCAAAAACAAACAGTTAAGGTGATTTTGTTTCATTGAACAACAATATTGTGTTGTGATTTGTGTTGCTAGACCCTTAGATCGCAATGGAAGAGGGATGTTTAGCGCCATAAAACTTGGTTTAACCCATCATTTCATTTGAAATGCTTGTACCAAGGAAGGAATATTGCGATCTTCTATTTCTCTGGTATGTCTTTGCATTGTTTTGTGTTTGTTCTTGAATATATTATACCAGCTCGGTAACTGTATTGTTACCTTTATATATGACATGCTGAATAAAGTACAATACCATGTTTTATGTATAATGTTTCAGCTCATCTTTTGTATGTTTACCTCTCTTCCCGTAAAGCCCATGTTTAAATATTGTTATTAAGGTAGTTCCCTTTCCAAAGCGTACACATGATTGCATTTCTTATATTCATTTTTTATTTTTTCAACAGTAAGTATGCAAAAATGTCTTGACAAAACTTTACAAAAATTTGTAACCCAGGGAAACCGATCTTTCCTTAATAACAAAGTAATCTTCCCAAACAATGTTTCCCCGTTTTGTGCGTTAAACTATCAGGCGTTGTTTCAGAAGGGGTGTGAGGGGCGCACACCCCCTACAACTGGCAAACATTATGTATAACACAGTAAATTTGAAAGTCCTGGTTACAATTGATCTATGGAAAAATCTTTTTCGTCAACCATTTTCACAATGGCCAACGTTAAAATTATATGTTCACTATAACTAAATAAACGTAAGAAAAAAATACATAACATAAATTAGAAAAATGTTTTTTTACGGAGTCAAACATTTGATGTAAAAAGGTCAAACATTGTACAACAAACTGTTTTCGAGTTATAGACCTTGTTTTTTTTTACTTGTAAACTGTTAGAGATAATATAGTTAACCTATTGGTTATTTGTTAGCAACACCTCTTGCCCTTGAAATTTGGACCATAGTTGAATGGTAACTGGTAGCCATTTCATAATGGCCGGAATCATAATGCTTTCTAATAACTTTCAAACCGTTAAAATATAGGATACACAATTTGTGAACAAAAACTGACCAAAATGACAAAATGAGTCCGAAATGTGTAAGATTTCGTTGCTCTGTTTGAAAATAACAGCCAATAAATATATTCACAAAACCATAAGACACTTATTTGTTTTGTCAAAAATGTTAAAGCGTAACAGGTTGTAGGAAAATGACCGCAAGAAGAAAAACTTCAATTTTTCCATAAATATTAACCCGTTACAGAACATATTTCAAAATATGTACTTCTTCTATCAGTTATGAGCTTCAATGTAAGAAAGGTGGAATGTCATAGGTCAAGATCAAAGAAAAGACATCATATCTATTATCTGACCAAATGGCTTTTTAATACCAAAAAAAATGTCCGTTTTACATGCACGGTTGGTTTGAAATATATTATATTTGTGTAATCCTGGTATATAAAGAGGAATGGTTGGGTTTGTGAGTAGGCCATTCATTTTCATTTAATTCAAATGAACACTTTTGCATATAATTATACCATTAAACATTGATATTTTTTTTTACAAATATAGCATATTTATGAACTTCTTTTGACTATTTAGCTTTGAAGTGGAACATTGATAGATTTAAACTTAATATTGTTTTATAATGTCTTTAAATTTGTCTTTATAGTCAGTGTACATTAAAAGAAAAACTGTTATTTATTCAAATGCTGTGAGACTAGCAATTGATATATTAATTTTATTTATTTAATTAGACATTTTTACCAAATCTTTGTTTTTTTAATATGCCTCATTAACATGATCAAATCTTCGGTGTTTTTTATTTTACGTTAAACAAATTCTAATTCTTACATATACTGTAGAGCTGGCAAATCTCCAAATGCGTCGCTTTCTATAATTTCAATACTATTATTATCAAGTCGCCTAAAATAGATCACAAATAAAAAGTGACGTTTCAAAACAACAACAAAATACTTACAATTTTCCAAACGAGCATGAACTTGATTGCATTGCAATTAACAACGCAAACTCTAGTCGTAACGAAAGTGATCTCAGGTGCTCCCGAAAAGTAGCAGTTTCTGCTTGCTATAGCACAGCCGTCGCGATGCAAAAAGTCAATTAAGTAGGAAGCAGAGGTACCAATGGGATATCCGAATGTCAAAAGTCCGAAAGGGCAGAGACAATACCAGTAAACACCAACAAGAATGGGACAAAAACAGACAACATGTAAAACATGAAAACACAAAATAACTGAATATCATTCAACAACGCGAACTCCAGTCGAAACAGTGTCTCAAATCAACATCTGCTTTCACTTGAGAGATCGAAATCCCACATATGTCTATAAGCGCATGCGGTCTTCCTAAAATTTCTTTAGGGTCGTCAGCAATCGAGGAGCAACATAACCCTGTGTTAGCATTTTTTTGTGTCAGACGTGACGCTCTGCTAAGGCAATCGATATAAGTCCCATTAGCTCTTGAATAGCGAATCAATTGAGATACTGAAACTTCATAAGATTGTTGGACGGAATGTTGCTACACAAGAAGGGGAAGTTGTCGATTAGACAGTTGACATCATCACGTTTGTGAAAATTTTCCTTCAAAGTTTATTTCAAGATGTAGATCAAAATATGAAGCAGACTTCTTAGAATTTATATTGACCTTTATCTCAAGTTCCTGGTGATACATGTATATAAAATGGAGAAAGTCACAAAATTGAAAATTAATCGGTGAAAGGACAATATAACGGAAAGTGAGATTAAGAAATAGAGTTAGTCTACGATCTTTTTGTCTAGAAGTGATTGTAACAATTGAAAATAATGAAATTTGGAATAAGTGTACGCGACACAGCCCACAATTAAACAGCAATTTCAATGAACAACCGCCAGCAGCCTTCAACGAGGCCATTTGGCACTGCTCGTGGTTCTTCAATTTAACCATGGTCTAAATAAAATGCATATAATTCAAATCCAGCCCTTAAATAGTCACAGAAAGAAGTCTGCTTCATATGAGTGAAGAGAAACAAATCAGCAAACAACGATGCACAAAAAGCGCTTATTGGAATCCATTTTTTTATAGTTTCACTTTCAATGGTAATCTTCCAAAAAGAGGTCAATTTTGTGCTTATTTGTAATCGAATTTTATCTCTAACAAAATCAATAATGTAAAGTATTAACTAAAACAAAAAATATCTTACAACCACTGTAGTACTGGGAGATTTTGAAATGTTCCTTTCTCTATCACAGATAATTCATTGTTGTATAGATACCTGTTTAGAATCATGAATTTTATTATTTAGATATAAACGTGCAACTAATTTGAATTTTACTATCGCATAATACTTTGATTATATATAGATTTAAGAGTAGATAGGGTATTCAAAGGGCATTCGTATCTTAAATCTCTAAAAACAGATGAAAGACCAAATGTTTGCTACTGCCAACGTCAGTACGGAGAACAAAAATGCTCTTTTTCATCAATCAAGTTCAACCTTTCAAATGTAAAAAAAAATGTATCGTAAGGAATAAAAAGATGACTGAAAATGATATTTACTTCTGATCATGGCTGTATAATTTCTTATCGGACACCGTTGTAATGACTTGTTTTTTTATCAAGGATATATAACCTATACGGTTTTTAACAAGATTTGCTGCAATATCAGAAATTGTTTGTTTCATGTTTTTTTTGTATAATAGTTCATCTGTCTGATGTTTTGATAATGCCGCTTTAATTTCTCATTGCGTCTCCTAAACTCGTGTTTCCTTCACTTCTGTGGCAAAACTTTGCAATGGACAAGGGTCCAATAATTCATATTTCTTCCCACCATTGATATCCATCTATAGATTATTAGTATGTTATTGTTTTCTCACTATTCTGAAGTAATTATGGCATTATGATAACTTACAAATTCCGAAGTGCAAGAAGATTGTCAAAGGACCCATTCTTTATAGTAGAAATATCATTGTTGTACAGATATCTGTAAAAAGGTAAACAACTACAAAGATGTAAATAATTGTTAAAGCGACCGAACAAATTATTGAATATTTTAAAGATTAAATATAGAAAAGACCATAAGCAAAACTGTGTCGTAAAATGTAACAAAAGGTTCTGGAAAACCCCTATTTTAACAGTTTTATCCATAAGTTTGGAAAACTCAAAATATTAATATTTCGTTTGCTATTGGTACATGTAATTTAGATATATTTACCAGTCATGATTTAAAGTTAAACTGACAAAACACCTATGGATCTTAGATTTGTATAAAAGATTTAGATAATTGATATTATTGTGTATTTCCAATCACATGACTATTGATTTTAATACGATTTGAATCAGATGCTGCAGTGGCAGATTCTGAAAGGGTTTCGTTGTTGGAATCTTCCTTTTCTTTCGGGTCAAAAAGGAGTGCGGATTTACGACATCAAGCCCTAAATTGCTATATCATGTAGCGACTGTTTACTTAAATACTATATGTTTGAAGAGATGGCAAACCATTACCAGAGTTAGCTACTCAGGTTTCAGTTGAAGCAGAGCCAGGAACCTTCTCCCACTACGTGAAGGTTCTTCGGGAGACGCCCATCGGCAAATTATTTCAATTTATATCACCTATTATCTTATGTATCCGTTGATTACATAAGGCACACTTAATGACTCATCAATTTGAGTAGCTGCGAAGTTAAACTAAACTCGCGAACATAATAATTGGTGTTTTCCCTCGGGCATTAATTTTTATAGATTTTTTTCGATAGTTTAAAAATCGCGAAAATAAGAACACCCGAAAAAATCTCGTTAATAGTATCTATATAGTATATACCTTCATATAAATAATCACGAACATTGAAATCTGCGAAAAAATACCTTTAATTTTGTTTGAATTAGGCTCTAGCAAAAAAAAATCCATATGGTATATTGAATACGAATTTCGAAACTCGGATTTCGAATCACGAATTCCTAGTCTCGAATTTCGAATTTCGTATGAGCCTTCTGGGCTTTCGTAGTCAATGGGTGAATTTATTATGAATATTTGTTTTGTTTTTTAAATCGTTATATTGAACATTCCAAGATGAGATCTGAATGAACGAAAATCAAAGTGATATGTAACTTTAATTCATCTAAACTTATAATGATATACACCTGGAAAAAAGTTAAGCACCCATAAACTTTCTTTGCCATTGGATGATTTGAAATTATTTTTAATTTTTCATGATTTTGGTCAGTTTAAATCCTCAATATATGACTGAAAGGGTTGAGGGTTTCGGTAAAAAAACACATTTTCGCCTTGAAAAGCGGGAGATAACTCCTCAGGAAATTAGACGCCAAAATGGCAAACCAAGGCTTCCAGCAGCCATAAGAGCTAAAGGTGGACATTCTCGAAATTGACTCTTTGACGATTAATTTATCAATCTTTTGATAATGATTTACATTTTCAAGTGGAATTTGACAATTTATTTTAAGTTTCGAGCTTCAGGGAACAATGCTATTCGAAGACCATGTTTATGTACAAAAGCCACCCTTTTCCAGGTCGTGTTATGTAAATAATAACGCCTTTTTGTTTGTTACAAACATGTTAAGAGCCATTCTCCATAAGAACCAGAATGGCTCGGACATCACATGTCAAATATTTTGATGATTTTTATTTTACAATGTATTTTAGGCATATTGATAACAATTTTAACCTCCGTTCATCTTTGTTGAAGTCCGTTGCCATGGTAACCACGGCAGCCATTTTGAACTCTCTGGAGTACCCTCAAATAGGTTATACAGATTAGACCAAACATAACCTGTACAAAGTGAACTTAGAGCGGACCTGTGGTTCACTTTTCTGGTCTGGTTAGGTTCACTTGACCAAACCAAGTAGCAGACCTAGGTCCACTTTTCTGGTTTGGTTTGGAAAGCAGTCCAAACTTCACCACAAGACTAGTTCAGTAAAATTATGATCTAGTCTGCTTTCAATAGTGAACCTAGAGAGGACCAGACCTAGAGCGGACCAGACCTAAGTTCTTGTCTGGTCTGCTTTAATAGTAAACCAAGAGTGAACCAGACCAGACCAGAGCTAAGTTTGGTCTGCCCTAAGTCTGGTCTGGTCTCCTTTCAATATTGAAATCAGAGAGGACCAGACCTAGAACGGACTAGACCCAAGTTTGGTCTGCTCTTAGTCTGGTCGGGTCTGCTTTAAATAGTGAACCAAGAGTTGACCAGACAAGACCTATGTTTCAGTCATCTTAATGGACTAGGTCAACTAAACAAATTATTATTTTCTGTAAAATTCTTATAAAATTGACATACTTTTTGACCTTGAACTTCACCTAAATGACCTTAGAGTACTTTTAAGGTCAACTTATAGTTATATGATTTATTTAGGTCTGTGGTTTTAGAAGCTGCATCAAAAATATGGTTATCTGTTAATCTGTTTATTTTATAGGATTTTGAATAAATAGCTTGTTTTAACTGGATACCATGGTAACACATTCTAGCGCCATTTTTCTATAAAACTAAGAAGAAAGCAATTGGAATATTTTTATATGTTGAAGTACTTTTGCTCATGTATATAGTTATTACAAAAACAATCAATTCTATAGTTGGGTCTTTATGTAATTCAACTGTTAAAAGTACAAACAATGCCCATATTTCAATGAAATAATACATTATAAAAATATAGCTTCTTACATTGTTTCGAGTGGATTATCAGATTTCTCAATCGAGATAGTTAAATGACAGAATTTTAAGCTCGAGCCTTGGCTAGATCTTAAAATTCTGTCATTTAACTATCTAGATTGAGAAATCTGATAATCCACGAGAAATGATGTAAGACGCTGTTTCTCTAGTTTTCGAAAAAAAGAACAAATAAAAGAATTTTCTACGTAAATTTAAAATTCTCCTAACCTTTAAATGCTTCTGATTTCTAAATTCTCCTAACCTTACATATTTGGTCACTAGATTATTGCCTTGCACGTTGTAATCTACCAAAAGTTTCAAATCAATAAAAGTAATCTAAACATTTAGGATTTAATGGTTTTCCTAAACATAATGTAAATAATAACAATTTTTTAATGATAATAATAAAAGTAAAATTTTGACTGTCCTCAGGAACTATTTTTCCGCGAACAGTTTTTGGTGTTGTTCTTCGGTCGTAATGGCGCTCAGTCTTGCGAACTGTCACTGTCAATTACACGAGGTCGTTTTCTCTTCAACAAGATCGGATCTGGTTGCTGGCTAGTGTTAAGGTTGATGTGAAAGGTTCCACCATATATAGGTGCCCCGAACACATACTGGAACCCTGTCTTACGTTCGTGTAAGTTTTGTGAAGCGGACAACGACTGTGTTTCAGTTTTTTCTATGCATTTATGTTGTCCATTGTTTTTTACTGTAACTGTTCTTAACGTTTGAGACGATTGTATGTTATAATCATCTTCAACGTTTTCCTGGCGTTTATCCAATATTGATCTCGAGATATCATGGTGCTTACTTTGATTAAGTTTAGAATATGTGGAAATACTTTGGATGTTTCTGTGTCCTGATATCTACAAATTTATAAACATAGAACTGGTAAATGAATATTTTATGTAAAATCATTAATTTTTTATCGGTATAATTCAGATGTGGATTTAAAAAGAGCGTCCCGTGTCCTGCAGCGTCACAAAAATTTCGATCACAGTTTTCCGGGGAAACTACAAGTCACAACCTCCTGATATTTGGTATGTAGCTTCCTCCTATGGTACTATATATAGTGTAAAGTGATTTTATGCCTGTAACTCATCTACTTCCTGTTTACCATATATTTTATGACGCAGGCGACATACGTCTTCCATGGAAAACCGCCATTCTAATAAAATAAGGGAGCAACCTTTTTTTTATATGGGCGACTATGGTGAAATTGAAGATAAAAATAGCATAGTGCTTTGAATTAAGAAAAAAAGGAAAACTGTATTTTTGGGACGGAAAATTAAAAGTAATGTTGCTTTGAAAATTAAAACAAATGTATATGTTAGCATGTAAAATAAAAATCAAGGCTCAGCACTTTCCAAAAATAAAAAGATAGGACAAAGAAAATATCCATATTAAAATGAAAATTGAAATGGTTGCTCCATGGTCTGATCATGAACGGATGATAAACTTTCTCCATATCTAGTGGCATGTATTTAACAAAGTGCTTAATATATCACTGCATATACATGTATATTTCTTATTTCATTTCTGCCAAAAAACCTATCTTGGTGGTTTGATCATCCCGTAGGATACATTTATACAAGCACACATTATTGACGCTGTTGATGTTCTCAAAACTTGAAAAGTAATACATTTGCAAGAAAACTCAGTGAAAGTGTATGAAACAAAGCAAAATTTCATGATATAATCATGAGGATTTACCACACCTAATTTTATTTATTTAAATATATTTCATTTATTTTCAGTTTGAGTCATATGAAGAGTGTGTACCTGTTTTATGGGATTATTTTCCACACCTACATCATCTAGTTTTTGGATTAGAAATCTTCTTGCTGAATGATTTGTGAGATGCCTCTTGCCTTTTGATGAATCATCATCTTCAAGATCTGATGTGTTATCCTGACCTGCAGTGCAATCCTGAACCATCCCTGTAAAAAATAAGCATTAATTAAGGTTAATACAGACAGGTGTCACATGACTTGTGTACCTTTGAAAATGCAAAATTTAAGACCAGTGTCTATAAAGTCAATAATAGAAAATAGAATATTTGAATTTATTAAAATGAGAAATAAATATTCAATTGTTTAACAATTGCATCAATCGTTTCTTGAAAAAACGCAATTTTTGACAAAAACAAGGGAGATAACTCACTTCAAAATTCCCCTAAATTTACAGTGGAATTGAATAGTAGACAAAAATGTAAGCTAGTGACCCCCTGTTTTCCATGTTTTATTTTAATATATAAGTAAAAATATAACTTTTGACAAAATAAAAACAAGATCCTAATGTAAGGAATTTTTCTGAGACATGATTTTATGCCTAAAATTTGGCCTTTCCTATATAATCTATTGTAATTCAGGCATACTTTAACCACTTATATCGCAAAAATGAGCATGGTGACCTATCCTTATTTTTATTTTGAATAAAGGATATTAATTACATGTTTGATTTTAGACCATAAAATCAAATGTTTAATGACAGAATTTTTTTCAGTATAGGTGTCCACATTAACCTTAAGCCATAATTTCCGTACCATGGCTTGTAATACATGTATAGCCTAAATCTAATCACTAAAATAACTGTGAAGGAAATTTCTACTTGGTGAAATAGGTACAAAGTTTGCTTTTTCTTTGCTCTTATGACATAATTTAGTTTGCACAATCTCTCAAGAAATGACTGTTTTGTAAATAACAGAAGGAAGCATTCTTTATAGTCGGATTCCTTTTATCGTTGTTAATATTCTAGTTCAGTCTAAGAAAACTCTTACTAACTTAACTACTTATATCATCCTTGTTAGTACAAATGGTAGTACTCTCATCTTATGGTGAGAAATCTGGGTTCGAATCCCAGACAGGGATATATCTTAATAAACTGATATACATTCCCTTAAATTTTTATTTTGATAACTTATATGTTTTATTATAGCTGCAAATTTGTCAAATTTTATACATTCAGGTAATGCTGAAGGTGGATGGTTGATGGAACAGTTTTCCTGTTGCTTTCTGTACATTTTATCAAATAGCCCAACATATACGTTGATACATACAAGGTAGGCAAGAACTTAATTGATTTTTAAGGAATTCTTTCAAGGATTCAGGTTGCAGAGATCAATAAATGATGAACGTTTTTAATATTTTTAATTCAATATTACTTTCAATGGATTTGCATTATTCTTTGATATTTCTACATTATCAAGGGGGAGAACTATCTAAATGTTTCATTAAATGTGTCAAAGTTTAAGGACATATCTACCTAGTGTTAGAATTTGAAAATGAGTGCTTGAAAGAATTACTGTATTATTATTGTAACATCATTTTTATTCTGACATTCAAGTCTGTATTTATTGCTGATGGTTTCCAGAAAATGTGGAAATACTCCAATGGATTTCATTATTTTTCAATATTTCTTAATCTAAGAAAGATAACTCTAATTGTTTTTTTCTTACTTGATATGTAATAAAAATGGAAATGAAATTATTGTTGGCAGTAATGGCAGGCATGAAAGAAAAGTGGAAAGGTGTGGTGTACATAAAATAATGTAATCATTATGTAATGTCCAATTACCAATTTTGTTCTTCTTTCTCTGTGCATTTTCTAAATGTTACCTTTTTAATATAAGAGGATTTGAGTTTGTTTTATAATGCATTGCTATAAGTACACCTTTTTTGTTAGATAAATAATCAAGATACTACTAATTAAATGAGAACCTGATTTAGCTGCAATGGTTTTCATAAACTTTCCAAGCTTGTTTACACCAACTCTTTGTGCTTTGTACCATTTTTGAGATTTATCAAGGTTATTGTTCTCTTGTATGTAAAAGGGATCATCTTTGTTATTGAAGTTAAGTGGGCGATAATGGCGATAGATTTTATATGCCTCAACTGGACATCTTGATGGGTCTTCAGTGTAAGTCCATGCTCTTTGCGGAATCTCCCTTACATTTTTAACATTTATGCCAGTTCTTGTTTTGGTATTCCTCTCTGTCATTTCCAGGTATTCTCTGTTTTTGGCATCTTTACATAGTTTGACGTCACCCCACTTCATTTGATAATGCTCTGTAACTCCTGGCAAACCAAAATATATAGTATTGAAAAACCACAAGGAGTGTAATAGAGAAGTTGGATTAGACAAGCCCAGCTGACCACTTTCAAACATTTTATCCACATCCTCATCTGTCAGTGCCTCTGCTTTCTTTTCAGCATTTCCTTTCCCCATTTTTTTAAGTTCAATTTGTTTTGCTATGAGCACATCTCTTGTTTTAGCAAAGACTTCATTCTTGCTTAAATCAACACCATAATTATGCTTCCTCAAAATTCGATTAAAACTGCAAAACATACCACGTAATGAAGATGGCTCATATTCTTCACCGTCTGTTTTTCGAACAGAAATGAAGAATCGACTAAGAAGAATGTTAAGCTCATTTGGAGGAATCCGATGTATTGAACACACTTCATTTTTTTCCTTAAGAAATTGATTTAAACTTTTCATATCTGAGTTGTTCTTCCTTGCTGTGCCTAGATTTTTTTGATTTTCAATGAACTGATCGATAGACTCCTCAATTACACTGACAAAGACTCTTTGATTTTTTTCTTTTGGAATACTACCAGGATTACAAATATTTTTTGATGTTGTTGGATTTGAGTTTCTTGAAGTAGAAGGTTGGGGTGATAAAGGTAGCAACATTGGGGGGTTAACAAAATCATCATCATCATCAGGCTCAGTGACAAAAAGTGGGATAAGCACATCGTGGACTGGGGGTGGTGTTACAACAGATTCTTCTAAAATATCAAAACGATATCTTGCTTCTGTAACAGTTTTTCCACTTTGTAAATTTATTTCCCATAGAGGAAACCCAGTGTTGTCTTTGCCTTTAATATAGCCTATTTCGGCCCCTACAAGTCGAACTTTCTGCCCACGTCTATTTTCTTCATCTAACGACATTTTATTTGATTCTCAAACCCATGCAGACGAACTTGCAGACGACGCGATCGCGACATTTGTTTATATGTAACTATGGTAGATGTATTGAAAACCCCCGAGAATAACAGGTAGTGACTATTTTAAACAAATGGGGAAGATCAAATAATATACGACATCATCCTAAACATATGGCCGATGAAAATAAAAGAGAAATTATCGTTTTTGTTATCATGGTGTTTAACTTAAGCTTTATTGAATTATATCACAATGAAAATGACGAAAATGACGCTTAAAAATACCAATTTGGGTTAATTTGTATTTGGGTTATTTAATACTACGTTACTCCGATAAAAAGCCACAGCTTAAAAAAAAAGTAGTCCACTAATAGACCACGCCTACTTTTGTAAAATTGACCAATAATAAATTAGAACTAAAATTCCTCTAGAGAGAAGAAATATTTTTCCACAACGGGTTGAGAGGTTGATAAATCGGACGAAAATTAGAGAAAGTATATTCTGCACCAGATCATCTGCTTTATAATGATGATATTTATATGTAAAACTCAAAACTTAGGTTTTAGTTTTGTACCTTGGGTGTAAATCATACCCATAATAATTTTTGTTATAAGTATACCATAAATACTTTGTAAAATAAAAATCATCTAAATCTGTGACCTACATTGTCCCAGCATAGGCCAAATTCTTGGAATTATACAGAAAAAAATGGCTCTTAAATTGTGCTTAACTTTTTTCAAGGTCAATAAGTAGGCTGTTGAATATTATTGAATATTGATATTTTTCCAATGATAACCACATTTGCATTTGTAATTAAAGCAGAATTCAAAAGTGACATTCTGTAATTCACAACTAGATACCAATTTATCCTTAAACATGTATGTCATTTGTACAAGTTAGAACAAATTTGATTCAATATCTTACACATGTTGCAACATATAAAACAATCAATGTACATGTTTTAAGTGTGCGCGACACAACCAACATTAAATAAACATGTTCAACATTCAGTGTCTCAGCTTGTATGCAACATATGCAGTAACATGTAATACAAAATTCAAATAATATGTACTGAACTGAATTCTAGAAAACGTTTTGAAATGATTGCATACTAAACATAAGTTTAAACGTATGTTCAATTATATAAACAATTTGAGATCTTTAGAAAAAAGGAAACGTTATCTGAAGCACCTACACAGTTAAACAACTGTGGGAAAATTTTAGAAAATTTTTAGAAAGAATTAGCAAAAAGATACATTGAAAATCTTGGCGTCAAAAAAAAAAACAAAGACCAAAACCAGTAAACAACAAGGCAACAAATCTCTCATTTTTAAGATGAAACATTATTACAACATGTGTGTTGTCATCAAGTTGTACATGAACGCTCAAAAATTTACCGAATAGATTTACTGTGTTTCTGTCAGTACAGATTTTTCCTATTAATATAGTAGTCTTTAGACATTTTGAAAAGGTCCAATTTTAATGTTATAACTAAGGTACAACGTGAATAAATATTTAATATTTGTAATTGAATCAGATGGGAAAGGGCAATACAAGAAATAAAGGACGATGTCAATAATGAATTATATTTTTTTTTCTTTTCATAAGGTTATATTTAACGAGGAGCAGCTATTAACAATGAAAAAAAAATGAAACAAAGAAGCATAAAGGTGGTGTCTCTGATTAGTATTTTACATGTCTGTCATTTAGAAGCACCACAGGGTGAATCCACGATTAGAGTTATTAAAAGTTGTACCGGTAATTTTATTTGAGGGTTGATTTTTAGTAATTAACGTTTGAAAAGTGGGATTGGAATTATGTCGAGTGTTGTAAGTGTGGCTTTAATTAACATTTGGAGGAGGTATGGCACTGTGAGGTGTGGATATCCTAGTAAAGTGTTTGTTATTTAAATATCTTTTTCCGTTTCGTAAAATCATGATTATGTGTCGTAAGGAGAAAACCGAATGTCAAATGACAAAATAGGGACGGCATGACTCTTTATTCTAAATAGATTTGAAACCAAAAAATACATATGTAATGTAAACAAAAGTAACTTACAGGAATCGAAGTACCTTTAAACCCCGGAATGCCCCATGTTCTATCAGTTTAATCTGGTTGTACAATCAAACAACACAGACACAGACGATGACGCAGACGACGACAAAAGCATCATACCATTGTCACAGGTAGTAATGTGTCATATCGTTTTGTAAAGGGATTTTATCATGGTTTAGTCGCGTCGTGCTTTGTAAAAGGGAAATTTGCATAATGTCATCTGCTATAATGAAATCATAAAATTACCGGACACAAAAGGCGTTTTCGGACATTTAAATGGTAGGATGTATTTAAACTAAAATATGGCATAAAGTGCATTCCGAAATAAAAAAGGAAATTCTACAGTGTCCTTTTTATAGCTTTTTTGCTAAAAATTGTGATATTTTATGTTTATATTTTATTTGTTTTCAATACACGGAGTATTAATGGTCTATCTTTCATCTTTTATACATAGTATTAATACACCTTCTATATTTTCATAAGACATAGAGTATTAATACTCTATCTCGTTTCCCAAATACATAGGGTATTAATACTCTATCTCATTTCCCCAATACATAGAGTATTGATACTCTATCTCATTTCCCCGATACATAGAGTATTAATACTCTATCACTTTCCCAGGCTATACATAGAGTAATAATACTCTATCTTTTTCTTAATACATGGAGTATTAATACAAAATCACGAAAAAAAAATTCAAGAGTGTCGACACTCTTCCTGTTTTCTTTATCAATGCAAAGAGTATAATTGAAATAAAATAAAAAAAAATAGTATAGAAGTGTATTACTAATGTATTAATTTGGATGTGGCATAGTCATATAGTTTTTTAAAGAGATGTGTTTATTTAGTACCATGTTATATTTGTTTTGAAATTTTCAGTAGGGTTTGTTAGTACAACCAATTAATTTAATACTTAAAAAGTCTGGGTTTTTTTACAAATACATTTAACATGCCTGCTACTAACATATTTTATATTTCATGTCCATGTAATATTTTGGATGTGCAAGTTTTAGCTGATAACAACATAACTGTGCAATAAATGGTATTGTTGTAGTTTTTTTTTATCAACAAGCTAATACTGTTAGAAGCATGCATAGAAAATTGGGTTTAATGTTTAATAGTTATAGTCAATTAATTTGTTTCACAAACAATCTGTTAGCTATAACCATTATGTAAGTCTTACAATAGCATTATTTGCTGGAGTAATGATCTGATGTATTGAGTTAGCTCAATTTTGATCATCTAAACATGTATCTGATTAAAATATCCCTATTATGTGTCACAACTGTGTTGTGTCTTTTATTGCTAACGTACCCCAAGATCACAATGGAAGAGGGAGGTTTCGCACCATTTAACTTTGTTTAACCCAACATTTTATAAATGCCTGTACCAAGCTTTATATAACAATTGTGATCGTTAATTTCTACAGTAAGTCTGCCTTATTTTGTATTTTCTCTTGGACATTTGAGATTGATACTTCAAGCTCGGAAGTTTTTGAATTACCTTTGTTAAGAAACACAACTGAATTATTTAGCAAAAAATATTAGATATAAAATGTCTAACATTAATAGATTTATTTTCAATTATAATAATAAACTTAAAAACCTTCTTGAATTTAATAGAAAAAATAAAAATAAAATATATTCAGGTAATTTTTTAAGATATCCAAGATCATTATGGTGTAGACTTGGTACAGACATTTTTACCAAATGGGTAAAGCAAGATTTTATATTGCCAAAAAATTCTTGTTCGATTTAATTCTTTATTAAATTGTACGACTACGTTAAAAATTTATACACTAAAACTTTTTTCGTGCTTTCTTTGAGTATCCATATCGATAATGGTACACGGTGTCCATATCTCTACAATAAATGGCTGAAATATAATTAAAACAATTATGAGTAATTTCTCTGGCATAATTTAATTTTTTTTTCTACTAATTACTTTAAAAAATTAGAGACTGTTTTAGGCATATTTTCCAAAAACCTTGAAAATTACACAATTGTTTGATAGAAACAGCTTTATATAATTTTATTAAATAATTCATTTTGGATAATCCAAGAAATGGGTACGGACAAAGTTTATGCATATAAATTAGGAGGTCATATACTGTAAAAGGGGAAATTTTTGCGAGGGGTTTCTTTTCGCTAATTTTGCGATCATAACAAATTGGCGAAGATATCCCTACGCGTAAATTATATTTAAAAGGACCAATTATACCATGATCTTATAAAACGCGAAATTAAAACCCCGCGAATGCATTTTGGACTGAAAACATGAAATGTAAACCACGTGAGATTATCCCCTTTTTCAGTAGTCATACACTTTAAAAAAATAAATACATTCGGTTCTATTTGGTATCTGTTTTAATTAATAACTTAGTTAAACTTAAGTTCTTAAATTAGAAGTACAGTAAGTAATTATATAATTAGATATTTGTTTTTCATGGTTTTCATATACAACCTTTTCTGCTAAATACATGTCTATATACGTGTAATATATGATGATTTACTGCAAAAAACATGTGCAGAGAGAATATTATCTATATATTTACTTTATCAAATCAATAAGTTAATCCAGTAAGAACCATGGTGTGAAAATTGGATTAAGTGTCAGTTGGTTAATACATGTGTAATAAGTTTTATGAATATAATCTGGTGGCTATGATCATGATGATGATTCTGTTAGCCCTTCAGATTAACATTATTTTCTGAAGTGACCTTCTTTTTCGTGAATACACACATGACAACATTATTTAAATGATTGTAACAAAATATAGAAATTTACTATCTATTTATAAGTAAAGATTTTGAAATAATACATGTTATACTGAAATGAAGAAGACAAATACATTTCATCATAATGAACAATCTGCTTCAAATGTACTAGTATATTTTCTATATTGCCTTATTGAAAATGTAATGAAAGCTTTTCATAAAGTTGTATCGTTTCTCAGCCTCTTTTGTCATCAAGTCATTGACCTAAAATTAATAAAAAAAATATTTTCAATAACAACTTTATATTTCCAGGATGTTAAATAAACGACAAAAAAATGCTTTCGATACAATTGTTTTACCAGACGATCATTGAATGAAATCAGGTTCATAAAAATTCAAATAATTTTATATATACATGCGATTTTAAACTTAAATACATTCTCAATTACCTAGAACTATTTTAAGTCCACTAGCGACCTAGAGTTCCCTAAAGTTAACTTTGGACTGCTCCGACCTGAAGTTAACTTTGGTTCGCTAGCGACCTAAAGTTCCCTAAAGATAACTTTGGACTGCTCTGAACTGAAGTTAACTTTGGACTGCCTTAAGCTGTCCTTGTCATGGACAAGAGCAGTCCAGAGCTGTCAAGATCATGGACAGCTAAAGTTAACTTTAGTTAACTAGATAGCGGACTGTGGTTAACTCAAGTTAACTAGAAAAGCAACCTAAATGACTGCCTAAAGTTAACTTTTATACAGGTTATGTCTGGACGCATCTGTATCTTAAAAGCCATAAGAGTTAGAGGAATAGTTAGCATTGCATAATTGTTCAGCCCATTGAGATCTACAAAAATGATTCGGGGTCAAAATTGTCAGATCCTCCTTTTAAGTGTTTTCAATCAATTTTAACTTGTTTGTTTGTTTGGAAGGCTTTGTAACTTTGTGTTTTTGATCTTAAAAGTGTTTTCTATCCTAACTAGTTTCTTTAATGTTTAATACTTACCAAGTACATGTAGACCATGTTGCACACTAGGTAAGAGGCTTAAGCATAAGACATCAGGAGAGCGATTCAGGCTCCTGGGAGCCTCTAGTTCTATTAGATGTTGATCTAAATATATATGTGTTTAATATGCATTTTATAGTCGTCCACCACAGGGTGCATGTGTCAAAAAGCTTTATTAGTCCATCATTGACTGCATGTGACTAAAGCAATAGATTATTCATATTGGGCCTCCAATGTACAGGGTTCAACATGCTGCGGTCGTATCATGCTGCGCTCGGCGTAGCTTTTAATGGGAAAAAGCAAAGCCTGGATTTTTTGAAATTTAAATACTATGAAATTTAAGCAAAAAATACCATCATGCCTTTAATAATACTCTTTGCATTGATAGATAAAACAGGTAAAGAGTGTCGACACTCTTAAGATTTTTTTTGTAATAGAGTATTAATACTCTATATATAAAGAAAAAGATAGAGTATTATTACCTATGTATAGCCCAGGAAAGAGATAGAGTATTAATACCCCATGAATTTGGGAAATGAGATGGATTATTAATACCCTATGCATTGGGGAAACGAGAAAGAGTATTAATACCCTATGTATTTGGGAAATAAGAAAGAGTATTAATACCCTATGTATTGGGGAAATAAGAAAGAGTAATAATACCCTATGCATTGGGGAAATGAGATAGAGTATTAATACTCTATGTCGTATGAAAACATAGCAGGTGTATTAATACTATGTATAAAAGATGAAAGATAGAGCATTAATACTCCATGTATTGAAAACAAATGTAATATAAGTATGAAATATCACAAAATTAAGCAAAAAGCTATAAAAAGGACACTGTAGAATTTCCTTTTTTATTTTGGAATGCATTATATGTATATGTATATGATGAGATATATTATCTAAATCATTCGGGAAAGGATAGTTTTGCTGAATTGATGAAATAATATAATTTTATATTTTTAGCATAAGTAAAAGTCAGATATTGCTCATAAACATCTATTCACTATGCATACAACATTTTGATACATTTTTCAGCGTACTTTAGCCCTTACAAAGCATGCATCGCAGAAATAACAATTTTCATTTGCCATGGTATGTTCAAGGGACGTCATGGTTTAGTCAAGTGTGGTCATGGTTTGGTCCTGTGATATCTTAAAATTATATTTTAAATCTTGTTCAATCATACAGAGCTAACAGTAATGTTTTATACCTTTAACGGGTCATAACCATAATATCAACCGCCACTGGAGAAATTTCAATGTTTGTATGCCATTCATAGGACATATTAGAGTTATCATGAAAACATCGATTATTATACAGAAATGTCCATATCAATTTCCATATGATATCGAGACTCAAATATTTGATGGGGGCATGAGCCGAGATAATAACATCGCTCGAGAAATGATGTGGATTCTAATATAAAAACTCATTCTAAAATATATATAAAGGTATACATGAAAATTTTGTTTAGGCATTAGGTTTAATGCATGATTTTGCTTATTGCCGCTAATATATAAACTAAAAACTCCCTATCATGAAGCGCTTCCTTCCCATATTCAAGCATAGAAGAACATCTATAATTAAAATGTTATTCACCACCAACTTTACTTGGGAAGAGGGCACATATTCTTCTATCTCAGGGTGTATGTTGCTTCATCCATAATATTATTATTCAGTACAACATCAGTGATTGTTGTATTACAGAAACGTTTTCTTCATCCATAATGTTATTTTATTATATCATCATACAGGAGTCGCTTTTACTGTTTAAAATTGCATTAACCATATCAAATATGATTTGTTCAATGGTAATCCTTATGGTATATATTTGTTGATGGCTTAGTAACGGTCTAGAGCAGAAAAATAATATGCAAATAATAAAGGTAACACTTTATAAATTCCAAGAAACGAGCCAATGATTTTTTGTTTGAAGCAGGGGGGTTTGAAGATGCGTATTAAGAAACACAGAACGACACAATAAAAAAACTGATCTTTTGGCCGATCTCTTAACTTTAGAAAATGTTATAATCCATGACATAATGACATAAATAAACCATGACAATTTTCCATTCCCTTTACCAAACCATAACAAAACTTAAATTTGATAAATAAGCACTACTAAGCAGTTTTAAAGTTAACACAGTAAAACTTTATCGTCAAGTTGAATTTCTTCCAGCTCTAAACACGATTTGAAAATAAAATAAAGGTATTTTTTTTTATATATTTAAGAAAAAAACCTTGTACAAACCATGACCTCCCTTACAAGAGCATGACCAAATTCCTTTACTAAACATCATATGATATAACACATTACTACATGTGATTATAGTCCGCAATTATTATGCGGTCATATAAAAAATAAATAAAAAACCCTTAAAAGTAATGCGCATCATACCAGAATAAATACATATGAAATATATGTTTATTTATATATAAAGTAAATTCAGCAATATTGAAAGCTCCTGCCTAGATTTGTGGCAGGATGGAATACTAAACATTTAAATTTAGTCGCCTCAACCAGACTGCTTCTCATTTTAGTATAAAGTGGAAGCATAATTGAAATAAAATATCTTACAACGAATATAGTGCTGGCAAATTTTCAAAGATTCCTGTCTCAATAACTGTCAAATTGTTGTCGTTTAGGTACCTGTTAAAAATAATTAATAAATCCAAAATTGTGCTTGATTGTATTGAAAACTTCAAGTCATTAATTCGAAAGAAGTGTAACTTTATCGGAGAAACCGACAAAACCGAAAATGAATTGAAGAAAAAGTTATTTAAACAAATCATAAAATGCCATTTTGAAGTCCAAAGAAACAAAAAAAAGCCATATATATTAAAAATCTGTCTTTAAGTTAAGATGTAAACGAAGAATCCCAAAAAATAATTGACCCGTGACCAACCTGGTCAATAAGATAGAGTAATAGCCATGGTAGATTGAGGAATGTCGCATTCTGTATCACCGAAATGTTATTGTTGTTAAGATGTTTGTGCAAAATAAACAAAAAAAGTCAGTGAGCAAGGAGAGATGAATTGTAAAAACTCCCTATATTTGTTATCTAGTATATGTGATATTTAAAGCTAGAACCAAACTTGAACCAATAAAACGGGTAATTTGATAATGATCTTTATAAAAATAAACATCAACAAGTCTAAGATAAACAATAATATATCAGCCAATTGTTTGCACGCTGTCCCAACTTTGCAGCCCCAATGGAGGTAATCTAATTTGTGAAATTCAATCGTATATTTAATCATTTCGAATGTGATACTTTTGCAATTTTGTCATAGACAAGCTTGATGGTTGGGGGAATTTTAAATTTGATTTTGTTTTTCTGTAAATTAATTTTCTGTGAATGCTACATTGTGACATCTATGTTTTTAATATAATGATATCAGTAATTGATTGCAATTTTGCTTTAAAATAGCTTATAATTTTACAGCAGCAACTATAAAGCCCGAAAAATATTGAAGCCAAGAAGCAAAATGATTATTGGAAACTATAGTATCTTACAGGGATTGTAGTGCTGTTAAACCTCGGAATGCTGCATTTTCTATCAGTTCAATCTGGTTGTATTGTAAATACCTAAAAAAAACGAAATGACTGTTATGTTTTGGAAACACGTGGCGACGAAACATTCATATTACATATTAGAAAATTATTCTAGGATAAAAAATATATATATAATATAAAAACCTTCAAAGCCATGCGTGTCATACCAGAATAAATACATAAAAATATTGCTTGTTTGTTTGTAATAAAAAGTAAAATAAACAATATGCACTGGACTGAATAATTGAAAATCAAGCCTAGTTCTGTGACATGATTTCGTGCTGAATAATTTAATTCATTTTCCTTAACCAGATTGCTTCCGACTTAAGTATACAATGGAGGCATTATTTATTTAAATGTATCTTACAACAAATACAGTGTTGGCAAATTTTCAAAGATTCCCGTTTCAATAACTGTCAAATTGTTGCCGTGTAGGTACCTGTTATAAAGAAACCATGATTATAACACTATGTTTGATTGTATTGAAAAGTTGAAGTCTAAAGAAAGATGTCAAATATCATCGGAGGACCTAAGTAAAGTGAGACTGATATTCGATGTTCGATATTCGATATTCAATTTGTTTGAATATCAAACTGAATATCAAACGGTAAATTTTACCGTTTGATATTCATTAGATATTCATTTATCGTTTTTTCTTGGTATAAATATGTAATGAATATCAAAATGAATCTCAAACGGTAAATTTTAAAGTTCGATATTCATTTGACATTCATTTTCGGTCTAGGTATGTTATGTGAATATCAAATGAATATCAAATGAATATCAAACCAAAGTTTTCTTCTGTTTGATTTTCATTTGACATTCGTTTCCGGTGTAAATTTGTATTGTGAATATCAAATGAATATCAAACCAAAGATAGATTCTGTTCGATATTCATTTGACATTCGTTTCTGGTGTTAATTTGTATTGTGAATATCAAATGAATATCGAACGAATATCAAACCAAAGTTTATTTTACGTTCGATATTCATTTGACGTTCGTTTTAGGTCTAGTTTTGTTTTGTGAATATCAAATGAATATCAAACCAAAGTTTTCTTCTGTTTGATATTCATTTGACATTAGTTTCCGGTGTTAATTTGTCATCAAATGAATATCAAACCAAAGATAGATTCTGTTCGATATTCATTTGACATTCGTTTCTGGTGTCATTTGTATTGTGAATATCAAATGAATATCGAATGAATATCAAACCAAAGTTTATTTTACGTTCGATATTCATTTGACGTTCTTTTAAGGTCTAGTTTTGTTTTATGAATATCAAATGAATATCAAACCAAAGTTTTCTTCTGTTTGATATTCATTTGACATTCGTTTCCGGTGTAAATTTGTAGCGTGAATATAAAATGAATATCAAACCAAAGATAAATTATGTTCGATATTCATTTGACATTCGTTTCTGGTGTTAATTTGTATTGTGAATATCAAATGAATATCGAATGAATATCAAACCAAAGTTTATTTTACGTTCGATATTCATTTGACGTTCGTTTTAGGTTTAGTTTTGTTTTGTGAATATCAAACCAAAAGTTATTTACATTTTATATTCATTTGACGTTCGTTTTAGGTCTAGTTTTGTTTTGTGAATATCAAATGAATATCAAACCAAAAGTTATTTACATTCGATATTCATTTGACGTTCGTTTTAGGTCTAGTTTTGTTTTGTGAATATCAAATGAATATCAAACCAAAGTTTTCTTCTGTTTGATATTCATTTGACATTCGTTTCCGGTGTTAATTTGTTTTGTGAATATCAAATGAATATCAAACCAAAGATAAATTATGTTCGATATTCATTTGACATTCGTTTCTGGTGTTAATTTGTATTGTGAATATCAAATGAATATCGAATGAATATCAAACGAAAGTTTATTTTACGTTCGATATTCATTTGACGTTCGTTTAAGGTCTACTTTTGTTTTGTGAATATCAAATGAATATCAAACCAAAGTTTTCTTCTGTTTGATATTCATTTGACATTCGTTTCCGGTTTTCATTTGTATTGTGAATATCAAATGAATATCAAACCAAAGATAAATTCTGTTCGATATTCATTTGACATTCGTTTCCGGTGTAAATTTGTAGCGTGAATATCAAATGAATATCAAACCAAAGATAAATTATGTTCGATATTCATTTGACATTCGTTTCTGGTGTTAATTTGTATTGTGAATATCAAATGAATATTAAATGAATATCAAACCAAAGTTTATTTACATTCGATATTCATTTGACGTTCGTTTTAGGTCTAGTTTTGTTTTGTGAATATCAAATGAATATCAAACCAAAGTTTTCTTCTGTTTGATATTCATTTGACATTAGTTTCCGGTGTTAATTTGTCATCAAATGAATATCAAACCAAAGATAGATTCTGTTCGATATTCATTTGACATTCGTTTCTGGTGTCATTTGTATTGTGAATATCAAATGAATATCGAATGAATATCAAACCAAAGTTTATTTTACGTTCGATATTCATTTGACGTTCTTTTAAGGTCTAGTTTTGTTTTATGAATATCAAATGAATATCAAACCAAAGTTTTCTTCTGTTTGATATTCATTTGACATTCGTTTCCGGTGTAAATTTGTAGCGTGAATATAAAATGAATATTGAATGAATATCAAACCAAAGTACGTTCGATATTCATTTGACGTTCATTTTTGGTCTAGTTTTGTTTTGTGAATATCAAATGAATTTCAAATCAAAGTTTTCTTCTGTTTGATATTCATTTGACATTCGTTTCCGGTTTTAATTTGTATTGTGAATATCAAATGAATATCAAACCAAAGAGATATACTGTTCGATATTCATTTTACATTCGTTTCCGGTGTAAATTTGTAGCGTGAATATAAAATGATTATCAAACCAAAGATAAATTCTGTTCGATATTCATTTGACATTCGTTTCTGGTATTAATTTCTATTGTGAATATCAAATGAATATTGAATGAATATCAAACCAAAGTTTATTTACATTCAATATTCATTTGACGTTCGTTTTAGGTCTAATTTTGTTTTGTGAATATGAAATGAATATCAAACCAAAGTTTTCTTCTGTTTGATATTCATTTGACATTCGTTTCCGGCGTTAATTTGTATTAATTGTGACTATCAAATGAGTATCAAACCAAAGATAACATTTGACATTCGTTTCTGGTGTTAATTTGTATTGTGAATATCAAATGAATATCGAATGAATATCAAACCAAAGTACGTTCGATATTCATTTGACGTTCGTTTTAGGTCGCGTTTTGTTTTGTGAATATCAAATGAATTTCAAACCAAAGTTTTCTTCTGTTTGATATTCATTTGACATTCGTTTCCGGCATTAATTTGTATTGTGACTATTAAATGAATATCAAACCAAAGATAGCATTTGACATTCGTTTCTGGTGTTAATTTGTATTGTGAATATCAAATGAATATCGAATGAATATCAAACCAATGTTTATTTTACGTTCGATATTCATTTGACGTTCGTTTTAGGCCTAGTTTTGTTTTGTGAATATCAAACGAATATCAAACCAAAGTTTTCTTCTGTTTGATATTCATTTGACATTCATTAATTTCTGGTGTTAATTTGTATTGTGAATATCAAATGAATATCGAATGAATATCAAACCAAAGTACGTTCGATATTCATTTGACGTTCGTTTTAGGTCTAGTTTTGTTTTGTGAATATCAAATGAATTTCCAACCAAAGTTTTCTTCTGTTTGATATTCATTTGACATTCGTTTCCGACGTTAATTTGTATTGTGACTATCAAATGAATATCAAACCAAAGATAACATTTGACATTCGTTTCTGGTGATAATTTGTATTGTGAATATCAAATGAATATCAAACCAAAGTTTTCTTCTGTTTGGTATTCATTTGACATTCGTTTCTGGTGTTAATTTGTATTGTGACTATCAAATGAATATCAAACCAAAGATAACATTTGACATTCGTTTCTGGTGATAATTTGTATTGTGAATATCAAATGAATATCAAACCAAAGATAAATTATGTTCGATATTCATTTGACATTCGTTTCTGGTGTTAATTTGTATTGTGAATATCAAATGAATATCGAATAAATATCAAACCAAAGTACGTTCGATATTCATTTGACGTTCGTTTTAGGTCTAGTTTTGTTTTGTGAATATCAAATGAATATCAAACCAAAGTTTTCTTCTGTTTGATATTCATTTGACATTCGTTTCCGACGTTAATTTGTATTGTGACTATCAAATGAATATCAAACCAAAGATAACATTATTTGACATTCGTTTCTGGTGATAATTTGTATTGTGAATATCAAATGAATATCAAACCAAAGTTTTCTTCTGTTTGGTATTCATTTGACATTCGTTTCTGGTGTTAATTTGTATTGTGACTATCAAATGAATATCAAACCAAAGATAACATTTGACATTCGTTTCTGGTGATAATTTGTATTGTGAATATCAAATGAATATCAAACCAAAGATAAATTCTGTTCGATATTCATTTGACATTCGTTTCTGGTGTTAATTTGTATTGTGAATATCAAATGAATATCGAATGAATATCAAACCAAAGTTTATTTACATTCGATATTCATTTGACGTTCGTTTTAGGTCTAGTTTTGCTTTGTGAATATGAAATGAATATCAAACCAAAGTTTTCTTCTGTTTGATATTCATTTGACATTCGTTTCCGGTTTTAATTTGTATTGTGAATACCAAATGAATAACAAGCCAAAGATAAATTCTGTTTGGTATTCATTTGACATTCGTTTCCGGTGTAAATTTGCAGCGTGAATATAAAATGAATATTGAATGAATATCAAACCAAAGTACGTTCGATATTCATTTGACGTTCGTTTTAGGTCTAGTTTTGTTTTGTGAATATCAAATGAATTTCAAACCAAAGTTTACTTCTGTTTGATATTCATTTGAGATTCGTTTCCGGTTTTAATTTGTATTGTGAATTAAATGAATATCAAACCAAAGAGATATACTGTTCGATATTCATTTTACATTCGTTTCCGGTGTAAATTTGTAGCGTGAATATAAAATGATTATCAAACCAAAGATAAATTCTGTTCGATATTCATTTGACATTCGTTTCTGGTATTAATTTCTATTGTGAATATCAAATGAATATTGAATGAATATCAAACCAAAGTTTATTTACATTCGATATTCATTTGACGTTCGTTTTAGGTCTAATTTTGTTTTGTGATTATGAAATGAATATCAAACCAAAGTATTCTTCTGTTTGATATTCATTTGACATTCGTTTCCGGCATTAATTTGTATTAATTGTGACTATCAAATGAATATCAAACCAAAGATAACATTTGACATTCGTTTCTGGTGTTAATTTGTATTGTGAATATCAAATGAATATCGAATGAATATCAAACCAAAGTTTATTTTACGTTCGATATTCATTTGACGTTCGTTTTAGGTCTAGTTTTGTTTTGTGAATAACAAATAAATATCAAACCAAAGTTTTCTTCTGCTTGAAATTCATTTGACATTCGTTTCCGGTTTTAATTTGTATTGTGAATATCAAATGAATATCAAACCAAAGATAAATTATGTTTGATATTCATTTGACATTCGTTTCTGGTGTTAATTTGTATTGTGAATATCAAATGAATATTAAATGAATATCAAACCAAAGTTTATTTACATTCGATATTCATTTGACGTTCGTTTTAGGTCTAGTTTTGTTTTGTGAATATGAAATGAATATCAAACCATTTGTAGCGTGAATATATAATGAATATCAAACCAAAGATAAATTTTGTTCGATATTCATTTGACATTCGTTTCTGTTGTTAATTAGTATTGTGAATATCAAATGAATATCGAATGAATATCAAACCAAAGTTTATTTTACGTTCGATATTCAATTGACGTTCGTTTTACGTCTTAGTTTTGTTTTGTGAATATCAAACCAAAGTTTTCTTCTGTTTGATATTCATTTGACATTCGTTTCCGGCGTTAATTTGTATTGTGAATATCAAATGAATATCAAACCAAAGATAAATTATGTTCGATATTCATTTGACATTCGTTTCTGGTGTTAATTTGTATTGTGAATATCAAATGAATATCGAATGAATATCAAACCAAAGTTTATTTACGTTCAATATTCATTTGACGTTCGTTTTAGGTCTAGTTTTGTTTTGTGAATATCAAATGAATATTAAACCAAAGTTTTCTTCTGTTTGAAATTCATTTGACATTCGTTTCCGGTGTAAATTTGTAGCGTGAATATAAAATGAATATCAAACCAAAGATTAATTCCGTTCTATATTCATTTGAGATTCGTTTCAGGTCTAGGTATGTTATGTGAATATCAAATGAATATCGAGTGAATATCAAACCAAAGTTTATTTACGTTTGATATTCATTTTAAGTTTGTTTTAGGTCCAGTTTTGTTTTTGTGAATATGAAATGAATATCAAACCAAAGTTTCCTTCTGTTTGATATTCATTTGACATTCGATTCCGGTGTAGATTTTTAATGTGAATATCAAATGAATATCAAACCAAAAATAGTTCCGTTCGATATTCATTTGAGATTCGTTTGTGGTGTTTATTTGTATTGTGAATATCAACTAACATCAAACCAAATTTATTATCTATATATTTATTTATAATGGCTGTTAATAAATAAAATAATAATAAAAGTTAAAACGTTTCGGCAGTTGCCTTCATCGGGAGTGAAAAGTCCTCTGTAAATTACATCATGGCCATTCTATCATCATCATCATCTCCATCAATAATCATGGAATATAATTCGACTTCTATTTTGTTCTTTGTTTCTTTTTCTATGGGCTTTCTTTCTAGCTGCCAGCTACTATGGGTCTCTGATCCTTATATCAAAAGTATTGAATTATCTTGATGTTTTTTTTTTCGTTTTTTTTTTCTTGACAATGTTCCTTCAAACATGTATCAAGTATTGCGCCAAAGATGAACCGATACAGTTTGTATGTCTAATGATAAAACGCATTTCTCTAGCTTGCTGCTCTTTTTACATTTTCCTGTTCTTTTGATTAGTAGTAAGATACTAATGGTCTAGAAGATTTGTAAATTATGTTCTAGCATGGTCTCGGATCGTTTCGTTCGTACCGATTTTATAGATACGTTGGTTGCATGTTTCGTACCGATCTTTTAGAGAAACTGGAAAAAGTGATTTGTGTTGTATTTTTTTTTATTTGCTTTCTTGTATTGGTTTGGTTTAAACCGTACAAATGAATATTCTACGTATTTTCTCATGGTTTACTGAATGACTGAGGACACTTAGAAAAATAGCATTGTTCTTTGAACTAACTTGTTGGTTTCTTTACGAAAACTTTGATCCAAAGTCACGAGAAATTGCTGACAAGCCTGTGTTTATTTCAATAAACGAAGTCAAAGTTCGCTTGGATGATGAGTAATTTTCACCCACGCTATAGTTGTTCTTCGAATTAATTCTGACGAAAGGGTTGGCTATCTGTTAAACTTAATGATTACAAATTATTCCTCACTGTCTTTTATCATATAATTGAATTTAATTTTTTTATTCAATCGGTAATTGTTTGATCACTCACAGGGACTTGCCCCCTCTACCAATATTTCAGTGTTTTTTTTCGTACCGCACATTGACTCTAACAAAATATTGAAAGAGGGGAGCAAGTCCCTGTGGATCACTTACCAACGACAACCTATGATATTGTTTATACATAATAATTAAGCAGTTTATTAGAAAATATTTTTTTATCAATTTCTCAATTCATCATTTGAAACATTTTACAAGTTGTTAAGAAAATATTGTGAAATAAAAACGAAAAACGTTTAGAAATTAAACACACACATAGACGACTTTACAATTAACAAAGTATTTGTGAATTAATTGTGTTAGTGTATTTAAGTGGCTTTGTTCTTTTATTCAGTTATGCTCAAATCCGACTTGAAATCTATAAAATGCTAAATAGGGTCGAAACGACTCGGTTGTAGGTACGAAACGACCCGATACGAACGGGGATCTGTATGAAACCACCCGGATTCTTCTAGCATCTATATGCAGTTACAGCTCAAGTTTTCCAAATATGGTAATTCAAAATTTTTCATTCTCTGTTTTCTGGATCTAATTTGCAAGTTAATTGTATTTTTTTTGGAATTTGTGAACTTTGTTTTCCATGTCCATTAAAGATATTTTTATTTTTGTCAATAAAAATTGGAGTAAATATTTTTTTGGAAATAAATCCCCCCAACCATAAGAAAATGGTTCCTGCCTTAGGCATCAAAGCTTTTTATTATTTTCTGCATTCTGACAGCTATAAGGCATAAACATTTATACAGACATTTAAGGAATTATAATTCCTATAAGGAGTCAATAAAAAACTTCCATCATATTGAGTTTTTCCATAGACCTGTATATTAAAAAGATTTGCAACTTGCTAATTCCCCAGTATGTGTGTGAAAATACCACTGGTTGATAAATGAGAGTTGGTTATTTTTTGAACTACTTCAGTGCCTTTCTATGGAATTAATCAGAATAAATTGCATTAAACAGAGAAAAGATTAAGGAATATCTGTGTAAAAAGTTTATTATATTTGGTTGAGAAATAAAGATTTGGTGACAATTTAAAGCAAAAACTTTACGAAAAAATTTTGTATTTTCATAAAAACTAGGGTAGTATAGGCTCTTTTGAAACTCCTCTAAAGTGCCAAATGTTATAGAAGTTATTTTAACACAAGTAAAATCTTAAAACATTTAAGGATGGCTGTAAAAAAGAATCATGTAAAAATCTTAAATGGTTTTTGAGATATTACAGTATAAAGTTGAACTTTTAAAATTGTTTATTTTGTTTGAAATCTCGTTTATTGGCATGAGATAATGTGAGATTTCACCAATTTGCAAATCTATTTAATATACAGATCTATGGTTTTTCTAAGGCTTTACTAACTTTGCAATATTGGAATTTAAAGTATGTTCTAGCTTTTACAGTTTGAATTACCTTGAAGGAAATGATGTGACAATGGTTCAGGGTTGGTAGATTAAGAGGTGCGGCACACTTTTACCCTATATCTGTGACAGTTTTTTTTTAGCTATTTGCCAAAAAAAAAATTTAAAAACTGCATTTTAACCCTATGTTCTATTTCAAGCCATGGCTGCCATGTTTTTTTTTCAAAACAAAAATGGTGTCTGATGAGTTAACCTTTGACAACGTTGAGTGATGACAATGGCTCAAAAGGTGAACTTAAAAGGAGGTATAACAAGAATATGTCCACAAGGCATAATGCCCCATCACACTACTTCCCCCCCACTCCCAAATCACTGTCCATGAAGTTGATTCCCAAGACTCCCTCATAATGACTTCAACCTTTATGTAAACATGGTAAACCTAAGTACAACACCCTCCTTTTTCTGTGAACAATCAACCACGAATACGACAGGTACAGTTTTATGATAATTTAAGTATCTATATCCTGATTTATATGTGTATTAAGGTTCATGATGATTCCATATTTGCTTCTTGGTAGAGTAACAACCTGTAGGTAAACCTACATATAAAATCACCCCTTTTTATGTGATCAATTTATCATGAAAGAAGCAGAGGTACCAAATAATATCGAACAGAATTTATCTTTGGTTTGATATTCATTTTATATTTACGCTACAAATTTACACCGGAAACGAATGTCAAATGAATATCGAACAGAATTTATCTTTGGTTTGATATTCATTTGATATTCACAATACAAATTAAAACCGGAAACGAATGTCAAATGAATATCAAACAGAAGAAAACTTTGGTTTGATATTCATTTGATATTCACAAAACAAAACTAGACCTAAACCGAACGTCAAATGAATATCGAACGTAAAAAAACTTTGGTTTGATATTCATTCGATATTCATTTGATATTCACAATACAAATTAACACCAGAAATGAATGTCAAATGAATATCGAACGGAATTTATCTTTGGGTTGATATTCATTTGATAGTCACATTACAAATTAACGCCGGAAACGAATGTCAAATGAATATCAAACAGAAGAAAACTTTGGTTTGATATTTATTTCATATTCACAAAACAAAACTAGACCTAAAACGAACGTCAAATGAATATCGAACGTAAATTAAATTTGGTGTGATATTCATTCGATATTCATTTGATATTCACAATACAAATTAACACCAGAAACGAATGTCAAATAAATATCGAACAAAATTTATCTTTGGTTTGACATTCATTTTATATTCACGCTACAAATTTACACCGGAAACGAATGTCAAATGAATATCAAACAGAAGAAAACTTTGGTTTGATATTTATTTGATATTCACAAAACAAAACTAGGCCTAAAACGAACGTCAAATGAATATCGAACGTAAAATAAACTTTGGTTTGATATTCATTCGATATTCATTTGATATTCACAATACAAATTAACACCAGAAACGAATGTCAAATGAATATCGAACATAATTTATCTTTGGTTTGATATTCATTTTATATTCAAGCTACAAATTTACACCGGAAACGAATGTCAAATGAGTATCTGTTCAGGAGGCAAAATTATTTTTTAGCTTTAAAGTATTTTATTTTGATAAAGTTTATATTGTTTTTATTTTGAAATGTAGTTTTAAAGTGCAATCAGTTCTGAGTAATATCGTCTGCATTTCTAGGTCAGTTTTAATGTTAGTCGCTTATCTACTTTGTTAGAATCTGCAGAGACAGCGTATTTAACGCATCATTTGATAAATTTACTACGACAGCTGTATAAGCATTCTCGCCTCCAAGTTGACCTCTCTTGAACCAATGTTGAGAGAATAAATATTTTCTTTGAGTATGCATGTCAAACTTTATGGGAAATTTTTGGTTTTAATCAGTTCAGTAAAATAATGTGAATCGAAAAGGTCGAAAATACTTTGCTTCATGTTAATCGTATAAATCGTTTCTAAACCAATTCTACTATGTTATAAAACTGTTGTTTTGGATTATGTACATTTGTAAATAAACGTAGTTTTTAGTATATTGGATTATTTAATTAATCAATCAATCGATAGCACAATTATCATCGAACACTTCCACTGCGCCCTTGCCCTGCTCACCATTTGCTGGTAGCAGAGCGTGGTTTGTTAAAATCGAAATGGCAAACCAAGAAAACATCGAAGCAATAAAGAGACAAAAATCGACAGCGAAATCATGTTTTACGCGAGTGAAAAATCAGCTTCTTGAAATTCTCGATGAGGACTTACCAAGTAGGACATTAATCAAATCGACAAGATCAAAATTGAATGAGAATCAAGAACGTGTAATTGTACTTTTAGAAACATTATCAAAGGAATATAGCGACATAAACGACAATGATAAAGTAGAAGCAACAAATAACGAAATGGAAAAAATAAATTCGGAGTACGATGACGTACAGACACGATGTCAGGAATATTTAGACGCCAGGAAAGACGAACTGTCAAGTGTTCAATCGACCGTAAAACGCCAAGAAATCGAAGATTGGAGGAACAAACAGTACGCCATGGAAATGATTAATATCAGGCACGAATTCGAACAACGGGAACAATGTTTAGTTCAGAAACAGCGAGATATGGAAGAAGCCTTTAGGAAACAACAAGAGGAACTGCGTTCTCAACTCGAAACCGAACGTCAGAATTTTGTGAGAGCCGAACAAAAAGCGAAAGAAGAAATCGAAAGACAGATGGACAATGAGCTTGGATTAGTGCAAAACCATTCAATTGATGGAAATAATGTGCGTGAAACCGGATTAATATATTCGCCGGAAGGTAAGACCGAGCATGTCGATTCAGCAAAGATCGGACAAGATATGTGGAAACAGTTGAAGCGCGTGTCGATTCCGGTATTCTCGGGAAACAAGCGCAATTATCAGAGTTGGAAAGCCGCGTTCGTAGCGTGTATTGATCAGGCACCCGCGACGAAAGAGTACAAGTTATTGCAGCTGAGGCAATATTTAGAAGGCGACGCGCTTCGCGTTATCGAAAACCTCGGACATTCCGGTGTAGCGTACGATGCGGCTAAAGAGCGCCTTGAACGGAAGTACGGTGGTCAAAGGCGTCAGATCGCTTTATATATCGAAGAACTAGAGAACTTTCCGACGTTGCGTGACGGTATAGCCAAAGACCTTGAGAAGTTCGCAGACTTGCTTGATATCGCGGTGGTTAATTTAAAAGAGGCGGGTCGAGATGAAGAGTTAAAGAATGGGTCGCTGTATAACAAACTGCTTCGTAAAATGACAGAGTCGATGTTATCGAGATATCAACGTTGGGTTTACGAGAATCGCAGAGAGGAATCGGTCGAAATCCTCAGAGAGTGGATTCTGCAAGAATCGGAGTTTCAGACGATCGCGTCGGAAACCATTAACGGGTTAAGCGCGTGCGCTGTCAGTAGCGGACCAGCAAAATCGTACAGGGGTAATTATGGAAATCGTAGAGACGGTAATCGAACGTTCTTTGGTGGATCGCAGATCGAACAGAAAACCCCGAAAAGAGACTTTCCGAAACTGTCGTGCAAAGTATGCAATAAGTTTCACGGTGTGTGGCAATGTGACCAGTTTAGTAAGCTAAACGTTCAGGATCGATGGGAAACCGCGAAGCGACTTCAACTTTGTTATCGGTGTCTCGGTAGTGACCATGTTGGCAAGCAGTGCCGTCGAAGTAGAACGTGTAACTTGTACGGGTGTAAAGAGGTGCATCATCGTTTACTACATCGTTTCAAAAACGTAGAGACAAGTAATAAAGCCGTAAGCGGACCGAGCGTTCAGTCTAACGAGCAGCACAAAGACAGCGGAAAAATGACGGTAAATCGACCGAGCACTGAGGGGGAGAAGAAGGATCATGCCTTCTTAGTTGGAGGCGAGAAAAAGAACGTTTATGTGACATTACGAACAGTTCCGGTAATCTTGAGAAATGGAAATCGAAGTGTGACCGTTAATGCGTTGTTAGATGATGCAAGTACTAAGACGTATTTAAACGCGGATGTGGCAGCTGAACTCGGGCTGCAAGGTTCTATCGAAAAAGTAACTGTTAACGTGTTAAATGACAATGTAGAAACATTTGAAACAATGCCTGTTGAATTCGAGCTTCAAAGTGTGAACGGCCGTGTGCGATCGAGTATATCCGCATTTACGACTCAAAAAGTGACTGGTAATTTAAAACCTATAAATTGGAGCCAACATTCGAGAAACTGGGGTCATCTCGCAGGAATCAAGTTTCCGGACTTAGGTGAAAGGCCGTGTGTTGATATTCTCATCGGATTAGATCATTTAGATCTACACTACTCATTTCGCGACATTCGCGGAAAGCCAGGAGAACCGATCGCCAGACTAACGCCTTTGGGTTGGACGTGTGTCGGTAATCCAACCACTGAAAACGATCAAACTCTGTATAACCGGACGTACTTCGTGCGCAACGGTGATAGTGACCTAGATGTACTTGTTAAGAGATTTTGGGAAACGGAAGATGTCCACGCGCCGCGATCGGAGACATTTCTAAACCAGGACGAGAAAATCGCGCTCCGTAAAGTTGAAGAGACGGTGAAGTTCGTAGATGGAAAGTACAGAGTCGGCGTACCGTGGAAAGATGACGTGCCGGAAATGCCTGACAATTATAATATGGCGCTGCGTCGACTAGAAAACACAGAAAAGCGGTTGATAAGAGATCCGAAAATAGCATCGAGTTATGTAGAGACAATTGAGTCATATGTCGAAAAAGGTTACGTTCGAAAAGTTGAAGGAAACAACGTCGAGTCGGAAAAGAAGTGGTATTTACCTCACTTCGCTGTCGTCCGTGAAGACAAAGACACAACGAAAACGCGTATCGTATTTGACGCATCGGCTAAATTTAGTGGCACTTCGTTAAACGATGCGATACACCAGGGACCAAAACTACAACGTGAACTCTTTGATGTACTTTTGAGATTTAGAAAACAGCCGGTAGCGCTTGTGTGCGATATAGCGGAAATGTACTTAAGGATCGAACTTCCGTCCGAAGATAAACCGTTTCATAGGTTTTTATGGCGTGGGCTTAAAACAGAGCAACAACCAGATGTGTATGAATTCCAGCGCGTCGTGTTCGGTGTCAACTCGTCGCCTTTTCAAGCGCAGTTCGTGACACAAAGACACGCGCAGTTGTATAAAGACGATTATCCGATGGCCGCTGAAACGATTCTAAAGTCGACTTATATGGACGATTCTATGGACTCTGTGCGTGACGAAGAAGCAGGTATCGAACTGTATCGGCAATTATCGGAGGTTTGGGCAAAAGCGGGAATGTACGCGAGAAAATGGCTGTCGAACTCGGAAACTGTGTTGAAGTGCATTCCGAAAGAAGATCGTGCGCAAAAGGTAGATCTAGACGAAGGCTATTTACCGTCGGTAAAAACACTCGGAGTTCTGTGGTGTGCAGACGATGATGAATTTACGTTCAAAGCGAATCCACCGGATACAAACTTTAAGTTTACCAAGCGGAATATTCTTAGTAAAGTTGCGACGTTGTTCGATCCACTTGGTTTTCTTGCACCTTATACGATTCGAGCAAAGATGTTATTACAAGACATTTGGTCTTCCGGTTTCGATTGGGACGAAGTTTTAGATTCAAATATCGGAGAAAAAGCTGTATGTTGGTTTAATGAACTTGACGAACTTTCTCAGTTACGCATACCGAGGTGCTTACAACTTCCGGTAAATATCGATGAAACAACCGTTCACGTGTTCGCAGACGCGTCGACAGAAGCATACGGGTCAGTTGTGTATGCGAGACACAAATATAGCAATGGGACAGTATCGGTTCGATTTATCGCTGCCAAGACTCGTGTTGCGCCGTTAGCGAGTGTAAGCGTACCGAGACTAGAACTTATGGCTGCTGTGATCGGTTTACGATTGGCATTGTCGGTTATCGGTGCGCTTGAATTGCCCAAGGACTGCTTAACGTTTTGGTCCGATAGTATGAATGTGCTTTACTGGATTAGGGGTAAAAGTCGCGACTTCAAACCATTCGTTGCGAACCGTATCGGAGAAATACACGACAACTCTAGTCAAAAACAGTGGCGTCACGTGCCGACGAACATGAATCCCGCTGACCTCCTTTCAAGGGGACGCACGATCGTTCAGATGAAAACTGATGGTATATGGTGGAACGGTCCAGATTTTCTGCTCGAAGACAGTGGTAGTTGGCCGGAAACGCGTATTAAAGTCGAGAATGATGATGATCGAGAGCTGAAGCGCAGAAAAGAAAAACCAAGTGCGCCGCCGATAACGACTCTTGCAAGTGTAAAGACGGAAAACGCAATTGAGTGGCGACTGAATCCAGTACGATATTCGAAATTTTCTCGATTAGTTCGTGTATTTGCGTGGACTCTAAGATTCATTGACAATTGTAGATTAAGTGCCGATAAGAGGAGAAGTGGTACCTTAAGCACATTCGAATTCGAAGACGCCCAAGTTCTTATTATACGGGACGCGCAAAAAGATGCCTTTAGCGACGAATATCGTGCACTTATGAACCAGTGGGACTTGCCGAAAAGCAGTAAACTTCTTCCGTTAAATCCGATTTTAGATGAAAACGGTATAATACGATGCGACGGGCGACTACAATTTGCAGAGTTTCTACCATTCGATACGCGATACCCAGTAATATTACCGCGGAAACACTGGATTACAAAACTTATTGTGCGACAATATCACGAAGACGGAAAGCATGTTTGCGGGACAAATCAGACTTTATCGTCAATATCTTCCAAGTATTGGATTATATCAGCTAGAGAAGAGATAAGAGACTGCGAAAGTGAGTGTTACGTTTGTCGGAAACGAAAAGCAAAATGTGCCGAACAGATAATGGCTCCATTGCCGGACATTCGCTTTAAGTCGCCTCTACACGCATTTTCGAGGACAGCAGTAGATTTCGGAGGTCCGTTCATTACGATACAAGGAAGGGGAAAACGCCGTGAAAAGAGGTATCTTTGCCTATTTACATGTTTGCTATCACGTGCGGTTCATTTAGAAATAGCATATGGATTAGACACTGACTCATTCTTAAATGCGTTCTACAGGATGGTAAATCGTCGTGGCCTTCCGAGAGAGGTAATTTCTGACAACGGAACGAACTTTGTGGGGGCAAATCGAGAGCTTAAGGAACTAGTACAGTTATTGGACAAAGACAAGATTCAAAACGCCGTCTGTAATCAAGGAATTAAGTGGCATTTTAATCCGCCGTTAGCCCCTCACTTTGGTGGACTACACGAGACAATGATCAAATCGGCCAAAAAGGCAGTTTACGCAATTCTTGGCAACGCTGACATTACCGATGAAGAACTTTACACCGCATTTACGGGAGCAGAAGCTTTAATTAATTCGCGTCCACTAACGTATCAATCTTCAGACCCAAAAGATGTTACGCCACTGACTCCGAACCACTTCTTGCATGGTCAACTTGGTGGACAATTTGCTCCAGATTCGATAGACACTACGGACTTTAGTCCTAGAAAGCGATGGCGACGTGTGCAAGAGCTAGTGCGTCATTTCTGGCAGAGATGGATTCGTGAATGGCTGCCAACATTAAACAAACGAAACAAGTGGACTGACGAAAAACGGGACATAAAAGTAAATGACATTGTGTTAGTCATGAATCCAAACTTATCGCGAGGCAACTGGCCACTAGGACGTGTACTAGAAGTTTATCCCGGTAGGGACGGACATGTTCGTGTCGCGAAAGTAAATGTTGGACAATCCGTGATGACAAGACCAATCACAAAACTGTGTCCTTTGGAATTAGATGTTTAGTTTGTTACATTAGTTCGAAGTTAAACCTGTAAAACTGTTCAGTGTGTATATTGATTATCAAGGACATCGAAATAGAACTTTGCTATTTCACTTTCGAAATTTTCGTTTTGTACTTTGTTTATTTTTTCATTTTATATAATTGGCATTTTTTCATATAATTTTGCATTTTAGTTTTGTTGATTAGCTAGATGCAATCAAGAGGGGGAGGATGTTCAGGAGGCAAAATTATTTTTTAGCTTTAAAGTATTTTATTTTGATAAAGTTTATATTGTTTTTATTTTGAAATGTAGTTTTAAAGTGCAATCAGTTCTGAGTAATATCGTCTGCATTTCTAGGTCAGTTTTAATGTTAGTCGCTTATCTACTTTGTTAGAATCTGCAGAGACAGCGTATTTAACGCATCATTTGATAAATTTACTACGACAGCTGTATAAGCATTCTCGCCTCCAAGTTGACCTCTCTTGAACCAATGTTGAGAGAATAAATATTTTCTTTGAGTATGCATGTCAAACTTTATGGGAAATTTTTGGTTTTAATCAGTTCAGTAAAATAATGTGAATCGAAAAGGTCGAAAATACTTTGCTTCATGTTAATCGTATAAATCGTTTCTAAACCAATTCTACTATGTTATAAAACTGTTGTTTTGGATTATGTACATTTGTAAATAAACGTAGTTTTTAGTATATTGGATTATTTAATTAATCAATCAATCGATAGCACAATTATCATCGAACACTTCCACTGCGCCCTTGCCCTGCTCACCAGTATCAAACAGAAGAAAACTTTGGTTTGATATTCATTTGATATTCACAAAACAAAACTAGGCCTAAAACGAACGTCAAATGAATATCGAACGTAAATAAACTTTGGTTTGATATTCATTCGATATTCATTTGATATTCACAATACAAATTAACACCAGAAACGAATGTCAAATGAATATTGAACAGAATTTATCTTTGGTTTGATATTCATTTGATATTCACGATACAAATTAACACCAGAAACGAATGTCAAATGAATATTGAACATAATTTATCTTTGGTTTGATATTCATTTGATATTCACAATACAAATTAAAACCGGAAACGAATGTCAAATGAATATCGAACATAATTTATCTTTGGTTTGATATTCATTTGATATTCACAATACAAATTAAAACTGGAAACGAATGTCAAATGAATATCAAACAGAAGAAAACTTTGGTTTGATATTCATTTGATATTCACAAAACAATACTAAACCTAAAACGAACGTCAAATGAATATCGAACGTAAAATAAACTTTGGTTTGATATTTATTCGATATTCATTTGATATTCACAATACAAATTAGCACCAGAAACGAATGTCAAATGAATATCGAGGAGAATTTATCTTTGGTTTGATATTCATTTTATATTCAAGCTACAAATTTACACCGGAAACGAATTTCAAATGAGTTTCAAACAGAAGAAAACTTTGGTTTGATATTCATTTGATATTCACAAAACAAAACTAGAACTAAAACGAACGTCAAATGAATATCGAACGTAAAATAAACTTTAGTTTGATATTCATTCGATATTCATTTGATATTCACAATACAAATGAACACCAGAAACGAATGTCAAATGAATATCGAACAGAATCTATCTTTGGTTTGATATTCATTTTATATTCACGCTACAAATTTACACCGGAAACGAATATCAAATGAATATCAAACAGAAGTAAACTTTGGTTTGATATTCATTTGATATTCACAAAACAAAACTAGACCTAAAACGAACGTCAAATGAATATCGAACGTAAAATAAACTTTGGTTTGATATTCATTCGATATTCATTTGATATTCACAATACAAATGAACACCAGAAACGAATGTCAAATGAATATCGAACAGAATCTATCTTTGGTTTGATATTCATTTTATATTTACGCTACAAATTTACACCGGAAACGAATGTCAAATGAATATCAAACAGAAGAAAACTTTGGTTTGATATTCATTTGATATTCACAAAACAAAACTAGACCTAAAACGAACGTCAAATGAATATCGAACGTAAAATAAACTTTGGTTTGATCTTCATTCGATATTCATTTGATATTCACAATACAAATTAACACCAGAAACGAATGTCAAATGAATACCAAACAGAAGAAAACTTTGGTTTGATATTCATTTGATATTCACATAACATACCTAGACCGAAAATGAATGTCAAATAAATATCGAACTTTAAAATTTACCGTTTGAGATTCATTTTGATATTCATTACATATTTATACCAAGAAAAAACGATAAATGAATATCGAATGAATATCAAACGGTAAAATTTACCGTTTGATATTCAGTTTGATATTAAAAAAAATGAATATCGAATATCGAACATCGAATATCAGTCTCACTTTACTTAGGTCATCGGAGGAACCGACAAAATCTAAAATAAACTCATGAAAAGGTTTATTAAAACAGAGATGCATTGAAATCTCGGAGCCCAAAGACACAAAGACAAAACAAGTAAACATCAATTCATAATACATTTAAGATGACACGTTATTACAATTGGTGTGTTGGCAAATTGTATATAACTAGTGTTTTTTGGCAGAAATATTGAAAACTTTATACTTACTTTAAAATTTCCGTAAACGTTTTTACTAATTGTCATTTTTAAGCATTATAGCGATCAAGCATGTCAATTTTGTATGATGACACTTCACTAAATCATTATTGTTTGAAGTGTTGTGTCAGATTTAAAATCGTTTGATTTTTTTACATCAGTCGATTGATTCTCAGCTAGCTGTCAGTAACATCGAGTGTTCTATCGAGTGTTCTTTACCGTCCTTTTGTTTGTTCTTGTTGTTTTTTGTCTTAAGTTCTCTCTAGTGGAATTGGACTTTGATCGATTTGATTTTTATTGTGTGTTTATTTTTGTGCTTTGTCTAGGAAAATTGATAGGGGGAAGGTTGGGCCCAAAAATCTAGTTTAACCCCACCACATATTATATGTGCCTGTCCTTAGCCAGGAATCTTTTACAAAGCTTTCGTTTGTACATGTCTATTTGGTATTTTCTGTTCCTTGTTTAAGAAGGGGGTCTATATGTGACTATTTCATGACTGGATTTGAATTATATGCATTTTATTTAGACAATGGGCCAATTGCAGAACCACCGAGCAGTGCCAATTGGCCTCGTTTAAGGCTGCTGGCGGTTGTCCATTGTACTTTTTCTAAATTGCTGCTTGATTGTGGATTGTGTCGCGTAAACTAATTCCACATCTCATTATTTTCTATTTGAATTGTTCCGAATGAATTTACATTTTTTCAATCGGTAGTGTATACAGTATGTATAAAACATTCTTACAAATTTCGAAGCGATGTGAGACTTTGAATGCTCTATGTTCTAACATTTCAATTTGATCATATGGTAAGTCTCTAAGAAACATCAAGAATCAATATTCCATTTAATATGAGAAAGGCATTGCCACAATGTTAGCACAGCACATATGCTGTATACATATCAGTTGATCAGTTTTGTATCTCGAATACATTTTGAGTTTAAAAAGGCTTCCCCCATACAACATGAAACAGCACAGATGGATACTCTTTTTGCCCTCATATGGCGGAGTTCCGTGTCTCAATTGAGGGAAAAAATGTTTACAATTTAGAATATAAGCTCCCCAAACAGACGTGGACACTTTTGATACAAATGTTAACAGTTGTGATCTCTTCCTAAAAAACGAGCGATGTGCGTTTCTAAGTCACCCGAATGAGATATTTTGATTGATTATTGATCATTGTTTTGATCTGAAGACACATGTCTTAAATATTAAGTGTGTCCCGTGCGGGGCTCGGGAGGCGAATAGGCCCGCAGCAGCGCTAAGATTGTCGGTAAAAGTCCACTAAAGAGCGCTCAGAAACCTGACATCGGGGTCAGGCTTCTTTGCCCACAAAGCGATTGGGATGTGTGCCCCAGGTGGTAAAATAGGGCAGCCCTGACATCGAGAGATGCGGGGTCGTCAGGCGATAATGCGGAAAACCTGACCGCAAACCATAGTGGTGCACCGTGTTGGGAAAAATGTCACGTTCCTCGCACGTTAAAGAACCCTGCTGCAGGTGTCGGTAAGAGTAGGACCCGTAGGATCCCCATGCAGAAGGCTTAATTTCCCGTCCCTACCCATCACTCCTTTTTCCAGTGGCAGTCAAAACTATCCAACCCGATTGGCCTTGTGTCCCCATTTCCTCCACTTCATTATCATTTCATGTTCATTGTATCACCATTTTCATGTTCATCTCCCGGATATAGCCGAAATCGTGCTGCTTTGGAGTAAAGCAATAACTAACTAACTAACCAACTTAAATATTAAGTCTTATTTATCTTGTTAACATAGTTTTATTTATAAACGAATAAAAAGTTACATTTTGAATAGAAGTAGTCAAATAAGATCTGAAGTCATCGTTGTTATTTTCATTTTGATCAGTTCATTTTCTTGAACGTTCAGTTTTGGACGAGGTCCTTTGGGGGAATAAGCGTTAAAAAGAAAATGTTAAAAAAATAATAATAAACTTTGTTTACTAAAGCAAATGTAGTTACTCGTTATTTTTTCTCCTAGTTTTTCATTTACATGGATATTTTTTTTGAAGGCGACTAGCAAAATTGGTAATTATTTTAAAATTCACACCGGACCTATGAGAAGCATATCCGGACGAAAAAAATCAAAATCACATAAACAATCACATAAACAAAATTTGGCATTTTGTCGCGCAAACTTGCTGTAGAGTTCTCCGCCCGCTACGAGCTGTGCTCACTTTAAATTAGAAAAAAATGGCATAGAGCCGAACAAGACCTTACATCCGATGTCAATTACAAATTCATGATTTCATCAAAGTTATAAAATCCGCTTTTAATACTTGCATCAAACGATAAATAATTGTTGTTAACGAAATCTTCAATTAACACAAAATTATATTTCGTACAACTGTCAAGATTACAATTGCGTATTGATTTACAATGCATTTTCCATTAGGGGGTACCCTGGTTTTCGATTTAAAAAAAAATAGATCCTACCCAAATTTTAATTTCTTTGGCACAGAACCTTTGTGTTGACATGCATATGTTTATTTTCAGCCAATAAGAAATTGGGGTTCGTGCGGCGTTTATGGGCGTAATTTTTGGTCGAAAAAAGGGGTTATTAACGTTATTTTAATTGCACATATTTACATTATTATGAGCGCATAGGTGACTTCAGAATTTCTTTGCTAGCATTACCCAAAAACTTGCTTGGTGCTATATTTAGAAACAACAAATATATCAACCAATGGAAATCATTTCTGTATTTTCTCCTACGCTTTATGTTGGGTTCAAAAACTTACCGGTGACCGGGATTTGCTAATGCGCAATTGTAACATCAAGTGAATAGAGTCTGAAGTCTTATATCCTCTGTTAATTATGTGGCGAAAAAGAATAAAAATTCTTCAATACTTTATGTCATGTATGTTTAATGCTGTGTGAAAAACGATTTTTAAACCAATAAAAGTGACAGTTAAAAGAATAGCCGATAAATTTATTCAAATCTATTAAAATGATACAAGCATTAATTTTTAAAATATTCTTACAGATGTTGTAGCCTTGGTAGATTGTTGAATGCCTCATTCTGTATCACCAAAATATTATTGTTGTTTAGATATCTGTGCAAATTAACCAATAATAAAAAGGTTAGTGAGCAAGGAAAAATGAATTCGTAAAACTCCGTACATTCGTTATCTAGTATACGTGATATTCAAAGCAAAGAACTAACCTTGTACATGTACCAATACCATGGGTTATGTGGTTATGCTTTTTATGAAAAACACCTACAACTTTAAGGTGGCTGAGGGTTCTAAAACGAAGCATCTTATTCAGTCATCTTGCAAATTTTATCCCATAATTCAGTTTAAAAGACTTGTTACAGCATGGATGATGTAAAATTTATTTCTCTCTAATATTTTATTAATAAAAATAACAAGATAAATACTTCAAAGATTTTAAGCTTTTTTATTTCATGAAAACCTCATTTCATGGGAGATTATTGGCGTGAAATACGTCAAAGAAATTTACTAGAAAATTTTGTTTACCTTAAATATCTCGAAAAAGAGTATCATGACCTCAAGTTTTATTACAAAAATCAAAAGAATATCCCTTTTTGTTACTTGTCACATATTTGTAAAAATTTATAGGTCAGGTTTTAAAAATATTTTGTTAGGAATATTTTCTATAATATTATTAATTATTATTATTATTATTAATATACTATGTAAAAATATGTTTTAGCAGTACAATTAAGTATAATAAGGTCTTATTTTATAACTTCAAAACATTTCCTTAATTTCAAAGTAAATACAGCTTTTGGACCTAACCAAAACACTTTGATGTTTAATACATGTCTGAACATTTTTTTAAATCTTTACAATGTTAGAAATGATTGCATATTATTAAACACTTTATTATTATATATCATTGGCAACTGGATGTTATCAAAATATCTATGAAAACATTTGGTTACGCTACACAAGTGTTCAAACAAACCAAGACCTTTTAGTAATGTCATTATGGTATGTTTTTTTCTCTATAAAACCGAAGTAAACTTTCGAAAAAAAATATTACTATCATGTGAGAATATTTTTTTCAAGCTTGAAATAAATAATCATTCCAGATATCTTTATTTTAAGGTGGATTTCGGTTGGTGGTATGCGTTCCAAAAATTCTAGTGTGTTTTATTGTGTTGTATCATATTGTCGTATTATATACATTATAGAATTTTGTAGCTGTTTTCTGAATTTTTAACATTCAAAGGCCTTTTTGGTTCTTTTTTATTCCAAATCAAAAATGTTTCTTTAAAGAAAGTCTTATGTTTTGTATTTTTTATAATAAACACTAAAAAGTTGTAAAAGTTAGTTCTTTCTTACAAAGTATGTAAATACTGTAAGTTGTCAAATGTCCCATTCCTAATCACTACCAGCTGGTTGCTCTCAAGATCTCTATAATAAAACAAAACTAGTTAATAGTAATGTATTCCACGATTATTTTAAAGGCACCAATAAAGCCATTGCAAAATGTGTCTATAAGTTATTCTAAGTAACAATCAACATTATAATGTACGGTATGACATTGTTAAAAACAGTTACCTGATGATCAGTCATTCAATAAATTCAAATATGAGTAGTTCAATCTATATCAGATTTTAATTTCACATATGTTCGTATGTATGACTTAGACTTAGATGCATGGTAAATGCCACAAAAAGCCGTTAACGTATTGCAGATCCAATTTATTCAGTTGATACCCTTTTTTTCATCTGAAGTCATTGTATCACAGTCGATTCGTTACTCCAGAGCTTGTGGGAATTACATCGATTTCCATGGCAGAGCGTCACGTTTGACATGGACATTGCTGACATAGGGTTATGTTGCTCCACGGTTGCTGTCTTTACTTAAAAAAATTACGGTAGACATCGTGCACACTTCGACAAATATGGGATTTCTATATCTCAAATGAGTGTAGATGTTGGTTTGTCGCAGAAATTTGTTTTTGTCTTCTTTACCGGATTTGACACACTGAATTGGAAATTAGCATCACGACATTTGTGCTATAATAGACAGGAACCGCTTACTCTTTCGGAGCACCTGAGTTCACTCTTGTCACGAGTTCGCGGTTGATTTTGTGTTTCTTCGTGCTGTTTTTGTTCGTGTTTACCGGTTTCGCCGTTGCCCTTTTGGACTTTTGACACTTGAATGCCCCATTTGTGCCTCATTGCTTCTCACATCAGATCATAATTTTCAAAAGGTCATATAATGGTATCGATGTTTTATTTAAAACATTTTTTATTTATAGGGTAAGGGCTCTCATACATCCTATTTGATTCTTCATACACTGTACTCGTCCGATTTTTTTTAAATCTATAAACCTTTTTCTTACAATTTCTTGACATTCGGATACCCAATTGGTTCCTCTGCTTCTGTAATATACGGAGTAATTGAGCCTGCTGTTAAAGGCGTATTGTCTACCAAAACCACTTTATTTAGTCCCCAATTTTTTAATGTTAATTTGACCAAAATGTAATAAAAAGAAATTTTGAATATCAATTTGTTACCAAATTTGCCTCAAACTTTGTTTATTTCGTTCAAAATTATTTTATTAATTGTTGACATTCGTGACGACCGAAATATTTTAAGTGTATTTAATACGGCCATCGATCGGGATCTCGAATGTTTTGTTCCTGAAGCCTTGATTATTGTGACAAATTGAAGAAATTCAATGTGAACTATCTTAAGTTAATAATTTTCATTTATTATTAATAAGCCATAAATGTCATTTTCTTTGTTTGGCGACTTTAGACGTTTTGTCGCCGTGAATGTTTCTACATGCTAAAACCTCGAGATAAAGTGTACTGGCCGCGATTTTGACAAGCAAAGTTTATAAACAAAATCAAAAACAGTACGCATGCTGAAGGTGGGATAAAGCTCATGAATATTGGTTTTTTTTTTGTTAAGTTTTGCAAATATTATTTAGTCATTCTTACTTTTTGATTTTCGATTTATTTGGTACCATAGCGGTACGCGTATTTTTATTGTTCATTTGTTTAAAATAAGACAAAACCATTTGTCTGTTGGCCCTTTTTTCAGTAAAAATAATATTTTTTCGTAGACAATTTCCCATTAATAACTATAATGGTGATTGATTGATATATTGATATATTGATTTATTGAATGATTGGTTGCCGTTTGTTTAATGGCCAGTCAACAGTAACTCAAACAAAATTAGGACATTAACAAATTGAACATCAAATTAAATTGTGTAAACCCACAGAGTATGCAGCAATCATAACACAGACCCATATATGTCATACAAACATGGCAAATGCATGACCACACACCAGACAGAAAAAAACCTAACAAGAGAGGCCAACGTACCCTTAGCCCACCATCGACCAATATACTAAAAATGTGACACAAACCACGGCAAATTATTTAATCAATTCGGAACCCTTTACTATGGTGACTGACGATGAAGAACCCTTATCTGAAATGGTCATACAAGTGTACGAAATCTTATCTGAGTGGGATAACATAAACACTTAACAAGTTTTACAAAGAAAACTTTTTGTCGAAAATACAAGGTTGTCTGGTCGAGCCTACACACACTAATATGAACATGAAATGGTGTATTAGAGTAAACGGTGCTACACGGCCAATCGGCGAGGGAATTTTTTACTGCCAGTGAAAAACTGAGTGATGGGTAGGAACCTGCATGGAGTTTAACAGATCGTAATTGTGTCGAGACTTGCAACAGGAATGGTTCTTTAAAATGCGAGAAACATGACATATTTTCCCAACATGGTGCATGAAAGCCTGATAACCTCGGTATTCATTATAACAGGAATGCTGCATTCAATTGCTTAAAAGTACACCTGGAACATCGCAGCGATGTTAATGGCGTCAGTCCCGCCAAACGCCAAAAAAGTATCCAAGAGTTGTCTACCTTATTGCAACGAATACTCGAAAAAATAAAATGCCTGTACCATATAGATTCGATAAAATCTTTGTAATTTTAATATCTTATGTAGTCCGAAGCATTATATTTTATAAATATTACTCCATAGTTATAAAAATCCGAATAGAAGAATTTTCTATTGAAAATCAAGTCCTGCCCCTTTTACCTTATTTTGCAAATCAGGCGAAATTTGATACCTCCTTTCCCAAATCGGTTTTAGTTCCCTGCAGATCGACATCGATTGTTTTAGAATTTCACCACACAATAGATCATAACATATGGAATTTGAAAATTGCTGCTCATTTTTTGTATTTTTGAAAATTATAACAAAAAAATGATATCAAGATGAAAAACGCTGGTTTTTCTCATTCTGATTTACCATTTTTCTCCAAAAATCAAAACAATATCTGATATTATCAACAATGAGCATCTAAATCCAAATAATTCGATAAAAAACGAACCCAAATGATTTATTTTTTATCAAATCGATGGGGGTTATCGGGGTGCTAAACTTCAATTTCCAAATCCGAGAAAAGCCATGTTGCAGACTAAATGGTTGCCATTGATACTTATTTATGGCACTGTATCAGCAGTAATTTAATGCATTTACGTATTTTCTAAATACATATCAAATTCCTGTCCATTTCGATCTAAAATAACTTTATAATTGATTTTAAAATTTTTATGTTTGAAAGTGTCGGGAAACGGAGGATTTTCCGGAAAATTGCATTAACTAACCTGCGATATTCCAGTCTCTTCGATTGTTCAGCAAAAAAACGGCCTGATCCGATATTAAGTATCTGAGCAATCTTTATTGATCTTTTAGCGACAAAGGAATTACATGCATTGTTATTATAATTACGTAATGGTAAAAAGAGAGTTCACGTGTGGTTCTTTTAATATTTAAAAATTATTTGATCAATTTATGAGTTTTCCCTACATTTGAAGTATTCTTTTATTACGGTGTTTGCTATTAAAAGGCGTAAACTAAGATGTGGCTGTTGACAATGGTGAAAATCAAGCAAATTGTTTAAATAGATTACGTAGCAATGACATAAAATGGAACAAGTTTCTAATTAGATTTATTGCCTTTGACAAAACAAATGCAACACAAATCGATGAATTTCTAGATCGTCAAAACCAGTTTTTATTGTATTGCTTATATATAGAATACATTTTTGTTTGAAAAATCTTACAGTGTGGTAAGAGCTGTCAGATTGCAGAACGTCCTCTCTTCTATCACCGAAAGCTTATTGTTGTAAAGATACCTGTCCAAAATATACAATGCAAATATTATTTTGTTTGAAAACCGTAGCGTTTAAATTTGTCGCTGTAAAATTTCTTTTTAGATATGGCAAACTAAATAGCATTAAGCCCCTCTTAACTTTACAGTATTTGAGCATTGTGTTCCATAAATTGTACTTAATAAGAAAAACTTTATACATCTCATAATATAATTTTTCAAAAAAAAAATAAAAAAAACTACGTTAAAATAATTATGGCACGTTTCATAAAATTTGCAAATATTAAAACTAACAAGATTACGCGAATCTTTATAAAAAAAACCATAACAAGTTTGATTTTCGCTTGACTGAAAGAAAAATATTCTTGAAACATACATGTTATCAGTGTTTTCATAAGGATATGGGCTCCTTTATTTCTTAGACAGAAGATACATGTGTATTAGCAGGAATTCGAAAATCAATAAGTAAAGGTGATACCACTTAAAAAAAATCAGTTGCAATTTAACAATTCATAATGAAACAAAAACGGTCAGCAGCCTATAATAGGAATTATCAATTTCTATTGCATCAAACAGACTTCTCAAAGATGATAAAGTTCAAACAAAGCGACTCCTTTAATTGCATATCCATTTTCATGACAGTTTTTCATTTTTAAAAATGTTATTTATATTATGAATGTAGTATATAGATATTAGCATCCTACAGCGTGTGTAGTGTCGGCAGATTCCTGAATGCACCATTTTCTATTCTTTCTATTTGATTACTATGCAAATATCTGAAAATAATTGATGCATCCGAAGTATGTAGTCATTGTGTAAGGCAGATAAAAATACGCTCGTATGCATAAAACAAATGTATGTTTTTCTAAACCCGGAAGTTTATTAAAGACAAAGAAGCTTGCATTTTCGTCTTTTGCTAGAAAATAATGAGATTTTATTATCAGAAGAATTAAGTGTAAAACATCTAAAGAAAATATTTATCTGATTGAAAAATGCAGAAAAAAAATGCATTGTCATAAAAAAGATAAACTAATAACACATATGTAGCTTTCTTGATATCATTTGTATCAGGTTCATTGTATCTTGTACTTGATAATTTAATTCTTAAATTACATTTGGATAAAGTGTTATCGTAAAATCGTTTGATGTCATTAAATTAGATTGATTAGTATTATTTAGCAGTACCTCAAAATTGTTAAATAAGATATATATTATTTGTACACACAAAATACTACCGGTTTTTTCTAGATTAGAAACGTTCATTGAACCCCGAACATGTCTTGTCTTAAAAAAAAATTCACCTTCCCGTGGTTGTCATCAATTCATTCAAGTGTTTTGCAAACGATTTGCACATGAAGACAATGACTTTATTGTTTAGTACAAATGAATGAATGACCTACCGAAACAATATGTATTGTACAGACAACACTCATTTTTCGTCAAAAATTTATTAAGATTATTTTATACTATGCTGTAAAAAACATTAAGTATTAGAAGGTATATTTCTCATAAATGTCAATTTTATGCTGTTTTAAGAAATGGCGAAATTGGTAGAGTTATATGTCTGTAAACTCTTCGTAAATTATTTATATGTTTTTTTAGTTTAAAAGATAAAAAACATGAACTTCAAAACATTTCCTCAATTTCAAAGCAAATACAGGTTTTGGACATAAGAAGAACACATAGTGCAAATTTGATGTTTGATACATGTACTGAACATTTTTGTAACGATTGCTAATTATTAAGCATTTAATAATATATCATTGACAGCTGGGTGCATATGTCACCAAAATATCTTTGAAAACATTAAGTTACGCTACACGTGGTGTTCAAACAAACAAAAGCCTTCTAGTAATGTCATTGTGGTATGCTTTTGTTTCTTTGTGATACCGAAGTAAAATTCTAAAAAAAATATATCTAGCATGCGAGAATGTTTTGACAAGCTTAAAATAGTTTTATCTTCCAGATAGCTCGACTTTTAAGGCGGGTTTTGGTTGGCGGTTTTATTGTGTTGTGTTTTTATCATGTTGTCGTATCATATACATTATTCAATTTTGGGACTGTTTTCTGGGATATTTACATTCATAGGCCTTATTGGTACTTTTTTACTCCAAATCGAAAATGTTTATTTAAAGAATCTTGTGTTTTGTATTGTCTGATTATAAACACTCAAAAAGTGTGTAAAGGTAAACTATATCTTACAAAGAATGTAATGACTGTAAATTGTCAAATGTCCCATTCCTTATCATCAGCAGCTGGTTTATAGCAAGATGTCTATAATAAAACAAAAGTAGTTAATAGTAAAGTACACAGGCAAAATGTGGACTGCGTTTAACGTGCGTCTGACTTACGTTAAACGCATGTCATCTGACGCATATTAAATTGGCGTTTCTAACCGCGTACGTTTGACGCACGTTAAAAAATATCTTGGCAATATTTTTAATTCATAATAAAACACACTAAATAAATTACTGTCTAATTTCATACATTGTAGGAAACTATACGTCTGACGTATGGTAAACGTATGTTGGACGCACGTTCAAAAAACGTCATCTGATATATGTGTTGACAATTATTTGATGTACGTTTACCATACGGCGGTGGAAACATATGTTTAACGTACGTTTATACGATATGTTTGACGCACATATAACAAACGTACGTCAGATGTATGTCTAAAATTTGGCTGTGAAATCCATGATTATTTAAAAGGCACCAGTGAAGAAATTGCAAAATATTTCTATAAGTTAGTCTTTGTAATAATCAACATCATAATGTACGGTATGACATTGTTTTAAACAGTTACCTGATGATTAGTCATTTAAAAAAATCAAATATGTTAGTTGCATGTATGACTTAGTAGCATGTTAAATGCCACAATAGCCGTTAACGTATTGCAGACCCAATTCATTCAGTTATTTCCCGTTTTTCCATCAGATCATAATTTTCAAAAGGTAAAATGGCATCGATGTTTTGTGTAAAACATTTTTTATGCCTACGGTTAGTTAGGGCTCTAGTGCATCCATTTGATTTTTGATACACTATACTCTTCCCATTTCCTTTAAATCCATAAACCTTTTTTCGTACAATTTGTCATTTGAGTAGAATATTTTGTAGGAGATTGTATTGTAAAAAATGTTGTAGATCTACCCAGAGACTATATTTTTGATAACTGGTATGCCCTGTACGGAGTAATTTCATGTGGGGAGTATAACGACTTCCAAGATAGAGCTACAAGACCAACAAGCAAATTTTTAACACAGGGGTACGTTGCTCCTTGGTTGTTTTCATCACTCAAAAAAATTTACGGAAGACATCATGTGCTCGTAGACATAAACGAGATTTCTATCTCTCAAATGAGCACAGATGTTGGTTTGACGTAGACTTTTGTAAAGTGATCCTTTCCAAATATGTCCAAAACTAAATTGGTCTTTGGCAACTTGATGAGTGTGTTAAAGCAAGCAGAGCTGCTAACTCTGAGCACCTGAGTACACTATCGCTAAGACTTGAGTTCACGTTGCTGAATGCGGTATTGTTGTTAATCGTGTGTTTTTGTTGCTGTGTGGTTAGATTCGTTGTGGTTTTTTTTATTACCGATTTTGTTTTTGTCTTTTCGGTAAAATATTTGATTACCACTTTGGTACACCTATGCTTCTTTCAAGCCATATATTGAGCCTGTTGTTAATATCTAAAATGTGTTGATTGATAAATTGATTTATTAATTGATTGGTTGCTGTTTGCTTAATGACTAGTCGACAGTATTTCAATAAAAATAAGGACAACGCATTGAAACATCAAATTTAATTGTGTAAACCCACACAGTATGCAGCAATCATAACACAGACCCATGTATGTCATACAAACTGGGCAAATGCATGACCACACACCAGACAGAAAAGAACCTCACAAAAGAGGCCAACGTACCCTTAGCTCACCATCGACAAATGCACCAAGAAAATGATGCAACCCTTGGCATTTTTTAATCAATACAGAACCTTTAACTATAGTGGCTGACAATGAAGAACCCTTATTTGAATTGGACAAACAAGGAAATCTTATCTGAGTGAGATGGCCTACGCTTATCCAGTTTTACAAAGAATACGATTTGTCGAAAATACAAGGCTATCTGGTTGAACCTACACACACTAATATGAAAATGAAATTATGAAGAAGAGGAAACGGTGCTAAAATGGCAATCGGGAAGGGAACTTGTTTAAAACTGATTGATGGGTAGTAACCTGCATGGGGTTTAACAGATATTTATTGTGTAACAGCCAGGGTTCTTCAAAATGCGAGGAATTATTGTTTGAAAAATCTTACAGTATGGCAAGAGCTGTCAGATTGTGAAACGTCCATTCTTCTATCACCGAAAGCTTATTGTTGTTAAGATACCTGTCCAAATATAGGAGTAATTTCGGCCAAAAAAAACTAGTCTAACCCCGCCACATTGTATATGTGCCTGTCCTAAGCTAGGAATCCTTGTCAAAGCTTTTGTTTGACCCTGTCAACTCTCTGTTTTTTGTTGTATGTCCAGAAATGGGTCTTTCGTTGAAAATCTAGGGAATTGTTTGAATCTTATATATTATAATTTTAGTATTTGGCGATGCAAGACAGCGGGCAGTGATAACAACTCGGGCAACGCTTTTGATTTTTTTCGCAATGACAAAGGGTGAGACGATCGACCTTTGTCAAATTTTGGCCAACTATCATTACTTGTATTTTGTCGCTTGAAAGAACCTGGTGCATGTTGATCGTCACTATAACTTAAAACAAATGTTTCTTTTTAAATTATAACATTAACTTGTTGTTTTTTATGGTTTTTTTTGGGATACCATGATGAATGAAAGTAACTTCACTGTATTGTTCTCCGCCTGCTATGGAGTGCCAACAGGGGCGATGCTGCTATACAACGGGTGTCCTGTTGAAAGCATTGTGCCAGGGGTAACCCGGCGTTACAACTCTCCGGAATCAACATCCACACGATTGACCCATGAGCCACTGCTTTCTGTAGAGCATTACTGATGTCAGGTGAATAGTTTCAAATATCACAGAAAGAACGCTTAAAATAAAATGAGATGGTGCTTTACAGGGCTTGGCGTGACCAGCTGGTTGATCAGACCGAGCCAAATCTGACCGCCTGTCTAGGAGAAGTAAGGATCCCGTCCTCCCTCGACACAGGTCGCAACACACGGCAAACATGTTGACCCGTTTAGTCGCTTCTTACGACAAGCTTTACGGGCGGCTGTGGGACTATTCTTTTCATACCCGGTTCCCGCACGGGGGTGAAGGATAATTGAATGTAAAAGTGAAATATAATGGACAATGTGAATATCTCAAATTGTATGTCGTAGAAAGTCGTGGACCAGCTTTGTTTGGTCAAGATTGGCTCAAGAACATAAATCTTGAATGGAAAATGTTAAAATGGATTAACAAATTGTCATTGTCTGGGAATATAAGTGAACGCATAGATTCATTGTTGAAGGAATACTGAGCCGTATATAAAAATAAAATTGGATGTGTTACCGATTTGAAGGCTTATCTTACGCTTAAGAAGGATGCCGCTCCGAAATTTGTCAAAGCACTACCTGTTCCGATCTCGATTAAATCACAAGTAGAAAGTGTGCTTGCCAACCTGGAAAAAGAAGGAGTTATTTCCAAGGTGGATACTAGTGCATAGGCATCACCAATTGTTGCGGTGATGAAACCGAATGGATCTTTTCGAATCTTCGGAGATTTCAAGTGTACTGTAAATTCAATGCTGAATATCGATCAATATCTACTACCTCGGATAGATAAAATATTTGCAACACTTGCTGGTGGACAGAAGTTTACGAAGTAAGACTTACGCCAAGCATACTTGCATCTAGATCTAGGTTGGATGACGAGTAAAAAGTTTTGACAACGATAAATACACATAAAAGACTGTACCGTTATAACAAACTAACGTTTGGAAGAGCGTCAGCCCCAGCGATATGGCAAAGGACCATTGATTAATACTTAGCGGACTAAGTGGTGTTCAATGCATGTTGGACAATATGATTATCACCAGAAGCAATTATGAAAAAACACTTGAAGAACTTACGAAATGCTCTACAAAGACTTCAGAATGTAGGATTACATGTAAATACGGACAAATGCTACTACATTTAAAAAATTAGTCTATTGTGGACATGAAATTGGCGCAGAAGGACTTAGAAAAACGCCAAAGTGACAGCCGTCATTGAAACCTTAATTCCGAGCAATCTGAAGGAAACCTGTGTGTTTCTTGGATTTGAAAATTATTAACATAACTTTTTTTACCAGACTGCGCAACGGTATTGAAAACCGCTCAAACAATGACACACAAGTGTGGGATAAAGCGTTAAATGACAATAAGACAATAATTACGTCTGATCAAGTGTTAACTCATTATAATCCAAATTTACCAGTGAAATTAGCCTCTGATGCTCTATCTGTAGGAATTTAGTTATTTTATCTCACGTTATGCCAGATGGGTCTGAAAGACCTATTGCTTTTTCATCACGAAGTCTTAGGAAATCAGAACAGAACTTTGCGCAAATTCAGAAAGAAGCTCTAAGTATCGTGTACGGAGTGAAGAAATTTCGATCCTGTATTGCAGGAAATTCCCCCCACATCACAGATCATCGACCACTGACAACAGTCTTTTACCCAGAAAAGTCAACGCCAGTCACGACAGCTTCTCGTTCGTCGCGTTACGCAATATTTCTGTCGGAATTTCACTACGATATTGAATATAAAAGTACGAGGAAACACACGAATGCCGATGCATTGTCGAAACTTCCACTACGAAATAAAATTAAAGATGCAGTGAATGGAGATGATGTGTTTCATATGTCGCAAATCGAAGAGCTACCAATTAACAGTGATGAAATTTGGCTCGAAAGATAAAGTATAAGCTTCGGTACTGAATCAAACGATGAATGGCTGAGAAAACAGTGAAAATGTACTGTTGAAACCATACTATCATCGTTGAAAGGAAATAAGTGCTAGTCATGGATGTTTATTATGGGGAATTCGAGTGATAATTCAAGATAAATTCACGAAACAAGTTCTGAATCTTCTTCATAGAGTCGTAAGAATGAAATCATTAGCCAGAAGTCATGTCTGGTGGCCGGAAATAGATAATGATATCGAGATGTTAGTAAAAAGTTGTATGGTATGTCAGAAAGTACAACACGCACTGTCACTTGTACCGTTACACCCATGGGAGTGGCTCGAGACTCCGTGGTAACGTGTTCATGTGGATTTTGCCGAACCATTTATGAACTGAATGGTTTTTTTTGTAATGGCAGACGCACACATTAAGTGGCCAGAGATTTATGAAATGAAATCGATAAACGCTTGCCATCAATGTAATGAGATTAGTTTTTGCCCGAAATGGAGTACCAGCGGAGATTGTTAGTGACAATGGACCAACTTTTACATCCGGTGAATTCAATAGATTTATGAAAAGAAATGGAATTAAACATACGAGATCAGCACCGTATCATCCTGCAACCAATGGACTAATGGAGATATTTATTCCAATTTTTAAACAATCAATGAAAGCTATGAAATTCGAAAATGCCGACTTCAACAAGAAACTTTCTAACTTTGTTGACCTACAGGCAGACTCCGCACTCTACTATTCAAGACACACCGTCGAAACTTTTTATTGAAAGAGAACTTAAGTCAAGAATAAATCTTCTAAAGCCGAACATTAAGAACACTGTTCGTAAGCATCAAGACAAATCTTGTGAAACTCGTGAAGGAAAAATGGAAAGACAATTTGAAGTTGGAGAAAGAGTCAAAGCTAGAGACTATCGTGGGCAGGAGCAACGGAAAATGGAGTTGTAAGTGAACGCGAAGGACCATTAATGTACAAAGTTCAAACTGACAATGGACGATCACAGAGAAGACATACAGAACAACTCAAATCAACAAACGGTAGAGAAACTGCACAAGATGACACACAAGACAACAACGACAACGAACACGATGAAAAAGTGCGAGAGTATCCAAGCGAAGTTAAGCCGCGCTATCAAACACGTGAACGCAGACCTCAAAAAAAGACTCGTAAATGAAATGTAAAAATCAAGTAGGACTTTAGAACTTTACGTTAAAAAGGCATAAATATCCTTGTAAAGTTATAAACAGACACAAGTCTGTGCTTGTATGAAAATGAAGATATTGTAAATTGCATGTTCTATTTTCTATTCCTTAATTTTCTTATTTCAATTGAAAGTTTATTTACATTTCAATTCCGTGTGAACGATTACTTTTTATACGGAGGAAATATAGTGTATTGACATTTGCAATCATTTGATCTTCTTATCACAACATTCTCAAGAAAGACATTACTCTGATTAATCTTTTCACAGCAGCAATTCATTAAAATATCTTATGTACCATGAACTGGTCAGTTTAACTAATATTGACCACATTGTAAAGTAATTATCATTCTTGGGAAAGTCTGACCGCTCTGCACGTGTTATCTATCCTCTTCCTTCAGCTTGCATCGTATCATGAAATCAGTCTTAGTAAATGTAGATTAGTAAACAGACGTTTTTTTGTTATTTTATTCAGTTAGTGTAATAGTTTGAACCCACAAAAATGACTTAAACATTAAAATACAAAACAAATCTATACCATATTTTAAATCCACATAATTATGTTTGTATGTATGATTTATTTGCATGTTAAATTCCACAATAAGCCGTTAGCGCATGGCAGATCAAATTCTTTCAGTTGATACACATTTTCCTTTTCGTATATCACAGTTGATTCGTTACTCCAGAGCTTGCGGGAATTACATCGATTTCCTTGGAAGAGCGTCACGTTTAACACAGAAGTAGCTGACAGAGGGTCCTATTGCTCCACGGTTGCTGTCTTCACTCAAGAAATTTTACGGTAGACACCGTGCACTCATAGGCAAATATGGGATTTCTATCTCTCAAATGAGTGCAGGTGTTGGTTTGTCGTAGAAATTTGTTTTATCTTCTTTACCGGATTTGACACACTGAATTTGAAAATAGCACCACGACGGGTGTGCTATAACAGACCAAAAACCGCTAACTCTTCCGAATCACCCGAGTTCAATCTTGTCACGACTTGCGTTGTTGATTTCCAATCGGTTGGTTCTGTGTTTCTTCGTGCGGTTTTTGTTCGTGTTTACCGGTTTCGTCGTTGCCCTTTCGGATTTTTGACACTCGAATGCCCCATTGGTGCCTCTTTAATTCTTCCATCAGCTCATAACTTTCAAAAGGTCATATCATGGCATCGATGTTTTGTATGAAATGCTTTTTTATGCCTACGGTTAGGGCTCTCATGCATCCTATTTGACTCTTCATCAACTATGCTCTTCCCATTTTCTTTAAATCCATAAATCTTTTTACTTACAAGATAAATAAATGAATGGTGAAGCCATATTAAAAAGGTAAAAACCAAATAAGAAATATGAATAAATGAAACCTTTAAAACAACTAAAACAGGAATGCCCGAATTTTCGGACATAAAGTCCTTCTTCAGGGGCTAAAAGGTAAAAGAAGTTGACACATCGACTGACGAGGGCAGAATGACATAAAAAATGACTCGAAGAACATCACATGATATCTTAATCCTGAATTGATGACTAAATAATAGATATTAAGAAAAGGTCTGTCTTTTTACTTTTATACCAAAGGATTGAAAAGTGCATAACAAGAGGCTCCCAGGAGCCTGAATCGCTCACCTGATATATGTGCCTGGAGTAAAGGCTATTAGGCAAAATCTATTTGACATTGAAAGGGTCATAAGTTTAATAAGGGGGTCATCTGACAATATGGTGGATCTTAAGGTGCTGATCACTTTAATCTCAATTAAAATTCAAAAATCTGTCACCGTTTTTGAGTTATTAGCAAAAAAATGCAGTTTACCCCTATGTTCTATTTTTAGCCACAGCGGCCATGTATTACGACCAATCAAAAATCCCCACATCAGTTCTATACACCTAATGCTAATAAACAACTATACCAAGTTTGGTTCCATTTGAACTAAAAGTATCAGAGGAGTTAACGTTTTCAATGTAATGAGGAAATGCTGTTAAAATGCTCAATTTTGACGTTCTAAGGGCAATAACTCCTGAAAGGAAAGGTCCTTCAACGTTGACCCTATTACATATTTTGTAGATCTTGATGTGCTTAACAATATGCAATTTAAATTTCTCAAATATCTCGTAAAGTTGTCAAGATATTGAGCTAAACAGGTGCAAAATTTTCCAAAAATCCACAAAAAGGGCAATAACTCCTACATGGGTCGGTGGATTTTCTTCAAAATTTCAGAGCTGGTAGATCTTGAGGTGCTGATCACTTTTGTTCCCAATCAAAATTTTGTAATCTGTTACCGTTTTAGAGTTATTTGCAAAAAACTTCCATTTACCTCTATGTTCTATTTTTAGCCACAGCGGCCATGTTTTACGACCAATAAAAAATCCCCACATCAGTTCTATACACCTAATGCTTATAAACAGGTTCCATTTGGACTTAAAGTGTCAGAGGAGTTAACGTTTTCAATGTAATGAGGAAATGCTGTTAAAATGCTAAATTTTGACGTTCTAAGGGCAATAACTCCTAAAAGGAAAGGTCCTACAACGTTGACCTTGTTACATATTTTGTAGATCTTGGTGTGCTTAACAATATGCATTTTAAATTTCTCAAATATCTAGTATAGTTTTCAAGATATTGAGCTAAACAGGTGCAGAATTTGCAAAAAATCCACAACAAGAGGCTCCCAGGAGCCTGAATCGCTCACCTGATATATGTGCCTGAAGTAAAGGTTTTTGGCAAAATCTATTTGACGTTGAAAGGGTCATTAGTTTAATAAGGGGGTCATCTGACAATATGGTGGATCTTAAGGTGCTGATCACTTTTGTTCGCAATCAAAATCTAAAAATCTGTCACCCTTTTTGAGTTATTAGCAAAAAAATGCAGTTTAACCTAATGTTCTATTTTTAGCCACAGCGGCCATATTTTACAACCAATCAAAAATCCCCACATCAGTTCTATACACCTAATGCTAATAAACAACTATACCAAGTTTGGTTCCTTTTGGACTTGAACTGTCAGAGGAGTTAACGTTTTCAATGTAATGAGGAAATGCTGTTAAAATGCTCAATTTTGACGTTCTAAGGGCAATAACTCCTAAACGGAAAGGTCCTACAACGTTGACCCTATAACATATTTTGTAGATCTTGATGTGCTTAACAATATGCCATTTAAATTTCTCGAATATCTTGAAACGTTGTCAAGATATTGAGCTAAACAGGTGCAAAATTTGCAAAAAATCCACAAAAAGGGCAATAACTCCTACATGGGTCGTTGGATTTTCTTCAATATTTCAGAGCTGGTAGATCTTCAGGTGCTGATCACTTTTGTTTCCAATCAAAATTGTAAAATCTGTCACTGTTTTTGAGTTATTTGCAAAAAACTTCCATTTACCTCTATGTTCTATTTTTAGCCACAGCGGCCATGTTTTACGACCAATCAAAAATCCCCACATCAGTTCTATACACCTAATGCTTATAAACAACTATACCAAGTTTGGTTCCATTTGGACTTAAAGTGTTAGAGGAGTTAACGTTTTCAATGTAATGAGGAAATGCTGTTAAAATGCTAAATTTTGACGTTCTAAGGGCAATAACTCCTAAAAAGAAAGGTCCTACAACGTTGACCCTGTTACATATTTTGTAGATCTTGGTGTGCTTAACAATATGCAATTTAAATTTCTCAAATATCTAGTATAGTTTTCAAGATATTGAGCTAAACAGGTGCAAAATTTGCAAAAAATCCACAACAAGAGGCTCCCAGGAGCCTGAATCGCTCACCTGATATATGTGCCTAAAGTAAAGGTTTTTAGGCAAAATCTATTTGACGTTGAAAGGGTCATAAGTTTAATAAGGGGGTCATCTGACAATATGGTGGATCTGAATGTGCTGATCACTTTTGTTCTCAATCAAAATCTAAAAATCTGTCACCCTTTTTGAGTTATTAGCAAAAAAATGCAGTTTAACCTAATGTTCTATTTTTAGCCACAGCGGCCATATTTTACAACCAATCAAAAATCCCCACATCAGTTCTATACACCTAATGCTAATAAACAACTATACCAAGTTTGGTTCCTTTTGGACTTGAACTGTCAGAGGAGTTAACGTTTTCAATGTAATGAGGAAATGCTGTTAAAATGCTCAATTTTGACGTTCTAAGGGCAATAACTCCTAAACGGAAAGGTCCTACAACGTTGACCCTATAACATATTTTGTAGATCTTGATGTGCTTAACAATATGCCATTTAAATTTCTCGAATATCTTGAAAAGTTGTCAAGATATTGAGCTAAACAGGTGCAAAATTTGCAAAAAATCCACAAAAAGGGCAATAACTCCTACATGGGTCGTTGGATTTTCTTCAATATTTCAGAGCTGGTAGATCTTCAGGTGCTGATCACTTTTGTTTCCAATCAAAATTGTAAAATCTGTCACTGTTTTTGAGTTATTTGCAAAAAACTTCCATTTACCTCTATGTTCTATTTTTAGCCACAGCGGCCATGTTTTACGACCAATCAAAAATCCCCACATCAGTTCTATACACCTAATGCTTATAAACAACTATACCAAGTTTGGTTCCATTTGAACTAAAAGTATCAGAGGAGTTAACGTTTTCAATGTAATGAGGAAATGCTGTTAAAATGCTCAATTTTGACGTTCTAAGGGCAATAACTCCTGAAAGGAAAGGTCCTTCAACGTTGACCCTATTACATATTTTGTAGATCTTGATGTGCTTAACAATATGCAATTTAAATTTCTCAAATATCTCGTAAAGTTGTCAAGATATTGAGCTAAACAGGTGCAAAATTTTCCAAAAATCCACAAAAAGGGCAATAACTCCTACATGGGTCGGTGGATTTTCTTCAAAATTTCAGAGCTGGTAGATCTTGAGGTGCTGATCACTTTTGTTCCCAATCAAAATTTTGTAATCTGTTACCGTTTTAGAGTTATTTGCAAAAAACTTCCATTTACCTCTATGTTCTATTTTTAGCCACAGCGGCCATGTTTTACGACCAATAAAAAATCCCCACATCAGTTCTATACACCTAATGCTTATAAACAACTATACCAAGTTTGGTTCCATTTGGACTTAAAGTGTCAGAGGAGTTAACGTTTTCAATGTAATGAGGAAATGCTGTTAAAATGCTAAATTTTGACGTTCTAAGGGCAATAACTCCTAAAAGGAAAGGTCCTACAACGTTGACCTTGTTACATATTTTGTAGATCTTGGTGTGCTTAACAATATGCATTTTAAATTTCTCAAATATCTAGTATAGTTTTCAAGATATTGAGCTAAACAGGTGCAGAATTTGCAAAAAATCCACAACAAGAGGCTCCCAGGAGCCTGAATCGCTCACCTGATATATGTGCCTGAAGTAAAGGTTTTTGGCAAAATCTATTTGACGTTGAAAGGGTCATTAGTTTAATAAGGGGGTCATCTGACAATATGGTGGATCTTAAGGTGCTGATCACTTTTGTTCGCAATCAAAATCTAAAAATCTGTCACCCTTTTTGAGTTATTAGCAAAAAAATGCAGTTTAACCTAATGTTCTATTTTTAGCCACAGCGGCCATATTTTACAACCAATCAAAAATCCCCACATCAGTTCTATACACCTAATGCTAATAAACAACTATACCAAGTTTGGTTCCTTTTGGACTTGAACTGTCAGAGGAGTTAACGTTTTCAATGTAATGAGGAAATGCTGTTAAAATGCTCAATTTTGACGTTCTAAGGGCAATAACTCCTAAACGGAAAGGTCCTACAACGTTGACCCTATAACATATTTTGTAGATCTTGATGTGCTTAACAATATGCCATTTAAATTTCTCGAATATCTTGAAACGTTGTCAAGATATTGAGCTAAACAGGTGCAAAATTTGCAAAAAATCCACAAAAAGGGCAATAACTCCTACATGGGTCGTTGGATTTTCTTCAATATTTCAGAGCTGGTAGATCTTCAGGTGCTGATCACTTTTGTTTCCAATCAAAATTGTAAAATCTGTCACTGTTTTTGAGTTATTTGCAAAAAACTTCCATTTACCTCTATGTTCTATTTTTAGCCACAGCGGCCATGTTTTACGACCAATCAAAAATCCCCACATCAGTTCTATACACCTAATGCTTATAAACAACTATACCAAGTTTGGTTCCATTTGGACTTAAAGTGTTAGAGGAGTTAACGTTTTCAATGTAATGAGGAAATGCTGTTAAAATGCTAAATTTTGACGTTCTAAGGGCAATAACTCCTAAAAAGAAAGGTCCTACAACGTTGACCCTGTTACATATTTTGTAGATCTTGGTGTGCTTAACAATATGCAATTTAAATTTCTCAAATATCTAGTATAGTTTTCAAGATATTGAGCTAAACAGGTGCAAAATTTGCAAAAAATCCACAACAAGAGGCTCCCAGGAGCCTGAATCGCTCACCTGATATATGTGCCTAAAGTAAAGGTTTTTAGGCAAAATCTATTTGACGTTGAAAGGGTCATAAGTTTAATAAGGGGGTCATCTGACAATATGGTGGATCTGAATGTGCTGATCACTTTTGTTCTCAATCAAAATCTAAAAATCTGTCACCCTTTTTGAGTTATTAGCAAAAAAATGCAGTTTAACCTAATGTTCTATTTTTAGCCACAGCGGCCATATTTTACAACCAATCAAAAATCCCCACATCAGTTCTATACACCTAATGCTAATAAACAACTATACCAAGTTTGGTTCCTTTTGGACTTGAACTGTCAGAGGAGTTAACGTTTTCAATGTAATGAGGAAATGCTGTTAAAATGCTCAATTTTGACGTTCTAAGGGCAATAACTCCTAAACGGAAAGGTCCTACAACGTTGACCCTATAACATATTTTGTAGATCTTGATGTGCTTAACAATATGCCATTTAAATTTCTCGAATATCTTGAAAAGTTGTCAAGATATTGAGCTAAACAGGTGCAAAATTTGCAAAAAATCCACAAAAAGGGCAATAACTCCTACATGGGTCGTTGGATTTTCTTCAATATTTCAGAGCTGGTAGATCTTCAGGTGCTGATCACTTTTGTTTCCAATCAAAATTGTAAAATCTGTCACTGTTTTTGAGTTATTTGCAAAAAACTTCCATTTACCTCTATGTTCTATTTTTAGCCACAGCGGCCATGTTTTACGACCAATCAAAAATCCCCACATCAGTTCTATACACCTAATGCTTATAAACAACTATACCAAGTTTGGTTCCATTTGGACTTAAAGTGTCAGAGGAGTTAACGTTTTCAATGTAATGAGGAAATGCTGTTAAAATGCTAAATTTTGACGTTCTAAGGGCAATAACTCCTAAAAGGAAAGGTGCTACAACGTTGACCCTGTTACATATTTTGTAGATCTTGGTGTGCTTAACAATATGCAATTTAAATTTCTCAAATATCTAGTATAGTTTTCAAGATATTGAGCTAAACAGGTGCAAAATTTGCAAAAAATCCACAACAAGAGGCTCCCAGGAGCCTGAATCGCTCACCTGATATATGTGCCTAAAGTAAAGGTTTTTAGGCAAAATCTATTTGACGTTGAAAGGGTCATAAGTTTAATAAGGGGTTCATCTGACAATATGGTGGATCTGAATGTGCTGATCACTTTTGTTCTCAATCAAAATCTAAAAATCTGTCACCCTTTTTGAGTTATTAGCAAAAAAAATGCAGTTTAACCTAATGTTCTATTTTTAGCCACAGCGGCCATATTTTACAACCAATCAAAAATCCCCACATCAGTTCTATACACCTAATGCTAATAAACAACTATACCAAGTTTGGTTCCTATTGGACTTGAACTGTCAGAGGAGTTAACGTTTTCAATGTAATGAGGAAATGCTGTTAAAATGCTCAATTTTGACGTTCTAAGGGCAATAACTCCTAAACGGAAAGGTCCTACAACGTTGACCCTATAACATATTTGGTAGATCTTGATGTGCTTAACAATATGCCATTTAAATTTCTCGAATATCTTGAAAAGTTGTCAAGATATTGAGCTAAACAGGTGCAAAATTTGCAAAAAATCCACAAAAAGGGCAATAACTCCTACATGGGTCGTTGGATTTTCCTCAATATTTCAGAGCTGGTAGATCTTCAGGTGCTGATCACTTTTGTTTCCAATCAAAATTGTAAAATCTGTCACCGTTTTTGAGTTATTTGCAAAAAACTGCCATTTACCCCTATGTTCTATTTTTAGCCACAGCAGCCATATTTTACGACCAATCAAAAATCCCCACATCAGTTCTATACACCTAATGCTAATAAACAACTATACCAAGTTTGGTTCCAATTGGACTTGAACTGTCAGAGGAGTTAACGTTTTCAATGTAATGAGGAAATGCTGTTAAAATGCTAAATTTTGACGTTCTAAGGGCAATAACTCCTGAAAGGAAAGGTCCTTCAACGTTGACCCTATTACATATTTTGTAGATCTTGATGTGCTTAACAATATGCAATTTAAATTTCTCAAATATCTCGTAAAGTTGTCAAGATATTGAGCTAAACAGGTGCAAAATTTTCCAAAAATCCACAAAAAGGGCAATAACTCCTACATGGGTCGGTGGATTTTCTTCAATATTTCAGAGCTGGTAGATCTTGAGGTGTTGATCACTTTTGTTCCCAATCAAAATTTTAAAATCTGTCACTGTTTTTGAGTTATTAGCAAAAAACTGCCATTTACCTCTATGTTCTAATTTTAGCCGCAGCTGCCATATTTTACGACCAATCGAAAATCCCCACATCAGTTCTATACACCTAATGCTAATAAACAACTATACCAAGTTTGGTTCCATTTGGACTTAAAGTGTCAGAGGAGTTAACGTTTTCAATGTAATGAGGAAATGCTGTTAAAATGCTCAATTTTGACGTTCTAAGGGCAATAACTCCTAAAAGGAAAGGTCCTACAACATTGACCCTATTACATATTTTGTAGATCTTGATGTGCTTAACAATATGCAATTTAAATTTCTCAAATATCTAGTATAGTTTTCAAGATATTGAGCTAAACAGGTGCAAAATTTGCAAAAAACCCACAAAAAGGTCAATAACTCCTACATGGGTTGTTGGATTTTCTTCCAAATTTCAGAGCTGGTAGATTTTGAGGTGCTGATCACTTTTGTATCCAATCAAAATTTTGTAATCTGTTACCGTTTTAGAGTTATTTGCAAAAAACTGCCATTTACCTCTATGTTCTATTTTTAGCCACAGCGGCCATGTTTTACGACCAATCAAAAATCCCCACATCAGTTCTATACACCTAATGCTTATAAACAACTATACCAAGTTTGGTTCCATTTGGACTTAAAGTGTCAGAGGAGTTAACGTTTTCAATGTAATGAGGAAATGCTGTTAAAATGCTAAATTTTGACGTTCTAAGGGCAATAACTCCTAAAAGGAAAGGTCCTACAACGTTGACCTTTTTACATATTTTGTAGATCTTGGTGTGCTTAACAATATGCAATTTAAATTTCTCAAATATCTAGTATAGTTTTCAAGATATTGAGCTAAACAGGTGCAAACTTTGCAAAAAATCCACAACAAGAGGCTCCCAGGAGCCTGAATCGCTCACCTGATATATGTGCCTGAAGTAAAGGTTTTTAGGCAAAATCTATTTGACGTTGAAAGGGTCATAAGTTTAATAAGGGGGTCATCTGACAATATGGTGGATCTTAAGGTGCTGATCATTTTTGTTCTCAATCAAAATCTAAAAATCTGTCACCCTTTTTGAGTTATTAGCAAAAAAATGCAGTTTAACCTAATGTTCTATTTTTAGCCACAGCGGCCATATTTTACAACCAATCAAAAATCCCCACATCAGTTCTATACACCTAACGCTAATAAACAAATATACCAAGTTTGGTTCCTATTGGACTTGAACTGTCAGAGGAGTTAACGTTTTCAATGTAATGAGGAAATGATGTTAAAATGCTCAATTTTGACGTTCTAAGGGCAATAACTCCTAAAAGGAAAGGTCCTACAACGTTGACCCTATAACATATTTTGTAGATCTTGATGTGCTTAACAATATGCCATTTAAATTTCTCGAATATCTTGTAAAGTTGTCAAGATATTGAGCTAAACAGGTGGAAAATTTGCAAAAAATCCACAAAAAGGGCAATAACTCCTACATGGGCCGTTGGATTTTCTTCAATATTTCAGAGCTGGTAGATCTTTAGGTGCTGATCACTTTTGTATCCAATCAAAATTGTAAAATCTGTCACCGTTTTTGAGTTATTTGCAAAAAACTGCCATTTACCCCTATGTTCTATTTTTAGCCACAGCGGCCATATTTTACGACCAATCAAAAATCCCCACATCAGTTTTATACACCTAATGCTAATAAACAACTATACCAAGTTTGGTTCCAATTGGACTTGAACTGTCAGTGGAGTTAACGTTTTCAATGCAATGAGGAAATGCTGTTAAAATGCTCAATTTTGACGTTTTAAGGGCAATAACTCCTAAAAGGAAAGGTTCTACTACGTTGACTCTATTACATATTTTGTAGATCTTGATGTGCTTAACAATATGCAATTTAAATTTCTCAAATATCTTGTATAGTTTTCAAGATATTGAGCTAAACAGGTGCAAAATTTGCAAAACATCCACAAAAAGGGCAATAACTCCTACATGGGTTTTTGGATTATCTTCAAAATTTCAGGGTAGGTAGATCTTGAGGTGCTGATCACTTTTACCTTGCCAGAATTTTGATATCTGTAGCCGTTTTTGAGTTATTTGCAAAAAACCTGCATTTTACCCCTATGTTCTATTTTTAGCCACGGCGGCCATGTTTTACGACGAATGAAAAATCCCCACATCAGTTCTAAGCACCGAATGCTAATGATCAACCATACCAAGTTTGGTTTCAATTGGACTTATGGTGTCAGAGGAGTTAACGTTTTTAAAAGTTTACGGACGACGGACGACGGACGACGGACGGACGACGGACGACGGACGACGGACGACGGACGGACGACGGACGCCAAGTGATGACAATAGCTCACATGACCCTGAGCTAAAAAGGGCAATAACTCCTACATGGGTTGTTGGATTTTCTTCAAAATTTCAGGGTAGGTAGATCTTGAGGTGCTGATCACTTTTACCCTGCCAGAATTTTGATATCTGTAGCCGTTTTTGAGTTATTTGCAAAAAACTGCATTTTACCCCTATGTTCTATTTTTAGCCATGGCGGCCATGTTTTACGACGAATCGTAAATTCCCACATCAGTTCAAAGCACCAAATGCTAATAAACAACCATACCAAGTTTGGTTGCAATTGGACTTATGGTGTCAGAGGAGTTAACGTTTTAAAAAGTTTACGGACGACGGACAACGGACGACGGACGGACGACGGACGCCAAGTGATGACAATAGCTCACACGACCCTTCGGGTCAGGTGAGCTAAAAAGCTGATTATTCTTTACTCAAGAAACTGTCTTTGTTTTTCGCCTGTGCATGTTTCAAGGAGAAATGTTACCTGCATATCCTTGACGCTATGGTTTGGCATGAAAAGTGCTGGCCGACTGGGCAATCGTCGCATTTGAGAACACTTCTCCTGTGTTCAGCAAATCTGTCACCCAGTCTACGATAGGTTTCTCCTACGTAATTTTAAGGCACTTAGCACACAGCGGATGGCGTAAATGACATTTTCGGAGATGCAAGTAAAACCGTTCTTCAACTTGAAAGTGTTGGAGGGGCCAACTATCTCGCCAGTCTCCCAGGTAAAGGCACATGTGACACAGATGGATCCACCACAACCCCTGGTGCCTGAAAAGTCAGAGCGAGGGCGTCTCTTGGATTTATCAAATGAACTTGAGAGACAAGATGTTGCCTCAAACTCTTAACCTTGCAAAAAGCAGTCAGGGGCGGCGAGTCGAACATTGTCGACATGTGTTCGTCCTTCAAGACGATTGACTTAAAATTGCGCTACAGAATGTCCCGTATAACGATGTTATGAGGGTGGTATGTATTACCAAGGGTATACGGTCATTCTTGCGTCTTGACCTGGGCTCCAAAGCCTTGGATCGTGCCACCCGGGAAACTGAGTCGATAGCTTTATCCAAGATGTTGTTAGGATATCCCCTTTTGACAAAGAATGATTTCAAAGTGCTGCTTTGAACTTTAAAATCACCCTCACTGCTGCAAATACGTTTAAGTCTCAGAAAATTGAGACCTAGGAATGGCATTTTTGCAGGTCCGGGGGTGACAAGATTGATAGTTCAAGTAGCAGTGTGCATCAGTGGGTTTATAGAAAACAGACGTTGCTATTTTGCCATTTTGGATGCTACATTCCAAGTCAAGGAACGAGGGTTTCTCTTGCGAGATGGTAAAGGTTTACTGGATGGCAGGGTGATAGGAAGAGACAAAGCTGATGAACGAGTTCAAATCATCTTCACCGAAAACATTATCTATGTATCGTTTTTGTATAGGTCAGGGACAGGACCAACCTATTCAGAAAACATTTTCTCTTCCAAATATCCAACAAACAGACAGGCGAAACTAGGACCAATCTAAGTGGCCATGGCAACACCGCCAAACTGAGAATAAAACTGAGAATACAGATTGTCTGGTTTAACCTACACACACTAATATAAACATGAAATGGTGTAGTAGAGGTAACGGTGCTACAAGGCCAATCGGGGATGGAAATTTTACTGTCAGTGGAAAATTGGGTGATGGGTAGGAACCTGCATGGGGTTTTACAGATCTTAATCGTGTCGAGACTTGCAATAGCCAGGGTTTTTTAAAATGCGAGAAACATGACATATTTTCCAAACACGGTGCATCAAAGCTTGATGACCTCGGTATTTATTATACCAGGGCTGCTGCATTCAACTGCTTAAAAGTACCTCAGGAATATATTCCAGTTGTTGAGAAAAAACGGCCTAGCCCGATATAACATGTAGGTATCTGAGCGATTATTATTGATATTTTAGCGACAAGGGAATTGCATGTGCTGTTATTATAATTACGTAATGATAAAAAAGACAGTTTACGTATGTTTTTTTTAACTGTAATAATTATTTGATCAATTTATGATTTTTTACCCTACATTTCGAGGTATTTTTTTTATTTAGGTGTTTGATATTGAAAGGCGTAAACTAAAATGTCGCCGTTGACAAGGGTGAAATCAAGTAAATTGTATAAATAGATGTTTTAAAGAAATATAGCTATGACATAAAAAGTTTCTAATTTGATTTATTGCCTTTGACATATAAAATGCAACTGAGATCGATGAATTTTTAGATCGCCAAAACAAGTTTTTATTGTATTGCTTAAATATATACTAGATTTTTGTTTGAAAAATCTTACAGTGTGGTAAGAGCTGTCAGATTGTAGAACGTCCCTTCTTCTATCACCGAAAGCTTATTGTTGTAAAGATACCTGTCCAAATATATAATGAAAACTCTTATTATTTTGTTTGAAAACCATAGCATTTTGATTTATCGCTAAAACAGTTTGTGAATATGGTAAACTGAATAGCATTAAGCTCCTCTTTAATTTACAGTGTGTGAGTATTGTTTTCCGTAAATTGTTCTTGATAGGAAAAACTTTATACATCTCATAATATGAATTTGCTAAAACGTTTTTAAAATATTACCTTAAAATAACTATTGCACATCTCAGGAAATTTGCTAATATTAAAACTAACAAGAATATGCCAATTGTTATTAGAAAAACCATAGCAAATCTGATTTTTTGCTTGACTGAAAGAAAATAATTTTTGGAACATACATGTTATCATTGTTTTCATAAGGATATGCGCACCTTTATTTCTTATATAGAAGATACATGTGTATTAGCAGGAATTCGAATACCACCTATCAAAAATTCAGTTGCAAAAGCGACTCCTTTAATTGCATATCCATTGTCATGACAGTTTTTCACTTTTAAAAATGTTATTAATATTAGGAATGCAGTATATAGATATAAACATCTTACAGCGTTTTCAGCGTCGGTAGATTCCCAAATGCACCATTTTCTATTCTTTCTATTTGACTTGCATGCAAATCTCTGAAAAGAATTGATGCATCCGAAGTATGTAGTCATTGTGTAAGGCAGATTAAAATACGCTCGTATGCATAAAATAAATTAACGTTTTTCTAAACATACACTCTGAAGTTAATTAAAGACAAAAAAGCTAGCATTTTCATCTTTTGCAAGAAAAAAATGATATTTCTATTATTTGAAGAATTAAATGTTAAACATCTAACGAAAATATTTATGCAGAGAAAACCATTGTCATAAAAAAGATTAACTATTTACAAATCCGTAGCTTTCTTGATATCGCCTGTATCAGGTACATTTTATTTTGTACTCGACAACACCTTGATAAAACGTTATCGTAAAATTGTTTGAATTCATAAGGTTAGATTTATAAGTTTTATTTAGCAGTATCTAAAAATGTTCAATTAAATAACTATTATTTTTATACTCGATAAATGCTTTTAGTAACTGCGAGTGTTCTAAAAAAAGTTCCTTTACGCCTCGTTATTCTCGAAGAGTACTCTAGTCTCAGGTTCTCTCTTGGTGATTTAAACTTTTATCGATTTGATTTTTTAAATGTGTTATTTTTGTGCTTCGTACAAGATTAACAATAAAGGGAAGGTTTGGCCCCAAAAACTAGTTTAATTAACCCTGCCACATTTCATATGTGCCTGTCCTAAGCCAGGAATCCTTGTCAAAGCTTTTGTTTGTCCCTGTCAACTATCTGTTTTTTTGTTGTAAGTCCAGAAATGGGTCTTTCGTTGATAACCTAGGGATTTGTTTGAATCATTTGTATTATATTTTAAGTCTTTGGACAATGCAAGACAGCGGACAGAGACGGCCTATTTTTATAACTTCAAAACATTTCCTTAATTTCATAGTAAATACAGCTTTTGAATCTAACCAGAACACTTTGATATCTAATAAATGTAGTGAACTTTTTTTAATCTTTACAATATTAGAAGTGACTGCATATAATTAAAAACTTAATTATTATTATATATCATTGACAACTGAATGTTATCAAAATATCAATGAAAACATTTGGTTATGTTACACATGGTGTTCAAACAAACCAAGGCCTTCTAGTAATGTCATTGTAGTATGTTTTTTTTTGTTTCTATATGATACCGAAGTAAACTTTCGAAAAAAAATTATTAGCATGTGATAATATTTTGACAAGCTTAAAATAAATTATACTTCCAGATATTTTGACTTTAAAGGTGGGTTTCGGTTGGTGGTATGCGTTCCAAAAATTATAGTTTGTTTATTTTGTTGTGTTATTAGCATATTATCGTATCATATACATTATAAGAGTTTGTGACTGTTTTCTGAATTTTTAACATTCAAATGCCTTATTGGTACTTTTTTATTCCGAATCCAAAATGCTCATTTAAAGAAAGTCTTAAGTCTCGTTGAAGGCTGCCGGCGGTTGTCCATTGTGGTTTTTCTAAATTGCCGTTTAATTGTGGGCTGTGTCGCGTACACTTAATTTTCTATTGTATAATATTTTTTTATAATAAGCACTAAAAAAATGTAAAGTTTACTTATTTCTTACAAAGTATGCAATGACTGCAAATTGTCAAACGTTCCACTCCTTATCGCTACCAGCTGGTTGATAGCAAGATTTCTATAATAAACAAAACTAGTTAATAGAGATGTAATACATGATTATTTAAAAGGCACCAGCATTAAAAGAAATTGCAAAATGTTTTCTCTTAATTAGTTTTTGTTACAATCAACATTATAATGTACGGCATGGCATTGTTTTATACAGTCACCTGATGATGAGTCATTGAATAAATTCAAATAGAGTAAGTCAATCTATATCATAATTTAATTACACATATGTTAATATGTATGACTTAGTTGCATGTTAAATGCCACAATAAGCTGTTAGCGCATCGCAGATCCAATTCATTCAGTTGATTCCATTTTTTTCTTATGGAGTCTTCGTTTCGCAGTTGATTCGTCATTCTATAGCTTGTTGGAATTATATCGATTTCCATGGCAAAGCGTCACGTTTGACACAGAAATTGCTGACAAAGGCTATGTTGCTCCACGGTTGCTGTCTTCACTCAAGAAATTTTACGGTAGACATCGTGCACACGTAAACAAAAATGGGATTTCTATTTTTCAAATGAGTGCAGATGTTGGTTTGTCGCAGAAATTAGTTTTGTCTTCTTTACCGGATTTGACACACTTAATAGGAAAATAGCAACACGACGGTTGTTCTATATTAGGCAGGAACCGCTTACTCTTTCGGAGTATCTGAGTTCAATCTTGTCACGACTTGAGTTCGTGTTGTTCATTTCGGTTCGGTTGATTTTGTGTTTCTTCGTGCTGATTTTGTTCGTGTTTACCGGTTTTGTGGTTGTCCTTTTGGACTTTTGACACTTGAATGCTCCATTGGCGCCCCTTTGCTTCTTCAATCAGATCATAATTTTCAAAAGGTCATATAATGGCATCGATGTTTTATGCGTCCTATTTGATTCTTCATACACTATGAGCTTCCCATTTTCTTTAAATCCATAAACTTTTTTTTTTACAATTTGTCATTTAATGGGTAGATTGTTTTGTAAGGATTGTACTGTAAAACAAATATTGTAGATCTAAACAGAGACTATATTTTTTAAACTGATGTGCCATGTACGGAGTAATTTCAAGCCATATATTGAGCCTGCTGTTAATAACTAAAATGATTCATTGATTGATATATTGATTTATTGAATGATTGGTTAATGTTTGTTTACTGGCCAGTCGACATCAACTCGATCAAAATTAGCACATTATCACATTAAAACGTCAAATTAAATCGTGTAAACCCACACAGTACCCAGCAATCATAACACAGAACCATGTATGTCATACAAACATTGGAAATGCATGACCACACACCAGACAGAAAAGAACCTAACAAGAGAGGCCAACGTACCCTTAGCCCACCATCGACCAATATACCAAAAATGTGACGCAACCCTCGGAATATTATTTAATAAATTCGGAACCCTTAACTATGGTGACTGACAATGAAGAACCTTGTAGGAAATCTTATCAGAGTGGGATAAAGTCAACACATACCCAGTTTTAGAAAGAAAACATTTTGTCGAAAATACAAGGTTGTCTGCTTGAACCTACACACATTAATATGAAAATGAAATGATGTAGTAGACGGTGCTACAAGACCAATCGGGAGGGAATTTTTTACTGCCAGTCGAACACTGATAGATGGGTAGGAAGCTGCATTGGGTTTTACAGATCTAAGTTGTGTCGAGACTGGCAACAGCCAGGGTTCTGTAAAATGCGAGAAACATGACATTTTCCCAACACGGTGCATGACAGCCTGACAACCTCGGTACTCATTATAATAGGGCTGTCGCGTTCAACTGCTTAAAAGTACCTCGGGTACATGTTCCAGTCTTCTTCGATTGTTGAAAACAAACGGCCTGACCCGATAAAATGTGTCAATTTTAGTTGTCTTTTACTGACAAGGGAATTATGGTTTATATGATGACCTAATGATAAATAACACTGTTTATGTGTGGTTTTTTATCCCAAAATGTTAAACAGGATGTTACCTTACACCATCAATTTCAATAATCAAGATATTGTCAAACGTTTAATTTGGGGTTAATGGAGCAGAAATAAACGGAAAAATGCCATTTGATCGTTTGAAGCGTTTTTTTGAGAATAAGGAAACACGAATTGAGTGGTGATGTAAGCATTTAGTCACTGTCACTACTGGAAACGCTGTTTACAGAAATACAAAATTGAATATTTATATAAACATGCTGCATGTGGCTGGTTTTTTTATTGTCTTTGCACAAAACCTCTAAGATAGACATCTTCCTTGACTGTATTATTGAGCTTGAAATATATCAAGAACTACGCGTCTATATCGAATAATTTTACCAAAGCCTGCTTTGAAGACTGCCTCATTCGGACTGTTTACATGAAAATGAATTCAGAGATTTTCTTAAACTTTGACAAGTTCAAGTCACCCAGTGTATGGCTAACTTTAACCGTTCTCCTACCTCACTCTGAGTATGCATGTTCATACATTCAATGAGGCATGACATTTCCTCGGACATTTAATACAAATTGTAAGCCTAATATCATAGAGGACTCAAAAGAAATAAAGATTAAATGATAATTGAATGAATAAACAAAGAATGATACAAAATGAAGGAATGATAGATGAATTAATGAATACATGCATTCTGAGGTAGTTCAGCAACTTCCACTAGAGCAGGCGAGTTTACGTTGAACATATAATGAAAGAACTTCAAACTTCTAAATTTATCGACACTAGAAGCATAACAAACAAAATTAACTTTGCGGCTACTAGATTTACTGTTCACTCAAAGTGTCCAGTATTTCAAGATTCAGTATGAATTAAGTATATTCTTCTTGCAGTAAATCAAGGGTTGAAACACTGGACACTACTAGATCGACCTTGAAGATTTACTACTTTAGTTGAATTTGAACTCTTAAAACTACCGAACAATTGACAAGTTCATTGTAAACAAGACTTGTCGATAAATCATGTTCGTTCGAGAGATTTTTGGCTTTACAAGTGCGGATGTTTGTATTGGCGTCCAATATGGGAACGTGCCGCATTGTCGAACTATATGCTGAGTTCTCAAACAGGGGTGCTAGTATAATTTCTGATTTCTTGTTAAATATTATAAAATATATTTCTTTTTCTTATTATCAACCTACATCCTTTCATTATTGCTGTGAGTATTATATATTCGATATACTTGTAAATTGGCAATAATGTCAAATGGTAGCTGTATTCATAATTGAAAACGTAGCATAATAAAAAAAAATTCCTAGTCTTCACGAATTGCAAAAAACTTCATAAATTGTTTGGGAAAAACCAAAGAAGAGTAACTTATAAGGAACTAAATTGAATTTGAATAGTTTAAGCACGCCATGCACTAAAAGGTTTAAAAAAGCAGTAAAAATGCACTCGTTTGCCAAATTTTTTATGTCGATACCTTCGTGAAGTTTCGTACTTTTGTGTATTTTTGAGAAACTTCTATTAAGCAGTTGTAACCAACATTAAAAACATACGCGATAGGTTGATAAAGGTTTAGAATTTTGGTCAAAGATTGAATTTCTAAGACATTCTTTGTACAAGTATTAAGTTCAGAAAGGGGAAAATAATAACATTTGGTGTGAATGAGATGAATCCATATAGGACCAAACGGAAGTGATCCATAAATTGATACAGCATAAAGTTTCAGTGCGTTGTATTTATTGTGCTCACGACCGGCTTCTGTCTTTTTTAAAGAGATTCATCCCATTTACACCATTGCATCTTGGGCTGGTTAGATTACATGTACCAATACGTCCATTATTGTCGATTTAGCCATAAGGCAGTGCGATTTTCTGTCGTCTTATCAAGAATTCGTCTCTTTATTAACGAAAAGGTTTACTTTAAGTGGGATTGTTCTAAGGGTTGCATTTTTTTAGAATTTGACTGTAAGCGGCAGAATAGAATTTTGTCGTTGCATAGTTAAATTGCTGGTACACAAAACGAATATTGTCGTTGTAGGCATCTGCCAAGTGGCCTGACATACAAGTTTAAGTCTCCCCTGATGAGTCTTGAATAGACGAAACGCGCGTCAGGCGTAGAAAATTAATTGTCTGGAACTTTGTTGTCATATGTATTTCAAACACCCGTGAAGGTTAGCACTGCTGGTGGAGTTCCCCGAGGTTAGCCCGCTCCGGCACCAATACTTTTGTGTTGGGGAACACATCAAAGCTTTAAATTATCCGTTTAAATTTCAAAATTGATTAAACCCTTAGGTTCTTCCTACTCCAGACATAAGTTGATCATCTTAGTAATAAGTTGGTTCCCCAGTTTCGTATTTTTGGTTTTACTGTTCTATGCTCTCCATAATCATATAGTGTTTGGCATTTTTAATATTTTGGGTAGAGCGCCTCTGGTGAGTCTTGAATAGACGAAACGCGCGTCAGGCGTCAAAAAATTATTGTCTGGAACTTTGTTGTCATATGTATTTCGTCCTACCGATATTGATCAATCCATTTAGAGTGCATTCAAGTCATAAATAAGGCTGGCAAAGTTGTAGTTTAAATCATTCCAACTGTTAATGCAGTATGACGAATGTGTTTAATTGTTCTTATTTTGTGAGTCAGTTACCATGATCCTTCAAGTTTTACAATTTTGTATTCCGCATTTACTGACACAGCAATGGTCAATATTTCAAAATTTAAAACGTCTTCAAAAAGAATATTACATGTGTGATTGTTTTAATATAATGTGAGGTTTATTGACACATGAAATTCCTGACCTTTTTTAGACTGAAACCACACTTTAAAATTGTATCATAAGTTTTTGCGTCTAAAATCATAAAGTACCAAATAAAAATAAAATTTCATGACCTAAATCATAGTTTCACCTTTTTGTGGGACCCAAAGCCTAATGAAAACTTACATAAAATAAGTGTCGTTGGGAAACGATGATGGAATGTATGTTAGATATCTGTTGTCACAATTAACTGATACACCATGAATATTTTCATAACATGAACATTCAGGAGAACAGCCATCTATTCCTTCACATTGATCATTGTAAAACAGCAAAAGTAAACAGAGAATACGGATCTTCATTTCGTCGATTTTTATCAAGTTTTTCTGAAACAGATAAGAAATAATTTGATTTTCATAAGATGATCTGTATTTGTTCATCATAACACCGTTCTGTGTATTTCAATGCATTTACAGAATAATAATTTATTAAATTTAAGAACGAAAATGTAATAATTTTCTTTTTCTTTTCTTCAAATCATTCAATTCTGCCAAAAAGTAGTTCATAAGCCAGGAATTATAGGTATTAGGATTTCACAATTTATAGAATAATATGGAGTATGGCGGGTAAATCATGAACTCATGAAGAGAGAGTGAATTTTGCTATCATAAGTACATGTTGCTCTTATGTAATTCATGTTATTGACTTTAAGAATCAAATATTTTGATATTTTTTTTTCTTCTTACATCTTGTATATCAGAAAAGTTTATCCGTAGAAAATATAATTCAAGTATTACTATATTTTATTCAAAAGATTGGGCGGATCATAAATATCTCGGTCTTTTAGGTAAGATTCAAACGATAAATCTCGAAATAATTGACCCGTGACCAACCCGGTAAAAAAAATAAAGTAATAATAAAGAATAAAAAAGCAAACCATATGCTGAATTGATCATGATGATCAAAATAATCAATTACAACGCAAAAAAGACCCGCGATAGGAAATGCGAAATATAGATAAAACTCCTTTTCTGTTGTAAATTATAATCATATCAATTGTCCTGGATAGAGAAACAAGCCTAATGCTTCTATAATTCTTTCTCATGAAATTCTGGTCACTAGATTCATTTTTAAAACGTCATTTTGAAGGATTTGTATATGCAAATTTACCTTCACTACTTTGCGCATGTGTAATAACTTAATGTAGCAAGTATACATGGCAATGTTAAAACAACAGTATCAAATGCCACAATCGTATCACTTTGTTTTCATTTGTATCACCATTTGGTTATGGTTATTAGGCAAGCGCAGCAAAGCCTTATGGAGTCTATAGAGTAGTAATGATTTTCGAGTTTTTTTTCAGTCTAGACGGAGTGATCTTCCTGCATCAAGTCTGGAATAAAATGCTTTATTTTCTATATTACTTTTCAAAATTTGTTAACATGATACACACACTTCTATAAATCTCCATTTTTATTGGCATTTTATATGACCGACATAAGTTTTATTTATTCCTTTGCATCTTACATGAGGAACTATTTAGTTATAGGCGAAAGAATATACATTATGTATGCATCTATTACTTGATTGATTCGTATAAATATTTCTGTGATTTGATTGGTTAATGCAAGGAATATATCTTCTCCATTCATAAATTCAATAAACAATACACATCATCTGGATGAGTTCATTTTAATCGAAGGGGTGTTTTAATCGATACCGTTTTTACACGATACCTGTCTTTGTTTATGCATTTTTATTCATTAAATTTGAGGCCATCTGCGTGACGATCCTTACTTCGCTCACCAAAATTAATATTTCGCAAACATTTTGAACAATATACTTTGACAGAGAATAAATCTTTTGTATTTCGCTTGTGTTTAAACGCTTTAGCGCTTTGATTATTAGCTTGTTTTTGACCGGACACAAGATGGAAAACTTGGGACTGTTGGTCGACTTCCATACTGGTTCACATTGAATATTATGGAATGTCGGAAAGACCTCTCATTTACATGATATCTGTGGGGTCTGGTTGTTCCCCTGACAAGTTCGGTGGTTTCCTGCTTTCCTCCACCTTTAACACAACTGAGCATTTAACGTCATCGGTTTGGATAGAGTATTGTCCTAATCGGACTTCTTGCCTAGAGTACTTTTTGTATTTGGTTCACTTTTGCACTTTTTGAGGATGAGCGAGTGTTGTGTTTGTTTTATTTTCAGCTTTTTATTTGTATTTTGTCTGTGCCTTAGGTAAGTGTTAGGTCAAACCCCGGCCAGGTTAGGGAACTGGGGAAGGCAATGCTCACATTAATTGCACTGGTGCAAGTCTTAAATGTTCCACTCTACGCCTATATATTACGCTATATGGTGGTGCTCCTAATAGAGGAGGAACATACCTGAGATATGATGGCCGACCTACACGGCTCATCAGTATTACTGGTATCATTACAAATCTGCCTGACTAATTACAAAACATCAAACATAACAAAGTTGGTTCCATTTATCTTCCAATTATCTAAAGTTAAACAGAAAATTTTCCAAGGGTAGTACCCCAGCCTTCAAAGTAGAACTTTTGAAAATCCTAATTCTTTTGAACAAATAAAAAAATGTAAATTTAAGATGATTCACAGCGCATTTAAGGTAGAATATGACTGTATTCGGCCATAAAACTCTTTCCGTCAACCAGATGTAAAATATAACTCATCAAAATCAATGAAGTAATATATGTGAAAGTTATAGGTATTTGAGTTATATTGACATGGGCCGCAATGATTTAGGGACGAAAGGGGCGAAATACTGGGACGAACGTTTCGACTCAAAAGTTCTGGGGCAAGCCGGGGTCGCAGCTTCAAAATTTTTATCTTAAAACGATTGTCATATTATATTGTAACGAAATATTGCCGTGCTTTGATCTCTTGCACATACACTTTTGAAAAAAAAGGGAATTTATTGTTCAAATTAGCGAGTCCGAGCCTACATGGTGACAATTTATGCTAATCATATTATTTGTACACCAAACACACTGTTTGCACGGCAATATTACGTTAGAATGTAATATGGCAATCGTTTTTAGATAAAAAAAATTGAAGCTGTGACCCCGGCTTGCCTCAGAACTTTTGAGTCAAAACTTTCGGCCCAGGATTTCGTCCCTTTCGTCCCTAAGATATTTCGGCCCATATAAATATAACACAAATATCTATAAATTTCACATATATTATTTAATTGATCTTGAGGGGTCTTATTTCACAACTGGTTGATAGAAAGAGTTTTATGGCCAAATACAGACATGTTCTGCGTTAAATGTGTAAAGCATAGCCATAAAAATCCTGCAAAAAGTTTAGATCATTTATCCAAAAGAATGTTTTTTGTCTCTTAGAAATAATGCTTATCAATATGCTAGATGCATTCAAGAAGTGGCATTGTGCCATTTTCGTCATAGTCCCAAAATGTAGGAATTTTCACATGGATTCAAATGAAAAAAATATTTTGGAAATCGGACCCCCAAAAAAGTTGATTTTAAAGGCATTGCATGTCTTTGGCCCCTGCAGCAATGTAAAGGTGCAATATATTTTAAAACCCATGACATATTTACTTGACAGAATTCAATAAGCAATTTAACCCAAAAAAAAGAATTTTCAAAATCGAATGATTCCCTTTTTGACATTTTTTTCTAAAACGGTAGGATTCAAATGAAAATAAGATTATACAATTTATTGTATTTGTCAATGACATGCGGATCTTGAGTGTACACCGACTGTCCTTAAAAATGCCAATATATCGTATAATAATATCCCATTCAAAACTGCGTTTAAAACTATTCTTTTGTTCGTTACCGAGAAAACCAAATTTGTGGAAAACACTCTCTTTTGTTAAAAAAATATTTAATTTTAGGGGTGTGTATGTAATCTAATATTTTGAAAAACAATAAGATTTAGTTTAAAGTGACTCTGAAACTAATACCAAAAATATTATTATACAGTCCCTGTATAAAAAAAAGCTTACCAATTTATGATATATGTTGTTGGCCAATTATAAATTCTGTATAACTTTCTGTTACCTTTATAATATATTTTTACTAAACAGCTATCGATTATGTGACTTCCTCGATCTCATATATCTACCGGAAAAGAATGGCAAACGGGTTCTAGGAATTCTGCATCATACATGTACAATGTAGTTAGATTTGCATCTCAAAGTAGACTTTCATTGAACATGTACAAAAAAGTCTATAAAAAAACGTGATAACTTTACCTTTCCATTCTTGTGCAGCAATATTGCGACTACTCTATTGATTCGTTATTCAAGATCTTGCGGGACTGTCAAAGCGTCACATCTGACATAAATATTGCTAATACAATGTTGCTCCCCGGTTATTTTCTTCACTTAAGAAATTTTGTGACAAAACACGTGAGCATAAACGAAAACAGCACGAAGAAACACAAACACAAAACAAATTAACTGCAATCATCAACTCAAATTCAAGTCGTCACTAGAATGATCTCAGGTGCTCCGGAAGAGTAAGCAGTTCTTAATTGCTATTGCACACCCATCGCACTGCCAATGGTCATTTCAGCGTGTCACCTCCAGTAAAGGAAGGCAGAACAAAACCTTTTACAAACCAACATCTGCACTCACTGAAAGACAGAAATCCCATATTTGTCTATGAGCGTATGGTGTCTTTTAAACATTTTCATATGTGAAGACAACAACCGATGGATAACATAATCTTGTGTTAGCAATTTTCGGTGTCAGACGCTACGTGACACTTAATATATCGATGTTAATCTCCTGCAAGCTCTGTATATTGAATCGATTGTGAAACTTAACTCCATCAGCTTTAATGGACGAAATGTTGAAAAACAGGAAGGGAAAGTCGGCGATTGGAAATGTGAAGTACATCACGTTTTTATTATGCTTTGGTGATTTTTTTTCGCTGAGAGTCTATTTCGCAATATAAAACACACGTCCTTGAACCTGTTGTGTGTTTCATCTCAAATTTTGAGGATGTATGAGATGGGAAAAAATCACCAAATCGAAACATGTTCAGTGAAAGAACATCTTCAAGATTGAAAATGGAAATAAGAAGAGAGCAAAAGTCTGCGATGCTTTTGTCTAGAAATGGACTCAATATTTCGAAAGAACGCCTCTCATAGGATATAAATGTTCCGGACCATCGGATTATCTAGACCATACACTTAAGGATACCAATATAAACGATAAAAGTATTGTTTTAGTATTTTAACAAATTTTCTTATTGATAGAAAAATAAATAATTAAATTATTGAAATATGATTAAACCCAAGCTACTTAATTCGCCCTATTGAATCATATAAAGACCAAACTCTTCTTAGAATATTTCATAATATGTGTGCAATAATAATATATTGAGATATCCCTTTTTAATTAGTTTCAGAGTTACTTTAAAGTTAACATTCATGTATTTAAAGATATAAGATAATATATACATACTTCAATTTCTCGTGTATATCCTTCCCTGTTTTGTCGTTTCGTCTTGAATATATGAGAATGATCATCCCAGTTTGGTAGTTTTGTTGTTACCTGTATATAAAACCTCTACTAAGAAGAAGAGTGATTTCCACAAATTAGGTCTTCTTGGTAGCTAATAAAAGAATATATTAAAAACTTCGTTTTGAATAGGATATTATCATGCGTACTATTGGTTTTGTCAAGGACATTCATGTAAAACAAAAAACATCAAAGCGAACGTTATTATCCCTGGCTAAATAGCGTTCTATTTCTTGTGTCCGTTTCTGAGAAAACATAACTTTTAGAAAGCACTCTTCTTTGTGGAGAATGATTTATTTTTTTATTTGTATATGCAATCTTATATTTATTACAGATCATCTTGAAATACAGGTTTGATTAAAAAAAGTAGGTTTTGTAGGAGTTTTAAGTTGCAATAAACTGCATCTTTTGACAAATTTCAAATTATTTATATCATCGAATAAAAAGACGAAAAGTAAAAATAAGTCTTTACGTTAAGGGTGTTTGCTACTATTATTATTTAGTTTAAACATATTTATTTACCCTGGATTGGGAAACAAGCTTAATGCTTATATTAATCCCTCTCCAGCTAGCAGATTGCGAGTGTGGCCTTTGTAGCGGCCCCCATTGAGCCTACTCTTATCGAACTCTACAAAGGGGTTTTAACGTGCATGGAGTATTGCTCTCCCATACACGGGACAACCTTTTTTCGTCCCTTCCGAAGGACTAGCATCGGTTCTTGAGACCATCCTCGCAAATGGTGTCAAGAGAGAGTCGGAAAATTGGTTCATGAAATTTTCACCCCTGACGAGGATCGAACCACGAACCACGGTATTAGTAGCCCGACGCGTTAACCACTACACCACCGGCTCTCTTGTCTATTATTATTTAAATAGGTTCAAATGCCTTTAATGAAAGAAAATATAGGTAAAGCTACACAATTAAGGAAACAAAAATGGCAGGTTAGTTATCTCGTTTTAAGATAATTGACGATAATACATTTTCTTGCTGATATTGTTTTCAGCGAGATTTATATTGCACCAAGAAGAAGGGTGCTGCAAACAATAACTTGTCAGATATAGACGTACCACTTGGTGGTCCACCAAGGAATGTGTACGAAGTGTGACATTCTCAACACACGTTGGCCAACTATGGTCATTGGTCAGGGTTTCCGTATTATAGACCTAACAACTCCCGGGGACCTTCCAACTCAAAGCTTTGAGGACTGAGCATTAAGCCGGTAATCCCAAGACCCTTAGTCGCTCAAAGGACAAACTAGGATCCGCTGTGGGCCTATTCGCCAACCGGGCTCCACACGGGACTATCACCTCTTTTATGTTCTTCTTATTGGCATTGTATCTCAGAGACAACTGACTCTGACACCTTTGTCCAGACAGGAATGCAATAAAATATTAAATAAAGATCCCACAGGATATAAAGGCGACTAAGACATGAAACTTAAATTAAACTTTTTCTTTCTGAACCATAAGTAATCTAATAACCTATTTCGTGAAGGAATTTGAAATGAATGATATAATTTACAAAATAAATATCACTTTTCACATTTTTCTCTTTAAATTTGGGTCAAATGACTAGACAAAAATACATAAAATATTTAGTACAATAAACAAACAATCCTGTTTGAGATGAAATAAGATTTTGACACGCAATTGTAAGACGAGCTGCTGTTTATTATTCGTCTTGTTTTTATCTTTCATGTGGACAAATTTTCGTAACAAAATAAAAAAAAAGAAACTGAATATTTCTAGCCATAACTGCTCGCCTGTTTTTTTTTTAATAAGACTCAAGCAGCGCGATTTCTACTATATCCGGGAGTTGAACAAAAAAAGGGTGATACAGTGGACATGAAATGATGATGTAGTGAACGAAAGGGAGACACAAAGCCTATTAAGGAGGTCATTTCTGACTGCAACTAGGAACAGGAGTGATGGGTAGAGACGGACAATTTATCATTCTGCATTGGGATTCTACGGTTCCTTCTCTTATCGAGACGTCCCGTGCGTGGCCCGGGTGGCGAATAGGCCCGCAGCAGAGCCTAGCTTGTCGTAAAAGGCGACTAAGGGTCTTGGGAGTCTGACGTCGGGTCAGTGCTCAGCCCACAGAGCGACCAAGTGTGTACCCTAGGTGGCTGAATAGGGTAGCCCTCGTCCGCGGGGGTTGTCAGGTCTATAATACGGAAACCCTGACCGCCGACCATAGTGGGCCAACGTGTGTGGAGAATGCCACGCTTCATGCACGTAAAAGACCCCTTTGTGGACCGCCAAGTAGTGCACCACATAGGCTAAATTTTCCGCCCCTACCCACTTCTCCCCTTTTCCTGTGGTTCTTCAAAATTTACCGTCCCTGTGTTTCCCACCCCATCCCATATTTCATATATCATCATCATTTCATGTTCATTGTATCATCCTTTTCATGTTCATCGCCTGTAAATAACCTATATAGCGTTGCACGGGCGTTAAACACCAACTCACTAACTCTTATCGAGACCTTTTGCAGGGATCTTTAACGTGGTAGGAACCTGACATTGTCCATTACATTATTCACCACTATGGTGTGCGGTCAGGTTTCGGCATTTCTTATGACAGGGATGTCCCTTTTAACCACTTAGGGCTTCTTAATTAGTGTACGACATGGTGTACATGTAACTGGAAAAAAAAACATAAAATAGGCCAAAACTACATGCTAATCATAAATAGGCTGAGGCATGTACTTTAAACAGTCCTCCTTAAGTTTTATAATTCATTCATGGTCTATAACATACTTGATATGGTTTTACATTGCATTTTCAAGTTTTTATCGGATTAAGGATGTTCGAAATAGGTTCCAAATTTGATGTTTTAAATGAAAAGATAATAGTAAAAGATATAAGATAAGCCAAAAAAAAATATAGGTTCGTGACCTCGTTTTCAAGATAAATGACGTTAAAGTTTTGGCGGGAAAATGTTTTTCTTTAGCATTATTTAGCTGTAAAACCCATGACAGAATAAATATGATTTGATAAAACTTTGTATTTAACCTCTTTATAATAAAGACATTGATAACAAGAAAAAAGGGGGTTCGTGGGCAAAAAAATAACACTATTTTGATGGTAAAAACCAGAGGATTCCGAAAAAATGACAGAAATCCCAAAACAAGACTAGCAAACATCCTTAAGGGAGCAACCATTTGATTTTTAGGGGATGGGGGGTATGGACATATTTGAAATAAAAATGCAGGATGCTCCAAATGATGAAAAAAGTCAGGACAGCTAAAAAAATCAGGATGGTATTTTGGGCAATAAAATTTATGGGTAATGTAAAAAAAAAATTGCGCTCCCTAAACAAATCTTGTTTTATAAATGCAGTACATAAATAGTATGAGCAAATATCGATAAACAATCAGTAAAACAGGAAATTAAAGTATAGACTGGCTGAGGTCCTATGTTGTAGAACTAACGTTGTACCTTTATCATCACATATTCCTTGGACAATTTATGGAGTGAAAACCCTTCCTATTTACATAGGCATACTCGTTTTGACCAGATGGCGCTTGGATTCTAATGTGAGTCCCATCTACACAACCTATTACTCCAGGAAAACTGGCTATTCCATAGAATCGTTCTTTGATTTTGTTTTTATCTACTTGTGTATTTGGCCATTAAATAAAGTTATCTGCTACATTACATAATGCATCAGAAACATCACGGACAGTTCTAGAAACACTGGATATGTGGTATCCCATAGTATCGCCAACTACTCTCATAAGACTTCCACTTGCGAAGTACCTCAGAGCCAGCTTAACTTGTATGTCTGCAGGAATTGCATGTGATCTAAGTGTTGGTCTACACAGTCCTGGCTCTATAAGATTGGTAATGTAGTCCACACTATGAGGTGAAAAGCGAAACCGGTCTTTGAATTCATTTTCATCATATAAAGGGTCAAAATGCCGAAAAACTCTTTCTTGTTTGTGTCGTCTGCCTACATTGTAGATTGGTCGAAAAGCCATATTTGACCAATGGCTCATATTTTAGCCGACAAAAAAGCACCGGCTAAATATATCAACTGGTTAAACTTGATTTTTTTACATCAGTCGATGGATGCTTCTTAGCAAGATGTCAGTAACTTCGAGTGTTCTCAAGAGAGTATCTTTAAGTCCCGTTAATAACTTGTTGTCCTTTTGTCTCAGATACTTTCTTGTTGAATTGGACTTCTATCGATTTGATTTTTACTGTGTGTTAGTTCATGTAGTTTGTGCTTTGTTATTGATTATCAATAGGGAGAAGGTTGGCGCCAAAATAACTAGTTTAACTCCGCCACATTTTAATGTGCCTATCCTAAGCCAGGAATATTTATCAAAGCTTATGTTTGTATTTAGTCGAATTTATGTTAATTGTTTTTTGTCAAGAAGAGGGTCTTTCATTGCACTTTGGGATTGGGCTTGAATCATAAGTATTTTATTTTCAATCCAGGGGCCAATTGAAAAACAGCGAGCAGCAACCGCTGGTCACATTGAAGACTGCTGGCTCTTTTCCATTGTGGATATTTAAAATATACGTTTATAATGTAGGTTGTGTCGCGTACACTTATTCCACATGTCATTTTCTTCTATTAGCCAGTGGATATTTTTAGCAACAGAAAATAACCATTGGATAAGAGTTATCCGGTAGATAACCAAAGTTAACACTTACCAGAGTTTCGAGCAACCCAATCTAGAGGTTCGGACAACAACTTTTCCAACAACAGTACCAGAGGTTCAGACAACAACATCCCCAACCAAACACCGGAGGTTCATACAACAACACCCCCAACAACAACACAAGAGGTTCAGACAACAACATCCCCAACAACAACACCGGTGGTTCAGACAACAACACCCCCAACCAAACACCGGAGGTTCATACAACAACACCCCCAACAACAACACCGGAGGTTCATACAACAACATCCCCAACCAAACACCGGAGGTTCAGACAACAAAATCCCCAACAACAACACAGGAGGTTCAGACAACAACACCCCCAACAACAACACAGGAGGTTCATACAACAACACCCCCAACAACAACACAGGAGGTTCAGACAACAACATCCCCAACCAAACACCAGAGTTTCATACCAGAGTTTCATACAACAACATCCCCAACCAAACACCGGAGGTTCATACAACAACACCCCCAACAACAACACCGGAGGTTCAGACAACAACACCCCAAACAACAACACCGGAGGTTCAGACAACAAAATTCCCAACAACAATACAGATGGTTCAGACAACAACATTCCCAGCCATAACATCAAAGATTTATACAACAGCATCCCAAACATCAGAACCGGAGGTTCAGACAACATTAGTCGAAACAACAACAAAAACAACAGAAGTTCATACAACAACATTCCCAACAGCAACACCAGTGGTACATACAACATTCTAAACCACAACACCAGAGGTTAATAGAACAATATCCCTAACAACACCAGAGATTCCTACAACAACATCCCCAACAACCACTAAGGAGGATCAGATAACAACATCCCCAACAACACCAGAGGTTCATACAACAATATCCCCAACAACACCAGAGATTCCTACAACAACATCCCCAACAACCACTAAGGAGGTTCAGACAACAACATCCCCAACAACCACTAAGGAGGATCAGATAACAACATCCCCAACAACACCAGAGGTTCAAACAACATTAGTCAAGAATGAAAATTCAGATGGTCCAACAATTTTACCGACATCTGTACAGACAACAAAAACTGAGGATCAATCATCATCATCTCAAACCAAGACTACACCGTCAGAGTCATTAACATCAACTACAAAAATCGCTGTTAATGGTCTGGCATGACAACAAACATCAGTACTGGAGGGTATATTAGAAATTTCTTTCTTTTTCTTTTCATTGAGTTAACATTGCTCAATTTTACGCCAAAACAATTAAATATATTTCTGTCTTTTAAGTTCAAATTTATTTCCTTCGAATCAGATAATATTGATTTGTGATGCAGTTTATTTGATCTTGCTCATTCAAAGTATGTATGATTATCTATTAAGGCGTTACTTTGTGATTGTTTTGTTTGTTGTAATTATTTTGATTTGATGCGTTTTTTTATGTTCAAACATTTTGATTGATATTTTGAAAAGTATACACTATAATTATAATTCTACAACATACTTATAATCAGAAGCATGTATTGGTTATTAATACAGTATAACGCATTACTGAAGGCTACATTTGACAGCATCTGCATTACCGTTTAAAACACTTCAGATAAATTATATGCATTTTTTTCGTTGTGGTCTAGATCTGGTTTAATAATCTTAGTAGGTATTTTTTGTTCACGAGGTCTAAATACATCACAGCGCACTTTAGGCAGAATATGATTGTATTCGAACATAAAAATTCTTTCCGTCAACCAGATGTAAAATATGACCCCTAAAGATCAATTAAGTAATTTATGTGAAATTTATAGATTTTTATGTTATATTGATATGGGCCGAAATATTTTAGGGACGAAAGGGGAATAATCCTGGGACGAAAGTTTTGGGGCAAGCCGGCTACACAGCTTATTTTTTTTTTTATCCAAAATGATTGTCATATCATATTCTAACGGAATATTGCCGTGCCAATAGTGTGCTTGGTATACAATTAATATGATTAGCTAAAATTTTCACCAGGTGGGCTCAGACTCGTTAATTAGAACAATAAATTCTTTTTATCAAAAAATGTATATGCAACAGATCAAGGCACGGCAATATTTCCTTAGCAAATAACTTGGCAATCGTTTTAAGATAACAATTTTGAAGCTGTGACCCCGGCTTGCCCCACAACTTTTGCATCGAAACTTTCGACCAAGGAATTTGCCCCTTTCGTCCCTAAGATATTTTGGCCTATATGAATGTACCAAAAATACCGATAACTTCCACATACATTACTTAATTAATTTTTTATGGGTTATATTTCACATCTGTTTGACGGAAAGAGTTTTATGGCCGAATACAGTCATATTCTGCCTTAAATGCACTGTGATTAATCATTTGTTCTCTTCAAAATAGTATCAAGTCATGTGAAATTTCTTTGCACATTTAATTATTATTATATGCTTATTTATCTAATCAGTGCACTGATAAGATATTTAGAATGTATAATCAACATTGGCATTCAAAACACACCTTAATAGCTAGAAAAAGATTTTATGTTATGTCTTAACAAAAATGATGTGTAATGCAGATAAATTCAAAAATTCAAAGAAATTACCAGTTTTTCATTTGTGACCTATATAATCATATAAGCATTTACATGACACAAGTTCAACAGATGAAAGGAAAATGATACTATTTGTAAACGCTAATTTTTATCCCATATTTAAGAACAATACCTTTATTATGTTGATAAGAACTAAAAAGTCGATTACAAGTCAGTTTGAAGTATATGATGATAATTTAATGATGATTTGGTCATATTAGCAAAATCGTTTATTTTTATGTTTATTTTGTATGATTTCATCATTTTGAATTATATTTTTAGTATAAAACAAATCTGATGACAAAAGTTAGGTAAGCCTTTCTTTCCACTCCTAGAAAAAAGAACATGTCCAAAAAGAACGATAAATCTCTGTTTATTTCGTCAAAAACGTTTTGTTTAAAACCCGAATAAATACATTTAAACGATATATTATTAATCGCATGTCAAGCAAACGACTGATTATATTTTTAAACATGCATTTAATTTGAACATTTTATTATTTTTTACATACAGTGCCATGTTATCACAACAGAGGAAACAGAAATTCATTCTGAACTGTAGACTTTAATTCTGTTTGAAGGATTGGGTTTGTAATTTCTTAAATGGTTACGGTCAATACAGAAATCAAAGGATGAAATAAGGTAGACATTAATATGAGTTTTATATCAATCTCATACATTTATTTCAATAATCAAAATGTATCGGGGAGAAGAGACCTGTTTTATTCAGTGTTAATGAAATAAAAATGACCAAGTTCCGGACGAGCGTTTCGTCTATTCAAGACTTATCAGAGGCGCTCTACCAAAATATTGAAAATGCCAAACACTATATGATTATGAAGAGCATGGATTTATAGTACCTTCAATTTCTTAAAGTCCTATTCGATATATGTAAAAAGAAGTAAAACAATTGTTAATATCACAACATTAAACACATGGTCATTGACAATTCAATAAGTCGCTATTCAAATCAGGAAGAAAATAGGTCCGACGCTTGCTGATGTAGCCGCATAAACTCTTTGAATTAGGTTTCTTCCGGAATTTTTGGCGGTTCCGCCTTCTAGATCAAACATGTCGCCTTGTCGTTACTATACTACGTATGTGATGCTAAAATAAAAGAGCAAAACCTACGCAAAACTTCTATAATTATCTACAAACACATTACAGATTAACATTTTTTAATGAAACGAACATAAAATTACACAAATCTATGCTTGACGAGCTTAAGTGTTATATATTGTGCACTTTTTAACGAATCATATGATTGCTAGGTGTGTCTGTTGGCGTACAAAATTGTAAATCTTAATATGCATGTGGTGAGGATAAAATGGTGGTTAATAAGAAACAAAGGTGACTTCTTAGACTTTAAAAAATATAAATTACAACAAAGTTCCAGACAATAAATTTTGCCACGCCCCACGCGCGTTTTGTTTATTCAAGACTCATCATAGGCGCTCTACCAAAAGTTGAAATGCCAAACTTTTTAGGAATATGAAGAGCTTAGAATAATACAAAAGGATGGTGAACTAGAAACCAAATAATGACTAAGACCAATTTTTGTCTAGAGTAGGAAGAACCTTAGGGTTTTGACAATTTAGAAATCTAAACGGATAATTTGTATCTTTGATGTGTTCGTCAACACAAAATGTTGAATGTGAATGAAAATATGTTAATCAAGATACTAAAATGATAATGTATCTGGTGTGTTGTTTTTTTTTTTACAAATGAAATATTATTTGTTAAAAAGGCACCTTTAAAGAAAGCGGGGGAAAATTAGTCGATTATTTTGAACCCATTCTATTCCTTGATAAAGTCTCTATTCAAATCGTATTTGGTCAGGGAAAAATCAATCAACATTTTAGGTAGCACAATACAAAAGTGCTTAAATTATATCATTTTATTTTTATTGATACCGTTTCAAATACTACTATTACCCCTTTTCAAATTGCGCCAAAAAATCAGTACACCTTACAATTAACACTATGAACCAAAATAGTCCCGTGTGGGGCCCGGGTGGCGAAAAGGCCCGCAGCAGAGCCTAGCTTGTCGTAAGAGGCGACTAAGGGTCTTGGGATTCTGACGTCGGGTCAGTGCTCAGCCCACAGAGCGACCAAGTGTGTACCCTAGGTGGCTGAATAGGGTGGCCCTCGTCCGCGGGGGTTGTCAGGTCTATAATACGGAAACCCTGACCGCCGACCATAGTGGGCCAACGTGTGTGGAGAGTGCCACGCTTCATGCACGTAAAAGACCCCTTTGTGGACCGCCAAGTAGTGCACCACATAGGCTAAATTTTCCGCCCCTACCCACCTCTCCCCTTTTCCTGTGGTTCTTCAAAATTTACCGGTCCTTTGTGTCCCACCCCACCCCATATTTCATTTATCATCATCATTTCATGTTCATTTTATCACCCTTTTCATGTTCATCGCCTGTAAATAACCTATATAGCGTTGCACGGGCGTAAAACACCAACTCACTCACTCACTCATGAACCAAAATAATCACTGAAATGACAATGCACAGATCAAATTCAATATAATATGACTGATAAGAATTGTGCTTTACCACAATTTATCTGAATTATGCTGATTTTATTTGTTGCAATATTTTTAGGAATTATCAATTTCTGATAATATCAGAAATTTGTGATATGTGAATGAATCGATTAAAATGCAGACAAAACACCCTTGTATTTATCCATGTATCAGATGTTAACACTTAAAAATTGGTTTGTATGAAGTTTTTCAGTATTTTTTTCAGTAACTACCCTTCTGGAAGTGTTGATTGGGAAAGATATCCAACTATTATCTCATCATATTATAACCCAGATTTGGATAAAATTTTTCATCCATTCATATAGTTGGTCTGTTTCTTCGATGTAAAAGTATTTTGACAATTGCAAATGCAGAGCATTAAACTGAAAAAGAATCAGTAACACATTTTCTGTGGTTCTATTTCATTTGGTAAATCATTTGGCAAATCAGGTTGTCTCATGATTTCAAATAGGTAAAGGTTTTGCTTAATTTTTTTATCTACATTTCATTGTTAAGTGTTTTAAATATTTTTTTCAAGAAAAAATTTTGAATGTTGAACGTTGAACTGAAATCTGTTTCAATATTGAACTAAGAAAAATTTTGAATGTTGAACGTTGAACTGAAATCTGTTTCAATTTTAAACTAAGAAAAAAATTCGAAAGTTGAACGTTGAACTGAAATCTGTTTCAATATTGAACTAAGAAAAAATTCGAATGTTGAACGTTGAACTGAAATCAGTTTCAATATTGAACTAAGAAAAAATTCGAATGCTGAACGTTGAACTGAAATCTGTTTCAATATTGAACTAAGAAAAAATTAAATGTTTCACGTTGAACCAAAATCCGGCTCAATGTTGAACTAACACATATTTCGAATGTTGAACGTTGAAACAAAATCTGGTTCAATGTTGAACTAAACAAATGTCGAATGTCGAACTAACAAAAAAAAATGTTGAATGTTTAACGTTTAATGTTGAACCAAATTGACTTGATTTTTGTAAAAATATTGATAATTTGATAGAAGCAGAGGTACCAATGGGGTATCCGAATATCAAAAGTCCGAAAGGGCAGAGACAAAACCAGTAAACACCAACAAGAACGGGACAAAAACAGACAACATGTAAAACATGGAAACACAAAATAACTGAATATCAATCAACAACGCGAACTCCAGTCGAAACAAGAGTGAACTCAGGTGCTCCGGAAGAGTAAGCAGTTCCTGCTTGCTATAGCACACCCGTCGCGTTGCCAATAGTCCATTCAGCGTGTCAAATCCGGTAAAGGAAGACAAAACAACACCCTATGACAAACCAACATCTGCACTCATCTGAGAGATCGAAATCCCATATTTGTCTATAAGTGCATGATGTCTTCCGTAAAATTTCTTGAGTGAAGACAGCAACCGAGGAGCAACATAACCCTGTGTGAGCAATTTTTGCGTCAGACGTGTCGCTCTGCTAAGGAAATCGATGTAAGTCCCGCACGCTCTGGAGTAACGAATCAATTGAGATACGTAAACTCCATAAGCTGGAGCGGACGGAATGTTGCTACACAAGAAGGGAAAGTTGACGATTGGAAAGTTGAAGTCATCACGTTTGTCATAGAGCCTTGTTGAAAGTCTTCCTTGTGAGTCAATTTCTAGATGTAGATCTAAATATGAAGCAGACTTCCTAGAATCCGTTGTGTCCTTTATCTCAAGCTCCTGGGGATATATGAGATGGAGAAAGTCACCAAATCGAGAATTTTTTAGTGAAAGGACATCATCAATATAACGGAACGTGAGGTTGAAAGAGAGAGCTAGTCTACGGTCTTTTTTGTCTAGAAGAGATTGTAAGAAGTCTGCTTCATATGAATGAAGAAACAAATCAACAAGCAAAGGTGCACAATTAGTGCCCATTGGAATCCCTATTGTTTGCTGAAAAACACGTCCACCAAACTGAACAAATATGTTGTCAATAAGAAAGTTGAGCATGTCGATTATTTGGTCTTCTGTAAATTTGTTCTTTTTCTTAGACTCATTGATGACAAAGTAAGTCTTGGTATAATCGACTACAAGAAATTTGTGATACTTACTTTAAAATGTAAAGTGCCTTTCTTTACGTATGTCATTTTGTAGCATTACAATTGTCAAGTGGATGGTTTTGTGTGATGAAACATCACAAATTATTAATTGTTTGACGTGTTGAATCGGATTGAAGGCTGCTGGCAACTTTCCGTCATGGACTTTTAAATTGTCGTTTATATTGTAGCTTATGTAGCGTATACTTATTACACCTTCCATTATCTTCTATTTACTACACTACCACGTTCGCCTCGTGGAAACACACTAATTATTCGTGATCTAGACTCCAAATTACAGGACTGGATCAGTCAAGTTCGTATAAAAGGTTGTTTTATCAACGGAAGGATCGTTATTGCTGCCGTCTAGGCCATTGTGACCAAGTTTGCCCGTCACTGCTTGTAACGCTTTGGTGAACACAACACTATCACCAATCATTTCACCAAGTCGGTTCTCCGTCGTATGGGATTTGTCAAACGTAAGGATACTAAAGTCATTAAGCTTCTATCACAAGACTTGAACGCAATTTGACACACGAGCACAACGTACCAGACAGCCTATTCATCAACTGGGATCTTTGACAAAATTATGACTATTGTAGAGCTCATTATTTTGAAGGTTTAAGCAAGCAACATCTTTCGCTATTTGCAATAGTTTTCATAATTTAAGGAAAAAACATGGAAACGTTTTTCTTTAACTTTAAAGGGCCATACCGCTATAAGGAGTCAACTGATAATTTTGACCTGAAATTGACTTGAAATTCCCGATTATTAAATTCTAAATGCTTAAGACACCAGCGGCGATGTTCTCGATCGTATCCTTAAATTTGTCTAAGACGTATCTAAAGTCAATTTGTGAGACATAGTTTTGACCATCTTTAGACCATCTTAATCTGTTTCTCGACACTGTCTTAAATTTGTCTTTTGTAAGGACGTTAGGACGTCTAAATAAAGGTTTTTTTTAAGATTTGATTCAAACAAAATAAGATAATAACCCTTTTAAAGAACATTTTCTTCCTTATCGACACCAAAAAGTTTAAAATTTTTAAGGTTCAAAATAAAAATCAACATTTTATTTTTACAGTTTTTATTTAAAATCATAACAACTTTGTACTAAAATAATCAAAATAACATACAGGGTCATCGAAGAATGTAAAGAGAACTTCAAAATTTAAATGCATGCCCTTTTAAAGAACATTTTCTTCCATATCAACACCAAAAAGTTTAAAATTTTTAAGCTTCAAAATAAAAGTCAACGTTTTATTTTTACAGTTTTCATTTAAATCATAACATCTTTGTACTAAAATAATCAAAATAACATACATGGTCATCGAAAAATGTAAAGACAACTTCAAAATTCAAATGCATGCATGTCGCCTCGAATACATTTAAATTGGTGATAAAATTTCACTTGGTTAACACATTGACAAAATTTTGTGAGTTATAGTACATCAAATATGTAAATTTTTAGATTAAATGGTCTAAAGACATCTAATGAGATGTCTTATTTTTTGTTCCTAAAAAATGACCAAGTCTGAAATAAGATGGCTTCGAGAACACGACTTAAGATTTAGACGAATCTTCAGATGGTCTATAGGCGCGTCGTAGTCTTAATATAACTTCGAGGACACAACCCCAGGATTCTTTCCTTGTACTGCACATGGTCGATATCCTCGGTGCTGGATTTAGAATTTCCGTGTTCGAACCTTTTGGCTTTGTATACCTTCCAATGTTTTGATTCAAATGCGGCTTATGAGTCGTTACTCTTTGAAATGTCGATATACAGCAAAATCAATTTAACCGTTTTTATACCCGTTTTGGTATTGTAGTTTGACCCAAAAGTACTTTTTGTAGGGATTTTGATGCTGGAGGATGGTTGCAACATATTGTATTATCTAATACTTTTTCATCTTTCAGCAAAAAATAGTTATTTGACACTCCCTGGTCTGTTTTAGCAACGGTGGCCATGTTTCTTGACAGCTATTGTGCAAGATACCTTATGGAATAATCATATAAAATTTGATTATTTTCTTACAGACGACGAAGAAATACGATGACGAAAACGACGATGGACGCCAAGTGATTGCAAAACCTTACATGGACCTTTAGTCCAGATGATCTAAATAAGGAAATGAGAACCCTTTTTTTTTCTTTTTACTTATCAGTTGCGTTCAAAGATAAACATTCTAAATACTATTGCATGGCAGGTTAACAAAATAAACAAGGAATTGAACCAGTTGTATATATTTGATCTTTGTCAATTTTTCACAGCAACTTCTAAAACTAGTTTTGCGAATCTAGACATCATGAATTCATGGGCATATATGGGATTTCTATATTTCAGATGAGTGCAGATGTTGCTTTGTCATTGAGTTTTGCTTTGTCTTCCTTTACCGGATTAGACACACTAAATTGGAAATTTACAGCGGAAGGGTTGCGCTATAGCAAGCAAAAACCGCTTACCATTTCGTAGCACCTAAGGTCACTCTCATTCCGAATACAGTTCGAACGCGTTGTAAATTGATGTTCAGTATTTTTTTGTTTCCTTGTTTTATTTGCTGTCTTTTTTGTCGTGTCCTTGTTTGTGTATTGTTTTTTTCTCTGCCATTTTGGACTTTGCAATTCGGATAACCCATTAGTATCTCTGCTAACGGTGCCTTCTCCATGAAGAACATCAGCAGCTTTAACAACAATTTAATGTAGGTGATTTGATGAATATTGCAAATACTTCTAATAAAACAGACTTGTTAACGAAAAAATATTAATTATGGATACAAGATGGCTTAAAGTGCGACACTGAGGTTCAGATAAAATTAAAACAAAGTATTTGTAACTCATTCGAATTCATTTCATTTTAAATGACAAGTATAGTACTACATCAAACAGATCAAAAGCTAGCACGCTTTAAAGAAATTAACCTCGACTCAAACAAATTACAACTGATTGATGAAACGCTGAATTAAGTATATGTCTATTGGAATGTTTAAATTGGTAAAAATATGTACCGTGGTTTAAAATTTAACATACGATTCGAACTTTTGTGCAATTAAATTACTATATAAATTTGTGGAAACAGATTCAAATAATGTAAAGATAAAAAAAACTGTTTTAAAACTGCTCAATAATTAAAACAAAATCATTTTTGTACTGTGCAAAAGTTCATCAAAAATTGTAAAAAAAATGCGTCATAAAAAAGAACAAGTTTATGAATAAAATTAACAATAACTTGCTGTAACCTTTCTATATGAAATATTGCAAAATAGAAAATTGCTTATTTAACATTATATTAACATGTAAAATATCTTCTCAAATATTCCAGGAAAACTCAAATAAAAAAATATGTTGTTAAAATCAAATTTATGTTAATCAAAATGTGCTTATAACGCATGCTTACAGTTAAAATAAACTGGTTTTTTATGGAATAAGTCTTTTAGAGTCTCGAAATTAATATGAAAATACTCATCCTACAAGGTATTTATATCGCGACGTAACAAAAATAGTTTCATAATTATACTTTTTCTTATCCAAAATGTTTTGACTAATAATTGAAATTTCCTCATTACTCTACTGAACTTCTATGGGGTCTCTTAAATATTTTTTAGCGTAACAGAAATTTTTTTTTTTCAAATTTTGATTTTTTCATCCGTTCTGTAGTTGATAAGTTATTCCATAGAATTTTGAATACAAGGAATCGTGATGTTATATTACTTCTCGGTTGTCCTATTCTGAAACATAACGTAAACATTCATAATCAAGGAATTTATATTTTATACATCTTTTTAATGTCTGTCTTTGAATTTAATATACCGGAAACAGATTGATGGTTTTGGTGAATAGAGTGGTCAAACAGAAAGTAACTGCTCGGCAGGTGGTTTAAACTAATCATAGATGTCCTTAATGATAAAAACGGTTACGTTATCTAAATGTGATTTTAGGATTGATATCCTTTGCTTTACTAAGCTAGTTTCTTTTTTACTTGAGATTGTTTTGCTAAATAATCAAACTAAGGGCGTGTCTCTTCTTTGGTTGAAAATCTCTGTACTCTTGTTGAAATTCCTCTTTATTTATTAGAATATAATTTGTAATAAAGCCTTTGCTATCTATACAATTTACCTTAATCATCTGTGCTGCTGTTTGTGTTTGCTGTTCTACATGTTTACAATAATATGTATCTGAAAGGTTTAAAAGATGCAATACGTAACTTGTAAAATATTTGATAAAACAGGAAAATAAATAAATAATAGGTATTTTACAGATTAGAGTTTGAATCAGAAAAAGTGAATGAGTTCAGGTTCATGGCTGTGTATAAGAGTCACGTGTCAACTCAAGTGGTGAACTGTAAAATTTCACCAAAAACTTATGAACATGCATCGATAAATTTAAAATGGTATTACCACTAGTGGTTAAGAACAATTGCCTTACAAACAAAGCTCTAATGGGACAGTTATTATCATTTTACAATTCTTACGATACAAACCTTTCTACATGGATCTACATTAAAACAAAGAAGAAAAAATATGATGATAATAGAACAGTAACCAAAGTATCAGAAAATATTCAATCATTTTAGGTTTACATTTAATCAATCTTTTTTATAGCTTTAACCCGATGAAGGTTTCATTAATTGTCCAAAAATATCACTTTATGCATTTGATAAAACATTATACTTTAATAAAAGAAGCAGAGGTACCGATGGGGATATTTGAATGTCAAAAATCCGAAAGGGGAGAGACAAAACCAGTAAACTTTGCATTTTATAAATGAATAACATCCATTAACTAAGGGTTTTTTACGTTTCTTGACAAACTCTAAAATCGTTTCGGAGAAATTGTTAATTTTGTATAAAGATAACCTACTTAACGTTTAGATCAATGTTACATTAATTATGTTGAATTTCACAACAGAGAAATAATGAGCTTTAAGATTTGCATCTTAAGTTGGAAATCCTTAAATTCAACGGAAACGATGAACCATTTTTCATATAATTGATTTAGTTACTATAAATCAATGCATATAAATGGAAGTTTAGAACTCCTTAAGAACATCTTTAAAGTTGGCAATCCTTAAATTCAACGAAATAAATGAACCATTTTTTTTATAAAATTGATTTAGTTACTAAGTTAAGAGCTTTTTAAGAAGCTGAACACCTTTGATTTGACCTGATGAATCTATTAGCCTCAATAGTTTATGCATTTGACTCAGCCACTTCATTCTCCAAGTGAGGAAAGTCATCAGATGCCTTGTTCCTAGGGTTTCCTTACATATCGAGGAAAGAAAAACGCAAGATCATTTACTAGCTCAGATAATATCAAACATAAGCAGGATATATCAAAGAGTTAAGACCTAAGATGTCACGAGGTAGATCATAGGAACGGGTAACGATAACATTTTGTCTAAAGAATACAAGTTGCCAAATCAAATGGATTGCTGTCAGGTGTCGTAGTCTAAATAATCAAACAACATAGTGTACACGAGTCTAGAAATATTTTTTTCATATTTTATGACATTAAACATAGAAATACATAAGTGAAATTAAAATTTTTACTTTTATATCAGTATTGGTAGCAAAATGCATATAAAGCATTATATCAAATCTACATATTCTATATAGTTATATATCTATATCTACTTTCGTGTCATGTAAATCTAGAATACAAATCAAGCGTAGCTACATTAGTAAGGATCTGTTAAACAACCACAAAGCATTAAAATAAGCAAAATTGCTAAATATTATGAACAAACTAAGGTCATAGAAACAAACAGCAAGTTACAAACATTCATAAACATATATAATATTAAACAAAACCAGCCATAACAATAAGTTAGCAGTAACTAATGAAGGGAGGCGAATATCAATTTAAATGTCACAAATGTAGAATATCGCCGGAAATCAATGAGTGTGTAGAGTAAGTTCGATTCCCTAGAGTCATTCAACACAGGTGACATTAAAATTGATGTTCGACCCGAATTAGTTATTATAAAACTAAATAATATAGATAATTTGGGCAAACGTGTGACCAATTGATCATTAAAATAATAAAAATGAATGAATTTATATATTAATGAAATATGTAGTGCGTATAATTCTATGTTACTTTTATTCGCGTTAAACCTTAAAAGGGTTACATTAATTCGTAAGTGAATTGAATAAATCCTATAATTCACTCATTGAATATCTAGAATTTTTTAACTTTGAAATCACGATACTTCATCTGCATCAATATTTATGTTTATTTACTAACAGTGTAATAACTAAAATAATATAACCAAAACATTAAAATGTATTATTAAATTGAATGTTATGGCATTGAAGGTGTAAAAAGCACACTTCGGATACCAAAAACATATATTAAAGATACGAAATATAATAATAAACGCAACTAATGGTACGATAAATTGCTTGTATAAATTGTACACACCAAAAAAATGTTTAGTCCATAAAAAAACTTGATATAAGTAGAAATCACAATTAAGTTCTAGCAAATAAATAGGGCTACGCCTGAAGTGCAATTCATTAATTTAACACTCATCAGAGGTGCTATATCCTAAAGATCGGAAACACCAGAGGCTATAAAAGAAGGAGCTCATATAATGTTTTGGTTTAAATGCTACTGATGAGAGGTTACTCCTTGAAATATCGATATACATGTATAGCATATCCAAATTAACCGTTAATATCTGCGTTTTGGTATTTGTAATTTTGAAACCACTGGGCGATAACCGCTGCTGGTGGACCAGAGGTCCCCGAGGGTAATCACAAGCCTGGTAGTCAGACTTGTCTGACACGAATTACCATAAAATTTCTAATATATTGTCGCTGAAATTTCCGATTGTTAAATTCAAAATTGATGAAAACACCAGGTTTCTTTCCTTGTAATGCACATGGTCGATATCCTCGGTGCTGTTTTTGGCTTCCTTGTTCGAACGTTTTGGTTTTGAGTACTTTTTGCTTTCAACTGTTTTGGATTTTGACCTTCCAATGTTTTGGTTTAAATGCTACTGATGAGAGGTTACTCCTTGAAATATCGATATATAGCATATCCAAATTAACCGTTTATATCTGCGTTTTGGTATTTGTGATAATATAACATGGAAACCATATTCCAAATATCAATCAATTTCAAGGCTATGAAGAAAACTTGTGATTTTGAAAATAATTAAATCTAAAGAAATGATATTTAAGCTTTGATGTATTCTGAAACACTTAATTGTGTATACAGTAAATGCGCTAACCACCAACTTACTTTCACATTGGCATCGACAAAACTCTTCCCTTGGTTTGTTCCTTATATTTGGACAAGTGTTGCAAGTAGCGGTTAACTCAAAAGTTCTGTTGAAAACCCAATCAAAAAATGGTAACATCAGGCAGTCACATTTAAGAGGGTTACCATCTAAAAACCTACAAGACATACATAAAGATTAATTTTTATTTTTATCACCAAGTAGTCTATCTAATTGAAACATTTTTTTTCAAAAATCGGGTAATACCTTTTTTTTTCTTAACACAACAGCCTGAGACATTATTACTGTGACCAGTTAAAAGAAGTAACCGTAGTGCTTTTACGAAATTCATGGTGTTTTCGAACTTTTTTGTTATTTTAAAAGAAGGTATGGAATACTAAATATGAGACCATACAACATAAGTAAAAAAAATATTAAAATTTGAATCTATAAATATTAATATATTTGACAGTATATTTATATTTTTTAATATAGTTAATATTAGTCTATTTAAAAGCAATATCAGAACATAATTTCTTATTTGCAAGACAATGAAAGAAGCAACGGTGTACCAAAGGGGTTATCAAACATCATTAAGTGTATATGGGGATGTTTAATGCCCTTAATCGACGCCCTTGGCCATGAAAGGTGGCCAGTCTTAATGAATAGTGGAGGAAACCGGAGTACCCGATGAAACCACCGACCGTGGGCAGGAAACTGACGAACCTAAACACAAACAGTTCAGAAGTCCCTCTTTGTTAGATACAAACGGAACTAAAACACCAGCTGAGATGTGATCGGCTAATGATCAATAGTGTGGTATTTAAACCGGCGTATTTGGCCACCCAGGCCCCTAACATCATAAATGTCGACAAATTGGCTAGACAAAAAAACATCACAATTATTTCCTTTTTCAGCCGTGTTGCCCGAACAACAAAGTTCAAATACTCCCAAAAGCTCTGGAATAACGAATCAATTCTGATACGTACACTCGATGACTAAAGCATACGAAATGTTGCTACACATAAAGCCTTCAAAGCCTTCTTAGTGTGTCAAAGAAGATGAGGAACATATGGGGCATCCGAATGTCAATTGTCCGAACCGGTATAGACAAAAACACACTTACGAGAACGCGACGATAAAAACAAATAAACCTGTAAAACACGGAAACACAACAGGAATCAGACACCGACGATGACGGATTTTGAGCGGTGAAATAAAAAAAAAACTTTAGTAAGTCTTGCCCAAAAGAGACTTAGCGATTCCGAAGAACTATGAATTGATTTGATAAGGTCTTAACATTTTTCAAAAAAATAAATCTAAATATGAAGCGGGCATCCTAGAAGCTGAAGTCTCATTTGTTTTAAATTCCTTGGAATATATGAGATGTAAATAGTCACAAAGTTGTTTATAAATTGTTCAAGCTATCATCAATATAATAACGAACGAAAGATTTGAGGATAAAGCAAGTCTTTTTTTATCTATTCGTGATTGTAAGAAGTTCTTCTTTATATGAATGAAGAAACAATTCGGCAAGCAATGGTGCACAATTTGTGTACATTTGAAAACCATTTGTCTGCTGCAAAAAAAAACATGTTGAGCATTTCTATAATTTGAATTTCTATAAATTTTCTTTTCATTACTAGACTCATGGATGACAAAACACTTTTTATAATCAAAGGTGTATATTAGCAAGTTCAAGACAACTAAGATAGTTTCACAGTATATATGAAAGAAAGCATTTTATGTGAGTTGATTTTTAACGACTTTTTTTGCAAACCTGGGTTATAAAGGGTGGTCATTTATCATGAAGAAGGTGCCGGAGTCCAATGATCTTTGGCGAGTAAAAAATATTTTTTTAAAACTAATATAACTAATATAATATAACATTACATATACAGTATCAATATGTCTATTATGAATATCAAATATAATGATATTATCAGTTTGTTTAAAAAAAACACATTTCAAACATCAAAAAATTATTTTTTGGATACAAGAAACAATTAATACAATTAAAATTTGTACGTTCAGTTTTGTATGACCTGTTTTTTTGTTTGTACCTACGTATTCGACCCAAAAACAAGTTATAATTGTGTATAATATTGAACTGATAAGTAATATTGTTTGACTTTACATGAAATCTTACATATACTGTAGAGCTGGTAAATCTCCAAATGCGTCGTTTTCTATCGTGTCAATATTATTATTATCAAGTCGCCTAGAATATTTAATAAATATAAATACATTTAACATATAAATATTAATTGAACTTAAACTGAAAGACAGGGAAATTTGATTCGAGTAGGTTTCGATATGGACTAGTAGTTGTTGGTAAGTAAAATAATGATGCATACATTATGACTTAAACGCTAAAATCAATAACGTCATAATATATTTTGTACACAAAAACAACAAAAATGGAGGACATTTTGTCTTGCACTATATTTCTACGGAAACTTCAAAATGGCATATAAGAATAGAAATAATCCATGGCCGCCCGTGGTCTATTGTCGATTTTAACATGGGCATCCATTGTTTTCTTTTATTTCAACCCTAACTCCGCTGCACCAAACTCAGGGTAAAATAATAACGTAAACAATGGCAACCCATGTTAAAATCTCCCGTAAACCACGGGCGTCCAGGGATTATTTCTCAGGAGGCTGTCCAAGCAAAACCCAGGCAATAGCTGGCACATGACAAATTTTGTTTTTCAAAAATTCTCGTTGATTTTAAATCAGGTTAACATCCATTCCCCAAAACAAATGCAGAGTTTTGGTTTATTGAAGTGGCAATTTAGATATAATTTATATAGAATGCATTGAAAATATGCAGAAAAGGGAGATAACTCTTACATATTTGCAAAATTGTGTTGCTTTGTTCATGAACTTCAAGGCTGAATCACAAGTCATCTATGTTTCTTTCAAACGAATCCTGGTGATTTTTGTTTTACATATGAGTCAGACAATACATTTAAACAATAAATTTGCTGGGACAAAATTTTTCATGTGCCGGGTTTTTAAGGCTTTTGCCTGATTTCTACATGGACAGCCTCTTAAATTTCAATCGAATTGCCTGTTTAAAATCGACCACTTCGATCGTCAATTTCTTCGATCAAAAGCTCCAGACGAAAGCTTCTGTATTTTGTTCATGATAATTTTCATATCCTACATGTCCTATTATGTTCGACTTATAAAAACTTATTCCAAGAAAATTTTACATTGTCACAATATTTTACGTTACAATATATTATAGGTTAAGCAAATTTTACAGTATCGCACTGTTCTGTGTGGCTGTATATATTATGGATTTGAAGATCGCAATGGAGGGGGAGGTTTGGCGCCATAAAACCTGGTTTAACCCACCACTTCTTTGGAAGTGCCTGTACCAAGTCAGGACCGTTGCGGTCTTAAATTCTTCTGGTTTTGTGTTTCTCTCAAATAAAAATTACAACAGGGTTCCAGACAAAAGCCTCTGTATTTTGTTCATGATAATTTTCATATCCTACAAGTTCTATTATGTTCGACTTATAAAAACTAATTCCAAGGAAATTTTACATTGTCACATTATTTTACGTTACAATATATTATAGGTTAAGCAAATTTTACAGTATCGCACTGTTCTGTGTGGCTGTATATAATATGGATTTGAAGATCGCAATGAAGGGGGGAGGTTTGGCGCCATAAAACCTGGTTTAACCCACCATTTCGTTTGAAATGCCTGTACCAAGTCAGGACCATTGCGATCCATCAATTCCCCGGTATGACTGGCTCGTTCTTGTCATTTTCTCTTGGCTATGAGATTGATCATTCAAGTTCGGTAGTTTTGTTATTACCTTCATTCAGTATCCCTTGTTTGATTAGTCTTTGACACTCTAAAATGATCCTCAAAGTGAAGTAGCTTGGTGATAACAACTTTTTGTCTTACACGTATTTTCATTACATTTTATAGAAACAGGCATCACTCGATGTTCTGTGGTTATATAATGCCATCGTTTATCTGAATCTCTTAAACAATTGCGTGTTAAATTAAATTTATTACCTATTAATTATATTCTCTAGTCTAACAGTGACAATGATGTAATCTGACAAAGTTAAAAGTACTAAAATAAACAAAATAAACTTACAACATCTGGAGCAATGGTAGATTTGAAAATGTGTCTTTCTGTATCAATGATATATCATTGTTGTGCAGATACCTGTTTAAAATGATATTGATAAATTTAAGATATCAAGATATTTGAATATCAAAACACATGGAACAAATAACATTTGATTATTTTTAGATTAAACAGTGACGAGGATGAACAGAGAGAAATTTATGTTTATTAGTAAAATATATATACTATACTACGGTGCCAAAGTAAGGTAAGGTCAACATGCCTACTAAGAACAAACATACACACCTCAATCATAAGCAGGAACAGATTTAATGAATTCGAATGTTAAATTAATTGCATCGTTACTCAAAGATCATTGAAACTATTTTTGTTTAGCTTTGATATGCTATAATATTCTATATTTTTTTTTTCCAACGTTGTAATAAGTGCAGGTTTATATCAAGGATGTAAGAAAATGCGCCTCAGATTGTGGAACGCTATGATTAACTTATGTGGGTCACCAGCATTGAACTCAGTCGTGACTATGTTATACTCAATTGTTAAAAAAATAAACCCAGTCATTGCCACGTTATAGGTCGCTGTTGAAACATTATTCTAAGTGGCTACAACTTTAAACTCAGTCGTTTAAATATTAAACGAGTCATTTCTACATTATTCTCAGCCATTGTGAGATTATACATTTTGTACTTTTCTTGCGATATCATACTTATCTATTTTAAATTTATGCAGAAACAATATTAACGAACTGGGAGGATCAATCCCCAAACTACAAAACAAATGCTTTAGCGCTCTAGCAGAAAAGAAACGATTTTAAAAGAACTGATGTCGATAAGGACTTACAATGTAGAATTGCATCATCTTACTATGTTCCGAAGTACAGAAGAGCACAATAAACTTATTCAAACAATTAAAATGTTTCCTTTGTGGAAAATATCAATTTTAATATTCATGCATGGCTGACATAAATATTAATATTTTAAAGCGAATGAAAAGACGTTTTCCAACACGTTTATCTTGACAATCACCAATAGGCTTAAAACGTTTCTGGTAAATTCTTTGCATGGACAAATCTTAAACCAACAAAATATCAAATATCATCTCAGGACAACAAGTAGTCAGAAAACTAATTCGAACCATTCTGATATCGGAATAAAACATTTAAGCGATTATGCAAGACATGTTTTCCTTAAATAGTCTTCACAATTAGAGTGAATCTCTCATGAACTATTACCAATATTTATATTGTAAATTATTAACATGGAAACATTAAAATCTTACAATTGATTAAGTGATGCAAGATTGTTGAATGTCCCATCTTCTATCATGGAAATCTTATTGTTGTATATATGCCTGTTTGAAAAGTAAAATGAAAAACACAAGCATGATAAATTAAAGGACATTTCTACATTGATGTATAGATGCATACTTAAATGTGCTTTTTGTTGATTTTCTTGCTTTGCTTTTCATTTTGATTTGTACAATGTTATCATCGATAATATTGAGTATTAAAGACCTAGAACCTATTAATTTCGCAATTCAAAAGTATACATTGTAAAACTTATTTTCACCGACATAAAACTCAATTTTTTGCACCTTTATATAAAATTATCTTATTTTGATTCTTCGCGTTGTCCGGCATAAATATCTACTTTTGGTAAACCGTTATTCACATGACTTTTACTGGGTACTGGTAACTTTAAATGCTTTACACTGTATTCTTTAAATAGTGTGATTTCATTATCTTTTAAGAATTGCGAAAATGATAGGTTCTATGTCTTTAAAATTGTACGCCGTACACCTTTGTTAAAAAGGTGACAACATATAAGATGTTTTACCTTTATAATATATATGATAATTATTTAATAAATATCGATGGGATCACTTGCGTAGGCAAACACATCTAATTAAAAAGATAGATCAAATTCCGCGAACGTGTTAAACTAGATGAGTAACCGAAACTCGTCATAATATGCATACATGTTTGTTCACAAGATATCCGTCTGCAATCTTGTTTTTCGCCCTTTGGATTATCTTTATGGTTATAACTCCATGTTATCTCAATTTATATGTATTTTACCAATCATTCAAATGAACCAATGGTGCAATTATTTTATCATATGTTCTTATTTCCCATTTCTATGGTTATGCAAAACATATACAAAATGGAACAGCAAAGTTTCAGACAATAAAGTCTGTTATGCTCGAATTTCGTTTCGTCATTAATACCCCTTTCACACATACGAGATTTCCTTACGAGTTCTTACGAGTTGTCAACTCGTAATCGATCGCAAAGACTCGTAAATCACTCTTTGTTACTCGTAAACAGGTCTTTCCAATCATAAGAACTCGTGAAAGTTTTACGAGGATTTTTGACGTGTCAAAAATCCTCGTAAGACTTTTAAGAGTTGAAAAAACAACAATGTCATAATTTAACTCGTAAACACATCGCAAATAATTCGTAATAGACTCGTAGAGACCGTAAATGACTCGCTTTTACTCGTAACGAACTCGGGAAGACCTCGCGAAGGAAATCTTTTACGAGTGGTTTGCGAGTTACTTACGATATCATTTCCAATATCGCAATTCACTCGTAAAGACGTCGTAAAGGCACCCTAACATGCTCGTAAACATTGCAAAAATAAAATTCGTATCGTCTCTGGATGGGAGTGCGAAAATTTTCCGCACAACTGACGAAATCGTGACAACTCGGAAATAGATCGTGAAAAGTTGGTAGAAAATCTAGCAAGAACTCGTAAAAGTATAAATTAAGAGAATATCGTATATGTGAAGGGGGTATTAAAGATATATCTTTTACACTCTTGCCAAACAATTGAAAATACCGATTATAGATGAACAGAAGACCACAAAGCAGTAAAACTAACATAATTTAACACCAAATATCAGGTATAGGAACAATAACGAGTTTTTGATTGAAAAAAGTTAATTACAAATCTGATACATTTAATTTTTTTTTCTTCAGTATATAAATGTTACCAATGTAATGACGGATTGGCCTACGCCGGGTAAAAACATCATTTACACCGCTAAGTACGATACAGATAAAACTGCAGGAAAGTTTCAGACGATAAATTCTTACACTGACTTGGATTTCGTTCAATCTAGTACTATTATAGGCGCTGTCCATCTAAATGGAAGCTCCGAACACTTAAAACTATTTTACATCCTGTATAAATAAACTAACGAAGGATGATATCATGTAAAACATGAAAATGATGGCAAAGTTAAAAAAAGATTATTTTTTACGAATTTGAAATTATATCTATCGTTTTTTGTTATCATTTTTAAAACATTGACAAGGTCTGAGATGTCTTTTTAGCTCACCTGGACCAAAGGTCCATGTGAGCTATTGCCATCACTTGGCGTCCGTCGTCGTCTGTCGTCTGTCGTCTGGCGTCTGTCGTCGTCTGTTAACAATTTTCAAAAATCTTCTCGTCTGAAACTACTGAACAGAATTTAATGAAACTTGGTATGAATGATCCTAAGGGTGTTCTGCACCAAACTTGTGTTTCGATTTTTGATCCGTCAAAAAACATGGCCACCGTTACTAAAAATAGTCAAAGGGGGTCAGACTACTGTTATTGGCTTGTAAATCAAAAAGTATAAGTGATAGATGAGATCTGATGCCACCTTACTGCTTTAGCATCAAAAGTTCTACAAAAGTCTCCATTTGGTCAAAGTTGTCAGATGATCCCTTAAAGGTGAAAAATAGCTGTTTTCATGTTTTTGGCTTATAGAATGAAAAGTATTGCAGATAGAGAAAAGCTGTTGCTTGCTTCAATGTTCAGCTCATTTAGCTCTACAAAAGTCTCCATAGGGTCGAAGTTGTCGGATGACCCATTAGAGGGTTACAGCCCCTTAAAGGTGAAAAATGGCGTTTTTTCATGTTTTTGGCTTATTGAATGAAAACTATTGCAGATAGAGAAAAGCTGTTGCTTGCTTAAATGTTCAGCTCATTTAGCTCTACAAAAGTCTCCATAGGGTTGAAGTTGTCGGATGACCCCTTAGAGGGTTACAGCCCCTTTAAGATGAAAAATAGCGGTTTTCTTTTTGGCTTATTGAATGAAAACTATTGCAGATAGAGTAAAGCTGTTGCTTGCTTAAATGTTCAGCTCTTTTAGCTTTACAAAAGTCTGCATAGGGTCGAAGTTGTCAGATGACCCCTTATAGGGGTTACACCCCCTTAAAGGCAAAAATGGTGTTTTTGGCCTATGGAATGAAAACTATTGCAGATAGAGAAAAGCTGTTGCTTGCTTAAATGTTCAGCTCATTTATCTCTACAAAAGTCTTCATAGGGTCCAAGTTGTCAGATGACTGCATTTAGGGGTTACAGCCCCTTAAAGACAAAAAATAGTATTTTTGGCCTATAAAATGATAATTATTGCAGATCTAGAGAAAAGCTGTTGATTGCTTAAATGTTAAGCTCATTTAGCTCTACAAAGGTTTCCATGGGGTCGAAGTTGTCAGATGACCCTTTATAGGGATTACAGCCCCTTAAAGGCGAAAAATAGTGTTTTTGGTCTATAGAATGAAATCTATTGCAGATAGAGAAAAGCTGTCGCTTGTCATTTTCTCTGGACTATGAGATTGATCATTCAAGTTCAGTAGTTTTGTTATTACCTTTATTTGCTTAATTGTTAAGCTTATTTAGCTCAACAAAGTTCTTCATAGGGTTGACCAGGTGAGCAATTCAGGCTCCTCGGAGCCTCTTGTTTGAACAAAATGTTGTACAACCTGCATTAAATAAAAAGACATCTTACAAGTAACGTAGAACAGGGATGTTGTTAAATGTTCCTTTCTTTATAACAAGTCATTGTTGTAAAGATACCTGTTTGAAATAAAGAAAAAAACACATCACTAGAAAATGTAGAAAGCTCATTTTATAAATTGGAATCACAACTTTAAGATCATTATGGACGCAGTGGAGGACTATGCTAGAGCCTGGATAAAAAGGGAAAAAGACCAAGAACCAGAGCTTGAATCACTGTCGGACTGGGTGAGGACTATCCGATCTCTTGTACGAAGCCGAATAGACAAACTTCGCAAATGTGTGAACCCCTGGCATTCTTCTGTATTTAGAGATCGTGAAGCTCTCAATTTTCTCTCTTCCTTAAATGACAGGTATGTTGTCACGCCAGCAGACAAAGCTTCCAATAGTATAGTTTTTTGTATGTAAAGCACATTATTACAATTGCCTAATAAAAGAACTAGGCATTGATGGTAATACTTCCGCTAGTGCTACATACACACGGACTACATTTAACAAAGATGAAATCATAGCACACCATAGCTCTATTATGTCCTCTTTCAATATTCCAATGAAAGAGGAACATAAAGAGTTACCACATTTGTACTGGATACCTAAACTTCACAAAAATCCGTACAAAGAAATGTATATAGCTGGATCTTCATCATGTTCAACTACAGAGCTGTCCGTTCATTTAACTAAAATCTTGTCTGCTGTCAAAGAAGGTCAACAAGCATACTGCGACACTATTTATAATCGTAGTGGAATTAACCATATGTGGATTTTGAAGAACTCAAAAGATTTGTTAGATCATTTTAAATCTAGATCATATTCTGAGGTTCACTCTTTGAAAACGTTCTATTTTTCAACTTTATACACTACCTTGCCACACGAAAAACTAGTGTCGCCTGAAAAAACTTCTCGAAAAAGCCTTTTCAAACTCTAGGAATTTTGTTGTTTTGGGTTATAATTCTACATTCTTTTCCAAAACATCTTTCAAAGATAAAATTTGTTACACACTGGAACAAGTTTGCAGTATACTTGATTTCCTCATTGACAACATATTTGTCACCTTCGGAGCAGATATTTTTCAACAACAAATCGACATTCCAATGGGCACAAACTGTGCTCCTCTCCTCGCCGATTTGTTTTTATACTCCTAAAAGACTGAATTTCTCCAGGGACTCGTAAAGAACAAGAAGATTAAAGAGGCAAGGTCATTTAATCTTACATTCAGATATATTGATGATGTCCTTTCTGTCAATAACACTTCATTTGGTAATTGAATTATTTCAATATATCCTCCGGAATTGGAGATTAAAGAGACCACCGAATAGAATTGCTTCACGTCTTTCTTGGATTTGCACCTCGAATTTGACCCAGGTGGTCATCTCAGTACAAAAATTTACGATAAACAAGACGATTTTAATTTTCAAATTATTAATTTTCCTAATCTACAGAGCAATATACCTACTTCTCCTGCATACGGTGTTTATATTTCACAACTTATTCGATATGCCAGAGCTTGCACACATTTCACATATTTCTTTATCAGACACCGATTTCTTCGTGACCGACTTTTGGAGCAGGGCTATAAGAAAATACGTCTCATACGATCACTAAGAAATTCTTTCTTCGTTATCAGCCACTAGTAGAAAAGTTCAAAATTGAGTTAAAAGATATGATAGTTAATTGTTTAAATTAGTGTTTGACTGATCTGCTGTACTGAGATGATCACCTCAATATCCTTATTGTGTCTCACAACTATGTTGTGTTCTATGGTCATTACCGGATCTTAAGATCGCAATTGAAGAGGGAGGTTTGGCGCCATAAAACCTGGTTTAACCCACCATTTCGTTTGAAATGCCTGTACCAAGTCAGGATCATTGCGATCCACCAATTTTCTGGTATGGCTGATTCGTTTTTTTCATTTTCTCTGGACTATGAGATTGATCATTCAAGTTCGGTAGTTTTGTTATTACCTTTATTTATGCTTATAAATTAAGACCCACCAAATGAATGCTTGTGCCATAGAACCATTCCTTTTGAAAGGTTATACTTAGTCAAAACCATTGCGATCTTCAATTTTTTCTGTTGTGTCTCCTTATTGTTATTTTGCATTTTCTAGGGAATGCGAGATTGGTCATTCCAGTTTTGTATTTTTGTCATAAATTCTCTATGTAAAGCTCTTTTAAATTACAAAAAAACAACTACTCATTGAATACATGGTACTTAGTTTTTCATCGAAACTAGTTACTTAATATGAAAATTGTATTCAAAAAGAGAATATAGCACATGGTCAATTTAAACCTCACTCGAAATTGTTTCATATTTCTATGTAAAACGAATTTTCACAAATTACTCACAGGTATTGAAGTGATGGTCAGTTTTGCAATGCACTGTTTTCTATAATCTGAATCTGATTGTTTTCTTATCGCCTGAAAAAATAATACTTTGAATATTAATGTGAATGGTTTAAAATACGACATCGTTATGTAGTTAAACAGAAAGATCCGATGAGAAGTGGATTGCTGAGCCAAAAAAATAAACTTATCCATGGCATGATTGTAATATTTCGAAACATCCAAACACTTTTCAAATACAAGAAAGAAGCAGAGGTACCAATGGGGTATCCGAATGTCAAAAGTCCGAAAGGGCAGACCCAAAACCAGTAAACACCAAAAAGAACGGGACAAAAACAGACATGTAAAACATGGAAACACAAAATAACGGAATATCAATCAACAACGCGAACTCCAGTCGAAAAGAATGAACTCAGGTGCTCCGGAAGAGTAAGCAGTTCCTGCTTGCTATAGCACCCCCGTAACGTTGCAAATAGTCCATTCAGCATGTCAAATCCGGTAATGGAAGACAATACAAAGCCTTTGACAAACCAACATCTGCACTCATTTGAGAGATCAAAATCCCATATTTGTCTATAAGTGCATGATGTCTTCCGTAAAATTTCTTGAGTGAAGACAGCAACCGAGGAGCAACATGACCCTGTGTGACCAATTTTTTTCGTCCGACGTGTCGCTCTGCAAGTTAGTTATTTAAAATCCCCAAGCTATGTGATTTCTGTTATTTCACGGAGATGAACATATAAAAAGTAGAACATTATCTAAAATGTATTTGACGAAATGGATCGATCAGATTGATTGCATAATATATAATTTTGTGGCGTATAATCTGGGTCTTTTTAAGTGAGACCTAAATGTGGCTTTTAAATTTGCAAGGAATATGGCAACTTTTATAACACAATTTCCATTTTAGGGCAACATCCTAATCCTCCCATTGCAAAAGTTGCATTACACATGTGTTAATGGACTTTTTAACGAAGTTAAGAGCTGCTGTCGCTGTATTCGACACTCGCAATCGGAAGAAATTTTGTACACAAAAGTTTGTTTTGGCTGCAAAACAATATCTCAGTTTACGGAAACCATTTTTTGTTCAAAGGAACAAAACATTTTCAAAATTAAACATTTCGGGTAATATGAACAGCTCCACATATGGTCTGCTGCTACATTATTTTTTTTTATTAAAATCAATTGGACAGTTAAAATGAAAACAAAATGTGGTGTAAAGACGAACGGGGAGATAGATAAAACGTATTCCTTCTGCCATTGTTAGAATACACTTTTTCAAGTATTGGATGCCAAAATCTCAAACTTCATCAACTTTATTATTATGTTCTTCCGTCTGAATTAAAAAATATTTGTTGAATATCTAGACTGTACACTGACTGCAATGTTTGAAATCGGTCATTAAAGTTAAAATTCTTTCCTGTTCAACTTTGATCCGTATATTCACTTAGCGATCGAAAACACCTTTTAGATTTTAAAAACCGTATGGATTGTTGACGCTCCCTAAGATCTCTGGAAGGCAAAAAATACCACACCAGAGCCTAGCTTGTAAGAGGCGACTAAGAATCTTTGGATTCTGAGAATGGGTAAGTGCTCAGCCCACAGAACGAAGAAAGGAGTGCGTACGATAGGTTACTAGATAAGCTGGCCCTTGTCCAAAGTGTAGTTAATTCGGAAATCCCGACCCATGACATAGGGGGTCAACGTGGTAGGTGAGCGCCGCGCTTTTTGATATAAAAGATAATTTTGTGGACTGCCAAGAAGTGCACCAAATTTTCAGTCCTCTATCCCCCTCTTCCCTTTTCCAGTGGTATACAAAACTGCAGTTCCTTTGTTTCCATTCCCATTCCCCTTTTGGCATTCCATTGTGTGTAGACTCAACCAGAATTCAGCATTGTCTTTTTAGACATATAAGGGTTGTTTATATGTAACATTGTGCGTGGGGGTTAGTCATATCCATTACAGGTAAGTGTTTCAACTAGTATGACCTCGATTCAGTTTGGAGTTCTTCATTATCAATCATCAAAAGTTAGGGTTCTAGATTATTCGAATAAAGGTAATAACAAAACTACCGAACTTGAATGATCAATCTTATAGTCGAGAGAAAATGACAAAAACGAATCAGTCATACCGGAGAATTAGTGGATCGCAATGGTCCTGACTTGGTACAGGCATTTCAAACGAAATGGTGGGTTAAACCAGGTTTTGGTTGTCAATGGATTGCAAATGATTGCCAATGGATCGTTACTTTCCAGCTGCATTGGCCTATGGTGCTCCCGAATCCGCCACTGTCCTAATGGTAAAAAAGCGCTCTAATAGCTTTATAAGTTTAAACATATCTATTTATCCTGGATTTGGAAACAAGCGTAGTGCTTATTTGAACCCCTCTCCAGCTAGCAGATTGCAAGGGTGGCCTTTGTAGCGGCCCCCAATGAGCCTTTTTTTATCGAACACTTTTAATGTGCATGGGGTGTTGCTTTCCCATACACGGGATAACCTTTTTTTGTCCCTTCCGAAGGACTAGCATCGATCTTTGAGACCATCCTTACAAATGGTGTCACGAGAGAGTTGGAAAATTGGTTCATGAAATTTTCACCCCTGACGAGAATCGAACCACGAACCTCGGTGTTATTAGCCAACGCGTTAACCACTACACAACCGGCTCCCTTAATTATTAGCCACAACTGGAAAGGACTATTTTATCTTATGGTTTTAGCTTTAAATGCTTGTGTTATGGAATAGGGGGTATAAATTGGATGTGATATCCTGGCTGCTTCTTTCAAGTACATTGTAACTAATTCGAACGCAGCGACATCTTTTGTCATAATGATAATGTTAGAATAATACAACGATGGTATTTTACGAATCGACAAAACATCAATATACGAATCTTGAAATTACACAGTTAAATGTGGCAAATTGACAATTTACGAATTAAGAATGCGAATTACACAGTTACAAGTTATAAATTGACAATTTACGAATTAAAAATATAGAAATTATACAGTTACATGTAACAAATTGACAATTTATGAATGAAGAATTTTGACCCCGTGTGCTTTCCAAAGTAGCCTTCGTACTAAGGTTGTTGTCAAATCATTACATCAGAAACATGATATATCAACTATTTAAAGTCTATAAAATATATTGTTATCTTGTTTTCTATCAAGTTCCGCATTTTACTTGATATTTTTATCACCGTGATCATGTATTTCATTTTATTTAATCATCCTTCACATGTTCATCTCTTTAAATGAGCACTTTTCGTACTGTCTGTGAGTAAAACAACAACAAACTAATGAATAATTGTTCATGTCTACCACCTCTGTATTACATGTACCTATACATTTAGTGTATTAAAAAAATCCTGATATTAGAAGAAAATGTTTAAGCGATAAAAAGCGTCTTTCTGAGCATACCTTGTGCTAAAAGAATGTATAATCATTAACTAACAATTACATATCTTGTATATTCTAAACATGGACAGGATTAAAATCTTTAGATCTTACAAATATTGTAGGGCTGTTAGATTGTTGAATGTCCCTTCTTCTATCACTGAAAGTTTACAATATTATCTTGTATATTATGAAAACTTACAAGTAACGCAGTTCAGGAAGATAGTCAAATGTTCCTCTCTTGATACTAGATAAATTGTTGCTGTAAAGATACCTGTTTGGTTCAAAGAAAAAATTACCGTTTTAAGAAGAAAAGTAAAAGTAAATGGTTTGAAGATGCGTCGTGAACCTTATTTCTTATGACTAAATGGATGTATATTACAAAGTGCTAGATGTCTTCCAATTTTAATTCAAATCTAGATATATGACATTGGGTATACGCCAATCTTACAATAACACTACAGTTCATAAAACCAAAGGTCAATTTGTTAAGAGCGCGTCTATGACAGAACCATGCAAAATTTCCCCCCAAAAAATTAAAATTTCCAGATTCAAGAATTGCAGATCAACAAAATGGAACAACGAAAAGCACTCCCCTCAAGACTTCTTGTCGCAACATATTTTTTTTCGAGAAATTCAAGATGGCTGACATACGGGCCTTATCATTATAACTGGGTTTCTTGGAAAATTGACAGTACTAAACAATGCTAAACAAAAAAAAAATATTAATAGTATATTTTTCTCCATTATTCTGCAAAAATTTGAAAGAGGTACATGTATTTTGTAAGGGTCTTTATGATCTTAATGAGGATTTTTCCAGCGAGCTATGAGCGGCCGTTTGAGTATTTGACTCCCGCAATCGCACGACGACAACCATATAAAAGTGGTAGATTAAGTGTTTTGAATGTCACGGGTTTATGTACGTTAAATATATGTTAATATTTTTTCCATCTGATCACCCCTCACATGTATATCTCCCTGTTATGACAGAATACGTATTGCTTAGGAGTAAAGTAATGATCGCATCGCTTTAATATTGAATTTATAGTAAAACGTTTGTGAACAGCACCAACAAAATCATCTCTGTAGAAACAAAACAAAAACAACCAGATAACTAATTGATTAGAACAATCTTGACATCAGAAAATACATAAAGCAATAATACAAGGTGTATGCAACACATTCTTAAGTTAGAAATATAATCTTACAATCGTTGAAGTGAGGTAAGGTTGTTGAATATATCATTTTCCATCATCGAAAGCTTATTGTTGTATAAATACCTGTTTTAAGTATAAAATGAGGCAAAAACAAAATAACAAAATGCCTTATTTTATTATATAGAAACAAAATGAAATACAAATTTTTGCTACTTAATTTATTTGTTTACTGTTTGATCTATCTTAATATTAAATAGACGTATAAACAAATGCTCCTCGATTGCTGTCTTCACTCAAGAAATGTAATGGTAAACACCGTGGACTCGTAAACAAAAATGGGATTTCTATCTGTCAAATGAGTGCAGATGTTGGTCTGTGGTAGAAATTTGTTTTTTCTTCTTTAACCGGATTCGTTACACTAAATCGGAGATAAGTTACACGACGGTTGTGCTATAGCAGGCAGGAACCGATTACACTTCTGGAGCACCGGATTTCACTATTGTTACGACTTGAGTTCTTGTTGTTGATTTCCCTTCGATTGATTTTGTGTTTTGTGTTTGTTTGTACTGTTTTTGCCTTTTCGGACTTTTGACATTTGAATGTCCTGTCGGTGCCTCTTTGCTTCCAGAATTATATCATTTTGACAGAACTCTGTTTTTGTACAGAAATGTTTTTGGAAAAGCGGTGTTTTTTAATTTCTATTCATTATATGATTTATCGACAAAATGTGTCACGTAGAATTCTTTTCTAATGGTCTACTAGAATTTAATAGCGTCACATTACCTAAATGAAAATGTACTAATCAGCCTTGTAAAAATGAAATACATTGAGTCAGATATACTTGATCATAATATAATTATTTTATTCATTCTTTCGTTTCAGACTGACAAGAAATACTTAATCTAAAATTTATATTTCTCAATTTGTCCGTCGTTCATTAGATCTTAGAACACCAATGTTTAACGTTTTATCGAATACTGTTTGTTTATTTATTTATATATTTAATGGTTATCAATAACTTCAAGTAAACATGGTTGCATTTTCTTTTTTTTTCCACTAATATATTTGCCCGTTTTATATTAGGGAAAAATTTAAAATACAGCTACACTTAGATCCCACCACGTTATCTTCATAAGGCAATTCTCGCCATTCTTCCGATTATTTTGCCATTTTTCGTTACTCATGTCATGAAATAACGCATTTAAAAATAATTCATTCTTCTTATCAATCTATTTGTTGGAAGAGTCATAATGTTAATTTTTTTTTAATTTCATTCAATTTCAATCAAGATTTAATTCGTTCTTCAACACAAAATATGATTACGGTGTAGGCTGACCAAGGGAATTTAAAATAATCAACGGGTGTTCCAAATCATATTTACAATACAGATACAGTACACCAAGAGACTTTCCGTGACTAAACACTGACATAGACATAAAACATAATCCTTTAGACCTTCTACCACTGACATGATACCACTAAGTCAGACCTACAAAGGACAATAAAACTGCTGTGTTGGTCAAGGTTTACGACCTTAAATCCTATTGATGTTTTCCTGTTATAAAATTACCTATTGCAATTCTATTGCTCATATCCTGTACAGGTAAAAATTTCACCAAGACTAGTTAGGCCACCTGGGGTTTTATGACCCCTAATAGACCAACTACTGTGAAAAGTTAATCCTTACCACCAAAAAAGTGGGAATGTCTATGTCAGTGTTCAGTCATGGAAAGTCTCTTGGTGTACTTTTGACAAAATTCTGTCCGCTTCATATTTAGATCTACATCTTAAGATAGACTCACAGGGAAGACTTTCAACAAAGCTCTATGACAAATGTGATGTCTTCAACTTTCTAATGATATGTAAACCCATCGGTATATATATATTTCTTGTAAAGAGCCGGTTACAGTTGAAAGAATTTTTTTTATTATTTCCTTTAAATGTGGCGTGTTAGGTTCTGGTTGCTTTTAGTTAATCTTTCTGTCTGTCCTCCATTCCGTCCGTAATACTTTTTTTCATATTCCGGTCGCTACGCTAAAGGTTCGAAGAAGCTTTTACTCAGAAAAGAAGTTTGTGTGTCAAAATTGTGTAATTCTTTCTTGGGAATGTTAAAACCGTAAGGGTTTTTGCAACCTTTTAAACATTATTTCAATATATACATGTATATAAGATATTGAAAATCCAATTTTCAATGTGTCGTATTTTCTAAGATATGTCGGTGACCTATTTATTTTTTTAATATTTTGGTAGAAATTGACAAAATAAATCTTCACTATTCTGCCCGTGAGGCAGGAAGCTAACCAAGTGTAGATACGAGGCAAATGCGGAAATATCGTTTAATAACCACAATTAATACAGCAGGGTAAATAACTGAAACATGAAAATATGCATATATATATACATACATTTTCGAGTACTGGACGCCGACGCCGGGGGTATCACATATGCCCCCCTCACTTTCATGAGGTGAGGTAAAAAATCATTAACGTCCCTATTGCGTATATTAGCAACACAGAATATTTTTTGAAGATTAATTTTCCTCTCACATCCCGAAAAAAGAAGCAAAGAGGCAAAAACGGGGCATTCTAGTGTCAAGAAACCGAAAACCAGTAAACATGAACAGAACGGAGAAACACAAAACAATAAAAACACAAAATATACTTAACAGAAATCAACTACACGAACACTTGTCGTAACAAGAGTGATCTCTCATCCCAAAGGAAGAAGCAAAGAGGCAGCAACGTGGCATTCTAGTGTCAAAAAACCGAAAAGCACGAGGAAACACAAAACATTAAAAACACAAAATATACTTAACAGAAACCAACAATGCGAACTCTTGTCGTAACAAGAGTGAACTCATGTGCTCCAGAAGAGTAATCAGTTGCTGCCTGCTATAACCCACTTGTGGTGTTGCTAATTTTCAATTCAGTTTGCCAAATCCGGTAAATGAAGACAAAACATAACTATGACAAACCAACATCTGCACTACTTACTAATCTGGGAGATATCAATTTCATATTTGTCTACGAGTGCATGGTGTCTACCGTAAAAACCATTGAGTGAACTTAGCAACCGAGGGGAAACAAAACCTTTTGTTAACAATTTTTATGTCAAATGTGACGCTCTGCTAAGGATATCAATGTAGTTTCCGCTAGTTCTGAAGTAACGAATCAACTATAATACGTAAACTCCATAAGCTGGAGCGGACGGAATGTTGCTGCACTAGAAGGAAAAGTAAATGATTGAAAAGTAGAAGTCATCACGTTTGTCATAGAGGTTTTGTTGAAAGTTTTCCTTGAGAGATTATATAGAGATGTAGATCTTAATATGGGGCAGACTTCATGAAATCCTATGTGTCCATTATCTCGAGTTTCTGATGATATATAAGATGGAGATGGTCACCAAATCGAGATGTGTTCAGTGAAAGGACATTGTCAATATAACGGAAAGTGATGTTAAAAGAGAGAGATAGTCTACGATCTTTTTTTTTATTTAGATTGTAAGAAGTCTGCTTCATATGAATGAAGAACAAATCACCAAAGGTGCACAATTAGTGCCCATTGGAATCCCTATTGTTTGCTAAAAAACACGTCCACCAAACTGAACATATATGATAAGGCAATTGAGCATGTCAATTATTTGATCTTCTGTAATTTTTATATTTTTCTTAGACTTATTGATGACAAAGTAAGTCTTAGTTTAATCGACTAATATATATTTGTACCTGCGTTTTCTATTATTTTGATAATAATTTTAAAATACTGCGTTTGATTAGTTGTCCCAATCGTGCTTTGAGTTGTTAATATGGAATAGAAGTGTAAAGAGTTGAGAAATCGAAAGTCTTGATTCTATTGCAAGATGTAACTGACTTAGAGTTAAGAATATTCATCAGTTATTTCGAATTCTTCAGGGTAAAAAAAACATATGACTGCATAAAATAATTCGGTAAAATATAATGTTTTTAAACAATATGTAACTCTTTTGCACATTCAACATCAAAGATCGCGCAAAACAACACTTTCAGTCAAAAACAAGTACATAACATCAATGTTTCAAAAAGCTCTATGTTCGAACATTCAAACTGGAAGTAGCCTTTCCTCTTCATCTTCAATTACGAATTTTGATAAGCTTCGTAAACATTTGGTTCTTTATTTAGTTAATTGTTGATATTGCCACATCATTGTTGCTATTGTGCTTGCTTTCTGAATAATGTCAAGATATTATCATTGTCCTGTAAAAAGCAAACTATCTGCTTGCAGACTTCCTTTCAGTTTAGAATAATGGTCAAGTAACAGGATTTGTCCTTGTTAGTCAATTCATATGCGATCCAATTCGATTCCTTTTCCAAATTATTGTTAAAGTTTGTTTTTTTTTCTTTGAAATGAAAAAGTTATCCTTGTGCATATTAAACATTTTTTTTAATTATGAATGGTATTGTGTCTATGTATGTTTTAACGATCGCCAGGGAATGAGGCTTGTACAGGTAAGGTACAAAGCACCGTGTCTAATCATGAAAATGAATAAAACACACTTCTTGTTTCTTTATATTATTTAACTTGTACAAACAACATGCCATTCTGAAATATAGAGAAAAGAAATAATACATTAGTAGGTCAATAAATGTTTAAAGAAGTAAAGGTGTACCAAAGGGATAATAAACATCAGGAAACCGTAAAGACAAAGACAAAATCGGTAGACAAAAAAATCATCTTGTTGTTTTCGTACAGTATTTTGTCTTAGGTTCTCTCTTGTTGAATTGAAATTTTGTCGATTGAGTTTTACATTGTGTTTTATATGTATGATTTGTGCAAGCTTATCAATAGGGGGAAGGTTGGATCCAAAAAACTAGTTTAACCCCGCCACATTATATATGTGCCTGTCCTAAGCCAGGAAACTTTGCCAAAGCCTTTGTTTGTCCTTGTCATTCTGTGTTAACTCTTTTATGTCGAGAATTGGGTCTTTCGATGATGATTTAGGGATTGGTTTTGAAACTTTTGTATTGTATTATAATCTTGGGCCAATGCAAGACGGTAAGCAGTGACCTATGGTCATATTGAAGACTGCTTGCTGTTTTCCGTTGTGATTATTTTAATTGCTGTTTGTTTATGTTTGTTGTTCCGCGTACACTTATTCCACATCTCGATATCGTCTATCATAACGAAACAAACCATATAACAACAAAAATACACACACAACCACATACGAGCAAAACCGCAACATGAATTCAAGTCGATACAAGAGTAAACTCAGGTGCTCCGGAAGAGTAAGCAGTTCCTGCTTGCTAAAGCACACATATGACTGAAGATGTATCGTCAACTAATCCCTGTGAGTCATTTAAAATCAAGGTATAATGATGTTAATGAATGACAATGACGGTAGCAAACCACATCAGTGACTTAAAATCAATGAAGCTATTTAAAATGACTGTCATGATACAAATCATTAAATTGTCATATTGACGTTTTAGGATTACCTTGGAAAACTGGTCTTAACTTTGAGTCATGTTGAATACAGAGACTTTATTTTTGCCTGAATACCAGATGAGGACGGTCCTATGAAACTTCAAAATACATAAAAAATTTAAACATATATAAACCACTTAGGATATAACTTCGAATTCAAGCAAGAAGCAAGAATAAACTGACAAGGCTGTAAGAATTGAAGAAAGAAACAATAATAAAAAAAATTTAGATTAACCGTCAATATATCAATCTTAAGATTTAATTTGTTGTCACGCTGAATGGTAAAATGTTAATAAAAAATTAAAGGAGTATTTAACGTTTATACATCCGAATTTTAGCCCTAACGTTTTTATTATTTTTATGGATTTTAACGACCTGAGCAGCAAAACTAACTTACATTTACCAACCTGATTTTCAATGTAAAAGTACTAGAAAATATCAAGACATTGATAAATCAATATGTCAAAGTGTTAAATAAAGAAATAAAAATACAAAATCTGACATATCAAAAAATTGCATTTGGTATTTTCGTAAAATTTCAAAAATGAAAAAACATGCAGAATCAATATTACATGTACTTTTGACAAATATGTCTATATGACAAAACTGCGCTTTGTAGGTATCATTATATTTTTTGAATTATATTTAACATTTTAAAACAAGAAAAATACGCTAAGTAATGTGCTAGAATACAATGGAAAGCTGTGTACATGTATGACTATATTAATATTATTCCCACTTGCTGAGGCATAAGAGAGAAAAGCATAGTTAGTGTAATACATGCTCCATGAAAAAAAAGTTCTTAACTATATAACTGTAGAAATGGAGTAACTATCATTAGAAAAGACACTTGCAATTTAAAAGCATAACAACAATACAATGTGTTTTAGAACATGTACATTTTTGAAAACAGTTCAATAACAGATATTTGTTGTATTGATTGGAAATGTTTATTTCCTTACATGAAGGTAGACATCAGATCTTTGTTTTGGCTTCCAATATTTGTTTGTTAAAAAAGCCAAACAAAACATGCATAAATTGGCTTCAAACAATCTCAGTTTATTTTTTTTCATTGGGGAAAATACATTTTAAAGTTATATACAATATTTATAGCAATAATAATATATAATATATGAAAAAATCAAATATATTCATATTTAATTTATTTACATATTATACAGTTATCAGTTGAAATAGTATTTAATATCAAATAAAACACAATTGTTTTCATATTTCAAAATATTCATATCAAATTAGTATGATTATCAGTATATTATAATATGATGGATCCAATACAGGTTTTCAATAAATGTTTAAAGTAAAAGTTTTGATGGATATTAGTTAAAGAGTAAGTTTATTTAATTTCAAGTTACTATATAAAATAACACGGAGATAAAATAATAGATTATTGTTGCAGATTGCAACTTAAAAATCTCTAATGTAGTAAAATTTAAAATCAATCATTTTACTCAAGATCATAATGAGAAAACTGACATAAGGAAAAAGCTGTTGTCCTTTAAAAAAGTAAGAATAACAACAAAAGAGTTCCTTCTGAGAAAATGTTGCTACGTTTGACGCAAGTTTCGTGTATTTAAGATTTATCAGAGGTGATCTTCCTAACATATTTTAAATGCTTGTACAATTTACACATGAACGAAGCAGAGGTACCAATGGGGTATTCGAATATCAAAAGTCCGAAAGGGCAGAGACAAAACCAGTAAACAGCAACAGGAACGGGACAAAAACAGACAACATGTTAACATGGAAACACAAAATAACTGAATATCACTCCAGTCGAAACAAGAGATCATAAATCAAGATAACCAAATGATAAACAACCAGGGAAAAATAACTGAGACCGTAGATTGGACAGAACCGTAGGCTGCTGTCAATTTTTGAAATTTACAGACACATTTATTGCTTTAGATTTTTCAACGCAAACGTGTTGAACATGAGACGGTTAATAAGGATGATACCATTTTGACAACGTACCTTGACAGTTTTCTACAGTGTTCCACTGGCTGTAAACTAAATAATAATAAAAAAATACAATACAATGACAATGTTTTTTTATAGATATACTATTTCGCAGATGAGTGCAATTCTCGATCTTGTAAAATTTAATTGTATTCTCTAATTTAATTTTGGGGGACGGTTTATATGTAGATTATGATTTCGACAAGCACTTGCCACTTGCATCGCCATGAAAAATTAAAATTGGTTATAATTTATACTTTTTCATAGGAATTAATTACATCTGGTCATAAATGCAAGATTAGTGTAATAAGGCTAGGTTCAAGCATTGACTTAAAAGATCACGTGTATTATGTTTACGTTTTCTGATTTAATGTTCATTTCATGTCTTCTATGTTTTTGCTAAATAAAAAAGTATCGTTTTAGTATATTTCTGAGATATATTAAAATACCCGATGCTTAAACATACCTTGACATCCATTTCCCTCCCATTGATCCTTACAACGTAGTGTAACATTACCAGCAGTCTGTGATGGATATAATCCACAGTTTTTACTGACACAATCTTGAACAAACAAATTTAAAATCAAAATTGCAACGAAATTCAATGCATCATTTTTGCTACTCATCAGAATTAACATTCAGGTTTTGTTGAACAAGCGTTGGTAAGTAATATCTTTATGTCATTTGTAAATGATCTTTTGTATTAAAACGCTGATCAGATTCGCTATTTCAATACGACAATAATTCATATCGACAATAAAAATCATTCGAATGCACTGAGGGTAAATACCTAGGCCTTCAGCATTGTATGTTCTGATTAAACACTAGACAGGTTTTATTATTAATGTATTAATGGTTTCACTATGATTATTACAATCATTATTTTGTTATTATATACGCTGTCTTTTTATGATCTGCAAAATTTATGTCTATATTTATTGAAATGCCTCCCAATGTTTGTTCCATTTGTTTTGTGTTTCCGAATATTTAGTAAAGTGAATGCACGCTTTAAATATTACACCACTGGATTATTAAAATCTGCTTGATGGCATATTTACTAAGCAATGATACACAATCGCCACGAACAAGTAGAAAACACATTACTTTTTTCACGTCCTAGTAGGTAGACGGATATGTCAGATAGATTTACAAGTTTTGTCTTCATATTGAACAATTTGTTCAAATATTGGTCAATTAAAGTAAGTAGTGTGGTACTTTCATACTTATTTTACTGCCATTAAACCATAATTATGACGTTTAATTTGACATTATAATTATACGGGTAGCTGGAGGCGAAAAGGACTGGAGTACCACTAAGTATTAAAAAAATACAAAAGAGCCATTAATTTTAAGAATAAAATCTAAAAATGTATTAATACTATCAAATTTACTTACAATGACACCTATTGAACTCTTCCCTTTGTATATTCATGAGTTGGATTCCATTTTCACAAGTAGCTGTAAAGTCTATCATTGTTCTGTTTTTCACCCATTCATAAAACGACAGCATGAAACAGTCACATATAAGGGGGTTTCCGTGTAGCTGTCTAAAATATAGTCAAGATTTTGTAAATGAAAATATTTCATTTTAATCTAAAACGATCCTACAAAATCCGAATAAAACAGACCTACACGATTGTAATGATATCATTTTTTAATTTTTTTAAAATCGTCATATTTAAGTTTCATATCAAATGACGGTTAGAAAAATGATATAGAAATATTATATCGAATGGCATTTTAAGTCGGGCATGTTAGCATTCAGCCCAGTCAAACTCATATAATTTTCATTTTAAGGATAAAAAATATTGGTGACGAGTCTCTTGAAGACATCGCCTTAACATGATTAGTTAGTTAGTTAGTTATTGCTTTACTCCCAAGCAGCACGATTTCGGCTATATCCGGGAGATGAACATGAAATTGGTGATACAATGAACATGAAATGATGATGAAGTGGAGGAAATGGGGACACAAGGCCAATCGGGTAGGAGAGTTTTGACTGCCACTGGAAAAAGGAGTGATGGGTAGGGACGGGAAAATTTAGCCTCCTGCATGGGGATCCTACGGGTCCTACTCTTACCGAGACCTGCAGCAGGGTTCTTTAACGTGCGAGGAACGTGACATTTTTCCCAACACGGTGCACCACTATGGTTTGCGGTCAGGTTTTCCGCATTATCGCCTGACGACCCCGCATCTCTCGATGTCAGGGCTGCCCCATTCAACCACCTGGGGCACACATCCAAGTCGCTTTGTGGGCAAATCGGCCTGACCCGATGTCAGGTTTCTGAGCGCTCTTTAGTGGACTTTTACCGAAAAGCTTAGCGCTGCTGCGGGCCTATTCGCCACCCGGAACCCGCAAGGGTTTTGATAATTCCGAAAGTGTAATAAAAATCATGGGGTATTATATCTCGTGTAATTCTTTTCTTTTCAAAAAGGTATCCTAATTCAGCGTGGTGAATTTCCTTAAATTTAGTTTTTTTTAAAAACAACAAAGAGTCCCACAGGAGCTCGAATCACTCATATAATCTTCAATGGTACATAGGTTTTTAGTAGGTTTTGAAATTGTTTTTAATTCTCTAACACAAATGATTTTTGGCATTTTAAGGGTGATTAGGATCTTACAAAAAATCAAATGAAAACTTTTGAAGAGCTTAAGATAAATAAGTTTTTATTCTAAATGTTTTATCTTAGCTCAACAATTATGCAAGTTGTGTTTTTCTGCCTCTTATGGTTGATATAGTGCAGCTTGGGGGAAAAGGAACAACTAACGTACTGCATTTAAATACTTATTTTTGAGATTCCCATAACTAATGACGGCTATAAGCCTATTATTATCGTAAGCCACAAGACATCCGATTGGTTTTTCTTACTGAAACAAAAAAAAATGCTTGGCACGATATTTGACTGTTGCCATTATGATATGAAGTCTGTAATGTCCTTGACAGCAGAGGATTAAGATAATATGATTTCGTGTACAGTACAACCTACGTAAATCAGCATCCATTTGAAAATCCAAATTGAAAACATACACTCGGCAACCTTCAATGTTATGTGAATGATTAATTTCTATTGCTTCTGATAGGTAACGTAATTCAAATAAAATGAATTTCATGTACGCATAAACATGTAGGTATAAAACTTTATGACCAACCACTTTTATAAAAATAATGTTAAAATTATAAATGAAATCCATGAACATAATACAATCTTACAGGCTGCGTAATACCGGTAGATTCCTGAAAACGTCAGCGACTAGTCTTGCAAATTGATTGTTATATAGGTACCTATAAAATAAAGGCTACATTGTTATATAAACATATGGATATACATCCATGTAAAATTTCATATTAGTTGAAAATAGTTGAAAATTTGATAAAGAACTTGATTGCATTTCACAACGTTAATAATGGCATTGGAAAACTCTGTACATTGTTATCACAAGATTAAATGTAAGTTCACACAAGTGTCAATGTTTCCATCATAGTATGCGCTTTTTAAGTTCCTTTATTGCAGAGATTTAAGCAATCAATTAATTTTGCTTAAAACAAACTTCTCGTACATGTAGATAACAAAGTTCAAAACCGCGACATCAACACGTTGGCCCACTATGGTCGGCGGTCAGGGTTTCCGTATTATAGACCTGACAACCCCCGCGGACGAGGGCTACCCTATTCAGCCACCTAGGGTACACACTTGGTCGCTCTGTGGGCTGAGCACTGACCCGACGTCAGAATCCCAAGACCCTTAGTCGCCTCTTACGACAAGCTAGGCTCTGCTGCAGGCCTATTCGCCACCCGGGCCCCGCTCGGGACGACCAGGTGTTCAGACTTCTGTTTTTGGCGTGTAAATAAAAAAAGTATAAGAGATAGAGACAAAATGATGCAACCTTCCTTTTTTAGCATCAAATGATTTACAAAAGTTTCCTAGGGTCGAAGTTGTAAGATGACCCTTTAAAGGGGTTATGACATTTAAAGGTATAAAAAACCACCTTTTTCATGTTTTTGCCTTATAGATTGAAAACTAGTGCAAATAGAGAAAAGCTGTTGCTTGCTTCAATCTTCAGCTCTCTAAGCTCTTCAAAAGTCTCAATAGAGATTTCTCAACTTCATACGGTTGCTTTCGTACAACGAAAAGGGAGCGGTTATTGGTCATGCAGTCAAATTAAGATGAAAACAAGATTGTTGTGCACAATTTTTCCGTAGTAAAGCTAGAATTAAAATATATTTTTTGTTTTGAATTAATTTTTCTTTTTATATTTTTCAAAAATGTGTTTTTAAATAGAATATGAACTCAAATTTTTTTTGGTCTTTAGTTAGACCAACGAATCGTTCTTTGAAAAGTAACCGTTGAGTAACGGTTGTGTTACGTACCGCAGTGACAAGTGAACACTTCTCAGGGATTAGCTCTAAGATAACATTTTTTTTAAAATTTTAATCCTTCTAGCGGCCAGGTAAAATTTGAAAAAAAAGAACTGATTTGAAGGGGGTGTCCGAATTATTTTTGCGCAGTGCGCTAAAAATATTGATAATAATAATATAAATGCTGGATGTCCGTACGTGTGTGTGGTCCGTAACAATTTGTATTTGCATCAGATAAATGTATCATGTATTTGTAGACAGGGATCTCATATGGTAGAATACGTTTTCAGGTCTGTCGCCTTCATATGTTAACTGAGCAAACTTAGAATTTTTTTTTGCACTCGGCAGGGGACCCAAATTCCGTTCTTGTTCAATTAGCAGAAATTCCTCTTTATAATATTTTTTCTTCAACGCTCTAATCGTTTAAATCTTTTTCTTTACTTCTGGTTTTCTCAAAATAATTTTCCTACAAACTAAAATTTATAATGAGAAACACTACAATCCCTCCTTTCTCCTTTTCAAGTTTAATGGTTGGCACTTTTTTATAATAATATTAACTATACATTTTACTCAGATTCAAATGCATCTCAACTTTGTATAGTGTTGGGAAATTCACTTTATCTGTGCACTAAAGCGGTCACAAAGACGAACAAAGTCTATGTCGAGCTTACCGAACTCTAATATAGATAAATTAACGAATTCGTTTTCAAAATTTCATTTAACCCTTTACAGTCTTAGTCGGCTCGGAAAACATGAAGTGGGTATAACTCAATGACATTATGCTAAAGCTGTTAACCAAATTGAAAATTAATCCTAACACAAGACGCAGAGAATATAAGTTACAAAAATTTTGAACAAACAGATAGAGACAGACGGATGGACGAAGGACAAGTTATTGGGAATATTTCCCCCTTTTTTTAGAAGTGGGGGTATAATAATACTTTTCGATGATGATGATAAATTTCAAAGAAGAGTAACTAAAGAAAAAATCTAATCGGCTGTTTTTATAGCAGGGCTGTTAAAAAAAAACCAAATATTTATTAAGTCAAAAATTAATAATAAATGTAACAATCAATTAACCCTAATGCACATTATTATATCCCCGACTGAAAATTAAGGGGGTATTCTATTGAAGGGGTGTTCGTCTGTCCTTCCATTAAATCTCAGGGTACCCATTTAATATCAGCAAATCCTTCTAAACTTTCTAATAGAATTTCATAAAAAATACACAATCTTACATGACAAACTGAAATGTTCAATCCAACCTATTTTAAACTTTGTTATGGGTGGCGGATGGGGCAGGGAAATCATGTGTGCCAAGCTGCTCACAGGTTTCTAGTTTTTGGTGATTTTTGAAGAGTTGAAGGTGTTTCGAATTTAAATACTATATAATGCTAAAAGAAAAGTATAAAAATATCAATAACTGTAAAATCAAAGGGTTTTAAACACATGTAGTTATAGTTTTGAATGTTATTCCCTAATCTGTTTATTGCATGTACATTATTACAATGTTCCATTTTTGCAATTTTAATGAAAAAAATATATATATCTAAAATTTTATTGAACTTAGAAGATAGTATTTACAGTTACAAAGGCCATACAGGATAAATACTAGTAGTTAAATAAAGGTTTATAATCGAGTTATTGACATACATGAACATTGTTTAATCAATAATTTCTCCCGAAAACGTGTTACGGTTATGATACGTAGCAACCGTGCCTGATACGTTTCAAGTCGAGAAATCTCTAATAGGGTCGAAGTTGTAAGACGACCCAATAGGGGTTATGGTCCTTTGTGTGATTGCTTGCTCAAACCTCCAGCACATTTAAACACTACAAAAGTCTTCGTTGAGCCGAAGTTGTAAGATGACCCCTTACAGAAGACCCTCTTGGTTTAAGGACCAGGTGAGCGATAAAGGCTCCTGGGAGCCTATTGTTTGTACAAAACACAATTTTGAAACCATATATGGCAACTTTTAACAATTTTTAAGGCATCATTTCAAAGCTTAGCTATTCCTGAGCACAGTAATTTTATACAAACAAAATTTTTACACATTGCGTTTCTTCGTAAACTCAAAAAGCATGTCACTACAATCATGTTAAATGATGTAACATTTCTGAACTGAATGGTTTTATATAGTCGACTGGGCTATATAGCCCATGCAGCGACTTTCAAGTGTATGAAGTGTCGGGAGATTCATGAATGCACCATTTTCTATTCTTTCTATTTGATTACTATGCAAATATCTGAAAATAATTGACGCATCCGAAGTATGTAGTCATTGTGTAAAGCAGATTAAAATATGCTCGAATGCATAAAACAAATTTATTCGGTTGGAATGTGTTAAAAATATTCATAAAGTTGCTATTTTGAATCGATTTTGGGCCTTTATGCAGGGTGCCACCCCCTAGGCCAGCAAACTCCATTTGGATTTTTGTACCATCAAACCCTAAATTATACCAACCAACCTCTCGGTTACTAAATTAAAATGAATCTAATCTGTGTACAAATGAATAATCACTGTTTTCATATGGACATGCGCTACTTTATTTCTTAAAATATATAAGCAGAATTTCGAATATCAAATGAATGAAAGTGACAATACCTACCAAAATTAAGTTGCAATTTAACAGATCATAATGAAAAAATACAGTCAGCAGCCTTTAATTTCAATTACATTAAACAGACTTCTCGAAAGATGACGAAGTTCAAACAAAGCGACTCCTTTAATTGCATATCCATTTTGATGACAGTTTTACACTTTCGAAAATGTTATTAATATTATGAATGCAGTATATAGATATTAACATCTTACAGCGAGTGTAGTGTCTGCAGATTCCTGAATGCACCATTTTCTATTCTTTCTATTTGATTATTATCCAAATATCTGAAAATAATTGACGCATCCAAAGTATGTAGTCATTGTGTAAGGCAGATTAAAATACGCTCGTATGCATAAAACAATTAACGTTTTTCTAAACATACACTCAGAAGTTAATTAAAGTAAATAAAACTAGCATTTTAATGGAAGAGGGAGGTTTGGCGCCATAAAACCTGGTTTAACCCACCATTTCGTTTGAAATGCCTGTACCAAGTCAGGACCATTGCGATCCACCAGTTCTCCGGTATGACTGATTCGTTTTTGTCATTTTCTCTGGACTATGAGATTGATCATTCAAGTTCGGTAGTTTTGTTATTACCTTTATTTCATCTTTTGCAAGAAAATAATGATATTTTTATTATTAGAAGAACTAAATGTTAAACATCTAACGAAAATAATTATGCAGCGAAAACCATTGTCATTGTTCCTTTACGCCTCGTTGTTCTCGAATAGTACTCTAGTCTCAGGTTCTCTCTTGGTGAATTAAACTTTTATCGATTTGATTTTTTTAAATGTGTTATTTTCGTGCTTGGTACAAGGTTAACAATAAAGGGAAGGTTCGGCCCCAAAAACTAGTTTAATTAACCCCGCCACATTTCATATGTGCCTGTCCTAAGCCAGGAATCCTTGTCAAAGCTTTTGTTTGCCCCTGTCAACTATTGTTTTCTGCTGTAAGTCCAGAAATGGATCTTTCGTTGATAATCCATGGAATTGTTTGAATTTTATGTATTGTATGCTAAGACAGCGGGTAGAGACCGCTTATTTTTTTAAACTTAAAATTATGTCCTTAATTTCAAAGTAAAAACAGCTTTTGGACCTAACCAGAACACTTTGATGTTAAATACATGTAGTGAACATTTTTTTTTTAAATCTTTACAATATTAGAAGTGATTGCATATTATTAAACACTATTATTATATATCATTGACAACTGGATGTTATCAAAATATCTATGAAAACATTTGGTTATGCTTCACATTGTGTTCAAACAAACCAATGCCTTCTAGTAATGTCATTGTAGTACATGTATGTTTTTTGTTTCTATATGATACCGGTACCGAAGTAAACTTTCGAAAAAAAATTTATAGCATGTGAGAATATTTTGACATGCTTGAAATAAATTATCCTTCCAGATATATTGACTTTTAAGGCGGGTTTCGGTTGGTGGTATCCATTCCAAAAATTCTAGTGTGTTTTATTGTGTTGTGGTTTTTTTTCATATTGTTGTATCATATACATTACTAAATTTTGTGGCTGTTTATGTATTTTTAACATTCAAAGGCCTTATTGGTACTTTTTATTCTAAATCCAAAATGTTTATTTGAAGAAAAATGTTATGTTTTGTAACTTTTTATAATGAACACTAAAAAAGTTTGTATAGGTTAGTAATTTCTTACAAAGTATGTAATGACTGTAAATTGTCAAACGTCCCACTCCTTATCACTACCAGCTGGTTGCCAGCAAGATCTCTATAATAAAACAATACTAGTTATTAGTCATGTAATCCACGATTATTTAAAAGGCACCAGTAAAGAAATTGCAAAATGTTTTTTTCTAAGTTAGTTTTTGTTACAATCAACATCATAATGTACGGCATGGCATTGTTTTAAACAGATACCTGATGATGAGTCATTGAATGAATTCAAATATGAGTAGGTCAATTATATCATATGTTAATTCAAAACATGTATGACTTAGTTGCATGTTAATTGCCATAATAATTTAACATTAGCGCATCGCAGATCCGATTCATTCAGTTGATTCCATTTTTTTCTTATGGAGTCTTCGTTTCACAGTTGATTCGTTACTCTATAGCTTGTTGGAATTATATCGATTTCAATGGCAGAGCGTCACGTATGACACAGAAATTGCTGACAAAGCTATGTTGCTCCACGGTTGCTGTCTTCACTCAATAAATTTTACGGTAGACATCGTGCACACGAAAACAAAAATAGGGTTTCTATCTTTCAAATGAGTGCAGATGTTAGTTTGTCGCAGAAATTAGTTTTTTCTTCTTTACCGGATTTGACACACTGAATTGGAAAATAACAACACGACGGTTGTTCTATATTAGGCAGCAACCGCTTACTCTTTCGGAGCATCTGAGTTCAATCTTGTAACGACTTGAGTTCGTGTTGTTCATTTCTGTTCGGTTGATTTTGTGTTTCTTCGTGCTGTTTTTGCTCGTGTTTACCGGTTTTGTGGTTGCCCTTTCGGACTTTTGACACGTGAATGCTCCATTGGCGCCCCTTTGCTTCTTCAATCAGATCATAATTTTCAAAAGGTCATATAATGGCATCGATGTTTTATATAAAACGTTTTTTTTATGCCTACGGTAAGGGCTTTCATGTGTCCTATTTGATTCGTCATACACTATGAGCTTCCCATTTTCTTTAAATCCATCACCTTATTTTTTACAATTTGTCATTTAATGGGTAGATTGTTTTGTAGGAGATTGTACTGTAAAACAAATATTGTAGATCTAAACAGAGACTATATTTATTAAACTGATGTGCCATGTACGGAGTAATTTCAAGCCATATATTGAGCCTGTTGTTAATAACTAAAAAGATTCATTGATTGATATATTGATTTATTGAATGGTTGGTTGCTGTTTGTTTACTGGCCAGTCGACAGTAACTCGATCAAAACTAGCACATTATCACATTGAAACATCAAATTAAATTGTGTAAACCCACACAGTACCCAGCAATCATAACACAGACCCCTCACTCAAAAAAAAATTCTACTTAAAACCCTACAAATGTTACTTATTTTAAGTATTTCCATTAGTAGGGAAAGTTGTCAGACGGTTAAGTAATACTTAGTAACGTGTAAGTAGTTGATATTACTTGTTACTATAAGTAAAATTTGTATTTTAAGTATTACTATTTGTAAAAACCAATGTAATTACTTGAAGTAGTACAGCAATTTAGATTTAGTAATTCATCTACTACTTTTGTTTTACTATAAGTGTTACTTGAAGTTATATTATCTCTCGGTTTACCATTTTTTTTTTCTCATCTCGGTTTACCATTACTTGCAGTATTTGCATTGCTAATATTGAGGATTGTTGCTTTAAATTTGTTTATTGGTTCAATAAAAACACAATATTCAAGGTTTATATCTTGGGTATTTATGATTATAGTGTTTTAAAAGTTATTACTGAAAGTTAATCATTTCAATTCTGGATTATATAATTATAAGTTTCGCAGATTTAAATTTTCGATTCCGAATTGAAACAAAAATAATTTCATTTTCCTAAATTACTAAATTTCAAGGGAGATAATTTTAAAATTCCAAAAAAGAGAGAATTTGAGACAATTTAACAGTGAAATAACTGATTTTTTTTATACTTGCACTAAAACCATGAAGTGATTAACACTTGATTACCAAAATAGGATGATTCTATGTCAAGTTTAATTAAAATAATTACTTAATTTTCAATTTTTACTATTTTTTATATTATTGTTGATATGTAACTCACTTAAATAATTTTTAATTCCAAATCTAATTCAAGCCACATCATTTGAAATTGATTGTTTTCTGAAAATGAAACTTGCCTGTAGGCACGAAGTGTTCAAAGACTAAAAAGATAATCAAACCTTAATGATTCGCCTGTTAATATTTTGATAACTTTGTAATAATTTTGACTAATTTATATACATGTAAAATAGCCTTCATTTAATAAAATATATGATGTTTTTTTTAATTTCTCATTATTTTGCTTATGAATTCGTATTTCCTCATACGGACTTGAAGGTCATACAAGCTCCCTTTTAACATTAATATAGATATATAGACAAGGTCAATTTAAGTTTATTTAATTTGCTTTAAAAAATGATCAATACTACAACTGAGTACTGAAAGTAATTCATGTTGTAGCTTTAAGTAACGAAATACTACTTCAAGTATTTTCGTTCCTTAAACGGTTACTGAAATAAAAATCTTACTTAAAATAAGTAGCATTGTGTAAATAAGTAATATGTATGAATTTTATTACTTAAAGTAAGTAATTATAAGTAATGCATAAGTAGTTCATTACTAAAATCACTACTTGAAATAAGTAACTTGTAACTACTAAGTAGCGTATTTTTTTGAGTGCTGTTTTTCATGCAAACATCGAAAATGCATGACCACACACCAGACAGAAAAGAACCTAACAAGAGAGGCCAACGTACCCTAAGCACACCATCGACCAATATACCAAAAATGGGACGCAACCCTCGGAATATTATTTAATCAATTCGGAACCCTTAACTATGGTGACTGACAATGAAGAACCTTTATCTGAAATTGTCATACAAATGTAGGAAATCTTATCAGAGTGGGATAAAGTCAACACATACCCAGTTTTAGAAAGAAAACATTTAGTCGAAAATACAAGGTTGTCTGGTTGAACCTACACACACTAATATGAACATGAAATGGTGTAGTAGAGAAAACGGTGCTACAAGACCCATCGGGGAGGGAGTTTTTTACTGCCAGTGGAACACTGATAGAATGGTAGGAACCTGCATTGGGTTTTACAGATCTTAGTCGTGTCGAGGCTGGCAACAGCCAGGGTTCTTTAAAATGCGAGAAACATGACAATTTCCCAACACGGTGCATGAAAGCCTGACAACCTCGGTACTCATTATAACAGGGCTGCCGCGTTCAACTGCTTAAAAGTACCTCGGGTACATGTTCCAGTCTTCTTTGATTGTTGAAAACAAACGGCCTGACCCGATAAAATGTGTCAATTTTAGTTGTCTTTTACCGACAAGGGAATTATGGTTAATATGACGACTTAATGATAAATAAGACTGTTTACGTGTGGTTTTTTATCCCAAAATGTTAAACAGGATGTTACCTTACACCATCAATTTCAATAATCAAGATATTGTCAAACGATTACTTTGGGGGTAATGTAGCAGAAATAAACGGAAAAAACCAAATGATCGTTTGGAGCGTTTTTCTGAGAATAAGGGAACACGAATTGAGTGGTGATGTAAGCATTTAGTCAGTGTCACTACTGGAAACGCGGTTAACAGAAATACAAAATTTGAATATTTATATAAACATGCTGCATGTGGCTGGTTTTTTGTTTGTTTTTTTTTTTTTTTTGTCTTTGCACAGAACATCTAAGATAGACATCTCTCTTGACTGCATAATTGAGCTTGAATGTATCAAGAACTACGTTTCTATATCGAATAACTTTACCAAAGCCTGCTTTGAAGACTGCCTCATTCGGACTGTTTACATGAAAATGAATTCAGAGATTTTCTTAAACTTTGACATGTTCAAGTCACCCAGTGTATGGCTAACTTTAACCGTTCTCCTACCTCACTCTGACTATGCATGTTCATACATTCAATGATGCATGACATTTCCTCGGACATTTAATACAAATTGTCTAAAAGCCTAATATCATAGAGACTTAAAAGAAATAAAGATTAAATGATGATTGAATGAATGAACAAAGAATGATAAAAAATGAAGGAATGATAGATGAATTAATGAATACATGCATTCCGAGGTAGCTCAGCAACTTCCACTAGAGCAGGCGAGTTTACGTTGAACATATAATGAAAGAACTTCAAACTTCTAAATTTATCGGCACTAGAAGCATATTTCATTACAGGAACGAACAAAATTAAATTTGCGGCTACTAGATTTACTGTTCTCTCAAAGTGTCCAGTATTTCAAGATTCAGTATGAATTAAGTATATTCTTCTTGCAGTAATTCAAGGGTTGAAACACTGGACACTACTAGATCGACCTTGAAGATTTACTACTTAAGTTGAATTTGAACTCTTAAAACTACTGAACAATTGACAAGTTCATTGTAAACAAGACTTGTCAATAAATCATGTTTGTTCGAGAGATTTTGGCTTTACATGTGCGGATGTTTGTACCGGCATCCAATATGGGAACATGCCGCATTGTCTAACTATATGCTGAGTTCTCAAACAGGAGTGCTGATATAATTTCTGATTTCTTGTTAAATATTATAAAATTTATTTCTTTTTTCTTATTTTCGACCTACATCCTTTCATTATTGCTGTGAGTATTATATATTCGATATACTTGTAAATTGGCAATAATGTCAAATTGTAGCTTATTCATAATTAAAAACGTTACTTAATAAAAAAAATCCTAATCTTCACGAATTGCAAAAGGCTCATATATTGTTTGTGAAAAACCAAAGAAGGGTTACTTATAAGGAACTAAATTGAATTTGAATAGTTTTAGCACGCCGTGTACTAAAAGGTTTTAAAAAGCCGTAAAAATGCACTCGTTTGCCAAATTGTTATTGTCGATACCTTCGTAGAGTTTCGTACTTTTGTGTGCTTCTATTAAGCAGTTGTAACCAACATTAAAAAAAACAAAAGCGATAGGTTGATAAAGGTTTAGAATTTGGTCAAAGATTGAATTTCCAAGACATTCTTTGTACAAATATTTAGTTCAGAAAGGAAAAAATAATTACATTTGGTAATAATGAGATGAATCCATATAGGACCAAACGGAAGTGATCCATAAATTGATACAGCATGCGTTGTATTTATTGTGCTCACAACCGGCTTGTCTTTTTTAAAGAGATTCATCCCATTTAAATAATTGCATCTAGGGCTGGAAAGATTACATGTACCTATACGTCACCTATACGTCCATTATTGTCGATGTAGCCATGAAGCCATAAGGCAGTGCAATTTCTAGTCGTCTTATCAAGAAAACGTCTCTTTTTTATGAAAAGAATTCAACTGTAAGAGGCAGAATAGAATGGTGTAGTTGCATGGTTAAATTGCTGCTAAACAAAATGAATATTGTCGTTGTAGGCATCTGCCAAGAAGCCTCACGTGCAAATTTAAGTCTCCCATTAATCGTCTCACCAACATTGATCAATCCATTAAGAGTGCATTCAAGTCGTAAATAAGGCTTGCAAAGGTGTGGTTTAAAATATCCCAACTCTTAATGCAGTATGACCAATTGGTTTAATTGTTCTTATTTTGTGAGTCAGTTATCATGATCCTACAAGTTTTACAATTTTGTATTCCGCATTTAATGACAAAGCAATGGTCAATATTTCAAAATTTAAAACGTCTTCAAAAAGAATATTACATGTGTGATTGTTTTAATATAATGTGAGGTATATGGACACATGAATTATGAAATTCCTGACCTTTTTTAGACTGAAACCACACTTTAAAATTGTATCATAAGTTTTCGCGTCTAAAAACATAAAGTACCAAATAAAAATAAGATTTCATGGCATAAATTATAGTTTCACTGTTTTGTGGGACCCAAAGCCTAATGTAAACTTACATTAAATAAGTGTCGTTGGGAAACGATGATGGAATGTATGTTAGATATCTGCTGTTACAATTGACATATATCCCTTCACTATCTTCAGAACATGAACATTCAGTAGGGCAACCATCTATTCCTTCACATTGGTCATTGTAAAACAGCAAAAGTAAACAGAGAATACGGATCTTCATTTCGTCGATTTTTATCAAGTTTTTTCTGAAACAGATAAGAAATAATATCATTTTCATGGTTGATATTCATAAGAAGATCTGTATTTGTTTAAATCATAACACCGTTCTATGTATGTGAAATGCATTTACAGAATAATAATTTATTAAATTTAAGAAAGAAAATGTAATAATTATCTTTTTTGTTTTCTTTAAATCATTCAATTCTGAAAAAAATACATATTTCGTAGGCCAGGAATTATAAATATTAGGATTTCACAATTTATAATAGTTAATAAAGGTAATTTATGCATAATCCGTCGTTTTATTATCAAGTTGGGAGAAACATTATGTTAGACATCAACAGTTTAAAATCGATTGAAAAAAATTGATAAAGCAGACGATCATGTTTATTTAATATCTCCCTTTAAATCATTCTAAAATTTCTGGCAAGTGTACGCAATAAAAATTTATCATCTTTTTTTTATTTGAGAAATAAGTCATAACTTTAGATGGCGAAGAACTTTTCATACTTCGTATTGTCTTTTGAATCTTATTGATTCAAATGCTTACATAACTAAATATACATGCTTTTCATTTTTTGAGGCAAAGGTGTAACAAATGAGCAATCAAATATCGTAAATCCGAAAAGACAACAAAACAAACCATAAAAGAAACAAAAACACACACAACACCCAAACTGCAATCTGTGAATTCAAGTAGAAATGATAGTGCACTCAGGTGCTATGAAGGTAAGCAGCGTTGTCTACGATCGATTTAGTGTAGGTCAAATCTGGTAAGGATGACAATATTAAATCTCTTTGTCAAACCAACATCTGCGCTCATCTAAGAGATAAAAATTTCTGTATTTATCTAGAAGCACATGTCTTACGGAAAATTTGTTTGAGAGACGACAACCGAAACGACTTGTTTTATTCAAACACCTAAAGTACAAACATTGTTTTTTCTTTGGACTGAGCACATTATGCCATATATATATATATTGCTACTAAGATACCCCCATTAGAAAAAAATAATGATAAATGAAAAAAATAAGCAAATATCATTCAGATAATGATTAAGATTCAAACAAAATAAGGACAAATCGTTAATTTCAGATGATATTGACATTTTGCAACACTGTACCTAGCTGAAAGCAGTGCTAGGGGCATTTTATAGTAGCATTTACTAGTACATTCGACTTTGTCTGAACCGTTATTTAAGATCAACAAGAACTTGACATATCTGAACAAAAACTTGTTAGGACTTGTAAAGATTCAGTAAGTTTAAAACAAGACCTGTTCAGATATATATGTAGCTGTCTTAACCAAAAAAAAAATGAATGCAAGGCATTAAACACTGAAATTAACCAATGGTCTTAACTTATCTGAATAGTTTTAAGTAAGGATATATTCAGTAAAAAAAGGTCATCAATCGCTATTCATATCATATCACAAAAACATTGTATCAGTGACTGAATTGGGAACTTTTTTTACCAAAAGAAATGCATCCCTTTGATTTTTGGATAGATAACAATAACTACAATGGTGGTCTTCCATGGAAAACGTTTGTCGCCTGTATCTTCAAATATTCGCTTAACAGGAAATAGATGAATTAAGGGCATAAAATCGCTTTACACTATAAAGTATTACGGAGGGAAGATATATGTCAAATATCTAGAGGCTGGAACATGTATTTGCCCAGAAAATGCAACGATTTTTTTTTGTGAAGCCGCAGAACGACGACGCAGATTGACGAGGCAACTCGACTGTAAGTGTCGAAGTAACCCCTATATGTCCCTCTGCAACACGTTGAAGACGACATATAAAGCGTCGTCACCTTCTTTTGATTAATTTCAAAATACTAAATACAGTTTTTCTTTATGGTTGTATACTCCAAAACTAGGGAAGCCCAAATCACAGAGTGATAATCCGAGATAACGGATTACTAAACCTAGATCTCGGATTAGTTTAATTATTTTTTTCCTTGTCCCTTTATGGCTTCGGCACTAAACCCCTCTTTCAAACAAAACAGATAATTGGTAAAACTTCAATTTTGAACTTTGTTGTTTTTTGTTTTATTATTGAGATAATAAAAAGGGACAATTTTAAATAAGTAGAAAATAACTTACCTTATCTGGTGATTTTTCAAAGTAAACTAAATATGAGTCACATAATTCAAAACCAGTAACTGTGACCAAGGTTGTTAAATAAAATTAAATATTTCTATAAATTGTATTAAAAGTATAAAGTGGGTCGTGATGTCCTTACTGTGAACTTCCTTGTAAGTAAACAAAACATCACTGATGTATATTTATCAAAGAAAACCTAAAAACAACAAGATTCCAAAAAATGCAGCTGCCTGATAAGAATGTAGTGTATGTGAGAAAGTTTCATGACGAGCTGATAAATTCATTTAAGCGGAGTTATTGCTTTGCAAATAAGTTCCATTTGTGCATATTTCATGAATGACATAAATGATATCATAAGCTTTTTATACCAGTGCATTATTTGTGCAAGTTTCGGCATGACTCAAAGTATTGTGATGTCTTAATATACATGTAGGCATGTCAGTGGCGTAACACAGTCTAAGCAGTGGAAGCAAATGCTTCCATTTCGATTTCGCAAAAAAAAATCAATAATGTTCCCCGACATGAAAATGTTCAAACCTTATCGTACTTTACTGCTTCCCCGATTTGCTTTTGTCTCCATCACCCTTCTTTGTTGTCACTTGTATTTCTTACACAGGCGTTTGGGTCCAGGATTTTATTGTATTATAAATAACGTATTTATAAAGATTTTCATCTCGTCTCTATACTATTTCCACATAGTATAGAGACAAGATGAAAATTTTTATATACACGTTATTTAGTATAATAAAATAAAATCCTGGACCCAAACGCCTGTGACTTCTTACTGCATCATCTTTTCATGTTCACTCCACCACCCTTTTCGTGTTCATCCCCCTGCTTGGTAAAAAACATTATTTATCATTTTCTGGCATAAACTCATTCAAACCATTCATTTCGATGTATGCTTTGCCAAAAGAAGACGCATTCGGGAACATGACGTATAGTGTTTGATAATTGCTTCTGTGCTGCTGATGAGAACAAGAAAATACAATTCTATTTAAAAAAAGGAAAATCAATCCTTTGGAAAAGTAATTAAGAAAAATAAAAATCTAGCTGTGATCTATGTTTGAATATTACTTAAATCCCAAGCATCGCGGTTTCTCGGCTATATGGCCAGGGTGATTAACACGAAAGAAGCGATTAAATGAACATGAAACGATGAAAAGTTGGAAATAGACAATATTATAAGTGGACATTCTGACTTAAGTCGACTCATACGACAAGCTTAGTCCAGCGAGTCTTTTGCCAAGGGGGTCAAAACACGCAATGAATGAATGTAATAGTTGTTTAATGTGTTGTTTAATTTAACATAATTGGAATGTCTCTGAAGTCTTTTTTCTCCGACTTCAAACACAAATTGAGATATTTAGAACAATTTTGACGCCTCTTTCCCCTCAGCTTTCATATGTTTCCGGAGAGAGGGGTCTTTGTGCCCCTGGATCCAGCTGGTGTAGATTCAAGAGAAGGCGGACCGGTTGCACGTCCACCCTAAACCTGTCAAAAAATATGTTCTTTTTTGACCAATTTCACGTAAAAAACACCTTAAAATTTTCGGGCCTCGCTTTGCTCGGCAGATACAAATCTTTACAGCGCCGAATACAACTTTGCTTCCACCTTATTATAAGCTAGTTACGCCACTGGAATTGAAGTTTCCTGATGATTCAATTATGTTCCCTAAATATTTATATTTTAAAACTTTTTCTAATTTTTCTTTTCCTAATAAGAAAATGTTATTTTTATTTAAAATATTTTTCTTTTGAAATATCATGACTTAATTCTTTTTGGCATTAATGGAGGGTTGTCATTTATTACAATATTCGTTTAATTTATTAAGAGAATTTTGTAATCCTTCGGCTGTTTCTGATAGTAAGAGGATGTCATCAGCAATTATCAAACAATTTATTTTCATTTTTTTCCAATGATACGGATCGACACTCATTGTTAAAGATATCAGGAATGTCATTCATATAGATATTGAATAAAAGAGATCTCAAATTATCTCCTTGTTTTACTCCTCTATTTTCTGATAAAAAGTTTTTGTTATCTTTTTTTTCTGTTTTTATTAGTATTAAAAGAATTCTTTTTCATACATTTTGTTGATAAATTGGTAAAGATATTTAAAAATTTGTTCATTTGCAGTATGCACTCCATTAAAAGTGTTCTCAACATTTGTATTTTGGAAATCTGAAATGGCTTCAAACATATAATTTACAGCAAATTCTTTTTCAAGTAAAAGTTTTGAATCTTTTGTCCATTAAAATTGAAATTCTTGTTTTTTATCAATGATGTCGTTTGTGTGTAGACTAAATAGAACCAGACCAAGGACAGTCCTTGGGGGACACCTGATTCCACTTCAGACCACTCTGACTTTGTGCCGTTTACAACTACACACTGCTTTCGGTAACATATAGGAACGCATCAATCCATGACAGTGTTGTACCAGAGATACCATACCGATTTAGTTTTGATTTTTGTTGTTCATGTTGCACTGTATCAAACGCTTGTTCAAAGTCTAAGATGAAAATCAAGTTGATTTCCTGCATCTATATTTCTGGCCCAGTCATGTGTCACATTGCAGAGTTGAGTTTCGTAGCTATGGAATTTACGAAAAGCATGCTGTCTGCCTGTGATGATGTTGTATTCGTCAAAATGACTCATTATGTTGGAGCACACTATATGTTCGCATAATTTACACAGTATACAGGTTAATGAGACAGGCCGATACATTACTTGTATAGATCGGTCAGATTTCTTGTATAAAGAACAGATGTTGGCTGTAGTCCATTCCTATGGGATGGAGCCATATTGGAACAAATCTGATATTATTTGTGCCAGTTCGTATGCAAGTTCTTTTAGTACCTTTGGACTTATTTCATCTGGACCACATGCTTTAGTTGTATTAAGTCCTAGTAGAAGTTTCTTTACTCCTTCCTCAGTAACTACAATTTCTTTCATTTTAGGGTAACCTTTCTTTATTAGGGGTACAGCATCGTTTTCTGATATCCTAGTAAACACACTACTAAATTGTTCATTGAGAGCTTTGGCCTTTTCTTGATAATTGTCGGCTGTGCTACCAGCTTTAGTCGTCAGTGGTGGTATGCTCTGTGTGTCTTTCTTTTGAGCTGTTATGTATTTTCAGAATGGTTTGCTAATTTCTTTAATATCTTCTATCATGTTCTCTACATAATTGTTATGGGCTCTTGCTTGTCATCTCTGTCTTTATTTCACTTCTGATTTTTGCCACGTCGACTTCAACTTTAGGCTTCCTGTTTCTTTTGCTCTAATGTATAGTTTATTCCTTTTTTTTCATCGCTCTGTGTTGTTGTTTATCCAGGAAAGCTATTTTCTAGATCTTGATATTTTTGACGGAATGTTTTTGTCAACATTTCGTTGTATAAAGTTTTTTTATAAGTCTCCAATTTTCTTCGACTGTTCTAGAATTTGCATCCCATTAAAGTAATTGTCCCTCGGAAAAGTCTTAGTTTCCTCTTTCATTTTATGATAGTCTCCTTTGTTATATATGTAGAATTTTCTTTCTGTGGTTTTTGCAGGTGTAGAATTTTCTTTCTGTGGTTTTTGCAGGTATTGTATATATGCATAATGAACAGGCTATGACTTCGTGGTCACTTAGCTTGTCTGGTGAATTTATATCAGATATTTGGCCAGGTAGTGTGGTTAAAAGAAAATCCAGGGTGTGATCTTCTCTAGTCGGGAAGTCGATCATTTGTTCCATGTGGTGGTCATTTAATTAAGATCTCAATGACGGACTGGTCATTCGTCTGGTTCAAGATGTTACCTTCTATAGTGCATCCACTCCGCCAATCAATATTTGGAAAATTGAAATATCCCATCAGGTGGATATTTGAAGGTTTGTTTCTTGGTGATAACGTGCATATCTTATTCAACTGTTCTCTTAATAGTTGCAGTGGCGGATTCCAGAAATTCTGAAAAGAGAGGGGGACCACTGACTGGCCTAAGAGGGGGCCCGCTTTGGTCACGATTCAATGGTTTCCAATATATCCAACCATTTTTTGTTCGCCAAAAGAGGGGCCCGGGCCCCCCAGCTCCCCCCCCCTGGATCCGCCTATGAGTTGTATGTTTTCAATTGGACTTTCAGTATCTTTATAACAGCTACCATAGAAGTGTGGTGATCCATTAAACATAACATTTGGCCAAACAGACTCTGAACCATCTTCCATTGTGTAAAGCGGCATAGCATTAAGGTATCTGTTTACAAGGAGCATGACCAGTGGCGGACCCAGAGGTCGGAACCCCCCCCCCCCTTTCCTCCGAAATTTTCCTCCGAAATTTTTAATTTTTTGTGTAGATTTTCAGCACAATTGGTCTGGACCCCCCCCTCCTTTGGCCCACAGAACCCAGTATGTGGAACCCCCCTTTCAAAAATTTCTAGATCCGCCCCTGATGACACCACCACCATGAAGTGTTCGGTCGTTTCAATATACATCATAGTTCAGGTTGTTGGGGAAAAGTTCTGATGTAAAGATGATCTTGTCCACTTTAGTGTTGTTCTTTTTTAATAATTCAAATAGAAAAATGCCTCATCCATGTCATCCAGAGGAACATACATACATACATATCCTCTTCGTGTTAGGTAACACATAAGGCTTCCACCAGGGTACGCCATCCAGCTCTGTCCTTTGCCTTTCTCTCAAGTTCTCCCCCAGCTGTATCTCAACTCTTTCATCTCTGCTTCTAGTGTCCTCCTCCATGTACCTTTTGGCCTTCCTGGCTTCCTCTTGCCAGCTGGTGTCCACCTCAGTGCTCTTTTTACATGCCTGGTGTTGTCCATCCTCAAAATATGCCCTGTGTATTTCCATCTCCTTTTCTTAATCTCAACATTAATGTTTCTTATACCTGTTCTTTCAGCGAGTTCAATGTTTGATACTGTCTGTCCATTTGATGTTCATAATTCTTCTTAACAATCTGCCCTCAACTCCTCTCAATTTTCTCTCAATTTCCTTGTTTGTTCTCTATGTCTCTGCTCCATATAATAAAACTGATCTTACATTGCTTTTATACAGTCTGATCTTAGTTCTGTATGATATTCTCCTAGACTTCCAGATGTTCGAAAGTTTATTAAAAGCTGATGTTGCTTTCCCTATTCTAATACTTATTTCTTTCATCACTTCTCCATCACAACTTAGAGTACTTCCAAGATAACAAAAGTCTGTAACTTCTTCAATAGGTTGTCCATTCATGATGATATGGCTGTTGTGACGGCAGTTGGTTTTCATGACTTTTGTTTTTCTGTCGTTTATTTTCAATCCTTTTTTCTTGGCTTCTTTACTTATGTTGTTGGATTTCATCTGCATGTGGTGGTATGTTTGCGAGAACAGACTTATGTCGTCAGCAAAGTCCATGTCCTCTAATGAACTTGTCAGTCCCCATTGAATGCCTGTTGGTTCGTCTATTGCTCTTCTCATGACCCAATTTATTGCTAGAATGAAAAGTAGTGGCGAGATTATACATCCTTGTCTGACCCCAGATGTTATAAAAAACCAGTCTGTGAGTTCACCATCATGCCGTACTGCACATCTGAATCCGTTGTACATTTCTTTATTGATATTAATTATTTTTTGGTTGATTCCGTAATGCTGGAGAATTTTCCAAAGGGAGTCTCTATGAATACTATCGAAAGCCTTCTCAAAATCAATAAAATTTATATATAGTGATGAATTCCGTTCATTAGTCTGTTCAATTATAGTTCTTAAAATAAATATGTTGTCAACACATGATCTGTTTCTTCTAAAGCCACTTTGTTCTTCCCTTAAAATTTTGTCGACTGCTTCTTTCATTCTGTCAAGTATAATTCTACTCAAGATCTTCCCAGGCACAGACAGAAGACAAATACCACGCCAGTTGTTACAATCAGTCAGTTGTCCTTTTTTGGGTAGTTTTACAATAACTCCCTGTTTCCATTCTGCTGGTATAACTTCATCTCTCATGATTTTATTCAATAGCTGTTTCAGAATATCTACACTAAGACCTATGTCTGCTTTCAATGTTTCAGCTTGTATTTGGTCAATTCCTGCTGCTTTGTTATTTTTCAGCTTTTTTATTGCATTTCTTATTTCTTCTTCAGATATTTCACCAGTGTAGATATTAAGTTCTGGATGATCAACTTCATCAAATGTATGCAGCTCTTGTGGTGACTCTCTATTCAGTATCTCACAGAAGTGTTCCTTCCATCTGTTTAGTTGGTCTTCCTGCCTAGTTAGCAATACACCATCTTTCGATTTAACATGATTGTTACTGTTGATGCATTGACCACTAAGGCTCTTAGTAATTTGGTATAAAGCCCTCATGTTTCCACTATTTGCTGCTTCCTCTGCTTTCTCTGCTTGTTCTTCGAAGTAATTATTTTTGTCTTTCTTTGTATTCTTTTTCACTTCCTTGTTCAACCTAATGTACTCATCTTTTTTGTTGTTATCATGTGGGTTGGCCAACATTTGCTGTTTTGCGTTTTTTCTTTTCTCAACTTTCTCCCATGTGTTATAAGATATCCACTCTTTTCTCTGTTTGCTTTTAAAACCTAAAACCTCCTGACATTACTCTTTGTATATGCCACAAATGTCCGTCCAGTTCTCATCAACTAAACAATCTTCTAATCTTCTCAAAGCCTCATATTTATTTCTCAGTACAGTACTGAATTCCTGTTGTTTCTCAACATTTTTCAATTGTTTTATGTCAAATGCAGTACTTTTCTGTTGCTTTCTATTTTTTCTCAGCTTAAGTCTTATTTTTCCAGTAACAAGATGATGATCGCTACCAACATCAGCTCCTCTCTTTACAATTACATCTATCAATGATGTTCTCCACTTCTTGTTAATTAGGATGTGATCTATCTGATTTTTGGTACGTCCATTTGGTGATACCCATGTTTCTTTGTGTATGTTCTTATGTTGGAAAAGAGAGCCTCCAATTACAAGGTTGTTGACAAGACATGTTTCTACTAGTCTTTCACCATTTGCATTGATGGTACCCATTCCATGTCTTCCCATGATCTCATCTGAGCCGGTGTTGTCTGCTCCAACCTTTGCATTGAGATCTCCCATTACTATGACAACATCATGCTTTGGTGTTTCTGCATATGCTGAGTTCAACATGTTGTAAAATTCATCTTTTTCACTGTCTCTGGCATCGTTTGTGGGTGCATAACACTGGATAAAGGTAATGTGCCCATAGGATGTTTTGAACCTTGCTGACATTAGTCGTTCATTGTATGGTTTCCATTCTATTAAACTCTTAGCTGATGTTTTGTTAACGATTATCGCAACTCCTTCATGATGTTTCCCGTCATTTCTTCCGGAGTAGTATACTTTTGCTCCGGAGTTATGTATAACAGCACCTGAATTTGTCCAACGACATTCACTAATTCCTAGAACTTCTAGATGGTATGTGTTCATCTCTCTAATAACTTGCGCTAGTTTGCCTGGCTCATACATTGTTCGTACGTTCCAGCATCCAAACTTTAAGATGTTCTTTGGAGACAGGATGGACTGTTTCGGAGTTATTATTCTCGTCATATTCTGCCTTAAAGCAGTGGTGTCATCCTGGCTACACAAAGCTTGATATTGTTCCCTGGTTTCCGTTTCTGTAGCTTTGTTGTTTCCCATGTTTCCATGGTCCTGTAGTTGGGGCGCTAGCCCAACGCACAACCTACTCTCTGTTGGATCGGGTTTTCTCTCTGGGTTTTCCTTCCCGTAGATGATTGCATTACTCTGCTAACGGAAGTCATCTCTCCGTATTTTCTGTCTGGGTTTTCTCCCTTAGCCTTTGACTAAAAAGTCCATCACAAGGCAGTGATACTATTTGACCCATAGCTGGGATCTAGGATTGCAGGTACCAGGGCATATCCACACGCCGGTGGGCCTAGCATACCGTGCATCTTGGGGCCTAGATTCCTCCGAGACCTTGTGATTCTGCCTGGGGCCGCAAGGTACCCAGTTGCCATCTGCCACCTCGTGGAGGATCCCATATCTGGGTCACATAGGTCTTGTTGTATGAGAGGCTATAATTGGAAGGGTCGACTAATGCACAAGGCTGCTCCCCTTTCGCAGCAAGCTGCTATCCAATGGTAGGGTTGGCAATTCAACACCCACACTGTACGCATCGTACAACCATTTGGCAGACAGAGGAAAGGGGAACTATAAAGTCAGTTCTTATAGAGCACTGGGAATGTTCCAACGTTTCATATTTGAATTCCCGGTGACATGAAACTTGAAATCCACTTGCTTTGATAAACTATATAAAACTTTATTAAATACCAAATTGGTAATCTGTAATTTCAAAACCCGGGATCCATGGATATGTGGTTACAGATTATTTTTAATCTATCAATTTTGACCACTGTGGTTCACATTATATTATATATATTTATGACACGCCTGGGAAACTCGAAAGTCGCAACATTAATTCCGGGATCCGATTTTTCGTGATTTTCATTTAATGTAATAAACTTGAAAAATCGAAGAATGTCACTCCATGCATATTTCTTGAATACGTGTAAATAAATCAAAAACAGTTTATTTTTCTCAATTAATAACGTTAAACAGGGATGTCCAAAACAAGGGATGAGCAACATCCAATACAAACTAATAAAAAGTCAATCCCCAACTTTCTTCTTTACTTTTTCTTCTTTACTTACACAAATTTCAAAAATTGAAGTTACACAATATTTGTATCATTGGAAAGAGAAACTATTCAGGTATTATCATATATAAAATATTTGGCAATCACATTGAAAATATAGAAATTATATTGAATAATATAAAGATTGTCTAAATTTCTTAAGTAAAATTTTCAATAAATGTGCTAAATTGACAAGGAAAAATCAATAATTGCACATTTTTATTAGTAGAATTAAGTGAAATTAACAAATATCTACCTGTTCATTGGTGGGCTTAATGGTATATTACAGTCATAATAGTCTAGTCAATCTAGCCAAATTTTAGAGTAACCTCAAACAAATTGGTACAAAGCAAATAACCACTCCAATGAAAGCTATTTGTGTATACCAATAACATATTAAAACTATACAAAAATATATTTTGCGGAACATGCCATTTTTGGGGGTGAAAAATTAGGTTTTTAGTGAAAAATCGCTGAAAACTGGAAAAGTGGGATTTTGGTCATTCACAATTCAATTTTCAGTTTATTTTTGTATTAAAGCTATTTTGGTCTACCCATAACATATTTAACTATAGAAAAATAAATTTTGAGGAACATGTCCCATTTTTGGGAGAAATATTTGTTTTTAAGCAATAAATCAACGAAAACTAAGATTTAGTCCTTATTTATAATTTTCAAAAGTGTTTATTTGTTTTAATGTATTTCACAATGTAAAGCTATAAGTGTATTATACCAGAGCATATTAAAACAATCATAACTATACAAAAATATATCTAAAGGAACATGTCACAATTTGGGGTAAAACAATGGGTTTCTAGTGAAAAATCACGAAAAACGGGAAAAACATAAATTTTGGTCATTCATAATACAATTTTTTATTTATTTTTGTTTTTCTAAGCTATTTGCATTGTGTATACAAATGACATGGTAAATTATACAAACATAAATTTTGAGGAATATGCCACAGCTTTTTTGTTTTTTTTTTTTTTTGGGGGGGGGGGGGAGAAAAATCTGTTTTTAATGAAAATTCACTGAAAGCTGGAAAAATAGTTCTTTTGGTCCTTAATCTAATTTCTTCGATTTTTTTAATGTATTTCACAATGTAAAACCATTTGTGTATGCCAATGACATATTTAACTATGCAAAAAATATCTTGAAAAACACACAAAGTTAAAGAATAAGTGCGTCCAATCCGTGCATAAATAATCCCCAAATGCTGCCAATAACATTTACATAGTTAGTGAGTTTGTTACTTAGTTATTGCTTAACTCTTGAGCAGCACACATTCGGCTATATCATGGATATTGTCAGAAATGAACATGAAAGGAGTGATGAAATGAACATGAAATGGTGATGAAGAGGAAATGGGACACAATCATGATAATGCTAATTGACTTGTTGGAGAGTTTGGACTATAATTGTAAAAGGAATGATGGGTAGGATTGGACAATTTAGCCTCCTGCATGGGAATCCTACTGGTTCTGCTCTTGTTGAGACCCATATCAGTACTCTTTTAACATTCGATGAACATGGCAAAACACAGTGCACTACTATGATTTGCCTTTTTGTTTGTTTTGTATGTTTAATGTCCAGTCGACAGTATTTCGGTCATAATCAGGACAAGAACTAATTGAAACAACAAATTGAATTGTGTAGACTCACCCAGAACACATCACCCCCAACACAAACCCATGTATGTCATGCAAAAAGGGCCAATGTACGAGCACAAACCAGAGGGAAACGAACCAACTCACAAGAAAGGCTAGTGTACCTTCAACGCATCATAGGTCAATGTACCCAAAAAGTGAAAAACCCTTCCCCAAAAATTTCGCACAATCTGGAGCCCTTACCTATGGTGGCTGACAATGAAGAACCTTACCTGAAATGAGGTCATACTAGTTGGACACTTGCTGTGTGGGATATACATGTAGTCAACCCTTACCCGGATTCACATAAGCAAACATTATATGTCAAAATACAATGCTGAATCCTGGTTGACCTACACACACTGAGAAAGAACGGGTGGACACTTAAGCGTTACTTGGCAGTCCACAAAGAGTTTTTTTACGTGCATCAAATATTTTATGAAAGAAAGTGTAGTAAATGAACATGAGACCGCAACACATATCTAAACTCCAACTGCATTTGATTTTTATGAGCTGTATGGCCATTTTGGAAATTTTAGTTTAAACTTATTTTATTTGCAAAATAAGCAAAATGGTTAAGACACAAGTTAGAAAAACTTATCAAGTCTTCTCCTACATAAACATATTAACAATTCAACAAGCATGCATACAAAATCAGATCTATAAATAATTTTATTCCTCATCAGCAACACTAGAACCCAAACAAAGGAAATCCACAATTTCAAAAGATGCCGTTTAAAACGTATAAAACTTAACAAAATCCAAACAAATAAAGCTTAGGGCAGAACTACGACGGACAGTTAAACGCGAACATAAAGGACAAGGTACAGTAAGGGCCATATTTGGCCCCCCAATTTAAAGAAAAAACAAATCCTTAGTAAATGATTTAAATATCATTAAGGTTTCAAGTTAGATGATCAAACTACTAAGTATTTGACAATGGTAAACATTTTCCATCATCTACTGTAATTTTAATTTTACAGAGGCCTAAAGTAGTGCAAAAGTAACAAAATCGGCGAAAAATGTCATTCTTCATGCTTATTTTGTTATTTTCAATGATCAGCAACAACGCAGACCATGAATTTCTCGACTGATTTATAATCATTTTATAGTGCAAATTAAAGTTCATAAACAATAACTATGGTCTAAGTAGTCGCTGGAATCTAAAAATTGAAAATATTACCCAAATATTGTCCATTTTCTACGAATTTGAAAGAAATCATACATATTCACCATGTTTTGACAAGCAATTTCAAATAAATAACATAAAAAATCTTATAAATTTAGTTGTTTTATCTTCTTCATTCATTTGACTTAATGAATAACAAAAGGACTTTTCTCTAGATCAGTTTCTAGTTTTTAGCTCACCTGGACCGAATTTAATGAAACTTGCTATGAATGATCCTTAGGGTGTCCTGCACCAAACTTGTGTTTCAATTTTTGATCCGTCAAAAACATGGCCACCGTTACTAAAAATAGACCAGGGGGGTCAGACTACTGTTTTTGGCTTGTAAATCAAAAAGTATAAGAGATAGATGAAATCTGATGCCATCCTACTGCTTCAGCATTAAAAGTTCTACAAAAGTCTCCATTTTGTAGAAGTTGTAAGATGATCCCTTATAGGGGTTACAGCCCCTTAAAGGTGAAAAATAGCATTTTTGCATGTTATTGGCCTATAGAATGAAAACTATTGTAGATAGAGAAAAGCTGTTGCTTGCTTAAATGTTCAGCTCATTTAGCTCTACAAAAGTCTCCATAGGGTCGAAGTTGTCAGATGACCCCTTACAGGGGTTGTGTTACAGCCCCTTAAAGGCGAAAAATAGTGTTTTTGGCCTATAGAATGAAAACTATTGCAGATAGAGAAAAGCTGTTGCTTGCTAAAATGTTCAGCTCATTTAGCTCTACAAAAGTCTCCATGGGGTCGAAGTTGTCAGATAACCCTTTATATGGGTTAAAGCCCCTTAAAGGCTAAAAATAGTGTTTTTGGCCTTTAGAATGAAAACTATTGCAAATAGAGAAAAGCTGTTGCTTGCTAAAATGTTCAGCTCATTTAGCTCTACAAAAGTCTCCATCGGGTCGAAGTTGTCAGATGACCCTTTATAGGGGTTAAAGCCCCTTAAAGGTGAAAAATAGCGTTTTTGCATATTTTTGGCCTGTAGAATGAAAACTTTTGTAGATAGAGAAAACCTAATGCTTGCTTAAATGTTCAGCTCATTAGCTCTACAAAAGTCTCCATAGGGTCAAAGTTGTCAGATGGCCCCTTATTATAGGGGTTACAGCCCCTTAAAGGCGAAAAATAGTGTTTATGGCCTATAGAATGAAAACTATTGCAGATAGAGAAAAGCTGTTGCTTGCTAAAATGTTCAGCTCATTTAGCTCTACAAAAGTCTCCATGGGGTGGAAGATGTCTTATTTAAATAAAATTGAATGCGTCTGCATCACACTCACTAATATTGATTCATGATTAGATTGTAAAATATGGTAATTTAACTGTTAACAAATTAGCAAAAATGTTTTAACAAATTATAATTTTCTTTTATCCTATTTTTAATGCGATTTGCCATTTAATCTCCATGTTTCTACATTATGTACTTCTTTATTCATAATTATGCCCTATTTGGCGCTCCGTATAGTATTATTTTATGTTGGGTGTAAACTTACTTACATTGGTATTAAAGGCTTTTTTTCTTTTATCATGTTTATTTGATGGTAACAGTCAATTTTATTTAGCACAATTAAAACATTACATGAACAAAAAACTTTTCTCCTGAATTGGAATATTAATTTTGAGGAAAAGTTTATGGAAAAGGGGGGACAACCCGTTTTCTGTAGTTCAAAATATCTTACAAAAGAAACCTCCGGAGATATCTGGAATGAATAAGATATTATTGCACTCACAAGTAATTGTTTCTTTATTATGTTTGTTTTATTATGCTTGCCATTTTTATTGAAATATTTATGTTTTTCTGCCTTGTGTTCTATGTTGATGACGTCATTTTTCATGTATGGAGCGCTTTCTGTGCTTAGGCAATTTGCCGTTTCTATGGATTTTAAAAAATAGAAAATTTCACATCTTCCGCAAATTATATTTTGTTATATTTTTAATATGAGAAAAAGAAAGCATAACTAAACATTTTAAAACAAAAACCTCAAACAAAATGGTACAAAGCCAATTTTTGTTTTAAAATGTTTAGTCCCCGTACGAAAAAATGGACACGTACTCCAGCTGTACTAGACCAGAAATTTTTGAACCGTACTTTTCAAAAAGTACAGCTGGACTTTTAATCATTATGGTAAATGGAGATTCCAGCCGGATTTTTGGCGAATTTAGACGGAAAACTGCTTGAAATATTTAAATTAGCAGGAGTACGGCTCAAAAGTCCAGCTGGAATTTGAAAAAGTACAGCTGGAAAAAAAATTTTCCAGCTGGACATTTTTTTTTAAAGTCCAGCTGGACTTCCACATTAGTATGCATCCTTGTAATTTCCAGCTGGACTCTTAGTAAAAAGTCCAGCTGTAATTTTGAAATTTTGAAAAAAAATCCAGCTGTAATTTTGGAAAAGTCCAGCCAGACTTGAAAGAAAGCCTGGTTGTGCTAAAAAAAAATCCATATAAAGAAAAAATATCTGAGTGACACAATTTTGTTTTAGCTTAGAGTTGAGACACGAAGTAATTTTCTAAATTACAAAAAAAAACGAGATCTTTGAAACTTGGCATCAGAACAAATCATCCTTGAAAACTTAATATTGTTTATTACAAGGCAATTAAGGTGCATGATGAAATTTTCAAAAAAAGTACAAAAATAATGTCAAGTTATTTGGCCTTTTAATGGCTTTCCTGGAATATCCAACAGCTTCTGTTACTCCCTTTGTCCAATCTTCCTCATCTGGTGCAGACTTCTGATTAATTTTGCACCATGCTTCTGAAAAAAAAAAATTTTGATTTCCATAAAACAAATATGCCTTAAAACAATTTTATAGCATGATCTATACTGACCAGCATGGTTTCATCATCATGATTTGGAAAATTTGACCAATTTGATGATAGTAACACAAAATTATTTTCTCAGGTTTCATTGTCTTTTTTGGTCACAACAAAAACATTTTGAAATAAGTCCATGTTAAAAGTCATATTTTTTCATACAATGACAAACAATTTTTGTGGTTGTATAATGGTATGTGCAAACATCATTGACAAATGTGGTCATTTTGTTAACATTTGGGACCAACTGCAGCAAACCTTTAGGTGTGGGGTTTTCCCACCATTCATTGAAGACCTTTACCTAGCCTTTGGTCATCTTACATACATTTTGGGTTGTTGTCTCTTAGACATTTACCTCATTTCCACTTTTATTGGTATTATCAAACAATTTTTAGACTAAATTAACTAATTATCATAAAAATAACACAAACCTATAATTTCCTTCTAAAGCATCTTCTTATTCATTTTGCTTCTGAATTACTCTATTTTAATAAGGTCATTATACTGGAAAATAAAATAAAATATATATGATTAATGAATATATTTTAAACTCATATTGTTTTGTATTTTATTATTAACATGATTAATAAAATGTTTACTTTTAGCTTTAGCTAAATTAGTTACTTGTCATGCTTGTTGAAAATGTTTGTAACCAAATGACTTCTTTCATGATAAATCAATTAGTTATCTATGTGTGAAAGGATATGTGTCAAGGTCAAGTTGCTTTCACATTACATGCAGTACTAAGGGGAGCCATAAACATCTGGTTTCAATTTTGACCTGAATACAAGTTTGCAAAGAAAATAGAAGAATTTTACACTGAAGTTTAGTTTTTAAAGCTATACTAAACAAACATTATTTATAATTAAATAAATTAGATATAATATAATTTAAGCTTGAAATAAAAAAATAACTTACCAGTTTTGCTGAGCAGCTATAGGAGCCTTAAATATTTTCCATTTTCATGATGACGAGTCTATTATTTCATTCCACTTTATATATGTCACATAAATTTAAGGTTTGTGTGTAAAAATGGTTTCACAGATAATTTCTATAGAAGTGCACAATGTCTTCCTGCAAATGTGTGGTTTAATCTTCCTCATAATCCATTAGAAATCCACATTCTGTCATTGCACAACGGTCATGATAATAACAGATTTGAATTGGGCCAATGTTGGCGCCAGCTGAGATTTTCAAATACTGTAAGGTTCCTTAAGGGAATTCACAGTTTAACATATACAATAATATTTTATTGCACTTTCAACTACACAATTAACCATGTTTCAACAAACATATCTTCAATCCTTGTTGAAAAAAAACACAATTTCATGGTTAAAATAAAAACAATAAATATTATTACAATATTGATTTCATATTATTATACAGAACACCCCTATTTCTCCCTTTTGTTATAGGTTACACAGGAAATGATGGTTTGTTTTGATGATTGTATGATATATGTTCAATGTCTGATCTTTTTAAAGTAAAAACTTTAATATACAAAATAAAAAATACATTTTCATAAATGAATAAAAAGTCTTATTCATGAAATATTAATTCATTATTAATATAGATTTTGCAGGTTTTTTAAAAAGGGGGGGGGTGTAGGGGGAATGTGTAAGATTAAAACTGGAAAACTCCCTCTTAAATTGCTTGGCATTTCCATTCAGGTCAATATAAAATATAAATAGATTCTCTGCCCTTCCTGTCCTGATTTTTTCAGCCTCCGGTCCTCAAAATATATTTATTTCTGATTTTATCGGCACTAAATGACAGATATTTTATAAAATTAGTAATAGAAATTGTTTTATTAAATTTATGGCATAAGAAAAGAATCATTCTCATATTTCAAACTAGACAACATAAACCTCAGAAAATGGCAAAATTAATGACAATCATTTTTTTTTTATTTCTTTGCAATTTACTAGCTGCTTAATTATATATACATTAAATGACAGAAAATAATATCTACACCAAAGTCCCAACTTTTCAGGAAGGAGTCTCATTACTCTAAAATGCCTAATTATTGCTCTTGCACCAAAGTCTCAATAAATCAGACTTTACATCTATAAATTCTTTATTTTGCTTGATCTTTCAGTGAAAGACTTAGTTTTTCAGGAAAAAGTCATGAAAGCAGAATTTAACAGGAAATTCAAAATTTTGAAGTATTGGGGTCTTTCAAAAAGTCTTGAGATTTTTTTTTTAATTCTTGAAAAAACAAGAACTTTCAGGAACCACTTTGGCAAGGGAGATTAACACATAAAACCGTTGTCAATTTTTTTTCTAAGTCCAAAGTCCAGTTCATGCAGGCAATAAGAAATTTTAAGTCCAAAGTCCGGCTCATGAAGGTTGTCAATATTTTCTAAGTACAAAAGTCCGTCTCCTGCATATGTTTAAATTTTTATAAGTTCAAAAGTACAGGTGGAGTTTGAAAAGTACAGCTGGATTTTTTATATCAATCTGAAAAGTCCGGTTGCACAAAATCAAGAAAGTCCGTGTCCTGCTCTAGTACAGCTGGACTTTTCAAAGTCCAGCTGTAGTCCGTGTGAATTACAGCTGGACTACTGCTCAAGTCCAGCAGGATTACGGTTAAGTTTTTCGTACGGGACAATAAACATGATAAAAGAAAAAAAAGCCTTTAATACCAATGTAAGTAAGTTTACACCCAACATAAAATAATACTATACGGAGCGCCAAATAGGGCATAATTATGAATAAAGAAGTACATAATGTAGAAACATGGAGATTAAATGGAAAATCGCATTAAAAATAGGATAAAAGAAAATTATAATTTGTTAAAACATTTTTGCTAATTTGTTAACAGTTAAATTACCATATTTTACATTTCTAATCATGAATCAATATTAGTGAGTGTGATGCAGACGCATTCAATTTTATTTAAATAAGACATCTTCCACCCCATGGAGACTTTTGTAGAGCTAAATGAGCTGAACATTTTAGCAAGCAACAGCTTTTCTCTATCTGCAATAGTTTTCATTCTATAGGCCATAAACACTATTTTTCGCCTTTAAGGGGCTGTAACCCCTATAATAAGGGGCCATCTGACAACTTTGACCCTATGGAGACTTTTGTAGAGCTAATGAGCTGAACATTTAAGCAAGCATTAGGTTTTCTCTATCTACAAAAGTTTTCATTCTACAGGCCAAAAATATGCAAAAACGCTATTTTTCACCTTTAAGGGGCTTTAACCCCTATAAAGGGTCATCTGACAACTTCGACCCGATGGAGACTTTTGTAGAGCTAAATGAGCTGAACATTTTAGCAAGCAACAGCTTTTCTCTATTTGCAATAGTTTTCATTCTAAAGGCCAAAAACACTATTTTTAGCCTTTAAGGGGCTTTAACCCATATAAAGGGTTATCTGACAACTTCGACCCCATGGAGACTTTTGTAGAGCTAAATGAGCTGAACATTTTAGCAAGCAACAGCTTTTCTCTATCTGCAATAGTTTTCATTCTATAGGCCAAAAACACTATTTTTCGCCTTTAAGGGGCTGTAACACAACCCCTGTAAGGGGTCATCTGACAACTTCGACCCTATGGAGACTTTTGTAGAGCTAAATGAGCTGAACATTTAAGCAAGCAACAGCTTTTCTCTATCTACAATAGTTTTCATTCTATAGGCCAATAACATGCAAAAATGCTATTTTTCACCTTTAAGGGGCTGTAACCCCTATAAGGGATCATCTTACAACTTCTACAAAATGGAGACTTTTGTAGAACTTTTAATGCTGAAGCAGTAGGATGGCATCAGATTTCATCTATCTCTTATACTTTTTGATTTACAAGCCAAAAACAGTAGTCTGACCCCCCTGGTCTATTTTTAGTAACGGTGGCCATGTTTTTGACGGATCAAAAATTGAAACACAAGTTTGGTGCAGGACACCCTAAGGATCATTCATAGCAAGTTTCATTAAATTCGGTCCAGGTGAGCTAAAAACTAGAAACTGATCTAGAGAAAAGTCCTTTTGTTATTCATTAAGTCAAATGAATGAAGAAGATAAAACAACTAAATTTATAAGATTTTTTATGTTATTTATTTGAAATTGCTTGTCAAAACATGGTGAATATGTATGATTTCTTTCAAATTCGTAGAAAATGGACAATATTTGGGTAATATTTTCAATTTTTAGATTCCAGCGACTACTTAGACCATAGTTATTGTTTATGAACTTTAATTTGCACTATAAAATGATTATAAATCAGTCGAGAAATTCATGGTCTGCGTTGTTGCTGATCATTGAAAATAACAAAATAAGCATGAAGAATGACATTTTTCGCCGATTTTGTTACTTTTGCACTACTTTAGGCCTCTGTAAAATTAAAATTACAGTAGATGATGGAAAATGTTTACCATTGTCAAATACTTAGTAGTTTGATCATCTAACTTGAAACCTTAATGATATTTAAATCATTTACTAAGGATTTGTTTTTTCTTTAAATTGGGGGGCCAAATATGGCCCTTACTGTACCTTGTCCTTTATGTTCGCGTTTAACTGTCCGTCGTAGTTCTGCCCTAAGCTTTATTTGTTTGGATTTTGTTAAGTTTTATACGTTTTAAACGGCATCTTTTGAAATTGTGGATTTCCTTTGTTTGGGTTCTAGTGTTGCTGATGAGGAATAAAATTATTTATAGATCTGATTTTGTATGCATGCTTGTTGAATTGTTAATATGTTTATGTAGGAGAAGACTTTATAAGTTTGTCTAACTTGTGTCTTAACCATTTTGCTTATTTTGCAAATAAAATAAGTTTAAACTAAAATTTCCAAAATGGCCATACAGCTCATAAAAATCAAATGCAGTTGGAGTTTAGATATGTGTTGCGGTCTCATGTTCATTTACTACACTTTCTTTCATAAAATATTTGATGCACGTAAAAAAACTCTTTGTGGACTGCCAAGTAACGCTTAAGTGTCCACCCGTTCTTTCTCAGTGTGTGTAGGTCAACCAGGATTCAGCATTGTATTTTGACATATAATGTTTGCTTATGTGAATCCGGGTAAGGGTTGACTACATGTATATCCCACACAGCAAGTGTCCAACTAGTATGACCTCATTTCAGGTAAGGTTCTTCATTGTCAGCCACCATAGGTAAGGGCTCCAGATTGTGCGAAATTTTTGGGGAAGGGTTTTTCACTTTTTGGGTACATTGACCTATGATGCGTTGAAGGTACACTAGCCTTTCTTGTGAGTTGGTTCGTTTCCCTCTGGTTTGTGCTCGTACATTGGCCCTTTTTGCATGACATACATGGGTTTGTGTTGGGGGTGATGTGTTCTGGGTGAGTCTACACAATTCAATTTGTTGTTTCAATTAGTTCTTGTCCTGATTATGACCGAAATACTGTCGACTGGACATTAAACATACAAAACAAACAAAAAGGCAAATCATAGTAGTGCACTGTGTTTTGCCATGTTCATCGAATGTTAAAAGAGTACTGATATGGGTCTCAACAAGAGCAGAACCAGTAGGATTCCCATGCAGGAGGCTAAATTGTCCAATCCTACCCATCATTCCTTTTACAATTATAGTCCAAACTCTCCAACAAGTCAATTAGCATTATCATGATTGTGTCCCATTTCCTCTTCATCACCATTTCATGTTCATTTCATCACTCCTTTCATGTTCATTTCTGACAATATCCATGATATAGCCGAATGTGTGCTGCTCAAGAGTTAAGCAATAACTAAGTAACAAACTCACTAACTATGTAAATGTTATTGGCAGCATTTGGGGATTATTTATGCACGGATTGGACGCACTTATTCTTTAACTTTGTGTGTTTTTCAAGATATTTTTTGCATAGTTAAATATGTCATTGGCATACACAAATGGTTTTACATTGTGAAATACATTAAAAAAATCGAAGAAATTAGATTAAGGACCAAAAGAACTATTTTTCCAGCTTTCAGTGAATTTTCATTAAAAACAGATTTTTCTCCCCCCCCCCAAAAAAAAAAAAACAAACAAAAAAGCTGTGGCATATTCCTCAAAATTTATGTTTGTATAATTTACCATGTCATTTGTATACACAATGCAAATAGCTTAGAAAAACAAAAATAAATAAAAAATTGTATTATGAATGACCAAAATTTATGTTTTTCCCGTTTTTCGTGATTTTTCACTAGAAACCCATTGTTTTACCCCAAATTGTGACATGTTCCTTTAGATATATTTTTGTATAGTTATGATTGTTTTAATATGCTCTGGTATAATACACTTATAGCTTTACATTGTGAAATACATTAAAACAAATAAACACTTTTGAAAATTATAAATAAGGACTAAATCTTAGTTTTCGTTGATTTATTGCTTAAAAACAAATATTTCTCCCAAAAATGGGACATGTTCCTCAAAATTTATTTTTCTATAGTTAAATATGTTATGGGTAGACCAAAATAGCTTTAATACAAAAATAAACTGAAAATTGAATTGTGAATGACCAAAATCCCACTTTTCCAGTTTTCAGCGATTTTTCACTAAAAACCTAATTTTTCACCCCCAAAAATGGCATGTTCCGCAAAATATATTTTTGTATAGTTTTAATATGTTATTGGTATACACAAATAGCTTTCATTGGAGTGGTTATTTGCTTTGTACCAATTTGTTTGAGGTTACTCTAAAATTTGGCTAGATTGACTAGACTACATGGCGAAATAGCTAGTTCCATTTTTTCCCTCTTTCATTTGATATAAATTTCATAAAAAAATCTGTTCAGTATAGTTTTAATGCATACCCCGGAGAAAGTTTACCTATTTTCAACAGAAAACAAGCAAAAATATGACAAAATCTCAGGTAAACAGGGGAGGCATAGAACATTAGTTACATATCCCATCAGTTTTATTTAATCTCTGTGTTAAATTACATTTTTCCTTGATTCCGGACTTGTCTTGGTTAATAGAATCGCCTTGACAATATAAAAACAATTACTGGCTTAAAATACAGGCTAAACTATAATTTTTGGTATAGTTCTTTCACTTAGTATGAATACACTTCCGTGTAACAATATTGACAATATTTGGTTGCGACTTGCGAGTTGAGCAGCTTGTTTTTCAAAAGTAAATAAAAAAAACCTCCGGCAATTAGTTTTAAAAATGTCTTTAAACTGTCTATTGAGTATTGTTTGCGTTTACATGTACAGCCTAAAGAACTTAAGGAACAAGTTTGATTGATTGATGAGTTTGTCAAAAAAGTGATTAAGAGTTGCGTCCCCTTTCTTACAGGTGGCGTATCCTTTACTTCCGGTGCACTAAACCAGCTGTCAAAAATGGTTGGAAGAGTTTGTCTACTGTTTTTATTTATTTTCTATGTATCTGCTGCAAATTTAAAGCCTAGATTTGAGTATAAATTTAGTTTTAAAGGTCCACATCTGGTGCAAAGTGACAAAAGCATCCCTTTTTGGGAATATGGCGGAGGTAAGCTTGAAAATCAGGCGTGTTTTGGTTGGAGTTTTTAGTACACGTGTAATAACACCGGTCAACATATGGGTGGTGTTTACATTTCATTATTTTTAGATCATTGTTATTTTTATGCTTTCGTTGTGATGTTTAATATTAGCATATTGATATGCTTTCAATTTTTCATCAGAACTATAAATTTATTCAAATATTTTTGTTACTTCAATAAGTTTTTGCATGACATGTCATTGACGACAAACAAGTTAAAAAAATTTGTAACATTTGATTGTATAAAGTACTGTATTGTAGTGTACACTATAACTAAAGAAGTTTTGGTCTGAGACAATAATTAAAGAGATTGGTCTCAACGATAAATCCAAAATAACAGTTTCTCTGTGCTAATCGTAAGTTGAAATATGCACTTGCAACAAGCAAGTAAACTTTTTCATAATGAATTATGCATATGAAATATATACATCATTGGAAGTAGTATATCTTGCTGCTTTGTTTAGACTATTTTTCTTTTCATTTTTATGACACATTTTTGCAAATTCCAACTTAGAAATAGACCTCTTGGAAATTTAATACATTTCATATCAAATCTTACCTTAGGCCAAAAAAAATATATGTCTGTTTCCTGCTTCCCTACCTACCCTATTTTTTTGGCCCTACCCTAAAGTTTTTATTGGCATTTTGGAACAAGCACCGTTAAAGTTGGGATTGCTTCCCCATTGACTCAATGTAAAATAATTTTGCAAAATAAAATAATTTTCCTACCTACCTACCCTAATTTTCAAGAGTAGGAAGCAGGAAACAAACATATATTTTGTTTTGGCCTTATAGTATTTACTACTGTTAAATAGCAAAATGGTGCGAGAATATTCAGGTGAATTTTGAATGTAATTTGATAAATTCAGGTCAACTAATTAACAGTATGAAGTTGGTCAATTTCCTGTTTTAACAGGACACCTGTTGATCAATAACTTTCGATTAGGAAATTAGTCTGTACATGTGGTGTTTGATTTTTTTATTTTTCACCATCCTTCAGATTTTTTTAAATTACAAACAAAATATTAAATAAAATGCTTTTAAAATGATATCAAACAATGTACGAGAAATTGAGCTACATGTATAGATCTGAAGATCCCTTTATATTTGAATATACTGTAGAAACACCAAAGTTTAATTGAGAGGATCCGAGATCTTCACAAGAACTACATTGTTATTTTTAGTCATTTCATATGTTTAATAGGATGATTCGATTCTCTTTGATATGATTTTCTCAGTTTTGGTGTACAAGTTTAATTTAGAACAATAAAGAATGTCTTATGTTGCTGTAATTTTTAAAATAATTTCATTTTGTAAAAAAAAATAGTTTATTGCATTTAGCAGACACTTTATTAATTTGTGTGCAAGTTTCAACTAATTTGTTGACTTAAAGTGAAAACTTTGGAAAAAATTATAATTTCATCTTAAAAGCTCAATTTTATGTGTTGTGAATTATTCAGGAATTGACATGTAGAAATCTTGTGTAGTTTTTAGCTCACCTGACCCGAAGGGTCATGTGAGCTATTGTCATCGTTAAGCGTCCGTCCGTCGTCAGTCCGTCGTCCGTCCGTTAACTTTTCTTCAAAGATCTTCTTCTCTGAAACCACTGAAGGGATTGCATTGATACTTGGTATACATGATCTTTAGGATGTCCTCTACCAAGTTTGTGAATTATATCCATGTCGACCAACCAAGATGGCCGCCGTTGCTAAAAATAGAACAGGGGGGTCAGACCATTGTTTTTGGCTTATAACTCAAAAAGTATAAGAGATAGAGAAAATCCAAAGCAACCTTCCTTATTCAGCATCAAAAGCTCTACGAATCTCTCCATTGAGTCGAAGTTGTGAAACGACTCCTTATAGGAGTTATTGCCCTTTAATCGTCAAATTTGACCATTTTTGCAGTTTTTGGACAATATCTTGAAAATCGTTAGAGCTAGAGGAAAAGTTAGCATTGCAGAATTGTTTAGCTCATTGAGATCTACAAAAATGATTTCAGGGTCTAAATTGTCAGATCAGCCGTTTAAGAGTTATTCCCCTTTAACTGTTTTTTCAATGAATTTACACTGATTTTCAAAAATCTTCTTCTCTAAAACTACTGAAGGGATTGCATTGATACTTGGTATACATGATCTTTAGGATGTCCTCTACCAAGTTTGTGAATTATATACATGTCAACCAACCAACATGGCTGCCGTTGCTAAAAATAGAATAGGGGGGTCAAACCATTGTTTTTGGCTTATAACTCAAAAAGTATAAAAGATAGAGAAAATCTGAAGCCACCTACCTTGTTCAGCATCAAAAGTTCTACGAATCTCACCTTTGATTCGAAGTTGTGAAACGACTCCTTATAGGAGTTAATGCCCTTTAATCATCAAAATTGACCTTTTTTGCAGTTTTTGGACTATATCTTAAAAACCGTTAGAGCTAGAGGAAAAGTTAGCATTGCAGAATTGTTAAGCTCATTGAGATCTACAAAAATGATTTCAGGGTCTAAATTGTCAGATCAGCCGTTTAAGAGTTATTCCCCTTTAACTGTTTTTTCCATGAATTTACACTGATTTTCAAAAATCTTCTTTTCTAAAACTACTGAAGGGATTGCATTGATACTTGGTATACATGATCTTTAGGATGTCCTCTACCAAGTTTGTGAATTATATACATGTCGACCAACCAAGATGGCCGCCGTTGCTAAAAATAGAACAGGGGGGTCAGACCATTGTTTTTGGCTTATAACTCAAAAAGTATAAGAGATAGAGAAAATCCGAAGCAACCTACCTTGTTCAGCATCAAAAGCTCTACGAATCTTTCCATTGAGTCCAAGTTGTGAAACGACTCCTTATAGGAGTTATTGCCCTTTACTCATCAAAATTGACCATTTTTGCAGTTTTTCGACAATATCTTGAAAACCGTTAGAGCTAGAAGAAAAGTAGCATTGCAGAATTGTTAAGCTCATTGAGATCTACTAAAATGATTTCAGGGTCTAAATTGTCAGATCAGCCGTTTAAGAGTTATTCCCCTTTAACTGTTTTTTTCCAATTAATTTACACTGATTTTCAAAAATCTTCTACTCTTAAACCACTGAAGGGATTGCATTGATACTTGGTATACGTGATCTTTAGGATGTCCTCTACCAAGTTTGTGAATTATAAACATGTCAACAACCAACATGGCCGCCGTTGCTAAAAATAGAACAGGGGGGTCAAACCATTGTTTTTGGCTTATAACTCAAAAAGTATGAGATAAAGAAAATCGGAAGCAAATTTTTTTGTTCAGCATCAAAAGGTCCTTACAGTAGTTATTGCCCTTTAACTGTTTTTTCTATTAATTTAAACTGATTTCCAAAAATCTTCTCTGAAACCACTGAAAGGATTGTTTTGCAACTTTGTATACTTGAAAGTTTGTGAAATTTATTCAAACTTTGGCATAAGAGATCAGGTGAGCGATTCAGGCTCCTGGGAGCCTCTAGTTATGATGATACATACATGTATATAACAATTTAAAGATGTCATTCAATTGTTTGTTATATATAAAATCTCATTGAAATATTTGAGATATTTTGTCATTTCAGCAATTTGCAAACCTGTATAATCTGCACATTACCACTTACCATATATAAAACATGTAAAAAACTTACATACATTTGTATATTGGATTCAGTTTAAAATATCTCATTTTCATGTTGTTTTCAAGATTGCATGACATGGCCGGTGAAAAGAAAAGTTATTTTATTACAATTTTTCTAGGCATGACGTCTTACAGTGCAATAAAGAGCAATAGATCAAAATAAATAATGCTTTGTTGTTTATCAACTATGGAAGCTTTGATTCTGGCCACATTTCTACAAATAAAAGAATATTTTTCCAATCAGTTGAAGTACATGTATTTTATACCATTGATACATGTAATCATAATCTCACAAATGCTTTTGAACAAGTGTACAGTGCAGCAAACCAGTTTGACTCACAAACTGGTAAAGTCAGATGATAATTTCTGTGTAATTGAGGGATTTTTCTGAAAAAGCAATAACCTCGAAAGCACCTATTGGAAAAGGTATGTGAATAAATTTTTTTACCCCTATGATTCACAACATTAAATTATTACATGTAAATATTTTTTTGTTTCTTTTCAGATGCCATTGCAAGTGCTGACAACATCAGAATCACTCCATCTTTAAGAAGTAAAAAAGGTAAAAATATGTACATGTATCACTTAACCTTGGTAGCATGGTAAGAGTATAGGTACTGTGCAAGTGCTGACAACATCAGAATCACTCCATCTTTAAGAAGTAAAAAAGGTAAAAATATGTACATGTATCACTTAACCTTGGTAGCATGGTAAGAGTATAGGTGCTGTGCAAGTGCTGACAACATCAGAATCACTCCATCTTTAAGAAGTAAAAAAGGTAAAAATATGTACATGTATCACTTAACCTTGGTAGCATGGTAAGAGTATAGGTGCTGTGCAAGTGCTGACAACATCAGAATCACACCATCTTTAAGAAGTAAAAAAGGTAAAAATATGTACATGTATGACTTAACCTTGGTAGCATGGTAAGAGTATAGGTGCTGTACAATTAAGTTTTTACAGAGAAATGCATCAGTAATGGTAAAGGGGTCAATAAAACTGTTAATAAACTAAGTCTTGTAAAACATTTAAATAGCAGCTTTGCATGTACACATGCCTTAACTTAAAGACAAATCCCACTATTGTTTTTACGCATTGAAAAGCGCAACGTCATTGTGACGTTCGTCCATTGTTTCGATAGAATTTTGCCGTCTTCTTTTCCGAAAAGATGATGGACGGTTTGCACAGTGTTGTTGCTACGTACGTACCTAACATTATACTGAAGTCGACGTCGCGTTATAGAATTTTGCACTTCTTTTATTGTCTCTGTATTCTCCTTTGATGTTTATTTTGTCTGCCGTTTTAATGAAAGTCGAGTCGTTGCTGAAATGTTGTGTATATATGGCATTCCCGATTTTTAACCTATAAGATGAATATGTTGTACTAAATTTGTATAGTCGATTGACTCGAGAAAGAACACATTTAGCTACAAAAGTGTAGCACCTTTGACATTGTTAATTTGGCGGAGCTACAATGCGGCCGCATTACTCGTGATGGAGCAAATCGAATTTCTTTCTCCAATTCTAATAACGCTTCAACATGGTTCAAAATTACCAATAAGGGGACGACCATTTAATTCTGAAGGGGGCCTGGCAGTTTAGGTCGAGACAGATTATTTATTTTCAAAATTTTGAGGGCCAGAATATTTATTTTTCGCCGCTACGCGGCAGGAATATTCATTTTCTGCATACAATAGCTCAATTGAGCAAGGATCTTGGGCCAGATTATTTATTTTCTTGCAAACAGAGGCCAGATTATTAATTTCTTGCAGACAGAGGCCAGATTATTTATTTCAACTTTTTCAAGGCCAGAATATTTATTTACAAAAACTGCCAGCCCCCCTCAAAATCCATAGATAAAAGCCATAGGTTACTATAATATGGCAAGAAAACCCACAATCCTGAATTTCATTATAACGTTCAGGATCAAGAGATTTCTAAAACTGATATTCACGGATATTTCACGGAAATCTTTTAAATTCCGCTTAATGTCGGTAAATTGTCCTTGCATTCGTAATTAAAATACTATAAGTAATATTTTAGAACCAATTTTAACATCTAATGGACTGATTTGCGCCCGGTGTAGTTTCGCTTTCGGCGTTGCTCCGTTACGAGCAATGGGACCTCATTGTAGCTCCGCCAATTCAAAGATGCCAAAGGTGCTACATTATTGTAGCTAGAGCACATTGTCTAAGGCGCCAAACTGTTTTAAACTTGTGGGACTTTTTTATGTACAGTTTTAAAACATGCATGTTTCAGTCTTTACAATAACTAACGGAGGGAGGTGTAAAATGCGCCGATTCTGAATCCCCCTAAACATTTTATTTTTCAAAGATGCAACTAGTTGCTAACATTTTAACGGGCAGTTCTTCTGCTAAAAGAAATTTTATGATGCCGATACAAATTTACTTGACGGCAAGACTTGGATTTACATGACTTTTCATTGTATCATAGGCAAATTTTAAATCGTTGTTCTTTTGCAATTTTTTTTCTTTTTGTGGTGCCGCTTTTAAAATCCATTTTAAAAAACTGGAATATTTTTTGTACTTTAAATAGTTTTCCTTTGGAACACATGTATGCATAAAGCATGTATAGTTCTTATTTTGCCGGGCTTATCAATGATATTGTATAACTTATTACTCGAGTTATGCTCTTCGACAAGAAAGATACTTACATATATATACATGTATAAATTGAAGTCTCTAGGATTTCGTACGGCAACCCCGCCTAGCATATAATGCATACCGCTTATAGCGTGACGCTTCGGTGATTCCCTAAAAAAGGAGTTTATAAAAAACTCTGTTGTACGGGCGTCTGCTGGTTGAAAAAGATGTGAAATCGCTCCTTCGGAACGACCCTATAGCATTAGCGATTAAACTATACATGTAAATATAGAAAACTGATTACACGAAGTATATTACATGTCAAATGGCACTTATTTCTAAAAAGATTGTCACCGTAAAGGATGTCATGCATGTATGAAATATCATAAAATGAGTTGTGTTTTGTACAAAGGTTTTTTACTATAGCTTGGTACTTTTTATGCAGAAAAGAATCCGTTTTTATTACTCTCCCATGTATGTTGGTTGTACTTCCGTAACGACTTTCGGTAACACTTAGGTTTAATTCTTGGTCAAGATAGACATCACGGGTGCTACACGTTGGGGTTCATTATTATTTTAAGAACTGGAGGGGGACATCCGTGACTCATAGACACATTTCCTAGTTAAAACACAGGTTTACATGTACAATGTATAATTTGAAGAACACACCAAAGCTATGAAGTTGTCTGTACTTTATAAAACTACATAATGTTGGTCCCAGTCTAGTTTTATGTTGGATTTTTTTCTGTGCTTTTTATACTCAATTTTAATCTTATAGGTGGACCGCCTCTTACGAGTAACGCGCCCTAAGCAAAGCAAAAGGTAATGCCTGAAACTTTCAACACTTTTTCCCTCGTTTTGTCCCCCGCCGCAAATATATTCTACTAAACTAGAAAAAACTTTGCACTGTAGCTAACAAATAAGAACGACAAAGCACCCTCACCCCTCCGAAAAAAAACATCAGATGATTTTTTTAATAGAAGATGGACATACATACATGTATCTGTTATATCACAAAGAGTGTATGAAAATTCCATGAAAGATCATTGCAAAGATTTGGCGCATAAGAGGTGAGCACCTAAGGCGTAACGGTCCAGGCACAAGGACACACACATGGACTGACATGCATATTACTATATAAATTTATATATCGACAAATTTAAGTGGGAAGGATGGTATAAGAATTAAATTCGGTTTCGAAAATGGTCTGGTTTACTTGTATTCCATTTGCGGAAGCGCTGTCATTTAATCAAGAAATATCATCTCAATTTTTTTGTCGGAAATGTCTCGCGAGTTGTATAATACGCCTGTTTATCTTGAGTCTTCTAACATATAAGAAATGGCATAAGGTGGGTAAGCGAAAATTAAAAACATCGTGATTTTTTTTTTTATTTGACCACGCTCAACGTTAAAAAAACTCATTTTAGCGTAACGTTACTGTGTGCATTGAATAACATGGTACGTCCAATTTCCAAAAATACCATAAAATTGTGTATTTGATGCCAGTTTTCTTTTTTATTTGATCGGTGACCCCTACTTTTTAAACTATTAATTGCAAAGATAAATGAAGACGGTTGATTATAGCAAGTATGAGAAAATTCTCAACGTTAGAAGTTTGAGAAAAAGATAATTAAAACTTTCAAAAACGGCGCCGGTTTTGGCGGGAAAAAGTTTATCACTAATAAAAGCAGCTTATAATGAAATAATTATGCTATTGAATCACAATATCTTAGGGATAATCATTTTCTCTTTATTTTGGTGTTCAAAACGTGTTTTTAGCATTATTATTAAAGTTTTTAATCGAATTCAGGAAAAGGTATGTATTTTTCTGAACTGTCAAATTTCTGTATATTTCATGTCGATGTGTCTTTAAAATAAGCACGGTAACATATGATTTTTATTAGCTTATTTTATTTCTCCAATACTCATGATTATATGTACATGTTTTCAAGAAATTCCTAACGTCAGATTTGAATATAGGGATTTGTCTTTAAGGTAGTGACATTTGAATGATTTTGAGAAGTATAGCTCTGTTTGGAACAAAAACTTTTGTACATGTACTTGCATTACATTTGTTGGTTACTAGAGAAAAACACATGCACATTTTTGTTCAGATTTTACATGCAGTAAAAATCAGTGTAATAAGATAATGGATGTCTGGTGGATGTGAAAACAATTTTTTGTATAATCCGTAACTTAAGTGATCTTAGCAACTACTAATTGTAATCACACCATCTTGACATTTGGCATCAATATTAGCATGGGATCCCATAATGTGTGATTTGTTTTTAAGCCTGTCTTTCACCATGTTCACCTACTTCCTGTTTAATGAAATTTGGTCACGTTTGAGTTTGTCAAATTATGAATGTTTGATAAAATGATCATGATTATATTTACTTGCAAAATGTTACATACTTTTAATATTACATGTTGTGAACAATTGATTTACATGAACATTGTATTGATTTTTACCATTTAACTTTTTAACATGTGAAAAATATATAGACATGTATGCATTGTGCATGTATAATTATCATGTTCTCCCTAGAAATTTTAAACTACATTGTATTATAGTTCTTTTTATGCCCCACATCAGGTTACAATTCAAGTATCTGTAACTGCTTCTCTTATAAAAACTTTGTGTTGTTTTTTTTATCAGGTTGGGTTTGGACAAAAAATCCAGTCAACTTTAACCAATGGTCAGTAGAATGTGTATTCAAGGTCACAGGAAGAGGTCGTATAGGTGCAGATGGTCTGGTAGGTCAAGGTCAAAAATATAAAATGTATGATGCATGTGATGTGTATCCAATCTAGAAATGGAGTAATAATGAGTGTTAAAGATAATGAGGTGGAATAAGTGTATGCTACACAACCTACTTATACAAACAGAAATGATGCAATGGAAAATAGCTTGAAGCCTTTAATGTGACCTGTGGTTCTGCTCACTGTTTCAATTGGCCTTAGATTATTAAAGCATAATGTGTATACGTTTGATTCAAACCCAGTGTAAAAAAATTTCAAAGAAAGACTCCCTTCTTTACAAAGAACAACTTCCTTTAAAAAAACAAGAACATACATAGGCTTAGATAAAGATTCCAGGCTAAGGACAGGGACATATAAATGTGGCTAGGTTTAACTAGTTTTTGGGGTGCAACCATCTCCCTATTGATAATTAAGCACAACAATAGCACAGTAAAAATCATCTCAATAAAAGTTCAATAACAGACTCATATTAATTTTTTAAACAGTCTTTACTATAATGCAAAACTTATAAATAGCTTTTCTATTTCAATAGGCTATATGGTACACAACTCAGAAGAGCATGGAGGGGAGTGTGTTTGGAAGCACAGACATGTGGAATGGACTGGGAGTCTTCATGGACTCCTTTGACAACGATGGTCAGGTAGGCATATGAGGTCCAAGGCCTGGAGGCTTATAAGGTCCAAGGCCTATGGGAGGCATATAGGGTCCAAGGTCTATGGGAGGTATATAGGGAGGAAGGTCTTTGTGAGGCATATAGGGTCTAAGGCCTATGAGAGGCATATAGGGTCTAAGGCCTAGAGTTTCTTTTAAGGTGTATGGGAGGGTTTGTCAGTCTTCAGAGTGATGCAGGAGCCTTGCTCCATGGTTTTAAAAATATATGTCTGGCAATTATTTTTTAATCACTGGATGGACTGTCAGATTTTTGTTCTGTTTTTTTTCTGAATATTGATTCTATTGGTCCACATAATTTTTTGTCCAGTAATTTGTTTTAATTTCATGCCTAAAAGTCCAAAGAGATCTTTGATTTCTCCCTATATTTATCTGTAATAATGCGTTTTGAAAAAAATAAACTTTTCGTTATTCACATTATCATGCTCATTTTAGCATCCTTATCATGTTCACATTCCTTATGGTACCTATATACAATGTAGTATTGCTAGGGCATTAAACAACAAATAACTCCTTTGGCATTGATACTACACCTCCTGGTTGATTTGTATTTCTAAATCTTTTATCTAGATTATTCATAGAATGAGTTACAATTTAAGATATTTTTGTGTGTTTTATAATTATACATTAGCGAGGCCAGGTATGTATTTTACACCTCCATAGCAATCAGTTGTCTTAATGAAAACACACACAGTGCTGTTTATTTTGATGTTGTTTGTGTTTGTAGATATTTATTTTTCCATCATTATTTTAAAGTAATATGAAGGTGTCACTATTTCATAATCTGTTGTCTTCCATCACAATCCATTAGTGTTGTTGTCAGAACATCTCACATTTTACATAGCAGCTACATGCAGTAGGTCCTTGGTTTCTGGGACAATGTATTCTATGATAATGTATTTTTAGCTGTACATGTCCTGATGTAAAGTATCACATGGTTGTTACTAAATGGTAAACAGAGAAGTGTTTCTGAGAAATTAAATATTTTCTTTAGTGAAATGGACAAAATCAAAGATAAATTCTTTTTAATTTAAAGTTTTAAGTTTAAAAAGTTTCAAATTAAAAAAATAAATAATTGTACCATCTTATTCAATTTCATGGTTTTAATCATAAACTTTTAAATATCTGAATGAAAAAAATTGATAATACAGAACATGTATCTTTATGTACTGTCTTAATAACAGTGCACAAAAAGTCAAAAACAGGCAACATACATCTGTCCTTGAAAAATGCACTGATGTTTGTTTGTTTTGTTGTTTTGGTCTCTGATGATTAATTTGTTAACAAAATGCTTCAGGTTATAATTTAGATTGGATTTGAATGTTGTTTGCTTATTGTCTTGTCGACCATATTAGCCACAATTGGGACAATATTATAACATGTTGTAACAATTCAGATACATCTTCATCATGTAAATAAGAATTAAACTATCACCATTAAAAAGCCTTATTCATTTCACTTAAGATGTTTTAGGTGTTTGTTGCAAAGCAGACATTATTAGTTAAAATGTGCTGCTGGTTTTTTTCGTAATTTTCTTTTTTTACTTGTTAGATTCTTCAACATTCAATCGTGTATATCTAGTTATCATGCTTAGATTCACTCTCTGTTTGCAATCTCTATTTATAATATTTTACCCATTTTGCAACTGGATTCTGTGCCCTACCTTTGAAAATCCAGGAGAATATAGTTAAAGTTTCATTTTTCTGTCCTTTTGACTGCTCCATTTATCAGGTTTACCTTCAGGTTTTATTTGATTTTCCATTGAGTTCTGTTCATGTATAATATCACCATAAAACTTCATCAACATATACATCAGGTTGTGATTGAAAAAAAAAACATCTAAAAAATTTTCACTGTTGCCTTCAACTTCATGGTTCAGTGATTAGGGTCAGTTCGCAAGATGGGGCATATGTCTTTTGGACATATTCTAGGGGTCCAAATTAACACATGCAGAAGTTTTTGAAGTTCTATGTTAAAAGTCCACCAGATGATATCAAAAAGTCCACAATATGAGCTAAGTTGGAAATGCATGCTGGTTAAGAACTTTTGTTAATAGAATTTCAAAGATCCTGAATCAAAAATCGAAGCTGGCCCTGTATTCTAATTATAGATCATAATTTTGAAAAATAAATTTGGGTTTTCTTGGTTTCAGCATAATAACCCATACATCATGGCCATGGCTAATGATGGGACCAAACAGTACGATCATCAGAGGTGAGTGGAGAGGGAGTTTCTAGTAATTATCTAAAATAAAATATCTGGGGTTTTCTATAGTCATACATCAGTTTGTGAAATGAGCACTGGCCTGCTGGCCCCTGGTCAGGAAAAATCTATTCGGGCAAGTGAAATTTGTAGAGATTTTATAATGGATAAATAGAGCAAAAACTTAAAATCAAGAGTTCGGCACGTGAACCTCAAATCGTAATTTTTTAGACTGATACATGACCTTGTAAGATTGGTGTTGTATCTGCTACTCTTTCTAGTTGGTAAAGTTGGAGATGTTGCGCGCTTTTTGCAACTTTGACTACAATCATTAAGAAAAAAAGATAGATGCTGAATATTTGTGTAGTAAGGTATTTTTTATAGATTTTTTTACCATTATTTTTTAACTGATTTAAAGTAAATAAATAAAGATGAGGATCTCTCATTTGCTGAACGGATGGTTTGGAAAACAAAGTGCAGTCTTTTTCTTGTGAGCTCATAGTTGTTTCAAAATGTCTTCATGCCTTAAGTAACACTTGTGTAATATTTTATAGTGACGGTTCCCAGCAACAGCTAGGTGGTTGTATGAGAGACTTCAGAAACAAGCCCTACCCAGTCAGAGTCAAAGTGGAATACTATAATAACATACTTACAGTAAGTCATTCATGGGTTTACTGAAGGGTTAACTTGTATGAGAGACTTCAGAAACAAGCCCTACCCTGTCAGAGTCAAAGTGGAATACTATAATAACATACTTACAGTAAGTCAGTCATGGGTTTACTGAAGGGTTAACTTATATGAGAGACTTCAGAAACAAGCCCTACCCTGTCAGAGTCAAAGTGGAATACTATAATAACATACTTACAGTAAGTCAGTCATAGGTTTATTGAAGGGTTAACTTATATGAGAGACTTCAAAAACAAGCCCTACCCTGTCAGAGTCAAAGTGGAATACTATAATAACATACTTACAGTAAGTCAGTCATAGGTTTATTGAAGGGTTAACTTATATGAGAGACTTCAGAAACAAGCCTTACCCTGTCAGAGTCAAAGTGGAATACTATAATAACATACTTACAGTAAGTCAGTCATAGGTTTACTGAAGGGTTAACTTGTATGAGAGACTTCAGAAACAAGCCCTACCTTGTCAGAGTCAAAGTGGAATACTATAATAACATACTTACAGTAAGTCATTCATGGGTTTACTGAAGGGTTAACTTGTATGAGAGACTTCAGAAACAAGCCCTACCCTGTCAGAGTCAAAGTGGAATACTATAATAACATACTTACAGTAAGTCATTCATGGGTTTACTGAAGGGTTAACTTGTATGAGAGACTTCAGAAACAAGCCTTACCCTGTCAGAGTTAAAGTGGAATACTATAATAACATACTTACAGTAAGTCAGTCATAGGTTTATTGAAGGGTTAACTTATATGAGAGACTTCAGAAACAAGCCTTACCCTGTCAGAGTCAAAGTGGAATACTATAATAACATACTCACAGTAAGTCAGTCATGGGTTTACTGAAGGGTTAACTTGTATGAGAGACTTCAGAAACAAGCCTTACCCTGTCAGAGTCAAAGTGGAATACTATAATAACATACTTACAGTAAGTCAGTCAGTCATAGGTTTATTGAAGGGTTAACTTGTATGAGAGACTTCAGAAACAAGCCTTACCCTGTCAGAGTCAAAGTGGAATACTATAATAACATACTTACAGTAAGTCAGTCATAGGTTTACTGAAGGGTTAACTTGTATGAGAGACTTCAGAAACAAGCCTTACCCTGTCAGAGTTAAAGTGGAATACTATAATAACATACTTACAGTAAGTCAGTCATAGGTTTACTGAAGGGTTAACTTATATGAGAGACTTCAGAAACAAGCCTTACCCTGTCAGAGTCAAAGTGGAATACTATAATAACATACTTACAGTAAGTCATTCATGGGTTTACTGAAGGGTTAACTTGTATGAGAGACTTCAGAAACAAGCCCTACCCTGTCAGAGTCAAAGTGGAATACTATAATAACATACTTACTGTAAGTCAGTCATAGGTTTATTGAAGGGTTAACTTATATGAGAGACTTCAGAAACAAGCCTTACCCTGTCAGAGTTAAAGTGGAATACTATAATAACATACTTACAGTAAGTCATTCATGGGTTTATTGAAGGGTTAACTTATATGAGAGACTTCAGAAACAAGCCTTACCCTGTCAGAGTCAAAGTGGAATACTATAATAACATACTTACTGTAAGTCAGTCATAGGTTTACTGAAGGGTTAACTTGTATGAGAGACTTCAGAAACAAGCCTTACCCTGTCAGAGTCAAAGTGGAATACTATAATAACATACTTACTGTAAGTCAGTCATAGGTTTACTGAAGGGTTAACTTGTATGAGAGACTTCAGAAACAAGCCTTACCCTGTCAGAGTCAAAGTGGAATACTATAATAACATACTTACTGTAAGTCAGTCATAGGTTTACTGAAGGGTTAACTTGTATGAGAGACTTCAGAAACAAGCCTTACCCTGTCAGAGTTAAAGTGGAATACTATAATAACATACTTACAGTAAGTCATTCATGGGTTTACTGAAGGGTTAACTTGTATGAGAGACTTCAGAAACAAGCCCTACCCTGTCAGAGTCAAAGTGGAATACTATAATAACATACTCACAGTAAGTCAGTCATGGGTTTACTGAAGGGTTAACTTGTATGAGAGACTTCAGAAACAAGCCTTACCCTGTCAGAGTCAAAGTGGAATACTATAATAACATACTTACTGTAAGTCAGTCATAGGTTTATTGAAGGGTTAACTTATATGAGAGACTTCAGAAACAAGCCTTACCCTGTCAGAGTCAAAGTGGAATACTATAATAACATACTTACAGTAAGTCAGTCAAAGGTTTACTGAAGGGTTAACTTGTATGAGAGACTTCAGAAACAAGCCCTACCCTGTCAGAGTCAAAGTGGAATACTATAATAACATACTTACAGTAAGTCAGTCATAGGTTTACTGAAGGGTTAACTTGTATGAGAGACTTCAGAAACAAGCCCTACCCTGTCAGAGTCAAAGTGGAATACTATAATAACATACTTACAGTAAGTCATTCATGGGTTTACTAAAGGGTTAACTTGTATGAGAGTCTTCAGAAACAAGCCTTACCCTGTCAGAGTCAAAGTGGAATACTATAATAACATACTTACTGTAAGTCAGTCATAGGTTTATTGAAGGGTTAACTTATATGAGAGACTTCAAAAACAAGCCCTACCCTGTCAGAGTCAAAGTGGAATACTATAATAACATACTTACAGTAAGTCATTCATGGGTTTACTGAAGGGTTAACTTGTATGAGAGACTTCAGAAACAAGCCTTACCCTGTCAGAGTTAAAGTGGAATACTATAATAACATACTTACAGTAAGTCATTCATGGGTTTACTGAAGGGTTAACTTGTATGAGAGACTTCAGAAACAAGCCCTACCCAGTCAGAGTCAAAGTGGAATACTATAATAACATACTTACAGTAAGTCAGTCAAAGGTTTACTGAAGGGTTAACTTGTATGAGAGACTTCAGAAACAAGCCCTACCCTGTCAGAGTCAAAGTGGAATACTATAATAACATACTTACAGTAAGTCAGTCATAGGTTTACTGAAGGGTTAACTTGTATGAGAGACTTCAGAAACAAGCCCTACCCTGTCAGAGTCAAAGTGGAATACTATAATAACATACTTACAGTAAGTCATTCATGGGTTTACTGAAGGGTTAACTTGTATGAGAGTCTTCAGAAACAAGCCTTACCCTGTCAGAGTTAAAGTGGAATACTATAATAACATACTTACAGTAAGTCATTCATGGGTTTACTGAAGGGTTAACTTGTATGAGAGACTTCAGAAACAAGCCCTACCCTGTCAGAGTCAAAGTGGAATACTATAATAACATACTTACAGTAAGTCAGTCATAGGTTTACTGAAGGGTTAACTTGTATGAGAGACTTCAGAAACAAGCCCTACCCTGTCAGAGTCAAAGTGGAATACTATAATAACATACTTACAGTAAGTCATTCATGGGTTTACTGAAGGGTTAACTTGTATGAGAGTCTTCAGAAACAAGCCTTACCCTGTCAGAGTTAAAGTGGAATACTATAATAACATACTTACAGTAAGTCATTCATGGGTTTACTGAAGGGTTAACTTGTATGAGAGACTTCAGAAACAAGCCCTACCCTGTCAGAGTCAAAGTGGAATACTATAATAACATACTTACAGTAAGTCAGTCATAGGTTTACTGAAGGGTTAACTTGTATGAGAGACTTCAGAAACAAGCCCTACCCTGTCAGAGTCAAAGTGGAATACTATAATAACATACTTACAGTAAGTCATTCATGGGTTTACTGAAGGGTTAACTTGTATGAGAGTCTTCAGAAACAAGCCTTACCCTGTCAGAGTTAAAGTGGAATACTATAATAACATACTTACAGTAAGTCATTCATGGGTTTACTGAAGGGTTAACTTGTATGAGAGACTTCAGAAACAAGCCCTACCCTGTCAGAGTCAAAGTGGAATACTATAATAACATACTCACAGTAAGTCAGTCATGGGTTTACTGAAGGGTTAACTTGTATGAGAGACTTCAGAAACAAGCCTTACCCTGTCAGAGTCAAAGTGGAATACTATAATAACATACTTACTGTAAGTCAGTCATAGGTTTATTGAAGGGTTAACTTATATGAGAGACTTCAGAAACAAGCCTTACCCTGTCAGAGTCAAAGTGGAATACTATAATAACATACTTACTGTAAGTCAGTCATAGGTTTATTGAAGGGTTAACTTATATGAGAGACTTCAGAAACAAGCCTTACCCTGTCAGAGTCAAAGTGGAATACTATAATAACATACTTACAGTAAGTCAGTCATAGGTTTACTGAAGGGTTAACTTGTATGAGAGACTTCAGAAACAAGCCCTACCCTGTCAGAGTCAAAGTGGAATACTATAATAACATACTTACAGTAAGTCATTCATGGGTTTACTGAAGGGTTAACTTGTATGAGAGTCTTCAGAAACAAGCCTTACCCTGTCAGAGTTAAAGTGGAATACTATAATAACATACTTACAGTAAGTCATTCATGGGTTTACTGAAGGGTTAACTTGTATGAGAGACTTCAGAAACAAGCCCTACCCAGTCAGAGTCAAAGTGGAATACTATAATAACATACTTACAGTAAGTCATTCATGGGTTTACTGAAGGGTTAACTTGTATGAGAGACTTCAGAAACAAGCCTTACCCTGTCAGAGTCAAAGTGGAATACTATAATAACATACTCACAGTAAGTCAGTCATGGGTTTACTGAAGGGTTAACTTATATGAGAGACTTCAGAAACAAGCCCTACCCTGTCAGAGTCAAAGTGGAATACTATAATAACATACTTACAGTAAGTCAGTCAAAGGTTTACTGAAGGGTTAACTTGTATGAGAGACTTCAGAAACAAGCCCTACCCAGTCAGAGTCAAAGTGGAATACTATAATAACATACTTACAGTAAGTCATTCATGGGTTTACTGAAGGGTTAACTTATATGAGAGACTTCAGAAACAAGCCCTACCCAGTCAGAGTCAAAGTGGAATACTATAATAACATACTTACAGTAAGTCATTCATGGGTTTACTGAAGGGTTAACTTGTATGAGAGACTTCAGAAACAAGCCCTACCCTGTCAGAGTCAAAGTGGAATACTATAATAACATACTTACAGAAAGTCAGTCAAAGGTTTATTGAAGGGTTAACTTGTATGAGAGACTTCAGAAACAAGCCCTACCCTGTCAGAGTCAAAGTGGAATACTATAATAACATACTTACAGTAAGTCATTCATGGGTTTACTGAAGGGTTAACTTGTATGAGAGACTTCAGAAACAAGCCTTACCCTGTCAGAGTTAAAGTGGAATACTATAATAACATACTTACAGTAAGTCATTCATGGGTTTACTGAAGGGTTAACTTGTATGAGAGACTTCAGAAACAAGCCCTACCCAGTCAGAGTCAAAGTGGAATACTATAATAACATACTTACAGTAAGTCAGTCAAAGGTTTACTGAAGGGTTAACTTATATGAGAGACTTCAGAAACAAGCCCTACCCTGTCAGAGTTAAAGTGGAATACTATAATAACATACTTACAGTAAGTCATTCATGGGTTTACTGAAGGGTTAACTTGTATGAGAGACTTCAGAAACAAGCCCTACCCTGTCAGAGTCAAAGTGGAATACTATAATAACATACTTACAGTAAGTCATTCATGGGTTTACTGAAGGGTTAACTTGTATGAGAGACTTCAGAAACAAGCCTTACCCTGTCAGAGTCAAAGTGGAATACTATAATAACATACTCACAGTAAGTCAGTCATGGGTTTACTGAAGGGTTACGGTAACTTGTATGAGAGACTTCAGAAACAAGCCCTACCCTGTCAGAGTCAAAGTGGAATACTATAATAACATCCTTACAGTAAGTCAGTCAAAGGTTTACTGAAGGGTTAACTTGTATGAGAGACTTCAGAAACAAGCCCTACCCAGTCAGAGTCAAAGTGGAATACTATAATAACTTACTCACCCTAAGTCATTCATGGGTTTACTGAAGGGTTAACTTATATGAGAGACTTCAGAAACAAGCCTTACCCTGTCAGAGTTAAAGTGGAATACTATAATAACATTCTCACTGTAAGTCAGTCATAGGTTTACTGAAGGGTTAACTTATATGAGAGACTTCAGAAACAAGCCCTACCCAGTCAGAGTCAAAGTGGAATACTATAATAATTACTCACCCTAAGTCATTCATGGGTTTACTGAAGGGTTAACTTAGCTTACTCAATATGTTAAAAAAAGAATGTTCAATACTTTCATGACTTTGGTTATATTTGAGCTTTAATTTAAAGTTTATTTGTCAATTATAAATATAGGTTAAATATAGAATAGTGTCCCCTTCTGATCAATTTTTTTTATATAATTTATGTGGTTCCCTTTTAAAAACAGATTAAAGTGTATTTTAATGTTGTTTTTTTTTAATCAAAACATAAATTGTGTTTTACATTACTGGTAGTACATATAATTTGTTATTTTGTCTCGCCTGCAAAGCAGACCAGGACATAGGTGTTACTTTACCGGCGGCAGCGGCATTAACTTTTTGGAAAAGTTTTATGAGCACCTCCATATCTCAAGAACTATGGGTCCTGGGTTGATGAAACCTGGTATGCATATGCCCCAGTAGTAGCTTAGCACAGTTTCATCCCCATCTTTTGACCTTGACTTTCTGGTTGAGTGACTTTGATTATTTTTACATGTATTGCATATATTAGCAATGTTTAAGTTCTTTTGATCTCAGAAACTGAAAATCCATGTAAATTCAAAATATAGTGGAAGTAAGAAAGAAAATTGTTTCTGATGATGCCGGCAGGTGAGACATACTTTAGTGTAAACTCTTGTATGATTACTATTTCACTTAGTGATGAATTACTAAAAAGGGCACATTAAAAATAAAACAGTGAGAACAGAAAGAGGAAAGATAACAGATTTTAGTATAGCTTACCCTGCAAATGTAGATAAATAAAATGTGTTCAATCTTGTTTTTTGCAGGTTTTTATTAACACAGGGTTGACAAACAACAAAGATGATTTTGAGCTGTGTTTACGTCAGGAAAATGTTGTGTTGCCACCTAATGGCTACTTTGGTGTATCTGCTGCCACTGGTGGACTTGCTGGTAGGTTGTCCTTGAAAATTGAAGCAATCTGGGTGGCTTAGTATTGTACCTTGGTGGTGAAAATGCCACAATGTCTGAGTTAATATTTTATACATTGAGAATTTTCGCTGTTCAACACTTTCAAAAACTTGTCAGTATCTTGATCAATGAGAGTCCTGCAGTTTTATAGGTTGCAAAAGTCACCAACTCACTAGCATAGAATTAAGTTTATGAAACAATAGATGTGGAATATAAGTATGCGACATTACAGAAATTTAAAAAAAAAAACAAAGAATGTAGGCTTGAATATTTTTGTTTGTCATTGTGTCCTGGTTCATTCTAAAATGGAGGAGTTTTCGAGGGCCTTTCGGATTCCTTAGCCTGACACATATTAGCAATAATGAATGTTATTTTGAGATTAACCTCCCGACAACCAGCAAAACTAATGTCAAAAGGTTGAAACTTACAAACAAAATTACCAAAAAGATAACCTAACATTGAATTAAATTTCTCCATAATGTTGTTCCATTTAGTTTTCAATTGACATTTTGTTGTGTATTTCAGATGACCATGATGTGCTGGCTTTCCTCACTCACTCCCTCCATGATGCAGATACTATTGTGAGTTAATATGAGGCAGGTTTTTAACCTGTGACGCTCCCGAAGTTAAAACGTATCTAAAATTATTTTATAAGCATAAATAATTATTAAAAATGTTTATAATGTGATATCAACATTCTAAAAAATATATATTTGAAAATAAGAACAAACTAGCTTTTCTCATGGGTCACATATGCGCTTGATGACGTTCTAAATTTTCAAAGCAAAAAGTGTTAAAATGACGCTGAAAGTTCGGGAAAACAAGCGTGATTTACCGGATGTTGAAGGAAAATTCAGCCCATAGTACAACTAAAATATTGACATTTCTACCATTATCGCTCCCTTCAGGAGCGTATAAAAAGAATTTTTAATTTCTTTCTTTATTTTAGGGGATTTTTTTTGGGGGGGAGGGTTTTTTTCACATTTTAAAAGTATCATAAATTGCTTGATAAATTAAAATATGGAAAGAAAACTGCATCATAACTTTAAATTATTTTTAATGTACATAGAACCAATATTTTGATGAAAACAGTTTACATCATACATGTATAACCTTATTCAGTCTATGAAACAAGCTAAGAAAAGCTGATATTTTTCATCAGCCTTCTATCTCAATCTTTATCAGCTAAATCAGTAACCTCCCAGCATGATAGCCATTAAAACAGTGAAAGTTAAACATAAGATTGGTTTTAATTACATTGTAAACTGTCAACTTTAAAGTGATGTTTGAAGTCTTATTAAATATTTTTACTTTTGTGAAGAAAACTGTGTAGCATGATATGTGCACAATAGGATTTGTGGTCAGTACACTCAAGTGGGTGTTGATAGATTTATTACTAAAGGACTAAAGCCATGAATCCTCATATTTGGCCCTAAATTGGGCCATTTTTTAAAATTCATTTGTAAGATAAGATTTTTGTGGCAAAGTAGTCTAGAATGATTACTTGTTACAAAACAAAATCAATTTTACAGTTTTCTGTTCTTGTGACGTTGTAATGATGTCATATGGTGATGCTAAAATTGAAAATATGCTAAATTCAACTAAATTTCAAAATTTCTGCCTGTTTTTTTTGTGAAAATGACATGGATGCCACTCCTAGCCCATAAATATTTTTGCTTAAATTTTATAAATACATTATTTTCTTCATATTTGAACAAAAATTTCGATGGGCAAGGGGTGACGCCACATAGAAAATCACTAAATTGTGACTGAAAAACAAGTCATTTTGGCCAAAAAGTAAAAAATTACTGATTTAGGCTATTTTTGAAGGGTTAGGGTACTTGAAAAATCATCTATGCACCATAATCAAATCTTTTCTCTTTTGACACAGACATCTAGCTATACATACACAAATTTTGGTGTAAAACAAACCAATTTTGATATTTGAGTATTATCATGGCCAAATATGGGGGTTCGTGGCTCTAGTCCTTTAAGTGATCAGAGATAAGAAATCTAGCTTGTTTCATAGACTTAATTATTTTTATTATATGTTAGGCTGCTGCAGAAAAGGTTTCAGAATCAGAGAGATTGAAATATGAGAAAGAATTTGATGATTATTATAAAGATTTAGAAAAACAGAAACAGGAGTAAGTTATAACTATAAATTCTAATATAGGCCACACCCATAAACAAAGGAAATCATGACGACAAGCCGTGTGTAAATTTCCAGTTTACACCGGGTCGACATCACAATTACTTTAATCTGCCAAGTCATAATATATTTTGTTATGCTTAAAAGTATACAAAGGCAGATTTAGAATGGGCATGCCGGGTGCGTGTGCTCCAAGTTTGACAGGAAAATTTGGTTAGGAACTATATGAAACAAGAGGTCCCAGAAGATTTTATTTAAATTGTGCACCCTCCTGTTTGAAAATTTCTGGATCGGCTTTAGGTATACGTAGTAAGCTTAAAGGTTTTTTAAAAGTCTGCCAATATTGATCAGATACTAAATCAAACCAAAATTTGTACAAACAGAATTTTCATGAACACTTACTAGTTTATGAGTTCATACTCTGTAGAAGACATTAAAATCATAGCAAATTTGTCACTTTCACTGCAGTTTTAGAATGGGTACTCTTCGAGCCAATATTTTCTAAGAATAAAAATACTGTAAAATGCATTGGTAAGGTTTTAATTTCGTGTTTTATTAGATCATGGAATATTTGGCCCTTCTAAATGTAATTTGCGCGAGGGGATGTTTTTCACAAATTTGTTATGATCGCGAAATTAGAGAAAATAAACCCCTCATGAAAATTTCACCTTTCACAGTACCTATTTAGAACCCACAATTTCAATGACATATGTTTTATTTGTAATATTGAAATGGTGCAAATCTTTGCATGAAGGAAATATTGTTTTAAACACGTATTTTCTTTAGCATACTTGGCTCAATACATAAGGTTATAAGCATACTAAAAATCAATATAATTCATCCTGTAAAGTTATGTACATGTATTTCTTTAATTTTTTTTCTTTCTATTCTTGTTGCTTCTTATTCTTTTAAATGATTTCATTACAACTAATAGAAAGTACAAATTTCAGACTAAGATGAAAATTTGATTTTACAACCTTTTTTTTTAGCTTCCAACAACAGCATCCAGATAAAATTAGACCCGACTTTGATGCTGAACAAGAGGTTTGTCAACTTTTTCTCCATAAAATTTTTAAAACATTCACATATTATCTGGAATGGAAGTCGGAATGGAAACATTGGCTAATTTCAATGAAAATTGATTTTTAGGCATATTTTCTTGTCCAGAATATTTTTCCAGGCAATTTTTGGATATTTAACAGTAAAAGAGGTTCTTTTAGTTTTTACGTTTTAAAACATGTTGGATTGTATTTTTCTTCTACTTGCTATAAAGCTTTGGAAGGAAGGGAACATAAAGTACTTATTGTTATAAAATATGACACCTTCCACTTACATATATCTACATTACCATAATCAAAGTTTATTTGTCATTATTCCTTCTTATTTATAGTTTGTAGCCCAAGGTGAAAGAGAATTGAGAATGATATTTGAAGGTCAAAACTCTATCCACATGCAAGTCAGAGAGTTGAAGAAAATACTTGAGGAATTGGTGGGCAGACAGGAAATGGTTCTCAGTCGTATGAACCAGTTATCTAGTGGCGGTGGAGCTGTTCAACAACCGCAAGGAGGCGCACCACAGGTAAGATTCTTAGACTCAGGAGGTGCTCCGAAAGAAAGTTTCCAAGAATTAGGAAGTGCCCCAAAGTTTGAGTTGTAGGTCCCTATGATGGCATTGCGTCAGTCAGATTTTAAAGTCCCTAAAGAGATTTTCCATGGATTGAGTTGTAAATTTTAATAGAGGGCATATTTAATTTTTATGCCCCATCTACGAAAGTAGGGGGCATATAGTGTTTGGGTCTGTTCATCAGTCCATCCCAAATTGTGAGATTGGGCATTATGTCTTTTTGACATATTCTTGTTAATCCTCAAGATTGTAAAGAGGTACACCCCACAGGTTTAGTTCCAAATTATATGAATCAAATATCAATTGGTAGTAGAGCTAAACAGCAACCCCAAGAGGCAGAACACCGTTAGAAATTTTTCAAATAAAAAGCATTTCAGTTTGTTAACATGAAAAAAAAAACCATGAAAAACTTTGAAATGAACATATGTCTTGTATTAGGGAAGGGCTAAATTTGTGTGTTAACTCAACAAAAATAATTGTTATTCAGCATGTGTATGAAAAAAAATTGAAATAAAACCATGTGTTGTTTTAGGGTGGAGCTGGCAGTTTCCAGGCAGGTGAGGGAATGAAACGACACGAAGTTGACAGAGTCATGAACAACCAGAATGAACTTCTACAGGGAGCAAGGGAAATGAGGTAAGATCCGTTCTGGGTAACAGCTGAAAGCATGGAGTGGATTTGAAAAAAATGTCGTCAGAATCTAAAGGATATTTTATTATTTTTCTAAATGGTGTTTCAAAAAAAATTACATGGGATGTTAAAGGCATTTTTTTTTACAACCCCTACCCATAGAATTATTTATCATAACTTTAATGATGAGATATGATGAAATACCTTCCATCTATAGAAATAAGAATACACAGCCTTTGAGATTTTTTACTAAAAGAAATTTTACCAGTTTGTTCTCAACTGTGGATTCATTTATTTTCGTGGTTTGGTGAAAAAGGACCAGTTCTTGGATTCTTTAATTCAGGGTTTTGAGATCTGCATCATACAGCTTAATGTTAAATTTTGTTTTCGTTGGGTATATAAATCTGTTGGCCACCCACAAAAACCATGTTTTTCATCTTTTATTGAAAATTTAATGATGTACAGAACAAAGCAAAGCATCCTGTCCATCATAATAAATGCACTATTTTGATTTTCTGACTTAAAAAAGGCTAAAATTGCCCATTGTTTAAAAAGCCATTCCAATTTACATTTGCTCATACCATGCACATGAAATATAGCATTTTCATTGCTTATGAAACACTTGTATTTGCTTAATATTTCCTTTCTTTCCATTTCAGAGGATTATTAAACGATTTACAAGCCAGAGCCAACACAATACAACAGAACATGGGACAGATGGGCGGCGGTGGTGGGGGTGGCAGCGGTGTGCCACAGCATACCCTTAACTCTATAGCAGATATCCATGAAAATATGAAATATGTCAGACAAGATGTTGTTAATTTAGTTAATAGGCCTCAGGTATGTTTATGATTCTATTAATCCATAACAGTTTACTACCCTTGGGGGGTTGAATGGTCTAAGGGGCTGGTTTAAATACCACACTATTGATCACTAGCCGATCACCTCTCAGCTGGTGTTCGAGTCCCTTTTGTATATAACAAAAAGGGACTTCCCCAACTGTTTGTGATTAGGTTTGTCAGTTACCTGCCCAAGGTCGGTGGTTTCCTCTGGATACTCTGGTTTCCTCCACCATTAAAACTGACCACCCTACATTGCCAAGGTGCATCAATAATGGGCGTTTAACACACACACACACCAATCTTGAAACTGATTTACATGTGATGAGATAACTTAATTAAGATGAGGTTAAAGATTGATCATTGTCAGTGTTAGCTGACACAGTTTGAGGTGGTTTTGACAAACATGCAAAATCTGATACTTATACTTATACTTATACTTATAAACAGTCCTTTTAATGTCCCAACAAAGACTTGTGGAGTTTCAATTTGTGCTTTTCTTGTATGTCTGTCCATTTGTACTTACCTTTAAAAACAAACTTACAAGGCAAAAAACAAAAACTGAACTGGGATGATCAATTTCAATTGTCCTAGAAATAGTGACCAAAAAGGCAAACAATGAAAATTGCAATGGTCATGACTTTGTTTGACAGATTAAAAATTGATATGTTTTTGCCACATGCATACATATGCTTATTACATTAGACTAGGTGTATAGGTAACAGATCATTCTTATGGACTTACTCCTTATTAGTGTTTTCTTTCTTTTTTCAGGCTGTAGGTGGCGCTCCTTGTCCACCTCCTTTACTGGTTTCCTGTCTATCACCGATGCTATTTTTCATCACCATATGTGGACAATTTATACTACTAATAGCATATATGGTTTATAGGTTTGTATTGAAAAAAATAGTTTATAAAGTTCTCAAAACAAACTTAATACAAAGTACCAATAATTAACCAGATGGAGAGTATATACATGTATGCATGACCAGAAATATCACTGTAAATCAAAGCAAAGAAATGACACTTTTATTGCTGTTTTTCTCATTCTTAAGTCACAGACCTAGGGAAGCCTTCAAGGCTCACTCCTCACCGCAAGTTTAGGATGGCCCTTAGAACCAGAGCCAAGCAAATAATGCAGAACTATATCATGACATTTTATCACAAAATGGTTTGTCCATTAACAAATGCAAAATGTAAGCAATCTTTTAGCAAACAGATCTATGCAAGCACTAGAACTTTAGAAGTATTTTTTATTATCTTTTTAAGAAAGATTTATGTAACTTTGAAAAAAATAAAGAAAGAATGTGTCCATGGGACACGGATGCCCCCGCTGGCCTCAAATAAAAAGTTGAGGTCCGAAAGGTCTGAAAGTTGCTTAGGACGCATAGTTAATCATACTTAACCATCCTACCAAGTTTCAAATCATTCCCATGTACGGTTTCTGAGAAAAGCTTGACAGAAATTTTCATGTCAATTTTGGCATCGGTCCAGCCCCAAACAGGAAGTAGATGTCCGACAGATCTAAAATTCGCTTAGGACATATAGTTTGTCATACTGAACCATCCTACCAAGTTTCAAGTCATTCCCATGTACAGTTACTTAGAAAAGCTTGACGGAAATTTTCATGTCGAGTTTGCTATAGATCCAGCCCCAAACAGGAAGTAGATGTCCGACAGGTCTAAAATACGCTTAGGACATATAGTTTGTCATATTGAACCATCCTACCAAGTTTCAAGTCATTCCCATTTACATTTTCTGAGAAAAGCTTGACGGCAATTCGTACGGATGGACAGACGTACGGACAGACGGAGGGACATGAGTAAAACTTAATGCCCCCCGACATGTCGTCGCGGGGGCATAAAAAATGTCTTGATAATCTTATTGATTTTTTTTTCATTCTCCTTTTTAGGTCTAATAAAGAAGCTCAAGCGAAGAAGTTTTACTAGTAGAATTTCTGTTATGAGGAATAATTGAATGAAAGAATGATTGAGTGTGAGATTGTGTGTTATAAAGTTTAAAGTCTAGACATGTTTTTATAAAGTTCAGGATCTATTCAAATACAATGTATATTTTATTCATGCTGAGGGGTTGCTCGAGCAAAGGAATTCATTACATTCTTTTACCCATTAAACTTTAAGAATACAACTCATCTATATTCTATGTTCTAGTTAGATAACTTTTTAATCCAAATGGTTGCAAGTGCAATTTATATTTTATTGGATCTTCTCCAATAACAATTATTGTGTACAAAATTATTTTGTTTTGGCTTAATACTATTCAGTCATTATAATGATTTTAAAACATATAAGTTTAATTTATTAGATGTTATGTTCTATTTCAATTTTTTTAAAGATACACTTTATCATTTGAAAAATGAAATCTTTAAGAAAAATTGCAATATTTTTGTGCAATGTGAGCTTATTTCATAAATTTTATAAATTTAATTGTTGCCCTTTTAAAATTTTGTGTTATTCTTGTTATGTTGTCTCAAATTCAAGTCACAAATAAATGTGTTTAAGAACAGTAAAGTACTTTTAATCTTGAATGCTTTCAATAGTCTTAATTTTAGATTTAGCTCAACGTGAAATTTTGGACTACATCAATATTTGTTACCAACCCATGGTTGAAAACTTCCTTTTCATGATCTCTAGTTTCGTCACTCTAAAATTGACTGCCCTATGTATATTTATGTCTTTTAAAGGATATTAAATCTCTATTAAAATTCAACCCAACCCATCAAAAAAAATTAAACAGGTCAACTCTATTGCCAATTGAATTTTAGTAAGTAGGTGATAAGTTGTTGGATATTTTTGTTTAAATTTCCCACCTCAAATTTTTTACTACCCTCATTAGATGAAGTAGAATTTTTACCCAAAGCTTAGCTAGATTTATATTAGAAATTAATTTTTCATGACCTTAGAATTTTTATCTTGTTATATAATTTTGTTTGATTTGAAAGGTGCTACTAACAAAAAACAAATCGGTAGAATTATACTTGTTATAGAGGTTATTTTTTGTGTAAATGGACATCATGATATTTATATTATGACAAACATATTCTTTTAAAAAATTTTATTTACAATAAATTTTGCATATTTGCATATAAGAATCTGACAATATTTTCTTTCTTTTTTCAAATTAGAAATTGATTTGTGAATTCTTTACAATCATATTACCTGCTTAAATCAAATATGAAAATTTTTAAGATTAGCATAATTATGAAAATATATCATTATAACAGGAGCTCTCCAAAAAATCATAAAATTGGATGTGTATAAAATTGAAAGGTGCTTTAAAAGGCCAATAAAAGCATTACAGTCATCATTATTTGACCATGTCTTCCAACAATATCATGTAAATAGATATAATATACACATGTTTTGGGCATTTTTACATTATTTTTATCTTACAAAAGTTTGGAACTTATTCTGTAAATAATATTAACTTAAAAGTAAAATTCCCAGTAGGTCTTTGGTGGATATTATCCAAATCTTATCTTGCCTTTTTATGCCAACAAGTGCTCAAATTATTGTTTATTTTCCATTTTATTTCTAATTCTTAATAAATGATTTTCATAAAATATGTATAATAGCCGTCTCTTGCAATAATTGAGTTATATTTTGAAAAAAATCTTAAAGGTGCATTGTGTGCTACATGTTTTTATTTTTTGTAACAAAAATGTCATCAGATTTTTAGTTTTTGCTTCAGTTTATTTATATTTGATTGAAATAAATTATCATATATTTTTACATTTTTACAATCTCAATTTCTTAGATCTGGTAATCATGGTTATAAATCTGTGGGTATTTTCCTGTCAAAAAAATCAGAATACCATTTTAAACTGTGGGTATCTATTTCAAATAATCTCATAGACATTATTTAGTTACCTCATTCTAAAGGTTTCAATTATTCCACCGCCCCTCTCCCTGCTTAAATATTGGAAGTATAAATAATAGTGGTCCTGAAGATCTGTTTTATTTCAATGAAAACCATATTTTTGACCACTTAATGAAGAATTTTCAAACTTTTTTTTTCAATTTGCTCAAGTTAGCCTTCATTTTTGGCTATAATGGTACTTTTTACCAAATTTGGGCATTCTTTCACATCTTAGGGTACCTATGAGTTATCCACAACTTCTTAATAACTTAATAAATTTTCATGAATCTTTCCAACTGTTTTTTGTCATTATGTCAATGTGAATCTTTAGAATTTGATCTGGTCTCATTGCCACAAAACTTGAAAAAATACAAGTAAGTCTGAGATTGTTTTCAACTCATTGTCTTTACTATCGGAGTAGACAATATTCTCAGAGTTGAGAAATTTAGCTGGTTTTTTTTTTTGCGCAGGGGCCCAATATTTTAGGGTAGCAGGTGGTATTTATTTGTGAGCTGCAGCTGGCATTATTTCTAGTTTTACCAACTTTTTTGATTCATAATGATTCCATTGAAAACATTCCATTTTATTGTAAAATAGATTATTTTATACTATTAAAGTGTGTCTTGTGTAAAATTGTGATTGATTGTGAGAAAGTATTTTTTATACTTAATGATCATGATAATTCATGCTAAAAACTAGACTACCATCAAAATCATGATCTATGGTGCATGAGATATGTTGTGGATGATACGTGTTGTTTTTAAAGTTTGTATTTGTTAATATGTTGTTTTTTTATGAATTTTTATCTAGGCAAAAATGAAGTTATAAAACCATTTGTTCAGCTATTTTTTTTTCAATGAAAATATGCAGAATGTTTCTTACTTAAAAGAATAAAAAAGAAATCAGTCAGAAATTGTCATTTTTACTTGATGAAGAATTCATGCTTAAAATATACAATGTATTAAATACAGAAAAATGACAATTCTGCAAAAGCTCTCAAAAATATTTAAATCTATGACATCTTTAGTTGTTTGTGTCTCAAATGTTATATAAGTGCTGTAAGATTTTACATGGTAAACATGTTATAATTTTGGATTGACTTTTTGAATACATGAACATCTTTGTTCTGTTCCTTGTTATTATAGATAAAAACATGTCATGTGTATTCATATTGTGCATTTTTCATCAAAACATTCATTTTTAGGCAAATGTTAAGATATTTTAATCAAAATTTGGTTGAAGTTAGTCTGCTGAAGAAACCTGCATTTGAAATCATTTAAAGTATTTGTTTTTCTCTATATTAGTAATTAGCAAGTATATATTTAATGCATGTTTTAATTCTTATTATAAGTAAGATAAAAAGTTTATGAAAATTATTAAGCATTTACAAAATGTCATCTCAAATCATGACCATTATAATTTCTGTTGCAACTATACTGTCAATAACAATGTTGAAAGTAATTTTTAACCTTTATCTAATCTTTATTTTTTAGAACATGTATAAATGTGGTGTTTCTCATCTTCAGCAGCATCTTTGCCATGACATTCATGTATCTAGTCAAATCTGTTAAGCATTGGGTGTGTGGTACATTAAAGATTTATTTACTGGAAGATGTGTTTATATTTATACCTCCAATGGATAAGAAGGGGATAAACAGGTGTCTGTCTTTCTGTCCTTGCATTGGAATTTAAAACTTTACCTTGCCATAAGACATTGAAAAAAATTTCAAGCCTCAATGTCTCTTAGGAATTTAGTTATTTTTAGCTCACCTGGCCAAAGGCCTTATGCCATCACTATGCTTCACTTGTCGTCCGTCTTTCATTAACAATTAAAAAATCTTCTCAGCTGAACTGAACCATTTTAACTGAACTTTTGCAGAAATGATATATGACATGTTAGCAACAAACAGTCCTCATTTTGAAATGATTTGATAAAAACATGACTGCTGTTACTAAAAATAAAACAAGGGGTAAAATCACTTAAAATGGCTTATAACTCAGCAACTATAACAGATAAAAAAAAAATCTGAAGGAGCTCAGAATCTTTAGAATCAAAAGCTCAACTAAAGTCTCCATTTGGTTGAAGTTATGTGATGGCCCTTTGAAGGTAAAAAACTGTTTTTTTCTTCTTGTTTTTGTCCTATAGAGTGATAGCTATTAAAGAACCGCTTTTGCTTGCTTAAACCTCAGCTATTTAAGGCCTACAAAAGACCTAATGGATCAATCTTATCAGGTGACCCCTTGTTGAAGATATGACCCTTTAAAGGTAAAAAATAGAGTTCAGTTTTCTGTGTCAATGGTTTTGATATATATTGCTACTAGGGGTCAAAAAGGGGCCACACCCTAAGAAATACTTTTATTTGTGGTCCGATTTTCAAAATTGCTTATTCATTTTAATCCTTGTGAAAATTTCAATCAGATTTGCAATATCTCTTACTGTTTTTGAGAAACTAGGAGTAGAAGGGGCCAAAAATGCCATTTTTAATCGTTTGTCACGGCAAATAGTTTTATCCCAAAAAATAAGTTGTAGTGGGCCAGACAATTTGATATGAAGCTTTTATATGATAATTTTATCTAATACAGGGTTGGTTCCCACGCCATCCTTGAATTCAAGGAAACCTGGAATAGTCCTTGAATTTCATTTCAATGTTCAAAAACCTGGAAAAATCCTTGAATTTTATCAAATATCCTTGAAAACCCTGGAATTTTGTAATACATGTATGCAGATTTGTTGACCGTTTGATAAAAAAAAGCCGAAAAATATTGATTTTTTTTAATTTTTGCGGACCATTTTAATCCTTAAAAATGACCTCAATACCCTTGAAAAGTCCTTGAAAACCCTTGAATTTTGTGTCCAAAAAATAGTGGGAACCCTGCCAATAAAAGAATGTTGGTTTTCTATTTGGGGTTTTTGGCCCCTACTGTTTCAATGAATGCAGTATCAAGTAATCTTGTACGCATTACCTTGAGCACCGTCCCTTGGTGCCCCTTGTAGTCTCACAACATCCAATAGTCATTATTTAAAATCTTAAAAAAAAAAAAACATTTTTTTTTTCTATTGTTTTTGTTGGTCTACATTGGGCACGAGGTGGAATGCAGTATCAAGTAATCTTGTACGCATTACCTTAAGCACCGTCCCTTGGTGCCCTTTGTATTCCTACAATATACAAAAGAAAGAGAAAACTCATATCTTTGCAGAGGTCTTGTCTGTCTACATTGGGCACGAGGAGGTATGCAGCGCAATTTAAATTGCACGCATATCCTGAAGCACCGTCCCTTGGTGCCCACTGTGGTCAGAAAAAGACTTTCTGCACTGATCTATTAAGTGTTGAACTTACTAGTTAATACTGTTTATTTAAATCATGCAAATATACATCCTCAACCGCAACAAGGTTAATGATTGAAACACTCCTGATCTGCACTAGCTGCCAATTCAGTCATTTTTTTTTATGTTCTTCACAAATGTCTGTGTTGAGTCTTATTGTTTTTTTTGTGTATTTTCTTTATATAGACAATGGCTATTAATGTAAAATGGCCACTATATTTGTATCAATGTAGATCTGTCACTTAATGTTAGCAAAATCATACTTGTTTATTGTAAATGCCCCCTGTGGGACCAAATTGGCTAATAAAGAATTGTATTGTATTGTATTGTATTGTTTCAGAAAAAGGGCCAAACTGGGTGTATTGACAAAACTGTTGTAAAATGTCTATTATTCATTCAATTTTGAAAATTCTTTTTTTTTGGTGGAATTGCTCATAAAATTCTGTCTACTAATTGTGTCAATGGCTTTGATATGTATTTCATTGTAACATTGCTACAGGGGGCTTAAGACGGGCCACGCCCATGAAATCAACTTCATTATTTTTGGTCTGATTTTCAAAATACTTTTTTCATTGGAATCCTTGTGAAAATCCCTGCCTTATTATGCCCCGCCAACTTTGTTGGGGGGCATATAGTTTTTCGGTCCGTTCGTCCGTCCGTCCGTCCTTCCGTCCGTCCTTCCGTCCGTCCGTCCGTCACACTTTAGTTTTCTGCACTTTTTTTCCACATCCTTGCATATATTCAAAAGATTTTTGGTATGTGAGTCTACCATGATGAGTTACAGGTCGAGTTTCGTTCCGGTCCACTGATTTTGACCTAAATTACGGCCCTTGAACTTAGCAAATTTTGTAAAAAAAAAGTTTTCCGCACTTTTTTTCCACATCCTTGCATATATTCAAAAGATTTTTGGTATGTGAGTCTACCATGATGAGTTACAGGTCAAGTTCGAGTTTCTTTCCGGTCCACTGATTTTGGCCTAAATTACGGCCCTTGAACTTGGCAAATTTTGTAAAAATAAGTTTTCCGTACTTTTTTTCCACATCCTTCCATATATTCAAAAGATTTTTGGTATGTGAGTCTACCATGATGAGTTACAGATCAAGTTTGAGTTACGTTCCGGTCCACTGATTTTGACTTAAATTACAGCCCTTGAACTTGGCAAATTTTGTAAAAATAACAGTTTTCCGCACTTTTTTTCCAACTCCTTCCCTTCCATATATTCAAAAGATTTTTGGTATGTGAGTCTACCATGATGAGTTACAGATCAAGTTTGAGTTACGTTCCGGTCCACTGATTTTGACTTAAATTACAGCCCTTGAACTTGGCAAATTTTGTAAAAATAACAGTTTTCCGCACTTTTTTTCCAACTCCTTCCCTTCCATATATTCAAAAGATTTTTGGTATACGAGTCTACCATGATGAGTTACAGATCAAGTTTGAGTTTGGTTCCGGTACACTGATTTTTACCTAAGTTATGGCCCTTGAACTTAGCAAATTTTGTAACAATAACATTTTTCCGCACTTTTTTGACATCCTAGCATATATTCAAAAGATTAATGGTATGGGAGTCTGATGAGTTGCAGGTCAAGTTTGAGTTTCGTTCCGATCTACTGATTTTGACCTAAATTATTTTCATTTCAAGTTCTACTTTTATTTGAGCCGGATAATTTTGATAAGAATTACAGCCTTTGGACTTCACACTATTACGAGGAGGTTTGCAGATGTTCAGCTATTTTTTGGTCTTAGATGTACCAGTAACAGATCTGTTTGTGCTTTGTTCCAGAGTAATTTTATGGTAATTATCTCTATTGCAAATAATCTTGCTTTTCCAAATGGGACCCAGTGATTCTTTGATTAAATTTTCCAATGCATCTTCATTAAACCACATACATTTTATGGAAATAAAAAAAGTGAATGATGTTAATTTTTATCTTCTTTCAAAATAACAAAAAATGCTAAAATGGTCAAGGAATCACCCTAACATTACCAATCTGCATATGGAGTGTTCATTTTCATATGTAGATACCTCCCCGTGGTGGGTCCCGTCAACTCACAGTAATATACCACTCTTTTGCTTTTTTCTATTCATCATGTATGCATTTTAACCTGCTTAGTCATACAACACTAAAATTTAGTACTTCTATACTCATCATTACACATATTATTTGTGATAACTTATTTGTTGTATATAATTGTTCTATGTGAATTAATTTGTAGAATGGTGTATTGTTGTGAGGCTAAAGGTAATGTTAGAAGTGAAGCAAAGGACATTTTAGGACAACATAAGGCATTTTATCACAGGTCATATCATATTTATCATATTTATAAAAAGAAATATTTTTTATGTAAAAGGGGTGGGGGTATTATTATTTTTAAAAATCCTTAAATTACAAATGTTTGCTAAGTTTTGCTAATTTTGACAAATTCAAGTAATTTTTATTAACAAATTTTAAAATTTATTTTCTCCAATATATTTCAATTTAAATGGATCATACATGTATATCATAAACTAACATTTGATTGTATTCTGTCAGATTTGTCCATTTGTGCTCTAAATTGTCAGATTCCCTAAAATGTCCATTGCCATAATTATGAATTAATCAGTGTTAATGAGACAAATGTTCTTTGTTTTGTTGAATAGAAGAACAAATATTACTAATATTTATAGGTCATATATTTGTCTCATTAATACATGTAGAATATAGTAGCAATGAACATGATGAATGTACAATATGAATAAACAACAGACAGCATCATCTAACCCAGAGGTCAGATGGAAATTCCAAGATGAAAAATTCAAACACATGCATGCTCACTTTTAAAATTCTATCTGCATCATATAAAACCAATTTTATGGCCTGACATTTAGTTTACTCTTGTCCATCCGGAAGTACATATGTCCGTAATACTTTTGGTTAAGTTCTTGGTTAAGGTTCATATCTCATGTAGTATATGTAGAAGAGTTAAGAAATTTCACCAGTAGATGTGTCTTGGGTAGGGTGGTACAACCCACTAAAAATTAGGTCACTGTGACCTGCATTTTATGCTTGAAGGACTTTAGCAAATTTCTTTGTATACATGTAGTTCTATATTTTGTCTATCATTACATACCTACATGTTTTTTGACCGATGGTCAGTCATGGCTTATAGACACACCCTCTAGTTTTCATTCATTCATATAAATAAGAGCATAATGTATTTGAAGATTTTGCTTGGTATTTAAATGCTGTTGGCTTGTATCAGCATTCATCTTATCCAGAGATATAGATGCACAATATTATAATGAAATTTTTTATGACCCCCTTCAAATGTAAAAAAAAAAAAATATTTTGCTTTAAATTTGATGCTGAATTTTAACATTTTCCATGATTCAGCTTTACATATCTGTCATAACAGTTTTATTTAAGTTCATTATAATATTGAGAATGCTGTTGGTTTGTTTTTAAATGGCCGCAAAATATTTTAATATGGTGTTGGTATCCACTATAGGAAGTTTCTTATTGCATTTGGGGTTTGTGCCCCCTACGATAATTTTTTTTTATTTACAGATTGTTTAATAACTAAGATGTCGCAACCCATAAAACCAAACAAGTATGCAGTAATGTCTAACATTGATAGGATGGCTTCTGAACTAACAGATAAAGGCTACCAGTTGGAGGGAGTATTTAATAAGTTTTCTTCCAGAATTCCAAAAGAACACCAAGTCTTTTTCAGGAAAACCATGGATGCAATTCAGTCCCTAGGAAAAGGGTTAACCAAAGAGTCAGAAAATTTAAACATTGTTTTTAAAGATGAACAAAAGAAATGGAAAGAGATTGCCCAACTTAAAGCAGAAAACTTTAAACTTAAAAGGAAACTTAATGAGTATGAAAGTGATGATTTCAATGATTCCCTTTTGTCATCCCAAGAACATAACGTTTCTTCAGTTAGTACTCCTACTAAATGTTCATTTGCCACAGGGAAATCTCCTTCCACGCCCAATGAAGTTGCTGGTATTGATGTTCCTTCTGACACTTCCACACCCAATGAAGTTGCTGGTATTGATGCTCCTTCTGAATCTGCAACTGGTGTTGATGTTGGCTGTGAGGAACCGCTTGAAAAAAAAAAAGAAGAAATCTGAATAAATTTTGAACATTGATTGAAATAACCTTTTTTTGTGTGACTGTAGTAAACAGATCATTATCAGATAAAGCATACATTGTACATTTATATTTTTTTGTGTGACTGTAGTAAACAGATCATTTTCAGATAAAGCATACATTGTACATTTATATTTTTTTGTGTGACTGTAGTAAACAGATCATTTTCAGATAAAGCATACATTGTACATTTATATTTTTTGTTTATATTACATGTATTACATTGTATTAATTGATTGATGCTTTAGTTATTAATAAAGTTTTTTTTTTTTTTAGTTGAAAAATGCCACGCTTAAAACGAAAAACACAGAGCCAAAAGCTATCTATAGACAGACAGAGAAAAAGAAGTAAGGTAAGGTAATAAAATAAAGGTAGTATTACAGAAAAATAATTCATCAAAAATAATAAAATTAAAGGTGATCATCAACCACTAAGGTAAACTAATTTAGTCATGCCACCTCAAGCTTATCATATGGATATTTAAGTTTTAATGACATCAAATCTGTTAAACTGTTCATGCACAGTACGAGAAGTCCTACATAACCATAATAAACAGTGCTGTATTCAGATCATACTTTATTAGTTAAGGTTATTGTCCCGGTGTCACTGATGTGTAACTTCACAACTCGGTCTGTTACAAATATTGTAACAAATACGAAAAATACAAATACATATTCAACACAGGTACTACTATTGCTTAGATATTGTATACTATTCCATCATCTTATATTTTGATGACAAGGGTATGGTTACCCTCTGTCTGACACATTTTCTTTTATTTCAAATATTCATCTTGTATATTTAATTTTTTTCTTTTAACTTATAGAAATTAACAGCTGAGGAACCTGTTCAATCTAATGTTGATAAAAGTGATGATCTTTCTGGAAACTGTAGTCAGTTAAAACAGTCAGCAGGTGCCAATGATTGTACTACTGAAAGTGCACAAGACAGGAAATGTTATACTGAGGTAATTAACTAGTGCTTCAAAATGATTAAAACCAGAAGAACCAAAGTTGTCTTGATAGTCACATTTGGAGGACAATCACAATATCAAAAATGAAAAACCAACAACCATAGGATATAGAAAGTTCAATCATGACAGTTATACAGTTGACTGAACTATTCAGGTTGGAAACAAGTGTTAATAAGTAATGAAAGTACTTAAAATTATGCTACATGTCAATGAATTTTTATCATGAACAGTGTTTCACATACAATCAGCAATATGGCATGATTATACTTAATGAAACATGCAAGATGTTGGTAACCTTATTTCCAGCATGACAGTTTAATTTTTTTTTATACTTTAATTAGTTTTCATAATTAATGTCAAATATTTACAGGCACAAATTTATTTCTGGTATTAAATATTCATGGCAAGATAAAGAATCAGCACACTATGCACTTAATTAATAGCAATATACACTATATATACATGTACCTAATAATCACTTTTCACATTTTCAGGCACTGAAGATGACTGATGGTGAAAGACACCTAGAGCCACAAAATCAAGCAAAAGACATTGTTATCACAAGAGTACAAAGCCCAATCAACTTCAGCTTCAAACCTATTGACATGTCATGGCAAGCTTGTCAAGCTAATAAATTAAGACTGCCAGTTGTTCAGGTTCATCACTTTCAGTCTTCATTAGAGGTTGTTCAAGTGCCAAAAACTCTATTGCCGATACTTGGAGATGGAAATTGTTTTTTTCGGGCAATATCTTTATTGATAACAGGCTCTGAGAATTACCATGCAAGTCTGAGGTATGCTGTAGTGCAATTCATGAGAACAATTCCTGGAATTTTAAGACAAGTACTTCCCTCAAATGAAACAATCATGCAATATTTAGAACGATCAAACATGATTTGTCCTTCAGTTTGGGCTTCTGAAATAGAAATATATGCTATGGCTATTTTATTGAAGACTGACATTTATGTTTATTCATATACTGAAAGGTCTTGGAAGTGGATCAAGTATTCAGGAGTTCAATTAGCACCACATTTGCGAAATGGTACATCTGAATTATGTATTTATCTTCAACACACAAACCAAAACCATTTTGAAGTTGTTCAATCCACAATCGACAATAACAAGCAGAGGTCAATACTATATGGTAATATCCAACTTCAAAACGAGCTTGAAAGACAAATAAAGCTGGATTCCCAAAAGAAAGTGAAAGCTGATCTTGATGTTAAAAAGAAAGCAGTTATGAATAGAAAAACTGACAATGCATATCAGTCTCAACTAAAATCAAAATGCCTCAATAGTAAGTTGTCTAAAGAAAGTGCCTTAAAAACAATGGAAATTATAAAAAATAAAATGCAAGATGACAATAAGAAGGAAGTTGAGAACAACAAAGCTAAAATTAGAAAACAACTATCTAGAGATAGAATGTCAGAGGAGGAAAAAATTACAATGAGACAAGTTGATGCAATAAGAAAACAGAAACTAAGAGCTAACTTGTCAAAAGAAGATAAAGATACTTTGAAGCTTAATGATTCTGAGAGAAAACAGAAACTAAGGGCTAACATGTCAAAAGAAGATAAAGATACCCAGAAACTTAATGATTCTGAGAGAAAACAGAAAATAAGGGCTAACATGTCAAAAGAAGAAAAAGATACTTTGAAACTTAATGATTCTGAGAGGAAACGAAAATTAAAGGCTAACATGTCAAAAGAAGAAAAAGATACTATGAAACTTAATGATTCTGAGAAAAAGCAGAAACTAAGAGCTAATATGTCAAAAGAAGATAAAGATACTTTGAAACTTAATGATTCTGAGAGAAAACAGAAACTAAGGGCTAACATGTCAAAAGAAGATAAAGATACTTTGAAACTTAATGATTCTGAGAGGAAACGAAAATTAAAGGCTAACATGTCAAAAGAAGAAAAAGATACTATGAAACTTAATGATTCTGAGAAAAAGCAGAAACTAAGAGCTAACATGTCAAAAGAAGATAAAGATACTTTGAAACTTAATGATTCTGAGAGAAAACAGAAACTAAGGGCTAACATGTCAAAAGAAGAAAAAGATACTTTGAAACTTAATGATTCTGAGAGGAAACGAAAATTAAAGGCTAACATGTCAAAAGAAGAAAAAGATACTATGAAACTTAATGATTCTGAGAAAAAGCAGAAACTAAGAGCTAACATGTCAAAAGAAGATAAAGATACTTTGAAACTTAATGATTCTGAGAGAAAACAGAAAATAAGGGCAAACATGTCAAAAGAAGACAAAGATACTTTGAAACTTAATGATTCTGAGAGAAAACAGAAACTAAGGGCTAACATGTCAAAAGAAGAAAAAGATACTTTGAAACTTAATGATTCTGAGAGAAAACAGAAACTAAGGGCTAACATGTCAAAAGAAGAAAAAGATATTGCTAAAGATCAAGCAACAACAAGAATGAAAAATATAAGATATAATAGATCAGTAGATATTCATTACAGTATAAGTACTTTCCAAAAACATATATTTGAATCTCCAGAATATATTTGTACAGTTTGTCACCGTTTATTGTATAGAACAACAGTAATCAAACTTAGTAGGAATAAAACCAACTATAAGGAAACATTAGAGAAATGTAAAACAGGCATTAAATCTAGAGATGAAGTTGAATATATCTGTAAGACATGCTCATCACATATCAAGGACAATAAGATACCTCCTCAGGCTGTGATAGATGGTATGGCATTACCTGACACACCACAGATGATCAAAGATTTGACACCGCTTGAAGCGCGTCTTCTCTCAATACGTTATCCTTTTATGAAACTTTTAGCTTTACCAAGAGGGAGACAAACAGGAATTAAAGGTGCTGTAATAAATGTGCCTGTAGATTGTGAACAGGTTTGTTATACACTGCCACAGACACCAACTGATGCTGGGATAATTCCTGTAAAAATTAAACGAAAGCAGTCATACAAGGGACATGTATTCTATCAGAACATCAGACCAAAATTAATTCAACAATGTCTGAAATGGTTAAAGACTAATAATCACCATTATTATTCTATAAAGGAAAATTCTAATTGGGAAAAACAAAGCGCAGATCAAAATAGTGAATTATGGACTGAACTCACTAATGACAAAGAAGACAGAAATGACAACTCAGGTTTGAATATTGAACCCATTGAAGTAGAAGAAGGCGAATCTGACACTGATTTAGACAATAAAGTTTCGGAACCTAGCAAAAATAGTGTTTTATTTGACACATGCATTCAACGAACTGATCCACAATGTGATGCACAAAATGTAATTTCTTTGGCTCCTGGAGAAGGAAATTCACCTATTAACATAATGTTAGATAAGGGATGTGAAGAATTGTCCTTCCCACAACTTTTACCAACAGGAGAATTTGGTTTCGATGCTGAAAGAGATGTTCATTTAACTCCAAAGAAATATTTCAATGCAAGAATTTTAAATAAATCTGGAATTTTTGCAAAAAATATTGAGTATCTTTTCTTTGCCCAGTATATAACTGAATACAAACAAATAATGGATTCAATATCAATAGCTATCAGAAAAGTCTACTCTAAATCCTCTGATGGTGACATTGTCAATGTTGGAATGTTGAGAGATCCATCACGCATTCAAAGTTTAATATTAAAAGACAAAGCATATAGGTTTTTACAAACAATCAGAGGAACTCCACCTTATTGGCAGAAAGCGATGCATAAACTCTTAGCAGCTGTGAAACAACTTGGGATCTTCACTTTCTTTGTGACTTTCTCTGCAGCAGATCTCAAATGGGCTGATACAATATCTGTAATCACAAAACAACAAGGGAAAACATTATCTGAAGATGAAATCAATAAACTTTCATGGGAAGACAAGTGTGAGATATTGAGGTCAAATCCAGTCACTGCCGCCAGGCATTTTGACCATAGACTGCAATGCTTATTCCGAGATGTAATACTCAGCGATGCACAACCTCTGGGCAAAGTTAATCACTATTCATACCGTATTGAGTTTCAACAAAGGGGATCGCCTCATGCGCATTGTGTTTTGTGGATTGATGGAGCACCTCAACCAGATTCTGATGAGAAAATCATAGTCAATTTTATTGATAGATATGTTAAATGCACATTACCATCGGAAACGGAAGATAATCTTTTGCACACCTTAGTTAAATCAGTCCAATGTCACCACCATTCTAGAACATGTACTAAAAAATCAACCACATGTCGATTTAATTATCCAAGGCTGCCTTCACATGAAACAGTAATTGCAAAGCCACCTGATTTTGAAGATATTGTAGACATCAAGTCTGCTTTAGAGAGTGCTGCTGTCCTAAAAGGTGTAGTCCTTGACCATTTAGAAGAAGATAACTTTTCTTCCCTTGATGATTTACTTAGATCAGCTAAAATTCCTCTTGATCTTTATGAGTCTGCTCTAAAAATTTCAAAACGTGGAAGGCACATTATTTATGCAAGAAAGCCCTCTGAAGTATGGACTAATACCTACAATGAACACTTATTGAATGCATGGCAAGCAAATCTAGATGTGCAGTATTGTCTTGATCCGTATGCAAGCATTGCATACATGGTTGCATACATTACAAAGGATGAAAGAGAAATTAGTCAGGTATTAGATGCTGTGTCAAAAGAAACATCATCAATGGACATGAGAAGCTCAATGAAACAATGTGCCTCTGCATTTTTAAATGCAAGGGAAGTAAGTGCACAAGAAGCTGTTTACCGCCTTTTAAGTTTCCCATTATTTAACAGCAATTTTGAAACCATTTTTGTTCCATCAGATAAACCTGAAAAGCGTGTGTCTTTGCTCAAACCTCTGTCTTCAGTTAGAAACTTAGAAGATGATGATGAAAATGTTTATCAAGTAAGTATTCTTGATAAATATTCTGCAAGGCCTGATAGCTTAGAAGAATTGTCTTTAGCATCCTTTGCTGTATGGTACACATATGACTATAAACAAAAATCTGAAGACAATATCGATTTTGAATCAAACAATAATGAAGATGAGCCAACAAAAAAAAAAGATAACTTTGAAAAATGAGCTTGGGACCATGAGAAAAAGGAAAAAGCCTTCCATTTTAAAATACCACAAGTGCTCATTAGAAAAAGAACCTGAAGATTTTTATTATTCTCAACTATTATTATACAAGCCATGGAGAAATGAGACCTTTGATATGAACAAGTATGATAGTTACCAAGAACACTATGAGAATGAATTAGACATTATTACTAAGAATAGATCTGAGTTTGAACACCATTCTGATATGATTGAAGAAGCTTTAGATAAAATGGCCACAGAAGGTCCTCCTGAGTACAGTTTTGATAAAATATCTCCTCAAACCGAACAAGACAAGGCAGATGAAGAGGTTGATGGAGTTGAGGATAATTCAGAATTTGCAATTCTTCAACCATCTGAGGAACACAATACAACTGAAAAGCATATTCTTTGTAATGTTAAGCCTGCTACAATGGCCATTGAATTACGTCCAGGATTCATCAGAGATTCAATATTTCACTCAAATATTCGATCTTTAAATATGCAGCAAAGAGAAGTTTTCCAAATAGTTATGCAATGGTGCAATCAAATATCAGAATCGAATGAACAATTACAACCATTACGTTTATTTGTTACTGGAGGAGCAGGAACGGGCAAATCTTTTCTTATTGCAACTTTATATCAAATGGCAATACGCAAATTACAATCCATTAGTGGAGACCCGGACAGTATTTATGTACTCTTGACAGCCCCAACAGGAAGTGCAGCCCACAACATCTCCGGTATAACATTGCACTCTGCCTTCTCTTTACCTTTAGGACAAACAAAATCATACATCAAATTATCAGATGACAAAAGAAATACTTTGAGATCAAAATTGCTTTCATTAAAACTCCTGATTATAGATGAGATTTCCATGGTTGGCTCCCAAGCTTTTCTTCAACTCCATTACCGTTTAACAGAAATAACTGGTTCCAATGAACCATTTGGAGGTTTGTCTGTTTTAGCATTCGGTGACTTATTCCAACTACCACCAGTTGGACAAAGCTTTGTGTTTCAGAATTGTAAGGACCCAATCAGTAGAATGTATGGCAATTTGTGGCATGAATTTAAACTATTTGAACTGACAGAAATAATGCGACAAAAGGATGACTTTGAATTTGCTTCCATGTTGAACAGAATTCGATCTGCCTCATACACAAGTCATGACATAGAACTCTTGAAAACACGTCTTATTGAAACAGAAAATCAAAATTATCCACTGAACAGTTTGCATGTTTTTGCCTGGACAAAAGATGTTAATGAACACAATCAAAAAATGTTGTCAACTTTGGACCAGCCAAAAGAAACTTTTGTAGCTATTGATAAGAGACCTCCTAGTGTGAAGGACATGCAAATAGATCCAAAATTTTCTGGTGGTTTACCTGATGAAGTTACTTTGGCAATAGGTGCCAGGATAATGTTAACATTGATGTTGCCGATGGACTAGTCAATGGAGCTCAAGGTGTTGTAAAAATGTTTATAAAACGCCCTGATGGTCAATCTGTGAAAACAGTTGCAATACTTATAGAATTTGACAATGAAAACTCTGGAAGAAATGCTCGTAAAGCTACTAAATTTCCTGTTGAAAACAAGATTTTCCCAAAAGCTACTCCAATCTTACGCAGTGAGGTGTCATTTTGTCCAATACAAAAAAACAAAGGATTAAGAGCATCTAGGATACAATTTCCAATCAGACTGTCATGGGCTTGCACAATCCATAAAGTGCAAGGACTTACAGTTGATAACATTGTTGTATCATTTCAAAGGACCTTTAAAGACGGTCAGGCATACGTAGCTTTAAGTAGGGCAAGGACTCTCCATGGACTTCATCTTCATCACTTTTCTGAGACCAAAATCAAGGCATCAAAATTAGTTGTAAGTGAAATGAATCGTTTACGAAAGGACTGTGTTATAGAGAAAGTATTCTCATTTATAGAAGATAATCACAATGATATACATTTATATATTTCAATGGTTAATTCCAGATCTTTACCCTTACATGAGCAAGACATCCTGCAAGATCCATGCCATAAACACAGTGATATCATCATTGCTACTGAAACCTGGCTCTCTGACATGATTATATCAGATACTCTACTTCTTTCCAAAGACTACAATTGTTTCAGAGCAGATAAACCTTTAAACAATAATCCACGCTCAGCTGGCGGAGTTGCTATACTAGTGAAAAAATCATTAAAAAGCAAAGTTGTCAATATCTATCAACATGCCTACCTTCAAGTTGCTGTCGTTAATATAATGCTTATGGATGTATCATTCAATGTTGTTGGAATTTACAATTCACCAAGTGATAAAAATGACAAATCTAAGTGTAATGTAGTTCTTGGAAAATTATTTCAAGCAAATCCTCATCTACAGGAAAATACAGTTGTTGCAGGAGACATAAATGAAAATCTGATTGAAGACACTCCCTCATCAGTAAATAGTTTTATGACGAACAAACAATTTATTCAGTGTGTCAAGACTTCAACACACACTAGTGGTTCCATCATTGATCATTTGTACACAAGTCATTCATTAAAGGTGGAGGAAACCCTTGCTATACCCAATTACTACAGTGACCATCATAGTATTTTTGCCAGCTTTAAAATTGATGACTTAAAGTGATGTGGTATAAAATTATGTTTGTTTTCATTCCACTTAAATAGAGATGCACATAAATCCATCCAATTCCACGCTCACTTAAAGGTTATTTCATTTTCATCTGCATTCATTTTAACCTTGCTCAATTTTGTTTGCCAATAGCCAATAGGATATACACATTTTTGCCAATAGCCAATAGGATATACACATGTATGTACTAACTTGGCCATTACTTTTAAATAAGCTTATTTACTTATTCTTTCTTTTTAAAAATTATTCACTTATAGCACCGTACACCAGTTGACCCAATGCTTTTGTCATCACTTTGTATCTGTCATCATCTGTTGTCCGTGACCGTCATTAGTTCTTATGGCCTGTGAACCAGGTATGTGGATCAGACGAATAGTTTTACCCTTGTTCTCTGTACATCTTTTGGTTAAATTCTTGGTTATGGTCAATATCTTGAGTACTATATGTTGTAGAGTTATGATATTTCACCAGTAGATGTGTCCATTACACAACCCACTAGGAATAAGGTCACTGTGACCTATATTTTACCCTTGAGTGACTTTAGTCAGTTTCTTGGTTTAGGTTCATATTTTGCATTACATGTAACTATAACATGTTTTTATATAACAGGAGGGCCATTCATGGCTTGTAGACTAGTCTTTTCTTCAAATCTTAATTGTGCTCTGAAAATATTGAACATATTTCAATAAAATTTTGCAGCATTGTACGTAGGGTTTACTGCATAAAACTGATGTTTCTATTTTTGATCCTTAAAAAAAACAGTCTTACTAAATCATAGGAATCTGACAACATATTTTTGTAATGTGTCAAAATGTCATTTATTTTATTTGCCAGCGGGGCATCAGTGTCATCTTGACACATTTCCTTGTTTTTCAATCAGATTTGCAATATCTTTTACATTTTTTTTTTTGAAATAAGGGGTCAAAGGGCCAAAAATGTTAATAAATACATGTATATAAATATAAATAAGGCTTTTTGTATTAGATGTTGATGTAATTATATAAGTGTTAAATATGTGTTTTAAAGATTAAGTTCACCACAGGATGCATGTGTCAAAAAGCTTTGTAAGTCCACCATGGGCTTCATGTGACCAATTAAAGCAATAGACTATCCATATTGGGCCTCAAACTACAGGGTTCAACTTGTTGTGGTTGTATCATGCTGCGCTCGTCGTAGCTTTTTACTGTCCTATAGAATGAAAAATAAAGATAAGCTGTTGCTTGTTTAAACCTTCAGATCTTTAAGCTATACAAAAGTATCCATGAGACTGATGTTGTCAGATGCACCTTATGGGAGTTAAATCCTTTAAAGATGAAAATAGTGGTTTTTATACGACCGCAAAAAATTTGCGGACGTATTATGGTATGATGCTGTCGTTGTCGTCGTCGTTGTTGTCGTCGGTGTCTGTTAACTTTTTAGTGTTTCCACAATAACTTTAGTTCCAGTTATACGATTGCTATGAAACTTTACAATGATGTTCCTTACCATAAAAGGATGAATGGGATTGATTTTTGGGGTCCCCCCATTTTTCGTTTAGAAATTAGGGGCCAAAAAAGGGCCAAAATAACTACTTTTTTGTTTGTTTCCACAATAACTTTAGTTCTAGTTATCCAATTGCTATGAAATTTGACAGTGATGTTCCTTACCATACAAGGATGAATAGGATAGATTTTGGCGGTCCCCCCTTTTTTTGTTTCAAAATTAGGGGCCCAAAAGGGGCAAAAAATTCAAATATTTTACTTGTTTCCACCATAACTTTGGTCCTAGTTGGCCTATTGCTGTGAAATTTGTCAAGAATGTTTCTTACAATAAAAGAATGAACCTGATGAATTTTTGCGCCCCCTTTTTCTATGTTGTGTAATTAGGGGCCAAAAGGGGCCAAACAAAAATTTTTTTATTTGTGGTCCGATTTTGAAATTTTTTTTTGCATGTTTGTTCTTGTCAAATAGCGGATACAAAATTAAGAATTAATTTTTGCGACCCCCCCTTTTCCCCCTATTACGTAATTAGGGACCAAATGGGGCCAAAATCGAAACTTTTTTATTTGTGGTCCGATTTTTTTTTTTTGCAAGTTTATTTTTGTCAAGTAGCGAATCCAAATTTGAGAATTTATTTTTGCTCCCCCCACCCCTTTTTCACCTGTTACGTAATAAGGGGCCAAAAGGGGCCGAAATCGAAACTTTTTTAATTCTTGTCCGATTTTGATAAATTTTTTTGCATGTTTGTTCTAGTCAAATAGCGAATACAAAATTAAGAATTAATTTTTGCGACCCCCCCTTTTTCCCCCTATTACATAATTAGGGGCCAAATGGGGCTTTTTTAATTGTGGTCCGATTTTGAAATTTTTTTTTGCAAATTTATTCTTGTCAGGTAGCGATTCTAAATTTAAGAATAAATTTTTGGGGCTGTAATAATAATTTTGAAAAAATTGTGGTTCGATTTTTTGTAGAATACAACATTCAAAATTTATATTTTTACCCCCTGGGTCGAAAGTCAATCAGAGAAGCATGTGTCAAAAACCTTTGTCAGTCCACCATGGGCTGCATGTGTCCAGAACAATAGACTATCCATATTAGGCCTAAAACGTACAGGGTTCAACATGTTGCGGTCGTATCATGCTGCGCTCGGCGAAGCTTTTTATTCATGTTGTTGCCCTAAAGATTGAAAAATATTGAAGATAGAGAAAAGCAGTTTTTTGCTTAAACCTTCAAGTCATTAAGATATTCAAGTTTCCATAGGTCGATGTTGTCAGATGACCCTTTAAACGAGTTAGGGACCTTTGAAGGTAGAAATCGTGGATGTTTTCAAGTTTTTGTCCTATTGAAAGAAAACCATTGAAGATGGACTTGAGAAAAGCTGTTGCTAGCTTAAACCTTCAGCTCATTAAGCTCTAAACAAGTCTATTGGATCTATGTTGTCAGATGACTCCATAGCGGTTATGGCCCTTTAATGCTCAAAAATAGAGTTTTTTCATGATTTTGTTCCTCAACATGAACAATATTGCAGATAGATAATAGGTGTTGTTGCTCAAACCTTCAGCTTATTCTAAGATTGTCTGATGATCCTATACAGAAGAGACCTTATGGCCCTAATGACCAGGTAAACGATTCGGGATCCTGGGAGCCTCTTGTTTGGAGGTGCAAATGCTTTTTTGAGTATTCGAATTACCTTTATACCTGGAAGAAGAAGAAGAAGAAGAAGTTGTCATACAACTTCTTATAGGTGTAATTACCCATTATACAAAAGTATTCAGGCTGAAGCTGTCAGATGGCCCCTTTTATAAAAGTTGTTTGATATTGCCGTGCGAAATAAACCTATAAAAGACCAAGAAAAACCATGGAGGGGTAAACAGTGTTTGTGCACCAACACTGCTCTGCAACATCAAAATCCATTTATTTTCTAAAAGAATACACGATGTCCTCTAGTTTCTTAGGCAAGAAATGACATTGGAACGACATAAACTTATTATAACAATTTTGGAGCTGACGGATTTTTGTTGCTAAGTTCACTATAAGAATAAAACAAGTTCACCACACTTTAAAAATATGTTGTTGCATTTCGATAATTATTTTTAAAATTAATACATAATGGATAGATGAAACCGATAAAAGTTTTTAAAAATGCATATGATTCAAAGTTAAAATGATAGTAATACATACATGTAAGAAAATCAAATAGGAATGTACTTAAATAAGAGTATATTAAACACAGCTTTCAACATATACTATGCCTTTTTATTTTGCACCTATTACCTATGATTTTTTTTCCTTTTTCCATAAGTTTAAATGTCTATGGGTTAAGCTACATGTATGTTTTGGATGAATATGTGCATGGAAAAGCAAAGAGGCACCAAAGGGCCATTCGACAGCCAAAAGTCCAAAAGGGAAACGACAATTAAAACCGGTAAACACCAACAATAACAGCACAAGGAAACACAAAACACAAACTCAACCGAACAGAAAGCAACAACGCAAACTCAAGTCGTAACAAGAGTGAACTTAGGTGCTCCGGAAGAGTAAGCGGTTCCTGCCTGCTATAGCACAGCCGTCGCGCTGCTATTTCGAATTCAGTGTGTCAAATCCGGTTAAGGAAGACAAAACTCTATGACAAACCAAGAACCAACATCTGCACTCATCTAAGAGATGGAAATCCCATATTTATCTACGAGTGCATGCATTTGATTTTATAACTTTTTCATGAAAACTACCAAATTATTTAGTTAGCGTACGCGACACCGCCCACATAAACAAGCGGCAATTTAGCAAGACCACAATGAAAAAAAAGCCAGCAGCTTTCAACGAAGCCAAGTTTACTTCAGTGACAATCAGGCTTCTGGAAAAGCTCAGAATGCATGACTTTGTACCATTTTCTCCTGAGCTTCTGGGGGCAAATAGCCCCCCCCCCCCAGACTTCCTGCTGAAAATTTACCTCACTATGAATTAGGTCTTAGTTATGTCCTTGCTGGACCTTGGTCAAAGAACAAATAGGAGAGTATTACATTGTACATGATACAGTCCATTTTTGTATATCACCACATCATTGGGTATAGAAAATGAAGTCTCCCACCTAATAACAAGAAATAATAAAACAAATGAGCTTTTTTTTAACGAATAAAGACAACAAAGAAAATTGATCAATGCCAAAACCGGTCGACTTCGTGTTTTATTTCAGTCAGAGCCCCCGCTCGGAAACAGAAATGGTATTCTTCACTGACGAATATCAGCAAAATGAATTTAACTTTTCCTTCAACCATCCTTGTTCACTTCTCAATTAAATACTAGAGAGCGATAAAATAATCAATTTATAAAACTTACAACAAACCAACACAACACGACAAGAACAAAATACCTTAAAGGGATCTAAATGTGATATTAATTTTGATAACGAGCCAATAAGATATTAAACAAGATATCAAACCACATCTTTAAACAAATAACTTTGTAACTTGTGTAATGTTCGTTTAAATCGATATTTTAACAATATCTCAATACATTTTATAGCTACAATGGAAGCCGTTCAGCGCCATAGTAACTTTTTCAAAAACTTTTCAACCCTGGTAAGGTGAATTGACGGAAAATGGTTCTAGTAATATTTCATGTACTCATGATAATCCAAAAGTAAGCAAGAAAACGGGTATTAATATCTTTATGTATCTCCCAAGCTTGTTAACATTTAAAATGTTTTAGTTTAAACATATTAATTTATCCTGGATTGGGAACAAGCTTAATGCTATGTAAATCCCTCTCCAGCTAGCAGTTTGCAAGTGTGGCCATTGCAGCGGCCCCCATTGAGCCTATTCTTATCGAACTCTAGAAAGGGGTCCTTAACGTGCATGGTGTATTGCTCTCCACATACAAGGGACAACCTTTTTTCGTCCCTTCCGAAGGACTAGCATCGTTCCTTGAGACCATCCTCGCAAATGGTGTCAAGAGTGAGTCGGAAAATTGGTTCATGAAATTTTCACCCCGTACGAGGATAGAACCACGAATCTGTTAAATTGTTTTCAGTGCCAAAAGTATAACCAACTTAATATACGGACTTTCAGTCAATATAGAGTTACCCTTCAGTAAGAGAAGGAATCGTAAAATTTCCTTACATGCAGTAAACAATGCCCGACCCCTTTCATCCGACCTTTTACCAGCCGACATAGGCAATCAAAACTCGTTCCCCAATCGGCATTCACACTTCTTTCTTTATCGTCATGTCTGTTCATTTACACCCCCCCCCCCCCCCCAACACCACTTTTATGTTCATCTCCCTAATATAGCCGATTTCGTGCTCTTTGGCCAGTTGGGAATAAAGCAAAAGCATACTAACTAGCTAACCCTAAGCGACCTTACCAGACGTGTAAAGCTATCCCGTTATAGGGCCTCGCATCAATTTTACAGTCGGTGAATTTTAAATTAAAATTCTGTGTATTTGGACGGGAAGTGTACCTGGGAATTTAAACAGTTATCCTTTGATTATATTGTCATTTATTTGCCAAATACTCGATGACAATATATATTTTTTGTTAAACTGTGATGTATATTGGAAATGATTGGAAATGTGTATTGATTTGGCATAACCGACCGTTATATATGGTTAGTTGGATCATTATTGGAAATTACTGGAAATAGGTGATAGGTATTTGAAGAAGGTAAGAGACCGACGAATTGATTATTTTACTTTTTTGTAACAAGGAAATGTAAATATTGATGTAAATTGTGTTTTTCATTCCCGATCTGTCTTGGAAAATCAAACTAGGTCAAAATATCAAAGTGTTTATGTTTCTTATACTCCCTCTTCACAATTTTTGTTTTGGTGCATGTTGCTTTAGATGCACAACTGTCTGTGTCAACCTGAAATAAGCTTTGTTGTTGATTTTTTCATGTGTGATATATTTTTGTTTGGCAATGGTCTACCAGTCGAAAATAAATTTTGTCAACTTTTTAAATCATCAACCAAATAAAATGATCAAATGATTTCTTTCTGAATTCTGAATGCTTTAAAGAGGCAGTATCAGTATCATAATGTCATCTTAACCCTTTGCAAAAAGACTCGCATAAAGGATATTAGACAAGGTTTTTAAGGTACTATGACAATGAGTGCATAAATCTGCTGGAATCATTAACTTGTACCCATGGCTTTCTTTAGTCGACTCATCTAAACTTCACAGAGTTCATTGCTACATTTATAAGGAACTCTCAGCTTTATTTGTACATGTACATCAATTTTAGCTCTTGAACTCACTAAGGCTAAAGTTTCTTTCATTCCTTCGTCAGCATTAAAATATAACTTTACTTATCTGTTTCTGCTAAAAATCTAAGATATCGCAAATCATAATACGGGGGAAATGCAACGTTCCACTCACCGTTAAAGAACCCCACTGCAGGGTGAATTTAGGGCCCGTAGGATCCCCTGCATTAGGTTAAATTGCACGACCTTACCCGTCCTCCAATTTTCCGGTGTCACTCTACTTGTTATCCCTATTTGCCTCCTGCCCTTTATTTTTCATGCCATGTTCATTTTATCACCTGTCAAATTCGCGCTGCTTGTAATAAAAACAAACTTACACTCAAGGTGCCAGACTATTTCGAAAGATGCGCATTTCCGCTATATATGAAAGTCTTTTCAGGAACGATGAAACCAAAAGTTGAGAAGCTTCAGTTAACTCTTTCACATGCAGTATAAAAATCACAACAAGGGGATAATTTTGTTATGCATGCTGAAAAGTAGGGAAAATCGCACTTAGACTTCAAAAGGCGAGAAGATCTCTTTTTTTATCTTTTGTGTGTGTGTGGGGGGTGCATGAATAAACTAGAATGTGAACAAAAAAAATACGATTTCAGACTATATTTGCTTCCGAAAAAAAAAAAACATGTTACATGTACACTTACCGTGCACGTAAAAATGTTTATGTATAAGTACAGAATTAATGCAATTTGTCATTCTTGTTTCAAGTGTGTCAAAGAACAATATAAGGCTAATAGTATACAATTTAAAGGTGTTTTTCTTAAACTTTTAACAAGAGCATGGCAAGTTAAAGTGAATTTATTTACAACATTATTTAAACAATTCACACGAAAGTGACACAATTTTAAACTTGAGTTATAATGAAACCTTTTATCTGAATGGTTACACAAAGTAAATATTTTTACGAGATAAATTTAGGACGACTATTTACATTCATGTATAAATTCGTATTTAATTGGTTTAAAATTGTAATATACTGAATGTAGCACGGAAAGCAACAAAAGAAGATAAATTAAGAAGACATCGATTTAAAAGTTGAATTTGACTAGAAAAATTTCAAGTTTTGCATAACTCTTGCAGTCACTGGATATAAAATTATCTCAAAAAGTTGCAGTTATGGCCTAAAAAGCAAATATAAAAAAAAAACGAAATTGAAAAAAAAAAACGAGTACAGTAGCTCTAACTCGTCCGAACACTTATGTTCAAAGTGGCATACCTTCCTCATAATGTAATTTTGCCACTTGCATAATTAATTTCCAACATCTTCATGAAATTCTGTTTAGAACTGTAGGTCTCAGAGTGCTTATGAGAGAATAGCTGTCATTAACAGACACACGTACAGCCGTACATCCGGTCAGTATTTCTCTGCCCAGCTCCTTACTTCTTCGCTAGCCAAGGGTCACGATCCGCCAGTAATTCTCCGCCCAGCACCTTGCTTCTTCGCTAGCCAAGGGTTACGATCCGCTATCTCTTATCTAGCGAAGATGAGCACCTTGTTGCTAACGGAATTATCAGAATCCCCCCTTTCTCTCCAAAACCTTAATAATATATTAGCATAGTTTCAATTTGAAAATTGGTGCTCGAAATCGCCATCCCAAAATTCGACAAAAATGTTATATAAGCTCAGTTTTATAATTGCAGATAGAAGGTGGTGCTTTACTTTTATTCCTCAGTATACATGTATTTTAACCTCAAAACACAAGTACGAATTTTATTCAATATTTATTTAGCGAATCAAACATTAAATATAAAAATTATGGTCAATTCAATTAGAACTAAATGGTTACATGAATTTGTCACACAGAGAGACATTTAAGTTTAATTAAAACATTTAGCCTTTTAGAATTGACATGTTTGTGGCAAAGAGACATGAATTTTATTTATCATTTTAAACTTGAACTCGTCTGAATAATTACTAACAAGGTAAAAACATATCGTAAAGTATTTGAATAAAATTAATGTTTTGTGAACGAAAACCTTCCCAGGGGTACTATCGTCACAAAAAATAATAAATATTTAAAACGTAAGTCATAAAAACACTTTTAAGAAAATTATAGTACTGAGCGATTTTGTGTATAGGAATGCTTTAAATGCTCCAAAAATGTTTTCAATATCTCAATTATTATTTACGCAAAATGTATTGTATGTCAAGTATACGAAGTAATAACTTAGTTTTATTATTATGTGAAGTCTGATTGTAAATACTGCATTAGTTGTGCATCTGCTTGATACATCATCTACCCTAGGTCACATCTGGTTAGTCCGGTGCTTACATGTGTTTTATTAAAATTTTGAATTTATCAATTCAAACTTTTGTTATAGTAAAAGTTTGTATTTATAAATTTCAAATAAGGCATGAAATCATTTATTATTGAAGATTTGTTTCGATACGATAACTCCAAGTTGCTAAATTTGCAGTTTTTTTCCACCTGCCATACATACATGAATGCTATTTTAATGACTTACCAACGTGAAGTGTAGGTTTATGGTGAACTGCTCCGGTGAGCGCTTACCGGAGGTGGCTAGACACTTTTTATACAGCAAGCATAAGTATCGCTTGTGAACAAAAAAAAAGTTGAGAGACGTTGTTCATACAAAAAAAAAACTTTAAAAAGGGGAAGAAATATGTTAAAAGTATCCAATGTACAAATCAAGGACTCGATGCACCTAATATGGCGTTAATAAGATAAAGATGAAGACCTATGAAGCATTAAACCCGACGAACAAAACATCAACGTAAAAGTATCATCCTAAGATATTAATTGGGATCATATTTGCTTATAGCACCACTGATGTGATGAATAGTGATTATACTTTTTACTCACAACAGTTTTATTTTTCTGCATTCTTATTTTAACTTTTACAGTCCCCTCTACTAAATCTGTAAAGCAAAGTTATTTCAAAATCAAATATAATGATGGGTGCGAATCAAATAGGATAAGATACAGCATTTGAATCTCCTAAAATTTAGGAAAAATAGTCATTGACTTTGAAAAGGGATTAAAAACCCATCCGTCACAAAGGTCCGGTAGCCGTGTGTTCCCACACAATGGGGTATTAATCCCATAAGATAAAGTGGCCAGTTATGATACTTGATCGGTATAGAGGTGATAAAGGGATATAGGGAGGGGACTTTATTTCTGATCTGCTGTCAAAAATAAATAATCCGAATAAGGATCCCAAATTGAGAAATCCGTTTCCGTGAACAAAAACAGCTTGAATTAAAAATGTTGTTGTTTATAGTTGGAAATTGTTTTGTATATAGTATACACCCAAAAGGAACCCCCAGACCATTACAGTGTGTCCTTGAGAGCGCATTACATTTGGGCCAAAAATTCAAAAATACAGATTTTCATTTGGGGTAATTGCACTTGACGTTTGGGCTAATTAGATATTTACCTGAACAGGTAAATAAAGGTCGATTTCTACCAAAGTATACATTTAGGTGATAAAAATTTCAAAATTTTGAAGTAAAAAAAAATGGAAAATCAAGTAGCAGATTTTTGTTCATCTTTTACTATTGGATGAATTCTTAAATCCCTTCTTACAGACTGCTTAATCCTTCTATTCACATTCTATAAAATAAATTTACAAATCACTTGGTCTTCATGTCAACATTTTACGATGGATGATTTAGAGGACAGGAAGTTTATCCAGACATCAGTTTCTGAAAGCTGTACATGTACTCGTCTTTAAATAGAAAATAATGAGATGTGGAATAAGTGTACGCGACACAACCCACAATTAAACGGCAATTTAGAAAAACCTCAATAGACAACTGCCAGCAGCCTTCAACGAGGCCATTAGGCACTGCTCGCGGTTCTGCAATTGGCCCATGGTCTTAACAAAATGCATATGATTCAAATCCAGCTCTGAAATAGTCACAGATAGACCCCCTTCTTAAACAAGGAACAGAAAACATCAAAAAGACATGTACAAACGAAGTCTGCATTGACTGTGTATCTATAGTTTTATGCTTTTAGCATGTTTAGCATGACTTTAACTTAAACACACTTAAGTGCTGTTAATACAACTTTATTATGCACATTTTTGTATTTGTAAATTAATAAGAAAATATACCAAATTTTATAACATTTACCTGTATTTACCTGTATATTGTCCAATTAAGCTTTAGCCCAAACGTCGACTGCAATTAGCCCAAACGTAATCTTTTTTTTTGGCCCAAACGTATTGCCAATTAGCCCAAATGTGGATCCCCCGTCCTTGAATACACGTCAGTATTTTTGGCTTCACTATTGAATACTTTCCAAAACCGACATAGAACGAAAAGGTTCGATTACATGCCCTCGAAATAACATATACCACTATACTGTATTTTTCTGTTTGTACCTCGGTTCCCCAGCCATAAGATACCATAATATATTGTTGTTTGTCAAATTCTTGTTACAATCGGACTCCGTGGACACCCTCACGATTACAAATGTACATATACCACTGTATTTTGTTGCTTTGTGTCCCCCCCCCCTGGTAACAGACATCGCTATATCTTGTTGTTAATTGTCCCTTGGTAACAAATATCGCCATGTAATTAAAAGACAAACCAGATATCAGATCCTTCACATACGGAATTCTTTTATACCCCAATTTAAACACATGCCGCTTAATGTTGTTATTTGTCCCTCGGGACCCCCGTGGGTATCAATATACCTTATTGTATGACCCTCGGTACCCCCCGTCGTAACAGATATCGTTATATCTTATTGTTTGTCAACCCTTGTCAGTTCAGGTGGTGTAAGTGTTGACAATATGACCACTTCTTGTTTTATGGGACAGATATTAAGACTGTTTCTCTTTGAGGTCCCTGTTGTATATTGGCAGATCAAAGATATATACTAATATTATAAGGGGTAGATATTTGTATATTACAAATCTGAGCATTTTTCATCTGTGTAAAGGTTTTGTTGAAAAACGAGGATCATAAGTGAAAACAGTACTTGTGCGGACTGTCTTGAGTTTATATCACATTCACATGATTAACTTGCTATTGCCACTGTCTTCGGCATACCCCGCATACAACTTATAATAAATACTACCATTATGTTTTTCTCTCACAAATCTCGCCTACATGAAAATTCTGCCACTTGGCTCCCGTTTTCACTTTTTAAGTTTGCTCAATTAGTTCTGAGGTAATTTTTCTCACTATTCTAATAATTTATTTTTTTTAAACACATATCTCGCCGCCTACATGTAAATTCTGCCACTTGGCTTCCGTTTTTACTTTTTAAGTTTGCTCAATTAGTTTTGAGGTAATTTTTCTCACTATTCTAATAAATCCGATGTTTCAAGATTACTTTATTGTTTAACATATAAATGAGCACTTCTGTGAAATAAAAAAAAACCCCATATTCTTCATGTAGCGACGGCACTTCGATTGACGAAACTTCGATTGACGGCACTTCGATTGACGAAACTTCGATTGACGGCACTTCGATTGACGGAACTTCGATTGACGGCACTTCGATTGACGTAACTTCGATTGACGGCCCTGGCTTAATCTATAAGATATTTTTCATGATACATCTCCAGGATTTATTGTTGTTCCCTTATACCAAGCGGTCACCATTGCTCTGCAAACTTAATTGTAGTGGAAATACAAAATGTAGCTATTTGTACTTGTTGGTTTTCGTCACCCACCATTTGAGGTGTACCCGAAGCCCTTTTAATAACCATGATTTTCCACTTCAATTTCTTAATATTTTAAGTGCAAACCTTCATTTTATTCCTGCCATTGATAATTAGAAATGTAATTTACAATCAAGGCTAACGGTACAAAAACTTGAACCGACGGCCAGGTCATAAAAACTGTTGTACTAAGTTAGTGACATTTAATTCTTGTATTGAAAGTTGTAAAAAGGACAAAAAATTATCCTTAAAGTATTTAAATCTTTATTCAGATATACTTTACCATCATAAAAGAACAGTTTTTATAAAAAGGTGAAAGAAGATATATTAGAGTGATTTAAGTAAATAATTGTGGACCGAATCCTTGGCGTGATCCATCATATTTAACTGTATAAAATTCGGCACATCTTGACACGGGGGCGGATACGTCAAGGTTCCGAAACACTATATACCTATGTTTGGCTAAATTAACATTAATTCATGAATGAAAAGAATGTGTTTTTAACGAAGTTTTTTTTACTCAGAAATTATAGTGTATTAAAAAAATATGAGACGTTTTCGTTGAGTGTGGATTCATTTTTTGTGGACAGAATATTTTTTCCGAATATGAGTGGATTTTTGAAATATATTTGTTTATTTAACCAGAAGGATAGATACTCACCTTTATGGAGTATCAATAATTTCCATTTTAAAAGAGATGGGAAGCATGAAATGTGGTAAGCATGATTTTATTGACCGATTAAAAGAAATAAAAAAAATCAAAACAAAAAACAAGAGTAGCTGTGAAATGATATAGTTTTTTAATCCAAGTGTGAATGTAAACCCTTTTTTCATTTGTTTTTGGTTTATTTGTCGATTTCATTTTTCATGTCAGGGAATTTGCTTTTTTGTATATTTCCATATTATTTTGTTTGAAGAAGTTACTTTTCCCTATTAATAAACATAATGCAGTGTGATATTAAAAGAAAAATATTTTTGCCTATCGAACTGGTATGAGTATGAATTACATGATTTTTTTTTTCTTATTTTCTTACTTTTGTGACATATGGTCAGGTATTGTTTTGTACATTGATTCTCTTTTCGCCGAAAAACAACAGAACGCATATCCAGGCACGATTCAAAGGAAAGAAACCGCGGGCGTATGCACGCCGCAAAAAAAAAGACAAATATTATGGTGTTTTTTTCCCACATAATTCATTAAAAGACTAAAACAATCTTTACGCCCCCTAAACTAAAATTGTGGATCCGCCTCTGAATTATTTTGACTATTTGTAGGCAAAGAAACAAGAAATACCTTTAACAATTTTCAATTGAAAATCGCAATAGTCCTGACTTGATTTAGGCATTTTCTAATCGTTGGATTAGATCTCAACCTTATATAACTATAAACAAATGCTATTAATTTATTTCTTTTCCTAAACTTACACAATAATTGTTATTGGCAATGTTAAACCACAAAATGTAAACGCAGTCCCGACAACCACATTCCTATATTCAAAGATTTATAATACAGAAAAAAAACAATGGTATTTGAAAACTGTTGTCTGACACTGTTTTTTTTTTTTTTTTGTGTATGTTTTTTACTGGACTGTGTTTACACTTGAATGCATTACTCATTGACGGTAATTCCCAAATAAACTGTCTTAAACATTTATTATCTAGTAGGGAAGAACTTCTTCTATGCAATTCTTGACATGGACATTCCAAAAACAGAATCTTAAATCATACCTTAACCTCTGATCCGAGATAGTCCCCCACACAGAGACAGATTTATGTCTGTCTATATCCTAATTTATATATAATGATAAAGAAATAAGTTCTATTTCAACAAATATTAATGCCTTTTTATAACAAATATTTCAAATCGAGGATTATATTTTATCCAGATAAAGATATGGATTTCTGAACCCAACCTTTTGAGACGTATATATAATGGGGATCGAATTTGTGGACCATGCAGCAGTGGTTGGGGTAAAAATGACGAAACCTGCCGCGACATCCCGTTTGGCAGGAAAAATTTAAAATACTGTATGAAACAAAGGGGTACATTTTTTAACACACGCCATCTCCTCGTTAACAAAATAGATCCGCAACAGGGTCTTTTAGTTTGGGGAATTTGAAATGTTTTATTGCAACAATTGTATTCAAAAACCCTAAAATCTGTGTGTGTTTTAACACGGGGGAAGGGACCATTGGTTTTTGTTTATATTCTCTTTTTCTGATTTGTAACAACAAAACCTAAATCGAATCAGATGTAATTCTTCGACTAAAGATCAGGACAGATAGATATAAGGAAAAAACAGACCTTTCCCATAATACAAATCTTAAACATAAACAAACATGTAATGTACAAATTTACATGTTACAATAAAACTGCCAAATTACAATAAAATTGGCGTAAATTTGTACGACATTCCACATAAATCTTTGGTAGGTAAACACGTGTATTTAACACCTTGTCAGGTAAAAAATTAAACCACAGAAAATTATGTTATTGTAACAGCAAAAAATTATCTAGGCCAAAAATAAGAATTATATGGTTACTCAAACATACATCCACCCAAAGTAATTTTATCTTTGCAAAAAATAAAAATTAGGTTTTGCCAAAAACACATCACCTAACCTCCCAAACTAGTACATTAAAGAATTCCACCATACCCATAGCCAGAGGTGGATCGAGAGGGGTTCAAACAAACAAAACTTAATATGGTTAAGCACTATTAAAATAAGAAATATTTTGAAAATCGAACCCCCTTCAGATATTTCTGGCCACTATGCATGTAACTGTATTTATTTCAGTGAGTGCACTTGAGACTATTACAATTAATTCGAAAAAACATTAATTCAAAATAAATAGTTTGACTTCCGTTAAACATTACAATTTTTGACAAAGACAGCGGCGGATCAAGAGGGGAGGGGGTCCCCCCTCTGTTCTTAGATAATTCTGTAATTTTCCTGTAGATTTTCGAAACTTGCATGGAACCCTCCTTTCGTGTACATTGGATTGAATGTGGAACATCCCTTTTTCGAAAATTTCTAAATCCACCCCTGCGATACATGAAACTGGAGAATGGAATCAAGTACTATTTTGATCTACTTTACTAGTATAACGGGTTTGTTTTTTCAATCAAAAGATTTGGCTTTATTTTTTTCTTTAAAGTGATTGTATCTGTTTCCGTTTCACTTAGATAGCGATATAAAAACAATGAAAACATGACAAAAGGCATAAGAATTTTATCTTTTGAACTTTGTTTTTCTTTAAATGAATCAGTTTCTCTGTGTTTGTTCACTGGTAACAAACCGCTGATCTCAGATAACCGGGTTAAAAGATACATTGTTCTTTCAAACGATGACTATTTAACATGCAATTTTCTTTTGAGCGTAAGGATCATTCATACATTGAGTGGAAAGTTGCTATTTTTGAACACACTCTTTCAATTGTAAACGAAATCCTTTATTACTAATTCTTTATTAAATGATTTGAAATAGAGAGTTTACTCACTTTTGTCACCATGTTGTAAAAATTAAATGTGAATTTATATGAAACGTCTAAAGAAATATCTCACCAAAACTATAATACCGAAATTTTTTGCATGGAATTTCTTCACTTTCTCTTTAGAGATTCAAGTAACGATTTGCATTTTTTTTCAGTGCTCTCCACAACTCAGAGTCCTCATTGAGTAACATAGCCGGAAGTATGGAAACACTTTTAGAAGCGACATCTGACGAGCGATTTAGGATTGTGGAAGATAACCCTGAAGTTATGCTAGGTACGAATAATCTTCAGGCTAGACTATTGTAACGGACCAATTTAGAGGGTCACAGGTTGAACTCGACGCTCTCATGCAAACATTAGAATGGATTAGAACTAAAATATGTGGAAATGTATAACATTAAGACTTTTTTCTTCATTGTGCCAGTTGGTACATATAGGCGCCCGTACATGTTTATTATCTATGTATTATATTGCATGACTACGTTTTTTATTGTTTCCTAAAAGTTACCAAAATGTTTCTTCGATTCAGGTATCGGCCTTGTATTTTACACATGAACATTAACCCTAAAAATCTTAAAACAGTCAACATAAAAATTATGAAAGACACAAACCATTTGGTATCGATAAACTGCTGTCAACCATCTTCTCTTTTTGTCTTTCTTTGTTGAAAATCATATGAAATGAATATTTTGACTGTCTTCAAATTCCCAGCGTTTATTAAAGCCAGTAATATACCCTGATAACTGTCAACTAGACAATGATGTCGCAACAATGAGTAACCGCTTACTCTTTCGATATATCTACGTTTACTCTATTTTAGATGCGAGTTGCCGTAATTGTTGTTTGCACTTTCCTTGTGAGGTTTGTTTTATTGGCTCTGTTGTCTTTTGTGCCCAGACCACTGATTCAGTTATGCTTCCTTTTGATTTCGATATTTAAATCTCAATCCGTTCTTCATATACAAACTTAAGAATTTTAATTCTCAATCATTTTACCATATTTTACAGATGTACTTACCATGCAAAGTCTCCGTGATAAATATAATGAGAAAGACATGTTCGAAGTCCAACTGAGCAGCCCCTACGTCAACGACCAGGACTTTGATAATTACGTCAGGGAGTTTGCTATCGATGATACCATATCGGAATGCTTTGCCACGTCGGAGGAATCGGGTCCAGTGTTTTCATTTCCAGTAAGTTAAAGACGATTTTAAAAATGCACATAACTAGCATAGAAATGTTTAGTTCCTCCGCACAATGCCTACTCCCGTTCAAATACACTCCAAATTCCATCCTTAGATTGTGCAGTATTTCTTACCAAAAAAAAACCCAAGACCCAATATATCATATGTGGTCCAAACCTATTTTTGTCTCATTTAGACACTCAGTTACTATTTGTTTTTTGTTTTTATTTATTTATTTTTTTTCGATTTCCATGATTATGATCAAATACAAAGCAGCTGAATTCCCTTTGATCTCTAAGGTACGCATAAGCATTGACTAGGCGCTATTCTCATTGTTTCAACTTTTAAGTGCTCAAATTTTACAAATTTAGTGAGCCATTTTTATACAAGTCTCATATGAAAGCGGTTTGAAAGTTATGATTGATTAAACTAATAATATCGTGTATGTAAATTTTTCAGTTTCAGAAAATAAGTTCTTCGCCCATTAAGCAAAACAGATTGAAGAAAAAGTTAACTCAAAAGTCGCCCCAAGAAGAAATGATACTTAGCGACGAAGATTCCAGATCTAGTGACTCAAAGAGATCAAAGTTGATAGGTCATATTTTTAACCGGAAGCAAAAAGGAAAGGAAAATCTCAAACCAGCAAAGGATGCTGAACCAGAACTCAAAGATGGCGGGGACATTACGGGTCAAATAATTAACGCTTGCGAACATATAACTAAGACATACCAAAAGGGCTCTCCGAAATCAGAAGCACTTTCATCAAATAAATCTTATAAAAAGGACGATATCAAACCTCAGGGATCATTACAAAATGGCAGTGTTATGAAAGAATCAAATACGGGTTCGAGACGTTCGAGTCTCGGTTCAAGATCACGTGATAGTAGCTCCTCCAGACGACTTCCGCCTGTGCCGACAGATTCGAGTCGTTCGGAAAGTTCCGTATCACGACGGAAACACTCGACAGCTTCTTCTACGGGTACCTCCAGAAAACAGCCAAAAAAGTCGGAGGGCCTCATAGATGAACTAATGGCTAAGAATGATAACGACTTGGTAAGAAATTTGAATCATAAGTTATCTCAAAACAACCTGTTATTAGTATATTTTACATATATTTCCGTGCTGGTTTTAAATAAAAATAACCTATTGATTCATAATTTTGAATGAACGAACGTTCGAATACCAGAGCCGATTTCGGTAGAATTCCAACTAAAAATTTTATGATTGAATTTACCATAATTTAGTAAATGCATCGGGCTGGTATAAAAGTTGAAACAACAACAACAACAAAATGCGAAGTTATTCTTTGAACTTGCTCTGCTTAAGACTTTTATAATATACGGGACGGAACAACTGCCTTGAATGTCAAGGCAATCTTTAGTGGTCGTATAAAAAACAAAAACACAGATTTACATTGCGTTAATCTATTAAAATTTTGTATTTTAGGCAACAGTTCTTAATACCATTTCCTATGACTCCATAAGAAAAACGCGGGACAAGAACGGTAACACAGTGCTACACAGATGTGTCGAGGAAAATAAGACGTCTTCTACTAAAGTTCTCTCCACTAAGTATCCACAGATGTGCTCGGAGCTCAATAACCAGAGGCTGTCACCACTGGAATATTCTGTCAAGGTACGAAAACTGCGTGCAAACTTACTGGATACCACTGTTTCTTTTTGAACTGTTTATTGATAAATGTTCCATGATATTAGTGATCAATAGAATATCTTCATGCACATATCCTTAATGATTTACCACGACAATTTGATATAATAACAAAGGGTGGCAAAGAAATAACAAACAAGAAAGTACTTACATTCCGAATAAATCGAAGACAGCAATATTTATGAAAAAGTGCAGAAATATTTTTTGTATAGTATATATGCATCTGACAATTATAGCTTAAATACCTTTTTTTTACTTGTATAAAAGTAACCCCACCTCGTTTAATAAATTTTAATTGAAAATGACCATGTGTCGGATTCCTTAGTAAGCATTTGTATTGATTACAAGAAAAATGAAACTTAAGGTAATTTCAATATAAATAATTTTCTTACTATATCATCTTCTGTTGATTTTTTATCTTTTAGCTTGGTAAATGTGAATGCATGCTGATTCTACTAGAAAAGTCGCGGTCTGACGGTGTTCTTGAATCTCTAACTGTTCCTAGACTTTTAAATATGGCAGCACAATTTGACCAGGTAATAGTTATCTATGGATTATTTTTAACTTTTTTTTATAGTAAAATGATCACATCAACTTAAGTAATAAATGTACGTTAGATCGAGATGAATTTATGTCTTGTACAGTGCCTGAAATAAAGTCTGTCATGCACCTACATTTAAAAGAAACAGAATAGTAAAATTTTAGTTAAATTACCTTATACATGAGTTAATCCCACATACTAATCTTACAGAATCTTTTTTTCCTTTATAATTCACAGCCGGAATGTTTGGAGTCCCTATTGACCTTATTGCCAAAAGGTGAAGGTCAACCTCTAGAACTCCCTCCTGATAGTATGGGTAACACTGCAGCACACGAGGCTGCAAGCAAAGGTCACCTCAAGTGCCTTCAGGTAAGAATAGAGGAACTGATCGAAAGCTCCTAACAAATTAACATTTACTTATTTACGATCGGGTTAATTTTTTTGTTTTTTTTTTTATTGAGATTTATTTCAATATGGGTTAAGAATACGTAAATAAAATTGATAACAAAAGAGCCGAGAAAATTGAAAAGTGCTGAGATTTGGTTGATCAAATTTAATTATCCTATCGGAGAACCTGAGATAACACTAGTAGATTTGCTGAAAGTTGTGTTGCTTATTGATGTTGTTGTCTTTGTTTTGTTTTGTTGTTTTGTTGTTTTTTTCTGTAAAATGATACTTTCATTGAATTAACTATAATCAAATGCATGGTTTTTGCATGACTTAAAACTGTCAAACATTTTATATTAAGTACCTTTAAAAAAGGCAATTTGAGCTGAATTCAAAAGCACATCAAGTAAAGATTAATATACTTTAATATACTGAGTATATAAGGAAGTAGGTTTCATGGTCATTTGTTGGCTTTATTTGAGAATATAACGCCTCCAGTGACAGTTTTATAATGTATTTTATAGATTTTACTTAACAATGGCTACGACATCTGGTCTAAGAATTCTGATGGGTTATGTCCCATCCAGCTTTCCATACATAACCACCATACGGAATGCTACGGGTACATGTTACTGTTTGAAAGTTCAAGATGCCTTGCAACAGAGGCCGTCAACAATTTGAATAAGACAAACAGGTAGGAACTTTTAATTAAAAGAAAAGAAATTTCTCCAACAGATAAAATAGACAGCTGAAGCCATGTTAAGTAATGAAAAAAACAGATACCACGGATTCCTAGGAGAAAAGTTATAACTTGAGAGAAGTTGTAAAATTTGTTAAGCAAGAGAAAATCAGCACAGAACCGGGTGTTACTATCTTTCTTTTTTACGAGACATAAAGAAAAATATATACATGTACATAACATTTTGCATTCATGCATTAGGTAGATGTCGCGATCACTATACGAACTTAAAAGTTAGACATAGCCTAACTGGCTTATTCAATTTCGGCATTACTACTAGTATTTTTTTTATTCTGTATTACCTTTTTAATCATGTACATTAACATTATAAAAAAAAAACATTTAAAATTTTACGTTTGACAACCGGTATACAATTCAAGGCATTAGATTTTTAATAGTGTCATATATTTATCAGTTCTTTTTCTTGTAGGTTGAAGACTTCAAAATTATCAACTTACGATGCTTTTCTAAGAGTAAGTATTTTACAGAGACTTCAACTACCAGTATACAGAAAAACTAAAGATGGAGAACAAGTTGTTAGATTAAGTCTGAGGTTATGTTGGCGTTTTTTACATTTTCAGCAGTGGGCAGCATATCAGGATCTTTTATTGAAGAAACATTTATATAGATTTGAATTCAACGCTAAGACGTTTTTAACCTTTGGCTATGTGTAATATTTGACTTGTGATATCATCTAGTAGAAAATATGTTCCTGTGAAAACGAAAGTCACAGTTTTGGAACTTTTGGTAGGAATGTTTTCAGAGTTTTTCACCGCAAGTTATCATAAACTTCATAATGCTTCTATAAATAGTACAAACACTTTTACTTTAATTCTTCTGTATTCTACAGATCGAGTCACAGCTATCCCGGTACCAGGAACAGTTAAATGATGCCATCAGAAACACCCTGGAGAGTCAGGAGAATATCCTTGTAACATTAGACAGTATCTACGACCAGCTAGGTACGGTGCTGAGGAGAATGGACGACAGCTCTGAAATAAGGTAAACAGAAAATTAATTAGGAAACATATTAAGACGTGTTTAAAACGGTATCCATTGTTAAACATTGTTTACTTGTTGAAACTTCACATGGAATTAGACAAGTGTTTTTGTTGTACTAAACAAATTGAATATGAAAGGGGTCTCAGACATACGGTTTTCTATCCTTGACATAGGAGCACCTGAGTTCACTCTTGTTTCGACTGGGGTTGTTGGTTGATATTCAGTTGTTTGTGTTTCCATGTTTTACATGTTTTCTGTTTTTGTCCCGTTCTTGTTGGTGTTTACTGGTTTTGTCTCTGCCCTTTCGGACTTTTGACATTCGGATACCCCATTGGTACCTCTGCTTCCTTGACACACTTTGGAAAGATATTGCTATTGTATAGTTATCTCATCTAATTTCCATCTAATCATCTAATCAGACGTATACTATTTGATAATATATCTTTTCTATACCCTCAAATTTCACGGAACCTATCTCTGTTTCTCACTAACAATAACAATCTTTCAGAAAAAGATAATATGAAAATGCTTGATCATGTATTTGAATTTATCCTAAACTCGAAATACAAATGACAACAAAGTTCCAGACAATAAATTTTGCATCGCCTGACGCGCGTTTCGTCTATTCAAGACTCATCAGAGGCGCTCTACCAAAAATATTGAAAATGCCAAACACTGTATGAATATGAAGAGCATAGAACAGTATAACCAAAAATACCAAACTGAGGAACCAAATTATTACTAAGATATTCAACCTATGTCTGGGGTAGGAAGAACCTTAGGGTTTAGACAATTTTGAAATTTAGACGGATAATTTAAAGCTTTGATGTTTTCTCCAACTCAAAAGTGTTGGTGCCGGAGCGGGCTAACCTCGGGGAATTTAAACTCCACCAGCAAACGATTCCTCTTCTAGTAGTAGTATATATCAGACAAACACACACACAACGCATGTTTCATGTTTCATGAATTTCTTATTATTTTCTTTTCTTCCATTTATTCCTATATATTTGTATATTTACGTGCATGTCCATTGGTGTTATTATTTTGTTTGTATAATAATAGGGAGAAGACTTCATAAATACTATGTACTTGTGTCCAATTCCCATTTTGAAATAGATTTCAAATAAAATATGTTTAAACTAAAAATATAATTTCCAGTACTCAGTTGGAGAACATAAGAGGAGAAGCAGAACACCTTCAGGACTTATTTGATTTTTCGATGATTGCCAACGCTAACAGTCTTTTGTCAAAGCTACTTATCGAGTTCAGGAACATACTGAAAGATGCTGATGGGAAAGATACATCGGACACTATCCATGACCAGAAACCTTACACAACGTTCAGGTATGCAACAAAAGGTTTAGTTTCGGTAGCTCTTTAAGGTCATTACTGTAAAATTTTATAGATCTGCGCATGCTTATGCAGGGATACATGGACCACCATTTTATGTATGAATTGTCCCCTCCTTAAACGGAAACAGATGTTTGCATATAAGCTCCCTGTATAAAATGTTGTATAAGCATACATCTGACTATTTTAAGGATGCGGACGAAGGATACTTGCGATACTTATTCTGACCAGAGGCTTTTTACATAGTTTAGGAAGGGTTAAGAATTAGTTTATAAATAGTCATGTATACTGCATTGGTAAACAATGTATATCCCGTCTCTAGCGGCCCCATTCAGCTTACTCTTAGTTTAGTATAGACAGTAAAAGGGTCTTAAGCGTGTCTTCCCATACACGGGACAACGTTTTTTCTCCCTTTCGAACGACTAGCATTGTTATTTAGTGACTTGGTAGTGCGTCCTTTGCTTTACTTTGCGTAATAAAATCATGTTAAATTATCCTCAAAGAAGTGTTTGCACGTCCACACGTGCACGCGGCTTGGACGCGCAACCACTAAAGATATCCTCAAAACCTCTCATATTTGCGTCTTTCATTTCAGATCGTCATACAAGGAGCTACTTTCAAAGGTATCACAAAATGATGGCAACTCGTTCAGAAGTTTCGTAAAAGAACATTGTTCGTCATTTATAAATTCACAAAAGGCACCAGAAGTCCATTTCTCAGACAAGGACAGCAGTACAAATTCCAGTAGTGCAAATAGCAATAGGACCTTCACAATAACTAAAAAGTCCATCAAACTTCCAGGGCTTACAAATAACAGTCTCAAGGCCGAAACAATTGAAAATGGCTCTCCCAAGAAAGATGAACAGGGCATTAAAAAGGAAAAGAAAAATAGCTTTAAAAATATGAGTCTTAAAAGAAAGCCGTCGTCAAAATTGATAAAGAATGTAGAAAAAGATAAGATTCTGCCATGTGCAAATAAGGAGGTTCAAGATTGTGCCAAACAAAAATTTGAGATTCCTGTCCAAGATGATGCATCGTTTTTATCATCTTTTGGTCCTACATCTGCTAACATTCCACTATTAGAAAGTCCTTGTTTCACGGAATCCGTTTACACATCCACACTTTCCTCAGAAAATACGGCACAAGATCAGTTCTCTGATTGGACATCTCGGACAGATACACTGAAAAGAGAATCAGGTGGGGATTCGGGTTCCGAATGGTGGCATGATAATCAAGCATATTATGACGACGAAGAGGAGGACGATGTCGCAGAGGAAGATCACGGAAGAATTCGTTTAAATGTGGATAATGAAGATTTACCTGATGAAATGCTTCGACAACATCGTTTAAATCAGCATTTAAAATCTGTGGAAAAGATAAACGCGCAGCAACATGACGTCATTGAAACAGTTGTTACAGCTTCCGGTAGACAATTGGGTCATTCAAATCCGTCCAAAATCCCTAAAGCAGCACCAAGACCTTCACTTAACAAAGAACCTCCTAAACAAAAAGAACAAAACCGCGTAACAAACATTTTTAACAGAATTCGAAACAAGGGAAAGGTCAAACTTTTCAGTGCGGACGATGTATCGCCGCCACGTGAAATTACAGAATCTGAGTTTTTGGAGAGTTATGACAGGTCACATGATGAAAAGAAAAATGATTTGAAATGGGACGAAATGTCATTAACGGTGAGTCTTTAAGACTTAGTATATTTCGATCTGTTTTTAGCACAGTGAAAGCTCTTTGAAGGCTTTGAGTCTCGCCATTAGTCTTGACTCGCAAATTACTTAACTATTTCATTATACGACCAAATAAGCTTAAATATTTCTGAAACTCAACTTTGAACAATGATGATGGTTGTTGTTTCAATAAATATACATCATAAACATTTGAGTTGAAAGCCAATGTGTTCATAATGCAAGATCAATGCAATGCAATTGGTTATATAACCCAAAAATCTTGGTTTTACACTTTACTTAGAACAATAAATGTTGAAAGACATATTTTGTAAGAAATATAAAACGACAAATAAAGTTGAAATTTACTAATTTCTTTTTAGGATGGAGAGGATTATAAACCAAATGAAAAACCATGGTAAGTGATAAAAGCAGATTGCCATAGCCATAGCCATGTAGCTTGCTATTTAAATACTATTCCAAATAATGATCATGCAAGAGGTTGCACATTGATAATTTCCAAATATAGAATAGGCGAGGGTGCGTGCTCTTCCGTTTGACAGGAAAATTTTGGTTAGGTATTGTATGAAACAGGAGGTCCAAGAAGATTTTTTTTTATTTCGCGCTCTCTCGTTTGAAAATTTCTGGATCCGCCACAGGTTGCCTAGATGTTTTTTACCTGACGCCCAGTTTGGTTCTTCAATGAGAACCACTGGCTATTGATCACTTAATATAGAAAATCTTAAGACAGTCTAAAATATATCAGTGTCTGAATTTCAACAATTAAATTGGTGGGTACATGCAATAATGGTCACATTCTCCTTTTTAGCTCACCTGGACCGAAGGTCCGTGTGAGCTTTTACCATCACTTGGCGTCCTTCGTCGTCGTCGTCGTCGTCGTCTGTCGTCGTCTGTAAATAATTTTTCAAACGTTAACTTGTCCTACACCATAAGTCCAATTGCAACCAAACTTGGTATAGTTGTTTAATGGCATTATGTGTACAAAACTATCGTTCGGATTTTTGATTCGTAAAAAAACATGGCCGCCATGGCTAAAAATAGAACATAGGGGTCAAATAACAGTTTTTAGCAAATAACTCAAAAACGGTAACAGATATCAAAATTCTGGCAGAATAAAAGTAATCAGCACCTCAAGATCTACCTGCCTAGAAATTTTCAAGAAGATCCAACAACCGATGTAGGAGTTATTGCCCTTTTTCTGGATTTTTTCGAAATTTTGCACTTGTTTAGTCATATATCTTGAAAACTATACAAAATATTTCAAAAATTCAAATTGCATATGATTAAGCACATCAAGATCTACATTTCATGTAATTAAGTCAAAGCTGTAGAACCATTTCTTTTAGGAGTTATGGCCCTTAAAGCATCAAAATTTACCATTTTTCATTACTTTTCCCCTGAATTTCAAGGATTAACTTGTTTGACACGGTAAAACCAACTGCATCTTAACATGGCACACTTGTTTAATGGCTTATATGCTGCAACTCTATTGTTCAGATTTTTTATTTGTAAAAAAACATGGCCGACATGGCTAAAAATAGAACATAGGGGTAAATTGCATTTTTTTGTTAATAACTCAAAAATGGTTTCAGATATCAAAATTGTGGAAGAATCAAAAGTGATCAACATATTAAGACCTACCTGTCCTGAAGTTTCCGAAAAGATCTGACTGCTGATGTGGGAGTTATTGCTCTTTTTCCGAATTTTTGCCAAATTTACTCTTATTAAGCCCAATATCATGAATATCTTGAAAACTAATCAAGATATTTCAGAAATTTAAATCGCATATGGTTAAGCACAATAATATCTACAAATATATGTACCTGTGTAGTTCAGGTGAGCGATTTAGGCTCTTGGGAGCCTCTTGTTAGAAATCGAGGAAACCGGTTGTGAATAACAGTTGGCGTTACAGCTTTCTCGGAGACTATTTTCACCACCTCTTGGTATTTGATATGCAACATCAACAATGTGGTTCCATGCCATTTTAGGTTGCTCATTTGATTTCTGTTGTCATTTGGCCTTTCATTTATTTGCTATCTTTGTTTTTTCAGGTACGAGATGTCGGAGGATGAGGAAAGTTTACTTCAGGGATGGAATACGGACGAAGATGAAAAACGTTCTCGTGATCTTGGAAATTTGTAGATTAATTTTAAAAGTGATGTTTTAATAAATTAATTATTCTAAACTGAAAATAAAATTTATTTGAGTTTATAAAAAGGTTGTGTGTAAACAATGGGGGCTTATACCAGGTGATAGTAAATGAAAGAGGCAAAGGTGTACCAAAGGGCAATCAGATATCATTATTCCGAAAAGACAAAGACAAAATCGGTAGCCAAAAAATCATCACAACGAAACAAACCACACAACTACAAAAACACACACATAACAGCCAAACCGCATTTAGCAACGTGAACTCAAGTCGAACGAGAATGAACTCAGGTGTTCCGGATGAGTAAAAACCTGTCTCCCAAACTCCACGTGGTGGGAGACCGTTCCTGCCCCCAGGAAATCGAAGGTTATCGCACCCGGGTACACTGGCGAGGCAACCTCTGACGATGGTGAGTCTTGGGCTGAACGATCCATGGCACATTGCGTGTTGATAATAGACGCCTATAGTCACGACTTTAAACTACCAAATCGAATGAAAACTCTTTCAACATTGGCTCATATACACGATTTACTGTTTCTTGAGGAAGTTTCGTAATTTTGAATTCTTTGAATGACCTTTACCCACCCTATCGCCCTGGATTTCATCACTACCCGAATTTTTTTCATCCATACTTGGTGATTGCTGTGAACCCATTAACTTGACTGTGTGTAAATTAATCAAATGTACTGAAATAGACCTCTGAAGTACATGTGTACATGTAGAGTTTTGCCTGTTGGCTGGTTGATTGTTGTTTGTTTTCTCAGTTTCTTTTCAATCATATTTTATATATTATGGGGTGAATAACAAAATGTATGTGGAACTCTGTGGTCTAGAAATAATCGGAATGACATGGTAACGAAAATTTTCAGTAAAATATAAGAATGTCACTAAATGTGAAAAAAATTAAGCAAATTCACCTAGAACCAATGAAATTTTCAGTCTTATTTGTAAAATATAAGAGGGTCACTAAATGTGAAAAATAAATTAAGCAAATTCACTTAGAACCAATGATACATTGACAATATCAAAGAAATTCGATAAATTCGAGTACATAATCGATTGAAGTAAAATTCAAATTATTTCGCTTGTTTCTTATTATATATTTCTTTTTAATTCTCATTCACAAGAAATCCTTAATACAATCCTTTTTTCTCACAATATTATTCTTCTATGAATTAAACATTCCTACTAATAAAAAAGTATAATAACTTGTACATTCACTCGTATCCGAACTTGAAAATAATCATGACCTACATTTTATTAATCAAAAGATTAAGTAGGTGATTTCAGCTCTGCGTGTCACTTAAGAATGATGTGCATTTCAACTCATTTAAACATACAAAATATTTACAGGGGAGATAATATTTTGTCACCACCTTTCTGATTGCAGTGTCTATAGACTCGTACAAAATCAATGTGGCAATTAAATCAATTAAGTAAAAGCTTTACAGTTCAAACAACGATGTAAGCAACTAAAAAAAATCTATGCAGTCAGTGCAGAAATAAAGAAGTGGGCTAATAGAAACAGTCATAATGATAAACAATATGATATGTGCGAAATTCAAGTTTAAACAGAATATATAGACTTGTCGTTTACGTGCGTTGTCTAGAAGGAAAACAGCTAGCTTAATGAATAAGCATATAGAAGAAAGTTCATTTTAAGAAAACATATACTATCGTGGCCGTCGCAAGGTTTCTAGCGAGGGTGCCGGGGGGGGGGGGGGGGGTACCCTCCCAGTTGGAGAAATTTTCTAAAATTGGATCCATTATGGTGGGTTAAGGTTCATTCCTAGGTTTTTCATTCTTTTTTTTTCAAAAGGGGGGTTGCTGTGACCGCACCCAAATTACACCCCATTCAAATGGTATTTGTAGTCTGTAAATATTCCAAGACTATTAGCAGCGAATGTATCGTTGTTCAGCAACAAAGTAAGCTCTTGTGCAACAGTTTCGTGACCGGAAAAAATCTTATCAATTTTAAGAAGCCTTGGAATTGTTAAGCGGTCATCTCACAATTTAACTAAGGATAAATTACCAGCTCCAAACTCCCTCGAAATAAAATGGTTAATAGCTTACATGGCATTTAAGGGTTTTGAAAATATTAAGAAACTTTGGTGTTTTTCTTGGAGTATCTCTTTATTCATATAATGTAATGTTAGTACCAGAAAGAGGCAAACCAAGAGGAGGGGCAGTGGAACCAAGTCAACCTCTTTTGTCGACACAAGTATTTGGTTATATAAGAAATCATTGAAGGATGACCATAGGGGCTCCCTTAGCCAGCCAAAGCCCCCTTTTATAATACTAGGGTTGCACAATATATCCGTTCCGGATTTGACTTGTCATTTAGACGAGGTCATCAGGGGTCACGGAGAGGAAAAACGACGTCATTCAACATGGGACAAAGGGAACGGCATTTTCTATCGACGATTCTTCTGTAATTATTCAACAAATAGGGTAAAAATCATTTGTAACTGACAAATTAACCAACCATCAACATTTCCAACCAATAAAAAATCAATCTTGAACGGAAATAAAGAATTTACTTTCTTCGTCCATTAGCATTGTCCCAGCATTTTGGAACCAGTTTTTTTACCAGTTCCTCCTCTTTTGGCTAAATTAGTGACCAATCCCGCAAATACGCAACTCGTGTATATTCTCTTGATACGTCACTGTCCGGTTGGTAAAAGGAAGACACAATCCAAAGCAGAGGTCAAGAGCCAGCCTGCAAGTCCGCCAAATCAAGTTACATGGACCATGATAAGAGGGCATTTAGTGGCTTCCGGACCACGTATAGGTACAAAAACAACAGGCGAAGTCGGAACTGAAGGCTTTTATGGGTGACTTTCACCGGATCACCATTAAATAAGGTTTAAAAGCCTTAAAACGACCTGCCTTGAAAATTCGACATAATTCAAAAATGACCAAAATCCATCTCAAAGAGTTTTTAGTAGCGACCTGGCGACATCAGATTTTTTTCCTTTTTCTTGCCATATACATGTATCATGGATTCTTTATATCATAAGGTCAGTATTTTGTATTCTATGATCATTTTTGGCTTACATGATTTTTTTCCATTATTTTGTATTTTTCTAATCTTCACTTTAACCTTGAAAATAATAAACAAATTAAAACAAGAACATGTATAAGTTTTTTTCTCTTATTTATAAAAGTCCAACCTTTGATAATCATTTAAATTCTTGTGATCAAAATTCGTATTGACCCGCCTGGTGATCGGTAGTTATAAAAGTGACAATGTAATTGTTAGGTGCGTTCACGTCATAAATGTTAATCCAAACAAAGCACTTGACCCTGCTTTTAACCTTGCATGTAGAAAGGATTAACTGTTCAAGATAAACCCTTCTGTGTACCCCAAGGATAAACCTGGGCCCTGATTATTCAGATAATATAGAGCAGGAAAATGACAATATCGATTCATTGTCGGAAAAATTCTGTAAGTATGTTTATGTGTTTCTACCGTCATGACCGTACGGTACCAAGGATTAGATATCCATTTAATATAATTAGATATTTCCTACGGAAATTAAAATGATCTTACTCCAATATATATCACGAGGACCTCAGACGAGGACACACCGACTTTAAAGTGTACATATCAGGTAGGTCCGAATTATTGTGACTGTGTAACAGTATGTTGACATATATAGACAAAATAAGTGATTTTTCATATCACATGTTTACATTAGGAAACATTTCCTGATGTCTAAAAATAGCTTTTCTATTTAATGTCCTTGTGTGGTTATTGTTTATTTGAAATAAAACCTCCTGGACATGCGGGTCGATCATAAAACTTGCCTAACCATACGAAAAAAGAAGAACATAGCATAAGTGTTCGTTTCCGTTCGTCCAGCCGTCTGTTCACCTTTAGGTTCAACAAAAATCACCATAATACACAAGAAATTACCGACTGCCGTTACTGCTGGAAATGAGGATGTCACAGCCCTCTTGGCTCGCGGTATTCCGTGTTTTTTAAAGGGTATTCGGTACGCCAAGGTGTGGTACGCGGTAAGCGATGTTCCGAATTTTAGGCTTTTGGTACGCGTACGCTGTGATCTTTAGAGTATTCGGTATTCCAGTCTTTTTAACGGTATTCTGTCCTTTTTTAAACGGTATTCGGTATTCCGTGGGCGGGGGCTGTGACACCCCCGGAAATCTGTTGACAGCATGCCCCGGATATAACGGTGCATTTCTCGAAGAAAGAAAAGACAATGTTAGGATAAAATGGTAGGCAACATTAAAATGATTAACTCTTTTCTACCTGTTTTCTACGCTCTCTTTTTCTTTATAAAAAAATATTCGCAGTATTTTTTCCCCTGTCTTGAGGATGAATGATAGCCCATACAAACTCCGTACCCGTAGCCAGAAATTTTTTAAGGGGAATCAAAGGCGGATCTAGGACCGGCGTACCGGGCGTGCCCCCCCCCCCCGTTTGACAAAAAAAAATGGTTGGGAACTGTATGACACAAGAGGTCCCAGAAGGTTTTTTCATAATTGCACCTCCCCCCCCCCCCCCGTTTGAAAATTTCTTGATCCGCCCTATAATAAGAGTGCTTAACCAAACATTTCAGTTTGTTTTTACCGATATTTTCAAAATTTCGAACCCCGGGCTATGGGTATAAAAACTAAGTAAGATTGGGCTTCCGTGGACAACCCACGATACAACATAAGTCATAAGTTTATCTGTCTCAGCCCTTTTCGTCCTCTGAAGGCTGATTCTGGACCCCCTTCTGATACCTCTACCAAACCAATCATTGATTAACAAAGTGGGTTACAAAGTAGGACATATTATGTCATTTTAGTTTCTAATCGAAATCCAGACATTGTGAAAAAATGATAAAACGAGTAACAAAAAAATGTCACACACAAAAATTTAGGAAAATTTTAGCAAGGGTGGGCCGTTAAAATTTGAAGGAGAATTTGGTATTTTCCTTTAAAAGAATTTGATTTTTTATGAAAAAAATATCTTGGCAACAAAGGTTAAGAGAAAAATATTCTAAAGAAGAATTTCTTGCTTTATTAAAATTTTTACTAATTGATGGCCAAATGTTTTATCATGACACCTAGTTAAAAGTTTCTGATCAGAAGTTAGTTCTACTGAAAATAAATGAAACACATTTCATTGTTAACTTAAAAATATCAATTGCCGATAAAATGAGAAAATAAAATTAAAATGAGAAAAATAAACAAGAAATGGGAGGGCTTATGTATGGAACTAACCAGAAGTCAAATTCAATATCCGCTTCAAGTTGAATAAAATATCAATTCAATTTATGAATATTTTATTGAAGGCCTGTAACAACCGCTATTGTGATAATATAAAATATGTTGTTGTTTTTTTAATCCGTGGAAATATTCAATTTTTCTTTGTTGCGATAATATCTTAAAAACAACGAATTCCTTTCTCTTAGGATTAAAAATCCACCTTTAATTCATAATTTTCTAAACGACTGCAAAAAATTTGCGAACGCAAGACTGTTCGATGCTGTAGTCGTCGTCGTCTGCGTCCAGGTTATCTGTTAACTTTAATAGTGTTACCAAGATAGCTTTAGTTATGATTTTTGGGGTCTTTTTTAGCTCACCTACCGAAGGTCCATGTGAGCTATTTCCATCACTTGGCGTCCGTCGTCGTCCGTCGTCGTCGTTAACTTTTCTTTGAAAATCTTCTCCTCCGAAACGACTGAAGGGATTGCTTTGAAACTTTGCACACTTCATCTATGGGATGTCCTCTACCAAGATTGCACAAATGGTGACCGCCGTCCAAACAACATGGCCGCCGTTACTAAAAATAGACTAGGGGGGTCAGACTACTGTTTTTGGCTTGTAAATCAAAAAGTATAAGAGATAGATGAAATCTGATGCCACGCTGCTGCTTCAGCATCAAAAGCTCTACAAAAGTCTCAATTGAGTCTAAGTTGTCAGATGACCCCTTATAGGAGTTATGGCCCCTTAAAGGTGAAAAATAGCATTTTTTCATGTTTTTGGCCTATAGAATGAAAACTATTACAGATAGAGAAAAGTTGTTGCTTGCTTAAATGTTCAGCTCATTTAGCTCTACAAAAGTCTCCATAGGGTCAAAGTTGTCAGATGAACCACATTGACGTGTTTTTTTCGTACCGCACTGACTCTAACAAAATATTGATAGAGGGGAGCAAGTCCCTGTGGATGAACCCTTATAGGGGTTACAGCCCCTAAAATAACGTTTTTTTCATATTTTTGGCCTATGGAATGAAAACTATAGCAGATAGAGAGAAGCTGTTGCTTGCTTAAATGTTCAGCTCATCAAGCTCTACAAAAGTCTCCATTGGATCAAAGTTGTCAGATGACCCCTAAAAGGGGTAACGCCTCTTAAAATGACGTTTTTTTCATGTTTTTGGCCTATAGAATGAAAACTATAGCAGATAGAGAAAAGCTGTTGCTTGCTTAAATGTTTAGTTCATTTTGCTACACAAAAGTCTTCATAGGGTCAAAGTTGTCCCCTCCTAAAATGACGTTTTTTCATGTTTTTGGCCTATAGAATGAAACTATAGTAGATATAGAAAAGCTGTTGATTGCTTAAATGTTCAGCCCATTTAGCTCTAGAAAAGTGTTTACATGTTTAGGGTTGACTCAAGACCAGGTGAGCGATTCAGGCTCCTGGGAGCCTCTTGTTTCAATTATATAATAATTAATAATTGCGCCCCCAAAGGGGGCCAAAAGGACTAGAATCGAAACTATCATTTATTTTCCGATTTCAATTTTTACCTCACTGGACCAAGGGTCCATGTGAGCTATTGCCATCACTTGGCATCCGTCGTCGTCCGTCGTCGTCGTCATCCGTCGTCGTCGTCGTTAACTTTTCTTTGAAAATCTTTTCCGAAAGGACTGAAGGGATTGCTTTGAAACTTTGCACACTTCATCTATGGGACGTCCTCTACCAAGATTGAACAAATGGTGACCGCCGTTCAAACAGCATGGCCGCCGTTACTAAAAATAGACCAGGGGGTCAGACTACTGTTTTTGGCTTGTAAATCAAAAAGTATAAGAGATAGATGAAATCTGATGCCACGTTACTGCTTCAGCATCAAAATCTCTACAAAAGTCTCTATTGAGTCGAAGTTGTCAGATGACCCCTTATAGGAGTTACTGCTCCTTAAAGGTGAAAATAGCATTTTTTCATGTTTTTGGCTTATAGAATGAAAACTATGACAGAAAGAGAAAAGTTGTTGCTTGCTTAAATGTTCTAATCATTTAGCCCTACAAAAGTCTCCATAGGGTCAAAGTTGTCAGATGACTCCTTAAAGGGGTTACAGCCCCTAAAATATTGTGTTTTTTTTTTTATATGTGGCCTATGGAATGAAAACTATAGCAGATAGAGAGAAGCTGTTGCTGGCTTAAATGTTCAGTTCATTATACCCCCACTTCGAAGAAGAGGGGGGTATACTGTTTTACCCTTGTCCGTTCGTCCGTCCGTCCGTTCGTCCGTCCGTAACAAAACTTCCGTCGCAGTTTTCTAAGCAACTACATGAGATAGAGTTCTGATATTTTGTATATAGCTTTATCCTATAGTACCACATGGTGTATACCGATTTAATGCTCCTAGGTAGTCTTCTTCCTGTTTACCGAATACTTAGGTTTTTACACATAATGGACATAAATGCGAAATTTCCGTCACAGTTTCCCAAGCAACTACATGAGATAAAGGTCTGATATTTTGTATAAGTACAATATGGTGTATTCCAATTTTATGTTCCTAGGATGTCTACTTCCTGTTTACGGAATACTTAGGTTTTTACATGCAAAATTTCCGTCACAGTTTCCCAAGCAACTACATGAGATAGAGGTCTGATATTTTGTATACAGCTTTATTCTTTAGTCCCATGTGGTGTATAGTGATTTTATGTTCCTAGGTTGTCTACTTCCTGTTTACAGAGTATTTAAGCTTGTATGCGTTGCTTAGTTTGGGGAGCGGGGGTATCACTAGTGAGCATTAGCTCACAGATTTACTTGTTTAGCTATCAAAGTTGTCAGATGACCCCTTATAGGGGTAACGGCCCCTTAAATGACGTTTTTCATGTTTTTGGCCTATAGATGAAAACTATAGCAGATGGAGAAAAGCTGTTGCTTGCTTAAATGTTCAGTTCATTTAGCGCTTCAAAAGTTTTCATAGGGTCGAAGTTGTCAGATGACCCTTATAGGGGTTATGGCCCCTAAAATAACATTTTTTTTCATGATTTGGGCCAATGACTACTGAATGAAACTATAGTAGATAGAGAAAAGCTGCTTGTGTTGAGCTCATTTAGTTCTAGAACAGTTTTAAAAGGGTCGACATCAAGACCAGGTGAACGATACAGGCTCTTGGGAGCCTCTTGTAATTTTTGCTAATTGATTCTTGTCAAGTAGTGGACTTACAAAATTTTCGCGACACCCCCTAGTTGCTGTGATGATGAAAGGTAGCAGCTACCCCTAAATAAGGGACCAAAAGGAGCAACATTTTTGTAACTGTTGTTACTGTAATTTTTCTTTTGAAAACTGGAAAATGTGTCTATGAGCCACGTTCTTGAAATATCTATGTGTATTACCTGGGATATGGATCTTCTTCGAGAACTTATCCAAAGTCTTTCTGACTCGTTCATGCTAAAATATAGGTCACATTAACCCAATTTCTATTGATAGGTATTATGTTATCCAAGACACATCTAGTTTTGAAATACCGTTGACCCCAAATATGTAGTATTCAAGATATGAACTTAACCAAGGAATTAACCAAAGTCATTTATGTATAAAATAGAGGTCACAGTGACCTTTTTTCTAGTGGGTGGTGTCATGTTACCAAAGACACATCTAATGGTGAAATACCATTGACACTCAGCATGTAATATCAAAGATTTGTATCTTTACCAAGAACTAACGTAAGTCATTCATGCGTAAAATATAGGTCACGGTGACCTAATTTCCAGTGGGTGGTGTCACCTAATCACGACACATCTAGCGGTGAAATATCATTGACCCCATACATCTAGTACCCCAGTTAACCAAAGTCGTTCATGCATAAAATATATGCCTCAGGGGTCTAAGTTCTAGTGGGTGGTGTAGCCCTACCCAAGACAGATCAGTGATGAAATATCATTGATCCCAAACATCTAGTGTCCGAGTAATGGATCTTAACCAAGAACTTATCCAAAGTGTTACGGACGTACAGACGGACGGACAGACGGACAGACAGACGGACGGACAAGGGTAAAACTATTTGGTTGATCCAGATACATGGTCGGGCCATAAAAATACAGACTTCCTTTTAAAATGTGGGTGGAAAGTCCACCAAAGGCTGCATGTGTCAAAACACTTTGGCAATCCACCATGGACTGTATATGTCTAAAGCATGTGATTATTCATATTGGGCCTCAAAATTACAATATTCAACATGTTGCTGTCGTATCATAATGCGCTCGACGAAGCTTTTTATTTTTATTACAATGACGGTTGTTACAGAGGCCTTATGTAGGTAATGTAAGTAGACATAGGCCTATAAAGCTATAGATCATACCGTACTTGTATACTGTTAAATAAAAATACAGATATTTGTACATGTTCATGCATGTAATTCGGAAATAAGGACAATACACATTGACATATGATAATAAAATGCAACGGTTACATCAACAGTAAAGAACGTTTCTTTTCTAATGATTTTCTTTAAACAATAGAAATAAGGTAACCGTTTTCAGAACCCAGTGTTGAGAACAAATACTTTAAACCAATTATGTTTTGCGTTTTTGTGTCAGAAAGCAATGTGGCTCCCGCAGGGTTAAAAACGACCTGCGACCTGAGGGCTTTTTAAGGGCGACTTCCGACCTACACTTCATAAAATCGACCTATGCCAAAAAACGACCTGCGACCTCCGCCAAAATAGCCTTTTAAAAGCGACCTTGCGACCTCAGGCCTCTTTTAAAAGCGACCTTGCGACCTTAGGGGGGTACATGTATACATTTCTAACTGCTTTATCAAGATTGATGAAGGAGATAAACTGCAATAAGCAAAAACATTACAATAGACTGCATCAAAAGAATGAAAACTTCAGAAATAGTTATTCTTCCGTAAATGACTCTTTTCAGTGTTAGATGACCAGGTTGAGATGCGAGCACGTGCAGCGATCCCATACTGGTCAATTATCCAATAATAACCGCCGGTACTGATATTGATCGATGATGTCGATCAATGAAATGCACTGTTATTTTATACTTTCGGTTTTTAGAATGAAGTCCTCTAAGGTTTCAGAATATAAAATTTAATTTCTTACGGAAGAAATAGGTACTTACACGCGTTCTTGGAAAACCGGCAATGATCTTTCACTCGTGATAGAATTTTTTGGGTCTTTTGACTCGTTCCGCTGCGCTCCACTCGCAAAAAGACTGAAAAATTCTATCACTCGTGAAAGATCAGCCGGTCTTTTCCAAGAACTTATGTAAGAACCTATAAATCTTTTTAATTAAACATTTTTGACTGCCTTGTCGTTGGGTGCTAAACTGCGATGACCCGTGCTTCTATGAAAACTAGTTTGTCCACTCACGGTGAACCTGAAGGGGTACAATTGTACCATACGGGAACACCTAATATGGCCTACCAAATCACACATTCACTGTTATTGTGTAGATTCGCTACCAACTTTTCTAATAAACGAAAAATATATAATTGTAACGAAGTCTTCTTTTTCATTCGTTCATGCTAATATACAATGTCGTTAGGGCGAATCAAATCACCCATATATATTTCTGTCTTATTAAATGTAGTATGAATTTGAAATTTATTCATAAATGTGAAATAATTCATTCAACTGAAATGATGTGTTGTTTTATCTATGACTATGATCGTCAAAAGCCCAAAAGGTTAACAGGAACGTATCCACGATTTTGTAATATATTATTTAGACTGTGAGGCAAAAATATTGCAAAATTTACAAGACTGAACAGAACTACACGTTGACATCATAAGTTCAAAATGCTACGAAATTTAACTTTTATTTTTGGCATAGGTGGTATAGAACTGATTTTGGGATTTTGATTGGTCTTAAAACATGGCTGCCATGGCCAAATATAGAACATAGGGTCAAGTTTCAGGGTTTTTTTTGCAAATAACTCAAAAACGGTAACAAATACTAAAATTCTAACGGACAGTTTTAAGTGATTAGCAAGGAAAGGTGTCCCATAACGTGGGATTCAATTCCAGGTCTGTCGCTCACCTACTTCCTGTCTAACGAAATCAGGCCATTTTTTTATTGGATTCTGTGCTGAAAAAATTAAGCAAGTAACTGTTCTTCTCTATAAGCAATAAGGCACCAAGCATTGTTTTACCTTTTGAGTACTTTAATCTTTCTATCGAATCTGACAGTTCCTTTTCAATAGAGACTTTGATATGAAATATAAAGCAATCAGTCTATTTCCAATAGTTTCACTACATTACAATGTAGCTAGAAAAAACAATTTTTTACCTATAATGACAAAGGCCACATTCGCAAACTCAAATCGAAGAGGGGTTTACATTTATATAGCATTTAGCTTGTTTCCCAATCCAGGACAAATAAATACTTTTTAGAACTAAAAAAAGATGAGGATTAAAAGAGCATTTGAATACCGTAAGTTCAATAAGCCTAGGACAACTGCCGTCATATACAAAAGTCAAGAAAAATAGATAAAACGAAACACACAACAACAACAAAAAATAACATGAAAATCAGCAAGGTGAATTATATTTGAAATGAGTGAACCCAGAAGAATAATTAGGTCTATTTGGTATAGCACATCCTTCATATATTGGTGTGTTTTTTTTCAATACATGATACCATATCATGGTTTCTTCGACATGTTAAATTCTTAGTACTATGACACATGCATATAAATCACTTCTTTTCTTCCAGGTTGTAATTCGGAGTTCATAGGGATAAAATGCCGACATTTTGGAAATGGAAGAACCGATCATCTCGTCAGCTAAAGTTGATGGTTCATGTAACGTGAGAAAATATTTCGTCCGATTTTTCATCGCTTTCATTGTTATAGGAATGTGTGTGTTTACTTATGAATACAGTGTTTCATCGAATTCTTATTCTGCTCAAATCCTACCAAAGTTCTTTCATGAAGTCGTAAAGAAGACGACTAAAGTTTTAGATATGACACGTTCGACATTTTCCTCGACGAAGCCTCGTACAAATACTAGTCTTATATCACCATCAATCATTGATACCAAAGAAATACGTGCTGTCGGTTTACCGTCCAGTCAGAAATCATCTAACTTCAAACAAACACACTTGATGACAGTTAGTGGCCTTGGTCGCCTTGGTAACCAGATGTTTGAATTTGCCGCCTTAGTTGGCACGGCATGTCGAAATAACTATACTCCGTTCTTGCCAACCCGACACCGCCTGAATAGAGTGTTTGATTTAAAACAAGCTAAAGATATTACAATGACGAACGTTGCTACTATCGGCGAAAGCAAAGCAATGGCCTATAACTCTCAATTTGATTCTTTAAATCATGACAAAAATTGGACGTTAAATGGATATTTTCAGTCTTGGAAATACTTTGAACATTGTAAATCTGAAATTATATCTTCATTTAAATTTAAACCGAACATAGAACGGAGAGCAACCGAGGTACTTAAAACCATTAGATCAAAAGGGCGGCCGCTTGTTGGAGTCCATGTAAGACGGGGTGATATGTCGTCCGCCCGGGAGCTTAAGCGAGGTTATAATGTAGCAACACCACAGTACGTTTCCAAAGCAGTGACTTATTTTAGAAATACCACAAAGTCTCCTATATTTGTAGTTGTTTCTGATGACCGCAGATGGTGCCAGACCTATATAAAAGGAAATGACGTCATTTATGCCGGAACCGGAAATATGGAGACAGACATGGTGCTTCTCTCTCTATGCAACCACACCATTATAACTTCTGGTTCTTTTGGCTGGTGGGGTGCCTACCTTGCCGGTGGAAAAACCGTGTATTTTAGCAATTTTCCCGCTAAAGGTAGTTGGCTTGCTTCAATTTATGTCAGAGATGATTATTATCCCCCGGCCTGGGTTGGTATGGAATAACTTATGATAACCATGGTGATTCTGATGTTTTATTCAACATTCCAATTCCACTTTATATTGTTAATTTCATATTTGGAGACTGGTTCAATTTAGACTGCTTATGATAAAGTTAATTGTGCCTATTTGCCCTATTGCAATTTTTGTACATTTTGTTGTTTGTATTGTTATTAGATTGATAAACATGTTTTGTTTATTGGTAATAAATTCTATCATTCTTAGGAAATGTTAATTGATGTGTCGTATTTGCAATACCGGTATACGAGGGTTAAATTCTTTAAAACACGGTTTGTAGTAACTTTTATTTTCTTCAATCAATATCACTTTAAAATACGAATAAACATAGAGATTGTCAATATTTTGTATGATGTAAATAAAGGTAATAACAAAACAACCGAACTGGGGTGATCAATCTCAAATGTCAATGACGAACAGACAAAAAAAAAACAAAAACAAAGTAAAGACGCACCGGCAAAATTGAAGTTTGCATTGGATTCTGACTCGGTAAAGGCATTTTTAAGGAAATTGGTGGGTTAAATTACTAATTAAGTTTAATTGTTCAAAATCTCTCGCTCCATCTAGATGTGTACAAGCGCATTTCTAATAATCTCTCATCAGTGGTATATATTTTTTTCTTTAAAAAATTAGGGTATTCTGCGTTTGTAAAGTCTTGGAAGTAATATTGAGGGTTACCTTAGATTGACATGACTTTGACCATTAATGAGAGTAAACTGTGCTTGACATGACTTTGACCATCGATAAGGATAACCTGTGTTTGACATGCCATTGACAATCGATAAGGATAACCTGTGTTTGACATGACTGACCATTAATTCGAGTAACCTGTGTTTAACATTATTTTGAATAAGGGTAACCTTAGATTGACATGCCATTGACTATTGGTGAGGTTACCTTAGTTTGACATGACTATTGATCATCACTATGATCAGTGTGAGTAACCTTAGTTTGACATATAGTTTGATCATCGGTGATGGTAACCTGTGTTTGACATGACTTTGATTTGGGTTTTCTATCTCTCAAATGGGTGCAGATGTTGGTTTGTCGTAGGATTTGTTTTGTCTTCCTTTACTGGATTTGACACATTGAATTGGAAATTAGCAACACGACGTGTGTGCTAAAGCAGGCAGGAATCGATTACTCTTGCGAAGCACCTGAGTTCACTCTTGTCACGACTTGAGTTCGATCGCGTAGTTGATTTCCGTTCGGTTGATTTTGTATTTTGTGTTTATTTGTTCGTGTGTACCGGTTTGGTCGATGCCCTTTCGGACTTTTGACACTAGAAAGCCCCATTGGTGCCTATTTGCTTCTTTGACCATCAATGAGAGTAACATGCGTTTGACATGACTTTGACCATCAATGAGGGTAACCAGTATTTGACATGACTTTGCCCATTGGTGAGAGTAAACTAAGTTTGACATGACTTAATTGATCATCAGTAAGAGTAACCTTAGTTTGACATATGATTTGACCATCGGTGATAGTAACCAGTGTCTGACATGAGTTTGACCATCCAAGAGGGTAACCTGTGTTTTACATGACTTTGGCCATCAATGAAGGTAACCTTAGTTGGACATGACTTTGAAATCAGTGAGACTAACCTGCTTTTGATATGATTTTGACTATCAATGAGGGTTGCCTGCAAATGACATGACTTTGACCTTACTTGGGAGTAGACTTAATTTTAAATGAAAAACCATCTGGTACATTAAGGGTGACCATATTTATCATTAAGGGTAACCCGATTTTCACACGACCGACTGTCATTAAGATTAAAAGTAGTGTGACATGATCATCAGTAAGGGTTCGCTAAGTATAAAATGACCTAAACCACCAATGATGCTTTCATTAGTTTGACATGTCTTTAACCATCAGTTAAAGTTTGCTTAGTTTGACATGACTTTGCCATGAACGTTTCCGTAGTTTGACATGACTTTGACCATCAATGAGCGTTTCCGTAGTTTGACATGACTGGCCATCAATGAATGTTTCCGTAGTTTGACATGACTTTGACCATCAATGAATGTTTCCGTAGTTTGACATGACTTTGACCATCAATGAGCGTTTCCGTAGTTTGACATGACTTTGACCATCAATGAATGTTTCCGTAGTTTGACATGACTGACCATCAATGAGCGTTTCCGTAGTTTGACATGACTGACCATCAATGAGCGTTTCCGTAGTTTGACATGACTGACCATCAATGAGCGTTTCCGTAGTTTGACATGACTTTGACCATCAATGAGCGTTTCCGTAGTTTGACATGACTGACCATCAATGAGCGTTTCCGTAGTTTGACATGACTTTGACCATCAATGAATGTTTCCGTAGTTTGACATGACTTTGACCACCAATGAGCGTTTCCGTAGTTTGACATGACTTTGACCACCAATGAGCGTTTCCGTAGTTTGACACGACTGACCACCAATGAGCGTTTCCGTAGTTTGACACGACTTTGACCATCAATGAATGTTTCCGTAGTTTGACATGACTTTGACCACAAATGAGCGTTTCCGTAGTTTGACACGACTGACCACCAATGAGCGTTTCCGTAGTTTGACATGACTTTGACCACCAGCGGTGGGTTACTTGTGACATTACTATATTCCAGTAGTAAAGTGACCTGACTTTGACCATTATAGAGAAAAAATATATTTCCCGACTTTGATCATCAGTGAGGGTAACCTTAGATGTTGGTTTGTCATAGGGTTTTGTTTGTCTTCCTTTACCGGATTTGACACGCTGAATGGACTATTGGCAACGCGAAGGGTGTGCTATAGCAAACAGGAACTGCTTACTCTTCCGGAGCACCTGAGTTCACTCTTGTTTCGACTGGCGTTGTTGATTGATATTCAAATATTTGTGTTTCCATGTTTTACATGTTGTCTGTTTTTGTTCCGTTCTTGTTGGTGTTTACTGGTTTTGTCTCTGCCCTTTCGGACTTTTGACATTCGGATACCCTATTGGTACCTCTGCTTCTTAGTCATGACGATGACCTTCAGTAAGCCAGTAAGAGTACACAGGAAAGTTTGGCTTACATAAGTTTCACATAAAAAATCACATGAAATTCATTCGAATCAAGCTTATACATGAAACTCACATGAAAAAGTTCACGTGACTTTCATGTGAAATGAAAATTCGCGTGTAATTCACATTTATCTCACGTGAGTTTCACATGAAATTCACGCGAATCTCACATGAAAGCACTTCACATCATTTTTACGTGAAAAATTCGCATCAATATCATTTGAGCCAGTTCAAATGAAACTTGCGTAATTTTCATGTGAAATTCACTCTTGAGATTCACATGAATTTTACGTGACTCATTTGAGCCAAATTTGTCTGTGTATCTTTAGACTGACATGACTTTTTCCACCAGTTATAGCTGAGTACTTTCTCTATTTGAGATGTACTGAGATGATCACCTCAATATCCCTATTGTGTCTCACAACTATGTTGTGTTCTATGGTCATTACCGGATCCTAAGATCGCAATGGAAGAGGGAGGTTTGGCGCCATAAAACCTGGTTTAACCCACCATTTCGTTTGAAATGCCTGTACCAAGTCAGGACCATTGCGATCCACCAGTTCTCCGGTATGACTGATTCGTTTTTGTCATTTTCTCTGGACTATGAGATTGATCATTCAAGTTCGGTAGTTTTGTTATTACCTTTATTTACATATTTTTAATGTTTTGAAATCATAGACATCAACCACTATTAAACAGTACTACACACTAGCAGCCTTTCTTTTTTCAAATTAAAATGTTTTTGTTGGTATGACTTTGACTGTTGTTGATGATGAGTTTGACACGATTTGACGATTAGTAAGTGTTACCTTAGTTTGACATGACTCTAATACCTTAGTTTGACATGAAAGAAGCAAAGGTGTACCAAAGGGGTAATCAGTATCGTAAAACCGTAAAGACAAAGACAAAACCGGCAGACAAAAACTCATCACAACAAAACAAACCACATAACAACATAAAACACACACACACATAACAAAACCGCATTCAGCAACGTGAACTCAAGTCGAAACGAGAGTGAACTCAGGTGCTCCAGAAGAGTAAGCAGTTCCTGCTTGCTATAGCACACCCGTCACGTTGACCTTGTTTATAAGTGAGTGTTACCTTAGTTTGACATGACTCTAATTATCAGTGAGTTTTACTTTAGTTTGACATGACTCTAATTATCAGTAAATGTTACCTTAGTTTGACATGACTCTAATTATCAGTAAGTGTTACCTTAGTTTGACATGACTCTAATTATCAGTAAGTGTTACCTAAGTTTGACATGACTCTAATTATCAGTGAGTCTTACCTAAGTTTGACATGACTTTGATTATCAGTAAGTGTTACCTTAGTTTGACATGACTCTAATTATCAGTGAGTTTTACCTTAGTTTGACATGACTCTAATTATCAGTGAGTTTTACCTTAGTTTGACATGACTCTAATTATCAGTAAGTGTTACCTTGGATTGACATGACTTTGATCATCAGTGAGTGTTACCTTAGTTTGACATGACTCTAATTATCAGTAAGTGTTACCTAAGTTTGACATGACTTTAATTATCAGTAAGTGTTACCTTAGTTTGACATGACTCTAATTATCAGTGAGTCTTACCTAAGTTTGACATGACTTTGATTATCAGTAAGTGTTACCTTAGTTTGACATGACTCTAATTATCAGTGAGTTTTACCTTAGTTTGACATGACTCTAATTATCAGTGAGTTTTACCTTAGTTTGACATGACTCTAATTATCAGTGAGTTTTACCTTAGTTTGACATGACTCTAATTATCAGTAAGTGTTACCTTAGTTTGACATGACTTTGATTATCAGTAAGTGTTACCTGAGTTTGACATGACTTTGATTATCAGTGAGAGTAACCTTAGTTTGACATGACTTTGATTATCAGTAAGTGTTTCCTTAGTTTGACATGACTTTGATTATCAGTGAGTGTTTCCTAAGTTTGACAAGACTCTAATTATCAGTGCGTCGTACCTTAGTTTGACATGACTTTGATAATCAGTAAGTGTTTCCTTAGTTTGACATGACTTTGGTCATCAGTGAGTGTTACCTTAGTTTGACATGACTTTGATTATCAGTGAGTGTTACCTTAGTTTGACATGACTTTGATCATCAGTGAGTGTATCCTTAGTTTGACATGACGTTGATCTTCATTGATTGTTATCTTAGTTTGACATGACTTTGATCATCAGTGAGTGTTACCTAAGTTTGACATGACTTTGATTATCAGTAAGTGTTATCTTAGTTTGACATGACTTTGATCATCAGTGAGTGTTACCTTAGTTTGACATGACTTTGATCATCAGTGAGTGTTACATGAGTTTGGCCTGACTTTGATCATCAGTGACCTGAGTTTGACACGACTTTGATCATCAGTGAGTGTATCCTTAGTTTGACATGACGTTGATCATGAGTGATTGTTACCTGAGTTTGGCCTGACTTTGATCATCAGTGACCTGAGTTTGACATGACTTTGATCATCAGTGAGTGTATCCTTAGTTTGACATGACTTTGATCATGAGTGATTGTTACCTGAGTTTGACATGACTTTGATCATCAGTGAGTGTTACCTTAGTTTGACATGACTTTGATCATCAGTGAGTGTTACATGAGTTTGACATGACTTTGGTCATCAGTGAGTGTTACATGAGTTTGACATGACTTTGGTCATCAGTGAGTGTTACATGAGTATGACATGACTTTGGTCATCAGTGAGTGTTACCTTAGTTTGACGTGACTTTGATCATGAGTGAGTGTTACCTTAGTTTGACATGACTTTGGTCATCAGTGAGTGTTACATGAGTTTGACATGACGTTGATCTTCATTGAGTGTTACATGAGTTTGACATGACTTTGATCATCAGTGAGTGTTACCTTAGTTTGACATGACTTTGATCATCAGTGAGTGTTACATGAGTTTGACATGACTTTGGTCATCAGTGAGTGTTACATGAGTTTGACATGACTTTGGTCATCAGTGAGTGTTACATGAGTATGACATGACTTTGGTCATCAGTGAGTGTTACCTTAGTTTGACGTGACTTTGATCATGAGTGAGTGTTACCTTAGTTTGGCCTGACTTTGATCATCAGTGACCTGAGTTTGACATGACGTTGATCTTCATTGAGTGTTACCTTGGTTTGTCATGACTTGGACCATCAGTGAGTGTAACCTTGGTTTGACATGACTTTGATCGTCAGTTATGATAACCTTAGTTTGGCAAGACATTGGCCGTCAGTTATGATAACTTAAGTTTGACATATCAATGCTTTCTCTATTTTCTTATTGTCCCTTCTTGTGTAGCAACATTCTGTCTGCTCCAGCTTATGGATTTTACGTATCACATTTGATTCGTTTCCCCAGAATTTGTGGGAATTATATCGATTTCCTTGGCAGAGCGCCAGGTTTGACCAAAAAAAAATGGTAAACACAAGGTTATGTTGTTCCTCGGTTGTTGTCATCAGTGAAGAAATTTCCAGTAGACACCATGCACTCATAGACAAATACCGTATGGGATTTCTATCTTTCAGATGAGTGCAGATGTTGGTTTGTCATAGGGTTTTTTTTTTACTTTTTTATCGGATTTGACAAACTGAGTTATATTTACAGCCCGAAGGGTGTGCTTTTAGGCAGAGCACCTGAGTTCACTCTCATTACGACTAAACTTTGTGTTGTTAACTGAGGTTGTTTATTTATTTTAAGTAGTTTTTGTGTTTCCATGTTTTATATGTTGTCTGTTTTTTTCGTCCTGTTTTTGTTTGTGTTCACTGGTTTTGTCTCTGCCCTTTCGGATTTGACATTCGGATGCCCCATTGGTACCTTTGCTTCTTGCATAATTTTAATGTTTTAAATTCCTGATCATCAAGCACTAATAAATGGTTCTGAACAGGAGCACCCTAGTTACGATCCCTGAAAAAAATCTTTCTTCGTTATCAGCCACTAGTAGAAAAGTTCAAAATTGACTTAAAATTGTTTTAATTAGTGTTTGACTGGTCTGCTGTACTGAGATGATCACCTCAATATCCCTATTGTGTCTCACAACTATGCTGTGTTCTATGGTCATTACCGGATTCTAAGATCGCAATGGAAGAGAGAGGTTTGGCGCCATAGAACCTGGTTTAACCCACCACTTCTTTGGAAGTGCCTGAACCAAGTCAGGGCCATTGCGATCTTTCATTCATCTGGTTTTGTGTCTCTCTCAAATAAAAATTACAACAAAATTCCAGACGAAAGCTTCTGTATTTTGTTCATGATAATTTTCATATCCTACATGTCCTATTATGTTCGACTTATAAAACCTAATTCCAAGAAAAATTTACAGTGTGACACTATTTTACGTAACTATATATTATGGGTTTAGCAAATTTTACGGTGTCACACTATTCTATATATATTAAGAACTTGAAGATCGCAATGGAAGAAGGAGGTTTGGCGCCATAAAACCTGGTTTAACCCACCATTTCGTTTGAAATGCCTGTACCAAGTCAGGACCATTGCAATCCACCAATTCTCCGGTATGACTGATTCGTTTATGTCATTTTCTCTGGACTATCAGATTGATCATTCAAGTTCGGTAGTTTTGTTATTACCTTTATTTGTAGTTTATATTTTAAATAAGTCATAATAAGTTATCTCCCTTAATACAAAAGAAGTAATGACACACTTTGCATTGACCTTTGTTTGTTTGTATTTTTTTACACTATTTACAATCAAAAGAAGTGAAAATGTTGTTCATGCTTTAAAATTAGTGCATTTAAAAGTATCAGATTACGATGTGAATAATGTGATGCGTGAAAATACCAACAATGCTATATTTGTCATGTTTGTGTCTATGAAGCATAAAATTGCTTTTCATCGTTCCAATGACTTTTTATATCAAAATTGATCTTACTCTTATGACGAGTATGCACCTACTTTTAAGTGCACCACTCAGGTAAGACATAAATTATTGTATCAAAGTGTATTTTTTTTTACAAAAATTTTTAATGATGTGATTTTCATTTATTTGTTTACAAAAAGAAACATTTTTGATGTCTTTAAATAGCCTTAAATATATATTTATTATATTTAGTGTTTAAGTGAATTTTCATAATCAATATGCAGTCCAGACTTTCATTTGAATGTCACAAATTATTACGCCAGAAAAACTGAGATAGAATTATCCCTTATGAAAAAATCATTTGACTCATAATATGGACATACATGTAGCACTAAACATATGGTATCGCAGCGTCTATTATGGACAAATAATAGATATTTGGGGCCAAAATGGAAATTTTATAACGGTTGATCTTATAGATTCATTGTGACAATGTTGGTAAAGCCAACCAAATAATATTGTCAAACGTCAGTGTGTCAGTCCACCATGCAAGTGCAAGTGTGCGCGAAAAATTGCTTTTAATATTTGGCCTCGAATTTACAGATTTCCGTCGTATCTTGCTGCGCTCAGCAGAAGCTTTGAGAAAACATGATAGAAATTAATCGATAAAAATGACCATATTTTTTCTGTCTAGTATGAAGAAATAACATTAAAAATGTGGCACACACTATGTAACCTGTTACTCTGAAAAAAATCATAACACGGTCAGGACAAAATCAATACACGCTTACATTGAGACGAATAACAAAAAACGGAAAAGACAGCAGTATAAAAACAACATAAAAAATAACTGCAAACAGCAACGTCAACTCGATTGTGGTTTTTCTGAATTGTTTCTGAATTGCCGCTTGATTGTGGGCTGTGTCGCATACACTTATTCCACACCTCATTATTTTCTATGAAAGCAAGAGTGAAATCAGATGCTCTGGAAGGTTAATTAGTTCCTGCGTGTAATAATAACATTCGTCATCAATTTGTGAGTTCATCTCATTAATATATGAGGCTCCTGGTGGGTTTCTTGATTACCTTATTATTGTGACATTTTTATGTTATTACTTGAATACCCGATTACTGTGACATTAAAAATTATGTGATACTTGAATACCTGATCACTGTGACATTTTTGTGTAATGTCTTGATTACCTGATTACTGGGAAAACACTGTTAGTCCCCTACTGGCCAAGTATTTCAATATCCAAATCGCCATACTGCTTATAAAAGTTTGCGGACCGGAACAAAACACCAACTTGATTTGCAATTTATCATGGTAGACTCACATACAAAAAAAAACAGTTTATCATTTACAAGCAGACAACCTAGTTTTCAGTGAATTTTCGAAGTTCAAAGGGCCAAAATTCCTTTAAAAATTTGCCATAATTAAATTAAATTCCTGTTAAATTTTGCAGACCAAACCAAAACGTACACTTAATTTGTAACTTTTTATGGTAGATTTACATACAAAAAAAACCAGTTCATTATCTACAAGCCTTTCGAAAAAAATGCGGAAAACTGAAATTTCAGTGATTTTTTATAGTTCAAGGAGTTATAACTCCTGTACAAAATTACGGACTGAAGAGAAACATAATTTTTAACTGTAACTTTTTATACAAAACCACAAATCAGTTCAATATCTGAAAGCGTTAGAAAAATGCGGAAAACTGAAAATTCAGTGAATTTTCCAAGTTCAAAGGACAATAACTCCCACAAAAACTTGAACGACACGTTCACTTGATCAGTAACTCATTACATTACATTATACTTGACCCATAACAAAATATCAGCCCAATATCTGAAAGCGTTAAGAGAAAAGTGCGGAAATCTGAAAATCAAATTCAAAGTGCCTTAACCTCCAATAGAATTTTGCAGACCAGAACAAAACATGTAAATCATCATACTTGACTCACATACAAAATATCAGCCCATTATCTGCAAGCGTCTAGAAAAAAATGCAGAAAGCTAAAAATTCAGTGAATTTTTGAAGTTCAAAGTGCCATAAATCCCATAAAAATTGCGATCCGGAGCAAAACGTAAACTTTATCTGTAACTCGCCATACCTGCCTCATATATAAAATATCAGCCAAAGCGTATGATAAGAGTGTAGAAAACTTATTTTTTTACGGACGCATGGACGGACGGACAGACTGATTACTAAAGGGTGATCGCCAATTTGTGGCAGGGCCCTAATTCATTACTTCGACGTGTTGAATAATTATTAATGTCGATTTTTTTTTTGGTTCCAGGGTTGTTCGGAGCCAATGGGGATGAAATGCCAATATTTTGAAAATGAAAGCCCCAACAATCTCGTCAGCTCAGAAAAACGTTTCATGTAACGTGAGAAAATATTTTGTCCAGCTTTTCATCGTTTTCAGTGTCATAGGCCTGGTCGTGTTCACATACGAATTCAGTGTTTTGTCGAAATATTATTCTACTAAAATCATACCACAGTTCTTTCATACAGTTATAAATCAGACGACAAATATTGACATGAAACATTCGACTTCATCCTCGGCGAAGTCTCGTTCAAATACAAGTCGAATGCCAACATCAATCTCTAATGCTAAAACAACCCTTTCTGTTGGATTACCATCCAATCAAACAGCATCTGACTTCAAACAAACACACTTTATGACAGTTACCAGAATGGGTCAGCTCGGTAACCAGATGTTTCAATTTGCCGCCTTAATTGGCACTGCATGTCGTCATAACTATACTCCGTTCCTATCAACCCGACACCAGTTGAATAGAGTGTTTGATTTAAAACAAGCTAGAGATATAACAATGAAAAACGTGGCCACTGTCGGGGAAAGGAAAGCACTGGCATATAACTCCCAACTCAATACTTTAAGTCATGACAAAAATTGGACGTTGAGTGGATTTTTTCAGTCCTGGAAATACTTTGAACATTGCAAATCTGAACTAGTATCTTCGTTTAAATTTAAATCAAGCATAAAACGGAGAGCAATCGAGGTACTTAAAACAATTAGATCAAAAGATCGACCTCTTGTTAGTGTTCACATTAGACGAGGTGATAAATTAAACGCCGGGGAACTAAAAAAGGGTAATAGTGTAGCAACACCCCAGTACGTGTCGAAAGCAATGACTTATTTTAGAAATGTAACCAAGTCTCCTATATTTATAGTTGTTTCTGATGACCGCAAATGGTGCAAGACATATATAAAAGGAAATGACGTCATTTATGCCGGAACAGGAAATATGGAAACAGATCTAGCGATTCTCTCTCTTTGCAACCATAGCATCATATCTTCCGGAACTTTCGGTTGGTGGGGTGCGTACCTTTCCGGTGGAAAGACCGTTTACTTTAGCAATTTTCCCGTCAAAGGTAGTTGGCTTGCTTCAATTTATGTCCGAGATGATTATTATCCCTTGGCATGGGTTGGTATGGAATAACTCTGATGACTTCAGATATTTATATGTTTTGTTTAACATTCCAATAACATTCTTCTCTTCTTTGTATTGTTTATACTGCTATGATAAATGCTCATTGTTTCTTTTTACCCTTTTGTTATTTTGTAATTTTGTACTTTTACGTTTTCATTTGTGTGTTATGTTATAATATATACTCTTCAAAAAAATTACGCATAGATAGAAAATTCCCCATACGTTTAATGCAAATCGAAACAATTTCAAAACATTACTGCCGAGCTGTTCTGCAACCGATTTTCACGAAATAAAATCCAGTAAAAAGAAAATAAAATAAAGATTGTTTGAATAATTTTGACCAAAATCCTAACTTCAATGGTTTTTAAGACATTGTGAGTAGAACACGACTAATGTTTTTCACGGAACATTTTGCATTGATTTAAACGGGAAATTGAATCGTAAAATGTACACTTGAATTCTACTTGCAATATCTTAAAAAGCAGCAATGTAACGATTTATTCAAAATTGAAAAAACAGTCTCTATTTTGTTTTCTTTTTACTGGATTTTATTTCGTGAAAATCGGTTGCAGAACAGCTCGGCAATAATGTTTTGAAATTGTTTCGAATTGCATTAAACGTACGGGAAATTTTCTATCTATGCGTAACTTTTTTTGAAGAGTATATATATATATTTGGAAAATATCATAATACATGTTATCATTCTTATGACTAGTTTATGTGTGTGTCCCATAAGTAATATATGTGGGTCAAATTTTCAAAGTTGAAAAATCGGTGAAACCCACGAGCAACGGAAACTGTCTGGAAACCTTGAGACGTATGGGGCTCGAACTTACAGAGGTGTCGACCTTGTTGTCATTTAAATCCAGTGCCTGAATTACTTGGTCACCTCATATTTGGAGGAATAACCTCTAATCAATTTCAATCAAATTATCAGTGGAATCCTGCAAATGTACTTTTACGCAAAAATGTTCGAAAATGAAAGCCAATCAGCGTTGGTGGTAAAAATAAGGTAACGATGGACTTAAACTTTTTTACTTAAGAAGTTCCTTAACATTTGTGATCAACAATTGAACTAGCTTAGTTTGTCATGTCTTGCGCTCAGGGTGGCAGAGTGGTCTATCACGCTGGTTTATATACCACACTATTATTTTTAACTCAATTACCTCTTCATGTTATTACAAAACAGGACTTCCTCACCTGTATGTAATAAGATTTTATAGTAACCTGCTTGCCATCGATGATTTTTCTCCAGGTGCTCTGGTTTCTTCACTAATTATAACTGACCACCCAGCATGACAGAGTCGCGTCGAAAATAAAGGTAATAACAAAACTACCGAACTTGAATGATCAATCTCATAGTCCAGAGAAAATGACAAAAACGAATCAGTCATACCGGAGAACTGGTGGATCGCAATGGTCCTGACTTGGTACAGGCATTTCAAACGAAATGGTGGGTTAAACCAGGTTTTATGGCGCCAAACCTCCCTCTTCCATTAATAAAGGAGTCAAAGCCAAACAGACACATTCAGGATTACACTAGGTTACCATCATCTTGATTAACTCGGCAGCATCACTTTGACCAACATAGACTAATCACCAATTGATCCATTCCGCAGATTTTCTGGATTTCGGACAATCGAGGTAAAAATTGCAGTCAACAAACATGGAAGCAATGGAGGTCCAACGTGAAGAAAATTTGCAGGAAAACCTAAAAGTTTAATAGCCTTGTGGGTAAAAAAAATTAATATTTCATACAAATAGCTGCCATGAATCGAATACCGGTATTAATGAATTCATTTGGAACAAAATTGAACCATTTTTTTACCGAAAATGGAGATTAAATGGCAGATAGAGTGTAACCCGAGATCCGAATATTCAGGGTCACCTACGTTTGCGATGATTTTGGCAATAAGTGACGGTACCAATAGTTTGACATAACTTTGAATATCAATAATATGACATGTTTTTGAACGTCATTGAGGGTAAATAAAGGTAATGATAAAGTTACCGAACTTGGAGAATCAATCTCAAATGTCCATAAGACTAGACAAAACAAAGAAAACATAACCTTAGTTTCAATAGTTTGACATAACTTATGATGTCAATAGGGGTAAGTTTAGATGGTCATCATCGAGGGTAACCTTAGTTTGACATGACTTTGACAATCAGTGACGGTAACAATAATTTGACATAACTTATGATATCAATAAGGATACGTTTAGGTGGTCATTATCGAGGGTAACCTTAGTTTGACATGACTTTGATCATCAGTGACGGTAACAATAATTTGACATAACTTATGATATCAATAAGGGTAAGTTTAGGTGGTCATTACTGAGGGTAACCTTACTTTGACATGACTGTGATCATCAGTGACGGTTTCAATAATTTGACATAACTTATGATATCAATAAGGATACGATTAGGTGGTCATGATCGAGGATAACCTTAGTTTGACATGATTATGATCCTCAGTGACGGTAACAATAGTTTGACATAACTTATGATATCAATAAGGATACGTTTAGGTGGTCATTACTGAGGGTAACCTTAGTTTGACATGATTATGATCATCAGTGACGGTAACAATTCGTTATTTCAGAGCATGTGGGGAGTACAACGACTTCCTTGATAGAGCTACAAGGCTGACAAGCTAATTGTTAACACAGGGGTACGTTGCTCCCAGGTTGTTGTCATCACTCAAGAAATTTTACGGACGACATCATGTGCTTGTTTACAAATACGGGATTTCTATCTCCCAGATGAGCACAGATGTTGGTTTGACATAGAGTTTTGTAATGTCATCCTTTTCGGATTTGACCAACACTTAATCGATCTTTGGCAACGTGACGGGTGTGCTATAGCAAGCAGGAACTGCTTACTCTTCCGGAGCACCTGAGTTCACTCTCGTTTCGACTTGAGTTCACGTTGCTGAATGCGGTTTTGTTGTTATGTGTGTGTGTGTTTTATGTTGTTATGTGGTTTGTTTTGTTGTGATGAGTTTTTGTCTGCCGGTTTTGTCTTTGTCTTTACGGTTTTATGATACTGATTACCCCTTTGGTACACCTTTGCTTCTTAGTTTAATATGACTTTTACGATCAGTTAGACGGTACCAATAATTTGACATAACTTTAATACCAATAACATGACATGTCTCTGACCGACATTGAGGGTAAATAAAGGTAATACAACATTACAAACCTTGGAGAATCAATCTAAAACGTCCATAAGACTAGACAAAAGGAAGACAAAACCTTAGTTTGACATAACTTTGAGACTCAGATGACGGTTTCAATAGTTTGACATAACTTATGATGTCAATAGGGGTAAGTTAAGGTGGACATCATCGAGGGTAACCTTAGTTTGACATGACTTTGACAATCAGTGACGGTAACAATAATTTGACATAACTTATGATATCAATAAGGGTAAGTTTAGGTGGTCATTACTGAGGGTAACCTTACTTTGACATGACTATGATCATCAGTGACGGTTTCAATAATTTGACATAACTTATGATATCAATTAGGATACGTTTAGGTGGTCATTACTGAGGGTAACCTTAGTTTGACATGATTATGATCATCAGTGACGGTAACAATAATTTGACATAACTTATGATATCAATAAGGATACGTTTAGGTGGTCATCATCGAGGGTAATCTTAGTTTGACATGATTATGATCATCAGTAACGGTAACAATAATTTGACATAACTTATGATATCAATAAGGATACGATTAGGTGGTCATTATCGAGGGTAACCTTAGTTTGACATGATTATGATCATCAGTGACGGTAACAATAATTTGACATAACTTATGATATCAATAAGGATACGATTAGGTGGTCATTATCGAGGATAACCTTAGTTTGACATGACTGTGATCATCAGTGACGGTAACAATAGTTTGACATAACTTATGATATCAATAAGGATACGTTTAGGTGGTCATCATCGAGGGTAACCTTAGTTTGACATGATTTTGATCATCAGTGACGGTAACAATAATTTGACATAACTTATGATATCAATAAGGATACGTTTACGTGGTCATCATCGAGGGTAACCTTAGTTTGACATGACTTTGATCATCAGTGACGGTAACAATAATTTGACATAACTTATGATATCAATAAGGATACGTTTACGTGGTCATCATCGAGGATAACCTGAGTTTGACATAACTTATGATATCAATAAGGATACGTTTTGGTGGTCATTATCGAGGATAACCTGAGTTTGACATAACTTATGATATCAATAAGGATACGTTTAGGTGGTCATTATCGAGGGTAACCTTAATTTGACATTAGTTTGACCATCAGTGACGGTACCAATAATTTGACATAACTTTGAATATCAATAAGGGAAAGTTTAGATAGTTATCGTCGAGGGTAACCTTAGTTTGACATAACTTTGAATATCAATAAGCGTAAGTTAAGGTGGTCATCATTGAGGGTAACCTTAGTTTGACATGACTTTGATCATCAGTGACAGTTTCAATAGTTTGACATAACTTGTAATATTAATAGGGGTAAGTTTAGATGGTCATCATTGAGGTGGACCTTAATTTGACATGCCTTTAACTATCAGTAAGGCTAAGAAGCACCAATGGGGCATTCGAGTGTCAAAAGTCCGCAAGGGCAACGACGAAACCGGTTAACACGAACAAAAACAGCACGAAGAAAACACAAAACACAAAATCAACCGAACGGAAATCAACAACGCGAACTCAAGTCGTGACAATGGTGAACTCAGGTGCTCCGGAAGAGTAAGCGGTTCCTGCCTGCTATAACGCACTAAGTTTAACATGGAATTGGGCAAAAAAATATGAGATGAGGTGTTTTTAAACTATAACTACCACCAACATTGAAAAGAAAATAATATATGAGACGAGAAGTTAAACAAGAAAAAGATGAAATACTTAATATCTTAAATATGAATATCTCTGATAAATGGTTCATATATCTGTCACAGATTCCATGATAAATCTTCATGTTTTAAACATTGATTTTGTCATTTAAACAAAATCATATCAATAATAGTTAAAATACAATTAATAAAGTTCCTGGGTTGATATTAAGTATAATGATAATTGTCAACATGTTATTGTTTCTTATTGTTGGGTGTCGTAAGCTTGATGAATCACATCATTTACTACAAATCTCTCTTTTACGCATATATGGTGAGAAAATAACTTGAAAAGATATTTTTCTCCTTAAATTATACAACTTTCCTTATCACGGAAGAAGTAAAATGTTTGTCATCCCACAGTAAACTTGTTGATTAAATGAACTTAAAACTTGATGCCAACAATGGCGGAAAAACTATTTTGCTAAACTCTTAAATAACCTGCTGAAATTTACTAACTCACCAGTATGCAAAATCTGCCCAAAATCTACGCATCCCATTTTTGTTAAAAAATCACTATTTACTGTTTTGCAAACGCTTTTAAGCTCACATGGCCAAAGGTCATGTGAGCTTATGCCATAATTATGCGTCCGTCGTCGTCCGTCGTCGTCTGTTAACAATTTTTAAAAAAAACTTCTTCTCTGAAACCACTCTTTTAGTTCTACAAAAGTCTCCATAGGGTCGCATTTATCAGATAACCCCTTATAGGGGTTACAGCCCCTTAAAAGTTGAATAATAGTGATTTTTGCTTATTTAGAATCATTCTGGAACTATTGCAGATTGCTGAAACATTCAGGTCATTTAGCTTTACAAAAGACTTCATAGGGTTGACATGAGGACCAGGTGAGCGATTCAGGGTCCTGGGAGCCTGTTATTTGAGAATGGCACCAAAATTCATATGTGACTTTATTGCTTTATGCAAAAAATGGCTTAGTTCTGACTTGTTACAAGAACGCAAGCCCGTTTCGTTAATTCGGGTAGCATAAGTTATGTTACATCGGACATGCATTCTTTCATGAATTTACGGTTTTTTTAATATATTTTGCATATTTTCTTTTAAAAGAAGAATAGTGCACATATACTATTTTTAAAAGTTATGATTTCACAATTATAACCATTTGCAGGTTTAATAGCGAGGAGAGCTCGCAAGCGGGCACGAAGTGCCCGCTCGAGCGGAGAGCTTTACGGTATTTGTTTCCGCGAGAAATTTGCTAATGCTGATTTAGATTTTTTATGGTCCGGAAAGGGTTATTATTTTTAAAGGGCCGGAGTGAATGTTAAAATAATTTATAAGAAAAGAAATAATGCTTAAAAAAATAATAAATTGCACTTTTTACAAGAAAATAATTTTCTTAAATAAAATAATAAATACACATAAGCTGCTCGTTTCGTCTTGGTTATATGCACGTACGAAACTAACGTGTCTCGAAGCTAAATCGCCCCATACCATCTCGCCCCAAAATAAGCAAATGGAAATATTGGAAAATAAACAAAACATAGTGCCTTTTAGCTATGCTCGCATTTAGGCAATGCCTACTCCATATTATATTTATTGTATTGAAAGCCTATAAAAGGCATTTTTTCGACAGGAGCATGCGGTAATTATACATAGGCGACATATCGTGCGTAACGTCACTGAATTTAAAATATGAATTTCTGAAATAAATGGTTAACAAATCTGTCACAAATTCCGTGATAATTCTTCATGTTTAATCCATTGATTTTGTCATAAAAATTATATTATATCAATAATAGTTAAAATACATGTACAGTTAATAAAGTTCCTGGGTTGATATTAAGTATATAATATTTGTCCACATGTTATTTTTCCTTATTTATTGGTGTCGTAAGCATGGAGAATCACATCTTTTACAACAAATCTCTCTTTAACGAATGTATGGCGAGAAAATTATTTGAACATTTATCTTTCTTTTTCGTTGCTGTTAGTGTTATAGGGATATTTTTATTAATACATGAATATGGTGTTACGTCGAATTTTTATTCTGATCTAATCGTAAAAAAGTTAAATGATGAAGTCAAAGATCAAACTACTTTTACAAATATAAGTTTTGTACCAGCATCAATTACTAATCCAAAGGCAACGCCTGCTGTTGGTTTATCGTCCAATCAGAAATCATCTAACTTCAAACAAACACACTTGAAGACAGTAATCGATCTTGGTCGCCTTGGAAACCAGATGTTTGAATTTGCCGCCTTAATTGGCACGGCGTTTCGTCATAACTATACTCCGTTCCTACCAACCCGACACCAGTTGAATAGAGTGTTTGATTTAAAACAAGCTAAAGATATAACAATGACAAACGTAGCCACTGTCGGGGAAAGGAAAGCACTGGCATATAACTCCCAACTCAATACTTTAAGTCATGACAAAAATTGGACGTTGAGTGGATATTTTCAGTCCTGGAAATACTTTGAACATTGCAAATCTGAAATTATATCTTCGTTTAAATTCAAATCAAGCATAAAACGGAGAGCAATCGAGGTAATTAAAACCATTAGATCAAAAGATCGACCTCTTGTTAGTGTTCACATTAGACGAGGTGATAAATTAAACGCCAAGGATTTCCAACTAGGTAATAGTGTAGCAACACCCCAGTACGTGTGGAAAACGATGGCTTATTTTAGAAAGGTTACCAAGTCTCCTATATTCATAGTCGTTTCTGATGACCACAAGTGGTGCCAGACCTATATAAAAGGAAATGACGTCATTTATGCCGGAACAGGAAATATGGAAACAGATATAGCGATTCTCTCCCTTTGCAACCATAGCATCATATCTTCTGGAACATTTGGTTGGTGGGGTGCATACCTTGCCGGTGGAAAGACTGTGTACTTTAGCAATTTTCCCGTCAAAGGTAGTTGGCTTGCTTCAATTTATGTCCGAGATGATTATTATCCCTTGGCATGGGTTTGTATGGAATAACTGATGACAACAGAGATTTATATGTTTTGTTTAACATTCCAATAACATTCTTCTCTTCTTTATAGTGTCTATACAGCTATGATAAATGATCATTGTTCCTTTTTACCCTTTTTTTGTAGTTTTGTACTTTTCTGATGTTCGTCCCATATGCAATATACGTAGGTTCTATTCTTTAAGCTGGAAAGTCGGTGAAACCCACGAGCAACGGAAGGTGTCTGGAGACCTTGACACATTTGGGGTTCGAACTTACAGAGGTGTCGACTTAGCTGTCATTCAAATCCAGTGGTCATCTCATATTTGGAGGAATAACCTCTAATCAACAGCATTTAAATCAAAATATCGGTGTAAGGTAAACAAAAACAAAGTATCTAATGAGACTTACAAATGCACTTCTGTGCAAAATATTCAAAAATGAAAGCCAATCTGCACAGGTGGTAAAAATAATGATGGACATTTGACAGTTTTGGCATTGGCTACTTTTCATTCAATACTTTGGGTTTTTTGTCTTCCAATGTTTTTATTCATATGCTGCTGATGAGAGGTTACTCCTTGAAATATCGATATACAGCATAACCAAAATAACGGTTTTTATACCCGTTTTGGTAGTAAGGTGGCTCGAGACTTTTCTACTGAGCATCTTTTTACACTTATTTGTATTTTGTATAAAATTGAAAAACTAATTGGATATGTCAGACAAAAACTTTATATTATAATTCATTTGAACTAATTACGGGCAATTTTAATACAAAAAAGGTCACTGGGCGATAACCGTTGCTGGTGGACCAGAGGTCCCCGAGGGTAATCACAAACCTGGTCGTCAGACCTGTCTGACACGAATTCACCATTTAATTTCTAACATTTTTTATTGAAATTCCCGATTGTTGAATTCTAAATTGTTAAAAACACCAGGTTTCTTTCCTTGTACTGCACATGGTCGATGTCCTCGGTGCTGGATTTGGCTTACCTATTCGACATTTTTGGAATTGAGTACTTTTCATTCAATACTTTGGGTTTTTTTTGTCTTCCAATTTCTTTATTCAAATACTGCTGATGAGAGGTTACTCCTTGAAATATCGATATACAGCATAACCAAAATAACTGTTTTTATACCCGTTTTGGTATTAATTGTATTTTGAAATCACTTTGTCGATAACCGGTGCTGGTGGACCAGAGGTCCCCGAGGGTAATCAAAAGCATGGTCATCAGACCTGTCTGACACGAATTCACCATTTAATTTCTAATATTTGTTATGGAAATTCCCGATTGTTAAATTCTAAATTGTTTAAAACACCAGGTTTCTTTCCTTGTACTGCACATGGTCGATGTCTTTGGTGCTGGATTTGGCTTAACTATTCGACATTTTTTTGCATTGAGTACTTCTCATTCAATACTTTGGGTGTTTTGTCTTCCAATGTTTTTATTCAAATGCTGCTGATGAGAGGTTACTCCTTGAAATATCGATATACAGCATAACCAAAATAACTGTTTTTATACCCGTTTTGGTATTAATTGTATTTTGAAATCACCGGGTCGATAACAACTGTTGGTGGACCAGCGGTCCCCGAGGGTAATCACATCCCTGGTCGTCAGACCTGTCTGACACGAATTTACCATTTAATTTCTGATATTTTTATTGAAATTCCCGATTGTTAAATTCTAAATTGTTTAAAACACCAGGTTTCTTTCCTTGTACTGCACATGGTCGATGTCTTTGGTGCTGGATTTGGCTTAACTATTCGACATTTTTTGCATTGAGTACTTCTCATTCAATACTTTGGGTGTTTTGTCTTCCAATGTTTTTATTCAAATGCTGCTGATGAGAGGTTACTCCTTGAAATATCGATATACAGCATAACCAAAATAACTGTTTTTATACTCGTTTTGGTATTAATTGTATTTTGAAATCACCGGGTCGATAACAACTGTTGGTGGACCAGTGGTCCCCGAGGGAAATCACAAGCCTGGTCGTCAGACCTGTCTGACACGAATTCACCATTTAATTTCTGATATTTTTATTGAAATTTCCGATTGTTAAATTCTAAATTGTTTAAAACACCAGGTTTCTTTCCTTGTACTGCACATGGTCGATGTCCTCGGTGCTGGATTTGGCTTACCTATTCGACATTTTTTGCATTGAGTACTTTTCAATCAATACTTTTAAGTTTTGATCTTCCGATGTTTTGATTCAAATGATGCTGATGAGAGGTTCCTCCTTGAAATATCGTAGCATAAACAAAATTAGCTAAAACTGTCTAAGTATGTCATTTCAAGCAGTCAGGATTCAGTGCTATACATGAACCACACTATTGATCTCTAGTCAATTACCTCTTCATATTATTACAAAGCAGGACTTCCTCACCTGACTAATGGGTTTTTATAGTCGTGACTATAGGCTTAAGAGCCGCTGCAGCGACTTTTACCTGTAAAGATAAAGATTCGCTATGTACCATGGGTCGTCCAGCCCATAAAACACGACCGCCAGTGTTAGCTGCTCCAGAGTATCCTTTGTTGTCCATGGAGCAGGGCTCGTCTTCCACCACGGGGACGTACTGGTCGGAAATCTGGAAGACGACTTCCTCACAAGTATATATATACATAATATATATATATAACGTTTTCCTGTATATATATAATAACGTTTTCCTGTATATATATAATAACGTTTTCCTGTATATATATAATAACGTTTTCCTGTATATATATAATAACGTGTTCCTGTATATATAAATAATAACGTGTTCCTGTATATATATAATAACGTGTTCCTGTATATATATAATAACGTTTTCCTGTATATATATAATAACGTTTTCCTGTATATATATAATAACGTTTTCCTGTATATATATAAATATAATAACGTTTTCCTGTATATATATAATAACGTGTTCCTGTATATAATTGAGATGTTCAAACATAAAGTTCAGGATTTTAGACATACGTCACAGATCCTGATTGCGTAATTTATTATCATATCAGATTACAAGCGCTGATGAAGCTGGTCGGTCCAGCGAAATATCCGCAAATTCGATTATTAATTATTGTCTTTTGACTTTAATTATTATTTTATTTTAACATCATATTTGATGTTGTTGTGCACCATTTTAGAAGTTAATGTTTTCCTGTATATATATAATATCGTGTTCCAGTATATAATAACGTTTTCCTGTATATATATATATATATAATAACGTGTTCCTGTATATATAAATAATAACGTTTTCCTGTATATATATATAATAACGTTTTCCTGTATATATATATAATAACGTTTTCCTGTATATACATAATAACGTTTTCCTGTATATATATAATAACGTTTTCTTGTATATATATATATAATAACGTTTTCCTGTATATATATAATAACGTTTACCTGTATATATATATAATAACGTGGTCCTGTATATATATAATAACGTTTTCCTGTATATATATAATAACGTGTTTCTGTATATATATATATATAATAACGTGCTCCTGTATATATATCATAACGTGTTCCTGTATATATATAATAACGTTTTCCTGTATATATATATAATAACGTTTTCCTGTATATATATATATAATAACGTGTTCCTGTATATATAAATAATAACGTGTTCCTGTATATATATAATAACGTTTTCCTGTATATATATAATAACGTTTTCCTGTATATATAAATAATAACGTTTTCCTGTATATATATAATAACGTTTTCCTATATATATATAATAACGTTTTCCTGTATATATATAATAACGTGTTCCTGTATATATATAATAACGTTTTCTTGTATATATATATAATAACGTGTTCCTGTATATATAAATAATAACGTTTTCCTGTATATATATATAATATAACGTTTTCCTGTATATACATAATAACGTTTTCCTGTATATATATATAATAACGTTTTCCTGTATATATATATAATAACGTTTTCCTGTATATATATAATAACGTTTTCCTGTATATATATAATAACGTTTACCTGTATATATGTACACAGGCAAAATTTAGACATGCGTCTGACGTACGTTAATAAAAACGTGCGTCTGACGTAGTGCGTAAACGTACGTTAAACATACGTTTCTAACCGCTGTACGGTAAAGTTACGTCAAATTATTGTAAAAACATATGTCCGACGTACGTTTTTTAAACGTGCGGTAAACGTACGTTTACCATACGTCAGACATATAGTTTCCTTAAATGTATGAAGTTAGTAAGTTATTTATTTAGTGTGTATTATTATGAAATAAAAATATTGCCAAGATAAATTTTTAACGTGCGTCAGACGTACGCGGTTAGAAACGCCAATTTAATATGCGTCAGATGACATGCGTTTAACGTACGCCGCACGCACGTTAAACGCAGTCAACATTTTGCCTGTGTAATAACGTTTTCCTGTATAAATATAATAACGTTTTCCTGTATAAATATAATAACGTTTTCCTGTATATATATAATAACGTTTTCCTGTATATATATAATAACGTGTTCCTGTATATATATATAATAACGTGTTCCTGTATATATATCATAACGTGTTCCTGTATATATATAAAAACGTTTTCCTGTATATATAAATAATAACGTTTTCCTGTATATATATAATAACGTTTTCCTGTATATATATATAATAACGTGTTCCTGTATACATATAATAACGTGTTCCTGTATATATATAATATCGTGTTCCAGTATATATATATATAATAACGTTTTCCTGTATATATATAATAACGTGTTCCTGTATATATAAATAATAACGTTTTCCTGTATATACATAATAACGTTTTCCTGTATATATATAATAACGTTTTCTTGTATATATATATTTAATAACGTTTTCCTGTATATATATAATAACGTTTTCCTGTATATATATAATAACGTTTACCTGAATATATATAATAACGTGGTCCTGTATATATATAATAACGTTTTCCTGTATATATATAATAACGTGTTCCTGTATATATATATGATAACGTGTTCCTGTATATATATATCATAACGTGTTCCTGTATATATATAATAACGTTTTCCTGTATATATATATATAATAACGTTTTCCTGTATATATATATATATAATAACGTGTTCCTGTATATATAGATAATAACGTGTTCCTGTATATATATCATAACGTTTTCCTGTATATATATAATAACGTTTTCTTGTATATATAAATAATAACGTTTTCCTGTATATATATAATAACGTTTTCCTGTATATATATAATAACGTTTTCCTGTATATATATAATAACGTGTTCCTGTATATATATAACAACGTTTTCTTGTATATATATATAATAACGTGTTCCTGTATATATAAATAATAACGTTTTCCTGTATATATATATACACAATAACGTTTTCCTGTATATATATAATAACGTTTTCCTGTATATATATATAATAACGTTTTCCTATATATATATATAATAACGTTTTCCTGTATATATATAATAACGTTTTCCTGTATATATATAATAACGTTTACCTGTATATATGTACACAGGCAAAATTTAGACATGCGTCTGACGTATGTTAATAAAAACGTGCGTCTGACGTAGTGCGTAAACGTACGTTAAACATACGTTTCTAACCGCTGTACGGTAAAGGTACGTCAAATTATTGTAAAAACATATGTCCGACGTACGTTTTTTAAACGTGCGGTAAACGTACGTTTACCATACGTCAGACATATAGTTTCCTTAAATGTATGAAGTTAGTAAGTTATTTATTTAGTGTGTATTATTATGAAATAAAAATATTGCCAAGATAAATTTTTAACGTGCGTCAGACGTACGCGGTTAGAAACGCCAATTAAATATGCGTCAGATGACATGCGTTTAACGTACGCCACACGCACGTTAAACGCAGTCAACATTTTGCCTGTGTAATAACGTTTTCCTGTATAAATATAATAACGTTTTCCTGTATATATATAATAACGTTTTCCTGTATATATATAATAACGTTTTCCTGTATATATATAATAACGTTTTCCTGTATGTATATAATAACGTTTTATAGTAAACTGTCCGCCATCGTTGGTTTTCTTCGGGTACTCTTGTTTCTTCCATCATTAAAACTGACAACCCAGCATGGCATAGTTACATCGAAAAGGGAGTAAAAGCCTAACACACATACTTAGGGTAACACTGGGTTAAAGTGACTTTGAGGATAAACTCGGCAGCATCACTTTGACCAGCATAAACCAATTATGAGTTGATCCATTCCGCATATTTTCTGGGTTTTTTTTTGACAATCGAGGTAAAACTTGAAGTCAAGAAATATTGGAGCAATAAAGGTCCAACGTCAAGACAATTTTCAGGAAAAGCAAAAAGTTTAATAGCCTTGTACGTCAATATTTATTTGTTTGAAATATAAGAAAAAATATATTTCCAACAGATAGCAGCCAAGAATCGAATACAGGTATTAATCAATTCATTTGGAACAAAATTGAAACATTTTTGTTATCGCAAATGGGGGTTGAATGGTGGATATAATATAACCCGCGATCCTAATATTCAGAGTAACCTAAGTTTGCGATGATTTTGGCAATCAGTGACGGTACCAATAGTTTGACATAACTTTAATATCAATAATATGACATGTCTTTGACCGTCATTGAGGGTAAATAAAGTTAATAACAAAATTACCGACCTTGGAGAATCAATCTAAAACGTCCATAAGACTAGACAAAACAAAGAAGACATAACCTTAGTTTAATATGCCTTTTACAATCAGTGTGACGGTATCAATTATTTGACGTAACTTTGAATATCAGTAAGTGTCAGTTTTAATAGGTTGACATGACTTTGACCATCGCTAAGCCTAACGACAGTGTAACATGGAGTTGGGCAAAATATATGAGACGAGGTTTTTGTCTCGCCTGCGACGAATAGTCGCAAAAGGCGAGACATAGGTAGTACTTTCCGGCGGCGGCGGCGGCGTCGTAAACTTTTCTGTAAGACTTTTGTGGACAATGATTTGCTTGAAAAGTATAATAGCTATGCATCTGATATTTAATATACAGACAGTTCAGGTTATGGTCAATGCAACTGTCACCATGCCGTGTGATCCTGACCCCATTTTCACGCTCCAGTGACTCTGTGAACGTATGTCTTATTTCAGGCCGTAAACGTTTTTGTAAGACTTTTGTGGACGATAAATTGCTGAAAAAGTATATTAGCTAGGCATCTGATATTTTTTATACAGACAGTTGAGGTTATGGTCTACGCAACTGTCACCATACCATGTGGCCCTGACCCCATTTTTACGCTCCAGTGACTCTGTCAACTTAGGTCTTTTTTCAGGCCGAAATCATTTTTATAAGACTTTTGTGGACGATGATTTGCTAAAAAAGTATAATAGCTAGGCATCTGATATTAGGTATACAGACAGTTGAGGTTATTGTCTACGCAATCGTCACCATGCCATGTGACCTTGACCCCATTTTCACGCTCCAGTGACTCTTTGAACTTAGGTCTTTTTTCAGGCCAAAAACTTTTTTGTAATACTTGTGTGGACAATGATTTGCTTGAAAAGTATAATAGCTTAGGCATCTGATATTGGGTATACAGACACTTTTTGTGTTTATATCAAGAAATGAAAGCTTCGATGGCCTCTTCGATAGTTGATTTTAGTGATGGTGCCGGCAGGCGAGACATACCTTTAGTGGCCACACTTGTTTAAAACTATTACTACCACCAGTATTGAAAAACAAATATGATACGAGACGAGAAGCTCAACAAGAAAACCAAAACAAAATGAAATACGTAAAATATCAAATATGAATAATTCAAATAAATGGCACACAAATCTGTAACAAATTCCGTGATACATCCTCATGTTTAATACATTTATTATGCTTTATCAATAATAGCTAAAATACAGTTAATAAAGTTCTGGGGTTGATATTAAGTATAATGATTATTATCAGCATGTTATTGTTTCTTATTGTTTTGTGTCGTAAGCATGGAGAATCACGTCTTTCACAACAAATCCCTCTTTTACTCATGTATGGTGAGAAAATTACTTGAAGATTTGTCTTTCTTTTTCGTTGCTGTTATTGTTATAGGGATGTTTCTATTGTCATAGTGGGAATTTTAACTTTTTTACTCAAATAGTCGGGACTGTTTAATTAGGAAAAAATCATGTCATTCACGTCAAGTAGAGATTTGTTAATTACTTAATCTTATGTCAAATTTACTTTTGATCTATTGTACTCATTTAATTCAATAAGATAACTTGCAATTAGGCGAATAGTGTCACATATTTGAAGATAAATAGAGACTGTTTGAGCATTAAGGACACTTCGGATTTTCCAAGCAAAACGATACGGACTTCCCGTTACGAACTTTATACATACGGATTCACCGTTAGCGAGGACTTTTGTGAAATTGGACATTCCATTTGTGTACCTTATTGTTATTGTTGTATTTACTTCTATGAAAATAATTATTATTTGAACTTTATATATATAATTGTTATTATTGCGAGTTTTTCCCATCTCAAGTAAAGAAGCCGAAAATCTCTTTACGAAAATTGGTGGAGAACCCGGGCAACTTGTCATCAGCAAGATCGATCGGCAAGCTGCGTAGCAAGATCTCGGTACCTACTAAGAAGATCATGGAGTTTTGATTTCCAAGGAGACCAGATTCCGGCACATATTTCAAATTCGGATACACGATGTGGAACCCACAGTCACGGCGCACTACAGGAACACTACCAGTAAGTTACCATGACCGTACAACTGAATTACGATGCTTCAAATGCGGACAAAAAGGACACTTTCGAAAACAGTGCGACTCCTTCACAAGAAGACAAAAATCGGAGAAACAGCTGAAAAGAGATCAGTTGCGATTCCAGGAATTTATCCGGAAGAAAACATGTGAAAGTTTTCCGTATTACGAAATGTCAAAATTTACTTTTGATCTATTGTACTCATTTTAATTCAATTAGATAATTTGCAATTAGGCGAATAGTGTCACATATTTGAAGATAAATAGGGACTGTTTGAGCATTAAGGACACTTCGGATTTTCCAAGCAAAACGATACGGACTTCCCGTTACGAACTTTATACATACGGATTTACCGTTAGCGAGGACTTTTGTGAAATTGGACATTCCATTTGTGTACTTTATTTTTATTGTTGTATTTACTTCTATGAAAATAATTATTATTTGAACTTTATATATATAATTGTTATTATTGCATCTCAAGTAAAGAAGCCGAAAATCTCTTTAAGAAAATTGGTGGAGAACCCGGGCAACTTGTCATTAGCAAGATCGATCGGCAAGCTGCGTAGCAAGATCTCGGTACCTACTAAGATGATCATGGAGTTTGGATTTCCAAGGAGACCAGATTCCGGCACATATTTCAAATTCGGATACACGATGTGGAACCCACAGTCACGGCGCACTACAGGAACACTACCAGTAAGTTACCATAACCGTACAACTGAATTACGATGCTTCAAATGCGGACAAAAAGGACACTTTCGAAAACAGTGCGACTCCTACACAAGAAGACAAAAATCGTAGAAACAGCTGAAAAGAGATCAGTTGCGATTCCAGGAATTTATCCGGAAGAAAACATGTGAAAGTTTTCCGTATTACGAAATGTCAGATTCGGAATTTAAACACCAACATAGAAGATATAGTCCAGGTTTGAGGTTAGAAAACCATTATTTACGAGGACAATGTGACGACTTATCAGATGAATTGGGCACCGTCGAACAACGCGAGTACAACTTAAGGGACGAAGTTAAGGACTTAAAGCAAAACTTAGAAGAACTGACAAACAAGGAATCTAAAATATCTGCCATTTTTGAAGCAAGTGATCAACGAATAAAACAGATGAAAATTTCTAGAAACCAAAAGAACATAGAACGATATGTTGCAGGATTAGAACAAAAGCTAATAGAAGAATCGTCACTAGTAACTTCACTCACGAGTGAAATGAAACGAAAATCGGAAGAGTGGAAACAACAAAAAGACGAATATGATTATCAAATAAAGGGTTGGCGACGATCGTATTACGAGTGGGTGACAAAAACAAACTATTACAGAGACCTCGTGGAAAGGAAGCGGAAGAATCAGGCAGTCGAACCCATCATATGCAACGTATATTGTGCCTCTTGCAGGGAACCCCGTTCTAATACTTTTCCCTAAATATCGGACTCTGAGACAGAGTCCAGCCGTAGCAGGGGGAAGTTGTCATAGTGGGAATTTTAACTTTTTTACTCAAAGAGTCGGGACTGTTTAATTAGGAAAAAATCATGTCATTTCACGTCAAGTAGAGATTTGTTAATTACTTAATCTTATGTCAAATTTACTTTTGATCTATTGTACTCATTTTAATTCAATTAGAAAAAGCAGGTACTGATCCATTTACTCCTTCTTACAGGCTTACTAGCATTATTTGCGACGTTGCTCTTTTCCGTCTTTTTAAGCCTGTAAGAAGTGAGCCTCTTACTACTGAGGATAGGAAATTTCTCCATATTCCATTTAAGAACAAAGGGATAGATGCTATAAACATTAGCAATATTTTAAATCGTAAGGAAGTTACATCTCAAATTCCTCAATATTTCAAAAATCAGTCAACACCAATTGTTTCCTACCGCTACACTAAAACCATAAGTAGTAAACTTTTCAACCACAAAAAGGCATTGCAGGACCTAAACATTGAAGAATATCTAAAGTCCCCTCTGACATGTGATTGCTATGCTTCTCCCTTTGTCTATGGTCCATCTGGTCATGTCATCACGGGTGATCTTAAGATAATTGAAAATGATTTATTACGGAATGTGATTTCCCATAGACCTAAATTCAGGGAACCACAACGTATAAATTGGAAAATGATTTATTACGGAATGTGATTTCCCATGGACCTAAATTCAGGGAACCACAACGTATAAATTGGAATCACAACTTTAAGATCATCATGGACGCTGTGGAGGACTATGCTAGAGCCTGGATAAAGAGGGAAAAGGACCAAGAACAAGAGCTTGAATCACTGTCGGACTGGGTAAGGACTATCCGATCTCTTGTACGAAGCCGAATAGACAAACTTCGCAAATGTGTGAACCCCCGGCCTTCTTCTGTATTTAGAGATCGTGAAGCTCTCAATTGTCTCTCTTCCTTACATGACAGGTATGTTGTCACGCCAGCAGACAAGGCTTCCAATAATATAGTTTTTGTATGTAAAGCACATTATTACAATTGTCTAATAAAAGAACTAGGCATTGATGGTAATACTTCCGCTAGTGCTACATACACACGGACAACATTTAACAAAGATGAAATCATAGCCAACCATAGCTCTTTTATGTCCTCTTTCAATATTCCAATGAAAGAGGAACATAAAGAGTTACCATATTTGTACTGGATACCTAAACTTCACAAAAATCCGTACAAAGAAAGGTATATAGCTGGATCTTCATCATGTTCAACTACAGAGCTGTCCGTTCATTTAACTAAAATCTTGTCTGTTGTCAAAGAAGGTCAACAAGCATACTGCGACACTATTTATAATCGTAGTGGAATTAACCATATGTGGATTTTGAAAAACTCAAAAGATTTGTTAGATCATTTTAAATCTAGATCATTTTCTGAGGTTCACTCTTTGAAAACATTCGATTTTTCAACTTTATACACTACCTTGCCACACGAAAAACTAAAATGTCGCCTGAAAAAACTTCTCGAAAAAGCCTTTTCAAACTCAAGGAATTTTGTTGTTTTGGGTTATAATTCTACATTCTTTTCCAAAACATCTTTCAAAGATAAAATTTGTTACACACTGGAACAAGTTTGCAGTATGCTTGATTTCCTCATTGACAACATATTTGTCACCTTCGGAGGAGAGATTTTTCAACAACAAATCGGCATTCCAATGGGCACAAACTGTGCTCCTCTCCTCGCCGATTTGTTTTTATACTCTTACGAGACTGAATTTCTTCAGGGACTCGTAAAGAACAAGAAGATGAAAGAGGCAAGGTCATTTAATCTTACATTCAGATATATTGACGATGTCCTTTCTATCAATAACACTTCATTTGGTAGTTGGATTCCTTCAATATATCCTCCGGAATTGGAGATTAAAGAGACCACCGAATCTAATTGCTTCACGTCTTTCTTGGATTTGCACCTCGAATTTGACCCAGGTGTCATCTCAGTACAAAAATTTACGATAAACGAGACGATTTTAATTTTCAAATTATTAATTTTCCTAATCTACAGAGCAATATACCTACTTCTCCTGCATACGGTGTTTATATTTCTCAACTTATTCGATATGCCAGAGCTTGCACACATTTCACAGATTTTTTGATCAGACACCGGTTTCTTCGTGACCGACTTTTGAAGCAGGGCTATAAGAAAATACGACTCATACGATCACTAAAAAAATTCTTTCTTCGTTATCAGCCACTAGAAGAAAAGTTCAAAATTGAGTTAAAAGATATGATAGTTAATTGTTTTAATTAGTGTTTGACTGGTGTGCTGTACTGAGACGATCACCTCAATATCCCTATTGTGTCTCACAACTATGTTGTGTTCTATGGTCATTACCGGATCCTAAGATCGCAATGGAAGAGGGAGGTTTGGCGCCATAAAACCTGGTTTAACCCACCATTTCGTTTGAAATGCCTGTACCAAGTCAGGACCATTGCGATCCACCAGTTCTCCGGTATGACTGATTCGTTTTTGTCATTTTCTCTGGACTATGAGATTGATCATTCAAGTTCGGTAGTTTTGTTATTACCTTTATTTACTACAACCAAGCCAATGTCGCTGCCGGTGGAGTGAAAATTACCCGAGGGCATTGCAACTTGGTAGCTTTTTTAGCAATCATGAAAAATTACAAAATTCAGAACTCGATGCCGGCTAGGACGTCTCCCGGATTACCAAGGTCCTCTTTTGCTACCTCTAGGAACAAGGTAGCAAATGAAGTTGTTGTTCCTATGATTATCCTTAAGGATACCACCAATTTGACTTTTGTTCAGCCAGAGGGTAACTATTATTTCAAAACATCAGATTCATTTCAAATTATCAAACCATGTTCTATTAAACTCAATGACGTTCTAAAATCATCCCCTATTCCTACTATTTCGACATGCAGATCTAAAACCGGCAAAAAATCAACTTGCAAGACCTGTGATATGCTAATTATTTCTCCTGAATTTACCAGTAACTTAAACGGCAAAGTTTACCAAACCCTTTCTCACGACCCTCTGGACTGTTCTACCGGAAATGTCATTTACGGAATTGAGTATACTTTATGTGGACTGTTGTATGTCGGTGAAACCAAAAATTCATTGCGTTCTCGCATGAATGGTCATAGGTATGACACAAAAAATTCTGATTATCGGGTTTTGTATAACCACTTTAATCAACCTAACCATGACCAATGTTTGAACATGAAAGTCCGGTTTATCGAAAAGATTTACCACGACACCAACAGTCCAAATCTTAGTACACCTCACCGTAAAAAACGAGAGCTTCACTGGATAAAAACTTTAGGTACTGCAATGCCTTATGGATGTAATGATAACATCAAAGGAGTAGGAAATCTTTCTAGCCCTCAATGTAGTGAGGCGAATGTTATGAAACTGTTTGACCCTAATGGTAGACACAAACGTAGTCATGGTCACAAACGATACAAACCAAGATCTGGTGCCAGTCAAACTGACAACAGATCTCTTTCAGACACGTTTGATGGTCTGGTTACAAGTCTACAACAACCATTGGGAGTCCATCATGTTCGTACCATTCTCTATTCACTACGAGTCACGAAACTTAAAGACCTACGTGATCTTGGGTTAGAAAAAGCAGGTACTGATCCATTTACTCCTTCTTACAGGCTTACTAGCATTATTTGCGACGTTGCTCTTTTCCGTCTTTTTAAGCCTGTAAGAAGTGAGCCTCTTACTACTGAGGATAGGAAATTTCTCCATATTCCATTTAAGAACAAAGGGATAGATGCTATAAACATTAGCAATATTTTAAATCGTAAGGAAGTTACATCTCAAATTCCTCAATATTTCAAAAATCAGTCAACACCAATTGTTTCCTACCGCTATACTAAAACCATAAGTAGTAAAATTTTCAACCACAAAAAGGCATTGCAGGACCTGAACATTGAAGAATATCTAAAGTCCCCTCTGACATGTGATTGCTATGCTTCTCCCTTTGTCTATGGTCCATCTGGTCATGTCATCACGGGTGATCTTAAGATAATTGAAAATGATTTATTACGGAATGTGATTTCCCATAGACCTAAATTCAGGGAACCACAACGTATAAATTGGAATCACAACTTTAAGATCATCATGGACGCTGTGGAGGACTATGCTAGAGCCTTGATAAAGAGGGAAAAGGACCAAGAACCAGAGCTTGAATCACTGTCGGACTGGGTAAGGACTATCCGATCTCTTGTACGAAGCCGAATAGACAAACTTCGCAAATGTGTGAACCCCCGGCCTTCTTCTGTATTTAGAGATCGTGAAGCTCTCAATTGTCTCTCTTCCTTACATGACAGGTATGTTGTCACGCCAGCAGACAAGGCTTCCAATAATATAGTTTTTGTATGTAAAGCACATTATTACAATTGTCTAATAAAAGAACTAGGCATTGATTGTAATACTTCCGCTAGTGCTACATACACACGGACTACATTTAACAAAGATGAAATCATAGCCAACCATAGCTCTTTTATGTCCTCTTTCAATATTCCAATGAAAGAGGAACATAAAGAGTTACCATATTTGTACTGGATACCTAAATTTCACAAAGATCCGTACAAAGAAAGGTATATAGCTGGATCTTCATCATGTTCAACTACAGAGCTGTCCGTTCATTTAACTAAAATCTTGTCTGTTGTCAAAGAAGTTCAACAAGCATACTGCGACACTATTTATTATCGTAGTGGAATTAACCATATGTGGATTTTGAAAAACTCAAAAGATTTGTTAGATCATTTTAAATCTAGATCATTTTCTGAGGTTCACTCTTTGAAAACATTCGATTTTTCAACTTTATACACTACCTTGCCACACGAAAAACTAAAATGTCGCCTGAAAAAACTTCTCGAAAAAGCCTTTTCAAACTCAAGGAATTTTGTTGTTTTGGGTTATAATTCTACATTCTTTTCCAAAACATCTTTCAAAGATAAAATTTGTTACACACTGGAACAAGTTTGCAGTATGCTTGATTTCCTCATTGACAACATATTTGTCACCTTCGGAGGAGAGATTTTTCAACAACAAATCGGCATTCCAATGGGCACAAACTGTGCTCCTCTCCTCGCCGATTTGTTTTTATACTCTTACGAGACTGAATTTCTTCAGGGACTCGTAAAGAACAAGAAGATGAAAGAGGCAAGGTCATTTAATCTTACATTCAGATATATTGACGATGTCCTTTCTATCAATAACACTTCATTTGGTAGTTGGATTCCTTCAATATATCCTCCGGAATTGGAGATTAAAGAGACCACCGAATCTAATTGCTTCACGTCTTTCTTGGATTTGCACCTCGAATTTGACCCAGGTGGTCATCTCAGTACAAAAATTTACGATAAACGAGACGATTTTAATTTTCAAATTATTAATTTTCCTAATCTACAGAGCAATATACCTACTTCTCCTGCATACGGTGTTTATATTTCTCAACTTATTCGATATGCCAGAGCTTGCACACATTTCACAGATTTTTTGATCAGACACCGGTTTCTTCGTGACCGACTTTTGAAGCAGGGCTATAAGAAAATACGACTCATACGATCACTAAAAAAATTCTTTCTTCGTTATCAGCCACTAGTAGAAAAGTTCAAAATTGAGTTAAAAGATATGATAGTTAATTGTTTTAATTAGTGTTTTACTGGTGTGCTGTACTGAGATGATCACCTCAATATCCCTATTGTGTCTCACAACTATGTTGTGTTCTATGGTCATTACCGGATCCTAAGATCGCAATGGAAGAGGGAGGTTTGGCGCCATAAAACCTGGTTTAACCCACCATTTCGTTTGAAATGCCTGTACCAAGTCAGGACCATTGCGATCCACCAGTTCTCCGGTATGACTGATTCGTTTTTGTCATTTTCTCTGGACTATGAGATTGATCATTCAAGTTCGGTAGTTTTGTTATTACCTTTATTTACTACAACCAAGCCAATGTCGCTGCCGGTGGAGTGAAAATTACCCGAGGGCATTGCAACTTGGTAGCTTTTTTAGCAATCATGAAAAATTACAAAATTCAGAACTCGATGCCGGCTAGGACGTCTCCCGGATTACCAAGGTCCTCTTTTGCTACCTCTAGGAACAAGGTAGCAAATGAAGTTGTTGTTCCTATGATTATCCTTAAGGATACCACCAATTTGACTTTTGTTCAGCCAGAGGGTAACTATTATTTCAAAACATCAGATTCATTTCAAATTATCAAACCATGTTCTATTAAACTCAATGACGTTCTAAAATCATCCCCTATTCCTACTATTTCGACATGCAGATCTAAAACCGGCAAAAAATCAACTTGCAAGACCTGTGATATGCTAATTATTTCTCCTGAATTTACCAGTAACTTAAACGGCAAAGTTTACCAAACCCTTTCTCACGACCCTCTGGACTGTTCTACCGGAAATGTCATTTACGGAATTGAGTGTACTTTATATGGACTGTTGTATGTCGGTGAAACCAAAAATTCATTGCGTTCTCGCATGAATGGTCATAGGTATGAAACAAAAAATTCTGATTATCGGGTTTTGTATAACCACTTTAATCAACCTAACCATGACCAATGTTTGAACATGAAAGTCCGGTTTATCGAAAAGATTTACCACGACACCAACAGTCCAAATCTTAGTACACCTCACCGTAAAAAACGAGAGCTTCACTGGATAAAAACTTTAGGTACTGCAATGCCTTATGGAAGTAATGATAACATCAAAGGAGTAGGAAATCTTTCTAGCCCTCAATGTAGTGAGGTGAATGTTATGAAACTGTTTGACCCTAATGGTAGACACAAACGTAGTCATGGTCACAAACGATACAAACCAAGATCTGGTGCCAGTCAAACTGACAACAGATCTCTTTCAGACACGTTTGATGATCTGGTTACAAGTCTACAAAAACCATTGGGAGCCCATCATGTTCGTACCATTCTCTATTCATTACGAGTCACGAAACTTAAAGACCTACGTGATCTTGGGTTAGAAAAAGCAGGTACTGATCCATTTACTCCTTCTTACAGGCTTACTAGCATTATTTGCGACGTTGCTCTTTTCCGTCTTTTTAAGCCTGTAAGAAGTGAGCCTCTTACTACTGAGGATAGGAAATTTCTCCATATTCCATTTAAGAACAAAGGGATAGATGCTATAAACATTAGCAATATTTTAAATCGTAAGGAAGTTACATCTCAAATTCCTCAATATTTAAAAAATCAGTCAACACCAATTGTTTCCTACCGCTACACTAAAACCATAAGTAGTAAAATTTTCAACCACAAAAAGGCATTGCAGTACCTAAACATTGAAGAATATCTAAAGTCCCCTCTGACATGTGATTGCTATGCTTCTCCCTTTGTCTATGGTCCATCTGGTCATGTCATCACGGGTGATCTTACGATAATTGAAAATGATTTATTACGGAATGTGATTTCCCATGGACCTAAATTCAGGGAACCACAACGTATAAATTGGAATCACAACTTTAAGATCATCATGGACGCTGTGGAGGACTATGCTAGAGCCTGGATAAAGAGGGAAAAGGACCAAGAACCAGAGCTTGAATCACTGTCGGACTGGGTAAGGACTATCCGATCTCTTGTACGAAGCCGAATAGACAAACTTCGCAAATGTGTGAACCCCCGGCCTTCTTCTGTATTTAGAGATCGTGAAGCTCTCAATTGCTTCTCTTCCTTACATGACAGGTATGTTGTCACGCCAGCAGACAAGGCTTCCAATAATATAGTTTTTGTATGTAAAGCACATTATTACAATTGTCTAATAAAAGAACTAGGCATTGATGGTAATACTTCCGCTAATGCTACATACACACGGACTACATTTAACAAAGATGAAATCATAGCCAACCATAGCTCTTTTATGTCCTCTTTCAATATTCCAATGAAAGAGGAACATAAAGAGTTACCACATTTGTACTGGATACCTAAACTTCACAAAAATCCGTACAAAGAAAGGTATATAGCTGGATCTTCATCATGTTCAACTACAGAGCTGTCCGTTCATTTAACTAAAATCTTGTCTTTTGTCAAAGAAGGTCAACAAGCATACTGCGACACTATTTATAATCGTAGTGGAATTAACCATATGTGGATTTTGAAAAACTCAAAAGATTTGTTAGATCATTTTAAATCTAGATCATTTTCTGAGGTTCACTCTTTGAAAACATTCGATTTTTCAACTTTATACACTACCTTGCCACCTAAAAACTAAAATGTCGCCTGAAAAACTTCTCGAAAAAGCCTTTTCAAACTCAAGGAATTTTGTTGTTTTGGGTTATAATTCTACATTCTTTTCCAAAACATCTTTCAAAGATAAAATTTGTTACACACTGGAACAAGTTTGCAGTATGCTTGATTTCCTCATTGACAACATATTTGTCACCTTCAGAGGAGAGATTTTTCAACAACAAATCGGCATTCCAATGGGCACAAACTGTGCTCCTCTCCTCGCCGATTTGTTTTTATACTCTTACGAGACTGAATTTCTTCAGGGACTTGTAAAGAACAAGAAGATGAAAGAGGCAAGGTCATTTAATCTTACATTCAGATATATTGACGATGTCCTTTCTATCAATAACACTTCATTTGGTAGTTGGATTCCTTCAATATATCCTCCGGAATTGGAGATTAAAGAGACCACCGAATCTAATTGCTTCACGTCTTTCTTGGATTTGCACCTCGAATTTGACCCAGGTGGTCATCTCAGTACAAAAATTTACGATAAACGAGACGATTTTAATTTTCAAATTATTAATTTTCCTAATCTACAGAGCAATATACCTACTTCTCCTGCATACGGTGTTTATATTTCTCAACTTATTCGATATGCCAGAGCTTGCACACATTTCACAGATTTTTTGATCAGACACCGGTTTCTTCGTGACCGACTTTTGAAGCAGGGCTATAAGAAAATACGACTCATACGATCACTAAAAAAATTCTTTCTTCGTTATCAGCCACTAGTAGAAAAGTTCAAAATTGAGTTAAAAGATATGATAGTTAATTGTTTTAATTAGTGTTTGACTGGTGTGCTGTACTGAGATGATCACCTCAATATCCCTATTGTGTCTCACAACTATGTTGTGTTCTATGGTCATTACCGGATCCTAAGATCGCAATGGAAGAGGGAGGTTTGGCGCCATAAAACCTGGTTTAACCCACCATTTCGTTTGAAATGCCTGTACCAAGTCAGGACCATTGCGATCCACCAGTTCTCCGGTATGACTGATTCGTTTTTGTCATTTTCTCTGGACTATGAGATTGATCATTCAAGTTCGGTAGTTTTGTTATTACCTTTATTTACTACAACCAAGCCAATGTCGCTGCCGGTGGAGTGAAAATTGCCCGAGGGCATTGCAACTTGGTAGCTTTTTTAGCAATCATGAAAAATTACAAAATTCAGAACTCGATGCCGGCTAGAACGTCTCCCGGATTACCAAGGTCCTCTTTTGCTACCTCTAGGAACAAGGTAGCAAATGAAGTTGTTGTTCCTATGATTATCCTTAAGGATACCACCAATTTGACTTTTGTTCAGCCAGAGGGTAACTATTATTTCAAAACATCAGATTCATTTCAAATTATCAAACCATGTTCTATTAAACTCAATGACGTTCTAAAATCATCCCCTATTCCTACTATTTCGACATGCAGATCTAAAACCGGCAAAAAATCAACTTGCAAGACCTGTGATATGCTAATTATTTCTCCTGAATTTACCAGTAACTTAAACGGCAAAGTTTACCAAACCCTTTCTCACGACCCTCTGGACTGTTCTACCGGAAATGTCATTTACGGAATTGAGTGTACTTTATATGGACTGTTGTATGTCGGTGAAACCAAAAATTCATTGCGTTCTCGCATGAATGGTCATAGGTATGAAACAAAAAATTCTGATTATCGGGTTTTGTATAACCACTTTAATCAACCTAACCATGACCAATGTTTGAACATGAAAGTCCGGTTTATCGAAAAGATTTACCACGACACCAACAGTCCAAATCTTAGTACACCTCACCGTTAAAAACGAGAGCTTCACTGGATAAAAACTTTAGGTACTGCAATGCCTTATGGAAGTAATGATAACATCAAAGGAGTAGGAAATCTTTCTAGCCCTCAATGTAGTGAGGTGAATGTTATGAAACTGTTTGACCCTAATGGTAGACACAAACGTAGTCATGGTCACAAACGATACAAACCAAGATCTGGTGCCAGTCAAACTGACAACAGATCTCTTTCAGACACGTTTGATGATCTGGTTACAAGTCTACAACAACCATTGGGAGTCCATCATGTTCGTACCATTCTCTATTCACTACGAGTCACGAAACTTAAAGACCTACGTGATCTTGGGTTAGAAAAAGCAGGTACTGATCCATTTACTCCTTCTTACAGGCTTACTAGCATTATTTGCGACGTTGCTCTTTTCCGTCTTTTTAAGCCTGTAAGAAGTGAGCCTCTTACTACTGAGGATAGGAAATTTCTCCATATTCCATTTAAGAACAAAGGGATAGATGCTATAAACATTAGCAATATTTTAAATCGTAAGGAAGTTACATCTCAAATTCCTCAATATTTCAAAAATCAGTCAACACCAATTGTTTCCTACCGCTACACTAAAACCATAAGTAGTAAAATTTTCAACCACAAAAAGGCATTGCAGGACCTAAACATTGAAGAATATCTAAAGTCCCCTCTGACATGTGATTGCTATGCTTCTCCCTTTGTCTATGGTCCATCTGGTCATGTCATCACGGGTGATCTTAAGATAATTGAAAATGATTTATTACGGAATGTGATTTCCCATGGACCTAAATTCAGGGAACCACAACGTATAAATTGGAATCACAACTTTAAGATCATCATGGACGCTGTGGAGGACTATGCTAGAGCCTGGATAAAGAGGGAAAAGGACCAAGAACCAGAGCTTGAATCACTGTCGGACTGGGTAAGGACTATCCGATCTCTTGTACGAAGCCGAATAGACAAACTTCGCAAATGTGTGAACCCCCGGCCTTCTTCTGTATTTAGAGATCGTGAAGCTCTCAATTGTCTCTCTTCCTTACATGACAGGTATGTTGTCACGCCAGCAGACAAGGCTTCCAATAATATAGTTTTTGTATGTAAAGCACATTATTACAATTGTCTAATAAAAGAACTAGGCATTGATGGTAATACTTCCGCTAGTGCTTCATACACACGGACTACATTTAACAAAGATTAAATCATAGCCAACCATAGCTCTTTTATGTCCTCTTTCAATATTCCAATGAAAGAGGAACATAAAGAGTTACCATATTTGTACTGGATACCTAAACTTCACAAAAATCCGTACAAAGAAAGGTATATAGCTGGATCTTCATCATGTTCAACTACAGAGCTGTCCGTTCATTTAACTAAAATCTTGTCTGTTGTCAAAGAAGGTCAACAAGCATACTGCGACACTATTTATAATTGTAGTGGAATTAACCATATGTGGATTTTGAAAAAACTCAAAAGATTTGTTAGATCATTTTAAATCTAGATCATTTTCTGAGGTTCACTCTTTGAAAACATTCGATTTTTCAACTTTATACACTACCTTGCCACACGAAAAACTAAAATGTCGCCTGAAAAAACTTCTCGAAAAAGCCTTTTCAAACTCATTGGAATTTTGTTGTTTTGGGTTATAATTCTACATTCTTTTCCAAAACATCTTTCAAAGATAAAATTTGTTACACACTGGAACAAGTTTGCAGTATGCTTGATTTCCTCATTGACAACATATTTGTCACCTTCGGAGGAGAGATTTTTCAACAACAAATCGGCATTCCATTGGGCAAAAACTGTGCTCCTCTCCTCGCCGATTTGTTTTTATACTCTTACGAGACTGAATTTCTTCAGGGACTCGTAAAGAACAAGAAGATGAAAGAGGCAAGGTCATTTAATCTTACATTCAGATATATTGACGATGCCCTTTCTATCAATAACACTTATTTTGGTAGTTGGATTCCTTCAATATATCCTCCGGAATTGGAGATTAAAGAGACCACCGAATCTAATTGCTTCACGTCTTTCTTGGATTTGCACCTCGAATTTGACCCAGGTGGTCATCTCAGTACAAAAATTTACGATAAACGAGACGATTTTAATTTTCAAATTATTAATTTTCCTAATCTACAGAGCAATATACCTACTTCTCCTGCATACGGTGTTTATATTTCTCAACTTATTCGATATGCCAGAGCTTGCACACATTTCACAGATTTTTTGATGAAGCAAAAGATCAAACAACTTGTTCAAGTATAAGTTTAGTACAAGCATCAATTACTAATCCAAAGACAACGCATGCTGTTGGTTTATCGTCCAATCAGAAATCATCTAACTTCAAACAAACACACTTGATGACAATAACCGATCTTGGTCGCCTTGGAAACCAGATGTTTGAAATTGTCGCCTTAGTTGGCACGGCATGTCGACATAACCCCGAACTTAGATTGTCCAAATCCCGGAATCCCGAGCTTAAATATGGCCAATCCCGGTGTCCCGAAAAAGGTCCTACCCCCTCTATACTCCTTTCTTACCTACCCGACATCGTTTGAATAGAGTGTTTGATTTAAACAAGCTAAAGATATTATCGGTGAAAGCAATGGCCTATAACTCTCAATTTGATTTTTCAAATCATGACATAACTTGGACATTGAATGATACTATCGGTGAAAGCAAAGCAATGGCCTATAACTCTCAATTTGATTTTTCAAATAATGACAAAAATTGGACATTGAATGGATATTTTCAGTCTTTGAAATACTTTGAACATAGCAAATTTGAATTTAAATCGAACATAAAACTGAGAGCAACCGAGTTACTTACAACCACTAGATCAAAAGAGCGACCGCTTGTTGGGGTCCATGTAAGACGGGGTGATATGTCGTCCGCCCGGGAGCTTAAGCGAGGTTATAATGTAGCAACACCACAGTACGTTTCCAAAGCAGTGATTTATTTAAGAAATTACACAAAGTCTCCTATATTTGTAGTTGTTTCTAATGACCGAAGATGGTGCCAGACCTATATAAAAGGAATTTTGACGTCATTTATGTCGGAACCGGAAATATGGAGATAGACATGCCGCTTCTCTCCCTTGGCAATTCCACCATTATAACCTCTGGTTCTTTTGTTTGGTGGGGTGCGTACCTTGCCGGTGGAAAGACCGTGTATTTTAGCAATTTTTCCGCGAAAGGTAGCTGGCTTGCTTCAATTTATGTCAGAGATGATTATTATCCCCCGGCATGGGTTGGTATGGAATAACTGGTTAGCATGGTTTTTGGTATCGACTTCTGAGTTCGGGTAAGTGATGTGTCGTGCAGGATGTCGGTGAGGATAGATGAGTTGTCCTAACCAGTTCCCGCTCTTTATCTTGACATTATGGTCTATCTCTTGGTGTAAGTATGCGATTCTGGTGGTTTGTATATAGCCCCTTCAGTAACGGGTGAGCAACGGGAAAAGTAAACGGGAGGGAGGGTGGGTCCTGCTGCCAGTAGTCCATTTTCTCCTCTTGGTTTGACGGGTCAGGTAAGGGAGCTAGGTTAGACATACAGAAATCCGTACTGATGCGCTGGGGTTAGCGTTACGGAATGCTAGAAAACATCCATCCCGTCTTTGGTGGTGGTTGTTTTACGTCACATCGTGACGGTTGTCCTACTATAGGATGTAAAGATAGCATACAGATACAGGTGTTCAAAATTCCAATTCTTCTTTAAATTGTTTATTTCATATAGATTATGGAGAGAGGTTCAATTTAGACTGCTTATGATAAAAGTTACTGCTTATGATAAAAGTTCATTGTGCCTATCTGCCCTATTGCAATTTTGTACATATTGTTGTTTGTATTGTTATTAGATTGATAAACACGTTTTGTTTATTGGAAATAAATTTTATCATTCTTATAAGGAACTGTTCGCTTGTGTGTTGTATTTGCAATATACAAGGATTCATTATACCCCCACTCGTAAGAGAGGGGGCTATATTGCAATCACCTTGTCCGTCCGTTACAAACTTTCGTAACAGATTTCTCATCTTCTACTGAAGGGATTAATTTCAAATTAGTACATAGCTTTAGCATGATGAGTTGCACCGTGCTTCCCTTTTCCAGGGTAGTTGCGTATGTTCTTCTTGTTTTCTGAGCCGACTTAGACTTTTTAGGATAAGAAATATACAATTTTTCGTAACATAATTCTCCACTTCTACTGAAGGGATTGATTTCAAATTTAAAATACAACTTGATGAGTTGTACCATACCTCCCCTTTCTAGGTCAGTCAGGCAACAACTTCCTTTTTTTCTGAATGGTCGATTGGGGGTATCCTTGGCACGACTAGGTGCAACCTCTTGGGTTTGCTTTTTTTATAGCTCACCTGACCCCGTCCGTTAACTTTCCTTCAAAAATCTTCTTCTCTGAAACCACTGAAGGGATTGCTTTGAAACCTTGTACACTTGATCTTTAGGATATCCTCTACCAAATTTGTGAAATTTGTGCATGCCGACCAATCAACATTGCAGCCGTTGCTAAAAATACAACAGGGTGGTCAGACCATAGTTATTAGCTTATAACTAAAAAGTATAAGAGATAGAAAAAATCCGAAGCTACCTCCCTTCTTCAGCATCAGAAGCTCTACAAAACTCTTCATTGAGTGAAAAATGTGGGACGACTCCGTATAGGAGTTATTTCCCCTAAATCGTAAAAAATTGACCATTTTCACAGTTTTTGGACTTTATCTTGAAAACTGTGTGCTAGAGTAAAAGTTAGCATTAAAAATTGTGAAGCTCATAGAGATCAACAAAAATGATTTCAGGGTCAAAATTGTCAGATCAACTGTTTAAGAGTTATTCCCTCTTTAACTGTTTTTTTCTATGATTTTAATTGATTTTAAAAATCTTCTTCTCTGAAACTACTGAAGCTTTGTACACTTGATGTTTAGGATGTCCTCTACCAAGTTTGTGAAATTTGTGCATGCCAAACAACCAATATGGCCACCGTTGCTAAAAATAGAACGAGGGTCAGACCATAGTTTTAAGCTTATAACACAAAAGTATAAGAGAAAGAGAAAATCTGAAGCAACCGTCTTTCTTCAGCATCAAAAGCTCTACAAAACTCTCTTTTGAGTGAAAGTTGTGTGACGACTCCTTATAGGAGTTATTTCCCCTTAATTGTCAAAATTGATAATTTTCACAGTTTTTGGACTTTTACCTTGAAAACTGTAAGTGCTAGAGGAAAAGTTAGCATTGGAAAATTCTCACGCTCATTGAGATCTACAAAAATGATTCAGCGTCAAAATTGTCTGATGGCCCCTTATAGGGGTTATGGTCCTTTAAAGGTGAAAAATAGTATATTTTGTGTGTTTGACCTATAGAATGAATGCTGTTACAGATAGAGAAAAATTGTTGCTTGTTTAAATCTTCAGTTCAATTAGCTCTTCAAATATCCATTAAGCTGAAGCTGTCAGATTACCCCCCTTTTAAAAGTTATGGCCACTAGGTTTTTGGTTATTGCCTTGCAGATTAAACTTACAAAAGGTTACGGAAATGCTTTTGTTTGCTTAAATGTTTGGCTATATGTGCTCTACGAAAGATTTCATTATAAGATGGAAATTGAATGGTTATTCTTCATTGGAATATTTCACCTGTGTTACCCCATGATCCTCTAAGATGACTTTGACTTTCAGTGAGGGAAACCTTAGAATTTACATGACTTTGACCATTAGTGCAAGTAACCTTAGTTTGACATGACTTTGACCGTTAGTGAGAGTAACCTTACTATGACATTACTTTGACTTTCAGTGAGGGAAACCTCAAATTGATATGACTTTGACCATCAATGAGGGAAACCTCAAACATGAATATGATTTTCAGTGATAGTAACCTTGGTTTGACATGACATTCTAGGGTTTTCTTCACTGAAAGTTAAAGTCATGTCTAACTTCGGTTACCCTCATGAATGGTCAAACCCTCAGTTTGACATGACTTTGACCTTTACTGAGGGTAACCTTAGTTTGACATGACTTTGACCTTCAGTAAGGGTATCCGGAAACATGACTTTGACCATCATTGAGGGTATCCTAAGACATGAATGACTTTCGGTGAGGGAAACCTTAATGTGTCATGACTTTAACCATCAGAGAAGGTAACCTAAGCCTGACATGACTTTGGTCATCAGTGACAGTAACCTTAGTTTGACATGACTTTTATCACCAGTGACGGTATTCTTAAACATGAATTTGACTTACAGTGATGGAAACCTTAGATTGACATGACATTTGCCATTAGTGAGGGCAACCTTAGTTTGACACGACTTTGACTATCATTGAAAGAAGCCTTAGTTTGACATGACTTTAATCACCAGTTAGTGTATCCTTGGTTTATCATGACGATGAACATCAGTTAGTGTTACCCTAGTTTGTCATGACTTTGACCATCAATGAGAGTAACCTTAAATTGTCATGACTTTGACCATCAGTTAGTGTTACCCTAATTTGTCATGACTTTGACCATCAATGAGAGTAATCTTGGTTTGACATGACTTTGACCATCAGTTAGTATTACCCTAGTTCGTCATGACTTTGACAATCAGTTAGTGTAACCTTGGTTTGGCATGACTTGGACCATCAGTAAGTGTAACCTTGGTTTGACATGACTTGGACCATCAGTTAGGGTAACATTGGTTTGGCATGACTTGGACCATCAGTAAATGTAACCATGGTTTGACACGACTTTGACCATCAGTTAGTGTTACCCTAGTTCGTCATGACTTTGACAATCAATTAGGGTAACCATGGTTTGACATGACTTGGACAATCAGTTAGTGTAACCTTGGTTTGACATGACTTGGACCATCAGTAAGTGTAACCTTGGTTTGTTATGACTTGGACCATCAGTTAGGGTAACCTTGGTTTGACATGACTTGGACCATCAGTAAGTGTAACCTTGGTTTGACATGACTTGGACCATCAGTTAGGGTTACATTGGTTTGGCATGACTTGGACCATCAGTAAATGTAACCATGGTTTGACATGACTTGGACCATCAGAGAGAGTAACCTAAGCCTGACATGACTTTGGTCATCAGTGAGAGTAACCTTAGTTTGACATGACTTTTATCACCAGTGACGGTATCCTTAAACATGACTTTGACTTTCAGTGAGGGAAACCTTAGATTGACATGACATTTGCCATTAGTGAGGGCAACCTTAGTTTGACACGACTTTGACTATCATTGAAAGAAGCCTTAGTTTGACATGACTTTAATCACCAGTTAGTGTATCCTTGGTTTATCATGACGATGAACATCAGTTAGTGTTACCCTAGTTTGTCATGACTTTGACCATCAATGAGAGTAACCTTAAATTGTCATGACTTTGACCATCAGTTAGTGTTACCCTAATTTGTCATGACTTTGACCATCAATGAGAGTAACCTTCGTTTGTCATGACTTTGACCTTCAATGAGAGTAATCTTGGTTTGACATGACTTTGATCATCAGTTAGTGTTACCCTAGTTCGTCATGACTTTGACAATCAATTAGGGTAACCATGGTTTGACATGACTTGGACAATCAGTTAGTGTTACCTTGGTTTGTCATGACTTGGACCATCAGTTAGTGTTACCTTGGTTTGTCATGACTTGGACCATCAGTGAGTGTAACCTTGGTTTGTCATGACTTGGACCATCAGTTAGGGTAACATTGGTTTGGCATGACTTGGACCATCAGTAAGTATAACCTTGGTTTGTCATGACTTGGACCATCAGTGGGTGTAACCTTGGTTTGACATGACTTTGATCATCAATGAGTGTTACCTTAGTTTGACATGACTTTGACCTTCAGCGAGGGTAATCTTGGTTTGACATGACTTTGACCATCAGTTAGTGTTACCCTAGTTCGTCATGACTTTGACAATCAGTAAGTGTAACCTTGGTTTGTCATGACTTGGACCATCAGTAAGTGTAACCTTGGTTTGACACGACTTGGACCATTAGTAAGGGTAACCTTGGTTTGACATGACTTTGACCATCAGTTAGGGTAACCTTGGTTTGTCATGACTTGGACCATCAGTAAGTGTAACCTTGGTTTGACATGACTTGGACCATCAGTTAGGGTAACCTTGGTTTGACATGACTTTGACCATCAGTTAGGGTAACCTTGGTTTGTCATGACTTGGACCATCAATGAGTGTTACCTTAGTTTGACATGACTTTGACCTTCAGCGAGGGTAACCTTAGTATGAAATTACTTTAACCATCAGTTAGGGTAACCTTAGATTGACATGACTTTGACTTTCAGTGAGAGTAACCTTAGTTTGACATGACTTTGACTTTAAGTGAGGGTAACCATGGTTTGACATGACTCGGACCATCAGTGAGTGTATCCTTGGTTTGACATGACTTGGACCATCAGTAAGGGTAAACTTAGTGTGAAATTATTTGACGAATTCGAGATATGCAGAAGCAAACGAACGCTAAGACAGTACATACATCTTTCAGTAAACAAAACCAACAGGTAAAGACAACACAAGACATGCAAAGTGACAGAAAAGTGGCCACTATTATATTAGATATCAGATGTACAAGACTTATAAAAAACTAGATAATGTGTCTATGAGCCACAGGATGGCCCTCCCGTTCTTGAAATATCATTGACCCTCAATGTGTATTACCTGGGATATGGACCTTTACCAAGAAATTGATCAAAAGTGTTCATGTGTAAAATATAGGTCGCTGTGACCTTATTTCTGATGGGTGGTGCCATGTACCAAGACTCATCGAGAAGTGAAATATTATTGACCCCTAACATGTAGTATTCAAGATATGGACCTTAACCAAGAACTAAACCAAAGTCATTCATGCGTAAAATATAGGTCACAGTGACCTCATTTCTAGTGGATGGTGTCACTTTACCCAAGACACATCTAGTGGTGAAATATCATTGACCCCCAACATCTAGTATCCAAGTTATGGACCTTAACCAAGAACTTAACAGAAGTCGTTCATGCATAAAATATAGTTCACAGTGACCTATTTTTTATAGGGGGGTGTCATAGTACCCAAGACACATCTAGTGGTGAAAAACCATTGACCATCAACATGTAGTATCTGAGATATGGACCTTAACCAAGAACTTAACCAAAGTCATTCATGCATAAAATATAGGTCACAGTAACCTAATCCTAGTGGGTGGTGTCACCTTACCTAAGACACATCTAGTAGTGAAATACCATTGACCCTCAACATCTAGTATCCAAGTTATGGACCTTAACCAAGAACTTAACCGAAGTCGTTCATGCATAAAATATAGGTCACAGTGACCTAATTTCTAGTGGGTGGTGTAGCCCTACCCAAGATCCATCTGGTGGTGAAATATCATTGACCCCCAACATCTAGTATCCAAGAAATGGACCTTAACCAAGAACTTAACCAAAGTGTTACGGACGGACGTACGGACGGACGGACAAGGGTAAAACTATATGTCCGATCCACATACGTGGTCGGGCCATAAAAATTATTTTCAACTAATTCTTTAGAAAAGTTCACAACTCTCAAAAGAGATACCAGAGCTCATTATAATTGTCAAGGTCATATTGGAGGGTGTCTGTTATGAAGACTTTAATCACAGATGACTATATGACATAAACAAGGCTAGATATTATACGTTTAAAAAGTTATTCATTTACCACATAATTTGCCACATTGATTTTGTGGTTTGTGTTTCTTCGTGCTGTTTTTTGTTCTTGTTTACTGATTTCGTCGTTGCCCTTTCAGATTTTTGACACTCGAATGCCCCATTGGCGCCTCTTTGCTTCATTCTTTTCCCCGAATGAGCACGAGTCATTGAAGCATGAAAATGGGCTCCAGGTCAAATGCATGGTGTCAGTTTCATAGACCACACCCTAAGTGTAGGTATTATACTTCTCAAATTATTTATTTTCCCTAATAAGTCTTGCAAAAAAGTTTGTGCCTTGTTGCTGGAAAGTTATACCTATGTCTTGCCTTTCACCACTTAGTCTATCATGTGAGACAAAAACTGATGTGCAAGATTTTCTGCTATTGCAGCCACTGTGTGGGAGCGAAACCGGAACTTGGTACTAGTTGAAGCGAGGATCACCAGCTGACAAACGTCACTGGGGTCAAGAAATCTTATTTTATTCTTATTTAAACCACCTTTTCAAGTTGGAAAATGAGTCGTTTGAAGCATATCATAGTTGGGAAGGTGTGTGTCTTTGAGCTAAGTCGTACAAAAGGTTTATATGTTAAAACGAGATGAAAAAAGTTGACTTAGTACCGGCGAAAAATGAGATCGATAGATCAAACATCATAAAATTCAATGATTTAACGCATATTTGATTGAACCAAATGGTAAATTTTGTTTAATCTGTTTAACTATTAATAAAAATATGAGAAAAGAGGGGCTTGGGCCTGAAATGCCTCTAAAATCTTGGAAACAAAACTGCATTGATGTACGGCAGCTTATGAAACAAGTGTACGGGTACTTGCAGATTTGTATATTGTTTTACTGTACGGCACTTGTGAATATGACTATTTATGTTTTTGTTATTAGTTATATATCGCATTTCATTATGACATACACGATATAAAACGACTTAGAACTGTTAATAAGTGTATCGTGTCGGTAAATAACAAGGAAAATGACCATTTACTACCCTGAAGGCTACTGGTTTTAATAAGTATTGTACCGTATGTAGTTCCTAAATCCCGTCCTCTGCTCACATCCACCTCTCTAATAACAGAATGTAAGTTCCAGTTCTCTCTCCAGTCTGCACTTTTCATAAAGATTTGCATTATCTCTAACCATTTTAGCACCGAATTAGGGGTCAGAGAGGCCGAAAACGACAAAGTTTGTCTGGACAAATAGATCTTGATTTACTCAAATACTAGTTGCAGTGTCCAACCATTTGTTATGAAATTTTAAAATGATATTTATATCCGCTAAAGGATGCTTTCCATAACCTTTTAGGATGTGGCCCTAACTGTTTCAGAAAAAAGGGATAACAATGTTTTGAAAATACCGCTGTATACTCTTTTTTTCACATTTTATTCCTATTCAAAACATTTAGGAATTGAGAAAAAGGACACTACGTATTCTATCTCGAAATACTCTCAAGTAAACTTTCAACAAAGCTCTATGACAAACGCGAAGACTTCAACTTTCCATTCTTGTGTACCAACATTCCGCCCGCTCCAGCTTATGGCGTTTACGTATCACAATTGATTCGTTACTCCAGAGCTTGCAGGACTTGCATCGATTTCCTTGACAGAACGTCACACCCGACACAAAAATTGCTTTCACAGGGCTGTGTTGCTCCTCATTTGCTGTCTTCACGCAAGAAATTTTATGGTAGACATCATGCGGTCAAAGGCAAATATGGGATTTCATTCTATTAGATGAGTGTAGATGGTGGTCTGTCATAGATTTTTGTTTTGTCCTCCTTTACTGGATTTGATACACTGAATTGATAGAACTTGGCAGCACGGCGGGTGTGCTATAGCAAGTAGGGACTTCTTATACTATTCAGGAGAATCCGCGTTGTTGATTGCTTTTAAGATTTTTGTATATTTGTGTTATATGTTATCTGTTTTTTGTTCTGCTCTTGTTGGCGTTGACTGGTTTTGTCTGTCTTTTCGGACGTTTGACATTCGGATACCCAATTGGTACCTTTGCTTCCTTTATATAAGTCTGTACAGATTAGCAATGTTTTAAATTAGCCTTTGTATTTATTTAAAAATAGGATTTTCTCATTAACTAAATGACTCATCATGTACCTTTACAATGCTATATGGTGTCATAGTTGGATGATACCCCGAATCAACATTTTTGTCGTCTTAGTAATGATACTTATAATCACAATTGCAAAATACAGCAGAAAATATTTGCATATCTAAAAATTCATTTTTGTTTTGATGTTTTTTTTTCACTTCAGAAACGTTTTCATTTTGTTTTTTTTTTTCATTATGCCCATGCAAAAGAGCACTATTAAAAGATTTTTAGATTCAAAAACATACTCCATGAAAGAACCTTAAGTTGGTGAGCACACTTACATACCCATGCGTTCAACTATTGGACTATACATACTATCATTGAGGTCAGCCTTTAAAATTTCATAAATAAAAAATGTGATAACATGCACAACTACATATGGTATTCTTCTTGCATACCAAGTGTCGTTAAGATGTGTTAAGTAGTTTCAGAGGAGTTGTGCATACAAACTGTGATCACAGACGGGCTGACGAATGGACCGATAATCAAAGCGCTAAAGCGTTGAAAGGCAGAGCTAACTCTAAGCACTAAAATACGGAACGATCTGTTTTTCATCAACTTGAAACATATCAATTTTGTTTGTTTTCTCCGTCCTCTTAAACATTTGTTAAGAAATCCGTAATTTGGCTCCGACCACATGAAACCTTATTTATATCGTAATTATAGGGATATAAGATATACCTTTTAGTTTAGACAGCCTGTATAGAAACAATAATCATGCACGATGAATATTCTATAAAAGATCCTCTGGTAGGAATATTGCTTGACCAATTTACCCTGTCTAGACGATGAAATAACGCGAAAATCAGATAGCTTTATGACTACATAGGGCTCTTCCCAAAAACATAATACCCTCTGCAACTTCGTTGTATTGTAGATATCTATGATTTTATTTGATTTGAGCATTGGAGGTGGAAGGTTGGCACCATAAAGCCGGTTTAATCCACCATTACATTTACAACAAGAATAGGTCCAAAAGACAAAATGCCACATCTCGCACCATTTGATCCCCCCCCACAAGCACCAAATTATGAAGTTGATTCCAAAAGTATAATTTTAGGATGAATAAATGATTTTTAAAGTTTAATGATACCATTCTTCCTTCATGATAAAGTAATTTCAACCTTGAGGTAAACCTAAGTATAACGCCCGCTTTTTCTGTGCATGATCAGTAAAACATGAAGATGATGAGACATGTACAATTTTATGATGATTTTTGTTTGTTCATATCCTGATGTATATTTGTACAAAGTTAATGAAGTTTTACGATGATACCAAACTTCCTTCATGGTAAAGTAACTTCAACCTAATTTGGGACGGACGGACGAACAGACCCGAACACTATATGCCCCCGTACTTTCATAGATGAAGCATTTAAATGTGTACCAAGTAAAGCTGATTAAAATTCTACGTTAGTCTTAAACCTGCACGATTTTGTTTTCCATGAACTGAGTAATGTATGTTCGGTAATTTTGTTTTACTCCATTTGGGTTAAAATTGTGAGTATATTTATATTTTTTTCCTGAAAACTTGTTCAGAACGAAAAAAAAACCCATCCATCCACCAAATAAAATTGCTTTACAATATGATATGATGAGTCTCTTTCAATCTTTAAAAGCTGCTCGTATTAGCGCATATATATTTTTGTTGCATCCCCCAACGAAATCCTTATCTACCTACCGAACCCTCGAACCCTTTACAGGCAACATTGAACAATAATAAGGGTGGACTGTTCTTAATGTAAATGTTTAGGGGGTTTGCTCCTATATCTTAAAGTAAATAAAAATGAATGAAATTGCATCTTTTGTAAAGAATATGGACAGATGATCAAAATAAGCAAGAAAAAAATGTAGGTCCATGTGCTTGTTTTTATGCTATAAGCGTTTATAATTTTGGCGGGAAACTTTGGTGGACATATTTTGAATAAGAAAAAGAAAATAAGGGGTTCATGGGCAAAAAATTTCTAGCATAATAGATGGATAAACCCCGAGGATCTCGAAAATCTGACAAAGATCTCAAAATATGAGGAGCAAACCTCCTTAAGCTGAGAAGTCATATAATCAGTTGAGATGTTCAGATGCATCTACATGAATGCTGAAATTGTAAATGCATAAAAAAAATATGTAAATTTTTTGCACATATTTTTATATTTGTTTCAAGACAAGTTGGAATCCTGTATTACCTGGTAACCCTTTGCATCCATACATTTTCGGATCAGATAAATCTATATGCTGCAGCATGTTACGGATAAGTGAGTACTTGTAGTAACATCTTTTGGGCCGTGTCTACTACATGTGACAAAAAAAAACCAAGACTGCTGCGTGTGGGCCTTTTGTCCCAGATGTACTATCGTTTTTTTATCTGCAGTGCATTAAAAAAAGGCTAAATAGCCAGTAAATTGCAAATATGATAAGATTCTACTTATTCATATAACAAGCTGCCGTACACTTTATTTTTTAAGCTGCCGTACATCGAATTTTATACAAAACAATAAGCTGCCGTACACCAATGCGATTTTGTTTCCAAGATTATAGAGGCATTTCAGACCCAAGACCGTCTTTTCTCATATTTTTATTAATAGTTAAACAGATTAAACAAAATTTACCATTTGGTTCAATCAAATATGCGTAAAATCATTGAATTTTATGATGTTTGATCTGTCGATCTCATTTTTCGCCGGTACTAAGTCAACTTTTTTCATCTCGTTTTAACATATAACCCTTTTGTACGACTTAACTCAAAGACACACACCTTCTCAACTATGTTATGCTTCAAACTACTCCTTTTCCAACTTGAAAAGGTGGTTTAAATAAGAATAAAATAAAATTTCTTGACCCCAGTGACGTTTGTCAGAAGGTGATCCTCGCTTCAACTAGTACCAAGTTCCGGTTTCGCTCCCACACAGTGGCAGCAATATAATATAGTTTTGGTGTCAAGAATAATGGTTTATATGGTTAGTCCAGTAAAGTATTCTATTCTATTCTACATTTTGGAATAATCTTTAATTTGTTTATTTCTCACTATAAATTCAGATCAGAGAAAGTGTTGTTTCAAAAGAAAAAAATATTAAATTCAACATGCTTGTATCAAATCTAAACAGATATTAATCTGGTATGTAACTAATTTCAATTTCTCTGGTATGTCTTTGGATTGTTTTGTCTTTTCTTCTTGTAAATTTGAGATTGATCACCCCAGTTTGGTAGTTTTGTTGTTACCTTTATTCAAACATCGAAACGATCAGAAGACACTTGTTTTGTACAGAGAAATGGGAAGGGTCTGAATATTCAGGAGTCTGATATATGGCTGGAAGGAATGTTTATTGCCCTATGCCGTCCCATACACAAAGAAGAATAAGTAAAATTGATCTACCGTGGTTTCATTATTATTCGTGAGGCATTAATTTTCGTGGTTTTCGTGGATGGTCTTGACCAACGAAATTTGATACTCCACAAAAAGGTATTTTATATTGATTTGAATGTTGGAAACTTCAGGTCATGAATTTAAGAATCCACGAACAGACAATTTTTCATCAAACCACGAAAATTGGTATCCATGAAAATAAATGAATCCACAGTATATCAAATAAAACACTACAGCAACGTTTCGGACTGCTGGCTGTCTTTAATCTGATGCTTGTTTATGTACATTATGTCGCATACACATATTTCACGTCTCGTTATTGTCTATAATAATTTGTCTTTAAAAAAATAATATCAATGGATTAATTCATTTATTATCAACATATTTTATACAAACAAGCATTATTGAATGATATGCAAAATACTTTGGCAAGATATCATTTGAAAGTAGGCAAATTTATCTAACCACCAACATTATAACATATTAAATTGTAAATATGATTGTGGATTTCAAAGAATGTTAAACTTACACTAATAAATTTCATGTAAACCTATAAAATTTTGATACAAATTCTGCATAATAATTGGAAATCAAATCTACAGCAAACTTAACCAAGGATCATCCTTACCCATATAGTGAAAAGATGAAGGGCATGAAAGACAAAAAAAAATGGTTAAAATTCATTGCAAGGACCTCTTTTCTGTTGCAAAATGGTGTCACACAAGAGAGATTCTAAAATTTATTTTTACAATACCACATAATATGCAATGCAAAACAAGCTCATCTTTTTACAAAAAATAAAAAATAATCAAAACTACTACATTGTATAAATAAAAAGCTTTGCATATTTAGAAATGATATCTGCCAAAATTTATATATAATATACATATAAATAATACACAAAAAGGTGAAAATTCTTTCTATATATAACTTTAATATATTAGGTTGCCAAGCAACAGAAATAATATTTACAATAATCATATAAACATAAAGACTAGTTATCTATAAAAGAAAAGCACTTTTAATAGTAGTTTGTTCGATCAAAAAAATACCTTGCTTATATTTTATTTTTGAACTTAAAAAAGAATATTTAGTATCATTTAATTTTTTTCACTTTGCGTATAACAATCTTTCAATTTTCTACTTTCTTCTCTTCACGAAATTTTACTGAGTGAAGTTTTAGATCATAGAAAAAAAATGCACAAAAATAACATGAGATTCAGAAAGAGAAAAAAGATTATCAAAATGCTGTTTCTAAGAAAAATCAAATTTCTTGTTATCAATAACAAAGTGAGTCATAATTAACAATAAAATAAATATGTAAAGGCCACTATATATCTCATAAAAATATGATACATACAAAATATATCACATCATTATTATAACATAATTAGTAATAAATGATTTTTTGGTTTTGAAAAATCTGTATGGTTAACAACTCCTGTATTGGTTAAAAAAATCCAAGTAAAAGAAGGCCAGATTTAACAGAAATACTGACATATATTTGATTACTGGTTTTTGAAGAATTTTCTAAAAATGACATAACTATAAATAATTGATTACCAAGGCAAAAACTTAAGTGCAGTTCTCTGTAAGAATCAGGCAAAATTTAAAAACTTTGAATCATGATTTTAAAAACACACGGTTTTGACAATTAATTGTCAGTCAAAATAGCCTTCTAATGAAGAAACAAACATTAGTTGTTGTTTCGAGTGTCAGAGGATGGATAAAAATTTCTGTTACAATGATAAGAATTTAGTGTGAATTGACAGAGTTATCTCCCTTAGATTCAATTTTTAAATGCATTTCAACCAAAATATATCTCAAATTACTGACTTTAAAAAACAGCGCCAATGCATTTTTTGTTACTTTTTAAGCATTTTGAACAGTATTTTGAAGTCAAACTCGTGTGTTTTTTAATCATGATTCACCCATTGCCTGATTCTTACAGAGAATGGCACTTAACAATCAGATTCCTCGGTACCTTCCATGAGAAGACCCAATTTAATATTCATAAATCCCATTTCTGATTTGAGATATACACACCAATACTCTTTTCAAACCCCCTCTATAAAAGTCAAATATACACATATCATATAAAAACAAGCTCATAGATAGTATTTAAAATCTGTCTAAAATATCCAACAATCCGTGGTGACAACATTTACACTCATAAACAAATCACACTTAAAAAATTCATTATATTTCAGAAGTATTACTCTGTATTTTGTCATAACAAACTCAAGAAGATTAGAAATAAAGTACAGAATCCCCTTGTTTTAGACTAAAGTTGTATAAGGTAAAATGGTTGGATCCATCATCGACATAAATTACCAAAGTTAAACAAAACTTAAACACACTTAAAATAGAAAATATGGAAGACAAAAGCACTGCATATAAAAGTATTTCAATCTGGTAGAAAGCTTTACAATAATTGATAAGGCCCAAGGCTAAACTGTCTTAATAAAAGGTATATTTCTACAATTGAATTTGAATATATTTCCCTATGGAATTTTATAAAAGAATTAAAACAACAAATTCTTCTGACCACAATTAACCTATTGCAATATCTTTCACCAGTTTAATTATATGTTAAAAAAATAATTTCCTAACTCCATATTGTTTGTAGTGATAATTAATTTGTATCAATAAATTAGTTTTCAAATTAAATAAGATTGATAAAATTATGTTTACTGTCTCAGCACTTAACAGCTCAAGCATATGTAAATGAGTAACCATCTCATGAATATTCATGATTAAGGAGTATATTAACATAAATGATTCTATATTAAATATTCATGATTAACATGATTAAGTCCTATTGAATATTCATGAGTTTGTTTCCATGTAAATGAATGACTGTAATGAAAAATTCATAATCTAAGCCCAATGACTGATATGTAGCACTGTCCTTTGAACTTTCACCTTTGACATCATATTCATATGGCACCACAACTTTGCTAAAATTCTCCCAACTTAAATGCCTTCTTTGCATAAAATCTATCACACATATTGTACAATTCTCCCAAATATGAATTCTATTTTTAGAAATTTGACGAAGAGGAGTCATAATCGTCAGGTTTATATCTCGCTTTTCTTATTTCTGCTAATTTTATTCTTGCTTTTTCAAGTTCTTTTTCTCTCTTTAAGATTTCTTCCTGGGCTTGTAATTCCTGGAAAAAAGAAAAAAAAAAGAATATTATGAATTTCTAAATAATATTATGCCCTATCATAGAAAGTCTACACAGCTAATTCCCACTTGTATCCAATATTGTATAAATTTGTATAAATTTTAAGGAAAGACACTGCCAGAAATGTTTGAAAAGCAAGATCTACATACATTTCAATGTGAACAATTTTGGAAGAAAGGAGGGAGGTTCCAACCCCTAAAATACTACCCCCTGGGTCTTCCATTGGGTTCAGTAAGGCATGTTTACATCATGATATTAAAGCACTGTCTAGGATTTTCTTAAATATGTTGTTGATTGCCATCCATGAAAACCATGAAAACTGGTACCACATGACACAAAACCATATAATCATTTATTATACACAAAAAGAGAAAGAGATAAGATTTTTTCAACAAGAGTCGATGTTAGCTTCAGAAGATACAACGATACAAGAGAAAAATATCAAGACCTGAAAAGTGGTGTAACTCAGGTGTATGACATTTTTCTTTTAGGAAACAAATACATCTGATTTAGTTTATGTTAGTGAAAGTTTAACAATCAAATAACAGAATTGGAAAAAATACAAAAGGTTTTCAATGCTTTTCCTATAAATCAGTTAGTACTCTCAGTATCAATTTCAAAATCTTTAAAACATGAGAAAAGATCCAAAACTGTGCATATTGTCTCATGAGCAATTTGAGGTAAAAGGTCAAATTTATCTAAATTGGGAAGTACATTTACATTGAAGTATGTGTACACAAGTCAAAAGATAAATTAATTAAATTAATCAGTTTTAAAATAAGGCATTTCAAAATTTTGACAAGTCTAAAAGTATATGCTGTTAAGTGAAATGAATAAGTGAATTTGTGTTAGACATCATTCTTTTAATGATTCAGGACACAAATAGAGTCAAGATTGGGAGGAATCTTACACTCATTATGGTACCGAGCGCGTCTTATCTTAGCGAGACGTTCCCTCGCCTCTTGAAGTTTTCTTTCCATGAGAAGCATATCTTCCTGGGCTTGAAATTCCTTCAAGTGATCATAGGTTTGTAATTTTAGTTCATTACTAATTCATATTATCACTAAAAATGATCTTGATGGATTTTTAACATTATGTTTAATTCAAGAGCACATTTTAAACAAGAGTTGACACTAAAGTATGTCTCGCCTGACGGCACCATCACAGAACTCATTGAAGGTCTAGCTGGGCCTTCAGAAAAGTTAAGGTCAAGGTCATGTGACAGATGACAGAATTTCATTTTATCATCATAAAAATGTCTAAAGTGTGTTCTAGATACCATAGTTATTGAGAAACAATGGAAAACAAGAACAGATTCCAGGTCCCCCGCCCGTTGAACGTTATATTGTTGAAGGGGCATAACTCCAATAATAATGTGTTCTATGGGAGAAAAAATGACTAAGTCGTTAAACAGGAAGTAGATGACCTGAAAATCACTTACACCTTAGGAGACCCCTATAGGAGTCTGCATACAAAATTTCAGAACCCTAGGATTAGTAGTTACTGAGAAAAGTGTTACGAAAAATTTACCATTGAGCCTATGGGAGAAAATATGACTAAGTCGTTAAACAGGAAGTAGATGTCAGACTGACCTGAAAATCACTTACACCTTGGGGGACCCCTATAGAAGTCTGCATACAAAATTTCAGAGCCCTAGGATTAGTAGTTACTGAGAAAAGTGTGACGAAAAATTTACCATTGAGCCTATGGGAGAAAAAATGACTAAGTCGTTTAACAGGAAGTAGATGTCAGACTGACCTGAAAATCACTTACACCTTGGGGGACCCCTATAGGAGTCTACATACAAAATTTCAGAACCCTAGGATTAGTAGTTACTGAGAAAAGTGTTACCAAAAATTTACCATTGAGCCTATGGGAGAAAAAATGACTAAGTCGTTAAACAGGAAGTAGATGTCAGACTGACCTGAAAATCACTTACACCTTGGGGGACCCCTATAGGAGTCTGCATACAAAATTTCAGAACCCTAGGATTAGTAGTTACTGAGAAAAGTGTTACGAAAAATTTACCATTGAGCCTATGGGAGAAAAAATGACTAAGTCGTTAAACAGGAAGTAGATGTCAGACTGACCTGAAAATCACTTACACCTTAGGGGACCCCTATAGGAGTCTGCATACAAAATTTCAGAACCCTAGGATTAGTAGTTACTGAGAAAAGTGTTACGAAAAATTTACCATTGAGCCTATTGGAGAAAAAATGACTAAGTCGTTAAACAGGAAGTAGATGTCAGACTGACCTGAAAATCACTTACACCTTAGGGGACCCCTATAGGAGTCTGCATACAAAATTTCAGAACCCTATGATTAGTAGTTACTGAGAAAAGTGTTACGAAAAATTTACCATTGAGCCTATGGGAGAAAAAATGACTAAGTTGTTAAACAGGAAGTAGATGTCAGACTGACCTGAAAATCACTTACACCTTAGGGGACCCCTATAGGAGTCTGCATACAAAATTTCAGAACCCTAGGATTATTAGTTACTGAGAAAAGTGTTACGAAAAAAAGTGTGACGGACGCACGGACGGACGCATGCATTTCCAAGTCCCCGCTCCGCATTGCGGCGGGGGACAAAAAAACAACATTCACCAAGTCATTCAACCATAAAAATGGGGTCAAGGTCACATTACATGGTGACGTCAGTTGTGTATACCATAATCCCCAAATATCAGATGCCTAGCAATAACATTAAACTTTTCACTTAACTCATTTTTCACCCAAAAATCATATACATTCACAAAGTCATTGACCCATGAAAATGGGATCAGGGTCACACAACATGGTGTCAGTTGTGTAGACCCAAACCCCAAATGTCTGTATTCCAAATATCAGATGCCTAACTAATATACTTTTTACTTAATTTATTTTTCACAAAAGTTTAAATTATCCACTGAGTCACTGAACCATGAAAATGGGGTCAGGGTCATATGGCATGGCACCAGTTGCATATACCATAAATCCAGGTGTCTGTATACCAGATATCAGATGCCTAGCTATTCTACTTTTCACCTAATTCATTTTCCAAAAAAGTCTTACAAAGAGGTTTTTTGGTCCCAAAAATCATCAAAGTCCACAGAGTCACTGAACCATGAAAATGGGGTCAGGGTCAAATGGCATGGCACCAGTTGCATAGACCATAACACGAAGTGTCTGTATACCAGATATCAGATGCCTAGCTATTATACTTTTCACTTAATTCATTTTCCACAAAAGTCTTAGAAATGTTTTTTTTTACCCAAAAAAACATTTAAGATCACAGAGTCGCTGAACCATGAAATTGGGGTCAGGGTCAAACGGCATGGTGCCAGTTGCATAGACCATAACCCCAACTGTCCATATACCAAATATCAGATGCCTAGCTTTTATACTTTTCTTGTAAATCATTTTCCACAAAAGTCTTACAAGTGGGTTTTTTTGGTCCGAAAAAACATCTTAGTTCACAGAGTCGCTGAACCATGAAATTGGGGTCAGGGTCAAACAGCATGGTGCCAGTTGTGTAGACCATAACCCCAACTGTCTGTATCCCTAATATCAGATGCCTAGCTATTATACTTTTCTTGTAATTCATTTTCCACAAAAGTCTTATCAAAAAAGTTTACGCCGTTGCCGGAAAGTAATACCTATGTCTCGCCTTCAGCAACTAAAGTTGTATGCGAGACACCAAAAACTGTTGAGACAGACTATCAAGAAGACTAAAAGAGTAACAAAACACTGTAAAATTGTTTTATATTTACAGTGAAAACACTTTTGTGTTGTCAGAGCACAAAACTAAATTAGAAATTCAGTTTTTTGTCAATTATTTGGGATAATTTTCAATGCGAAAACAGCTGGCAGCTTTCAATGTGACCAGTAGTTGCTGCTCTCTTGTTTGCTGTTTAGATCATATAGGAAAACCTGTCTCCAGTAGATATGTCATAACGTAAGAGGCAACCAAGGAGTGCCACAAGTATAACTAACCTGTCGTATACCACCGACCCGTGTAGGGTCCAACGGCACCTCCTCTTGCTCCTCAAAGTTTCCTTTCGCTTGTTGAGCAGCTCGAACTAATGCATCAGTGGCTTTCTTTACAGCATTACCAGCAGACTAAAAATAGAAATTTAAATTTCGAGACTTCTATAAATAGGTCTCTATTTATTTTTTGTGTACTAATTACTAAATGAGGAAAAATCAGGTCAAAATAAGCTATGGTTAAAATAAATATGGTGTTACCTGTTAATAAAATTATAATACCAACATATCAAAGCAGGGCCCTGTCAGAAAAAGTCCTAATATTTTGACCAATCAAGCTTTCATATCTGCATCATGATATGCTGCATACAATATAGAACTGTTAACAGACGAAAAACAAATGAACGAACTTAGTGAAATGATGTGTGCCCCTAATACTCATATTTTCAAACATTTTAGACTTATTCTTGTATAATTAAAAGGTTAAATTACCTGTAGCCGCTGCATAGCCATTGACCCTGGATCAGCCTTGACCTTACATGCCACCAGTAGAGCCGCTGTGGATCCTGCCACTTCCTTGGCTGAGGCTATTAATTTTTCTTCTGTGGCATTACCTTGAACCATAGCATTGGCTGACTCACATAAACTGTGCGTGGCTCCAGCTACCATTCTGGCCTGAAAAGTACACAGGAATTTATGGTTTAAGTATAAGAAAAGGGGATACATATCTAACAAGAAAGTCTATGAAATAAAGAATGGCAATCCCATACTGACCCAATGTGACAGAAACTATAAGCCCTGGTAATATTGAGGTTGGACCATACTTTATTCTAAAAGTATATACCAGTTACAATGAAGGAATTTGTAAATTGGGTTCAAGGGAGAAATGAAGTAAGATTTCCAGAAAATACATCAAATAATATTCTAAACTCCCTCCCTTGCTACAAATAAGCATGACCATGAGGGTCATTTACAATATGTCAAATTTTATTGTTCATTGATCCTGATTTTTTTTTTCTTTTCCTGATCCAGACTTTTTTCTTTTCTTTTCCTGATCCTGACTTTTTTGGTTATATTCAAGTCATACTTCAATGCATTTCATATAAGATTTTTAGATCTTGAACTTTCTGATGATCAAATAAACTTACAGCAGAGATGAGTCCCTGTGACCACTGTCCGTCATCATTCAGGAAATCTGCTTTATGGTAAGCTGCACCAATCTACAAAGAAAGGAAAGTGAAAATCTAAAAATTGCACAAGTCAAAATATCAGCCAAATTTAAAATGTTATACTGTTGGCAAGACGGAGACAAAAGTTTGCCTTATTTTTTTCTCGGACAGACCGTTTAATAGATAAAATTTTTTACTTGCTATATACCTTATGCAAGTTTAATTTGAATTAAGAGCTTTTTTTGATAAACTTTCTACCCTTAAATAACTTCAGTCAAAACTATATGTTAGATAGCTTAGCTTTATAAAGAGTAAAATATACAAGATTTTTGTAAACATTTGGAACACTTTTATCTATTTGTGTGGCTTCCAGTATATCTTAAGACTTTCCGGATGCAAATTTCTTATGAAGTATGCAACAAGCTGAGTACTGCTTGACAAACAAAAGCACAATGGATATTTCTTTTCTTTTTGTGTGCGTGTGTTCAGGACTGACAACTTTAGGAAATATCCACTTTTTTTAAAATCATTTCTGCAATTTTATATTCATTTATGATACATGTATAAAGACCTGAAAATCAGGAAGGTGTGTTTGTATTGAGGTAAGTAGAAAGGTAAATAATGTACACAAATAACAAGCACTCAAGTTTCGCCATATAGCTTATCTTTTATATTGCCATAGTTTTCTGATATTAAAAATCACCCAAGGTGAACTTTTCCCTTAAGATGTTAATTGAAAAGCAGGAATTCCAGCACCATATCACTACTCCCTCTGACTTAACAGGAAGTTAATGACCACCAGTATGTTTATATTTAAATAATTTCTTAACCTATGTTACTGTGGATTTATTCATATTTATGGGTAACAATTTCTGTGGTTTCCCTAAAAAGAAAATTTTGTTGGCATTTTACCCTTGTGGGTTGCACATGATTTGTTTTTGCATTTGACAGACACCCAAAATATCAATACACCACAAATAATAATGAAAACACAGTACATGTATTTGATTTTAAGAAATTACCTATTATTGAAAATGGTTACAGTGGTTTCATTATTATTTGTGGAGGATCAATTTTCGTGGTTCTCGTGGGTGGCCTTGACCCAGGAAACTTGATACCCAGTGAAAAGAAAATTTACCATTGATCCGTATGGTGAAGCCTTCAGAACCATGAATTTAAGAATCCATGAACTGATCCTTTTACATCAAACCACGAAAATTTGTACCCAAGAAAATGAATGAATCATTAGTATTTTAGATACAAGTTTCAATTTTAGCATGCACTAATTTATAATATAATAAGTATACAAACAAAATAAATTTCTAAATAACAAAATACAGGGTATATCTACAGCAAAGGTTAACTGTAAAGCATAGCATAAGCAGGAAGCAAAGAACACATAACTATGTTTAAATAAATCTGCAGTAATATAGTAGCATTTGAAACAAAACGATAAAAACAATAGTATATACAACTATGTAGAGAAAAATGTTTCAAGGTGACAATATTCAGAGCAGGTGGTAATCTACAAAGTTTCATGAAGATACTCAAACAGGGTTATTCTTGATTCACAGAATGAAACCATCTTTAAAGCTAAGATGGACAAAAATAGTAAAGTTATCTTTTTTGGAAGTACATTGTAAAAGGACTGCACTATTATATCCGTACCAAATATTTTTAATTGTTAAAAAAAATATCATTAATAGGCAAATCAGAATTGGAAGTTTTTGAAAATGTGGTGCTTAACAGATAAAGTTTAATGAAACAGAATCATTCACACATTAATTTGGGCAAAATGTCAAGATTTATCTTTACCAAAATCATTAATGTAAATCAGTTTTTTTACCCAAAGGTAAACTGTTAACATTACAGATGGATGCACACATAACCTGTATGAAAGTGAACAATAAGTTAACTGGACGACTGATTTTTATCTCCGCTAAAGCAGACAGACAAATTAACTTGTGTTAACTCCAGATGTGTCAAAGCAGACCTCTGACAACTATTTTATGACTGGTCATAACCAGTCACAATATGGCATATGAACAACTGTTGTTGACATTTAAAAGGTAAATATGGAAAACATTAAGAAAGAGAATGCTTTAACTCGCCATACAGGTTATGCCTTCACATCTTCTACAGCTGTCCTAAAACCATTTTATTACGGACTTAAAGCTGAGATCATAGAAGAATATAATCCTTATTACTTGCACCCAATAGTAAATAGTTGACTTATTAGCTGACCTAAAGCCATACACATTACACTACCAAGCATGCTAGCTACACTAAGCGTACTACCACCATACACAGTGTTATAAGTCATTACCTCTTTTCTAGTTCGGATCTGAAAAGCAGCAATGTTAATGTACTAAAACACGGTTAATAACTAGGGAGCTTTCCAGGAAAAAAAGGGCAAAATCCATGCAAAATTACAAGTCTAAAAATTGTATTCTGGTACTTAAAATCTTGAAACAATTATTATTAGAAAGTCACTTAGGGCTATTCCAGAAATAAATGTATGGGGGGGTCAGAAGGCACTTTTTTTTATACCCACCATGCATAAAATCTTAATTTTTTCCCCTTTATGTTGCATTTGAGAAATATCTAAAAATAACACCACTAACACAATTTTAATTATAGTGCTTTTTGACCCCCCCCCCCATACAATTAATTCTGGAATAGCCCTTAGCTTAAGGAAGTGAATTGAATATTTCACCAAAATTGAAACATGACTTCAAGAAATTGAGAATGTCAATCACCATTTAAATCCTGAACTTTATACTTTAATGCCCATACACTTTTTCAATTCTTTTACCCTAGAAAATCTTGAGCTTTGTAATTGTTGTTATGATTTGAAAGAAGAAACTGATTTCATATTTTTCCTGGAAAAGCATTCTTTTATCATTCTCATTAGAAACATTGGACTTAAGTAGCTCTCATCATATCAATAACAATAAAGTGTGAATCAAAGGAGAGAATATAATGCTGAGTCAGGAATAGCCCCTATCAGCAAAAGATCTACATTTTTCCCTAAAGTTTTTGACAATTCACATGTAACTTAAATGTGAAAATTCTAAAATTTTTCATGTTAAGACCAAAATGGCTATATTGAAATGATGAGAGTTTACTAAATAAACAATAAGATGCATATCATGCCAAATAAAGTTTGACCTCTGAACCTAAGGTCATTAGTCAAATTCCATTTTGATCAATATGTGACCTTTTAACCTTTATCTAAATTTCAAACTTCAATGTTAAAATCATCCACTTTTTATAACCTTTTCTTATATAATCAATAATTCTTTGGAATATTTAGAGAAAATAGTCAAGCTTTAAGCAGAAATTGTTTTAAAGAAAATAAGACACCAGTTGCATGTGGTTTCTTTGAGCAAATGAAATTGGTATAAGAACTTTATATTTTATGACAAGGGTAATGAAAGCAATTTTTTTCCAGATAAAATCACAGCAAGATGTAAGGAATTTTGCCTAAGTACATGCTTAGTATTTCGCGGTCTGACCTTCCCTTAAAGATCTAAAATATTCCCCGATATATTTTTTTTCAGTATGTGAACTCTTGTCTCTTCATTTTTCTTTCATGCTTCATGTTAGAACACAACACATAGAGATACAACTGTTTCCATTCTCATGCTTATTCATCTTTTTATTGTAACTGAACAAATATAACCACAATATTTTTAATGGTCTTTCTAATTGATACCTTCTTCACTCAAAACAAATTTTGTTCGCTATAACATGCATGAAAAAAAATTCTAGGCCAGAGATCTGTAATCCTGAACTTTGTGATCTTAAATGATGTTTTTAGTTGATAAATTAATCTTGAACTTTATAAATTTTCATGACATTTTGACTTCGTAAATAAATCCTGAACTGAATTTCATGGTTTAAAAAAATCATCTATGTCTCCTAAAACATCTGTTCCGGTCCATAGCTTCAATCCTCAAACGGGAATATGTTCAGAACATGAAGCCCCACCTCAGATCAAGGAAAACTTAATCTAAATTGAAGGTAAACTCGACTTTAACAGACAGACCTGAATGCTTAGTACCCTCTACTACCTAATTCAGGCAACAAAATAAGAACATGTTCTGACTTTGTCCTTGACCTACCTTTCCTTGTGCCACCAATTCTTTCTGAGCAGCTGAAGCTGACTTCACCAGAGCCGCAGTGGCAGAGGCTATGGATTTTGCAGCTTCCAAAATCTGTTCTTCAAAGTTCAAGCTCATATCTGCCTCCTACAACATATAATATATTTGTAAAGTACACAGGCAATTTTGTTAATATTAAATTTGTGTTGATCAAGCTTCGATTGTTAATTTAATGTTAAAGTTTAACAATTGATGTCACAAAATTCAACAGGAAAATTAACGTTAAAAAGTTTAACACAAAATTAATGTTAATGTTTAACACTAAAAAAAATAAAATAAAAAAAATTTAATGTTAAACTAACGTTAATTTAACATTGAATAAGTGTGACATTAATGTTAAAATAGTGTTAATTGAGCTTAACGTCAATTTAACGTTAAGACAAATTGCATGTGTAATACACTGCCTCCCTAAGAATGCATGGGAAGAAGGAAGTTTAAGACCATAAAACTGGTTCAATCCACCATTTTTGTAAATTTTCTATGAAGCGATTGCCAATTTCTCCAGTTTGCAGGAACCTTATATTATAATTTTTTTTTTCATTTAAGATTGATCAAATAAATTCAATTATTAAGTTGGTATTTTCGTGTTTCAAATAAATCTGAATTTTCCATGTATTTCTTGTATGCTGTGTATTTCCACCATTATTTGAATTCATTGTTTCCACAGGTTTTATTATGCTAACAACATACAGAAACTGGTTCCATTTCCAGAGGGCACAAGTCCTATAGGAGCACCTTTTAATTCTTAATAGGAGTTGTATTGCTGATCGTAGCCATGTGCCTTTATTTGCACATTTTGATATCATATTTGAATTTCTTTTTACTGTTTTCTTTTGTGAAGAACAAAACATTGTAGGAATCAATCTATCACTAGAGGGAGCCTCTATCAACACTGACCTCTATACTATCAGGTTATGGATAATGGGTAATTTCACCCATTTGAGGAATAACTAACGATGACACATTTCCCATGTTCCTTAGACCATAGTAAAGAGGTTAGTGTTGATACTGACCTTCCCTCAGTGATAGACTGGGAATCAATAGTGGTCAATATGTGAGGAAAGAAAAACCATAAACAGGAACATTGTCAAAATATTTGAAGTAAAAATACTGATTTATGTCCCAAAGATAAAAGCTTGGGAATCCCAGATAGGAAAGCAAATTAAAACAACAAAGACAAATCATCAAAAGAGGATTGAAAAGCAAATACCTTCAATAATATAGGGGGTCATAATCAAATGTTCTTGGGAAAAAGCCCTGACCGCAAACTCAACCGCAAGAATAATACTTTGTCTGCATTTTCCTTTCAAGTAAATTTGGCAAAATAATTTGGTAAAAATATGAACAGTAGGCCCTGATACCCAAGTTACTCACCCAAGTTATTATCAAAGATTTCAGCTACAATAATACATCAATAGTAACCAAACATGTATGATAGTTAAAAGTATACAACAATACAAGGAAAATGTTTAAAGAATATAAAAGAATATCTAATTCTGTAGGATGTAAACAAGTTACAAGAACTTATTATAGAATCCATGGAACTTCGAATACAACCACAATAAAACTGGAACAACCAAATCATAACCAGAAGATGCCAAAAACTCTAAACATGAACTAAGATCACGCTATTTTTAATGCCGAAACCATTAAAAAAAAATCTGTCAAAGTCAAAAATGGCCGGATCTCATTAAACAGGAAGTAGGTGAGCAACAGACCTAAAATCAAATCCCACTTTATGGGACCCCACCCTGATGCTGTATACTAAATATCAAGTGGCTGTGATTAGTAGTTGCTGAGAAAACTGTTACAAAATTTTTCCCCACCCGCACGCCGCCTGCCCTTCAACATTTTATAACCCGGATTTTTCACTCCTTGAAATCCGGCCAAAAATGAGAAATTTAGGACCAACATGTGAAACCAGATCAAAGATGTGATACCTACAGGAGAAAATGTGAGGAAAGAATAAATGTGTAGCAGTACAAATGTGAAATGTTAACTTATGTGTGAAATAATGACAACTTTATTTTCAAAGACATGAGTCAACACAAATACCAATTGATGCTAAAGTCAGGACAATGACATCCATGAGAAAATAGATAGTAACATGTGAAAAACCAAAAATGTTAAATCAAAGAATAACCATTGTGGATCCAGAGCAAACATGTCAAAATCATTACATACATTTAAAACAAAACAAACATGTTAAACAACCAGGATAAAGGAAGAAACCAGAGCAAATATAGAAGTCAGGACAAAAATGAAACCTGTTAACGTGAACCAGAAAAAAATGTGAAACCAGAGAATGTGAAAATCAGAGCAAAAATGTGAAACCAGGGCAAATATGAAATCAGACAAAAATGTGAAACCAAAAAATGTGAAAATCAAAAAGAAAATGTGAAACCAGAAAATGTGAAATCATTGAAATGTGAATGTTAATAGCCACCACCGTTGTTAAAACTTACCACTGTTCTGATATGTTTAATACTCGGTGCTACAATAACTACCACCAAATATATCAAACATATCTCACAGGGGCAAGCAGTGTTCCCATCACCACCTGGCACCACAATAACTACCACCAAATACATTACATATATCTTAAAGCAGTTTCCCTTTCACCAATAATTGTAAATCTTAAGAAAATAAGCAGAATGCACCATGAAGAATAACTACAATACATATGCACAAATTAATTAAACATTTTGAAAAGGGAAAAGAGGTAGAGAGTAGAATTGTCGCTAGAAAAGTGAAATGTTCTTTCACTAAGACTAAACAAGCTACTACCATTATATCAAACATGTCTCACAGAGTAAGCAATATTCCCTTCACCAATAATGAACAAGTTGAATAGTAAGATGACTTAGATAACAAACATAATTGGTCACAAGTACAGCAAAATGTTTCACCACCATCTAAGATGGATAATGATAGAAAATAATGAGAAAATAATGTGGAATAAGTGTAGGCGACACAGCTCACATGTATACAGTTGGCACTATAATAACTGTAACTATATCTATATCTTTATATATTTATAAATAAATAAAGCATTTCTATAGCAGAACTGATCACTAGACAAGTACATCCCATCACCAATATCTAATTATAGTAATTTTAATTAGGATACAACAAATACATAATTAGTACGAACAAAATTGATAAAAAAAATAAACTAAGCACATAGATATATTTGGTCAAATAAGAACAACATAAATGGTTGAAGAGGCAATAAACACACAACATAGAAATTCTGTCATGAAAATCTATTATAGTAAGGACAGGGGTCATTGAACATAAGTATTTCAAGCAAAGACTGAAGATTTTCCCTAGGGTACAACTCATATGGTGAGATGAGATTTTCAAGGAATATAAAATCCCACATAAATAAGATAATAAAAATTTCTACATCAGTAATGTTTAGTAACATGTATCTTACCCTTGCTTTCTGTCTTGGTTTCAACATTGCCAGTTTTCTTGCAGCAGCCTCAATAGAGTTAGCTGCCCCTAGTAATTCATTCTCAGCAATCACTGTAGGGTCATCAGGATCCACCCAATCAGAACCTGCAATACATATGATACAAACCAATGAGAGAACTTCTTATTTTTCATAATTTCATATCTAGTTTCATTTTGCATTTTCTTTTTACCTGTTTTAACTGAGATTACAGTAGAATTTGAAAGAGGAATAAGATAGATACACAGTTATTTTCAGACTTTTTGGCTCATTTAGTTCACATAACAGTTAGATAGAAATGCAAGAGTTCACTTATTATGTATCTGTGCATGTCTGGCATGAAATTTTCATAAAAGCATAAATGACATTATCAACATGCACATAGTTATGATAGTTGAACATTTTCATGCTATAACAAGACTTGGATCATGCCATTGATGGTTCTCAACTCAATAAATAACATGTATTTGTATGATCATAAATATACAATTAAAATTCATCAAACTGGTCAGAAGAAGCAATAGTGTTGGTTAACTACATAAAAATGGAAAACTAATAAAAGTTTTAAGATTAATACATGTTAGATTATCATATTTGGTTTTAAAAAGGGGGGTGGAGACAAGCAAGAATATTTACTATACAAAATAAACTTCAATAATGGGGAAATGTCAAACTCACACTATTATTGGGGACACTCATGAATTTAATCATGCCTCCTACATATGTATATAACAGTCAATTTTGCCAAAAGACAGAGAAAATCGGAAATGTCAAATTCAAATTGAAATGGGTGAAAAGCTCATGAATTCAAACCATGCTTCTCTTAGACATGATAGAGTAGGATGTTTCAAGAAGACAAAAATCGAAAGCCACATTCATACACCTTCAGATTGTTAATCTTTGAATGATTGGTGGAGAAATGAATATGACATGAATTTAGATGTCCTCGTGATTATTTTGCAATCAAAAAGAGAAACTGAAAGAGATATTTTATTTCTTTATCATACAAGTGTATTAAAGTTTTTTTTTTTTCAAAACAAAACAACTGTAGTTGAAATCTTAATCATGTTACAACATCAAAAGGGAAATAACTCTCTACCTAATTGCATTCAATCTGGTTCCCTTTTCTTTTTCTCAGTTCAGTTGCATAAAAAATTTCAGGAAAATTTCAGTATAAAAGCCATGATTTGTAAAATGGGGACACAAAATACAAAGTATCAAAATGGAAGAGTTGGGTAATTCATCAAATACTGGATATGCAAAATATTATTAGTAGGTGGTCACTTTGAAGACCCTTTAACAGATATGAAATAGTAGCTTCTGAACAATTTATTTTGAATGGTAATCCCCCAAACCAGCACTTGAAACATTTTTGACAACAGAGCTGCCTTTATTTTGCCCAAATTACTCAGGATTGGTCATTTTATACTGAAACTTTTCTGTAACTTTTAGCAGGGAACCAGATTTAATTAGACATTCCTGGTTACCTGGAACAATATAAGACCATCTGATTTCATGGTTCGCTGTGGAGGAAAATATTTGTATTACATAATCTTCTTTCTCAACTTATAAACTTGCAACTTAAGCATTGTTGATAAGAACTTGCATTTCTCTGTGCAGTATGATATCAGCTATTGTCAACAAAGTTTTGGGAAACAAACCAATGATTTTAGAACGGTGACCATGGATTTACCAAAACAGAGATCTTCATTTTTGGGTTAAGACTAGTAAAGATTTTGTCAAGTTCTTCTTACACTTTTAAGGGTCTAATTCTACTAAAAAATATCTCTACATACTAGAGCTAATAATTCTAATCCTTATAAAATGATTGGATAAATATAAAATATAGATAAAATGAATATGAAGAATATAAAAAATCTACCATTAAAAGCAAAAGCATGAAAATCAGCTATTAAACTGTAAAAGCAACTGCACTTGTTTCATATAAAGAAAATAACTTTGTTTTTATTTAAATTTTATTTTTTTGAAAATTTGTGAAGCCAGACTTTAATTTGATGTACAAGTTGTATATCTTCTAACCTTTTTAAACAAATTACCACAAGAAGCAACAAATTCTACTGACAATGAAAATGAAAATGAATTTAATAGCTAGAACACAAAAACACAAAAATTTAAAATTTCTTCAATTCAATAAATCATTATTTAGATTAAAAATCTAAAGGCTTGCAATTAAACACATTATATTTTATTCATAATAAAATAAATATCACTTTAAAGTAAATACAACATTTATAAATACTGACGAGGGTTGCAGGGGATTGTGGGAATAACGTACCAATCTGTATGGCTAAATATACACAATAAACACACAATTATAGTAAATAGAAAGGTTCTATTTATAGCACAAGGAAACACCTGCTAAAATAGAACAATTTCTATTTTTAGCCTCAAAAATACATAAATTGTTACATACCAGTAAATTATATATTCAAACACATGAGATGTGGTAAAATGTGTTTCATTATGACTGACAATATTGCAATATTTATTTCCAGTTAAAATTAAAAGAATTACATAAAAAGCTAAAATAGTGGTCTTCCATGGAAGACGTATGCACCTGGGTCTTAAAATATTCTGTTAGTGTGTATAAAATTGCTTTATACCAAAGAGTACAATGGCACTACATGTTAAATATTAAGAGGGTGGAACATGTAGTTTCCTGATGGAAATTTTTGTTATGGCTCAGAATGACAGACGGAGGATGCTAAAATACAACTGACAGTGCCAAAGTACAGTGAGCCAAATTCCCACTGACCCGCTTGCCCCTGGCCAGTGAAAATCCTTTCAGGCAAGTGAAATTTGGATGAATTTTATGAAGGATAAATAGGGCAAAACCTTTAAATTCAGGTTTCGGGCAACCAAATCACAAATCTTGATTTCAAAGACTGAAAGTGACTCGTATCTGTTGCTAAACAACAATTTGCAGACCACATAAAATGATAATATTCCTACATCTTGTGATCTTTTGGTCATATTGCAATATTGTCAGCAATATTAACAGTTGGTAAAACCACATGTATACATAATAAGGGCAATTCTTTTGATAAATAAAATATTCATCACTGCAAAAGAATTAAAACACATCGTGCTGATGGGGGTCGCTAAGGGATCTAAATGACTGGACAACGTAAAAATAACTGCGTGCAAAATGGAATTTACCCATGAACACAGCCCGTGGGGCTCCTCGACTTCTATCAAACATTTTATTGACTACAAACGAAAGGAAAAAAGCATGTGGATAAACAAGTGTGGCCACTAAAAGTATGTCTCGCCTGCCGGCACCATCATTAAAATCAACTACCTAAGCTTTCATTTCTTGATATAAACACAAAAAGTGTCTGTATACCCAATAATAGATGCCTAGCTATTATACTATTCAAGCAATCCATTGTCCACACAAGTATTACAAAAAGTTTTCTGTCTGAAAAAAAAGACCTAAGTTCACAGAGTCACCGGAGCGTAAAAATAGGGTCATGGTCACATGGCATGGTGACAGTTGCGTTGTGCATAACCGCAACTGGCTGTATACCCAATATCAGATGCCTAGCTATTATAATTTTCCAGTAATTCATAGTCCACAAAAGTCTTACAAAAAAGTTTTTCGGCCTGAAAAAGACCTAAGTTCACAGAGTCACTAGACCGTGAAAATGGGGTCAGGGTCACAGGGCATGGTGACAGTTGCGTAGACCATAGCCTAAACTGTCTGTATACCTAATATCAGATGCCTAGCTAATATACTTTTCCAGCAATTCATCGTCCACAAGTGTCTTATAAAAAAGTTTACGGCCTGAAAAAAGACCAAAGTTCACAGAGTCACTGGAGCATGAAAATGGGGTCAGGGTCACATGGCATTGTGACAGTTGCGTAGACCATAACCTGAACTGTCTGTATACCAAATATCAGATGCCTTGCTAATATACTTTTCCAGCAATTAATCGTCCACAAAAGTCTTACAAAAAAGTTTATGGCCTGAAAAAAGACCTAAGTTCACAGAGTCACTGGAGCGTGAAAATAGGGTCAGGGTCACACGGCATGGTGCCAGTTGCGTAGACCATAACCTGAACTGTCTGTATACCAAATATCAGATGCCTAGCTAATATACTTTTCCAGCAATTCATCGTCCACAAAAGTCTTACAAAAAAGTTTACGGCCTGAAAAAAGACCTAAGTTCACAGAGTCACTGGAGCGTGAAAATGGGGTCAGGGTCACACGGCATGGTGACAGTTGCGTAGACCATAACCTGAACTGTCTGTATACCAAATATCAGATGCCTAGCTATTATACCTTTCAAGCAATTCATTGTCCACAAAAGTCTTACAAAAAAGTTTACGACGCCGCCGCCGCCGGAAAGTAATACCTATGTCTCGCCTTCCGCGACTATTCGTCGCAGGCGAGACAAAAACTAAAAATGTGCACAGCACGCCACACCACAAATGGGAGGGAAAATGATGAAAACTTTAATACTGAGAAAAGCCAGTATTTTTAAAAGTTGGTTGTCTCTTATGAAATTGAGAGGTCAGCCATCCCAATAAGGTTGAGCCTGAATATTAGATGCAGTGGTCTGTGGAAGACTAAAGTCCCTTGCATTTTAGTGTATTCAGTGCACTAAAGAAACTTTTTTGTTGATGAAATGGACCAAAAAGGAAGAAAAGGGCTGTTTACCCTTATTTAAAATGTGCCCTTTTTCACCATGTTAGCTGATGGAATAAAAGATGTGGCATGAAATTATTGTAAGCTGTAGCATTTCAGAAATCAAAACAAGCTTAAAGCTATCAAAATAAAATCATGTGCTAAAACTCAAATCAACCCCAAAGGCATGCATACTGAAAACTGATAATGATATAAGAAGTCTAAGCAGTTTAAAGCATTCAATACATTAGCTCTTCAGTACAGGTGTATAAATCTTAGAGATGCATTTTTTGGTATATTGATCTATGAACTTAATATGACCAGACATATTCTTATCCTGTTATGAAATCACTTTCAACTGCTTATATCTTTTTTTATAAGAGGCTTGTATGATTGCAAATAAAATACAAAATAAATTTACCACTTATTTTCTTTATTGAATATAAAAGACACAAAAAATTCTTTTAGAAAATAATACTTTTTAATAGCTAAAAAAATCTTTTTTTATTTTCTAATAAACAAATTTAAACTGCCCTACAGAAAATTTGGTAGGTGAAATCTTTATACAATACCAATACAATTTTGAAGGTGCAGGAAAAATGTGCCAATTATAAAACAATATCTGTGTACTACTCCACATGTAAACCACCACAAAACGTGACGAAGTCCTAACAGAGTTATCTTACCTTTGATGACTTCTGCAGCGTGGACGATTTCTTGTACAGATGTTGCCACTTGTCGGGATAGGGTTATGAGATTCTGTCGTGTTTCCTGACTTGGCTTTTGTACATTCTTTTCAATAGAAAAAAAAAATCATTATACAAGTATACAAGTCAACCAAAACAACATACATGTATTTACATGTATTTAGAAAAATATACAACATAAGAGTGAACACCGGATATACTTTTAATGAAGTTTTATGAGTTAACTGTGACTTTTCATAGGATAAAGAATGGCAATAAACGTATGAATTGTGAATATCTTATATGTCTGCTTTTTATGAACAAACAAAAACAAAGACAAAGACGGCCTTTTAAAAGGGGGAAATTTTAACAAAAAAACACTTGGGCATAATGGTAATGGCTCAGGATCCTTAAACAAAGGGAACTTTAAGCATAGGAAAACACTTTAAGATTTTAAAATTCAGCTTTTCCACAATTTCAACATGTTCTTTGAATGAATTTTACTCAGCTAATCAATGCTAGAATACCAAAATGCTTATGACAATTTTTATGACTTACAGAATGGACTTCATTGAGGAGTTTATTATAAGCGACAGCTGTGGCCCTGCCTGCCTTAACTGTCCTAACTCGGGTCTCTGTCGTCTCCGCTGTGGCAGCTGCTGCCTGAAAACAGAGAAACATGAAATTTGAAAATAAGGATAAGGTGATATAATCCTACATTTGATAATAATTTTTAACATTTGATCTACATAAATCTTAATTCAATCATTTCCGTTAATTTAAAATATGTTATCTTCAGACATCAGATTTCAAAATAAAGTCAGTGAAATCAAGACATAAAATTTGCAAGTTGAAAACTAATAATTCTAATCTAAAACAACACAAACAGTGTAAAAAAAAATATGTAAACTATTTCACAAAGTCAATGTGATTAGGCTACAAGACCTGCAGTATGCAGGTAGAAACAAAGTCTTTAATTAAAGTCCTTTAACTAAAGATAGCGAATAATATCCTTCCTTATATCACAATAACAATGGTCCTTACCTAACAAAAACTGTAATTCGTTGTTTTTTCACAGGTATCATATTTTCACAGTAAGTTTGTTACTCGCCCCAAATTTAATCCCATAAATAAATTATGTAAAGTATAAACACTCATATATAAGTATTGCTAAAATTCAATTCAGCGAAAAAAGGATCTGTAATTTTTTTTTTAATTCCACAAAATTTAGCTCCTGCTTAAAAAACCCAACTGATACAGTAAATGGTCCTTACCTTGCAAACACCCAACAGATCAAACACAGCCTTCCGTCCAACATTAGCCGCAATGATAATGTCCTCTTGTTTACAGGAGTTGCCAGCATGAACAGCTTTAGCTGTTGCCGTGGTGATGGGTTTAGTCAAGCGTATCAGATCTTCTGCCGATGCTTTCTTGTCTGTTGATGGAGTACTGTCATAAGCCTGGAAAAAAAGAGGAAAAACATGTAGGACACATATGACATTGAACCCTAATTAAATAGACAAGTCTCACAGGTTTGAGAAACAGTTTGGAGATTCAATCTGTCATACTTTACCCAAATGGTCATATTTCAAATTATTCCGATATACAGTTTCTGAGAAAAGTTTGACATAAGTTTAAGTATTGGCCCAGTTCCCATCATTATGTAGGAGTCATAAAGTTTGCTAAATTTTAAATCATTCTCTTGTTAGGTTTCTTAGAAAAGCTCGATACAAATCTTTGTGACTCCTATTAAACATGTAGTTTTTTAAAAGAATGTGTAAAATTACATTTAGACTAATATGAAAAACATTTGCTTGAATGGCAAATCATTGCGAAAAGACAACAATAAAAATTAATTTTGCTGCCCTTTGCTTTGTTTTAATTTCTGATTAAAAAAATTATATTTGATACTGTGGATTTATTTATTTTCATGGGTACCAATTTTCGCTGTTTGATGATTCTTGAATTCGTGGTTCTGGAGTGTCCACCATACATATCAATGTTAAATTTCTTTTTCGTCCGGTATAAGATTTCGTTGATTGAGGCCACCCACGAGAACCACGAAAATTGATACCCCATGAATAATAATAAAACCACAGTATCTATGTTTGCTAAATCAATACCTTGACTTCTTGGTTGATGGCCTCAATAGTTCCCTCCAGAGCTTGTGTCCCTCTGGATGCCTCATCTTCTACTGTCTTCACAGTCTTTAATAAGGAGGTAACATTAGTCACCATCACCTACAAAATTAAAATTATGCAAATTAGATGGGGTCATATCAAAAGGTGAATAAATCTACAATGTAAAGCTACTTACCATACTGCAAATAAAGAACTTTATTCATTTAGCCATAGACACTTTGCATGGAGCTATTTGAACTATTAAACTGACTACATCCCTACCATATAATTTTCATAACAGTAATAGTACAAATTAACAACAGTGTCCCAACAAATCAATCTTTGAAGAAAATCTAGGATTTTGTGTTCTTGTTGTCCAACTTAGTTTATATCAAAACTGAGTATTAAGTCCAACCAAATTTCACATTCTTGAAAGAATTTCTTTTCTTACCAGATGCAACAGGTCCAGTCTTACTTTGATGATGAATAAGCCCAATTACGAACCAGGAACAATATAAAATACAGATAATTACAGAAATGAAGATGGCAATGGTTTGGCTATAATACAGATAATCTAATGACATGTTAAAGCAACCTTTGTTGTATGGTGCTACATGTATACCTTTCTCTTATATCTACATGTATAAGGACACATATTAAGAGTCGTATACTGACTGTAAACTGTAGAAAGAAGATTAGAGTTGTACATGTTACTCAACAACCCAACTTCAAAGCGAGGCTGGCATAATAAAAAAAATTGAAGTGGCCATACTCCGAAAATGTTTCTCAGATTTTGCTGAAAATCAAATGTGATCTTCATCATATTAACCAGTTGTGCAAAATTTTATTCAAATCCATAGAAGAAATTTCTGAATTAAAAGGGAATTTTTTTGACAGTAACACGACTGAATTTTTGTTTACACAGATTCAAATTCTCTATGTTGAGTTATTGTCGATAGATTTTAATGGAGGACAAATAAGTGTTGAATTTTGACACTAGCAATGTCAACACAAAAATTGAGAAATATAACTGCTGCTTAAATTTCTCTTGTTACAGTACAGTGCGATGAAGCTCCAGAGTGAGCCCTGCGCTTCACCGAAGATAGATTGATATATAGTATGTGAAATCCATCAGGGAACAGACAAATGGAAAGACAGAATCAAACAGGGGGTACATCTGTTCATTTTGTGGTTCTCATTATAAAAGACAAATCTTGTAAACAACAATTTTATCTAAAAGAGAACTGGCATAAATTTACAACATAAACTTTATGAACTAAACTACATTAATGAATATAACAATTTAAAAGCACATAATTACGTTAAACAGATATGTTAAAAAAAAAAGTCTTGGTATAAAGTCCTTTTTGTTTGTTATTTTAATAAAATATTTTTTCATGTATCAATCAATTGAAATATAATTGCTTCAAATAAAATATCAAGAGGCTGCAATGAGTAGTTGCTGAGAAAACTTTTACTACATTTTTTTTCCTGCAAGCAGGCCATTTAATAATATGGATTTTTACTCCTTGAAATCTGACCAACAAAAAGTTTTATAACCATTTTAACAATTTTATTGTAACAAAAGATGCAGAGGTAATCTGCCTTCAAAATAAGAATAAACTTAGGGCAAGATCTTAAAAAGTTGAATTTCTTGACTAACCATACAAGTAATCCTTTGAAAACTTACAAGAAAAACATATTTTCGAAAAATAATCAAAGCGAATGTAATACATAATATGCAAAAAAGACAAAAAATAATGGTTGATATGTTAAAACTTCACAAGGCACGCCTATAAATAAATACAACATCAATATAATAATATGATATGTTTAATCAATATGTAAATTGTAAAGGCACCTATTCAAAAAATACTTCTTTTAATAATATATTTTGTGGATTTTTTAAGCAGCATTTATCAGAAAAAAATATCAGAACAAGGAATTGACTGCAAAAACATCAAACAGAACAAAATAAATTTTCACATGTGTATTCTTGTATAAAAGTAGATCTAAAAACATTATGCAAAGCAGTTTCTAAGTTTCAGCGAAAACTGACATTTTCCAAACTAAGAATGAAATATTGCTGAAAATATCTATTTTGGTTTGGTTTGGAATCTTTAATAGAGAAAACCAATCATTTCATAATTTGAAAATACAACTTCCAAAATATTGAAATTTTAAAATTAATGGAATTCCAGATTGTAGGTAAGTTTAAAGCAATGAGCTTATCTACAGTTTTGCATAATATAATTTGCAGTTAATAGGATTTCATTCTAAAACAAGGGGGCATGAAACATGATGGTTGCTATGGAGAAACCAAGTTGTATAATGTCAATAAATGAATCCATGGCAACAATTAAACATGAACCACATTCACTATAGACATTGAAGTTTTTAGTCCTGCATGGAATATGGTAAGGCAACAATTTTCTACCAATCAAATTATTGCAAGCCCTTTCACTCAGAGCATGCTTGAACATGAAATAGTATACCACTTCGGCATTTGATTCAAAACTAAATCTGCTTTCTGAAATAAAATTTGCATATACATCTAGGTTTTTCCATAGAATTACATGAATATTCATTAGGGCAAGTCAACCATAGGTTTCTCATTCTAAGCTCATGAATATCTATTTTAAAATCATAAATATTCATTAATTTCCATAGTAACGTACAGAAATCTAGAATATGATTGGAGGACACTTGCAAAACACCATGCAGAACAAAGGGAAAGAAAAACACAACACATAAAGTGCCTTCCAACCAAAACTTTTGTTAAAGATACTATCTTCATAAAACTTAATCCAAACCCAGTAAAAAATTCTAAGAAATCCATGGTCAACTTGAAAAACATTCTTGAATTACTGCAAGGGCACTTCAGAAATTCTTTAAAAGCTATCAATTATAACTCGAGTACTCATTTCTTTTTCTTCAAGCTAAAGGGTTTTTCACAGAAAATCCCTAGATTGCAAATTCATTTTTAAAATGCTCATAGATCGATTTTTAAGGTACATATTTATTGAGTTAGCAAATTGTTTTCAGTGAAATTTCAAGCTTATAAAGATGTTTGTAAACTACATGTATATAGAGGTTGAAAGTAATCTTTCAAAACGCATTCAGGTCAAAAGTCATTTTTGATGCTGGGGGAACCCCATTGAGCAAGAAAAGTTTCAATTAGTACATTTTTAGGTGTGGTATTGGTAAAGCACTGTTATTCCTTTCACCACAAAAAAAACATGTCAAAGTAGATTGTACATGTATTAGGATATTTGTAAGCTTGGCACCACAAAACAAAACAAACTAAACATTTCTCTTTTCCCATCAACTTTTAAGGTAACCTTACAGACATCTTAAAATTCAATTTGTCAAAACTAGGATTTATAGAAAAAATAATATTAAAGAATTTTGTATGCAAATTCTAACATGATATTTCAAAGCCATAGAAAGGAAACAAATGAATCACCCTTGTATCACATAAAATGAGATGTTTCCTTCAGTCATTGTCATGATGAATAAGTTTCATGAAAATCTGACTGATAGTTTCAAAAACTTCTCAAGTTTAAAACTTTTCTTGTGACAAACAGGATATCAATCCAAATTTTTTTCCATCTCAGTTAAAAACAACAGCAAATTGATTTTGCAAAATTATTACCCTATCAATTTACAAAATACTGGTTACAGGTTAATTAACATGGAGCTTGCCATTAAAATTTTACCAAAAAGTATAAGAAATTAAGCTTGTGTTCAACATTCAAACCGAGGGAATCGCAGGAAGGAAAAAGTCACTCATGTACAGTTTTATTTGTTAAGAAGATCATTAATCCATACAAAACAGGGATCATCCGCGTTCTGTTCTATTTTTTAACCCGGTAAAAATAATCTACCTAGGCTGCCTATGGAGTGAACGTCGAACTCGAACAAAGATCTACCCAACCCATTAAATAAAATATTCGTACAAACCTTAGCAGATTCTTTCAGATGTAACATGGCAGGGTCTTGTACACTTTTACCGGAGGCATTCTTAGTGGCACTGATCAGATCAGCTAAGGCAGATGCCACGTCTTTGACAGCATTGATCAACAGCACCTACAGAGAAATATGCTAATATATATTTATCCCTATGATTTCATAACATGTTATACCTTCCTACATTGCAGTGTGTGTAAACTTTTCTAATTTAACTTTAGAGAAGGGTCTCAATCATGCAAGAGGTATTGGATAAGCAACATACTGTGGTTTCATTATTCATAGGTAGCCTTGAACCATAAAATTTGATATCCCTCGAAAAGGAAAGTTAACATTGAACTGTATACTGCAGTCTTCAGAACCACAAATTTAAGGTTCCATGAAATGTTCCTTTTTCATCAAACCACGAAAATTGGTAACCACAAAAATAAATGAATCCACAGTATACCTTCCTACATTGCAGTGTGTATAAACTTTTCTAATTTAACTCAAAATAAGGTTTTGGTATTGGTATTGGTATTGGTTAAGCAACATACTATAAAAGGTATCAGATCATGGAATAACTTCTGCAAGTAGAAAAATGCCCATTGATTTTTTAAATTTATCGTTCAAACTTTTTTTTCATGACCAGTTTTGAATCCTGATGTTTGATATTTGTTGGTAACAACTTATGCTCTTCAAATTCAAATAGTTCATCCAATTGACCTTATAAGATCTCTAGTAATTCTTTAGAAAATATCTCAGGCTGGTTGTATGTGTTCTTCAAACGCATAGGTAGAACTTTTTTCAATTACATGGTACAAATCTTAATTTAATAGACTGCCATAGACTTCTTTTTTGCATTCTAATTACAAAATCGAAAAATTTGATGCCAATGTTCTGATTTTTTTTTTTTATATTCACCTGTGCTTCTGGCTGATCAGATCCCAGTGATGAAGCCCCAAACTTGACCACATCGGCCAGTCGTGTGATTGTCTTGACAGCTTGTTGTGCCGCTCCTGCCAGCTGCTCCTGATTGGATGCCGCACCAGCCACCAAAGTTTTAGTATCCTCCACCAGAGCTTTGGCCGTCTTCAGGATGTTCTCTCTATGATCAGTAAAGCTTTCCTCGTTCTCTCTATTAAGTGTGCCGGCAGTGGCAAACATGATGGTGGTATCAAGGTCAGCGATGATGCCACTGACAGTGCTTGCTGCATTGATACAGGCCTGTGTTCCTCTGGAGCCAGCTTGTAAGGAGGCCAATACAAAAGATACCTACAACAAGATGCATATAAAGTTACAAACACATTTAAAGATTAAAACAATCTAAGCAAATTTAAACATTTTTAAAACTGGAAGCTTAGTCTCTGTGTTTTATTTAGATGTAACAATATTTACAGATTTTTCTTCTTTTATCCATCAATACCTTTAGGGCCACATAAAAAAAATCATTAGCTTCTCAGGCCACTTTTCAAATTTTTTGATGAGGCAGGGAGGAACCTTTTTTTTATTTTCTTTGTTTTTTTCTTAAAAAAATTGTTGCTTCTCAGGCCATTTTTAAAATTTTTTGACGAGGCAGGGCGGCTCCTTTTTTTTTTTTTTTGCAAGGCTGCTGCATTGTCGGCTTTAATTGAATTTAACAAATCCCCAAGCGTACTCTCTGTCATATAATCGCAATGAATTGTCCACGGTATTATTGTTTTTCCTCCCGAGAGGACTTGACATGACACCAAAGACGATGCCATGAGGCGGAAGTAAAAAAACTATGTAGATTTAAATCACCACGCAACGTGCTAAAGCGTGTTCATGAAAACGTTTCGCTGATTAAGATCGCAATCATAAATTTTACCGGTAACGGAAACAGACGCGAAAAATTTCGGGGCGGGACGCGGAACTGCCGATTTTTTTTTTTTTTTTATATATGACAAAAAACAACGAATGCGGCGGGTTTTAGGGAGACACGGCGGGGCCTGAGAAGCTAATGATATTTTTTTTTGGCCTAAGCATGCATGGTGGGCAAAGGTTTGTAATTTCATTTAACCATGCCCCCTTAAATCTCTTTCAACACTCTTTATAGTATCTACCCTTTACAAGTAGGGTCTGCCAAGTCCCTCAAAGCATAATAAGGTAACTCTAGATCTGAAGGTTCTCAACATTCTGTACCAGCTTAATTCAACTTTAATTAAGATTTCTTATCGTATTCTCCCCTTTAAACTCCTCCTATAGCTTCTTACTTTTTCATTAACACTCCTGGCATGGTCTGCCAAGTCTCTCTGTATTGTTAGGGTTACTCTGGAGATTTCCAGCATCTTGTACCAGCTCAATACAACTTGAACCTGACCCCCCCTCCTCAAGTAACATCCCTCACCAATTACTACACCTACCTTTTCATTAACACTCCTGGCATGGTCTGCCAAGTCTCTATGGGCATATGAATCATTGGGGTTACCCTGAAGGTTACCAGCATCTTTTACCAGCTCAATACAAATTTTAACAGACCCCCCCCCCCCTAAACAAACATTCCCTACCCATTACTAGCCCTACCTTTTCATTAACACTCCTGGCATGGTCTGCTAGATCTCTCTGTGCATATGTATTGTTGGGGTCACTCTGAAGATTACCAGCATCTTTTACCAGCTCAATACAAATTTTAACAGACCCCCCCCCTAAACAAACATTCCCTACCCATTACTAGCCCTACCTTTTCATTTACACTCCTTGCATGGTCTGCCGAGTCTCTCTGGGCATATGTATCATTAGGGTTACTCTGGAGATTTCCAGCATCTTGTACCAGTTCAGTACAACTTGAACCTGACCCCCCCTCCTCAAGTAACATCCCTCACCAATTACTAGCCCTACCTTTTCATTAACACTCCTGGCATGGTCTGCCAAGTCTCTATGGGCATATGAATCATTGGGGTTACCCTGAAGGTTACCAGCATCTTGTACAAGCTCAATGCAAGATTTACCCAAGTCCATGACAGTGGTTCTAATTCTGTTGGATACCTGCAAATATCAAAATACAAATGACATTCACTTAAAATAAAATAGTAAACAGAAGTTTTTTTAATATTTTATAGAGGGAGTAATTACAATGTGATGTGATCAACTACATATCAAGACAAACAGTCCTACAGAATTTCACTAAAATCCATTCAGCAGTCTCAGAGAAAGTGCACTCACATTAGTGTGAGGGATGCAAGGACAGACGAAGACCATTACTAGGTAGGGGAAAAATAAACTTATCAGACAATCCCATTGAGAAATAAGGAACCTTAGGAGAAGAATGAAAGAAGACAAACCCTTATATCTATTTAACTTACTCAATACTCTGTAATGGCTGACAATAAGATTATTCTATTTTATACTTACATCAGGACTAGCTGATGCCCCTGCAGCTCCGGCAGAGTTGGAGGCTAGAAGGTCATAATCTCTAGTCAGCTGATTGGCTAATGATCCAAGGTCACCTGGGTTACTGGTGGATTTACCGACCATCTCCTGGGCCGTCATGGCAATCCTTTTAGCGACGCTGACCATGTTGGTCTGAAAGTCTACGTAAGATTCAGATTCACTGATGTTGATCTTTTGGTCAGTCTGAAAAAAACAAAAGTGTGTATGTTTAAATATTTGTTATTCTATTTCTAGCTACCCTTTTCAATAATGTACATGTTTGTGCTCATTTTCTTAAAAATTTTCATAGTTCGTTTTAATCTTTATCAGTGTTCTAGGATTCTAATTACCCGTAAGTGAAATTAAACCTAGGGTAAATGGACAGTTTTCTGAATTAATTTCTATTGTGGGTAAGTGAATTCTTAGCAATTTCAAATACGGGTGAGTGAGATTTAAAAAAATCCTAGAACACTGTTTATTCATTTTACCATGTTTTTTTAATCATATGCACCTGTTCTTTTAACTCATTTAAAAGTCAAACATGCATGCGATCTGAAAAAAAAAAATCCTGGATATTTCTAATACTAGTTTGACAGAGAAGTGTTATGATAAGAATCACATTGTATTAGATTTTTTTCTTAGAAGTTTTAACGTTAAAACAATCCTGAGGGCAGTATACAAAACAGTCAGGTACTCTTTATGTCTCTTTTCAACTGATGACAGCAATCTAAATTAAGATTTTAGCTAAAAAAAACATATCTTTTTAACATATTCTTGAAAGTAATTAACAATTTGTCACTTATTATTAATTTTATATCAGCAATAAAGATGATTATCAAAAGCTAACTGACTGTATAAAGTGAATAAGGTGATGTATTATTGAATGGATCAATTTGTTTGTTTTTTATAAGGCATTAAACATAGAATCTGTGTACACAATAAAGTGACGAGACAAAGAAAAGCAACAGATAAATTATGGCTTATGAAAAAGAAATCGGGATGACATAAATGACCTATAAACCCTCACTTTTTGGACCCCCCATTTTGAAATAAAATTATCCAAACCAGCATTTGCATACAGTTTTAATAAACATAATTCTAAATTTTGTTTTCTTTCTAGAAAATCATTTAGTTTAAACATATTTATTTATCCTGAATTGGGAAACAAGCTTAATGGGGTATTGCTCTCCACATACACAGGACAACCATTTTTCGTCCCTTCCGAAGGACTAGCATCGATCCTTGAGACAATCCTCGCAAATGGTGTCAAGAGAGAGTTGGAAAATTGAATCATGAAATTTTCACCCCGAACAAGGATTGAACCACAAACCTAGGTGTTAGTAGCCCGACGCGTTAACCACTACACCACCGGCTCTCTCTCTCCAGAAAATCATTTGGAAAGTCCAAGTGAGTTTAGTGGTTGGATTTCTAAGATAAGATGTTACTGTGCTGATCTGATACTTGGCTGAATGAATGTAAATATTCTAGCACAACCAAATGTAAATGAGAACCATAAATGCATCGCTTCGAAAGTGTTTGATACCCATAATTTTAAATGGCCAATAATATTTAGAGATGGTTTTTTTTTCAATCTTTTCCAAAAATTGCCTCAACTTATTAAAATCTTAATCTAGAGAACATGTTTAGCCAACCTCGCTGACTTCAAGCATATAACTCATCCTAAATTTTAAGTAAGTGAAAAATGGGAAGGGTAAGAATGATCTTCATGAATGGTAGATGACAAATTTAGTAAATGTGTCTGTGAACAACTTAATCAAACTAATAATTTCAAGTTCAGGCTTCAAAGAACTTTTAATTCTCATATTTGAGAATATTCATTAACCAATATGGCTAGACAAATTCCATGGCAGTTTAGAAAATTTTTTGACTTGAAGAATTTTAGTAAGATCATGGCTCCATGGCCTTAACAAGAATGTTTAAATTGTTTATAAGATAAAGTTTAAGGTTTTATAAAATATCGCACGACACATTTACTAAATTTGAGGGCCTGGCAGCTTTGTAATGAAAACCTGTGTATGTGTTCTCTGGTAAAGCTAACTCACCCCTCTACGTATCTACATGCAGAAAGACAAATCTAAAATATCTATCATGCCTTGTATGGAACATGTCAAGATGTAAGAACAATGCAGACTGTGGATTCATTTATTTTTATGGGTATCAGTTTTCATGGTTTCCTTTCCCAAATATCAGTTCATTGGATTTTTTCAATTCATGGTTTGCACTGATGATGTTGTTTAATGTTATCAAAGTAAAAATTACTCTTTGCTGGATTCTTCTTTTCTTGCATGACTCACAACATGAAAATTGTAACCCCAAAAGTAATAAGGAATCCACAGCATGTCATGTTTCACAATTATCAAGTTAAATTCTGACTTCTAATAGTGTGTATAGCCTGATTCTACCATGTACAAAATGTATAATTGTTTAAAGTTTTATAAGATCCAATAAATAGTTTTTGAGAAATTTTCTTAACACTTATAATGAATCTTTAGTCTTAATATATCAATGGGCTGTAATATGAGGAACTACATGTATCTAAATCATTTCTAAAATATGCTTATCTCTATAATTTTAAATTCTCCTTTCACATCCTTTAGGGAACATTTCACATCATTCAAGGGACACTACTCACCTTGGTGATAGATTTGGTGATTTTCTCGATCATACTAGTGACCATTCCAGCCTGTGAAGCTGACTCCTCCATCGCCTGTAGCAGGTCTTGTACCACATCCTTCGTGTTATCGGCAGCCGTGTCGATATTCTCATGGGTGTGGTTAGCCTTGGGGTTCCCTCCCCCTTCTTTGCAGGAGTAAAGGAACTGGAGTGCCGACTCCATGACAGTTTTGGTTAAGTCGAGAGTGTGTGTCTGTTGTTTAGACGTGGATGAAAGGGAAGCAGCACCAATGGCGCCATCTGCCACCGGCTCAAAATAACTCGCCATCACAGTAACCTGTTGGAAATAAAAGATATTATATGATAAAGCAATTTTTAAAAATTAAAATCATCAATCAATTCTGCTCTAAATCTGTGACTTAAAATTAATTCTAAGACCCTAAAGGTTGTCTAAAACAATCAATTTTCTTGACCTTAAAATTTAGAGTACTGACCCTATAAACATTTTTATTTTTACCTATAAACTGAGAATACTGATCCAATGACCTATATTTCCTTGACCTTTAAACTGAGTGTATTGACCCTGTGACCTAAATTTTTTTACCTTTAAACTGATAATACTGACCCTCAAAACTAGATTTTCTTGACATATGACAGTCATGGAAATTAGCACAGGACCGACAGCCCGAGGCCTGTAAAAATTCATTCGGTCTGGTGTTTTTGTGCCTTTCACAGGTCTGAATGTCCGGTAGAAGCAAGCAGTATTTTGAAAATTATGCGTTATTGGACCTCTATATATATTTTCTTTTTGGTCCTGTGAATCTTGGCCAATGATGAATGTCCTGACCCAAAAAATCCTAATTTCCTTGACGGCTATAAAAACAGTACTAACCCTATGACCTAGATTTTCTTGACCTATACAATGAGAGTACTGACCCTATGACCTAGATTTTCTTGACCTATACAATGAGAGTACTGACCCTATGACCTAGATTTTCTTGACCTATACAATGAGAGTACTAACCCTATGACCTAGATTTTCAGGCTCAGATTTAGCAGCTACTTTAACTTGATCTACCATATCCAAGATTTCTCTAGCACTGCCAATTATCTGCTCCTGGAAGCCCTGAAACACAAACATTAAGAGGTCAATGCTAGTAGTATCTTAGATACTGTGGTTTCATTATTATTCATTGGGTATCAATTTTCGTGGTTTTCATGGGTGGCGTGACCCACAAAATTTGATACCTCATAAGAAGGAAATTTTACATTGATTTGTGTGCTGCAGACTTCAGAATACACAAACTTATCAATTCTTATAAACCATGAAAATTGGTACCCACAAAAATAAATGAATCTACAGTATTGCATCTATTATCATTTGACCAACTGTGAATTTATCTAATTTCGAGCGTCCCAATTTTCCTTTATTATTAAAAATTTTAAGTTGTGGGTTCTTAAATTTGAGGTTCTAAAATTAACAGTATGAACATGATGAAGAGCATTGTTTAATTATCTCTGCATGGACAACCAAATTACATGTATCAGCCTCACCCACAAAAAAACCATGAAAATTGATCCCTGATGAAAAATTATGAAACCACAGGTGTGTTGTAACAGCAGAAATGGCAAAGCCTTACTGAGGACCCAACCTAACACCTACTTTTTCCTGATAGAAAATGTATGCTTTCATTTTTCATTCTTTTGTTTTGGTTTTGTTTGACTTTCTTAAACTCAAATGCCAGTTTGTCATACTGTCATAGATATATTCAATTTAAATTTGTGCATGGCAATACAAATAAGTGAGATTTAACACCCAGTGACCACTAGGAGGTACATAACAATGTTAAGTTTTAAGTAAAATACAAGTTTATGATATTTTTTCCCAAATGCCTTCAATACTTCATCTCACTTTATACTTTCTTTTTAAAATTATAAGAATACATACCCTAAGATTTTTCTCCGACCTAGGTGGAAGACTTTGACTAATGGCAGACAATGAGGCTTGATCTAGATTACGGACACATTTATTGACAGTCTCTATTGAGTCTTCACACTCCTTCTGACCAGGGGCACAGTCCCTACAAAAACATAACCATTGACTTAATACAATTACAACTGCTACATTTAAGCAATTACCATGTAGTTGAAAATGATTTTTTTCTCATTTTTTGCATTTTTCATATACCTTATTACATGTATATCCATGGATTTATACAATGTTTAACAGTGATAATTTTGTTTTTTGTTCTTGCTTAATTTTGTAGATTAGTGTATAAAATACAAAAGTATGGCAAAGGCTGTACAATAATTTAAAATGATGTCATTTAAATAATTTTTTCATGCAATCAACACTGACCTCTATACTACCTCGCTAAGGATTGTGGATAATTCCCTGATTATGGGGATTGATTTCTGTTGACATATTTTCCGTCAACCTTTGCACAATAGTATAGAGGTCAATGTTGATAGACGCTCACTCTGGTGATAGATTGATAGTAACTTATTCAGCAACCATAATCACAGATTTTACTAACATTGATTGATGTAAACGACCAAAGCTCAGAAAAATACTTACTTAATGGAGGCCACAAGTCTCTTGATTGCATCAGATACATTTTTAGAATACCCAGAATACATCTGGTAGGTGGGCGGGTCTTTGGGATTGATAGCCAATTGTTTTGCAGCTTGCACCATGTTTGAAGCTCCACCAATCATTGCTTTACCAGCTTGTATGATTGGCTCTTGGGCTATTCTTGCCTAGAGTAAAATATATATATTTATGAATATATTTTCCATTTTCATTAATTTAAATAAAATCAAAACTTAAGTTATTTTACAAGTTCATTGTTTTCTATAATTTAAAGCATCCTGAAAATGTGAAGATTAGAAAATGTTCATTTGATGGTTTCATAGGCAACTGGCCCAATGTCAGAGTATTTTATAAAATGTATAGGGTCTACAAAATGTAACCATGATTACCAGTGATGTTAAATAAAAGATTTATTATTTGTTTCTTATAATTTCATAGAGAATAATACTCTAATCAATTAATAGAAATTTAACATTTATTAGATGTTTTGGCCTTAGATTTTTGATAATTCAGACTTTCATATGTCCTTCATCAGTAAAATAAAAATAAAAAATCAGTAGATGCAGTTATGACTTTCTATAAAATGTATATGTAAAACAAAGAAAAGCTCCAAAAGACTGTTCATTTGCTATACCTCTGGACTTATCTTAGCAGGCATACTAGCAAACTCTGGTGAGGATGCAAAGGTAGACAACTCATCCACAGCATTAATCAATGGTCTAGCGGCCTCAGCACATCTCTGTCGATTCTCCTCAGTGAAGTCGCTGTCCAAAGCTTTGATTGCCTTCACTAATGCTGCTGTGCTGTTTGCAACATCTTTAGCACTCTGTACAAAATGTCTCTTTGCCACAGGGTTTGTGGTTTTAGATGAGGCCAGGCGGCATGCATTGCACAATGATGAAGTGTGTTTGGCTACAACTGTGGCAGCTGAAAGAACCTGGAAATGTAAAGAAGAAATGATGCTCATTCTCATATACATTGAGCAATACTAATTGCCCTCTCAAGATATTATGTTGTAAAGAAAGTATGCTCAGAGAATATATTTTTCATTTCATTAAAGCCTTTATTCATGAAATTATAAATAAAGCTTGTAAAATATCAATTTACTGAAAAAGAAGTTATGTAAATGTACTAAATTTGAATTGCGATTGGTGGATAAAGAACAAATTGAGTCGGTAAATAGTCAACTTTCACACATTTCCCAACCAAATCTAAATAAAATAAAATTTGATATCACAAACACCAGACCCCCAAAAAACTCCTCAAACCCTCAAAATATTTTAAAAGATAAATGAAAATAAACAAAACAAAAGCTCCGAGTAAGTCATGCTACAAAGGTCAACCTGGAAATTTTTAAGGAAATAGACTGAAAAAAAACAGACCACAAAATGGAAGAATGGGTTAATGGGACACAGATGCCCCATGTAGGATTCCTAAACAGAAATAGGAGTTCAATAGGTCTAAAATCACTTAAAACAAAGTTTGTCAAACAAAACTGTTTTGAAATTATATGTCCTATGTCTGAAACCTTCCTTTTCAAAATATTTTATGATGTTAATAAAGGACACCCTACAGATTTCCAGATTCAAAATAATTCCCAATTTATGCATACCTGATTACCCTCTTATGCATAGGGAGACATTTCAAGAAACTATGCCTTCTATCAGTATCAATCAAGATAACTACTAATTCATATTATTGGGGATGTGGAAAAATATCACTTTTTTATATTATGAACAAGGAAATGGGTCAAGATGACAATGAAGCCCCGCTGGCAAATAAAAACTGCTATATTTACAAAATTTGGTAAGTTCAGTGGACCAGAACGAAACTCTAACTTGACCTGTAACTCATCATGGTAGACTAACATACCAAAAATCTTTAGAATATATGCAAGGATGTCAAAAAAAGTGTGGAGAACTAAAGTGTGACAGACGGATGGAAGGACAGACAAACGGAAGGATGGACGGACTAACGGACCAAAAAACTATATGCCCCCCAACTTTGTTGGCGGGTCATAAAAAGGCAAAATTTCTATCTTAAAAGCAAAACCCAATCAGAATAAATCCATAAATAATTTAATTTTTAAGGAGTGGGTTCAGGGGTATCCATTTGATTGAAAATTCATTTGTATACAAAGGATATAATGTCAATATGAAATAAAACTCCAATAAGGTTAAAACAATGTAAAAGGTATGAAGAAAAAAAAACAAAAGTAAACCAGTTCATAAATCTAATTATCATACCATGTGTCTATCATACACCTTAAAAGTGAGAGAAAATGCATTCTATGTACAAAATGTAATATATTTAAGATTTAAATATTATACACTTTTCAAATATTTCCTCTGGGCCTTTAAATCTTTTGATTAAACTAAATCATCTCTGATGAGTCTTGTACATGTAACTAAATGAAAAACACATACTTTTTATAAAGTCTATATTGCGTTTTGTTGTAATTAGATAAAGAGTCAAAATCAAAGCACAACAATAAATTTGGGAATTGTTAAAAAAACTCAAATAAACAACATTTGGAAGGGAATGATTTCTTAAAAGTAAAGCACATTTAGTAGAACAAAAGAAACTTGAAAGGTCAACTCAAGTTCATTAATCTTAAAGTTAAGATAATTAATTGTTGGATCTTATTTAAGAGTAAATGTTTCAGAGAAAAATTCATGACTCATCCTGCAAGCCACAAAGCCTAAATGCTCATGTTCATATAATAAATGCCATCTTCAAATATGCATATATAGTCCTATATGATATATTTTGTGTTCAGTTCTTATTCCTTTTTGTAGAAAGACTTTATCATTCTTTCATTTATGCCAAAAGTGCAATTTTCCAAAATGCAAATAACAACCTACATGAATACTTAATATTTTTATACAATTTTGCAATATTTTTTTCATTCTTTCATTCATATATACTTCAGTGAATTTCTAACTAAATGAACAAGACATTTGTGAAATAGACACATTAATAACTTTGTTTTAATTTCAGAAAATACCACGATTGCTTTCATAACATGGGTTTTAATATTTCGTGTAGCATTCATCTATAAGCTAGGTTTCAAATATGTTTTTTGAAAAAAAAAATCAAACAAAAACATGGCATATTTTGACAAAAAACTAAACTTAAGAAAATGGTCACAGACAGACAGACATACAAATGTGTTTGCAGCACACCTACCATCGACCTTATAGTCCATGTAGAGTAATACTTAAGAAAGAGAGCAAAAATTCATTGATCTTTGAAGCACCCTAAAGAATGACCAAGTTTAAAGCCAATGGCTTTTTTAAATGTTTTAAAATTGATGCACTATAAATTTTAATAAGATTAAAAGAGTACAAACCCAATGTTTTTTATGTTGAAAAGATGTTTTAATATTGTACTTTTGATGTTTCAAACCATACAGAACAATAAGCTAAATAGCAAAATTTCAACTTATAAACTTCCATAATGAACTTAAATATTTGTCATTTTTTTAGCTGAACATTTTTTTTTTCAAAGTTAAAGTTTACTTTCATTTATAAGGTAGAAGTTAAGGGATGGAAAGACAACTAATGTAATTGCATGAGGATCAAACTTCTATTATTTTTAGACCATCAATATAAGCTAGAAATAAATCAAAATATTGAAAATATTTTCTTGATAATTGCAAAGTATATTCCATCTCTAAACACTCATAACACAAAAAATTGCCCTCTATTGCCCTAGGTTAATTAATAGCTCACCTGTTGTTGAGAGCTGGCTGGGTTTGCCAAGTTCTGGCAGGCAAGCTGTATTGCCTGATTGGCCCGGGCGAACTGGGACTGGTCCACAAGGCCAGGTCTACCAGGCTCTGAGGCCTTATCTGATATACCAACAAGGTAGGCAGCCTGGAATAAGGTGAAAGGAATATTATTTACAATCTTTTACCTTATTAAAATTACTGAAAATCTTTATAAAAATCAAAGTCATGTGCATATTTGAAACATAAATTTAGTGCTTTGAAAATCTGGATAGGTGTATTTTCTTTAGAAAGTTTTCAATCAAATGTGATCCTAATGAAAAATGTGTGTTCTTTGTGTATAAAAGAACTTTTCTGCGAAGAAGTTTCTCCCCTCTCCATACTCCTGACAATTGTCACGAAGCTTCAGTCAGACCACAAACAGACATACATGTAGCAAAGTTCTGAATCAAGTCACAGTACTGATGAACATCAAAGTTTCCTTTCAAATTAGCAAAAATTCATTCTCAAAAATAAACATTCCCATACCTGTGAAGAAGCTTCAGTCAAACCACAAACAGACGTAGCAAAGTTCTGCACAGAGTCACAAAACTGGTCTAGTTCTCCTTTCTTAGCATGGTTGGTGATACCAGTCATGGCTTCACCCAGATTCTACAAAACACAGAAAAAATTCGTCAAAATTTTAACCATAAGTATAACACGAAGGTTAGATATCAAGACTATGTATTGTCATTTAATAAATTATACACATACATGTATAACTTTTTGAAATTTTACTGGAGAATGGTTACTGCAAGCAGTTTTATTAGTATGCTATGCATGCCATAGTAAATGAAGTACATGTAATTAATATTTATAATGTCCAGATTAAAAGTTAGTAAGAAGTTTATGACAATTACTGTTATAAATGATAAATATATCGCAAGTAGATTGAAAATGCTTAAGTTATGTATGAAATGAAGTAACACTTCAATGATAATATTACAGTTTGCATATAGCTATATGATATTATATATGGAATATAATGATAATGCTGTCATAAATTAAGATGTTATGGAGAAAGGGAAATACAGGTTATTAGATTTGTTTAAAGCATTAGGAAGAGTTGGGATTGGAACAAACAAAAGAAATGATAGTTTTTTTCAATATTAAGGACGTTCTCCAGTTTAAACATGCTGTATTCTTAATGACTTGTTTTATAAATTGAACTTTTTGATGTTCTAAATTTTTACACCATTACTAAACGAAATATTTTAATTAGCATACAGTGTATTCAATAATTTTCCTGGGTAACAATTTTCGTGGCTTTGTGAAAAAGAATCAGTTCATCAATTCTTAAATTCGTGGTTCTGAGTCTTCAGCATTCAGATAAATGTCAATTTTCCTTTTGTGGGGTATCCAATTTTGTGGGTCAAGGCCACCCATGAAAACCACGAAAACTGTTACCCCACAAATAATAATGAAACCACAGTATTAGGAAATATTAATTGTTAAAATTATGTACATGCACAACTAAAAAATAAAATTAGCATAAACTGCAACTAAAATCATGAAAAACAAAACAGACCACTTGAAAAAAATTAACAACAATAAAATCTAAATCATGCAAAGTTCAGTGTGAGCCCTGTTAAATTCCAATGAAAAAATTCGTTTAAACATATTTGTTTATTATCCTGGATTGGGAAACAAGCTTAATACTTATGTGAATCCCTCTCCAGCAAGAAGTTTGCGAGTGTGGCCTTTGTAGCGACCCCCATTGAGCTTACTCTTATCAAACTCTACAAAGGGATCTTTAACGTGCATGGGTTATTGCTCTCCACATACACTGGACAAACTTTTTTTGTCCCTTCCGAAGGACTAGCACCAATTAAATAATTAACAATATCTGACTACGACTAGACTCACACTTGAACTATTGAACCTAGCAAAGGGGAATAACTAGCAGAGATGAAGACATCAGATTGAAACCTTTTATCATCAAGAAAGGAATGTCAATACATTGTCAGACTTTATGTATGTGAAAGACATCTTTGCAGCCCTAGTTGACTGTTGTTTTTTTGTCAACATAAGTATTTTTTTCTTGATAATTTAAGAATGAGTGTTGATTGGAATACCTTTTATCACTGTGGAATTTTGAATTGCCATTTGCCAAAATTTTACTTTTTGACCTATAATTTATGCTATCAGTGTTTCCGGTGTTTTAAAGGGTCAAATTTAGTGCTTGTATAGAAAATATAGAAAAATCTGGGGGTCAAAGAGATATTTTGAGGGTAAAATACCCCAATTATTGCTTTAATGGAAACACTGTGCTATTACAATTTTTTTCAAACACACTGCTTACTTCATCTCTGCTTGGTTGTGAACAAAACATGGATTTCTAAGTGTTATAACATGAACTAAAGTTTACCCAAACTTGCCCCTGAAAATGATCCACACAAACTATCAGACCAATAAACATAAAGGCAAAATAGTCAATACAAAGCTAAAATTGGGGCTACTGAGAGGGTGACTCACTAACTAAATAGGCATGGCAAGGAAAAATTAAGTATGAAAATTAGTATGCATATCAAAATCATAAGTTAGAAAATACCACCATGCAGTTTTGTTTCATTAAAATAAATTAACAAAATGTAAATTTTATTTTGTATTGTGAACAGAAGTGACTTTCTAATTACAAAATTGTAAGACTACTAAACAATGTGCAAGTAAATAAATGTCATCGATTTTCTTAGAACTAAAATTCATAACAAAATTTAAATTGATGAAATTAATAAAGCACTATAGCAAGCATTGAATATAATATATACAAATAAATACTTCTACTGGGAAAACTTAAACTTAAACTAGAGGAGAGGTAAATTAAAAATATGCAAATTACTTCATAAAAGTACATCTCACCTTTGACCTTTCCATGACAGAGTCCAGACAATCAAAGTAGGACATGTCTGTGACAGGTTCATTGGCACTTTCTAATAAGTTCTGCATCATCTAATAAAAACAAAGATGGCAAATGTTACTATCTGTAAATGGCAATATGATAGATAGGTGTAGTTTTAAATGGACCCCTTATATGTTTTTACTGACAAAACAAAATTCATTTATGCTTTAATTTCTGCAACTCTTTTTCAGCTTTGAATCTTAAGGTCTATTTTTTTTAATATATCCTTGTGTTTATGGCATGATCCTTTACTTTTTTAGCCTATTACATACTAAGCTGCTATTCTGATACTGTCTCAATCTATATCAGTTCAACTCATGTTTTGAGATAGTCGATACATGTACTTTTACATGAATTACTATAAAAGATATCTTGAGACTTTCTGTACATGTATCTGTCTAAGAGCATTATCACACTTTGAGACTCTCCCTACATGTATCTGCAGAGCATAATCACACTTTGAGACTTTCCCTACCTGTATCCGTCTAAGAGCAATATCACACTTTGAGATTTTCCCTACCCATATATGTCTTAGAGCATTATCACTCTTTGAGACTTTCCCTACCTGTATCTGCAGAGCATTATCACACTTTGAGACTGTCCCTACCTGTATTTGTCTCAGAGCATTATCACACTTTGAGATTCTCCCTACCTGTATCTGTCGTAGAGCATTATCACACTCCTTCTGACCAGGGGCTGACACTGTACATGTGTTGATCAGCTGGTTGATGCTTTCTGTAACTGCCCTGGAAATAAAATATTTTCTCTTATTGAAACATTCTATTTATTCATACATGTGACAGATCTGTGATGACAAAGCTGGAGATTTTGATATTTTTGGCTGGAGATTGGACCAAAAAGCGGGAGATTTTCAATGCTCAATAAAATTGCATTTCAATGTCAATTGGGGGCACTAGGGTGTGCCAAATATACATGGCTTCACTGATTAATCTCAAACTGTTTATACAATCATCAGGTCAATTATGGCAATAAACCTTTAATGAACACCTTTACCTGTTAAATTAACATCTACCTAGTTGACAAACCCCTAAAACAACGGTAATGTTTTATGACTGAACGATTAAAATGTCTATAAAACTAAAATTTTCTCATGTCTGGAAAAAGAGGGAGATTACACAAAAAGTTGGGAGAACGGGAGGTGGATCAAAAAGTCGGGAGATTTCGTCTCCCGGCGGGAGAATCACATGTATGATTTATTTAATGAGAAGTGAAGATTTCAATGAGGTATTTTTTTAAATTTCGAAATGTCAAACTAGATTGGATATTAAATCAATTTTGATGAAGACTTGAAATAAACCTGTTTTCAGATCTAGGCAACAACTAAATATTTTTGTCCTGTCAACTATTAACCAAGTTCAATGAAAATCTAATCAGTTTTTTTTAAAGAGATGTTCTGACAAACTGTAACAGACTGAAACTTATATCAACAGGAAGGACATGAGACATGATTTTAGAAAATAAATACTAAATGTATTTCTGTAATGTAAGTGTTCCAGTTCAACCCTCAACAGATAAAGAGCTACTACAGCACAATTTATTTTCAGGCTTATCAATCGTAACAGAGCTCATACCTGGCGGCATTCTGTAAAAGATTCTTGGAGTTTGGTGCATTGGGGTCAGCAGACACCTGCTTGGCAGCCATTAACAGTTTACTTGAAACCATGGAAACGTTCTTCAATCCTCCCACAATTTGACCTTGAGTCTCGTGGTCCTTGGTCAGACCAGCTACAGTTAAACCAGTATGTACAAACTCCTCATAGGTGGAACTGTAGGTCCTGCTGGACTCGGCCAGGAGTTTAGGAGCACCTCTGGAGGAGGAGACGATATCACTGGCTGCTTGGTTAAGGTTGGCAGCCACACTGTTCATTTCTAGTTGGACATCTTGGAAGCTCTTGTTTGTACGTGGGAACTGAAAAAGATAAAGTAATTGTTAACAAGTAAATGTGTTTAATAAGACAGTGAAGGCATGAACACATATCTGGTGGAATTGGATGACTGTAAACATACTTATTTTCACTCAAGTTCACAGATACTTGATTTCGTGTTGATATTCACTTCATACATATTATTCCATTTTGGGATTATTTTATTTTCAGAAAAATATCTGATCGTAAAATCCATCAAAATTAAAGTTTGTTTTTGCTTCCCCCTGTTCCCCTACAAAGTTCTTAATTCAAAAGGCCATTACTGCCACAGAAATTTGAGGATCAAAATTTCCTGTTAATATGCACAACTACAAATAATGTCCTTCCTATATACCAAGTTTCATTAAATTCGATTAATTGTTTCAGAGGAGTTGTGCTGACAAACTTTGTGACGGACAGACAGAGAAGACAAAAACAATATGTCTCCCCACAAAAGTGGGAAGTGACATAATTACTACCTCGAGAAAATAAGTACATTAATAGTATAATGCATTTAGTACTTATAAATGTATATATGTGTACAAGATATCATGAAGATTAGACTTGCAGTTTTTTAGACATCAACTTTTACATTAACCGTAGGTTCAATGGACTGAAAGACTGAAACACTATTGGTCCCAAACTTTGGCATGCCATGAAATAAATATTAAAGTTCCAAACCTGTGTAGTAGCCAGAGCCTGACTGGTATCAGTGATCTGTCTGATGGCATTATCTACATCTCTTTGACCTGGTAGTGTGTTGACACAGTTGTTCAGGGCATTTGATACATCCTTTGCTACCTGGAAATAGAGAACAATAAAGTTAATATCAAGAAGATTTTATGTTACTGAGATCAGCTAAGTCCATTTCTATCATTGTGTTTTACTAAGTATTGACACAGTTATTCAGGGCATTATAGACTGTCTCAGCAAACAAGAAATAAAAGCAAACAGTTTAAGTCAATATCAGCTGATTCATGAACAAAATTATTTTTATTAACAAATACTTTGAGTAATTAACTAATAATCCATTCTGTAGACAATCATAATTGTGGGATCAGTACATCCACAACCGCTCTGGGCATTTTTATTTTTTTAAAGGTCATACTGAGCAATATGTGCATTCATTTGTTAAAATCTTCACAATTACTAAATGGTTGACTGGGTCTGAATTTGAGTGCCTTCCCTACTCTTTTTTTTTCCCTGACACAAATTTACTGGAAGACCACTTTAAATCCAAGAAATTTTGGCACCCAGGAAGATATGACACTTTAAAAGCATAATACATACCTGGTTAAGTCTCTGTTGGTTCTCTGGATTATCTGGGTCGTTCATGGCTTTCTTCGCCTCATCCAGTAACTTGATGGACTGGCTGATTACCTCCCTTGCACTGTCCACGACTAGTTCCTGTACTTCTCTGTCCTCTGTGGTTGCAGCCACGCCTCTTGTGGCATCAGCCAACACACGTAGAGCATTGGCAGTATCCTTGGCTGCTATACCAACATAGTTGTCGTTACCCTAAGAAAAAAAAAATAATTTCATCATAATTGAAGAGATTTTATCAGAAAGACCTGTTTTGCTCTAAAAATATATTACTCTTACATGCCAATTTTTTAATGAGAAAAAAAAAAACTCTACTCTCTAAAGGCAATATTGTAGAGGACAATTAACTGTCCTGAAGCTGACTGATAATCAGTTTGTTATTCTATATTAGATTTCTAATATGCTCACACCACATATACTGATATACTTGATATATTTTTCCTACCTGTGACGCAGCAGTAAGTAACTGGGCCATAGCAGATCCCACAGTCTTAGATGTAGCTCCAAGTTTAGAGGCAGAAGACTCAGCCTGAAAAATAAAGCCAGGTAGATAAACATTAATGCAAGAATTATAGGAGTCTTCAACGCAGAAATCTACGCAGGCATAATGTAAATTAGTAAATTTTTGCTATATTGCTCAATTCTAATGTTTTTATTTTGTGTAGATTTATGTCATTTTTCATTTTGCTATGTGAATTAACAAAGTACCAGATACAAACATTATGTAGTTTATTGTGATATTTTTTTGTCCACGTTATGAAGTTGTTATCCCTGTTTTAGTGCGAATAATTGCCTCTATTTATAGTTTTTGTAAGTTGAACAATTTCTCTGGTACCTTTTCAACATTTACTTCATTTATAAAAGATTAACATTATTTTCATTTTCAATATCAAAACATTTTATTTGAATAACAACAATAAAATGTTTTTTAATAAATTTCAAAATTAATTAAATGACAGAAAATTGCCAAGTCAATATGGACTCTTACAGTTTCTCCAGGCAGAGGTCGTAGTTGTCCCTGCTGAGCTGACCTCTTGACCTCTATCAGTTCTGAATCCATGGTAACCAGTTGATCCAAGGCACTATCTATCTCCAGTGAGCCGTAAGCCTCCTCTGATTTGGACGTCGCTGATCGTAGCTCGGCCAGGGCATTGGACATGACCTTGACCGTGTGGCTGAGGTTAAGAGCGGCAGCCTGATCTCCAATTGTTGGGTTGGCAGCATTGGCAGCAGCTATCAAGGCACTTGCAGGCTGTGAAGATATGATTAAGAATAAGTGCCAATAAAATTATAACAAACAGCTCATTTCAGGTTAAATTGAGCATTTACCTCCAAAATAAGAAATTATAAGATATTCTTTATGGCTTATGCTTAAATGCAAGAAACACTCCTACTAAAAATTATCCAACATTAGTTTGTGCAACAGCTTTTTAAGAATTGTTAAACATGTACCTTTGGGAAATGAGCATTTAACCTGTATAAATTCTTAAGAATTCAACTGACACTCTCAGTTATTTACATTGCCTGGCTAATTTCTAGGTTGAGAAAGGGTAACCAGCCCTGAAAAAATTATATTACAAAAGAGGGGGTTTCTCACCTGTATAAAATCTTTGCTCTGGTTGATGAGATTCAACTGAGCTGTGGCACTATCAGTGTTCAGCATGGAAGCCCTGAATGCCTGTACTAGCTTGGGTAGTTCTTCATTCATCTGTTTGATCTGTACATCAAGCTGGTGTTGTGATGTGGTGTTCTTGTTTGTGGCATTGGCATTGTTGGCGGCATTTACCAATTGTGTGGAGGCGGAAGAGGCTTGGCGAGCGGCATTCTACAAATGATGGAAAGGGACATTTGATATTTTACATACTTTATACACAGTGTTTTAAATATGGGTAACGGTAAATGTAATTATTTTGAAAGCACTATATGTATTAAGCAGATTTTGTCCTTAAATACATGATTTCTAAAATCATATAGAAAATATTTCTTTAAGTCCAGATTTTTCATATCCATGTAAAGGCTGGTACTTCTAATCTTATAAACACTGTTTTGGTATAGAGAAATCTTCAAAATATTTCTTATGATTTTTCAAAGCACTGGCAAAATCAAATATAAGATCTTAGAAAAATAGTTGAAATTTTGCTACTTGGGTTTAAACCCAATTTGCATACCTTTTCATCTCATTTCAAATATCTTATTGAATAAGCAAAAGGATTGGACAACAGGCAATTCTATAAATACCTCTAATCTTCTGATTAGTTTTTTCTTCAGAGCATCACTAGCAGCAATGTTAGTAGCAGACCTAAGGTCCTCGGCAGCTTGTCGTAGTCTGTGTTGTTGCATAGAGTCATTAGGATTTGAGGCACAGCCCTACAAAAAACAGCATTTGAAAATTTGAAAAAAAATCAAACAGCTGGAAAACATTACATGTATTAGACGAAACCTATAGATTTGTAAAGTTTATGTCTATTCTTTTAGATTGATTCACACGATTTTAACTTTTGCATCAATCCTAAATGAATATTTGCAAAAGAGTAAGAAACCATTATTTCAAGCTATTAGAGTTTCTTGATGTTTTCAATAAAATATTTTTTTTCTTGGATGTCATGATCTACCAAAACACTTTTCCAACATCCTGCAAAGAATATAAAGAGTTATCTACCTTTGCAGCTTCCACCATTTTAGCTGTGGCATCAGCTAGAGCCTTAGCAGCTGCCAGTAGTCTCTTCTGCATGTCAGAATCTGAGTGTCCCTCAGCATCTCCTTTGATAGCATTCACTAGCATTGATGTAGCCTGGAAACAAGAAAGGCAGGTTGTTTGAGAAAGAACTTCTCTACATAGTATATACATGTACAGGCTAAAAGCCAGCATTGAGAAAAAAATAATTCATAACCAAAAGTGTTTGTTCAATAATTGTTAACACAACTTTCATGTAAAATTCAGGGGTTAAAAAATCCACTAGCCCGACGCCCGGGGCTAGTGAAAATCATATTCGGGCTACCAAAGTTTACAACCACCTACGCCCGACGGGCTAGTTAAAAATTATGGTTGACTTAATTTGCGCTATAAATAAAACTATGAAAAACCTAGATCTATTATTATCGCCATTAACCGGTACTGGGGGATATCACTATTGATTTAATCACCCAAATCATTCATGTCTCGCAATTTATCGTCATTGCCTGGTAGGGGGGGATAACACAATTGATTTAATCTATGTCATTGTCATTATCTGGTACTGGGGGGTGGTACAATTGGTTTAAGTGCAATATCCCGTACTTTCGATTTCACATTGGGTTATTTCCTTGGGAGGAAAATTATGATAGACAATTACAATCACCTTTCCAAACTTAAATAAAGGTAATTTTACTATTAAAAAGGTCAAAGTCTCCTGAATTTATTTTAAAATCAGTCTGAAAGTTTAATGAAAAAGATCGACGGCCACATTTATTTTAAGGGGAAAATTATGATAGGGGACTGAAACGCCATAAAAACTGTTATGAAAGTGTTCTATGATACAAGAAAGTGCCAAGGTGTGAAGAAGGTACAAGAGAACCCCAGGATGATGGATTTTTTGCAATTTTTATGTCCAGAGTCTCTGGGGCCCTGAGTGCCCCCTAGATTCCCTGCCACACTGACATCGAGCTAACTGAAGCTTGTTGCAATCTGTGTTATTCTGCTACCTACTTTCTTAAATCAGAAACATTTTAAAACAAGTTTAATGTTCCTGTTTGAATTTACCTGCTTTTCTTTAACTTTAAAAGCGACATGAATGCATCTGATGCATTTTTATAAAATAAAAGAAAAAGAATTAATAACATAAATACATGTACCAAATCTACATGTATAGATTGAGCTTTGCATCATACTTTGGCTAGTGTCAGATTTTCCTTGGGCTAGTTGATCCTTCTGTCGGGCTAGTGGTTTTCTAGTGCTGATAAGCCCTTGGCTAGTAAGGTATTAGAAAAATTTTTAACCCCTGAAATTCTTTGCCAAATGTTTAAAAGTTATTCACTTGTTTGAAAACAGTTGTTTCCTATCATCCAAGTACATGTACTAAATTTTACTGCATTCAACAATTTATGTGCTTGAAATCTTGCTGGATGGTGTTTGTTTGGATGAATTTTTATCTTTTTCTCTGTATTTTTTCTATCAATGCCATTTCAGCTGCTTAACTGGTCTTATCTATTACCTGGCTCTCTCTCTCTCTATTAATAATTGTGCCTATTTGTGTTCCAATCATTCTAAATCATTTGTTCTGTACTTATATGACTTATATGTTTGTAGACTGATTTATATGCCCAATGATGGGCCCTATGATTAGGAAATAAAGATATTTATTTATTTATTACCTGTGCCAAGAGTCTTGCTTGTTTGACCATCTCATGGGCATCACCAAAGTAACTGACGATTTTGTCTGTTCCTGCCAAGATGGTGTCCACAGCCTCCTCGTGGGCTTCGTGGGCCTACAATATAGGATTATCAGTAAAGTATATAGAAAATGCAGGAGTGAAATCCTTTAATAACTATAGAGTTCACCAAATGGAAGGTTATATTCTGGATCGACATGTTTCAGCATTGAAACAATATTGCAATCAGGTATTGATTGCTTCAATATTTAAGCGCAGAGTATACCTTCTTAGCTGTTAACAAATACAAGTTTTTCCAAAAGGTTTGGAAACAAAATTTGATAGTTCATGAATTTTGCATTTTATGTCATTTTCTCATTATGTTAAAGTTGATTCTTTTATGATGAAATTCTACAACAAATGAAATATAACACTGGTATGAAAAATCACATATTGAAGTATTACACAGACATACATGTGTAGGACCAGCTCCTTTCTTGATGTGTTGTAACAAGTCATTAAGTGCCTGGGTCACAGCTGTCGCAGCTCCACCCAAGTCTTGGAGAAGTTTGTCATCTCTGCAGGCCTGCTGGGCGGCATCAACAATACCCTCAACAGAGTGTGCCACATGTTTGGCTGCTTCAATCAGCTGCTCTTGGCAGGCTGGACTAGCAATAGTAGGGGCAACCACCTAAAATCAATTTTTTTTTTTTTTTTAATTATGCAAAGTCCCAAACTTAATCATGGGGGACAACTCTAAATCTTTTTATCTGGAAATTTTAAAACTTGTGAAATCTTAAAATTAAAATTGGAATCCATAACAAACAGCAAAACATAAATCATTTTCATGTATGGATGGATTAAAAGCAATCTTCTGTAATCTAATTCTCTAATATAAAACCAAATAAACTTCTACAAAATTTATGAATCAACCAACCATCAAATTATACTTTTCATGAGTTTCCCTGCTTATCAAAATCTGTTCTGAAATATCAAAGTAACATGACAAACCCATTTTTGTAACATTGCACTTACCTTAGTACAAGCCACAAGCTGAGAAGTGGCCAGAGCACAACTGGTAGCTGAGTTGATAACTTTGTTTTGTAGTCCCTGATCATCTGTGGAACTAGCCACTCCCTTTGCTTTCAGTACCAGTGTTGATGTGGCACCAGCAACTGCCTTTGCAAGTGCTAACAATGTCTCCTGAAATCAAGACAATTTCCAAATCAGTATTGATTATTCAAACTTTTGTAAAATTTAATATGTATTTTTTTTTACCATCCATTTGATTTATTGATTGATTGATTGGGGTCTGCTTTTTATCCAAACAGCAATTTTTGAGGACAAAACCAAATCCGGAACAATAAAATTGTATTTTAAGATCATTGCAAACTTTTTTCATTAATATAAACTTGAAATTCTATTATTAAGTTACATGTAACACACAATAGATGACATAATTTCTGAAAGTTGTTGTCTGTTTCTGAAGGCTGCCTCTTTACATCAGGTAAGTTAAGGCATACCAAAACTATTGCAAGTGAATGTCACTTTTTCAACAAAGGGATATATTTTTTTTAATTTGCACATCAGCAATTCTAAAAGTGCACTTTTGGCTACTGAAGGCTATTCAATAGTACAGTCCTGACAAAAAATTGTTTTTTCCAAATGTAAACTTACATACATTAAATATACCATAAAATTTTAAAAGTTAGTAAGATGAAGTACCTGGTACTGCCTATCCAGATCCTCAGCTGTTTCACCAACACCATCCATCACCTCCTGACTGGCCTCTCCTATCGTCTTAGCTGCTGCTATAATATTCTGTCTCTGTAATGTTAGAGATATAAACAATAACATCATGAATGTTAAGGTAAACTTTTTCATACTTTTGGTTTTTGACCCTCCAATATTTTGATTCGAATGTTTCTGTTGTGAGTTTATGCATATATATCATATCCAAATTAACTGTTTTTAAACAATCACTATTTTTAAACAATCATTGGTATTTGCATTCATTGATAACATGGATGTCATAATATGTAGATTTGTATTCATGCATTATAGATAATTGAAAAGTACTAGATATTTATCCATCAATGAATATGGTACAATTTTATTCACTGATTTCTATTGTATATAATTTTTCAAACTGTTTGATGTTTATCCGATTACCAAAAATTCAAACTCACATCTCTAGCACCAGGTTGAGCAGCATTGAGAAGGTCTGTGAATGCCCCTGCCAGTCGTTTGGCAGCGTCCAGTAAGTTTTTACCAGTGTTCTTATCTTCATGGAGAGCAGCTAACATCCTAACATCATGTGAAAACTCTCCAACATTTGATGTACTACAAGAAATGAAATGAATTTAAAATGATGTGAAAATTTCTGTGTAAAACCAATGATTTATTCTCTTTAGCATAAAAACATGCAAATACATTTTGTATAGTAGTTACAGGTATTCAAAGTCTTTGTTTTTTTGGTGGTCAAAGGGCATAATCTTTCAACAATCAAACCATATTACGTCCGCAATTTTTTGCGGCCATATAAAAATGGTTGATCAGTAGGAGAATTGCGGGCATAAAAGCACCTCAAAGTGTCACAGACATGTGATAGGCTAGCATTTCTATGCTTAATGCTGGAATTTTACAATGTGAAGGGGGAAAACTATTGCAATTAACTGAGATCATCTAAATAATGCAAAGTTGGTTGATTTAGGTTTGTTTTTGTCCTGCAATTTTTCACCCATCATCAGGACAAATACAATTTCATTAAATATAAATAAAACTTTGACATATAACCCAGTCAAAAGACAGGGATTTTTACAAATAACTAGATGGAGCCTTCCCCGGAAGGCATAAGTCGCCTGCGTATCTATATTTGTTTGCCAAACAGGAAGTAGTTAATTTTCTGGCATTAAATCACCTACACCTTATAGTACTATGCTATGAAGCTACATACCAAATATCAAGAGGCTATAGCATGAAGTTGCCTGGAAAACTGCGACCAAAATTTGGCATCTATGTCCATTATATATAAAACAGTAAGTATTTGTCAAACAGGAAGTAGTTACTTTTCGGGCATAAAATTGCTTTACACCTTATAGTACTATGCCATGAAGCTTCATACCAATTTATAATCAAGAGGCTGTGCCATGTAGTTGCCTGGAAAACTGTGACGAAAATTTGGCAATTATGTCAATTATATATAAAACATTAAGTATTCCTCAAACAGGAAGTAGTTATTTTTCGGGCATAAAATCGCTTTACACCTTATAGTACTATGCTATAAAGCTACATGCCAAATATCAAGAGGCTATGACATGTAGTTGCCTGGAAAACTGTGACGAAAATTTGGCATCTATGTCCATTATTTATAAAACGTTAAGTATTCGTCAAACAGGAAGTAGTTATTTTTGGGGCATAAAATCGCTTTAAACCTTACAGTACTATGCCATGAAGCTACATACCAAATATCAAGAAACTGTGGCATGTAGTTACCTGGAAAAGTGCGACGAAAATTTGGCATCTATGTCCATTATATATAAAACATTAAGTATTTGTCAAACAGGAAGTAGTTATTTTTCGGGCATAAAATCGCTTTACACCTTATAGTACTATGCCATGAAGCTACATACCAAATATCAAGAGGCTGTGGCATGTAGTTGCCTGGAAAACTGCGACGGAAATTTTTGTGACGCCACAGGACGACGACACAGGACGACGACGCAAGACGACGGATAGTGCCAAAGTAACCCCTATATGTCGCTTCTGCAACATGTTGCAGGCGACATAAAAATGGAATACATTTGGCAGACCAATATTCAATATGCATAACTTAATACAGCCTCTCTCTGTATCAGTCCATGAAATAAGCATTTAAGAATCACTTGCCTGAATCCTTGATTTTTGTTTTTTGTTCTATTTATCTAATACAAGTTTCCTCTTAATTTTACCTGCCTGGAAGGATTTTTACTGCCCAGGGGCAAATGGGTCAGTCCTAATTTTGCAGACTGCTGTTTTGCTGCTTATGTAACAAGGTCTCTTCAAATGTGGTTATCCAATGTGGGTGGAATAATAATTCATTACTTACATCTGAGCCACTGCAGAACTGACGGCCTCGGGGTCAGGCTCTTCGTCTCCGGCTGATAGGGTCACAAGCTGTGCTGTGGCAGCATTCATGGCTGACAACTCAGCACTGACCTTCTGTCGTGACAGGTCCAATGTGTTCTGTCTCCATTTCTTAGAAGCCTAGACAAGAAGAATATCATTTCAAGGTCAGATCACATTTTCATCTAGTAAATTTATCATAAACACCATCCTAAATGATGAACTTGACTTCTAATAACAATCAAATTAGTTATAACAAATCCTTCATCATTTTCATCAAAAGGAAGCTTGATTTTTCTGTATATAGTTAGTTAAATTGTCTTGACCAGTAAAATGTTAAACTGACTTCATTATTTTTCATCTATAGTGCTTTGTATTCGATTAATTTCATCAGTTATTGAATCATCAATAACTGTTCAGGCTGATTATTTAAAAGGTGTTGTTTGAAATCAGGTTGCTGATTGCAGTGGTTTTTTTTTTATGTTTTTATGCCCCATCTACCAAAATAGATATCATATAGTGTTCAGGTCCATTTCATCAGTTCATCTGAATTCTTGTTATTTAATCTTATTCTTTGTGTTATTCTAAAATGTGTCATATGGATTTTCCGACTTTGGACATTCAATAGGCCCATTTGTAATTCTTAGCTTTTTGGCAATATTCTATTTTTATACATACAGCATCATCCCCAAGTTGAGGTATCGTTGTACCATCATCCATCTGTGACTGGGCTTTCTTTATAGACAGCATGCCTTCGTCTATCACGGTGATCAGGGCCCTCTGGGAGTGGGACAAAGTCTGTTCACGAATGTTCTGGCTCTGTAGGCAAAATATACAATTATAGAAATTATAAAACATGCAAATTGAAAGGACAAGAAAAGCATACAAAGTTTTGTAGTTGGAAAGTTTACAATTGTTTGTGTTATGTTCTGAAATCTGAAAGCTTCATGGCTATTTAGTGATTTTTTAAGCTGAAAATTTGTTATCAATTCCATAAGTTTTGAGGATGTATTTTTTAAACTGTCCTGCAGGTTTTTAAGAATATGCGAGTAATCCTTGTAAAAGCTTTTGTTTCTCCCTGTCAACTATCTGTTCTTTGTTCTATACCCAGAAATGGGTCTTTCATTGATAATTTAGGGCTTTGTTTGAATCTTAGGTATAGTATTTTGAGTCTTGGGCCAATACAAGACTGTAAGCAGAGACCTCTTGTCATGTTGAAGACTGCTAGTTGTTTTTCATTGTGATTTTTTAAATGCTGTTTTTATGTTGGTTGTGTCGCCTACACTTATTCCATATCTGTATCTTGTCACTTTCATAAACTACTTTGTGATGGTCCAAATTAAAATGGATTAACTTGTGACAAAACAATGCATATTTGAAAACTTTACATTAGATTTTTTAAACTTACACAGCACAAATATTCATGCATTTGAAACACAATCATTCTATCTTAAAGTTCTACTAAATTACATAATATTTTGCAGTTAATACAAAATTTTTGTATTTTTTTATCTGCACTAAATCTAACAAAATTAACAACGTATTTTGCAATATAAACATTAATCTATCTATAAATACAAAATAACACTTCTACCTATAAATAGTAACAAAGGAAATGATCTATCTAAATATAGAAACAAAAGGGCCTGATCTATCTATAAATAGTAACATAAGGTTCGGATTAATAATGCAATGACAAAAACATAAAACTTGATAGAGGTCATTGTATTAGTATAAGGTCACACTGTGTCAAAGGTCAAAATATAATTTTGTGCAGACAAAAGGGTTCAAAATCAAGGTTGATGCAAAATTACCTTCTGATTATAAGACAATTTTCATGGTAACAATGGTCTTATGTTTTCTTCTCTGAGATTTTAACATCTTACCAAACTTTGATATTTAAATGTATCTACTTTTCAAACTATTGATTGTGGTAGTCGCAAAATTTTTGCTTGAATTGAAAAAGGAACAAAAAGCCTTCTAGCCTATTTTCAATGTTCTAAAAGCAATCTTTGTGTTCATCATTGGACTTGTCAGACAGGTCCACCAAATTATAACAATTACACTTCAGGACCACCTAGTTTGTCAAATTTATCCATTTGTCAAAAATTTGCTCTCCGTTAAAGACTTCCAAGAAAGTTTTAATACCCCTATTCTCCCATTTGAATCACTTGGGGCATTAAACCTCCCCTTTCATCCACTTTTCAAACTGGTTGGGGTAAAGACAACACAATATGGAACCCCCTTTTTATGAATGATAATTAAAGGTTAGTAAGGTAAGCACACCTGTCTATTAGCATGCCCTACATGCGCTTCATTTGACACCTGACTGTGTTGGGACGACCCCATCGACCCAACGGAAAAACTCGACTGTCCCATGTTGGCCCCTCTTAATACTGCTGGCATGGCAACGTTGGCAATGTCAGCATGTCCCACCTTGGCCTGGTTTCTCTGGATTATGGTAGCTCTGAAAAGATATTTTTTTTACAACTTAATTCCTAAGCTAAATGACATAACAACATAAGATATGGCTAATTAACACTGTTTTCAGTCTCTCACTCATCATCGGCTACTTGATCTTTCAGGACCGCTCAATTCTATTTTACACAAACATGGATTATCTATTGTCATTTACTTCATTAAAAGGTGAGATCTGAATGCCTCAAGTGATTTGTAAATTTTTAATGTGCCTGTCCTAAGCCAAATTTTTTATCAAAGCTTATGTTTTTACTCATCATCATTAAGTTTGGGAATATTTCTTTCAGGTAAATGGTATAAAGAGGAAAATTAATCCTATCTAAATCAATCGTATGTATGGTGGTGTATAATAAGATGTGGTGTCCGTCCTCAATGTCCATTTCTTTCTACAAAGCCTGTCTATGGTAAAATTACTCACTGTGATGGTGCCACATTGTCTTCAGATATAGGAGCTTCATCTTCACCATCTATACCTAAATGGTCCTTGGCCTTTTTCTACAATGAAAACAGAGATCGATAATAAAAATATAGAGAAACTTATATTAATGGTTTAATTATTTTTTCTTCATGAAAGGAAACTGTATTGGGGGCCCCCCTGTATAAGTTGGCTTTTTTCTACAATGGAAACAGATCTATACTAAAGCTAAAAATCTAGATATTAATGGTTAACTTACTTTTTGTTAATGAAAGCAGGGTAGGAAATTCGCTGAAAAAGTAACCAGCCCTGAATTGAAATTTCAGCTGTTTTTGCTATATAGCCAGTCAAATTTTCATGAATTTTAGCCAGCCCTGCCCTAAAGTTACCAGTCTCGGGCTGGCGGGAGGGCTGTTATTTCCAACTCTGATGAAAGGGTACTGTATTAGTTGTTTGATTTTTGCTTATTTCCACAGGTTGAAAAAATTGTGAAAATATCAATCTCACAGACTGTTTACATATGAACATTAAAAAACTGCAAAAATCTATTCTACACCTTATGATACAGATACCAAAAAATCAACAAAACTACCCTAGTCAAAAGAACACTGCTTTATGGTAGTTACATTAGCAAATATCTACAGAGCTGAAATAAACATTTCAATTTATAATTTATTACGCTCGGCTCATAGAAATATACATGTAGCAGCTCTTACCTTGCTAAGTATAATGTCAATATAACCAGCAATAAGTCTAGAAATCTGTTCTCCTTCCTGTGTCTGTACTGAGTAATAACTGTCAGAATAGTCACCAAAATCCTGAAAATTATATAAAATTTGAAAGTGAAATCCTGGGAATTTTTGTGGATGTAATTTGCAAAAGCGAAATCATATTTCCTTTTCTTGACCACTAATGGCCGCCCTGGTTATAGCTATCATAAATATATACAAAATTTCAAAATATTTCATCTGTATTTAAAGAGTTTTGGTTAACACAAACTATAATTATAATTTGGGTAAAAATATTGACATGTTTACAATTATACAAATATAAGACGTCTAAAATTTCAACTTACCAAGGTGAAACTGTTGGGAGAAGCAGCCCAACGTCTCACTGTTGTCAATGGCCAGGTTTTCAGGATCTACAAAAGAAGAATCACTCTCATAGCTAATCAAAACTAGATTTATATGTAAAGCAAATATAGTACTGTAAAAGTACTTCAATTTGTGGGTATCAATTTTTGTGGATTGCGAGTAAACAACATATTCGTGGATTCATGGATTTATAGTTTTTAAAAAATCTGTATTAAAAGTATTAAAAAATTTTTTCATGGGGGTATTAAATTTTGTGGTTTGGCTTGACATCTAAAACTATGAACATTGGTACCCCATGAACAGAAATATTTTAAAAATAGTTATTTAATTATGTTTTTTCAGCAATATTTATATTTAGAACCTTCTTTCTTATACTATTTCCTTTAGGCAAAATATCACATTTACCTAAGAATGTGCTGTCTTTCATCCCACTTTAGGATTGGGTTTGAATCATTTGTAGTTTATTTTCAATCCAGGGCCAATTGAAAAACAGCAAGCAGCGACCGCTGGTCACATTGAAGGCTGATGGCCGTTTTCCATTGTGGATGTTTTAAACTGTCGTTTATATTGTAGGTTGTGCCACGTATACTTATTCCACATCTCATTTACTTCTATAACTATACCTCTTTTGTTTTCTCATCCATTCTGACAACACTCTCCTTGGTAATACCCAGAAGTCGTGGGGTCAATTTGTTCTTCCCAGGCATCTTTTCCTATGTGAACGAAAGAAAAACATTGGATTAACAAAATATAACACGTTTTTCTTCAAGACAAAAGTATGTTTAAAGCTTTGTTTGATTTTACAATGATTTTGGTTTAGTTTGGTAAAAATATGATGAAATATTTTATATTACATTTTGATATAGAGCTGCGTATGACCCATTTTATTGACCAGGTTGGTCATGGGTCAATCATTTTGGGTTTCTTCGATTAAATCTTACCTAAAATACTGAGAAACCTTAGCTCAGCCCAATCTTGTGAATGAAATAGAGCAATTCAAATTCCAGAAAATAAGACTTTTTTCTGATTTCAATATGTAAATAGTTGGATAAATGAGTTTTTCCCAGTTCCAGTACAATTTACAAATTTTAAAACATTGAATCATCTCTGTGATATCTTTAGGCAGAATAAAACAAAGTTTTTCCATGACATGTGCCAGTTGCGTGTGTATGCCTGCACACACTTACACACATATATTACACATAAACTCCAAACACACATACCTTGACCAGGAAGAAAGTGATACCATAGGTTTTCAGGGATCTACATAGTTGTGTGTATTTAGCCTTGGCTTCAAATTCATTCAGTCCTTTATTTCTGAGTTTCTCATGTTCCTGAAAATAATCAAGAACATACATGTACATGTTGTATTATCTAAGAATGTAACATAAGATTTATAGGTTCTTAAATAAGTTCTTGGAAAAGACCGGCTGATCTTTCACAAGTGATAGAATTTTCAGTCTTTTTGTGAGAGGAGCGCAGCGGAACAAGCCACAAGACCTCTAAAATTATATCATGAGTGAAAGATCATTGCCTACTTTCCAAGAACGCATGTAAGTACCTATTTCTTACTTTTTAAAGCTTTAAATAACATCGCATTTCATTGGTCAACATCATCAATCAATATCAGAACCCATGGTTTTTATTGGTTAATTGACTAGTGTGAGATTGCTGCACCTGCTTGAAAAAGGGTATTTACGTAAGAAAAACGGTGCATTATCTTTAAGTTAAAAAAAAAATCTTTGTTATTGTGAGAGCAAAATTTATATCTCATATTGAGCAATCCAATAATTAAAATAACGTGAAAGAAAAGCATAAAATAACATGTATTTTCAATTTGCTGTTTGTACATATATTTGGATTGACCTTTTGTTGACACCTCTTCTTTTGCTTTCCATTGTCCATTTTGAACAAACAAGCTGCAAAAAATGTCTTTAACTTAATGTTGAATTTTTATTCTGTCAGAGTTATCTTTCTTTGTTCACTCAACCACCATCATCAACTTACCACAAATATTTTCTTTTCAATGCCTTTAGTTTTAATGTATTCTTTGGGAAGGAATTCTTTCAATCTACAAAAAGAAATTAAACTTTGAAATTCCAGATAAAAAAAAAATGAAAAACACTGGTATATATATCTACATAACATAAAGAAGGTCAAAATTGACACAAGGCTTTTTTGAGTAAAATCTTTTTTTTTTCAAACTGCTCAGCTTATTTTTTAAATATTTTGTAGAATGTTTTGTTACTAAAACAGATGTGGTCATGTGCATACTCTAAAAGACTCTTTCATTTTACACATGCTTAAGACGAGTTTGACATAGAAAATTTAGATAATTTGGATGTTTGAGCCAATGTCAGTACAATTACTAAGGTTTTACATGTATAATTCAGGGGTATCAATTTTTTTGGTTGTCCTGGGTGGGTTTGACCCAAAAAAATTGATACCCCACAAAAAGGAAATTTAATATTGATCTGTGTGCTGCAGAATTTAGAATCACAAATTTAGGAACAGTTCTTTTTTCATCAACAAGGAAAATTGGTACCAACAAAAATAAATGAATCCACAGTATATTATTTTTGGGGTTTTTTTTCCCCTGTTTTTGTGCTATAGCATGCAGGAACTGCTTACTCTTCCAGAGCACCCGAGTTCACTCTTGTTATGAATTGAGCTTGCGTTGTTGATTTCGGTTTGATTGATTTTGTGTTTTGTGTTTCTTCGTGCTGTTTTTGTTTGTGTTTACCGGTTATGTCGTTGTCCTTCCGACTTTTGACACTCGAATGCCCCTTGGTGCCTCTTTGCTTCTTTTTTTATTCACTTTAATAAACCCTGATGACAACTTACTCTAAGAATCCAGACTTGTGTTTGCCTTCCTGGAAGTTGCCAAATTGTATCTGACACTGTAGCCCTGCCAGTTGTATAGCTTCATCCTGGGTAACAGGGTGGGTACCGTTCAGTACAGCGTCTCGACACTATAAAATAACAAGTAAAATGTACATTAATAATTAACACTGGAGCCCTGCCAGATGTATAGCTTCATCCTGGGTAACAGGGTGGGTACCGTTCAGTACTGCGTCTCGACACTGCAAATTAACAAATCAAATTTACATACATAATCAACACTGGGAAGGAATAGCAAATGGACCAAGAAAAATGGCAGATAATAAACTAGAATTGCAATTGCAGATGTCACCCCAGTTGCCATTTTTGCAAATAACGCAAAAATGGTAAATATCGCTTCAAAATTTTTTTTGGTCAATTCCGAGATAATGTATTTGTCTATCCACATGCAAAATTTTAGCCGCCCTAGCACCTAGGTTACCCAAATATAAGGCGTCAAAAAATCGGTTCTTCCCGCGGCCATTATGAAAATGGTGGCCATCTTGGAAAAATTTTAAACGTCCATGGCACAACTTCAGATGACTACCTTGGAGTTGGCAAAGTTTCATGTCTTCCATTCACCCATATCCGAGAAAAACGTCGGACAAAAATTTTGTGGAAGAATAAAATGGCGGCCAATAGAATAACGTCTGGGGTGACAAAATAATATGTAGCCTGACTATTCAAAAGGTCAGATGTGCTTTCAAAGATAATTCATATTTATAGACTTAAAATGAAATTTTGGTCAAAATTAAACTCTAATAGACTTCAAAAGTTTGAGTGCAACTTTACAGTATAATATACATGTATGTAAATGCTTTTCTCAATCTGTTAAGACATTTTCAAATAACTTATTGTGATCAGATAAAAACTGCTGTTTTTCTGTAGACATACAAATACAGGAAAACAAAATTTAAATTAACATTAATTCCTTAATCACTTTAATTTTCCATACCTGTACAAAGAGAAGATTAAGCTGTATGGGATCTCTCTGGTCTATATTCTGGTCAGAGAAGAAGAATTTCCTCCTCAGTAGGAGTACATCGTTGTCTGTAACTCCTTGTTCTCTTAAAGTCTTTGAGTGATCCAACCATTCCACTGAAAAGTAAAGACATAATAAAACATGATATTTTTTGAAATATTCCCAGTGTGTTGAATAAATAGTGAGAAGGTTGGGCCTACAAAATTACTTTACCCGTAAACATTTTATGTGCGCCCTGTCCTAAGCTAGGTTATTTAGCTTATGTTTGGACTTTTTGTCTTCATGCTAGTTGCTCTTTGTAAAGGTGGTCATTTTAGCTGTAATGTATTTTTGATGATACACTAATTGTAATACTGAAAGGAGCTTTTCTTGTTTGATTTTAGTCTGGTATTTTTCTTAGACATTCTTTTGAACCTATTTGAATGGAGTGATTGATAACCCAAGCTAAATTTGGATGGAATGAATTAAGCATTGTGGGATTTATATGTCATACACATTAAAGTCCCTTGTTAATTCCACATTTGATTCAGTGCAAATTTAAAATTGAACCCCCAACCCAACCCATTGCCTAGGCCCTATTTTGTTGACTTCTTGTCTGTGACCTACATTCGTCATCAGTATGGAGTTTTTTCCTCATTTCCTCCAACTTCTTCTGATCCTTAGCTATAGATTTATCTCTCTTTAATGTTAATGTCTTCTCCTTCTCATCTTCTGGCATTTCTAATACAACAGAGTATTCCTCATGGTTGGAAATACCTATGAATATTATGTAAAAAAATTAATATTTACAAATACATATCTTTGATTTTTCAATTAATATGTAAGCATGTTTTTGTCCTATCAAGTATGCTTTTTATCATAACCATTTGTCTATTTCATGACAGTCTATCTTAAAAGCAGGAACTGCTTACTGTTCGGAGCACCTGAGTTCAGTCTCATTACGACTTGAGTTAGCGTTGATTGCTATTCAGTTGTTTTTGTATTTCCGAGTTTTACATGTTTGTTTTTCTATCCTGTTCTCGTTGGTATTTGCTGGTTTTGTCTCTGCCTTTTAGGACTTATGACATTCTGATGCCCCATTGGTACATTTGCTTCCTTTGGTCATTTTTAATACAAAAATTCCTAGGACACTTGCTAAATTCCTAAATTCTAAATGTTCGACATTGTAGGGTAATCCCCAGCTTTGATTTTTTTTTTCATGTAAAAGAAAATGAGCAATCCCTCACATTTTTGTGTTTCTTTCTGTCATCTTGAATACTGATCATAGGACATTAATTCAATTCAGAACTGGTTCTTGACCTTTGACTTTATATATTGTCTTGACCTATGACCTTTGACCTATGACCTTACCCATTTTTGTACAGATGGTGACCATGAGTTGTCCCACCTGCATGCTGTCATCTATCTGTATTTTCTTCATAGCATCGTCTAAGGTTCTGATCTGTAAAATTCTCAACTTCTTCTTGTATTCTAGTAAGTCCTAGAAATGGAAGAGGGAAACATGTAGTAAAGTTCAAGATTGTTCTTCCACATTAACGGATTGAAATTTTTTATTTTACATTTTTAATTTTTGAAACCTAAAAAGTTTGATTTTCTCTTAAATTTGACATTCAGCAAAAGGGGGTATCTTTAATCTGATAGTTTTCTAAGTATTAAACAAGATGTTTTAATACTTATGGTTTTTAGCTGATTTAACCCCTTTGATGGGGGTAGCAGGTTTATTAATATAGCCATCTTGGGTTTTTTATGTAATGAATGCACTTTTCATACTTTATCAATTGTTCATGTTGAGGTACTTTAAATGCAAGAATCTACCACTTAGGACAAGATAATACACCAAGGCACAAGATCTTAAGAATTTGAATACTTAAGTGGCTAATCAACTTAAGAAACATGATATAGTGGAAAATACAAACATGCAGGGACTTGATTTTAGAAACAATTTTACAATAGTGGCTTTAATATATCTCTCAAGTGGTATTTTAAACAATAAACTTACACATTAATTTTATGAAAACAAAACTTTAAGTGTATATCTTAAGTATCTGAGAAAAGCTAACGTCAGGGGACAGGGGCCAAAACTTCAAAGTTAGAGACTAGAATGGTGGTCTTCCATTGGAAGACGTAACTATGTCCCCTGCATCTTAAAATATTCGGTATACAGGAAGTAGATGAATTACGAACATATATAAAATGGCTTTACACAATATAGCACTATAAAAGGAAACTACATGTCAAATATCAAGAGGTTGAGACAGAAAAATGCAGCGAAATTTTTTGTGACGCTGCAAGACCATGACGCAAGACAACAGATAGTGTCAAAGTAGTCCCTATATGTCGCTTCTTCAACACCTTGCAGGTGACATATAAAATGCATCTACATGTAATAGAAAGGGAAATAGACATATGTACTCTGAATCAGTAAACAGTTTCTTTGAAAATGTAACATGAAACAATAACAATTTGTAGATCTATATCAATGCAATTTTCATGCACCCCTATATATAGAAATACATGTAATCAAATTTGGCACTTATATAAACTTTTGTATATGTTTTTGGTTATTTTTTCTAGCAATATATATATATAGCTATACAAATTAATTTGGATACAAGATCAATTATAGATGGTTTAAACTTGCCATCAATAAATAAGGGAATAAAACATTCAGATAATTATTTACAACCTCAAAATATTATCCATCATATCATGGATATAGTTTTTGATCGTGTAAGGCTCCAATTGGGGAATTTTAATTAGTAAATTGATTATAAAATTATTGTTATCCTATCGAATGATTTTTTAGAAATCTATTTATAAGAAAGGAGCACCATATTTTTGTATACAAAGAAAAAATATTGTGGTCATTCCATAAATAAATTTCTTCATCATCATTTACATATCTTAATCAGGAAGATGAAGTTCTATCTTCCTTTTAAAAAACTTTTCAAGTACAAGAAATTTCTCTCCCCAAATTAACCCATATACAAGCACCACTAGTTAATATTACAAGTACTATACTTGATGTAAGACATCTGAGACTTTACATCCGCAGTGTAATTCCCTAACTAAGTGGGTCCATCTAAGATCTTTTTCTTAATACCAGTACTTAAGTAGGAAATACTGGTTTTCAGGAAACAGTATGATATTACACATCTTTTTTCTTGGTATACATGTACATTTTTCTAATGAATGCCAAGATTATTCACTACTTCATGTTAGAGGAAGGACTACTTTTATCTTTTAAAATTACCCCCTATGAACTTATTAAGGAAAATATAATCTTTCCTCTGAAGTCTTTTTTGTTTTTTAAAGCATGTGTTTATTGCTAATTTCAATTCTTTTCTTTTCTTCATTTTTAGTACCACATTTTATATTTTTTAAAGCAACATTTTCTTTATGGTAACATGCCGACAACGCAATACAATTGAGTTTGGTGGGAAAGGACGCAAGAGTGAAAATATTTTGGTTATTTCACACTGTGAATTTCACTGGGAAATTTTTAATTTAAAAAATTTTATTTTTTTATTCATTTATCAATAACCATGATAAGATAAGGTGCATGTGCAGAAATGATATTGAAGACTTACACCATTTCTTAGTAGATAGTAGTCAAGTGTTCTTCCATTCTCTAACCATATCCCTTTACGGGGATCTTCATCAGACAGAAACAGACCATATTCTCCAGCTGTAAATAGAAAATCTTCAGATATTCAAGAATAATACATTATAGCTCAAAAAACTGTCACAAAAATTTTATCCTGGTTCACACAATGAAATTAATTTCATCGTGTAAACATGGAATTTTGAGTTGCATGCAACTTTGAATAAATTTCATGAAACTTTTTCTGAATAGAACATTGCCCTATTCCTGAAAACGTTGCATGCAACTTTCTTTATGATAGCAAATCAAATGAAGTGCTATGGGGTCATATGTTAACTCATAAGGTCAAAAAGCAGTTAACTATAGACATGAAGAGTGCATTTATTTCTAACATCAATTTTGTCAGCGCTGGGCAGCGTTTGTAATGGGTTTGTCAAAGGCTTACTCATGAGAAACAAATACAGCGTTTGCTTAACCTTTGTAACCTTTGTTGAACTTGTCTAACCCCAATGAAATTGAGTGTAAACATTTTTTTTCATTAAAAGAGGAAATTAACATGTGCTAGGCGATAAATTTAGAAATAAATGTAGCGTTGAGCTACAAACGCAAACGACAAACGCAGTGAACATGGTCTTTAACGATTGCATCGTTTGTACAAACGCTGTCAGCGCTGGGAGGTAAATAGTAGAAACAAATGTAAAACTTGTCTACGCGCATAACCGTTTGTACCGTTTGTGTTAGAAACAAATGCACTCGAAATTAAATTCATTGTGTGTAACAACCTTTAAATGATGCTGCTTGAATTCTTTGTCATCCTAAGCAACTTACAGGAAAATAATGACTACTGCATTGAGGATAAGCAAAGAATTTTCTTTCAAAAGAAAATATCTTAATTTTTTAAAATTTATTTTCTATTATATTTTCAGATCTGTATGTACATATACATCAATTCTCAAGAAAAAAATCATCAACAACACAACAGTTCTAATTTCATGATTTTATGCAAGAGACAATTCAGTGAATTGGATCCTTTTTTTTGGTCACACAACAGTCTTCATGACCAAGCAACTCATTTTATTAATTCTATATGCAGATGAGCTGAAAAAGTTTTTCTTAAGATCTTGCAATGTCCCTCCTTTAAAATATCCTCCACTCAGTTTCAAAGTTCCAGATTCAAAAAGACACTCAAAAAGTTCTTCTCATGTTACACAACACATAAATTTCCCCTGTCGACCTATAATTCTACAGTTACATCTATGTAATTATTCCATTACGAAACCGTCTGTTTTACCCAAAGCCTTTTAGAACCAAGCTACAAATTTGCATTTCTCCGATCCCATTACAAAACGTTATATCAATCTTACTTTGAGTTCTACTCTCGGCTTTTAAGAAAACCCACGGCAGTCACTGATATTGGCATCCATAAAGTTCTACTCTGTGTCTCATTTGCATAAAACAATCGAGAAGCACTCAGAGAAGTTCTTACACCCTGGCTTAACTCGATACATTTATAGGACAAAAATGAACTTTCAATTGTTCGACTAGAGATTGAAGGAATGAGCAAAGATTGATATCCATTTTTTTCTAGGCCTAGCATAAAAATCTTAATGTTTGCCGTTTCACACTGAAATTGTAGGTAGGTAGGAAATTTCTTAGGGAGGATTATCTAGTTTGAGCAAGCAAAAATAACTTTAAAATAAGAGAAAATATAAGGATAAAAAATGTTTCTAATGCAACTTTTTTGTAGTGGCTTGACAGAAAAACAAACTAACAAATATTTTTTCCTATTTTAGGCCTGACATAAATCAGAAATGGCATGGATCTGTATCATCAATTGATCAGCAATCCCATCTTTATCAATTTTCCATTTTTTTCCAAGTGGAGTCATGAATTTTGAAAGACTACCATGATGTAATGCCATTAGAGACTTTACTTCCTTAAGCAGCTGTTTTTCTTGATTACAAATTAAGCATGGGAGCATGATATTGTCATTTCAATTCAAATATTCATATTGGTTTTAACTTCAACATTAGAATTAAAATATTTATGGAAGTTTTAGTGCAAAAGCAAAATTACTTTATAGCCATTTAAGATTAATTTATTTATATTTGATGCTGTTGTCCTTATTTTACTTCATTTTATACATGTATCATATGTATAACGACAATGTTACAATTGTATATTTATCTACCAAAGATAGCAGGATTTGGTTCACTATTAAATTTCATTAAAAAAAAAAAAGTTCACACTAGATTTATTTCTTTTTCAAAATTCTAATTTGGGAATTTTTGGAAATTAAATACAGAACAACTTTGGATACCTATCCACTTTTAAACCTTCAGACAGATGGCAATTTGACGATGACAATCTTGAAAAATGCTTAAGATAACTTTAAATTCCCACTTCGATATCTAATACAAATTGTGAAGATGGATACAATAAAAATCTGAAAGATCAAACTTCATAAATAATGTAACTGTAAGCGAAGGAATATCTTTATTAAAATCGTCAAATGTCTAGACGTTCTATTTCTTCCATATGGAAATTTTTTCAGTAATCGTCAAAAATGGCCTGGAATGAGGAGAATCGGTAACCTATCGGGTCAATTTGACCACGTCTCAAGCCTCCGTAATGGGTAATTTAATCTAATTCTCGTGTTTGGACTGATATTATTGTTCGTCTGTTATATAATTTGAAAGCTATAATGATTTTTGTCTGTACGTCCTAATCAAGGGATTTATTCCAAGGTGGGAAGTAAAGTGCTTAGTTGACTTCAAAATTTGTAAAGTGTTAAAAAGTCAAGTTGAATCTCCTGACAAAACAGTACTTTTCTTTTAACACAAACCTATTGCTCCTCTGTTGCTATTTATATTCATAAAAAAATTCATAACATTTTTAGACACCTTATAAATATTCACTTTTGTTGTACTTCTAGCTCTCATGGGTAACCTACAACAATCTCCTCATTTAACACTGCATTGTGCAAACGGTCAATAAAGACTGCTTTACAAGACCAGTAAAAAAACAAAGTTGAAAATGAACCCATCTCAGTCAAACCAATCATGACTGGCACTTTTTTTCAGGTCAGCTATCATTATTCAAAACATACATGGACATATACTGGGAAGAGGATTCAATACAAAGGCCATAATTTCTTTTGTCAACAAAATCTAACCTTGAAAACATTTCTTTGACTTTAAAATTCACTAATAATTTATAACTTTCATTCATTTACTTTTTACCCTTAAACTCCTTACAAATGAACGTTTGTCAAAAATTTCTTTAACTTCTTACAATTTCCTCAATTTTTTTTTTGCCTCAAAACAATTGAATCATTAACAATCTGCCAAATCCAACACTCACATCCGCATCTTAAAACCATGCTCTATTGCTATTTTTCCATTCTTCTCTACAACTTTCCGTCAAACCACGCGGAAGTAATGGTTGTATTGAACAGATCTCACGGTGCAATACATTCATAGAACAGCATTCATGGTTTTGATCCCTCGATAGGAGATCTATTAAATTATGCAATTTCTTAATTGTACGGCAATTCTCCGATCCGATGTGCACCAATCTAATTTGCATATCTTGCTACAGGTCCTTTGACAGCTATTTTTCATCCAATCAAATTGTGCATAATGAAGCATGTAATTTGTAGAATCCGGGTCAGAAAAGTCAATGAATCGAAAGCCTACTTCAAGCCGGGATAAAACGTACTGCTGACACTGTAGAAATTCCTGCATTTAAGGAATCAATATATGTGAATATTTTTCATTAATATCATCATCGAGTTGGTTATTTTCCACAAAAAAATACCCTATCTTCATAAATTTTATTCATTATATTTCCAATTAGTTAAACCTATAGCAAAACATTTGCAATTTAGGACTAGGAGTTTTTCACTTTTAGCAAAGGTTAAAGATGTTCAAATGCCTCACAAATTCTAATTAAATGTAGACTCCTAAAACTTTTGTAGCATTTTAGAGAAACTTTTAAGGATACCGTAAGTGAGCTCACAAAGGGATACCTCTGCTTCAAATTGAATATTTTTTTTCAAAAGACGTTGAATTATCTCCCCTGAATAAAACCCAAAAGCAATAAAATTTCTTCATGCACTTCTCAATATGATGTTCTTCTTTCCTGTAAAGTTTCACTCAAATCAATCATGTCCTAAGGAGAGGAAACCCTTAGTTTGCAAGGGTATAATATAAAATCATAAAATGCTGTATCTAGATTGAAAGAATGATGTTAACAAAACCGAGTCATCAAATACTCTGATACTTAAAAAGCTGCAAGTTAATTGGACTAATTTTTCAAATTATAGAATCCATCATGAAAGCCCCTAAAACTGACACCCGATGATAAAGGACTGAATGGGTCTTCAGCAAATACTACAAATTATTCCTGTTTAAACGACTCCATGAAACTCATCTCTATCAGTAAAGACAATACTTTAACTCTGTGTTTAAACAAACGTTAAAACGCTTTGCTGATTAATCACATTACGAACAATGAATCGAAATCCCACTTTACACAATAAAAAGCTTTATCAAAGTACAACTGCCTAATAATTTTATTGATTTACATGAAATTAATAATGTTATTCTGTTTGACTATATCAGGGGAAAACGGATTTCTTGCAACGTGATCAATGAGTAAAAAATTCCACGACCGTATCAGCTGACAAATTGCCCCCCATTTATCGTAAAACGGTTCTCTCGTTCATTTTTGAATAATTTTTACTGTCGTTTTATAGTATTGTAATTTTTCACAATAACGGTAGAAAATGTCAAATAGTTTCTACTTCGTTCTTTCTTAAAACGGGGAAGAAAAACAATGCCGTCACTTATAATATGGTAATTACTAAATCTTGATATGCAGAAACCTGACATGGCCTATCATTCGGAGGGGAAAAACGACAAGCAAATTGTAAAAGATTTAATATTTCTGCATAAAAGCAACAAGAAATCATAGCTTGCATTCAATCCAATCCATTTTTAAGAGAAGAATTTTTTTGTCTTTATTTTCTTTCCTTGCGCTGAATCATCTTAGAAAATTTTAATTCATCTGGACTTTCATTCATCCAAAATAAATTCATTGAGACTTGGAACAAATCGAGCAAACTAAAAATAAAAGCATCCCTTGGCATCTCTGATAAAGATATTTGATGAACATTTCATTTTATGACTTATTTGATTTCCAGCTATCCACAATAAATCTATTACATTTTAATCCAAAATTAAAGTTCTAATCTTAAAATTTGCTAACTTTAAGTCATGTTTTTCATTAGATTTGTAAAAGTCTGAAACAAATCATTATCTGTAGAACTCAACATTGTTGCATTAGTTATGAAGCAACAAGCAGGAACTGCTCACTCTTTCGGAGAACCTGAGTAGAAAGTTATGTCATCAGCTCATTGAATGTAGTTTGGTTGTTTTTCTTACATGTATCTACTGATAAAGTATTTCTTGCTCTTTCTAACTCCCAACATTTTATTGGCACTTCTTGCTTCTTTCAATGAGTTTTTGTCAAGCAAATTACTAAGATCTCACACTGTCACATTTAGGCACGAACCATTTTCTTTTGGTGGGGGGGCCTGGGATTTTTTTCAAAAAAAAAAATTAATTCCAATTTTTACAGAAAAAAATAAAAATACTCCTAATGGAGCTGAAAAAAAAATAAATATTCTTAAATCCCCCCCCCCCCAAATTATAAACATCTTTTGAACTCAAATGATAAAAGCCTGATTTTTTTCTGCCTCGCTTCGCTCGGCATACATCACCTTATTCATCATTGCCTTTTGCAAAAGTTTTAAATTTTGAAATTATAATGTGCTACGAAATAGTATCACTTTTAATATGTTTAGTACATGCATACATCGATAGGTTTGTTCTGTTATGATATGAACCTCCGGTGGGGGCCTGGATGGCCGAGTGATCTAAGGCGCTGGTTTAAATACCACAATATTGATCCCTAGCCGATCACCTCTCAGCTGGTGTTCGAGTCCCGTTTGTATTTAACAAAAAAGGGACATCCCAACTTTATGTGATTAGGTTTGTCAGTTACCTGCCCAAGGTCGGTGGTTTCCTCCGGGTACTCCAGTTTCTCTGCCATTAAGACTGACCGCCCTACATGGCCCAGGTGCGTCGATAAAGGGCGTAAAACACCAACACACACACACACACACACACACACACATATGAACCTCTGCTGTATGACTCCCAATCAGGATAATTAAAAGTTACATTGCATTTCTTAGACCTTGCAATGTAATTATTTTAACCTATTTTAAATACACACTATTGTTGCATTATACCCATAAAGAAGTTGAGAATAGTGTAATGTTTAAGACTGGTCCGTCAGTTTGTTTACCGGAGGGATCAAATCATTTCAATAACTGATTATTCAGAAACTATTGACCTAAGGCTTTCAATATTTAGAATTTATCGTATGGTTGAATACGTTTTCTGGTCTATATATATTCTACGGGTCTAAGTTATTTTTCCATTGGTTTCAGAATATAGCCTCATATCATTTTGTGATGTCTGTAAGTTTCCATGAGCTTCAGCCGCCCTCGGATACCCTGGTATGAAGAATGAACATGTCTATAAGACGGCATTGGTCAATCTTTACAGATTTCTTGTATTTCCAACTGCATTCTTGTGTTGTTATGTAGTTCATGTGATGATTTAAAAAAATGAATTATGAAATCTAAATATATCATTATTAGCTTTCAGGAAATCACAAGATTGGTGCTAGTTAATTCGCAGGATCCCTAACCAAATCAAAAGGATTGTTTTTTTATGATTCCTTATTGGCTTTAACTAGTACTTTTCTTTGTCGTATTTCAACCCCTGACTTACTGTTTCAGGGAAATTAACTTTTGAAAACTTTGAAGCCAAAAGGTGAACCTAAAAGGTAACCATGTGATAAGTCCCCTACGTGACACGGTAACCAGGGCAATTACAAATGAATATTGCTTTCACTTCTAGTCTTGATAAGTTTTAGAATAAGATTTCACATATTGAAAAGGGTAAATTTATTAAAGGAACAAATTTGGGATTTTGAATATCCAGGTATTTTACTCTGTCTTTTGTCCATTTAAATTGATATTGCTATATACTGAATGTTTATTTTGGGGGTATTCTGGTTTTTAATTATTTTCATTTTTTTTACTTTGTGCTTTCAATGGAGGTTGGCTGACATATTCGCCATGTCTCCCTATATCCGAATTGTCCTATAAATATATGTATGTTATGAATATGCATTTATTTAAAATCAAAATACAATAGTCCAATGTACATATCATCTCCTACCGAGAGTTTGTCTGTTTGACTTATTCCACATATCCCATTTGTCTTTAGAATATATGAATGTTACTGACAATGAGAATAAATTAGTCCAAGACCTGGCCTAATTCACACAATTGATAGAAGACCTGTAAACTTACGAATAGAAAAACAAATGTAAAAAAAATATATCAATTTTCTGAATTTTTCTGAAAAAAAAAATTATGATTTTGCTTTGGGTAGAAAAAAAATTGTAACTTTGATTTGGACAGAAAAAAAAATAATATCAGGTTACAAAATCCCAGGCCCACCCACCATATGAAAATGGTTCGTGCCTTACAGAAAAACCTCAGATTAAACAAGTCTGGTGGCACTTTTAAACAATTGGTTTATTTACCAGGAAGAAACTCTACATTTACATATAAATATTTAATGATATATACATTTACTCCTTACATATAGTAGATAAAATTTACTTTAGTTGTGTTGAAGCTTGATTCGTGAATAAAACATTACAAATAAATTAGCATTAAGGTCTTTTTAGTATACATGGCACACTCTCATTATACATTCAAAGAAGAGTTGAATAAAAAATATTTCAGTGAGAACTTTTTCTGACTTTTTGTGTTGTTTGATGAAAAAATATTTAATGAAACTTTTTCAAAAACAGCAATTAATTTTATTTCCAAAAACAACTTTTGAACTTTTTAGTCAATCTAATTTTTCAAATATATTCAAAATGAAACTTAATCAAAAAGACCTGTCAAAAACAAATTCTATGAATGCCTTGATATTTCGACACATAAAAATCAATTTACTGCCTTTGCTAAAAAATATTTCCTGCTACAAAAGTTATCCGAAACAAAAGAAAAAATCCTGAAAATAACATAAAAAGAAACAAACTATTAATCGGTAAAATGTATCAGCAAAATTTGAAGATTTTATCGAGCAATCGTCTTCTGAACTGTTTCTGAAACAGTTCGCCATAACATCTTTACTGCCGAACATTAAAACAGAAGTTTCTAAAACTCAATAAAAATATTACATGTCATAAATCATGGAAAATGTCACCGGGATGGCAAACAAATGACGAGATTAAATTAGATTTCTCTCTAAAAGGCCTTTTATATAATATCCATGAAAACTGCAAATTTAGAAATGATCAAATTCAATTAAGATTTTAACGGAAAACAAATTCTATAAATTTTTAAAGGCAAATATTACAAGCAGATTGAAATTTAAAATTCACAACTTATTTAGTGAAACATAATTTTGTTCAGTTCTTAATAGCTGAGGATATTCTTAAGTCAAGTCCTGAAAAAATTATTTTCATTTCTTTGATTATTTTTAAATCTTTTTAATGGATTGATTTTGTAATATTTCATTTTCTTTAAATATTAATTTATCTCATTTTTTTACCCACACATGAAAGTTTTCATAACTAAAACATTATTTTGAGTCCATGCAACTTTGTTTTATTTTCCCTTACCATGTACTAACTGTATTAAAACTATCCAAATAGCTCCATATTTAGAACTATTCTCTCACACATTGCAATTTTGTTTGTAATTTTTTTCCCCGATCTCCAAATTTGCATCACTGCAATTTATTTTTCAACCTTTTCTGCTTGTACCATCTCTCTCTCTTTTCCACTTTGACATTTTCAGAACATTTGATGGACATGTCAACTTTTGACATTTCCACAGTAAGGACCTATTAGGTATTATTTTCCCAATTCACACCATCTGTTGAATGATGGAAGGTTTTTATTTCTAAATTTATAATCCTATGATTGCAGTGGTTAGAGAGTAGTTCCCATGATAATGAAAAACTAGAGGTCACTTGACTGTTTAAAAACCGAAGGGCCACAACTCTAGCAAAAATTAGCCTCAACTTGATCTGTAAGAGATCATGGTAAAATAGACCCAAATGTTCAGAAAAAAGTCAGGAAAACTGTGTGACAGACAGGCAGATGGACAGACTAAGGGCAAAAATAATATCTCCTTTAGCTTTTGCTCATTTAGGACTTTAAAAGGGGTCTTTGTCCATTGACTCCTGCTTTTCCAACCCTTACTAAAAGTTAATCTGGTTCAAATGGACAGACAATCCAACCTGCTCATTTCATACGCTAACTTTTTGTAAATCAAAAATCTACTTACGATTAATTGGCTCTGTGGTAGTTTCTATCAGTTTGTCTCTGATCACCCGACATGCGTCAAACACCTGCATGTTCGGTTCAAACTGCATCGTCTTCACGACATTCTGCCCAACGACGCTAATCTTCAGCGACAGGGTAGCCATAGTTGGTTTTCTCCCCTTGAAGGGTTTTTGATGTGGGTTTTCTTTTTTGTGTTCTTCTGTATCAAGTCTTGTCTAAAGTTCTCTTATCACATTGACGAAAATCTGGAAAAGAAAATTTAATTATTCTGTCAAGTAAGAAATTCTTGTGCCACACGTTAAAAGTGTCATGAATGAGCAAGCAAATAATGTTCTTGTTCCCTTTTGATATGCAGATTCAGAGGGGGGGTCCAGAGGTTGGAAACACCAATTCAATTAAAAAAAATTGTTATGTAGATTTTAGTCAAATTGACCTTCAACTCCCTCCTATTGTCTAAAAACTCTTCAGTAGTCTATAAGGGAAACCCCCTGCCCCTTAAAAAAATTCTGACTCTGCCCCTGCTGTTAAACCTTCCCATGGTTGAAGCTTATCAAAATATGACAGATAGACAGACACAATGGACAGACAAAAGTTAACATTATATGATATAATGCTCATAACTCAAATCTGTGTAAAGAAAAGTTAGAACTTGAACTCTGCACTAAACATTATTATGAATACACAAAATGTGAAATAAGAAAGAAGTGATCACATTACAAAATCTAACTGCACTTTTTTTTCAAAAAGCCCTCCACTTTCATCTGATATTTTACTAATCTATCAGACATGACAGATACTCAATATCTAAACAGAAATGAGTGAAACTTTATATCAGCTTCAAACAATCAGATTAAATTACACTGAAATATTGGTAACATGGTGGTGCTTTGTTGAAATAAACATGTTTTATGGTTTTTTAGTCACATTACATATAAAGTGTTTTGAAATAATGTAGCAAGTCATATGCTGGCATTGGCGGATCTACATTTGTAGAAGGGGTGGAGGGAGGGTATGTCCCCCATTAATATAGAAATTTTCAATTGTTTTGTATAAAATTAAACAAGCTACTGTCATCTTCGCGATCCGCTATTTCTCATCTTCAAGAGATAGCGGATCGTAACCCTCGGCAAGCGAAGATGAGCTACTTCAAACATTTGACATTTCTATCAATTATGCCCCCCTTTTCATTGAACTCAAGATCCTCCCCTAGCTAGGACCTCTAGACCAGCAAACTGAGACTAACTCGCAGTGTATCAATGAACAGCCATCCAAAAAGAAGTCATTATGTTATTTTCTAAAATGATATCTCCCCCTAGATATAACACACAAATACCTGTTTTAAAATTAGAGATAGTTTTGCATAAGTGTTTTCATACATAGTAGTTTTCTTACAATCAAAGAAGCAGAGGTACCAATGGGGTATCCGAATGTCAAAAGTCCAAAAGGGTAGAGACAAACCAGTAAACACCAACAAGAACGGGACAAAAACAGACAACATGTAAAACACGGAAACACAAAATAACTGAAAATCAATCAACAACGCGAACTCGAGTCAATTTGATAGTAAAAGAGAGGAACAGTTTTAAACAAGAGTTGACACTAAATTATGTCTCGCCTGTCGGCACCCTCACAGAACTCATTGAAGGTCTAGCTGGGCCTTCAGAAAAGTTAAGGACAAGGTCATGTGACAGATGACAGAATTCCATTTAACCATCACAAAAATGTCTGAAGTGTGTTCTAGATACCATATTTATTGAGAAACAATGAAAAAAGACCAACATTCACTAAGTCATTCAACCATGAAAATGAGGTCAAGGTCACATTACATGGTGACATCAGTTAAGTATACCATAATCCCCAAATATCAGATGCCTAGCTATAATATTATACATTGTACTTTTCACTTAAGTCATTTTCCACCCAAAAATCATCTAAGTTCACAAAGTCACTGAACCATGTAAATGGGGTCAGGGTCACAAAACATGAGGTCATTGTGTAGACCAAAACCCCAAACGTCTGTATACCAAATATCAGATGCCTAGCTATTATACTTTTCTTGTAATTCATTTTCCACAAAGTCTTACAAAGGGGTCTTTTGGCCCGAAAAAACATCTAAGTTCACAAAAGTCTTACAAAAAAGTTTACGCCGTCGCCGCCGCCGCCGCAAAGTAATACCTATGTCTCGCCTTCAGCGACTAAAGTCGCAGGCGAGACAAAAAATTAGGTTATAAGTTATAAAATACTGTTACAATTATCATATCAAGATCAATGATACATGTACCTATCTGCTCATAAATCTCAAATTCAAGTGCTCATATTTTTCATAAATCCTCAGGCAAACAGAAAGAAGCACCGTTTGGGTTTCCAACTTACAATGACTTATTTATCTATATTTAGTAAATAGATATTCTAAATATAGGTCAAGGTGGATTCCCAGGTTTTTAAAAAGAAATTTGATACATTTCTCACTTAATAAACAAGAAAAGATTACTTTCAGAAAATGGTTTCATGTATTAAATATATACTACAAGACATTAAATGTCAAATATCAAATTAACAGTACCGGCACTGAGTAACATAACCGTGAGCCAACATGGTCACAAAAGGATGTGCCCCCCCCCCCCTGCATAAAAAACTCTAAGTTGGGGTAAAAACTAAGTCAAAAAGATGACCCCTAATTGATATCAGGGTGTAATGAATTTCTTTATATGCACATCTTCATATATTTTCAAAAGTTTCATCAAAATCCATCAAGCAGTTTAAGAGGAGTTGTGCCTATGAGTTGAGTAGACAGAGGAATAGACATACATACATACAGACAGACAGACAGCAACTTTCTTTGCAAAAGAATAATAAACATTAATAAAAACAAATTGAAATGAAAGAAATTTCTTTTTCTGTAACAACAAACAAAAGAATGTTTTTTTAACAAGTTTAAAAGTACATTAAAGATCATCACCTTTGGGCATTTTTTTTTCACTTTTAATTTATCAATATTTCGTAAACTATTTAGGTCTGTTTTCTCAAATATAACTATGACTTCATTCTTAGTCTTATGACTCAACAAGTTATATTTTCTGAATCATTATGACTATTTTCTAATACAATGAGTTCTTTTGATAGAATGCTACATTCCATGTAACAGATCAGAAAGTTGCACTCTCAAAGTTCTACAATCAGATAATTATTTCACCTTCTAAAAACAAAAGCTCTTTTGTGTTGGAAATGCTACAAATTAAGTTAACTTCCCATTAAGAGATTTAGTGTTAAAATTTTACAGAACTTGAGAAATTTTGAAGTACAAAAAAAAAACATCTTTATGATTCAATAGCCAATCCAATGGCTGGCTTAACCAAACCCTGCATAAACTGAAAACCTGCCTAAATAAACATTTTCCCCCTTTCAATTTATCACATAGATTGCTGTTAAACATGAAGATTTCCTCATATTTTATTCTTATTTAATTTCATTTAATTTTATTTTTAAACAAACTGTGAATAAAATATTAAGCTTTATATCAATTAGTCTGTAAATGTACTTATTTTCGCAGGTTCTTATTTTCACAATTTTATGATTTCAGTTAAGTTCGCAGGTATTAGATGTCACATTTTCAAATCATTCTCTTCATTTCATTCATATTATTTTATTTTAACGGGCATTTAATATCGCTATAAATACTTATTCATTGAATCCGTGAAAATAAATAACTTGCGAAAATTAATTATGTTTACAGTATACTAAGGGGGGGGCACAGAGTTTAGTTAGATATGTACACATACCCCCACTTGACCATTCAAAAAAACAGGAAGAAGATTTACCTGGTAAGGGGTGAAGCACATTATGTACAATTTACCTTCCATTGTTTAGAAGCCAAGTTATATGTTTTAAAAGTGTGAATCTATGGTTATATGGACAGAATGACTAAGTGACTGCAAGTAATAACAAGTGTGGCCACTAAAAGTATGTCTCGCCTGCCGGCACCATCGCTAAAATCAACTACCTAAGCTTTCATTTCTTGATATAAACACAAAAAGTGTCAATATACCTAATAACAGATGCCTAGTTATTATACTATTCAAGCAATCCATTGTCCACACAAGTATTACAAAAAGTTTTCTGTCTGAAAAAAGACCTAAGTTCACAGAGTCACTGGAGCGTAAAAATGGGGTCATGGTCACATGGCATGGTGACAGTTGCGTTGTCCATAACTGCAACTGTCTGTTTACCCAATATCAGATGCCTAGCTATTATACTTTTCAAGCAATTCATCTTCCATAAAAGTCTTACAATAAGTTTTTCGGCCTGAAAAACACCTAAGTTCACAGAGTCACTGGAGCGTGAAAATGGGGTCAGGGTCACAAGGCATGGTGACAGTTGCATGGACCATAACCTAAACTGTCTGTATACTAAATATCAGAAGCCTAGCTATTATACTTTTTAAGCAATTCATCGTCCACAAAAGTCTTACAAAAAAGTTTACAGCCTGAAAAAAGACCTAAGTTCACAGAGTCACTGGAGTGTGAAAATGGGGTCAGGGTCAAACGGCATGGTGACAGTTGCATGGACCATAACCTAAACTGTCTGTATACTAAATATCAGATGCCTAGCTATTATACTTTTCAAGCAATTCATCGTCCACAAAAGTCTTACAAAAAAGTTTACAGCCTGAAAAAAGACCTAAGTTCACAGAGTCACTGGAGCGTGAAAATGGGGTCAGGGTCAAACGGCATGGGGACAGTTGCGTAGACCATAACCTGAACTGTCTGTATTCGAAATATCAGATGCATAGCTATTATACTTTTTAAGCAATTCATCGTCCACAAAAGTCTTACAAAAAAGTTTACGGCCTGAAAAAAGACCTAAGTTCACAGAGTCACTGGAGCGTGAAAATGGGGTCAGGGTCAAAAGGCATGGTGACAGTTGCGTAGACCATAACCTGAACTGTCTGTATACCAAATATCAGATGCCTAGCTATCATACTTTTCAAGCAATTCATCGTCCACAAAAGTCTTACAAAAAAGTTTACAGCCTGAAAAAAGACCTAAGTTCACAGAGTCACTGGAGCGTGAAAATGGGGTCAGGGTCAAACGGCATGGTGACAGTTGCGTAGACCATAACCTGAACTGTCTGTATACCAAATATCAGATGCCTAGCTATTATACTTTTCAAGCAATTCATTGTCCACAAAAGTCTTACAAAAAAGTTTACGCCGCCGCCGTCGCCGGAAAGTAATACCTATGTCTCGCCTTCCGCGACTATTCGTCGCAGGCGAGACAACAATATATTTTAAAGAAACTCTTAGACAAACACTTATGAGCTACACCTTTAAAAACCTGAGCAGAATATCTTTAAAAATTATACCATCTTTAGAAAGTTTAATGAAATGAAATTAAGTTAAAACTTCTTCAAGTAACTGCTACAAAATCTGTTTTATAATAATATTTTATTTTTCAAAAAGAAATACTCCAAAATTTAGCATAAAAAAGTTTTTAATTTCTTATTCATACATGTACAATATAACTTCTAAAACATACCGTTACATTTTCCAATTAGTTTTCCCGTCCAGGACATTTTTTAAAAGCCTCGGTCGAGTTGGACAGATAGGAATCCACTGTTAGCTCCGTTCTCCAATAAACCAATAACTGTATGATATTTTACCCAAACGATCCCAAAATTCATCAATATACAAACGAGTCGGGATAGCTACACAGAGAGATAGAAGTTACGGAGACTAATCTACAAATATTCCCTCTTCCCAGGAAAACGGATCATTTGCATAACGATGGCAATTCTGGCTCAATTAGCATTTTGTCTAATAGCTTTAAATATCACTCTCCGTTGAGAGGGGTATAATTTTGTTATAATGTCATATTTTCTATGGTATTTCATGTGCATTCTCCTACTGTTGTATAAAATGGTTCAATAAATCTACAAATAGACTGTTAGGTCACATGCAGGAAATTCTGTGTTTCCTGAAGTTGGGCTTAAAGAAGCAGCAATGAAATATAAAGCTACTACTGACCATATAAGCAAACACTCTTAAAAGTTTAGTAATTGCAACATTAGAAATCAAGTACAGCATTAATACAGTACATGTCACTAAAAACAATAAAAGCAAGATGGAATCTTTCATGCTAATTAGATTAAGACATTCAGGAAAATTATTTCAAACTAGTACTGATTGTGACGGCAGCCGTCACAGATGTTCCCCAAACGAACAATATTGCCTTTGGGGGGGGGATATTTTTGTAGTACTAATCAAGCTCTAAAATCCTACCAAGTTTCAAGGTCCTCTCCCCTAGGTTACAGAGATATAGCAATGTCCTATATAATGAACTTTCGCTGTTTACTCAAAAACGGCAGCCATTTTGTTAATTCCGAAAACGTTGTGCACACCTCTGATGTGGAATATTACTCGGAACATCAAAATCAACCAGATTATCAATTTTAATCAAAATAAAGGGATTCTTACATTTTGGCGGCCATCTTGGATTTAGAAATTTCAAGTTCTGGCATTTTATGGAAAAACTGTAAATATCTCTTTAGAACTGTTTACATATTTTTGTAGTACTTATCAAGCTCTATAATACCACAAAGTTTCAAGGTGCTCATCACTTGGATTACCGAGATATGACAATGTCCTATATAATGAACTTTTGCTATTTACGCAAAAAAAGTGGCCATTTTAAAAATTTCGAAGTCCTAATGGTCACCTCTGATGTGGAGTATTACTCGCAGCATCAAAATCTACCAGAATATTAAATTTTATCAAAATCCAAGCACTTTTGAATTTTGGCGGCCATCTTGGATTTAGAAATTTCATATTTTCGCATTTTGCGGAAAAACCGTAAATATCGCTTCAAAATTTTTTTTGATATTTTTGTAGTACTCATCAAGCTCTATAATCCTACCGAGTTTCAAGGTCCTGACCACCTAGGTTACCGAGATATAGCAATGTCCTATATAATGAACTTTCGCTGTTTACTCGGAAACGGTGGCCATTTTGAAAATTCCGAAAACGTTGTGCACACCTCTGATATGTGCCCTATGGCTGTGGAAAGTTTCATAAAGCTCAGTCTTCACATCTCTTCGGCTATACCCGGACAAGCGTTTTTTAGAGTGCGGAAGAAGAAGAAGAAGAATAACAAGATATGATTGTGTTGGGATGCCAACACACAAAGTCTCCCAAACGATTAAAAAAGTAGCAACTCCAAAATGAAGGCTTCCCTTTGTCCCAATGTTCAGAGATCATCATGAAAAATTAATATATTTTGAATATAATAAGTAAATAGAAAATAATGCAACAGGTATAGTTAAATTTTAAAATTTGCAAATATTTTATATTTATTAAATATCTTTTGTAAACCAATAAATGGGAATAGTTCAAAATTGTTGTAGAAAAAGAAATAAAGCTTTATTTTTTCCATTGTAAAAAGGACAAGTGTGAAAATAATAATTTTAAAACATAAAGGGAGATAAAACACACATCTTGCTGAAGGTCAAGGGTCAATTGGTCCCTCCCTAACATAGTCCCTTAAAAAGTGAAATTAATGATGACAAGCAGGGTTTTAAACTTTCAAATTTATTCCATTTTAATAAGCTGAAATAACAATGTAAATATTTAGTTAAATAAATGCAATCTCATCATCTCAGATATTTATGTCTCATTTTAAAAAGTGTATGAATAATGTTTATTTTGCTGTAAAATGGTCTCACATGGAAAACAAAAAATATAAGACTTTCAGAAAATTGTAAACGATGACATTCCACTTACATGTTTTCTACCAATATAACTATGTTTTTGAGATCCACTGAAATTTTTTTGTATTTTCCATTGAACTCGGAGCATCATGTTTAGCCCAGAAACCAATGTTCATCAGAATCGGTCAACATTCCCAAAAATAAGCCGATTTTTGTCGGCCATTTTGAAATTGGCGGCCATCTTGAAAAATTCGAAAGTTTTGTGCACACCTTCAAAACATGAATAACTCATATACCAAGTATGGTTTTGATCCGAAAAACCATCTCCGAGAAACCGGTCGGACAAGTTCATTGTCAAAAAAATCTGAAAAACCTGAGTAAAAACAATAAGTCTCCAAACTTCGTTTGGGAGACTTAATAATTACATACCGAAACTTTTTGCAGGCATTTTTTAACCGATCCTTCTGAAACTTGGTAAACATGTAGTACTAAGGCCAATGTAAAGAATTAATACCAAAAAGATAAGATTCACAAGTCATAAGGGGTTCTGGGGGGTACCAGAAAGGGGGACCATAGGCCAAAATGCCATTGTTTCGCACACTAAACTCCTTATAGCTCTCAAACAGTAAATCCAATCTGTATAAACAATACATATTATAAGATGCCTAACATGTACTTGAACTCAATACGGTAATTATTTCAATGTAAGAGGTCCATTGCGAAATTAAGGGGGTCCAAAGGAGGGGTGGGGTCACTTCGGAAAAAATTTCAAAACTGTCTAACTCGAAAACCGTTGGTCAGATTTTTTCATGACTCACCCCTTTTTTGTAGCTTTTTTAATGCTGATTTCAAATATCAAATCAGATTTTTGATAGGAGAACTTGATTTTTTTTCAGAATTTTTTTAAATTTTTTTATGTGATTTTTCAAAAATTCAAAAAAATACCCAAAAAAATTATGAAAAAAAAACTATATGAGATAGCAATTTTTAGTCTTTTCCATTGAACTCGGAGCATCATGTTTAGCCCAGAAACCAATGTTCATCAGAATCGGTCAACATTCCCAAAAATAAGCCGATTTTTGTCGGCCATTTTGAAATTGGCGGCCATCTTGAAAAATTCGAAAGTTTTGTGCACACCTTCAAAACATGAATAACTCATATACCAAGTATGGTTTTGATCCGAAAAACCATCTCCGAGAAACCGGTCGGACAAGTTCATTGTCAAAAAAATCTGAAAAACCTGAGTAAAAACAATAAGTCTCCAAACTTCGTTTGGGAGACTTAATAATTACATACCGAAACTTTTTGCAGGCATTTTTTAACCGATCCTTCTGAAACTTGGTAAACATGTAGTACTAAGGCCAATGTAAAGAATTAATACCAAAAAGATAAGATTCACAAGTCATAAGGGGTTCTGGGGGGTACCAGAAAGGGGGACCATAGGCCAAAATGCCATTGTTTCGCACACTAAACTCCTTATAGCTCTCAAACAGTAAATCCAATCTGTATAAACAATACATATTATAAGATGCCTAACATGTACTTGAACTCAATACGGTAATTATTTCAATGTAAGAGGTCCATTGCGAAATTAAGGGGGTCCAAAGGAGGGGTGGGGTCACTTCGGAAAAAATTTCAAAACTGTCTAACTCGAAAACCGTTGGTCAGATTTTTTCATGACTCACCCCTTTTTTGTAGCTTTTTTAATGCTGATTTCAAATATCAAATCAGATTTTTGATAGGAGAACTTGATTTTTTTTCAGAATTTTTTTAAATTTTTTTATGTGATTTTTCAAAAATTCAAAAAAATACCCAAAAAAATTATGAAAAAAAAACTATATGAGATAGCAATTTTTAGTCTTTTCCATTGAACTCGGAGCATCATGTTTAGCCCAGAAACCAATGTTCATCAGAATCGGTCAACATTCCCAAAAATAAGCCGATTTTTGTCGGCCATTTTGAAATTGGCGGCCATCTTGAAAAATTCGAAAGTTTTGTGCACACCTTCAAAACATGAATAACTCATATACCAAGTATGGTTTTGATCCGAAAAACCATCTCCGAGAAACCGGTCGGACAAGTTCATTGTCAAAAAAATCTGAAAAACCTGAGTAAAAACAATAAGTCTCCAAACTTCGTTTGGGAGACTTAATAATTACATACCGAAACTTTTTGCAGGCATTTTTTAACCGATCCTTCTGAAACTTGGTAAACATGTAGTACTAAGGCCAATGTAAAGAATTAATACCAAAAAGATAAGATTCACAAGTCATAAGGGGTTCTGGGGGGTACCAGAAAGGGGGACCATAGGCCAAAATGCCATTGTTTCGCACACTAAACTCCTTATAGCTCTCAAACAGTAAATCCAATCTGTATAAACAATACATATTATAAGATGCCTAACATGTACTTGAACTCAATACGGTAATTATTTCAATGTAAGAGGTCCATTGCGAAATTAAGGGGGTCCAAAGGAGGGGTGGGGTCACTTCGGAAAAAATTTCAAAACTGTCTAACTCGAAAACCGTTGGTCAGATTTTTTCATGACTCACCCCTTTTTTGTAGCTTTTTTAATGCTGATTTCAAATATCAAATCAGATTTTTGATAGGAGAACTTGATTTTTTTTCAGAATTTTTTTAAATTTTTTTATGTGATTTTTCAAAAATTCAAAAAAATACCCAAAAAAATTATGAAAAAAAAACTATATGAGATAGCAATTTTTAGTCTTTTCCATTGAACTCGGAGCATCATGTTTAGCCCAGAAACCAATGTTCATCAGAATCGGTCAACATTCCCAAAAATAAGCCGATTTTTGTCGGCCATTTTGAAATTGGCGGCCATCTTGAAAAATTCGAAAGTTTTGTGCACACCTTCAAAACATGAATAACTCATATACCAAGTATGGTTTTGATCCGAAAAACCATCTCCGAGAAACCGGTCGGACAAGTTCATTGTCAAAAAAATCTGAAAAACCTGAGTAAAAACAATAAGTCTCCAAACTTCGTTTGGGAGACTTAATAATTACATACCGAAACTTTTTGCAGGCATTTTTTAACCGATCCTTCTGAAACTTGGTAAACATGTAGTACTAAGGCCAATGTAAAGAATTAATACCAAAAAGATAAGATTCACAAGTCATAAGGGGTTCTGGGGGGTACCAGAAAGGGGGACCATAGGCCAAAATGCCATTGTTTCGCACACTAAACTCCTTATAGCTCTCAAACAGTAAATCCAATCTGTATAAACAATACATATTATAAGATGCCTAACATGTACTTGAACTCAATACGGTAATTATTTCAATGTAAGAGGTCCATTGCGAAATTAAGGGGGTCCAAAGGAGGGGTGGGGTCACTTCGGAAAAAATTTCAAAACTGTCTAACTCGAAAACCGTTGGTCAGATTTTTTCATGACTCACCCCTTTTTTGTAGCTTTTTTAATGCTGATTTCAAATATCAAATCAGATTTTTGATAGGAGAACTTGATTTTTTTTCAGAATTTTTTTAAATTTTTTTATGTGATTTTTCAAAAATTCAAAAAAATACCCAAAAAAATTATGAAAAAAAAACTATATGAGATAGCAATTTTTAGTCTTTTCCATTGAACTCGGAGCATCATGTTTAGCCCAGAAACCAATGTTCATCAGAATCGGTCAACATTCCCAAAAATAAGCCGATTTTTGTCGGCCATTTTGAAATTGGCGGCCATCTTGAAAAATTCGAAAGTTTTGTGCACACCTTCAAAACATGAATAACTCATATACCAAGTATGGTTTTGATCCGAAAAACCATCTCCGAGAAACCGGTCGGACAAGTTCATTGTCAAAAAAATCTGAAAAACCTGAGTAAAAACAATAAGTCTCCAAACTTCGTTTGGGAGACTTAATAATTACATACCGAAACTTTTTGCAGGCATTTTTTAACCGATCCTTCTGAAACTTGGTAAACATGTAGTACTAAGGCCAATGTAAAGAATTAATACCAAAAAGATAAGATTCACAAGTCATAAGGGGTTCTGGGGGGTACCAGAAAGGGGGACCATAGGCCAAAATGCCATTGTTTCGCACACTAAACTCCTTATAGCTCTCAAACAGTAAATCCAATCTGTATAAACAATACATATTATAAGATGCCTAACATGTACTTGAACTCAATACGGTAATTATTTCAATGTAAGAGGTCCATTGCGAAATTAAGGGGGTCCAAAGGAGGGGTGGGGTCACTTCGGAAAAAATTTCAAAACTGTCTAACTCGAAAACCGTTGGTCAGATTTTTTCATGACTCACCCCTTTTTTGTAGCTTTTTTAATGCTGATTTCAAATATCAAATCAGATTTTTGATAGGAGAACTTGATTTTTTTTCAGAATTTTTTTAAATTTTTTTATGTGATTTTTCAAAAATTCAAAAAAATACCCAAAAAAATTATGAAAAAAAAACTATATGAGATAGCAATTTTTAGTCTTTTCCATTGAACTCGGAGCATCATGTTTAGCCCAGAAACCAATGTTCATCAGAATCGGTCAACATTCCCAAAAATAAGCCGATTTTTGTCGGCCATTTTGAAATTGGCGGCCATCTTGAAAAATTCGAAAGTTTTGTGCACACCTTCAAAACATGAATAACTCATATACCAAGTATGGTTTTGATCCGAAAAACCATCTCCGAGAAACCGGTCGGACAAGTTCATTGTCAAAAAAATCTGAAAAACCTGAGTAAAAACAATAAGTCTCCAAACTTCGTTTGGGAGACTTAATAAGAATAATAAGAAACGGAGTAAAAACAATATGTTCCCACACTTCGTTTGGGGAACATAATTTAATCTTGAGGAACTTTATATTTAATCATAAAAGCATTCAAAGTCATGTATCTTCACCTGAGTTATGACAATCATAACTTTTAATATTCATTTATAATTTTAAAGTCAAAATATTTTTGCCCACAAAATCCCTATCTTTTTTATAATTCCCACAAAAGGATTGTGTCTTAAGGGAATTCTAGTTTTGATGGTTTTTTTTTCAATATTTTCCACTTATCTTAAGTTAGACACCATTTTATTGTCCTAAATTTACAAAATTTTCTGCTCGACTAAATAGAATTTATTGGAAAATGATTTGTTGAGTCCTGGATCCACATATGATTTTGTACAATTTACATGTTAAACTTTTGTCTGGACAAACACTTGTAAACATATTGTACCGAAGGTATTTATAAAATTGTTTGGCCTAATTCCTGCATCATGTACATATACGGCTTGTTTCATATTTCATGGTGTAAAGCTGATAAACTGCTTAAAAGGAAATATTAGATAATTACGATCAATTATTTGTAATTGTATAAACATGGGTCATTGATAAAAGGGAGAAAAACGAAACATGGAACCTCCATAATAGACAATTAAACATGCATTTAATTTTGAAAGATAATACAATTAAGGCTCTGTCTTTAAACAGACATCTGATTTCATAAAGTGTGTGTGTGTGTTGGTGTTTTACGCCCTTTATTGACGCACATAGGCCATGTAGGGAGGTCAGTTTTATTGGTGGAGGAAACCACCGGATGCCATAAAGAGAGATTTTCTTATTCATATATACATGCATGTGTAAATTTCATGTGAATACTCCATTGTGTAAATGTAAACTCTTACTTTTTGATACATATATCATGTTTTATTGTATCATGCCCTTTGTGGGCAGGCCCAATTGTCCGATTAACACCCTACTTCTTCTACATGTACATAACTGTACGTGATCTAAGCTATGTCAAAATTTCCATGAAACTTTTGCAAAAAGAATGCAAATGTGTTTTCCAACTGTATTCCAACCCCCACCCCAACCCACCTCCAAATAAAATAGCATTCTTATAACTGTATTAAAGTTCCTCTAAAACTTTGAAATACAATATCATTGCATAACTGTAATTTAAACATCTGTTTGAGAGAACAGCTCCCCGCGTGGTTAAACCCCGTAATCTAATTCAATCTAAAGTTAATAAAGCTCCATTAGGCAAACGTGGAAAACAACTAAAAACCCAATTACGGAGAAAATATGGAGGGCATCTGTTATCATAATGTCCTAATTATCTTATCTGTGAAATTATCATTAGCCCAATAATGGCATGCATATTTAAAGGTCAGCGAGTTTAACCGATGTTAGAAGTTGTCACGGAAGGGGACTCTCGCCTACTGAATTTCTATGATTATTTTTGTTCAGTGAATGAATGGGATGAGATTGAAACAAGTGTTTTTGAAGCTGACTGATAAAAAATACTGTATTGTCAATGTTTGCATATCAATAAAATGTTGTTCTTAATTGTATGTGCTTGTACATATTGTGTGAGCATTTAAAATTTATTTATTACAAAATTTTTTGGGTATCGCCTTTGGATGCTAAATGGGTGAATTTATTCTTTCTTTTTATTTCCAATTATAAACATCTCATGAAAATGTAATCTCAATAAATGCATGTATGGAACTTTGGTATTGATATTCTACCTGGCCACCCCAGAACCCCCTATGCTTTTGCATCCAAAAGACAATTGAATTGTAATTGAAGAATGGACAAATTGGAACTGAATGACAGCTGTATCTCCTACATTTTTTAATGCAAAAATTTTTCCTCCATAGGAAAATTTTGATTCCTTTTGACTCACAAAAATTAAAATTCTGAGGAAACCTCGCATCTAAAATAATGGGTATTTCTTCAGCCAAGAACATCATCACATGCAAACTAAAAATTCCATGACTAGAACCGAAAAACTTCTCCCAAACATCCATGGCCATTAATCAACCAATCATTTGACGGTCAATTACATGCCGATATTTTCTATTATTATTCCGACATTAAATATTCATAAGATCTTTACATCAATCTCTGAATCTCGCTTCATACTAAACGATGTTCTATACATCGGAGAATTGGACTTGCTAAAATTTTAAGCGGAACAAAAGCAAAGGCAAGCCAGTCATCGTTACATATAATAAATTTTCCTTTTTCTTGAAAATTATTCAGGAAGTATTGAACATGATGGGAAATTCTTCAAGGAAGACTTAAAGTTCATACATTTGTATGGAAGGTGTTCAACACTTTGGTTAAAAGTTATACTCATTTTAAAGCTTTGATCACATATTTAAAACTTGTTTGTCTTTTTTTAAGCATTAAATGGTAACAATATTTACTTGTCAGCCCTAAAAGGGAAACTTGGTAGTTGGAAAACATTTTGGCCACTAGAAGGAAGTTTAAGGTGGCCATTTTGAAACTGTCTATTTTCAGTAACCAGTTACTAAATGGCTGCTTATTTTGACTAAATGGTAAAAGGTCAATATGATCATTTGGTTGCATGAAAGTCCCTGCCTGGGTCTAGTCATAATAGACCAAATGTTCGTATGGAGGCTGAATTACTAAATATTTCAAGTGGTTAATCATACCATTCACAAACAAATATGTACTAGCTGAGATATGAACTTAAATGGTGCACGTAATGCTACAGCAGAAAATCTAAGTCACCGTGAGTGATCTCAGTTCAATGGATGAAACCTTACTTTTAGTTTCTAAAAACCCTTACTTTTCAGTATAAATGAATTTGGCTTCCCTATACAATTATAATAATTTATATGAAACATTAGTACTTCCTAATTCATTCAATTCTGTTGATTTTCTTTTTCAAATTATTTTATTCAAATGCCTGATAATGACAGGTGACTCCTTGAAACAGGGTTCCCACTATTTTTTGGACACAAAATTCAAGGGTTTTTCAAGGACTTTTCAATGGTATTGAGGTCATTTTCAAGGATTAAAATAGTCTGCAAAAATTTTAAAAACCCAATATTTTTCGGCCTTTTTTTATCAAATGGTCAACAAATCTGCATATTACAAAATTTCAGGGTTTTTCAAGGATATTTGATAAAATTTAAGGATTTTTCAAGGTTTTTTAATATTGAAATGAAATTCCAAGGACTTTTCCAGGTTTCCTTGAATTCAAGGATAGCGTGGGAACCCTGTTCAAATAATTGCATATTTACAGCTGTACTCAGATTTACACTGCACTGACACGAACTTTTGTACTTTGCATTTGTACCCCACCCACAATTTTTTCACAGCTAAAACTTGGAAAACTGAACTAATTACATACTTACAATGGTAGCGGAGATTATTGTTCATGTCCTGTTACCAAGTCAGTTAAGTTAACCAACAAGCCTGTCAAAATCTGTCATGAAGTTCAAGCTTTTACCAAGATGGCCACTACTAGTGAATAGACCCCTTCCACAAGCTCATGTTGGATACTTATGAGTTTCCCCGATCCAGAGCTCCACTTTAAATCTGACAACTTTATGAATCATAACTGACATATAAAAAAAAAATATTCTGCTGGTTTCACTTTGGCAAAATGATATTTGCAATTGGATACTAATTTAAAAGGGGCCACATAAGGGTTATCAGATTCAATTTAGATATTAATACCATGACATTTTCTTTTATATGTTAAGTTTTATCAATCTATCTTTTAATATGATATGGAACACATCTAATTGTTTACAAATGGCAAACTGATAAAAAATGTAAAATATCACAAACAAATCAATAGTCTTCCATAAAAGTTTAACCCATTTGGAACCCCAATTTCAAGAAAGTCAAAGTTCAAGTCCTTAGATCCAACATTTTGAAAAAGGAAATGAACAATTTGCTCAAAATTTAAGCTTTTAAGGTTAACTCTAATGACTTCCTCTGTGAAATTGACACTTGTATAACATCTACATCTACATGTACAAATATGGGAGTTTTCCCTATATGTGCTGAATTGCCAAAAATTAACTTGATAACCAAGAAGTTCAAATTTAATCTTCAAGTTTTAAATTCAAACTAGGAAGATACAAGTACATCTTAGCTGCATCACTTGAAAATTGGATGTCAAGATGGGCCAGTGTCATTACAACAAATTTTAAACTATACTGTGAGCGAGCTCACAAAAGGATACCCCACGCAGCGGGGTCCCCACTACATATTGGACTCTGTACTGCCAAAAACACCTTAAGTCCAATTATCTCCCCTGAATGATATCAAAGAACAGGAAAATTCTTCATGCATATCTACATATGATTTACTTTCTTTATATAAAGTTTCATCAAAATCCATCAAGCAGTTTAGGAGGAATTGCGCTTACGAGGTATGTGGACAGACGGACGGACGGACGGCCAGACAGGGTGATTCCTATATACCCCCCAAACTTTGTTTGCAAGGGGTATAATTAGGATTCTACATTAGGAAGACATGACTGCATCCTCACTGCATCACTTGTAAAACTTAAGAACTGACAAGGTTAAGAGAGGCCAAGTGTCCTAAAACATCAGTCATTCTGAAGGTCCGTTGGACACGGGACAAATCTGGTAATAATTTGCTTGGTTCAGTAAAATATTTTGACGTTTTCCATTGCAATGTACATGATTACTAGACATGTCCAGTAAAACAGAAGAAATACTTCAGAATCACTGAGCCACTGAAAATCTCCACAAATATCTATATTTTGTGGTGAATCGCCAAAAAAAGTTACCAATAGACGCAGATTTAGAGAGGGTGTGATAAAGGCGTGCGTCCCCCTAAAACTGACAAAAAATATGGTTTTTTGCATACAATCTATGTAAAAAAACACTAAAAAAATTACATGTAACCTAAAATGCTGGATCTACCCCTGACCAACAAGTAAAAATTCAAATCCTACATCTTAAATATTCTTTACATCTTCCTTGCATCCTATAAAACGATCCTAACTATCAGTATTCTTAAAGTCTTCCCATTTTTATGGCATGTCTGAATTTTTGAAAGTCTGTATCAAATACATTCGACTAGACTCAACAATAAACATGATATGCCATTACAGATGGCAATAAAAATATTGAATTTATACTTTTTTCATCCAATTTCTACAAAAGCCTATTAATGCAATTTTTACGATAAAAGCATGCCACTTAATATCTGGTAGTTAATTCTTAACTTTTATTTCTCACTCAGTCAATGTCCCTTGCTATTCTATATCAATATTGGGATTCAGCAAAATGTAATAAAACAATTCCAAGCAATTATTTTATTGTACCTATTTTAAAAGGCAATTGAAATATGTATTTTGGCCATTGTCTATCAAGTTCATAAGGGCTAGAGAAACAATGAATGTTTATGGACTTGACTTTTTTAATGTTTCAAGAGGGTATAGAATAAAACAAGCTCTTTTTATTTGATTCATCTCTGAAATGTTAAAGACTTGAAGTACAGCCATGAATACAAAATATTAAATTATTCTGAATTTTAATCTGTTACAAGAGTTTGAAATAATAGCCCGACCGCGAAATTCATGAAAATGGCTACATGGTAAAAACAAGTCAAATTCAATTCAGGGTTGTTGTTTTTTTAGCGAATATCCTAACCCAACAAATCATTATACGTAAAATGATTCTGAATTTTGTCGATGCCGTTGCCATGACATTTTAAGATTGTTGTATGTTAATACCCTATGCAAATATTTATGTACATGTATGTGTATAAAATTTCACAAGGAAAGCATTTACTTTCTTTATCAAAACTTCAGGTCTAAGTTAACCATTAGGTAAACCTGATTTCAGACAGACTGACCTGAAAACTATCAACCAGGCCTCATAGGGATAGACAGTACATCAAAAGTCAGGCCTAATTGCCTGTTTAAAATCTATCAAATATGGTCTTGTGATGGTGTTATGGGTTTAATTTCATGTTTAGTGACAGATACATTTATCTACTGATATACTATTTCTTCCTTTTATTATTGAAAGAAAACAAAATTGCATACACTAAAAAATAAGGAAGATTTAATTTACTTCCTGGTTGAAGGAGGTTGATGATCTATTAATAGGTTATCTGACATCTAGAAAATTGTGTCAATGAAAACATTGTAATCTCAGACAATGTACATTAATTTATAAAATGTATAAAATGAAAGATTAGTCTGAGGGAGACTTTGGCTTTTCTTCAATTGTACTTTCACTTTTTACACCTCATCTACATATATATAAGTAGGGGGCATATAGTGGTCTGGTCCATCTGTTCTTCCTTCTGTCCATCCCAATTGTTGCAAGATTGGCAGAGGCGGATCCAGAGATTCTGAAAAGAGGGGGCCCACTGACTGGCCTAAGAGGGGACCTGCTTCGGTCACGCTTCAATGATTTCCTATATATTCAACCAAATTTTTCTGCCAAAAGGGGGGGGGGGCGGGCCCCCCAGGCCCCCCCTGGATCTGCCTATGATTGGGCATTATGCCTTTTGGACATATTCTTGTTTTTCAAAACCTTATTTACTTGATTAGTAGAACAGTGAACAGCTGTTGGAAAACTTGAAATCTTGCATCCATATTTTTTTAATAAAGGAGCTACCACAGAAGTAACTTCAAATCTACTTAGATTGCTTGCATCCATATTTTTTTTTACTTAAGATCTACCACAAGTTTCTTTAAATCTACTTAACATTGAGATTGTGTCCTGTGATTTCAACGAATTCTGACAAATGGGGAAAACTGCTCAAGTGCCCCCTCAAAAATTTGAAGAAAAAAAGTTTTGTCATCTGGAAAATACCATTAGATTTTTCTTATATTTTTTCAGCGCCTGATTCCTTGTTATAATGCCAAAACCAGCCCATGTCTGAAGAAGAAAAAGAAAACACTGTCTTGTCTCATACATTTGCATTATAATCATTACCTCGTTAACTTTAAATTAAAAAAAATATTCTTCTGGTGACACAAGCATGACTTTGACACACAAATAAACTATTTTTTGTACATGACAATGTTATTAAGGCCTCATGCTGTGTAAAAAGATAGCCTTCTGATTAAAAACATGCAAATTAAATATTTTCTCAACCAGAAACATAAATGATAAATAGAAACTGACTTTTCTTAACCATAGATATAAGAATTGTTACAAAATGAAATATAGGACTGTTGCCACATCCAACAGAATCTGAAGACTATAATACATATAAGCACAAAGATAATATATATCATTACTGTCTTGAATTTTATCCACAAAATTGCTCTTTTGAATATCAGAGCATTTTTCACTTTTCAAATCTAGACGCAGTTGGAAATAGATTGATTTTATTTTTATACGCTTTATACAAGAAGACATGTCTTACAAAGTTTCTGAATATATACAGTAATTTCTTTATCCCAGACAGTATAAAAATAGATTTCCAATACTGCTGATTCGGCAATTTTGTATTTCTTTTCAGAGTCAAATCTCTATAAGAAAGAAATTATGGTATAATGCTGAATTGTATAAAATGTGACCACTTGCATAATAAAGTTTTGTTAGCAATAGCAATTGTTTTTGAATTTTAAGTACCATCTATTAAAGTTTCTTTTTCTTTAGAAAAAATAATCATTCAAGACTATTGTTATCAAATTGAATGTTAACCTCATCACCAGATTTTACACGTTGTAACAGATTTACTATGCTATATGTATTTTTATGCCTTCACAAGTAACATGTTGAACTTTTTTTTTCAAAGTGGGGGACTTTTAATTTCAGTTACTTCCCCTGAAATTTTTTGAACCAGCCATGTCCATTTCAGCCACACACCAGCCAACAAAAGAAAATAATATGTGTATAAGGAAAATAATGCTTAAATCCCAGATGAATTAAAAGAATTCAACCAAGTACAATGGAGTAGATAAGCTTAGACCTATATGTATTTTCATAGACAATATGATGAGCATAATAATTTCTAACAGCTAGGACAGGTGGGGATCCAGGATTGATGTTAGAAGGGGTGCACTTAAGAAAAATTAAGAAAATAAAAGAAATATCTAGGGGTATTTATCCAAGAAATCAAGATAATATGACAAGAGAGTGTTGTTGTTGTTTGTTTTTTTTAATTTAAGAGCTTGCCGGGTATGCCCCCATCTGAATCTTCATCTGTAGGAGACTTAACACATCGTCAATTATAATTTTATGTGTCCTAATTACCAAGAAACCCACATTTTTTTCTTGTTTCCTTGACATGATTTATATTATCACCTGCTGCCCATCAGGAAAGCATGTTTTTATGTCTTTTCCATATCTGTTAACAGTCTGAATGATAAGGAACATGGGGTAAATGCATTCAATATTCTCACAGTCTGATCAAAATACTGAGCCCTTTTTTGTTGCAATCAGACTGAGATATTCAACCCCTTGTTTATGATAAACAGAGGTTCAAATTAGCACTGGTCCGAGGTCCTGGACCTTTCAAATTTTATTTGCAAAAGTCCTGGACTTGCCTTTTGTTTTTATAGTAGCTCCTTTTGAGGACTTTTTTAATGTCATCAGGTGGACCTTTAACCTTTAAATTCCAGTAGGTTCTGGACCTTTAATTATCACAAAATCTGTAATACACTACACTCCTCCCCTTTTTCCTCAGCCACATTATTCCCCTAACATTTTTCCAAGTAAAAGCCCTTACCCATTTTTTTATTTCTCAGTTCTACATAATGCATGTGATGTATTAAAAATTTATCCTCTTAACAAAGAACCTTAGCTACTTTGCATACTTTAAGATACCCCCATCACCCAGGCTTTTGATATTCATTTTTTTCAGAGGAAAAGCTCTTACCAGTTTCCTTCTCAGTCTTGCATAATGCTGTTGATTCCCTCCCCTCCTACAGACCCAAATATCCCCTTTAACATTTTTTTCCAAGAAAAAGCTCTTACCAGTCTATATCTTGCTCCTATCTTAAAAACAAAGAAGCTTAAGTTATTTTCACATACTTTAAGATGACCACAAATATTTGTACACTATAGTACTGTAGTTTTAAGGGTGGTGTTTCCTGTAACAAAATGTGGCTTTATGAATCAAAACATTCATTTGTTCGATTTGAATTTTATCATACATGTACGTAAATTTAGCTTCTATTTTAACCAATTTATCATTAAGTGTCAGTCACCACCCTAAATTATGTTCCATTTTGTTATATTGATGTCATAATGGAAGGATCCAACAGAAGTTCTTCCATCGATAATGAAATGGAAAATTTGACTGTGATATTTGACATGATTGAACTATAATGTCATAGCTATGGTTACAAACATGTATTTCACAAATAAACAAATGAAAAATCTATCAAATTCAAAAATGGTCAGATTTCGTTCAACAGGAAGTAGATGAGCGACAGACCCAAAATCGAATCCCACATTATGGGAACCCATCCTGATGCTGTACACCAAATCAAGTGGCTGTGATAAGAAGTTGCTGATAAAACTGTTATGGTAATTCTTGAACCCCACTCGCTGCGGCCTGATATTCACCAATTTATAACCCAGATTTTTCACTGCAATCTGACAAAAATTAGTGCTCAACCATAACTATATTTAAGGGGACCATGGTCAACCATGCTGATTGACTCTGTGACCATGGTTGACTACAATCATATTAAGAATAACCATGGCAGTTCATGAGGAAGACAACATTACCATTCATTTCAAATACAGTGACATGGCAGTAAACAGAGACTTTGAACGAGGTATTCATCAATACTAAGCACAGCAAGTGGGGGGATCAAGACAAATTTTTATAGAGTTTGATACCATACGGGACATTGTGAGTGTAACGCATTCAAGTGTCGTTGTAAGCCAATATTCTATCATACGACTGTCCCCAGGGATAAATGAGTTTCAACAGAAATGAAATAACCACTATTACTGTGTTGCATGCAACTATTTCATGACAGAATACCATGCTTCAAACTAACCTGAATTTCAACATATTTGTTACTTCCTCTTTACATAAAGCATAATTCCGTTTATCAAAAGTTTAACGAAGATGTCATTTATTTACATGTATAGAAAAACTTTAAAGTTTTAAAAGTATAAATGATGTATATATTCCCATATGATAAATGTTAAGTACATAATGAGTTTATAAACAAAACAATTTATAGAGGTCATCAAAGGTCAGTGACCACATTTACCTTCAGTTCTAGAGAGCTACAATGACTCTGAGGTGATGAATCAAACTACCTAATTACTGGATGCTAGTTACCCATCCTATTATGATCTAACTGTAATAGTACAATATTGTGCAATTAAGAATTGTTTACATTTTGACAAGATGCAGTTGTACAATGGAGTTACATTTCATCAGCAATTTAATTGGTGAGGGTCGGTAGTACCTTTCACAGGACAGTGGGAAAGGATTATTTCATACCCGTAGCCAGGGGGGTTCGAGGGGTACCCCCCTTGGACAAAAAATTTGATAAAAATAGAGAAAAATCAGGTGAAAAATCACTTAAGCACTATTAAAGTCAGAAAAAAAATTGGGAAATCGAACCCCCCCTTTCACATTTCGAACCCCCTGTTGAAAAATTCTGGCTAGGGGTATGTATTTATTGACTGGGAATTCAGGATTTCACCTATAAAACTGTGGGATTTGGGGATTTCAAAATTATCACCGGATTCTGGGATGAGACTCCTTCCCAACCATCCCCATTGGTGATGTAAACAAAACAAAGACAAATGACATGACATTCACAAAGTCAGTGACTTTTTCAAGTCCCAATTTGTCCACAGTGGACAAGAGGGCACTATACACCCCATTTAAACAAATCTTGTGAAACATTGACTGAAGCAATCCACTTAACTAACAATGAACTATAGTGTGATGACCCAGTTACATGTATGATTCAACATTCAACATTTTTCAAAATCTTCCTTAAAGTCATCCTGGCCTACATTTCACATATGATTAATAAATATATTTATTATGACTAGAACAGTCATGGCATACAATGCAATACAAAACAGTACAATGAAATACAAAAAATATTCATAAATTGACACATTAAAAAAAAGGAATTAGCAATCAAATGTCATATAGCACTATATCTTTTTACATTTTTTCTAGAGACCGCAAATCAATGTGGCAAATGGACATGCAGAATAAAAGGAAGGCCAGTGTGAAAAATCTGGAAGATCTTGAAACTGGGCCCTAAAAAAAACACAATATTGTCTGGTCCTATAGCACCATTACAGACAGACAGACTGTGAGAGTGAACAGACTAGTAGATCTGCTTTCAGTCACATGTAAATACAAAATTACCGCACCTTAAATATCCAAGAGAACAAAACAAGGCAGACATACCAATGAAATTGTAGATTGCAATGGGGTCTCGATTTGGTTCAAACATTTCAAAAGAAATGGTACATGTAGGTTATACCAGGTCATACTGGCCCCTGAAAAGAACATTGTTTGAGTGTGTGCTAGGGTTTAACACCCTTTTCAATGCGCCTGGACAAATATAGGGTGGTCAGTTTTAATGGTGGAAGTCACAAGAGTACTCAGTAGAAACCTTGCTGACCCACCTTGGGCAGGTAACTGACATTAACCTAAACACATATATGTCTGTTATGTACTGTTTTAAATCATAAATGTTAATTGTCATTGCCTGCAAAGGTCCTTGATTGGCTAAATAAAATAATGTCTAATGTCTAATGTCATATAGTGATCAAAAGCCTGGAATTGAAACCAGCACCATAGACCACTTGGCCACTCAGGCCCAAAACAAAACATAGCAGTCTAACCAAACCACAACAACTACATGTATCACATTCTCATAAACATCATTTCATACATGATCATAACAAATTTATTGCTAAATAGCTGAATCAGCAAAAAATAATGAATGCCTAAGAGAGTTTATCTAACCATTACATGAATAATTTGCAGTATGATACAAATAGAAACTATGAGACGATGTAATATAATTATACATTAGATAATAATTCACCAGTTTGTCTCCATCCACAAAATTTAAGGCTTATAATTCAAGCAATAACATCCACATTGTACTATTACAAGCAAATTCTGATAAAATTCACATCCATTTTGTACAAAAAACAATAATGAAAAATTTCTACAAGACATTATAAATGTTTTTTACATGATTATAAATTGGCAGTCTGAAATTAAAAATCATTTTCATGTACGAGTTCAGGATACATGTACAGTGTTACAACAGAGTTTGATAAAATGGAGAATTACTGATGCCCAACCCAAATTCTTATGACTACACGTTTGCCAGCCTAAAATAATTTTACTTAACAGCATGACTAACCTTCCATTTTGCTGTAGTGTAATCATTTCCACCATACTTTTACTCCCATGTTTTTTTGTTCATGTTATTTTTCATTTTTTTGCTAATAAGCTTCCAAGTAACCAAGAACAGATTTAAATCAATTAAATGCAACAGATCTTTAAGAATGAGTTACTATAAATAGAACATGGCTGCTATTTTCAGGGAGATCAAAAAGATTTGTTTCTCTCAGTAGTGTAGGAGGTACCATAAGATTTCTGGGGCAAAGTGTAAAATGTGGTATTGACAAAGGCACTACAATGTTTCAAAAACCCAGATTGGCATCTACCTATTTATAATCAGCTGAATTGGTGCTAGCATGGGAGTGAGGCAATATGTACATGTGTATTAATAACTTACTTGTTTTTAACAGAACCCATTGAGGCATTGACTGGAAAATTAAAATCTTTAAAGATCAGTACCGGTAGTAAATTTCTAAATTGCTAGTCCAAACCTGTGGCCCATGGTCATTGTCATAAAATTTTTATGTTCCTTTGCTATTGTGTTCATTGTGAGTACTTTACAAAGACACACTTTACATATTTCCAAAATTTTACAAACTTTGGTAATTTCTTTTAAAAATGATAAATTTGTTTAATCTAATATTCAACCGGTTTTCCTAGTTTTCTAATCCTAGCGTGTCTGATGAAGGTTAATCCAGAAAAGCGCTTCACACGCAGTGAAATTTTGCTATTGTACATTTATCAAATCATTTCAATATGTGGACCGTGTCTTTCTGGCACATATTCCATATTCTTTCATTTTTAATATTTATTGTACATTTGTGTCTCTTTATCTAATGTATAAAATTTGTCTTTCAGTATCACATACAGATACAAATGTACCCTACCATGTTTTACAGAACGTCATGACCTGATGTATGCTGATTCATACTCTCTGAGTAACCACCTGTTAAATTAATGCTTCCATTATCTCAGTCATAAAGATCAAAACCAATAGTTCATTATGCCAAAACTGTGTGTCTTGGCTTACATGTACTTAAATTGTTTCTATTCAGAGATTGGTGTTGTGGGACTGACTGTGTCATAGGTTCATAGCCAGCCTTAACCAAATGAGCTAGGGAAGTACTTATTTGGCTCAAGAGGGTTCGAGCACTGTCTATAGAAGTCTGACTTGATGTAATAGTGCTGGTCCCGGGTAGCTGGGTCACTGCATCAATATCAATGGCTAAGGAAGGGAGGTCACTCTGGTCATATTTCAATGATTTCCTATATTTCCAACCAATTTTTTTCTGCAAATAGGGGGGGGCAGGCCCCCTCAGCCCCCATCTGGATCTGCCCCTGACAATCTCAAGAAGAACTTAAGTAATAGTCTGTTCATGGGGAGCCCAAAACTCAGGGGGCAGATCCCAGATTTTTCGTTTAGGGAATGGTCTCAACAAAATTTTTGGTGTTGTTTGTTGCCAAGCTGAGTTAAATTCTTAAGTGTTTTTTTTTTGTGGATTTTGTGTTAAAAAAAACATAATTTTTGTCAATCTTAGGGGGCATACGATCATTACATCTTTCCCTGGATCCATGCCCGAAACTTAACTAAACATTTTGAAAGAGCCCTTGAAACAAATATCTGAAACATTACCTCTTTATAGTTCCTGCGGAAGATCCTGTCATACATGTATCATTGTTAGTCACACAAACACCCCCCCACCCCAAAATATACCCTTAAACAGACAAAATAAAATGTTTGTATTGTTTCACCATACTTTAAAGTTTAAAAGTCTGGAAATCTGCTACTGTTCAATTAATGTGCTTCAAAGTAGGTCATTCACATTTATACAGATAAATCACCTTGAGTATCCAAATCATATTTTTTATGTTTAACAGACACACTTCTGTAATGGATCAGTCTAATTTCTTTAAAAGCCTGCAGGTTACAGATAAAACCCTCCCCATTAGCTTCCTGTACAATGATGCCTGGTGTTTCTCAAATTCTGTAACTACTTTATAACATTTCAAAAATCAAAAACAGTTCTATTTCAAATTCATATGCATGTTAGATTTATCTTCCAAATGTACATTTTGTACAACTTTCATCAATGCATTTTGATGTAAGAGAACAATTTTAGGCTAACTTTTCCTGGAAAATACTTTTGCTTTGAAATATTACAAGAGAGAAGATGTATAAGGGGGCCTGGGAATCTGGGGGAATGCACCTTTACATGTTTTTTTTTGCCGGATAAGCTTTTAATTGTATAAACATTTTAACTGATTACATGTACATGTACATATGTACTATCCAATATCAAAATTAGAGTGCAACTTTAAATTTTGTCTGATGTTTGACCCAGACATTCAGAATCTTCTAAATTGAAGTTACATGCAATTATCTTCTGTCTTAAGATACATGTATCTTTAAATTCTCAATCTCTTAAATTTTTATGAATGTTAACCTATAAGTGCATCCCAGTATTTACAAACACTTGCCGTAACTAAGCAAGTGCAATGTTCCAATCTTTTAATTCATTAGAGAGAATTGTTAGCTCTTTCTGAGAAATCTTCAAGCTTCATTAGGAGCCATGAATAAAACAAAACCAAATAACTAAATCTGTAGACATTTCCTTTTAAACTGTCCTTTACAGAGTACAAATTCTTGTGACAATTCCTTAACATTTCTAAATGTGTGGGACATTTTCTGACAATGGAATATATTTTACCAATACACTTTTTGCTGTCTTAATCTAATTTGTGATTGGCACGATCCATTTGACTGTCAGCCATCCATGTAATTACTCGCTGAAACGTGAAGCAATGGTCTTCTGCATTGTAAAGCATGATCAAGCAATGTTCTGCCTTTAAAATAAATCTGCAGCAATAACGTCAAATGAAATCGACAACCAAAAATTTCAAAAAATAAATTTCAAACAATAAAGGTTATAAAATCAACAACCAAAAATTTCAATTAAATAAATGTCAAGCAATTAAGTTCAACAGAACCAACAACCAAATAAATTTCTTAATTTCTTCCAATTAAACTCTATATCCAAAACATTTCTGTCAAATTTTTGATTCATCAAAGTCCAACATTTTACTTGTTATGTATGAATTTGGATGGAAAATCCATCCCATCTTCTCATAAGCATCAACTAAAAATTTTAAGATTTTCCCCTTAAAAATATGCTGCAATATTCTCAGCATTATATATGAATTTTTAACTTTAAAAGAATACTGGCCAAGTCAGGAAGCACACCAGAGAATCAAAGTTTTTCATTCCAAGGATTTGCATTAATTTGGAAATCCTAATATGTTACAAGGTGACTAAATGTGTAACATCTCATATATCTGAACCTACGGATCCTATAGTTTTTGTGACCTAGCTTTCACAAAATAATTGTAGAATAATGAACAGACAGGCAGACAGACAAAGTGAAACTAAAGGGCTTTACCATTCTTGATGCGAGACCCTTACTATCATCTGGAAACCATCAGGGAAAAGATTAATAAGAGTCTAACCAAATGACAAACAAGTATATAATATGTACATGATGTACAAAATGTACACCTCACCACTTTTTACTGCAACCTTTAAAGTATTAATTCACTACCGGTAATTATCATTTCTCTATCTATATACCATCATTTTCCAAATCGTTATTTTATTAATGAGCTGACAATATTTTACTGGGGTATAAAATGATTACGATAAAACATCAGCCTATGAAGGGTATGCATTTGGGAATGTGATATTTCCGAGTGCGATTGGTGACATTTGACAAGTCCTATACTATATGTCCTGTCAGGCTGTCAGACTGGTTCCAATTCAATTTTGTTTTTTCTATAAATGATTAAATGAATAGCTGATCATTGTCAATATTGTTTGTATAAAGTCATATTTAAAACTGTAGACCTTGACAATTGGTCCATGTTAAAATGGGGCAGTTTGATTGAAGCATACAATTTTCACATGGATACTTGAAAGTTACATGTATTATGTGACATTTTACCATGTTTATTCATAAAATCAAAACAAAAAGAAAATTTGCAGATTAATTCAAACAGGCTGCAAATTTTATCAACTCCTGCTTACAGATCTAGCTTTAAGTCATTTTATTTTTTTTAGAAAATTCTAAGTCATTTTGAACTTCACTAATCACATAGTTACATGTAAGTGCCCTTGAACAGCTATCTCATTTTTTAATGTATAAAGAGAGGTAACTCTTGTTCGATGGGAGATAACTTACCTGGCTAATGCATCATGGGTTTCTCAAATTCTGTTCTGTTCTTGTTTCTGAAGAAGAAAAAATGAAAACATGTACATTTAAGATTAAATGACTTTATTGTTACATGTATTTATTAGAAATTAGTTCATTGTAAAACATGTAATAAGTATCTGTAAAAGTCTTCATTGTTCTCATGGCCATTAAAACAGGAGTGCCCAGTAGAAATAATACATGATTTCCAGTTTGTTGCTTTTCTGGAAAAATCCTTCAATTACACAGAAATTATTCCGTGACTTTACCAGTTTGTGAGTTAAACTGGTTTGCTGCCCCATAGACTTATTCAAAAGCAATTGTGGGATCATGAAAACAATAATATCTCTTTAACAAAAATACTTCAAGTGAATGAAAAAATATTCTTACATGTGTAGAAATGTTACCAAAATCAAAGATTCTATCTTTAATAAACAACAAAGCACTTTGTTTATTTTGATCTTTTGCTCTTTATTGTACTGGAAGTCTTCATGCCTAGAAAAAAATATCATAAAAGAACTTTTTCCAGATTCCCCAGCCATTCTGCACTAACCCGTAACTCAGAAGTATTAGAAATCCTCTTTCAAGAAAATTATTATTGTTAAATTTAACCCCCTAAAATTTCTAAATGGCATCCTCCTTTCTAAGTTTCTTACAACCCTGGACATTGTATAAAGTAAACATGTATATTTTTGTACTTTTCCCCTTCTTGGTCAAATTTTGACACAATGATTTTTATAATGATGCATGAAATTGAAACCACATGAAAAGTATTTTAGTGTTATGTACAAGTATATCTATTATGTAATTTGTTTATTATTACAAAGGACAATTGTTCTTTATATTTTTTGTACAACTTTATGAAATTACATTTCCTTTCTTTTTAACAGTTTTAACAAGTTGTTTAGAAATTAAAAACCTCCCTGGACTGAATTTTGAATAGATGCACTATTAATTTATCAAAACAATTTGCAAAAAATCACATACATGTATTTTACTCAGGGGCAGAACCAGAAATTTTCAAAAGGGGGGGGATCTACATACTGGCCACTGCGGACGAAAAGGGGGGATCACACCATTTCTGCTGAAAATCTACAACAGCAATTATTCAAAATTTTGTAACGAATAATATTAAGAAGGGGTCCTACCATTGGAACAATGCCCCACTGGATCTGCCACTGCTAAGAAGACATTTTCCAACTTGAATAGCAACAGCCTTGCCTTTCCATAATAATACACAATGAGTTCTGTACCATGCACTGTGTGCAAATTAAACATGCACACATACAATGAAAAACCTTCAAATTCCTAAGTTTGCAAAATCAATCAAAACTTTTGATCTATTTATAGCCGTATCATGGCCATAATGAGCATAGATCTGTTGAGCCTCTTGAACTAGCAGCATAAAATAAGTTGACTTAACCTTATCTTTGTGTGCCAGACTACAGTTTGATCATCTATCAGACCATTATCTCCATAAAAAAATCAGATAAATGATTAGTTATTTAATTCATCAGGAACATGATTGAATAAGAGTTCTGTTTGTTGTTTAATTAAAAAACAGGATCTTCTATAATATCTTACAGCACTAGCATAGGTGGATCCAGGGGGTCCATGCCCCCCCTCCCTTTGGTGGAAAAATTTGGTTGAATATTTAGGAAATCATTGAAACATGACCAAAGTGGGCCCCCTCTTAGGCAGTCAGTGGGCCCCTCTTTTCCATCACTGACTAGGATTCATTGTTGGATCACTATGTGAACAACAACAGCATCATACATGTACCATAAAAGAACCAAAAAAAAGTTGCATTCAAATTAAAATTCGCAGGATATACAAGTAAAGTACATGCATTTCTTACAATTCAAATTCATAAAATACCCTTTTTTCAATATACATGTACAAATATATATAGCATGAAATATTTTATTTCTTTAACCAAACCTTTAATTACTTACATGTACATGTAGTGTTTAATATCCTATATAAACTGACAGTGTATGGAAAATATAAATTTGAATGATGCAAAGAATTTTTTTTTAAACTTCACATACAATAATGTACATGTATGGTAAAAAAAACAGTTATCTTGTAAAAGATAAAATATTTCACACCAATTTGCTAAAATTGTCAACTTTATTACACTCTTCCTGACAAAATTGGACAGCAATAAAAGGTGTCAAAATATATTTGTAAAATCATGAAAATTATTTCCTAAAAATCTAAATTTTCTAATTCTACTTCTCATAATTATCATTTTTACTACATGTACATGTACAAGCAAATAGTTGCATATTTAGAAACTTCTGGTTAATGAGAAATCAATCAAAATATATATTTGCTTTATTATTTACAAATTTGCTTCTTACTTTCATTCAAAGAGGCATTTTTGCCACTTCAAAACATCTTTTATTTTCTAACCCTGTAAAGTAAGTTTGAACAGTCCAAATTCCAATGTGAAGAATTCAAATTTTCCAGGATATTTTTTCACCACATGTCCAAATTGTCATTACACAACATGACAACATATACATGTGTAAACCACATACAAACTATCAAATACACAAAATTGCAGAAAGTAAACATCTATTTTGGCCCTGAGGCAGTTTTCATAATTTTGACAGGAGTGAAATAACATGGGATGACCACATACTAGTTGAGATTCAGGAGTTTGGTGGTGTAACATTACACAGATAAATCACAGCCAAGCCTGTATATTACACAAATGACGGAGGTTATTAATTATATGACAACTTTAGGTCTATTTCATCTCTAATTTATAATATTAAGAAAGAATATATTAGTGTATTATAAAATACCTAATTCTGCCTAGTAATACATGTGTACATGTATGGCCTTGAAAACAAATGCTACAATTTTTTTTTCAAAATGATTCTTAATTGTTTTGGTTATTTATAAATTATTGGAGAAGCAATATAATGAATGATGTTATCTGTCAATTGCAAAAATTTTGTTTTGTTTATTTTTAATATGATACATTTTACTTATAAACACATCAAATTTTATGAAAATTCAAACAGGCATGAATAAGAAACTATAGATACATGTATATAATGAAAGAATGTTTTATTCAAAAATCAAAATTCACACAGGAAAGGAAATTATTAAGTACTGATGACCATGATGAATATATTCAGAATTTGAAATATATATGAAAACATTATATTAAAATATTAAATTTAATATAATCTTAAACTCTTCACATAAAAATAAAGAAAGCCATCACTGCCAGAGCAATAAACAATTATTTTTACAACTTTACAACCCTAAACTTTTGATGCCTAAATTAAATCAATAGTAATATAGCTGCACTGCTCTGCCAATTCATTATAAAATATGCTGATATTTATGATGCTTTTTACATCTCCGATTTGAAGGAATAAATTGCATTCGCTGCACCAATTGAAAATGTTAGCAGGGACAGCTTTCCCATTCAAATAATTTTTTATCAGATAAATTCTTTGATTGTTGGCACTTTGAATGTTCAATCCATGCAGATTTTCAAAAAGCAATATCTAGTGGTAGAGTCATGAATATTTATGATTTTTTTTCAAAAATTTAATTCATATTGCTGCAGAGCAGAAGTGAACACTGAAACTGATATCATAGAATTGATTTACATGGATCACTAAAATTAAACCTTATTCATTGACAAAAAATACAAAATGTACAAATCCCTGGATCCAAATGGTCTCTAGTTGTTGGTCTATTAAATATCTGAATTAACATTGATTAACAATCCCTAATTTTTCAATTTCAAAACCAACTCTTGATAAAGTGTAGAATGAACATGCAAATCAACTCATTGGAACATTAAGGTTTGTGATGACACCTGACCTCAAAAATAACACCGAATTTAAAATGTCCAATTTTTTTATATATCAATATCAGGTTTATACTTTATCTTGTGTAAAAATATTGGACCCCCTTTCCAGGCTTGTTTTCCCACAATCTAGGTTCAAAATTTTCCAAAATTACTATAGATTATATAGGGAAGGCCAAATAATTAGCATAAAATCTTGTCACAGAAAAAATCCATGAATTTAAATTTTATTTTTATTTGATAATAAAAAGCTACGCCGAGCGCAGCACGATACGACCGCAACAAGTTGAACCCTGTATGTTGGAGGCCCAATATGGATAGACCATTGCTTTGGTCACATGAAGCCCATGGTGGACTTACAAAGCTTTTTGACACATGCATCCTGTGGTGGACTTATAGTGCTCTTATATATTTTCGAGTACTGGAATATGCGTTGGAAAGACACAGTTTTCATATTTCCTAAATTTGACAACGTTTGGCTATTTCTTTAAAATTTGTTAAATTTATCTGTTTGGTCATGGTTGTAATATTTTTGGCTTCTGGTTTTGTTTAATCAGATCTAATATTCTACCGGTTTTCTACTCCTAGCGTGTCTGATGAAGGTTAATCCAGAAAAGCGCTTCACACACAATGAAATTTTGCTGTTGTACATTTATCAAAATCATTTCAATATGTGGATCGTGTCTTTCTGGCACATATTCCATATTCTTTCGTTTTAATATTATAGAAATGCATTTTTGACAAATATATTTACATCAACATCTTATACAAAAAGCCTTATTTCTAAACATGTATTAATTTACAATTTTGGCCCTTTGACCCCTAATTCCTCAAAAATGGTAAAAGATATTGCTAATCCGATAAAAAATAATAGGAAATTGTGTACATGGAATCCGATGAAAAAAAGATTTTGAAAATCGGACCACAAATAAAAAAGTTGATTTTATGGGCGTGGCCTGTCTTTAGCCCCCTGTAACAATGTAATGGTGAAAAACATATCAAAATCATTGACACATTTTGTTGACAGAATTTAATGATGAATTCAACAAAGAAAGAATTTTCAAAATCTAATGAATAATAAACATTCTACAACAGTTTTGTCAATACACCCGTTTTAGCCCTTTTTGGCCCTTTTTTCTAAAACAGTAGGGGCCACAAACCCCAAATACAAAACCAAGATTCCTTTAGTGGATATAATCATCATATATAAACTTCATAACAATTGGCAGGCACACTACAACTTGATTTTTGGTATAAAACTATTTGCATTGACAAACTTTTAAAAATGGCGTTTTTGGCCCCTTTGACCCCTAATTTCTCAAAAACGGTAAGAGATATTGCAAATCTGATTGAAAAACGCAGGCAGGGATTTTCACAAGGATTCCAATGAAAAAAAGATTTTGAAAATCGGACCACAAATAAAAAAGTCGATTTTTGGGGTGTGGCCCCTTTTTGACCCCCTGTAGCAATGTAACGGTGCAATAAATATCAAAATCATTGACACTTTTAGTTGACAGAATTTAATGAGGAATTCATTAAAAAAAGAATTTTCAAAATCGAATGAATAACAAACATTTTACAACAGTTTTGTCAATACACCCGTTTTAGCCCCTTTTGGCCCTTTTTTCTAAAACGGTAGGGGCTACAAACCCCAAATACAATACCAACCTTCCTTTAGTGGTTACAAACATCATATCAAAATTTTAAAATAATTGGTCAACATTTACTCAAGTTATCGCACGGAAACCAAATGTTCCCAGACGACAACGACGACAACGACGACGACGACGACGATGACGACGACGACGACGACGACATCGCCATAACATTATACGATCGCAAAATTTTGCGGTCGTATAAAAATCAATAAAATACAATATATTTTGAAATAAGACAATAAAAACTGGGGGTCACCAGCTTATTTTTCTGTCTCCAATACAAATCTTTGTAATTTTTTGGCCATTTTTCAAGTGGATTATCTCCCTTGTTTTATTTGAAAATTTTATTTATGAAGAAATGGTTGTTTTATTTGTGACATTTGCACTTGGGGTTTTTTTTGCATTTTAAGCTGTTTGTGGTCACATGACAGGTGTCCTCACTAACCTAGCACTCCCATCTAACTGGTAGCCCTAAGCCAGGGGCTACTAAAAATTAATTTGGGCTAGTGAATTCCTGTGAACTTTCCATTGTTTGGGGTAGTTCACTGATGTAGAGAAGACTATAATTCGAGATACTTCTAGAAATTTTCAAAGGAAAGGGCTGGATTTCGTACTTTAGTGTGATCATGCTCAAATACAATCTTGTGTTACAATTCCGATAATATAACGAAATCATAAAACAAGCAAACATTTTTATATTAAGCTATACAAGACAGAACATCTGTCCATTTATTTATAATTATGACAATTCTCATTAACAGGCAAAGTTGCTGATGTCACTTTATTATAAATGAGGATTACTTTATATATAAATTTATTTTTAACCCTGACATAATGGGATTCTATTTTAGAAAGTTTGCATTTTTAACTTTTTTTTTTTAACCTTGACTTTTAAACAAGTTAAATCATAAAATGTACAGGAGTACATGTTTGTGTGTTCAATGCAAGTTGAGTTTTCATCAATATTGAGGAGGGAAGATTTCTATTTGTAACAATGTATTAAAAGTTTTTGTTTTTTTTTAATTTTTCATTAACAATTGACTGGAATTCTACATTGTACATGCCCTATAATATTTTTGAATACATGTATTTGTGAATATTTGTCTAAATTTGAGTTCAGACTCAAAAAGACATTAAATTTGCTATCACTACTTTTGCAAATTTTTAGTGCTCACCATTTACTCTATCAAATCAAGAACCAGAAAGCCTTTTATCCAAGACTCTAACTATAATTGATTGAATTCCTTGTAATCCCTTTCTTATGCAACAGTCATGAAATATTATTTGCAGTATTGATATGAAATGAATAAACATGAGAGAATTCTTGGTAGTATAGATCTAGCTATTGATTCCGATGTCTGGTGGCAATGCTATGCAAATGCTGGTCATTGTATTCATATAGGAAATTCCACAAGGATCAGAACAATTTATTTTAAGTTTTAGTACAAATTCTCATGAACAAAGATTTTTTAACATTTTACATACATGAACATGCATACATATTTTAATGATGAAATGCTATGCTGGTTATTGTATTCATGATGGAAGTTCAACATGTACAAGAAGCAGAAAATTCTCATGTACATGTTTTTGTACAATTTCTACCAAACAAAGATTGAAAACAGTTTAGGGATCCTGTGCAAATGCTGATCATTGTATTCAAAAATGACACTCAAAAATTTTCAGATTTTGTTTTGAAGTTTCAGTTCAATTTCTCCCAAATGCAAACAAAGATTTAATGGCAAACTGCTATAAAGCTGGTTATTGTTTTCATAAAGGAAATTTCACAAAAATCATAAAATCAGAAAATTCTCTTTTTTTTAAATATCATTACAATTTCAAGTGTACAACAATCCCATCAGTGGTTTCAGAGAAGAAGATGTTTGAAGAAAAGTTAACGACGGACAGACAACGGACAGACGGATGACGGACGCATAACGATGACAATAGCTCACATGACCCTTTGGGTCAGGTGATCTAAAAACAGACAGTTGACAAGGACAAACAAAAGCTTTAACAAGGATTCCTAGCTAATATAAAATGTGGTGGGGTTAAACTAGTTTTTTTTTTTTGGCCCAACCTTCCCCCTATTGTTTGTCTTGTACAAAGCACAAAAAATAACACACTTTAAAAATCAAATTGATAAAAGTTCAATTGACCAAGAAAGAACCTGAGACAAGAGTACTATACCAGAACAACGAAACGTAAAGGAACTCTCTTGAGAACACTTACAGTTATTGACAGCTAGCTAAGAAACATTTATCAACTGATGTAAAAAAAATCAAACATATCGATTCTAAATCCAACATAACACTTCAAACAACTAATGATTTAGTACTATTATATCATTACACAAAACTGACATATTTGATCAAAGTTTTCATCAAATTTGTAAATTTAATGAGCCATAACTCCAACAAAATTTGAGGTTCAAAATTTCCTAGTACATGTGACTTGCACAACAACAAACATTGTATGGTGTCCTGCCTATATACATGTACATTGTACCAAGTTTTATTAACTTTGGTTCAGTAGTTTCAGAGGAGTTGCATTTCTAAGTTAAAAGGGCCATAATTTTTACACAAAAAATGAGGATACTAAAATTTTCTTGGTAACATGCACAACTATATGTGGTGTTTCTTACATACATGTACCAAGTTTCGTTGTATAAGGTTCAGTAGTTTCAGAGGAGTTGCTCTGACATGATGACAAAAGGAGATTTCAGCAAATTTCTAAATTCAAAGGGGCCATTACTCCTACAAAAATTTGGAGATCAAAATTTCCTGATAACATGCACAACAACATATTGTGTCCTTCCTGAAAACCAAGTTTTGTTGAATTTGGTTCTGTAGTTTCAGAGGAGTTAAGCTGAGAAACTTTGTGACGAAAAGACGGACGGACATGACAAAAACAATATGTCTCCCCTCCAAAGCTACATTCTTACATCTTCATTATAAAGTTCAGGATCAAGAGTCTTCAAAAATTGTTATTTTCACAAATATAATATGTTTAAGGCCCTGCCTTTTTAGCGAGCATCGAAAATCTATATACCTTTTAAAAATAAATCCATATGTGCTCTACCGGCTAAGTGTAACGTAAAGAGGGAACTTTTAAAAAAGGAATTAGGTACATGTAGTAGCAAAGTCTGACCCCACCCAACCAAAATCATATGCACTTGAGAATGTTGTTAAATTATCTGGGATCAATAACTACTTATTAAAAATTCAATTTTATATTTGTGCAAATAATAAATCCTATAACATTCTGGGACGACTTTTAGCGGGGACGAAATTGTCCCTTTATCGATTATGTGACGTCATTTCCTTGTCAGAGTATTTCACGCTTCTTCAGCAGACCAAAAACAACATTCAGATTCTGTCAGGTTTTGTGAGATTTTCTGAGTATCAGTGTTTTATTTGAAGCATTGGTAACAGAAGGTACATTTATAAACCTGGCGGAAAAAACGGTGAAGTAAAAATATCATGCAGGATTGAGGAAAGTGAGTGAAACCCCATAGGATGGGTCAGGGACTCTTCTTTTATTTTCAGGTAAGAAACTTTTATTTATATTATTATCATGAGTAGGTTTTATTCAGTAAATTTATGTATTTCTTTATCTTACTTAGAATTTAACAAAGCTAGGTCAGTATCATGCATTTGGTATGACTAGTCAATAGTATGGGACAATGTTGCCAAAGCTAGCTCGGTAATTTCCGGAAAATCGTTTTTCAGCGGAAAAGACCGAATGGTGTTTAAATAAAAATCTCTGTGTAAAAATAAACAAGTGGATGAATGAGGGTTTTATCACTGTTTTTGAATTTCTATTCTTTATTTTTGCATAACAGATTGTGATGTTTTTTTATAAGCCCAGAGGGTTGGTTGTTTTACTTGCTCCGTGCCTATTATTTTTTTCACTCCGTAAAAGTAAACCTGTTCCGGTTTTATTGTCAGTATATTTCTGGCACATCTCAAAACATGCACAATACCGTAGGGCTCGCATCTGCGATGCTCGCTATTATACATATATATTGTTTCGGTGTTGCTCCGTTACAAGCAATTTGACCACATTTTAGCTCCACCCAATCAATGATGTTAAAGGATCTCATTATTGCAGGGATTTTTTAGAGCAGGACATTCGGTCCCATCATTGGTCAAGATTCACAGGATTATTTTTGAAATACTGCTAACTTCTATCAGACATTCGACCTGTGAAAGGCACAAAAACACCAGATCCAATGAGTTTTTACAGGCGTTGGGCTGTTGGTCCTGTGCTAATTTCCATGAGGGTCGGGAAGACCTTTTCCGGGACCCCAGGATTGGCCGTATTATTTAACTGGAATTCGGAGAAAGCAACTAGCGGGACACGGGAACCTGCATTTTATTTTTCGGGATGCGGGATCGTTAGTTTTTATTATCCGGGAAAATGGGATTATAAAATTATTTTGACGGGAATTAGGGACGTGCCCCCGTCCTCCCCCCTTGTGACTGGCTAGGAAAACTTGATGATAATCAAGAAGGTTGCATAATTTGCAGCCCTGATTTAAGTTTAAAATGTGAAATGAACATGATGAAATGAATGTTGTATTTGTTAAAAAGATACTTTTTGTTTAGCATATTCTGACCAGGGAAATAGCTATCATTTTGACTGGAGTTTTGCAAATTATCACATTGCTAGATTGGTCAAGGAAGTTTGGGACAGGAAGAACTTACCAAAAACTTCACAACAAATTTTCTAGGTCATTTAACAGTACGGTACAGTTAAAGATGGGTCTCTAAGTAGATAGGATAATTAATTTAAATCTTTTGATATCATTTGAAACGAGATATCCTTAAATCTCCTTTCACAGTTGGCTGCTTTTATGTCCGAAAGGGGGAAATAAGTTTTTGGGTCACCCTCAGCATCCTGTAGACAGCGGGATAAGTTCAAGGATGCAAATATTTCGAGTGCATCTTCGATGAGAGGGTTCTTTATTTAAATATCTGTGTTTATTATGTGGAGTGTAATAAATTTGGGTTTAACGTGTGGATATAACCCCTCTTTTCGGCTTTGTAAGCTTACCCGACCCATAAAACTTCAGTTCGGCACACCCTCGGTTTGAGTAATGGCTGAATTTGACGTCACATCCGGAAATGTAATTTTGACTTTATTTGTAAACAAATACACGTGGTTTTTTAAGGACAAATATAGAGTGAATTGAGTGAGTGAGTGAGTTGGTGTTTTACGCCCGTGCAACGCTATATAGGTTATTTACAGGCGATGAACATGAAAAGGATGATAAAATGGACATGAAATGATGATGATAAATGAAATATGGGGATGGGGTGGGAAACAAAGGACCGGTAAAGTTTGAAGAACCACAGGAAAAAGGGGAGAGGTGGGTAGGGTCGGAAAATTTAGCCTATGTGGTGCACTACTGGGCGGTCCACAAAGGGGTCTTTTACGTGCATGAAGCGTGGCACTCTCCACACACGTTGGCCCACTAGAGTGAATTGAAATTGAATAAAAAATTGTATTAACTTCAAGTGATGATGAAATTACAACTTCAAATAACAAAGATATCTCGGAACTATATCAAAGACTTTTATTTAGTAATTTGTAGTTTCCTGCAAAATGAGGGGGGGTGGAGGGGGGCTAGACAAAATTATCAAATTAATTATATCTAACATAGAACATATTTTATTTTCCTATCAAGGGCCCAACAAGGGGCAGCATAAGTACAATACAACATTTGAAGACAAAAGAACAATAATTAAAGAGTTACAATCACACATCAGTGTATCATAATATTCATTCTATAAAAAAAATGAGAAATCACAAATTCAAAATTTTATTTAGTATTTTATACCTTTTATCCCAAGAGTGTTGTAAAATCATTTTCTCAATATCTGGACAAAAAAATCATTTCTATACCCCTTAAAGATGTTTTGTGAGCAGTTTGAAATCAGGTAATGTCAATTTCAAATTCACAAAATCACACTTTGGAAACAATGCACATCTTTGAAATTAAGTTTTCTCAGCTGATTGTCAAAAAAAAAGTTCTCCTTTAAGTGGTTGAAAGTTAACAGTTTAAATTTTGAGTGAAATTCTTGATTTTTTATTTTTGGGTTAAAAAGTGTTTTTTAAATCTCAGAAACTAGAAGTAAAACTTTTTCGTATTTTTACTAAAAATTATCTGCATGGTCCACTCGACATTCCGTGAAAATTTCTGTATTTCTTACGATTTTCTGATTAGGAGAAATATAGATACAATTGATGCACAGTTTCTTTTTTCCATGAGTATATATACATGTCATATATGTACATGATATAATTTTTTTAGTATATGATGTAATAATAAATCCACCCACTGCATTTACTGTGACAGAAGTAAGTAAAAAAAGTAAGTTTTTGTTCAGAGTTTAGACTTGCAAAATTTTTTATTTTCTTTCTTAATAAATTTAAATAAAATTTCCCTTTCCTGTTGAAAATTATTACAATCAATTTAAAAATGAAGTTCGTCTTCAATTGCACCTAAATTGCACTGTTTTTTGCAATAACATTCTTTTCTAGGAATACTAGTGATGACATGTCTACCAATCTAAATCATTAATTTATGCAGGGATTAAATAAAACTGATTTTGGACATCCCTGATTTATGTGAAGATATTCAATGTTTACTAATAGGTTTTCTTATTGCAAATTATTTTGTTTCTTGTAAATAATTTTCAAAACCAATTTTTTTTTTTTATTTTTTTTTTATTTTGTAGTTTACCATCTTTTAATTTATTCTGTGATTTCAACCTGAACTAATATCTAATCAAACATTTCAAATATCGTAATTGCAGTTTGTATCTACCAAGTTCTTATGAAACTGCAAAATTAACACTTCTTTTACGCACACCCAAAATGTTTTTTGAAAATTATGAAGCTTCTCACACTGTAAGGAATCTAAAAAATTATCAGGGGCAAAATAATTATTATTTAGCTTTTTAAATGAAACATTATAACTATCCCCAAATTTCTGCATTATATAAAATAATGGGTTTTAAAGATATGCATAATTGTCTTCATACATATAAAATCCTTTTTAACTTAAAAGGGCTTTTAATGCCTTTTGATATACTTCGTATTTTGAGACATAGAAACTTCCTGATGCCGTGAAATGAGTATCTAAGTACTTGTAGGAATAAACACAATCTTTTGTTAATATGTCAACTTTATATTGATTTTTCTGCTAGCCGTGTTTTAAAAAGACAACAACTTTAGTTTTTTTTAATATTTACTCTTAACACCAATCTGAACAAAATGTTTCCAATTTATGCAGTTTTTTTTTTGCAGTCCTTCGGATGAGTGTAATCAAAACAATATCATCATAACTATATGCTGTCTAGAAGGCCTTTTTTACGCCCTGTGACTTTGGGTACCTTATAAAGTCCAAATGATGAAATCTCACAAAGACGTCATGAAAATCTGGACTAGAGCAAGGGCTATAGCCATTCCGAAACTGAATAATTCTGATCAATAAATTTGGTCAGATTTATTCTACAATACAAAAAGGCAAAAACTAGAATAAAGTTTTATTGTTATAATATAGTTGATCTTTTTAATTTAGGAGCCGGTCATATGATGCGCCGTTTTACTATTTATTCGCTATTTTCTGATGTCTTGAAAAAAAATTATTCTTGATATCAATAATTAACTTTTGATATCATAGATATGAATTTTTGATATAAAAAAAGAAAGAATTTACGTTTTCTGATATCAAGAATTTTATTTTCTGATATCAGGAAATCATTTAATGATATCAAGAAATGCCTTTTCTGATATCAAATATTCATATTTTTTTTTAATATCCAAAATTCGAATTCTTGAAATAAAAAATTAGATTTCTTAATATATATAGAAATAGTGAATAAATAGTAAAACGGGGCCTCATACGGTCATGTATAGTGTATTGCATTTTCAGTCTTTTATGTTATAGTTTTCTCAAGGTTTGGGCAGAGCGCCTCTGATGAGTCTTCAATTATGAAACCGTTAATGTGAATCAGGTGAAGCAAAATTTCCTACTTGACACTTTGTTTTAATTTTGATTTCCATGAATACAAAGTAAAAGCATACTTTTAAGAAATAAATTTAAAACTTTTTTTTTTGCAACGATAACTTTCCATCAAGTTCGCAGGTAAGCTTAATTTTGGCACTGGCGAAAATTGCCAATTATCTTTTTATATACAATGCTTTATAAAAGACCAAAGGCGGATCTAGGACCGCCCCCCCCGTTTGACAGGAAATTTAAGTTACAAGAGGTCCCAGAAAAACAGCAAGAAGTTAACTTCTAAACATCAATCCTAAAAGTTCAACAAAAGGGTTCTTTTGGAAACATGTTTTATAATGTATTATTTGAATTTTATTAAGAATCTACTTAAACACTTTTGGTTATCAAAACTGAGAATTATTTCGCTTTTAATAATTCTTAAAATTACACGTTTGTAGTCCTTCAAGTTTATTTGAAAGCTTAATCAAGGACTGTTTGCGTGACAGGAGCTGTTACACTCGAGTGCATTCATTTGTTCTTAAATACTTGTAATTAAAAGGAACGAATTGTGGAGACTGAATGGCATATACAAATATGTTCCGACCAATGATCTCTTCTATCAAAGTTCTTCGGAGTGGTCGTCACACCAGTCAGATAGATCTGGGCTGTTTGAATGTCCGTGAGTTTATGGACTATGCGGTACCATGATCATAATCGTTGATTGTTTTGTTCGCCGTTCTTGAAGCGTTTCGAGCTTCAGTTCCTCTGGCGTGGATTTTACACCATTAATCTTGCTGTAACCATTCATGTTGTATCTCACTGTCCTTCTCTGTAGTTAATATAAAGCATTGATGTTTTACATTCTGGTCAGAATTCGTGGTCCACCACTACTCCCGCATATTCCAACTGCGGTCTTACTATGCTCTTGTATATGACTATACATCTGCAACTTGACATAACGATCAGTAATTCACTGTGTGTAGTCAGATTATTCATTGTGAGTATAGTCAGGTTATTCATTGAGAGTATAGTCAGGTATTCATTGAGAGTATAGTCAGGTATTCATTGAGAATATAGTCAGGTTATTCATTGAGAGTATAGTCAGGTATTCATTGAGAGTATAGTCAGGTTATTTATTGAGAGTATAGTCAGGTATTCATTGAGAGTATAGTCAGGTATTCATTGAGAGTATAGTCAGGTATTCATTGAGAGTATAGTTAGGTATTCATTGAGAGTATAGTTAGGTATTCATTGAGAGTATAGTCAGGTATTCATTGAGAGTATAGTCAGGTATTCATTGAGAGTATAGTCAGGTATTCATTGAGAGTATAGTCAGGTTATTTATTGAGAGTATAGTCAGGTATTCATTGAGAGTATAGTCAGGTTATTTATTGAGAGTATAGTCAGTTTATTCATTATAAGCATAGTCAGTTTTATATTCATTGTGAGTATAGTCAGATTATTCATTGTGAGTATAGTCAGGTATTCATTGTGAGTATAGTCAGGTATTCATTGAGAGTATAGTCAGGTATTCATTGAGAGTATAGTCAGTTTATTCATTATAAGTATAGTCAGTTTATTCATTGTGAGTATAATCAGATTATTCATTTTGAGTATAGTCAGTTTATTCATTGTGAGTATAATCAGATTATTCATTGTGAGTATAGTCAGTTTATTCATTATGATTATAGTCAGTTTATTCATTATGAGTATAGTCAGATTATTAGTCAGGTTATTCATTATAAGTATAGTTAGGTTATTGATTATGAGTATAGTCAGATTATTCATTGTGAGTATAGTCAGAGTATTCATTGTGTGTGAAGCCAGGTTATTCATTGTGAATATAGTCAGATTATCCATTATGAGTATAGTCAGATTATTAATTGTGGTTGAAGCCAGGTTATTCATAGTGATTATAACCAGGTTATTCATTGTGAGTATAGTCAGACTATTCATTGTGTATAGTTAAGTTATTTATTTTGAGTGTAGTCAGGTAATTGTGAGTATAGCAAGATTATTCATTTTGAGTATAGTCAGGTTATTCAATGTGAGTAGAGGCTATTCATTGTTAATTTAGCCAGATTATTCATTGTGAGTATAACTAGATTATTCATTGTGAGAATAGCAAGGTATTCATAGAGAGTTTTACCAGGTTATTCATTGTGTGTATAGCAAGATTATTCATTGTGAGCATAGCCAGGTTATTCATTGTGAATTTTGCCAAATTATTTATTGTGAAATTAGCCAAATTATTTATTGTGTATAGTCAGGTTATTCGTTTTGAGTGAAGTCAGGTTATTCGTAATGAATATACATGTAGTCAGGCTGTTCGTTGTAAGTGTAGTCAGGTTATTCGTTGTGAGTAAAGTCAATTTATTCATTGTGAGTGAAGTCAGGTTATTGATCATTCTGAGTATAGCAACGTTATTCATTGTGAGTATTGTCAGATTATTCATTATGGATGAAACCATGCCAGTCATTGTGAGAATAGTCACGTTTTTCATTGTTGGTGAAGCCAGGTTTAGTCTTGTGAGTTTTCCCAAGTTAATCATTGTGGATGAAACCAGGTTAGTCATTGTGAGTATAGCTAAGTTATTCAATCTGAGTGAAGCAAGGTTATTCATTGAGGGTATAGTCAGATTATTTATTTTGGGTAGCCTGATTATTCACCATGTGATTGAGACCCCAGACAATACACTGAAAGAAAGTCACCATCGTATTAAGTGTGTTCGTGAGTCACCAGGTAATTTTGTGTGTGAGTAAGTGAACAGGTTATTAGTGGTAATATGAGTCACCATATTCGAGCAAAGGTTGGTTTGTGTGTTGTTTGTTTTATATCCAGTCAACAATATTTCATTCATAAGCAGGACAAGAACTAATTGAAACAACAAATTGAATTGTGTAGACCCACCCAGGAAACTGCACCCATAACACAGACCCATGTATGTTATGCAAAAAGGGCCAATGTACGACCACAAACCAAAAGGCAAAAGAACCAACTCACAAGACAGGCCAATGTACCCTCATTGCACCATAGGCCAATGCACCCATAAAGTGACGAAACTCCTCCCCAAAATTTCTCATAATCTGGAACCCTTACCTTTAGTGACTGACAACGAAGAATCCCTACCTGAATTGAGGTCATCCTAGTTGGAACACTTACCTGTATGGTATATACTATACTGATGGAAAAAAGAAACTGTGCATCACTTTGAAAAATCACAAATTCAAAATTTTATTTAGTATTTTATACATTTTATCAGAGAAGTATTGCAAAATCATTTTTCTCAAGATCTGAACACAAAATTTCATTTTTAGACACCTAAAAGATGTTTTGTTTGCAGTTTGAAATCAGGTAGTGTCAATATGAAAATCACAAAATCACACTTTGGAAACAATGCACAGTTTTGAAATTAAGTTTTCTCAGCTGATTTTCACCAAAAAAGTTTCTCCTTTTAGTGGTTGAAAGTTAACAGTTAAGATTTTGAGTCAAGACTTGATTTTTCATTTTTGGGTTAAAAAAGTGGTTTTTTGAATCTCAGAAACTGGAATTAAAAAAATTTCGGATTTTTACCCCAAAATGATCTGCATGATCCACTCGACATTCAGTGAAAATTTCAATTCGAAAACTTTATTTTTTACGATTTTCTGATTAAAAGAATTATGGGCACAATTGATTTCCAATAGACATGCACAGTTTCTTTTTTCCATGAGTATATATAGTCAACCCTGCCCAGTTTCGCACAGGATAACATTATCTGTTGAAAATACAATGATGACTCCTGGTTGAACCTACACACACTGAGAGAGAAAAATGGGGTGGGTTGGAAACAAAGGAATTGTAAATTTTGAAGACAACTGGAAAAGGGAAAAGGTGGGTAAGGGCGAAAAATAGCCTATGTGATGGACTACTTGGTGGTCCACAAATGGATTTTTTACGTGCATTAACCGTGGCCTTCTCCACACACTTTGGTACGCTATGGTTTGCGGTCAGGTTTTCCGCATTATAGCCTGACGACCCTGGCATTCATTATGACAGGGTTGTCCCATTTAACCACTTGGAGCACACATTCCAGTCGCTTAATGGGCTAAGCGGCCTAACCCCGCTGTCAGGTTTCTGAGCGCTTTTTAGTGGACTTTTACCGACAAGCTCAGCGCTTCTTCGGGCCTATTCGCCTCCCGGGCCCCGCACTGGTCACCAACATTCTAGTCTCCAGTGTGTGAGCGAGTTGCAAGGTAATCACTCGGCATGCATGCAATATGAGCATGGTCCCCTTGTGATTCAGTGTGTGATCGTGTTTGCAGTTTATGTAGTTTATAAACTAAAAGTCGGGTTTAATATTCATTGTATTAAGAGAGTTGTTAGATTTATTAGTTGATTCATCATGTTATTGTGTTATAACATTGATGGAAATCATTGAGTAATCCAGTTTGATGGTGGTTGGCTAAATTCTGAAGTGTGCACATGTGAGTAAGTTACCAGGTTATTCAGTTTTTGAGGGGTTCACCATGTTTATGTTTTAGTGTTGCTTGAATTGGTCTTCAAATACCGATGTTGAACAAACGACGATCTTCATATTTTAGTAAAATTTTGGACTGTTTCAAAGGCGGGTGCCAGGCGTGCGACCTCCCGATTGATAGGAAAATTTGGTTAGGAACTTATGAAACAAGAGTTCCCAGAAGATTTTTTAGTTAAATTGGGCGCCATCCCGTTTGAAAATTCCCGAATCCGCCACATGCAGAGTTAAGATTTGAAATTGTTTAAAATATCCTGTTTCTTTTAGTGACATTACATTCTTGCATATTTGAGATAAAGGACACTACATATTCTAGGAGGTCCGCTTTGTATTTATTTCTCGAAATTGACACATAAGGAATGCTTTGTACTCTCTATGACAAACGTAATGACTTCACCTTTCCAATAGTCAACGTTCCCTTTCTGTGTAGTAACATTCCGTCCGCTCCAGCATAAGGACTGTACGTAACACAATTGATTCGTTATTCTAGAGCATAAGGGGTGTTGTTAAGCTACACGGCTGGTAAGCAAATCGGTTACACAGGGATACATGTCATCACCCAAGAAACTTTACGGTAGACAAATCATGTGAACTGCTTGTAGACAAAAACAGGATTTCTATCTCTCAGATGAGCTTTGACATAGTTTGGTAATGTCAACCAAACCTAAATAGAGTTTTGACAACGTGACGATTGTGCTATATTTAGCAGAAAGAAACTGCTTACTGTTCCGGAGCATCTTAGTTTACTGTCCCGTTTCGACTTGAGTTCACGTTGCTAAATGTGGTTTGGTTGTTCTGTGCGTGTTTATTTGTTTTTTTGTTTTTGTTTGTTGTGTGGTTTGTTTCGTTTTAATGATTTTTTTTGTCTACCGATTTTGTCTTTGCATGTCTTTTCGGTATATTAAATGATGTTTGATTACCCCTTCGGTACACCTTTGCTTCGATATTGTACATAGTCGATATATTCAAATGATGCTGATAAGAGGGTAATTCTTGAAATGTACATTTACAACAAAGCCAAATATTTAATTGTTTCAATAAAATAGATAAATTTGTTTTATTTGTTTTAAAGGTTTTATTTCTTTATATTTCTTATTTAGTTTTTACCTTTTAAATGTGGCTTCACCATCCATTTATTTATCTATTTTATTTATACACAAGCCACAGTGCAACATACTTTATTTATTTTAATTGTTTCAGTTTAACGCATGTTTTTTTGTGTACCAACTGATAGGAGGTTGATTCGTTCAAATTGTTGTAAAATTGTTAATAATGTTTGATATATTCTTATGAAATTTGACACACTTCTTCAATGTTTATCATAGAATGATATTATAGAGCTAAACTGAAAACAGGATCAAAATTAATAAATACTTTTATTTGATTTTAAATCTGCAATTTCCATATTTGGCATTTGAAAATTAAAAAATCCTTTTGCTTCATTATTACAAAAGATATCTAAAAAAATTCTTTCAATGGTATGTTTTTCATAACGATTTTTTTTAATAAAAAGCCATAAAAAACAATTGGTTTTTCTCTAACTTTTGAATACTCTACACATATACATAGACCTGTATATTAATATACAGGTCTATGACATATAGAAAGCATAACATAAGACACTTGAACCAAACAAGAGCCCCCAAGAGCCCGAATCGTTCACCTTGTCCTTAAGTCACAAGGGTCTATTCTATAAGGGGTCATCTGACAACTTAGACCTAATGGGGACTTTTGTAGAGCTAAATGAGCTGAAGGTATAATAAGTTATGAAAGGATATGGAATAAATGAAAACGAGACCACATCACATATGTTAACTCCAGATGCAATTAATTTTTATGAACTGTATGGCCATTTCGGAAAATTATTCCTCATCAGCAGCACTAGAACCCAAACAAAGAAAATCCACAATTCAAAGGATGTTCAAAATGAATAACCAAACGAAATCCAAATATATATATAGCTAAGGGCAAAACTACGATGGAGGGAGTTAAACCTTAGGTTTTAAAATTTACATAAATTTATATAGTGGTTAAAAACAAAGTGTACAAGTACACCATATCTAAAAAATAAAGAGCATACATCTTAAACACGGGGAATTGTTCTACTATCTACACACAGGATAAAAGACAAACTCCTGTAATGAATAATTTATGAAAGGATGTGGAGTAAACAGGGATGTCCAATCATCCCTGGAGTAACTCCAACTGCAATTAATTTTTATGAGCTGTATGGCTTTAGGCAAGCAGCGGCTTTCTCTATCTGCAACGATCTTCATTCTACAGGGCAAAAACATGAAAAAAAACCCACGCATTTGACCTTTAAAAGGCCATAACCTCTATAAGGGCTCATAAGTCAACTTTGACACAGTGGAGACCTTTGTAGATCTTAATGAGCTGAAGGACTAAGAAAGCAACAGCTTTTCTTTTATATGCAATACTTTTAATTCTTAAGGTAAAAACATGAAAATATTCTATTTTTACATTTAAAGGGCCATAACTCTCATAAGGGGTCATCTGACAACTTCCACCCAATGGTGCTAAATGAGCTGAAGGTTTAAGCAAAAACATCTTATCTCTTTCTTCACGAGTTTTCATTCTATAGAGTAAAAACATGAAAACAACACTATTTTGAACCTTTAAAGGGTCATTATGAACTCTTATAAGGGCCCGTATGACAACTTCGACCCAATGGACACTTTTGTAGAGCTAAATGAGCTGAAGGTTTAAGCAAGCAACATCTTTTCTCTATTTGCAATAGTTTCCATTCTATATAGTAAAAACATAACAAGAACAGATTCTAAGTCCCGACCCGTTGAGTTGGAAAAATCTAATTTGGTTCGTTAATCAGGAAGTAAATGAGCGGCAGATCTGAAAACACATTCATCATGTGGGACCCCTTCCTGAAGCTGCATATCAAATCCTATGATTAAAAGTTGTTGAGAAAACTTTCATGCATAAAGTGAGATGGGGGAAGAGGTATGGACACCGCCTTTTCTGGCCAAATCTTTAAAGGGCCTAAACCACTCAAAGGTCATCTGAAAACTTTGACCCAATTGACACTTTTGTAGATCTTAATGAGCTAAAGAAGCAACAGCTTTTCTTTATCTGCACGAGTTTTCATTATTAAGGACAAAAACATGAAACACAAATTTGACCTTTAAAGGGCCATATCCCCTACAAGGGGTCATCTGACAACTTCCACCCAATAAAGACTTTTATTGAGCTTAATAGCAGAATATTGTTTTCTTTTTTTATCATATGCAACATTGTTTCAAAATCCACATGAAAAGTTTTAGGAAGTTTATGTTTTTTCAAATATACTATAAATTTTCAGTTAAAAATGCATCCTTCCGTTTTTTTCTAATGTCCTGTCTTCTTAAAAAGCAAATAGTCACTTTCTCAGTCTTTCTTGTGTCATATGCTATCTTCAAATTTTCTGAAACAGGATGTTCCAACATACAGTTCACTATGGAAGAAAGGAAGGTTACAGAACAATTTTGTTAAAAATCTACACAAGAATAACACAATGTTATAAGGAATGGAGTCAATCCCCGGAACACCTCCCTGCCCCCCTGTCACTGTATGCATTTACGTACCTTTCTTTTACCTAGTACACAGCTATCACTGACTCACTGAGTCACTCAGCATACCTTTATTTACGTATAGTCATGACATTTAACTCCCCCAGTACATAGCTGTGTCTGGGGAAATAAATAATTTGTCTCATCTTTACTTTTGATAAAGAATACTGTATTAAAATAATAAAAATAATAAAGTAATAAAACTGATTTTATTAAAAATCAAAACAATAAATTAGTTCTGTACTTAACACACCCAGTTAACTGTGACAATATAACATCAGCAATAAAATATAGAAGATGAAAATCACTTTCTTTTGTATTGCTCAAAATACAAACATTTTCATTAAAATATGGTTTACAAAATAAGAAATATAATTTACTTTTAATTTAAATAAATTTCTTATTGCATTAACAATGTTAAATTTGACTTCCTCTATTAAAATGAAAATATCCCTTGAAACTAATTTCAACATATGATCACATTAGAAGTTCTCATAACCTTTATGCATATGCAACAATAAAAATGCAAAGTAACAATCAATTATAGCACAATTTAGTGCAATATTTTTTTTTAGAAAATTAATGAATAAATATTCAAATAATATATTTAAAATATATACTGTTCAATTAGAAAATAATACTGTGGTAAAAAAAAAAAATTCTTCTCGAATTTAAATACATGTATTTTATCTCATGAATATATTATTGTGCAATTCTTAAATAATTTTAGTCATAAAGTGACTTACTTTCATATGATAATCATATATGTTTATTTAGGTAAAGTTGATAGGAAGCACTACACAAATGAAACAGTAAATCTGAACCAGAAAAAAATTCAATCAAATATAAAGAATTTTGAGACAGACAGACAGACAGACATTGAACTTGAGTAACTACAATTATATCACAGAATATATGACCAATAAAAACAAACAAAAATAACATGAAAATGCCTAAAAGACATGTCCCATCTCAAACTCACAAAATGGAAACCTAGCTTCAACCTGGAGGTTAACCTAAATTGAGACGAAGGAATGGACCATAGGACTGACCAGAAATCTATATGCCCTTTTTCATCTGTAGATGGTGCATAAAAATATTTATACACTGTAAATATCACAAATTTACCATATCACAGAAATAGGAGCTGTTTTAAGCTCATTAAAGATGCAAAGCAAAACATAAAATAGGGTCCCATATCAGCTATGCTTGAAGAGCCATTATTGCAAAATATCGAACAATTGTATAAAAATATACTGAAATCTCAAAAGGGTCAAAAATACTAATATGGTACTGATCCCTATAAATTATACTTGACAATGAAATACATCTAAAAACATGTACTAATACTACTAAATAAGGACGGAATACATAACAAAATACATGCAGTTAAATGTGTTCCCTCTATTATTTTCAAAGAGGAAGAAGGAACGATATTCAAGTAAAAAATGTATTTACTTCATATTTGACAATAACTAAACTGACAATATATTTAACATATTGGCAGTGGTTTACTATAGAACATAATATTTATTCTTTTAAAATATAAGGGCAAGAAAATTCCAAAACTATGCATTACAAAAAGGTTTACTTTATTTGTCACTAACTATTCTTTTCAAGATAAATTGATATTAAATTACTTAAAAACTTGAAAATGAAAACCAGTTGGAATAGTTAAGATATAAAAAAACTTTGAAAAAAATCTACATGTATACTATCAAATATTCAAAAAAAGTCTCAGAGACAAAGATCAAAATCAAAATCTTTAATACTGAAAAAAATTCTTTTCACAAGCATTGAAAAATGGTAACATCACAGAAGCATCAATGCCAAATCTTGTTTTACAGAAACCTATAGAAGAAGATTTTTATTAGATAAATGTAACCTAAACTATAGGAATAAATCACAAAATTTTAATCTGTAAAGTTTCTCACAACAACTGATACAAAGTTTACATCACAGAAGCATCAATGCTGGAGACCACAGACGTCCTACCTGAAACTCCAACTTTTCTGAAATCCTTAGATGAGAAAGTTTAATAAGATGAATCTTAAAAATTTTAGAAATGTGAAAATCAGAAAATTTTAATCTGAAAAGATTTCTCACAACCAGTTTACATCACAGAAGCATTGTTACTGGAGATCACAGACTTCCTACATGAGACTCCATGGCTCATTTTACTGAGCCCATAAGTATAGCGAGATTTACATCACAGAAGCATCAATACTGGAGACCACAGACGTCCTACGAGAGACTCCACGACTCATTTTACTCAGACCCTTAGATGAGAAAGATTAATAAGATGAATTTTAAATTTTTGGAATGTAAAAATCAGAAAATTTAAATCTGAAAAGATTTCTCACAACCATTGACAAAAGTTTACATCACAGAGGCATCAATGCTGGAGACTACAGACGTCCTACGTGAGACTCCACGGCTCATTTTACTGAGCCCCTTAGTAGATCGTGACTTATTAGAAGTGGTACTTTGACCCATCATCTGTCCAATATTCTGTAAGTTAGATCTGGTTAATCCTCCAGCTAACTTGTTCTTTAACTGAAATGACAAATACAATAATAAAGAGGTTACACAATGAGACATATGGAAATGTTCCAGCACCAAAACATTTTAAACCTTACCAAGATATTAAAAAGTATTGAATACTATTTTCATACCATGTAAAATGTATCTACTTTTCCCGGTACTTGGCAACTCGCTAAATTTAAATGGTAAATAGTATTTTCAAAGTATATACTCGAATTTAAGTAATCACTAAAATAGAAATCTGCGAAAAAACAATCTTTCATTTTTTAAGAATCTGCAATTTAGCTCCCGCGAAAAAAACAACTTATACCGTATAGCGTTTTGTAGTCTTTGAGTTTAGTTCTGATTAAACTATTCTTGGACTTTCAAAGTTTTATTAAAACGCAAGAGCTGAAAGCTAATTATAGTAAATAAAAAAAATTGAAAAAAAAAAGAATTTGAACTGAATTGGTAACCAGAAAGTAGTTGAGCGACAGACCTGAAATTGAATCCCATGTGATGGGCATGTTGATGCTGCATTCCAAATATCAAGGGGTTGTGATTAGTTATTGCTGAGAAAACTGTTACAAATATCATTCAAGCTCCATTAAATAATGGAATGGAAAAAAAATGAACACAATCACATTAGAAAAGTAAACTTTTACTTTAAACTTACTGGCTGATTTTGTTGTTCTAGTTGCATTTTATGATAGCTCTTCATTTTAGCCTCAAAATCGAGTATATACTTTGGGAAAATTTCCTTCTCTGGGATGGGTTGTTGTAAAGCTGAAAAGAAAAAAAAAAACACCTCAGAAATTATTACTTGTGAACACATCTTCTCATGACTGTTTAATATACTGTGGTTTCATTATTATTCTTGGGTTATCTATTTTCGTGGTTTTCGTGGGTGGCTTTGACAAGCGAAATTTGATACCCAACAAATAGGATATTGATCTGTATGCTGCATACTTAAGAACAATGAATTTAACAACCCTCAAACGGTTCATTTTTCATCAAACCACAAAATTGATACCCACGAAAATAATTGAATCCACAGAAAACAAGAGGCTCCCAAGAGCCTGAATCGCTCACCTGAACTACACAGATACATATATTTGTAGGTATTACTTTGCTTAACCATATGCGATTTAAATTTATGGAATATCTTGGTTAGTTTTCAAGATATTGGGCTTAATAAGTGCAAATTTGGCAAAAATTAGGAAAAAGAACAATAACTCCCACATCAGCAGTCAGATCTCTTCCGAAATTTCAAGACAGGTAGATCTTAATATGTTGATCACTTTTGATTCTTGCACAATTTTGATATCTGAAACCAGATTTGAGTTATTAGCAAAAAAATGAAATTTGCCCCTATGTTCTATTTTTAGCCATGGTGGCCATGTTTTTTTACGAATCAAAAATCTGAACGATAGAGTTGTAGCATATAAGCTATCAAACAGTGTGCCATGTTAAGATGCAGTTGGTCTTACCGTTTCAGACAAGTCAGGGAAAAAGTAATGAACAATGGTAAATATTGACGCTTTAAGGGCCATAACTCCTAAAAGAAATGGTTCTACACTTTGACCTAATTACATGAATTGTAGATCTTGATGTGCTTAATCATATGCAATTTGAATTTTTGAAATATCTTGTATAGTTTTCAAGATATAGGGCTAAATAAGTGAAAAAAAAATTAAAAATCCAGAAAAAGGGCAATAACTCCTATGTCGTTTGTTATATCTTCTTGAAAATTTCAGAGCAGGTAGATCTTGAGATGCTAATCACTTTTGTCTCCCATCAGAATTTTGATATCTGTTACCGTTTTTGAGTTATTTGCAAAAAACTGTAATTTGACCCCTAAGTTCTATTTTAAGCCATGGAGGCCATATTTTTTGACAAATCGAAAATCCAAACAATAGAATTGTAGCATTAATGCTGTTAAACAACTGTGCCAAGTTTGGTTGAAGTTGGATGTATGGTGTCAGACAAGTTAATCTTTGAAATTCAGGGTAAAAGTAATGAAAAATGGTAAATTTTGACGCTTTAAGGGCCATAACTCCTAAAAGAAATGGTTCTACAGCTTTGACCTAATTACATGAAATGTAGATCTTGATGTGCTTAATCATATATCTTGTATAGTTTTCAAGATATAGGGCTAAATAAGTGCAAAATTTTGAAAAAATCCAGAAAAAGGGCAATAACTCCTACATCAGTTGTTGGATCTTCTTGAAAATTTCTGGGCAGGTAGATTTTGAGGTGCTGATCACTTTTACCCTTTGCCAGAATTTTGATATCTGTAACCGTTTTCGAGTTATTTGCAAAAAACTGCAATTTACCCCTATGTTCTATTTTTAGCCATGGCGGCCATGTTTTTCAACGAATCAAAAATCCCCACGCTAGTTTTATACTACCTATGCTAGTTAACAACTGTACCAAATTTTAAAGCCATTGGACTTATGGTGTTAGAGGAGTTAACGTTTGAAAATGTTAACGACGACGGACGACGAACGACGCCAAGTGATGGCAATAGCTCACATGGACCTTCGGTCCAGGTGAGCTAAAAAGACTTTGAATTTTTGCAGTGATACATGTAATTGAATTTCAGTAATTTGATGTTGTATGATGGTTCTATATTGAGAATGTATAAATGATAGAAGTTATTCAATTTTATTATGACAGTCCTGTCGCAGAATAGTGTTTGAATCACATTTTTTCTGAAGGATTTCCAAATAATTTCATGTAGCATATGGAAATACACACTGTAATTCATTTCAATACATGTATAGATTTTCTATTCAAGAGCAATGCATTATTTTCATTGTGTACTTCAGCCATGTAAAGTTTCATCAAAATCCATTCAGCTGTTTAGGAGAAGTGGTATTTACAAAATACTGTAGTTTCATTATTATTCTTGGGTTATCAATTTTAGTGGTTTTCCTGGATGGCATTGACCTTTAAAATTTGGTACCCCACGAATAAATATTTTAACATTGATCTGTATGCTGCAGACTCAGAAACACAAATTTAAGAATCCACGAATTAATCCCTTTTCATCAAATAAATGAATCCACAGTATCTGGACAGACAGACTTATTACAGACAAAATGATTCATATATATCCCAAACTTTGTTAGATGGGGGCCTAAATATAGATGGTATAATGGACAGCGTTGGGGTTGATTACTTTAAAATGTAATCAATTACATCATGATTACATTTGAGAGAAAAATGTTATTGATCATATCATGATTTCTCAAAAGGACAAGATAGGATAAGAAGACGAATTTGGCCCCCTAAATTGGTCAATTTTTCTGAAATCGGAATATTGAATTATAACGGTGTGATTTTGTGATTAAGAAGTTGTATTTTTTGGAACAAGCACAATTTTATTGAAAGTTTGACATATGGCGTAATTACACATGTGCACAAAATGATAGAACTATGAAATGTTGCAAAATTGGCTTAAAATTGCTAAAATGACGATGGTTTTTGTGAAATTTAAATATGAGCGGACCTGCGGCCCACAAAGATAATTTCTGGAAATATTAGTTTTTGTATGCCAATTCCACAGTTAGAATATTTTTGTGGGCCGCTTGTCCGCTCATAGTTTTTTAGCCAAAAACATACAAAAATATACAAAATTTCGAGTATTTGTGAGAAAAAAGTCACTTTTTCGTCAAGTTTGAACGAATGCTAAAATCAGATTGGATCTATAATTTGTTTAAAACATTCAAATTTATCAAGTTTCATTACTTAATATCATATAAATCAATTTTTGAGCATAAAATTTCACTTTTGAAAAAGGGGCCAAAAACAGGCCTTATCATACCTTGTCCTTTCAATTTAATCAATTACACATGATTACTTTTGTCCGAGTAATCATGATTACACATGATGACTATTTTTATTTTCTAAAATAAAATGATTACTAATGACATGTGATTACTAAGGAAAATGTTATTGATTACAATTGACTACGATTACCCAATTCCTGATGATGGAGAGAACTTTGGTGCCATAAAACCAGATTCCACTAAAGAATTTAGATTACATATGAACTTTCAATCCCCTTTGTGCAAAGATATGAATTCATATTGGTTTAAATAGAATGCACAAAAAAAATGAGAAAAAGTTTTGAAATGAAACGCAAAGACCAAAAGCAAACAGACCCCCAAAATCAATTCTGATTTCAAACTTACAATATAACTATCGTTTCTGGAATCTAATTGGAAATTTGATAAACATGAAATGTACCATTTATGTTTAAAAGCAAAGCTTTACAGTTTTCAGTGCCAATTTTCAAACACCAATGGCATTGTTAATGAAAGCATATTAACTTTTGTCTAGAAATAAGCAAATTTATACAAATTAGTTCTTTTATTTCACAAAGTCAACCAGAAATCAAAGGTTTTCTTATTTGTAACCAATTTCTATCAAACAAGGTCACGTTCATAAAGGCTATACTTTTGCAAGAAAAAAATAACATTCTAGCTTTTTTTAAAAGAAAGTTTAAACAGCTTTCTAAATTCATTTTACTTTTTAGATAAATAAAGAAGTTTAAAAAGCTTGAGTTGGCTAAGGTTTCCCCATTTGACATATTGCCTACCACCTAAGTATCTTTCAAAATATTTTAATGTAGTTTAGGAAAAGCCTGACTTTTTCAATATATAAATGACCTAATGAACTTACAGTCTACAATATTGGGCAGTCTAGGCAGCTTGACTTGGCTATCTTTCCTGGTAGAGATAACAGTCATATCAGGCTTGGAGATCTTCTCAAACTCCTGTAATTCTCTGGTCTCTAATGCCTGAAGTTGAAGAAAGTATAGTAAAACATTGAATACTCATGTACATTTTAATACACATCACCTTTAGTATTTCAAATGCAGATTTAAAACCTGTACTTCCAGTGAACACCCTTCTCTTTGACAGATAAACTTGGTTAGGAAATGTAGGAAGGAATAGGTCCCAGGAGAATACCCGGTATAAATTGTGCACCCTCCTGATTAAGAATTTCTGGATCCACCAAAGTATTTAAAGTTTTAAGCTGCACAAAAATACACAAAAAAAACTTTAAATAAACTAATGTAATGCTTTTAATTGCAAGAAGTTCAATTTTAGCAACAAATTGCTTCTAAAAATTATTATATGGTTTAATTTCTACCTAATATAAGACATTAAATTGTAAATAAGCAGATTGCTACAAATGATCCAACATCTACTGATCAACACACTTACCGAATAAGGTCCAGCAGGTGCTTGTCCTGTCCTCTCCCAGTGTAAGTAAGGCAGATCTGGGATGTTTCCAGGCTGTTTCCGTTCTCGCTTCTTTGTACGAGTCTCCTGGTATTGTTTACCTGAAAGGAACAAAAACATTTAAATACATTTAGTTGATTTTTGTGGGATGAATTTTTGTTTTCACCTGGTTAATTTAACAATTTAATGACAATTTAATTGTTTTTTAGGTTTTTGCTTTTTTGATAGAGCTTGTGTTCCACATTAAATCCCAGGGAACCTCAGGTAGGGAAAAGTTGCTCACTTGGGGAAGAACAAGAACAACCTGGGTAATGTAATATGTAACCTAGGTTGGTCCCAATGTACACTTTTATTTGTTAAGAAGATCATTGATCCATGCAAAACAGAAGTCACCCACATTCTGTTTTATTTTTTTTAATTGGGAAAAACAATCTACCCAAGGTGCCCTAGGAGGGAAGGTCCAATGCATCTAGACTTTTCGTTACCTAGAATTGTACTATCCCAGACATGTATACGGTAACCATGGAGATCATTTATTGCCCTTTCATCTGGTTCCCAGTCCTTATCTAGAATTGGTTTCTCTTCCTCAACTTCTTTTTCTTCTTGCTCTTCCTCCTATAAGTATAAGAAAAAATAGATTCAGAATTCACTTGGTTTAATAAATCTTTACCCCCAAGTGCCAATAAATTAAAAGACCCGATTGTGCAACATTCCAAAAGAATACCAAACCACTTAATTCATATCAAACTTTATATTGGAAAACAAATTAAAGTCCCCTAGAATGTTTTACTTCATGTTTTACTCATGAGTAATGAACATTCTTCTTGCACATCTCCATATTTCCATATTATGCACTTTTTCATGTAAAGTTTCAAATAAACCCATTGAGCACTTTTGGAAGAGTTTCACAAGATGTATAAAGGTAGCCAGATGGATGGTCAAAAACTTTGCAGGTCTTGATTAAAAGCCTCCAAAGTGTGTCCATATTTTGTTTTTTCTTGCATGAACAAGCGTTTCCATTCACGAACTGCTACTTCTTAAAAATCAATATGATTTAAACTTGATTGCTTAGATAAAACAGGTTACAAGTAAGGGTAACTCAAAATATCATAATCAACAAGATAATGTCCAATCTTGCAACATTTAGGACAGATGGAAGAACAGGCACAAACTCTAAATGCCTCCTTCTTTTGTAGATGAGGCATAAAAAGGTTAAAGGTCAAAGGTTAAAGATTACCTCCTCTTCTTCCTGTTCTTCAATCTCCTCTGCAGGGTCAAACTGTTCAACCTTCCAGTGTTCTTCCTGAAAAGTCAAAGGTCAAAGGAATATTATATATATAAACTTTTATCTATTTTAAATAAGCAAATGCCAACAAATTTATCAAATGTCAACAAACAGGTATATAATAGGGAGCACAGTTCGTAGCAGAGAGCTCTACGTCAAGTTCGCCCTAAAAAGTTGCCTAATGCTGATTTCGTCCAGATATGCTTCTCAGTCAAAGTTATAGTATAGGTGTGAATATCAATAATGTTAATAATATTGCTTCAAAAAATAAATGTTTTGTTTTAAAACATGGAAGAAATTTTATAATATTACTGGGGCAAATATTTACTAGCAATGTAATTTTTTGCACTTTTCATTTATTTTTTTACATTGGCATATTAATGAAGTTAATATTGTAAAATGTCATCATTCAAAATTTGAAGCGAAACGTCACATGCTCATAGCCATTATTTTCAGAATCAACCACATTATTCACTGCTTAGTTTGCTTTATGATTATCAAGTTTAAACATTTTGTTCCTATTGTTTTCCATATCAAATGAAGCAAATTGAATAATTATGCTGTGCTGGCAGCTAGGCAATGCCTAAATCATATTACGCAAATTAAAAGACAAATGAAACCCTGTAGTACTTGCATGTGTAAATCAATTGTTTTAATGTTCCTTTACTGATTCATTTTCTCTAGATAAGGTTTTAATGTTTTGTTTGTTTTTGTTATCTTACGGCTTAGGTTCACTGCTATCAAATTGAACTTGTTTTGATTTTATTTTTACAGCGCATGTTTTTTTTTGCTTTGCTGAAGATTATCAATAGGAAAAGGTTGAGCTCCAAAAATAAATTCAGCCCAGCCAAATTTTATATGTGCCTGTCCTGAGCCAGGATTTATGAAACCAGGGGCGGATCCAGAGATCCGTGAAAGGGGGGGGCTTACTTGCTAAAAATGTCGGATTTTGATGAAAATTTTAAGTTGCTTGGTCAATTTTATACAGAAAAAATTAAATTTCTCAATTAAAGGGGAGGCGTACGCTCCCTCCTCCCCCTCTGAAACTGCCACTGGAAACCATCATATCCATGGTTACTTACCTGACCACAGATTCCGATCTTTTTACCCAGGAAGTCATAGACAGCAACACTATTATCAGAGGAGGCCGATATAATCAATGGTTACTAACCTGACCACAGATTCCTATCTTTTTACCCAGGAAGTCATAGACAGCAACACTATTATCAGAGGAGGCCGATATAATCAATGGTCTGTCGTTACGCTCACAGATTTGTAGTGTGTTTATCATATCAACATGAGGCTGGAAATGGCTTTTCATCTCTGGAATAATTGAATAGACAACTATATTAGCCATTTGTATGCCTTACCTTTGCTTAAATAATTCATGTATATATTGACATAAAACATTGAATTTTTTGTGTGTGTGTGCTCAGCAAGTAATTTTTTTGTAATGTGGCTATAGATTTTATTTTCTGTTTATTTTGTTCTTGATAAACAAGTCTATACTGTAGCATATTTAGGATAAACTGTTCAGCTTAATCATATAATACCTTAACAGCAATGCAAGAAAAAGAAAATACTGAGACGTGGATTAAGTGTATTAAAGAAAACATAAAATGATCCACATGTCTTTTATGATAATAACAGCAACATGAAAATCATATATACTCACTAGGGGGAGTTGTAACTATCTCGTCTGCTTGCTCCAAACAGTATTCTTGGATATCCCAAACCTTTATTAAACCATCAACATCACCAGTCGCCAAAAATCTATTTTTAGAATCAACAGCCATAATGACACTTCCAGCTGAAAAAAATGAGTGTATGTAAAATATTCAAACCAAACTTTGAAAGGAAATTTTCATAAGTCCTGAAGGAGTGTTTACACTTCTTATGTGTATAATCGGGAAGCTTAATATCTGTGGAAGAATGTGATTTAAAAAAAAGTTTATGCTATCATTGTAGAAACTTCCCCTTTGTGCTTTGTAAACCCTTTGGGCGCATTCAACCTTCCTTCCCTAGGCAGCCTTGGTAAATTATCTTTCCCTGGTTGAAATATAAAACAGAACGCGAGAGACCTCTGTTTTGTATGGGTCAATGATCTTTTTAACAAACAAAAGTGTACGTTCAGAACAACCTAGGTTACATATCATATTAATACGTCTTTACCCAGGTTGTTCTCCTTCTGCCCCAAGTGAGCGACATTTTTCCTACCTGGGGCTCCCTGGGTTTGAATGTTGAACACAAAGCTTCATACAGAGCCATTAAACATTTTCTAAAGTAACAGATTTTATATAACAAGGAATACAATGAGTGATTTTCAAAAGATCTCCCTACTTCATATTGAATTTCATGCTTAATAAAAAATACTCAAGTCCAATTATCTCCCCTTAATGAGATCAGGGAGCGAAAGAAACTTCCTTCAAGATATATAAGGTACTTCCTAAATGTGAAATTTTATTCAAAAAGATATGTCAAACATGCTGACACAGTGATTCCTATAGTCATAAAATAGGGAAATCTTTTTTTTTAATCCTTTCAAGTTTGAAATGATTACTGCCTTACCATGATGATGTGCAACAAATTCTGCCATCAGTTCAGACCTGGCAGTGTTCCAGAATCTGACCCATCCATTACCCCCACAGCTGATCAGGTTGGCACCATTCTGGTTTTTACGTTCTTCTAAAAAGGCCAAACGGGTAACAGCAAATCCAAAATCATTCTGAAATTGTTAAATATATACATGTACAATTGTCACAATGAAAACAAGAATATGTCCAAAAGACTTAATGTCCTATCTCCCAACATTTTGAATGGACAGTCAAATGAGAGGATGGACAAACAGACTCAAACACTATATGCCCCCTACTTTTGAAGATAGTGCATTAATAGTACACCTCTAAAATCATTATGTTAACTTTGTTATTAAATTTCTGAACAAATGGTGGAAGAGGCTAGTTGCTATTTTATATATATCTGGGAGAATTTTGGATTCCTTTAAAAATTCATTTCCATTTTGTTACAGATCATATTTAATCATTGAGCTTATTAAGGGTTCATTAGTACAATCTAATTTGTTTCATTATATAAAATATTTTAATCATATTTAAAAGATGTCCTTTATTTTTAGTCACTAAGGACCCTATCTATTTTGTAAGACAGTATTTGATCTGATTTGAGACCTCCTTGTGTAGAGTCTCCTTGAGTCACAAACAAACTTACAGAATCATCTTGCCTGTTGGAAACTCTAGATCTTGGTCGACTAGCTGTTGACATCTGTGTTACCTAAATTACATGAAAAATTATGCTATAAAAACATAAAGCAATAAGCTAATTGGAATTCATATCAATTTTTAAATCTGCCTGTTAATGTTTCGGTTAAATCTAATGTAAGATTACTTATAAGCAACACCAGTACTAAGGTTTTGCTTTGCAAGAAACTGAAGCATATTCTTTTTTCATCATATTCTATGACTGATACAAAATACTAGATTTGGAATCAAGTTGTATAAAAGAATAAGCAATTTCTTCATCTTTAAAACATTTTTCTATTTTCTATTTGTTCAAGTAACTATTTAGGTCAGATCAGGATTTCATGTAAAAGGGACATAAAGCAAAAAAATGCCAAATTTACAATGAAAATAATGTGTAGCTTGAACGACATAAAAGACATTTTTATACAAACCAAGCATTCACACGCTATGTCCAACTAAAACCGTAATTGACTATTACTAACCTCTCTAAATTAGAAGAATATGACTGATTATGTGTGGAGCTTTCCAAACTGTTAAAACTACAAAAACGGATCACTTACAAACGATAATTTTATTCATATGTTCCGTTTACAAAATCACACAGTGAGCTCAAAACGGATAACAGTCAGATGGTATAAAAGGAAGTGTAGTAAACTGCTTCTGAAGAAGGTCCTTCAAGAACTGAAACCCGTCATGCAAAAAGATTATCACCATAGGCCCTATAACTGGTGCACTTTGGACCACCTTCTTATATATTTATTACTTACCTCTCTACTTGCCAACCCAGGTTTCCCCTGGCTTTTCATCATTGTTCTACGGCATCTCTGATTCAACCTCTTGGACACCTGTTCCGAGCCGACATTCCATACGATAATTTCCCCATCGTAGGACCCAGTGGCAAGAAGATTAGGTCCAGAGTGGGCTATACATAAAATGTCCTCTACGTGTTCCTGGCCTCCTTTCCAATCTGAGGGTATCACATGGTGTTCTCGGAATGCTGGGTGACGGAATATTGTGATGTATCTAAAAAGAGGGAATAAGTGAAAACTTGGAAAGGCAAATGAAAATGTATGAATGAAGAATCTAAATTGTAGATGTTTTCATCTTTAAATTTATACCACCTTCTTAAATTTTGTTCTGGTATTATAGTGTGACTGGAAATTCTTTTGATTAATTTTCTTTTAAGTGGCAGATTAAAAGTTTTTATTGAATAACATGTATAGGTTACACTGAAGTGTAAGAAGCAGTACTCCCTCTTCAGTCAAACAAATGGTACCTACTTAGCACTGGGCTGATTATTTAGCTGGCTCTTTCAGTTCACTTTGTGTATTATGTGTTTGAGAGGATGAAATATCTTCTAACAAATACTTGAATCTTGTACACTCTATTTGTCTTAAGGGTAATACTTGTAGTAATTGAGATTTCATTGAATATTATCATGAAAGTTAAGAAATATGGAACTTGTTAAAAGTACCAAAGCTATATCTTACTTTGTCCAGCCTACAGTGACTACGCTACGTTTGAGTACCAGGACCTGTCCTACATCACATGGTTGTCCTCCAGCACACTCTAACTGGTGGTAACAATGGCCATTGAAATCCCATTCCTGTTGATAAAATATACATTATTTGTTGATAACTTATATCATCAATATTGCTTAATGAAACATCCTCAATTTACCTCTTTCATTTTTTCCAAAATAATGAGACCTACACAAATTAACATAGTACAAATAGTGAGGTCAAAACTAAATAGAAGTGGCATAAGTGAAATGTGCATCAGCCAGTTTTATAATTAAAAGAAGTACCACTTCAAGAATATTTGATTCTCTTTGATAATGAATTATATTTGTTCAAATCGATGGAAATGGATATTTTAATGTCATTTATTTGACCTTTGACCTCTTTACCTTGACTAAACCATCAGTTCCACCAGTATAAATCTTTGCACCAAAACTATCCTGAGCTAGACATGTGATTTCTGAGTTACCATGGATATTGTTGAACTGTTTCACCTTTTGACCAGTGTCAATCATCCACACAATCATTGTTCCTTGTTGACAGACACTTATAATCTGAAAGAGAAATTAACAGTTACCATGGTTATAACATACAACTTAGAAACAAGAGACAATTTGAAACTGCATCTTGCCTATATTACTTTAAGCCAATGATGGTAAAGTTTTTGCTTTGAAATGAATGAGTGAGTGTGAGCTGTGCATTTATTCGTGATTATATTGTAATTTTCATCTACGAATATTCTGCAGCTTTAATTTTTTACAGTTTTCCAATATTGTACATTGATTAAAATATATATTGCGTATTGGTGTGCATCTATTTAGAGGACTTTCATTGACTGTGAGTACTGTAAAAACTGCACAACAAAAATTACTCATTTACATTACATATATGTTTGTTAACCAGGAAAAATTTATTTGGAATGGAAAAATGAACAAACTGAAGACAGAATGAATCTCTTCTGTTTGTAGGTTAGGTGCCACACCTAGATTTGTAAAGCACAAAAATCCCCTAGATTTTTACCTGACTTTTCTTTTCATTATAGATGGCAGCAATAACAGGTTTGTCATGTGACAGGATACGATCCCTGATCTCCGCCTTCATCTCTAGTAACGTCAGCTGGTAATTGAACGTTAGAAACAGACGATTTCTGTCCAAACCGTTATGATCTTTTCCCTCATCAAAGAACAGCATACTGTGAACTATAGGGAAAAAAACATAAAATTTCATTTTCATTAGATCTTTTTTCACAAAATTCAATTTTAGTGCTTACTTTGAATATAATATATAATATGAATATATACTGTATATATACTATTTATGAGATTTCAGTTTTGTGTTTTTATTTTTTCAAGTTGCCAACACAACCACGATAAAAGGCAAAATAAGATACCCCTAAAAAAACCTTATACGGTACTATACTACCCATGATGTACAAAGATCATTGAGACACAATTGTACATACCTTCAGGACCTTTTGGGAACATCCGTTTCATTCTCTGTATACACACTTGTAACTGGACGTCCCAGATACGAAGCACCTTGTCCTTAGAGAAGCCTTGAGGTACATACCTTCAGGACCTTTTGGGAACATCCCTGCTAGTCTCTGTATACACACTTGTAACTGGACGTCCCAAATACAGAGCACCTTATCCTTAGAGAAGCCTTGAGATACATACCTTCAGGACCTTTTGGGAACATCCCTGCTAGTCTCTGTATACACACTTGTAACTGGACGTCCCAAATACAGAGCACCTTATCCTTAGAGAAGCCTTGAGATACATACCTTCAGGACCTTTTGGGAACATCCCTGCCAGTCTCTGTATACACACTTGTAACTGGACATCCCAAATACAGAGCACCTTATCCTTAGAGAAGCTTTGAGGTACATACCTTCAGGACCTTTTGGGAACATTCCTGCCAGTCTCTGTATACACACTTGTAACTGGATGTCCCAAATAAGGAGCACCTTGTCCTTAGAAAAGCCTTGTGGTACATACCTTCAGGACCTTTTGGGAACATCCCTGCCAGTCTCTGTATACACACTTGTAACTGTACGTCCCAGATACGGAGCACCTTGTCCTTGGAGAAGCCTTGAGGTACATACCTTCAGGACCTTTTGGGAACATCCCTGCCAGTCTCTGTATACACACTTGTAACTGGACATCCCAGATGCGGAGCACCTTGTCCTTGGAGAAGCCTTGTGGTACATACCTTCAGGACCTTTTGGGAACATCCCTGCCAGTCTCTGTATACACACTTGTAACTGGACATCCCAAATACGGAGCACCTTGTCCTTAGAGAAGCCTTGAGGTACATACCTTCAGGACCTTTTGGGAACATCCCTGCCAGTCTCTGTATACACACTTGTAGTTGGACGTCCCATATACAGAGCACCTTATCCTTAGAGAAGCCTTGAGGTACATACCTTCAGGACCTTTTGGGAACACCCTGCCAATCTCTGTATACACACTTGTAACTGGATGTCCCAGATGCGGAGCACCTTGTCCTTGGAGAAGCCTTGAGGTACATACCTTCAGGACCTTTTGGGAACATTCCTGCTAGTCTCTGTATACACACTTGTAACTGGATGTCCCAGATACGGAGCACCTTATCCTTAGAGAAGCCTTGAGGTACATACCTTCAGGACCTTTTGGGAACATTCCTGCCAGTCTCTGTATACACACTTGTAACTGGACGTCCCAGATACGGAGCACCTTATCCTTAGAGAAGCCTTGAGGTACATACCTTCAGGACCTTTTGAGAACATCCCTGCCAGTTTCTGTATACACACTTGTAACTGGACGTCCCAGATATGGAGCACCTTGTCCTTAGAGAAGCCTTGTGGTACATACCTTCGGGACCTTTTGGGAACATCCCTGCCAGTCTCTGTATACACACTTGTAACTGGACGTCCCAGATACGGAGCACCTTATCCTTAGAGAAGCTAATCAGCTGACTTCGAGTCTTCATAAACTGGGCCTGTACCACACTAGCCATGTGACCTCTCAGTACCTACATGTCATAAATATAAATCTTTATTGAGCTAAATGATAATCCATGTTATGTCAAGACCGATCTAGAGTTTTAATGTTACATAAGTCCCATTAATTGACATTAGCAATATGACTTCTCAACAGGTATATGTACATACATAATAAAATGTTGATATCATTCGATGGAATTTTTATGCCCCATCAATGTAAGTAGAGGGAGCATGAAGTGTACAGGTCCATTTGTCTGTCCATTTGTCAATGTGTCCCAAATGTTGCTAGATGAGGTATTATGTCTTGCAGACATTATATCTTGTTTTAAAATATTTCATTAATCCTGAATAAAATGATTTTGAAATTGTAAAATAAATTCTATGTACTTTTTTAAAATCATATACATAATACTGTGAGAACTAATTCAATAAGATTTAAATCTAATGAAGTTCTATAAAAAGCAAACTTAAAATGTGAGGTTAGGATAAATTACATCTATTGGTAAAATTCCTAAAAATGCCCACTTTTAAAATTCAAGTCATGAACATTAGCACCAGCAAATTATATGCATACAATGTAACTATCAGGAGTTTAAACAGATTTTTTTAAATGTAACTTTAATTGTTCACTCTGTTTTGGTATATAACCTTACCCCATTTGGTTTAGAGTTGACATAAGGATTCCACAGACACACATGGTGATTAACACCTGCTGTAGCTGAAAAAATAATCATCATATTTTAAAATGTGTGTGTGTGTGTTTGGTGTTGAACGCCCTTTAAAGACGGACCTGTGCCATTTAGGGTGGTCAGTTTTAATGGTGGAGGAAATGGGAGTACACGAAGGAAACCACCCACCTTGGGCAGGTAACTGACAAACCTAATCACATACAGTAGGGGAAGTCCCTTTTTTGTTAAATATTTTAAAATAAAATTCATACAAAGTTCAAGGCCATCAATGCTGAGGTGTATCCAAAATCATATAAGATCATAAATTATCGTTTTAAGAGACACTCAAGTCATATGTAGCTGTTTTTATATGCTTTAAATAAAGTTCTATGTTCACAGAACCACAACTTACAAAATTTTAAGGAGGCAAATTCCCAACTGCTTATATGAACAACTTTGCATTTTGAACTTGCTACATTCCAAGTTTTATCAAATTCCGTTGAGTAGTTCAGGGCAGTTACAGGAAATAAGTGTGTTAATGAAAACCTACTGTGGTTTTAATATTTTTCGTGTGGTATCAAATTTCATGGATTTTGTGGGTGGCATTCAACCACGAAATTTAATATCCCATGAAAAGGAAAATTAACATTGATCTGTATGCTGCAGAATTCAGAACCATGAATATAAGAATCCATGAACTGATCCTTTTTTGATCAAACCACAAAAATTGGTACCCACAAAAATAAATGAATCCACAGTATATCATACATACCTATTAGGTTAAGAGACTGACTATAATCAAATGCATTTACACCCTGAGATATATCAAAGTAGGTCCTGGAAAAGAAAACAAAGCCTTACATATAAATTGTCAGGGAGAGTCCAATGCTTTTATTTAAGAATTGATTGCAATAATTAGTGTATGTTGCAGCATCAACTGACCACATATGTCTATTATCCAAACTATTGAAAACAAGAATATGTTTAATGCACATAATGCCCCATCTTGCATCATCTGGGATGGATGGATGAACGAACCAAATCAACACTATATGCATAGATGGGGCATAAAAATTCTTACTCTCTAATTTCATGAAAATGTAAAATATATGTAAATACAAATATAGCTTTAAAATGTGCTGTTAAATGAAATAATTTTGTGTGCACTAGAATCTAATAAATAATTTCTAACGTAACAAAGAAGGTGTGGCTGAATTAATTATCATGAGAAAGAGTTTGATTGTGAAAAGGCAATGTTCTTTGACTATTGAGTATGACAAAGAAATTTAAATAATAATCCTTATCTTTGCTACAAGTCTCTCTGAATCCATAATACAAGGTTACTTTATAACTTCTGGTATACAGGTACAAATTTACTTAACTCTTTCAAATAATTACAGTGAAAAAGTATTAAGATAAAACTTACGGTCTTCGACTGATACTTCTACTAACTGGCTTATTTCTGAAAAGAAAAAAAAAACAAGTGTGAAAGTTAAACTGTTTTCTTATAAATTAAATGAATTCATAAATACATGTACTTGATGTAGAAAAAGGGTATTTTGACAAAACATCCTTAATAAAGCGACAGCTATTGCTTTTGTGTGACTTCACTTTGCTATTGTTTTGTTCAATAAAGGAAATTATATTATTTAAGATAAATGGACATGCATTGTTCATAAAACATGAACTATATGGGGCATCATTTAAAATTTTGTTTTAACAAATTAATGAAAAAGTCTCACAATTTTGATACAACTTCGTGTTTTTATTTATTATCAACTGGTTGTAAACAACAGCATTTTTTGAAATTTGTTCATTCAGGTAAATTTGTTTTAACAAGTCTCACAATTTTAATACAACTTAGTGTTTTTATTTTTTTTTCATATAGTAACTTCATGATTAGCCTCTATTGAGACATAGTAAAGAACAGAGTTAACAATTTAGACCTTAAGTTACAGTGCCTTACTTATCAACCGGCTGTGCAGTAGATCCCTTCTCTGTAGGAGCTCCAGATTTCTCCATCTTAGCTATAGCCATGGACTGGGAGTTGGTTGTGGAGCAGCTTATAAAGGCCTCTAGATACTGGGAGTACCTCACTGAAATATATAAACAAAGTCAATAAAGGATAAAGAACACAATGTATTGAAATAAATTAATATATGCAAGTTATTTAATTTTTTGGGGGTAAGTTTTTGAAAAAAAAATCTTTTTGATTTCTTGTGGAAATTGAAAGTCCACCATGGAATTTGAGTCGATCCACCATGGGCTGCAAGTGTCCAAAGCAATTGACTATCCATTATAGGGCTTCTAACATACAGGATTCAACATGGTGTAGTATTATCATGCAGCTCTTGGAAAAGCTTTTTATATTTTCAGCATGTACAACCAATTCTAAAATAAAATGCAATTGTATTGTGCCCCTTTCAGTACATTCTGATTTAAATTCAACATACTTTATTCAAAGAAGAAAATGATTAGTTAGATCCATATACACATAAACCAAAATGACCTTCAATATGTAAGGAATTCAACTTTGAACTTTGTGACCTACCTTGTCTTACCCATTGACCTTTATGACAGTCTTTGTAGAAATAGACGACATTTTTGTACTTGGCATTTTCCACGTCACTTGAAACATCATTGATGTTGACATTTAGACAGGGTTCTACAAAAAAATACAAATGAACACATGTAAGTTTAGAATAAATAAACCAAATAAAAAGTACTCACAAATCAAAGTTATAAGCATGCATATATACACAGGAAAAATAAACTTGTCATGTGAATCAAGTCAACACACACTTGTCAAAGTGTAATTCACAGAAATTTATTTTGCCAGTGTACAAATTTTAATATTTAATATTTAATAAAGAAGGAAGCATGCCAGCCAGAACTGGAATTAATTAACTCATAAATTTAAATATTAATGAAAAAAAAAGTCTTATTCTGAGTACATTTTTCTCTAGCCAATTATATCCACCTCTCCACCTTAAGGCCATGTGTTCAACCTCATGATGTTATAATAAGTTATTAAACATGAAAAAGTTTCATAAGAAATATTTTTTAATTCCAGTTCTGATTAGCACCTTCCTTTTTTCAGAATTCAAAGAAAAAAGACCATGCAGTTTTACAAATATCAAGCATAAAATCACAATAGAGTAAACCAAATCAGAAAGTTACTGAATCATGTGTCTAACATACCTTCAAAATGATTGTTTAAGACCCATGGTTTGAATTTCCTAGGAGTACTTTAGTCTCTGGCTACAAGTCTGTAGCTCTTTTAGTCATTGTGCTATTTATACCCCCCACTTCAAAAGTGGGGGGTATATAGTGATAGGGGTGTCCGTCCTTCCGTTACACTTCAGGGTACCCATCTCTTATACGCAACTCCTCCTAAACCCCTGGATGGATTTTCATGAAACTTACACACAATTGTTGTGACATAATGTAGATGTGCACTTACTATTTTAAAATTTGATTAGAATGGTTTTTGGGGTTTCCCATAGCAAAACATGGACTTAGCCATTCGACTACATGGGGGTACCCATCTCTTATCCGCAACTCCTCCTTAACCCCTTGATGGATTTTCATAAAACTTACACATAATTGTTGTGACAAAATGTAGATGTGCATCTACTATTTTAAAATTTGATCAGAATGATTTTTGGGGTTTCCCATAGCAAAACATGGACTTAGCCATTCGACTACATGGGGGTACCCATCTCTTATCCACAACTCATCCTAAACCCCTTGATGGATTGTCATGAAACTTTTACACAATCTTTGTAACATAATATAGATGTGCACCTACTATTTGAAAGTTTGATCAGAATGATTTTGGGGTTTCCCATAGCAATACATGGACTCAGCCATTCGACTACATGGGGGTGCCCATCTATTATCTGCAACTCGTCCCAAACCCCTTGATGGATTTTCATGAAACCTACACACAATCTTTGTGACATAATGTAGATGTGCATCTCCTATTCTAAATTTTATCTGAGTGATTAATTTTTTTGGGGGGTGGGGGGTATTTATTTGTGAGCTGCGACTCACAGTTTTTCTAGTTTCAAATTATTTTGCAGACCATAATGATTTCCCAAATTAGACTATTTTATATGGACTATGGAGCTATCCATTTTTTGGCCACAAATGAAATTATAATTCCACACTCAAACTCACTCATGAAAGGCCATACTATTTTATGAATAAATTGACTTAGAAAAGAAATACCTTCTGATTTGGTTTGAAAACATGCAATTTTTAAGCAAAAAGATTTGTATAGTAAAAATATATGAAACTTTATTAAAACATGCATATCAATAAGTATCTATTAATTATATAAAAATATATATATATTAAATAAAGCATTACAATAGTTCTTTATTTGCATGCAATAAATGTTGAGAAGACATAAAATATGGAAGAGAAAGGAAAAAGTTGATAAATAAATAATTATTGATACTATGTTACTAAATATTGATTCTCTTGTTGGGTCCTATTCAGAACAGATAATCTTATCTTATATTTGAAAAATAGTCATATATATAAATAAAAGAAACTTATAAATCAATAATTAATGAAAACAAATCATAACACATGTAAGGCTAATAATTATAAATACTTCTTTATTCTTTAAAGCACCAAAACCACATCTTATAAAGCCAAGAAAAAACAACATCAAAATCTTATATCTTTGCAATTAATTCAGCCTTTAAAGAAAGTCTTATTGCGAGAAAAAAATGGTTTTTTTTCATAAGTACAGCTTTAACAATAGAAACTTGCAACAAATTAATTTTTTTAAGACTTCATTAATGACCATTATTTCATAGAAATTTTGAAATAAGGAATATTTTTGAATTGTAATTTAATTCAATATTTGCCTTTAACCCACAAAGAAAATATCATGCAGGTGCTCATAGAAAAATGTCTCATTTTCTAAAATCTATAAGTCATTCAACATATCTTAAGGTAGATGGGGTGTCTATCACTGAGCATCTTTTTTGCACATCTATCATTACTTTAAATGTTATAATGCTAGCAGTTCTAATTGATTTCTATTCAGCTAGGTAAACGTCAAAAGTAATAATTTCAACAAATATGTGAATAAAATTCACTTTCTTTGTGAATTTCAATATTTTCCTGTACTTTTTAAGGGGAGATAATTTGTATAGAAATAATAGGGAAAAAGCACATTTTTCACATTTCTTTAAAATTTTGCTGGTGAACTTTATTTTTTATTTAGTATATTTAAACATAAATACAAAACAAAAATTTTCACAATTTTTAAGAAAAATCTATGGAGTAGATTTTATTAGATGAAGAAAATTTGAATTTTCCCTATTGATCCTATATTAAAAGTACTAAAATCATGCATTTTTTTAAGTCGTTTCTTCAAAAATTCCTCTGGTGAACTTTTATTATTTTTATTGAAATTCGAAGTACCATTCTAGAGCTAACTGTGGCCAAAATTTAAGAAAATTCTATGGATAAATTTTTAGACACCCCATCTACCTTAAAGTCTTGAACTTAAAAAATTTAGTACATATAATCTTATTTTAACAAGTGCATTCATATATCTTGATGGAAGTTCCTAAAAAAATGTAAAATAAAATAAAAGAAATAAAAGTTTTTAAACTTTTTTTTACAAAAGTTTTGAATTGCTTAAAAACCTTTTTAACTTTTAAAATCATTATTTTTATTAATTTTTTAAGCAAAAAAAAGTTAGCAAATTTCTATAATTTAAAAATTCTAACTAAAATGAAAATTAAATATTGGGTTACCAATAGTTGCCACATTGAGAAACAAATGAAACAAAACACCAAAAAATTCTCCCAAAGTGTTACTATACTTACCCTGCCAAGCTGTTAAAGGTTAAAAGGTCAAAGGTTAGAAACAAAGGTCACACACAGCAGAGTTAAAAACAGAAATTATTAAAACAGAAATAGTCTACGTTAGCTTTATTATAACACTATAGACAGAAGACACTAATAATTGTTCTCTTTGTGTTTTAGCATCTACTATATCTACCTCTACACGACGCCTCTACTGATACTAGTTTCTACCACATAAAGGGGCTATCGCTGGGTACCCCCCTTAGGTACCTAGGAAAATTTCACCTATACAGAAAATTGTATCATAGAAAGTTGACAAAGGATGAGTGGCAGTACAACCCATTTTTAGCCCAAGATGAAACTAAAACAGAGATCTTATGTTGCTGAAACATTGAACAATTATAGGGCTTAAGGCTAATGATAAGCTTTTTCCATATCATTTTAGTTGCCATGCTTATCAGTTAACTCAAAACCTATATTTTTAGGAAATTTTCCTAATTTCACTGTTTTTGCTGTTTTCCACGATTTTTTTCCCCTTAAAATGACAACTCATTTAGAAATTTGTCTTATTTGGTATGTTTTTTTTCTACCCACATAAAAGTTAATATTTCAAATAAATAGCACATTAATTTAAGTAACTTCATTTTATTGGGCCAAACATGGGTCTAATTGCCACTCATTCTTTTAAGAAATTGTTATTCAAATGGAATAAATTGTTCCTTATTGTTGAATGTTGAACTGACAATTTATATATTTGTTTTCTTGTTAAATAAGTAATTAATTCAAGTAACATGATTGTGAACTTATTTCAAAGAGAACAATTATTTCTAAGTTAAACAAATTCTAACAGATGAAAGTGGCTATTTCTCATGAAATTTTGTAAATAGTTTTAAAGGCCACTATTGACATAACATGACTAGTTACAAAATTGAGCTTACAACTTGTTTTTGACCAGAAATAAAAGCTTATATCTTATGATGTCAGCTGAACCTATGCTCCAAATGGAACAAAGAGGTTAGATAAGTAGGTGAATAATATCACAAATTATTTCACAATAGAATTTCCATCTATTGAATCAGATGCAGAAATAGCCACTTCCATTTCAGAAAACAGTACTGCATAAATTTGTGTATTAATTATCTAATTTAATCTTAGCCTAAACCTGCCACCAGATGTTACTATGGTTTAACAATGGATTTTTATACACATAGCTGGATGTACAATCTAATGTTTTCATCACCAATTTTTTCTCATAAAAATAAGTTTTTCTTCTTTTTCTTTTTAAATTTCAAAACCCACATTCTCAAATCTGTAAATAAATAAACCAAGGTCATGAAAGTGTTTTATGCTTAAGTTTTATATCTAAAATAAAGCTTATCTTATTTCAATTAGAATTTGATGGTCAAATCAGTGATGAAAACATGTGACAAAACATTCCTTAAAACAATCATTGAGTTAAGGACATTCTATTAAATAGTGTGTGTGCTCTCCCATCACATTTGCACCTACCACTTAACGCAGATGCTGAAATTATTATCAGGTAAAATGTCATTTATATAGGAAGGAACTGTATTACGTTTGTTTAATGACCATGTTTTACATGCTTCCATATTTTTTAGCTTAAATTCTAAGTAAACATGTTATTTCAGCACCACAAAATATGTAACTCTTCTTTTCTACTTTTTGTTGTTCAAATTATAACTTTTTCATATTTTGTTTGGTTAGCACATGATTTCTGGGTATTGGCTCAGTGTCATTTTGAAGACAAAATGACCAGTTATTTAAATAAATTATGATTCGAATAGCATAAAACCCGTACAACTTGTTTTTACACTTCACCATTTTGAAACTCTTGACATATGCTTTAAAAGATTGGTAAATATGGTCTTACACCTATTGGCATGATAAAAAAATTTCAATGCTGGTTATTATGACAAATAAAATACTGTGGATTCATTTATTTTCATGGGTACAAATTTTCGTGGTTTGATAAAAAAGGATCAGTTTTGTTGATTCTTAAATTCTTGGGTTTAAAGATTGTAGCATACAGATCAAGGTGAAATTTCCTCTTCGTGTGTTATCAATTTTTGTGGGAAATGGTCACCAAAGAAAACCACGAAAAATGATACCCCTCAAATAATAATGAAACCACAGTACCCTTTCTTCATAAATGCTACTCTTCTGATATATATCTTGTTTTCTGTTCAGACCAATCTTTTTTTCTTATTCAGTGATAGAAAACTACTTCGAACAATCTATCGAAATAAAAACATGTTCAACAATTAATCTAGCAACCAAAAATTTTCAAACTTATTGAAAGTAGAAACAGATTAGAAAATTTCAGAAATAAAAACTTTTACTAACATTTTGACTTCTAACAAAAGATTTTCTATAAAGGGGGATAACTCCATACCTTGTTTTTCTCCTGCTGGTGCTGGGGGCCTGTCGAACAGAGCCATGGTAACAGTACTGAAGTATAAGGCATTGATAAAACCCCCTGTATCACCCCAAACTAACATCGCTTCATTGACATTGTTAGGGTTAGGCCTGAAAAATACAAATGTACATGTGCATGGTATTCATAGAAAAGTTAAATAATTTTTTTTTTAAATTGGTCTGAAAATTTCAATAAATATTCTGCTGGCAAGGAACAAAATAATTTATAACTTTGCAGCAGAAAGAATAAGAAATTGGCAGTGTGACAGGTGTGCTATAGCAAGCAGGAACCGCTTACTCTTCTGGAGCACCTGAGTTCACTCTCATTACGACTAGAGTTCACGTTGTTAATTTATATTCAGTAGTTATTGTGTTTCCATGTTCATATTGTCGGTTTTTGTCCCTTTCTTGTTGGTGTTTACTGGTTTTGTCTCTGCCCTTTCAGACTTTAACAGTCGGATGCCCAATTGGTACCACTGCTTCTTTGATCAGTATATTTTATTCTACAATGTATAACTTTTAAATAAATTACAATCATTTGAAATATAATTATAATTGTAATTTTTGAGTGTTTTATATATATATGTAAAATAACACCATTTCTTGTCAGGATAATTTCACTTTTGTAAGATTTTTTACAGTACGGTGAAATTGAGATTTTAATCTGTAGAAAGCAATATTTGTATGACTTGAGCAAATTATATAGTTGTGGATTCACAATTTCTTGGCGTAGGTACATGTAACCTTATTTAATTCAGTTAGAAATCTCTCTTCCATATGAAATCAAACTTTTTAATGGAATTGACCAATGAAAACTACAAAAATTACATCTGATAAACACTGATGTATTATGCTGTCATGTATTTGATGGTACAATTTTTGCATACACAATACTTACCAATAATCGAGACTCAGCGGTGTATGATGAAGATTCTGTATCTTGTACTGGGGACTAAATTCTAACTTAGTGCTCATATCATAAATAGCTGTAAAATAACCAAAAATCTTGATGAACAATTAACAGATAAAATGTTATTCTGATCAAAATTTGTGGGGTTTTCAATAAAACTGAAACTTCTAATTTTTTTTTTATTGGCGAGAAGATAAATTAATGCATTTTGTTCTGGGTGTGATGATTTTTATATATTTGTGGGGGGGTCTTGATCAAAGTGTGCCTCCCTCCCATGTTAATTTTTAATGGAACAGCTCTTAATAGGGGCCACTTCTGATCGCCATTTGGTTTACAATGATAACAGGTGTTTTAAAAGTACTCTGGCAATCAGGTACCCTGTCACGGCCGAATCTTTCAAGATTAATCAACTTGGCAGAAAGTTATGATTGTTGTTAAGCACCTTCATATCAGTGGCCAATCCAGAAATCCAGAGGGGGTTGCCTAGGTTGGAAAATTATGTTGTTTTTGTGCAGATATTGGGCAACATTGACGTTGAATTCCTGTTTTGTCTTCAGTAGACAATGATGGAACCCCCTTTTTTTTTAAATTCCTTGAAATGCCCCAGCATATAAAAAAGATTGTTAAGTTTTGATCAGATCAATAGTACTTGGAATATCCATTTGGGCAAACACTATTTGAACTGCTGGTACCTGACAACCTAGGCCTAAAGAAGGGATCCCAGTGTCTCATCCTTTTTTTAGGACCGTACCCTTATTTCTACATACAAAATATGATCTTCGCTAATGAAAGACAGTGCTGTCTAATTGACATTTTGTCAGTCTGTCAACCCTCTGGAAAGAGTTTCCTCTGCATCATTTTTTTCATATTCTTATTTTTACTAATAAAGGATAGTGCTAGATATCATATTGATATTTTGTAGTATGACAAAATCTTCCTGAGAAAGGGGATCCCTTGTGTCTCACCTTATTTTCATTCCCCTCATTTGTACTCACATATTTCTTTACCGGTGAAGGACAGTGCTATCTTATTTGACATTGTGTCAATTGGTCTACCCCCTGAGAAGAGTTTCCTGTGCATCATCTTTTTCATACTCTTATTTTTACTCGCATATATATTTTTACTGGTGAAAGACAGTGCTTTCTTATTGACATTATGTCAGTCAGTCTATCCCCTGAAAAGAGTTTCCTGTGCAATTTTTTTTTCATTTCTTAACTTTTACCAATCTATCACCAGAGGGAGCCTCTATCAACACTGACCTCTTTACTATCGGGCTAAGGATCATGGGAAATATTTTAATGATATTCAATCCCCGAATTCGGGGATATTACCCACAATCCTTAGCGCGATAGTATAGAGGTTAGTGTTGATAGATGCTCCCTCTGGTGATAGATTGAACTTTTACTTACATATTTCTTTACTGGTGAAAGACAGTGCTATCTTATTGATGTTCTGTAGGATGACAAAATCTGTGACCCACAAATCTCTAGTTTTACAGGAGTCCGTGTGGGTTTTAAAGGACCTCTGGGGCTTCAGGTCCTGACCCCACATAGAAATAGTCCCTTCCTAAAAATTAAAAAAAATCTGTCAAAGTCAGAATTGGACCAAAGTTTGTTAAACAGGATGTAGGTGAGTGACAGATCTATAATTGATGCAATAAAATCCTGAAATGTCAAATTGGAACCTGACTTATGACTAAAAGTTTTAAAAAGATTAAAACATGTCACAATTAAAAACATTGTTTATTAAAATATTTTTTATAATATTACCAATGCTGATGCTGCATACCAAATATTAAGAGGCTGCAACTAGTAAATGCTGGGAAAACTGTTAGGAAAATATTTTCCAACTGGCGCCCTGCCTGAAATCTGGGCTGTATATCTTTGGATAGTGATGAGTATGCCGCAACACTTATCACGATCTATTCTATTTACCCTTTGAAGCATTTGAATTCACTCTCATTTCGACAATTTTGTGATTTTGGGTGTCTGACTTCAATTGAGTGGCAGTTTATCTATTATCAATCTGTTAATGTGGATTTTTGCACATTTGAACATTCCAATGATACGTTTTGGAATATTGATTATACATTTTTTTTTGCAATCAAAAGACGGTTTATAATACCATATGGCAAGTTATTTGGTGGATGTAAAATTTGGTGATGACTTAGAGTCTGTATCATAAAAATTAAAGAGATTCAGATTTTCTTAAATAAAAATCAGAATTTGACCTATTGTCATTGAATTGTTCACTAATTACAAACTTTAGCAGTATTTATTATGGCTGTTTTCTGTAAGTATTATCTGCTAGTGTGAAAATTTCCACTATACAAAAAGTAGCCACTATACAGTAAGATAAACAGTGTTAACATAACTAACCTTACTGATCGCTATGTATCTATTGTTGTGTTTTATCACTGAAACTCTCTGAATAATATCTTTGTGTGGACTGAAAAATAATGATAATAGTACAGTTATTACATTATCTTTAACAGCACTGAGCATAAAAAGTATCTGAATATATAAATACTGTCTTGAAATTAGCATGTCATGCATGTGGTCTGACCTCAGGGGCAGATCCAGGAATTTAGGTTTGTGGTTGCGAATTTTTTTAGTGCTTTTTACATAGATTTTATGCAAAAAACACAAATTTTTGCCGAATTAAGGGGGGTGCATGCCCTCCATGGTTTTGTTTTGGTGTTTTTTAACTTCTGTCATTTGAATGCCCTGATTGATACTTCTTTTTTTCTGTGACCTTAACCTCTACTTTCCATAAAGTTATACATCTGTGTTTATTGCAAACTTTGTTATTCCAGGAAGTGATCTTTAACATAACTTTTTTAATGTTTTAAGATCTTTCCATTGAGAAACCTGTGTTGATGTTGACCTATGACCTTCAGAGTTCACAAAACTTAAAATTTCTTTGCCGGACATAGGTCTGCCAAAATGGAATATTTGATTGGACCTAATTTTTTTTTATGGTCCTGACTACTACAACTTGTAAATAAATTCTAAAATCTACCACACAAGGGTCCAGTAAGTATGTTTAAAATGATGGACCTGCTTAAATTTACCAGTCATATCAGACAGGTCCAATGCATTTCGCAAACTCTGGACCTTACCTTTGGAATGTCTTTAGATCTCTCTGTTGAAGTTGACCTCTGACCTTACCTTTGGAATGTCTTTAGATCTTTCCATTGTGGAACTTGTGTAGACTTGACCTTGTCATCTCTCTCTGTGAACTCTAACAGCATGTGAGAGGCCAGCTTGTCCCAATCCACTGTTCCCTCTCTAGCAACATCAATCTTGTCAAACAGCTCACCATACTGAAACATTCATGTACAATAATTGAAGTGCAAAAAGCAATTACTTGTATATCAAAAGCAAAAAAAGGCCGGATTACATAATCAGGCAAGCCACAGACCTTTATATCAAGACCCAATGCTGATTATACATACCAAATATTAAGAAGCAAAGATACGATAAGTAGCAACTGAGAAAAGTATATTTAAAGACAAAACTTTTCCCCACAAGCCACCACAGCCAGACATTGAAAATGTATGTACACCTAGCTATCAATCAACAAATATGATCTTATAGCAGATGGGTATTTCTCTTGGATGTTAATTATTTTCTGTGTACTAAATTAAAGTCAAATGTAGCACCAAACTTGTTGTGATTTTATTGTCATAGGAACAGTATACTAATATAAAATAAAAACATAAAAGGAGTATATATGTATAGGGGTGTCCTCTATTCTGTAGGTTTCTTTTGCCCCTTATTCTTTATTCTTAAAATGTTTTTGGCCATTTTTCTCATTATTCTTCATACTGTAATTTTTCTCTATTCTTCCCTTTAGTGTTATTATTTTTCATCTGTTGATTTTTCTTAATTTACCCTCCCATTCCACACTCTAGTAGCATGTCACACATACTGCAATGGTAATTTTAAAATTGGAATTTCATTTTGTTTTTAAGAGAAATGGATGCTTTGTAACATACACTGACTGGGGAGTTTAACGTCGTGACTATACCTATATATAGGTCTGCAGCGACGTTTGTAACATACATGTACATCTGTTACATAAATACATTTCTAAATCAAGAGTTACCTCCTCTTTTGTTCCTTTGTCCAATAGAATTGTAAGAGCATCACAGAACTGTTCCCTGTCCAAAATCAACTTCCCTTCCTGGTTCCCCTCTCCACCAGTCTAAAGGCAAAATAGTAATGTTAAAACCAAATGAGTTTTATGCATACATAATTTTAAGTAATTAATTTCATTAACTTAAAACATCAATATAATCAAAACATCAAATAAAATAAAATTCACTTTAAATAGATCATGAATTCTTTTTCATCAATGTCAGCTTTTTATGTTGGTCTGTTAAAAATGGAATTATGCTATTGAGTAAAGGACATTTGGGGGAAAAATGAACAATGTACATATTAAAACACATGCAAATATTATATAAACTCAATTGAATTTAAATAGAGAAAATACATTTGTATTTGATGAAAAAAAAATTACAAAAGAATGAGCTTTATAATGTACACTGTTATGAAATTGCATCTAAAATTTAAATTTCTATGCTGATTTTTTTTCTTCTAAAGTATCTTTAAATGTTTGTATATAATTTTAGATTCCTGGTCCAGAAATTCTTTCATGGAATACATCATGTTTGTATCACAGTTCAAAAATGTTATAATGTTTAAAAACAAAGTAAAAATATTTTCAAAACAATCATATACATGTAAATTTAGGACAGAAATAGCTACATGTAAAATAATAGATCAAAGTCAACTTTATCAAAGACAGGTCAGAAAATTTTAGGGTTGTGTTAGTGAATCTAGAGAAGAAAATGTTTACCCAATTTACCGGTAAGTGACATCTTGTATTTTATAAAATCTGTCAAGGTAAAAAAATGGCAGGATTTCATTAAACAGGAAGTAGGTGAGCATCAGACCTGAAATCGAATCCCACTTTATGGGACCCCACCCTTATGCTGTAAACCAAATATAAGGGGATGGTTGTCATAAGCAGCTGTTACAAAAATTTCTTCCCCCACCCACCACCTGCCATTCACCGTTTTATACCATAGATTTTCACTCGTAAATATAAATAATCGAGAAAAAGATGCCCACAAATTCCTATTTGCTCAACCATAAAAATATAAGATTTTTGTGCAAAAGCAATAAACCATTCATTAATGCATCTACAAGCCAAGAAAATAATAAATGTTAATTAATATAAGACAAAATACTGTGATTTTGCTCACAAAAGGGTATCCCACTTAATAAAATTATTAAGGTAGTACAATGGTAAAAAATCGGTAGGATAGAATTTTTTTAAATTTTGTCATAAGAAGTATCTATGTGCATATGTTTGAAAAATAAAATAAAAAGAATAGGTCACCGTGCTTAATTTTTGTAGACAATTGATCAAAAACAGTTCAAATTTGGCTATTTTGATATAGATTATATAGGGAAAAATGGTTAAAGTTATTTTTTTCAAATTTCACAGGATAGATTTTTGTTATATTTTGTCAAAACATCAATTTTTGTGAGTTCTTTGAAAATAAGGTATAAAATCATGGGGTCACCGTTAATTTTCTGAAAATAAATTGGAAAAACTGAATTTTCCCTACACATTTCATACAAATTATCTCCCTTGAAAAAAGTACGGGAAATGTTATAAAATGAATATAACAGTTAGGTTTTGTTTCAAAATTATTTTTTCTCGAATAATTTATCATAGTAACAATCTTAACACAGTTAAATAGCAATGTTTTTGCCTTTGCTTAAATTTGGTAACATGCTCAGAAAAGATGCTCAGTGTTATACCACTGTACTACCTTAAACTACATGTATAAATATATACATTGTATTTGAGTCAAATTATCTCCCCTTAATGATATTGAAGAGCATGGTATTTTTTCACGCATATCTCCACAGGATGTATTTCCTTCAAATATCACTCAAGCAATTTAGAAGGAGTTGTGCTATCGAGATATATATAGACAGATGGACAAATGACCATGCAGACAGACAGAAAGATTTGTTGCCTGCATACCTCCCATAAAAACGACAAAAATTAAGATTTTTTCATATAAAATCCATGTAAAACAATTTAAATAATTTTGTGCTTAGCTTTGGAGCATTGCCCAGCAATTTTTTTTACACCCCTTAAACTAAAATCCTAGATCCCCCTAACCCATGTTGTCTCTGTGACCTATATATAAAAAAATAATTGATCATACATGACATAGAACAACCCAGACACCAAAAAGCATATATTATATATAAAGTCCTGCTATTTTTAAAGTTGACAGGACATAGAAATAAATTATAATTGTATCAATTTTAAATAAAGAGTTAATCATCTCAGTTATAGTAATAGTCCCAAAGATCAATCTAATTGAGATATGTGATATCTACATATTACTAAATAGTGATATCCATCACCTATGTTCTTACCACACTTTGACTCTGATAGTCATCAAAGTCATATTGAGAATGGGAGGCCAGGCTTATTGACTGAAATAGCACAATTTCTTTTTACATTCAACAAAGCAGTGGTATGCATCTTCAACTACTTGTTAAAACATTTACATTCCGATGACAAATTGAAATGTAATTTTCTATTATTTGAATATAAAGCTTATTTTTTTGTGATATCAGTCTGTAATTAAATATTTTTTCAAAATGTTATTTAACATCATTACATACAAATTAAGAAATATTAATAAAATGTTCTTTTAATACTCTTATAAAATGCTGTTGTGTTTACGAAATATACTACATGTACATAACCACACACTGATAGTATAAATAACAAAATTCCACAACACATGTATGCACAAATATAGGCCAAACACAACATGGCAAAGTCAATCAATCAATCTAATATACTTCATTAGCTTATAACTCATCAGTGCCATTCAATCCAAATACTTAATTGTTCAAACGAGTATTTGACTTTAATAATTGGAGGCCTGTACAGAATCTAAAAATAATAAGCATTACAAATCCATATGTAACAATAAAGCTTAAATCTTGTTATATCTAATCATAATGTTGGTAAAAAAAATAGTTCCTGAGCAAAGATAACTTTAATCCAAAAAGATCATTTCCAGCTACCTATATTCCTATATTTCAGGCTTCCCTCAACTATGGCAGACCAGATAGGAGGGGGGGTCCCCTCCCTTTGTCAAAAAAATTTGGTTAGGTATACAGGAAATCATTGAAGCATGGACAGAATGGGCCTGCTCCCTTTGCAAGTTACTGTCCCCCTCTTCTTGGAAATTTCTGCTTAAAATTGACACATTATAACCCAAACATAATTTTAACTACATGTATCTAAATGGAGATATTGAATTTCTGAGGGTCAAAAAATATTATTTCTCCACCAATAAAATTCTTTCCCCAAAAAGCTTAGGAAACATGAATCTCAAAATAATTAACAGATGCATGCTGAACTGTAATATATGAAAATAGAGAACACCCAATTCATTTTACCTGCATATACATACTAAAAATAGCCTTACAAATACAATATATTCACAAACACTTACCAGTGAAACAAGATACAGTTACAAACTTGTACAAAATTTAAACAATATCCAATTATACTACCTTAATCAAATATTTGTAATATATCTTGTAACAAGAAATCAAAATTACAAATCAATTATTTTTAACATTCAGGAGAAAATCAAGGAAGGCTGTTGTTCCTATTAAGGCCTACTTTTGAAATATATTTCTAAAATATAAAGAGCCCTAGGGGTTTTGAGAAATAATGAGGACACTTTTTTTCAAGTGTAAATGTGCACATTTTTATTCTTACAACTTTCTAATTTTTAGATACATGTAAATGTCAATGTTTATTTGTTTTTAGCATTTAATGAAAAAAATATGCAAATTTTATGTTTGGATAAAACATTTACATGTACATATTTCTAATAACCCATAAGATATGTTTTTACCCTATAAACCTGATTTGCTAATGAGTGAATAAACATAATGTTCAATCCAGAAAAAAAACTGTGCAAATATTTTGAGTGCTTTATGCGTTTATATACATAAACCGTTTATATATGAATCTGTGTTTTGACCTTCCAATGTAAATTCAGCATAAATAAAGAAGTCAAATTTACCCTGCGAGTGTCTCTATCTCTCATAGAGGTAGACCAGAGGTCAAGGGCTTTACAATCATACCCAGTTAATACAAACACCTAAAGTGAATACATGAACATTTTATACCATATTATTTAAATGAAAATACTCTCATTTTTGCCTAAAAGAATCTTTTCACATTTTTAAGTAAGTGTTTAAGATGCTTTTTTGATTCCAATAACCTAAAAGACAAAAGATCTTGCAAACATTTAGAGGGTACAGAAGACAAAGGGGAAATAACTCTAAAATAGCACTTAAACGTTTGACTCAGGCAGATTTATTCAAAGAAGTCAAGCTTATCAATGATCAAAATCTGAAATGTTGAAACTCCGTTATATTATCAATGAAAATTTTCAAAGAGACCTATAGCTCAATTTCTAATAATTTGGCTTATAAATTTATTTGACTTAAATTCATATTTTTGCAAATTTTCAGGAAATTCAAAGGACACAATTTAATTTTAGCCTAGGTGCTGGGTACCCCCTTAAGTCACATGGTATTCATTAATGATCAAGAAACAGAATAAATGAATAAAGTTTTTAAACTGTAAGTGATGGACCCAGAGAGGGGTCTGACGTTTTCAACCCACCCTTATCATTTGTTATTTTTTGTGCATACTTTATGCTAAATTGACCCCCCTATTTCATCCTTAACTTACTACAAGGTGTAAGCAGAACCTGGAACTTAAAAAAATAATTTGTGAATCTGCCCCTGATTATCAATTTAAACTTTAATAATTATATTAAAATCATTCAAAGCAAATTAAACAAAAACTTCCCAAACAAACACTCTAAAAATATAATATGGTCTCTTTCACAATTTTTAAAAGTTAAGTTTTTGTTCTTAGTCTCACACTTCAACAACACCATTCTTTAAATTATGATTAATTTAAAAATAATTGTTCACAAGAAAAAAGAACAGTTAACAATTTTATGTACAATTAGGGAGGTAACTTTACCATAAATCCTCTCTGTAGCTTGTTCAGGTCTTTCATCGTCAGCCGATTTTCCAGTTTATTGTCCAGCGTTGCCATTTTCCTACAAAGTATGATAAACAAATTTTAATACAAAATATTATAAGCATCAATCTTCTAGTTTGTTGTTTTAAAATAATGGGAATTTTCAACAGATAAATTTGCCGTTGTTTCAAAGAGCTGAAATGTACAGTAACTACTAAAAAAACTGAGAAATCCAAAATATTCATTGTTACAATTCTATTTATTTACTTTAAAAATATCACATGTGTATTGCATTTGTGTACATGCTTATAATCATTAAGCTCAAGCTATAATATGTAAAATTTAATACATACACACATAATTTGTATTATATATGACAATCAGTCAATAGAAAAAATTAGCTAAAATTCTACTTGCAAAATCTTTAAAATATGCATTGATTCAAGTTCTATCTATTTTACTTCTATATATAATAAATATAAAAAAACAAAGATTTTGTGTAGTAGTATAAAGATATAAGGCAATGTAAAATTGTCCGATACATTCATCTTTTTTTTTTATTTGAGCAAAAGGAAGGATTTGTAATCTAGCTTAATTATCATATAAATTCTCAAGTAATAACAATCTTAATCATGTTAATAGTGCAAAAACCTATTACCAATATTAATTCAAATATTGTTTTTATGTTTTAAGTACCCATATCAAAGTAAGGTTACCATTACCATTCTTTAGTTTATTAAAACCCTATATGAAAACATGTATAACAAAAATTTATAATTAGTAACACAATAAAAAACATTTCCAAAGACATGCAAGATATATCAATACAAATCAGCCTTTTCACAAACAAACTTCTCTTCAGTCATAGTGCTGAATACAAAATTGACAATCATATTTAGTTAGAACTATATGACTGTAGGGATACTAATGAACATACCTATCAAAACTTTGACTACCAGTACATATAAATGACACAAGTTGGCTTGTTATTTTTTTTGTGAACTATGCTATGGACACAGACCACTGACATTACAGCTTTTCTCTACCTACAATCATTTTCTATTGGACAAAAACATGCAAAAATGTTTTTTTTCCTTTATAGGGCCATAACCACAGAGAGAGAAAATATTCTTTTTGAACTTCCATGGCCATTTTGCCTATAAAGGGTCATCTGACACTTACTTTCGAAGAGTTTTTTATTTTAAAGAGCCTAGTATCTGTTATAGTTGCCAAGTTGAAAGCCATTTTAGTGATTTTATCTGTTCCTTAAAAGGTATAGGGGGTAATTATGATGGGTTTTATTTTTGAGGTTTGTGAATGGGTTTGTGCATGTACATGTTATGCATTAGATGAATATTTTTGCTGGACCTATTTTTATAGTTTCCCTCAACCCATGAAATTATAAGCAATTAAACCAGCTCAAAAATAACCCATTAGATGGTATTATTCATGCAAAGTTTCAGTCAAACTATGTCAGGGGTTTCACTTCCAATTAATCCATTTGCCAGATCAATAAATTATTTTTTACAACCTTGTAAATAAATATTTTCTTTTCCTTTAAAATATCTTAAACCAGCTCTATATCTATTCATAAACTGAAATAAAATTAAATATGATAATATGTTTTTTGCTAAAAACAATGTACATTCTAAAATAGTAAATGGTTATATACAATTTTAAAAGTAATAAAAAATCAAAAGAAGATAATAATATAATTTTATTTGTGCACTATTCTCACCATTCTTTTTGTTTTCGTGTCTTCGGCTTTGTTTTTCTTTTCGGTTTAGGAGTACTGTTTTTTATTTCTATGTTACTGTTTGTGAAAAATAATCAAGACTTAAAAGGCTATGTGACTATGAATTTACTTTTCTTGCTCACTTCATGTTTTTACATTATTCATGACTGCAATTCTAAAACAAACTACAACAAGATATACATGTAATTACATCATACTTTAAATACTGACTTTTAGTATTAGAAATGTAGAGCTGTAGCATTTGTAGGCGTCAAGTTTTTGAAACAATTTCAATGGCTTGATTTTGCTGGATTAAATCAAGCAAACTTCCTCATCCTAAAAGCCCTTGAGACAATGCATGAGGCATTTATTAGTCAAACCGTTCATTATAAGATCATCACGTTATGTTTATTACTATAAGGTAATAACAAAATTAACAACTTTTACATATATGGTGGGGTGGTGGGTGTTTTAGGAATATTTTATGAAGAAACAATGATAAAAATTAATTACTTTTTCATGGGTGGTGGGGTAAAGAAAGAAGTGCCTCCTGACCCCCACACATTTAATTCTGGGACAGCCCATAATAGTTTGATCAACTGATGATTTAAAAATAGATTATAGAGAGTTACTTTACCGTCCTTTTGTTTGTTCTTGTTTTTTGTCTTAGTTTCTCTCTAGTAGAATTGGACTTTGATCGATTTGATTTTTATTGTGTGTTTAGTTTTTGTGCTTTGTCTAGGAATATTGATAGGGGGAAGGTTGGGCCCAAAAAACTAGTTTAACCCCGCCACATATTACATGTGCCTGTCCTAAGCCAGTAATCTTTGACAAAGCTTTCGTTTGTACTTGTCTTTTTGATGTTTTCTGTTCCTTGTTTAAGAAGGGGGTCTATCTGTGACTATTTCAGGGCTGGATTTGAATTATATGCATCTTATTTAGACCATGGGCCAATTGCAGAACCGTGAGCAGTGCCAAATGGCCTCGTTGAAGGCTGCTGGCGGTTGTCCATTGTGGTTTTTCTTAATTGCCATTTAATTGTGGGCTGTGTCACGTACACTTATTCCACATCTCTTTATTTTCTATTACAATATATTTTAAGGTAGTGTATTCCCGTCCCCGCATGTAGAGGAGCCTCTAGGGGCTACCTGTCCCTTAGTCTATTCAACATATTTAATATGCGAGCGAAGCGAAGCTCACTATTGTACAGAGTCTGCCAAATTGCACGAGACTCAAAATACGATGGTTGAAAATAAATTCTGTCTCGCTACTCGAAATGCATTGGGAATTTACGAAAATACCGGGTCTCGCATTAGCGAGATTCTTTATTTTCGCTTATTTATTTACAAACGGTAACAAATCAAAACCTTTTCTTGTTGTTAATGACAATTACTTTCTCAATAAATAATAACTATCTAACGAACGAACACTTATAGTTGTTTTGTTTTTACAGAAATATGGCTTTCTCTCGCGAGAATTCGTGACCTTTTACCCATAGTGCATAGTCATGCGCAGAAAAATGGTGGAAGTTCTGTCAATCAATTTTCGGAACTTTTCATAACACAGATTCATTAAAATAAAGTAATCAGCAACTGTTTTTCTACATATGTATGATAATTTGGTCCTACCTGATCTGAAAATAAAATCCTAATCCATCCTTATCCTATGTGGTCCCTCAAACTGACAAAGTTAAATGATCATTTGGATACGTCGTCATTTTCCACCAGGTTTCTAAATCAATTTTTTGCAGACAGTACTTGGCAATTATAGATACGGGTATACAAAAAATATAACAAAACCTGGCAGAAGAGCGATGCATTTTGATGTCGTCTGCTTGTCGAATGATATGATGTGACTGAAGGATCGATTAAGTTATGGATGATGTTGTCCCGGCCGCAAACCATATTTTGGCGTTTTTACGGATAATACCTTTTTTTCAAATAAATTATTAATTTTTTATCCAAAAGTGGACCCTCTTAGCTAATGATCCAGCCGAGGGTATTTTGACATTTTTTCCAGATCCAATTAAGGTTAAACCTAGGTTTGGTTGCACCTATTATATTGATTTTGTATCTTCGCGAGCTTTTAGGGCAGAGCCATTATCATATTATGTTTTGAAATTTTGCAAAAATATTTGACAAACAAGAGGCTCCCAGGAGCCTGAATCGCTCACCTGGTCTTGATGTTGACCCTATACTTTTGTAGAGCTAAATGAGCTGAACATTTAAGCAAGCAACAGCTTTTTTCTACCTGCAATAGTTTTCATTCTATAGGCCAAAAGCACCATTTTTCACCTATAAGGGGCCATAACCCCTATAAGGAGTCATCTGACAACTTTGACCCTATGGAGAATTTTGTAGAGCTAAATGAGCTGAACATTTAAGCAAGCAACAGCTAATCGCTATCTGCAATAGTTTTCATTCTGTAGGACAAAACCATGAAAAATCGCTATTTTTCATGGGCCGTAACCCCTATAAGGGGTCATCTGACGACTTGGACCCTATGGAGAATTTTGTAGAGCTAAATGAGCTGAACATTTAAGCAAGCAACAGCTAATCTCTATGTGCAATAGTTTCCATTCTGTAGGACAAAAACATGAAAAAAAACGCTATTTTTCAAGGGCCGTAACCCCTATAAGAGGTCATCTGACAACTTCCACCCTATGGAGACTTTCGTAGAGCTAAATGAGCTAAACATTTAAGCAAGCAACAGCTAATCTCTATCTGCAATAGTTTTCATTCTGTAGGCCAAAAACATGAAAAATGGCTATTTTTCACCTTTAAGGGGCCGTAACCCCTATAAGGGGTCATCTGACAACTTTGACCCTATGGAGACTTTTGTAGAGCTAAATGAGCTAAACATTTAAGGTGGCTCATCCCTTTTATGAGTTTTCATAGAATTTTTTTATTTTGATATATGTTATGTAGTTTGATAAGCTGCATCGGAAAATGGAATAAAAAAGGGGGGTCACCGTGCTCGTTTTTTCTGTAGAAGCTATCAAAGTTCGTAAAATTGGCACTTTCTTGGCCATTCATAGATCCTTCAAAAGATAATTACAGACAAAAAGACTTTGGTTCTCTAACAGTAAATTTGGGTTATATTCAATCAAGACATACTAGGGAACAAGTTTTAGCAGTCAACAGATTTGAAAGGTAGGTCGTTAGTTTTCTATTTACAGATTTGTCATATATTTGACGATTTTTTCCCTCTAGTTTTGAGCAAAAACAAACGAATTTCGATTAATAATAAAAAATCTATTTCATAGAATTTTTCCAAAAACTAATATTTTTAAGTCATCGATATAAGGTTCATTTTAAGAGAAAGAAAAAAGGGGGTCACCGAGTTCGTTTGGGCTCTATAGAGGGATGTGTGTGCCCTGCACCCAAAAACCCAAAATTTCTAAAATATTTATTGTTGTATTCAAATGTATAGATAATATTTTCATGTAGATCGTTTCTCAAACTATCTTTAATGAACTATAAGTTGAAATCAGTTTATTGTAAAATCCGAGTATCTAAATTAGAAAAACGCCCTTTTTTAGTTATTTCGCTAACACAGATGACATTTTGGCGGGAATTGAGTTACGTCCCTTATCAGGGTCAAAATACATGGCGGTCGCCATTTGCAAGTTGCGCCGATCAACAAACGTGCAATTACCTTGATTGAAGGATACCAGGAATACTGGACGTACATTTTGTTGACCAAATGGATGTATAATTTATCTTTAATGCATCTATTTTGTTCGTGGTGGGTAATTATTCTTAAAATTTACGTAAAATCCTAGCGGTAGCGAAAAGGGGGGCGTTTCAAAACAATGACAACAATCATTGTACATGTTCTGCAATAGTGCATCAATGAACATCCCCGTCACGGATTTTATATTTGTTGTTGTTGTTGAAATCAATCCGAAACGACTTGTAAATATTTTTAACTTAGTAAATATGAATTTGCAAAAAAAACATACAAAAACAAAATATCACTTTAATTTTGCCTGTGACAGTGACTGTGTGAGTGTGATGCACAAGCTTGTACATGGATGTTCAGCCTCTACTATACATGTGTGAAAGGCAATTTGAATAGGATACAGGGATGTTATTGATGTTTGTGTATATGCTGCATGCATGGGTAAACAAGTGCAAAAACACTGATTTGTATTGTACTGAAGGATATAATGGTCATTAAAGTTACAAACTACAATGTACATGTACACTGTACAATAACAAAAATATTTATAATCTTCAATATTCTTAGTGTTTGCAGTGTTCTTTTAAACACTTGTAAAACATTTTGTCCATAAGGGGACGACCTTTTGATTCTGAAGGGGGGCCTGGCAGTTTCAGTCGAGACAGATTATTTATTTTCAAAATTTTGCAGGGCCAAAATATTTAATTTTCGCCGCTACGCGACAAGAATATTTATTGTCTGCATATAATAGCTTGATTGAGCAAGGATCTTGGGACAGATTATTTATTTTCTTGCAAACAGAGGCCAGATTATTTATTTTCAACTTTTTCCAGGCCAGCATATTTGCAATTGTGTACTAAAACTGCCAGGCCCCCCCCTCAAAATCATATGGTTGTCCCCTATTCATGTTAAAAGAAATTAAATTAATCCATTTCTTAAATATCTAACATGAAAGGATAAATATTGTGGTGCTTTCCTTCAAACATCAAATGTCAAAAGAAAGTATTTCTATTCTTAATTGCATTTTGTATCATGATCCAAGGAATGGCACCCTTAAAATGTTCTTAAAACATGTGAACTGGTAAATGTTTTATTGCAATCATATTTGGTTATAGAGGATTAACATACATGTATGTAGCAGTGTGTATGGATTTTGTGTTTGTTTATCTACAAAATATACATGTTACAAATGTATTTGTGGTATGAAAAAAAATACCCAAGATCATCTGTGATCACCTGTAAATAAGCTACATTATGCTCAATGTTTGTAATACTAATAAGTTATATATTGTATTATATAATATATTGATTCTGTCTTTTTATAGCCTTGTGCTTTTCTTTCACAGATTTGGACATGGAGGATTTCTACATTTTGAATGATAATGAGAAGCATGGAACATGAACATTTAAGCTACAGTACAGAGCACAGTGACAGACAAAATTAAATAAATTGTTTAATTTTAAAAATACATTGTAACATGAATAAAGCATAAAGATATCCATCCTTGTGACATTCATCTTTAAATGATGAATACATAAGATACATTGTTCAGTTTTGAAGTCACAACTGATAAAATATTATTCCTGATGTATCCATTGTCATTCATTGGATGTTCAAGTTAGGAAAAAAAAATGTGCAAGATCAATTTTGTTGCCCTTTCTACTAAAGTGTAAGGGTCCTTTTGTCGCAAATCATGTTTACTTACAGGTTTGTACCACTTTACCATGAAGGAAGTTATCTTATTATCATTAAACTTTATATACATATACATATGATCAGGATATAAAAAAACAGACCTATCTCATCAACTTCAAGGTTGATTGTTCACAGAAAAGAGGGCATAAAGAATTCAGTTTTTGACACACATCTTTTAAAAAAAAAAGTATTTGCCAAATAATGGCCGTTTGCAGTGTCCTTGCACTTGCATATATGTGTAAGATCTAGGTTAAAGGTAACACAACATTGCTAAACTGATATTCTGAGCTTGAAATTTTCTAATCTGTAATTGCAATTGAATTTCGATTTTGTTTGTAATTGTAAAGCTGCTTTCTAATTGGATATGAATGCACAAATGTTTATGTTAGGGGCGAACAGACAGCTAGACCACAGACACAGACACAATTTGTTTTTATTTATGGTGATCCGGTCCTTCATTTTGACTTGTCATGATTAATTTACTTCAGTTTTAGTGTAGATATTTGCACAATGGGAAGTTCTTATTCTACATGTTATTGGTCTATTTTCGTCATATACATGTATGATACCGAAACATCAGAACAAATATTGCAAAAATAAACAAAGGATTGCACTAAGTCGTGCTAAGCATACCCCCACTCGACCATTCAGAAAACAGGAAGTAGATGACCCACTGACCTGGAAAGGGGAGACACAGTACAACTCATAATGCTGCAGCTGTGTACCAAATTTGATATAAATCCCTTCTGTAGAAGCCGAGAAATTTGTTACGAAAAATTGTCTATTTTTTTTACCCAAAAAAAAGTCTTAAGTAAGTCGGCTCAGAAAACAGGAAGTTGATGATGGACTGACCTGGAAAGGTGAGGCATGGTATAACTCATCATGCTGAAGCTGTGTACCAAATTTGAAACCAATCCATCCAGTAGAAGCCGAGAAATATTTTACGAAAAATTTCACATTTCAAATTTTTTACCCTAAAAAAGTCCAAGTCGGCTCTGAAAACAGGAAGTAAATGACAGACTGACCTGGAAAGGGGAGGCACGGTATAACTCATCATGGTGAAGCTGTATACTAAATTTGAAACCAAACCATTCAGTAGAAGTAGAGAAATTGAACCGGACGGACAAGGTGATTGCAATATAGCCCACTCTCTTACGAGTGGGGGTATATAATATATTTATTTGCGAAATAACAAACCCTGACCGATTAAATTTTCGGACTTCAGTTATTTGTACCTGAAGAAATAATCAAAAACAACTATAACCTATGGGAAATTCTATTGAAAGAAGCAGAGGTTCCAATGGGGCATCCGACCGTCAAAAGTCCGAAAGGGCAGAGATAAAACAAAACAGACACCAACTACTGAATATCAATACCAATCTTGTATTGAGAGTGAACTCAGGTGCTCCTGCTTGCTATAGCACACCCGTTACGATATTCATTAAAACACATTATATAGTTTTGTACGGAACTTTTTTTCGTTCTGTGTTTTTTGTCCGCCGACGCAACGCATTTTCGTAAATAGAAGAATAAGTGTATGCGCTACAACCCGCAATCATGACAATTTAATCAAAATCTCAATGAAAAACAACAAACAGTCTTCAATATGACCACTGATCGCTGATCGCCGGTTAACGAATGAATTGTCCCTTGATTAAAAAAAATACAATGCGTATGATTCAAAACCAAAATCTGTGATTAAAAAAATACAATGCGTATGATTCAAAACCAAAATCCTAAAGATATCAAGAAAGTTGTAGGCTTTCAATATTTGGTAAGCTGTCTTTGGTAGGGGTCTCATATAGTTGGATGCCTTTTCATGTCTCTTTTTACTTCTGTTTAGCTAACCGACTTTTTTTTTTGCTTTATGCGGGAGACCCACAGAAAGTCTGTTCTGTCACGGTATATACGTCTGATTTGTAATGAAAATATAATACTGTGTTTTTTTAATGAAAAGCCCTGTGAGTAAAAAGTTTATTTTTGTTTGTTTGTCCTTTAATCAAGCAACTACTTGTATTGTTATCATATATAAGAGGAAATATACACCCGTTTAACGTATTACATCATCTCGATCTGTTTACCTAATTTGAACCATGATCCATCTGCTTTTTCATGACTATCTGTTTTAACTGATCGTTTTGAAATCGATTATCCCCTTTTGTTCCATTTTCGCGGGAATTAAGGTTTGCTCATATTCAAACTCCTGTCCGTTTCATTAGAAAATTCTGTCAAGCATTTTGGTCCATGACAATGAATTAAAATCGTTCATATGACAAACAGTTTTCAGATGCTTCTGTATTGCATTGGTTTTGTCACCTTTACAAAAAAATTACTATTCATAAAACTTTCTATAGTTTGTTTTATTTAGGCGTACTTTTTAAAAACTGTCGACGATTTTGGCGTAAAAGGCTATAGATAAACAAGAGGCTCCCAGGAGCCTGAATCGCTCACCTGGTCTTGATGTTGACCCTATACTTTTGTAGAGCTAAATGAGCTGAACATTTAAGCAAGCAACAGCTTTTCTCTACCTGCAATAGTTTTCATTCTATAGGCCAAAAACACCATTTTTCACCTATAAGGGGCCATAACCCCTATAAGGAGTCATCTGACAACTTCGACCCTATGGAGACTTTTGTAGAGCTAAATGAGCTGAACATTTAAGCAAGCAACAGCTAATCTCTATCTGCAATAGTTTTCATTCTGTAGGCCAAAAACATGAAATATCGCTTTTCAGAGGCCGTAACCCCTAAAAGGGGTCACCTGACAACTTCGACCCTATGGAGAATTTTGTAGAGCTAAATGAGCTGAACATTTAAGCAAGCAACAGCTAATCTCTATCTGCAATAGTTTTCATTCTGTAGGCCAAAAACATGAAAAATCGCTATTTTTCAAGGGCCGTAACCCCTATAAGGGGTCATCTGACAACTTCGACCCTATGGAGACTTTTATAGAGCTAAATGAGCTGAACATTTAAGCAAGCAACAGCTAATCTCTATGTGGAACAGTTTTCATTCTGTAGGCCAAAAACATGAAAAAACGCTATTTTTCAAGGGCCGAAACCCCTATAAGGGGTCATCTGACAACTTTGACCCTATGGAAAATTTTGTAGAGCTAAATGAGCTGAACATTTAAGCAAGCAACAGCTAATCTCTATCTGCAATAGTTTTCATTCTGTAGGACAAAAACATGAAAAAACGCTATTTTTCAAGGGCCATAACCCCTATAAGGGGTTATCTGACAACTTCGACCTTATGGAGACTTTTGTAGAGCTTAATGAGCTAAACATTTAAGCAAGCAACAGCTAATCTCTATCTGCAATAGTTTTCATTCTGTAGGCCAAAAACATGAAAAATGGCTATTTTTCACCTTTAAGGGGTCGTAACCCCTAAAAGAGGTCATCTGACAACTTCGACCATATAGAGACTTTTGTAGAGTTAAATGAGCTGAACATTTAAGCAAGCAACAGCTGATCTCTATCTGCAATAGTTTTCATTCTGTAGGCCAAAAACATGAAAAAATGCTATTTTTCACCTTCAAGGGGCCGTAACCCCTATAAGGGGTCATCTGACAACTTTGACCAAATGGAGACTTTTGTAGAGCTTTTGATGCTGAATCAGTAGCATGGCCTCAGATTTCCTCTATCTCTTATACTTTTTGATTTATAAGCCAAAAACAGTAGTCTGACCCCCCTAGTCTATTTTTAGTAACGGCGGCCATGTTTTTTAACGGATCAAAAATCAAAACACAAGTTTGGTGCAGGACACCCTAAGGATCATTCATACCAAGTTTCATTAAATTCTGTTCGGTAGTTTCAGAGGAGAAGATTTTTGAAAAATTGTTAACAGACGACGACGACGACAGACGACGACGACGACGGACGCCAAGTGATGGTAATAGCTCACATGGACCTTCGGTCCAGGTGAGCTAAAAAACTGAAACCACTGTATGTATAAACTTTTCAAGAAAATTTGGGTTTGAACGGATTAATTTGTCGTTATCTCGGATATGGCGGAAACGAACGGACAAACACCAAACCGAACGGAGGATATAATGACTGTGTGACAGGTTATAAAAAATGCAGATATCTAACATCTACAGAATCGGGCTTTTTATTTTCATTTTTTTCAAAAAGAGGGGAGGTTTTTTATTGCTACTTAAAAGGGACTGAAAACCCACACAGTTGGCACTACTTTAAAAGTCAACGATCTACTCGTTTTAGAAATGCTCGGAGACAGTTTAATAGCAGTAGAACGACAATGGAACATACGATGAAATGTCTTTTTATAGAATGGAAATAGATGTCATTTTATTAAACGGCGTTCCTTATTTTATGTAAAACATCGCTTTTCTAAAACACAACTTTCTCCGAATCACTTTTCCATTAACTTCTAACGGAAGATGCGGTCTTGATATTCTTAAACATTCCTGTTAGCGGCGGACGTGTAGTTTTTTACGTTCTTTCATTTCATCGACGATTTAGCGTAAATTTCGATTGTAACGTCAAAAATACGTTCCGAAACGTCCCAAATATTTTTTCAACCGCAATGCGCATAACGTTGCGCGTTGTAAAAGGGATGAGCCACCTTAAGCAAGCAACAGCTATTCTCTATCTGCATTAGTTTTCATTCTGTAGGCCAAAAACATGAAAAAATGCTATTTTTCACCTTTAAGGGGCCGTAACCCCTATAAGGGGTCATCTGACAACTTTGACCAAATGGAGACTTTTGTAGAGCTTTTGATGCTGAATCAGTAGCGTGGCCTCAGATTTCCTCTATCTCTTATACTTTTTGATTAACAAGCCAAAAACAGTAGTCTGACCCCCCTGGTCTATTTTTAGTAACGGTGGCCATGTTTTTTGGCAGATCAAAAATCGAAACACAAGTTTGGTGCAGGACACCCTAAGGATCATTCATACCAAGTTTCATTAAATTCTGTTCAGTAGTTTCAGAGGAGAAGATTTTTGAAAATTGTTAACAGACGACGACGGACGCCAAGTGATGGCAATAGCTCACATGGACCTTCGGTCCAGGTGAGCTAAAAATGTGGAAAATACCATAGACTGCCTAGCCTAAAGATGCTACAGGTCCTTGCATGCAGGGACAAGGAGACACTGCCACAGTGAAAACTGAGTTAGAAGACTAAAATGTGTTTGCCCAGGCCAATGGCAATGCCAGCTTTAGGCTGCCATTACTTTTCAAAAATAAATATTATGGATCTGACATTGATTTGCAAAACAAGTGCGTGTGATCAAGAATTTGACAGAATTTGGAACTAGTTACATGTTGTGATTTGTCATTTTGTGTCAAAAATCAGAAAAGGTTGTTGTTTTTTTTTCCCTCACTATCACTGATTTTACCTTTCCAATTTTTCTGGCGGCTTGACTGGTTCTGTAGATCGTCCCGTATTTAATGAGCTTGTAGTCGACATTATTTTTTGTTTTACTAAAACAATTAAATAAGACTACAATGCAAATACTACATTTTTATGTATTTTGAGAACCAACGGAAGCACTAGTCCGCCATATTGTTTTTGAGTTGCCATGCAGGTGCGCGTTAAAATTCAATTTATCGAACCGATTTACGAAACGAAACAAAGGTCTCATACGATGAAAAATCCTTTTTAATATCTTTCTTTAATTATTTTTATAATTTTGAATAATTCAACCATAGATACATTAAATTTTAGTCATATAAAAGTAAACAGATACAATATAGGATGCACAAAAAGGGGCGGGGGGGGGGGGGGTGACTGACATGATTAATGAGATTATTTTGATATAGGGTGATAGGTCATTTTTGCCCGTTTGCTTCTATACCAGCTGTATTGTTTCACCACTACTACTACACCCCTCATAATTCTTAATAATTTAGGGCCTATTCTATATAACTCAGGCATACAACCTTGATAATGGTAATGGCTGAGATAATTAAATTTAGTTTTAATTTTCTCAGGTAATGGTAATAATCAGCTTGGTGGTGGGAGACTCAAATACAGATATTCAGATGAATGGTTATCCTATGAAGGATGAAAAGGGTCGGATGAAAAGAAGAGGAAAAGGAAAAAAAGGCATAGTTGTTAAACCTCATCGGTTACCCACGTTTAAAGAGGCAAACATCTTTTTTTTTTAGGGGCCTAAAATGGGATTAAAAGTAAAATATTTTTTTTATCTGAACTGTCTTTTTTCATTTTAGGTCTGAAAAGAAACCATTGCTCCGATGAAAGTCCACGGATTAAACAGAAGAAGGCAAGACGACCTGACCTTATACCCACAAGAAAAGGCTAAACAGACAGACGGACATTCTTCCAATCTGATCATAGTTAAGCCCATAGGTGGATCCAGGGGGGGGGGGGCGGGCCCCTCTTTTGGAGGAAAAATTTGGTTGAATACATAGGAAATCAATGAAGCGGGTCCCCTCTTAGGCGAGTCAGTGGGCCCCCTCTTTTCAGAATCTCTGGATCCACCTCTGAAGCCAACCCATGTCTTGATTCCATCTTGACGCGACATTTCTTTGAACTGAACTGAATGGGTTTTTATAGTCGTGACTATAGGTTAGATAGCCTCTACAGCGACTTTTAAAAGACTTGCTATGTGCCATGTATCGTCCAGCCCATGACACCTCACTTCCAGTGATAGCTGCGACATTTCATTGCAACTAAGGGACATTACATAGAACAAACAACCTTGAAATAACCCATAGACTTTTTTAAGCCCACAAGATCAGTGGCAGCTAGGTCAGTCTCAAAGCCATGTACGTTTTCCACAAGGCAATATTCTAAGTCCCCTGTTGTTTTTGTTCTTTATGAATAAATGAATACAGAGGAGGGAGTCAACAATCCACCTTAACCAATGATTGTGTTCACTGTTCCTCACAATTGCAATGAAAGACGTGCAATAGAAAGACGTTGATGAATATCACCGAAACGAAAACACGAGTGTGAATGACGCCGCCGCCGCCACCTTTGCCTCCGTTGCCACCATTTCTTCAGCCACCACCGCCGCCACAATTTCCACCACGCCCACCATTGTCTCCACGACCACCGCCTTCACCATCACCAGCATTGCCACCATAACCACCACGACCCCCCGCGTCTTCTCATTGCAAGATTATGGTATCGATATCTTCGAAAAGAATGTCCAAAAACGTCTATATGTGTCATTCCTCGAACGACAGGACCTCCTCAACCCCCGCTGCAGTTTCAAGCCCGATGTTCAACTGTCTTATCTACCATTTTGGATTTCCATTTCGGCATTTTTTGTTAATTGTTACTTATGGTCTTCATATTCATATAGTTTTTGGCATTTTCAAAGTTTGGATAGAGCGTCTCTGTTGAGTCTTGAATAGACGAAACGCATAGCAAAATTTTATGTCTGGAACTTTAAAATTTTGATTTTCAACAACAAATGGAGCATGGACATCATTAGTATCGTCTATGGGCATATACAAGAGGCAATAATTGAAGCAAAATACTTGCCGATAAATCTGCTGAAAAACTTGAAACATCATTTCTATTAGTTAACTTAGAAGGGATTTTTTCCGCTGCATTCCTATCGAGGAACCATTAGCCGGCATGTTCGTCATACATGTAGTTTGTTGGCAATGTATATCTTTTGTTGTAATGTTTTGGTTTTGTAATGATGATAGTTATATTATAATGTTATGTTGTTCGCTTTCCAAGAAACCGACTTGTATGCTAATGTAAACTTGAGGTGTGAGGGTCTAGCAGACGAACGAACAGACCGAAAACTGTGCTATCAATTTTTGTTTGCGGGACATAAAGAAAGATGCGTGCTTTTATAGAACAACTTGTTTCAAATTTCCATTTCTCCTTGACCAAAAGCTGCCAATTGTCTTGGATGTTTTTATGGGGTTTATGATGAGATGCACTTTCAACGTCTTAGGTCAGATAGAACTATAAGAATAAGAATGCTTTATCATCGGATAATCGATATTATATATAACCTATCAACAGTTCGAGACTCAGTAAAAAAACTGACAGTCGAAAGAAAAAAACGTAATGTTGAAACAACATGGACAAAGGCTAATAAGACTATATTATATTGTGCAATGGATATCACTTTACAACTTCTATTATTGGCATATACATGTATGTTAAAAAAATCGCATAAACAACCTTTAAACCGTATAATTCAGTCATACATATCTTACTGTTTAATAAAAAAAAGTTACAGATTATTACGATCAAAATGTCTTAATCTATCATATCCGCCATGTCGACCAAAGTATCTACCACCACCGCCATTTCTTCCGCCTCCACCACCGCCATTTCTACCGCCTCCGCCACCATTTCTACCGCCTCCACTCCCACCACCCAAATATCCACCGCGGCCACCATTACCTCCGTGGCCACCATTTCCTCCACCACCGCCGCCTCCACCGTTGCCACCACGCCCACCATTGCCACCGCGGCCACCACCACCACCATTACCACCGTGACCGCCATTTCCACCATTACCGCCACGACCCCCTCCACGTCTTCTTAGCGCCAGATTATGGTATCGATATCTTCGAAAAGAATGTCCAAAACGTCTATGTCCCATTCCTCCAACGACAAGACCTCCTCGACCCCCACTGCCAGCCCGTCCTCCAAGGCCATGACCGGCACCAGCCCCGGGCTGTCCATCTTCCCCGTCCTCTCCGTCTAATCCACGATTTCGACCTCCTCTATCGCCACTACCAGCCCGTCCTCCATGACCATGGCCGGCACCAATCCCGGGCCTTCCGTCTTCCCCGTCATCTCCGTCTAAACCACTTTGACCAAGCTCTCCTCTTCCCCTGCTTCCCGGCCGTCCACCTAGACCGTCTTGTCCGTATAAATCACGCTCACTCCGGGTATCTAGAAACTGAATTCTTCTTTGAGATTTGGGATGAACTCTAGAAACTACAATTCCTTGTGTGTTGCCTGAAAAAAACACGCACATATCAAGACAGACTCTTTTGACATTATACTTAAGGGTTAAGTTGTTAAACCCTTAAACCCTGCATTATCTTATTGTTTCTCTAACAGTAATGTTGAACAACATAATCGTGATGCGACTTTCTTATGTACCCCCTAAACTTTATAAAATGAAATGGCAAATATCAGCACAGTTTACCAAAGTTGTCACCAATAACACAGGGCTCGAAATTTGGTCATTTTTCATCAAGTTCATCGACGCCCATGAACTTTATAACATCAATTAAGGTTGGTGGTATATTGGTTTACGCGTACAAACTATAGTTTGCTTATTATTGGTTATTGAAAAAGGAAGACACCTTAAAATTCCTAGAGAAAATAGACTATGTAATGTTTGTAATATAGTGGAAGATGAAGCTCATTTTATTTTAAATTGCAAGAAGAATGATACATTGAATTGAAGACGGAACTCTGAGTTTATCTAAATATGATTAAGATATAAAGTGAATCTGTCACTATTTTGATGATATTCGGGATAGCTTTATACCTTTATATTATAGATGCTTTATTTGTGTTTTTTAATATATTATGTTCATTTATGTCACAAACTTGTATGCATAAGTTTGATTGATTGATTGATTGATTGATTGATTGATTGACTATAATCTCAAGGTCCGTGTTTCGATCCTCGTCAGTGGACAATTTCAATTATAGCTAATCTCCTTGACTTCTTGTCCGTCGGAATTGAGGGACGAAAAAAAAGTTTCCTGTACTGGGAAAGCAATACCCAGCCAACGTACATAAAAAGACCCCTTTGTGGACTTCGATTTGGGTAGGCTTGATTGGTGCCGCTGCAAGTTAAGGCCATACTCACAATCTGCAAACTGGAGAGGGATACTGGCATTAGCTAACAGCTTGTATAAATAGATATTTACGTTTAAATTAAATGACAGAAATTCTAGCAATTAACCCATGGTTGTGAAACCTGTATTGTCAAGTTTTCAACAAAAAAAAGGCTTTGATTTCCAATCATTGTTGACGTTCATATATCTCCTATACTTGGAGACGCTTATAAATTTCCAATACATTTAATACAACAACTACCCCAACAGACCAAAAGAACAAACCAACTAACAAGAACACAAATACGTACCCGATCTTTCTCTCCGACGATCCGACGACAGATGGAAACCAGAAATGACGACACAGAATGAAATCGTACAAAGTACGACGACATTTAATAACGAAACAGTCTTCATTTTCCACTATTATAAAATCCCCATCCGTTAACACTTAACTTCTGTCTTATATTTACAACCTTTTGTTTATCGTCAAGTATATAGGAAATGTAAACCTACACCATAGTAAACACTTCAGACTGCTCGTACTCTTGTACAGGGTCAAGGTTCAATGTGTTTTTGCGATTTCATGCATCATAAGAGGTATTTGGAAAAAATAGCTTGCATATGCTATACTACAAGTCTTTTTGTTTTGTTTTATGCCCCATCTACGAAATTTTAGGTCGAAACTACCGAAAAATTGAATTAAAGATATAAGTTAATAGGTTCTACAGATTTTAGGAGGTCAGCTTCATATTTGGATTTATATCTCGAAATTGACACAATAGGAAGGCTTTGTACAAAGCTCTAAGACAAACGCGAAGACTTCAACTCCAAAAATCACATTTCCTATTTTGTGTAGCAACATTTCGTCTGTTCCACGAATGTTGTCAACACTCAAGAAATTTTACGGAAGACATCATGTGTTTACAGACAAATATAAGTTTTCTATCTTTCGGATGAGCCCAAATGTTGGTTTTGGCACAGAGGCTTAGTATTGTCGTCCTTTACCGGATTTTACCCACTGGCACACTATATCGAACGTGACGGGTATGGTATATAGCTAGCAGGAACTGCTTACTTTTCCGGAGTACCCGAGTTCACGATGCCGATTCCGGTTTAGTTGTATATTTGTGTTTTTTTTTATGGTTTTTGTTGTGGTGTTTTTATGTCTACCGATTTTGTCCTTGATTTTTTTTTGGATGAACAATATTTCAATCAATCAATCAATCAATCAATCAAAGTTTTATTTAAAGTCGATGCATATATAACAAAGTAACACAAGCTCTAATGAGCTTTTAAATCGACTATTTTTGATTGTCCCTTTGGTACACCTGTGCTTCTTTGATCTTAGTCTTAGGTTCCCCGGTTCGATATTTATAATATCGGTTTCATTGTTCCATTATCTTCATTATCATAAAGTATTTGGCTTTTTAAATATTTGGGGTACAGCGCCTCTGATGAGTCTTGAATAGACGAAACCTGCGTCAGGCATGTCAGGCGTAGCAAAATTGTTGGGAATCTTGTTGTAATTTTAATTTTGCACATGGACTATGTTGGATATTTCATACATTTGAATGTCTCATTTGAACTTATTTAGTTCTTGCTGTCTCAGACAATATTTTCTGTACCTAAACAATGACTAAATATACCCTAACAACATTTAAAATGCATGCTAAAGCTTAAACATCATTAGATAATGAATGATGAGAGCCGTTGGTGTAGTGGTAAACACGTCGGACTTGTGAAATAAATAATTATTTTCCAATAATTTCAAAATTATTTAAATCCGAAGGTTCTGCCTCTCCTAGAAATAGGTTGATCTTAGTCATAATTTGGCTTTCCCGTTCGATAGTTTTAGTTTTAATATTCAATGCTTTTCATAATCTGGATATAATATATGGTGTTGTCAATATTTTGGGTAGAGCGCATTTGATAAGTCGCAAAATTCATTGTCTCTTGTAATTTGTATTTCTAACATCTATGAAGGTTAGCACTGCTGGTGGAGTATTAACTCCCCAAGGTTAGCCCGCTCCGGCATCAACTTGAAGAAAACATCGCAGCTATAAATTATCCGTTTAAATTTCAAAATTGTCTAAACCTAAAGTTCTGCCTAATCCAGACATAGGTTGATCTTACTTACTTACTTACTTAGTCCTCTTCGTGCTAGGTAGCACATAAGGCCTTGACCGAGGACCGCCAACTCTGTCTGTCTGCTGCCATTCTCTGGACCATGCCCCACGTCCACCCTTCTTCCTTCATTTCTTTTTCTACAGACCTCCGCCATGTTTCCTTTGGTCTTCCTCTACTTCGTTTTCCAGGTGGTGTCCATCTCATTGCTACTTTGGGTATTTCTGAAGTCTCCATTCTGCACACATGGCAAGCATCTAAGGGAGGACAACCCCTACAGAAAACCACTGGTCCTCCGAGTCCAGGGGGTTATGCTCTGGGTTAGCAACCCTGACATGCAAAAACTAGTCGCTACAGAAACCGAAACCGAGGAATAGGTTGATCTTAGGCTAGCCATAATTTGGTTTTTCTCGTTCTATAGTTTTGGTCTTATTATTCAATGCCCTTCATAATCTGTATATAATATTTTGCGTTTTCAATAGTGGTGGTAGAGCGCATCTGATGAGTGGCAAAATTTAATGTCTGGAACTTTCTTGTAATTTGTATTTCTAACATCCGTGAAGGTTAGCAATGGTGCTCGAGGTTTGCCCTCTCCGGCATCAACACTTTTGTGTTGAAGAAAACATCGAGCTAAAAAAAAAATATCCGTTTTAATTTCAAACTCCAGACTATGTTGATCTTAGTCATAATTTGGTTTTCCCGTTCGACAGTTTTGGTTTTATTATTCAATACTCTTCATAATCTGGATATTATACTTGGCTTTTTCAATATTTTGGGTAGAGCGCCTCTGATGAGACTTGAGTAGACGAAATTCGGGTCAGGCGTAGAAAAAATTATTGTCGGGAACTTTGTTGTAATTTGTATTTAAACATGTCAACACAAACACAAAAAAGGGTCTATTGTCTTTTATAGAACAATCATTAGAACTGAGGAGAGAAGACCCTGGTTAGTCTAAGCTAGTTTATTGAATTGTTGTAACTTCTTTATATATGTTTATATGTTTAAATGTGTCATTGTATCGCCATGACTTGTAGCCTTGTGTTAAATTGAGTAATTAATACTTATACCAAGGTCCATGGTTGTGAAAATTTCACCAATTTTGTTCAGACTCTATAAAACTTTTGACGCAATATATTTCGGATGGGTCAAACAGGGAGAGAGCGTGATACTCCATGTATGTTAAAGACCCCATTGTAGAGCTCCAGAGAAGACACAGTGTATTGGCGCTTCAAATGCCACACTGGAGAGTGATTCATGTAGGCATCAAGCTTGTTTCCCATTTCAGGATTAAATAAGGTACCGACCATTAAACTTGAAAGGGGGGCTTGTTTTTTTCCTAAAAAATATTCTGAAAATTATTTTTGATGAAAAAATATTTTGGCAGCAGAGGAAAAAAAATATATTCTGAAGAAGGATTTCTGCCATATAAAATAATGATAAGAATGAAAAACATATTCTGAGCCCCCCCCTTCAGGTTAAATGGTCCGTCCCTAAGTAAGTTCTGTCAACTATTAATCAATGATATGACTTAAAAACATTCATTTTTATTTATCATAGAGAAAAGACTTAAACTTTGACTCTCCAACAAGTTTTACAAATTCATGATTATATGGTAAGAAAAAGTTTCTCAGTTTACTCATTGTAACATCAATTTTGGACGCATTAATGGTCGAAGATCCTTCGTTAACTTTTCCCGTTAGTTCTATTTTCAACTGTTCCATTTCGTCTCTAGACAATGAACCTTTATACAACAAAACAGAATTCAGTCTTATAATAAAGTTTGAAGCTTTATACTAAAAATCATTTCAAATAATTGAAATGCAATTAAAAAGCACTTCAAACAACTATTGTTTTCTTCTAGTCTTCTTATGCGGTATTGCATTTCGAGTGTGTAATTTGTGATGATATTTTTATCAGATTTTTGACGATTGGTTCCCCAACATTTCATATGTGCTGTCTTTATCAACGCTTGTTTGTATGTGTGTTGGTGTAAGGAGGAAAGTCTCTCTTTGACATCTTCAGGATTGGTTTTAAATGGTAAATGCTTTTCTTTTTTGTCAAGGGCAAATTACAAAATGTGTATATACAAATTCTAAAACATCTGGATCCGCCCATGGTCTAGCGCCTTATTATTTGGTGCGGAAAATAATTTTGTCAGCACTGTATAAAAATGGTCACTTCTGATTTTTTTTTGGACCAAGGATTCGTGACGGGTGTGCTATAGCAAACAGGAACTGCTTACTCTTCCGTAGCACCTGAGTTCACTCTTGTTTCGACTGGAGTTCGCGTTGTTGATTTATATTCAGTTATTTTGTGTTTCCATGTTTTACATGTTGTCTGTTTTTGTCCCGTTCTTGTTGGTGTTTACTGGTTTTGTCTCTGCCCTTTCGGACTTTTGACATTCGGATACCCCATTGGTGCCTCTGCCTCTTTGTGCGGAAAACTTTTCAAATGATAGAAAAAGAAATCATAAGTGCGTACATGTATATGCTCCTTTATGAGATATAGTACCTCAAAATTTGGCTGAAACGCGGATCGACTTCTCTAGACTTTACATAGCTTTAATATTGTGGTTTTGTTTAAAAATGAGAGTTTTGACCAAGATGTCTTTTGTGTGATTGCTGGTCAATTTTTATCTCGCCTGCGACAAATAGTCGCGGAAGCGAGACATAGGTCTTACTTTCCGGCGGCGGCGGCGGCGTCGTAAACTCTTTTGTAAGACTTTTGTGGAAAATGAATAACTTGAAAAGTATAATAGCTAGGCATCTGATATTGGGTTTTCAGACAGTTCGGGTTATGGTCTACACAACTGTCACCATCTCGTGTGACCCTAACCCCATTTTCACGCAACAGAGACTCTGTGACTTTTTTTTTCAGACCAAAAACCACTTTGTAAGACTTTTGTGGAAAATGAATTACTTAAAAAGTATAACAGCTAGGCATCTGATATTTGATATATAGACAGTTCAGGCTATGATCTACGCAACTGTCACCATGTCGTGTGACCCTGACCCCATTTTAACGCTCCAGCTGTGACTCTGTGAACTTTGATCTTTTTTTCAGACTGAAAATTTCTTTGTAAGACTTTTGTTGTGGAAAATGAATTTCTTTAAAAGTGTAATAGCTAGGCATCTGATATATGGTATACTGACAGTAAAGGTTTTTGTCTACGCAACTGTTACCATGCCTTGTGACCCTGACCCCATTTTCATGCTTCAGTGACTCTGTGAACTTTTGGTTTTTTTCGAACTGTAAACTTTTTTTGTAAGACTTTTATTTGTGGAAAATGAATTTTTGAAAAGTTTAATAGCTAGACATCTGATATTTAGGACATTGACGAACTAAATTAGGGGTTTTGTGTCTGTCACAATGTCATTTGACCTTGACCTCATTTTTACACTAAATGACTGTTGATATTGTTTTTTTTTGTGTTCAGTCTTTTATGTTATTAAGTCTGTTTCTCATTGACTATGATATCTAGAATCATTTTAGTTGGTCCACAGGGAAATGTCAAGAATTAATGAATGTACACTTAAATAACTAGGTATTCCGATGGTGCCAGCAGGCGAGACATACTTGTGTTAACTCTTGTTAAGATTTCTGTCGGATTTTCATAATTATCAGGATTTTACCATTAAAGAAGACTGGAATAATTTTTTGCCCTATAACCCCCTTTTTTCTTTTTTAAACAGAATTTATTGAATTAAGAATTAAGTGCTTATATACTAAATTTCTTTATATTTTTACATCTTTTTTTCACTATGATAAATCTAATGCTAAACAAATGAAAAATTCAAAGAAAGCCTTTTCCCGCCAAACTTTGAACGCTCTTTCGAAACCTATGATTACTACTAGTTTGAATTTTTAAAGCTTATTATGCTATTAATAGTTACTATTACAAATACTTTTATAGATTAAGATACCTTTTTATTTTCAAGCTGAGCATCGAGCATCCTTAAAACTTAATCGGTGAAATCTAAAAGGGGGGGGGGGTCAGTTTGCAAAAATATTTCTTTAGCATATAAATAGGATAAGATTTTAGCATTTTGAACAACGATACGTCAGAGTAACCAACTTTAGTTTTCTTTTTTGTAATACACTTACGTAAAGTTAGAAATCTAAACAATTTGTTCAGTTCAGATTGTTTATTTTGCTGGTAGTCTTCTAAATCAATGATATAGATCTGTTCTCTAGGAAATACTCGTAGCCATTCTTTTAAGTAGAAAGAATAAACACTCGGTCTGATGCTGTTTTTCTGCAAAGAATTAGAATTTTTATATACAGAAAACATTGCTGCCAAACCGATTTTTACAAGTTTTCGGCCTTAAACTCATATTAATTAATCGTTGGCAAAGTAAAGTAAACAAATAGATCCATGAAAAGTTACAGAAAAGTTCATATTTGGTTGATTAAAACAGGATTTTTTTTGCACAGTCACCATAATTACAGAACGCTGTTAAATTGGATTTTTTTTTTATAAACTTTTCCTTTAACTCGATGGACTATAACAGAAAATCAGATGGATATTTCTTTGAATTTGTGTCTGACACAGATTTTGTCTGAAAAAGGTAAAAAAACGTCATGTTAATTGCCCTGATAAATCTTGCTTTCACTTGACCAAGTCGCCAAGAGGTCCGTTGAGAGTAAAGTCCCAAAAACATTGTAAAATCAAATATGTGACTTTTTGACAAAAAAATAATTTCTAATAAAAAGCAAAACAAAAATTGTCTAGAAAAATAGGGCATCTAATGAGACATTAAATGATACCTTGCCACAATATTCATCAAAAGTTAAATATATTTGTATACTTCATCTATATAAAGACAGAAAAGAAATGAGTTATCTTTCTTACACCAGAAAATTTCATCATTTTCAAATCTTATTTGTAAACTCACACAAATCAGAAAGCCAACAAAAGTGGCATTTGATCCATGGATCGGTACTGACTGAAAGCGGTGATCAGTGACAATTTCAAAGATATACAGATATCACAACTGTCTGAAGACAGTAAAATGGGGCACACACACGCACAAAAAAACAAACAAAAACAATGCCAAACACCCCCCATAAAAACAGCAACGACAAAAGGGCGCGAGTTTTAACAAGAAAAGGACCAGTGTTATGATTTACTATTACCTACCATTTTCCCAATTGTCTTTTTGCTTTGTATAAAAAACACTGATAAACCGTTATATCTTTTTCTTGAAATTTCTTCAGATTTTCAGCGTAAACGATTTTCAGTACCACCCACTCCCGCTGTGAAGACGACACATGCATACTTATATTATTTACATGTAAAGCCTTCATATCCATATCACGATAAATCGATGAATCAGTAAGACCCATGCAGAAGTGAAGGGTGTTGCTTTGTAAACATGTCTGTATCTCGTTTAATTCCATATCAATTTGAGCATTAAACTCATCTTCTGTGCCATTTCCACGACGAAAAAAGAAGAAATGAGATCTAGTTCTGTAAAACATAAAAATTATAAGATTTATTTCTGTTTTTTTCATCCTTAATTTGCAATACTTCGTAATAGATATACATACAGTACACTCAGACAGGATTGATTCTCATACTCTGATTTCGGAGGGAAATTTTTAATGACTCCAGGAAACTCCAAGAAAAGCCATAAAAATCTAGAAGGGTTTTAGGAGTACTCCCTCCAAAGGGTCATAAATTACTCCGAGCTTTGAGTTTTTTATTGCCTTGAAAACCTTTTGAAATAGCACCTATTTCCTGTCTTTCTTGTCAGGTGAAAATGATTATAATACACAAGGTAATAAACAACTCCGAAAAAGGTAATAAATTTCTCCCAGGCGGGAGAAATTCCTTGGAGAATTTTAAGAGTTTACTCTGTGAAACTCTGTGAATCACTGGACACTGAAATCAGAGTATGAGAATCAATCCTCTCTGAGTGTACTGTACTTCCTTACCAATGGCATTGTTTGCACAGTAGCTGTTGTTTTTGTTTTCAGTTCATTTGAATGGATAAGCATTATAGGATAGGATAGTTACCGAATGTGTGTGTGTGTGTGTGTGTTTGTGCATTCAATTTTATTTCGACGCGCCTGGGTCACACAGGGCGGTCAGTTTTAATTAGAACTGGAGTATCCGAGTACCAGGGGAAAACAACCGATCATGGGCAGATTCCTGATAAACCCATACCATTCAGGTGTTAAAGTCGCGTATTGGTAAATAACAAACTGGCATACGATTCAACAACCTAAAGAGGTAATTTGCAAATGATCAAAATTGTGGTATTAACACTAGCGTCATAGACCAAGCACTCCCACCAAGTCGCAACCATCACATGTCTTAGGAAGTAGCCATTTGATTTTTAGGGGGGCTATAGATAATTTCTTCGGCCTGATCTTTTTTCGGAAAAGGTGCTGCCTAGATTTTTTCAAGTTGCACACGGTAGTGATCACAAATCATTTTATTTTCATGATAGTGTTAAAGCTACTATAAATTTACCAAAAATACTATCCTCCCTTTTTAATTCAAAACATTGTCCTGTCTTTTTATTTCTTGATTTTTGCCATCCTGCTTATTTATTTCAAATTTTACCATAGCCCCCCCCCCCCCAGTGAAAATTAAATGGTCGTTCCTTATAATAATGTCTAATGTCTATAATAGTATTTACAAAACGCCCCGTGAAATTACCTTTCTGCAGGTTCACGAAATACCAGAATTATTTTGACATCGGGAACCAGATGATGTATTAGATCTGGAATAACGTATCTAGGAAAAGTCAAATTTTGATTCTGCGGATAATTGACCCAGTTGAAGAACCGCCAAAAATATCCTGGAGTAGCTTCCCCTGAAAGTAAGCCTGAATGTAAACCATTTAAGAATTAACCGTAATATTTTTTGATTTATTGACCATAAACTATTTTTTTCATGGTGCACATAGAATAATCCGCTAAAATTGAAGACCATTGTCTTCAATTTTTTCAGTGTGTTGTTGCCTTGTTTGTCTTTTGACCTTGGGTATTCAATTTATCTTCTAAGTTCTGTAGATTTTTTTATCACTTTTATTTTGCATAATATCAATCATGATAAAGTGAATTGATATACACATATCAGAAAAGCTTACCAGTTATTGTAGAGTCAATGCTACCATCTGCTACAATTCTACGAACGATCGGCGAAAAACATTCGACGTAGTCATCTACACTGATGAATTTTTTGGTCCTTTTTGGATCTGGAATCATATAAAGAACTAATGTTACACGATATTTTTTTTACATCAGTCTACAGATGTTTTCAGCTAGCTTTCAGTAACTGCGGGTGTTCTCAAGATAGTTTCTTAACGTCTCATTTTTTTGGTAGTTCTTGTCAAAGGTTCTCTCTTGTTTAATTGAACTCTTCCATTTGAATTTTATTGTGTGGTATTATGTGCTATGTTCCAGATTAACAATATGGGTATGTGTGTGTGTTGGGCTTTAACGCCCTTTATCGACGCACCTGGACCATGTAGGGTGGTCAGTTTTAATGGTATTTACCAGAAGAAACCATCGACCTTGGGCGGGTAACTGACATACCCAATCACATACAGGTGGGGAAGTCTCTTTTTTGTAAATTACAAACGAGACTTGAACATCAGCTGAGAGGTGATCGGCTAGTGATCAATAGAGTGGTATTTAAACCAGCGCCTGAGACCAGTCGGCCACCCAGGGAAACAATTTGGAAAAGCCACTGGTACACACAGTCTCTTGAAAGACATGATTTCCTGGACAAGCCTTGTTAATACCAAAATCTGTAGTGTCGAGTTCAAGTTTTATTTCAGTACTTTATCTTTAAGGTGGCTTGGTCGATTCAGAAGTGTCCAGTGTATTAACTCTTGATTCTAATGGCACCGATCTTGAATTTACATGATTTACTGTAAGAAGAATGTTCTGAATATATACTGAAGGCCTTAAAACTCTGGACACTGAAAGTCTAGTACAACTAGTTGTTGTCAAATACAGATGGGTGCACACATAACCTGTGCGAAAGTTACTAGTTAGATAAAGTTAACTTTGTAACTGCTTTCTGTGTCTGATCATGTCTGCTATACTCATGATTGGCCAAAACAGACTCGAGACAGCTTTTTTATGACTGATAATAACCAGTCTCAGAGTCGTGACTGCTTTAACCATACCAATCGTTTAACAGGTCTGCTCAAACCAGACTCAGTTAAAAAAAAACGACCGTTCAATTTGTATATAAAATCTTATAACAATAAAAAGTAATTACGACGACAGTTTAGGTCGAAGAACATGAACTTTGTTCTGTGAAAGCATTAACAGTCAGTTAAATATAAAGCAGACTTATAATTAAGTTTATTTGACCAGACCTGTCTTAAGAACGCAACTGCTTTGAAAACGCATACATGGAATCATGACTGCTTTGCAAGTTAACTTGGAACCAGTCGTGCGTCTGCTCAACGCAGTCACATGACCAGTCACATGGTAAGTTAACTTTATGTCTGCTTTTCAAGTTAACTTACCATATACCGGTTAGTGTGCACCCTTCTGTAGAGTTTGGCCGTTCCAGTAGTGAAATGTTCTTGTGATGTTAAAGTTGGCCGGCCCAAAAAACTTTGTTTAACTTCACCACATTTTATCTCTGGCTGTCCTAAGCCAGGAATTTTTGTCGAACCTTTTTCTTGTCTCTGCCCTCTTTATGTTTATTGTTCTATGTCTAGAAATGGGTCTTTCACTTATAATTTTGGATTGATATTTAATGTTTGGCCAATGCAAGACGGAGAGCAATGACTGCTGGTCACGTTACAGACTGCTAACCGTCTTCACTGTGGACTTAAATGATTATTGCTTGTTTACCCGGTATGTAGATTGTGACGCGTGCACTTATTGCCACATCTCATTATCGGCTACCAATAAACCCTATACGAAACACTGGCAATACCTAACCAGATAGTCAGGCTATAAACACACACTCAGAGAGATGTATCTATATCAATCATTTGAAAAATATATATGCATGCATATATCAATGGCAAGGCCGTAAATTACATAGAGGCAGAGGAGGCAGCTGCCTCCTCAGTTTTCAAAAAAAAAAAAAAAAAAAAAAAAAAAACATTTCGAAAAGAAAAATGGAAGATTGTTTCATGTCTTCACTTCATGTTTGAATTAGTCTTTCAATAAAATCGGGTTGATTGATCTGTTGTAATATTTATAAATAAACTTGAAAAAGCTTTCATACCTCATATAATAGCAGAAAGCTGTGATTGTTATTAAAACGTTAAGGAGGATTTACCGTGAAACCGTTCATTAGTGATAAGATTTTGGGCTCTGTCTTTTTTCCCCTAGTTAATAATTCTGGTCAAATTGGTAATTTCTCTCCCAGTCTACCGGCATGACCTCCCTCTCAAGTTTGTAAATGAATGACCATATAGTTTAAGTGTTAAAGTGGCGACTGTTAGATAAAAATCCTTTTCTATATCTTCATACAAATATCGTAGTTTCGGATACTGTAATAAACTGTCAGATTGTCACTGCCGCATTCCTTTGTTAGTCTATTTCTTTTACTGACTATATTGGTAGATTCAGTTTCTGTTTTATTCTGATGTCATTTTTAGCTATGTTGTTTTCGGTCTTATTATTAAGATGGTCGATTTTAAATCACAACAGATCTTCTCTCATGTTTGTCAGTCTATTCATTTCGGATGTTCAAAAGGGCAATGAAAAACTGTCCAAACAAGCTCTTATGAATGAACTTAGCACCACCGGATGGTGGGTCTTGTTTTGTCCTGTTTTGAACAGCTTAGTTTTTAGTTTCCTTCTCGTTTGTATGTTTGAAATAATAAATGCTCGATGTTCATGACTTTTGCAATAATGTAAAACTTAGGAAAAGTGTATAAAGTGGATAGCATTCAGCGCCTTTTCGTTTATCTTTTTTTATAACTAGTTATCTATAAATTAACATTGAAAATGGTATCAGGATTTGCAAGAAAACTGGATTTGTTTTACTGAAAAGTCTATAGCTTCCAGACCCCCGCCTTCTAGTATTGCCTCCTCTTTCATCGGAGGCAATTTACGGCCTTGCAATGATGATTTTGTGACGATAAAGGCCCTGCCACACTATGAATAAAGGTAATAATAAAACCGAAAAATATATATGCATGCATATTATATAGAATACAACTTAGTTTAATGTGTCTTGGGGCAATTAGAATTCTACTATAGATTTTGTTCTTTTTGGCACATTGATAGACCTTAATGTATAGATAAAAAATTACAAATAAAAAGAGAGGGCCACCGTTCATTTAGTGCTATCAGCTTTCTAAAATAGCAAAGTTTCAATAATTTTATATATATAGGATGTATAGGGGGAAAGGCTATATATGCACCTAAAGAAGACTTCCTACTATAGAATTAGCTCAAATTCTGAAGGAAAGTCCCTTTTCAAAAGCTTTTCAATATTGTCTGAAAAAATATAAGGTCACCGTTCATTTTTCAAGATATTCACGAAAATTGAAAAATTTCCTATTCATTCTATATAAATTATTTCCCTTTGATTTAGTACGGGGAAATTCTAAAAATGATTAAAATGTCATGTTTTTTATTCCAATTGCTTGTAATTTGATAAAATGTATTATAACATAAAGTTTTTGTCTGCCAACTTCAATTAGTTTATCAATTTTATATAAAATTCCAATATGCGTAAAAAGATTCTCATTTTTACCGTCTCGAGCAACCTTAAGCATTCAAATACGTAGGTCAGATACAGTATCTATCAAGTATATTACGTGTATCACCAGCTACCCCAGAGTCACTCAAAAAACGTTAGAGTTTTATCAACAAAAGTAATGCAATAAATGCAAGTAGCGGGTTATTTCCGCGGAGGTAAATTTTCGCAGTTTTTGTCTGAAAGGGTATGTGAAAATTTTTGTGGGTTTTATTTTCGCGGTTTGTTGATGTGTTTGTTAATGATATACGTTAGAATGATATTTTCGCTGGATTTGTTTTCGCGATTAACATCGAAAATAAGCGAAAATTAAACCATCACAAAAATAACCCGCTATACGGTAATGGCATCTACCTTCAAAGTGGTGTACATCAAAGAAATGCATTTCTTTTTCGACGTTTATGGAACCTTTTGATAACACAGCATTCACAGCACTTTCAAAATCAGGATGCCTTTTTATTGATGCGAATACATCAGTGGTTCCGCATTTTGTCACACCGCCGATTATGAAATATGGAAGGCATTTCAATGATCGGTTGTCGTCATACCAACAAGGATTCTTAAATGTTGAATTGAATATAATTGGTTTCTACAAAATAAAAAAAAAGAATTTCCTGCATTTCAGGGAAGCGTGCGGAGATGGTCTTGATTTGTTGACGACTTTAGGGGCTTGTTTAGGGGGGGTACAGGGGTTGGGAAGGTAGGGGGGCATGGGTCACATGCCCCTCAACGATAAAAATGGCCCCTTCCAAATTTAAAATTTTATATAGATTGTTAAAGAATGGCCCCTTCAAATTTTGAATTATAACGAAAAAAGTGGTAAATGGTCCCTTTGTAAAAAATGCTTCCCAATCCCTGGGGGTACCAATATCCCATATCCCCATAAATTTTTCATCAAATATCCTGTATCCCAAAAAATGTTTTTCCAGTATCCCATATCCCTGTAAATAAAATTGACAAAAATATCCCATATCCCAATAAGTTTTGCCTCAAATATCCCGTATCCCACTAAGAAAATGTGTGGATATCCCATATCCCAATATACCCTAAACAAGCCTCACTTTAATTTTCAAATTATTAATTTCCCTAGAAAGCAACATATCTACCTCACCTGCTTACAGTGTTTATATTTCACAACTTATTCGGTATGCCTTGCACAAATTTTTCTGATGTTTTTATACGACACCGCTGTCTCCGTGACCGACTCTTAGAGTACTGTTCTTTTAAAACTTTTGGTTTTTTGACCTTCCAATGTTTTAATTCAAATGCTGCTGCTGAGAGGTTACCCCTTGAAATAACTAATTTACCTGTTTTTTTTTATACCAGTTTGGTATTTAAAGTTTGAATGCTTTATACTCTGTTTTGTTTTATATGTTAAAGTTAAACATTGTGTGGATCTTATTATACTTATTAGGAGTTTTATCGATTTCATTCGTTACTCACTTTACACAGTATATCTTCAGTTTCGACCTTATATCTCGTCGGACACAAATGTTTTTCAATTTCTGTAAAATGCCTGAAATTGAAATTAGCTGTGAATCACACACAAGCAATTACTCTAATGATACCAATGAAGTAGAGAAATTGCAAACTTGTTCTTGAATACTTCAAATTAAAAGAGAATGCAGTTTTTGGCTCTGTGAATTTAATATATCAAAAGTTCATTTGAACAAATTAAATTTATTCTCTTTTATAACTCTATTAATTGGCGTTTTCAAGTTAAGAGGACGAATGTAACGGATGCATTCACGATATTGCATGGATAAGCAAGCGATAGCTTTTATCTTTCAGAAATGGTTTTCATTCTATAAGCAAAACATGAAAATACACTATTTCCGATCTTTAAAGGCCAATAAATCTTATGAGAGGTCACTTAGCAAGTAAGGAATCTTTGACAAAGCTTTTGTTAGTACTTGTCTTTTTGATGGTTTCTGTTCCTTGTTTATGTAGGAGGTCTATCTTCGACTATTTTTGGACTACATTTGAATTATTTGCATTTATTTTGACGGCGAGCAGCGCCTACTGACCTCGTTGAAGGCTTCTGGCGGATTTCCAATGTGTTGTTTTTCTTAATCACCACATTTTAACATGTGAGCTGTGTCGCGTTTATTTTTTCCACATCTCATTATTTTTTATTTCAGGAAGCAACAACTTGCAATCATTTTGATTCTATAAGCCAAAACCAGGAAAAACACTTATTAAAAGTCGTGAATCCAGACGACAAGCTCACGATGAGGGAAAGCAGGCGACGAAGGCGCAGACGACGGAATGCAATTGCTCGGCAACAAAAGAACGCAATGCTCACGTTTTGTCGACAGGAAGGTAAGCAGCTCGATTTTAATTATTATAACTGAAAAAAAGTTTTGAAGTTTTTTTACTTTTAATCTTCAAAATACTTTTTTTGAGATAGAATTTGATTTCCAAATAATTGGTCAAGCATAGAAGGCTATAAGATTACTGTGACAATTTCTAGGCTTATAGACAAGAAAAAATCGATCTCTCCCCCGAAAAATACCTTCCACAGGTTCAAAAACAATCTCCGACCTAAAGGGTCAAGGGAGATTTTCAAGCATCATTTTGTTTAATCAACGACCTTTCTTGAAAATTCATTGAAAAAGATCTGCGAGCTCATTCAAACGTGCCTTAAAATTTACCTTGAAGCGTTTAAATAGTAATATTGCGGTCTGAGGAGAATCAGTACCCCACCGGAGCCCCATTTTTGTTGTCTTTATACATTTATGATTTTACTGTACTTACATGTACATACTCTTCATTTTAGAGTGCACAATCAAATTACATATAAGAACTGTTCCAAAAACAATTATAGTCAGCCAAAATATTCTCTTCATTTTCCTCCGTTCTCGGAAACCTAAAAAATATTTATACATGTATTAGATAAAGGTACATGTATATATGTTTTCAGAAATCTGGAGGCATTGGTTTTACATGTATATATCAATGATAAGTTTGTGATGCTAAAGGCCCTGTCACGGATCCAAGTAAAGGCACACCGGGCCCTTTCACATTTTTTATGATTAGTGCAAGAATAAAATGTTTTATTACGAATTGTAACACATATCGGCCGTGCATTCGGCGGACGTTTAAGACGATAAATCAAGAAAAACTTGATTAAATTTGGTATCATTTCTTTTTATGCCTAGTATATGAAAAAAATAACAAAAGTCTTACCGCAATGGCTAAGAAATTAACTCTGTATCTTCCTTCATACGCCAAATCTTATTAAGTCTTAAGTATATAAGTTATTTTACAATTATTCAGAGAATCAGATAATATAAAAATCGAATTCATTTTACAATTTAGCCTAATTAAGCAGCTGGCAAAAACCGTTTGAATCCCTGTACATACATTGTATGTGACAGCTTATTGTTTTTATCTGAACTAATCAGCGACAGTTTTGAAATCTACAATAAAAAGCCTTGGCACATATCGTTGTTTTGCGATTGGTCCAAAAGGCACTTGGAGCATGGATTTCATATATGACCCCCCTTTTTTCTAATACCCCTAACAAAATAATATTTAGATAAAATGATTTAATTAGTCTTTTCTTGTCATTTTAAAACATATTATGTCAAAATATTGCTGTTTTATACTATCCAAAATTTTTACCCACTGGTATAGGGTATTAGAAAAAAAAAGGGGGGGGTCATATATGAAATCCATGCCCCAAGTGCCTGTGATTGGTCCTAGATCAAAAATGTAATGCATAAACGATTCAAAACCACAATACGTGGAGAAACCACAATGGAAGACCATCGAATTTTCTATGTTGGAACCCGGCAAAGACAAAATACAAAACATCAAAGATTTTAAAATTACCCCGTTTCTATGGACACTTTGTTCTTCAGCAATTCTTTAGGTGAAATTTGCACTTGAATAGTTTTTTAACTTTAACCCTTTAAGTACCATTTTTTATAAGAACCATGCAAAAAGCGATTCATGGGTGGAAAACCTACACCACTTTATTTTTTTATATGTTACACCTACTTGCACCCTGATTCCTTATTTTGTACTCTTTTTCCAAACAAGCGTTGGTCCTGAGAGAAAAAATATATGTAGAATGCATTGGAAAATTGTAAGAAAGGGAGATAACTCTTAAAATTGTCAATAATTTCAATACAAACCATTGTAACAAAATGGCATGATTTCTTCCAGGACCAGACAGTTATGAGCAAATTGTTATTTATTTCTTATTTTGTATACTTTGAACTATCTTTTGTTAAAAATAAACCACTGTAGCCTTTTTATCGATGAATCACTTTTATTCAATTTTGCATGATTCTTAGGTGGAGTACTACTTAATTGGCTAAAAGAGGCATTTTTGTATGTGGATTATTTAAAAACATTTTACATCAAATTGGTCCTTTCGCCATTATGTAAGAATAATTTGCATTGGTCCTTTCTTCGTGATAAGTATTTCCTTAAATTGAAAATATGTTAGAATTAAATTTGAGACTAATGGGATGAATTTTCAATTACTACAAGTATAATTATAAGTCATTAAGACAAACACTTACTGTAAACATCTAACAATGGGCTGTTTCTTTTAATTTGTCTGAAGTTCGTAGTCCAAATTAGACACTAAGGTTAACCATAAGCAAAATAACAGGAAACAATGAGCGCTACATACTAAAAAAAAACTTAGGACAAACTACAAAGTACAAGTATAGTGTCACATCTCTTATATATAAAGACAATATGTAATAAAATACATAGGTAGCAAATATATTTCAGTAGAGAGGAGATACATTTGTTTGGAATAATGATTACTGCTACTTTCTTCCCCGTTTTTGTCTGTATGTTCATTGTGTTTTCTGTCGTCGCTTCAGGATTCGACCTCTCTCGTCGTCGTGGAAACAATCAGGGTATGTACAATGTATGAGCTTGAAGTTAAGGGTCCATCTATATATATTGGAACAGGCCAAGGATTTCTGTTTAACTTGACTCGTTACTCGAACTTTACTTTGCCATTGACTTTTGTTGATGTTAACGGTGACAGTTTCTACTATACAAGCGTATTTCTATGTGTATTGTTATGTAATCTTTTTATCAGGGGAGTGCCGGTATACCCTAAGAAATATCCATAGAATTTTTATACCTAAGCACCGTCTGGAAATGTTTTTTTTGACAAATGCATGTCCATCGGGAAACAGATGCTAACATACAAATGCCATTTTCGGTATCAACAGTAATTAATTTGCAAAAGTATTGATCTAATCTTTTCCAAAATATGTCAAAATAGCTTGTCAAATGGGTGTGGCTCGAGGGCCTCAATTTTACTGGAGACAGGAGTGGTCATAAAGGTAATATCAAAACTACCGAAACTTGAGGATTAATCTCAAATGTCCAAGAAAAAAGACAAAACAAGGAAGACACTGAGGAAATTAAAGACCGCAATGGCCATGATATGGTACAGGCATTTCAAAATAAATGGTCGGTTAAACCAGGTTTTATTACACCCAATATACCTCCTCTTCTATTGCGATCTGGGGTTCAAAACACAACACGGTTGTGAGACATAATAGGATTGCTTATTTTAGTTTTTGTGCTTTGTCTAGGAATATTGATAGGGGGAAGGTTGTGCCCAAAAAACTAGTTTAACCCCGCCACATATTACATGTGCCTGTCCTAAGCCAGGAATCTTTGACAAAGCCTTCGTTTGTACTTGTCTTTTTGGTGTTTTCTGTTCCTTGTTTAAGAAGGGGGTCTATCTGACTATTTCAGGGCTGGATTTGAATTATATGCATCTTATTTAGACCATGGGCCAATTGCAGAACCGCGAGCAGTGCCAAATGGCCTCGTTGAAGGCTGCTGGCGGTTGTCCATTGTGGTTTTTCTAAATTGCCGTTTAATTGTGGGCTGTGTCGCGTACACTTATTCCACATCTCTTTATTTTCTATTCATTACAAAAACCAGTCAAATACTTATTAAAACAATCACTAACCATTTAATTCATCTAACAAAGGAGCAAAGAGGCACCAATGGGACAATCGAGTGTCAAAAGTCCAAAGAGGCAACGACAGAACCATTAAACGACACAAAGAAACACAAAACATAAAAAAACACAAAATCAACCAATCAGAAATCAAAATGTAAAGAGAAATAACTCATACAGGTGCTCCGGAAGAGAAAGCAATTCCTGCTTGCTATAACACACTCGTCGTGCTTTCAATTGTCAATTCAGTGTGTCAAGTCCGGTAAAAATAAACAAAACAAAACAATATGACAAACCAACATATCCACTCATCTGAATTTTGATTTTTTATCACCACATGGAGGTTCTTGTCAGAATGGGAAGGACACAAAACCTTTGTCAGTTCCATGCCTTATACATGCATAGAGAAATCAGGTGTAAGCAGTATCTCAAAGAAATCTTTTTTGCCATTCAAAAAATTAACTTAAAATCGAGCTCTTGTATTGTCTTTACCAGGATTGAATATTGACGATTACATATTTTTTTTACAGACAATGGAGGGGAAAATACAGTTACAAGTACCAGTACATACCCAAACCTTTTGAACAGAATAAGATACTTTGACAGAAATGGCCGGCGTCGTGGTTCCATTAGTCAGGGTGGTGGTAACAGGCGAAGTAGTGAGCATGGTTTCGGTAGACGAGAAAGAGGGATATTAATCCCGCCGTATCTGGGACGCTTTCCTTGGCCTACATACAATTACAATTTGTAAATTACATGCGGGTTATGGTGAAATGGATGTTTTTGAAACTGTAAAGGAAACTGTGAAACGTTTTATTTGTAGTGTCTTTAAAAGATAAATATTATGGATTTTGTATATGGTTTATCCATATAAAAGTAATAAAATTTTCATGATGTTTTTTATGCTTTGTTCAATATTATAAGGATGGTGAGGATTGGGCCCAACGTACTCGTTTAACACACCCATATGCGAGGAATCTTTGTTAAAGCTTTGGTTGTCCCGGTCCTTTCTATGCTTATTGTTCTATTTCTAGAAATGGATCTTTCCATGACAATTAGGGATCCATTTTCCATTATCCACCAAAAAGCTTTTATTGTGCGACTTTTGACATCCATTTTTATATAAAATCCTATAGATCTTGAAATGTCCTTACAAAGGAACTGCGACCACAATAAAAATACGCCTTAAAATCGACCTAGCTAACATCCTTTTTTAACAGCGACATAAGACTTGAGGGGTACCGTTCGGGATTCACAAACTAATATGATTCATTTTGATACAGAGGAACCAATTTCTTCGCAAAATCAGGGAAATTGCACAGGTGCGTTTGTACATGAAATATAAAATCTGCAAACTTTTGAGGTTTATGAACCAATCAAGGAAAACATCATTCATTTATCACAGTTTTGTATTATTAACATGTACAGTAAATAAATTGCTTAAATGAGTACTCTGCAGATATAGGATATAACCTTAGAACCCGTTTTCAGTATTACCCACCACGGTGTAGATTGGAAACGTTTTCTAGGTCATTTTTTCCATCCACTTTACGATGTTGGAACACATTGAGCCCCGATGTCACATCTATACTCTCTCAAAAAAGAAACGCAACATATACAGATACTTAAAATACTATTGAAATAAAAACTAATGAATTTCAACTAAAAATTGCCGTACGAATGTGAAATTTTGCAGAATCATTAAGAAATGGATAATCTTACGTGTGATATAAACAAAATTCAAATTTACCAGCCAACAAAGGCGCAGCGCAAACTGAAGGTATACCGACTAAATGATAAAATCACGACTTCACTTGTGTTCTCTCTGTTTCTAAAAAAACGCTGCATACGATCTTCTGGCCCCCATTTTCACACATATTGAAGCCTTTGCTCCCATACCCCACGTTTTTAAAAACATCGGGTGGCGCTAGCGCTTGCGCTTATCCAACTTTGAAAAATCATAGAAATTGATAGTCTTCTCCAACATCCTCTAATTCTGGTAACCGATATGTGAAACGGTCACTTTTTTGGTTCCATAACCATGCGAAAATCTTCTTTTCTTTGATACCATCATTATCATAACGATAATCCCGTCTAAAGTGGTTAAAATCAGGCTCAACCTGAGGCGTGAATTTCCCCTGCACACGACATATCGGTTGAAGGAGTTTTGAACAAGGGAATTCTCCTTGGATTATTCATCCAGAATGATATCAGCACCAAAACATTGTCGTAAACTAAAATACCAATTTTTACAAAGAAAGCTTCTACTAAACATTCTAACAAATGGCAAACAATATAAGAAGGAAGGTTCAGAGATTTTGAAAAATTGGGTGGAGTGTAGTGCGTCACGAGTCAAGTGGGAACATGAGAATCCTTACCAATAACATAACAAACGTAAAACACAAGACATTTTTGCTTTTTAAAGACTTTCTGAAAATTTTGATCTTATGAAAAATCGTGCATCTACTGATTAAATCGGATCTGCGCATGCGCCAACGCCTAATTGTGCAATCAAAAACCACGGAAAGAAAGCACAAACTTTTGGGTGATGAGAATCAGATATTGAAATCTTGTGCGGAACGTTCTTTTGAATATGGGGGTGGCAGTTTGAGTACTGTCTTGCAAACAAACTGCATGACATAATTCTGATTGGCATGCGCACTCAATTTGTAGACATTTTATAAAAAAATTAGCAATTAAAGAAAAAGTGGTCTCTCTACAATTGCCAAGTCAAATTTCATAATGATATTTCAACAATTGATGATATAAAACTCGACTTTAGTATGCGATGTAATTTTAAAATTTTTGCATGTTGCGTTTCTTTTTTGAGTGAGTATATTAATTCAAATATTGGATTTAAACAAAGATTGAGGTCGGAGATCAATGGTACTGTTCCTAGTCATTATTTTATTGGTGGTCGAGATATTAATATTATTCATACAAAACTGAGACATAGATGTAGTTCCTTAAATGCTGATCTATACAGAGTAAATTTAGTCAATGACTCAAGTTGTCTGTGTGGATGGCCTTTGGAGGATGCAATTCATTACTTTTTGGAATGTCCGTTATATCTTAACTTTCGTGTGGAACTTATGAGAAATACTCAATTTGTAACTTTATTGATTAAAAATATTCTCTTTGGCAATGAAACGCTAAGCGATGAACAGAATAAAGTTCTTTTTCGAAACGTTCATAGCTACATCAAAAAGACAAAGCGTTTCAGCAATAATTAAAGAGTAGCAGTGTATTTCAAACTCCCCCTATTTTTTTCAGAAAATGTACCCATGCTCACTTACTTATATATCTTACTTTTATTTCTTCTTTTCTCTTTTGCTCTTTTGTATTTTTCGTTTTGTAGTATTTGTTTAAACTTAGTTATGATAAAGATAAAGATAAAGATAATTTTATTAAACTAATCACAGTGCCCAAGATTTGAGCAGAATAATCAAACAGTTATAACACAAAACAAGTTATGTGTGTAGTTAATAGTAATTGCTGTCATCTTGATTATCATTGTGTATATTATTATTGTTTGGAAAAGGCCTTGTAAGATGTGATAACTTATTGATTTTTATGGGGGAAGGCTATGGATATTTTCTTCGTCCTGCCTTTTTATTCTCGGAAAAATCTGAATCTGGATTTTTTTTATTTCTAATGCTTTTATAAAATTTTCAGCCAAAACCGCCATCCTGCCTTATTTAATTCAATGCACTGTCCTGTCTTTTTATTTTTGGATTTTTGTCATCCTGCCCTTTTATTTCAAATATCACCATAAGCCCCTATAAAAATCAAATGGTCGGTCCCCTTTCTAGGTAAATAACACACTTGAATGTAACAAAATAAATACAATTGAGGCTTGTTTAGGGTATATTGGGATATGGGATATTCACACATTTTCTTATTGGGATACGGGATATTTGAGGCAAAACTTATTGGGATATGGGATATTTTTGTCAATTTTATTTACAGGGATATGGGATACTGGAAAAACACTTTTTTGGATACAGGATATTTGATGAAAAAATTATGGGGATATGGGATATTGGTACCCCCCCTAAACAAGCCCCACAATTTGATATGAGGTTTTAAATCAGCTAGAAATTCTTCCACTGTTGTAGATTGTAAGATACTTAATTGGTACGTTCGGTAAGTCACTGCCTATGAAGGGAAGATACAAACGATCTCTTTCTACGTGTGGTTGTAAATGTTTTTTTTTAAACCACAAAATGAATTACATTTTTGTTTCACAATTTAACATGAGAAAACATGTTTACACCATTGTTGGAAATGAAATTTCTTTTAAATTCACACAGAAAAAACCGTGAATATTTAGGTATGCCTTCTAAAATAAAAAATTTTGACCAGAAAAAGTCATGGATACACACGTGCATGAATAGGGGGACCAAACTCCTCACAGTTCCAGTTCCCGTCCGTAACGGTCCGTACACAAATCACTACACCAGGCTTTCCGGGCTTCTTTTCAGTGACCTCTTTTTGACCCATACTCTCTAAATTACAAACCATGAAAAGTACTCACATATACAAAAATGCATTGCGCAACCACATTGTTTATAGTATAGCCTTAATACTTCTACTTTACTTCACTTTAAAATAGTGCGTACTCATTTAAACCGGTTTTACAACAAATTAAATTAATTCTTCTAAGAAAAAAATATAACAGAAAATTTGATGCTCTCATGGCTAACTATAGGAAAATTTTGACAATTAAAAAAAAAATTATCAAGAATCTTGTTGGCATTCATAGCCTGTAGCAGTCGGATAATCTTGACCTTATTGTCGGGAAGGATAAGCCTACTGCGAAAGAGTTTGCAGGGGGACATTTTAGGTCATATCTGTACCTCTCCTTTGCACGAATGGTTTCTGAAAATGAAATCTGTTACCAGTATTTTTTATGAATGGAATCACTTTATCAAATCTATCCATCCATTTTTACTGAACATCAACCATTTAATATTCAGTAACACTTTAGACTTAATAGCTGCATTTTTGACTTTTGTCAGGAAAGACGACATTTGGATAAAATTGATTTTGCACCGGCATGCACCGTTTTCTATGACTATAACATTCTGACAATAACCTTAATTTGTGTCAAATTTGTCATGATGTTTCATAAAAATCTTTGATTCACCCGATAAAAATAAAGGAAAAAAATGTTTTAAGAAACAAGAAAAAAATCATGAAAATATTTTTAAAAAATCAAACCAAAAGCATCTCTTAAAAAAATCCAATCAAAACATAACAATGCAACTATGCAAAGTGAATGTAATATATAATGATTTTCTCACTTAACTGCAATGATTTTTTTGCTCATTTTCGGTAAAGAAACTGTGACGTGACATCCAACGTAAGGTACAAATGTATTTGAATTTCTTTTTGAATAGCATTACCATAGTTGGAAAAAAAAACTTTTTGTATAATACTTAACCTATGTTATTTCAATAAATTAATCTCACTGGATCTTTTTTGTATTTTCATTTAGAAGGTACATTATCTAGACGTGAAATGGAACAGTTGAAAATAAGAAATTTGTAAAACTTATTGGGGAGTCCAAATTTAAATCTTACCTGTATGATAAATAAAACAAAATATTCTTTTAGACTTATAAATGATTTTTTCATCCTTCAATCACGTGTATGCTTTTTCGTGCGTTTGAAAAGTAGTTTGGCATATGAAGTCTATAAATTAAGTAAAGTCGTCCTATCCTTATCCGAGGCAACAAGAAACAAAGACCTCATATCAAACGGGATATTCTGCAACAAGCAGGAAATGCTTTCCCTTCCGAATCAAATGTTGTTACTTGTGTTTTATATTGTCTGTTAGCCATGCTGTGTTCGTGTTAACTGATTTCGTCTTTGCCCATTCGAATTCCGCATTGGTATATATATCTTTGTGCTTATTTTCTTGACCATATATATAACGCTACCAAGCAATAAAAAACCATATATTATGCAATAAGATTCAGCGTTTTACAAATTCATGTCTTGCTCGAGATCGCAGAAACATTTCATAGCCACCAAAGTACTCATGAAGAAACAAGGAAGAACCGTAAGGACATTGGAATGACTTTAATTAGAGAAGACAACTTTAGTAGGCACAGAAAACAGCATCACAACACAACAGAATCCGCCACGCACATACGCACTAAAATTCATCCAGCGATGGACTCACGTTGATATGAAAGGAAAACCAGGTGCTTACTAGTATGCAGGATAAACATTCTTTCGTGTTATTGGACCGTACACATATATCAATCAAGTCGCATTGAAATTAGACTAACAGTTCTTGATACACTGAAAGTTTATACTATATAGTTCACATCAGGTTTATGGTGTTTTAGTCGGAGGATTCGAGTCTAGACAGGTCCAGCTAGGTCTTTCACATTATGAAACAGACGTATGGCTATGATCGTGGACATGCCTTCATTGGTAATGGGGATCAATTTTGGTTTCGGGTCGGAACTCATATTACTGTAAAAGAATGTTTTGAAACAATAATATGTTCAAAAGACAGAATGCCTTACATCACAACACTGTAAATGAACTGAAACCTTAACGTAAACCTCATTTGGAACGAACAAGCCCGAATATAGTATGTTCCTCTTCTTTGTAGTTGGGGCATAAAACTACAAAGAGTATATGCTGAAACATCATACAAATAAAATTAATAGGAGCTAATTTAGGACTGGAGAATATAAAGCAACTAAAGAAAAGTAGATGAATTTATTTTTTAAAGACATTACAAAAGAACATTTCACGGCTTCCGCTATATTAGAAAAAAATCAAAGGCATGGCCTTGGACTTGGATGCTGTCGGAAGTCGCATAAAATGATGATATTGTCACCATGTAATCCTGTCACGGACCTGTGGTAGGTTGTGATGCACACTCTGGGTTCGTACCAGAGTCAATTCTCTGGATATACCAAAGTATCGGTTGTAGGGGGTAGCGTACTTAACTATGAGCCTTACTTGGACAACGCAATACTCTTTAACGGAAAGCCTTTGCTCTTTCCAGGGCCAAAGCTTCCCTCAAGAAAAGTACTCCTATTTAAGGAGCACTGGTCCAAGCGTTTATTGTACTATATGCGCATTGTCTCTACTAATTATCTTATAAAGAAAACTGCTTGAGCCTTGTCTCTATTTACTTTAACTAAAGGCCACTGCTTTAGCCTTGTCCTACTAATGATTCCTCTTTCAGGAACTCTTACTCTTATTCTTATTCAGAATATTATATACCTTTGCTTTGTCAGCTTTGACCAAGGCTTGTCTTCAGCTAATGTCTTTTTCAAGACTTACTCTAGACTGAATGTCACAGAACTATCTAATTTCTGATGATGATGGGTGTTTATAGTCGTGACTATAGGCTGTATAGCCTCTGCAGCGACTATGTTACCAATAATGGTAAATACTCGCTATGTGCCATGGGTCGTCCAGCCCATGACACACCACCGCCAGTGTTAGCGGCTCCATAGTATCCTTTGTTATCAATGGATGCAGGACCCGTCTTCCACCACGGGGAGGTACTGATCGGAATTCTGGAAGACATCTAATTTCTCTGACTGACTGGGGAGTTTAACGTCGTGACTATACCTATATATAGGTCTGCAGCGACGATGGTGTGCAGATGATGATGGGTATTTATAGTCGCGACTAGGGGAAAGCCCCTCTGCGTCGACTATTAAGACTCGCTATGTGCCATGGGTCGTCCAGCCCATGACACACCACCGCCAGTGTTAGCTGCTCCAGAGTATCCTTTGTTATCGCTGGAGCAGGGTCCGTCTTCCACCACGGGGAGGTACTGGTCGGAATTCTGGAAGACTCTCTAATTTCTGACTGACTGACTGGGGAGTTTAACGTCGTGACTAACGTCTCTAATTTCTGACTGACTGACTGACTGGGGAGTTTAACGTCGTGACTATACCTATATATAGGTCTGCAGCGACGTAATAGTCTAATTTCTCACAATGCATCCGCTTTTATACCCCAATTTGGACCATACTATTTCAACCTGTTTTACCCTGGATGATTCCAAAAGTCTACGTCTTGTATGCGTTTACTTAAGTGACAGTTTCGAAGTCAAGTCAAGTCAAGTAAACTTTATTAAAAGTCGGTACATTTACAAACAATAAACATAAGCTCTATTGAGCTTTTAAAACCGACATACATTATACATATATATATAAACACAAAAGCACATAAATACAGAAACAGACATACACAGACTTGCAGGCTAAACTAAAGCAAAAAAAAAACCATGCAGATACAATTAAAATAAAGCACAAAGGACAGCACATAAAAGCATGTAAATCATATAAAAGCATAGCTATTAGCCTGGACATGTAGCATTAAAATTGCTAGCAAGCAGATGTTAAAACACAGAAAAACAAAACAAAAAATAAATAGATACATGCAAGCTAATCAGTAAAATACAAATATTGCAAATTGAAAATTACACTATCTGAGGTAATACCAGTCGTAGTGGAAAATTAATGACAGAATGAACAAGAACACCCACTTCCCTCCCATTTACTTATCATATTTTTGAAAAGATCTAAATTAGTTCCCTCCCGCAGATCATTTGGCAGTTCATTCCACATTTTTGCTGCCCCATACCTCAAAGAGTGTAAACCATACCTAGTACTGTTGACTCTAGGGATGTCAGCTGTGTTTGTATACCTAAAAGAATAATGTTGGTCTTTAACTGTAATTAAATCATGTTTCCTATTGCCCTTTTTCTTCGTTGAAAAAATATAGGTAACTTTTTGGGACTGTCTTCAGATTTTAAGTGTTAACGATAGCTGGTAATGACCCGTGCGCTAACGCATATAAAGATAAAGTCTATTTTGTAGAATGTTTCATTATGACAAGTGACTTTCAGACCTGTTGGACTTCTAGTTACTGTTTGGGACTGGGTCCAGATGAAAATTTACGTGAAATTTTCATGTAGCTTTTCCCAGAAACAGTACATGAGAACGATTTCAAACTTTGTAAAGTGGTTCAGTATAACGAACTGTACGTATTTCCGTCTAGCTTTTCTCAGAAACCGTGCTTGGTAGGGTGGTTCAGTATGACAATCTATACGTCCTAAGCACCTGTCAGACCTATCGGACTTCATTTCATGTTTGGATTACGAATGGACATACATGTCTGAACGAATTTTCGTCAAGCTTTTCTCAGCAGCCGTACATGAAAATGATTTGAAACTTGGTAGGCTGGTTCAGTTTGACAAATTAATTGTACGTCATAGACGACTTCAAGACCTGTTTGATTCTTACTTCCTGTTTGGGACTTGGTCGAGATAAAAATTTACGTAAATATTTTCGTCAAGCAGTACATAAGAATTTTTGAAACTTAGTAACTAACATGAGGAACTATTTAGATAGAGGAGATAGAATATACATTATGTATTCATCTATAACTTGATTGGTTCGTATTAATATTTCTCTTATTTGATTGGTCAATGCAAGGATTCTGTCTTGTTCATCCATAAAATTCAATACACAATACACATCAATGGGACGAGGGCATTTAAATCGAAGGGTGTGTTATACTGCTATCCAGGATTTGCGCTTAAATTGGAAATTTCCTACTTAGTAACAGATCTTATATTCTACTAACCCGGAAAAAATGAAATCGACTGTGGGATATAACAGTCTCCATATTTACCGAAAAGAATCGAGAAAAGCGGCGAGATATGGCAAGAAGCGTAAAAAAAGCAACAAGAAGCGTCAAGAGAATATTGTTACCGACAAGAAAGATATTTTATGTTAAACAATAGAAAAAAATATCATTATGTATAGATGAAAACTTTTTTTAGGAAGTGCTTATATATATGTATATCCAAATATTAAACTAATTATAAAATCATTTTAGTTTTTTACTACATCGTTTATCTTTCCGATTAACTTTTGTTCGGAAAAATAACAATAAAACAGATAACGACGGGGTATACATGTACCTGGGAAAAAACAAAGGCCTGTCGACTTATTGTTCAGTTTATAGCTAATTGCATTATGCCCACATTTTACAGGTATTTCATGTCCTTCATTTGGGGAAAAACTTTGTTTGTCCCGTGCGGGCCCCGGGAGGCGAATAGGCCCGCAACAGAGCCTAGCTTGTCGTAAAAGGTGACGAAGGGTCTTGGTATTATGACGTCGGGTCAGTGCCAAGCCCACGAGCGACCAAGTGTGTACCCTAGGTGGCTAAATAGGGTGGCCCATGTCCACGGGGGTTGTCAGGTCTATAAATGGAAACCATGACCGCCGACCATAGTGGGCCAATGTGTTTTGAGAGTGCCACGCTTCATGTACGTAAAAGATCCCTTTGTGGACAGCCAAGTAGTGCGCCACATAGGCTAAATTTTCTGCCCCCTACCCAACTCTCCCCTTTTCCTGTGGTTCTTAAAAAAATCACTGTTTCTTGTTTCCCACCCCATCCCATCATCATTCCATTTTTAGTCATCATCCGTTTCATGTTAATAGCCTTATAATATTAATAATGTGTTCATTTCCAATCCAAGCATCCAAAATCAGAGATTTCCTAGTGTTTATATCAAATCATAATATAATTCTTGTCATATTCAGTATTCATATTCATATTCAGTAGTTAAAACTGATAAAACGCCAGGGTCTACCTTGTGCCAGAGGGGTCAAAAGTGTGTCGTTACGTGTCAGTATGGTAAGGTTTGGTCCCATAAGAAACCAAGACTGGTCCATATAAAAGTAAAAGACCAACGAGATGGTTTAGCTAGTTCCTTGCCCAGTCGCCTCCTCTAGACGAAGGGGGTTCAAACGCAAAGGGTCTACCCTGTGCTAGAGGGGTCCAAAAGTGTGTCGTTACGTGTCAGTATAGTAAAGCTTGGTCCCATAAGAAACCAAGACTGGTCCATGAAAACGTAAAAGACCACTGAGATGGTGTAGTTGGGTCCTTGCTCTGTCGCCCCCTAGACTTAAGGGGTCGACACGCCAGGGGTCTACCTTGTGCCAGAGGCGTCCAAAAGTAAGTCTGTTACCTTTAAGTATAGTAAAGTTTTGTCCCCTAAGAAACCAAGACTCGTCCATGAAGAAGTAAAAGATCACTGAGATGGTGTAGTTGGATCCTTTTCTTGTGCCCCCTAGGTACAGGCGTCCACATGTCAGGTGTCTACCTTGTGCCAGAGGGGTAAAAAAGTAAGTCGTTTGGTGTCAGTATAGTAAAGTTTGGGCCCCTAAGAAATCAAGACTGGTCCAAAAAAGTTTAAAAGACCACTGAAATGATGTAATTGGATCCTTGCCTTGTGACCCCATTAGACTAAGGGGGTCCACACGCCAGAGGGGTCGCAAAGTAAGTTGTTACGTGTCAGTATAATAAAGTTTTATCCCCTAAGTAAGCTAGACTGGTCCATGAAAAAGCAAAAGACAACTGAGATGGTGTAGTTGGGTCCTTGCCCTGTCGCCCCCTAGACTAAGGGGGTCTACACGCAAGGGGTCTACCTTGTGCCAGATGGGTCCAAAAGTGTGTCGTTACGCGTCAGATTAAGGTTTGGTCCCCTAAGAGACCAAGACGGGTCCATGAAAAAGTAAAAGACCACTGAGAGACACATTGTTAAACCTTTGGTACCAATGGACGTTACTAAAATTTTAAGGGTAGATGTATTGAATTTTGTATCAATGTGAACTTAGACACATCTTAACTGGATATGGAAATTTTCTGAGAAAACCACACAGTTTCTGATTTAAATTGTCGAAAATACTGCGCGATAATAAAGGGTTGTGTCGCGTACACTTATTCCACATCTCAATATCGTCTATAATAACACTGGTATTACATACATGACATGCATTATACAATTGTTTACTGGTCATGAGGGAAACAGTACATTTGTTTCCACGAGGTACTTACTATTTCACGAGGCTGTTTTCCGAATGACCAGTAAACAATTGTTTTATTATACTGAATCGGTAAACAACTTAATTAAAGGCACGCCTACTGCTCACTCTTTACTATGTATACAGTATACTCTAGCCACGCCTACTGCCAATCATACAAAAACCCCGCTAAATAGTATTACGGTACTATTGCCCTAGGGAAATAGTTTTTACTATATCCCTAGGGAAATAGTACTTTTACCAAATTAAAGATGAAATAGGACAATGTTTACCTGTATTTTATATAGAAAAAATTAATTTACTGAAGTATAATAAATGTTTTTATACATGTCGTTGATAATGATTTTTTATTTTATTTTTTTTCACATAGATCTATGTATTGTGACTCTCCTCTTCATACCGCAGCATTGACTAAGGTCCCAATTTTGTCTTGTTACTTTTATTTTATTGTAAAAAAAAATAATTTCAATCAGTGTGAGAGGTACGAAAGTGAATGAAAGTGTGAGTGAAAGAGTTTGATATTATACATTGTATGTGTCAAATTTGATTTTATATGCCCTAGCGGGGCCCATGATTGGTTTAATAAAATACTTTATACTTTATAATATGATGAGCTAAAACTTTTTGTAATTCTAACTTTTTCTCTAGCTTTTATGCTTTTCAAGATGTAAGCCAAAAACAGCTTAAATTAAAGTTTGTTTTTGCCTCAAAAACGATGTCTCCCCCCATTTCCCCCAAAATTTGGTGTCCTTCCAGCATACATTTGTACCAACTTTCGTTGAAATCAGTTTAGTAGTTTCATAGGAGTTGCGCTGACAAGATGATAAATGAGGATTTTCTGAAAATGTTTAAGTTCAAAGGGCCATAACTTCCACAAAAATTTGAGGATCAAAATTTCCTGGTAAAATGCACAACTGCATATGGTGTTCTTCCTACATACCAAGTTTCTTTGAAGTTGGTATAGTAGTTTCAGAGGTCGAGTTGTTCTGACAAACTTGGTGACGGACAGACGGACGACGGGCAGGACAAATACAATATCATAAGCATCAATTTTGATGATTAAGGGCCAATAACTCATACCAAGTTTCATTATATTCTGTTCAGTAGTTTCAGCGGAGAAGAATTTTGAAAAATTGTTTAAAGACGAAAAACGACGACAGACGCCAAATGATGACAATAGCTCACATGGACCTTTTGGAATTTAAGTTTGTTTTTGCATACAAAAAACAATGTCTCCCCTGTATGCACATCTTCATATAGTCTACTAACTTTATAATGGTGTTCAACCCACTCCTAGGAACACGCGAATCGGGCCAGGTAATGCTAACTATTTCTCTTATAATCAACTGCATTAACTTTATACTTATCATGCTTATCAAAGCAAATTGAATGAAATAATTTTTTCTTAAAAATCCTTAAGGCTGCGCTCGTTAGAAATTTAAATTGTACGTTCGTAAAATTATTGAATTATCGAACTCATGGAACTTAAACATTCCCCATTGACACCAATTGTAAATAAATTGTTAATGTGGAGATCCACTACGGCTTTCCATACGACATAAAATTAGGGTTATGAAAAATTGTTAGCAAGTTAGTAGAAATTACCTGAAACTGTTCGCCTATATAAAGTGTTAATAGAAATTACCTGGCTCGATTCGCGTATTCCTTGGAGTGCTACCTATATACCAAGTTTCATGATATTCTGTTCAACAGTTTCCGAGGAGTTGCGATCTAGTTAATGCACCTCAAATAAATCAGTACATATATGTTTAAATATATGATATTCTGTTCAACACTTTCTGAGGAGTTGCGATCTAGTTAATGCACCTCAAATAAATCAGTACATATATGTTTGAATATATACCTTCACATAATTTGATCCTCCAGGCTTGTTAGGAGCAACCCTTAGGGTGTCAAACACCTCATTTTTAGTTCCTACACGGACAAAGTCTTCTTTCCTGCCTGCATCTAAAAATAAAAAAAATAAAATAAGTTTGGTAAGAAAGAAGCAGAGGTACCAATGAGGTATTTGAATGTCAAAAGTCCGAATTTCATATGACAACAAAGTTCCAGACAATAAATTTTGCTACGCCTGACGCGCGTTTCGTCTATTCAAGACTCATCAGAGGCGCTCTACCAAAAATATTGAAAATGCCAAACACTATATGAATATGAAGAGCATAGAAAAGTAAAACCAAAATTACCACAATGGGCAACCAAATTATTACTAAGATAATCAACCTATGTCTGGGGTAGGAAGAACCTTAGGGTTTAGACAATTTTGAAATTTAGACGGATAATTTAAAGCTTTGATGTTTTTCTCCAACTCAAAGGTGTTGGTGCCGGAGCGGGCTAACCTCGGGGAATTAAAACTCCACCAGCAGTGCTAACCTTCACGTGTGTTCGAAATACAAATGACAACAAAGTTCCAGACGATAAAACCATGCAGTAAACACCAACAAGAACGGAACAAAAAAACAGACAACATGTAAAACATGGAAACACAAAAATCACTGAATACCAATCAACAACGCGAACTCCAGTCGAAACAAGAGTGAACTCAGGTGCTCCGGAAGAGTAAGCAGTTCTTGCACACCCATCGCGTTGCCAACAATTACCATTTCTGACAGCATTTTAGCTTTATTATTTGTCGGATCGTTATTTTCAATTTCAAGTTGAGAGGACCGTTTCACTAATGTCACTAATTTGATTCAACTTATTTAAACAATCACAAACAAGGTTATGAATGTATGAACATTAATTACCTATCGATGTTCAAATGTTTCGAAGGACGCAGTCATTTTGAAAAATGATAACACTGGAATCACGGTTGGATCATGACGTTTGAACGATATAATTGAATATCGAAATTAAATAAAATTTTCAATAAAGCATCAAAGAAGAATTCTTGATATCTTATAAAATGTATAATATGATAAGGCACGAACCATTTTCATACGGTGGGGGGCTGGGATTTTGTAACCTGATACTATTTTTTTTTATGTCCAAATCAAAGTTACAATTTTTTTTTCTACCCAAAGCAAAATCATATTTTTTTTCAGACATATTCAGAAAATTTATAGATTTTTTAACATTTGTTTTTCTATTTGTAAGTTTACAGGTCTTGTATCAATTGTGTGAATTAGGCCAGTTCTTTGAATAATGTATTTTCATTGTGAGTAATAATTTCATATATTTTAAAGACAAATGGGATATGTGATCATATGTGGAATAAGTCAAACAGACAAACTCTCGGTAGGAGATGAAATGTACATTGGACTATAGTATTTTGAGTTTGAATACATGCATATTCAAACATATATATATTTATAGGAAAAATGGGATTTAGGGAGACATGGCGAATATGTCAGCCAACCTCTATTGAAAGCACAAAGTAAAAAAAGTGAAAATAATCAAAAAACCAGAATCCCCCAAAATAAACATTTAGTATGGACAATAGACAAAGTCAAATAGATGGATATTCAAAATCCAAAATTTGTTTCTTTTATTAATATACTTTTTTCAATATGTGAAATCTTCTAAAAGTTCATAAGACTAGAAGTGAAAGCAATATTCATTTGTAATTGTCCTGGTAACCTTGTCACGTAGGGGACTTATCACATGGTTATCTTATAGGTTTAAATTTGGCTTCAAAATGTTCAAAAGTTATAATTTCCCTGAAACAGCAAGTCAGGGGTTGAAATAAGACAAAGAAAAGTACAAGTTGAAGCCAATAAGGGATCATTGAAAAACAAGCTTTTGATTTGGTTAGGGATCCTGCATGCGAAATAATTAGCATACTAAACAGACATGGGTATCGCTGAAGGCCTCAAAAGCTCTTGGGTAAATGATGCAAAATCATCCATTCTTGTGATTTCCTGAAAGCTGATCATGATATTTAGATTTCATAATTCATTTAAAAAAAAACATCATATATGAGCTACAAAACAACACAAGAATGCAGTTGGAAATATAAGAAATCTGTAAAGATTGACCAATGCCGTCTTATAGACATTTCTGGATCTACCAGTGGGATGGGGAGGTTTTTTAAAAAATATATATAATGTTATTTGCCAATCGGGACAACAGTGACTTCAAATGTTCATTCTTCATATCAGGGTGTCTGATGGCGGCTGAAGCTCATGGAAACTAAAAGACATCTCAAAATGATAAAGAGGCTATATTCTGAAAGCAACGGGGGAAAAAACTTAGACCTGCAGACTATATGTAGATCAGAAAACGTATGCAACCATAGATAAATTCCAAATATTGAAAGCCTTAGGTCAATAGTTTCCGAATAATCAGTTATGGAAATAATTTGATCCCTTGGGTAAACAAACTGACTGACCAGTCTAAAATATTACACCATTCTCAACTTCTTTTATGGGTATAATGCAACAATAGTGTGTAGGTAAATTACAACACAAAGTCTAATAAAAGCAGCAATGTAACTTTTAATTATCCTGATTGGGAGTCATACAGGAGAGGTTTATACCATAACAGAACAAAACTAACGATGAATGCGTGTACTAAACATGTATTGAAAGTGATACTATTTCGTAGCACATTATAATTTCAAAATTTGAAACTTTAGCAATTGGCAATGATGAATAAGGTGATGTATGCCGAGCGAAGCGAGGCAGAAAAAAATCAGGCTTTTAAATTATCATTGGAGTTCAAAGGATGTATATATTTTTTTTGGGGGGGGAAATTAATGAATATTTATTTTTTTTCAGCTCCATTTGGAGCATTTTTATTTTTTTTCTGTAAAAATTGGAATTAATATTTTTTTTTGTGAAAAAAATCCCAAACCAAAAGAAAATGGTTCGTGCCTAAAAGATGCAACCTAAAATGGGACGCAGCTTTAGAAAATAGTTGTCAAAAATGTCATTGATCAATAACTAATAATTACAAATATCGAATTATTTGTGCAAATTATAAATATTTGTAACATTCTAAAATAGTATCAAAATATAATAAGATGACGTTGACGGGACGAAATAACCATCTTTTGGTGTTACGTTATCAATGACGTCATTTCCCGGTCAGAGTATTTCGCGCTCCAGCAGAAGTAAACAAAGCAACCTTTTTTCAGCCAGGTTTTGGGTGATTTTCTATAAACAATCTCCATGATCAGCTATCTTTTTTTCTATTTAGTGTTGTAAAACTTTATCTTTTATTGTTATTGTCTTAAACACCCGCTTAAACATCGCCATAAATTGTTTGAACTATTAGTAAACAATCACTAATCACGATTGTTTCTAACGCACCTGTTTAAAATGACCATTCTCGCGAGCACTTGGCGTGATCATTTCATCTCTTTGACAACGAGAGTTTCCTTGAAAAATACATTTAGAGAGTTTAGTTTTGACTTTCCATCCGTATTCTCCTGTATATTTTAAAAAGAAATTTAACTGTGGTTATTAGATCTGTCAGTTTTAAAATTTAATATCTCTGCTTTCTCTCAACTAGATAATCACTAATCCAATTTAACAAATCTAACATCCTTACCAACATCTAAGTTCTTTATGATACTATTTTAAAGAACTTAGATGTTGGTAAGGATGTTAGATTTGTTTTCTGCGATATATCTAAGGCTTTCGATCGAGTTTGGCATAAGGGACTCATATACAAATTGCAAAAACTTGGGTTTTGTGGAAATTTGTTAAATTGGATTAGTGATTATCTAGTTGAGAGAAAGCAGAGAGTTGTATTAGAAGGTCATAATTCAGGATGGGGGGATATTGATGCTGGGGTTCCCCAAGGTTCAGTTTTAGGACCTTTTCTGTTTCTTATTTATATAAACGACATTATAGAGGGCATAGACTGTCACATCAAACTATTTGCAGATGATACATCTTTGTTTGTTATTGTTGACGAGGAAAATTATTTACAGGCTGCAGATAGTTTATCGGCAGATCTAACACATATTCATAATTGGTCAGAAAATTGGGCAATAAAATTTAATCCTTCTAAGACTGAATCAATGCTATTCTCTCGAAGAAATGTTGAGATCCATCCTGTGTACTTTGGAGGCCCTGATCGCCAAGTGAATGATGTCAATGTACATACACATCTTGGCCTCGACTTCCAGAGTGATGCAAAATGGAATACACACATTAATAAGATTTACAAAAAGGCATGTGAAAGATTAAAAATGCTACGAATGTTGAAGTACCAGGTCTCTCGGAAAGCTTTGATTAATATTTACTACTCATTTATACGACCAGTTCTTGAATATGGAGATATAGTATGGGATAATTGCACTCTAGCCGAAGCACAACTTCTTGAAAGTGTTCAAGTCGAAGCAGGTAGAATTATTACAGGACTTAGAGTAAATTCCTCAAAAACTAAGATGTATGAGGAACTAGGTTGGGAACCATTACATAAGAGAAGGGAAAAACATAAACTCATTCTAATGTATAAGATGATGAATGGGTTAGCACCAGTTTATTTGTCCAATCTTATACATCCGTTTACTGTCTCTATACATGGCTATAACCTTAGGCAACCCATTAATACAGATAATATGCGTTTGCCTGTTTGTAATACTATGGCCTACTCTAAGAGCTTTATATTTTCTACTATAAAACTTTGGAACAAGCTGCCTACATCAACCAAGCATAGCTCTTCTGTTGATGTTTTCAAAAAACATCTAAACTCAGCAAGTCCTAGTGCACCAGGGTACTTCAACATTGGGAACAGAAAAGAGAATATATGGCATTGCCAGTTAAGGTGTGAAGCTAGCAACTTGAATGCTCACTTGCATCTTCATCACTTGACAGACAATCCATATTGCCCACACTGTGGAGACATTATTGAAAATACCCATCACTACTTATTAGCCTGTCCTCATTATCAAGTACAAAGGCGGTCACTACAGAGTGTTTGTGTGGAACTTCAAATTGATTTTAACTTGCAGACCCTACTGTTTGGTACAGACTCTCTTTCATTTGACAATAATATAAAGGTCATGCTGGCTGTCCACAAATTTATAAAAGGTACAAAACGTTTTGGGTAGTGCATTCACAGTGTAAAATTGCTAGGTATTTTTTTTTTACTGACAGACATTACTTTATTAAATTATTTTTCTTTTTCATTAAAAAAAAAATATATATTATTTCCAATATCATTTTCATTTTCCATACATTTCCATCCATTTTTACTTGATATATTTATAATAAAATTTTATAAATTTATAAATTCTCATAGCTATAGGTATGGAAAATAAACTATTGAAATTAGATCTATTCTGGCTAACATACTAATTGCAAAGTTTGATTGAAAATGTCAAATATAATTAAATAATAAGCATAATAACTTTTGATTTAAAAAGATAAATCTAATACCAAAGTAAAAATATATATTTACATTTGATATACATGTATTTATTTTGATACAAATAGAGTTATCTTTCTTTTTATGAAATCTGTTACAATTGCTTATGTTTATCATGTTTGTATTTAAATATATCACCAATCTGCATGTTGTATGTTGCCTTTAAGGAGAGGATGTATATAGGCTATGCCTGCTATCCAATCCTATTCACTTTTGTTGAATAAAATATGTTTAAAATAAATAGAAGATTGATATAAAAACCTGGCGGAAAATGACGACTTGTTACAATCAGGATTTTGGAGAAAAAACACTGGAACATGCACATGCACAGGATTGATTCAAAAATCTCCATGATCAGCTAAGGTAAGACCATCTTTTTTACTATTCAGTGTTGTAAAACTTTTTTTAAAATGTTGTTTTAAACATCGCCATAATTTGGTTGAATTACCAGTTAACAATCACGATTATTCCTAACGCACCTGTTTACACTGACCATTCTCGCGAGAACTCGGCGAGATCATTTCATCTCTTTGACAACGAGAGTTTCATTGAAAATATATTTAGAGAGTTAAGTTTTGACTTTCCATCCGTATTCCCCTGTATATTTTTAAAAGAAATTTAACCCTGGTTATTAAATCTGTCAATTTTAAAATTTATTCCAAAAAAAGCATCGAATTTCTGGCCCCATAAAAATTCATGCCTAGTGCGCTTGCGCGCACTCGGCACATCCGTTTCGAAAAAATTACAAACCATTAACTTTTGGAAATTTCTAGATATGTGGGACTGCGTCCCATATTATATACTTGCATCGCGTGAACATAAATTGTGTCATATTGCATGACTACGAAAGGCGAAAAGATCTTTTATTTGCCAGTGTTGTGCAAAGTGAGAAAAAAGAAAGTTCTTTCAGTTACATGTACTACCAATAGAAATTATAGAAATGCAGCCATATTGCAATGTCTTTAAAAAAGTGAGATGTCAATGGCTTTAAATTAGCACCTCTGAATTAACATGAAATATTATTACTTACATCTTGCTGTAATTTCTCTTTGAATAAATCTTTTGACCTCTTCTTTGTTCCTCTTTGGGGCGCACACATTCACTATAAAATGCTTGATACAGATAAAGTTTGTTCTATTGATGTCAACACAGCATGTGGCACACCGCTAATCTTACAAATTTCTGGTTGTTTCTATGGTGACCACATAGATAATGACCCATGGATATTACATGTAACATGTGGGAAATGATGAATCTTGCTTATGCAATATGCCTTGACCTGCATGTTGACTACAATTATAGATAGGTCAGATTTTGTATTATTAAAATCAATACTTCTTTGATAAGAAAATAATGCATATGTAAGAACTTGAAATGTGATGCCATTATTAATGGACCGAAAACTTGTATGTATAACCATAGACTGATGATCTCACAAAATGGAATACTTCACATTACTTTTCAAAACATTATGGTTACAATATAACCATTTCAAAACTTTCAAAGACGGATGTCTATAGTTTTTATGAGGGGGCGGACAGGGGGGACGCGGGTACGTACGGTGTTGAGTAGGCGGGGAGAGGGGGTAGAAGGGGCGGGTGAGCGGGTGTAGAGGGGGTGAGGAGCGGGGGTGAAAGGGACGGGGAGCGGGGATACGGAGGAGGAAAGCTAGGAGGAACGGGGGTACGGGGGTTGATTGGACGGGGAGCGGGGTGGAAGGGCGGGGAGCGGGAGCGGGGGGAAGAGGACCCCTCCCCCTGTCCACCCGATTATATATACAACAAAAACTTATGATCGTAACGAACTCCCTGATGGTCAATTTTTAGTAAAAATTAAATGATTTTATTAAATATTATTTAAACGTTTTACACAAACAGTTTAGAGAAACCTGTTGTTGATGTTTTCTAATCTGTTAACTGAACAATTAGATGAATGTTATTTTAACCTTTCTCGAAAACATTTTTGAAATGTTTTAAAGAAATGTTCTCTGAACTATTTGGTGAATGTTTTTTTGCAACGTATAAACAATTAATAATGTTCCAAAAAAATGTTTTGGATGTACATTTAAATTATGTTCTATCGAAATGTTTTTTAAACATTTTTTGGGCATTATTTTAAAGAGTTTGTAAAACCTATTTTAGACTATTGCGAAATCATTTTTTAAACGTTTTTATAACGTTTTGACAAAAGTCTAAACATTTTTAAAACATTTTAAAAACGTTATACTGAAATGTTTTTTTTTTGGTCCTCGGAAAAAACAAAAAAATATGTTTTAAAAAGGGTTCGTACACTATTGATCACCACCACGTGGGCATCTCTCAGGCGGTGTTCGAGTCCCGCTTGTAATGTACAAAAATGGACTTCTGCACCTGTATAAGGGGGCATTAAGGGTGTTAAATGAATGATAGACAGTCAATTAAAACTTGTCATGACGTGAATTCATTTTTATCCATTTTCTTCAAAAACTGCTGTATAAAACAAATTATTAAATACTAAATACTGTTGACATTTAGGAGTACGTCGTTTTTTTTAATATAATTTATTTAAAAACTTCATTTAGCTCAAAATTGTAATGACCTTAGTAAAACCTTTGGCTATTTATAGCATTTTACTTCCTTGATGATTAATCGCCATTTTATAAAAAAAACCCACACAGTGTTTACACACTAATATTAAAATTGAACATTTACAACAGGCGAATATATATTTCTATGGATTGGTTGTAGAAATGGACTACAAAAGAGATTATGAGTAAACCGTAGATTTGCTGTGTACTGCTAGTAATTGTTAAGGTAGGTCATAGCTATAGGGACACTTAGGGAGCAACCATTTGATATTCATCGGGGGCTATGGATATTTTCTTCGTCCTGCCTTTTTATTTTCAGAAAAAAAACTGGAGCGTGGGTAATTTTTATTTTTAAAGCATCTTTAAATTCTTTAGCAAAAAAAACATCCTGCCAAGCACTGTCCTGCCCTTTTATTTTCTGGATTTTTGCCATTCTTCCTTTTTATTTCAAATTTCACCGTAGCCCCCCCCCCCTAAAAATCAAATGGTCGCTCCCTTAGAGTCAATGTGCGGTTCGGAAAAAAGTACACATTGCTTCTAACAAAATATTGATAGAGGTGAGCATGTCCCTAGGGTAGGTCTCGCAGAATATATATGAAATAAAACTGTACAGGAGCGAAACAAGAAAATTTTAGAAAGGACGAACCACTGAGGGTTAAAAGTTGGGGGGTGCAGACGACCTGCACGAAAGTAACAAATTGTCTAAGGATAGGACGCACTCTGAATCAGTATATACCAGTATGCACACCCCGATAACAAGTCACATGATGTGCATATCGCTGGCTAGATAATATATACATAGAATGGCGTCCCCACTTACAATTAACAGATGCATATATATGATTATATATTATAAAGATTGCTCGCTAAACAATGCCCTTCACTTAAAAATCACTAGTGCTTATGTTTTGCATAACAATATTTCACAAAAGGGGTTGTAACTTTAAGTATTTATAGTACAGGTGTGCGGCGTACCCTGCGGTGTGCGGCGTACAAATCTTCTAACCGCCCGAATATATACCTCTGCTCAAATAAAGATCAATAAAGACAACCATTTATATATTTCGAATGAAAATAATATGTGACCCAAATATCTGTATGCCCAACAGGGCCCCAAATTGGACAATAAAAGTATTGTATTGTATTGTATTATATTGTATAAATATTTGGTGAAACAACTGATGCAATTACATGGAATGTCCTTAAATTTGACAAAGTTAATAGATTAAAAAAAAACAAACCAAAATTTAAATGGTAAATCTAAAGATTTGACCCGAAAGAGGCTAGTTCATATGGCAAGCCGTTTTTACATTTATTCCTCTTTATAGATATCTCATAAACTTTATAAGATATCTCATATACTTTATAAGATATCTCATAAAGTTTATAAGATATCTTATAAACTTTATAAGATATCTTATAAACTTTATGAGATATCTTATAAAAAATAATTTATAAGATATCTCATATACTTTATCAGATATCTTATAAACTTTATGAGATATCTTATAAACTTTATGAGATATCTTATAAATTTTATAAGATATCTTATTAACTATATAAGATATCTTTAAAAGAAAATGAGATATCTACTAAACACAATGTTTATAAGATATCTGATCAAGTTTATAAGATATCTCATAATGTTTATAGGATATCTTATAAAGTATATGAGATATCTTTTAAATTATTTTTTATAAGATATCTTATAAAGTTTATAATATATCTTATAAAGTTTATCAGATATCTTATAAACTTTATGAGATATCTTATAAAGTATATGAGATATCTTATAAATTTTATGAGATATCTTTAAAGAGGCCTTATAAAAATATAAGATATCTTATAAAGTTCATAAGATATCTCATATACTTTATAAGATATCTTATTAAATATATAAGATATCTCATATAAATGGGAGTTTATAAGATATTTTATAAAACATATGAGATATCTTATAAAACATATAAGATATCTCATAAAACATATAAGATATCTCATAAAGTTTATTAGATATCTTATAAAGATTATGAGATATCTTATATAAAATAATTTATAAGATATCTAATAAAAGTTATAAGATATCTTATAAAGTTTATAAGATATCTCGTAAACTTTATGAGATATCTTATAAAAAATAACTTATAAGATATCTCATAAAATATATAAGATATCTAATAAACTTTATGAGATATCTTATAAACTTTATAAGATATCTTATTAGTTTTATAAGATATCTTATAAGTTTTATAAGATATCTAATAAATTATTTTATATGAGATATCTAATAATCTTTATAAGATATCTTATAAACTTTATGAGATATCTTATATGTTTTATAAGATATCTTATTTGTTTTATAAGATATCTTATATGTTTTATAAGATATCTCATATGTTTTATAAGATATCTTATAAACTACCATTTATATGAGATATCTTATATATTTAATAAGATATCTTATAAAGTATACATGATATCTTATAAATTTTATGAGATATCTTTAAAGAGGAATAAATATAAATATGGCGTGCCATAAGTTCATTCTACATGTATCTCTACTGAAATATCACATTTGTGGAAGTACACCTAATCATGTATGCAGCATCTGAAACCACACTTTTTACAAAATTTTACTAGAACTGTAGTTAATAGCAAAATTCTTAAATTGAACTTCTTCAAAAATTGCACATCTCCAACATTAAATTTCCCGCTTTGTTTGGCCGCTTGTGCGCCGAAAGGGACTTTAACCCGACCACCGCCTCACCCTCTTAAGTTATATTCATTTCTTATTAGAATGCAACATCAAAAAGACGGACAAGAACATTGAATACAAGATATGTTAACATAATTATATCTATCTGTTCAATTAATATTATGAATGTTACCTAGTTAAAAAAGATTATGTCTCTTTTTGTAAACTTTTGGATCATTATGAAATAGATATACCTTTCACCAAAATATTTACTTGGAGTTTTTATGCCTGTTCTATGAAAATGGAGTGGCATATAGTGTTTGGGTCCGTTCGTCCGTTCGTCCGTCCGTCCGTCCGTCCGTCCGTTCGTTCGTTCGTTCGTCTGTCCGTCCGTCCGTCCTTCCCAAATTCCCATATTTCCTAATTCCCACTTACTGACAAATGCCACATCAATCATATTGGTATGGTAGGTGCATCTAGTGATGCTAAGCACAATGCATGCTTCGGATGCTGGATGTGATCTATATTTTCCGTATGAATGACCATGTATATAAGAATGGTTAAAGTCTATTCCCACTTACTGACAAGTGCCACATCAACCATATTGGTATGGTATGTGCACTTAGTGATTCTAAGCACAATACATGCTTCCGATGCTGGTTGTGACCTATATTTTCCGCATGAATGACCACGAACAGAAGAATGGATATGTATGTGAAGCCTTCTTTGAAACTATCGTGTTGGCTCGAGCAGAATATAAAGGCGATCTTAAAACGTTCCTTTCACAACACAAACATGAAATTTACAGAGAACCAAGTAATCAACTTTCTAATTGACGGCATATTTGTTCGGTTTGGTCGAAGTGTTTTGCAGCAAACAACTGGGATTCCACTTTTTACAAAGTTGAGTAGAGAGTTGTAAGTCATTGTCATTTTTCGGTTTTTAGATATTACCAGTTTCGCGCGTTTTGTTATTGTTCGCTAACTTATTGTTCGTTAGCTTGATTCAAGTTATTGTTCGCTAGCTAATTGAGTTTATTATTCCAGTGTGCGCTAATTACTAGTAGTACCTTTGCTTGCAGATTTGTTTCTTCATTTATATGAAGTGGACTTTTTACAATCACTTCTTTGACTAGCTCTCTCTCTTAACCTCACTTTTCGTTACATTGGTTATGTCCTTTAACTGAACAATTCTCGATTAAGTGACTTTTTCAATCTCATATATCTCAAAGAACTTGCGATAAAGGACACAACAGAGTTTAGAAAATCTGCTTCATATTTAAGTCTACATCTCGAGATAGACACTCAGAGAAAACTTGCAACAAAGCTCTATGACAAACGTGATGACTTTCCAATCGTCAACTTTCCCTTCTTCTTCGAACTTTCCGTCCTCTCAAGGTTATGGAGTTTACATATTGCAACTGATTCGTTCTTCCAGAACTTGTGGGACTAACACTAATTTCGTTGGAACGTCTGACACAACCCTGGTAATTTTGCTTCTCGGTTCTGATGTTCACTTAAGAAATGTTATTGAAGACAGCATGTACCTACAGACACATATGGGGTTTCTATCTGTCAGATAAGTGCAAATATTTTTTATGTTTGTTATAGGGTTATGTCCTCCTTTACTGGAATTGACACGCTGAATTGACTGTTAGCAGCACGACGAGAGTGCTATAGCAAGCAGGAATTTCAATCCTCATAACTTCATGAGACATACAATTAAGTAATCTCATCGTTCAAACCGGAACCAGTTTAAATAGAATCGACCACTTCTGGTTATGCAGCAGATGACTTCAAGTGGTATCGTATAAACACGATTTTGCATGAATGAGTTATCAAAGAACTGTGACTCTAATACATGTCATAGCCGGCATGATAAAAGCGAGGTCCTAGACGGAGATAATTAAATTCAGCTTTCATAAAATCCGAATAACTTTATTTTCTTGTTCATTCATTCTTGCCGACACAGCTAGTCCATCAGCCAGGTCCGGAAAAACAATTTTGAGTGGATACCTCTGAAGACCGATTTTTTATTGCAGAATTCAAAAGACAAACATGTGAAGTTTATTTTGCAACTTGTTATACTTTGCAAAAAGATGCGGTAACTGGTATTACAAAGAAGTGAGGGTTGTTATGGCAAGAATTGTGTAAAATGTGATAAAAGCATAAAACTTTGCACAACACTTCTTTTAAATGTGTATATGAAAATTCAGGTCCTGGCCAAAAGAAAAAAATCATTTTTGCAAGCTGGCCACCCAATTTTTCAAAATGACGTCTTTTGATAGTACCTATTATGCTATCATTATGATATAACTTTTCAAAACTTGAATAAATAGCTATAATTTCTTCATTAGGATAATTGTACAACATTAAGACATGTTAATGACCCATAATATCGCAGGGGCCTGGGTGGCCGAGTGGTCTAAGGCGCTGGTTTAAATACCACACTATTGCAGTCAGAAAGGTGGTCAGAACGAGACAAAAGAATATGCGCTCTTCAGTAAATAAGATAGAATTTGGTTCGGGATGTTTACGTAGTAACTATGGGCATTAAAAAGTATATTAAAGTAACTTTTTAAATAAAATATGACATAAAATATGTAAAATGAAATTATATAACACCAAATTTGCGATGGTTTATTAAATATTCAACGGGAAAAGAGCACATTTCTCATGTTAAGTGATATTATGGGGTCTGATTTCCTTTGTGACAAAAAAAACATCATGCTAAAAAAAATCTGAAAAAAAATATATCCAACAGATAAGACTCCATTCTTTCTGATCAAAAAGTCCTGAACCCGTCGCTATAGCGGAATTGATAAAAATTATGTTCAAAATTGTGCTAATTTCATAAGTTATTTGTGAATTCCCCTTTCTAAATATAGAAATTTCATTCATAAAATCAATAAACATTGAGAGTATCTCATACCCAGCTAAAAATAGCAATGGTCTACTCGACTTCCTAACATATTTTTTCTTAAATTCTGCTATTTAAATAGGCTTAAAATGGTGAAACTTTAAATTTTACTTTTTATTAATATAATGCATGTATTAGAACTAGAATGATAATAAGCAAGTGTAAAATAACGTTTTAGAAGGGGGAGGTCTATAAAGTAAGGTTTGTTCGATTTGTAAAACTTTAATCGTCTCCCTTCATTTGCCTAGCAACGTTTTAGACTTGCTTGTGACAAAAAAACATCATTCTCCGATTTCCTTAAAATTTTAACCACACAAAAAGCATAGGATTGGTCGTCATCTGTCAAAGTATGTAACCCGTCGCACTTACCATTATTTTTAAAATTCAACATATTTGTCACCTTTATAGAGTTCCGGTTATTCCTTAGAGATAATAAATTCCTTTTTTGTCACAAATTATTATTCTATGCGTAAATCATCCTTGCTAAGAAAAAAGAACCATATTTTGTCCATTCACTTGTATCCGAACTTGAAAATAAACATGACCTACTTTTTATTAATCAAAAGATTAAGTCGGTGATTTCAGCTCAGTGCGTCCTTAATAATGATGTGCATGTCAACTCATGAAACATACAAAAATATTTACAAGGGAGATAATATTTTGTCACCACCTCTTTGACTGTGATCACTAGCCGATCACCTCTGAGCTGGTGTTCGAGTCCCATTTGTATTTAACAAAAAAGGGACTTCCTCAACTGTATGTGATTAGGTTTGTCAGTTACCTGCCCAAGGTCGGTGGTTTCCTCCGGGTACTCCGGTTTCCTCCACCATTAAACACTGACCGCCCTACATGGCCCAGGTGCGTTGATAAAGGGCGTTAAACTCCAACACACACACACACACACACACACACATTATATGGCGCATAAACGCAACTTCCGGTTTTAAAATGGCGCCAAAATTCTAAAAACGGCAAATTTTTCTTTTTTAATTTAGGGTTTTTGCTTATCTTTTGATGTTTTGTCAGGACTTTGTCATTAATTTTTATGGTTAATTGTTCATAAAATAGTATGACAAATGGCTTTAAATCTATTATATTACAGATATTTGCATTGATTTGTGTAATATAATAAAGATCGCTATACAGCCTATACTAGTAGTTGCAAAATGGCGTTTGTGCATTGTACGTAGTTATTACTGATTTCATAACAAACTGTAAAAGTTCAACTTGACAGCATATATTACTACACAAAGATATTTTTACACTAGAGCACGTTGAATCGCATTATACGGCAGATTAATACAACTTCCGGTTTTTAAATGGCGCCAAAATGCTAAATAATGTGATTTCTCACTTGTAGTAAACATTAAAAATCATATCTTTTTTTATACGTCATCTCATTGTCACACAGCGATGCTCATTCAGATGTTATGCTGAATTTTCCTCTTTGTTTGACTGTCGAATGTACTTAGATTAGCTAAAATTCGACCGGATTTTGACTACATTTAAAGTTCCTATCACGAAGCGACTTACAGAAGGTGTGTTAGAGTAAGTATCTTTCTTAAAAGGAATGGCATACAAAAATATATGTTCTGTGAAAAATATATTGCGTGTTATTGTTTTCGTTAATGTTGTTACTTTCCGAAAAATGACCCAAAGCAAGTAATAATTCCTCGGCAACAAAAAACCTATCAATATGTGAGCTAACGTGGTCATGAATATCAAAGTGCATCTGCAAATATTTTAGCACATGCTTAGAAATACGTGTCCCTACGATCACACATTTCTCATTGATAAATGTTTCCGTTTTTTGTGTCTAAAAATACCCATTTTACTCTTTTCTGCAATCTCTAACCTTGTTTTCACATAGTAATTAATGCCAGACTTTCCTTTTGGTACATATATAAAACAGATTTATTTTTCGTTTCTTACTGTGCACGAGCTTTATTACAGAAGACTTGATTTTGATGCTTAACCCTGAAATATTCTAAATTCTGATTGATTGGCCGGTTTTAAGTGGATCAGTGCTGTTTTATCATACTACATAATCAGAATAATGATAGCGGTTAGGGATATTATCATTTTGAAATTCAAATACCTCCAGCATCTTTGTGTAAGCTTCTGTGACATGTTTTTTGTGTGTTTCTGGTTAATGGCTAAAATACTGACCGTATAACTCTATTAATAGCAGAAGCTTTAAAGAATAATACTGAAAACAAATGGTTTTTTTTAATCGAACCACAAAAAATTATTATCGGACGCAGTGCAGCTTTGACACGTATAGCGTTGCATCATTGAAAGATGTACAAACAACCATTGACACATTTTTCCTCTAACAACGATTTTCTTAAACATGATGAGAATACAACAATTATTATCTGACGGCTTCAAAATTATATTAACGTTGCGTGTACTGGCAATTTCATTTGTGATACTGTCTTTTTGTTCTATGAAAATGAACACGAATTAAAGCATTCTTTAGAACGATTCCGATCTTAATTTCAGAAATAGGAGTCAGTAGGTAATTGAGTTTAACAACTGTTCTCAACGCACATAAGCTACATTGTACATATGATGGTGTAACCTGTGAAGTGTTTGTTGATATCGTTGCCGTCGTTGTAGAAATAAGAAATAAGAAATGTCGTTGTTCACATCTATTTATTATACTACTGGCTATATCTAACAAGATACGTTGATTGTTACATGATGCACGTTGATACGTAAAAACTACAAAGAACAAAGAAAAAATATTTACAATCAAAATTAAGCAAATATAAAGAAGTTAAATGGAAACAAAATGAACCGAACAATAAAAGGTACCTAAATGTAGCAAAATATAAAACATTACTTGAAATAAAGTTAATTAATTACCTCTTTGGCCATTTATAAGCTTTCCGATTTTCGTTTGCTATCGTTTATTGTTTTACACGTGCACTAAAAACTTCTACAGTACAGACATCGTGAAACCGTTACATGGCTCCTCAAAATTAAAAAAACTTTAATTTTCCCGATAAAAATTATCATAATTCAAAAATTAAGTCACTAAAATATAGCAAAATAACAAACTTTTAAAAGTAAACAAAAATCATTTCAAAAATAGAAAACTTAACTTTGAGTAACATTCAAAAATTGTTTAAAAATATATATATATAAACACAATGCATAAAAATCAATTCATGTCAAAAGTGCAAAAAAATACAATGTCAAATACAATGCATAGTATAAGAGAGTAAAATCTAATACGTAGTCAAATTTCACGTGCTCTAAGGTTCCTCGGTGGGGAATTCCTCGGTCTCCTGAATAAGGACTAGTTTATGAATCGGACGTTCTAATTCGGTCATTGCAACAGTTCTAATGCCTCTGTTGTTGAGTTTTGGGGTACCTATCGCAATTCGTGCCTTTCTGACCAGGCCGTCTTCATCAACGTAAGTTTTTACCAGTCTACCGAGACGCCATTCATTTCTTGTCAAATTCTCATCCTTAATTATGACGACATCACCGGCGCACATATTTCTGTTTTTCGAAATCCATTTTTGTCGAGATTGTAAGTTCGAAAGATATTCTTTTCTCCATCTGTCCCAGAACTGGTTTGCTAAGTACTGAGTACGTCGCCATCGTTTTCTCGAATAAAGATCCCCATGACTAAATTCCCCCGGAGGTGGTATTATAATGTTTGATTTCATAGTTAAAAGGTGGTTAGGTGTTAAAGGTCCATCTGATAATGGATCGTTCAAGTTTTCTTGTGTGAGTGGTCTGCTGTTTACAATAGATGCTGCCTCACATAAAAAAGTTCGTAGTGACTCATCATCTAGCTGACTGCCAAGTTGTACGAGAAGGGTGTTGAGAACGCTTCTGATGGAACGAATTTTTCGCTCCCATACCCCGCCCATGTGGCTCGCGCTAGGGACATTCATTTTACATTCTACATAATCACAATTATTGTCTAATAAGTACTGTGATATACGCTTGGCATCCATCTCGGAGAACGCCTCTTTCATTTCGCGCTTCGCACCTACGAAGTTGCTCCCCTGATCTGATCTCATAAGTCGAACGGGTCCTCGAATAGATATAAATCTCCTAAGAGCGTTGATGTATGAGCTCGTATCTAGTGAGTTTGCAGATTCCAGATGTACGGCGCGAGAGGCGAGGCAGGTGAAGAGAACTCCATATCTCTTTAGCTCTTTTCGACCTTCCTTTATTAGAAACGGTCCGAACAGATCGACGGCGCAGTATGTGAACGGCGGGACAGCTTCCAGTCTGTCACACGGAAGATCTGCCATTTTCTGAACTTGTGTCGTGCCTCTGAGCTTTCTGCAAACGACGCATCTGGTGATGAACTTCGAAACAGCGCTACTACATCCAATTATCCAAAAACCTTGTGACCTTATTTCGTTTATCGTGATTCCGCGTCCTTGGTGTTGTACTGACTTATGGCCATAACGTATTACTAGATCGGTCAAATGAGAGTCCCTTGGTAAAATCACTGGATGTTTGAAAGAAGAATCTAGATTGCTGCGTTTGATGCGTCCACCTACACGAATAATACCATTAGAGTCTAAAAACGGATCCAACTTGTACAATGAAGAAGTTTGCTTTAACGTCGCGTTTCTAGATTTCGCAAATTATCTATCGTCATTATTCTCTTCTGATCTTAAAGAACGCAATTTATCCATCTCAACCTTGAACGCTGATTTTTGAACGGATTTCAAAATTTCCATTTCAGCCTCTTTGATATCATCAACCGTAATTTGATTCGATGGCAGCGGTTCGTTCCTAACCTTTTTGCGAAGTATGTCTCTATACTTTAAACATCTTGCCACTGCAATTTTGGCTCGCTTCCAATCGGAGAAGTATTTCAAACGCTCAGCAAGGGTCGCAAAATCAACGGTCGTAAGTTTAGTAGAAAGCACTGTCCCTTTTCTAACCTCTGGATCATTTTCTGATAGATCGCTTAGATTCTCTGAAGCTTCGCATTCATTTGTTGGAGCAAAATCCCAAAGAAATTCTGGCCCGGTAAACCAATTTGAAGATTTGAATTCTTGCGGTGTTGCACCTCGAGACGCAATGTCAGCTGGGTTTTCTGCAGACGTGACATAATGCCACTGTGATGGTTTACTACTCTGTCGTATTTTCTCTACTCTATTCGCTACAAAGACGTGGAACCGACGAGAGTCGTTTGCGATGTAGCCAAGAACTACCTTACTATCGCACCAAAAGTGTTCTTCAATGTTGTCGTATTCTAGTTCCTTCCTAAGCATGGAGCTTACTGATATCGAAACAACTGCAGCTGTCAACTCCAGCCGAGGTATAGTTGTTGGTCTCAATGGTGCTACTCGTGCTTTGCCCATGAGTAGTGAACAATAAACTCTTTGGTCGTCGTTTACGAGGCAGATGTAAGAACATTGCCCGTAGCCACTACTACTTGCATCAGAAAAGTGGTGAAGTTGGACAGATTTAACGTTTCCAAAATCATCTGGCTTAATACAACGATTGATTGTAATTTCATTCAAGTCAAGTAAGTCTCTCTTCCATTTTTCCCACTTGATGTTAATAATTTCAGGCAAAGGACTATCCCAGTCGGTCTGGTCTTGACACGTTAGCTGAAGTAGCTTCTTTCCCGCAAGTACTATCGGAGAGATGATTCCCAGAGGGTCGTATACGGAATTCAATGTCGACAGCATGCCCCGTCGTGTCAGCGGTTTATTATCAAGAGTGATTCTGAATTTAAATACATCGGATTCTGCGCACCATTCAATTCCTAGGGTTTTGGTAACTGGGAGTTTTCCATCAGAAATATCAAGATTAAGTCCTTTTGCTCGATCTTCTTCCGGTATCTTTGCTAAAACGTCCTTCGAGTTTGAAAGAAACTTGTGTAATCGCAATCCACCTTGTCTACACATTTTGATGCCTTTGTCGATCATCTCCAATGCTTCGTCTACAGTAGGTAAAGACTTTAAACCATCGTCCACGTAAAAGTCTCGTCTTACGAAATTGGCAACTTGTGATCCGTACTGATTTTCGTTATCGTTTGCCATTTGTTTAAGTCCAAAATTAGCGCATCCGGGTGATGAAGTAGCCCCAAACAAATGAACTGTCATGCGGTACTCAACTGGGTGCCGGGTAATATCACTGTTCTCATACCATAGAAATCTAAGATAGTTCCGATGTTCGATGTTGACTTTGAACTGATGAAACATCTGCTCAACGTCGCATACAAATGCAATGGGTTCCTTTCTAAAACGACAGAGTACACCAACAAGTGTGTTTGTAAGATCGGGTCCCTGTAGTAAATAATCGTTCAAAGCTTGGCCTTGGTATTTTGCACTGCAATCGAAGACCACTCGAAGTTTTCCCGGTTTGTGTGGATGATAGACTCCGTGGTGGGGTATATACCATTCCTGACCGTTTTGTTGATTTAGTTCTTCATCGGGAACTCTTTCTGCAAATCCCTTTTGTATCATATCAGTGACAAAGGCAACGTAGTCATCTGCGTATTGTGTATTCTTACGTAGTTTTCGTTCCAGATGACGACATCGTTGTAATGCTAGTTCTTTATTGTTATTCATAGCAGGCAGACCCCTTTTGAATGGTAAGGGCATTTCATAATGTCCGTTGGTGACGTGAATGCCTTCACTAAGAGTTTCTAGAAAACGTTGGTCCTCTCTTGAAATACGCTTGTCATCTTGGCATTTATGCTCTGCGAAATCTTATTCAAACATTCTCGTAAATTCGTGAGGATTGATGACTTCCTTCACTCTCGATCTCATAGAAAAATAAACTTGGTCTGATGATTCATCTACGTTAGAGTGAGTTTCTAATATCATGACTCTGTGTGAAAGTCCAATTTTATCTAAGTCGCTATCAATAGTGGTGTCTACGATTCCTACGATGCTCCAACCCAAATCCGTTTTCAGTCCGTATGGTCCGTTTCCACTACAAGGTATAACTTCTCGAGGAGTAAGAGCTCGTGGGCAATTATATCCAATAAGCAAACCAACCTCGCAATCTTGTATAGGTGGAATTTTCTCTGCGATTGATTCCAGATGTGTCCATCGTTTGGCCATACTTGCAGTTGGTATATGTGACTTATTAGCAGGCATAATGTCTCTCGTAAACGTTGTCGGAAGTTCAATTTTTGTCGATTGATTGAATCCTCGGATGGACAAGCCCTTTATTTTGTAGCTTTCTATCAACTCGTTCTCACGATGCATAGTTGACAGTGATAAGTTCACTTTTGTTCCTTTCAAACCCAATTTTTGGCAAGTATTTTCCAATATGAACGTTGTATCAGATTGCGTGTCCAACAGCGCGTACACTAATTGTTCGTGGTTCGGATTGTCAGAGTGTGACACGAACACAGGAACTATCATGGAACTCTTTGATCCCATATCAAGTGAGTTTAGATGCGCTATTCCCGTCTGAACTTCTCTATTGACAACTTTTTCTTGCGTGTTTACATGCCTATTCGTGGTTGCTGCTTCCTTGGACTGCCAAATTTGATAATCTCCATGAAGTGATGTCGGATGTTGTTTCGAGCAGATTTTACATGTCTTACGATATCTGCATTTTCGAGAAGTGTGATCAGTGCCTAGACATCCAAAGCAAAGTCGATTCTTTTTCGCGAATTCCTTTCTTTCCTCAATAGTTTAAGCATTGAAGTCTTTACAGATGTCTAAGTCGTGCGAAGCGTTGCACAGATTACAGTTTTTTCGATTTAGATTGTTTGTTGTAGCTAATGTTGTAGACTTTGGCGTAGTATCAGTAGAGAGAGTTCGTGCTTGAAACCTTGAACCTCTTGGTCCCGTAAATCTGCTTTTAATAGGTGATCTATCGTGGTTGAGCGATTGAACCGACGTCACAGGATCGCATGCAATTTTAGCCTTTTTCTCAATAAAGTCAACAAAAACCTTGAACGATGGGAACTGTTTGTGTTCCTTTTTGTGCTGACTGACTATTCGTGCCCAACGTGTGACTATCCAATCAGGAAGTTTTGCCAGAAGCTTTCAATTTTCTCTATCATCGTTTAAGACGTTCAAAGTTCCTATACTTTGCATAGCAGCGTAGCATTGTTTAGTGAAGTCTGAAAATTTCCGAAGACCAAGACTGTCTCTACCTGCTACCTTTGGCCAATTGTCCAGTTTGTCTCGAAAGGCGTTTGCAATTACAAATGAATCACCGTAACGTTGGTCGAGCAATGACTTTGCTTCATTGTAGGCATTTTCTAATGAAAGCAGAAATAGATTCTCAATAACGTCTCTTACTGATTCAATCAAATATCTTCTGAGATAGTGGATTCTCTCACAAGAGGGGATTTGACGTTGTTCAATGAGCGTGAGAAACGATGCCTTCCAGGCAGGGTACTTTAGCGGGTCTCCGTGAACCACAAACGGTTCAGGTGGAGGTAATCGGCTAAGACTCACTTGCTCAGCAAATGATTTTGCTAAATATTCTATTTGGAAGTTTTGATCCGTGTAGCGTGGTGAGTTTGAGTTTCGTGGTGTAAAAGTCTTGGCTGAAGGATTAAAAAAATGTTGAACTTTCTGTTGGCAGGCTTGAGGACGCAACACTTTCATGATGTTTCGACGGACCGTAAGCTGATTGGTCGACTGAAGCCACATACGTTTCTTGGCAAGGCTTGGGAACCAATGGTGCAGATTGACGAACATCAGAGTCAAATCTTACATGCACAGGAATCGTTGACTTTGGTTCAGTTGTTTGCCTATCAACTTTAGCAGCAGTGTCATGAACATCATCATTTTCTTTCATCTCAGGGTTCACTTGATTAATGAATCTATCGAGAATATCGGCATCGGGTAATGATCGTTGTAAATCGTCAAGATCAGATTTCTGACACTCTTTATCCAAAACATCTAACTGTGCCTCAGCAGCTTCGAGTTCACGCATAGTTTTTATTTTTTCCAGTTCTAGCTGAGCCTTTGCTTCCATATCGAGAAACTTTAATTTCGTTTTTAGTTCAGCTGCCTTTACAGCCGCTTCAGATCTTATTGATCGGTTACTTCTCTGTGAGTGTCGGGAAGATTTTCCGCAACTACTTTGACCTGAACGTCGTGATGCCCTTTCAGATTTATTATCTTCAAGTTCCGTGAGTCTACGTGAAATTCGCCTCATCATATCTGAGTAAGAAGTTTCGCAAGCTTCGTATCGTTTTGCAATGTCATTTTCAATGTCTTTTGCTAATTCGGCATGTTCTCCGGTCTGACATTCCTTTTCGATTAGTCGTGTCAGTTGCTGATAAACACTCGTGACGTGATCTGCTCGCTCCGTTAAAATGTCACGGTTATTTCTTATGTCTACGCAATCGGTACTGTCGCTAAGTAAAACTTCGATTTTGTTACAGCAAGACTTCCAAGTCGACAATGTCTTTTTTAGGTTCTTCTCAAGTGTATCTAGCTGCCACCAAATACCCTTACTCGTCGGTACAGGCTGGCGAGAGCTTCTTCGAACAGAGCCCTCTTGGTTTTCGTTGTCGGACATCATATGTTTGACCTAATTATTTGCCTCAAAATAATTACATGTACCCTTACAATAAAAGGTTGTATCAGGTTAATTACAATGTACATTTAACATAATATTTCAGAGAAGGATATAAACATTTCAACCTAATATTACAAAATTTCATCTCTTTACAATGATAAAAATGCGTTTCAAACTAAGCAAAAAGATGAAATTGACATATCATAACACAAAATGATATTCAAGTATAGCAAAGTAATTTAATGTCTGGTAAGTTTCTTAATTTAAAATCTTCTTAGATCGTCAGGCTGTCGCGGGTCTAACTGGATACAAAGTTCACACTTTAACAGGCAAGCTGTACTTTCATCTATATTACGACTGATCTGTACTGTATTCGTTGAACCATCGACACAGACCCCTGCTGTATTCATGCGCACACGTGTTAAATGTCAATCATGATAAGGGATGGGGTGATATCTGTGTACATTGCCAGTTCACTTACGATTTTAATTTCTTATGCTCTAACATATGTAAAGTTAATTAAATCCAAAGTTATGATCGCACTTATCTTCCAATGTCAGTTAAATCGTAAATCCAAAATGTTTCTTTTATCTTCCGTCACAAGCGATAGTAAATTATGTCACTGTGCCCTCGTGTCCATGTTCGAATGATCAGCTCACAAATGTTATAGAGTTTTTACTGAAGTGTTTGTTGATATCGTTGCCGTCGTTGTAGAAATAAGAAATAAGAAATGTCGTTGTTCACATCTATTTATTATACTACTGGCTATATCTAACAAGATACGTTGATTGTTACATGATGCACGTTGATACGTAAAAACTACAAAGAACAAAGAAAAAATATTTACAATCAAAATTAAGCAAATATAAAGAAGTTAAATGGAAACAAAATGAACCGAACAATAAAAGGTACCTAAATGTAGCAAAATATAAAACATTACTTGAAATAAAGTTAATTAATTACCTCTTTGGCCATTTATAAGCTTTCCGATAATTTTCGTTTGCTATCGTTTATTGTTTTACACGTGCACTAAAAACTTCTACAGTACAGACATCGTGAAACTGTTACAACCTGCATTCCCTGAGAAAACGACCGATCTCACATACAGGGGTACAATACATTTTTGTACATTTTGTAATTGACTAGTGATCGATAGTCTTGGGTTCAAAACAGAGTTACTGAACCCCTATTTCAAAAACAACTCTGTTTCTCTGCAGAGCATTAGTGTTTTAAATAACTGACAGACATTATAGAGACAATTTTATGTTTGCATTTGTGAGGAATGCCTCGATATTTTTATTAAATCATATTTATTTCTCCTGAATTGGGAAACAAGTTTTATGCTTCTATTAATCCCCCAATGAGCCTACTCTTTTCGAACTCTATATTTTTTGCCAACTTTTACTTGATAAATCTACCTTTTATCTAGAAATATGTCACTCTACCACATGATTTTGGTAGCATACATAATTGAACTTAAAAAAGGGATTGTAATGTTCAGAAAACAAAGATTAATTGTTGATAAACATGTCAGGGAAACATTTTCTAACTGAACACTCTCTTTTGCGCTACAAATTACCTTTAAACAATGCAACTATTTTGACATATTGGTCTAAGCGGCAACTGTCATTTATTTAAGGGTTATTCTGTTACACTTTTATTAAAAGTATTATACAAATTGAAAACAAAGTCCTGACCAAACGATAATCAGATAGACGATAATCTTATTTAAAAAGTTGGAAAATTGCTTCTACTAGCATTTTGTCGCCATTTTCTAACCGGAAATTTGCGTTTTTGCGTTTAATTAGGGGCCATCAGCAAGTCTTAATGTTGTATAAATATAATAACAAAGAAATCTTAGTTCCTTTATAAGATTTTGTAGCGTTATATTATGAATTAATATAAATTAACAGGCGCCCTTTTGAAAAATTGGATTGCCATCTTGAAAGAAGTATTTTTTCGTTTGGCCAGGACCTGAATTTTACTCTACATAAGTGAAAGAGGCGTTGTACAAAGTTTTATACTTGTATCACAAAGTGCACACTTTCCTTGATTTTGTGGGTTAATAACCCCCACTAGAGGCCCCTTTAGGGGTTCCATAAACTGTCAAAAATTGTCAACCCTTATAAAACATTCTATTATACTAAGTCTACTACAATATTATTAAAAAGAAAACTTTTAACATATTAAATGTTGTCTAGATAACCAACGACAGACAAAAGTTAGTTAAAATTTTCACGAAAAGAAGTCTTGAATGGGGGATAATACATGGAATGACTAAAAATGATTTTTTTTCCATTTTCTTTTTTTATTTCCTAAAAATATAGCTAGGTGGAATTTTGTGGAGAGAATCTACCTACAACATAACGAATTAAATAAAATAATGCCATTAAAATATTTGTGGTACCGTTTGAAAGTTCGGTATTTATGAATGTGGTCGCAGTCAGCTGAAATCGATATTTTTCCATGTTTAAATACTAATGATGAAAATAATGTGTTTCATGATATTTTCTTTTCAATTTTAGTTCATATATTTGACCATTTTGAAACTATAGTATCAGAACATAAGAACTTAAGTCTTTATTGTCGTTTAAAAGTTGCCATAATTACACGTACATGTGCATTTTGGATCATTTTGCAAGGCAGCATACGACATATACAATTATGGCGCTGCATGTTTAACCGATTGTTGTACTTAGTTACAAACGGGATACAAAGGAAATCTGCTAGCCAATTAATTAAGTTTCTATAAGGAACTTTTTTTTCAATTTATTTGTTTGGTTTGTCTTTGAATTTACTACTATAGTTTTAAAGATCCATATTTAGTTTCTTCATTGTTTGCAGTTGTTTCCGTAACCGTCTTCTAACTTTCATTCAAACCGTAACTATTTTTCTTGCTAAAAATATATTTAAAAAAAAGGCCTTTTTCTTGTGAACTTTTTTATGTTGCTGAGCAATGTCGTAGAGTTTAATCAATTTTTCCCAAAAAGAAGTTTACAAAACGAAGTTGAAATCACCAGACCATTGAAGTTAGAAATTGCGAATGAATTGAAAGAAGCAAGAGTGCCGAAAGTCCGAAAGGGCAACGTCAAAGCCGGTAAACATGAATAAGAACAGCACGAGGAAACACAAAACACAAAATCAACCGAACGGAAATCAACAACGCGAACTCAAGTCGTAACAAGAGTGAACTCAGGGGCTCCGGAAGAGTAAAAGGCGGTTTCTGTCTGCTATAGCACGCCTGTTGTGTTGCTTATTTCCAATTCAGTATGTCAAATCCGGTAAAGGAAGACAAAACAAATTTCTTAGACAAAGCAACATCTGCACTTATTTGAGAGATTGTCTATACGAGTGCACTACAATCTCTTGAGTGAAGACAGCAACCGTGGAGCAACATAACCCTGTGTTAGCCATTTCTGTGTCAAACGTGAAGCTCTATCAAGGAATCTATATATCTATCGATGTAATTGCCACAAGCTCAGGAGTAACGAATCAAATGTGATACAAAGACTTCATACATGTAAGCCGGAGCGGACGGAATGTTGATACACAAAAAGGGAAAGTTGACGATTGGAAAGTTGAAGTCATCACGTTTGTCATAGAGCTTTGTTGAAGTTTTTCTGGACAGTCAATTACGAGATGTAGAAATAAATATGAAGCAGACTTCCTAGAATCTGTTGTGTCCCTTATCACAGGTTCTGAGGATATACGAGATGCAGAAAGTCACCAAAACGAGAATTATTTAGTGAAAGGACATTATCAATACTAGTATAACGGAACGAGAGGTCTAAAGAGATAGCTTGTCTAGTTCTCCACTAGTACAATATGTCCCGTCTTATACTTCATTCAAATTTCTGAAAATTCAAAGAAAACTACTTGTCCTGATTTTGTGTTACATGAAATATGCGAATACTGTTAGCTTACTTATTGTATGGTTTTTAACTTTACTGATTTCATTGTTTCCCATTTTCGTGAAATTACAAAAGAAAAGAAATAATTGTACACTAATTATATAATTTTCTGTAGACCTACAATGCTTGTGTCGAACTACTAGTATTCTTTGCGTGTCACCAGTAACATTAGACAGAAGCGACATACATAGGATCACTTTTTTATTGTTGGTCTTCTTGAATCGAACATCGCTCTGCAAAGTTATTAAGTATTCCGTCTCAATTTTTATGTAACTTAACTCTTTATTTCTTAATAGAGTTAAGGAATTACTCAACTGCTTCCTGTTAACAGAATACTTTTTAGACAAAAATACAAAATTCATTCTGACATCGTTTGGGACAAAGTTACTGAATAAACGGATACGAAACTTTCTATGGGAACTGACACTTCAAGGTTTAGAGCAAATGCAGGTACATGGAGATCCATACGCCCTTTCCAATAGAAAAAAGCTTCAGCACCTATTTCTATGTATTTAAATACAGCTGACCAGTACCGGTATTGCCACGAAATGGGAGGGGGGTTGTTCCTATCAGACAATTATTTTTTTTTCATAAAGATGTCTCGAGACAAATTTTTGTTTTCATTATTAACATGATTTTATATGGCAGAAATCCTTCTTCAGAATATTTCTAACCTCTGTTACTAAAATATTTTTCCTTAAAATGCAGATTCATAATATCATTTTAGAAAAAAAAACACCAATTCCCTCATCCATTCTTTGATTTAATAACAATAGAATTGGAAAAAAACAAAATTTACAAAACGACACCGTTATATTGTTTTAAGGCGACAGCACGATATAAATTGTCGACTGAAATAATAAAAAAAAGTTATAAGTAAAAAGTGATGTACAAATTTCATATAAGTTTAAATAAAAAAGTCAAACACACCTGACCTAAAGTAAAGTTTAACAAGCCTAAAACAAGAAAACGTGATTTATTGGTTATAACTTTGTTTTCAATAATGTAAATATTCTCATTTTCTGTACTATAACTTCTTTTATGTTGGTTTTAAAAAATACCATTGAAATGACTTAAAATCCTAAAAAAATATTGATTCTAAAAATAGAAAAAGTGACCCTCACATTTATTAATTTTAAAGGTCAAACCATTACAATCCGCACATGGATTTTAAAACTAGAATTTTTTGTAAAACGCTGTTTTTAATAAATCCTAGTTGTTTTAATATATCTAATCGTTGACCATTGTGGCAAGGTGAATCTTGTCGAGTAAATTTTACATGTGATACGTGTGAAGACATAGGAAGACATTCGCAAATTGTAAAAATAAGGAAATTTGGAACGTAATAATTAGCAATTAAAATTCTAAAAAAAATCTTTTTAAGACATTGTTATGATGCAAATTCTTTTTTTAAGTCAATAATCTCTATGCATACTATAGATTTATAAAACAGTAATTGATATTTTCAACTCCATATTCAATTTATTGAAAATAAATTAATGACTCCTTTTCAATTGCTCATCAGAGGGTCCAGAAAAATGATTTTTAACCTATTTTCCACATATTTTGTACAAGTATAACATTTGGAATTATGAAGCTTAGATGTAATACTTAATTTTTGTACCATTAAAAATCGGTTTTCGGGGGTTTCCACGCAACTTTTAAATATGACGTCTTTTAAGAGTTGGCTGATGGACTAAGCATAACACATGTATTTAATCTTCATCGAATTTAATTGATTCTATAATAATACTTGTAGTTTATAAAAAATGTTTTAATATATTTCAGGTTTATTGTATTTTCTTTAAAATTTCAGATTGGCAAATATAAAACATGCCGTTATCCGTCGAAAAAAAATTCCTCCGTTTGATAATGCTGCTTCAAAAATCCGCCCATCCAGTTTGTAAAGCCTACTTTGAAACCATCGTTTTGGCTCGAGCAGAATATAAAGGCGATCTTAAAACATTCCTTTCACAACACAAACATGATATTTATCATTTAGTACACAAGATCAAATGTTGTCAGTGTAGCAGTTCTACAGCAACTAATACATGTAATAACAACAAACATAAACTGTGCGGTAAACAGTTGAAAAAAATATATGCAGATACTGGGCCAACACAAGGCCATGTTCAAAGTGCAGGCAGGGGGATCATACAACATTGCATCTGTGGATTCAGTATCGTTGAAGGGTTTTGCATTGACAACATGGACTTATCGACCGTAAATGCAATAATACAGGCATGCGTGCAAGGACTGGATTCTAGTCATATCATGTGGCTCAACAAAATTTTAGAAAAAAGAAATGAATTGTGCCACATTGACGATCTTGATTCACAGACTGAAAGTTACATGGATAACTCATGGGATTACATAAAGAAGTCTGTGCTAGGACTTGCGAAAAATATCCCACCTGAACAAATCTACATGAAAAGCATAGAAAGTGGCATTGGCATGTTAGAATTAGCAGAGTTTCAACAAAATGATGTCACGCCCATATTGAATTCCATGAAGGAAGAAATTGCATTAATTTCAGAAACCATTCGTTCGGTAAGTCTTTGCACGTATCATAGCATCTACAATACCGTACCTCTTATGATATTTTTGGTTAGATGAAGTTACAAAACTGTCCCATTAACCATAATTGGAATTTCATCACAGTGAAAATGTCCGTAAGTAGCAAGAGAGTACATCTTGCATTAGGTTTTAGGTAAAATTCCAAGGACATAATTGCACACATACGCAACGATTAAATAGTGATTTGGTGTAAATCTACCGATTTTTATTACTCGAACAACTTTCATATGTGTTATAATTATATTAAATGATGAATCCAATTTGTTCTGAGAATAACAAGAAACAGTCGATCGGGAGTGTTTGCGTTGCAATAATACTGACACAACTTCTATATTTGGTTTTTTATGTAACTGGACATTTAAATTTTTTTCCCAATTCAGATTTCTCTATTGAGCATATTGTCTCTACTTCTATACTGTTCCTTATTTGCTGATTACGGATTTCATTAAAACAACAGAGTATGAATTGATATACTTTGTAATACCGAGGGGAAAATAGTTAGGATCCAATCACTTGTGTTTTCGGATTTAAATAACTTTAATATACAAATATCAAAATGGGTATAAAACGGGTAATTTGGTTAGGCACGGACCATTTGATTTTCGGGGGGGGGGGCTGAGATGTTACCTTGAGACGGGAATTTTTTTTCGCCCGCTTTGCTGGCCAGATTATTTTTTTTTCACACACATATTAAGCAAGTAAATTTTGTTGGCAAGATCATTTTTTTTTCAATTGGCTAGATTAAAACCAGATTATTTTTTTCAACCCAAGTGCTGGTCAGATTATTTTTTTTTACAAAAATCAGGGCCGGGAAATTATTTTCAAAACAAGAGGCTCCCAGGAGCCTGAATCGCTCACCTGGTCTTGATGTTGACCCTGTACTTTTGTAGAACTAAATGAGCTGAACATTTAAGCAAGCAACAGCTTTTCTCTACCTGCAATAGTTTTCATTCTATAGGCCAAAAACACAATTTTTCACCTATAAGGGGCCATAACCCCTATAAGGAGTCATCTGACAACTTCAACCCTATGGAGACTTTTGTAGAGCTAAATGAGCTGAACATTTAAGCAAGCAACAGCTAATCTCTATCTGCAATAGTTTTCATTCTGTAGGCCAAAAACATGAAAAATCGCTTTTTTCAGGGGCCGTAACCCCTATAAGGGGTCATCTGACAACTTCGACCCTATGGAGAATTTTGTAGAGCTAAATGAGCTGAACATTTAAGCAAGCAACAGCTAATCTCTATCTGCAATAGTTTTCATTCTGTAGGCCAAAAACATGAAAAATGGCTATTTTTCAGGGGCCGTAACCCCTATAAGGGGTCATCTGACAACTTCGACTCTATGGAGAATTTTGTAGAGCTAAATGAGCTGAATATTTAAGCAAGCAACAGCTAATCTCTCTCTGCAATAGTTTTCATTCTGTAGGACAAAAACATGAAAAATCGCTATTTTTCAGGGGCCGTAACCCCTATAAGGAGTCATCTGACAACTTCGACCCTATGGAGAATTTTGTAGAGCTAAATGAGCTGAACATTTAAGCAAGCAACAGCTAATCTCTATCTGCAATAGTTTTCATTCTGTAGGACAAAAACATGAAAAATCGCTATTTTTCATGGGCCGTAACCCTATAAGGGGTCATCTGACAACTTCGACCCTATGGAGAATTTTGTAGAGCTCAATGAGCTGAACATTTAAGCAAGCAACAGCTAATCTCTATCTGCAATAGTTTTCATTCTGTAGGCCAAAAACATGAAAAAAAGCCATTTTTCAGGGGCCGTAACCCCTAAAAGGGGTTATCTGACAACTTTGATCCTATGGAGACTTTCGTAGAGCTAAATGAGCTTAACATTTAAGCAAGCAACAGCTAATCTCTATGTGCAATAGTTTTCATTCTGTAGGCCAAAAACATGAAAAATGGCTATTTTTCACCTTTAATGGGCCGTAACCCCTATAAGGGGTCATCTGACAACTTCGACCCTATGGAGACTTTTGTAGAGTTAAATAAGCTGAACATTTAAGCAAGCAACAGCTAATCTCTATCTGCAATAGTTTTCATTCTGTAGGCCACAAACATGAAAAAATGCTATTTTTCACCTTTAAGGGGCCGTAACCCCTATAAGGGGTCATCTGACAACTTTGACCAAATGAAGACTTTTGTAGAGCTTTTGATGCTGAATCAGTAGCGTGGCCTCAGATTTTCTCTATCTCTTATACTTTTTGATTTATAAGCCAAAAACAGTAGTCTGACCCCCCTAGTCTATTTTTAGTAACGGCGGCCATGTTTTTTAACGGATCAACAATCAAAACACAAGTTTGGTGCAGGACACCCTAAGGATCATTCATACCAAGTTTCATTAAATTCTGTTTGGTAGTTTCAGAGGAGAAGATTTTTGAAAAATTGTTAACAGACGACGACAGACGACGACGACAGACGACGACGACGGACGCCAAGTGATGGTAATAGCTCACCTGGACCTTCGGTCCAGGTGAGCTAAAAATCCCATGCCCCCCCCCCGAAAATCAAATGGTCGAACAACGAAGCAAAATCCAGCACCAAGGATATCGAGCATGTGCAGTCCAAGGAAAGAAACCTGGTGTTTTAAACAATTTTGAATTTAACAAACGGAAATTTTGACGGCAAAATAATATTAAATTTAATTGTTAAATTCCTGTCAGGCAAGTCTGAAGACTAGGCTTGTGATTACCCGCGGGGACATCTGGTCCACCAGCAGCGGTTATCGACCCAGTGGTTTCAAAATACAAATATCAAAACGGGTATAAAACTGGTAATTTGGTTATGCTGTATATGCATATTTCACGGAGTAACATCTCATCAGCAGCATTTAAATCAAAACATTGGAAGGTCAAAACCTAAAAGTATTGAATGAAAAGAACCCAAATCCAAAACAGTTCGAACAGCGAAGCCAAATCCTAAACAGTTCGAACAGCGAAGCCAAATCCTAAACATAATGACTAATATCCCTTTCAATGAGTTCGTCTGTCAAAGTTGACTCAATAGATTTCATTCTTCAATCACTTTTAATTATCATGTACCTTAACATCAATAGTCAAACATTTGTACATTCATGACAGCTTTCGATCGCCAATGGTTGACTATTATTACATTATTAGCTCACCTGGCCAAAGGCCATGTGAGCTTATGCCATCACTATGCGTCCGTCGTCGTCTGTCGTCGTCCGTCGTCGTCTGTCGTCGTCTGTCGTCCGTTAACAATTTCAAAAATCTTCTCCTCTGAAACCACTGAACCAATTTAACAGAAACTTGGCAGGAATGATATATGACATGTTGGCAACAAACGATCCTCATTTTGAAATGCTTTGATAAAAAACATGGCCGCCGTTGCTAAAAATAGACTAGGGGGGTCAGACTACTGTTTTTGGCTTATAAATCAAAAAGTATAAGAGATAGAGGAAATCTGAGGCCACGCTACTGATTCAGCATCAAAAGCTCTACAAAAGTCTCCATTTGGTCAAAGTTGTCAGATGACCCCTTATAGGGGTTACGACCCCTTAAAGGTGAAAAATAGCATTTTTTCATGTTTTTGGCCTACAGAATGAAAACTATTGCAGATAGAGATTAGCTGTTGCTTGCTTTAATGTTTAGCTCATTTAGCTCTACGAAAGTCTCCATAGGGTCGAAGTTGTCAGATGACCCCTTATAGGGGTTACGGCCCCTTAAAGGTGAAAAATAGCCACTTTTCATGTTTTTGGCCTACAGAATGAAAACTATTGCAGATATAGATTAGCTGTTGCTTGCTTAAATGTTAAGCTCATTTAGCTCTACGAAAGTCTCCATAGGGTCGAAGTTGTCAGATGACCCCTTATAGGGGTTACGGCCCTTGAAAAATAGCGTTTTTTCATGTTTTTGTCCTACAGAATGGAAACTATTGCACATAGAGATTAGCTGTTGCTTGCTTAAATGTTCAGCTCATTTAGCTCTACAAAATTCTCCATAGGGTCCAAGTTGTCAGATGAACCCTTATAGGGGTTACGGTCCATGAAAAATAGCGATTTGATTTTTCATGTTTTTGGCCTACAGAATGAAAACTATTGCAGAGAGAGATTAGCTGTTGCTTGCTTAAATGTTCAGCTCATTTAGCTGTACAAAATTCTCCATAGGGTCGAAGTTGTCAGATGACCCCTTATAGGGGTTACGGCCCCTGAAAAAAGCGATTTTTAATGTTTTTGGCCTACAGAATGAAAACTATTGCAGATAGAGATTAGTTGTTGCTTGCTTAAATGTTCAGCTCATATAGCTCTACAAAAGTCTCCATAGGGTCAAAGTTGTCAGATGACTCCTTATAGGGGTTATGGCCCCTTATAGGTGAAAAATGGTGTTTTTGGCCTATAGAATGAAAACTATTGCAGGTAGAGAAAAGCTGTTGCTTGCTTAAATGTTAAGCTCATTTAGCTCTACGAAAGTCTCCATAGGGTCGAAGTTGTCAGATGACCCCTTATAGGGGTTACGGCCCTTGAAAAATAGCGTTTTTTCATGTTTTTGTCCTACAGAATGGAAACTATTGCACATAGAGATTAGCTGTTGCTTGCTTAAATGTTCAGCTCATTTAGCTCTACAAAATTCTCCATAGGGTCCAAGTTGTCAGATGAACCCTTATAGGGGTTACGGTCCATGAAAAATAGCGATTTGATTTTTCATGTTTTTGGCCTACAGAATGAAAACTATTGCAGAGAGAGATTAGCTGTTGCTTGCTTAAATGTTCAGCTCATTTAGCTGTACAAAATTCTCCATAGGGTCGAAGTTGTCAGATGACCCCTTATAGGGGTTACGGCCCCTGAAAAAAGCGATTTTTAATGTTTTTGGCCTACAGAATGAAAACTATTGCAGATAGAGATTAGTTGTTGCTTGCTTAAATGTTCAGCTCATATAGCTCTACAAAAGTCTCCATAGGGTCAAAGTTGTCAGATGACTCCTTATAGGGGTTATGGCCCCTTATAGGTGAAAAATGGTGTTTTTGGCCTATAGAATGAAAACTATTGCAGGTAGAGAAAAGCTGTTGCTTGCTTAAATGTTCAGCTCATTTAGCTCTACAAAAGTATAGGGTCAACATCAAGACCAGGTGAGCAATTCAGGCTCCTGGGAGCCTCTTGTGTTTCATCTTTTCATTGTTTTTTTATCAGGAAATGAAAGTGACTATGATGGATGCATCAAAAGAAATTAAAGAAATAAGTGGTAATGCTAACAAAATAATTGACACAATTAAAGAGAAAGATCAGAAAATAGACATGATGAGGGAAAAGCTTGACACAATATATAAAGCTGTTGAAAAAAGTATGTATCTCTAATTTTATAATACCAAATTCAATTTAGTGTAACGGTGCTACATGGATATCATTATTTAAAGATTAGTGATCAGTCTTTTGTTTAAAATTATGATTGACGTCCTATCAAATGTCTAAGCAATTTATTTTTACCTGCTAGTTATTTCATCAAACTTAGGGAGTTAAAAATATATGAAATGAAAAAATTATCATCTTTATTCTGCCTGCACCAAAATCCTTATTCAAGTTAAAGATTTTATCCAAAATAAGAATTGAATATAACTGCATTTTTGTTCATTTTTACATACTGACTTTCAGTTGGGGCCTTTCAACATCAGAACCAAGAGGCTGTGTTAAATGTGGAGTGGTCAGAAGACGCTATAATATCTGATGACGAAAAAGGTAAATAAAAAAAATGTGCTTTATTTGAGATTTTACAGGGAAATGTGGACTGTATATAAAATACAAATACCAAAACGGGTATAACACAGTAATTGATAAGGGCTGTATTTTGTCACTTTTTCAAAACGGACAATTTCTTTTAAATGTTCATTTCACTACTCTTAAGGGATGAATTTAAAAAACTGTATGATTCAAACGTATTTCTTATTAGTTTTCTTCTCAGTGTTGAGCTAAATATGTGGGAAAAACGACTTTTTCTTCAAAAGCATGAAAGAAGCAGAGGTACCAATGGGGTATCCGAATATCAAAAGTCCGAAAGGGCAGAGACAAAACCAGCAAACATCAACAAGAACGGGACAAAAACAGACAACATGTAAAACATGGAAACACAAAACAACTGAATATCAATCAACAACAAATATAGTCATTTTCACATGTTTTAATTACAAAAAGCATGATTGAACCTGTGACCCACAAAAATATTTTATATCACTATACCAATGCTTTTTGAAAATATCCTTGTGTGTCAAAGTTCCATTCATAATTATTTTTTCACAATTTTTTTTTTTAAAACTGCATAAATTTTAGCTATTTTGAGCATATTTTGTCAATTTGGCTGGCTTAACGATACTGCGCACATGCAAAATTAGCAAAATACAAATACCAAAACGGATATTAAAACGGATTATTTGGTGTATAAGCATATTTCAAGGAGTAACCTCTCATCAGCAGCATTTGAATCAAAACATTTGAAGATCAAGAACCAAAAGTATTGAACGAAAAGAACTCAAATCCAAAACAGTTCGAACAGGAAAGCCGAATCCAGCACCAAGGATATCGACCATGTGCAGTACAAGGAAATAAACTTGTTTTTTTAAACAATTGGAATTAAGTCAATCGACAAAAAGGTTTAAAATTTAGTAGTTAATTCGTATCAGACAAGTCTGACGACCAGGCTTGTGATAACCGTTGGTCGGCGACCAGCAGCGGTTATCGACCCATTGGTTTCAGAACGGGTAGTTTGGTTATGCTGTATATGCATATTTCAAGGAGACACTTTTCATCAGCAGCATTTGAATCAAATCATTGGAAGATAAAAAACCCGAATTATTGAATGAGAAGGACTCAAAACTAAAACAGTTCGATTGTTCAAAGTAAAAAAAAACCAATGCCTTTCCCATCAAATATAACCTTTTAACTACAAAATCCTACAGGTACAATGAAATATTCCCAAAAAATTAAATTTGCACAATTTAGGGGGTCAATTTATATCTCTTATCCTACCTTGTCCAGTAGTTATACTGCATCTGCATATTTCAAGGAGTAACCTCTCATCAGCAGCATATATTATAATACAGAGAAAATTGACGACAAAAATGAAAAAAAGACATGCTTAACATACATGGCATGCGTATAAAACAACTGATAAAGGAAATTATATAATTATCTCAGTTTGGTCACACAATTTGAATGGATCTTGTAGTCGTTATGTTTAAGGTGGTTCAATGAAATTAAACTGGGCATCTTTTTCTGACATCATTGAACTTTTATTCCGCATTTCACTTTAAATCGGGGCCTGGATGGTCTAAGGCGCTGGTTTAATGACCAATATATTGATCACTAGGCGATCACCTATCAGCTACGTTCGAGTCCCGTTTGTAATTTACGAAAAGGGGCTTCCCCGACTGTATGTGATTAGGTTTGTCCGTTACCAGCTGCCAAAGGTCGGTGGTTTCCTCCTGGTACTCAGGTTTCCTCCACCATTACAACTGACCGCCCTACAAGGCCCAGGTATGTCGATAAACAGTGGACACCCACCCACACGTAACATGACTGAAAATGACATAAAGATTCAAAATTTAAATCTTAAATCCACCATTACAACTGACCGCCCTACAAGGCCCAGGTATGTCGATAAACAGTGGACACCCACCCACACGTAACATGACTGAAAATGACATAAAGATTCAAAATTTAAATCTTTCCGATTGTTAATTCAAAATTGTTTAAAACACCAGGTTTCTTTCCTTGTAATGCACATGGTCGATATCCTTGGTGCTAGATATGGCATTTTCGTTCGATACCTTTGGTTTTTGATCTTCCAATGTTTGATTCAAATGCGGCTGATGAGAGGTTACTCCTTAAAATATCGAAATACAGCATAATCAAATTAACCGTTTTTTATTCGTTCTTTTTATCCTATTTTATAGATGAACTTTTTCTAAAACAATATATTTTCACGGGAGATAATTGGCAGGAAAATGTGTGACAAATTTTACATTGAAATGTATAGAAAAGATAAGTTTTTATCTGAAATAACTTTAAATAAAAAGGAGAACGGTAACCCCAACTTTTGTTTTTGTTGATCAATAAAGGTAATAACAAAACTACCGAACTTTAATGATCAATCTTATAGTCCAGAAAAAAATGAGAAAAACGAATCAATCATACCAGAGAAAGATTGTAATCAAAAGATTGTATATATGACTTGCCTTATAGCAAAAATCTAATGGGTTTCCTGCCCACAGTGTAAGATGCTTAATGACACCTTTCGCTTTATAATCTCTCAAAAAAGTCTAACATTTTTATTTTCCAAAAGTTATTTTAGAATGTTTTCTCAAGATGTTCTCTTCTATTATGGATATTAAATATGGTGACCCCAAATCAAACAATAATAGAGCAAGATATATAACTAGGAAAAACCCGCGAATTCGCGGGAAAATCAATCGTTGGTTGTTTTACAAAATATACCACACAATAAAACATTGCATTTGCGGGATCTTACATGGTTGTGCTAATCGCAAATTAAAGGTTCTACAGTATTATTTAACTCTAAAATTTTTTGGTTACTGGCAGTTTTTCATTGTGGTTTTTCTAAATTACCGCTTGTTATGAGCTGTGTCGCGTACACTTATTTCACATATCTCATTATTTTCTATTATAATCTTTTATTGTGTGTTACCCCACATGTAAATTAAACAAAATCTACCTAAATTAATTTGTTGCGTGATGAACAATATAGATCTTATATCATGGCGATGAGATTTCTTTTTTTATTTTTCCTCTACATGTACAGGTACTTCTAGTTTTTTAGTATTTTTTTATGTTCATAATTGTCATATATCGATTGATTTAATAATTCTGTAACAATTAATTTATACATGTAACCCATTATTTTTCATTTTCAGATAAGAATAAACTTTTTAGTCTCGGGCGTCAAATACCTGCTCGGACGCTTCTTATCGCTTTAAAGTATGACCGTCGGAGTGTAATTCCGGAACGATGACGGCTATACCGTTTCCGGATCAATTAATTAGGTTAATTAGCAAACTGCAGACATAATTGCATACGTGCTAATAAAATTTTCAAAGGGCACAACCATCCCCTATTTTTGATATATGAAGCATAGTCGTAACATTTGTTGTTTAGGCTGCAACCCGGCTAACAAAAAACGCTTCGTTATTTTAGTAGTATAGATAATAATAAAGGGGGAAAATACGTTCGTGCATTCATTTTCAAGAGAATCGACGTTAAAATTTTGGCAGGAAAATGATTTCTCGTAGGTTTTCATTGAAACTGTAATTGATTTTCCCTCGCTTTTAGTTATTAATAGCGAGCATAGCTCGGAGGCGGGCACGAAGTGCCCGCTCGAGCGGAGAGCTCTACGGTATTTGTTTCCGCGAGAAATTTGCTAATGCTGATTTAGATTTTTTATGGTCCGGAAAGGGTTATTATTTTTACAGGACCGGAGTGAATGTTAAAATAATAAGAAAAGAAATAATGCTTAAAGAAAATAATAAATTGCGCTTTTTACAAGAAAATAATATTCTTAAAATAATAAATACACATAGCTGCTCGTTTTGTCTTGGTTATATGCACGTACGAAACTAACGTGTCTCGAAGCTTAATCGCCCCATACCATCTCGCCCCAAAATAAGCAAATGGAAATATTGGAAATTAAATGATAGCGATATCCCTGAATGTCGACATTTAGAACAAAATATGAATTAAAATATATATGAAAAAGATTGTTAGAAATGGAAAAACTTGTTTACCAAATAAACTTATGAATTTTGTGTAATTAAAATGAACCAAAGGTCGTGCACTAAAATGTTCGTCTGCTTCTGATTCTGAATATCTAACATGTAAATACTATAGAAGAATGGATCTATAAAATGTTTAATGGACTTTAAATAGTATTAGAAAGAAGTGTGCCAATGGGGATTCAACTACCACAAGTCCGAAAAAGACCAGAACAAAACTAGCAGATAAAAGAGGAAAACCCAAACAAAAATGATGTAAAATGCACCATTTGATTGCATTGATTATGATCATCATTATATAAACAAAACGTAGTCCCTTTTAGCTGTGCTCGCATTTAGGCAATGCCTACTCCATATTATTTAACCGGACTAAGGCAGTTTTATCAAAGGTGTCCTTCAATAGTGTGATCTTATCTGTGTTAAGTAAATGGACAAGTCAAGAATAGGTCGTAGTCCTTAGAGTTGAAGTGGGTCCAGATCTATACATTGTTGTTCGTTAGTGTTATGTTAATTTGACTCTTTGTCTGAATAATTAAGAACTTTTGAAAATATTTAATTGGATTGACTTTGCCGGATGCAGAAATATTTTAAATGAGGGGTCCACTTGCATTCTACCGAGCACGAAAGAGGGTGTTCCAGGTCAATTCAAAAACAAAAATGCAAATGAAAGAACATGGGCTTTTTCAACCCCTGGACCCTCCCTTTTTCTGGATCTGCAACTAACTGAGGGTTAATATTGTAAAGTATTCCCTTTATTCGGATATCTCGCTTACTGTGTAATTATAATAAACAGCTTTCAAATTATATAAAGATTTGACAAAAATATATAATGTGCATCTTTCAAATTACATAAAGATTTGACAACAAATATATAATATGTATAATTGAATTCTTTTTCTTTTCTATCAAATCCTTACAGATGTAGCTGTCTGTTTTCACTTTGACATCAAGCCGCCATGCTCAGAACAAGTGAAGGCAAAAATAATACAAGAAATACGCAAATTGAAGGAAATTGTTGCTCTTATTTCACCATATAAGATTGTATGGACTGGATTAGGTTCAATAGTAATTGCCTCTTTGCTGAAAAAAAACTTATACGCTAACAAAGATGATTTTGAGTCTTCTGTTCGCAAGTTCTTGGACACATTTCTGAGTGTATCAGGAATTAACTGTCATTCTCCATGTACTATTGAAGTCAAGATTAGAATTAGTGAAGGAATGCCTGAATGTACGTATTAGAAATATCCTTTTTCAAGAAAATCTTAACAGGTAAAATGCAAAGACGATAAGTGTAAAGAAAGGTGTACCAACGGAGGCAGTTGACTGTCGTAAATCCAAAAAGGCTTAGAAAAATAGTACATGCAATCATTATAAAAAACAAAATATATATCAAACAAAAACTCATACCATAAGTAAACTGCAAATCAGCAACCTGAACTTAAGCCAAAACGAAATCATGTGCTTACTTGCAAGTAAAAAAGTAAAATCCAGTAAAATTTCTTGAGTTGCGACAACAACCAGGGAGCAACGTAACCATGTGTTAGCAATTTGCTTGTTAGACATGATGCGCTATGAAATTACAACATTCCCTTTAAGTCAAGAGTAAAGAATTAGTAGTGATAGGTCAACGTTCTTTATCTCAAGTTGACTGGGATATATGAGCTGTGAATAGTCTCCAAACCAGGATTTCAACAGTCATATTGAAAGGACATCATTAATATAACGAAATGTGAGATTAATGGACAATTTTAGTATAGGATTGATTGTAACAAGGCTGCTTCATATGAGTGAAGGCCTGCAATGGTGCACAATTCGTTCCCATTTGGATACCAATGGTTTGCTGAATAATCCATTTAGATCAATGTGGTTAAAATCACTTATTGTGATTATAAATATGTATTATTCGAACAGAGATGTCTAAATATTATTTCAATTCTTTTTTTCATTTTCTTTTTCTTGTTATGGTATCTTGTCTCAGTGGGAAAGTATAAGAATTAATTTGTCATTAACTACTTTATATACGCGTTTTTATACGACCGCAAAAAATTTGCGGACGTATTATGGTATGATGCTGTCGTCGTCGTCGTCGTTGTCGTCGTTGTCGTCGTCGTCGTTGTCTGTTAACTTTTTAGTGTTTCCACAATAACTTTAGTTCCAGTTATCCGATTGCTATGAAACTTTACAATGATGTTCCTTACCATAAAAGGATGCATGGGATTGATTTTGGGGGTCCCCCCATTTTTCGTTTAGAAATTAGGGGCCAAAAAAGGGCCAAAAATACTACTTTTTTTGTTTGTTTCCACAATAACTTTAGTTCTAGTTATCCAATTGCTATGAAATTTGACAGTGATGTTCCTTACCATACAAGGATGAATGGGATTGATTTTGGGGGTCCCCCCTTTTTTTGTTTCGAAATTGGGGGCCCAAAAGGGGAAAAAAATTCAAATATTTTACTTGTTTCCACCATAACTTTGGTCCTAGTTGGCCTATTGCTGTGAAATTTGTCAAGAATGTTTCTTACAATAAAAGAATGAACCTGATGAATTTTTGCGCCCCCCTTTTTCTCCGTTGTGTAATTAGGGGCCAAAAGGGGCCAAAATAAAAACTTTTTTATTTGTGGTCCGATTTTGAAATTTTTTTTTACATGTTTGTTCTTGTCAAATAGCGGATACAAAATTAAGAATTAATTTTTGCAACCCCCCCTTTTTCCCCTATTACGTAATTAGGGGCCAAACGGGGCCAAAATCGAAACTTTTTTATTTGTGGTCCGATTTTGAAATTTTTTTTTGCAAGTTTATTTTTGTCAAGTAGCGAATCCAAATTTGAGAATTTATTTTTGCGACCCCACCCCTTTTTCACCTGTTACGTAATAAGGGGCCAAAAGGGGCAGAAATTGAAACTTTTTTATTTCTGGTCCGATTTTGAAAATTTTTTTTGCATGTTTGTTCTTGTCAAATAGCGGATACAAAATTAAGAATTAATTTTTGCGACCCCCCCTTTTTCCCCTTATTACGTAATTAGGGGCCAAATGGGGCCGAAATTGAAACTTTTTTTATTTCTGGTCCGATTTTGAAATTTTTTTTTGCATGTTTGTTCTTGTCAAATAGCAAATACAAAATTAGGAATTAATTTTTGCGACCCCCCCTTTTTCCCCCTATTACGTAATTAGGGGCCAAATGGGGCTTTTTTATTTGTGGTCCGATTTTGAAATTTTTTTTTGCAAATTTATTCTTGTCAGGTAGCGATTCTAAATTTAAGAATAATTTGTTTGGGCTGTAATCATAATTTAAAAAAAATTCTGGTTCGATTTTTAATTTTTTCCCCAAACATTATTCTTTTAAAGAGTAGAATACAACATTCAAAATTTATATTTTTAGCCCCTGGGTTGAAAGTCCATCAGAGAAGCATGTGTCAAAAACCTTTGTCAGTCCACCATGGGCTGCATGTGTCCAGAACAATAGACTATCCATATTAGGCCTAAAACGTACAGGGTTCAACATGTTGCGGTCGTATCATGCTGCGCTCGGCGAAGCTTTTTATTTATATGTGTATTTTTATAAATATTTTTTGAAACTATTTTTGATTTAACATAGTTGTCATATACTATTTTAGAATCCTGTGAACTACTTTGCGTATGGGGTTACGTAAAGCTACTGCACATGTGTATATGCCTTATTATGTTTTAGATTTTGAGAATAGCGAAGAAACAGAAAGTCTACTGGCTAAATACTTTAACAAAGAACAACAAGTTGTTCCAGAAATGATAAATAGTTCCTTGGGAAACAGGGAAACTCTTTTAGGTAAAACAATAAAGTATAGGAACCAGCAAAGGAAAAAAAAAAACACCATGAATATAGCAATAGTACTAGTATTTGACTTTAAAGTGATCCTGTTAAGATTATTTCTATAATTCATTCATTTATAAAAGCGGAACTTTTATAATATGTGATCATATATTTTGTTTCAAGTATAAACGATGATTTTACAAAGGAATTAAAAAATGATTTAAATTTTCAAACATACTAATTATAAGCATGAAGCAGGCACACAACTTTAGTCAAAGTATATGTACAGCAATAATGGTATATAATTCTAACCCACTCCATTAAACCAAAGTAGCATTTTGATTTTGAATATTAATGAAAAAAAATATAATCTATGTTGATGTTTGTATTAAATTTTTCTTTTTTGGGGTTTATTTTCAGACCAACTTGTGTTTTTAAATCTAATAATCAATAAAGAGAATTTATCATCAGAAGTTGGTGGTGATAAAAAAGGAGGAAACAAGAAGATTTTGCTTATCGCAGATCGCTCTGATCTTTGTATACTTCAACAAATTACACAGTTGATAGAATCAACATTAATGACTCGTATAACTGAAGTTGATATTGGTACCGTATTATTAGCAAGAACAAACCGTGACGTTGACGTAGCATATGCATTTATTGCCAACTCATATTCCAGACGAACAACGATTAATGCTATCCTTGAGCTTATACAATGTCCGAAACGCATCGATCTGGTTGCCAGTGATGGGTTGATGTATGTCATGTCACCTACAGAATTTATTGTCATAAATGAAAATGAGAGTTGGAAAGAAATTTTCATGTCAAGCATTTTAGCTCATTGTAAGATATCCTATTGTATTCAATTTTATATTTTGGCCGAATTTTATATTTTGAATACGAATTGTTCATACCATCCTAATTGTGCAGATATGGGCGTCAAACTTGTCTGAAAAGAATTTACCATTAAATTTCTAATATTTTTGTAATTGAAATTTCCGTTTGTTTCATTCAAATTTTTTAAAACACCAGGTTTCTTTACTTGTAATGCACATTGTCGATCACCTAGGTGCTGGATTTGGCTTCCATGTTCGGACTTTTTGGTTTTGAGTACTTTTCATTCAATACTTTGGTTATTGACCTTCCTATGTTTTGATTCAAATGCTGCTGATGAGAGGGAAATCTTTGAAATATCGATATACAGCATAACCAAATTAACCGTTTTTATACCCGTTTTGATATTTGTATTTTTATACCAAGCCACACGAAGTGGTGAGATATTATGTTATACCCTCACTTTCTTTCGGTGTCTGTCTGTCTGTTCGTCCCCCGAAGGTTTCCGAGTGATAACCTGGAAACGCGTTAAAAGATTTAAATGATATTTTGCACAACTGTTTAAAGCAGTTTTTCAACTTCTAAAATATTCAGACAATTTAACAATACACTTTACTCCACTGAGCTTAACAATGTTGATAGATGTCTACTTAAAGACCCTTTCAAGATCCTCAGAGAAGTTTTTTTAACTCATTGCCTAAAACTACGCTTTTTAGTCAGGCAGAAGATTCTTGCTTCTGGGCACCTCTTATTTATTTGTGGTCCGATTTTGAAATTTGTATTATTAGAATACTGCGTTTTTATTCAAATGTGTTACATCTATTACCGTGTTCGAGAAAATCATGAAAATCGGGATCAACGGAGTCAAAAATGCAATTTAAAGACTTTATCAGGACAATTTCGGTTTCCATGAACAATATACGTTCTACGTTTATACACATATATGTAATGTCAAATAATATGACAATATGTCAGAATGCATGTCTCAAAAAGTTTTATGAGTCAATCAACTTGCCAAGAGCAATTTTTATGTTCCATAGAGGGCCTTCAATTATCGTACAGGGATCAACATACTGCGTTTGGCATAGCTTTTTATTATTCGAGCTCACTTTATTTATACATTAAATGCATACTGCGCTTCATGTTGAAAATGTGCGCAAGGTCCACACTTATACACACCATTAAAACTCAAAAATATTGCATTCAATGTATATAATTACATTCCGATAAAATATATTAAATGTTTGCACAGAAAATTGCACGAAAAGCATGGTTTATCTTTTTAAAATTACTCCGTGCAAGTCGTTGTTAAGGTGGCACGTGAAAGTGAGTTTTATCGAGAAATAAAACTGCATACATGTATAATATATATAACCAATCGAAATGGTCGTTAAAAAATAGAATGAATTATTGTTAAATATAAGAAGTATAGAGAGAAGGATAATTTTTGGTATTCTTTTGATTGCAAATGCATGTAGACTAAAGTGTAATATATACAGTATTATATTTTGTATTGCATGTTATGCATACCCAAAAGTTCTTTTTTCAATATTGCAGACACAGCTTCAGTCACTCAGGAAAACCAAAGTCTATCATCACCAGATAAGAAAACATTTATAAAAGATCTCGTTAAACATCAAATTGAGGAAGACAAAAGAGGAAAAAATGAAGGCAAGATTGCAAGTTCTGACAAAAGAACAAAAAAGGAACAAACACAACTCCAGGAGATTGAAACAGGTTTGTATCTCCGCATTGAATAACACAAATGTCAAGTTATAGCATTTAATATGCAGTAAATGCAAAATCAGAAATAAACATTCTAATTTTAGTGCACCAGAGTTTAAACAGGTCGGGTCTTCTAGATTTCGTTTGACCTATCAATCAATAAAAGTTGTAAAAAAATGACCTTTCTAATGGGGAAAAATGGTAAAACTTTTTTGTCGGTTTGATAGAAAAATCCTAACATAAACATGTATTCTTTAACTTCCTCGCTCATATATCGCAAATACCAAATATCATTGGTTTAAAACGTTATTTTGTTTATCAAGGGTAAATTCTCCTTATAAAGTAATGTTTTGTTCCACTTATTGACTTCTATTTAATTTCGTGTATTGGTCAATGGAAAATCAAAAAGGTAAACATGGTCGTTAAATCTCCTAACTTGTCAAAGATGTTTGGGGGGAAAAGTGTTTCTTTAATATGTATATTTTTAATATGACATTAATCACCCGGGTTAACCCGTGATCGTGAAGTCGGTGGTTATCGTGAACTCGGTTAGGGAAAATGTAAACAAACGAGAATTGACCAATGGGAAAAGAGAAATTTTGATTAAATTGTAGTCGTTAACGCGGTAAAAAATCAAAGCTGTTATCGTTTAACGCGGTTTAAGTTATCGTCAATATAACATGGTTACATATGCCTTCAACAGTAACTTCTTTTTTTAAAACGTACTGCATATGTTCTGTTGAGATAACTAAAGTCCATTGCAAAAAGGACAGTCTCTCAGTTTTTCTTAATTTTCACGAACCAACAACTGTTTGATGAAAATATGAAACCAGAATATTGTTCTAATAGACTTTCGGTAACTTTTAATAGAATTAAAATTTGTAAGCATCCTTCCTATAATGCTGTGCATGGGTAAAATTTCACTTTCATCTAGTTTTATTGCGGTAGAATCCATAATCAACTAAGGTAAATCAAGGTAAACTTAAGGTAAATATGAGGTACAGTGAAGGGTTTAAATCTGTGTTATAACTTAACGACATGCGCTCGTTGAATGCTTATAAGTGAATTTTCTCGTACTTTCTATCAGCTTATGTTGTATTTAGATAAGAAACAATACTTAGAAAAAGCCCTATTTTTTGTGAAATTTATTGCACTTATGACCTTAAAAGATCAAAATCGATAATATAACTCCTATATTTTCTTTCGAACCATTGTTGGTGTTGCGATATGATAACTACATATTACGATAGACAATTTTACCAAATTTTATCACAATACGTTCAGCAGAGGAGTTGTGTCAAAAAAATGCGAGACGGACGAACGGGCGCACAGACAAACCGACGAACAAAAACCATTACTAAGTCCCTCCGTCGTGTTGCGGCTGTGGGCATTTCAAGAAACATTCGTTGGAAAAGAAGAGATATATGAAGAAAAATTCCCTTCGGCTAGTTTTCAAACCAACTAGTTGTCACAGAGACTTAAAATTTGAAGTTTTCTTCAGTATGAGGTTCTCTACTAGTATTGCAAAGTCTTAATATCAACACAACTTTAGAAATATAGTCAAATAACGCATATAAATATTCACTTATTTATTTTTTTTCTCCCCGACTAGAGTGGCTTAATAGTAAAATATCGCAACTAGGTATTCACTTTTTATGCTTCGTAAATAACACCCCCCTCCCCGAGATAAAACGACATCATTTAAGAAATGGACAAGTTACATTTTTAAGATATAGGCCGATTATACAATTTAATACATGTAGTAACTTTAGTTATTTATTAAGGTTCCATTCTGTGCTACCTTATTTAGTCTAGTGATGAATACTTTTGTTGTCTTTCTGGACATCCTTTCCCTTGGTGTTCCCCATTCTTGACGTGAATTCGGACACATGACCTTAGTTGACCAATACACTGTTTAAAAGTACTAAGAATGGGCACGCTTTATTCACTGAATATTTTTCCTTTGCTCATATTGATCTTCAATAGAGAACAACCGGTTTACTCTGTTTTGCTTAATCAAGTTTGGATCGTTTTTCATACCTTTTGACAATTGGACTCGTCTAAAGGTAATAATAGGTCAAAAATAAGTACCGTATGTTTACTATAGAAAATTTTTAAAAGTTGAGAAAAAACTTCTTATAAGTCTAAATTTGCAAAAAGCGTTTGAAATAAATTACCGAAGATATCCGTTTTCACTTTCATAAAAGAGATTTGCCGCTAAACACACGATGGGGAAAGATATTTGTGAAAACGCGAGAGACTGTCCTTTTTGCAATGGACTTTAAAACAAAAGGTTTACAATGAACGTTTTAGAACGGAATTCCCTGATTTGCGCACTAACGATTTATAAAGCATTTTCTCTATGATCATTAAAAAAATACAAAAAAGGTATTTCCTTAATAGTTGTTAACACCCCATAAAATAATAAACGGAGTGTGTAGATTCATACAATATACATGCAAATTGTTGTGACAAAATAAAAAGAATTTTTAATCACAAAATAAAAAACCTCGTACAACCTATACCTCTTGCTTTTCTGGACTGAATCAAACGAGCATTAATTTGATGACAAACTAAAACCAGTTTTACCGTGATACTTATAGTTTATCATTATTGCGTTGCCAGTACATCGATTATCTTAGAGCTACACACTGAAAGTATTTGTATACGATTTTAACAGCATACTTTTGCACAATATTTAAGTGACCGACCATTTCCGATAAAAAAAAACAAAACCATGATAAATCTTTTTTTTTTAATAAAAATATGTTTTGACAGCAAAGGTTAAGAAAAACATTGAAACGGATTTCTGCTATATAAAGAATAAGACTTTCAATAAAAATATTTCTCATGTACGCCTGAAAAATGAATTATTTCAATCATAATCAGGACATTGAAACAACGAATTGAATTGTGTCTGAAGACACAGCATCCATAGCACAGCATTATGTATGCCATGCAAAAGGGCTAATGTACGACCCTAAATGAGAAGGAAATGTACCATCTTATAAGACAGGCTAATGTACCCCAACTTAAATGTACCCAGAAGATAACGAAACCCTTCCCCCAAAAAATCGCATAATCTGAAACTTTAACCTATGGTGACTGGCAAATTAGAACCCTTACCCGAAATGAGGTCATATACTAGTTTGAACACTTAACAGAGTGGGATATAGCCAACCCTTAACCAGGTTCACATAGACAACCCTTATCTGTCGAAAATACAATACTGAATCCTGGTTGAACCGACACACAGTGAACGAGTAAAAAAGGGTTTGGGTGGAAAACAAAAGAACTGTAAATTTTGAAGACCACAGGATAAAGGGCGATTTGGTTAGGGGCGAAAAATTTAGCTTATATGTGATGAACACTTGGCGATCTTGAAAGTGATCTTTTACGTGCATATGACTAATCAAAAGTGGGTTTATGACCGGCGTGCCGGGCGCGCGCCCTCCCGGTTGACAGGAAAATTTGGTTAGGAACTGTATTAAATAAGAAGTCCCAAAGACTTTTTTTTATTACGCGCCCTCCCCTTTCAAAATTTCTGGAACAGCCACAGGCCCTATCCACTCACCTTGACCCACTATGGTTTGCAGTCAGGTTTTCCGAATTATATCATGATGACTCCGGTATTCTGTCCCATTCAACCACCTTAGGCACATATCCCAGTCGTTTTATGGGCTAAGCGAACGGATCCAATGTCAGGCGTTTCTGAGCGCTCTTTAGTAGACTTCTTTCGACAAGCTTAGCGCCTTTGTGGGCCTATTCGCCTCCCGTGCACCGCACGGATTCGGAACCAAGTGAAGCCCTTTTACATGTTAAATATTCTGTACATAAAGATTGAGAATTAACTATAAAGGTCAATAATATAATTAAGGGTCGCAAATGTAAATGTAAAAATCAATTAACTCGACAACTACTTATTCGGCCTTTTGGTATTTGGTATGTAGCATTAGTATATAAGCAGTCCCATAGCATTGGAATTGATTCTAGGTCTGTCGCTCTCGATCTACCTCAAGACGGTCACTATGTCTTGACATGATGTATTTTTTTATAAATAAAGTTAATTGGTCGTACATTTGTACTATACATGTATATAGTGCCAATATTGAATAAGCTGTTGGTTTATTATGTTAATGATATCTATTCGGGTCCGTGTGTCTGTCCGCCTAATGATTTTGTTAATCTTTTTTGCTTATAAATCTAACCCGAATTCGAAGTTGCAATTTGCCATACCGTTTATATATAGTGCCAATATTTTGGACCACGACCAAAACAATTAAACCAAGTTGTTATGGAAAAGAAAATTAAAAAGAAGTAAGATAAATCTGTATAAAGTACTTTAACAGGGTCAGAAATAAATAATCGGACGCATGTTTATACCCCAAGTTTGCCAAACACCGGCTGTAATTAATAAGAGAGTGGTAAATTGCGTATGATTGACAACCTTACTACAGTATTATACATGTATATTATTATAGTCCGGTAATTTTACCTATATTTACCCTTTTTGGTCTCTTTCTTAATCTTAATCTGTTAATGAGATACTCTTAATTTCAAAGACCAAAAAGTTAATTTGTTACACTAATAAAGGTTTCAAACATCTGAACTAACACTATTTGATAAGAGAAAGAAGCTTTTGGTACATATTACTTTATAAAAAATCGCGGTTCACGATAACAGTAAAAATGAGCAAACCGGGTTGAACGATAACATTAACCGCGTTAACGACTACATTTTAGTCGAAATTTCTCTTTTCCCATTGGTTAATTCTCGTTTGTTTACATTTTTCCTAACCGAGTTCACGATAACCACCGACTTCACGATCACGGGTTAACCCGGGTGTTAATACAAATACTACAACCAATTTTTTCAACGCTCATTTTAAAGATTTGTTTTGCGAGTCATGTTTTATTTAATTATTTCATAAAAAGCACGTGTTGGCGATCGTAGTTATTTATACTCTCTAAAAACTATTGGTTGAAAGTTTGACGAAAACATTATCCTTAAAAGGTAAAATCTTCGACCTGTTAAAGATGTCTAGGAAAATTACAAATACTATAACGCGGGTATGAGCGGTTAATTTGGATATGCTATAAATCGATATTTCAAGGATTAACCTCTCATCAGTAGCATTTAAATCAAAACATTGGAAGGTCAAATTTCAAAACTTTTGAAAACGAAAAATACTCAAAACCAAAACGTTCAAACAAGGAAGCCAAATCCAGCACCGAGGATATCGAACATGTGCATTAGAAGGAAAGAAATCTGGTGTTTTGATAAATTTTGAATAAAACAATCGGAAATTTCCGCGACAAAAATATTAGAAATTTTATGGTTAATCGTGTCAGACAAATCTAACGACCAGGCTTGCGATTACCCTCGGGGACCTCTGGTCTACCAGCATCGGTTATCGCCTAGTGGTTTCAAAATTACAAATACCAAAACGCGGGTATAATTGTTAATTTGTTGGAGAACACATCAAAGCTTTAAATTATCCGTTCAAATTTCAAAATTGTCTAAACCTTAATGTTCTACCTACCCCAGACATAGGTTGATCATCTTAGTAATAATTTGGTTCCAAAGTTTCGTATTTTTGTATTTATTGTTATATGCTCTTCATAATCATATAGTGTTTGGCATTTTCAATATTTTTGTTAGAGCGCCTCTGATGAGTCTTGAATAGACGAAACGCGCGTCAGGCGTAGCAAAATTTATTGTCTGGAACTTTGTTGTCATTTTATTTCGAACATCCGTGAAGGTTGGCACTGCTGGTGGAGTTTTAATTCCCCGAGGTTAGCCCGCTCCGGCACCAACACTTTTGTGTTGGAGAACTCATCAAAGCTTTAAATTATCCGTTCAAATTTCAAAATTGTCTAAACCCTAAGGTTCTACCTACCCCTACTAAATTTTAGTAATTACCTGTACCTCCTAAAGGCCCTGGTAAATACATGTAATTCCTCAATCAGACCAACAAAGTTTGAGGGTATAAAACAGGATATAATCAAATTAAAGGTCCACATAGAGCATGTTACACAGATATACAAAAATACAAGTAATTACTAACTTTTTAATGAATTATTTCACCTATTTACTGACTGTCATTTTTTCAGTTTTACAAAAAAAAAATAACACTTTTATAGCTACCGTAAATTCTACTTTTTCAATTTACAATTTATTCAGAAAAAAAATGAGAACAATAATAATATAAAATATATTAATTTTTAAATCAATGAAAAGAAATACAAGTATGTTATTACACTGTTGTTATCATTTCTCTTTGTAATTGACTGTGCATATTTAGTTTTTTCGTTGGAAGGAATTATATTGTTAATTATTCTGCCTTTGCCTGAAATCATTTTTTTGCTGATTTATTTTATATGTTTTTTTCTTGTTTTTTTTTCAATGATACAATTTGTCAGTAGTGTTTTTATTCACGAAACGTAACATACACAACTTCCCCTTTTCAGCTAATCTGGAGCCTGAATCGCTCACTTTGCATGGTCCTTATTTAGCCATAATAGGGGCTCTTCTATAAGGAGTCATCTGACAACTTTGACTAAATGGTCTGTCATACAAAACAATCCTACCAAATTTCTTGTTTTTTTTAGAAAAGCATAACAGAATATCGTACAGACGTTCAGTTTGTTATCCTAAACCTTCCTACCAATTTTAAATCATTCTTATGTGGTTTGTCGTAGAATGCTTGATGTAAATCTTCACGTAAATTTTCATAATTGGCCCAGTCCCAAAACAAGGAGAGGTCCGACATGTTGGAAATTTTATAATCATATACAGTTTGACATACTCAACCATCCTTGCAAGTATCAAATCATTATCATGTATGATTTCCAAGTAAAACCATGCCATCCGGAAATTTGAACGTTCAGACGTATATGGTCGGACGAACAAGAGTAAAATTTTGTGCACTAATGTTCTTCCTACCCCAGTCATAGTTTGATCTCAGTCATAATTTGGATTCCAGTCAGGCATATTTTGGTTACATTGTTGCCTCTGATGAGTCTTAGATAGATGAAACGCGCGTCAGGCGTAGAGCAAACTTAATTGCCTCGAAGTTTGTTGTTATTTTGAATTGATGCCCCTTACAGGTTTTCTCTGAGACATACAAAGAGAAAAGAATACTAAACTCAAATAAGTATCATAAACTTCAGGAACCATGTTTTAAAATTAAACTTTTTAGCCTTGGTATGGATGATCCTTAGGGCGTCCTGCACCAAACTTTTGTTTCAATTTTTGATCCGTCAAAAAACATGGCCACCGTTACTAAAAATAGACCAGGGGGGTCAGACTACTGTTTTTGGGTTGTAAATCAAAAAGTATAAGAGATAAATGAAATCTGATGCCACTTTACTGCTTCAGCATCAAAAGTTCTACAAAAGTCTTCATTTGGTCGAAGTTGTCAGATGATCCCTTATAGGGGTTACAGCCCCTTAAAGGTGAAAAATAGCATTTTTGCATGTTTTTGGTCTATAGAATGAAAACTATTGTAGATAGAGAAAAGCTGTTGCTAGCTTAAATGTTCAGCTCATTTAGCTCTACAAAAGTCTGTATAGGATTGAAGTTGTCGGATGACCCCTTATAGGGGTTACAGTCCCTTAAAGGCGAAAAATAGTGTTTTTGGCCTATAGAATGAAAACTATTGCAGATAGAGAAAAGCTGTTGCTTGCTAAAATGTTCAGCTCATTTAGCTCTACAAAAGTCGCCATGGGGTCGAAGTTGTCAGATGACCCTTTATAGGGGTTAAAGCCCCTTAAAGGCGAAAAATAGTGTTTTTGGTGTTTAGAATGAAAACTATTGCAAATAGAGAAAAGCTGTTGCTTGCTTAAATGTTCAGCTAATTCTGCTCTACAAAAGTATACATAAGGTCCAAGTTGTCAGATGATCCCTTTATAGGGGTTGCAGCCCCTTAAAGATGAAAAAAGGCGTTTTTGCATGTTTTTGGCCTGTAGAACGAAAACTATTGTGGATATAGAAAAGCTGTTGCTTGCACAAATGTTCAGCTCATTTAGCTCTACAAAAGTCTCCATAGGGTCAAAGTTGTCAGATTACCCCTGATAGGGGTTACAGCCCCTTAAAGGCGAAAAATAGTGTTTTTGGCATATTGAATGAAAGCTATTACTGATAGAGAAAAGCTGTTGCTTGCTAAAATATTCAGCTCATTTAGCTCTACAAAATTCTCCATGGGGTGGAATATGTCATATGACCCTTTATAGGGGTTAAAGCCCTTTTAAGGCAAAAAATAGTGTTTTTGGCCTATTGAATGAAAACTATTGCAGATAGAGAAAAGCTGTTGCTTGCTTTAATGTTAAGCTCATTTTGCTCTACAAAAGTCTTCATTGGGTCAAAGTTGTCATATGACCCTTTATAGGGGTTAAAGCCCCTTAAAGGCAAAAAATAGTGTTTTTGGCCTATAGAATGAAAACTATTGCAGATAGAGAAAAGCTGTTGCTTGCTTAAATGTTCAGCTCATTTTGCTCTACAAAAGTCTTCATTGGGTCAAAGTTGTCAGATGACCCCTTATAGGGGTTACAGCCCCTTAAAGGCAAAAATAGTGTTTTTGGCTTAAAGAATGAAAATTATTGCAGATATAAAAAAACTGTTGCTTGATTAAATGTTCACTCGTTTAGCTCTACAAAAGTCTTCATAGGCTGGAAGTTGTCAGATGACCCCTTATAGGGGTTACAGCCCTTTAAAGGCAAAAAATAGTGTTTTTTTTGCTCATAGAATGAAGTCTATTGCAGATAGAGAAAAGATGTTGCTTGCTTAAATGTTCAGCTCATTTAACTCTACAAAAGTCTCCGTAAGGTCAAAGTTGTCAGATGATTCCTTATAGGGGTAACAGTCCCTTAAAGGTTTGAAAATAGCGTTTTTTTATGTTTTTTGGCCTATAGAATGAAAACTTTTGCAGATAAAGAAAAGCTGTTGCTTGCTTAAATGTTCAGCTCATTTAGCTCTACAAAAGTCTCCATAGGGTTGAAGTTATCTGATAACCCCTTATAGGGGTTACAGCCCCTAAAAAGTTGATTAATAGTGTTTTTTGATTATTTAGAATGAAAATTATTGCAGATAGAGAAAAGTTTTTCATGCTTAAACATTCAGCTCATTTAGCTATACAAAAGTCATCATAGGGTTGACATCAAGACCAGGTGAGCGATTCAGGCTCCTGGGGGCCTCTTGTTAAATCTTACCTTTAAATTGGAATTATTTTATTAATATTGTAAGGTCTATTTATCAAAGTTATATTTGTGAAATAATAAAAATGATTGCAATCTGGCTTTACACAGGCAAAATTTAGACACATGTCTGACGTACGTTTGTAAAAACGTGCGTCTGATGTAGTGTATACTGTACGTCAAACATATGTTTCTTACCGCTGTACGGTAAACGTATGTCAAATAATTATCAAAACATACGTCAGACGTACGTTTTTTTAAACATGCGTCAAACATACGTTTACCATACGTCAGACGTTGTTGACTAAAATGTATGAAATTAATGAGTTATTTATTTAATGTGTTTTTTAATAAAATAAAATTATTGCCAAGATAAATTTTTAACATGCGTCAAACGTATGCGGTTAGAAACGCGAATTTAATATGCACCAGATGACATGCGTTTAAACATACATCAGACGCACGTTAAACGTAGTTCACATTTTGCCTGTTTAATATATTGAAATGAATAAGTTTTGCAGCATGGTACAATTTGCCTTCTTTATTGTGGTAATTTATCATATTTAAATGAATAGTTTGTTTGCTTTTCAAGTTAATAAATAGCTGAAAAATGTTGAAATTTTTCAGTTATTATCTGTCATCCCTGTAATTCCTAAAAATTTAGTAAATACGCGTAATTCCTAATTTGGCTAGTTATTACGGGTATTTAGTAATTACACGTAATTCCTGATTTCACCTATTTACTGTAACACATATAAGCTATTCGCAATCAGTTGGCGTCCGTAGTCGTCTATTGTTTGTTAACATTTGAAAACAATCTTCTTCCATGACACAAATAACAGACTTTTATGAAACGCAGTATACTGATTCATCCTTAGGGTGTCCTGTACAAAGGATGTGTTCCAATTTTCATATCCACAAGACAACGAAACCAATGAAAACACTGCGTTAAAATTGTACATAAAGAATATTGAAGGGGCCCAATATGATACTGTATATTATATATTAAAAAAATGTTTTCTATTTAATTCTAAATGCACAGAATGTAGTCTTATGTTTGTATTTAAATTAAAGGCTGGGATGTTAAATAGTTATTACATTCGGGCTTGGTGTTAGTAAGTTCATACCCTCCGGCTGGATCATTCAATCCAAAGGGCTGAATGAAGAATATCTATATGTAATAGTTATTACATGAGGACGCGGTGTGTCAGAAAAAGATCACCCCGACGGCCGGAGGCCGGAGGGAGTGATCTTACTGACACACCAAGTCCGAATGTAATAACTATTTTACATCCCAGCCTTCAAAATGTGTCAAGTAAAATTTAAATACAAACATTAGAATACGTTCTGTGCATTTAAAATCAAATAGAAAACATTTTTATAATATATATTTATTATAGAGTATCCTAATTGGCCCCTTCAATGTTCTTTATATACAATTTTTTAGCGCAGATTTTCTATCGGTTTCGCGGTCTAGTGGATAAGATGGTAGATTTGGAACAACGAGACCCTCGTTCAAGCCCCAGTGGGAACTATGTTATTTTTCAATATTCAAAAATACATTGTTGCTGATTTTATAATTTTCATATGTTCAACTATAATGCCCCCGTCACACTGGATAAAGTTTGTACTACGTTCCTACTAAGTCCTAAAAAGGCATAAAACGTGGAAAGAACTTGATGAACGTATTAAAGACGTACTAGAAACTTGTATGGTCGTAGTGCGAACTTTAATGGACGTAGTACGAACTTTCTTGGACGTAGTGCGAACTTCAAGAACGTGAAGGACGTGGAATAATTTTGAACATGTTCAAAACAAACGTAGTGAGGACGTGGAGAAGTCAAAACGTAGTACAGACCTACTAAGAACGTATTGAGAACTTTATGATCGTAGCATGAACGTAGAAGGGACGTATCAAAAACTTCAAGGACGTGGCCTGGACGGTACAATTTTTTGTGCCGTTTATGCTACGATTTCACTACGTCCTTAACGTTTGTATACGTTCGCAGTACGTTTACTACGATTTTTATATAACGGTATTTTTCGTTCAAGTTTGTAGCACGGCCATAAGGAAGTTTCTACTGCGTCCCTAACACGTCTGTACAGTTTTTACTACGTTGAAAGTACGTCCTTGCGGTTTTAACGCCGTTTCTAGTAAGTTTTTACTGGGTTCTCTGACAGTTCACATGAATCTGTACAAAATGTTTTGATATGTATTTATCCTCTTTCCGTTAAAACCTTGGTATAAGTACATTGTGCAGGACATTTAAAATTTTGAACAATTGATAGTGACCCAAACGATCCCTTTAAATCATCTATCATATTGAAAAATTGAATAGGCAGTTCATGATCAATGAATGTCATGCATCAATTAATCCTTACTAAGAATATAAAATTGATGAGCATATAACTTTTACTGTATTAATTGGTGACATGGCATAAAACTTTCTTTATTATTTTGCATATATGTAAAAAGGTTTTGGGTATTAAATTAAAACTTTATGAATTAATAATTATAATATCTCACAATTCTGCATCCAATGCAAGATCTTCTTTATATACCAATATTTCATTTGGAACTTTTGATTGATAAAAAATAAGTTATTATGTTGCTCATTCCTACAACCTTGACACTTGAGGTTATGCTGTATAAACTTCATTTACATTTGATTTAATGCTGTATAAGATACAATTTCAATTACAAGATACAATAAGTTTATGAAAATATAAATTGTAAATTACTTTCTAAACATAAGTGACAATGTAAAGAAAATCCAGCGATTTCATAAAATAAAATAAAAAATCACAACAGTAGTGTTTGTTCTTGTTTTTCCATTAGTGTGTTATTAATATCCAATTGACTGAATAATTGTTTGGTCAAGTTTTACGCCATTTTTTATAAAACCTCTGTAAACAATGGACTCATACTTATTTACTAAAATGCACAAGCTACAACTTAAGATAATCCTATGATTAAAAGTGCCTAAGGTTATACATGTTTCACTCATGGAATGGTTCATTTTAAGGGCGAATTTAGTTACATGTTCTAAATAAATATCCTTTTCCACTTTATATTTTTAAATATTAATTTCAAAAAAGGTAGTTTAAATTAATAAAGTAATATGTTGATAAGAAGTTTATTTTTTTGTTTCCATAAATCTAGAAAGAAATGAATGTTTGCCTTAAAATATTTCAAAAGCTTAGTACCCCTTTTTGGAACTTAAGATGTGCCAAGATTTACTTAATTCATGTCATTTTAGCTTTGTTTTAAAGTGTTTGGAATGGAAATTTTTACAAAAGAATTCCTTGTTCAACTTGGTCCAGAATTCCTAAAATATGAGAAAACGAGTTTAGGAACAGTAGTTCAATAACGACTGTCTGATTTGAGTGTTGATCTAGATGTTATGTTTGAGGAAAGTCCTTTACCACTAGCACACAAAAGGAAATTACAATTGGCTATAAACTTAGACTCTGCTACTATTGAAAGGCCAACTTGACTTTTCAGGGACTAAAATCCATTATTGCCATCATATCTAAATATCCGAAAAGTTATAACTTTTTTAAGCATCTAGATCAACCCTCCAAATGAAATATTGGTATGTAATGAACATTTTGCATTGGATGCTTGTTATTTATTTTCTTCCAAAATAGAATTGTGAGATATTATAATTATTTATTCATAAAGTTTCAATTTAATACCCAAAACCTTTCTACAATAATAAAGAAAGTTTTATGTCATGTCACAAATTAATAAAGTTTAAATTTACTGCTCATCAATCTTATATTGTGGGTAAGAATTAATTGATGCGTGACATTCAATGATCATGAACTGCCTATTCAATTTTTCAATACAATAGAAGATTTAAAGGGATCGTTTGGGTCACTACCAATTGTTCAAAATTTTAAATGTCTTGCACAATGTACTTATACCAAGGTTTTAACGAAAAGAGGATAAATAAATCGGATGTCTCTTGCCCACCGGAAGAGGATTATTTTATTCTGCATTTAATACATTAAGGACAAGATACTTTTTAAGATAATTATTATACTTTGCCAATTATATTAGTCAATAATACTGCCAAAAATATCGCGCCCCACGCCATACATGTATATATGTTGATTCTGTATATATTTTTTTCAAAGCTGTTGTTTGTTCTCGGCTAATATTAATGACATTTGTTTTTTGGGGGAGTCAAGAATGGGGTTTTTCATTGACACTTTGAGATTAAGCCTGAATCATATGTATTTTTTTCAATACAGGGCCAATTTCAAAACAGCGAGCAGCGACCGCTGGTCACATTGAAGGCTGCTGGCTGTTTTCTGTTGTGGATTTTTAAAGTTTTTCCTGAATAGAGCTAAGTTGGTATCCTAAATTATTTTTCTGACAAAGATACATTCCTGCCTTTTGATGTCAAATTTACCCATAGCCTACACTTACAAATCAAATGGTTGTTTCATTTATTTGGGTATATGTGTCGAGAAAATAAAAAAATAAAAAAAGAACATTTAAAAATGGGTCAAACATAGAAATGGCCGGATTTCATTAAAAAGAAAGTAGATAAAGGTTAGACTTGAAATCAAATCCCGGGGGTGGGGTAACTTCCTATATAAAAGTGTATGTGGATGCGCCAAAAATATGGGTAGGTTTTGGGGAAAATTTATATAAAAAAGGTATAGTTTTGAGACAATTTTATATAACAATGGGCATGGTTTTTAATTTTCATTGAAAAGAAATCTGGTCTCATTATATACGGGTCATGATTTGTCCATTTTTATATAGATATGCCCCATGAAATTCTGCATCAGCAATGAGCTGTGAGAAAAAATCTTCATCTCCAATTTTATTTGGCAACAAATTAGAGCTTTGATATACTAGTATACTAGGCAAAAAAAAAGAAACGTTACATTGGTTTTCTTTTAAGATTTTTTTCGAATTTTTAGTATAAAGATTAGGTAATAAACGGTGTTTTCTGTCAAATTTGCGTATTGAAGGAGGATTTGAAAATGACGTTACGTCATTTTTCAATTCTTACCAAAATAAGAACTTTTAAAATTTTACGTGTCGAAAATTCAATAAAGCTAGTGATTATGGTAGTTAAATGTAACAAATGTCACGGTTAACAAAAGGTCGCACTTAAATGTTGAGGTTAACGTCAAAAGTTGAGGCAACTCTCTTCTTTCGTGTTTGATACAGGAATAACAAAAATACAGGTGATTAATCATTTAAAAGACTTTAGAACAACTATCCATAGACCAGATACTCGTGTCAGAGGTAGCAGAACAACAATCGATCAGACCGGAAGTAGCAGAATACCATAACCAACGCGAGTTTAGACCAGGCGTTGCCGCTTTATTTTTCTTCGTAATCGCTTTGTTAACGGCGCAAAACCTTAACTCGTGAAAATGGATAAAATTCTAATCTAATTTTCATAAACACTGAACGTACGCGGTCACGCCAAGCTGACGTCATTGTTTTAAAAAAGACGTCATCTGAATTATGTTTCTCTCGCCTAATGACGTTAATGAGTTGTATTATGCCTTAAATTGTCAAAGATAAGTAAGAAGCACACCCTTTTTAAACCGAAAAATCAAAATTTAACAGAAATTTTGTAACTTTCAACATTTTGTCATTTTTGATCTTACTGAATTTGGTTTTTAGAAATAACCCAATCCCACCGGAAACCGTTGCAAAATATCCCATCCCTGTAGTTTTACAGATGGTTAAATGTCCCTAAATTCTGAATTCAACTTTTTATTCATCGAAATGCAGTCAGATATTCAAAATGAATGGTTAGTCAGGAACGATAATGCTTTGCAAACTTAATTTTCTGCAATATCTAGGTAAAACCTTTAAGAGATGTTAAATTCGAATCAAAATCAGGTATACTGGATTTTAGTCTCTTAAGTATCACCAAGGATACGTTAATTCAATGGAAGTTACAACTTTTCTTTTGTTATAGAAATTTTATCAAATAAAATATATGTGTGCAACATCAACACAAAATAACACGATTGTGAAACACAATTTATGCAATATTCACTACGGTTGGTACATTTTTGTTTGTAAATGATGCGTCATGCAGTTTTTGAGAGGTTTGTGGAGCTAACCAAAATAAGAAAAATCAGACATCGAACTTAAGCGCGGAGGTGATATTGCTGTTTTTGTTTAAAAACTGTCGCAAACTTTCTAAAGACGTACTGCAAACGAGCTAGTCGCGGTACAGTCGCAGCAAGAACGTAGTTGGAACTTAGTAAAGACGTGATGAACGTAGAAGACACGTAGTGAAAACGTGCTGAACGTAGAAGACACGTAGTAAAAACTTGATAGTCCTAGAAGGAACTTTGTTGTAAACTTGAAGGACGTTGCACGGTCTTTGTAAGGACGTAGAGAAGTCGTATTGAAAACCTAGGAGCAATATTTTTATCCCGTTTGCACTGCGTTCTAATAACGTACTAAGAACTTGGTGGTCTTCGTCCCAGTGTGACGGGGGTATTAGTGAACATTTCTAAAAAAACATGCATCGAAAAACAAAAGAAAAGGAACAATAGAGTTGAAAAAGTAGAACAGGATATTCCGAGGGATGATCCGGCTCAGATCACCCCTGTTAGAACAAAGGAGCTGGGATGTAATTATAATGAAAACATGTAGAAAAAATTCAGATATTCAGGGGAATGCTGTTACTTTTCATGATGTTTTATTGAGATTGTGTCCTGTGCATATATTTTTCAATTAATTTCCTACATATTATTCTTTAATTAAAAGACAACTATGAAACTTAATTCATTCCATCTCCTCGGCAAACATTTAATTTATCTACATTATAAGTTTATTAATAAATATGAATAATTCAGAACATAAGAATTGTTAGCCCTGTCAACCAAGCTGAAAAAGATAAGTGTAAAAAATACAACTTATTGGATTCACCTTCAATATTTAATTACCAAAATAGTTTAACCTGTGTTTATATCCAATGGCTTAACCAATAAGGTGAAGAAAAAAATCAGATACCGGTATTACAAGAAGCCAGTTTTTAGGCAAGCGCAGCGAAGCCTTATGGAGTCTATAGAGTAGTGATGATTTTCGCGTTTTTTCAGTCTAGACGGAGTGATTTTCCTGCATCCAGTCTGGAATAAAATGCTTTATTTTCTATATTACTTTTCAATATTTGTTAACTAGATACACACTTTTATAAATCTCCATTTTTATTGGCATTTTATATGACCGGCACAAGTTTTATTCATTCCTTTGCATTTAACATGATGAACTTATTAGTTAAAGGCGATACAATATACATTATGTATTCATCTATTACTTGATTGGTTATATAAATATTTCTCTTATTTGATTGGTCAATGCAAGGATTCTAGCTTCACCTTTCATGAATTTAGTTCTGTAACACAATACACATCATTGGGACGAGTGCATTTTAATCGAAGGGGTGTTTCAATCGATACCGTTTTTACACGATACCTGTCTTGTGTGTGCAATTGTGTACATTAACTTTAATGTCATCTGCATGACAAGCCTTTCTTCGCTCACCCATATTATTATTTTGCAAACATTTTGAACCATATACTTTAACAGAGAATAAATCTATTACAGTACTTATATATTTCGCTTGCCTTTAAACGCTTTAGTGCTTTGATTTTTAAACCAACTAGGAAAAACCCGCGAAATTCGCGGGAAAATCAATCGTTGCGTTACTTTGAAAAATAGACCACACAACAAAAGCATTGGATTTGTATGACATTACATGGTTGTGCTAATCGCAAATTAAAGGTTCTACGGTATATTAAGCTCTAAAATTTATTTTATTTTATTATCTTCTTTTGTTTGCTACCCGACCTGAATTTTTTCCAGTGGCAGGATAAGTCTCAAGCAATTTTGTCGATATATAACTGACTGTGCGGTTTATAACGTCTGGCCCACACCTACATATAGGTCTACAGTGACGTGTTGATATACAAATATCGTTAAGCCTGATTTAACACGTAGGGAAAAAACTTCAATATAGTTTTCATTTTTTCTATCAAGTTACAGTTTTTGACGGTAAAACAAATTTTGCATACATTTTTATAGTAAACTTACCAATATAATCTATTATATTGGTACCAGTCTTGTATTGTAAGTTCTTGCGCGGGTGGACGTCAAAACATGGATGCTATTAAAATATAGTGCCTTTTCTCTGTGTTGTTTGCAGCATTCATTTTCAAGCATTTGTTTCTAACTTTTGGCTCTTATTGATGGTAAGACACCACACTATGACATCATTAACTTTTAGAAATGAGAAAATTGCATTTTCAAATAAAAAAGTATTCATGAAAAGGGGGCATTTTTGCTTTTTGAAGTGAAAGTGAAAGTAGAAAAAAAATATTTTTAGTTCAAACTTCTGTGGTGTACCAAAGTTCGTGGCACTTTTTTTCATTTCCCCCTTCAAAATGTCTTTTGACACTTCTTTTATTGAAAAAATATAGCAAAAGTTTTATTGAATCATTTTAAGTATTTTTTAAAAAATTCCGAAAATCTCAGGTGTACTATTGAAGTCTATGGGAAAAACAATACAAGACTGAGACCTTTTGCGCCGCAATTCCTTATATATTATTTTTGTTTAATTGTTTTGGGTGTTTTTTTTTTTTTTTTCTCGGATGCCTTGTTTTTATGCTTGATCCACGGGAAAAGCTCTCACACACAAACATATTGTTTTTTGTTTTTTTTTTTCATCTTTTTTGTTGTTGCAGAATTCTGTACATGCCTGGTTCTACATATTATTTTATATTCAAAATAATTCACATTGTTGGAATATTTTATAACATGATGATTGTATTTGTAATATAAATGTCTAAATCATTGTAATATGTCATTGTACATTTGGCTTCAAGGCCCCATGATTGGTAATAAAGAATTTCTATTTCTATTTCTATTTCTATATGAAAGGGGGAGATAACTCACTAAGGGAGATAATTAAGAAATTTCAAAGTACTTGCAGCACTGACAGGGGACAATACTAGTGTTTCATGATAAATTCATCTATTCACAAATGGAATAGAGATGATTATCAGAGAAACCAAAACATATAACCTGCCTGGAAAGCTCTACAAAACTATTTTTCATGTTTTCTAGGAACGGACAAATTAAAAAAATTTTGAATAGCCTTTTACAATACATACATGTACAATTTACTTTTTCTATTTTCTGTGTATTTTTGTTTGTTGCAACTTGTACATAAATTGTTCAGGTCATTTATTCCACTTTTCATTCGAGCATACAATTTAAATAAAAACATTACTAAGTTTACATTTATCAATAAGTAATTAAATGTTACAAGGAACGGAATAAATGGCGGTATTGGACTCGGCTGTAACGTTAATAATAATTTTCCAAAATGGGGCTGCCAACAAATACTTGTACGCTGCAGCCCCAGCAAATAAATCAAAATCTGCAAACATCTATATACAGCAATTAAGGCACTAATGCAACTAGAGCTTCAATATTATCAAAAGATGTTCATATAAGGCACATACTGTAACTCTTGCAACTTGAGCTTCAATATTATCAATCACAAAAAATGTTGATTCAAAGGCACATAACTCATGCAACTTAAGCTTCAATATAAGCATCAAAATATTCAATTAAATTTCTTTGGCAACGGTGATAAACAATGCATTATTTACATTAATTCACATTAATCCAGTGAATAAAAAAGTTAACATAAAAATTGCACTTGACCCTGGGTGACCAGTTGTCAAGATTCAAGGTGACGCGCATGGCCACAAGGTCATAATCATGTTCAATGTGTTATGACCTCCGCCACACAGTGGGGGAAGCGTCGCCTATCCTATCCAATCAAGCCGAGTCCAACCTATATACATACAACTCTCAAAAACCTTACGTTTGTTTTAAATGGTTAAAGGAAATACAAATTCATCTGTCGTTAAAAATGTAAAGATGGCCCCTTTCAAAGTGTCAAGGAATACTTCATTGCCAGAATATGAAAGGTGAACTTGATCATTTGCCCATAAGTAATTATTTCTTAATTTGATGTCTTGATACCTTACATAATAGCCCCCCTGCCTAATTGCAGCTGTTGCTGCGAAACTATTAAGTCGCTGTCTGGCTCTGTTCATTGCAAGGATATCGCTGGAAAACCTCCAGTTATTTCTGGGGAGTATTTGTGACCACACCACATGTGTGTGAGGAAAATTACCCCTTACAAAATCCAATATACGACCGGTAAGCTTCCTTGCCTCATGCAACTTAAGCTCCCCTAGATCATTCCCCCGCAGTGAATTATTATCATATTTGGGTCTTCAAAAATCTGGGATAAGGTAATAAGTTTTTCCGTCACATGGGTCAATTTCAACCAGCTATAGCCTTGCAAAAGTATTTCAACTTCAGTAATATCAAATCCAAGATTAGGACCTCCCATTCTCCCTCTGGAATGTAGAAACCCTTTTTTGACAATGGACGATCCCAATATCCACACTGTTACAGGACCTACAAAACATTAAATTAACGAATATAGCCTTTGTATGATCTAGATTTCCATCGGCCTTTAGCCATAATTTCTTCATTTGAATATCATTTTCTCGCCATATAACTGGCCCCACCTATGCGGAAGGAATGTGAAGTGAACTTCTGAAAGTTTGAGCCATTCTTTGGCAGGCACTTGTTAAGTAATGTTGAGAATTGAAATCTGGTAATAGGATCCCCATTAAAATGACAAAATAATGGGCCTTCTATTTTAGGTCTATATTCTAAAAATTCCTTTAAGCTTGATACCGGACATAATATACCTCCATTTTTTCTTAATATAACTTGATGGCCCTTCCCTGCCTGGTCAGTTTTTGAAAACCTCACCAAAATGATCAGATTGTCCCCTTCAAAATTAACATCGCTATAGGATATTATCTGACTTACGTGTCTACCTTTTTTTAATGTGATTTCCCCTACTCTAAAGAGCCCCCAGAATGCTACTATAAAGGCTGCTTTAAACAACTTATTTTCGTACAAGTTAAATGATATTCCTGGCAATTTGGACACACTATTTATTAATATATCTTCTGTAATTGGGAGCCTATTGTCAGCCTTAGACTTGGTCCTCCTCATGCCTGCAACGATGAACTGCTGCGTAATATCAAAATTATTAGAGATTTTGCATTTATAGCTAATTGCTGATATGTAGGATTTAGCCGTGTTATGTGATAAGTTTTTAAGGGATAGAAATGCAATAAATTGCACAATATCATCAGTTTTTGGTGGCCATGATTTGTCTGCATTTTGCAACTTTAAAAACTGTTCAAATGTTGACAAGCCAGCAATGTGAGAGTTGTGTGAATTTAGGGCAAAAGAACATTCTAACAATCTGTCAGCCTCATGCTGCAAATCATGTCTTGAAAATGTTTTGGAATTTTCTCCGGTTCTGGGTTGGCATCTGGTGCTAACCTCCTGAATCCGTTTAAGTCTTGTCGAGAAATAGCGTCACTTTTATCGTTACGTACACCTGCTATGTGACATGCACGAAAAATAATATTGTGTTTCAAAATGTAGGAAACAAATAATCTCATAAGGTACATGATTCGTTTTGATTTTGAGGATTGTTTTTTTACTATTTCAACCAATCCCAAATTGTCAATATGCAATTCTATCTTTTTGTTCTTCAATAGGTTACCCCACAATTCCAAGGCAAGTACTACTGGTATAAACTCTAGGAAACTTATATCCCTGATTACTTCAGTTTCTTTCCATGATTGTGGCCATGTTATGCAAACCCATTTTTATCAAAATATGCACCCCTGCAATTGTGGAACTGTCAGTGTACAAATGCAACACTGTACTGTCCGACCAGTGACTTTCAGGGAAGTAAGATATTCCATTGAATTTTTTTAGGAACTACAACCACACATACATGTCATCTTTAACATCTTGTGTAATTTTAATTGAATGATGGGGAAGTTTTGCTTTTACAGTCAATTCGTAAAAACGCCTGTTAAATGCTCGAGCACACCTTATAGCTTTTGAGAAAAAATTTAGAGACCCTACTAAAGATTGAAGTTCTCTCAATTTGATTCTGTTTTTGTTTACATAACACTCTAATAAATTAGTCAATTCGACTACTTTCTCATTCGGAATTTTTATGAGCATTTCATCTGTCAATGATACGTCCTAAAATTTTTTAGACTGTAGTTGGACCTATTGATTTTTCTTTTGCCAGCGGCACGCCTAAGTTTTCACAGGAATCTACAAAGGTGTCTCTTAGAAGCTTACAGTGATTAGACCCTGATTGAAAAATGAAATCGTCAAGATAATGATCTAGGGTATTCAAACTAGATTTTTTTTTCAACAAGCCAATGCAAAAACGAAGAATTTTTTTCAAATAAATTGCATGATATTGAACAGCCCATGGGCAAATTTTTATCAACATAATATTTATCATCAATTTTAAATCCAAGAAGCTCAAAATCATCTGGATGAACTCTTAAAGCCGAAATGCACTTTTAATATCTACAATAGCCAATTCAGCATGTTTGCGTAAAGAACTTATCATGTCAACAACCCTATCAAATGATGTGTAACGGACCGAACAAAATTCAGGATCAATATAATTATTAATTCCAAAAGACCGGGGATAAGACAAATGTGTAATGAGCCTCCAGGATATGCCATCAGACTTGGTAACAATGCCTACTGGCGATACCTGAAGGTTGGGTAAGGGCAGAGAATCAAAGGGGCCTGCTTCACGATCTAGCTCTATTTCTTTTTTAACTTTATTCATTAATTCTTCTTTATGCTCATAGGCAGACTTAAGGTTCCGACTTTCCCTATGCTCCCTAGGACCAGTGTATTTTAAACTAAAACCTTGTACAAACCCATCTACTAATTCTAGTGCAACATTTTTTAATGGATATGCTTCAAGTTCCTTTAACAATGGCTCAATTTTGATTGGGGAATTTCCTAATTCCAAGAGGTCTGGGTGTCTGGAAGGCTGGGCCATTTCATGGCTGACCATACATGTACCTTGGGGGTCTTGTGGGGGGAGTGGCAGAGTATTGGTTTGGTGTTCTAGGGCGAAAAGGTCGATTCACCATTGGGGCTGGCTTCTGTTTAAGGGACATGATAGAAATGGATGATCTGGTTGAGAACATTTAAAGCACAAGTGTTGGTACTAACATGGGTGGCGATCACATGAACCTTTATAATTGAAACTGTAACATTTGTTAAAGGTTTGAATTTGCCATGTGTTCTTAGATGGTGCATGAACATTGTTTGATGTATTGCTACCATCGATGATCATGTACATTAGCCACAACTCACTATCAACAGTATCCCATCGTTTGGTTGGGTCAAATGCCATTTTTAGCTCACCTGACCCGAAGAGCTATTGCCATCACTCTGCGTCCGTCGTCCGTCCGTCGTCCGTCGTCCGTTAGCTTTTTTCAAACAACTTTTTCTCTTAAACTGCTTGGCCAAATGCAGCCAAACTTGATATGGTTGTTCCTTAGGGTATTGTGCAAAAAGTTTGCGTTGGGATTTTTTATACGTCCAAAAACATGGCCGTTGTTACTAAAAATAGAACAGGGGGTCAACTACAGTTTTTTGCAAATAACTAAAAAAACGGTGACAGATATCAAAATTCTGGGTTGGGTAAGAGTAATCAGCACCTAAAGATCTACCTGCACTGAAATTTTCAAGAAGATCCAACAACCGATGTAGGAGTTATTGCCCTTTTTCTGGATTTTTTCAAAATTTTGCACTTAATTAGCCCTATATCTTATAAACTATACAAGATATTTTAAAAATTCAAATTGCATATGATTAAGCACATTAAGATCTACATTTCATGTAATTAGGTCAAAGCTGTGGAACCATTTATTTTAGGAGTTATGACCCTTGAAGCGTCAAAATTTACCATTTTTCATTACTTTTTCCCTGAATTTCAAAGATTAACTTGTCTGACACCATACATCCAACTTCAACCAAACTTGGTACAATTGTTTAATAGCATAAATGCTACAAGTGTATCGTTCAGATGTTTTATTCGTAAAAAAATATGGCCACCATGGCTAAAAATAGAACATAGGGGTAAATTGCAGTTTTTTGCTAATAATTCAAAAATGGTTACAGATATCAAAATTCTGATTGGGTAAGAGTGATCAGCATCTCAAGATCTACCTGCTCTGAAAGTATCAAGAAGATCCAACAACTGATGTAGGAGTTATTGCCCCTTTTCTGGATTTTTTTTTTCAAAATTTTGCACTTATTTAGCCATATATCTTGAAAACTATACAAGATATTTCAAAAATTTAAATTGCATATGATCAAGCACATCAAAATCTACATTTCATGTATTTAGGTCAAAGCTGTAGGACCATTTCTATTAGGAGTTATTGTCCTTAAATTACCATTTTTCATTACTTTTCCCCTGAATTTCAAAGATTAACTTGTCTGACACCGTAAGACAACTGCATCTTAACTTGGCACACTTGTTTAATAGCTTATATGCTACAACTCTATTGTTCAGATTATTGATTCGTAAAAAAACATGGCTGCCATGGCTAGAAATAGAACATAGAGCTTAAATTTCATTTTTTTTTTGCTAATAACTCAAAAATAGTTTCAGATATCAAAATTGTGCAAGAATCAAAAGTGATCAGCATATTAAGTACCTGTCCTGAAATTTCGGAAAAGATCTGACTGCTGATGTGGGAGTTATTGCCCTTTTTTTAGCTCACCTTGCCGAAGTCAGTGTGAGCTTTTGCCATCACTTGGTGTCCGTCGTCTGTCGTCTGTCGTCCGTCGTTCAACTTTTCAAAAATCTTCTTCTCTGAAACCGCTTGGCCAAATGTAATGAAACTTAGTAGGGTTGTTCTGTAGTATGTCCTCTACAATACTGTCGTTCGAAATTTTGATTCGACAAAAAACATGGCCGCCATGGCTAAAAATAGAACATAGGGGTAAATTGCAGTTTTTTGCAAATTACTCAAAAACCGTAACAGATATCAAAATTCTGGCATGGATAAAAGTGATCAACACCTCAAGATCTGCCTGCCCAGAAATTTTCAAGAAGATCCAACAACCGATGTAGGAGTTATTGCCCTTTTTCTGGATTTTTTTCAAAAAAAAATACTTATTTAGCCCTATATCTTGAAAACTATACAAAATATTTCAAAAGTTTAAATTACATATGACTAAGCACATCAAGATCTACAAAAGTCGTAACAGAGTCAAAGTTGTAGGATCGTTCCTTTAGGAGTTATACCCCTTGGATTGTAAAAATTGACCATTTTCACAGTTTTTTGTTCAACTTTTCAAAAATCTTCTTCTCTGAAACTGCTTAGTCAAATGAAATGAAACTTGGTAGGGTTGTTCAGTAGTAGGTGGTCTACAAAATTGTCGTTCGAAATTTCGATTTGACAAAAAACATGGCCGCCATGGCTAAAAATAGAAGATAAGGGTAAGTTGCAGTGTTTTGCAATATTACTCAAAAATGGTAACAGATATTAAAATTCTATTTGGATAATAATGATCAGCACATAAAGATCTACCTGCCCTTAAGTGTTGAAGAAGATCTTACAATGGTTGTATGAGTTATTGCCCTTTTTCTTGTTTTTTTTCCAAATTTTGCTCTTTTAAGACTTATATCTTGAAAACAATACAAGATATTTGAAAAATTTAAATTGCATATGGTTAAGCACATAAAGATCTAAAAATTATGTAATTGGGTCAAAGTTGTAAGACCTTTCTTGATAGGAGTTGTTTCCCTTAGAACATTAAAATTGATAATTCCACAGAGTAGCAGTCCTTTGTTAAAATATCCAGCATATAAGTATCATCGAATACAAGGTGAGCGATTCAGGCACCTGGGAGCCTCTAGTCTAAATTTTGCACTTATTAAGCCCGATAACTTGAAAACTAACCAAGTTATTTCAGAAATTTAAATCGCATATGGTTAAGTACAATAATATCTACAAAATATATGTATCTGTGTAGTTCAGGTGAGCGATTCAGGCTCCTGGGAGCCTCTTGTTGATACTATCTACATATAGCCTCATATCAGACTCGTCCCACCGAACTCGTCTGATTCTCACCTAGATATAGAAAGTATCAAAAAGGATAGTACATAATATTTTATATTTCTCAGTATTATAGTTTTCATCATTTCCCCTCCCATTTGTGTTTGTGGCGTGCTGTGCACATTTTTTTGTTTTTTATCCACATGCTTTTTTCCTTTCGTTTGTAGTAAATAAAATGTTTGATAGAAGTCGAGGAGCCCCACGGGCCGTGTTCATGGGTAAATTCCATTTTGCACGCAGTTATTTTTACGTTGTCCGGTCATTTAGATCCCTTAGCGACCCCATCAGCACGATGTGTTTTACATTTTTTGCAGTGATGAATATTTTATTTATCAAAAGAATTGCCCTAACTATGTATACATGTGGTTTTACCAGTTGTTAATATGGCTGGCAATAAGACCAAGAGACTACAAGAAATGGGAATATTATCATTACAGTATATTGATGGGGCTCCTCATGGGGGGTACCAGGAATCAAGTAATCAGCATTTTTTTTGCCAGTGTAATCAAATCATCATATATTTTTTAGAAATGTAACCAAAAACTGTTTCCCAATGGGAATCAAGTAATCAAAAATTCAAACCTTGGTAATCAAATAATCATTAAATATTTGCTCTTGTAATCAAGTAATCACCTTTAAAATTGCCTGGGAATTATGTAATCAAAAACCCCATGAGAAGGCAAATTGATGTCTGCAGAGTATTGCAAAGCAACAGATATGAGTCACTTTGTCACTATCTGTTGGCTTTTAGTGTTCTTCGTCTGTTAATCTAAGCCGTCACAATAACTTCAATCAGGAATATACATGTTCCAGCCTCTTGATATTTAGCATGTAGTACCATAGTACTCTTTGGTATATAAAGCAATTTTATGCCCACTTACAGAATATTTTAAGACACAGGTGCATACATCTTCCATGGAAGACCACTATTCTAGTTATTTATGTAATTCTTTTAATTTTAACTGGAAATTATAAATAATGCAATATTGTAAGTCACAATGAAACACATTTTACCACATCTCATGTGTTTAAATATGTAATTTACTAGTAGAGTAAGTGTGCCATGTATCGGACATGCGGTTTTTTTCGGACACTTCAGTTTACATTACATTAACATTTATTCCGTTGAAAACATTATCACACAAATCCCCGATCTGCTTCAGGCCATTTGTTTTGTCCGATATAGTACGGTGTTGTTACAAGACCACCAATAAGACCAGCCATCTGATTGGTCAAATCTAGTAGCATGGTCATTATTCAGGTTACTTTCGTTTTCCTATGAAATTCGTCTGTATATTCTGACTTTTCAGAGTGAATTTCAATCCATAAACATCACCACTATTTCAACTCATCTACTTATCAATGATTATTTTTTAACTATTTCAATATTTAAAGTTTATGAAAACATGTTTATAATATAAGAAACTGTAAGTTAAATTAAAGATTTTTTATGTTTAAAACTGTCCGGAAAACCCCTTACGGAAAATAAGGTGTTGAGCATGTTGAGTGATAAATCGGACAGTAAATAAAATTAGAATTTCCCATTCCTTTATAGAAAGATACACCAATGAAAATAATATATTTTTCACTTGTGATGTTTATATAAGAGAAGACAAAAAGAGATATCTCTCTTTATTGTGTAACTTCTTCTCACGCTGCCAGAACAATCTGCAACCCTCTCTGCATAACAGTTTGGACTGTCCGATGATACCTATAAAGAAATTGCATAGTCCGATAATACCACCAACCAGTGGACGATATTACCCTATTTTGTCCGGTTCAACCCGTTGTCAGATAGACATGATTATCTTAGATTTTACAAAAAAAAAGTAAGTAGAGAGCAAAGGTGTGCTGCATGAAATTTTTTAACAGATATAGCTCTAATTGTATTTACCGTCCCCTTTTCAATAGACCCCCACATGATTGCACAAATCGAACATACGTCCAAGTGTGTCCGATAAATGGCACACTTACTCTATGTTTTTGAGGCTTGGAATAGAACTTGTTTTTTAGCAGGTGTTTCCTTGTGATATAAATAGAACCTTTCTATTTACTATAATTGTGTGTTTATTGTGTATATTTAGCCATACAGATTGGAATCCCTTGCAACCCTTGTCAGTATTTATAAATGTTGTATTTACTTTAAATAAATATTTATTTTTATTATGAATAAGATATAATATGTTTAATTGCAAGCCTTTAGGTTTTTGTCTCGCCTGCGAAGCAGAGCGGGACATAGGTGTTACTTTACCGGCGGCGGCGGCGGCGGCGACGACGGCGGCGACGGCGGCGTTAACTTTTTGGAAAAGTTTTATGAGCACCTCCATATCTCAAGAACTATAGGTCCTGGGTTGATGAAACTTGGTATGCATATGCCCCAGTAGTAGCTTAGCACAGTTGCATCCTCATCTTTTGACCTTGACCTTGATTTTCCGGTTGAGTGACTTTGACAATTTTCAATACATATAATAGCAATGGAAAAGTTTTGCGAGCACCTCCATATCTGAAGAACTATAGGTCCTAGGTTGATGAAACTTGGTATGCATATGCCCCAGTAGTAGCTTAGCACCGTTGCATCCCCATCTTTTGACCTTGACCTTGATTTTCTGGTTGAGTGACTTTGACAATTTTCAATACATATAATAGCTATGAAAAAGTTTTGTGAGCACCTCCATATCTCAAGAACTATAGGTCCTAGGTTGATGAAACTAGGTATGCATATGCCCCAGTAGTAGCTTAGCACCGTTGCATCCCCATCTTTTGACCTTGACCTTGATTTTTTGGTTGAGTGACTTTGACAATTTTCAATACATATTATAGCAATGGAAAAGTTTTGCGAGCACCTCCATATCTGAAGAACTATAGGTCCTAGGTTGATGAAACTTGGTATGCATATGCCCCAGTAGTAGCTTAGCACAGTTACATCCTCATCTTTTGACCTTGACCTTGATTTTTTTGGTTGAGTGACTTTGATTTTTTTTATTGCATATATTTGCAATGTTTAAGTTCTATAAACATCTTTTGATCTCAGAAACTGAAAATCCATGTAAATTCAAAATATAGCGGAAGTAAGAAAGAATAATTGTTTCTGATGGTGCCGACAGGCGAGACATACTTTAGTGTTAACTCTTGTTTTAAGTATTAATAATGTTTTGATTATATTGATGAAGTTTTTATTTTTTTTTATTTTTATGTTCTAGTATTAAATTCATGTTCATTTCATTGTTAGTAGAATTTTGTTGCTTCTTGTGGAAATTTGTTTTAAAAGGTTAGAAGATATACAACTTGTACATCAAATTAAAGTCTGGCTTCACAAATTTTCAAAAAATAAAATTTAAATAAAAACAACGTTATTTTCTTTATATGAAACATAAGTGCAGTTGCATTTACAGTTTAAGAAATGATTTTCATGCTTTTGCTTTTAATGGTAGATTTTTTATATTCTTCATATTCATTTTATCTATATTTTATATTTATCCAACCATTTTATAAGGTTTAGAATTATTAGCTCTAGTATGTAGAGATATTTTTTGTAGAATCGGTCCCTTAAAAGTGTAAGCAGACAAAATCTTTACACGATACTGTTCTAAAATCATTAGTTTGTTTGCCAAAACTTTGTTGATGATAGCTGATATCAGTGCTGGATCCAGAAATTCTGAAAGAGGGGCCCACTGACTGGCTTAAGAGGGGGCCCGCTTGGTCACGCTTCAATGATTGCCTATATATTCAACCAAATTTTTCCGCCAAAAGGGGGGCCCAGGGCCCTGGATCTGCCTATGGATATCATGCTGCTTCGAGTAAAGCAATGTTATACTTGATAGTTTGAGGTGTTGTATTCATACAACAATGCTTAAGTTACAAGTTTATTAAAAGAAACAAGATTGTGTAATACACATATTTTCCTCCACAGCGAACCATGAAATCAGATGGTCTTATATTATTCCAGGTAACCAGGAATGTCTAAATTAATCTGGTTCCCTACGAAAAAGTTACAGAAAAGTTTCAGTATAAAATGACCAATCCTGAATAATTTGGGCAAAATATAAAGCAGCTCTGTTGTCAAAAATGTTTTCAGTGCTTGTTTGGGCATTAGTCCAGTGATTTTTCTAGCGCTCGTCACTTTCGTCATTGGCGAAAAGATATTTTATTTGACGAAAAATTTTCAAACCAATTTCGCCACTTTAATTTTCAAAAATGTAGAAAATTTTCGTCCTTGTTTACGATAATCAGTTAAATCTTTCGTCATTTTCGTGTAATTCAAATTGACAACAGATTTTACTATGAAGCCCTATTGATTTATGACCCAAGCTGTCTGCATAAACACCCGGAGGCCGGATATGTTTTTACAGTTGATTAAATGTTAATTGTTCGAATGAGTCATAATAACAGGTGCTTGACCATCGCTGATTGATTTCGAAATCAATCATGAATGAAATATACTTGACCAATCAGGAGCAAGTTTATTTTTATATCAGCTGAAAAATATTGATTTGTTTGTCAACCCACGTGCTCTGACCATATAAACCAAATGCCGCCTGTACGAAAAGCTCCATATGGATTGGTTATGGATTCCATATGGATTTTAAACAAAAATTCCATAAGACTGATCAATTTTCTATTGAACAATCCATATGGAATGCTTATGGATCCATATGGAATGCTTATGGATTCCGTATGGAATTTCGGCTGAAATATTTTAATTAGTCCATAAGTTGTTATGGACTCATTTGCATAAATCATATGGATTCCATATAAACGGGTTATGGATTCCATATGAAAAGGTTATGGATTCCATATGAATTTTTGTTCTTATTCCATATGGAATTTTGAACAATCCATATGGATTTTTTAGTAAGAAATCCATATGGATTAGACATTGGATTCAATCAGGAATGATTGAAGGTTCTTCATGGAGATGCTGTTGATCTAAGATTTATTTCAAACTTCTTTAAGAAAAGAAGTTTCTTAAAATTTGTATTATCTTTTCTAACCTATGTGTCAACAGCAAAAAATAAAGAACTAAGTTTTGATAAGGCATTATTAGAATATACTACCACCTCTTGGCCCTGCAGAAAAAAAACCAGGAAAGTGCATGAGGCATTTGGTACAACTGATATATGTCCTGAACTATATGATAGGGATATATAAAACTTTTAAGGGTTGTTGCTTTGGCATTATGACTGAACAATTATTTTTTATTTTTTTTTGGGGGGGTGCATTACAAAGTCTATCCAATCAATTGCTTTGCCAATTCAGTATTAGAACTGTTGCTGAATTACTACATGTAATTGCATTTATCCTGCATGATTACACATTGAATTAAGAATAAAAAATATAAAAATCTTAATTTTAGCTTTGCAATAGTATGAAGATTAAGAGATCAACTGGCATTTACTTGTCATTCTATTTCTTTTATCTTAAGGATGTACAGTTTTAGCAACTTTTAAACTTTTGAGTCAATAAAAATTAAAATGGATTGAAAAACTAAAAAATCATTAATTAATGTACTTACATATATAACTACATGAAAAAACAAACACATTTCAATATAATCATCTTTAACTCCAGCATTAACCACACAGTTATAAGTGTTCCTGTTTGCAATTCAATGGACTCAAAAACTGATGATGTCAGAAATGACATCATCAAGTGCACTCATGTGACTGCAAGATTTAGAGAAAATATTGTCCATATGGATTTAGCTTTGTCCTTCTGGGTTTTTTATTTGTCCATATGGACAACATTTTTTGTCCATATGGACAATATTTTAATCCATATGGACAACAATTTAATCCATATGGACAACAATTTAATCCATATGGACAATCATAAATCCATATGGATATCCTTGTCCATAACCTGTCCATATGGATTCCATAAGCATTCCATATGGATTCCATATAATTTTTTCGTACGGATAATTCTTGCGTAAATATCACAAAAAACTTAGAAGTAAACATAGATAAAAGGATTAACCTTCATGAAACTATTTTATTAAGAACATCCTGTAATCCAAAAACATTCTTTTTCGTGCTAATGATTACCATGCAAAATCCTTTGAATTGTTCAGAAGCTAGTATTTTATGTCTATTAAAGCCCCAGTCACACTGTCACGTTTCGGCTATCCCGTTTTACTACGTTTTAAAACGTCACGTTTCAATGTAATTTATTGTCATAGTTTTTGGTTCCTACGTACGTATCTACATATCATTAAGTTGCCCCAAGAAGTCTAAAAACGACATAGTCATTACCTCCCTAATGCCAGGTGTCTTACAATGTAATTGATCCGCAATAGATTTAAACATGTATTATAATCATAGATGCATAACCCATATATGTATATATATATCTATGGTATTATGCATAGGAACTCTCGTTTATCGTTGTATATTTATTATTTATTAGTCCCCTACCGGCGAAAGCCGAAGGGGACTATAGGTTTGCGCTCTGTCCGTCTGTCTGTCTGTCCGTCTGTCATGCCTTAGTTTTCCACACTTTTTTTCTAAACGCTTATAGATAATGAACTGATTTTTGGTATGTGAGTTTACCTTGATGAGTTACAGATCAAGTTTGAGTTTCGTGCCGGTCCGCAAATTTTTATGGGAGTTATGGCCCTTTGAACTTTGAAAATTCACTAAAATTTCAGTTTTCCGCACTTTTTTTCTAAACGCTTATAGATAATGAACTGATTTTTGGTATGTGAGTTTACCTTGATGAGTTACAGATCAAGTTTGAGTTTTGTGCCGTTCCACAAATTTTTATGGGAGTTATGGCCCTTTGAACTTTGAAAATTTGCTAAAATTTCAGTTTTCCGCACTTTTTTTCTAAACGCTTATAGATAATGAACTAATTTTTGGTATGTGAGATTATCTTGATGAGTTACAGATCAAGTTTGAGTTTCATGCCGGTCCACAAATTTTTATGGGAGTTATGGCCCTTTGAACTTTGAAAATTCAATAAAATATCAGTTTTCCGCACTTTTTTTCTAAACGCTTATAGATAATGAACTGATTTTTGGTATGTGAGATTACCTTGATGAGTTACAGATCAAGTATGAGTTTAATGCCGGTCCACAATTTTTTATGGGAGTTATGGCCCTTTGAACTTTGAAAAAATTCAATAAAATATCAGTTTTCAGCACTTTTTTTCTAACACTTATAGATAATGAACTGATTTTTGGTATGTGAGTTTTCCATGATGAGTTACAGATTAAATTAGAGTTTCCTGCCGGTCCACAAATTTTTATGGGAGTTATGGCACTTTGAAGTTAGAAAATCCATTGCAATTTTATTTTCTACACTTTTTTATTGTTCCTTGTAGATAATAAACTGATCAAGTTTAGGTATTCATTTGTTTGACAAATTGTTACCAGTGACTGAAATATGAGGCCGGTAGGGGACTATGTATTGTTTTGCAATACTCTCAGAATGCTTGTTTTATATATAATTATAAATTTTTATGTAAATTATTTTTTTTAATTTTTTATTTTTGCGGTATGACTGATTCGATTTTGTCATTTTCTCTGGACTATGAGATTGATAATTCAAGTTAGGTAGTTTTGTTATTACCTTTATTTATCATTAGTATCATTTTATAATTATTATTATTTGGTGGGGGCGGGTATAAATATGTAAAATTAAAAAATAGAAAATACATCTTATAATTTAGCGATTCCTCCGTTTAAACTTTTGTTTTAAAAATATTCAACCAGGCTTCCCATCTTTTATTCTGGAGATTTTTTTATCAATTTTTAAAAATTTTCCACTGTTTTAATGAATAAAATTTATTGCAGAGTAACTTACTTTGTTGCGGATTGTGCGTTCATCTGCTAGTTTATGTCAAACATATATTTATTATCTTTTTGTTGGAACTCGGTATAAAAAAACCCACGTATAGTAAACTGGATTGTAAGTACCGAACATTTGTATAGAAGAGGGGATTTAAAAAAAAATAAGTTAAACAGTAGCTACATGTACATTTGTACATAATTGTCTATTAGACTGTCCAAATAACCTCTTCCTATGCATCACAGTGGAATTTGAATAACATCTGGTATGAATTTAATAAAATCTTAAGCACCTATTCGTACATTTAAGAGAGCGATCATTCGATTTTTATGGGGCTAATGGGGTTATTGATATGTTTTTTATACACCCACTCGTAAGAGAGGGGGCTATATTGCAATCACCTTGTCCGTCCGTCCGCCTGTCCGTCCGTTCAATTTCTCTGCTTCTACTGGATGGATTGGTTTTAAATTTGGTACACAGCTTCAACATGATGAGTTATACTATGCCTCCCCTTTCCAGATCAGTCCATCATCTACTTCCTGTTTTCCGAGCCGACTTAGACTTTTTAGGATAAAAAAATTGAAATGTGAAATTTTTCGTAACAGTTTTCTCAGCTTCAACTGGATGGATTTGTTTCAAATTTGGTACACAGCTTCAACATGATGAGTTATACCGTGCCTCCCCTTTCCAGATCAGTCAAGCATCTACGTCCTGTTTTCAGAGCCGACTAAGACTTTTTATGGGTCAAAAATAGACAATTTTTCGTAACAGATTTCTCGGCTTCAACATACTTGGGATTAATTTCAAATTTGGTATATAGCTTTAGCATATGATGAGTCGTACCGTGCCTTCCCTTTCCAGGTCAGTTGGTCATCTACTTCCTGTTTTCTGAATGGTCGAGTGGGGGTATGCTTAGCACGACTAAGTGCAACCCCTTGTTCATACAGCTATTTATCATCTGAACAATCAAAGCCTGGATGTTTTGCGAGCTTTTTTTGAATTTTAAAATCAAATTAAAAATAAACAGCAAAATTGACCATTCTGCCCTTTTTAGCTCACCTGGCCAAAGGCCATGTGAGCTATTGCCATCACTTGGCGTCCGTCGTCGTCGTCCGTCGTCGTCGTCGTTAACTTTTCTTCAAACTTCTTCTCCTCTGAAACGGCTGCACAGATTCAAACCAAATTTGGTCTGGTGGTACTTTAGGGTATCCCCCACAGAACTGATGTGGGGATTTTTGATTCGTCGAAAAACATGGCCGCCATTGCTAAAAATAGACCAGGGGGGTCAGACTACTGTTTTTGGCTTGTAAATCAAAAAGTATAAGAGATAGATGAAATCTGATGCCACGCTACTGCTTTAGCATCAAAAGCTCTACCAAAGTCTTCATTGAGTCAAAGTTGTCAGATGACCCCTTATTGGAGTTACGGCCCCTTAAAGGTGAAAAATAGCATTTTTTCATGTTTTTGGCCTATGGAATGAAAACTTTTGCAGATAGAGAGAAGCTGTTGCTTGCTTAAATGTTCAGCTCATTTAGCTCCACAAAAGTCTCCATAAGGTCAAAGTTGTCAGATGACCCCTTATAGGGGTTATGGCCCCTTAAAGGCAAAAAATAGAGTTTTTGGCCTTTAGAATGAAAACTATTGCAGATAGAGAAAAGCTGTTGCTTGCTTAAATGTTCAGCTCATTTAGCTCTACACAAGCCTCCATAGGGTAGAAGTTGTCAGATGACCCCTTATAGGGGTTACGGCCCCTTAAAGGCAAAAAATAGTGTTTTTGGCCTATGGAATGAAAACTATTGCAGATAGAGAGAAGCTGTTGCTTGCTTAAATGTTCAGCTCATTTAGCTCTACAAAAGTCTCCATTAGGTCAAAGTTGTCAGATGACTTCTTATAGGGGTTATGGCCCCTTAAAGGCAAAAAATAGAGTTTTTGGCCTATAGAATGAAAACTATTGCAGATAGAGAAAAGCTGTTGCTTGCTTAAATGTTCAGCTCGTTTAGCTCTACACAAGCCTCCATAGGGTTGAAGTTGTCAGATGACCCCTTATAGGGGTTATGGCCCCTTAAAGGCAAAAAATAGTGTTTTTGGCCTATAGAATGAAAACAGTTGCAGATAGAGAAAAGCTGTTGCTTGCTTAAATGTTCAGATCATTTAGCTCTACAAAAGTCTCCATAGGGTCAAAGTTGTTAGATGACCCCTTATAGGGGTTATGGCCCCTTAAAGGCAAAATAATAGAGTTTTTGGCCTATAGAATGAAAACTATTGCAGATAGAGAAAAGCTGTTGCTTGCTTAAATGTTTAGCTCATTTAGCTCTACAAAAGTCTCCTATGGTCGAAGTTGTCAGATGACCCCCTATAGGGGTTACAGCCCCTTAAAGGCAAAAAATAGTGTTTTTGGCCTATGGAATGAAAACTATTACAGATAGAGAAAAGTTGTTGCTTGCTTAAATGTTCAGCTCATTAAGCTCTACAAAAGTTTCCATAGGGTCAAAGTTGCCAGATGACCCCTTATAGTGGTTACGGCCCCTTAAAGGCAAAAAATTGTGTTTTTGGCCTAAAGAAAGAAAACTTTTGCAGATAGAGAAAAGATGTTGCTTGCTTAAATGTTCAGCTTAATTAGCTCTACAAAAGTCTTATAGGGTCGAAGTTGTCAGATGACCCCTTTAAGGGGTTATGGCCCTTTAAAGGTGAAAAATAGTGTTTTTTGCTTTGGAATGAAAACTATTGCAGATAGAGAAAAGCTTTTTATTGCTTAAACATTCAGCTCATTTAGCTATACAAAAGTCTTCAAAGGGTTGACATTAAGACCAGGTGAGCGATTCAGGCTCCTGGGAGCCTCTTGTTATATCAAAGCGTTGTCCTGCATTATTATTTTCTGATTGCTGTTGGCATACTGCTTTTTAGCTCACCTGACCCGAAGGGTCATGTGAGCTATTGTCATCACTTGGCGTCCGTCGTCCGTCGTCCGTCGTCCGTAAACTTTTTAAAACGTTAACTTCTCTGACACCATAAGTCCAATTGCTACCAAACTTGGTATGGTTGTTCATTAGCATTCGGTGCTTAGAACTGATGTGGGGATTTTTGATTCGTCGTAAAACATGGCCGCCATGGCTAAAAATAGAACATAGGGGTAAAATGCAGTTTTTTGCAAATAACTCAAAAACGGCTACAGATATCAAAATTCTGGCATTGGGTAAAAGTGATCAGCACCTCAAGATCTACCTACCCTGAAATTTTGAAGAAAATCCAACAACCCATGTAGGAGTTATTGCCCTTTTTGTGGATTTTTTGCAAATTTTGCACCTGTTTAGCTCAATATCTTGAAAACTATACTAGATATTTGAGAATTTTAAATTGCATATTGTTAAGCCCATCAAGATCTACAAAATATGTAACAGGGTCAACGTTGTAGGACCTTTCCTTTCAGGAGTTATTGCCCTTAGAACATCAAAATTTAGCATTTTAACAGCATTTCCTCATTACATTGAAAACGTTAACTCCTCTGACACTTTAAGTCCAAATGGAACCAAACTTGGTATAGTTGTTTATTAGCATTAGGTGTATAGAACTGATGTGGGGATTTTTGATTGGTCGTAAAACATGGCCGCTGTGGCTAAAAATAGAACATAGGGGTAAATGGCAGTTTTTTGCAAATAACTCTAAAACGGTGACAGATTTCAAAATTTTGATTGGGAACAAAAGTGATCAGCACCTCAAGATCTACCAGTTCTGAAATTTTGAAGAAAATCCAACAACCCATATAGGAGTTATTGCCCTTTTTGTGGATTTTTTGCAAATTTTGCACCTGTTTAGCTCAATATCTTGAAAACTATACAAGATATTTGAGAAATTTAAATTGCATATTGTTAAGCACATCAAGATCTACAAAATATGTAACAGGGTCAACGTTGTAGGACCTTTCCTTTGAGGAGTTATTGCCCTTGGAACGTCAAAATTGAGCATTTTAACTGCATTTCCTTATATTGAAAATGTTAACTCCTCTGACACTTTAAGTCCAAATGGAACCAAACTTGGTATTATTGTTTATTATTATTAGGTGTATAGAACTGTTGTTGGGATTTTTGATTGGTTGTAAAACATGGCCGCTGTGGCTAAAAATAGAACATTAGGTTAAACTGCATTTTTTTGCAAATAACTCAAAAAGGGTGACAGATTTTTAGATTTTGATTGAGAACAAAACTGATCAGCACCTTTAGATCCACCATATTGTCAGATGACCCCCTTATTAATCTTATGACCCTTTCAACGTTAATAGATTTTGCCTTATAACCTTTACTTCAGGCACATATGTCAGGTGAGCGATTCAGGCTCCTGGGAGCCTCTTGTTTATTTCAAATTTTACCATAACCCCCCCCCCCCCCCTTTCCAAAACAAAATCAAATGGTCGCTACCTAAGTTACATATGGTTTACTTCTACCTCAGGTAAATTTTTGAATCATCTTAAACAAATTTCAAATTTTGTATTCAATTTGGCATGTTTATGCCCCGCTTGAAGAAGAAGAGGGTATACTGTTTTAACTATTATTCCTAGATTGCTGATATTTGGATACAAGCTTTTTATGGCATGGTGTATTGAGAAAACGTTTTTGGATTTATCGGACGTTTAATTCCTGTTTATCGAAGACTTTAATTTTCCCGTCACACAAAATTAATTCTGCCCAGCTTTTAATTTACATATAACTTGGCTTGGCAACTATTATCTCTAGGTTGCTGATATTTGGAAACAAGCTATATGGATATGATGTATTGTGGGATACTTTTTTGATCCATCGGACTTCTTTATAAATTGCAGTTGGAGTTGACATATGTGGTGTAGTGTCATGTTTATTTACTCCATATCCTTTCATCAATTATTCTACTTCCTGTTAACCGAAAATTAAAACAAAAAACTGTCGCACATTTCATTCACTTACATGAAAGCTCAGCAACTCCTAGGTTGCTGATAATTGGTAACAAGCTTGGTATTGACATGATGTATTGATACATTTTTGGATCCGTCGAACATTTACTTCCTGTTTGTTGTTAACTTGATATTAAACGCATTGCATACTAGTAGTAGTTGTGAAAGCGGGAGTATTACTGGTGAGCATTGGGTCACAGATTTCTTGTTTCTTTTGTTTCATTGTTCTATGTTCTTTATATACATGTATAGTGTTTGGCTTTTTTTCTTTTTGGTTACTATGGAAATGATGAGACAAACCTTGCATCAGTCGTAGCAAATGTTTTAATTTGTATGTTTGTTGCAACTTTCATTCATTGTATTACCATTTACCTCAGATATATTAATGGATACACCACTGAACAAAACTGAGGCAAAAACGGAAGTTTTAACAAATACAAGTTTACATGACCTCAGCAAAAGTCTTTTAATCTGTCACAAAATCATGCTGAAATGGGTTTCACAACAACTGTGCGAATCGTTAAGGTCCCCCTTCCTCTTAATTTCATCTATAAAAATATAGAAATGTTGGGTATAATTTTTTTTTAATCCCTGAGCCCAACAGAGTTGGGGAGGGAATATAGCGTTTGGTTTGTTCGTTCATACGTTCGTTCGTTCAAACGTTCGTACGTTCGTTCGTTCATTCGTATGAACGTAATGGTATTTGTTTTGTCAATAACTTGTGAACTAAACATCATAGAGGGATGATATTTGGTTAGTGGGTACATCTTTGATGGTAGTCAGAATCAGTTCCATATTAAGTGGCCTTGTCCTATATTTCCGCATGAATGATTCCGGTTAAAGTTTTGGTTAAGGTCCATATCCCAGCAACTGCAAGTGAAAGAGCGATGATATTGGGTCAGTGGGTACATTTTGGACAGTAACCAACATCCGTACCAAAATTGGGTCACCTTGACCTACAATTTCCGCATGAACGACTCTGGATTAAGTTTTGGTTTAGGTCTAAATCTTAGCAACTGCAAGTGATAGAGAAATGATGTTGGGTCAGTGTGAACATCTTGAAAAGTAACCAACATCCGTACCCAAATTAGGTCACCTTAACCTACATTTTTCAGATGAATGATTCAAGTTGAAGTTTTGGGTTTTTTTTTGGAAAAAAATCATTTTTGAAGGCATCGCGACAGAATTTTTTTTTCATTATTTGCATTATTTTATGTAGCTGAAATATCCTTCTTCAGAATATTTTTTTCTTATTTCTTACCCTCTTCTGCCAAAATATTTTTTTGAGAAAAAAACAAGCCCCCCCTTCAAGTTAAATGGTCGGTTGTTTTTTTTTAATAGTCCAAGCGCGGCATACATTTGTATTGGGGGTGCATTGGTTTTAATGATTGGTATTGTCAATCTTTTGGATAAATCGCATCTAATGAATCTTTGATAGATGAATAAAGGTAATAGCAAAATTACCGAGCTTGGAGGATCAATCTCATTGTCCAAGAGGAAAGACGAAACAAGGTGAAAATACCATAAAAACTTTTGCAATTGTCCTGGCTTGGTACATAAATTTTGAAAGGGGGTCTGCCTATTGTCTATACTAAAGAGGATTCCAGGCCATTTTTGCCTAAAATCTACACAAAAATATTATAAAATTTTCAAAGGATAGGGTGTATTTAGACCCCCCAAACCCCCCCCCCCCCCCCGACGGAACATCCTGTTTCTGGATCTGCCACAGCAGGAACTTTAAATATATTTTAAATGTTCCTGATTAAAATTTTTGACATGAAATTACGATTTGAATTGAATTTTTATTTGAACACGTGTGTAAAATAGGGATACAAAACATCGACGGAATTCGGTTTGGATGCTTTACAAAAAGCCGATCGACGAAAAACTGCTTTAGTAAGATTTTTACTTATAGGTAATAAAATGATGAATCTTCGAGGGCGGACAATATGATTTGTTTTTGTACTGCACATTATTGCCCCACACCCTCTTTAACAGATGGGATCGGAGATGTTAACGGCTGATCAAATTTTGATAAAAAAGTAGAAAAAGTCCAATATTCTGGGAAAACTCCGAAATTACAAAAAGTATAAACCGAAAACAAAATATTTGCTTGGACCTCCCCCTTTTTTCTTCCTTCTATGAAACATTAATTCAAGTTTGAAAAAATAAATCTTTTCGTGAGCAGTGTTCACAGTTTAGCCATATACGGTATTATAATTAAAAGGGAGATAACAAGAATTTATGCCCGACTAATTGACATTAGAACGTAACAGGTAAACGGCGTTATGTCAACATTACTCACGATACGGCTCTTGTCCGATTATCTCTAGTAGGTATATATTACGTTTTGAAAGGTTTCCCCACGTTCTATTACGTTTTACTACGTTTAGCCAGGTTTAACAGAAGCCGTTTCTTTAGGTTTTACTACGTTTTGCTACGTATCGGGCACGTTTCATTGGGTATTAATAGGGTTTGTCACGGATTACTAGGTTTACAGTACGTTTGATTACGTATTGATGCGGTCATGTCATGTTGGGTTTGTGCTACGCTTAACTGCGTAGTACTACATGTCACTACGTTGTAATTGACTCCTTGGGAAAACCGCTTCATTTTGAGTTTCTCGTATATCAAAAATTCTATTATCAGGCTTCTCCTAAAAAAGGCAGTCTTGAATTTCAAGAAAAATGAATATAAATTGAAACACCATTCAGATTCTAGAACATTTATATTGTGTAAAAATGTAAGACTTTTCATGTATTAAGAGGTAAACATGTTCCGTGCCAGGTGTATTTCAATAAGGCCAAAAAGAAGGAAAAAATGTTTGTTTGTTTTTACCTACCAAGAAAAATTGACCCTACTATTTACCCCAAATTTTTTATCATAATATGTTACCAAAATTGTTTTAATTCCTCAGATCTCACAATCTTAAGATATTTTTTTTTCCATGTTCAAATTGCACATTCACTATATCAAAAGAAAAGTTCTACAATGTGATATAAGTCTTGTATGACAAAATTCTCTTTCCAGTTTTTAGCTCACCTGGACCAGGTCCATGTGAGCTATTGCCATCACTTGGCGTCCGTCGTCGTCCGTCGTCCGTCGTCAGTCGTCCGTCGTCCGTCGTCGTTAACATTTTTCAAACGTTAACTCCTCTAACACCATAAGTCCAATGGCTTTTAAATTTGGCACAGTTGTTAATTAGCATAGGTAGTATAAAACTAGCGTGGGGATTTTTGATTCGTTGATATGATTAAGCACATCAAGATCTACATTTCATGTAATTAGGTCAAAGCTGTAGAACCATTTCTTTTAGGAGTTATGGCCCTTAAAGCGTCAAATTTTACCATTTTTCATTACTTTTACCCTGAATTTCAAAGATTAACTTGTCTGACACCATGCATCCAACTTCAACCAAACTTGGCACAGTTGTTTAATAGCATTTATGCTACAATTCTATCGTTCGGATTTATGATTAGTCAAAAAATATGGCCTCCATGGCTTAAAATAGAACATAGGGGTCAAATTACAGTTTTTTGCAAGTAACTCAAAAACGGTAACAGATATCAAAATTCTGATGGGAGACAAAAGTGATTAACATCTCAAGATCTACCTGCTCTGAAATTTTCAAGAAGATCCAAAAAAACGACATAGGAGTTATTGCCCTTTTTCTGGATTTTTTTCAAAATTTTTCACTGATTTAGCCCTATATCTTGAAAACTATACAAGATATTTCAAAAATTCAAATTGCATATGATTAAGCACATCAAGATCTACAATTCATGTAATTAGGTCAAAGCTGTAGAACCATTTCTTTTAGGAGTTATGGCCCTTAAAGCGTCAATATTTACCATTGTTCATTACTTTTCCCCTGTTTTGTCTGAAACGGTAAGACCAACTGCATCTTAACATGGCACATTGTTTGATAGCTTATATGCTACAACTTTATCGTTCAGATTTTTGATTCATTAAAAAACATGGCCACCATGGCTAAAAATAGAACATAGGGGCAAATTTCATTTTTTTGCTAATAACTCAAAACTGGTTTCAGATATCAAAATTGTGCAGGAATCAAAATTGATCAGAATATTAAGATCTACCTGTCCTGAAATTTTGGAAAAGATCTGACTGCTGATGTGGGAGTTATTGTTCTTTTTCCTAATTTTTGCCAAATTTGCACTTATTAAGCCCAATATCTTGAAAACTAACGAAGATATTTCATCAATTTAAATCGCATATGGTTAAGCACAATAATATCGACAAATATATGTATCTGTGTAGTTCAGGTGAGCGATTCAGGCTCTTGGGAGCCTCTTGTTTGCAGTTGGTATGATTGCAAATAAATTTTTGGTTTAAAATTCCCTATTTACCCAACACTATGACCCTTGGACCGGAAACATCAAACTATCATTTTTTAATGGGTGGCCTAACTAATTTTTTTTTGTCCTCCATAGGATGGACATCTTGTAGCCATATGCTTTCCGTCATCTCAAATAAGGGCATGGCGGAACTACCAAATAGTACCAAACTGCTGAGCTGCATTTATCCATCCATTTTCATATGTTAGTTGCATCGCTCTCGTTTTCCAAGTACGACATTTGAAATGGTGTTGTATAGAGCCCCAAGTGGGTACAAGTGGCAGAGAATCGTACTAGTAACTTTACCCAGTAGCAATCAAGCATAAAGTTCCATGTAGGCAATACATTTTGTTACGACTGGCATGCGTTTTGTCTATTCAAGACTGATCAGGAAGCGCTCTACTTTAATATTGAAAAAGTCAAACACTACATGAATATGAAGAGCATAGACTAAATAACAAAAATATGCCGAACTGGAACCGTAATATTTTGCTCTAACTGAGATCAACCTATACCTGAGGTAGAGAGAAGCTCAGAGTTTTGACAATTATAAACATTACACGGATATTTTTTAGCTTTTATATGATCTTCAGCACATAAGTATCGATAACGGAGAGGGTCAACCTCGGGTATTAAAACTCCAACAACAGTGCTAACCAGCATTTGTTAGAAATAAAAAAAAATAAAACAAAGTTCCAGCCAATACATTTTGCCACGGCTGACGCGCATTTCGTTTATTCAATACTCATCACATATATCGAAGAGTAATAGCAACTTTAAGGCCAACTGGCATTGCCTTTCCGAACCATGTGTTTCTCTTATCAAGTCTTGGTGTCAGTCTAGTCACAATCGCAGCGAACATATCCTGGTCAGCACTTAAAGCCCATTTTAAAGAAACAATATCCTCACATCTCAGTTCATCTAAAAGTTGTTCATATATGCCGAATAAAGATAACAACATAACTACCGAATGCTCAATCTCATATGACAAGAAGAAAAGATAAAACATTGAATATCCCAATACAAGAATTTTAAACAGGAATGATGCGTTAAACAAGGTTTTATGGCACCAAACCTTACTCTTTCATTTCGATCCAAGGAACTAGCTATAGGGTCTTCTACTGATTTAATCTGTCAACCAAACAAAACGCACTCTTCTTACCCCCTGGTACCGGCTCTGGTTATACTGAAGCAACAACAGCCTGATCTGCAAAATGTGTTCGTGCATCAATACTCAATCTCAATGATTATTCTTTAATATTATGTGCAAATATAGGGGAAAGGTGGCAGTAAGCGTAGCAATGCGTAGTATAACGTAATGATGCCTAATAAAACGCGAGAAAACGTGATAAAACCTAGCAAAACGTAACATAAAACGTTATGAATCATACTAAAACCCATTGAAACCCCATGAAACGCAACAAATACCTAGGGAACCGTAGTAAAACCTGCTGGTTGGCATTCGGTACGTTTTACTGGGTTTTCATTACGCTTTTACTAGGTTTTAATACGTTTTAACAACGTTTTAATACGTTTTAGTACGTATTTGCTACGTATATTTTTTCAGCCACATTTGTGTTGTGCAAACGATACACACAGGACGTGCCACGTTTCTGTCCAGGTAAGTCTACGTATATAGCCGGTTTCAACTACGTGTCGGTATGGTTTGTTACGTTTATAGCCGTTTCACTACGTTTTTGAAACGTAGTAAAACGGGATGCCGAAACGTGACAGTGTGACTGGGGCTTTAAGGGTCTTCAAAGTGGCCATCTAATTTTCAAAGTTTGCATATCCAGTATTTGATGAATTATCCAAAACTTACATTTCCATACTTTGTATTGTGTGTCCCCATTTTACAAATCATGGCTTTTATACTGAAACTTTACTACAGTTGTTTTGTTTTGAAAAAAAAACTTTTATATACTTGTATGATAAAGAAATAAAATATTTTTTTCAGTTTCTCTATTTGATTGCAAAATAATCATAAAATCTATATTATACCCCCACTCGTAAGAGAGGGGGGGCTATATTGCAATCACCTTGTCCGTTCGTCCGTCTGTCCGTCCGTCTGTCTGTCCGGTTCAATTTCTCTGCTTCTACTGGATTGATTGGTTTCAAATTTGGCACACAGCTTCAGCATGATGAGTTATACCATGCCTCCTGTTTTCAGGTCAGTCCATCATCCACTTCTTGTTTTTGAGCCGACTTAGACTTTTTTAGGGTAAACAAATTGAAATGTGAAATTTTTCGTAACAGATTTCTCGGCTTTTACTGGATGGATTGGTTTCAAATTTGGTACATAACTTCAACATGATGAGTTGTACCGTGCCTCCCCTTTCCAGATAAGTCTATCATCTACTTCCTGTTTGCCGAGCCAACTTAGACTTTTTAGGGTAAAAAATTTGAAATGTGAAATTTTTCGTAACAGATTTCTTGGATTCTACTGGATGGATTGGTTTCAAATTTGGTACACAGCTTCAGCATGATTAGTTATACCGTGCCTCCCCTTTCCAGGTCAGTCCATCATATACTACCTGTTTTCCGAACCGACTTAGACTTTTTATGGGTCAAAAATAGACAATTTTTCGTAACAGATTACTCGGCTTCTACTAAAGGGATTGATTTCAAATATGGTATACAGCTTTAGCATGATGAGTTGTACCGTGCCTCCCTTTTTCAGGTCAGTCGGTCATCTACTTCCTGTTTTCTGAATGGTCGAGTGGGGGTATGCTTAGCACGACTTAGTGCAACCCCTTGTTCATGTCATATTCATTTCTCCACCAATCATTCAAAGATTAACAATCTGAAGTTGTATGAATATGGCTTTTGATTTTTGTCTTCTTGAAACATCCTACTCTATCATGTCTATGAGAAGCATGGTTTGACTCCATGAGCTTTTCACCCATTTCAATTTGAATTTGACATTTCCGATTTTCTCTGTCTTTTGGCAAAATTGACTGTTATATACATATGTAAGAAGCATGATTAAATTCATGAGTGTCCCCAGTAATAGTGTGAGTTTGACATTTCCCCATAATTGAAGTTTATTTTGTATAGTAAATATTCTTGCTTGTCTCCACTCCCCCTTTTTTAAAGCAAATATGATAATCTAACATGTATTAATCTTAAAACTTATATTAGTTTTCGATTTATATGTAGTTACCCAACACAGTTTCATCTTCTGAACAGTTAAATGAATGTATGATGATACAAATACAAGTTATTTATTGAGTGGAGAACCACCAATGGCATGATCCAAGTCTTGTTAGAGCATGAAAACGTTCAATTATCATAACAATATGCATGTTGACAATGTCATTTATGCTTTTATGAAAATTTCATGCCAGACATGCACAGATACATAATAAGTGAACTCTTGCATTTCTAAATGAGCCAAAAAGTCTGAAAATAAATGTATATCTATCTTATTCCTCTTTCAAATTCTACTGTAATTTCAGTTAAAACAGGTAAAAAGAAAATGCAAAATGAAACGAGATATGACATCATGAAAAATAAAAAGTTCTCTCATTGGTTAATATCATCATGATCATATGTATTGCAGGTTCTGATTGGGTGGATCCTGATGACCCTACAGTGATTGCTGAGAATGAACTACTAGGGGCAGCTAACTCTATTGAGGCTGCTGCAAGAAAACTGGCCATGTTGAAACCAAGACAGAAAGCAAGGGTAAGATACATGTTACTAGATATTACTGATGTAGAAATTTTTATTATCTTATTTATGTGGGATTTCATATTCCTTGCAAATCTCATCTCACCATATGAGTTGTACCCTGGGGAAAATCTTCAGTCTTTGCTTGAAATACTGATTTTGAAGTTACGTGTAAAACTCTCCAATAAAAATATTGTAATATTAATGAAAAGTCTAGCACCATGAAACCTGGGTTACCTATATTAAGCTTGAAACCTTGTTGTTTTCACTGGTCTTTGACTGCTTAATAATGCAATTGTCTCTATATTGGCCTTGTTCCAGCATCAAATTAAGCACCAAGCCATTGACACTGGCTGGAAAAAAAAGAATTGCGGAGTTATATTAGTTAGTTACATTAAATAAGTTGAAGAATTCTCTCTTCTAAAAACATAGATTTTGTGAATTGAACTTATTCTATGTGTTTGGGCATTACTCTTTTTTGGTTTCTGTGTACTTTTATTTATTGTGTGTTCTTGATGTACCCAGCAGTCAAAAAAAAAACCCAACCATGATAATGACATGTATATTATGGGATTGATAAAAGGTAATGTTGTACTAGTTTAGTGACTCACTTTCAAGAGAATCTATGATTCAAAGAATAAAGATCTTAAATTTGCATCACTGGCAGAGGAGGGACGACAGCCTAAGGCCGTGTGCAAAGGTCACGTGGTCAAATTCACATTTCAAATTTGATTTACGACCCTTAACTCAGGGTTTTTGTAACAAAATTATTTTACTTCTAATTAACTCCAGGTATCCAGGTTTTTGTATATCGTCAGAACCAAGATCCAGCTTTCGTAATATACAATTTCAAAACTCAGATATACGATATCTGTTTATTAATTAACTCATTTACAAATACATATTTTCTGAAAATGTAGTTTTTAGATTTGACATGTCATCTTTAACATTAAATTCTGAGAAAACCCTTTGAGTTCTATAGCTGATTTTTCAGGCATGGAATCTTATATATTGGACATTTTAAATTCTTTCAGGGTCCCATAGCGCCCCATTATTTTGTTCGTATTTAACCAACAAACATTGCCAATTTTCTACTAATTTGCATATTTAAATCAAACATTTTTGAATTCTTCCAGAATCACGGATCTCCTATATCTCCAAAAAATAAATAAATAAACAGAAAAGTTCATTTAAAAGAAAATTATAAGGAATGTTTACGTTTAAAAAAATTGTGTTTTTAAAGATAGATGGATAAATCATTTTTAAGGGTGTGGGGCGGAAAGTTTGCAAAATTATCACGTACAGGCTCAGTGATTTCAGTTATAGACCTCAAGGAATTAGAGTATTGTAGACCTGTATAAGTACACATTAGTATATATTGGTCCGAAAGATGTGAAGAACTTCGATTATGACAATATGTTTAACATATGAATAATCTATGAAATCATTTAATTTATTTACTTTAGAGACATTTACTTGATAAATACTTGGAATTAATTTGCTTCATAAATATGATCGTGAAACCAAAAAAATATATATGAGGTAAACTTAGGTCACTTACCTAAATAAGACTGTGATGACAGGCGGCAAGTTCCAGGGTTTGAATACTATGAACTACAAACACTAATTATCACTGAGAACACACGAATTAACACTATTCTGACACTAGATACTGCTGTTCGTCGTTGCCGAATATCGTCTGCTCCTCGTGGCTTGTATATCTCGCGTGACTGTATCCCTCCGCCGAGATGTTGGACCATCTATCGTCCTCCACGCCTGTCGTCCCTAATACACGATCACGTGATATATTGTCCATACAACACCCTCCCCCCTTTTAAAAAACGAAGGACACTTGTTGCACATTCCCTTAACATCTATGGAATCTGGAACCCGCAACTCCGGGTGTCATTAACATTTAGGTGAGAAATTTTTTTTTTTTTCCGAAAATCTCACCACCACACAATTAAATATTTTCATCGCAGAATAATTCCAACTAAAATGCACAATATTATTCTACAACTATAACAACACAAAAATTTCCACATATATATGTACACATCGGATCCTCATCCCATATATCAAATATATTTCGAACATAATTATATGGTCCTTTCCAAACTTGCTCGAATACTTTTTACACGAAATAAACAGGATAAATTCACACGAATCTCTTGGTATAAATTTCTCGTAATAAACGAGGTTTATCACAATTACTTTCTCACATTAGACCACAAATTATTATCAGCAGAATATCATCATTGAAAATAACATATATACACAGTATCCGATCCAAAATCTGCTGAATTCAACACAATTAAACTCCAATCAATATCAAGGAATATACAATTACAATTATAAACACAAATTAAGTCACACTATACCAATTCCTCTAGAATGTTCACTTATGCAAATAGGGTCAACGCGTTGTTCGTGGTAACTCGTGCCATTTTCCCCAAACTCGTATACCGCATGGTGGCAATAAGTTGAATAATCTCGCCGATGTAGATTGGACTATTCACCCTGATGTTTTTCGGTGGCAAGTATGGTGAATCCGTTTCCGCCAGAAGTCTGTCTTCGGGAATGAGTCGGAGGGCTTGTAAGTTGGTCTGGTCAAAAGTTGTGATAAGGTGAGTAAATCCAAAATATGTGAACGGAAAATGAGAAAGCCAAAGTTGAACTATGAATGAATTTCCGGTAAAGCAGTGAAGAATAATTTTTTGGTCAGGATCACAATGAGATTTTAGAATTTGGAAGGCCTGTTTATACAAATCAGTGGAATACAAGTCTGAGTAATGGCTGCGGATGTGAAGAATGAGTGGTACTGCTGGCTTTAGAAGAGGACACACTACATCCTTGAGAAAATCTTTCTGTTGGTCTAAACTCCTAAAACCAGCCTTCATGCTCGTGTCTAAACCAACCTCTCCTACTCCGGACACCCTTGAATTCTGGACTTTCTCGATGAAAGCCTCTCTTTGTTGGTCTGTCAACCTCACCACATTTTTCGGGTGCACTCCCACCGCCACTTTCCACTTTCCATCGAAAGGTACTGCATGTGGATAGGTCTCGGGATGGCAAAAAATCAGCAGACCCCCTTTCAAGTTAACTGGCACTGTGGGAGGTCGCTCCATCTGTTGGCCCAACAGGTCTTCAATTGATACCGAAGTCGGACTCCTGGTGATCCTGGTACTGGTCCGATCTAGATGGAAGTGTGAATCGAAAGCAGTTATTATACCCGACGAGTGCTCCTTATCCACCGGATCCGTGCGTAATTTCTTTTTAGGTGGATCTCCCTCAATTTCTTCCTGTCGCTTGAACACTACGATTCTGGTGTCTCCAGTCTGTGCATCTTTTGTTTCGTGGACCTCTTGCCCCTCATCATCTAAGATTCTCGCTGTCTGCTCTTCTTCCTGTACCTCCTCTCCTGCCAGGATACACGCTAACAACGAGTATGACTTAGCATATTCAAATGGCGAGACTGTCAAGTTCTCTAACGTTGACATAAAATTCCATCCAAAACTGAGGTAGGTAATCCTTCTATCCTGTGGTAACTCCTGGAACAGTAGTATCTGATATCGCCAGTGAATTAAGATACAAGGGGAATGTATGGGTACCAAGGTGTACCGATATGGCTCGGGCAATCCCACTGTTTGGCATAGAGCTAGCATCTGACTACAGGCTGCTGGAAGGATTTCACTTCTCCTCGGGATTTTCCTGCGAATATCCTTATTGGTCCATTCGACCAGGGTGGCCAGATCCCGGACTCCAGTGAGAGTTTCTGCCAGCATCAGTAAGAGATCGTGGCGCATCTGATCACGTTCAGGGTGCTTCTCCTCCTTTAGGGGTGGCTGTGGGTTATCCCACATCAGCCTTGGCAGATGCATCTGCTGGACATGGAATTTCAGTTTACGTCCCTCATACTCACAATCCCTTAGCGGACAGGGCGAGTCTCTTGACGTTCTTGTGGGAACCTCTGGTTTGGATATCTCAAGGCTTCCTTCAGACACTTCTTCTACATCCAGAGCCCAACTTCCCTCTGAAATATCTTCCCAATCGGGGATAACTTCCTTTTTAGCTTCTCCCTGGTTATTGTTGTGATCGCTCCAATCACTTTCACTGGTGATAGCCTCCACAAAATTCACTTGTCTGAAAAGCGGTGGATCTGAAAATTCCGACTCTGAGGATTCAATATTATCCCACATCATCTCTCTAATCCCCTTTGGTTCCTCCGGATCCTGTCTTACGATAACCGTTCTCTCCTTCTCCCAGATCTGTTCCTGTGAGACAATTGGAAGGCGGTCCGGAATGTCACACGGTGGAATGGTGTCTGTCCGTGTAACCACAATATCTCCAGTCTCCTCATCATATTCCACAAAAGGATTGTCTTCAAAGTCGGACAAGTCTGCTACGGACTCCGTGGCTATGCTCTCTGCATCCAACAAAGTTTCCTCCGATGACGTATCTTGCACTGACCTTTCAGCGATCTCACTATCCATGTTGAATGGCACTGTCAAACCGATTAAACGGTTAACAACTTAATCACAAACTAAATCCAAACTAGAATACACTACTCAAATCTCAAATATCACACTCTCAGGTCTCTACACTAGATCCTGAAATAGAAATAAAACAAATTAAATTTCTATACACATGTATCTTTGGTTCCAAACTACACAAATATCATCACTTCACATATCGCACATCATTATCACAAAAAAACATTTTTTTTTCTTTTTCCATTTTTCTTTTTTATTATTTTGTGAATATTACACTATCTACAAACTATTTTGTCTGACACCGAGGGCAATCATAGCACCTCAATGTCTCGGCATATTCTAGACTGTTATCCCGACACATGGTCCGTGATACCACTCATCACATCCATCACATTGGATCATAAATTGTCCTTCCGAATATCCTTTTCTGCACAAGCAGTAAACTCCATCTTCTTCAGTTATACTTTCTCCTGCTTGAAAACGATTCCTTGCTCGCTTCAACCAAGTTGGTATTGAACGATTGTTGCATCTTTTCAAACGATCATGGTTTAACACTACTATCTTTTTTTCCAACTTGACTTTATACACATAGGTAGTAACTCTCTCTACAATTATTCCAGGGCCCTTCCAATGTGGATCTAACTTTTTGTTTCTTCCTTTGATATGAGCCATGTCAAGGATATACACTAAGTCTCCTGGTTTATACTCATTTTTTCTCATTCTCACATCGTAATCACGTTTCATATGCTTTTGAGATGTTTTTAACGATTCTCTAGCCACTTCATGAGCTTGATGCATCGCCTCTTTTAATCCATCTATGTATTCCTGTTCATTTTTCTCGGGTTCATTATCTGGTGGTCGGAACACTAAATCACTTGGGAGGTTGATCTCTCTACCAAGCATCATCTGGTTTGGTGTAAGACCAGTTATACGGTTAACCGATGATCGCAGTGCACATGCCAGTTGGGGCAAATACTCATCCCAATCATCCTGAGATTTGCTCACAAAACATCGAACAGCATCCATCAGAGTCCTATTGACTCTTTCTACTTGCCCGTTAGCCGAAGGACGATATGGCGTAGTCCTTGTTTTATGTATGTGGAAAGTTTCACAAAGTGACTTAAACAATTCACTTTCGAAATTTCGCCCTTGGTCACTGTGGATCGAAAATGGACATCCAAACCTTGTAAAAAACTCATTTACCGCCGCTTTGGCCGTGGTCTCGGCAGTTTGCGACGGTAAAGGGACAATCTCAACCCATTTAGTGAATTGGTCTATCATCACTAATATATTGGTGTTACCCTTGCTTGTTTCTGGAAGTGGACCTAAAAAGTCAATATGGACACGTTCCATAGGCGCACCAGCATGATACTGTGTCAAAGGACATTTGGCTTTCCTGGAAGCCTTCTTGTGTTCATTACAAGTATTACAAGAACGAATGTAGGTTTTAATCGTATCACCCATCTTGTACCAATAGAACTTCTTTTTCACTCGTGCTGTTGTACGGTCTATGCCTTGATGACCGGTTACAGGAATATCATGATTCAACCTGAGTACTTCTTGCACAAAAGTCTTTGGCAACACTAAGCGCACAAGATTGTTCTTTGCTCGATTGAACAGCACTGAATTCTCATCCAAAAAGAATTGTTCTTTGTTCACCAAATACTTTTTTGCTGCTGGTCCTGCAATAAAGATTTCACTTTCAGGCGGCTCTTCCTTGTTCTTGAGAAAGGAAAGAATTACATGCAAATCAGGATCCTTAGATTGTTCACTTACCAAATGTTCAGAAGTATATTGTATTCCATAACCGTCCTCAACCTCTACTGATGTAACGTTAGCCTCCACTTCAGTTGTTTTAGCCACTTCTGGTGTCGGTGGAACTGAACTTTCCTGGGTGGGAGTCTCATTTCCAGTATTCACTGGGTTTGCAGACAAAGGCACTACATTATCAATCTCAACAAAATCTTGCCACTGTTCATGTACACGGACACAATATTTGCAACCTCCACAAGGAAGATTATCCGGTTTCACAAAAATGGACATTTCCGGGCATGGCTGATCTATGGAGTATCGTGATAACACATCAGCATTGATATGGTGTTTCCCTGCACGATGCTGTATTTGCATATGATTATACTGACTTAAGACCTCGAGCCAACGTGCCAATTGTCCTTGTGGCTCCTTGAAGTTCATGAGCCAGCGGAGACTATTGTGATCCGTCCTTACTAGGAACTCACGACCCAATAGATAATGTCGGAAATGTTGAGTGAAACGCACTATGGCTAACAATTCCTTGCGGGTAGTACAATACCTTCTTTGGGCAGAGGACAAACTAAAGCTTCCATAGGCCACTACTCTTTCAACACCATCCTGAATTTGTGACAGTTCAGCACCAATAGCAACATCGGAAGCATCCGTGTCCAATATGAATTTGTCCGTAGAATTTGGAAGTGTTAACACGGGGGTGGACTGTAAGGCAGCTGTTAGGCTGTCAAACGCCTGTTGTTGTTCTGGTCCCCAATGAAAAGGTTTCTTTCCAGTTATTTTGGTTAACGGACTGGCAATTTCGGAATAGTGTCGAATGAAGGATCGATGATAATTAACAAATCCTAAAAATTGCTCAACCTCCTTGGTGTTGGTGGGGATCTTCCATCTACGAATTGCTTCAACGTACTCCTCACCGATGGCCATTCCTGTCTTGTTCACCGTTCGGCCTAGAAAACTAACTTCTGCTTTGCATAAATCACTTTTTTGTGGCTTTAACTTAATTCCGTATTCTCGGAATCGTTCAAACACTGCCCTGAGATTGTCCAAATGGTTGTCAAAGTTCTTTCCCATCACCAGGATATCATCAAGGAAACACAACACAATTTGCCATGTCAATCCACGAAGTAGTAGGTCCATTGCTCGTGCATAGGTGGCAGGAGCATTACATAGTCCGAAGCTCATGCGTTTAAATTGGAACAATCCGTGCTTTGTAATGAATGCAGTTTTTGGACGGTCTTCCTCTTTTACTTGTATCTGCCAGTACGCACTGTTTGCGTCTAGTTTAGAAAACCACTCGTTCCCGGCAAGGGTGTCGAGGCACTCCTCGATAAGAGGTAAAGGATACACGTCCTTTTTAGTAACAGTGTTGAGCTTCCGATAGTCTATGGCGTAACGTACTTTTCCGTCAGATTTTCTAATCAGAACAGGTGGTGAACCCCATTCCGAAACACTGGGTTCCATGACATCCGCTTTCGCCATTTTCTCCAGCTGCTGTTCTTCCTCGCCAACAAATTGTGTAGGCGTCCTACGCATGCGTTGTTTGACAGGTTGTGCATTCCCTGTGTCTATGCTATGTTCAATCCCTTTGAATAAGCCTATATCGTACTCATGTTTTGAGAATATGTCCGCAAAATCATTCAACAGATTTTTCAGTTTCTCTTTATGGTCACATGACAAGTTTTCACTTGATTTTTCCAAAAGAGACTGTAAATGAGCTGGAAATTCACTTTCGGTTTGTCCCTCCGTTTCAGATACAGTGTTAACACAACTAACGGGGTCAAACTTCTCTATTTCTTCAGCTGTCGCTATGCAAGTTCCTTTTTTGAGAGTGTAGTATCCATCACTGGCGTTAACAAGACAAATACGTGGAGTCTGCTGGGTTTCGTAAAGGCATCGTGGAACTAAAAGAGGTAATTTGGAATTACAAGGTTCAACTACAAAATTTTCCAATGAATTGTCTAATTTCACATTTAAATGAACAACAGAATGTGGTGGAATAACAGTACGCTTTTCAACAGTTACTCGTGCAACCACAGGTGTATGATGCTTTGCACGTTGTGTCATATGCAAAGTTTCTTTACCAATGGTAAACTCCAAAGTAGCTAGATCTAAACCAACACCATGCTTCAACATAAAATCTAATCCCAACAACATCTCATTCTGAATAGGGGCTACATACATCTCCGTTTCGAACAGTTTAGATCCTATCTTAAGTTTCACCGGTCCCACAATGACAGTCTTCATACTCATGCCCCGGCCGGCAGCATGCATTACAGACTCTTTAAGAATCGGTGGTCGCCTCTCTAGCGATTCATAAAACTTGTCCGATATAATAGTAACCTCCGCTGCAATATCCACTATTGCATCAACAGGGACTTTCTCCACCTCCACGTTCAATCTTAACAAAGAGGAATTTCCTAATTGCATGGTCACAAACTCCGGTTCTGAACCAGCTATCACTGAAGCATCACTTTCAGGTACAATTTCAGTGGGAAGTACCGGGTTAATCGGTGGTACCCCTGAAATTTCACCAGTTAAACCACTATCAACACTATCTACGCAAATAGAAGGGTGTCGTAGGATCTCCTTGTCTGACTCCTCCATTTGGCAACCTATGGATTTTACTTTGGTTCCAAGAGAATCCTGAACTTCACTTACACTTTTTGACACTTCAGATTTCTGTTGATTGTCATTTTCTGTTTCTGTTTCATTAATGTTCCTTGTTTCCTTACCTTCTTTAATTCCACTTTCCTCCAGAACATCCACCACAGCAGGGATCACCCGCACTGTTTCGCTTTTTTCTTCACTTCTATTATTCTCTACTTTTTCCAGGCGATTTTCATCAGTGCGGGTCGGAACAACGCCTACTTCTGTTCCGGCCCCTTGCTGTTTAAATTCTCTGTATTTTGGGAAGCTTTGTTGGGACAATCTCTTGCCATGTGACCTAACTCATGACAACTATAACACTCAAATGTCCTGGGCTTCCTGGATTTCTGGTAACGATATCCCGTGTTACGGGTGTCTTTTGTAGATGCGGAACTAGCTTTACTGTCCATCTCTTCTTTCATTGCTTTTAGTTCACTTTGTAACTTTTTCTCCAAGCCTTTCATGTCCGATTTCACTGCTTGAATGTTCTTATCCAGTTTATCCTGTACCTGACCAAAGTCAGACTGAATGGTCTTCATATTTTGACTAACATTGGCACTTAACTTATCCATGCATTTCATAAGTTCACTAGTTTCTGAACTCACAATGTTTACGGACACTGATTCGTCATCTGAATTGTCATTGGTGGGTAGGCGATCTCGATTGTCACGAGTACGCACTCCTCTCCCATAAACGGCTTTGTCATTGTACTGGTGCCATTTGATTTTCTCCAAGGCCTCATCTACTGTTTTGGGTCGGAAAGATGATGCGACTAACCCAGCATTCTTATCGCTACAGCCTAGACACAACTTGTTGACTACTTCACTTGTGACAAAATCCTCCGGTAAATCAATGAATGCTTTGTCCGCCAGCGATAGCAATCTTTCTGCCCACTCAACCTGGTGCTTGACATGCACTCTGAAATTGTATGCGCACAGTTTCCGTAAGCTTCCGCAGACTAAATCGTTTTTCCATACACTTTACTAATTCCTCATAGGTTATGTTCCTATCACGCCTCACTTTGGCCAAACAAAACCTTGCTGCACTACCCGTCATGGCCCAACACAAATGTGCACGTTTTTCGTCGGAGCTCAACATTGCCATGTCTGCATACATTTCAAACTTTCCCAAGAATGATACCCAGTCATCTTCCTTGTCTGAGCCAACCAAAAATGGAAACTGTTGGCCTTTGGAAATTTGAATTATTTGACTGAAATGTGGGATTCATAGGCATGTGGCCTGCATTTGGAATTGCACTATACCCTGTATTTGGCATACTATACCTAGGTTGGTAACTAGGATGTGTCATCAGGGAAGGATATGGTCCACACACATTTGGCACATGTGATGCCCACACTGTCTGAGTGGGGGGCATTGCTGCAACATGTGAAACCACAGTCCTGGGTCCATGCACCGGATTCCTAATAGGCACTGCTCCCACTTGAGAATATACTCCCTGAAAATTTCCCTGTTTGGAAGGTTGGTACTGTACCGTAGCAGACGGTTGAGTAATAGGCTTCGTTTTCGATTTGGTTTGCACAGGCGGTATAACAGATTTCACTGGAATATTTGTGTTTAACTTTGGCATCGAAAATTGGGGTGCGACAGGGCGTGACACTGTTTGTCCTACCTTTCTGGTTTTTAGCTTTCCTGTGCTGGTCAAAGATGGCTGAAATCCCACGGATCGCACCGGTTTAGTGACTGTTTCACGGAAATCCTCTTGTTTATTACCGGGCTCTGTCTCTAACGTTTCATGAAACATTTCAAATCGTTTTCCATTCAGATCCATGGTTTTGTTTTCACTTGGATGGTTTTGCTGTTCCGCGTGAACGGAGTTGGGTGCAGTACCCTCAGCAAAATACTGATGATCGGTAAGTGGTTCCGATTTATAATTTATTGGACTTCCCTCTCTGGAATCCTGTACGTGAAATGAACTAGGTGGGATCAATAAGCTCTTTTGACCCATGTCTATGACTGTCTTTGTCTGTTCGAGTTTTGTTTCTTCCTCGTCCTCTGTGTACTCTTCTGCTTCTTCCGATTGAATGGTACACTTATCATCAAAATCACCCAAATCATCTTCCACTTGTTGGAATTGAAAATGGTCCATGGTTGAAAAATCAACGTGATCCATTAACACTGACATACGCACGTATGGAACGGTGGCTAATATTTCTGGCGTAATATCGCCCTGTTTTCTCAACTCCCAGATTCGGTACGCGGTCGCGGTACCCACTGATGGAATAGTTAACAACTCGTCGAATCTGCAAAAATTTATACACACTTTTTCAATTGCTTGTTCTTCAATTTGTTCACAGTAAGACATGATTTTGAATATTTAAGCACAAAATATGAGGTAAGTTGAAATGAAAATGGTGAAATTTGAATATTATCTCATTAAAACACAATGATGTTCAAGTAAATGCACAAATTGTAAGTATTGTTTATGTACTTATGTAATATTAAGCTGTGTGTATCGCTTGGTGTTAATCATGTACACATATCTCACGAAAAAACAATTTTTCGATTCACACTTTCAATACAGTATTTTTGGTGTATATAAACATGACACAACTCGAAAAAACATTTTAACGATTTGCACTTATTTTGACTGTGAACTGTTACTACTCATGCAACACAAATATCTAGGCGCACTTCACCTACAGTGATTTTTTTTTCAAGGAACTATATTTTCTATTTTCACTCAATTGATACGTTTGAATTTCACAGAAAAATCACAAATAAACAGAAAATATTGTAAACACACATCGATTTTCAACACAAACTTAATAAATTTGATCGATTTTCTCACTTGAAAAAAGTTTTCAAATTTTCCCACGTGTTTTTGGCACTTCAAGTTCACATTAAACCCTTGATCGGAGCGCCATTTTGAGGTAAACTTAGGTCACTTACCTAAATAAGACTGTGATGACAGGCGGCAAGTTCCAGGGTTTGAATACTATGAACTACAAACACTAATTATCACTGAGAACACACGAATTAACACTATTCTGACACTAGATTCCGCTGTTCGTCGTTGCCGAATATCGTCTGCTCCTCGTGGCTTGTATATCTCGCGTGACTGTATCCCTCCGCCGAGATGTTGGACCATCTGGCTCAATGGTACTAAATGAATTTCCATAGGCGACAATACTAACATTTGTTCTCGTAACTTTAATTCTATAAATATTTATGACATGTGTAGTATCTCATTTTAAAGCTGATAAACTCTTCTTATGTCAGTTTCAATATCGGGGGATGAAGCCAGATTAGTTTTTCCGGAATTTGCCAAACCCCGAAAAACGTGAATATTATGATGACGTCAGCAGCAAATAGTCCAAAAATATGCATCTCTAATGGAAGTCATTTTTTAAGTTGGAGTCTTTTCTTGTGAAGATGGCTTCAATAATTCTTCTTTCCATATTAAATTAGCTTTTCAGAACAGTCATCCTTTTGTAATTCCATGAAGTATTCAATGTGCAATAATATCCCAAACTTGGTACTAGTCACGTGATAATACGGACTATTTTTGTCTGCCTCAAAGTTACAGTTTAATTAGTTACGTTGGTCCATATTGAGGTATTCAATGTCAAAAATTCATATGAAATGGGTTTTAATTCATTCTTTAGTATTCTGACCGAGGCGTTGAGCATGGTTATGGAATTTGATGTAATTGTCTCATTGCCTGGGACAGACACGCACTGTGGGTGTTGAGTGCGTGGGGGAATAAGCTCTACTTGGGAATGTTCATCTTTAAACAGCATATAAAGTCTATTCCAACAATAACGATATATTTAATATTTACAAATAAGTCATGATCAACAGTAACAAACATTCATCTTAAAGCAGGATATCCATTACATGTATATCAGAAATAATAAGTCCATGAAAGTTGAATTATATGAAAATAAGAAAGAGAACATTTTTTTTTTTAACACATCTGTCTAGTTCAAGCATAAATATCTAACTGTCTCTAACAAATCCAAATTCCCAACTTAAGATTAACAATAAAAACATAATACAAAATATATCCTTAACAACCAAATACTTAGATAAAAGAGAATAATTAATCAGTCTAGTAAATAAGAATTTTAGTGACAATAGCTTAATTTTAGCAGTTTACAACTGTTATATCCTTAATGGTATTTCACACTTATTACAACAATAAAAGATTAAAATAGAATTAATGTCAAAAATGAATAGAACTTGATTGAGTCCTTTATCTCAGAATTTTACACTAATCCATAAGAATTTGTCTGTCTGTGGGAAAATAATTTAAAAGTAAAATAATTGACTAAATTAAAAATATTTAAAAGTGAAATAATTAATTTTAATGAAATTAATGTAAAAACATTCAAAAATATATATTGAAACTAATAAAATAAAAGGGAGAGATTTAATACTGAAATTATTTAATTTTCCAGTGCACAATGCCTTGTGCACTGGTCATACAGAATATATTGCGCTAAAACCATCTATGCATATGTGTGCAAATTGCGACAAAAATGTACAAAATTTGGACATAGGTATTTTTCTTATAATGACTGTTTTATTTTTTGTCAGATGTCAATGAAACAGATTAAAGTTACCTATTGTGCCTTTAACAGCTATAAGGAGTTGAAAAAAGAACAATAAACATATCTTCATCACCATATGTGCATGATATGAACCATAATTTTGGGTGTTTTTACGCTATTTTCGTCAAAAATGACAATCTTTATTTAAAGTTGGTCCAAATTCAATAGACACATTCAATTTCAAAATAACTATGCATATAAAATGTTTCTTGAACAAAAAGGTAATCTATTTGCCATTATAATGAGGGTTCAATTTTAAAAATCGGTCAAATAATAATGCTACAGTTGATATTTTAGTGTTTTCCATGGTTTTGATAAAAAAAAACCACAAATATTATAGCGTATTAACTCAACGTTATTGTACAAATTCTGATGTCGTTTAACTATCATTAGTTCTGTTCATGGCTGTGTTCATATTTTTTTTACAATTTAACATCTTATGTGCATGACAAGCTAAATAAATAGTAATTTTGTTTTATGTATCCAAGCGATTCCATTGTGGGAAAAATACATAGCAACCAAAGTCCGGATTCACTGTTAATGAGCAAAAGATTGATTTAATTCAAACTCACCATCCAAAAAATATTGTTTGAGGCCAAATCATCTTAGCAGCACATCTTAAACAATGATTTCATGACCAAATTAGCTGATTGAAGCCTTGCCAAGCCTGTGTTTACCATTTGCTATCTCTTTCTTGTATATAAAGTGAACTGAAAAAAAGTGTCATAAATGTTAAGGCATGCTATTGACACCAGTCAGTCATTTGTCTTCATTGAACTAAAAAAACATGAACATCTTTTAAAATAATGCTTCAACTAGACATAATAAACCTGAAGTAGGTTTAACATGAAGACAATAGTTTAAGAAAATGAACCGGTTTCATGGGTCGTGAATATAACCATAATTCAAACATACGCACAAGCGCATCCATGTACATACATAAGTACATGTATCGTTCATTATGACTAGATTTAAATAACGCTATTTATGTTCATTCTCTTGCATTTGTTGGGTTTTTTTTTTATCTATTTCATGTATTTAGTAAGAAAATGTCAGCCCTTTTTAGCTCACCTGACCCGAAGGGTCATGTGAGCTATTGTCATCGTTAAGCGTCCGTCGTCCGTCCGTCGTCCGTCGTCCGTCGTCTGTCGTCCGTTAACTTTTCTTCAAAGATCTTCTTCTCTGAAACCACTGAAGGGATTGCATTGATACTTGGTATACATGATCTTTAGGATGTCCTCTACCAAGTTTGTGAATTATATACACATCGACCAACCAACATGGCCGCCGTTGCTAAAAATAGAACAGGGGGGTCAGACCATTGTTTTTGGCTTATAACTCGAAAAGTATAAGAGATAGAGAAAATCCGAAGCAACCTTCCGTGTTCAGCATCAAAAGTTCTACAAATCTCTCCATTGAGTCGAAGTTGTGAAACCACTCCTTATAGGAGTTATTGCCCTTTAATCATCAAAATTGACCATTTTTGCAGTTTTTGGACTATATCTCGAAAACCATAAGAGCTAGAGGAAAAGTTAGCATTGCAGAATTGTTAAGCTCATTGAGATCTACAAAAATGATTTCAGGGTCTAAATTGTCAGATCAGCCGTTTAAGAGTTATTCCCCTTTAACTGTTTTTTTCCATTAATTTACACTGATATTCAAAAATCTTCTTCTCTGTAACCCCTGAAGGAATTGCATTGATACTTGGTATACATGATCTTTAGGATGTCCTATACCAAGTTTGTGAATTATATGCACGTCGACCAACCAACATGGCCGCCTTTGCTAAAAATAGAACAGGGGGTCAGACCATTGTTTTTGGCTTATAGCTCAAAAAGTATAAGAGATAGAGAAAATCCGAAGCAACCTCTCATGTTCAGCATCAAAAGCTCTACAAATCTCTCCATTGAGTCGAAATTGTGAAACAACTCCTTATAGGAGTTATTGCCCTTTAATCGTCAAAATTGACCATTTTTGCAGTTTTTGGACAATATCTTGAAAACTGTTAGAGCTAGAGGAAAAGTTTGCATTGCAGAATTGTAAAGCTCATTCAGATCTACAAAAATGATTTCAGGGTCAATATTGTCAGATCAGCCATTTAAGAGTTATTCCCCTTTAACTGTTTTTTTCCATTAATTTTAACTGATTTTCAAAAATCTTCTTCTCTGAAACCACTGAAGGGATTGCATTGATACTTGGTATACTTGATCTTTAGGATGTCCTCTACCAAGTTTGTGAATAATGTACATGTCAACCAACCAACATGGCCGCCATTGCTAAAAATAGAATAGGGGGTTAGACCATTGTTTTTGGCTTATAACTCGAAAAGTATAAGAGATAGAGAAAATCCGAAACAACTTTTCATGTTCAGCATCAAAACGTCCTTACAGGAGTTATTGCCCTTTAACTGTTTTTTTCTATTAATTTAAACTGATTTCCAAAAATCTTCTCTGAAACCACTGAAAGGATTGTTTTGCAACTTTGTATACTTGAAAATTTGTGAAATTTATTCAAACTTTGGCATAAGAGATCAGGTGAGCGATTCAGGCTCCTGGGAGCCTCTAGTTAACATATGTAAAACATCAAAACAAGTATAAACAAATAGCAAAAAATGAAAATGTTTAATTACATGTAAATCGCCTTGTGTCAGTGTCTGATCCTATGTTAAATCCAACTGTTTATTACAATTTTTTTTATGTGAGTGTGTTTAAACAATTTTGATTAACAAAAACAGCAATACTGACTGAAAATACACAAGGTACATGTATAATCAAAACAAACACCTGATCCTGACATCGTGTGTATACAACACAGTCAAGTAGACTTTCTACTGCATTTTGACACACTTGTCGTGTAAAAACAACGAGTATGTGGTACAATATCAATGCCTTTAGTACTATTTAAAGTTTTAAATTACTTAAATTGAAGAAACTAACCTTATTTGTTTGCATTTCCAAACAATTTATCCATCGTATAAAGGGGGATAACTCTAGGCACATGCTAAATTGTGGACAGGCTAAAATCATCAACTGGCTCAATGGTACTAAATGAATTTCCATAGGCGACAATACTAACATTTGTTCTCGTAACTTTAATTCTATAAATATTTATGACATGTGTAGTATCTCATTTTAAAGCTGATAAACTCTTCTTATGTCAGTTTCAATATCGGGGGATGAAGCCTGATTAGTTTTTCCGGAATTTGCCAAACCCCGAAAAACGTGAATATTATGATGACGTCAGCAGCAAATAGTCCAAAAATATGTATCTCTAATGGAAGTCATTTTTTAAGTTGGAGTCTTTTCTTGTGAAGATGGCTTCAATAATTCTTCTTTCCATATTAAATTAGCTTTTCAGAACAGTCATCCTTTTGTAATTCCATGAAGTATTCAATGTGCAATAATATCCCAAACTTGGTACTAGTCACGTGATAATACGGACTATTTTTGTCTGCCTCAAAGTTACAGTTTAATTAGTTACGTTGGTCCATCTATCGTCCTCCACGCCTGTCGTCCCTAATACACGATCACGTGATATATTGTCCATACAACATATAAAATAAATAATATATATTTTGAAGGGGTTTGCAGGTCTTTGCTGTTAATCATTTGTTTTTACATGTTAATTAATTATCAATTTATTAGTGACCAGCAGTCGAATACACGTGCGGTTTGATGTTGACCTGTCGATAACCACCGTTAGACTGATTGTCTATAGGCCACGCAATCGATAATAAACAAGATATATGCGTGTCGTGTGCAAAGTGTCCAACCTCCTCTGCATCACTGGTAAGTAGCTTTACATTTCAGATTTATTCACCTTTTGATATGACCCTGTCTTATTTGCATAATTTTGATTTTGTAGGTTATGGTGACTAATGTTACCTCCTTATTGAAGACTGTGAAGACTGTAGAAGATGAGGCATCCAGAGGGACACAAGCTCTGGAGGGAACTATTGAGGCCATCAACCAAGAAGTCAAGGTATTGATTTAGTAAACATGGATATCTTAAATGTATGAAATTAACATTAATTGTACTGCCTGAAAGGGCAATTTAATTATCAAATAAACATATCTATCTATCTATCTAAATGAAATTTTTAATAATAAATAAGGGCTGTTCCAGATTTAAATGTGTGGGGGGTAGGGAGGCACTTTTTTCTTTACCCCACCTACCATAAAAAAATAATTAATTTTTATCATTATTCCCCTTTAACTGTTTTTTTTCCATTAATTTACACTGATTTTCAAAGATCTTCTTCTCTAAAACCACAGAAGGGATTGCATTGATACTTGGAATACATGATCTTTAGGATGTCCTCTACCAAGTTTGTTAATAATATACATGTCGACCAACCAACATGGCCGCCATTGCTAAAAATAGAACGGGGGGGGGTCAGACCATTGTTTTTGGCTTATAACTAAAAAAGTATAAAAGATAGAGAAAATCCGAAGCAACCTTCCTGGTTCAGCATCAAAAGCTCTACAAATCTCTCCATTGAGTCGAAGTTGTGAAACGACTCCTTATAGGAGTTAATGCCCTTTAATCATCAAAATTGACCATTTTTGCAGTTTTTGGACTATATCTTGAAAACCGTTAGAGCTAGAGGAAAAGTTAGCATTGCAGAATTGTTAAGCTCATTGAGATCTAAAAAAAATGATTCAGGGTCTAATTTGTCAGATCAGCCGTTTAAGAGTTATTCCCCTTTAACTGTTTTTTTTTCCGTTAATTTACACTGATTTTCAAAAATCTTCTTCTCTAAAACCACTGAAGGGATTGCATTGATACTTGGTATACATGATCTTTAGGATGTCCTCTACCAAGTTTGTGAATTATATACATGTCGACCAACTAACATGGCCGCCGTTGCTAAAAATAGAACAGGGGGGTCAAACCATTGTTTTTGGCTTCTAACTCAAAAAGTATAAGAGATGAAGAAAATCGGAAGCAAATTTTCTTGTTCAGCATCAAAAGGTCCTTACAAGAGTTATTGCCCTTTAACTGTTTTTTCTATTAATTTAAACTGATTTCCAAAAATCTTCTCTGCAACCACTGAAAGGATTGTTTTGCAACTTTGTATACTTGAAAGTTTGTGAAATTTATTCAAACTTTGGCATAAGAGATCAGGTGAGCGATTCAGGCTCCTTGGAGCCTCTAGTTCATGTTTTTACCCTATAGTATGAAAACTATTGCAGATAGAGAAAAGCTATTGCTTGCTTAAATGTTCAGCTCATTTAGCTCTACAAAAGTCTTCATAGGGTCGAAGTTGTCATATGACCCCTTATAGGGGTTACGGCCCCTTAAATAATGTTTTTTCATGTTTTTGGCCTATGGAATGAAAACTATTGCAGATAGAGGAAAGCTGTTGCTTGCCTAAATGTTCAGCTCATTTAGCTCTACAAAAGTCTCCATAGGGTCGAAGTTGTCAGATGACCACTTATTGGGGTTATAGCCCCTTAAAGGTGAAAAATAGTGGTTTTTTTTCATGTTTTTGCCCTATAGTATGAAAACTATTGCAGATAGAGAAAAGCTGTTGCTTGCTTAAATGTTCAGCTTATTTAGCTCTACATAAGTCTCCATAGGGTCGAAGTTGTTAGATGACCCCTTACAGGGGTTACTGCCCCTAAAATAATGTTTTTTTATGTTTTTGGCCTATAGAAAGAAACTATAGCAGATACAGAAAAGCTGTTCCTTGCTTATATGTTCAGTTCATTTAGCTCTACAAAAGTTTCCATAGGATCGAAGTTGTCAAATGACCCTTATAGGGGTTACAGCCCCTAAAATAACCTTTTTCATGTTTTTGGCCTATAGTATGAAAACTATTGCAGATAGAGAAAAGCTGTTGCTTGCTTAAATATTCAGCTCATTTAGCTCTACAAAAGTCTCCATAGGATTGAAGTTGTCAGATGACCCCTTATAGGGGTTACAGCCCCTAAAAGGCATAGAAAAGTATTTTTGGCCTATAGTATGAAAACTATTGCAGATAGAGAAAAGCTATTGCTTGCTTAAATGTTCAGCTCATTTAGCTCTACAAAAGTCTTCATAGGGTCGAAGTTGTCAGATGACCCCTTACAGGGGTTACGGACCCTGAAATAATGTTTTTTCATGTTTTTGGCCTATGGAATGAAAACTATTGCAGATAGAGAAAAGCTGTTGCTTGCTTAAATGTTCAGCTCATTTAGCTCTACAAAAGTCTCCATAGGGTCGAAGTTGTTAGATGACCCCTTATAGGGGTTACAGCCCCTTAAAGGTGAAAAATAGCAGTTTTTTTTTCATGTTTTTGCCCTATAGTATGAAAACTATTGCAGATAGAGAAAAGCTGTTCCTTGCTTAAATGTTCAGTTCATTTAGCTCTACAAAAGTTTCCATAGGATCGAAGTTGTCAAATGACCCTTATAGGGGTTACAGCCCCTAAAATAACCTTTTTCATGTTTTTGGCCTATAGTATGAAAACTATTGCAGATAGAGAAAAGCTGTTGCTTGCTTAAATATTCAGCTCATTTAGCTCTACAAAAGTCTCCATAGGATTGAAGTTGTCAGATGACCCCTTATAGGGGTTACAGCCCCTAAAAGGCATAAAAAAGTATTTTTATGCCCCGCCAACTTTGTTGGGGGGCATATAGTTTTTCGGTCCGTTCGTCCGTCCGTCTTTCCGTCCGTCCGTCCGTCCGTCCATCACACTTTAGTTTTCCGCACTTTTTTTCGACATCCTTGCATATATTCAAAAGATTTTTGGTATGTGAGTCTACCATGATGAGTTACAGGTCAAGTTCGAGTTTCGTTCCGGTCCACTGATTTTGACCTAAATTACGGCCCTTGAACTTAGCAAATTTTGTAAAAATAAGTTTTCCGCACTTTTTTTCCACATCCTTGCATATATTCAAAAGATTTTTGGTATGTGAGTCTACCATGATGAGTTACAGGTCAAGTTCGAGTTTCGGTCCGGTCCACTGATTTTGACCTAAACTACGGCCCTTGAACTTAGCAAATTTTGTAAAAAAAAGTTTTCCGCACTTTTTTTCCACATCCTTGCATATATTCAAAAGATTTTTGGTATGTGAGTCTACCATGATGAGTTACAGGTCAAGTTCGAGTTTCGTTCCGGTCCACTGATTTTGACCCAAATTAGGGCCCTTGGACTTAGCAAATTTGGTAAAAATAACAGTTTTATTTTATTTGCCAGCGGGGCATCAGTGTCATCTTGACACATTTCCTTGTTGGCCTTTAGTATGAAAACTATTGCAGATAGAGAAAAGCTATTGCTTGCTTAAATGTTCAGCTCATTTAGCTCTACAAAAGTCTTCATAGGGTCGAAGTTGTCAGATGACCCCTTATAGGGGTTACGGCCCCTGAAATAATGTTTTTTCATGTTTTTGGCCTATGGAATGAAAACTATTGCAGATAGAGAAAAGCTGTTGCTTGCTTAAATGTTCAGTTCATTTAGCTCTACAAAAGTCTCCATAGGGTGGAAGTTGTTAGATGACCCCTTATAGGGGTTACAGCCCCTTAAAGGTGAAAAATAGCAGTTTTTTTCATGTTTTTGCCCTATAGTATGAAAACTATTGCAGATAGAGAAAAGCTGTTGCTTGCTTAAATGTTCAGTTCATTTAGCTCTACAAAAGTTTCCACAGGATCGAAGTTATCAGATGACCCTTACAGGGGCTACAGCCCCTAAAATAACCTTTTTCATGTTTTTGGCCTATAGTATGATAACTATTGCAGATAGAGAAAAGCTGTTGCTTGCTTAAATGTTCAGCTCGTTTAGCTCTACAAAAGTCTCCATAGGATTGAAGTTGACAGATGACCCCTTATAGGGGTTACAGCCCCTAAAGGCATAAAAAAGTATTTTTGGCCTATAGAATGAAAACTATAGCAGATAGAGAAAAGCTGTTGCTTGCTTAAATGTTCAGCGCATAAAGCTCTACAAAAGTCTCCATAGGGTCGAAGTTGTCAGATGACTCCTTATAGGGATTACGGCCCCTAAAATAAAACTATAGTAGATTTAGAAAAACTGTTGCTTGCTTAAATGTTCAGCTCATTTAGCTCTACAAAATAAAGGGTTGACATCAAGACCAGATGAGCAATTTAGGCTCCTGGGAGCCTCTTGTTTAGATTAAGATATCAATAAGGTTAGGTAAATACTCAAGTAGATGCTTTTTTGTTTTGTTTTTGTAAATGTAGAAGAAAGTGCTTGTTTTATGCCCTGATTGTGATAATTTCTGAATGATTTTTTGCCCATATTAAAGTTATGGATATCAAACAGTTCATGTGAGAATTGGATTTATTCTTATTTACATTAGGTTGTGCTAGAATATTTTCATTCATTTTGCAAAATATCAGTTCTGCACAGGGACATTTTATGTATAAGACTTTCCAAATGATTTTCTTGAAAAAAAAAACAACTAAATTTAGAATTTGCTTATGAAAACTCCTCCTTAATACATTCACAATATGTATGCTGGTTTGGACAATTTTATTTCAAAACAGGGAGGTTCATTCCTCAAAAGTCAGGGGTCTAGAGGTAATTCATAACCCTCTCTATTTCCTTCTCATGCAATGATTCCACTGCTAATCTATGTTTTGTCACTTTATTGTATACACAGAAGTCTGATTTTCTTTGTTTTTTAAAAGAAAATAAATTTACATGAGACAATTATCCATTCAATATAATACATCACCTTATTCACTTTTTACAGTCAGTTAGCTTTTGGCAATGATCCTTTTCTTGAACAAATCAGTCATTGTAGTTATAAAATTAATGATAAGTGACAAATTGTTAATTACTTGAATATGTTAAAAAGATACTTTTTTTTATTAAGCTAAAAGCTTAATTAAGATTGCTGTCATTTGTGGTTGAAAAGAAACATAAAGAGAAACTGACTGTTTTGTATACTGCCCTCACGATTGTATTAACATTAAAACTTCCAAGAAAAAATTTGTAAGCCAAATTTATACTTATCAAAACTTTTCTTTGCCAAAATAGTATTTTAAATATCCAGGATGTGTACGATTTTTTTTTTCAGATCGCATACATGATTGACTATTAAATGAGTTAAAAGAACAGGTGCATATGATAAAAAAACATGGTAAAATGTATAAACAGTGTTCTAGGATTTTTTAAAAATCTCACTCATTGTATTTAGAATTGCTAAAAATTCACTTACCCACAATAGAAATTAATGCAGAAAACTTTCAAAATCCACTTACCGTGGGTTTAATTTCACTTACCCTTGGTAACAGGTAATAGGAATCCTAGAACACTGATAAAGATTAAATACGAACTGTGAATTTTTTAAAGAAAATGAGCACACACATTATTGAAAAGGATAGCTAGATATTTAAACATACACACATTTATTTTTTCAGACTGACCAAACGATCAACATCAGTGAGACTGAATCTTATGTAGACTTTCAGACCAATATGGTCAGTGTTGCTAAAAGGATTGCCATGACGGCCCAGGAGATGGTCGGTAAATCCACCAGTAACCCTGCCGACCTGGGATCGTTAGCCAATCAGCTGACTAGAGATTATGACCTATTAGCTTCTAACTCTGCCGGAGCTGCAGGGGCATCAGCCAGTCCTGATGTAAGTAATTATAATACACTATCAAATTTAATTGTCGGCCATTACAATGCATAGAACAGGTTAAATAGATATAAGGGTGTGTCTGTTCATCTTTCATTCTTCTCCTAAGGCTCCCTTATTTCTCATTGGGATTGTCTGATAATTTTATTGTCTCCTGCCGTCTGTGCATCCCTCACTCTTATGTGAGCACACTTTCTCTGAGACTTAATGGATTTTGATGAAATTATATAGGAATGTTTGTCTTGATATTTAGTTGATCACATCCCAAGGACATTTTTATTGGACAAATATTATAGGAGTTATGGGACTTTTTGGCCTTTGTTCATTTAAGGTAATAGGAGCACTTTGTGACGGCAACTCCTCTCATCTGAGACTGCTCAATGTATTTTTATGAAATTTTGTAGGATTGTTTGTCATGGTAGTTAGTTGATCATTTACAGCATCTTTTTGCTTTGTCCAATTTGAGTAAATTTTCAACTTATATGCATGGACATTAGCTATGTGTAGCAATCTGGTTTTAATCATAATTACTCCCTCTATAAAATATTAAGAAAACCTTTTTTCACTTAGTTATTCTAAGTGAATGTCATTTGTATTTAAATTTTTTCAGGTATCCAACAGAATTAGAACTACAGTCATGGACTTGGGTAAATCATGCATTGAACTGGTACAAGATGCTGGAAATCTCCAGGGTAACCCTAACGATACTTATGCCCAGAGAGACTTGGCAGACCATGCAAGGAGTGTTAATGAAAAGGTAAGAAGCTGGTTAAAAGAGGAGGAGTTGAAAAAGCAGACCTGTTCAGACTTGCACATCTAATTGGCAATTTTTTCGGCAAATTTCTTTGATCTTTCAATTTTTTTACAAATCTTACCCAAGAAGCTCATCAAAACTTGACAGCCCTGAAAGGGAGAGTAGGATAAGTGTACAGGATGTTGGTAACCTTCAAATCTAGAGTAACTCTTATGCTCAGAGGAACTCCACAGACACTACCTGAAGCAACAATGAAAAAGTCGATACTTAAAGGGGATTTATAATGGATTTAATGTAAAGCCATGGTTAAATAATATTACCGGCCCCATCACAACTTGCCTGCTATTAAAGGGTCTTTGCGAATAAAAAAAATAAATCTGTAAAACAGTGTTACAACTAGATAAAACATCAAAACAAAGCTGAAGATACCAGTCTTTAAAATGTTTAAATTTGCTTACTATGGTTTCACTATTATTCCTTGAGTATCAATTTGGTGGTTTTCCTGGATGATCTTGATCTACAAAATTTGATATCCCAGGAAAAGTAAATTTAACATTGATGTGTATACTTCAAACCTTAGAACCACAAATTGGTGCTTTATCATCCAACCACAAAAATTGGTACCCATGAAAATAAATGAATCCACAGTAAATTGTTTTTATCTTTATTTGTGTTTGTAACTTTATATACATCCTGTTGTAGGTATCTTTTGTATTGGCCTCCTTACAAGCTGGCTCCAGAGGAACACAGGCCTGTATCAATGCAGCAAGCACTGTCAGTGGCATCATCGCTGACCTTGATACCACCATCATGTTTGCCACCGCCGGCACCCTTAACAGAGAGAACGAGGAAAGCTTTACTGATCATAGAGAGAATATCTTTGAAAAGGCCAAAGCTTTGGTGGAGGATACTAAAACCTTGGTGGCTGGTGCGGCATCCTATCAGGAGGAGCTGGCAGGAGCGGCACAACAAGCCGTCAAGACAATCACACAACTGGCCGATGTGGTCAAGTTTGGGGCTTCATCACTGGGATCAGATCAGCCAGAGGCACAGGTTGGTAACTTTTAAAAATTTTAAGGAGAGTGCCATCAAATGTTTTGAGTGATGTCTGTATGTGTTAAGAGCACAATTTTGCCAAAATGTTTAAAGATTTTCTATGAAATTAAAAAAGTTAAAGAAATATGCAAGTTGAAAACTTTTATTTATTTATTACATCAGGTTTTATACCAAATAATCGAATAAAAAGTTTTACCTCTGTAACTGATTGCTACCATGCTACTTCAAGAATTCTTAGAGATCTTACAAGGAAGTCAAAAGGATATAAGAATACAAAACTAATTAAATTTGAAAAGAATAATTTGTTACCGACAAATATCAAAACTTTTAATTGAAGAAGTGTTTGAACTATAAATATAGAAAAAAAACATTGGCATTTCTCTACTTGCAGAAGTTATGCCATGATCTGATACCTTTTATTATACGACCGCAAATTTTTGCGATCGTATTATGTTATGGCGATGTTGTTGTCGTCGTTGTCGTCGTCTGTAGACACTTTGGTTTCCATGCGATAACTTTAGTTGTAGTTAACCAATTGTTATAAAATTTTGATATGATGTTTATAACCACTAAAGGAAGGTTGGTATTGCATTTGGGGTTTGTGGCCCCTACCGTTTTAGAAAAAAGGGCCAAAAGGGGCTAAAACGGGTGTATTGACAAAACGTCTGTAGAATGTTTATTTTTCATCCGATTTTGATCATTCTTTTTTTATTGTACTCCTCAATAAATTCTGTCTACAAAATGTAACAACACCTTTGACGTATCTTGTACCGTTACATTGCTATAAGGGGTCAAAAAGGGGCCACACCCAAAAAATTGACTTTTTTAGCTCACCTGACCCGAAGGGTCATGTGAGCTATTGTCATCGTTAAGCGTCCGTCGTCCGTCGTCCGTTAACTTTTCTTCAAAGATCTTCTTCTCTGAAACCACTGAAGGGATTGCATTGATACTTGGTATACATGATCTTTAGGATGTCCTCTACTAAATTTGTGAATTATATACACGTCGACCAACCAACATGGCCGCCGTTGCTAAAAATAGAACAGGGGGGTCAGACCATTGTTTTTGGCTTATAACTCAAAAAGTATAACAGATAGAGAAAATCTGAAGCAACCCTCCTTGTTCAGCATCAAAAGCTCTACAAATCTCTTCATTGAGTCGAAGTTGTGAAACGACTCCTTATAGGAGTTATTGCCCTTTAATCATCAAAATTGACCATTTTTGCAGTTTTTGGACGATATCTGTAAAACCGTTTGAGCTAGAGGAAAAGTTAGCATTGCAGAATTGTTTAGCTCATTGAGATCTACAAAAATGAATTCAGGGTCTAAATTGTCAGATCAGTCGTTTAAGAGTAATTCCCCTTTAACTGTTTTTTTTCCATTAGTTTACACTGATTTTCAAAAATCTTCTTCTCTGAAACCACTGAAGGGATTGCATTGATACTTGGTATACATGATCTTTAGGATGTCCTCTACCAAATTTTTGAATTATATACACGTCGACCAACCAACATGGCCGCCGTTGCTAAAAATAGAACAGGGGGGTCAGACCATTGTTTTTGGCTTATAACTCGAAAAGTATAAGAGATAGAGAAAATCCGAAGCAACCTTCCTTGTTCAGCATGAAAAGCTCTAGAAATCTCTTCATTGAGTCGAAGTTGTGAAACGACTCCTCATATGAGTTATTGCCCTTTAATCATCAAAATTGACCATTTTTGCAGTTTTTGGACGATATCTGGAAAACCGTTAGAGCTAGAGGAAAAGTTAGCATTGCAGATATGTTTAGCTCATTGAGATCTACAAAAATGAATCAAGGTCTAAATTGTCAGATCAGCCGTTTAAGAGTTATTCCCCTTTAACTGTTTTTTCCATTAGTTTACACTGATTTCAAAAATCTTCTTCTCTGAAACCACTGAAGGGATTGCATTGATACTTGGTTTACATGATCTTTAGGATGTCCTCTACCAAGTTTGTGAATTATATACACGTCGACCAACCAACATGGCCACCATTGCTAAAAATAGAACAGGGGGGTCAGACCATTGTTTTTGGCTTATAACTCGAAAAGTATAAGAGATAGAGAAAATCCGAAGTAACCTTTCTTGTTCAGCATCAAAAGCACTACAAATCTTTCAATTGAGTCGAAGTTGTGAAACGACTCCTTATAGGAGTTATTGCCCTTTAATCATCAAAATTGACCATTTTTGCAGTTTTTGGACGATATCTGGAAAACCATTAGAGCTAGAGGAAAAGTTAGCATTGCAGAATTGTTTAGCTCATTGAGATCTACTATAATGATATCAGGGTCTAAATTGTCAGATCAGCCGTTTAAGAGTTATTCCCCTTTAACTGTGTTTTTCCATTAGTTTACACTGATTTTCAAAAATCTTCTTCTCTGAAACCACTGAAGGGATTGCATTGATACTTGGTATACATGATCTTTAGGATGTCCTCTACCAAGTTTGTGAATTATATACACGTCGACCCACCAACATGGCCGCCGTTGCTAGAAATAGAACAGGGGGGTCAGACCATTGTTTTTGGCTTATAACTCGAAAAGTATAAGAGATAGAGAAAATCCGGAGCAACTTTTCATGTTCAGCATTAAAAGGTCCTTACAGGAGTTATTGCCCGTTAACTGTTTTTTACTATTAATTTAAACTGATTTCCAAAAATCTTCTCTTAAACCACTGAAAGGATTGTTTTGCAACTTTGTATATTTGAAAGTTTGTGAAATTTATTCAAACTTTGGCTTAAGAGATCAGGTGAGCGATTCAGGCTCCTGGGAGCCTCTAGTTTATTTGTGGTCCGATTTTCAAAATCTTTTTTTCATTGGAATCCTTGTAAAAATCCCTGCCTGCGTTTCTCAATCAGATTTGCAATATCTCATACCGTTTTCGAGAAATTAGGGGTCAAAGGGGCAAAAAACGCCATTTATAAAAGTTTGTCCAGGCAAATAGTTTTTTACCAATTTGTTGTAGTGGGGCAGCAAATTGTTATGAAGTTTAAATATGATGATTATATCCACTAAAGGAATGTTGGTTTTGTATTTGGGGTTTGTGGCCCCTACTGTTTTAGAAAAAAAGGGCCAAAGGGGCTAAAACGGGTGTATTGACAAAACTGTTGTAGAATGTTCATTATTCATTCAATTTTGAAAATTCTTTTTTTGTTAAGTGCTCATAAAATTCTGTCAACTAAATGTGTCAATGATTTTGACATGTTTTCACCATTACAATGCTACAGGGGGCTAAAGACAGGCCACACCCATAAAATCAACTTTTTTATTTTTGGTCTGTTTTCAAAATCTTTTTTTCATTGGAAACCTTGTGAAAATCCCTGGCTGCGTTTTTCAATCAGATTTGCAATATCTCTTACCGTTTTCGAGAAATTAGGGGTCAAAGGGGCCAAAAACACCAATTTTAAAAGTTTGTCAAGGCAAATTGTTTTATACTTAAAATTAAGTTGTAGTTATTACATGTATATAAATAAGGCTTTTTGTATTAGATGTTGATGTAAATATATATGTGTCAAAAATGCCACAGGATGCATGTGTCAAAAAGCTTTGTAAGTCCACCATGGGCTTCATGTGACCAAAGCAATTGACTATCCGTATTAGGCCTCCAACGTACAGGGATAAACTTGTTGCGGTCGTATCATGCTGCGCTCGGCTTAGCTTTATATAATACTGTGGATTCATTTATTTTCGTGGATACCAATTTTCGTGGTTTGGTGAAAAAGTATTAGTTTGTGGATTCTTAAATTCTTGGTTCTATAGTGAGCAGCATACTCATCAATGTTAATTTCCTTTTCATGGGATTTCAAAATTCATGGTTCAAGGCTACCCATGAATAATAATGAAACCACAGTATGTTGCTTATCCAATACCTCTTGCATGATTGAGACCCTTATCTAGAGTTGAATTACAAAAGTTTAAACACACACTGCAATGTTGGAATGAACTTGTTTGGAAACAAAGGGATGAATATATCTTCTCATATTTCTTTGTAGGTGCTGTTGATCAATGCTGTAAAAGACGTGGCATCTGCCTTAGCTGATTTGATCAGTGCCACCAAGAATGCCTCCGGTAAAAGTGTACAAGACCCTGCCATGTTACATCTGAAAGAATCTGCTAAGGTTTGTATGAATATTTTATTGAGTGGGTTGGGTAGATCTTTGGGCGAGTTTGCATTCACTCCATAAGCAGCCTAGGTAGATTATTTTTACCGGGTTAAAAAATAAAACAGAACGCGGATGATCCTTGTTTTGTATTGATTAATGATCTTCTTAACAAATAAAAGTGTACATAAGCGACTTTTTCCTTCCTGCGATTTTCACGGTTTGAATGTTGAACACAAGCGTAATTTCTTATACTTTTTGGTAAAATTTTAATGGCAAGGTCCATGTTGATTAACCTGTAACCAGTATTGTTGATTTGATAGGGTAATAATTTTGCAAAATCAATTTGCTGTTCTTTTCAACTGAGATGGAAGTTTTTTTGGGATTGATGTCCTGTTTGTCACAAGAAAAGTTTTGAACTTGAGAAGTTTTTGAAACTATCAGTCAGATTTTCATGAAACTTATTCATCATGACAATAACTGAAGGAACAATCTCATTTTAGGTGATTCAAGGGTGATTCCTTTGTTTTTCCTTTCTATTTAGTTTGGAGATTTCATGTTAGAATTTGCATACAAAATTCTTTAATATTTTTTTTTCTAAAAATCCCAGTTTTGACAAATTGAATTTTAAGATGTTTGTAAGGTTACCTGCTATTTATAACCGGAAAAGGTGATGAGGAATACAGAAATGTTTAGTTTGTTTTGTTTTGTGGTGAAATATCCTAATACATGCATAATCGTAACTCTGATATGTTTTTGTGATGAAAAGGATCAACAGTGCTTTACCAATGCCATAACTAAAAACAAAATAGTTGAAACTTTTCTTGCTCAATGGGATTCCCACAGTATCGAAAATGACTTTTGACCAAAATGCCTTTCAAAAGATTACCTTCAACCTCTATTTAGTTACAAACATCTGGATAAGCTTTACAACTTGCTAACTCAATGAAAATGTACTTTAAAATCAATCTAGTATGAGCATTTTAAAAATGAATTTGCAATCTAGGGATTCCCTGTAAGAAACCCTTTAGTTTGAAGAAAAAAATAATAAGTACTCAAGTTCTAATTGATAGCTTTTAAAGAACTTCTGTTTTTCAAGTTGACCATGGATTTCTTAGAATTTTTTTCTGTAGTTTTGGAATAGTTCATTAAGATAGTATCTTTAACAAAAGTTTTGGTTGGAAGGCACTTTATGTGTTGTTTTTTATCTCCCTTTGTTCTGCATGGTGTTTTGCAAGTGTCCTCCAATCATATTCTTGATTTCTGTAGATTACTATGGAAATTAATGAATATTTATGACTTTGAAATGAATATTTATGACCTTAGAATGAGAAACCTATGGTTGACTTGTCTTAATGATTAATCATGTAATTCTATGGAAAAACCTAGATGTATATGCAAATTTTATTTCAGAAAGCAGATTTAGTTTTGAATCAAATGCCGAAGTGGTATACTATTTCATGTTCAAGCATGCTCTGAGTGAAAGAAGCAGAGGTACCAATGGGGTATCCGAATGTCAAAAGTCCGAAAGGGCAGAGACTAAACCAGTAAACACAAACAAGAACGGGACAAAAAACAGACAACACGTAAAACATGGAAACACAAAACAACTGAATATCAATCAACAACGTGAACTCCAGGGCTTGCAATAATTTGATTGGTAGAAAATTGTTGCCTTACCATATTCCATGCAGGACTAAAAACTTCAATGTCTATAGTGAATGTGGTTCATGTTTTATTGTTGCCATGGATGCATTTATTGACATTATACAACTTGGTTTCTCCATAGCAACCATCATGTTTAATGCCCCCATTGTGTTTGAATGAAAACCTATTAACTGTAAATTACATCATGCAAAACAGTCTGCAGATAAGCTAATTTGGGGGAAAGATAAATTGCATTAAACTTTGCTGCATTCTAAAATTTGATAGATTTTTTAATTTCAGTAATTTCAAAGTTGTATTTTCAATTTTTTAAAACAATTGGTTTAATTTACTAAAATGAAAGAATATTTTTTTTTAGCAATATTATATCATACAAGTTAGGAAAAAGGAAGTTTTTGCTGAAACTTAGAAACTACTTTGCATAATGTTTTTTAGATCAACTTTTATACAAGAATACATATGTGAGAATTTATTTTGTTCTGATTGATGGTATATAGAAATGTTTTGCAGTCAATTCCTTGTTTTGATATTTTTTGGTGAAATTCTAAACTAAATTTAATGAATTACACATTGTTGCCCACATTTTGGTCAAAAGACTCAAAATACTTACCAATTTATTGCATTAAACAAGTTTTCTTAGAATTTAAATGTTTGAAGAACTTGAGAGGTTCACAAATCTTAATAAAAGGATGTGTTAAATATCTTGCATGTCCTTTGCAATAGTAAATGCTGCTAAAAAATCCACAAAATATATTATTAAAAGAAGTATTTTTTTAATAGGTGCCTTTACAATTTACATATTGATTAAATATCATATTTCATTTGATGTTGTATTTATTTATAGGCGTGCTATGTGAAGTTTAACATATCAACCATTATTTTTTGTCTTTTTTGCATATCATGTATTACATTAGCTTTTATTATTTTTTGTAATTATGTTTTTCTTGTAAGTTTTCAAAGGATTACTTACTTGTCTGGAAATTCAGGTTCAAGGTCTGCCTTAAGTTTATTGTAGTACTTAACAGTTTTCTCAGCAACTACAGTACTTGAACCGATCAATGCAACACTTTGACGGATCGATGACTGATCGGTGACGGATTGATGACGCGTTTGGACCGGATTGATGACTGATTGATGACGGATTGGTGAATGATTGGTGACGCGTTGTTGACTGATTGATGGCGGATCGGACGGATTGGACGGATGACGGATACCATAGGTAACCGGGCTATCGATCCGTTATTTTGACTGATACGATCGATCGGTATAATTAGAAAACTCTTCTGTGAAACGAAGTTATCGTTTATACCTATACTTTTAAAAATATATAACGCAACACAAACCAGTCACGGCGTTAATTTAATTTGTTTTAAATAAATTATGCTATAGTGTTAAATATAAGACATACATTTTCTTTTTAAATATGTTAATATTATTAATCTAATGAATTTAATAATTGTTTACATAGTACTTCCTTTAAACTAAATAGGCAAAGTTCGTGTTCTTTTCTTCTATAAAAATAATACTTATATGATTTTATTTTATTTGTTCTGATTTTTAAATACAAAAACAGTAACTGTGCTGAAAAAATCTTTAAAATGTAAAAAGGTTCTGCTTAGAACAATTATTTCAACAATTTGTAACATATAATTAAGAACAAATAATTCAGGAGATATCAATAATCTAGTAAATTTTTTTTTTTAATTCACTGTTTTAAATTTGTTTGCATAGGAAAATAGATCACATTTGCAAATTTCTTATGTAAAATATATGAAACTTTAGTAAAATCTTATATTTGAGCATAAAATTATATGACGGTTTGATAAAATTGACAAGAAATTGTTTGCGAAACAACTTTTTTCATCAGATTTGACACATAAATGGTATGTTAAGTTGAAAAATTGCATAAATACATATTGCTGACTGAAAAAATAAGGTTCATAAAGTTAAGAGATTATGAAGAAAATTTGTTCGCAAAGGAATATAGATCACATTTGCAAATTTCTTATGTAAAATATATGAAACTATAGTAAAATCTTCTATTTGAGCATAAAATTATATGACGGTTTAATAAAATTGCCAAGAAAATGTTTGCGAAAAAACTTTTTACATCAGGTTTGACACATTAATGCTAAGACAACTTGAAAAGTTGCATTACTACATATTGCTGACTGAAAAAATAAGGTTCATAAAGTTAAGAGATTATGAAGAAAATTTGTTCGCAAAGGAATATAGATCACATTTGCAAATTTCTTATGTAAAATATATGAAACTATAGTAAAATCTTCTATTTGAGAATAAAATAATATGACAGGTTAATAAAATTGCCAAGAAAATGTTTGCGAAACAACATTTTTCATCAGGTTTGACACATTAATGCTAAGATAAGTTGAAAAGTTGCATAACTACATATTGCTGACTTAAAAAATAAGGTCATATAGTAAAGAGACAATAAAGAAAATTTGTTCGCAAAGGAATATAGATCACATTTACAAGTTTCTTATGTAAAATATATGAAACTATAGAAAAATCTTCTATTTGAGCATAAAATTATATTACAGTTTAATAAAATTGACAAGAAAAAGTTTGCGAAACAACTTTTTTCATCAGGTTTGACACATTAATGCTAAAATAACTTGAAAAGTTGCATAACTACATATTGCTGACTTAAAAAATAAGGTTCATAAAGTTAAGAGATTATGAAGAAAATTTGTTGGCAAAGGAATATAGATCACATTTGCAAATTTCTTATGTAAAATATATGAAACTATAGTAAAATCTTCTATTTGAGCATAAAATTATATGACGGTTTAATAAAATTGCCAAGAAAATGTATGCGAAACAACTTTTTACATCAGGTTTGACACATTAATGCTAAGACAACTTGAAAAGTTGCATAACTACATATTGCTGACTTAAAAAATAAGGTTCATATAGTAAAGAGACTATAAAGAACATTTGTTGGCAAAGGAATATAGATCACATTTGCAAATTTCTTATGTAAAATATATGAAACTATAGTAAAATCTTCTATTTGAGAATAAAATAATATGACAGATTAATAAAATTGCCAAGAAAATGTTTGCGAAACAACATTTTTCATCAGGTTTGACACATTAATGCTAAGATAAGTTGAAAAGTTGCATAACTACATATTGCTGACTTAAAAAATAAGGTCATATAGTAAAGAGACAATAAAGAAAATTTGTTCGCAAAGGAATATAGATCACATTTACAAGTTTCTTATGTAAAATATATGAAACTATAGTAAAATCTTCTATTTGAGCATAAAATTATATTACAGTTTAATAAAATTGACAAGAAAAAGTTTGCGAAACAACTTTTTTCATCAGGTTTGACACATTAATGCTAGTGTACAAAAAATGTACTTGTATGTGCCATCTTTAATGACTGTCAAGTTAAGTTTAATTTTTGAAAATGTTTTGCAAAGTTTGAATTATTATTTATTTATTTTTGCGAGGAAAACAGGATTGCATTCAAAACATTACCTTGACAGATCATAATTTCTGCATGTCTGATATAACAAGGAAACTGCCATATGTGCTGGACTTGCATGTTCTTGCATCGATGAACTACATGTAAGAGAGGGACTAACTGTTTGAAGATATCTGTCTTGTCCCATTTTGATGTTTGGACCTTGTGGAAATGGAGGTAACATTCTGAAAAGACAGGACCTAACCTGTCTTTGTAAGACGTCCAAGACGAAACCATATTTGTTTGTATTCTCCTTTTCTTCAAAATGCTTTGCTGAAACTAAATCTCATAATAGTTAATAAAATATACATCATTTTTCTTTTATATATTTATAATTCTAACAACCTATTTTATTTGCTATTAAATATCATGTGTGTCTGTGTGTGTGTGCCATTGTTAGAATGCTGGATTGATTAGTTCTTACTTCTATGATACATGTACAAGTATATATAAATTACAAAGATTATTTTGTAAATAAGGACTGTAACAGCTAATGTTCTTTTGTACATGTAGTATGTGACAGAATGCAACAAAATTACTATGGTATTAACATGATTAAGTTAGATCTAGGATAACTAGGATAATGGCATAACCAATGCTTTTTAATATTCCACATTTTAAGTGATTCATGTACATAACATGGTCACGGGAATTCTCACTTGCTTCTAGCTATGGTAAAATACAAACCATTTATTCTTGTCAGCACCTGTTTAATAATAATTGTGGAAAAATAAATAAAATTTAAGAAACACTTGATATTTGAATTACCATTCGCTATTGACTTGGACGCTTGTTCATGTTGTCGTTGACAAATAGTGAAATACAGTACACATGTGCACATGTGAAATGTGCAGACGAAATTTCGATCTGGATGTACTGTACATGTATTTAAAATTCTGGGGGAAACTGTGACCGATTGGGATTCATGGGAATGAATTGTTTTTGACAATTTATGTGTTTGAGAAAAACAATTAGTCGTATCTTATTTAAGGTGATTGTAAAAAATTATAAAATCAAAACGCTACCAATCCAATGCAATAAAATTCAATGGGTTGTAAGCTCCATCGACAGCCTTAATGTATATTTATGTTTGACGATTGTGTTAACTGTTGCTAAAAAAGAATTCTTTCAAGATCATCTGCGTTTAAAAGTGTGGATTAATGTGGATTAAATGATTTATACTCAACACAGACATTTGCTTCTGTCTCGAGGACAGCAGATTTTAAGAAAGAGATAACTTCCGGTAAAGGTAGGTTTAACTAAAGACCAGTGACGTCTAATTTCCAAAAGTGTATACAGCGAGGGACAAATTCAGGCTTCCTTCAATAAAGGAATTTAATGTACATTACATTAAATTCACATAAGTTGAAAAGTTGCATAACTACATATTGCTGACTTAAAAAATAAGGTTCATATAGTAAAGAGACAATAAAGAAAATTTGATCGCAAAGGAATATAGATCACATTTACAAAATTCTTATGTAAAATATATGAAACTATAATAAAATCTTCTATTTGAGCATAAAATTATATGATGGTTTAATAAAATTGACAAGAAAATGTTTGCGAAACAACTTTTTTCATCAGGTTTGACACATTAATGCTAAGACAACTTGAAAAGTTGCATAACTACACTGCTAAAAATGCCACACATGTGAGAGACATGTAAAATGCCACATGCGTGTCACATGTGAGTCACATGCGTTCCACATGTGTGTCACATGTACTTGTAGATACACATGTGACACATGCGTGTATAACATGTGTGTCACATGTGTGACGCACATGCGTTTCACATATGTGAAACACATGTTGAAATTTCACATGTGCGCAATGCATGCATAAAATCATATGAACATATTGAATATTATTTTGAAATCTACATATGTGATACATGTGTGGCAGGAAACGTCTCAAACACATGCGTGTGAAACGCATGTGACACATATGTGACACATATGTGTCACATGCATGGCATTTTTACCGGTGTACATATTGCTGACTTAAAAAATAAGGTTCATGAAGTTAAAAGATTGGGAAGAAAATTTGTTCGCAAAGGAATATAGATCACATTTGCAAATTTCTTATGTAAAATATATGAAACTATAATAAAATCTTCTATTTGAGCATAAAATTATATGACGGTTTAATAAAATTGCCAAGAAAATGTATGCGAAACAACTTTTTTCATCAGGTTTGACACATTGATGCTAAGATAAGTTGAAAAGTTGCATAACCACATATTGCTGACTTAAAAAATAAGGTTCATATAGTAAAGAGACAATAAAGAAAATTTGTTCGCAAAGGAATATAGATCACATTTACAAATTTGTTATGTAAAATATATGAAACTATAGTAAAATCTTATATTTGAGCATAAAATTATATGACGGTTGAATAAAGTTTACATGAAATTGTTTGGGAAACAACTATTTTCATCAGATTTGACACATAAATGCTATAATATTGTGAAAACTTGAATAACTTCATATCTTTAACTTAAAAAATAAGGTTCATATGAACTTTGTTGTCATTTGTATTTTACCAGTTTTAAGAGATTATAAGGAAAATTTATTTCCATTATAGAATTGTTAAGACCAAACATTTCTTTATATGCAAGCTACAAATGTATAAGAAATTAAAAATCTGATGTTTGAGCCTAATATTATATGATGGTTTTATAACAATCACAAAAAATTGTTTTCAAAATAACTTTATGACAAGATTTTAAATGAGTAAATTATTTTAAAATATAATATATTTGACACAGAAAATCGTATGAATTTTCGCATTTTAAAACAGAAATGTGTTTGCTTTACATTAAAGTTAGACATTAATATTTATTTAAGCACAATTCGGCTGTGCTTTGTAATATTCTATGTTTGATTATTGATATAAAACACGTCTAATGTCCCGCTTTTACATTTATTTATATAAAGTTCTATTTTATTCGAAGATTTCATGCATTCGATCAAGGAGTCACGTGATACAATAAGCGAAAAGAACTTTAAAATTCCGTATTTTAGATTGAATTGACGCGTGACGGATTGGTAAATTGCATCATTGGATGCATTTGACGGATAGGATCGGACGGATTGGTGACTGATCGATGACGGATTGGTGACTGATTGATGACGGATCGGTGAATGATTGAGACTGGATCGATGACTGATTGGTGACTGATTGATGACGCGTGACGGATCGCAAAAACTGTTGCATTGATCGGTTCAAGTACTGTACCCATCACAACATCTTAAAATATTTTTTTGAAGCAAAAATCTATTTGCCAATTAACTTCTGATTTTATTCCGGAATCGATTTGATTTTACTTTTGTATTATGGCTATGAAAAATACATTGGTTTCCGAATGGCATACAAGGCGGACAAGCCACAGACTTTATCCTTTATGACTATGATAACATACTGCGACCGTCATGATTATTGGAATCTTATTAACTTTTTTTACTTAGGTCTTGTAAAACAGCTTGGTGTAAAGTTTTAGAATACAAAGTCAAAACCATTTTAATGCCTGCAAGTTTTTCAGATTTTTATGGTAGATTTTGGAATAAAATCTTAAAATAATTGGCAAATAGACAAGGACTGAAAAACAAGACTTTTTTAGCTCACCTGGACCGAAGGTCCATGTGAGCTATTACCATCACTTGGTGTCCGTCGTCGTCGTCGTCGTCGTCCGTTAACAATTTTTAAAAAATCTTCTTCTCTGAAACTGCTGAACAGAATTTCTTCAAACTTGATATGATTGATCCTTAGGGTGTCCTGCACAAAAATTGTGTTCGGTATTTTGATCCGTCAAAAAACATGGCCGTCGTTGCTAAAAATAGACCAGGGGGGTCAGACTACTGTTTTTGGCTTGTAAATCAAAAAGTATAAGAGATAGATGAAATCTGATGCCACGCTACTGCTTCAGCATCAAAAGCTCTACTAAAGTCTCCATTGAGTCGAAGTTGAGTCTGTCGTCGTCCGTCGTCGTCGTCGTTAACTTTTCTTTGAAAATCTCCTCTGAAACTACTGAAGAGATTGCTTTGAAACATTGCACACTTCATCTATGGGATGTCCTCTACCAAGATTGCACAAATGGTGGCCGCCGTCCAAACAACATGGCCGCCACTACTAAAAATAGACTAGGAGGGTCAGACTACTGTTTTTGGCTTGTAAATCAAAAAGTATAAAAGATAGATGAAATCTGATGCCACGCTACTGCTTCAGCATCAAAAGCTCTACAAAAGTCTCCATTGGGTCGAAGTTGTCAGATGACCCCTTATTGGAGTTACGGCCCCTTAAAGGTGAAAAATAGCATTTTTTCATGTTTTTGGCCTATAGAATGAAAACTATTACAGATAGAGAAAAGCTGTTGCTTGCTTAAATGTTCAGCTCATTTAGCTCTACAAAAGTCTCCATAGTGTCGAAGTTGTCAGATGAACCCTTATAGGGGTTTCGGCCCCTAAAATAACGTTTTTATACGACCGCAAAAAATTTGCGGACGTATTATGGTATGATGCTGTCGTCGTCGTCGTCGTCGTCGTTGTCGGTGTCTGTTAACTTTTAAGTGTTTCCACAATAACTTTAGTTCCAGTTATCCGATTGCTATGAAACTTTACAATGATGTTCCTTACCATAAAAGGATGCATGGGATTGATTTTGGGGGTCTCCCCATTTTTCGTTTAGAAATTAGGGGCCAAAAAAGGGCCAAAAATACTACTTTTTTGTTTGTTTCCACAATAACTTTAGTTCTAGTTATCCAATTGCTATGAAATTTGACAGTGATGTTCCTTACCATACAAGGATGAATGGGATTGATTTTGGGGGTCCTCCCTTTTTTTGTTTCGAAATTAGGGGCCCAAAAGGGGAAAAAAATTCAAATATTTTACTTGTTTCCACCATAACTTTGGTCCTAGTTGGCCTATTGCTGTGAAATTTGTCAAGAATGTTTCTTACAATAAAAGAATGAACCTGATGAATTTTTGCGCCCCCCTTTTTCTCCGTTGTGTAATTAGGGGCCAAAATAAAATCTTTTTTATTTGTGGTCCGATTTTGAATTTTTTTTTTACATGTTTGTTCTTGTCAAATAGCGGATACAAAATTAAGAATTAATTTTTGTGACCCCCCCTTTTTCCCCCTATTACGTAATTAGGGGCCAAATGGGGCCAAAATCGAAACTTTTTTATTTGTGGTCCGATTTTGAAATTTTTTTTCCAAGTTTATTTTTGTCAAGTAGCGAATCCAAATTTGAGAATTTCTTTTTGTGACCCCCACCCCTTTTTCACCTGTTATGTAATAAGGGGCCAAAAGGGGCCGAAATTGAAACTTTTTTATTTCTGGTCTGATTTTGAAATTTTTTTTTGCATGTTTGTTCTTGTCAAATAGCGGATACAAAATTAAGAATTAATTTTTGCGACCCCCCCTTTTTCCCCTTATTACGTAATTATCGGCCAAATGGGGCCGAAATTGAAACTTTTTTATTTCTGGTCCGATTTTGAAAATTTTTTTGCACGTTTGTTCTTGTCAAATAGCGAATACAAAATTAAGAATTAATTTTTGCGACCCCCCTTTTTCCCCCTATTACGTAATTAGGGGCCAAATGGGGCTTTTTTATTTGTGGTCCGATTTTGAAATTTTTTTTTGCAAATTTATTCTTGTCAGGTAGCGATTCTAAATTTAAGAATAAATTTTTAGGGCTGTACTCATAATTTTAAAAAAATTCTGGTTCGATTTTTAATTTTTTCCCCAAACATTATCCTTTTAAAGAGTAGAATACAACATTCAAAATTTATATTTTTAGCCCCTGGGTTTAAAGTCTATCAGAGAAGCATGTGTCAAAAACCTTTGTCAGTCCACCATGGGCTGCATGTGTCCAGAACAATAGACTATCCATATTTGGCCTAAAACGTACAGGGTTCAACATGTTGCGGTCGTATCATGCTGCGCTCGGCGAAGCTTTTTATTCATATTTTTTGCCTATGGAATGAAAACTATAGCAGATAGAGAGAAGCTGTTGCTTGCTTAAATGTTCAGATCATCAAGCTCTACAAAAGTCTCCATAGGATCGAAGTTTTCAGATGATCCCTAATAGGGGTTACGCCCTGTTAAATGATGTTTTTCCATGTTTTTGGTCTATTGAATGAAAACTATAGCAGATAGAGAAAAGCTGTTGCTTGCTTAGTTCATGTTTAGAATGTTTAGTTCATTTGGCTATACAAAAGTCTCCATAGGGTCAAAGTTGTCAGATGACCCCTTATAGGGGTTACGGCCCCTAAAATAATGTTTTTCCTTTTTTTTTGGCTTAGTGAATGAAAACTATAGCAGATAGAGAGAAGCTGTTGCTTGCTTAAATGTTCAGCTCATAAAGCTCTACAAAAGTCTCCATAGGATCAAAGTTGTCATATGACCCCTTATAGGGGTTACGTCCCCTAAAATAATGTTTTTTCATGTTTTTGGCTTAGTGAATGAAAACTATAGCAGATAGAGAAAAGCTGTTGCTTGCTTAAATGTTCAGTTCATTTAGCTCTACAAAAGCTTTCATTGGGTCAAAGTTGTCAGATGACCCTGTATAGGGGATATGGCCCCTAAAATAACGTTTTTTTATGTATTTGGCTTAGTGAATGAAAACTATAGCAGACAGAGAAAAACTGTTGCTTGCTTAAGTGTTCAGCTCATTTAGCTCTAGATTAGTGTTTTAGGGTTGACTCAGACCAGGTGAGCGATTCAGGCTCCTGGGAGCCTCTTGTTGGCCTATAGAATGAAAACTATTGCAGATAGAGAGAAGCTGTTGCTTGCTTAAATGTTCAGCTCATTTAGCTCTACAAAAGTCTCCATAAGGTCAAAGTTGTCAGATGACTCCTTATAGGGGTTATGGCCCCTTAAAGGCAAAAAGTAGAGTTTTTGGCCTATAGAATGAAAACTTTTGCAGATAGAGAAAAGCTGTTGCTTGCTTAAATGTTCAGCTGGATTAGCTCTACAAAAGTCTTTTTAAGGTCGAAGCTGTCAGATGACTCCTTATAGGGGTTACAGCCCCTTAAAGGCAAAAAATGTGTTTTTTGGCCTATGGAATGAAAACTATTGCAGATAGAGAAAAGTTGTTGCTTGCTTAAATGTTCAGCTCATTTAGCTCTACAAAAGTTTCCATAGGGTCAAATTTGCCAGATAACCCCTTATAGTGGTTACGGCCCCTTAAAGGCAAAAAATAGTGTTTTTGGCCTAAAGAAAGAAAACTTTTGCAGATAGAGAAAAGATGTTGCTTGCTTAAATGTTCAGCTTAATTAGCTCTACAAAAGTCTTTTTAAGGTCGAAGCTGTCAGATGACTCCTTTAAGGGGTTATGGCCCTTTAAAGGTGAAAAATAGTGTTTTTTGCTTTGGAATGAAAACTATTGCAGATAGAGAAAAGCTTTTTATTGCTTAAACATTCAGCTCATTTAGCTATACAAAAGTCTTCAAAGGGTTGACATTAAGACCAGGTGAGCGATTCAGGCTCCTGGGAGCCTCTTGTTTAACACATCTTTTTAATTTCTTATTATGTGCTATTAAATTGTTATATTCATCAATGTAGTTTAGTTCATAAAGTTTATGTTGTAAATTTATGTCAGTTCTCTTTTAGATAAAATTGTTGTTTACAAGACTTGACTTTATGATATGACCCAATTATGTATAGTGGTGATTTTGAAGTTACATGTAAAACTCTCCAATGAAAATGTTGTAATATTAATGAAAAGTCTAGCAGCATTAAACCTGGGTTACCTATATCAAGCTTGAAACCTTGTTGTTTTCATTTGTCTTTGCTTAATAATGCAATTGGCCTTGTTTCAGCATCAAGTAAAACACCAAGCCATTGACACTGGCTGGTAAAAATTGTTTGAGGAGTTTTGAGGGATATTACATTAAATAAGTTGAAGAATTCTCTTTTATAAAACATAGATTTTGTCAACTGAGCTTATTTTATGTGTTATGGCTTTGCTGTTTTTTGGTTACTGTGTACTTTTATTAATTGTGTGTTCGGTGTATATCTAGTCTCAAAAGACAACCATAATAATGACATGTTTATCATGGGAGCAATAAAAGGTAAAGTAGTTCTAGTTAAGTGACTAAGTTTCAAGGATATTTATGGTTGATGAATTAAGATCTTAATTCGCATTAGGTATTTTCCATTTCAGATTTATTCACCTTTTGATATGACCCCATCTAATTTGCATAATTTTAATTTTGTAGGTGATGGTGACTAATGTTACCTCCTTATTGAAGACTGTAAAGATAGTAGAAGATGAGGCATCCAGAGGGACACAAGCTTTGGAGGGAACTATTGAGGCCATCAACCAAGAAGTCAAGGTATTGATTTAGCAAACATAGGTACTGTGGTTTTATTATTATTCGTGGGGTATCAATTTTCGTGGTTCTCGTGGGTGGCATCAATCAACGAAATCTTATACCCGACGAAAAAGAAATTTAACATTGATATGTATGGTGGACACTCCAGAACCACAAATTCAAGAATCACCAAACAGCAAAAATTGGTACCCATGAAAATAAATAAATCCACAGTATCAAATATAAAATTTTTAATCAGAAATTAAAACAAAGCAAAGGGCAGCAAAATTAATTTTATTGTTGTCTTTTCGCAATGATTTGCCATTCAAGCAAATGTTTTTCATATTAGTCTAAATGTAATTTTATACAGTCTTTTAAAAAACTACATGTTTAATAGGAGTCACAAAAATTTGTATTAAGCTTTTCTAAGAAACCTTTCAAGAGAATGATTCAAAATTAAGCAAACTTTATGACTTACATTATGATGGGGTCTAGGCCAATACTTAAATTTATGTCCACTGTCTCATGACGCTGAATTTAAGAATAATTTGAAATATGGCCAGTTGCCCAAGTAAGAAAAATTGAATGTCCAATCAGTACCTCAGACCTGTGAGACTTTTCTCTTCCTATTTGGGGTTCATGGGCATCTGTGTCCTACATTTTTTTCTCGATTTTCTAGGCCTATGACAGAACTCCATCAACAGACAAAAAAGCATCAGCAGAAGATCTGATACGCTTGACTAAACTCATCACCACGGCAACAGCTAAAGCTGTCCATGCTGGCAACTCCTGTAAACAAGAGGACATTTTAATTGCAGCCAATGTTGGACGGAAGGCTGTATTTGATCTGCTTGGCGTTTGCAAGGTATGGACTAATAATGTTGTGAAATATATGCGTTAATGGAGGATTTTTATCCCTATCTGAGTTAAACGACTTCATTAAAATGACTTTGTTTTGACTTGCATACTGGTCTTGCAGCTCACACCAAATGGAGTTTGTGAAATTTTGTGAATACTTGGCATATTTTTATATGCACTCTGTTGTTCAAGATCAAATTAAATAGTTTTTGATATGCATATCATAGGTTTTAATTTCACAGACTTTATCTTAATAAAAGGTTTAGCAACTAATGTATGAAGATAACATTGATTTACATTTAATTTTGGTCCAATGGTTGATATTAAATTTATTTAGATCATAGGTTAGAATTGATCACCATATTTATAATTATTCCACATTTCATTTATTTCTATATATCACAACAATTTTATTACCAAATAATATATCAAAATCACATTACTTCAACTTTCATTTGTCTCTGTTTTCAGGCAGCAGCTGCCACAGCGGAGACGACAGAGACCCGAGTTAGGACAGTGAAAGCTGGCAGGGCCACAGCTGTTGCTTATATTAAACTCCTCAATGAAGTCCATTCTGTACGTAAGCTCAAAGGTCACTAGTACTTTTGGTAATCTTAATAAGATAAGCTGACAACAATCAGGGAAAGATAGGTCATAAGTACTTTTGGTAATCTAACCTGACTAAAATTCAGGGAAAGTAGATGTTAAAATAGTTAAAAAGGTGAAATTTAGAATTTCTTTAATTGTTTCCTTATACTTAAAGTCCCCTTTGTTTTGGGATCCTGAGCCATTACCATTATGCCAAAGTGTTTTTTGTTCCAATTTCACCCCTTTTAGAAGTAGAGTATTCACTTTATGTTTTATTTTTATGTTTTAAATATATGTTGTTTTTTTTAACTTGTATATTTGAAATAGTAAATGTTTGACCAATAATGACTTTTTTTCTATTGAAAAGAATGTACAAAAGCCAAGTCAGGAAACACGACAGAATCTCATTACCCTATCCCGACAAGTGGCCACATCTGTACAAGAAATCGTCCATGCTGCAGAAGTCATCAAAGGTAAGATAACTCTGTCAGGACTACTTCACATTTTATGGTGGTTTACATGTTCCGTAGAACACAGATATTGTATTGTAAAAGGCACATTTTTCTTGCACTTTCAAAATTGTATTGATATTGTATTAAGATTTCACCTACCAAATTTTCTATAGGATGGTTTAATTTTGTTTATAAGAAAAAAAAAAGATTAAGCACTTTAAAAAAGTAAAATTTTCTAACAGAACTTTTTGTGTAGTAATTTTCCATTAAGGGGGTATTCTTCTGAGTTTTCAGTCTCTTTGAAATCTCGTTTGTGAATAATTTTTTAACCTTGCCTTATGATTGAAAACTTTTGGTGGATATATATCAATTGATGATCCATCTAAATTTTGTCAAAAAATCATGAAGATAAGATCAGTAGTTTTTGAGATATGCAACATTTTAATTTTTGACCAAATTTGAACAATGATCTCAATCTGAATTTAGCCAATTCAAGGTAGGGGTAGTAAATTTCATTTTTCAAACAAAATATTCATGCAATTCACATAATTATTTTCTATATTCAAAAATATATATTTGTCCAAATATTTCAAACGAAAATGGAGAGTTTTGAGGTTTTGGTATGATAGAAAATTTGAAAAATCTTGATTTTTACCGGTTTTATGGTGTCTTAAAAATGACCTAAAAAGGCACATTTTCGGGACTAAACTTTCTTATATCAACACGGACATATACTTTTTATAAGTTCAATTTGTTTAGAATCATGGCATCTATCAATATGGAAACTTTGAGAGAAAACTTGATTTTGAAACTTGATATTTTAAAGAAAATTACCTCAAAATAGGCCAAAAATGATGAAATTTTGGGAAAATTGTCAAAATAGGCCCTTTTTAAATGGCTGTAGTGAACTAAAATGCACATGGACATATTGTTTTCTTAGTAAATTTGATTTTCTCAGAGTCTTAGCATTTCAAAAATGTAGGTTTGGGAAAAAAACTTGATTAAGGAAAATTTTGACCCCTCAGAAGAATACATCCTTAAGAAAAGTGGTAATTTTAAGGAGGATTTTATTTTCAATTCTACTCAAAATATAAGGAAAGCCTTATCTTAATCCCCAAAAAATCAGCAGTTGGAAGTGATTTCCAAATATCAAGTGCTCATACTAAGTTCATAGAAAAATATATGAAAAAGTTCTTATATTTAAAAGTGCATCTCTAAGGTTTATACACACGTACTGAAGGGCTAATGTATTGAATGCCTTAAACTGCTTAGACTTCTTATATCATCAGTTTTCAGTATGCATGCCTTTGGGGTTGATTTTGAGTTTAGCACATGATTTTATTTTGATAGCTTAAGGCTTGTTATGATTTCTGAATTGCTACAGCTTACAATAATTTCATGCCACTCATTATTTATCCTATAAGCTAACATGGTAAAAAGAGCACATTTTAAATAAGGGTAAACAGCCCTTGTCTTCCATATTTGGTCCATTTCATCATCAAAAAAGTTTCTTAAGTGCTTTGAATACACTAAAATGCAGGGGACTTTAGTCTACCACAGACCACTGCATCCAATATTCAGGCTCAACCTTATAGGGATGGCTGACCACTCAATTTGATAAGAGACAACCAACTTTTGAAATTATTTGAAAACAACCTATAATCTAAATGATAATAGGCCTATAAAGCTATAAATGTTTGAATACAACCTTATGCCCCCCCACCCCAAATCTTTTATTTTGCTTTTCTTGAGACTATTTCCCTTTACTGTGGATTCATTTATTTTCCCGGATACCAATTTTCGTGGTTTGATAAAAAAGGACCATTTCGTGGAATCTTAAATTCGTGGTTCTGACGTCTGCAGCATACAGATCAATGTTAAATTTCCTTTTCATAGGGTATCAAATTTCGTTGGTGAAGGCCACCCACGAAAACAACGAAAATGGATACCCCACGAATAATAATGAAACCACAGTATTTGGTTCTTTTTTAGCTTCAATTTTGAAAAGTGTAAAGGGATGGGGTTGATCAAAACAGAAAAAAGAGAAACATATATAGTTGATGAATCAAGGTCTCCCCCTATCCTTGATGTGGAAGCCCATAGTTTTCACTGTCCATCCATCAACAATATTTTGTGAATGCTATATCTTTGAAACTATAAGGGTGCAGATTTTAAATTTTACACAGTCTTTAAGTACTATTTGAGTGACTTTCATGTTAATCAATCCTGTAAGTATTTTTTGGAAACTTGGGGTTTTTCCCTGGCAAGGCCGATAATGGCTTTTATCGGTAATTAGCGACCTTTCCCTTTGATCTCATCTGCCTGATATTTTTTAGTATCATGGACAGTCTGTGATTCAAGAAAATATCATCTTTTCCCCTCCCATTTAATTGTGTTTGTGGTGTGCTGTGCACATTTTTTTGTTTTTTATCCACATGCTTTTTTCCTTTCGTTTGTAGTAAATAAAATGTTTGATAGAAGTCGAGGAGCCCCACGGGCCGTGTTCATGGATAAATTCCATTTTGCACGCAGTTATTTTTACGTTGTCCAGTCATTTAGATCCCTTAGCGACCCTTTCAGCACGATGTGTTTTAATTCATTTTCAGTGATGAATATTTTATTTATCAAAAGAACTGCCCTTATTACATGTGGTTTTACTAGTTTTTGATATGACAGACAATATTGCAATAAGACCAAGAGACTACTACAAAAATTTGGAATATTATCACTATTTTATGTTGTCTGCAAAGTGTTGCTAAACAACAGATATGAGTCACTTTGGCACTAAATGTTGTCTAGTAGCATCCTTAGTCTGTCATACTAAGCTGTCACACAAATTTCCATTAGGAAACTACATGTTCCAGCCTCATGATATTAAGCCTTAAGTACCATAGTACTATATGGTATATAAAGCAATTTTATGCCTGTTTACAGAATATTATAAGACACAGTGCATACGTCTTCCATGGAAGACCACCATTCTAGTTATTTATATAATTCTTTTAATTTTAACTGGAAATAAATGTTGCAATATTGTCTGTCATAATAAAAAAGAACTGCCACATTTTACCACATTTTATGTGTTTGAATATGTTATTTACGGGTATGTAACTATTTATGTATTTTTGAGGCAAAAAATAGAAATTGTTCTATTTTTAGCAGGTGTTTCCTTGTGATATAAATAGAACCTTTCTATTTACTATAATTGTGTGTTTATTGTGTATATTTAGCCATACAGATTGGTACGTTATTCCCACAAATCCCTTGCAACCCTCATCAGTATTTATAAATGTTGTATTTACTTTAAATTGATATTTATTTTATTATGAATAAATATGTTTGTAATTGAAAGCCTTCAAATTTTTTAGTTTAAATGTTTTACTGAATTGAAGAAGTTTTAAATTTTTGTTTTTTGTGTCTTAGTTATTAAATTCATGTTCATATCATTGTCAGTAGAATTTTGTTGCTTCTTGTGGTAATTTGTTTAAATAGGTCAGAAGATATACAACTTATACATCATTATAAAAGTCTGGCTTCACAAGTTTTCAAAAAATAAAAATTTAAATAAAAACAAAGTTATTTTCTTTATATGAAACAAGTGCAGTTGCATTTACAGTTTGATAGCTGATTTTCATGCTTTTGCTTTTAATGGTAGATTCCCAAACAAAAAAGATTTCTAACAACTCATGCCAAAATCAGTATAGAAATCTTTTTTGTTTGGGATTTTTTATATTCTTCATATTCATTTTATTGTCCCCCGCCGCAACGCAGAGCGGGGACTTGGAAATGCCGGTGTCCGTCCGTCCGTGCTTCCGTGTGTCCGTGCGTCCGTCACACTTTTTTCGTAACACTTTTCTCAGTAACTACTAATCCTAGGGTTCTGAAATTTTGTATGCAGACTCCTATAGGGGTCCCCCAAGGTGTAAGTGATTTTCAGGTCAGTCTGACATCTACTTCCTGTTTAACGACTTAGTCATTTTTTCTCCCATAGGCTCAATGGTAAATTTTTCGTAACACTTTTCTCAGTAACTACTAATCATAGGGTTCTGAAATTTTGTATGCAGACTCCTATAGGGGTCCCCTAAGGTGTAAGTGATTTTCAGGTCAGTCTGACATCTACTTCCTGTTTAACGACTTAGTCATTTTTTCTCCCATAGGCTCAATGGTAAATTTTTCGTAACATTTTTCTCAGTAACTACTAATCCTAGGGTTCTGAAATTTTGTATGCAGACTCCTATAGGGGTCCCCCAAGGTGTAAGTGATTTTCAGGTCAGTCTAACATCTACTTCCTGTTTAACGACTTAGTCATTTTTTCTCCCATAGGCTCAATGGTAAATTTTTCGTAACACTTTTCTCAGTAACTACTAATCCTGGGGTTCTGAAATTTTGTATGCAGACTCCTATAGGGGTCCCCTAAGGTGTAAGTGATTTTCAGGTCAGTCTGACATCTACTTCCTGTTTAACGACTTAGTCATTTTTTCTCCCATAGGCTCAATGGTAAATTTTTCGTAACACTTTTCTCAGTAACTACTAATCCTAGGGTTCTGAAATTTTGTATGCAGACTCCTATAGGGGTCCCCCTAAGGTGTAAGTGATTTTCAGGTCAGTCTGACATCTACTTCCTGTTTAACGACTTAGTCATTTTTTCTCCCATAGGCTCAATGGTAAATTTTTCGTAACACTTTTCTCAGTAACTACTAATCCTAGGGTTCTGAAATTTTGCATGCAGACTCCTATAGGGGTCCCCTAAGGTGTAAGTGATTTTCAGGTCAGTATGCCCCTTCAACAATATAACGTTCAACGGGCGGGGGACCTGGAATCTGTTCTTGTCTATATTTTATATTTTCCCATTTATTTTATAAGGATTAGAATTATTAGCTCTAGTATGTAGAGATTTTTTTTGTAGAATTAGACCCTTAAAAGTGTAAGCAGAACTTGACAAAATCTTTACTACATGTAGGTTATTCCATGATACTGTTCTAAAATCATTAGTTTGTTTGCCAAAACTTTGTTGATGATAGCTGATATCAGTGCTGGATCCAGAAATTCTGAAAAAAGGGGCCCACTGAGTGCCCTAAGAGAGGGCCGGCTTTGGTCACGCTTCAATGATTGCATATATATTCAACCAAATTTTTCCGCCAAAAGGGGGGCCAGGGCCCTGGATCCGCCTATGGATATCATGCTGCTTCGAGTAAAGCAATGTTATGCTTGATAGTTTGAAGTGTTATATTCTTATTAACCATGCTTAAGTTGAAAGTTTATAAGTTAAGAAACAAGATTGTGTAATACAAATATTTTCCTCCACAGCAAACCATGAATTCAGATGGTCTTATATTGTTCCAGGTAACCAGGAATGTCTAAATAAATCTGGTTCCCTGCTAAAAGTTACAGAAAAGTTTCAGTATAAAATGACCAATCCTGAATAATTGTGGAAATATAAAGCAGCTCTGTTGTCAAAAATGTTTCAAGTGCTGGTTTGGGGATTACCATGCAAAATCCAAAAAAATTGTTCAGATGCTAGGATTTTATATCTATTTTTAAAAAGGGTCTTCAAAGTGGCCACCTACTTTTAATATTTTGCATATCCAGTATTTGATGAATTACCCAACACTTACATTTTCATACCTTGTATTTTGTGTACCCATTTTACATATCATGGCTTTTATACTGAAACTTTCCTGAAATTTTTGATGCAACTGAATCGAGAAAAACAAACGGGAACCAGAATGAATGCAATTAGGTAGAGAGTTATTTCCCTTTTGATGTTGTAACAAGATTCAGATTTCAACTACAGTTGTTTTGTTTTGAAAAAAAAACCAACTTTGATATACTTGTATGATAAAGAAATAAAACATCTCTTTCAGTTTCTCTATTTGATTGCGAAATAATCATAAGGACATCTAAATTCATGTCATATTCATTTCTCCACCAATCATTCAAAGATTAACAATCTGAAGTTGTATGAATATGGCTTTCGATATTTGTCTTCTTGAAACAGCCTACTCCATCATGACTATGAGAAGCATGATTTGACTCCATGAGCTATTCACCCATTTTAATTTTAATTTGACATTTCTGATTTTCTCTGTCTTTTGGCAAAATTGACTGTTATAATACATATGTAGGAGGCATGATTAAATTCATGAGTGTCCCCAATAATAGTGTGAGTCTGACATATCCCTGTTATTGAAGTTTATTTTGTATAGTAAATATTCCTGCTTGTCTCCACCCCCTTTTAAAAACCAAATATGATAATCTAACATGCATTAATATTAAACATATATTAGTTTTCCATTTTTATGTAGTTACCCAACACAGTTTCATCTTCTGAACAGTTAAATGAATTTAAATTGTATATTTATGGTCATACAAATACATGTTATTTATTGAGTTGAGAACCATCAATGGCATGATCCAAGTCTTGTTACAGCATGAAAATGTTCAACTATCATAACTATATGCATGTTGACAATGTCATTTATGCTTTTTTGAAAAAACCATGCCAGACATGCACAAATACATAATAAGTGAACTCTTGTATTTCTATCTAACTGTTATGTGAACTAAATGAGTCAAAAAGTCTGGAAACAACTGTATATATATCTATGTTATTCTTCTTCCAAATTCTATTTTAATTACAGTTAAAACAGGTAAAAAGAAAACGCAAAATGACCTAGACAATATGACATTATGAAAAAAAAAAAGAAGTATTTCATTGGTTAATATCATATGTATTCCAGGTTCTGATTGGGTGGATCCTGATGACCCTACAGTGATTGCTGAGAATGAACTACTAGGGGCAGCTAACTCTATTGAGGCTGCTGCCAGAAAACTGGCCATGTTGAAACCAAGACAGAAAGCAAGGGTAAGATACATGTTACTAAATATTACTGATGTAGAAATTTTTATTATCTTATTTATGTGGGATTTCATATTCCTTGCAAATCTCATCTCACCATATGAGTTGTACCCTGGGGAAAATCTTCAGTCTTTGCTTGAAATACTTATGTTCAATGACATCTGTCCTTACTATAATAGATTTTCATGACAGAATTTCTATGTTGTGTGTTTAATGCCTCTTCAACCATTTATGTTGTTCTTATTTGACCAAATATATCTATGTGCTTAGTTTATTTCTTTTATCAATTTTGTTCCTACTAATTTATGTATTTGTTGTATCCTAATTAAAATTGCTGTAATTAGATATTGGTGATGGGATGTACTCGTCTATTGTAAATGTTAAAAAATGGGATGGTAGAAAAGCCAACGAATTCCAAAGAAATATAAATAGGACTCAGAAAGATATCTTGATTGATAAACTAAAAGATGACAATACTGATATGACAATTAACGAAATTAATTCATTAGTTGAACAACTTGGTGACATTTTTATTGAAAGTGCTAAAACAACTTTTGGGACCTATAAACAGTGTAAGAAGAACAAAAATAATAAAGTAAATCACAAACCTTGGTTTAATTTTGAATGTAAATTTGCGAGACAAAATTATAGGAAGTTAAAGCGTAAACATTCAAAAAATAAGACGGAAATTAATAAACTTAGGCTTTCAGAATCTGAAAAACTATATAAAAATATAATGGACAAAAGTCAAAAGAACTACTCTGAAAATATGTCAAAAGACATGAGGAAAACAGACTCGAAGGAGTGTTGGAAAGTTTTGAAAAGAGATAATTTTAAAAAGCAACCAAACATTCCTATTGAAAAGTTATTTGAGTTCTTTAGAGATTTGAATCAGGAACCCAATAATAATAATGGTAATATCCCAGACTTAGACGACCAAGTCTTAAACCAGATAAATGAAGAAATTAACATGTACATCGAAAAAGAAGAAATTTTAAAATGTATATCTCGAATCTAAAGAATAATAAAGCCAGTGGTGAAGACCAAATAATCACTGAGTACATACAATCAACATCAAATGAATTTATTGAAATTTATAAAAAGTTGTTCAATCTAGTATTCAAAACAGGAATAGTACCAGAAAAACTGGCTTATTGGAAACATTAAACCTATATACAAAAATAAAGGAGATGGTAAAGACCCTAAAAACTTTCGTCCTATCACAATAGTTAGCTGTTTAGGAAAACTTTTCACAGCTGTACTTACAAACAGATTAAATAAATATTCTGAAAACTTCTCTGATCTTAATGAAAACCAAAGTGGTTTCCGTCAAGGTTACTGCGCTATCGACAATCTATTTACCTTACATGGACTATTCGAACTTCTTAAACTTAAAAAAAAGAAACTTTTCTGTGCATTTATAGATTTCGAGAAAGCTTTCGATAAAGTGTGGAGATCAGGCTTATGGCATAAATTAATATTAAATAATATAAACGGAAAGATGCTTAATGTCATTCAGAACATGTATAAAAACATAAAATCAAATATTGTTTTTAACCATGAAAATTCTGATTATTTCCCATGTAATAAAGGAGTGAAACATGGTAGATTCCCTTTATATCTTGACATTAAATTAAGAATGGTATCATATTGGTCATAATCACTGTCTGGAAAACAGACAAAACTATGTGTATTAATTTACAAACTTATGTTACATCTGTTTAATACACAAAATGTGAACTTTTCTTGGCTTGTACACATCAAAAGTTTTTTTTAACTTTGTGTGGACTACCAAAACGTGGGTATAAACGGTTAATTTGGATATGCTATATATCGATATTTCAAGGAGTAACCTCTCATCAGTAGCATTTAAACCAAAACATTGGAAGATCAAGTTCCAAAACAGTTGAAATTGAAAAGTACTCAAAACCAAAACGTTCGAACAAGGAAGCCAAATCCAGCACCGAGGATATCGACCATGTGCATTACAAGGAAAGAAACCTGGTGTTTCATCAATTTTGAATTTAACAATCGGAAATTTCAGTGACAATATATTAGAAATTTTATAGTAATTCATGTCAGACAAGTCTGACTACCAGGACACACAAATATTTGGAATTCTCAACATTTTCGAAGTTCTGAATGGTTAAAGAATATAATAATGAAAAGTTTAACTGATCAGTTTCGACAAATCTGGCACGACGAAATTCAAAACTGCTCTAAAGCCGCAAATCATAAGATTTTTAAAGACACTTTAGAGTTAGAGCATTATTTTGAAACACTGAACAAAAAAGATTCTATAACACTTTGTAAATTAAGAACATGCAATCATTAACTTCCCATTGAAACGGGAAGATGGAATAACGTCGAACGACAAAATAGAAAATGTAACCTATGTAATGAAAGTATAGGAGACGAATTTCATTATGTTCTAGAATGTCGATCCCTTTCAGATGATAGAAAGAAACTGATCAGTAAACAGCTGACTAGAAGTCCAAATATCTTAAAATTTAAGGATATCATGGTAACAAAAAATAGATTCAAAATAATTAAACTGTGTAAGTTGATAAAAATCATAAATAAAAAAACGTGTCCTCCCGGCTAAAACTTACTTGTTTTACCGTATATTATATTTATTGAATGTATAATGTGAAATTTGTGATACATGTAATGATGTTTGCTGCATTGTATGTCTGTATTATTGTATATATTGTACATAGTATTTCTCTGTACCTAAATTTATGGTTTATGAGAAAAAAGTTATATATCTAGTGATCAGTTCAGAAATGCTTTATTTATTTATAGATATATAAAGCTATAGTTACAGTTATTATAGTGCCAACTCTATTCATGTGAGCTGTGTCGCGTACACTTATTCCACATCTCATATTTTTTTTACATCCTATAGAATTAGATATTCTTTTATATACTTTAAACATTTTCCTTGTATTGTTGTATACTTTTAACTATCATACATGTTTGGTTACTATTGATGTATTATTGTAGCTGAAATTTTGATAATAACTTGGGTGAATAACTTGGGTATCAGGGCCTACTGTTCAATTTTTTACCAAATTATTTGCCAAATTTACTTGAAATGAAAATGCAGACAAAGTATTATTCTTGCGGTTGAGTTTGCGGTCAGGGCTTTTTCCCAAGAACATTTGATTTTGACCCTATTATTGAAGGTATTTGCATTTCAATCCTCTCTTGATGATTTGCCTCAGGTGTTTTAATTTGCTTTCCTATCTGGAATTCCCAAGCTTTTGTCTTTGGGACATCAATCAGTATTTTTACTTTAAATATTTCCAAGTTATTCCTGTTTATCACCAGGTTTTTTGTCTCGCCTGCGACGAATGTCGCAAAAGGCGAGACTTAGGTATGGTGATTCCGGCGGCGACGGCGGCGGCGGCGGCGGCGGCGGCGGCGGCGTCCACAATTGGTTAAAGTTTTTGCTTAAGTCTGTTTTGTGTGAACTAGTTATGTTACACCATTGATATTTGGTATGCAGTTGCATCAGCATCAGTACAGATCAGTTTTAAAAGGATTTCACCTGTATGCTCCTGCAGTCACGGTCTACTGACTTTAAAATTTTACACTGTTTTGGTCGAGGTTAACCTTTTTTCTTAAGTCTGTTTAACATGAAGCAGTTATGTTACACCATTGATATTTGGTATGCAGTTGCATCAGCATCAGTACAGATCAATTTTAAAAGGATTTCACCTGTATGCTCCTGCAGTCACGGTCTACTGACTTTGAAATTTTACACTGATTTGGCCGAGGTTAACCTTTTTTCTTAAGTCTGTTTAACATGAAGCAGTTATGTTACACCATTGATATTTGGTATGCAGTTGCAACAGCATCAGTACAGATCAGTTTTAAAAGGATTTCACCTGTATGTTCCTGCAGTCACGGTCTACTGACTTTGAAATTTTACACTGATTTGGTCGAGGTTAACCTTTTTTCTTAAGTCTGTTTAACATGAAGCAGTTATGGTTCACCATTGATATTGGGTATGCACTTGCATTAGCATTAGTACAGATCAATTTCAAAAGCATTTCAATTGTATGCTTCTGCAGTCACAGTCTACTGACTTTGAAATTTTACACCGATTTGGCCGAGGTTTACCTTTTTTCTTACGTCTGTTTAACATGAAGCAGTTATGGTACATCATTGATATTGGGTATGCAATTGCATTAGCATCAGTACAGATCAATTTGAAAAGTATTTTATCTGTATGATCCTGCAGTCACAGTCTACTGACTGAGATTTTACACTTTTTAACTTTTTACTTATGTCACGAGTGTTTTTTATAAAGCAGTTATGGTTCACCATTTATATTTGGTATGCAGCTGCTTAAGCATTAGTTAAGATCAGTTTAAGGAGGATTTTTATTTTATACTGTGTCCAGTTGCGACAGGCGAGACATGTCTCTGTGTTAACAGTTTATCTTTCCTCATTATTTATTCCCAATCTATCACCAGAGGGAGTGTCTATCAACACTGATCTCTATACTATTGCTCTAAGGAATATGGGAAATGTGTCAACATTAGTTAATCCTCAAATGGGTGAAATTACGCATTATCCATAACGTGATAGTATAGAGGTCAGTGTTGATAGAGGCTCCCTCAAGTGATAGATTGATTGATTCCTACAATGTTTGGTTCTTTACAAAGGAAAACAGTAAAAAGAAATTTCAATTTGGATATCAAAATGTGCAAATAAAAGGCACATGGCTACGATCAGCAATACAACTCCTGTTAAGAATTAAAAGGTGTTCCTAAAGGACTTGTGCCCTCTGGAAAGGAAACCAGTTTCTGTGTGTTGTTGGCATAATAAAACCTAGTGGAAACAATAAATTCAAATACTGGTGGAAATGCACGGCATACAAGGAATACATGGAAAATTCAGATTAAACATAAAAATACCAAATTAATTACGGAATTAGGTTGATCAATCTGAAATGTCAAAAAGCTGATAATATAAGGTTTCTGCAGACTGGAGAAATTGACTTTCTCTTCATAGAACTTTTGGAGTAAACCTGGTTCATGGTGCCTAACTTCTTAAGGAAGCAATGTATTACTTTAAACATATATTATATGTTGTAGGAGGCTGACATGAGCTTGAACTTTGAAGAACAGATTTTGGAAGCTGCTAAATCGATAGCCTTTGCCACTGCGGCTCTGGTAAAGTCAGCATCAGCGGCTCAGAAAGAACTTGTGGAACAAGGAAAGGTAGGTCAAGGACAAAGACAAAGTATATGTATTTATTTTTTTGCCTAAAGTAGGTTAGTAGAGGGCACAAAGCATTCAGGTCTGTCTGTCTGTTAAAGGCGAATTACCTTCAATTTTGATTTAGTTTTTCCTGATCTGAGGTGGGGCTTCATATCTTGGACATATTCCTGTTTAAGGAATGAAGCAATGGAACGGAACAGATGTTTTAGTGACATTGATGATTTATAAGTTATAACCATAAAAAGAAATTTAGTTAAGGATTAATTTACCCTGTCAAAATGTCATGAAAATTGTATAAAGTTCAAGATTTGTTCAATTAAAAATGTAAAGATGATTAAGCATGAGAATAGATACAGTTGCAAATATATGTGTTGTGTTCTAACTTGAGGCATGAAATGAAATGAGGCTTGTTTATAAATACAAGTTCAAGGGACAAAAAACAAGGGATAATTTTGAAATATAGGGAAGCAAAAAGAAGGTTAGACGGACGAAAACTTAGCATGTACTAAGGCAAGATCCTTCTGCAATTTTATGGATTAAAATTGCCTTAAACTAAAGTGACCTTTGCATAATAAGTTCTTTTAAAATTTTATACAATATCAGAATCTCCTGCAACTATTATCTTATTTACTTATAAACATTTTCCTGCTGCAAAATTATATTATCAAATTCTTACTATACTCTCGAAATATTCCAAAGGGTTAAAAATGATTTAGAAAGTTTTAAAAAATAGATGGTTTGAACATTGAAGTTTGACCTTTCAATAGAGGCATAGGTCATAGATGCTTAAGAACTAAATTTGACCTTAGATTGTTTTGCATGATGTGCATTTTATTGTTCATGTAGTAAACTCTCATCATTTCAATGTTTCTGCTTTGACTTTAAAATGAAAAAAAAGCTGAAATATTTTTTTTTAGGTTTTGATATCATGATAACTATTTAAACTATTTACTATATAGATAATTAAGACAAACGTGGCAAATAGATCATCAAAATAATGAAAATTATTGAAACTATTGATTGATGAATTGTGTATTGTGTACTAATCTATGTTTTGTATTTTTCGCAGGAAACTTCACAAGAGTTGAATAAATCCTGTAATTCACTCAGTGAATCGAAAATTTATTTAACTTAGAATTCACAATATTTCATTTAGATATAAAATTTCTCATTAATTCTTAAGTTATGACAATGTATTATTGACATGATGAGAGTTGCTTAAGTCCAATGTTTCTTAGAATGAGAATGATAAAAGAATGTGTTTTTTTTTTCAGGAAAAAAATGAAATCAGTTTCTTCTTTCAAATCATAACAACAATTACAAAGCTCAAGATTTTTTTTATAAAAAAAAATTCTAGGGTAAAAAATTAAAAAAAGTGTATGGGCATTAAAGTATAAAGTTCATGATTTAAATGGTGATTTGACATTCTCAATTTCTTGAAGTTAAGTTTCAATTTTGGTGAAATATTCAATTCACTTCCTTAAGCTAAAGGCTATTCCAGAATTAATTGTATGGGGGGTGGGGGTTTGGAAGGCACTATAATTAAAATTGTATGGGTGGTGTTAGTGGTGTTATTATACCCCCCACTTCAAAAGTGGGGGGTATATAGTGATAGGGGTGTCCGTCCGTCCTTCCGTCCGTCCGTCCTTCCGTTACACTTCAGGGTACCCATCTCTTATCCGCAACTCCTCCAAAACCCCTTAATGGATTTTCATGAAACTTACACACAATCTTTGTGACGTAATATAGATGTGCACCTACTATTTAAAATTTGATCAGAATGATTTTTGGAGTTTCCCATAGCAAAACATGGACTTAGCCATTCACCTAAATGGGGGTAACCATCTCTTATCCGCAACTCCTAAACCCCTTGATTGATTTTCATGAAACTTACACAAAATTGTTGTGACATAATGTAGATGTGCACTTACTATTTTAAAATTTGATCTGAATGGTTTTTGGGGTTTCCCATAGCAAAACATGGACTTAGCCATTCGACTACATGGGGGGTACCCATCTCTTATCCACAACTCCTCCAAAACCCCTTGATGGATTTTCATAAAACTTACACACAATCTTTGTGACATAATGTAGATGTGCATCTCCTATTCTAAATTTTATCTGATTAATTTTTTTTTTTTTTTGGGGGGGGGGGGGTATCTATTTGTGAGCTGCGGCTCACAGTTTTTCTAGTTTTTAGATATTTCTCAAATGCAACATAAAGGGGAACAAATTAAGATTTTATGCATGGTGGGTATAAAAAAAGTGCCCTTTGACCCCCCCATACATTTATTTCTGGAATAGTGACTTTCTGATTAAATAATTGTTTCAAAATATTTAGTACCAAAATTAAATTTTTAGACTTTACGTTACACTTCAGGGTACCCATCTCTTATCCACAACTCCTCCTTAACCCCTTGGTGGATTTTCATGAAACTTACACACAATCTTTGTGACATAATATAGATGTGCACCTACTATTTAAAATTTGATCAGAATGATTTTTGGAGTTTCCCATAGCAAAACATGGACTTAGCCATTCACCTAAATGGGGGTAACCATCTCTTATCCGCAACTCCTAAACCCCTTGATTGATTTTCATGAAACTTACACAAAATTGTTGTGACATAATGTAGATGTGCACTTACTATTTTAAAATTTGATCTGAATGGTTTTTGGGGTTTCCCATAGCAAAACATGGACTTAGCCATTCCACTACATGGGAGTACCCATCTCTTATCCGCAACTCCTCCAAAACCCCTTAATGGATTTTCATGAAACTTACACACAATCTTTGTGACATAATGTAGATGTGCACCTACTATTTTAAAATTTGATCAGAATGATTTTTGGGGTTTCCTATACCAAAACATGGACTTAGCCATTCCACTACATGGGAGTACCCATCTCTTATCCGCAACTCCTCCTAAACCCCTTGATGGATTTTCATGAAACTTACACACAATTGTTGTGACAAAATGTAGATGTGCATCTACTCTTTTAAAATTTGATCAGAATGATTTTTGGGGTTTTCCCATAGCAAAACATGGACTTAGCCATTCGACTACATGGGGGTACCCATCTCTTATCCACAACTTCTCCAAAACCCCTTGATGGATTTTCATAAAACTTACACACAATCTTTGTGACATAATGTAGATGTGCATCTCCTATTCTAAATTTTATCTGATTATTTTTTTTGGGGGGGGGGGTATTTATTTGTGAGCTGCGGCTCACAGTTTTTCTTGTTTTTAGATATTTCTCAAATGCAACATAAAGGGGAACAAATTAAGATTTTATGCATGGTGGGTATAGGTAAAAAAAGTGCCCTTTGACCCCCCCCCCCCCCCATACATTTATTTCTGGAATAGTGACTTTCTGATTAAATAATTGTTTCAAAATATTAAGTACCAAAATTAAATTTTTAGACTTGTAATGTGCATGGATTTTGCCCTTTTTTTCCTGAAAAGCTCCTTAGTTATTAACCGTGTTTTAGTACATTAACATTACTGCTTTTCAGATCCGAACTAGAAAAGAGGTAATGACTTATGACACTGAGTATGGTGGTAGTACGCTTAGTGTAGCATGCTTGGTAGTGTAATGTGTATGGCTCTAGGTCAGCTAATAAGTTAACAATTTACTATTGGGTGCAAATATGAGTATTATTGAATAAATCTTGACCTTAGTTTGCCCAAATTAATGTGCTGATTAATTAATGAATGGTTCATTTTTATAAAAGTTCATCTATTAAGCATCACATTTTCAAAAACTTCCAATTCTGATTTGCCTGGACTAAGTGATGATAATTTTTCATTGAATATAAAGAATATTTTGTACTTCACTCTGATACAATAGAGCATTACTTTTACATTTTAAATTTTGACCATCTTAGCTTTAAAGATTTTGTCTTTATACTGTATGTACTATGTGAATAAAAAAACTTTTTTTTGTATATCTTCATGAAACCTCTTGTTTCGACTGGAGTTCGCGTTGTTGATTGATATTCAGTTGTTTTGTGTTTCCATGTTTTTCGTGTTGTCTGTTTTTGTCCCGTTCTTGTTTGTGTTTACTGGTTTAGTCTCTGCCCTTTCGGACTTTTGACATTCGGATACCCCATTGGTACCTCTGCTTCTTTTTACAGATATACACCTGCTCTAAATGCTGCCACCTTAAAACATTTTCCTCTATATAGTTGTAGTACTATTGTGTTTGAAATGCTACTACATTACTGCAGATTTGTTTAAACATATTTATTTGTTATTTGCTTTCTGCTTATGCTATGCTTTACTGTTAACTTTTGCTGTAGAAATACCCTGTATTTAGAACTTTATTTTGTTTATATTCTTATTACATGTATTATATTATAAATTAGTGCAAGCTAATATTAAAACTTGTATTACAAATACTAAGGATTCATTTATTTTCGTGGGTACAAATCTTTTTGGTTTGATAAAAAAAGGTTAGTTCATGGATTCTTAAATTCATGGTTCTGAAGGCTGCACCATACAGATTCATGGTAAATTTCCTTTTCACTGGGTATCAAGTTTCCTGGGTCAAGGCCACCCACGAGAAATCACAGTAACCATTATCAATAATAGGTCATTTTTATAATCAAATACATTGTTTGTACATGTGTTTCATTATTATTTGTTGGTACAGTATTATGTTTTTTTGGGTGTCAGTCAAATGCAAAAATGGTGATCACATTACAAATCATTTGCAACCCACAAGGGCGAATTGCCAACAAAATATTCTTTTTAGGGAAACTACGAAAAATTGTTACCCACATTAAATGAATGAATCCAGAGTAATATGGGTTAAGAAATTATTTAATTAAGATACCGGTGATCATTAACTTCCTGTCAAAGTCAGACAGAATGGTGATGTAATTTATTGCTGGAATGCCTGCTCGAGTGCTCTAATATCTCATTAGATAGTTCACCTTAAGTTAGTTTATGTTGTAAGATAAAAAACAATGGCAAATTTATTAAATTGAACAAGTACAGGAAAAATATGAGTTATTTGTAAAGAGGCAAGATTGATTTTGTACACACACAACAATATTTAATCTCCCCCTTCCTACACACACAGAATAAATAAAAAAAAAATGATAATTATTCAGTAATTTGCCAGTTTCAAAATTTATAAGATATCTACATTCTTGATCTGAAGTCATCAGGGTAGTCACACAACTAAATAGAAATGTTTCTAATATCTATCAAAATCTTGTATACTATAGTACTCTTTATAAGGCTAAGCTATATATATGATAGTGCTGGCAAAGGATAGTTTTGTTAGGTTTGTTAGTAAATTTATGGAAAATAGTTCTTAATTCAAGTGCACTTGCTTAAGGCATATAGTCAGTAAAGCAATTAGCATAACCTATGCTAAAGTTTTAAGGGAGACTTCAGATTCAATCTTGCCAGCAGTACTCACTTGTGCAACTTTCAAAGTTTGAAATAGAAATTTCTTCAAAGTTCTAGTCAATAATTTTGCTACGCCTGACAAGTGTTTTGTCTGTTCAAGACTCATCAGACTTTCCTTTCATTGTAGATTGGTGCAGCTTATCATAAAGCAGATTTCCTGAATGATGACGGACAGTGGTCACAGGGACTCATCTCTGCTGTAAGTTTACTTTGATCATCAAAAAGTTCAAGATCTGTAAAAATCTTATGAGAAATGCATTGAAGTATAACTTGAATATAACAAACAAGTCAGGATCAGGAAAAGAAAAAAAGTCAGGATCAATGAACAATAAATTGGACATATTCATGACATTGTAAATGTGCCTCATGGTCATGCTTATTTGTAGCAAGGAAGGGAGTTAAAATATTATTTAATGTATTTTCTGGAAATCTAACATGGTTTCCCCCTTGACACCATTTACAAGTTTTTTCAACGGGCATATGCTTTTAGAATAAAGTATGGTTCAACCTCAATATTAACAGGGCTTATAGATTCTGTCACATTTGATCATTATGGGGTGACCATTCTTAAAATCATAGACTTTCTTGATACTTATTTATACTCCTTTTCTACTACCTAACAATTATTTTCCATATACTCTTCAGGCCAGAATGGTAGCTGGAGCCACACATAGTTTATGTGAGTCAGCCAATGCCATGGTTCAAGATAATGCAACAGAGGAAAAATTAATAGCCTCAGCCAAGGAAGTGGCAGGATCCACAGCGGCTCTTCTGGTGGCATGTAAGGTCAAGGCGGATCCAGGGTCAATGGCTATGCAGCGACTACAGGTAATATTGATTTAACCTTTGAATTATGCAAGACTTAAGTGTTAAATGTTTGAAATTATGAGTATTGAGGGCACACATCATAAAAAAATGTTTGAAATGAGAATTACTAAGGACACACATCACATATTTCACTAAGCTCGTCTATCTATTTTCAGTCTGTTAACAATTCCTTCTGAACACCAATACCCCAAAAACCAAAAACTATTGACAGTACAGTTCTGAAATATTGTATGCAGCATATGATGAGGCAGATATGAAAGTTTGATGTAATTCAATCAAAATATGTGGACTTTTTTCTGACAGGGTCCTGCTTAGATATTTTTGTATTACAGTTTTATTAACAGATAAAACCATATTTATTTTAACCATAGCTTGTATTGACCTGATTTTTCCTCATTCATTAACTGGTACATTTAAAAAATAAATAGAAGACCTATTTATAGAAGTCTGGAAATTTAACTTTCTATTTTTAGTCTGATGGTTATGCTGTAAAGAAGGCCACGGATGCATTAGTTCGAGCTGCTCAACAAGCTAAAGAAAACTTTGAGGAGCAAGAGGAGGTGCCGTTAGACCCCACACCGGTTGGTGGCATACGGCAGGTAGGTTATACTTGTGGCACTCCTTGGTTGCCTCTGACTTGTACATAAATTTAGGGAATAAATCCAGTTGCCTAGAATTTTTGGCCAGAAAAATCCGGGTTATAAAATGTTGAATTTTGGGCAGCGAGCGGGTGGGGAAGAAATTTTTGTAACCGTTTTCTCAGCAACTACTAATCACAGCCACTAGATATTTGGTATACAGCATCATGGGGGGATACAATTTCAGGTATGTTGCTTACCTACTCTCTGGCTTACAAAATCCGGCCATTGTTGACTTTGACATATTTATGTCTCCCCCTACTTTTGTGTGGAGACATATTGTTTTTGTCGTGTCCGTATGTCTGTCCGTCCCAAAGTTTGTCAGCACAACTCCTCTGAAACTACTGTACCAAATTCAACGAAACTTGGTTTATAGGAAGGACACCATATGTAGTTATGCATATTACCAGGAAATTTTGATCCTCAAATTTTAGTGGCAGTTATGGCCCTTTGAACTTAGAAAATTGCTGAAAATCCTCATTTATCATCTTGTCAGCGCAACTCCTCTGAAACTACTGAACCGAATTCAACGAAACTTGATATATAGGAAGGACACCATATGTAGTTGTGCATGTTACCAGGAAATTTTGATTCTCAAATGTTTGTTGGAGTTATGGTCCTTTGAACTTAGAACTTTTTTGGGAAACGGGGGGAGACGTCATTTTTGTAGGCAAAAACAAACTTTATATTTTTCTACTATAATTCTTATACCTTAAATAGATGTTTAAAAATCAGAACAGGACTTACCATTTATCTCAAAAATCAAAAAGTTTAGCATTCTTCTCTGATACATATATGTAATTTTATGTTTATACATGTATCTAACTTTTATTGAGATAGTTAAGGATAAGGTGTCTTTCTTATTTTGAAAATTCCATATTCTTATAATCTCGGCAGACAATTGTTTTAAATGTAAGGAATTCTTTTGAAATGATTATGTGAAGGTTAAGATTAAAACAGCACTTAAGTCAGGTTTAAGTGTTAATATAGATTATTTATGACCTTTGACCACTTGAAGGAATTTCAAGCCCAGGAAGATATGCTTCTCATGGAAAGAAAACTTCAAGAGGCGAGGGAACGTCTTGATAAGATTATAAGAATCTAACACCGGTGTTAGGACAAGATAAGGAAATCTCGGACACCCCGAGGGTAAGATTTCAAGTCTGCAACGAGGCTCTGCCGAGTTGCAGATGTAAGAAATCTTACCCAAGGGTGTCGGAGATTTCCTTATCTTGTCCTAATCATCGGTGTTTGATTATTTTTCTCACTAAACCCGTAAATTGAACAACGTGGATTTGTTTACAAAACATATCGTGGCGTAAACAATAGATTTACGTCCCTTGGAAACTGCACGAGGCTATCTCACATGGGGTGGTGTGAGACAGAAAAATCTCGCACCGCTTAAAATAGGAACTGTCCTGTCCAAAAAGTGAGATAAGACGTGCTCGGTACCAAAATGAGTGTAAGATTTCTCCCAATCGTGACTCTATTTGTATCCTGAATCATTAAAAGAATGATGCCTATAACAAATTCAATTATTTGTCTCACTTAACAGCATATACTTCCAGACTTGTCAAGATTTTGAAATGCATTATTCTAAAACTGATTAATTTAATAAATTTATCTTTTGACTTGTGTACGCATACTTAATGTAAGTGTACTTTCCCATTTCAATAAATATAAACCTTTAACCTTCAATTGCACATGAGACAATATTCTTAATATTGGAACTTTTCTTATATTTTTAACATTTTGAAATAAAAACTGAGAGTATTAACTCATTTATAGGATTACTATAGAAAGCCTTTTGTTTTTTTTTCCAATTCTGTTTTTTAGCTCACCTGGACCAAAGGTCCATGTGAGCTATTACCATCACTTGGCGTTCGTCGTCATCGTCTGTCGTCGTCGTCGTCGTCGTCTGTTAACAATTTTTCAAAAATCTTCTCCTCTGAAACTACTGAACAGAATTTAATGAAACTTGTTGTGAATGATCCTTAGGGTGTCCTGCACCAAACTTGTGTTTCAATTTTTGATCCGTCAAAAAAGATGGCCACCGTTACTAAAAATAGACCAGGGGGGTCAGACTACTGTTTTTGGCTTATAAATCAAAAATTATAAGAGATAGAGGAAATCTGAGGCCACGCTACTGATTCAGCATCAAAAGCTCTACAAAAGTCTCCATTTGGTCAAAGTTGTCAGATGACCCCTTATAGGGGTTACGGCCCCTTAAAGGTGAAAAATAGCATTTTTTTATGTTTTTGGCCTAGAGAATAAAAACTATTGCAGATAGAGATTAGCTGTTGCTTGCTAAAATGTTCAGCTCATTTAACTCTACAAAAGTCTTCATAGGGTCGAAGTTGTCAGATGACCCCTTATAGGGGTTACGGCCCCTTAAAGGTGAAAAATAGCCATTTTTTATGTTTTTGGCCTACAGAATGAAAACTATTGCAGATAGAGATTAGCTGTTGCTTGCTTAAATGTTTAGCTCATTTAGCTCTACAAAATTCTCCATAAGGTCGAAGTTGTCAGATGACCCCTTATAGGGGTTACGACCCCTGAAAAATAGCGATTTTTCATGTTTTTGTCCTACAGAATGAAAACTATTGCAGATAGAGATTAGCTATTGCTTGCTTAAATGTTCAGCTCATTTAGCTCTACAAAATTCTCCATAGGGTCGAAGTTGTCAGATGACCTCTTATAGGGGTTACGGCCCCTGAAAAATAAAGATTTTTCATGTTTTTGGCCTACAGAATGAAAACCATTGCAGATAGAGATTAGCTGTTGCTTGCTTAAATGTTCAGCTCATTTAGCTTTACAAAATTGTCCATAGGGTCGAAGTTGTCAGATAACCCCTTATAGGGGTTACGGCCGCTGAAAAATAGTGATTTTTCATGTTTTTGACCTACAGAATGAAAATTATTGCAGATAGAGATTAGCTGTTTTTTGCTTAAATGTTCAGCTCATTGAGCTCTACAGAATTCTCCATAGGGTTGAAGTTGTCAGATGACCCCTTATAGGGGTTACGGCCCCTGAAAAAAGCGATTTTTCATGTTTTTGGCCTACAGAATGAAAACTATTGCAGATAGAGATTAGCTGTTGCTTGCTTAAATGTTCAGCTCATTTAGCTCTACAAAAGTCTCCATAGGGTCGAAGTTGTCAGATGACTCCTTATAGGGGTTATGGCCCCTTATAGGTGAAAAATGGTGTTTTTGGCCTATAGAATGAAAACTATTGCAGGTAGAGAAAAGCTAATGCTTGCTTTAATGTTCAGCTCATTTAGCTCTACAAATGTATAGGGTCAACATCAAGACCAGGTGAGCGATTCAGGCTCCTGGGAGCCTCTTGTTATTGTGTTAAACTTTCACTATAAACATTATCTTCATGTAATTCAGAACTAATTGTTTGCTTAAAGAAAACTGGCAAATGACCTAAGTTAACCACTTTCCAGTTCTTGATATTTTTCTCTTGTATTATTCAGATCTTCTGAAGCTAACATTGACTATTGATGAAAGAATCTTACCTCTTTCTCTTTTTGTGTTTAATTTATGATTATATGGTTTTGTTTGATGGGGTACCAATTTTTATGGTTTTCATGGGTGGAAACAACCACATATGTCAGAAACATAGACAATGCATTCATATCATGATGCAAACATCCTTTATATATCATAACCCAATGGCAGATCCAAAGGGGGGTTAGGGGTTTGAAGCCCCCTTCTTTCTTACAAAATTATTCACAGTGGAGTGTATGTAGAACTTCCCTTTCAAACATTTCTGGCATTGGCCTTCCTTAAAATTCATACAAAGTTGGATACAGGGGGTCTTTTTAGCTGTGTTGACTTAATATGATGTGACATAATTTCTTGTTGACTTGAAATTCACATGTTATCTTTTTCTTTTTTTCAGGAATTACAAGCCCAGGAAGAAATCTTAAAGAGAGAAAAAGAACTTGAAAAAGCAAGAATAAAATTAGCGGAAATAAGAAAAGCAAGATATAAACCTGACGATTATGACTCCTCTTCGTCAAATTTCTAAAACATAGAATTCATATTTGGGAGAATTTGTACAATATGTGTGATAGACTTTATGCAAAGAAGGCTTTTAAGTTGGGATAATTTTAGCAAAGATGTGGTGCCATATGAAAATGATGTCAAAGGCGAAAGTTCAAAGGACAGTGCTACATATCAGTCATTGGGCTTAGATTATGAATTTTTCATTACAGTCATTCATTTACATGTAAACAAACTTATGAATATTCAATAGGACTTAATCATGAATATTTAATATAGAATCATTTATGTTAATATACTCCTTAATCATGATTGTTCAAGAGATGGTTAATCATTTACATATGCTTTAGCTGTGAAGTGCTGAAACAGTAAATTTTTTTTTTTTTCAATCTACTTTTAATTGCAAACTAATTTATTGATACAAATTAATTATCACTACAAACTGTATGGAAATGGGAAATTATTTTTTAACATATAATTAAACTGGTGATAGATGTTATCATAGGTTAACTGTGGTCGGAAGAATTTGTTATTTTAATTCTTTTATAAAAATCCATAGTATATATTTAAATCAAAATGTAGAAATATACCTTTCAGCCTTAGACCAGTAATTGTTAATAGGTCCCTTAAGCTTTCTACCAGATTGAAATACTTTTATATGCAGTGCTTTTGTCTTCCATATTTTCTATTGTAAGTTGTGCTTGAATTTTGTTAAATGAATTTACATTTCAATTTAACTTTAGTAATTTATGTCAATGATGGATCCAAACATTTCATTTTATACAATAGTCTGAAGTAAGGGGATTTTGTAGTTTATTTCAAATCTTTTTAATTTTGTTATGAAAAAATACAGAGTAATACTTCTGAAATGTGATGAATTTTTTAAGTGTGATTTGTTTATGAGTGTAAATGTTGTCACCACGGATTGTTAGATATTTTAGACGGATTTTAAAGATTATCTATGAGCTTGTTTTTTATATGATATGTGTATATTTGGCTTTTATAGAGGGGGTTTGAAAAGAGTATTGTTGTGTATATCTCAAATCAGAAATGGGATTTATGAATATTTGATTAGGTCTTCTCATGGAAGGTACCTAGGGATCAATAGTTATTTACAATAAATCGTGTCATTTTTAGAAAATTCTTCAAAAACCAGTAATCAAATATATGTCAGTATTTCTGTTAAATCTGGCCTTCTTTTACTTGGACAGATACTTTTTTTTTAACCAATACAGATTTTTCAAAACCAAAAAACATTTATTACTAATTATGTTATATTAATGATGTGATATATTGTAAGTATCATATTTCTATGAGATATATAGTGGCCTTTAGATATTTATTTTATTGTTAATTATGACTTACGTTGTTATTGATAACAAGAAACTTGATTTTTCACACATTAGAAACAGCATTTTGATAATCTTTTTTTCTCTTTCAGAATCTCATGGTGTTTTTGTGCATTTTTTAGCTCACCTGGCCAAAGGCCATGTGAGCTTATGCCATCACTATGCGTCCGTCGTCGTCTGTCGTCGTCCGTCGTCGTCTGTCGTAGTCTGTCGTCCGTTAACAATTTCAAAAATCTTCTCCTCTGAAACCACTGAACCAATTTAACAGAAACTTGGCAGGAATGATATATGACATGTTGGCAACAAACGATCCTCATTTTGAAATGCTTTGATAAAAAACATGGCCGCCGTTGCTAAAAATAGACTAGGGGGGTCAGACTACTGTTTTTGGCTTATAAATCAAAAAGTATAAGAGATAGAGGAAATCTGAGGCCACGCTACTGATTCAGCATCAAAAGCTCTACAAAAGTCTCCATTTGGTCAAAGTTGTCAGATGACCCCTTATAGGGGTTACGGCCCCTTAAAGGTGAAAAATAACATTTTTTCATGTTTTTGGCCTACAGAATGAAAACTATTGCAGATAGAGATTAGCTGTTGCTTGCTTAAATGTTTAGCTCATTTAGCTCTACGAAAGTCTCCATAGGGTCGAAGTTGTCAGATGACCCCTTATAGGGGTTACGGCCCCTTAAAGGTGAAAAATAGCCACTTTTCATGTTTTTGGCCTACAGAATGAAAACTATTGCAGATATAGATTAGCTGTTGCTTGCTTAAATGTTAAGCTCATTTAGCTCTACGAAAGTCTCCATAGGGTCGAAGTTGTCAGATGACCCCTTATAGGGGTTACGGCCCTTGAAAAATAGCGTTTTTTCATGTTTTTGTCCTACAGAATGGAAACTATTGCACATAGAGATTAGCTGTTGCTTGCTTAAATGTTCAGCTCATTTAGCTCTACAAAATTCTCCATAGGGTCCAAGTTGTCAGATGAACCCTTATAGGGGTTACGGTCCATGAAAAATAGCGATTTGATTTTTCATGTTTTTGGCCTACAGAATGAAAACCATTGCAGATAGAGATTAGCTGTTGCTTGCTTAAATGTTCAGCTCATTTAGCTGTACAAAATTCTCCATAGGGTCGAAGTTGTCAGATGACCCCTTATAGGGGTTACGGCCCCTGAAAAAAGCGATTTTTAATGTTTTTGGCCTACAGAATGAAAACTATTGCAGATAGAGATTAGTTGTTGCTTGCTTAAATGTTCAGCTCATATAGCTCTACAAAAGTCTCCATAGGGTCAAAGTTGTCAGATGACTCCTTATAGGGGTTATGGGCCCTTATAGGTGAAAAATGGTGTTTTTGGCCTATAGAATGAAAACTATTGCAGGTAGAGAAAAGCTGTTGCTTGCTTAAATGTTCAGCTCATTTAGCTCTACAAAAGTATAGGGTCAACATCAAGACCAGGTGAGCGATTCAGGCTCCTGGGAGCCTCTTGTTTCTATGACCTAAAACTTTAATCAGTAAAATTTCCTGAAAAAAAGTAGAAAATTAAAAGATTGTTATACGCAAAGTGAAAAAATAGAATAATATTAAATATTCTTTTTTTTTTAGTTCAAAAATAAAATATAAGCAAGGTATTTTTTTTGGTCGAACAAACTACTATTAAAAGTGCTTTTCTTTTATAGATAACTAGTCTTTATGTTTATATGATTATTGTAAATATTATTTCTGTTGCTTGGCAACTTAATATATTAAAGTTATATATAGAAAGAATTTGCACCTTTTTGTGTATTATTTATATGTATATTATATATAAATTTTGGCAGATATCATTTCTAAATATGCAAAGTTTTTTTTTGTAGTAGTTTTGATTATTTTTTATTTTTTGTAAAAAGATGAGCTTGTTTTTCATTGCATATTATGTGGTAATGTAAAAATTGATTTTAAAATCTCTCATGTGTGACACCATTTTGCAACAGAAAAGAGGTCCTTGCAATGAATTTTAACCAAAATGTATTGTCTTTTATGCTTTCATCTTTTCACTATATGGTTAGGGATGATCCTTGGTTAAGTTTGCTGTAGATTTGATTTCCAATTATTATTCAGAATTTGTATCAAAATCTTCTTACAGTTAATTTATAGTAAGTATAACATTGTTTGAAATCCACAATTATATGCACATTACAATAGGTTTAAATGTTAGTGGTTAGATAAATTTGCCTACTTTCAAATGATATCTTGCCAAAGTATTTTGCATATCATTCAATAATGCTTGTTTGTATAAAATATGTTGATAATAAATGAATTAATCCATTGATCTTATTATTCGTAAAAAAGAAATTTTAGACAATGAAAAGATGTGAAATAAGTGTATGCCACATAATGTACATAAACAAGCACCAGTTTAATAATCAACAATGAAAGACAGCCAGCATTCTTAACGTTGCTGTAGTGTTTTATTCGATATACTGTGGATTCATTTATTTTCGTGGTTTGTTGAAAAAGGATCATTTTGTGGATTCTTAATTTTGTGGTTCAGATGTTTCAAGCATATAGATCAGATTTCCTTTTCGTGGGATATCAAATTTAGTGGATGAAGGCTTCCCACGAAAACCACAAAAATTGATACCCCACGAATAATAATGATATCATAACTCACTACATCATACTGTACAACCATCAGAAAGATGTACCTGAAAAACTCTGGCAGTCACTGGAACAAAATGGTAAGTAACACTACAGTGGGATCCACCGTCAGAACAGAATGGTATCATAACAACCGAATTTGGGTCATCAATCTCAAATATCCAAGAAGAAAAGACAAAACAAGGCAAAGACATACTAGAGAAATTGAAATAAGTTACATACCAGATTAAAATCTGTTTAGATTTGATACAAGCATGTTGATTTTAATATTTTTTTCTTCTGAAACGACATTTCCTCTGATCTGAATTTATAGTGAGAAATTCACAAATTAAAGATTATTCCAAAATGCATAGGGTACAAATAAGTTTATCTGGATTTACAAGATAAACCATTATTTTTGACACCAAAACTATATTATATTGCTGCAATAGCAGAAAATGTTTGACTAAGTGGCGAAAGGCAAGACATAGGTATCACTTTCCAGCAGCGAGGCACAAACTTTTTTTGCAATACTTGTTAGGGAAAATGAATAATTTGAGAAGTATAATACCTAGGCATCTAATATGTGGTATATAGACACTTAGGATGTGCTCTATGCAACTGGCACCATTCGACCTTGAGCCTATTTTCATCCTTCAATGACTGCGAAATTTTTGGGGTAAAAGAATGAAGCAAAGAGGCACCAATGGGGCATTCGAGTGTCAAAAGTCTGAAATGGCAACGACGAAATCGGTAAACACGAACAAAAACAGCATGAAGAAACACAGATCAATGTGGGATATGAATAACTTTTAAAACGTATAATATCTAGCTTTGTCTATGGTATATAGTCATCTGTGATTATAGTACGCTTCAATCTGACCTTGACAATTATAATTAGCTTTGGTATCTATATTGAGAGTTGTGAACTTTTCTGAAGAATGAGTGGAAAATTATTTGTTTTAAAAGTCTTATACATCTGATATCTAATATAGTAGGGATCACTTTGCAATATACATGCGTGTCTTGTGTTGTCTTCACCTGCTGGTTTTGTTTAACGTAAAATGTATGAACTGTCTTATCGTTCGTTTGCTTCTGCATATCTCGAATTCGTCAAACACTTAGTTTACCCTTAATGATGGCCCAAGTTATGTAAAACAAAGGTTACACTAACTGATGGTCCAAGTCATGCCAAACCAAGGTTACCCTAACTGATGGTCCAAGTCATGTCAAACCAAGGTTACCCAACTGATGGTTTAAGTCATGTCAAACCAAAGTTACACTCACTGATGGTCCAAGTCATGTCAAACCAAGGTTACCCTAACTGATGGTCCAAGTCATGTTAAACCAAGGTTACCCTAACTGATGGTCCAAGTCATGTCAAACCAAGGTTACACTCACTGATGGTCTAAGTCATGTCAAACCAAGGTTACACTCACTGATGATCCAAGTCATGTCAAACCAAGGTTACACTCACTGATGGTCTAAGTCATGTCAAACCAAGGTTACACTCACTAATGGTCCAAGTCATGTCAAACCAATGTTACACTCACTAATGATCCAAGTCATGTCAAACCAAGGTTACACTCACTGATGGTCTAAGTCATGTCAAACCAAGGTTACACTCACTAATGGTCCAAGTCATGTCAAACCAAGGTTACACTCACTAATGATCCAAGTCATGTCATACCAAGGTTACCCTAACTGATGGTTTAAGTCATGTCAAACCAAGGTGACACTCACTGATGGTTTAAGTGATGTCAAACCAAGGTTACCCTAACTGATGGTTTAAGTGATGTCAAACCAAGGTTACACTCACTGATGGTCCAAGTCATGTCAAACCAAGGTTACCCTAACTGATGGTCCAAGTCATGTCAAACCAAGATTACTTTCATTAAAGGTCAAAGTCATGACAAACGAAGGTTACTCTCATTGATGGTCAAAGTCATGATAAACCAAGGTTACACTAACTGGTGATCAAAGTCATGTCAAACTAAGGCTACTTTCAGTGATAGTCAAAGTCGTGTCAAACTAAGGTTGCCCTCACTAATGGCAAATGTCATGTCAATCTAAGGTTTCCATCACCAGTGACGGTATCCTTAAACATGACTTTGACTTTCAGTGAGGGAAACCTTAGATTGACATGAATTTGTACTGAAGGTCAAAGTCATGTCAAACTAAGGTTACCCTCAGTAAAGGTCAAAGTCATGTCAAACTGAGGGTTTGACCATCTATGAGGGTAACCGAAGTTTGACATGACTGACTTTCAGTGAAGAAAACCTTAGATTGTCATTTCAAACCATGGTAACTCTCACTGAAAATCATATTCATGTTTAAGGATTCCCTCATTGATGGTCAAAGTCACATCAATTTGAGGTTTCCTTCACTGAAAGTCAAAGTAATGTCATAGTAAGGTTACTCTCACTAATGGTCAAAGTCAGGTCAAACTAAGGCTACTTGCACTAATGGTCAAAGTCATGTAAATTCGAAGGTTTCCCTCACTGAAAGTCAAAGTTATCTCAGAGGATCATGGGGTAACACAGGTGAAATATTCCAATGAAGAATAACCTTTCAATTTCCATCTTATAATGAAATCAAGATTTTAAAACGCATTATTTTAAGACTGAATTATTTTTAATAAATTTGATTGGGGACTTGTGTACACATACTTAACTGTAAGTGTACTGTCCCATTTCAATAAATTTAACTACACTTAAGACTATATGCTAAATTATGAATTAAAGGCATTTTAATATAATTCTTATATTTTTAATATTTTGAAATAAAAACTGATTTATAGGATTAGTATTGAAAACCTTTTGTATTTTTTCTCCAATTCTGTTTTTGATTGGTAAACTTTCACTAACCCTATCTTCATGTTATTCAGAACTAACTGTTTGCTAAAAGTAAACTGGCAAATGACCTGAGTTTACCACTTTCCAGTTCTTGACATTTTTTTCTTTTATCATTCAGATCTTCTTAAGTTAAGATCAATATTAACATATTCCATATTCTTTCGTTTTTAATATTAACATAATTAATAATTATATGGTTTTGTTTGATGGGGTACAAAATTACATGGTTTTCATGGGTGATAATCAACCACAGATGAAGTACATTAATATCATGATGTAAACATGCTTTATATATCTGAAACCAATGGCAGATTCAAGCGGGGGGTTAGTGGTTGGAAGCCCCCTCCTTTCTTCCAAAATTATTCACAGTGGATTGTATGTAGAACTCTCCTTTCAAACATTTCTGGAAGTGTCTTTCCTTTAAATTTAAACAACATTGGATACAGGGTGAAATTAGCTGTGTAGACTTAATATGATGTGCCTGGTATATTTCCTTCTGAACTTTAAATTCACAAGATTTTTTTTCTTTTTCCAGGAATTACAAGCCCAGGAAGGAATCTTAAAGAGAGAAAAAGAACTTGAAAAAGCAAGAATAAAATTAGCGGAAATAAGAAAAGCGAGATATAAACCTGACGATTATGACTCCTCTTCATCAAATTTCTAAAAAAAGAATTCATATTTGGGAGAAATTGTACACTATTTGTGATAGATTATATGCAAAGAAGGCATTTAAGTTGGGAAAATTTTAGCAAAGATGTGGTGCCATATGAATATGATGTCAAAGGTGAAAGTTCAAAGGACAGAGCTACATATCAGTCATTGGGCTTAGATTATGAATTTTTCATTACAATCATTCATTTACATGGAAATAAACTTATGAATATTCAATAGGACTTTATCATGAATATTTAATATAGAATCATTTATGTTAATATACTCCTTAATCATGAATGTTAAAGAGGTGGTTAATTATTTACATATGCTTTAGCAGTGAAGTGCTGAGACAGTAAATATAATTTTATCAATCTAATTTTAATTGAAACTAATTTATTGATACAAATTAATTATCACTACAAACTGTATGGAAATGGGAAATTATTTTTTTACATATAATTAAACTGGTGAGAAATGTGGTAAAATAATTTGTTGTTTTAATTCTTTTATAAAAATCCATAGTATATATTCAAATCCAATTTTAAAAATATACTTTTTGATAAGATGTTTCAGCCTTAGACCAGTAATTGTTAATAGGTCCTTTAAGCTTTCCACCAGATTGAAATACTTTTATATGCAGTGCTTTTGTCTTCCATATTTTCTATTGTAAGTTGTTCTTAAGGTTCATGGTTACACTTCGAATAGAATGGTAGAATTTTTACTTATTTTTCTAGTCCATGTACGACTTTAACGACACATAGAAACACAAAATAAGGTGTAGCAGCGTCTAGATATAAAAATCGCCGATCATTTTCCCTTCGAGTTTACAAGATTACTTTGGTTATTTTCTCTATTCATTTTCTTTCCGTTCCAATTTTACCATTTATAAAGCATGAATTGCCCCTAAATAACCTTTCATAAAACCGATTGTGAGTAGATTCAATAAAACCAATAATGAAGTGACCTTGCACGTGGAGGCCAAATGACAGGGCACTGTTGATATTTGGCTATATTTTATTGAACTGAAAAGCGCAAAGAAAATGCCCCGGCAAAACGGATCAAGTGTTCACGAACAAAATACTAGAAGTTTATGCAAAAAATATTTATCTAGACGCTGCTATGCCTTATTAAACAATTGAATGTGTAGTTTAGGCTCAACATAGACTGAAAAAAGAGGTAAAATATCAGTCATTTTTATCGAAGTGTAAAGATGAACCTTAAGTTTTGTTAAATGAATTTACATTTCAATTTAACTTTGGTAATTTATGTCAATGATGGATCCAACCATTTAACTTTATACAACAGTAGTCTAAAGTAAGGGGATTTTGAAGTTTTTTTCTTATCTTCTCGAGTTTGTTATGACAAATTTCATATAGATTATTACACAGACCTAATATGGGAGTCTTTGAATGATATGGGACTTGATATGGAAAACCCTGTGTAATAATCTTTTTATCAAACATTTTCAGCAAACAAATAAAAATAAATAGCAGACGATATAAATATACTGTGATATCAAATTTGAAAGTGAGGCTCAAGACCTTGAAATGCCATATATGCCCACTTTTTTGCATGCGAGGTCTTGATATGGCCATATTTGCCCACTTTTGTGCATGTGAGGGCTTGATATGGCAAAAAAAGTCCCTTGTCAAGATATGGCTTGTAAATTTACGGCTGTTACACACGGACAAATTTAAAGGTATCAAAGCTAAATGTATGATCACGGGTCAGAAACTGATAGAATATTTTTTCTGGTCACCCCGGAACTAAGCCCTCTTATTGTTGGAAACCGGACAAAATAACCGCTTCAGTCATGACAAGGTAGGAAATTTCTTTATTTTATACTACTAGCGGCTCATTTATTTCAATACAAAGTATGCATATTCTAAGGAGAACGGTTATAAGATTTGTCCAGTGTTGTCACTTTTTCACATTGTTTAGTGTAGTTTTCTTGAAAAGCAGACAAAAGTGGAGTTTTTCGATAAAATTTTGAACTATGTGTCAAAGTATTTGAAAAAGAAATAGATCCAAAGTCCCCAAGTGTCAAATTTATGTATTTATATAATAGAAATTTACAAATAATTACAATCAGGCTGTTTGTTTATTTACATTGTTGAAAGTTCAAAAATTATGACGGTATAAGCAGAAATCTGCTGGAAAATGTTCGGAATAAGCCGTTAAGAATTGGGGAAAGTTATGTATCAAAATAGTTCAGTTTTTACCCTCCTCGACGGATGTCGCGAAAGACGAGACTAAGGTACTGTGATTCCGGTGGCTTCGGCGTCAACAATTGTTGAATTTTGTGCTTAGTTAAGTTGCATTAGCATCAGTACAGATAAAGAGCAATATATGTGTATGCTCTAGCAGTGGCAGTCTACAGACCCTAGAGATTTTTGGTGATTTGGCTGATGTTAAGGTGGTTCCAGGGTATAAAACTGAGCAATTTTTGGGGCATCTTGCAAATTATTAGTCTGCATTTCAATTAAAGAGGCTAAAATAACACAAAAGATGCAAAATTTGTTTCTATTCTAAATTTTATTTTATAAATAAAATAAATATAACATAAATATTGAAAACGCTTTTTCTGAAAAGTTCTATTTTCAGGGGAAATAATTGGCATGAGAAAGTGTGACAAATTTTTATATAGAAATGTTAAGCTGAGAAAATCATATTGTCTCAGTGTTAAGGAAAAATAAGTTTTCTTAAATATCTAGAAAAGAAGGTCCGCGACCCGAAGTTTTTTTCATGCTTTTCAGAAGAAAGTATGAATGGCTGGCCATTTGTGAAATATAACTAAAATCTGATGGGTTTCCAGCTCACAATGACGTTAGATAACTCTTTTCCCTTTATAATATATCGAAAAACAATACTGTAGGTCACCAATTTTAATAACAATTAATAATTTGAGGTTCTTATATGCCGCTTTTCACAACAGTTAAGTCGTCTCAAAGCGGTTCACAAATTTTCCATTTTGCAAGGTCCGTGACCCCCATTTTTATTTGGATTTTTTATGTGAACTTCTGAAACTTGAATTCTGCAAAATAAGAAAAAATCTGATGGATTTTGCTTATACCCCCGAATCACCTTAACCTTTTTTTTTCTTGTCTGTTATGGGACACTATTAATATTTGGTACTACATGTAGTATGCAGTTGCATTTAGCATTATTACATGTCAATTTCAATAACAACTGCCCCTACTCCATCAGAATGTTGACAGATAAGAACCATCCGATGATAAAACAATTTACAATCACATGACACATATTAGAATAACTAAATTAAAGAAACAACTTTGCCCATATAAAGCCCAGGTTTGGCAGAAGAAATTGCACCAATCCTCCATATATGTATGAACATCTGTTAATGGATGCCAACAAAGTACCAGCTAACTGGCACACAGCCAATGTGTCACCAGCCTACACGAAAGGAACTAAAATAAGAGCAGCAAAATTATACACCCATATCCCTAACATCGATATGCTGTAAGATTCTAGCACACATCATAACCGGCAACATCATGAATCCTGGAGGATCCAACAACCTCTCTTCACTCTTTAGGTAGCGATCCAACTGATAGAACTGGTTGACGACAAAGTCACATATGATAAAATCTACAGTGAGACACAACCGAGCATACTCATTATGAACTTCGCAAAGGCATTCGATAAAGTTAACAATTGCCTTCTCATACATTAACTCAATAATTATGACATTGTAAACAAAACCAAAATGCACCCACAGCTGACTATCAGAAAGTAAACAGTTCGTAGTAACAATAGTAAATGGAGTTTCATCCGATCCAGTCAGTGCAGACTCTGGGGTCCCCAAGGTTCAGCACTAGGACCTATACTCTTCATCTACTATATCAACGACCTACAGTCTCGCCTTAGCTCCACTATACGCTTTTTCGCTGATGATACGATTGCATACTTGCCAATATCAAATGCTCAATATGCGGAAGCATTACAAGAGAACCGAAACCAACTAGACCAGTGGAATGAAAACTGGTGTATGCAGTCCCACCCAGATAAATACACTGGCCTAATTATCCTCAATAATAGGAAAATTAATTAAATTATAAACTACAATAGTATGAGCACATAAACAACACCTGTAACAAAGGTAACAGAACCATCAGCTTCCTATGCAAAAAATCTGATATCATAAATTGATATCAAAAGGCATATATTTCACTTGTCAGACACCTAGTTGAATACTGTTTTGACCCATATATGAACAGTGCAATATAAATCAAATTGAGTCTTTACACCAACAGTTACAGAGTAAGATCCAGTGTACGCACTATCATATACCGTATAACTTAAAGTGGTAAACCCTACAAGACCGTAACTCATTCTCCGCATAATGTATAAAATTGATCGAGGGCTTGTAGTCATACAAAAACTCAAAAGGCTAACACCACATCTTAGAACATTAAGAACATGGAACAACAGAGCATTCCAAATAGAAAACAGCTGAATCGATACCAGGAAAATGAATGTCTTCCCCGGAGCAGTTCGTGATAGGAATGCACTTCCATCGGACATTGTAGAACTAGACACTAAACATTTTCAGCAAAATCCGTTGAGCAGTTTCAAAGGAGATGTGTCTAGAAAAGATGACTTACTAAGTCCCTTCGTCGTGTTGCGGCGGTGACCTTTATATGAATCATTGATTTTGACATCTCTTAAACCTATAAATCTCATTGTGGTGGACTAGCATCTGACTATCCGTTTTCCATATCCTATGGGCTTATTATGGCGTTTCTCAAACTTATAATGCTTATGTTGTTTTATTGTTCAATAGATAATATAAAATATATATAATTTGCTTAAGGCAATCAGAAACCGTCACAATAATCATTGCATATATAAAATATACCTTAGGCCACTTCAAAAATGATAAATATCTATAAACTTACCTTTAGGTGTGTGTCTGGGCAACCTTTGTCCTCGTTTCACTGGGTAACCAATGGACCCAGATTTTCCCTCTTTGATCAGTTACTTTTTAGAACTTATTACCCAAAGCTTGCATATAGTTTTATTTTCATATGTAACCATTTTGATGTGTAAAATGCATTTTTTAGAGCCGAATTAATACGTTTTCCAAAAATTCAAAGCTTAACAAGTCATTTGCCAACAAAATAATTCTATCCGTTTCTCCCGCGTGATGATAAAGAGTAATTCTTATGAAATGTGATGTATTTTTTAAGTGTGATTTGTTTATGAGTGTAAATGTTGTCACCACGGATTGTTGGATGTTTTAGACAGATTTTAAATACTATCTATGAGCTTGTTTTTTATATGATATATGTATATTTGACTTTTATAGAGAGGGTTTGAAAAGAGTATTGTTGTGTATATCTCCAATCAGATATGGGCTAGTGAATATTAAATTGGGTCTTTACATGGAAGATACTAGAATTATATCAAGAACCAGATAACTATAAGATTAAGCCTTGTTAATCAAAACTTATTTACAAAACATGTATGTAACCTTAACAAAATTTTTCTGAAACCAGTAATCAAATAATTAAAAAAGGGTTGTGGTAATCAAATACTCACTCAAACGTGACCTTTGTAAAAACAACCATCTAAAAAATATCCCAGGAATCAGTTAGTCGAGAATCTCATTATTGAATCTGAATTTATAGAGATTCTTCCATTTAAACTGACAAAAACAATTCTTCAATTAAAAGGAGTTAAGATATTGGCTTTGCAGTGTCATTCTTTCTGTAGAATTCGTACAACAAAAAATGGTTCAAAAGAGATTTTAAAATATTAAACTCTGCAAAGAAGTGATTTTATTTATGTTTATAATTCTTCAACTGGTGCAGAACACTGCAGGCAATCATAGTACTATTAGAGAAAGATAAAAAAGATATCAGTAAAAACAATACTGGCGATCTTAAGATTTTAGAATTAATTTATGCCAATAAAATGTCATTAAGAAAAGCATCTTTTTTGCATCATATTAAACTTCAACATTAGAGTGAATCTTCACAGATTATTGTAAGTGTGCCACACGAACATTTCTTACCCCTGTGTAAAACCATTTAAGTTCTTCCCTTTTTTGGCTGGATAAATCTTGGTTGAAAATGGCCAGTATCAGAAAAAAAAGTTTGTTGATATTAGTATCAGCATAAGGTCCCATTTTGTGGGATGTGATGTCAGGTTTCTTATTAACCAACTTTCTGTTGATCAAAACTGGCCTTTATGACTTTGACAGATTATTTTTTTTTAAATAACCAATACCCGAGTTGTTAGCCATACATATTTTTCAAAACCAAAAACCATTTATTTCTAATTATGTTATATTAATGATGTGATATATTGTATGTATCATATTTTTATGAGAAATATAGTGGCCTTTAGATATTTATTTTATTGTTAATTATGACTAACTTTGTTATTGATAACAAGATATTTGATTTTTCACACATTAGAAACAGCATTTTGATAATCTTTCTTCTGTTTAAGAATCTCATGGTATTTTTGTGCATTTTTTTTCTATGACCTAAAACTTCAATCGGTGAAATTTTGTGAAGGAAGTAGAAAATTGAAATATTGTTATATGCAAATTGAAAAAATAAAATAAAATTAAATTTCTCCTTTTTTTTTAGTGCAAAAATAAAATATAGCAAGGTATTTTTTTTGTCGAACAAACTACTATTAAGTGCTTTTCTTTTATAGATAGCTAGTCTTTATGTTTATATGATTATTGTGAATATTATTTCTGTTGCTTGGCAACTTAATATATTAAAGTTATATATAGAAAGAATTTGCACCTTTTTGTGTATTATTTATATGTATATTATATATATAAATTTTGGCAGATATCATTTCTAAATATGCAAAGTTTTTTGTATTGTAGTTTTGATTTTTAAACGTTTTGTATAAAAAACTAAGCAAGTTGTTTTATATTGCATATTATGTGCCATTTTAAAAACAATAAGTTTACGGTTTCATAAATGTGAACCAAAATTATATTTAGTTACATGACTTATTTTTTCCATTCTTTGCTGTTAACAAATAAGTTTCCATAAATTTGTCCTCAATTTCTTATGCGGAATTTGTATCAAAATTATTTTCTTACGGTTGATATATAGTAAGTATAACATTGTTTGAAATCCACAACTATATGCACATTACAATAGGTTAAAATGTTAGTGGTTAGATAAATTTGCCTACTTTCAAATGATATCTTGCTAAAGTATTTTGCATATCATTCAATAATGCTTGTTTGTATGAAATATGTTGATAATAAATGAAGTAATCCATTGATATCATTATTCTTAAAAACAAATTATTATAAACAATAAAAATCCACAATTAAAGACAGCCAGCAGTCCTAAATGTTGTTTAAGTGATTTATTCGATATAGATCAATTTTACTTATGACACTTTGTGTACGGGACGGCATAGGGCAATAAACATTTCTTCCAGCCATATATCTGACTCCTGAATATTCAGACCCTTCCCATGTATCTGTACAAAACAAGTGACTTCTGATTGTTGTGATGTTTGAATAAAAGTAAGAACAAAATTAAAAGTACCGAGCTGGGATGATCAATCTCAAATATCGTAGAAGAAAAGACAAAACAAGGCAAAGACATACCAGAGAAATTGAAATTAGTTACATATCAGATTAATCTGTTAGATTTGAAACAAGCATGTTGATTTTAATATTTTTTTTCTTTTGAAACAACATTTCCTCTGATCTGAATTTAAAGTGAGAATTCACAAATTAAAGATTATTCCAAAATGTATAGGGTACAAATAAGTTTGTCTGGATTTACCAGATAAACCATTATTCTTGACACCAAAACTATATTATATTGCTGCATCAGTTTTTGTCTCACATGTTTGACTAAGTGGCGAAAGGCAAGACATAGGTTTTACTTTCCAGCAGCGAGGCACAAACTTTTTTGCAAGACTTATTAGGGAAATTAAAAACTTGTGAAGTATAATACTGAGGCATCTAATATGTGGTAAACAGTAAAACCTGCATTAGTGACCACCTCCATATAAGGACTTCCTGTCCATAAAGACTATTTTCAGTCCCCCCAACAATTTTTTTCAATATATTTGACCTCTATATAGTGACCACCTGTCAAACGTGACTAGTGTGACCATCAGAAACAGTCCCTCGAGGTGCCAAAAACTTATATAAGGACCTTAAATAAGTGCAATTAATTATTAATTGGCTTGGATCAGCTGTCAGATCAAAGCTAATTAGGAAGTGTAACCTTTCTTTATTTTTAGCTCACCTGGACTGAAGGTCCATGTGAGCTTTTATCATCACTTGGCGTCCGTCGTCGTCGTCGTCGTCTGTCGTTGTCTGTAAACAATTTTTCAAACGTTAACTTGTCCAACACCATAAGTCCAATTGCAACCAAACTTGGTACAGTTGTTAAGTGGCATTATGTGTACAAAACTATCGTTCGGATTTTGATTCGTAAAAAAACATGGCAGCCATGGCTAAAAATAGAACATAGGGGTCAAATTAAAGTTTTTTGCAAATAACTCAAAAACGGTAACAAATATCAAAATTCTGGCAGGGATAAAAGTGATCAGCACCTCAAGATCTACCTGCCCAGAAATTTTCAAAAAGATCCAACAACAGATGTAGGAGTTATGGCCCTTTTTCTTGATTTTTTCAAAATGTTGCACTTATTTAGCCCTATATCTTAAAAACTATACAGGATATTTCAAAAATTCAAATTGCCTATGATTGAACACATCAAGATCTATATTTCATGTAATTAGGTCAAAGCTGTAGGATCATTCCTTTTAGGAGTTATTGCCCTTTAAACGTCAAAATTTACAATTTTTCATTACTTTTCCCCTGAATTTCAAAGATTAACTTGTCTGACACCATAAGACCAACTGCATTTAAGCTTGGCACACTTGTATAATAGCTCCTAGTTCTTTCAGGGTGAACACTTATATATATGCTTGTAAAAACTAAAAAAACATCTGTCCATTTCTCAATTGAGTTACTTGTTTGTTTAGGTTTTTCTTTAGTGGTTAGAACCCCATCGATCATTACCACTGTTTTTTCTTCCTTAAGGGATGGGTGGTTTGGATCTATAAGGTTTCCTAAATCCGCGTATTCCCCATTGGTGATTTTAGTTTTCATTGTTTGTGATACGTTCAATCCTAGCTGAGCATGAATGCTTTGTACCTGCTCAATTTGAGGGACAGTTAAATTGTTTGGATTTATAGTATTATTTGTTTGGTTATTGTGTGCCTGAGGATTCCCTTGAGCAATTGTGTTTGGAGGTTGTAATGTTGCATTTGAGGAACCACTTATACCTTGTTGGTGGTCAGGCTGGATTTCAGTATTGACCCGAGGGGGCAATAATCATGTAGCATCTGAATCTCGTGTGGGTACTGCAACGGATGAACGACCTTTTTTGCTGCTACTGGGTTGTGGTTGATCCTCTGGCTCTGGTGGCGAAGCATAGACACTTTTACTTCCCCACTTACTTCGTCTAGTTGACATGGTCTTGGGTCTTCCGATCATTTGAAAATATAAACAGTCTGATATCTAGTGGTATTCAATTATCTCCCCTGCGGAAAAAAGCTAATGTGTTTTTAAATTTTTAACGATGACAACGACGATGGCGACGGCATGTAAACAATCTTCAACTATCATTTATTGCGCATGGACCTGACTATTATCATATACGTTGGACATGTCATGTTATTAAAGAATCTTTTCTGACTGTTGCGTAAACAGTTGTTTATAAGGTCAACAAAAGTGCGTATTTTAACAAATCGAGTGAAACTTGCTGGACGTTGGAAAAAATTAAAATGTCAACTCAACCTTAAAAAAATCACACGAGGCGTAATACCTGCAGTACATTCTCGAAATTTGTGGGAATGTTAGGTTATTACCTTTTCTTACGACAGATATTAGTTTGGAAATTATATTTTACTGTTATCACTTAACGATCCATTTGAATTCAATGTGTAACTATGAAATACTTTCAAGGGACACAACCAAGTTCTATCTTTCATTAATAATAAACATGATAAAAGGGGGGCATTCCTATTTTTAAAACGGATGACTGAAGATTGAATTGGATATTTAATCCAATACAATGCAAATTCACATGTTGTTGATCCCAATTTACGGAAACCGGTCAAAAAGGTAAACATGTTCTATGATGTAATCAAATTCAACAGGTAAATTGTGTACTTTTAAAGAGAAGGTTGCCAAGACGGACAAGAAAAATAGGTCTTTTTCTTAATTTTATTTTGGCTTAACCTCTTGCAGTACATGTCTGAAAATTTGCAGATGGGAAGATATACATTTAAACAAATAGTGTGATTTTTTTCATTTTTTTATATAAAAGTTAAAGTTATGCGATCCATTTCAGTTTGCACCGTATGCATTTCATAAATATCCACATAATAACATGCATAAAAATGCAATCTGTTACTTTTAAAAACTCTTTTTAATTAAAAAAAGTTTATTTTATCGGCATAACCTATAGCTAAAATTGGAAGAAATTTTGCACTAAAAAGAACTTTTGATTCACTTGACAACCAGGATAAACATTCGAATTGACTTTCCTATCTTTTCCGATGAAGAGCTCACATTCTATTGTTTAAATACCACCGGTTTTCGGACTGTAAAGAACACTAAATGGTGTCAGTATTTTAACTATAAAAGATAGTTTATATTTAGGTAAAATTATGTGGCTGACTGGCAGCACAAATCAACTCTTAATCATGCAACTTATGCTTGATTTAGTCAAAAGACAAAGCTGACAGAAGGCATTGATTAGTTAACAGAGAAATTAATATTTCTAAAGTTTGATGTTTTTCGTTACATTTTATATTTCACCCATGAAAGTTAATGTCATGTTGCAAATAATTTTTAAGTGACCACGTGGCTTTTATATGCTCTACTGTTCTGGACAAACTACAACTCGACATGATAATTATAAACAAAGCCATAGATGCACGTAAATTAAAATAGATACAGTAATGCATTTGCTTTCATCTTGTAATAAATCGGCTGTAAGTATGCATATTTTTAGGCAGAGCCTTAAAGCGTCATAAAGCTATCTGATTTTCGCGTTTTTTTTTTCGTCTAGACAGTGTAAATCGGTCAGTCAATATTGCTATCAGAGGATCTATTACAGAAAATTATTCGTGTATTGTATTTTAAATGTTATACGGATTGTCTAAAATAAGAGTTACATATTTATACCCCAACATAAATGCGATATATATAAATGTGCACTACATATCGTGTATCAATACTCGTTGATGTTTACTTAAGCATTTTTGACCTTTGACCTTTGATCAAGTGGGCGGAGCTTAATTACAGATTTCTTAACAAATGTGTAAGTGTGCGGAGGAAACAAACAAAACTGATGTGCTATGTTTCAAGTTTATGAAACACAGATCGTTCTTTATTTTTAGTGCTTAGATTTAGCTCTGCCTTTAAACGCTTTAGCGCTTTGATTTGAAAATTGTATGCGTCACATGTGAAGTGCAGTTTACCAGGCAGGTTTCAGCGCGAAAAGAGAGTGAAATTTTGCGCCCCAATTCCTTATATATGAAAGGGGGAGATAACTCACCAAGGGAGATAATTTAGAAATTTCAAAGTACTTGCAGCACTGACAGGGGACAATAATAGTGTTTCATGATAAATCCATCTATTCACAAATGGAATAGATGTGATTAATTACTGGAAAAGTTTGTAGGATTTTTTTGGTAATTGTCAGAAAACAGGGGAAATAATTTCAAACATTCTAAAAACAGGGGGTAATTCCGGAACGATGACGGCTATAGTTTCCGGATTAATTAATCAGGTTAATCAGCAAACTACAGACATAATTGCATATGTGGTAATGAAATGTTCAAAGTGCACAACCATATAAGCATTTGTTGTTTAGGCTGCAATCCGGCTAACAAAAAACGCTTCGTTATTTTAGTAGTATAGATTGATAGATTTAAATGACCAAATGGTCTTGTCACATTGAAAATAGGGTGAGCTGTTGTTACAATAGAACGACCCTGGTCATATCAAATGGAGAGTAATACTTGACGTCATAATCCAAAGAGGACCGGTTTCCGAAACGTTAATTTAACCTTGGGCGACCATTAAGCAAAATGAAGAATAAAGTTATAACAAAATTATCGAACTTCAATATCAATATACAATAGATAACAAACAAGAAAAACATACCTACAAAATTGAAAATCGCAATGGTCCTGATTTGTTACAGGCATTTAAAATGAAATGGTGGGTCAAACCAGGTTGTATGGCGCACTAAACCTCCCTCTTCCATTGCGATCATAAGATCCGATAGTAACACAGAACACTTCACGGTTGTAAAGAAATAATAGGGATAATAAGATGATGATATCAGTACAACAATCAGCCAAACACTTATCAAAACAATCACTAACCATTACGTTTAACATAATTTTGAATTTTTCCACCAGTGGCTCATGACGAAGGAAGATTTTTTCCAGACGTACGAGGCGTATTTTCCTGGTATCTGGTCGAACAGTCGGTCACGGAGACAGTGGTGTGGTTCGAATATAGTTTTAGCTAAGCTCTTTAAAGTTATAAAAGGCGTACCAATACCGATTGTAATTTACCATTTTAGACGAAAATGTTAATTAGTCTTTGTAAAGCAGCTACGGTATATAATCTGAACCAATAATGTGACAGTTAAATTGCAGTGTTCTATAATTGTTGTGTAAATATACATAATTATGTAATATACCTATTTCAATTACTTTTTCCAGCATACGAGAGCAGTATATTACCCAAGGTTACTTTCTCCTCTGTTACGAAAAATGCCAAATTAGAAAAATCCAGAAGTTCTGTCAAGTTTATAGACTGTGCAGTTGTGGGCAATATGTTGGTCTTTACCGATTACATCAACAATGTATTAGCTTGTTTTCGGATTATGAGGAGAATGGAATAAAGGATCCGTCGGGAATATGCTACGATACTAAAACAAAAACATTGATTGTTTCCAATGAGAAGGGTTCTTTCGTTCGGTTTGCCTTATAAATTAATAAACCAAGTCAGACAGGCCGAGCAATATGGAGACAGACACAGCAATATGGCCATTGCAAACTTGGGTATTGGCATCGTAGAAATCCATTCTAGTATTGTGCAGAGTTTTACTTGACTATGTATAATAGTTTTTGAAAATCGCTCATCACAGGGCATACGACGCCATTCGCCGTTCGGTGTATTTGATTTTACGTAACTAAAGGAGCATATTCTTAACTGTATTCATCACAATAACTAAATACTTGTAATAGAAAAAAAAATCCTTATTTTGTTTGATGATTTGAAATGAATTATGATAAGTTCAAAGTAGGGATATAGATTTTAGACCTGTTTCTTTCAACAGCAGAGAGATTAAAAGTTTTGTTTTAACATTCTATTCTATTTTATTCTCTGTTATAATGTAATCATTGTAATGATGCTGCCCTTTGAGGGACCATAATTGGAAAATAAATTATGTCTTATATGTCTTATGTCTATTGCTGAAATAAAACTTTATTTGAAAGACCATCAAATAGGCCTAGGCAATATACTTTATATTTTTTATTATAAAAGTATCGGTGTTACATACTAGTTTTTCCCCCTACTCATCTCCCCCCCCCCCCGGAAGAATCAGTATATACTGAGATTTCCCCCCGGAAATATCAGTATATACTGATTCTCCCCCCCTAAAAATCGGGTAGGAAAAATGAGTCTATACTAGATTTTCCCCTTTTTGCAAACCAATACTGAGGTTTCCCCCTTCATATATGGGCTCTGTGTAGTCTTACTTGTGATATGTTATTTTTCATCACTATGTCAATGTTACACTTCTAATTATGCACTTATGACGGTTAAATGTAATGCATATACAGTTTTACTTGATCTATTTGTAAAAAAATTGGGGTTTTAAGTTCAAATTGTCCTGATTATGTTTTATAATTATCCAAGACAAAGGCTAGTCTCAATTTGTTTTTTGCTTCATAGTGTGCTCTTCATTTGATGGCTTACTTTAGGCAATACAGCCATCTAGTATGTTATAAGGTATTACATGTAAAGGTATTGAAATAGATTAGATTTCAGAAATTAATCAGAACTTGCAACTATAATGAAAACCTGCAGCAGTTGTTTGTTGGTTTTTTTCATTGTCTTTTTTTTGTGATATAGATACACTTTCCTAATTTTCGAAATGCTACAACAGATTCTTCTAATTTTAACCAAATAAAATTTTATTCAATACATTTCTATGAGAGACCGTGAAAATAGTCTTGCTGCATTGAACTAATCCCTAGAAGATCAACATGTAAGAAAAGCACAACTATTCATTAGAGTTAAGATTTAGAAAAAAAATATATTCAAATCGTGAAATGTAAGCGCAGTTTTTGGGCATTAATAAAAATACAACATAACTCTTTGGTTTTAAGCGCAAATAATTCTAAGTCGGCTCGTTAAACGGGACATAGATAAGGAACAGACCTGAAAGCGCATTCTACTACCATAAGAGACTCCTACCTTAAGCTGCACACTAAATATCGAAAGCCTACAAATAGCAGTTACTGCTTTACATAAACTGGGACAGACGCACAGACGGTTGGACGCAAGGGCATTTCTATGTCTCCGGTCTAGAAACTAGAGTATTCGTTTTGCACTTAGCGTGCACACAGACAATATGGGTTTCCCCATATTATTTTTTTTTTATTAATAATGAAAAAGAATACACCCATAAATTAAAATTCATTAGTAGTTATCTTTAAAATATTGAAAATCTCGCATTTTACATTCACAGTCATTAATATTGCAACGGTTTTGAATAGGGGAAAGATCAGAATGACGGAAATTGAGTATGTCTTCACACATACCAGATTTTCCCCTGGGGGAAAGCCCAGTATATACTAATTTTTCCCCGGGGGAAAATCGAGTATATACTAGATCTTCCGGGGGGAAAGTTCAGTATATACTCATTTTTCCGGGGGGAAAGTTCAGTATATACTAATTTTTCCGGGGGAAAATTCTAGTATGGGGGAAAAACTAGTATGTAACACCGGTTACACTGGCAGCAGTCTCGACAATTTATGAATAAGTTAATACAAATTATTTTTTCACAACATAGTAGAATATTGTGACATATTCTGAGCAACACAAGTAACACACTGTTTCTATTCTTTTACTTGATCTATTTGTAAAAAAATTGGGGTTTTAAGTTCAAATTGTCCTGATTATGTTTTATAATTATCCAAGACAAAGGCTAGTCTCAATTTGTTTTTTGCTTCATAGTGTGCTCTTCATTTGATGGCTTACTTTAGGCAATACAGCCAACTAGTATGTTATAAGGTATTACATGTAAAGGTATTGAAATAGATTAGAACTTGCAACTATAATGAACACCTGCAGCAGTTGTTGATTTTTTCATTGTCTTTTTTTGTGATATAGATACACTTTCCTAATTTTCGAAATGCTACAACAGATACTTCTAATTTTAGATTTATTTTGTCATTATGAAAACTTTATTCATTTTTAACACTAATTATAAATTTAACAAAACTCAACAAAAAGCCGCGACATTATTTCTGAAATTAGCACTAACTAGTTTACAACGTGAACTTTTGATAAAGAATTCGAAAAAAAACGAAGTCTGAGATTAGTCCTTTGTATGTTCATAACTTGTGTTTTTCTTTATTTTTATACCGTATAAGTGGGTTTTTTTCGCGGGTGGAAAACTTCGCGATTTTGTTGAAAAAGGGGATGATTTTATTTACGCGTAATATATATTCCGCGGTTTAGAATATATTATAACACTTTATAGGCAATTAATATTTCGCGAGTTTTAATTTTCGCGTCCCGTTGTTGGTTGCGAATAAAGCGAAAATTAAATCACCGCGAAAATAACCACTTATACGGTAGTATATTGTTGTAAATATTATATATATGAAAAACCGCATTGCAAACTAATCATTGTAAATGTTTTAATAATATGTGACAGTTTAAGAAATGAGTTGGGTAAAGCCTCTCCCAATTTTTTTTAATGTGTAGACTGTTAAATCTTTTATATCACAATTTAAGACCTCTGCAATAAAATTGCAAAAAAAATGTGAATACACCATGGGTTCCATGCGCATGTGTCTAAAGCAACTAAATCACTTGGCGTCCAACGTAGTCGTCTGTTAACAATTTAAAAAAATCCCCTCTGAAACTACCGAACAGAATCTAATGAAACTTAGTATTATTGATCTTTAGGGTGCTCTGCACAAAGTTGTGTTTCGAATTTTGATCCGTCAAATAATATGGCTGCCGTTGCTAAAAATAGACCATGGGGTCAGACTACTGTTGTTGGCATGTAAATCAAAAAAATATAAGAGATAGAGAAAATCTTATGCAACCTTCATTCTTTTAAAAATCTCCCTTGGATCGAAGCTGTCAGATAACCCCTTACATGGTTTATTGCCCTTCAAAAGTAAAAAAAAATCGTTTTTGTCATGTTTTGGCCTATAGAATGAAAACTATTGCATATAGAAAAAAGCTGTTGATTGCTTTAACCTTCAGTTCATTGGGCGCTACAAAAGTCTTCATTTGGTCGAAGCTGTCAGATGACTCCTTTTAGGGGTTTTGACCCTTTCAGGCTTTCAAGCACCTTTTTGCAAAAATAAGGGCCTTTTTAGGACTAGATTTCAAAAAGTAAGGGCTTTTTAAGGAATTTGTTTTTAGGGATATTTGGCAAAAATAAGGGATAATTTATATTTCATCGCAAAATTAACGGTACTCACCACTTTCCGACCCTTTAAATACAATGATATGTAACGTTAACCAGTCAGAAGACCATTATAAAAGATGATCATCAGCATGAACTAATGATGAATGCTGTGGATCACCATCAAATAGACTCCTGAATGGCAAAATACTCATTCTGAAAGTATACTAAAGCTTGATATAATAATTATAATATCATACATGCTTTAAATAATGTTTTTTTTTTTATTTTTCAAATTTTGGATTTTAAAGAAAATAAGGATTTTCACCAAAAAAAAAGTAGGGCTTTTGTTGGATTTTGACACTTCTAATAGGAATTTTAGGACTATTTTGAAAAAAAAATAATGAAAATTAAGAAAATAAGGACCCACTTGGAAGCCTGTCCTTTTTTAAAGAGGCTGTCCATGTAGAAATCAGGCAAAAGCCTACAAAAGCTGGCACATGAAAAATTTTATCCCAGCAAATTTATTGTTTTTATGTATTGTCTGACTCATATGTAAAACAAAAATCACCAGGAGTCGTTTGAGAGCAACATGGATGACTTGTGATTCAGCCTTGGAGTTCATGAACAAAGCAACCAAATTTTGCAAATATGCAAGAGTTATCTCCCTTTTTCTGCATATTTTCAATGCATTCTATATAAATTATATCTAAGTTGCCACTTCAATAAACCAAAAATCTGCATTTGTTTTGGGGAATGGATGTTAACCTGATGTGAAATCAACGAGAATTTTTGAAAAACAAAATTTGTCATGTGCCAGCTATTGCCTGGGTTTTGCTTGGACAGCCTCTTAAGGTCTAAAACGACGTTTTGGAATAAAAACTGTTGCAGATAGGGAAAACCTGTTGCTTGCTTAAACATTCAGCTGATTTGCCTCCACAAAAGTCTCCATTGGGTTAAAAGTGGCAAATGATCCCTTATTGGAGTTAAGGGTCTTTGAAGGTCAAACATAGTGTTTTTCAAGTTTTTGTCGTAGAAAATGAAAAATATTGCAGATAGATAAAAACGGTTGTTTGCTTAAACCTTCAGCTTATTAAGCTTTACAAAAGTTTCCATTGGATAAAGGATGTCAGATGACCATTTATAGGGTTATGGTCCTTTAAAGGTAAACTAATATAGAGTTTTGTTTGTCCTATAGAATGAGAACTTGCAGATAGAGAAAAGCTGTTGCTTAAACCTTCAGCTCATTAAGCTTTACAGACGTCTCCCATGGGTCAATGTTGTCAGATGACCAGTAATAGGGGTAACAGATCATAGAAGAGACCCTGATACCTTTAGGACCAGAGAGCTATTCAGGCTCCTGGGAGCCTCTTGTTTCACATGTAAAACAAATATCTATGAATATTTGCTATGAATTTGTGTAATAAACTAGAATTGTCGATATAAATATGTGCTGTTATTGGAGAAGATTTTTTTATAGTATAATACATTACATACATGTATGTACATGAAGCTTTTCAATGAATTGTATATATGGGTTTTGGAATAAAATTTTGTACATGTTTAATTGTTTGAAGGGTGCTTCCAACACAAATGATAAGCATTTTCTGTATAAAACGCTCATCATAGTCCAGAGGCCATCTAACATATACTTGTAACTCAAAGTCAAAATAAAAAAACGAAAAGAAAAGAAAGAAATAACACAGATTAAAAATAAAAAAATCAACCCTAAAATCATCCAAATTTTTCACCTTCGGGGATTAACAATTAAGTTTAAACATATTTAAAGTTATTGCAAATAAAAGCATATGAGATCGGATATAAATAAAAATCTTACTGATGTAGTCCTCAAAAAATTTCTTTGAGTGGACGAGTTGCTGTTTACGCCTTTACATAAATGCAATGTTCACATGTACATGAAAAGAATGATGAAATGAACATAATTGATAAGAAGAAGTATCATATGGGCCATACGGGGGTAAGCTGGTCCATCCAGACACAGGAGCATTTCTTAAAGACCACAGGAAAAGGGGGAGATGGGTAGGGAAAAATATCCCATGTGGTGCAATACTTTGAGGTCAACACAGAGATCTTTGACCAGCATGCAGTGTGACACTCTCGATAAACGTTTGCTCACTAAAACGCGGCAAGGCTTTATAGACCTGAAAACCCCAAGGCCTTCAAACGAGGGCCACCTTATTAAGCTACCTATGGGTTAAGCACTAAACACGCGGCCAGGCTTTATAGACCTGAAAACCCCTGCAAACGAGGGGTACCCTATTAAGCTACCTATGGGTTTAGCACTAAACTAATGTCAGAATCTCAAGAACCTTAGTCGCCCCTTACGACAAGGTAGGCTCTGCTGGAGGCCTTTTCGCAACTTGAGCCTTGCACCCGACTATCCAAAATACATTTTAAGTTTAGAAACAGAAATACACCGAGGATGCATAGTGATAAAGTAGTATACAGCAAAAGTGATAACAAATCATAAATATGTACATATGTGAAAAGGCTAAAACCCCAAAGATTTAGATGCCAGAATCACAATAGCATTCAAACAATCCATTAGAAAACCTGTAACAAAATTATCGAACCGGGATGAAAGATCCAGGAAGAAGAAAACACAAATAAAAGCAATCCCTTACAGGTGATATGATAACAACATCAAGTTATTCTTATTCAAGCAAGATCAACTTTGCCAGACTATACGCACAAAAAAACCCAAAACGAGTAAAAAGTCGAATTTCAATATAAGAACAACAAACGAAAAACCCAACAACATGACAGAACAAGGCAAACAAAATGAATAAAATAATATTAAAAAAGAGGAGAAAGCTAAACCACAAAGGTTTAGTCTTTATTAATTTTGCGACGTTCAATCAAACCTTATATATGACCCTACAAACAGTTATAGGCGACAAGTTTAAATTGTGCGTTTGACGCTTGTCTATTAAATGCGAAATGTATGCCTACTTAACTCAAACTAGCGTAAAATCTTCCATGTCAAGAGTATTGTAATGTTACGATTAATCAATTTTGAATTAATCTGAAGGTTTGAAGGACTTCGTCTCACCAACACAACTATTGTGTTGGTCTCTGAGTGGGTTATCCTCGGGATGTGTGTGTGTGTGTGTGTGTGTGTGAGTGTTACGGTTTAGTGCCCTTTTCGACACACCTGGGCCATAAAGGGCAGTAAGGAAACCGGAGTACCTTTGGGGAACCATCGACCTTTGGCAGGTAACTGGCGAAGTCCCGGTTTATGTTATTTACAAGCGGGACTCGAACGACACCTGAGAGGTGATCAGATAGTGATCAATAGTGTGATATTTAATCCAGCACCTAAGACCACACTGCCAGCTTGGGTCCTGGTTCTCGTTAAGGGACCTACATGTACAGGGGCAGAGCATTGAACCATCCAGGTAATATGTCACGTATGTTGTAAATGCGTCTGTCGCGGGTTTCGTGTTAAACTAGAAAAACTGTGAGCAGCAGCTCACAAATAAATACCCCCGCCCCCAAAAAATTAATCAGATCAAATTTTAAAATTAATGGTGCACATCTACATTATGATTGTGTGAAAGTTTCATGAAAATCCATCAAGGGGTTTAGGGAAGTTGCGGATAAGAGATGGGTAACCTTTGTTTTCAAATGGCCAAGTCCATGTTTTGCTATGGGAAACCCCAAAAAATCATTCTGATCAAATTTTAAAATAGGAGGTGCACATCTACATTATGTTAAAAAGATTGTGTGAAAAATCAAGGGGTTTCGGAGGATCCCGAGTTGCGGATAAGAGATTTATAGGTTCTTACATAAGTTCTTGGAAAAGACCGGCTGATCTTTCACGAGTGATAGAATTTTTCAGTCTTTTTGCGAGTGGAGCACAGCCGAACGAGTCAAAAGACCCAAAAAATTCTATCACGAGTGAAAGATCATTGCCGGTTTTCCAAGAACGCGTGTAAGTACCTATTTCTTCCGTAAGAAATTAATTTTTAAATTCTGAAACCTTAGGTTACTTCATTCTAAAAACCGAAAGTTTGAAATAGCATTGCATTTCATTGGTCGACATAATCGATCAATATGAGTACCGGCGGTTATTATTGGTCAATTGACCAGTGTGAGATCGCTGCACGTGCTCGCATCTCAACCTGGTCATCTTACACTGAAAAGAGTCATTTACGGAAGAAGGGTACCTCCATGAAGTCGAATGGCTAAGTCCATGTTTTGCCATGGGAAAAGCCAAAATTAATTCGATCAAATTTTAAAATAGTAGGTGCACCTACATTATTTCACAAAGATTGTGTAAAGGTTTCATGAAAATCCATCAAGGGGTTAAGGACGAGTTGCGGATAAGAGATGGGTAACCCTATGTAGTCGAATGGTTAAGTCCATGTTTTGCCACGGAAAACCCCAAAAAACATTCTGATCAAATTCTAAAATAGTAGGTGCACATCTACATTATGTAACAAAGAATGTGTGAAAGGTTCATGAAAATCCATCATGGGGTTTAGGAGGAGTTGCGGATAAGAAATGGGTACCCCCTTGTAGTGGAATGGCTAAGTCCATGTTTCGCTATGGGAAACCCCAAATATCATTCTGATCAAATTTTAAAATAATAGGTGCACATCTACATTATGTGACAAAGATTATGTGAAAGTTTCAAGAAATTCAATCAAGAGGTTTAGGAGGAGATGCGGATTAGAGATGGGTACCCTTATGCGTCACGGAAGGACGGACACACGGACGGACAGACACCCCTATCACTATATCCCCTTTTTCAAGCGGGGGGTATAAACAAACTTATTTGCACATGAGGGAATCTATTTTCGATAAAAATGATCGTAAACAATTTCTTTAAAGCGGTCGAGTATTGCATTATGATCGTCAATTAACTGATTTTCCTCTGTGTTTTTAGATAGAAAATAATGAGATGTGGAATAAGTGTACGCGACACAAAACCACAATGGACAACCGCCAGCAGCCTTCAACGAGGCCATTTAGCACTGCTCGCGGTTCTGCAATTGGCCCATGGTCTAAATAAAATGCACATAATTCAAATCCAGTCCTGAAATAGTCACAGATAGACGCACTTCTTAAAAAATTAACAGAAAACATCAAAAAGACAAGAACAAACGAAAGCGACACTATTTAGCCAAAAGTTGTTCAACTCAAAAATAAAAAGAACGGTTTAAATTTGTACTACTCAAAAATAAAAAGGACGGTTTAAAGGGCGGGCGCCTTGCCCGTTTATGGACTCTATTGATAAGTCCCTGTAAATCCTTTAATAGGATTTCAACCATTTAGAAATGTAACCTTTTACAGTAACATACAAAAACTTCATGTGTCCAATAACCTTTGAAAATCCTACAGAGCAGAGTGACGTCAATTTTTCGAAACAACGTGAGTAATAGCATGCACGACAACAAACAAGAATTAATCATGCGATTCTCACACCGGGAGACAAGATCTCCCGACTTTTTGGTCCATTTCCCGTTCTCCCGACTTTTTGTGAAATCTCAAGACATGACATAATTTTAATTGTTCAGTAAGTTTTGTTCATCTTTCGTGAACACCCGAAGGCGAGGCTTACCTCCAAGTATCACTATGTTCATGAGACTGCTTGATTCGAGACGCACGGAAGACGCAGTTGAATGTTGTTAGTTATTTGTGTGTGTTATTTTGTTCTTTAGAGACAATATGATGGAACTTAAATCTTAGATAAAAACAGCTGTGAAAAGAAACTACTTATACTTCAGAACTACATGTAATTAAAACTACACGGGCTTACGAGGCATGTTTAAGCATTTCAGTTTGCCTTAACTTCACAAGAATGAATTTTAGTCCAAAAGTGCAACTAATGCTTATGAATTTCACTTTTATTAGTAGGTCAAACCCGAGGTCAAAAATTTAAAGAATATCCAAATTAAACTTGATGGGCTGGGAATTTGCCATCTACAATGTACACAATCTATGGCTGATCCCTTTCCGAAGCCTCCATCAAGAGGGACACAGAAATTAAGTAAAGTTCAGCATATTATAATTTTTATTCACAAAAATACTAGGCAATATAGCAATCAATTCAAAATATGAAAATGTGTATCCGACATCTGATAAATTATATATTTCACTAACGCTAGAAACCTAAACAACCACAACACAAATTGATACTAACGCTCATGAAAATTTGAAATTGAGAGTATGTTTTATAATGTTCATGTTAAAAAAAACTAACTATTCTATAACTGTTTGGTTTGTAAACATTCAAAAGTCGTTCCATCGCCTGGTAACGGAGATGGCAACCATGGGAACAAAAGAACTGCATACCAATGTTTCCCACCAATTTCTTGCAACGTTTTCCATATAGTTGTTCTGTATTTAGTAATCCCCTTTTTGAGTTCATATTTCGTTTGTCCGTTTATGATTTGAACTATTTGTATAGCCAATAACCATGTAAACAAAACTGTTATTAAAAGTCCCACGAATGTTAACATGGATATTGTGGTGGTGTACAGGTCTTCTCCGAAGAATAGAAACCCCACGTGTGGAACTATAAAAGAAAGGCCCTTCAAAACACTCATTTCGCCTTTAATATCTAAAACAAATGATAAATTGAAAACATTTGCATATATCCCAGCAATCACCATGTAAACTACCATGGCAACATAGTATCTGTGGTTATGGTAACCGATACACCCAGCTGCAAAGAAGCAGTGATGATCCCGCTTTAGAACACAAACGTCACAAAGGGGGCAGTGGTGCGATCGCTCTGGCAAATTCTTTACACATTTAGCGCAATATTTCCACCCTTTAGGCGCATCTCCGGCCGGTGATACAATATTTCGACCCGTAATGTCAACTGTTACCAGTTTATACATGTTTCCATAGATATTCACAGCAAACCAAAACAGGAAGAATAAATGAATGTTAGGAATTTGTGTTTCTCCCCTTTCCACATAATACGGTAGTATATAAAATCCTTCGTAAAATATTAGAAAGACTCCCCCGAATAAAAATACGTAGAAAAATATTGTCTCTGTAGACCTCTTTGTGTGGAGTTTAATGAATTTATCGGCTAAGCTAGGCATGCTGCCGGTTTGTTTTTGTTTATTTACAATGGCGGTGTGTAAGATAAAATCAACATACGGTAGAAGACACGTTCAGTTTCCGAACAATAGAATAATTGTTGAACAGAAGTAACTTTTTCAATTTAAAAGCAATAAATTAGTATCATTAGTAATTTCTAAAAAGGTGATGGTAATATTAAGTTAGCTTGTTCCGTTTTACGCCTGTAAGTCCGTCCATTTGGTATTAGAATTTGTTGTTTTAGGGATGAAGTAGTCCTTTTGACTAAATAGATGTACACCATATAACGTTAGCTGCGTATAGGCTGAGAAAATCAATTATTGTCTCAGGTATAGGGAATACACATTTTCTTACGTTTAACCACGGGGGAGGGATAAATGAACAGTTTAATCTTCATTGTTCTTGTTTTTTTCCTTTTTTTTGTTCTTGTTGTTGTTTTTTGGGGGAGGGGACGGGGATATTGGTTTTTGACCTCGCAGTTAACTTTCTAGTTGAAACGTATTAACCTATATATATCAAGCCTAGGAAAACCCCTCCAAGGTAAAAAAGAAACTTTTTAAGAAAGAAAACGACTCTACAAAAGTGATATCCTTTCAAATTCTCCGACCAGTTATGCTCCAGTCGTGTGGCTCCCGCAGGGTTAAAAACGACCTGCGACCTGAGGGCTTTTTAAGGGCGACTTCCGACCTACACTTCATAAAATCGACCTATGCCAAAAAACGACCTGCGACCTCGGCCAAAATATGCCTTTTAAAAGCGACCTTGCGACTTCAGGCCCCTTTTAAAAGCGACCTTGCGACCTGAGGGGGGTACCCTGTGGGAGCCCCAGTCGTGACACACATGATACGAGCCTAATATGATGGAATGTTACCCCTTTAATTAAAAAAACCCATTCATTGCATTACATATATAAAATTGAGAATTTTCCTGCTACTCACATTATAGTTCCAATTTGGTCAAAGCAAAAATTAAAGTATATCTAATATTGGGCAATTATTTATGTCCAAGTAGTGTTTAAGTTTTTGCTAACAAATAACTTTGTTTTCATGATTGTGGATGGCGAGACAGGAGTATTACTTTCTGGCGGCGACGGCCTAAATTTTGTCTATAAAACATCTGAAATATTTAATTGGTAGATAAAAGGTAAACAAAACAATAGTTTTATAGAAGGTAAAACCACATTTAAAAGGTAAAATCCAAATAAGAAAATCACAAGAAAAGGTAAAAATTAATAAAAAAATAAAAGATGACAAACTTTTCAGACTGCAAGACCTTCCTCAGGGGCTAAAAGAACAAGAACGATGTGGACACATCAACTGAGTTATACTTCGGTAGCTGTATTTAATTGGTACATGTGTACAGACTCTCTAAGATATGGTACCGGTATGCGCAAATGTCATTATGTCATATGTGACCTTTACCCAACTTTTATAGTTCAATGATTCTGTGAACTTTTCCTTTTTAAGGGATTGAAGAAAAAGTAAAACCAAAAAGGTATCACATCCTGGCATCTGATATTTGATGTTCAAACTTTCCATTATAGTTTACGGAAATGTCATCATGCTATGCCCAGTGTCCCCATTTCATGGTTCAAAGACTCTTTAAATAAACTTTGGTAGTTTTGGGGAAGTAAAATTTTTGTAAGATTTTTGTAGAAAATGAATTACCTGAAAAGTATAGTCTCCTTTTTGAGCTTTGTATCCATAGGACTGCATTAACTAACATTTTTTTACTTATAATTTATTATTTTAGCATATGGTTTCTTTATATCCAGGCTCTCATTTGAACATACAGATAGCATCTGTTTTTGTCATGTATTCCATTACTGTAAACTAATTGTTATTATTCATATATAAGATAAGATATATTTATTTCCAAATTAGGTCCCCAGTAGGGCATTGACATACAACATTTATGATTCAATATATATGACAAATAAACAAACAAACTAGAACAATATTACATTCAAGTACATTGTACATGATATTTTAAGTTTAAAGTTAAAGTAATGCACACATGAAGATGTAACCATTGACTATGACCAATGCGATCTAGAGATATGGAAAATGCCATCATTATGTAATATATTCTATATTATATACCTACTAATATACATGTATGACAGTGTTTTAGCATTTCTAAGATAGAAGTTTAAAAGAATTACCTATTTGCAACGGTCACCAAGGGACGTTGCTCAAGGTCTATGGACATGAATATTTCAAGATCTCATAGACCTCCTCGTGACCGATGCAAAAAGGTAAAAAGTAGTAGATACATGTACGGTTATAGTGAATCGTGTGTTGTTAATCTGCGACAGTCACCAAGGGACGATGCTGAAGGTCTATGGACATGAAGAACTTCAAGATCTCATAGACCTCCTCGTGGCTGTTGCAGAAAAACAAGACTGATATTTGGCAAAATAAATAACTGTCTATGGATAGATATTGAAATAGGAATATTCTATAGATAAAAATTTAAAAAAAGAATTTACATGGCTTTTATAAATTTGATAATTTATTTACTGTATTTTTGATATATAACTGCTAAGTGCAGACAGCACTGACTTTTCTTCTGTGTTCATTAGCCATATCAGTTTGTCCTTATTTTCTAGATTGATGAATGACATTCATCCTCCACATCTCCAGATTCACACTTAGTACATGTTCTGTCATTTAAGAGGGTACCCTGATAACGACCAGTCTCAATTCGTAAGTAATGAGATGATATTCTAAATCGTGTTAGTCGACTCCTTTGCTCAAATTTTTTTATAATGGTGAGATATTTTTCTTTTCCAAAGTTTGTTTTAAATTTAATGTATGTTCTAAGCTTGTCCTCCGTGTGTTTAAGATGGTCTTGATGCCATAAGTTTGTGAAATATGACTTCAGTTCTTTTCGAATTTTCAGTTTAAAAGTACTTATCTTATTATGATATAATGCTAAATTTTGAATATTTGGAATTTTTTCCAATATATAATGGACACTGCCATACCAAGATGGTTTATTTAACTGAAAGAGGTCTTTTGATGTTATGTAAGCATCCTGTAAAAGTGGAAATTTTTCCAAATGTTCCAAGCGATACCAGTAGTTCACTATGGCTTTCACGATATCATGATATATTTGGAATCTTCCTAGCTCTGATAAGACCCCAAAATTAGTAGCTTTTTTGTGAAGTCCTAATATTCGTTTACAGAATTTAATGTGTAATTGTTCACATTTTAGATTTGAATATATTTTTTCGAATGGAGGGTGTCCATTTCTAAATTTGGCTGTGAATGTATTAAAAGCACCCCATATCTCTGATCCATACAAAATAATTGGTTTAACTGTATGATCGAATACATGCAAACTTGTATTTATATCTGGATTCATGGATATGAAGTCTTTTTGCAATTTATAGTGAGCTTTTATTGATTTCTTGTATAACTCATTTTGAGCAAAGGAGAACGATCCTGATGCACTGAAGTGTAGACCAAGATATTTATAATTATGAACACATTCTACACACTGACTATCATAGGAAAATTTCTCAGTTATGTGTCTGCCTGCTTTGTTGAAAATAAGAACTCTTGTTTTATTAGGATTTACAGTAAGACACCAGTCACTACAATATTTTTGTAATTTATCTAATCTATCTTGCAATCCATTAGCAGTTGTTGATAAAAGAACTAAGTCATCTGCATAAAGTAAACAATGAACAGGCTTATCGTTAAGAATAACAGGGTTAACAATATTCTCAAGGTATTTAGGAAGATCATTTATAAAAAGCTTGAATAGGTTAGGGCTAAGATTATCTCCCTGTTTAACTCCCAGTTTGACTGGGAAAAATTTGGTGACATTTGACTGAATTTTGACACAAGAGTTACTTAGTTCATACATACTTTTAACAACATTATAAAATAGCGTACCTACTCCAGCAGACAATAATTTTATCTTGATTCCAGTGTGGACTACAGTGTCGAACGCTTTTTGAAAGTCAACAAAGCAGGCATACACCCTTCCTTCCTTATTATTACAGTATTTATCAAATATACTCTTAATAATAAACATGTGATCACAGGTTCTTGCTTTTTTTGTAAACCCTAGTTGACAATCATTTATTACATTATTTTTTGATAAAAAATTATCTAATCTATCATTAAGTATACTATTAAACACCTTTCCTATGGCACTGGTTACAGTGATACCTCTGTAATTATTGGGATCTGTTATATCATTTGATTTGTGTATGGTTGTAATAATTCCATCTGCCCAAGATTTTGGGTATAATCCAGAAGAAAGACATAAATTAAAAAGTCTTTTTAGACTAGGTAGTAAAATAGAATGACCATGTTTTAACATGTTGTTTGATATACTGTCCAAGCCAGGACTTTTGTTAAGTTTTAATTTATTGAGTGCTTTTGATACTTCAGTATCTTTTATGGTTACACATAGTTCATTAAAACATGTGGTTTTTTCCAAGTCCACAAGCTTTTGTTGTAGTTGTTCTAATCGAGTTTTGAACTGATCTTTCACAACATTTAAATTTTGGAAATGTGAAAGCCATGTTGATGCATCAATTGCTGAACATTTTTCATCAGTTATTTTCGTCTCTCTGAGTTCATTTAATAAATTCCAATATTGCTTCGGGTTATCAGAATGCAGATTTTCTAACTGATGCATTAAATTATGTTTGTATTGCCGATGTGTTTGTTTTTTTGCTTTATTATACTCTCTGTTTAGTTTGTAAAAAATGGTTTCGTACAACTGTATCTCTAGGATATTTTGAAAATATTTTACCATAGTTTATTAGATTAGTTTTAAGTTTTTTTAAATCCGAGTTAAACCATTTTTTATGATTTTTCTTCTTACTAGTAGAGAAAATCGGATAAGAAAGTCTCCTTTACGTAATGTATCACTTAAGGTACATAAACACTACATAAGGCATGCTTTCTTTTGTCTTCCTAACGTAACAAAATGCTATAATCAAATTTGAATTGTCGTTCTTTGCATGGTTTTCTTGATAAGTTAAGTAACATACGTTAGACTTACATTACGAGGAGCAGAAAGTTAGAAATACCCTCCCTTGTTTGTAAGCTTATATTAGTTTTATCGATAATAAAATGAAATAAATTGATAAATTTATCCATGCTATACTGAAGTTCATTAAAGGTTATACGCAAAATGTATTTTTGCACTATTTTTATAAAACTGTAATCAACATTTGCAAATCAATTAGATTCGTATACCATATATGAGAAATACTTATTATTTATTAATTCATCTTCTCATAATCGGAAATATGCGCGTCGCTGCAGACCTAATACTAGGTATAATCACGACGTTTAAACTACCCAGTCATTATTCAAAAGAAACCCAAATACTCCCTTGTCAGTCGTATACTACCTCTGAAATCTATTCAACTGGATAAAATTCTGAGGTAATCGACCTGCATGACTAGAAGAAATATCAATTGCCTCATGTTTGTATTTTGACGTTTCATTGCCAAAGCCATTTAAAACCCTTGACCGTGGTCCCACATTTTTTCATTAAAATATGTTACGGTCAGCGGTTTACATGTCAACGAAACATCAAAAAACAAACATTCAATTCTTAAATTAATGTTCGGTATTTTTAATCTTTTGGTAGAGTGCCACCGATGAATCTTGTATAGACGACTAGCAAAAGTTGATCTAGAACTTTGTTGTGTTTTTTTATTTCTAACATCCGTGACGGTAAGCACCACTGGTGGAGTTTTAATTCCTTGGGGTTAGCCCGCTCCGGAATCAACACTTTTGTGTTGAAGAATAAATACCAAAGCTTTAAAATCATCCGCTTAAATTTAAAAAAAAATGCCAAAACTCTAAGAGTCTTCCTTCCCCAGACATAATATTTTGGTCTTTGTCATAATTTGGTTCCCTGTTCAACATTTTTGGTTTAATTGTTCTATGCTGAGCTCTTCATATTCATCATATGTATAATGTTTGGCATTTGCAATCTTTTGGTAGAGCGCCTCTGATAAATCTTGAATAGACGAAACGCGCGTCAGGCGTAACAAAATCAATTGTCTGGAACTTTGTTGTCATTTATCGTTCGAACTCACGCCGGAACGAAAACTAAACTCTGGCGCTTTTGAAAGGTAAGACGTGCAACACATCCGTTGCTTTGCGAACAGTCAGTAACTTTGCATTTTTTTTTATTGGTTTATAAAAGCAAAACTTTGTAAGTATCAAATTGCAGTAATCTTCTCTCGATTGAGCGCCTATCACTTTTCGTGTAAGCATTTGGTTTGTATCCTTCAAGTAGTTTTTTTCTACTACTCGTTATAGATGCAAGTATTTAACTTAGCTGGCAAACCACGGCTATTCAAATAGACCGAACAAACCAGTTTTTGTACATTGCATAACAATTTTTAATATTTGAATAACAATAGAAAAGTGAAAATTAGCTACTTGACCATTTAAACTGATCATTTAATTGTCGAATCGAATCGCCGCAGCCGTGGTACGATAAACCATTCTTATCGGTCTTCAAGCTATTAATTTAAATAACCATTGTACATGTATAGAACTTGTTTCGCCAGATTGTGTGTTACTGATTTCAATTGGAAGTAACATAAAAAGGGGGGCCTTTTTGTTAACCCACGCAAGCGATAGATTCTATGATAATCAATTGATTTTTGCTAAAAAAAGAGAGTGTTTTGCAAAATTGTAGATAAGCAAATCATGGACGTAACTTCGAATAATTTACTAGATGATTTCTAAGTACTTACAACTCCAATTTCTAAGTTCTAAATTTCACCGTTTGCACGGGTAAAAAACTAAACAATTTATAAGTGAATTCTAAAAATACATTATAATTTTATAAAAATGGCAAAACTTACTATTATCAAGAAAATCGAAAAAAACTAAGTGAGGGAAACGGGGACACAAGGCCAGTCGGGGAGGAGAGTTTTGACTTGCAAGTTCAATTTTGCACGGAAAAAGGAGTGATGGCATATACTGGCGTTTTAACCTCCTATGGATATCCTATTCTTCACGATACCTGCATCAAGGTTATTTAACGCGCGAGGAACGTGGAATTTTTCCTAATATGGTGCCCTACTATGGTTTGCGGTTAGGTTATCCACATTATAGCAAAGCAACCCGAGCCGATGTCACGTTTCTTGAGCGCTCTTTAGTGGACTGTTACCGACAAGCTTAGCGCTGCTGTGGGTCTATTCGCCACACGGAAACCGCAGGGGTAAATAAAAGAAAAAATGAATGATAAACACTAAAAATATTAACAAAGGAAGAAGACTTTTGAACCTAATTAGTTTCTATATATCGGAACATAAATGTATATACTGGTATTATAGATCAAATTTGTCGATTCTATTTCGAATTCCTTCAATGATATTGATTTAGATATTTTGTTGTTTACAAGATGAGTTACATGTATGTTTTTTTCTGATGTTAAAATATCACCAGGTGCTGTTAGCAACCAGGCTTATATCGGACTAGGATTGTAAGAGCAAAACAGGCATTTTTACGCATTACAGCTTTAAAAAGTCTAATCAATGTCTTTGCCTTTTTTGTCTTTTGTTCTTGGATATATGAGATTGATCATCCCAGTTCGATAATTTTGTTGTTACCTTTATATTCCATATATCAAGTCACAATTCTTTACAAACATCAAAACCAAAATTTGACAACAGTACCGGTACTGGCATGCATAACAACAGGATTACAGGAAGTTACTATGCAAAGAATTATGTCACCAAAGTATCATGTAAAATCCTAAGCACCTTCTTAAATGAGAGGAAAATGATGAGAAATTGAATATTTCAAAAGTGTAGCAACGGGAAGGGAAAACATGTTCCGATTGTGGCCTCGTTCATCTGCCTTTTGTCGACTGACGAAGTACAGCTTTGATTCTCTCCGAGTGTTGTGTAGATGCGGGTTGGCCCGGCAGACAAGACAAACTCTGGTCAGTAGCCAATCGATCATTTCACAACTCGACCCATGTTTTAACACGAATTTAGTTTGTATTCAACACATAAGGTTACCCCAGAACCTGAGCTGACACAGTCACAAAGATTTTCAACTGCAATGATTTAAAATACGGTAATATCCGAAGACCTTCAGTTGACTGTACAAACACAGGAGTACATTCACTAGCATTGAAACACAATTTTATCTTTTATATGGTGTCTCCCTTTTGAAAGGCATCTTGAAAGGTTTTTCAATCAATTTAACATTTATCATGTTTCATAGATTTCAGTCCTGTCACGACTTGAATTCGCGTTTAAGATTGCTAGTCCTTTGCCCTTTGCTTGTATAATTATTTTTGTGTTTTATGCAGGCGGATTTAAAACCGGCGTGCCGGGCGCGCGCCCTCCCGTTTGACAGCCAAGATTGGTTAAGAACTGTATGAAACAAGAGGTCCCAGAATATTTTTTTTAACTTGGGAGGGCGCCTCCCATATGAAAATTTCTGGATCCGCCACAGATGCGGTCTGTTTCTTTGTCCTATTCTCGTAAGTGTTTATTATAGTTTTGTTTTTGCCTTTTCGGTATTATAACATGTGGATTCCCCATTGGTAACTCTACTTCATAAACTGTTCATAGACATGATTAAGATGTTCAAGTCTCTGATTGTTTTCCATTGCGGATTTTGTTATAATTGCGGCTTATATGTGTCTTCATGAACAACATAAACCTCTGTATTAAAGAGCTCATGAGAGTTGTTTGTTGTCTAATGTTATTTTATTCCAGGGCCACACGCACATTCAAAACATCAAATATTCGCACCCCACTGCAAATAAGTACATTTTACATTGTAATTTGTAACTAGTAAAAACATAGATTCCGGAACCGAGCAAACTTCTTTTTTTTTGGAAAGATTATTACATTTCTAACTTTCTGCTCCTCGTAATGTAAGTCTAACGTATGTCACTTAACATATCAAGAAAACCATGCAAAGAACGACAACTCAAATTTGATTATAGCATTTTGTTACGTTAGGAAGACAAAAGAAAGCATGCCTTATGTAGTGTTTATGTACCTTAAGTGATACATTACGTAAAGGATACTTTCTTATCCGATTTTCTCTAGTATAACGGTTTGTTTTTGTCTTTTTTAATGACTGACATGCTGCTGTATATATTATGTCACCTAGTTCTTTGCATGCTTCATTAATTGTAGATTGAGAGTTTTGTGTTTGTTTGTTGTTGAATTGATGAAGACGGTTTTGTATATCATCTGTTCCCAGTGCCTTCATAAAATTAATTGATGAATCATCATCCCAGATAAACCTTGGAGGCAAGGGATGTGTTAATGTTGTTGCCTTTTTGGCTATACTTTCTTCTTTAAATGTAGCTAGTAATTCCCACTCTAGTTTACAATGAGTATCTGATAAAGTAGGTATAAAATCTAACACTTTAAAGTATAATATTTGGTCCAGGATACCCTCTGACATAACAACATAGTCAACAGTACTAGATCCATTTGGCGTATGACAAGTATAGTTGCCAAACATATCCCCCAGAACTCGACCATTTAATATTCTCAGCTGCTTACTTATGTACAATTCAATTAACTCCTTCCCTCTAGCATCTTTATAGATTATAACATGTCATTTTTCATATCAGACCTATTATCAGCCCCAGGTCATGATATCAGCCCGAGAGCCACAGGCTCGAGGGATGATAATGACCGTGGGCTGATTTTGGTCTGATATGAAAAATGACATGTTATGATCTGTTTATCATATACTTCAATATCAGTGTGAAATATATGTGGTATTTTTAAATGGCATTTGGATACAGCATCTGATTAAAATTTGTATTTTATCAATGTAAACAAATAACAAACAAAACAAATGTATGTACTGGTATCTCGTAATATCGTGGTGTGTGCTGCGTAGAAACGGTGACGTCACAGTTGAAAATATTTGGTTGGAATGAACGTAAACACCGGAGAAATGAAACCCACGGAGGAGCGGGAAGGGGGTATAATTCACACAAAAATTGTACTCTTTTAGATGCATCTGTTTCGTCTGCCATCAGTTGTTGTATAACTTAAATCGACTACCGCCAAGTCTGTAATACAATTCCGATTTTGGCGTTTGATAATAAAGCGGAAGTAGTTGATAATAACCTGAACCAGTTGATAATGAAAGTGATTATCACACGGTAAAGGTGTTTTGGGAAAAAAATAAAATTCTTTATAAAAATTACTCTATTATCATTTTGTTAAATTTAAGCATTATTATGTCTAAGTATATGATAAAAAGTTTTATCATAGCTTTTTCTGGGAAGAATGTTATTGTCAATAATGTAATCCTTATTAATAGGAATAAACTGGTTATCATCATCAGATATAGTCAAGCTCATTTGAGACTCTTGCGTTAAAATCACCACAAAGTAATATTTTACCTACATTTTGGTATTTAATAATATCTTGTTCGATGCATTCTAGAATATCATGGTCCAGTTGTTGGGTATATGTTGAGCAACTAGGTGGAAAATAAACCAAGCAAACAAATAAGTCTTGTTCTAAACCAAAAAAAGTTTTTTGCAATTTAATCCACTGATAATCAGGGTTAGTATTATTCATTATCTTAATATATGGTTTAATATATGGTTTAAATAGTATACCTAGCCCCCCAAAATATCTATTATTATGCTTGGACTGTTTCCTATTAACTCCATGGTACTGGAAAGACCCAATATTATTTACAATTGCATTTGGTCCAATATGTGTCTCTGCTAAAAATACCAGATCATATTTTTCAATATTTTGAATGAAGTGAGGGTCTTGGGTTTTATTATTATATTTTGAAATCATGCCCCCAACATTCCAGAAACACATTTTTAAGGATGAGTGATTTGTAATTTTTGGCATTTCTTTTCCAAAAGATTATGTAAACAAAAAAAAATTTAAAAAAATATTTCTATAATGAAAAAAGGTAAAAATTCAATATCAGTGTTTGTGTACACAATAAAAAAATCTTTCCTTCTCTGGGAATTTTTACAGATTATCAAAATTGTGTCTAAGATTATAACCTAAACTCTTAAGACTATAATAACAAAGCTATTATTACTGATTTTACAATATATATATCCTTTTCTATCATAGGATGTATTAATAATTGTGCTGTTCACGTCCTCGTCCTCGGCCCATCTGCCTTTGTGTGGATCTGCTCCTGTTTCTTGGTGGAGGTAATGGGATATGCAATGCAGTAAACACAGCTCTTTTGATGTTGCTGGCTAGAATGGAAATTCCTTTGTCATTTAGATGCACTTTATCTTGGTTCAATAACTTCTCATTTGGATTACCATTTATTAGCATATTGGTGTGTTATAATCATTGTAAATGACGCTGCCCCTTGGGGGACCTTAATTGGAAAATAAATAATGTCTAACGTCTAATGTCTGTATGGTTTATGCGATTGTTACAATGCCAAAGCCTTTATTCCATTTTAGTGAGTAAAAGACTCTGCTTTTTGAAAGCCGCGTGTTATGGAACATGAATTACTTAAAAAGTTTATCTAGATACATACGGATTTTTATGTTTTCTGTCACCATGTCGTGTGTGATCTTGACCATATTTTAAACCAAAAAACTTTGATTTTTTTTTTTGATGAGATTTTTAGTTACATTTACATGTAATTGGCCTGTTCTCAGTGAATATTTTATTAAAAACCATATACTTCGTCCACTTATTCTTCTTGGCGGTTTAATGTCATTTTGTCACCTGTCAGATGAACCTGAACCTATTTTTTTTTATCTCAATAACTTTAATCAGTTCTATGGCAGTTCTATCAGATAGGCAAGACATGCTTGTTGATGATGATGGGTATTTATAGTCGTGACTAGGGGAAAGCCCCTCTGTGTCGACTATTTAACAGTAAGACTGTTAAAGACTCGCTATGTGCCATGGGTCGTCCAGCCCATGACACACCACCGCCAGTGTTAGCTGCTCCATAGTATCCTTTGTTATCGCTGGAGCAGGGCCCGTCTTCCACCACGGGGAGGTGCTGGTCGGAATTCTGGAAGACAAGACATGCTTCTATTGGCCTTGCTTTATATACTGTACGTATTTGAGCTAATAACTTTTTTCGTGCACTCTTCTGTAATGTTTTCTTAACTTGAGTATACAAACATGTACTTGAGCAACATGATTTAATTATTGCAAAAAAATCAAAATAGGGATATGAATGTACAATGTAGAATGCGTATAAAGCAGTGTTGCCGATAACAAGACATTTTTTTATTATTTTTTCATTGTCTAATATTTACACAATACTACTGACTAAATAATTCTAAACGCCAATTGTAACATCAAGTGTTCGTTTTGTATATTGGAGTCATATAAACGGAATGCATTATCCATTTGTTCAATCTGTTACCGATGCACACTTAGTACCCATTACTAGACGTGGCAGTATTGTGTAATGTCTACTCCAGTCATGACAAACCTTGCCCGACATTCACCACAGTGACTTTTTCTGAAAAAAAAATTAACTAGATGTAAGTCGATAAGTTATAAATAAACTGAGAATAAGTCTACTGAGAATTCCAACTGTATGCTTTTTTTAAATAACATTTTGAAACGCATATCTCCCATGAATTATATCCCAGAACGATGAAAATTATTTGATGCATATATCCATAAGCACTGACAAATTTCTGTGATGTGTCAGGTATATTCATTCCATGTTTTAATGTATCCCCACCGCAACACAAATCTGCAATGTGGTAGAAATCCATGCATTTGTGTCTTAGTGTATTTGTGCATTTGTCCCACTTTTATTTCTATATTCGATATTTGGTTCGCCGTTTTATACACGTCGGGTAGGCATCTCATATGGTGGGATGCGTTTTCAGCTCTGTCGCTTATAAATGCTCTACTTGTTTATCGAGTTGCTTAGATTTTTTTCGACGAGAGGGCAGTGAAATTATGTTCTTGTTCATTTGGATATTGTTGGCTTCGTGGTTTTGTCCTTAGCTGCATGTGATCAGCTTAAAGCTGCTTTATAGGTACTAGTATGAAAAGGCGTTGTTATACTTACTGACATTTAGCTGTTGGAAACAATGGACATGTAGTAACTTTACAAGGGTCGTGCCAACACTTGACCCACGGGGTTTGTGCTGTACAAGGGCCAACTCCTACATCTGCTACCGTTGTGTAGTGTGGAGCTTAAAAGATAGAGGAAAGATGAATAAAATAAAATAAAAAATAAAAAAACCCTGACATTTTTAAGATGTGGCAAAATGGATTATTAGGATCCAAAATTACGACATGATAGCTCCATGCAGACAATAAAATTTAATTCCGTTTCGCTTGGTGTGTGCTTCTTCTCAGAGGTGCTGAAACGATAACATATTGACAAATTCAATGCTGTAGGTATTTCAATTAAGATCAAGTAGAGATGGGTTTTTTTCTTGTTTGGTGGTTCTTATATACAGTATGCTGCTCCACTAAGTGGTCACATGTAGTTTGTTTATTCAAACTTTTATATAATGGGCCATCCAAAAAAATATCATTCTTAAACTTTTCATCTCTTTCGAATAACGTACTCATTTAGTTTTGTGTCGACTGTCTGAACGTAGGTAAACTTGGGTGCTTGAAAATACAGTACTGTTCCATGCCTTTCGCAAACTTTCAAAAACGTTCGGCTATTAAAATGGATTATGATAAACGTAAATTTTATAAAGTATTCAGTTTATAAAGTTTGCATGCATTTAACATGTTTAACGAAGTAACATAAATTATATCACTTACCTGACGTTTGTGGGTGCAAAAGATCTGTGACCGGCAGATGAGGTTCGAATACGTTATGTTGATGATCTTTAAGTACAGGTGGGAAATGAAAGTCTGAAATTTTGTGATCATTGGAACTTGATACGTATGGTAAATCTGCAAGTTGGTGATCGTATGCAGGTGCCAAATGCTGAACAGCACCAGCACGATTGAATATTCCGCTGGCATCATTTAGAATTTGTTGATTCGTATGTTGGAACGAACTTTGTCTTATAGGCTCAAGCGAAATGTCGTACTTTCGTCGTTTGTTCGGTTTTCTGGTTTTTGATTGCCTATGTAAACTCGATGGTATACCGAATAACGTAGGGTTGTCAGCCAAAGTGCGCGTCTGTATATGGTCAAAAGACAACGACGAGGATGGAACATGGAGGGATGGTGGCACATGACGTGGTTGATAACGAGGTTCTGGCCCGGATGTAAGTCTAGAAACCTGCATTTGAAAATTTTCGGGAATTTCTGGTATTTTACAAACTGTTCCCCCACAAGGCGTTAAACAGCAACGTAGCCCTAAAAATGAAATTAATTCAAATGATATTGATATTCTCTGTGACACTATATACTTGAAAATTAAATGAATAATTTTAGGCCATGATTTTTTTTGAATTAAGCAAAGTCATAGGAATATTTGAATTTGCGAACGACACATGATGAAGATGTTTTATTAGTAAATACTTAGCTTATTCATGATGTAAATGTAGCCCGAGGGTTACTCTCTATTTACCAATATACGGGATGTGCATTTTTATAGGTCCATTTTCACAATTTTTTACATAGATTTTAAGCAGTACCCAAAGATCTGGTACCCATTTTTGTTGATGTCTTACATAGGCATGAGAGTCAAAACAGAAAAGGTGCCATAGAATTGGGTCTTTGTGTTTTTGGGAAACTTAAAGAAGTTAAGATGTCATTTTTAAAAGTATAAAAGAGACTTGTAATTTATTTTATAAGGCTCTAATAAATGAAAAAAACCTTAATTGATCTGTATTGCATTACATATAGATATGGGTAATTGTTTTTTGCTAATCACATAGATTTGGGTTTGTTTTTGACGATTTTCTGACGGATTCGGGTACCAATTTCAATCTACAAAATGCACACGCCCGTCATATAACACCAGAGTAACCCCACAGGATGTAGTTACAGTTATTTTCGTGGGTATCAATTTTCTTGGTTTCTCCCTAAAAAAGCATACATTACATTTTTTTCTTATTTCGTCAGTTTTGCCCATGTAGCTATATGTAATCTACGGTAAAAAGAATCCTTCGTTTGATCCTGAATTTCATGGTTACTGACACCCATTAAACTAACGAAACCACAGTCAAACAGTATTGCGATACATGCACGATATCGATCTCCAGTGGCAGAAAATGTACATTGCTTCAACCTGATGAGCTGTAACTGGATAGCGGTTTAGGTACGGACTTTTTAAAATATCGTTTACTCTATTACATCTATGTCAAATTTGACTATAACAATTTTATTTGGTTAATTGTCGTTTTATGATACGTTTAAGGAAATAAATAAAAATAAAAGTACATAAAAAGAAAACAACATGATATTTATCCATCATTACGTAAAAAACGGTAAATAAGACACTAAAAGCCCAATCACATTCAAATACTAGTATAGTTTTCATTGTATATTATACCTGGACTGCATTCTTGATGAGGTCCACACGTTTTCAAACAGGGTCCATGTTCTCCAGGTAAAGGTTTTGGACATTCTAAATTAAAGACGATAATAATTTACATTAAGTAGAGTTAACGATAATACAGAAATCAAAGGAATATAATGAAGTGATAAGAAATAGCTATCAAAGTCGGGCTCAAATGTTTCCTTTGTATAGGTACAAACATAATTCATTAATACAATTTTTTTTCTTTATTATTTAAAAAATACTATACAGAAGTTTGTGAGATGCGTTGGCATGATTAGGAAACATCAAATATAAATAAATATCAACACAAAACAAGTCAGTTATAGTTTGGACTTTTCGGTAGCAGGTTAAAAAAATTTATCAAGGAGTCAGACAAGGATATCAAGTAACAAATCTTCTTTATAAAAACTTAATCAATTAATTATTTATTTCTATTGAACTTGCAAACTTTCAAGTAAGCTTTAAGATATACAAATGCACACAATCACAAAATTTTTGACAGTTATTAGCTATATAAGCATGTTCTTTTATTTTAAAAGTCATTTTTGATTTAATGCGAAAATATGGTAATTTAATATACATACTTGTACAAACATAGCAAATCTCCAAAAGAAATAACACGAACACAAATTGTCTTCTCATTTTATGCAAAAAGGTTCTAAAGGACACGACGAGATCATTATTATGCTAAGCATAAGCAGGCTAATTATACTAACTTAATGACATCCATGTGGCTTGTTAAATGACCTAATAAATTACAATGGTATAATATTATTTAGTATTTTTCAAAGAGAAAGTCTTAAGCCCTTAAATATGTCGATATGAAAGCAATACAATATCTGAATATTCTTTTACGCAAAAGATTAAGAGGGCAAAATATTCAATATTGAATTTTTGATCAATGATATATTCCATATACAAATTAAGTAGGGCAAAAGTTAAAAAAAAATGCTAATCTTTAAGCAGTCCTTGTAAATATAATAAAAAAAAAACACTTTTTAACGGTCTTCTTGACATCTTTTTGATATAGAGAAAGAAAATATTACAAGGCAACTATAAATATCTTTACTAGTACGTTAACAAAATGTCACTCGAACAGCCATAAGAATGGACACTTGTGCGTCCCATCTGTCAAACCGATAAAGCGGAAATCAACAGGTACTCCTCAATAAATCACATATATATTACACTCCATGAACTACTTATCCAAAACATAACAGAAACATAGACATTTATTTTTCGTTATAGATAAACATTTGCATTTGTTAATACAAATATGCTTAAATAATATATGTTAATAAGTAGCAGAGCTCTGAATAAGTAGTATACCTGTATGTTATGCCTGAATATTTAAATAAAGCTCCAAGGTCATACCTACATATGTTTCATAATAAGTGACCTGGACAAGCACTGGCCTTATGAAGTATTTTTTAAAGGAGCAACCATCTTATTATTGTTCTTTTTTTTGTGAGGGGGGGGGGGCTGTAGTGAAATTTGAAATAAAAAGATAGTAGGACATCGCTTTTACTTGAAAAAGGGCAGGGTGGTGTTTTTTTCTGGAAAATGATAGTACATGTACATTGTAAAATAAAAATCCTGGCTCACATTTTTCCGAAAATAAAAACTTAGACAGGATAATAAATCTTCATAGACATAGCCCCCTTCCGAAAAGAAGTCAAATGGATGCTCCCTTTTTCAAGAACTTTTAAAGATAGTTCTTATGTCGGATACAAAAATAATTGAAGTTTTCTAAAGTAGTAGGTATAGTTTCAGTGGTATCTTACGGCTAAGGTCGGTAACTCTCAAAGAACAGATGGATTTTTAGATTGACACAAACATCTGCATGAGAAGAAAATGCTGAAACCATAACATGTTCAATGAAAATTTTAAAATTCGTAGACATGCTTGATGTTCTTTTTTTTTGTAGAAAATCCTTGATTCCACACAAGTGCTTCTAAGACTTTTAATTTGCAGTCTATTTTATTTCATTAAAATATATAGTTCTATCAATGTTTTGAAAAAAGCTTAAAGGAATGATTTATTTTTAGGCTAGTAGATCTATAAACCTTTAATACCCCTCACACCCCAACGAGAAACAATTAAAAGGAAGAAAAAAGAAATTAGAATAAGCCAAGTATGCGAAAAGTACAGGTATATTTATTCCCACGACATGTTTATGTGAATGACTGGAAGTACTAGCCTACTTTAAAACTAAAAGAATGAAAATACAACACAGGCAAGAAAAAAAATCAGACATTTTCATAGATTTTGTCTTTTTTCCTGCTGGAGATCATGTACTAATAAGTACACAGAGAGCGGTTTTTACGTGTCTGGTTAAGCCTTTTACACTATCGGAGGTCAAGCATAAACTAGTTATAGTTTGAGTATTATGTATATATCTGGTCAATGCAAAATGACACCTATATGAGATAACATTCAGATTATGGTACAATAAATATCGGTGAAAACCATAAACTAAATTAGTCAATTCGTCACATATTTGTCGAACTACTGTCGTTTGTCTTAATAAACTCCATGTCAGACAAAACGAGTTTTTTGTTGCAATCCATTTGACACGAATAAGCACACAAATGAAAGTAGTTTCTTGTGACCTTTTAGTATTGATAAAAAACAAACAAACAAACATTGCAATGAAAGCAATATTATCCTAGATGTACCACCAAAATATTGTGACGATAGTATTTTGTATCTGACTTTGAGGCTCCCTTAACTCGAATGATTCAAGCCCGATCCGTCTTCGCATACTTCGGCGGGAATGTAGCGACTGTAAGGAGAGAAATATAACGACTGTATTATTCGGGTTAAGGCTCCCTTATCCCGACCGGAACCTTCATGCGGTTGGTAATGGTTCCTGTCTCCGGTGCTGGGGTAACCAACTCTGGCGGTGGTGTGTCATGAGCTGGACGACTCAGTCACGGCGAGTCTTATCAGTCGCCACAGAGACTTCTAGACTATAGTCCTGTCTATAATAAACTTCCTATTAGTTGATGTCAAACTTTTTTTTGCCAAAGGCGCTTTTGGTCTAGAGATTTATTTTTTATAATTTATAAAGACACAATAAATACGAAATAAAATGGTGCGGGTACTTGTGAATGGTGCGGGTACTTGTGAATGGTGCGGGTACTTGTGCATGGTGCGGGTACTTGTGAATGGTGCGGGTACTTGTGCATGGTGCGGGTACTTGTGCATGATGCGGTACGTGTGCATGGTGCGGGTACTTGTGCATGGTGCGGGTACTTGTGCATGGTACCCACCCATGGTATCGCATCATGCACACATACCGCATCATGCACACGTACCGCATCATTCACAAGTACCCACACCATGCACAAGTACCCGCACCATGCACAAGTACCCGCATCATGCACACGTACTGCATCATGCACACGTACCGCATCATGCACACATACCGCATCATGCACACGTACCGCATCATGCACACGTACCGCATCATGCACACATACCGCATCATGCACACGTACCGCATCATTCACAAGTACCCGCACCATGTACGTGTGCATGATGCGGGTTCTTGTGCATAGTGCGGGTACTTGTGCATGGTGTGGGTACTTTTGAATGGTGCGAGTAATTGTGAATGGTGCGGGTAATTGTGAATGGTGCGGGTACTTGTGAATGATGCGGTACGTGTGCATGATGCGGTATGTGTGCTTGATGCGGTACGTGTGCATGATGCGGTACGTGTGCATGATGCGGGTACTTGTGCATGGTGCGGGTACTTGTGCATGGTGTGGGTACTTGTGAATGGTGCGGGTAATTGTGAATGGTGCGGGTAATTGTGAATGGTGCGGGTACTTGTGAATGGTGCGGGTACTTGTGCATGATGCGGGTATTTGTGCGTGATGCGGTTCGTGTGCATGGTTCGGGTATTTATGCATAGTGCGGGTACTTGTGCATGGTGCCTTGTTCGATAAAAAAAATCTTGTTTTCACTTAATTGTAGGTTTTGCATAGGATTGTGGCATTCTTGTTACTTATTTCACGTTTAAATAAACTTCGTTGGTCTTTTAAGCATAACAAAAACGTTAAAATCTATGATACAACGTACTAATTAAGGGACTGACCATTTAACTTGAAGGGTGTTTTGTCCTTGCAGATCGCGGAATTTTATTTTTTCATTATTAGCATTATTTTTTTTATATAGGAGAATCCCTTCTTCAAAATATTTTATTTCTTACCCACTGCTGTCGAAATATTTTTGTCATAAAAAAAATCATTTTCAAAATGTCTTTTTAGGTCCTCCTCCCCCTTTCAAGTTAAATGGTCGGTCCATAGGACCATAATTTTTTATTGGAAACTCCTTGTTCCAAGATTTGACCCAACTTTTACACTTAATTTAACGTTTTTGGTTTTATAATCTCATGGTCTATATAATCACTATAGAAGAAGTAGAGGACATTTCGTAAAATTATCAACAGTTTAAAGGGAAAATTCACGAATTTTGACTTATGGTCTTAAATGATAGAATATGTTATCAAAAATATATATCCAAATTTTTTTCAAAAAATTCTTATTTATAACAGAGATATTTGTCATTTTCTGATTTCAAAAGTAACTCAGTGACGTCAGTGAGATGGTCTTGAGTGCATTGTGGGATATGACCGGATATCTGTGTATTACATCTTTATCCGATTAACGCTATACAATCGATATCGATATTATATTTAATAAAACACAGTGGTGACGGCGTGGTCTAATTGGTAAACAAAAGAAAATATTTAATAACGATAAACCGATACGCAATATGAAGATTTCTTTCAAATATATATTATTTTTATCATTATTTGCGAACAAAATTTTTAATTAATGATTTTTTAAACATCAATATTAAATAATTAAATCATGATAGTAATTAAAATTCTGCTACATAATTCTAATCTTTTCCATAAATTACTCTATTTTAATTTACATCGTTAAAATGATTTGAAAATTTTCCCTTTCATATGATATTCACGCTTTTTAAAACAACAAGGTGTCACCTTGCCAGACATCCCAGGTGTTAATTGCAAATTGGTGATTACGTAATTTGCCCCAGGTAAGAATTTTGTATATTCGACGTGAACCTTTTCGCCGGCCTTTTAATCTCATAAGACATTAAACTGATTAACTGATCCTTGAAAGGCTATCAGTTTAACGGATTAATTCAAATCAATTAAGCATGTCTATTAGTCACCTCATAAAGATCAAAGAAGAGACGGTGATCTTCAGCAGGGTATTACCTTTTCTTGGACTATTTCGTCTCCTGACGGGGTTTAATAAGGTTTTTGGTTTTGTAAAAGATTAATCATAATTTCGAGAGAATGAGAAAAATAATTGCTATATAATATACCTTGCACCAATGTCCCTTCTAAATATGTGTAATGTCTGATTACGTGAGTGACGTGTCTGCTAGCAGCTTTAGTTCTGCAGATTTGGTCGAATTGGGTCAGGAGGAGCATCAACTTGAACCAGAATATACGGAGGAAGAAATCCGGTAGATAGAAGAGTTGGAGATAAATCGCTAGACTGAATTTCAAAGCAACCCAATTTGACACTCAATGGTGCAAATGTTCCGATCGCTGTGTGATAATGCCCTTGCTCGCAGAATGCCTATGCTGCCACGAGTTTACATTATTCACCGATATCTTCGACCCTGGTGCAACCACGACTTCAAGATAGTTTGTTAAAACCCACAGTTGTGCTGAAAACTAGTTATATTAGTTTCTTGTGGTACAAACGCCACTGGGAGAGAGCACCAGACGTCCTATAAAATAGGTATATGAATAGACATTTCCTTTTTTTTCAGAGTGATAAGGTATTGCCGAAGATTTCACTGATTGAAAACATTGAGTTTTTCTTGACCCATCAAACAAAAGTTATATATATTCTTAGCCAACAAAAAGTTAACAGTACAAAACAAGGAAGTGTTAATGTAAAGGCAAGGTAACTTTAGATACCACTTTTTAAATACATTATCATTCATTTATTTGATTTTACAATCTTAATTGCAGCCAGAGCAGACTTATGGCATACAGACAGTTTGTATGTTGGGTCAGAATATGTCTACCTTTAAAAAGAAAACATCGTGTTGTGCTGCCAGCTTGTGTTGTGTCTGTCATCAGAAAAGAATGTTCTTCTGCAGATGGACAATACATACGAAGGATTAAGATACAGACTCTGAATAGATTTTCCTTCAATGACTTATACTTTTTTCATAGCTTAGTTAAAATTTGTTTTCCATTCATAACTTATAAAATGTATTAGCATAACCTCATATAAACTCATTTCTTCTTTTATTTGTGTGGTTTTTGTTGCTGATTATAAAGGGGCGACCATTGGATTTTCATGGGAGGGTTATTGTGAAATTAAAAATAAAAAGGCAGGATGTCAAAATTAAATAAAAAGGCATGGTAGGATGTTGTATTTGGCTTAACAATTTATAGTTAAAAAAACATCCAGACTCCTGTGTTCTCGAAAAAAAAGGCAGGACGAAGTAAATATATATATCTAAAGCCCCCTCCCTAAAACAAATCAAATATTCTTACTTTTATACGAAACGCAAGATCTAAATTATTAATTTTGTATTGGCACTTTTATTTTTACTGTACACTTCGCATTCTCAGTTTACTTTGGAACCGATCTGACATTTTAAATATTAGAAACGGGCGCCAGACAAAGTTTAGAGTTTGACATGTAGAACTTTTTTTTTTTGATTGATTTCATTCTAAAGTTGTTGGTGTGGTTGTTTATCTTATGCCCCATATACGAAAGAAGGAGTAGGAGGACATATAGTGTCTGGTTCTGTACGTCCGTCCGTACGTCCTAATGTTTGAAGATCGGGCATTATGTCTTTGCGATATATTATTGTTTGGGCTTCTTATGCAATGAAATACAAGTGATAAAATATTTATACGTTTTATAATCTTACGAACACAAGATTGTGGTATATACTCATACGGCTGTCTACATGAAGGTAACACGAAGCGTTTTCTGCATAGTGTGCTTTTTTGTTTTACTTTTTAAAAGAGAAATGTAAAAAAAACCCTTAAAAAATCACCTGAAGAAGAACAATTTCTCTATTTTTACACAGATAAATATGTCGAAAAATCAAAGGCACGAGTGATAAATTGTAGGTCTTCCGTTGCCTTTTTAATAAATAATTAACAGAAACAAATGATCTCTTTTTCTGTCATAAACCATTACACAACCACCTGTTAATTACCATCCCCGGGAAGTAAGTAATACCTGGGAGTGTCACAAGTTTAAATACGTGAATTACTGTGAATTACTATCTTCATATAGGTAAAAATAATATTATCTTCTATATAATGAACGTTTAAGAAATCCTTTAAAGATAAAAAAAAATACATTTGCACATTTTTAAGGAATGCATAGGGAATGGATAAAAAATGAAGAAAAAGTTGTTGGCTGTTTTAAAATGTATATTTACTAGTTATTAAAAAAAGATTATGAATAAATGAATAAATGCATGTCAGTTATAACTGAAGTGTTAAAACGCTTATACAAAACAAAAAAAAAAGTTTTATTCCGCTTTCGGTTATATTCTTAATTTTACGCACACCCGTTATAATTCTTTTTTTTTTTTTTTAAACAAAACTGATATTTTTGTCTTGTGGATTTGTGGATTTTTATAGCAAAGATTCTAGGTAATAATGTAACATGTAAGAAACGTTCGACTAAAAAAATAATGAAATTATTATTGACGAATATAGATAGATATAAACATTTTTCATGGACAAAAGAACACCCTCTAAAGATATTGCTTCAAAATGGTCTTCCGACACACAAACTTGTATACTTGACATTGCTGATAGTGGATGGCAAATCTAAAGATTGGACCCATTTAAGATGCAAGTCTGTCTTTTTCTTTAGGTCAGGAAAACGGAATGACACTTAACCGTTACTAAACAAACTATCATCATGATCATGCAAGACATTTTTAAATGACGATAGAGTTGACCATTGCGTGTCGTTATCGTTTTGGTACTTTGTGGTTATTGGATATTAGCTGATGGTCACGTGACAATAGGGCCTACTAGCCGTACAAAATGGCCGCACCCATCGTTCTAATTTATCGATACAAAACGCTCTCATACTCGCTTATTAGTGAAGATTGAAGAGTTTAACATGTATATTTATGTTTAGTAAAATGTGATGAAAAACATATGGAAAAATTATTTTTTTGCGAATTTTCCCTTTAAGATGACTGAATATAGAGGAGTTCCGATTGAAATACTTAAAAATATACGTAGTGACCATTTTTGTTTTATTTACCTTCATATAATCATTATAGCGATAGAAATATGTGTCACAGCTGTAAAGTTAATTTGGTAATTTATCAGTCGTGTCCCACTACCAATAAGAAAACTATAACTTTGTTAGGTAATGATATAGTTATGATATAATTCATCATAGAAAAGTCCCCCAACAAATTATAGTATTTACAATTATGGTTATTAAGATTTTTCTCGATTGCTTCCACGTGTCTTGTCTGTTACCCTCTGGGGCTGTGTTTTGAAGAGCAAGAGAACGGCCGCATATATCACTTTTCTACCCTCGCTGAAAACTCGAGTTTCAGCAAAACGCCCAATTATGAATCCCTACTCTACCCACGAGTTTTAAGCTGAACACGGCCAAATAGAAATAAAAGAGTACAAATCTCCTATTGGTCATTTAAATAACGGCAGTGCGGCTGTGGCGAATCCAGAAATTCTCAAAGGTGAGGCCACGCAATTAAAAAAGATGTTTGCCTCTTGTTTCATACAGTTCCCAACAAAATTTTCCTGTCAACCGGGAGGGCACACGCCCGGCAAGCTGGTCCTTAATCCGCCTTTGTGCACAACGTAAAAAAAAATCTTAGCATAATACAACCAAACTTCAATAGGTAAGGGAAAATCAAGTCGAAGTGTAATTTACTTCACGATTCATACAGTAGCAGACCTCCAGTCTTGTGTGAATGTCAAAGATGTATTTGATGTGATTTTGTTTTCAATCAAGCAGAGGTTAAATATCTCCCAAAGGTCACTGCTCACCTTCTTGCATTGGCCCAAGACAAAAAATACAATACATAAGATGCAAAACCAATTCCTAAATGTATATGCATGTATTACGTATGTACATGCATTTCTATATTTGGGAGGAGGTTTTTTTTCTAAAAAATATTCTGGATCAGATTTTCTATGAAAAGACTATTTTGGAGCAAAGGCGAAGATTAAAAAGGATATCTGTCATATAGAATAATGTTAATATTGAAAAAAATATGATGTCTTTACACCTTTAAATAATGAATAATTTTTATTGGCAAAATAAAGACCAAGCCCCCCCCCCCTTTTCAAGTAAAATGGTCAGTCCATAAACCTGGAAAATTTATCAGAAAAGTTTGAAATAATTTTTCAAAAGTTTTTTGTTGGTTTTGGCTTTTTGTCAAATCGATCAAAGTCCAATTCCACTAGAGAGAACCTAAGACGAAAAACAACAAGAACAAACAAAAGGACGGTAAAGGAACTCTCTTTAGAACACTTGCTGTTACTGGCAGCTAGCTGAGAATCATCAATCGACTGATGTAAAAAAAATAAACATATCGATTTTAAATCCAACGCAACACTTAAAACAATAATGATTTAGTGAATTGTCATCACACAAAACCGACGAAACGGCACCCTGATGTGAGCTTAGAAAATGTTTGATGTTTGGCCAGAGCTGCCCTTATGTTTATATATAGCTGATTAACAACAACATAATTAATTAAAAGTTGACAAAAAGTCAAATATCCAAGCGTTTAAACAAAAAGGATTAAATCGCAAAAAGAAACAAAGTCGCCATTGCCTAACTTGGTTAATGCAGCAATTGACGCGAACGATCTTTGAAATAAGGTGAATGCAGTAGCAATGGTACATGTATAAAAAGACTAGGGTATCCAAATGAAAAAAAAAGTCACAATAAAGAATCACTCCCTGGAATACAAAACTATCACCTGACAGGTGCTTGACATTCGATTCGTTCATAGATTTACTCTGATTGATGTGTTGATTGCTTTGTGACGCGGTCACCGAGATAGTATTTCATTGACTTATTTCTTAAAGTAGGGGAGAAGCACGACATCCTTGGCTAACACCTTGGTCAATTTATTTTAAAACTAAATAGCGATTTTAATTTAATGGAACTATTAGACAATACAAATTCATTATGAACGTGAAAATCGTTTCTGCAAATACTTTAATAATACTTTTTAATATTCTTAAAGGAGTGTGTGGTGATCATTTGCGAAGTTCAAGATTTGTAAGTAGTCTATATCATAAAAAATCATAGACATATTTGTTAGATGTATAAACTTAGTTTTTTTATTTTATTTAACACATATACAATGCAAAATCATAAGTTGTTTGTAGTTTTGCTTTACTTTTTTCTATTTTACTTGAACGTAGAGTTCACATTATTCTTGATCATTCAATTTCTTTTGTGTAAAAACTTAGCCTTGCATTGCAAATTATTTTTAACATGGTCCTTTGACATTATTTTTTATGTATTTGTAAGTTTATAAGTTAAGTATTTTTGAATTAAATAACAAATAAAAATGTGACTTAGAGTATAACTATTATTTTATCGGTATTTAAAAAAAACGTTAGTTGTGCCAACGCGTTTTTATCAGAAGGAAATAAAACATTTATCCTCTATGCACAAGTAATATTTCAATTTGTTGTATTTTTAGCGACCAAATAACTCAGTCCGAAACAATTTTGGTAACAGATTAGTAAGAAACAGTCTAGTTTATGAATCTATAATGTTGGAATTGTTAAGAAGACGTTTAGGAAATAGAGATCCGATTGTAACAGCTCCACGGACCGTGAATCTAGACAAATTTTTTAATGAACCACAAACAACACGAAAACAGGAATTCGTTACTCCAGCACCTCAAAGGATGCAACGCTATCAATTCACACCAAGAAGGGATCGATTCAACGGTACACCTTTAGATCTAATAAATAAGTTCTCTCCAACAAGACAATCAAGACTGTCGCCAACAAGACAAACAAGAGTGTCGCCACAAAGACAAACAAGACTGTCACCAACAAGGCAAACAAGACTGTCGCCAACAAGACAAACAAATTCAGTGAATAGAAACTTCAATCGTAGAAATCCAAATAGTTTCGTTTCAGAAACAAACACGTCTCCTCGAAATAATAGACAATCCAGGAGATTCGATGGCGTTATATCCATGGGAAGAGAAGGCGGTTTTCAATTTCAAACATCAAATGGTGTTAATTTTAACGTACCAAACAAATCTGGAAAACTAGTCATTAGGAACATCTTTGACGGTATCGAAATGAACTTTGTAACTCCTCGTCCTAGACCGATCAGGAAGGTAGAAGAAGAGGAGTTCGAACTGTGATCGATGTTTTTTTCTCTCGGAAACTCGCATAATGTATTGATAACTAAAAATTATAAATGTTGAAATGTTTCACGATTGCAATACTTTTAGAAAGGTATCAAAATGCTTTGTTTTTTAATGATTGCTACAAAATGTCGGGTAAAATATATTTTAAATATTTTTGGTTGTGAACCATTCAAAAATTTGTCTTCATTTCTATAAGAACGCAGAGGTCACCCATAAAGTCAAACGACTGGTTGACACAGAAATTATTTTTACACGTATATGCTACATGGTAAATGGTGTTTTGCCTTTATATATGCTGACTGTTATAATTCGTTTTTTTTAACCATAAAGAAACTCTTCAGTCATTGAACTCTGTAATACAGTCAAAAAGTTCATGAATTATTTTACTTTCTCTCAGGTGAATGTTCGAAAGGCCCTGTACACTTACGTTAACTTGTGTAACTATCTGATTTATATTATTATTTTTTGTTGATTTTTCCACAATAAAAATGAAATGATTACAAGTTGTTCTTTTAGTTTCGATGACATTTATGATTGTGCAAGCCGCTATAACGTTGAAAACACACCCCTTTACTCTAATAAGTCATAGTTTTTTTTCAACGTCGTTTGGAAATTACTTTACAAATGAACATGTAATTATTTGAACTCATACAAGAAAATACAAGACATAAAGAGCATTTCAATATTCTAGGAAAAAACAAGTCATAAAATGATTGAAATTGAAGATTATCTCCGTAATATTAATGTAATCATATTTCTTAATTTTTTAAAGTTTATGAAATTATAAGATAATACATTTTTTATGATTCTTTTTGTATACCTAGCTGCATGTGTGTAAGATCTTGTGGTGTTTTTGCAAAACCAGAATCCAAAGTTTAATTTGATTATCCTAAAAACATTTTTTTTTCGAATGTCGAAGAAGAGGTAGGGCATCCTTGTCGTACTCCTCGCTGAGAAATCAAAAGAAATGTGTTTAATTGTCTCAGCTCCTTCGCTTTACGTGAAATTATAAGCTTTACCTATGTGAAAACTTGAAAAAAAATACATGAGAAACAAGTTATACGAAGCAAGGAATTATATAGATGTAATTCCTTGTACGAAGGCAAACACTTTCTCAATGCACCTTTAAGTAAATTTAAATTTCAGTTGTTTATCTAAGAGTATTTTAAAATCTTTCACGGTAAGTTAAATTTACACACCTGCATTTAACATGTACATAAACATACTAGTATGTTCTTGGTAATTGCGATTAAATCTAATACATTAATAGTAGTTTATAGTATTTTTGTCACGGAGAAAAAAAAGCTATTACCGGTGTTGCATAATGCTGTCAATCTGACAAGGTATAAGTGACAACAATAAACATCTTCGTCCCTGGTAGCACTTCAAATATAGATTCGCACAGACGTCGCGCACGATATTGGGACCACTTTCCGTAACGTCGTCAAATTGACGTTGTACAAACAAATGAGATTGTGCTTATATAATTCCGTTTTGCTTCTTCAGATATTATATGATATTTTTAAGTGTTACTTTTTTCCATTCAAAACGTTTTAGAACATTTATCAGAATTCAGTTTTATTTTATATTTTGCTTCTCGTGTCATGCTTGTCATTTTCTTGTTTTATTTTATAATACTAGTTAGTAATTACGTATTTATTTATAAGTTCCTTTCTTTATACTTAGCATATATTTGACTTTTATTTTTTTATATTTACACACACCAGTATCAAAGGGGAATGAGCCTTTCCTAAAATAAAGATAAAAGGATGAACAAAAAAATAAACCAAACGCAGACATTTTTGCTAGTTGTGTATATGATTACGTCGTTTTAAATATTGAAAAACGTCAAAAAATGAGCAAGCGTGACATTAAAGTGCGAAATCGTAAAAATCCGATGACTTTGATAATTTTTATCATTAAATTCCGAAACTAGTTCTACAACAAGTTGACAAAATGCACATTTTAAAAAATGGTTTCAAAGTTTTAATCCAGAACTGTAAAACAAAGATACATTGTCTCAAATATTGAAGCAAACGTAAAAAATAGTAGTATTTCGTCGTGCTTTTCGGACATGTGACATTTATGTGAGAAATCGAAAAAATGAAAGTGCGTTTAAATATGAAGTAGTATGTTTTCAAATTTTAAGATACATCTACTTGAATAAATGCACATTTGAAAAATATCAGCAAAACATTGTTTTATTTGTTCGTCTTTTTATTGGAGTTATGAAAATTTTGACAAAAAAGATTTCCGACGCTAAAAACGGCCATTTTTACGTCGTGTGACATTTGACTTGCTTGTACTAAAACTGAGATCTTTACAAGAAGGAACCCTTTATATGATTTTAAATTTCTTATCTGAAAAGGAGTACGCTTGCAGAAAAACGTATCTTAAATGCGAAAATAATAACATTCGACTTCACCTGATAAAGTTATATAGTTCATAGACAAAACAACTTGAAAACGCCGTTTTTCGTTTTTGTGACATTTGCGTATTACTTTGTTTTTCGCGCCTGTTCAAGAAAGTTCACTTATAAAAAGTCCAAAAATGGTCTAAGTATCAAGAAAAATGTCTAAATGTTTTGTACGTTTGAGATCAGAACTATTGTCGTTGGTTAAATATGTTATTTAAATGAAATTGTTTGTCGAAAAATAATTTTCTGGGTCAATTTTCGCAGCGTCTACATACTTTTTTCAAGTGGACAAATTGCGATCATAACAAAATTGCGCTTTATTTTGATTTTACTCAGCAAAAAATATTCTTATTTGGTCGACAAATCTCTGTTTATAAAATATGACATGTGTAACTCAATTTTTAAAAAAGTTAAACCAAGAAATACAAAAATGTTTGGTTGATTATGTTACGCGTCTAAAGCACGAAAATGACGTCTTTTCAGTTTTCTTAGAACGCCCCTGTTTTTCTGTGTAAAATGATATAAAAAACACTTATCAAAAAATATTCTACATAATCTACACTTTAATTTGATATAAGCTTCTTCTTTGTTTTGTTTCCGGCAATTTTTTAAAAAGTAATTTTCTTTAAAGTTGGTCGAGGCTTTGAACGATGGTATGAACATTGTGCGCGACGTCACAACGTTTGTGTGTACATTTTGTCATATTTTTTATTGTAACTGAACAAATGTACAATGTATTAAAAAAGACTCAAGGCTAAAAGTCTATCTGAGTAACAGTTGTTGAACATTGTGTTGAAGTTATATTAACTTTGTTTTTCGTGCGGTACAGAATTCATTTAACACTTACACAAAATCTGTGGGCGGCAGGTCATGAGTTAATACCCTATGCAACTAAACATATCATAAGATAAAGTTTAGAATAGGAGGTACATCGATACTATATGCATGTATTAGAAAAAAATCCGAAAAATATGAAGAAAATCCACCAAGACATCGAGGAGGAGTAACGGGTACAAGAAAGAAATACGGATGCAACTAACCATCACTATACATACCAGCTGTTTAATAGTGTGGGGGGATGGTTTGGTATTTACAAATTAGTAAACAAAAGCACGCTTTAAAAAGAAACTTCCTTAGTTACTGTAATTAAATAATCTCAACCAGTTTAACAGAATACACTTGTTGAAAGTACTGAGAATTTTGTCCAGTTTAAGTCCTAAGATTTTCATATTACCCAACATATTACCTCGTTATAATCGTAATTTAAAGATAGTAAGATAGTATTGGTATTTGTGTCAATTTATCGTTACCATCTAAATAGGGTTAAAATATTTCTCAAGAACTTCCTATAGTCTTAGCTAACATCCAATAATTCTGGTAACCAATATTTGAAACGGTTACTTTTTTGGTTCCACAACCATGCAAAAATTTTCTTTTCTTTGATACCATCATTATTATAACGATAATCCCGTCTTAAGTGGTTAACATCAGGCTCAACATGAGGCGTGAATTTCCCCCGCACACGACATATCGCTTGAAGGAGTTTTGAACACGGGAATTCTCCTTTGATTATTCATCCAGAGTGATATCAGCACCAAAAACATTGCCGTGAACTAAAATACCAATTTTTACAAAGTAAGCTTCTGCAAAACATTTTTAAAAATGGCAAACAGTATGAGAAGGACGGTTCAGAGATTTTTAAAAATTGGGTGGAGTGTAGTGCATCAAGAGTCAAATGGGTACATGAGAATCCTTACCAATAACATAACAAACGCAAAACACAAGACATTTTTGCCTTTTAAAGACCTTCTGAAAATTTTGATCTTATGAAAAACCGTGTATCTACTGATTAAATTGGATCTGCGCACGCGCCAACGCCTAATTGCACAATCAAAAACCACGGAAAGGAAGCACAAACTTGTGGGTTATAAGAATCTGATATTGAAATCTTGTGCGGAACGTTCTCTTTGAATATGGGGATGGTAGTTTGAGTACTGTCTTGCAAACAAACTGCATGACATAATTCTGATAAGCATGCGCACTCGATTTGTCGACATTTTATAAAAATGTTAGCAATTAAAGAAAAAATGGTCCCTTTACAATTGCCAAGTAAAATTTCATAATGATATTGCAACAACTGATGATATAAAACTCGACATTTGTTTGCTATGTAATTTCAAAATTTTGCATGTTGCGTTTCTTTTTTGAGAGAGTATATAATGATTAGACCGGGCAATGGATCATAACCCTAGGCTAGCGATGGAGCACCCCATGGATCATGCGTATATTGAATTTGAATACAATTATTTAAACTATTTTTATTGAGACGAGTATTGAGTCCAACATTTTTTGGGGGGTATCGTTAAGGATTCAGTTTCGTATTTAAGTAACCAACTCAGTCCAATTCAATAGAAAATAAATAAGACACTTCACTCGATACGATACCCGTCTTACTGCAATAAATAATGCATTTGATTTATTATAGAAAAATATGTGCCAAAAGAGGTAAAATTTATATATTTGCCAAAAGAAGTAAAAGTTATATTACTCGATAAGAATGTTCCTAGACGTAAGGTCTTTTCAGTTTTTCTCGAGCTATTATCCCGAACCTTAGACTTGTCCAAAAGGTGTCATCGTGTGGAACAAATAACTTGCTTTCTGTGCGACAAAAGGTGAATTTTAAGCTTGTTTAACTTCTTTACCACGATCAAAAAAATGGCATTAATAAATTGGCATTCAAGTCATGAACGGGAGCTATACGACCCCTGCTCTTCTTAAAAAAATATCCTGCAAACTTTGTGCTTTTTTAAGACCTGTATACCGTACTTAATGCGTTAGTTAATCTCTATTAAAACAATAAATCTTTGAGCTAATGCTCACTAGTGATACACCGACTTTCACAACTACTACTTATATACATTGTGTTAAATATTAAGTTAACAGCAAACAGGAAGTAAATGTTTGACGGACCCAAAAATGTATCCCAAAAATACATCATGTCCATATCAAGCTTTTAACCAATGAGTTATACATATGAATGAATGAAAGGACCCAAAAACATATCTCATGAGCAAATGAAAAGCAGGACGGAATTAAAGTGTGACAGAAAGATAGATGTCGGAGTGACCTTAAAAACATGTCAAACTATGTATCATGTCCATATGAGGCTTGTCATCAAATAGGAACAACCATGGTAAAACTGTATAACCCCCTCTTCTTAGAAGCGGGGATATAATAAATAAAGGTCTTGAATTCGATTCGAAAGAGGAAATAGAACTAGGCTGAGCAATATTGATATGTTACTTGCCACGTTTTCAAGATAATTCACGTTAAAATATGACGGGAAAAGGTTTTCTTTAACCTTTTCTAGGTTAATATTAAAAGGATTTGATAAAAACTATGTTAATCACGTGCACTTTTTTGTGATTATATTAAAGACATTGATAAAAGGGAACTATGGCATTTCTATGATTTTTCAAAGTTGGAAAAGCGCAAGCGCTAGCGCCACCCGGTGTTTTTAAAAACGTGGGGTATGGGAGCGAAGGCTTCAATATGTGTGAAAATGGGAGCCAGAAGATCGTTTGCAGCGTTTTTTGAGAAACCGAGAGAACACAAGTGAAGTCGTTATTTTATCCTTTAGTCGGTATTACTACAATTGGTGCTGCGCCTTTGTTGGCTAGTAAATTTAAATTTTGTTTATATCACACGTAAGATTAATCATTCCTAAATGATTCTGCAAAATTTCACATTCGTACGACAATTTTTAGTTGAAATTCAACAGTTTTTATTTCAATGGTATTTTAAATATCTTTATATGTTGCGTAACTTTTTTGACAGAGTATATATAAATAGGTGTTTGCGGTTTCTAATCTTTGGCTAGCGTCAAAAGATGTGTTTCCCGATTCAGAAGCACAGGTTTGATCATAATACATATACAGTGGTGTGCCAAAAGTATTGCAATATCTAAAAAAATCCTGTACAAATCAACCAAATTTGATTTTTTTAAAAACATTTGCCTTTGGGAAACAGGCTTCACAATAAAAAAAGTACCCCCCCCCCAAAAAAAAAAAAAAAAAAACAAAAACAAAAACAAAAACAAAAAAAACAAAACAAAACAAAACAAAACAAAACAAAAACAAAAACAAAAACAAAAACAAACAAACAAACAAACAAACAAACAAACAAACATCATCCCGAAAAACCATGATAATATACAAGGGAGGTAAAATAAATTAATTGAATTAATATCCATGCACCCATTAAAAATTACTCAATAAACTGTATGCAAAATAAACAGATACAAAAAATAAAGAACCCCCCCCCCCTTGAAAAAAATCAAAATCAAAACCAAAATAAACTAAAATGAAACAAAAACAAACAGAAAAAATAAAAAGGATATCCTTATAAACACTAAAAGCACGCTTATATTTTTCGACTGATTATTTTTTATCAATATCCTTTGATCCGGATTTTTTTCGGTTACTTGTCCGATAAATTTTACGTTTTTGGCTTTTATTATTACAAAGATCATCTACGTGTTTGATAGTAACGTATCAAATAACACAACAAATTGACGCAGATTTTGTATTTTTTGTCAACATGGCACAAGCTCAGCCACAACAAGCAAGGCCTTGGAATAAAGATTTAAAACATACAGACAGGGAAAGGTATCATTTCAGAAATAACTCAAATGTCCATCAAAGATCTAGTCGATTTATTTTGAAAATCTTTGCGGTACAAATCTAAGATCGCTTCCATATGGTTATCCTTAAAGTTTATTTGTACAATATTTTGAACTTCCTCTATATAGTTTAGGTTGCTTTTAACTTAGGATCTCCTGTACTTGGCGATCACAATACTGGTATCTATTTTAACTCAGTTGGAATCATTACACGAGAATGAACCAAAAATGTACTGGAATTTAGTAAACGAATTACGGGGCTTGCATGATACAGACAATAACAACTCCCCTGTTGAACCAGCCACATGGGTCTCACATTTTGATAAATTGAATACTATAAAAGACAAGTTTAAACAGCGCTTATGTGATCTTGAAATCCTACTTGAAACCATGGAAAAACAAAAAATATTCAATGAACTAGATCTACCAATTAGTACTCAAGAAATTTCCAAGGCAATCTCAAAATTGAAATCAAATAAAGCTCCTGGGCTAGACAATGTCTCTAATAACATGATAAAAAGTGGTCAAACTCAATTACTTCCCTGCCTACAAAAAATTTTCAATACTTGTTTAAATTCTGGTAAATACCCTATTCAATGGACTGAGGGATACATAGTTCCAATTTACAAATCAAATGATATCACAGATCCAAATAACTATAGGGGCATAACCGTCACTGGAGCTTTTGGAAAACTTTTTAATAGTATTCTGAATGCTAGACTGGATTCATTTCTAACCAATCACAAAATAATTCATGAGTGTCAAGTGGGATTTACAAGAAGTGCCAGAACAACTGATCACATGTTTATATTAAAATGTTTAATTGACAAATATTGTAACACAAAAGATGGAAGACTGTATGCCTGCTTTGTTGACTTCCAAAAAGCTTTTGATACAGTAATTCATGCTGGTCTAAAAATCAAGCTTCTAGACATTGGAGTCGGTACACTGTTCTATAACATTATAAAAAGAATGTATGAGCTAAGCAGATCCTGCATTAGATTAGACAATAGTATTACTGATTTTTCCCAACACTTCTTGGAGTTAAACAAGGGGACAATTTAAGCCCTAATCTTTTCAAAATCTTTATTAATGATCTACCTATTTTATTAGAAAAATCACAGGATCCTGTTTTTCTTAACAACAAACCATTACATTGTCTAATGTATGCAGATGACATAGTACTTTTATCCTCGTCACCAAAAGGTTTGCAATCGAAACTTGATATCTTAGAAAACTATTGTAATAATTGGTGCCTAATGTTAAATCCAAAAAAAACAAAGGTTCTGGTTTTCAACAAAGCGGGCAGACACATCAATGATAAGTTTTCATACCAAAATTATGAAATTGAATGTGTTCAACAATACAAATATTTAGGTGTTACTTTCAGTGCATCAGGCACATTTTCCTTTGCTCAGAGAGAACTTTACAACAAAGCACTAAAAGCTTACTTTAAACTACAAAAAGATTTCTTATCAAACAATCCTAAGATTAAGACTTCTCTACACGTATTTGATCATACTATTACACCTATCCTATTATATGGTTGCGAGATATGGGGTTTCTTTAACTGCTTCTCCACTAAAGTCAAGAACAATACTAATTTATCTTTCGATAGAATATTTTCAGATATCTTGTGTGAGAAATTACATATTAAATTTTGTAAGAGAATTCTTGCTGTTCACAAAAAGGCAACCAACCTAGCTGTTCTGTCAGAACTAGGTCGATTTCCAATGCACTTCAATATTATCAAATCAATGGTCAACTATCGTGAGAGATTAGAAAATCTCAAGAACTTCAGTATCCTGAAGGATGCATATATCGACTCTAGAAAATTATATGAAAGCAAGAAACCTTCATGGTATGGGTCAGTTCAGCTAATTATACAAAAAATACCTGAGTTGAACAATAACACAACAAATAACAACAAGCTAAGTAAGAAAAGAATTTTCTCAATACTAAAAGAATACTATACTGAAATGTGGAGAAGTACAACTATAAATAATTCAGATGGAAAGCTCCGTACTTATTTTACTTTTAAAACAAACTTTGGATATGAAAAATATTTAGATTTAATAACGAACTCTGAGCAAAGGAGTGTGTTATGCAGATTCAGAATCTCTGCCCATAGACTTCAAATAGAGAGAGGTAGATATCAGGGTATTCCTCCAGACCAAAGAATTTGTGCACAGTGCAGTTCGGGAGAAGTTGAGAACGAAATTCATTTTATATTCACATGTCCTAAATTTACAAAAGAAAGAGAAAATCTCGAAAAAATAGTATCTGAACAATGCTACAATTACACTAATTTAGATAACACTCAAAAATTTATATGGCTATTTGTATGTGAAAATCCCATTGTTCTAAAAACACTATGTGAATTTATATCTAAGCATGAATAAGTTTGATGCATACATGTAAATTATGTATGTATATATATTCCTTCATATTTCTACATTCACTTTTAGTTGTTTGTCTACATTGGGCACGAGGAGGAATGCAGTATCAAGTAATCTTGTACGCATTACCTTGAGCACCGTCCCTTGGTGCCCCTTGTAGTCTCACAACATCCAATAGTCATTATTTAAAATCTTAAAAAAAAAAACATTTTTTTTTTCTATTGTTTTTGTTGGTCTACATTGGGCACGAGGTGGAATGCAGTATCAAGTAATCTTGTACGCATTACCTTAAGCACCGTCCCTTGGTGCCCTTTGTATTCCTACAATATACAAAAGAAAGAGAAAACTCATATCTTTGCAGAGGTCTTGTCTGTCTACATTGGGCACGAGGAGGTATGCAGCGCAATTTAAATTGCACGCATATCCTGAAGCACCGTCCCTTGGTGCCCACTGTGGTCAGAAAAAGACTTTCTGCACTGATCTATTAAGTGCTGAACTTACTAGTTAATACTGTTTATTTAAATCATGCAAATATACATCCTCAACCGCAACAAGGTTAATGATTGAAACACTCCTGATCTGCACTAGCTGCCAATTCAGTCATTTTTTTTTATGTTCTTCACAAATGTCTGTGTTGAGTCTTATTGTTTTTTTGTGTATTTTCTTTATATAGACAATGGCTATTAATGTAAAATGGCCACTATATTTGTATCAATGTAGATCTGTCACTTAATGTTAGCAAAATCATACTTGTTTATTGTAAATGCCCCCTGTGGGACCAAATTGGCTAATAAAGAATTGTATTGTATTGTATTGGTATACCATTATTGTTAACAATACTGGAACTTATAAAATATGAGGCAGGTTTAACCTGTGACACTCCCGAAACCTATCAATAAATGTTTTACATCAATACACTACAAAGTATTGTTTGTCTGAAAAGTACAATTTTTGTAGGAATTTGTCTCAATATTAGGCGACATTCTACAAATCTATCTTTTTGTCTCGATTTTTCTCGACAGATTCTTGACATTGCAATAGTTGAGCATTTTTGTCTCGACAAATTCTTGACATTCTAGACATATTCTTAACATTCTCGATTTTAGGTAAGTTTGTCTAAACAATTTCTCGACATTCTCAGCATCCTTAATTTTAGGTCAGTCTGCCTCGACATTCTTAAAATTAGGTTAATATGTCTCGACAAAGATAGAGACATTATTAGAAATAGAAATATTTTTAGACGAACCCTGATACCGCCTTAGTCATTTTAGCATTTATTAAAATATATAATAAAGTATTGTTTGAATTTCTGTTTTGACAGGCATGCATTATACTGCAATGTATTTAAGCCTTACATCTAAAATTTTAAATACATGTACTATGTGTTTTTATCAAATTGCAATAAATATAAAATTATTTAATCGCTTAATAATTTTAATGCCCCATCTACAAAAGTTGAGGGCATTTAGTGTTCGAGTCCCTGTGTTCGTATCTGTTTGCCCTTCCTAAATGTTGTGAGATTTGCCCGTCCTAAATGTTGTGAGATGGGACATTATGTCTTTCATCCATATTCTTGATTATTGTTGTTATATATTATTTAGAAAAAACCAACAAGGTCTGCATTGAAATTAGTATATGCTTTAAATATATAAAAGGATTATTAAGTCAAAAATTTATTTGATACAAGTGTCAGCAGGATCAAAATAAAAGTGTACTGCATGCACACCCCCTTTTTTGCACAAAATTCAAGTAAAACACTAAGCCATTTTCAAGCCTTACTCCGCTTGGCGAAAACAATGTTTACCCCCGCCCTCACTGACTAAAATTATAGATCCGATTAAGTGCATCTTTAAACAGGCATCTACATGTAAGAAAATTTACAGTCTAAAAAGATTAGGTATTGAATTTAAAAAAAAAACAATAGTCAGATTTCTCAGAAAAAGCTATTCTAAGTCTTAATAAACCTTGCATAATATATAATAATTTACTTGTGAAGTTTAATGCAATACAATAGTTAAAATGTACTTACTGAGTCTGGGAGTATTGAAAGTGAAAATTTCTTGATGCTTGATGTTGAATATTGTGACTATATTTTTCTGGCAACTGTGAAAATAGCTGAAGTTTCATGACTTAGAAGGTAAAAGTCGACAAAAAATATGTTATTTTTCATATACCTCAATATTTGAGTCATTCTTTATCAACTTTTGCAGTCTAAATCTAAAAACTAAACAATCTTCCGTCTTCTTTCATTGTAAACAAATAATTGGGTAGTTTTATTGTAGGGGAAAGAAACTTGTGTGACAAAAGCAAGGGGTACCTGATGGGGTACAAAAAAATCTTGGCAGAATAAAACAAGAAACTTGAATAATTGTGAAATAGAAACTAAATCTGACAATGTTAATTAAGATAACGTTCTTTTATGACATTTTATCTGTTTTTTGTATTCTTCATTTACATTATTATTAAAGATCATTTTGATTCACAATTGACTTATAAAAAGGGGGAACCTGAACCAAATATTTATGTTAAAATGATATAATATAAAATGATAAATTTTCTCTCGACTCTTCATCAAATTTAGTTAAACATATCCTGATTTTCCTTTAATTCATATCTTGCATGTGTATTAATACACCTATGCTAATTTGAAACAACAAGAAAATTTCATCCCTGCTGTGAGATTTCCTGATGAGATTTAGCTGTTAATTGTATTTTATTTTGACAATACCTGAACATGTTTCCCCCCAGGTGGTCTGACCAAATTTCCCCACCAGCTGCAAATATAAATTTTTTAAAAAGGTGTATATATATTGTATATTAAAAGCATATTATACATGTGCATATTTGAAAGAGTTTATAAAGCAAACCCATGTAGACTAGTGTTACTTTTTAAAATAGATTCATGGCATAATTTTTAGTGGTTTATAATATTAATCTTTAGTGGTTAATAACATTAAACAGTTAAGTTTTTAAAATTTTACAATAGTCATGAAGATGAGATTTAAAGGTTGACCAAGTGATAGTGAACAAAAATTAAGTTTAAAAAATTATGTAAATTCATGAATCATTTAAAAGGAGTGTTAGTTCTAATACATGTAGCTCGCAATGCATAAAAGTGTTTAATGTCTAAAGTTTTTTTTTGATATTTAAGTTTTGAACTTTTTTATACTCGTTACAAAATGTATACATATGTTGAGTCTTTTTATTTTATTTCAAACATTTAAATGAATTAAGTAAAGTTTTGACTTCTTAGCATGAAAAAGACTAGTTTTAATACAAAATGTACAAGATTTTATTTAAGATTTGTCTCATATGTTTTCTTCAGAAAACAAAGTCTTAATAATAATGGGTGCATATATGTTCTGATGAGCTTAATTGTTAAGGAAAGGAAATAAAATATTGAGCCTAAAAGGTGGTTAAAATATATGGTATTTTCTATTAGGCTTACAATATAAAATAAATTTAACCAGCTTAAAAAAATAAAATAAATTGGCCAGCTGATGACCAAATTAATGGATAAAATGGGCTCAAAATAGGGTTTGGGTGTAATTAAACTGTGTGATTTTAGAATACATTTTAATACATATAACATGACATATCAATAAAAAATTAATTATGATTTTAAATGTAAAAATGGTAAGACTTACTGGATCAGAAATATTTCTAGCATAAAAGGGTGATATTTAACAGATTTCAACAGCAAAAAGACTAGTCAGAGAAAATGGTGCATCATAGACTTGTGTGCAAAATTGAGATACTAGAACAGACTTATAAACCTTACTATTAATTCTTCAGCCACCAGAAATAGCATAGATATAGAATAACTCTATGATGACTTATTATCTTAATGAAAACTAAAGACCTTAATATGATACATGTATTGTGTGTTGTTTATTAATATGTTAAACCTTTTGACTTAATTATTTTACCAGAAAATAACTTATAAAAAGGAATTTAATTACTTGATATGACTTGAATATCACATGAATATATGGTTTTCCACAAAAACTAAATGCTTCCTCAGTCAAACATATAAAAATAGTTTTAATGCTGTTCTAAGTGTTTGCTAGTTAAATTAATAAGGGAAGTTTTAAGTAAATAAACACTGCTTTCACATAATTTTTGCGCATGGATTTAGTCTTTTATTTGCACCTAAACATAGCTTTAATCCTTGAAAATTATATAAGTAGGCAATTTCCATTTAAAATCTCAATTTTTTCTTATCATTTTAGTGATGGGCAGGTCAAAATAAAACAGCATTCATTTTTTTTTTTTGCCACCTACCTACCAGATCTGAAACTGAAAAATTCACATTTGTAGCTTATAATAGGGGGGGGGTTGACTTAACTGTTTTGATGCCTTTAAATGCCAGTGCATAAAGATTGTATCAAATGCTTATTCTATTTTATTTCTGTATAATGAAATATTGGTAAGTTAAAGTATTCATGCAATTAACTTTATATTTGAAATTTGATCATGACAAGTAAGCTGTCAAAAAAGGACGAAAATATGCTAGGGACGAGCACACTACAGACTGATATTCAAAGGTCAAGGTAATCAATTGAACACAAAACAAAAGTGAAACAAGATGAACTTTTTACATTATAACATCATGAACATTTTTCAGGTTGTTTCATAAGCAGGTGCCCTTTATTTAAAGGTTAATTGTGGTTGTTTTGTTCACAAACATGATAAACCGGATATTTTTGAGGTGCTCTATATAGGCAGTGATTTGATATAAACAGGTGCCCTTTAGGCAGGTTTGACTGTACAACAGACATGACAGATATAAAAGAAGTAAAATCATTTGGTCAGTTTTGATTATTTGCACCACTTCTTAATGCATTATAAAATGATATTTAGATTAATAAATCATAAAACCTTTTACAATAATTAATTCTTTTCTTCCCCATCATGTATGCAACTGCATCGTAAAAGCATGCGTATAGGTCAAATTTATGTGTGTTCACATTCATTTAAGTTTTTCATATGCTCCATCTATGAAAGTGTTCGGGTCTGTCCGTCTGTTCGTCGGTCCCAAATTTGCAAGATGAGGCGCGCATTATGTCTTTCGGTCATATCCTTGTTAAGTATTTTTTTTCACGGCTCAGTTTAAAATTTGTGTCATTAATATCAATACAACAGTTTATTCTTTTTAAAAAAATCACAACATTATGATTATGTGAATTGTTTCTAAACCTATAATGATAAAACATGGAATGTGATGAATTGTATTCTATCTTTGATTTGTCATTGAATTTGAATATTAATTTTCTTCTATCATGTCTATGATATGAAATTATTTTATTTAATGTTATTCGCTTGACAATTAAAAGTTAAAGACTTAAATGATGGATTTACATACATGTATGTCATGTACATGTATGTGAAAATCATGAACCGATATTATCTCATTTTATAGATATCATTATAATGCGGATAAATTTTTAATATCTAAACATGCTAAACATTAGGTTATCGATTGAGACATTGTCAAAACTGAACTAGAATCTATTTTCTTATATCACATATATCTGACATGTATATTGAAATTGTCAAGACTGTAGATACATTTTTCAACTTGTCCAGACTTACTGTTGAGAATTGTGTTGAGACAAAATTTATACATGTTCAGACTGTTAAGAACTGTGTCGAGACCAAATTTCTACATGTCGAGACTGTTAAGAATGTGTCGAGACCATATTTCTACATGTCGAGACTGTTAAGAATGTGTCGAGACCATATTTCTACATGTCAAGACAGTTAAGAATGTGTCGAGACTGTCGAGAAAGTGTTTAGACAATAATTGCACTATTTAGAATGTCGAGACTCCAAAACATGACATGTCGAGACAAAAAAAGACAGTTGAGACAAATGTCGAGACTAATCGAGACATATTGCTACAATATCAGAATGTCGCCTTATATTGAGACAAATTCCTACAAAAATTGTACTTTTCAGACAAACAAGACTTTGTAGTGATAATCACTGTAAACATAAAAACCTCTTTACATATATTAAAGCTGTACGCACAGACACTTCTGGTGTTGCACCACTTAAAAAAGAGGGTCAGCTTATCGCAGATACCAAGCAAAAGGCAGACATATTAAACACCCAGTTTCAATCTGTCTTTACTATTGAACCAAATGCCTCCATTCCAGACAAAGGACCTAGTCCCAACCCTGATATAAAACCTCTCCATATCACTCTACCCGGCGTACAAAAACTCCTTAACAATATAAATCCTCACAAGGCAAGTGGGCCAGATAACATCAGTGGCCGCATACTCAAAGAACTCCAAACCCAAACCGCTCCAATTCTTACTCTTATTTTCAACAAATCACTCAAGTCATCACTCCTTCAGATTGGAAACATGCCAATGTTGCTCCTGTTTACAAAAAAGGTGAAAAATACAAACCCGAAAATTATAGACCAATATCTTTAACTTGCATCAGCTGTAAGCTCATGGAGCATATCATCACAAAGCACATCATTACTCATCTTGAATCACATCACATTCTTTATGATCTTCAGCATGGTTTTCGTAAGTCTCGATCTTGTGAAACCCAACTCATCTCTTTTGTTCAAGAACTGGCGGCCAACAATAACCTCAACAAACAAACAGATCTTATTATTATGGACTTTGCCAAAGCCTTCGACAAAGTTCCACACCGCAGACTTCTCTATAAATTACAGTATTATGGCATCAGAAATAACACATTAAAATGGGTACAAGCTTTTCTCTCTGACCGAACTCAGACAGTTGTCCTGGATGGAGAACAATCATCAACTGCCCCAGTCACTTCAGGTGTACCTCAAGGCACAGTCTTGGGCCCGGTATTATTCTTGGCATATATAAATGACCTGCCAGAATACCTGAACTCCAGCAAGCTCAGACTGTTTGCCGATGACAGCATCATCTATAAAACCATTTCATCAGCATCTGACTGTGAGGCCCTACAAATGGACCTCAATGCTGCAGCAAAATGGGAAAGTGACTGGTTGATGGCCTTCCATCCGGACAAAATGCACAGTTCTCACTGACTGTAACCCAGAAAAAACATCCTTTCAAACATGACTACATCCTACATAATCACAAACTTGAACTTGTTACATCTGCTAAATATTTAGGCTTAACATTACAATCCAACTTAAAATGGTCACAACACACAAACAATATTATTGCAAACGGTAACAAACAACTAGGCTTTTTAAGAAGAAACCTCAAAACCTCAAATGAAAACATCAAGAGCCAGGCATACCTTTCTCTTGTCAGGCCCAAACTCGAATATTCTTGTTCTGTCTGGGACCCTCATACAGCTGACCAAACTCATAAAATCGAAATGGTCCAAAGACGAGCAGCAAGGTATGCCTGTAATCGCTTCCACAATACCAGCAGTGTAAATGAAATGCTAACCAAACTACAATGGCCAACACTAGAGGAACGCAGACTAAAATACAGACTTACCATGTTTTACAAAATTGTGCACAACTTAGTCGCAATTCCAACAACAGTCTTAGTACCCACAGACCATAGAACACGTAAAAACCATGACTTCACATTTCGGCAAATCTCAGTTCTAAAAGACAGCTACAAATTTTCATTTTTTCCCTACACCATTATACAGTGGAACTCCCTACCAGCAAGTGTTGTTAACACCAATACTCTGGATGCCTTTAGAGTACAGCTGACCCCAGCTGTGCTCTACACACTACATTAAATTCCAACATACCCTTTGTACATAGTTTTAATCACATTTTTCTGTTTAAGCTGCACATTTATTATTAATAACATATATTTATCTAGTTTTTCTTTTTCCCTAAAATCAATAAATTACTATTTTAGCCACGCTGCGCAAACAGTTCGTAATTATCAATGCAGTGATAGTGAACTGTATACCTAAAGAAGAAGAAGAAGAAGCTAAATTAGTAAAATCAATTATGAAAACGTTTAAATGCCATGAATTTGTAACAATTCATGTTTGAAAATAAACCAAGCAACTTTTCTTGAGGGTCACATGTGCGCTTAAGGTAGAGCGTGGCACTTGGGTCCAAAATTAATTTGTCAATAGATTTTCTTCAAGATTAACATAAATGTCCTAAATGATGTACTTTTTCATAATTTAATTCCAAATTCATGGGTTTCTTCCCTACTTTTCGAGTTATATCAGGTCAAAGTATCAATTTTTTAATATGAATTATATGGGGAAAGCCATAAAAACACACAAAAATGTTCCATTACTTAAACTTTTTTTCCTGTCAATAGATTTCCCTCATTTTTTGACATTTTAAAGATCTTGCAACAATTCATCATCTTAAATCAATTTAAAGTGGGGTTTCTTGCCTTGATTTTTACGTACAAGCAAAAATAGGAGTAAAAAATGATGATTTTTCATGATTTTTGCCGAATTACCTCCCTTGACCATACTTTAGCTAAGAATTTATCATGTGTTTATACTACTTTTAGAATACAAATTTTACTCATATTGATAAAATGTGCCTAAACATGGTATAAAGATTCAAAAAACACAAAAATCTCAAAACATTTTTTGAATTTCATTTTATTTTGGGCAAGTCACATGACCACTGTCCCGCTCCACCTTAATGAAGTACGGAATATTCATAGGTACAAGCATCAAACATGTCAAAAAGACGCCAAAAGTTGGGAAAAACTGCGTGCAAAACCGGACGTTGAAGGAAAATTCAGCTCATAGTACAACTAAAATATTGACATTTCTACTATGATCGCTCCCGAAGCTCCCTTCGTGTTATATCCTATTTTAGAGTGTAGTTTTCTAAACAAGAATTTAACTCTTAATCCGTATAGCTACTGTACAGATAATTATAAAAACCTGTGCATACAGTCATCAGACTCAGAGGAATGACAACTACAAGAAACAACAACCATTACAACATTGTATTAGCTTGGCATTTAATTTTAGTACAAAACTTAAGATTTAAAAAGGAATTTGTAGAAATATCTGTTTCAAACCTTCAGGACAATTGCTTTTTCAGTAAAGTTGTAGTACCTGTGTTGGTTCTAAGAAAGGGGTCTATCTTTGACTATTTCAGGACTGGATTTGAATTATTTGCATTTTATTTAGACCTTCGGCCGATTGAAGAACGGTGAACAGCACATACTGTACTCGTTTAAGGCTGCTGGAGCTTTTCCATTGTGTTTTTTTTTAAATTACTGCTTGTTGTATGTGAGATGTGTTGTAACATTTACTTATTCCACATCTCATTATTTTCTAAGAAATATGCCTAAAAAGGAAAAAACCCATGGCATCCCTAGTTTGTTGAAATACATTGACGGCTTCAATATTTTGCTTACTTCTTGTGACAGGGTACCTGATTTAGTCGATCTTCTGCATAACAGGAAGTCGATCTCACAGATTTCTTTGCATATCATTCAGTTCTGCATTACACTGTGTACAAACAAATGTATATGCAGAACCAATAGATTTCCAAGAGGTTAAAAGGGTACATGTACATGTATATGCCACCACAAAAATGTCTTGCTTCTTGTGTACCAGCATGTCAAAGTTGCTGTCATATATGTATTTTTGTCAAATGTTAAGTTGTATACATTGTCATTGTACATGTATATACATTTAGAGGGCAATCAATAGGTTTGGACCTCAATGTAAAATTGATTTGCTATATTTCTACCTTCAATGTCCAATTGATTTGCTATATTTGCAATAAAATTAAATTAAAACTAAACTAACTAGGTCGACTGTAGTCTAGCTTACTGGTTTAAATACCAAACAATTTACATGTCATGCATGTAGCACTAGTCAATTTAATTCCAAATTAGTCACAATGATTTTTCTTCTAACAAACATGTATTTCTAGACTTGTTCAATTTAGCAGACATTCTTTATAAATGAGTCTGTTACCCTCACGTACTATTAAATACATCTAGAATGCCTGGTCTTTCTCATAATATCCATTGAACTTAGAAGCTTGCATGCCATCATTGGCTTGTGTGATATACATGTACAGTGTAAGAATATGAAAAAAGCAGGACCTTAAAACCTCCCTTAGGCCAAACAAAAAAGTATGTGTGTTTACTGCCACATGCTGAAAAAAAATAGGGTCGGTAGGGAGGAAATAATTTTTTTTTTTTTTACCTTGAGTCTATGGGGGGGCAGTTTTGGGACTTTAACAGTGCTTAATGAAAATGCTCAAAAAAACATTAGGGTAGGGGGGTAAAAATTAGGTAGGGTCGTGTGACAGTAAACTCACCTACTTTTTTTTGGCCTTAGATGAAATTATACAATCAAATATGGATTGATGGGATGAGATATTCAGGGGTGATGTGCTATTATTTCTTGTCATTTTTAAAGCGTGCACAGATCTAGACTTTTTGAGCACTTCCAAGAAATCCAAGTATATCAGGACAGACTGATTTTATTTTTGCTCTATCATAGATTTGTACATGTACATACATTGTATGTATTTTGAGTCATGTGACATTTGACAGAATGTGTATAGTTAAGATCTTGAACATGTGTTACTAGTAAGTAAGTGGTAACCTAACTTTGCTTTGCCATGTTCATGTATGCATGCCTATAAAGTTAGTAACATAATTGTTCACATATATTATTTGTCTATTTTTAGATGGATCTGTGTATACCCAGCATACATCAACAGTAAAAAGTCCATCAAGGAGGGAAGAAGATTACAGAAGTCTATGGTTTGTTCACTGTAGATTCATGTATTTACCACAGTATATTATTTACATGCACAGATTTCACACACAAAAACCCCCAAACCAACAAAAAGCTTTTGAAAAATATTCCAAAAACCCTTCTGAAATTGCCAGATTTATTATAGAAATGCATGTACATGTACCATACATATACATGGACAATTTACACGTAGGCATTAGCAAAGGAATATTTCTGTGAGATGCTGACAAACCAGAAGGTTACCATGCTATTTTCTAGTACACACAATATCCATGATACATGATATGTATCATTGAGAAACACAAAAAAGAGTTCCCTTCAGGATTGAAAACAACCTTTTCCCAGATAATGAGACATTCAACCTTTGCTTGGTTAAAAACCGCCCGTTTGGAAAATTCATTAAAAGAAAAAGAACAAGCAGTAATATCATTAAAAATGTGCTTTGAAATTGACCTACATGTACATGTAAATGTGATTTTTTAACACTAAACATGACAATGCATGACGGGTGTGCTATAGCAAGCAGGAACTGTTAACTCTCCAAGAACATCTGAGTTCAATTTCATTTGGCTTGAATTCACATTGCGATTGTGATTAAGTTGTAATGTGTGTTTTCTTCAGATTTTGTCTTTTCTGAATAATGATCTTAGATTACCCCTTTGATACATTAATTATACACCTTTGCTTCTTAAAAGCAACCATCAGACCAGAGTGTAGCACCCTTGGAGAGCCTCTAATAAATAACAAATCTCCATCAAAACATACATGTACATGTAAGTAGAATTTCCTAATCTAAAACAGACCCTCATCCTTCCATAAAACTATGAATTCTTCAGCAGGTTATTTTGCATGAGTACTTGTAATGTTATTTTTTTCTTGTTTATATTATAGTGTGTAGATAACCCAACAGTACAGGAAATCAGAGATGTTTTAATAAACTGTGGATTAAATTTAGGAGTAGAGGTGAGAATAGAAAATAATGAAATGTGGAATAAGTGTACCCGACACAGCTCACACAAAACTGAAAGCTGTCTGGTGTACAAGAATACCATCATTAAAATGTATAAGAGCATACACCTCAAACCCGGGGATACCTTCGACTGCATCCACAAAGCACAAGAGATAAACTCTAGAAAAATAATGAGATGTGGAATAAGTGTACATAATATTGAAACCTATCTCATTTACAAGTATACCATCATTAGAATTTATACATTGTAAGAGCATATACCTCAAGCACAGGGATACGTTTAACAGCATCAACACGGCACAGGAGACAAATATTGAAACCTATCTAGTGTACAGGTATACCAATGTTGTATATATTATATAAGAAGCACACTATGTACATATTATTCAACTAAAAAATAGATATGAGTTACTGTACATGTAAAGGATTCTATGACCCCCCCCCCAAAAAAAAAGCTTCTCAAGGCCTTTCTTATCTGTTCTGAGGCAGTCTGTTTGTTCTTCTTTTTTGCCGTTTCCATAAAATAAAAACAAAAAAGACCTGCCTCATAACTTTTTTTTTTATATTTACAATGTATTTGTTGTTGTTATTTTGATTATATATAGCAAAGAAAGATAATTCAAATCCTTTGCTGAGAAATGAAGCCAGTAGTTTCAAAATTAATTCATTTTGATAACGGATCTCAAATTACTAAAATTTGTAGCTTATGTTTTCTAATTTGCAAATTTTGTACATACTAAAAAATTTTAGAGATCAGCTGGCCTGGGCGCCACAAAACTTGTAAATTACTTAAGTCTGAGAATATTTTCAATTCAAATTTGAAAGTTTTGATTGGAGTACATGTAGCCATGGAAAATAGGAATATTCTCAGACTTAGGTATTTTAAATTTTTAGGCGCCCAGGCCAGGCCTTGGTTTAAAAGAACTTCTGAACTTGAGTATTTTCTCAAATTTGTGATTTTCTTACATTGAGAGATTTAAAGATAAGGATATAATTTGAGATGTTTTTAGCTGGTCACTCATGCAGAATAAAAATTTTAACCATGATCTACTATAAAATGATTTTAATTTATCATTTCAGAATAAAGTGTATTCAAGAGAATTAGATCACAGAGACTCGAAGAGTCGAGGCCGTATCCGAGTTCATCTAAAGAACGATGATGGTGTACCAGTGATGGACCAATACCCTGATCGTAAGTTAAACCCCTGCTAATTTTCTCCCCTGAAATTAAAATTTTTCCCAAAAGGTTTATTTCATTAATAATAAGCTAAAGAACAAAACTGTATTTTACATCATTTATCTTAAAATCAATAAATTGAACATTTAAGAATAGTAAAAGGAGAATATATATTTGCAATGAAATAACTAACAAAACATATCAGTTTCTATGATTTCTTAACAAATACACCATCACACATGTTACATATTTTGTACATGTAAATCCTAAGTATAAGGCAGACAAGTCTACAGGAGTTGATGAAATGAAAGTTATACTTCAGGATAAGTCTTTAATACATGTATGTTAAAATATCAGCAATCTACATCATGTAACTGGATGATCTGTTACGTATATGTTACAGTAAATATGTGTAATCAGTAAATACACGTATTTACTAAAATTTAGGAAATACGTGAATTTACTAAGGCACCCAGTAAATACGTGTATTTACTAAAAATGGTCAGTAAATACATGAATTTCCTAAACTTTTGAAGAGATTTTACACGTTTTTACTGATACTTATTTTAGAAGATAAAACTTTTTAAATTATAATTTTCTGTATAAAATTTGTTATACAGTCAATACAAAAACAATGTTTTTATAAAGCATTTTTAATATTTTCACAAATTTAAAATGTTTGTGAATTGTACATTCTTTCAACATTTTCAATTATTGTGTTACATATTCTACATAGGTTTATGGTTATAAATTCTGCGCAGTGCGCGGGTGGTGAAAAGGTCTGCAGCAGAGCCTAGCTTGTCGAATAAGGGTCTTGGTATTCTGACATCGGGTTAGTGCTCAGCACACAGAGATATCAAGTGAATCTTAGGTGGCTGAAAAGGGATGCCCTCGTCCGCAGGATTTGTCAATTTTATAATATGGAAAACCTGACCGCTAACCATATTGAGCCAACATGTGTGTAGAGTGTCACGTTTCATGCATGTAATTTTTAAGATCCCTTTGTGTACTGCCATGTAGTGCACCACATAGGCTAAATCTTCTACCCCTTTTATTGTGGTCTTCAAAATTTATTGTTCATAGGTTTCCCACCCCTATATTTCTCATCATCATTAATTTTCATGTTCATTTTATCATCTTTTTCATGTTCATCGCCGTTTAATAAACTATATAGTGTTGCAAGCACGTAAAACACCAACCCACTCACTCACTTAGCATTAATATTTTATAACTTATAACAACCATAAAGTTACATAACCATTTTGTTTCTAATTCAACCTAATTTTGATCAAGTAAATTGTTGTTTGTTTTATTTTGTAAGACAATATTTCATTCATAACAAAACACTTTTTAAACAGACAGAAACTAACAGCATGAGTTGGACTATCGGGGAGATGAACATGGAAGGGATGAAAAAATGAACATGAAATAATGATGAATTGGGGGATTTTTGGAACACAAGGGGTCCTACTCTTATCGAGACCCACAGTAGGGTTCTTCAACATGCAAGAAACGTGACATATTTCCTAAAAAGATGCTGTACTATGGAAGCCGGAACTGATTATGGCAAGCTAGGTCACCCAATATCTACCGCCTTGGGCACACGTCCCAGTCGCTTTTTTGTGCCACACGACCTGGATTGACATCAGGTTCTGAGCACTTTATTGTAGACCTTTAATGATAAACTTAGCGCCACTAAGCATTAAAAGCGATGTTCACCACAGATTTTAAAAATAAAAGGGTTTCACAAAGCTTACTATAAAAATATATTCAGTATTATTACCAAAAAGCTTGTAAAATTTCATTAAGCCCTTAATAAATGGTCCCGTGCGGGGCTCGGGTGGCGAATAGGCCCGCAGCAGAGCCTAGCTTGTCCTAAGAGGTGACTAAGGGTCTTGGGATTCTGACGTCGGGTCAGTGCTCAGCCCACAGAGCGACCAAGTGTGTACCCTAGGTGGCTGAATAAGGTGGCCCTCGTCCGCGGGGGTTGTCAGGTCTATAATACGGAAACCCTGACTGCCGACCATAGTGGGCCAACGTGTGTGGAGAGTGCCACGCTCCATGCACGTAAAAGACCCCTTTGTGGACCGCCAAGTAGTGCACCACATAGGCTAAATTTTCCGCCCCTACCCACCTCTCCCCTTTCCCTGTGGTTCTTCAAAATTTACCGGTCCTTTGTTTCCCACCCCACTCCCATATTTCATTTATCATCACCATTTCATGTTCATTTTATCATCCTTTTCATGTTCATCGCCTATAAATAACCTATATAGCTTTGCACGGGCGTAAAACACCAACTCACTCACTTAATACATGTTAAGCATAAACAAAATTTGATGTTTAAACCTAAAGATTGAAGTTAGATACTACATTTGGTTTCACAAACCATGTTCAGTAAATACGTGTAAAATGTGAAAGAAAAATCAGTAAATACACGTATTTACTGGTCAATCCAGGAAATACATGTATTTCCTAAATTGCCCAGTAAATACACGAATTTACTGACAGCTTTAGGAAATTCACGTATTAACTGATTACATGAATTTACTGTAACATATATATATTGGTACAGAAAGGATTGAAAAATTGATAAGTGAAATACACTACATTATAACATTTTTATTCCCAGTCTTCAAAAGGATATTATTACCTAAATGAAAATGTTTTGCAAATAACCTGATATCATCATGTTTTGATGCATAATTAAATGTCTGTAGAATCAAAATTTGATTTGATGCTTAATCTACATCTATCTGTATGTTTGTTATTGTCTCATTTCAGGCGAATCTGTTTTGAAATATATCTGTGAAATGATCCCGAAGTTAAAAGCCAGACAGGCAGGTCCCCAGTCTTCACAGCAACAGGCACAATCACAACAGGCAAACAAAGGACAGAAAAAGAAAGGAAGGAAAGGGAGATAACCGAGACAGGATGTTTGTACAAGGGAGATAACTTTTTGAATGTGTGTTCAATGGAGATAATTCTTAATAGAGAGACCTAGTTTTGATGCAAATGGACATTATTAAAAATGGTGCAGTTATTTCTTTAAGCATCAATGAAATAGATCTATATGTTTGTTTAGCCCTGTTTATGAATGAATCATTTGGTTACTTACTGGTCAATTTCATTTTGATTTGCAATACATAACACATTAATAATTAGATTGTATTTATTTATAAACATGATAAAATCTTTTACATTAAAAAAAAGAAACCACAAGTCATTTAATTGTAATCACATACTAACGAGTTATTTGAATCAAGCCATTCAATCATCTATTGTATTTGATGTACTTCAGATCAATTCTCTGTAATCACCAAAAAAAAAAAATAGTTGTGGCACAACCTGTCACAAATTTTGCTAATTTTACTTTTAAAGGTTACAATTAACCAGTAATTTACTACCAAAATAGCATTATTTCATTATTATTGACTTCTGTTGCCATGATAAACAGTGCATACATTTTTGGCCATTTCTGATATCCCTAAAAAGGCAATTTTAAACCTATATTTATAGAAGATAACTATTACCGGTACCTTTTCCAGATTTGATGCACTGAATTGGTAGCACAAGGGGTGTGCTATAGCAAACAGTAATCACTTGCTCTTCAAGAGCACCTGAGTTCACTCTCATTACAAATAATTTGTTAATTAATATTCAGTGGATTCTGTGTTTCTGTGTTTTATATGTTGTCTGTTTCCTTGTCCTGTCCTGTCCTTATTTGTGTTTACTGGTGTTGTCTGTGCCCTTTCAGAATACCCCATTGGTACCTCTGCTTCTTACAGTTCAAACTTATTGTGTGCTTATATGGAATATGAATATGGAATAAATAATTATGAAACAATAACACATATGTTAACTCCAGCTGGAATCAATTTGTATCAGCTGTATGGCCATTTGTGAAAATTAATCCTCATCAGTAGCGCTAGAACCTAAACATAAAAAATCAAACATTTTAAAAGATGTTTAAAATGCATAAAACCAAACGAAATCCAAATAAATATACAGTAACTAAGGGCAAAACTAGGATGGAGGAGTTAAACCTCAGGTTTCAGAATTTACATTGTACATAAATTTAGTTAATGGTTATAAACAAAGTGTTCACATGAGAAGTACTCTCATGTACAAGAACACCATATCCAAAAAATAAAGAGCATACATCTAAAACACAGGGAATTGTTCTATTAACTCCACACCACATTAAAAACAAACTCCTGTATCAATTAATTTATGAAAGGATATGGAGTACATTGTAAATGAACATGAGACTATAATACATATGTTAACTCCAAGTTTCCAACTGCAATAAATCTTTATGAGCTGTATGGCCATTTCGGAAAATTATTCCTCTGACATCAGCAGCACAGGAAATAGAAATTGAAATTAACATGAAATTAATGGAAAAACTAGGGTCATATGCTCTTATACAAAATTGGCAAATTTCGGTCTCTTGCCATCACGGTCATGGTAACCATACTCAATGTTCATTATTCAGTCAACTTTGGAATGCCAACGTGTGGTAGTGGATAATTGAATACTTTCAAAACAGATTCTGCGAAAAAAATCACAGTACTTCAATGGAAAAACTCAAGTTTGCCTTATTTAATCAAAGTACTGTTGGTACCATGTACTTGGAAGTCACATTTGAACGAAGGCAAGTGATTTGTATTGTGGTTTATAACTTTTTCGACAGAAGAAGGCAATTACTGAATTTAAATATATCTGTATTAATGTATGAACCACGCTTTCTTACAATGATATGAAATCGATATAACTACATGTTTTTTCCCATAACTTTTATCTGAGAAATTCATTAGTTTAATCATAGATATAATATACTATATGTATATTATATCTATGGTTTAATTATCTCGGCTTTTAAATAAACATTAATGTTTAATTTCTATAATTTGTATTTTCCCGCTAAAATATATTTTCCCATCGCACAGGTGACTAAGGTCACGTGATACACAAAATGTAGTTTTCAAAATGTTATGAAAAATATAGCAAATACAATATCATCATTTAAAACGAAATAAATAAACAAATCCAATAATAATAATGGGTTATACTAACATAGATAAGAAAGCTCGGTGACCTAAAAAAAACACACTTCAACCGGATAGCAAATGCACAATAGGATAGGTTATACGGTCTCGGGGGGGGGGGGGGGGGGGGGGGGGGGGGGGGCAAAATAAACAAAAATTTCACCTTCCAAAATGATAGATCCGTACGTATGTTTTGCAAAAGCAGGAAATGCTTACCCTTCCGAAGCTCCTTGGATTACAAGCTGCAGGACTTGAGTTCTGATAGCTGATTTCTGTTTTGTTGTTTTTGTGTTGGCTGATTCACAGGGACTTGCTCGATTGATTCTAATTCTCACCGATTCTAGGTAGGTCATTAATATTCATATAAAAACTTAAGTAAAAATCAATATCGGTAAAATAATGTTTCTTTTCCGGATACTTTTTAGATAAATGTGGAAACTCGGGGGGGGGGGGGGGGGGGGGGTCGTAGGCCACTGGAATTTTTGAAAACACGCACTGGCATTTCATTTGTTTTTCTTTAATTTGCGCTGAAAACTGTAGATAAGATTGATATTTTACGTTTCTTTCCAGCTGTTCGAAATACATGTAAGAACATTAAGAAAAAAAGAAAAGTATATATATACTCCTAAAAAAAGTTACGCATGTAGGTAACATTCTCTAAACGTCTTTATAATACAATTAAACAAACACCAATTCAAAACAATATATTAACAAGCCGTCGACAGTCCTTTAACCCAATTTCATGAAATAAAATCACTCAATACTAACTGTGTACTGGTTAGTTCATTATGTACTATAAAGACGTACGTTGTTCCCCCCTTTCTTCCCAATTAGACACACAAACTTACTTAGTGTTATGGCCATCTATTGACGTATAAAATATTCAGAATCGAGCTGGACGTTTTAAACAAGTTTAACAACACATATAATCTTTTTTATATTTTTACAAACCCAAACCATACGAATGCAAAAGTAAAAATATAAGACTTAAATTGTATATATATAGGATTGAATTCAGTATTAGTTCTTGAAGAGTTATATGGGAGGATAGTTTACTACGAACCCCTGGTCGCAAATATGCTGCAAGAGAGTTAGTCTGTCGTTAGAGATGAATATTTGGGTCTCGGGATTCTAGGAGTGGCTGAATCGTCCTGGGGACCCCCGAATGCCTGATTTGGAACTTAGTGAGACTTGTGTTGAGTGTGCCACATTTCATACAGTAAATGATTCTAATGTGAATCAAAAAGGGCACTACAAAGGCTAAATTTATCCCTACATACCTACCTTTCCATTGGTCTTGAAAATTAAATTCTTTGTTTGAATTCTTTTTTGCTAAATCATAAAACATCACAGATTCATAAGTGTCAAGGATCATCTTTACACTTTATTTACACCGGTATTTTACGTCTTTTCAGTCTAAATTGGACTTAAAGGACACATTCATTTGCTTTATTAGGCAAAGCACCGTTGAGGTAATTAAATTTTGCAAAAAGTTTTAGTATTTTGTACACTTGAATCATTTTGCCGGTTTTTTTTTTTAATTCACCCAATTATAGTCTAATATCAATTAAGCCCTGTCATTTGGCCTCAACGTGCAAGTTTCGTTATTGGGGTTATTAATCCACTCAAGTTTATATAATGTCTTTTAACACATGGGAAAATATTATTGTATTGGCCGTGTACATTGTATTTATTTGAAATATTTTAGTTTCTAGTTCTTGTCTTTCTTTTTTGTGAATGTTGAAGCAAGGTAAAACAGGTAGAACAGGCTGGTTCACTCTTGGTTTTAAAGAAAATTGTCAGTGTAAGATTTGTTGTATAGTATAGTTAATATCTATTATGTTTGGTGTATAATTGATCTGTGTAATCATCATGTTTTAAATTTAAGTTTGATCTTTTTTCGATGTCAAGATTCATGGACTTGTCTTATTTTTTTCTCTCTAATGTCTAGAACAATTAATATTTAATCATATTCAAATGGCTATAATTCGAAACATAAATTGAAACACTGAACAAACTAACTCTCCTTATTAGTTTAAAACTAATAAATAACAATTTATTAAATATAAATACAATAAAATCTTATAACTAAAGTAAAAAAAATATTTAGTAACTTCATAAACATGTACAACTCTCTCTTAGGTCACTATACAAAATCTATAACTCATCACTGACCGTAGGTAGGTACACTACAACTCTCTCTTAGGTCACTATACAAGTTCTATAACTCATCACTGACTGTAGGTGGGTACACTACAACTCTTTCTCAGTCATTATACAAGGTTTATAACTCATCACCGGCTGTAGGTACGTGTACTACAAATCTCTTAGTCACTATACAAGTTCTATAACTCATCACCGACTATAGGTAGGTACACCACAACTCTCTCTAAGTCACTATACTAGTTCTATAACACATCACTGACTGTAGGTAGGTACACTACAACTCTCTCTTAGGTCACAATACAAGTTCTATAACATATCACTGACTGTAGGTAGGTACACTACAACTCTCTCCAAGTCACTATACAAGTTCTATAACACATCACTGACTGTAGGTATGTACACTACAACTCTCTCTCAGGTCACAATACAAGTTCTATAACATATCACTGACTGTAGGTAGGTACACTACAACTCTCTCTTAGGTCACAATACAAGTTCTATAACATATCACTGACTGTAGGTAGGTAAACTACAACTCTCTCTTAGGTCACAATACAAGTTCTATAACATATCACTGACTGTAGGTAGGTACACTACAATTCTCTCCAAGTCACTATACAAGTTCTATAACACTTCACTGACTGTGGGTAGGTACAATTACAACTCTTTATTAGTCACTATACAAGTTCTGTAACACATCACTGACTCTAGGTAGGTACACTACAACTCTCTCTTAGGTCACAATACAAAATCTATAACTCATCACCGACTGTAAGTAGGTGTACTACAAATCTCTCTCAGTCACTATACAAGTTCTATAACACATCACTGACTGTAGGTAGGTGTACTACAACTCTCTCTTAGGTCACAATACAAGTTCTATAACATATCACTGACTGTAGGTAGGTGTACTACAACTCTCTATCAGTCACTATACAAGTTCTATAACACATCACTGACTGTAGGTAGGTACACTACAACTTTCTAATAGTCACTATACAAGTTCTATAACTCATCACCGACTATAGGTAGGTACACCACAACTCTCTCTAAGTCACTATACTAGTTCTATAACACATCACTGACTGTAGGTAGGTACACTACAACTCTCTCTTAGGTCACAATACAAGTTCTGTAACTTATCACTGACTGTAGGTAGGTACACTACAACTCTCTCTTAAGTCACTATACAAGGTCTATAACACATCACTGACTGTGGGTAGGTACATTACAACTCTTTATTAGTCACTATACAAGTTCTATAAATCATCACTGACTCTAGGTAGGTACACTACAACTCTTTCCAAGTCACTATACAAGTTCTGTAACACATCACTGACTGTAGGTAGATACATTACAACTCTCTATTAGTCACTATACAAGTTCATTAACTCATCACTGACTGTAGGTAGGTACACTACAACTCTCTCTTAGGTCACAATACAAGTTCTGTAACTTATCACTGACTGTAGGTAGGTACACTACAACTCTCTCTTAAGTCACTATACAAGGTCTATAACACATCACTGACTGTGGGTAGGTACATTACAACTCTTTATTAGTCACTATACAAGTTCTATAAATCATCACTGACTCTAGGTAGGTACACTACAACTCTTTCCAAGTCACTATACAAGTTCTGTAACACATCACTGACTGTAGGTAGATACATTACAACTCTCTATTAGTCACTATACAAGTTCTTTAACTCATCACTGACTGTAGGTAGGTACACTACAACTCTCTCTTAGGTCACAATACAAGTTCTGTAACTTATCACTGACTGTAGGTAGGTACACTACAACTCTCTCTTAAGTCACTATACAAGGTCTATAACACATCACTGACTGTGGGTAGGTACATTACAACTCTTTATTAGTCACTATACAAGTTCTATAAATCATCACTGACTCTAAGTAGGTACACTACAACTCTTTCCAAGTCACTATACAAGTTCTGTAACACATCACTGACTGTAGGTAGATACATTACAACTCTCTATTAGTCACTATACAAGTTCTTTAACTCATCACTGACTGTAGGTAGGTACACTACAACTCTCTCTTAGGTCACAATACAAGTTCTATAACATATCACTGACTGTAGGTAGGTACACTACAATTCTCTATTAGTCACTATACAAGTTCTATAAATCATCAATGACTGTAGGTAGATACATTACAACTCTCTATTAGTCACTATAAAAGTTCTTTATCTCATCACTGACTGTAGGTAGGTACACTACCACTCTCTCTTCGGTCACTATACAAGTTCTATAACTCATCAATGACTGTAGGTAGGTACACTACAACTCTCTCTTAGGTCACAATACAAGTTCTATAACATATCAATGACTGTAGGTAGGTACACTACAACTCTCTATTAGTCACTATACAAGTTCTATAACATATCACTGACTGTAGGTAGGTACACTACAACTCTCTCTTAAGTCACTATACAAGGTCTATAACACATCACTGACTGTGGGTAGGTACATTACAACTCTTTATTAGTCACTATACAAGTTCTATAAATCATCACTGACTCTAGGTAGGTACACTACAACTCTTTCCAAGTCACTATACTATACAAGTTCTGTAACACATCACTGACTGTAGGTAGATACATTACAACTCTCTATTAGTCACTATGCAAGTTCTTTAACTCATCACTGACTGTAGGTAGGTACACTACAACTCTCTCTTAGGTCACAATACAAGTTCTATAACATATCACTGACTGTAGGTAGGTACACTACAACTCTCTATTAGTCACTATACAAGTTCTATAAATCATCAATGACTGTAGGTAGATACATTACAACTCTCTATTAGTCACTATAAAAGTTCTTTATCTCATCACTGACTGTAGGTAGGTACACTACCACTCTCTCTTCGGTCACTATACAAGTTCTATAACTCATCAATGACTGTAGGTAGGTACACTACAACTCTCTCTTAGGTCACAATACAAGTTCTATAACATATCACTGACTGTAGGTAGGTACACTACAACTCTCTATTAGTCACTATACAAGTTCTTTAACTCATCACTGACTGTAGGTAGGTACACTACAACTCTCTATTACCGGTAGTCATTATACAAGTTCTATAACACATCACTGACTGTAGGTAGGTACACCACAACTCTCTCTTAGGTCACTATACAAGTTCTATAACACATCACTGACTGTAGGTAAGTACACCACAACTCTCTCTCAGTCACTATACAAGTTCTATAACACATCACTGACTGTAGGTAGGTACACCACAACTCTCTCTCAGTCACTATACAAGGTCTATAACATATCACTGACTGTAGGTCAGTGTACTACAACTCTCTATCAGTCACTATACAAGTTCTATAACTCATCACTGACTCTAGGTAGGTACACTAAAACTCTCTCAGTCACTATACAAGGTCTATAATACATCACTGACTGTAGGTAGGTGTACTACAACCCTCTATCAGTCACTATACAAGATCTATAACACATCACTGACTGTAGGTAGGTACACTACCACTCTCTCTTAAGTCACTATACAAGGTCTATAACTCATCACTGACTCTAGGTAGGTACACTACAACTCTCTCTTAGGTCACAATACAAGTTCTATAACTCATCATGACTCTAGGTAGGTACACTACAACTCTCTCCAAGTCACTATACAAGTTCTATAACACATCACTGACTGTAGGTAGGTATGTACAGTTCAACTCGCTCTTATGTCACTATACAAGGTCTATCACACATCACTGACTGTAGGTAGGTATACTACACAACTCATAAAAGACCAAAGTTCACATAGTCCCTTAACATGAAAATGGGGTCCAGGTCAAACGGCACGGTGCCAATTGCATAGATCAAATCCCCAGCTGCCTGTATACCAAATATCAGATGCCTTGCTATTATTAAATTCTTTTCATATAATATATTTTCCACAACTAGAATGGCGGTCTTCCATGGAAGACATATGTTGCCTGCGTTTTTTTATATTCGGTTAACAGGAAGTAGATGAAATCGCTTTACACCATATAGTACCATAGGAGGAAGCCACATACCAAATATCAAGAGGTTGTGACTTGTAGTTTCCCTGAATTTTTTTTGTGATGCCGCAGGACAACCCAGGACAACAATGCAAGTTGACACAAGACTATGGATGGTGCCAAAGTAACCCCTATATGTTGTTTCTGCAACATGTTGCTGGCGAATTAAAAATCTTACAAAAAAGTTTCAACACAACTTCTGCCAGAAAGTAAAACCAAAGACTCCTCTTGCCACTTTTGTCGCAGGCAAGACAAAAATTGTTTTCAAACGACAGATGCCCCAGGCTGACAGATGATGACGGACACAATGGATTACAGTAAAACCTATTTAGTTAGTAATTGTCTAAAAATTCTGGATGATTTTCTTGCTTCCCTCATGTTTGTTTCTGTTGCTTTACAAATTGTATTGGCTTCAGCATATGATGAAGCAGATTTCTCCACAAGTAATGCTACCAAGAACTCCTTGTAAACAATGTAGTACAGGTAGCTGGATGATAAGCTGAAAAATAAATATAATGCCTTAAATACTTCTTAAAAAACTTCTTAGAAATCCTAATGAACAATACAGACCAACAATGTGAGCCGCAGCTCACAAATAAATACCCCCACCCCCCAAAAAAATTAATCAGATAAAATTTAGAATAGGAGATGCACATCTACATTATGTCAAAAAGATTGTGTGTAAGTTTCATGAAAATCCATCAAGGGGTTTTGGAGGAGTTGCGGATAAGAGATGGGTACCCCCATGTAGGCGAATGGCTAAGTCCATGTTTTGCTATGGGAAACTCCAAAAATCATTCTGATCAAATTTTAAAATAGTAGGTGCACATCTACATTATGTCACAAAGATTGTGTGTAAGTTTCATGAAAATCCATCAAGGGGTTGTTTTGCTATGGGAAACCCCAAAAACCATTCTGATCAAATTTTAAAATAGTAAGTGCACATCTACATTATGTCACAACAATTTTGTGTAAGTTTCATGAAAATCCATCAAGGGGTTTAGGAGGAGTTGCGGATAAGTGATGGTTACCCCCATGTAGGCGAATGGCTAAGTCCATGTTTTGCTATGGGAAACTCCAAAAATCATTCTGATCAAATTTTAAAATAGTAGGTGCACATCTACATTATGTCACAAAGATTGTGTGTAAGTTTCATGAAAATCCATCAAGGGGTTTAGGAGGAGTTGCGGATAAGAGATGGGTAACCTGAAGTGTAACGGAAGGAAGGACAGACGGAAGGAGGGACGGACGGACACCCCTATCACTATATACCCCCCACTTTTGAAGTGGGGGGTATAATAAAATAATAGATAAAAAATGAACCCGTCAATGCTAAAACTATAGATTATTTCATCAATTAAATTTTATTTTAATCTCATGAGTTGTTACTGTTTTGACTTAAAAGAACCCAAGTTATGATAAAAAAGCAACAGCCCCTGGGATGTTAATATAACATTCTGAATACAATTAGTATAACATGATATATTCTAGTAGGAAGCAAATCTGCATTGATTATGACAGGATTGCCATTGTTAAAAATGATCTAATTAATATAAATCTAAATCTTACTCGTATGTTTTAAATATGTCCACCAATTCTTTGTTGTACACATTCCTCAGAAGATTACTTTTGTTGGTGTAAGGGCGTCTACAATTAATAAACAAGCAATGTGACAATCAGTTGTCTTTCAGTGGAAAAAAAATCATATCTGTATTCTTGATGCTTAGCGTAAATTTATGCCTTTATCAGCTTTGTGACATATAGTTTATTATTTATAATGGGCTTCATTTACTTAAAAAAGCACACAACATGAAACATTTAATTTTTAATTCTATTTATTGATGAAATAAGTATAACATGACATTCAAAAATTATCAAGCTTGATGAAAAGTTCTATTTGTAGGGGAGATAATTGCCAAGAAATTTTTTAGAAATATATAGTTTTTTTAATATCTAGAAAAGAAAGTTTTATTTTTTTTCATGTTTTTCAAAAAATAGTATATATAAGTTGTAACTTATTACTAAAACCAAATGGGTTTCCAACATATAACTCTTTACCCTTTATAATATTGAAAGACAAAACTTTAGATCAACAACTTGGCAAGGTCCTAAATTTTGTGCATTATTGACTTACTTATAATCTCTTACAGTGTAAATCATCTCCTTCATTAACCTCATTTGCAGGTATTGTACAGCCTGAAAATATTATAATGGAATATTAAAACTTCATTTTTTTATTTATTTGAAAGAATTAATAAATATTTGATCTTGTTGACAGGTTAATGATTGAATTTATCAGTCATCTTATAACTTTAACCTTAAAGTGGTGAACTAATGCCATCATATGTTTACTTTCATTGAGAGTCAATTGAAGTTGATGTCCTAATGTGCTATGGTTGTAAAAAATAACAAGAAAAATCTCTTTTCTGATTATGCCTTTTTGAGAGTAACATGTCAACTAATTAAATATTTATTTTGCAGTTATCCAAATGTGTTGTTGTAAAATCTTCTTAGACCTTATGATTTTATTTTATGGTAAAGATCAAATACAATTCCCATTTTCAAAAATACTTATGACCAATGATATTAGATTTTACATGCCATGCAACATATGTGTAAATTTCTCGTCTTACACTTTGCAGTAAGACTTTGATTTTGATATGACTGCAATGTACAGTGGCATCAACTAATCAACTTTACCCTTTGTTTTACAACATCTACTCCAAAGTTAAACGTAGATCGTTCCCTGTTATAAACTTCAGTAGGTTTTTGAACAAACTCATGGTGCCTTTGATGATGTTCTTCATTGCTATAAAATCAAAAGTTTATTTATGCATAATTATTCACTCTATTTGTGTCCATATATTTAAAAATTGAATGTTTGCATTCTGATGTTTCATTGGTGTGTAAAACTGTTGACCTGGGTCACACATTTTAACATGAAGTGCTAGCGTGCTTCATTAAGAATGTGCAATACATGTAGTCAACAATTTTACACACAAAAATACAAATATTCAATTCTTATAATTACATATTTTTTGTGTGTTTTTATTCTATTTTGGTTTTTATTTTCTTATTGGTGTGTAATGGAATTATGAATGGAGATTAAACCAGACAATCAAATAAATCAGGTCAATAAAGGTCATAATAAATTACCAAACTTAGAGGATCAATCTCACTGTACAAGAGAAAAGACAGGAAGACATACTATGAATATTATAGATTGCAATAGTCCTGAACTGGTACAGGCATAATTTGACCATGGTAAACCAGACTCTCTAGATTTAATAAACCTTTAAACATCGTAATGGTTTGGCCATAAAAACTATGATCTTTGATCAAGAATTTTAGAAAAATTAATATATGTAAAATCTAACACCCATGAAGAGTATCCATCTATAAACTTACCAATTGTTTAGTTCACAATTCATCATGCCTTGTAAATGCTCTTTAATCTGTAGGTACTGAAAGATTTTTGTCATAATGTAGACCTCAATACATGTAACAGACAAATTGATTTATATTTGTAAAACTTTAAAATGGATGAAAAATATATATTACCTAAATAAAAACAATAATTAAACAAAAAATATGTCAAAAGATTAGATGCCCTATCTTGTAACATTTTGGATGGACAGACGTACCATAATTAAAATAATCCTTTCTGGCTTTTTGTAGCACTTTCAAATACATGTACTCACGTTTTTCATGACCACTTCCTTGGTAATGGGTTTAAGTTGGTCATCTTCATCGTCACATTCATCTGAATCTTCCTCGTCCAATCTTGTTAAGCAATCATTTTTGGATGCTTCTGTAGAAGAAATATCCGGTTGAGATGCTTCTGTGGAAGAAGAATCAGGAGATGGGGATCCTTCTTTGTCTTGGACAGAAACATAATTTGATATGTCCGCATCTTGAGATAAAATCTCTTTTGCTGTCCACACCTCATCCATGGAATCTTCAAAATAACATACATTAAGACTAACAAAAGAATATGTACAAACAACCTGAAATATTAGATTAAGTTGTAAAAGCAAATAAATCACCCAAGGGATTTCTGATCATTATTTACATGATAGAGCACCGAAAAAACAATTGGTCAAATATGGGTTAATGCAGGTAACCACAGAACTACTGATTCTTCAATGATCAAAATATATATGGTGTATAATATGTTGATAAAAAGACATTTCTTTAAAAGGTGGTGTTAACTCTTAGACTAGAAAAAAACAATTCCATAAGATAGTATAATTTTGATTGATGGTACGAGATATTTGGGGACAATTTAAGTATTTCCCATTGTTTTTCAGCCTGTGCAGAACTTTTCAAAAACTTCTAAAAAATCAAAATGCATGACAGAACATTTTTTTCCCTCAAATTTTGAGTCCCATGCTATTTGCCAGACTCTACATTATATGGCTCACTATCTTTGCATATATAAAATCATCACTTACCACTACACTCTACAAGATATTGTCCCATTTGATGTCTCAAACATCTTAAGCCTCGTTTTGAGGAGTCAAACATCAAGTCGTTTTCTCCACTCAAAATTAATTCTGCAAACTGGAAAATTAAAGTATTCAAGGTAATAGCCTAATTCAAAAACATTTAAACTCATTATTCACATATAATAGACACTATAAATCATGTAAATCTACAACATTTAACAAACAAAAAAGAAATGAGGACAATTCAATCTTAAATGCATAACTATGTTAAGACTTTTAACATGTATTAACAAATTTTTGTAGAATAAATAAATAAATTTTGTTGGTAAAATACATGTACACTATACCTTCAAAACAAAAACACCACAAGAATTTGAATCCTGCTGTTTTCTGTGCTTTTTATTTAAGATTTCCCATTGAGCATTAGGTGCTTCCCCAAATCCTCGATTGTAACAATAAGATTTATTTAAACCAATTGTCACCTCATCAGGAAGTTCAGTGTCCAAATCATCAAAGCTCTGCTGATTTATTCTGTATCCAATAACATCAAAGACTAAATTGTCATTGTTAACTGTAAATAAATGGGCTTTAATGAGATTATTAAACTTTAAAACCTTTATAAAATCAATATTTATCATGAAAAATGACAAACAACATTTCTATGTAATAGTATTTCAAAAAGCATGATGCACCCTACATAAGGGTAACATGTGAAAAGGATCTTTCAGTTTTTCAATAAAATTAGAGGCTTCAAGAAGCCTGATTGGCCTACCTTGTCTTAAATGATACTTTTGATATAAAGCCTTTTTATACCTAAAAGTCCTTAACATCTTTTACAGCTATTATAGGGCTTTAAAAATAGGTGTGACATCCACATAACTATATAAGAAATTAAAAATTTAGATATTGAGCTGCTTTAAAAAAACAAGAAAATGTGTCAAACAGACGCTGTGCCCTGCCTTTATATTTATCAAACAGCTAGGTAATCTATCAATTACGAAGCTCACCTCGTTACATGTTATTGTCATGAAGCAATAATTGACTTTAACTTTTAAAAAATTTAAGTGCTCATTCATGCAGAAAAAGGAGGTCACAGCCAGCATCTGAACCATGTATCTTGCTAAGCACCCCAAGATGCAGTTACCATACCACTTTGTTCAATGTGAATGGACTTAAACCATTCTTCTGTAAGTGTTCATTCATGCAGAAAATATAGGTCACAGCCAGCATCAGAAGCATGCATTGAGCTTACCATCACTAGGTGCAACTATCATACCAATATAGTTGATGTAGCAATTGTCAGTGAGCAGAAAATTGGGAATATGGGGTTTTGGAACGGGCAGACAATCGAACGGATGGACAAACAGACAGATGGACCCAAACACATGATATTTTTTTCACTGATAGTCTTTTTAATTCAATTTTGATAAGTAACAATATTCATTATTTCAAATATACCTGAACTTTCAAAATGATGCACCTGCTCAACAGGATCAGCTATCCTAACTTTTTTACTTGTAGACCCTGTAATATATATTTTTGCTATAAGCAAACACATTTTATTTAAAAATAGCAAGTTAAATATTGATCTAAGAAACCAATATTGTACAACCTACTTCAATTTAGTGAAGCAGGTAAAAATAATTATTTTTATACCTATTCTTTTTAAGCTAAAATAATAATTCTAAATGATGGATTAGGCTTTTTTATCTTTTTTTGGGTACGAGTTCTTTCTATTCCAAACTTTTGTTGGTTTTTATCAAAATGCTGCTAATGAAATAATACTCTTCGACATATGCATATACAGTATAAACAAATGAAATTTTGATATTTTGTATCTTTGAATTCTAAAGGAAAAAAGTGAATGCAAACCATTCTTAGTTGATTTGATAAAGTCTTATGTGATTTCTCATACTGCCATTTTATTGTCATGGAAATTTAACAAAACTTTACATTTATAAATATATTACCTTTCCTTTGCCTTTTTGTATAAGTATGTGTATCTCTAAGGCAACTCTTTCTTTTTGTTCCTAAAAATGACCCATTTGACTAAATACACTAGATTTATATATAATGAATGTATAAATATTTATTTTACCAATCACTAATGACCAAGAAATGACTGCCTGCATTTCAAATTTCAAATCTCCTCTTATTTCATATTGTGTAAATGTCAGTTATTAAGCTATGCATTGATCATATTTTAATTTTTAGATAACTTTTTAAAAATTCATCTAAATCAATATATATTTCTCTATGAATCGTTAATGATCAGTAAGAATGAGTAAAGGTCTTCTTTAAGTTTTTATTGCATACCTTGTGTGCCTTTGCTTGTTTGACCTGAATTTAAATCGTCTTTTGCTGAACTGCTGTTGCCACCTAGATCATCAACTGAAACCAAAATTTTACAAAAGCCTACAAAGACCTTTAATATACATATATTGTACTAAACTTTCACAGACTGAGAAAACAAAATTAACCAAACAGCATTAACCATGCCAGCACCTTTAATGACATTTTATACACTTGATAAGTACAATTTTTCTGTACCATCAATTGTCAAATAAACAAAAAACAAAAACAAAAACAAAGAACCCAACCTCAAATCATTACTTTTATATTAGGTTTTTAATTGGAGTTAAGTATGATAAGTATTAAGGTAACCCCATGAACAAGGTAAGTTTAATTGAATTTTTCCAGTGTTCTACCAATTTTTCTCAAGTGTAATTTGGAAAACTCCATAACAAAAATACCTTGAATTTCAACTGTTGGTTCTTCCATGCCAAATGTCCCTTCTATTTCAACATTGGAGTTTCTTGTCTTTTTGGTTGCAGCTTTAATGATGTTTTTGAATTTCTTTCTTCTCACAGGCAACTTGCGAGTTGGTTTTGAAGGCTTCTTTTTTCTTGGCAGTGGTTGGTTACTGCAGTTTAGAGGCAGATTATCTTCTGCAGGAACTAAACTGCTGGTTTTATTATAAAGGGCCTCAAGGTCTTCAAGAACAGAGTTGAAGGACTCTTCATCATTGATGTTGTAAAGAGTGCCTTGAATGTCCTTCAAAATATTTGAGCACCTCACAAGCAGTCTGCCTAAATTCTCTGGTCTCTCTTCATTCCTTTCCTGGCCTTCTACGTCTTCCAAGGCTATATGTTCGGCAACAAAAAGATGTTCATTGCTGCTGTCATCAGTAACTTCATTTGATGTTGGTGTTGATGCAGCATAAGATACATCAGAGACAATTGGGTCCAGAGCAAAATGTGGACAATCTCTAAAGTTTGCTGGTAAGCTATCCCATGTCCAGTTAGGGATGGACATGAAAACAGCAAGCATGTGTTTGCATGGCAAATGATTTTTTCCCCAATCTATGCACTGGCAGCTTGGCCCATTTTCATCTAAGGATACAACATAATTGGCATCTGAGTCTACACTTTGAACAGAATAAGTCTGCTCAAAGTTTTCAACGGCAGTGATGTGATCACTGGGAACTAATGATGAATTGGGTGGTAATCTCATTAGGCAGTGATCGACAAACATCTTTGGACGGTTCTTCAGGAAGCAAGGAACATCAGAGCGGTAGCTTCTGCACAAATCCAAGCTCTTCACATTGTATGTTATGTAGCTAAAATAAACAAATGGAACTTTTTAATAACAATTAAAGCAAATGATTTTATCAAATCTATAAGTCTTTGTATTTAGCTTTTTGGACTTCTAATGACAGAATATAGGTTTTAGTGTGCGTTAAGGATTTGGAATATGTCCATTTGTCCTTTTTATTATTTATTAATCTTGTTCACGAATAAATCAGAACATATATAATATTTAGGGCCCTGCATCCAAGATGTGGACGCCCTATAGTTTTCACTTTGTCCATCTGTCTGTCCGTCTGTCAGTCCGTCAGCAATTCTTGTGAACACTAAAACTCAAAAACTATTAACAACACAGTTCTGAAATTTTGTACAGCTACTAAGTAGCATGTCATAATTTGCATATTAAAATTTCATGCTAAAATGTGAAATATATTTGGACAAAAACTTCATTTTTTATCGAAAATCACAGATTTTGAGAATTGGACTTTGTGAACACTAAAACTCAAAAACTGTTAATAATACAGTTTTGAAACTTTGTATAGCTGCTAAGTAGCATGTCATGATTTGCATATTAAAATTTCGTGCAAATCTGTTAAATATTTTTGAAAAAATCTTAATTTTTTATCAACAATAAATTAATGTACTATCTTTCAAGTCATTAATATGATTTCACTTACTTATCATAACTCTCTTGGAGAAACCTTGTAATGAGAACTGACACCATGGTAGATAGTGTTCCATCACCAAAATGTGCCAAATAGTTCCTTTTGAAGTCTTGGTGCTTCCTTTCCAAACCATTGGTAGTAGTCAGCCTAACATTAACCAGATGTTTTCTAAAGGCAAAAACCCATCTCTGAAATCAGAATTATTAGGTCATAATTATTGTTTTACTTTACAACCTACATGTATCACAATAACATACAATGTATAATGAAAGACACATACAGACCAGAATTAGAAAAAAAGAGTAAAGACACTTAGTTCCTTCTGTATTTTGCTGTACAAACAAATATCCAATCCAAAAACTTTCAGGTGTTCAGTAGAAAAATAGCTAAACACTCTGCTGGTTTTCAGTGAGGACATTTAATTCTTTAGAATAACATGAAGTACATATAGCAAGACATTATACAACACGACATTATAGAAATGATATTATACAACACACTAACATACTTAAAACACACTCTAAACTAACACAAATAAAAACTTACCAAGAAGCTTAACCTGAGCATACTACAAAAAAAATAAAACAATTTCGAAATATAAACGATAAAAATTATGATGTTTTGATTGTTCTCGGTGCATGTGCAGATATATCTTTACAAATGTCTTATTGCTACTCACATGATAATTAGGTATCCATTTCTTTCCTAGCCATGATTGTAATTTGGCATTGTTCTTCCACAAATCACTTTCTTGGAGTTCCTGTAGATGGTTAAGGTAGTGTTCCTCTGATGAAGAGTTAGCAATTTTTCTCAACCTTAAATATAAAATATGCAAGGCTAAGAATATAAAATCTACTGGCACTAATATTTTATTTTCAATATTAGTCCATTCACTATATCAGTACACAGGAAATGAATAAATCAAGATCTGATTAGCTTTAGCTTATTCAGTTGTTTATATTTTTATTGCAGTAACTATTTGTTCACTGTGAGAGACAAAATAATAATTGTAATAATTGTTTTTAGTTATTGTTTTCTAAATGCCTTCTAGGCACTACATGACAACATAGATCTATACCACATTTGTTATTCCATACGTACATGGTGAGAACTTCACTCTTATGGTCTGACAAACCATTCTTCAACTCCCTTAACCATCTATCCCAAGCTTGTTCTCTATGAAACAAACATAGGTATACTGAACAACCTACAAAAGAAATAAAAACACAATTTATTTTTCAGAAAAAGCACTAGAGCATGAATTTCTCAATTGGTCTTTATATATCAACAACTTTAATTTATCTGAAATAGTTAAAAATTATGGAGGCAGAATCATATCAAAATGCTAAAAAAGAATGCCTATATAAAGGTGATTTAAATTTTATTGTCTTTCAGCTATCCATTACAATATTTCTAAGATAAAAACATTCAAATATTAATTTAGACCCGTATTAATTTTCAAATGATTTAACTTCAATTTAATAGAGATTTTAACTGGGATAAAGGTTAATTCCTATTTAAATAACCTACCACTTTTTGTAGTGATATTAATAATTGGTTAACATGTTTTACAAATCTCACATATAGAAACATGTAACTAACAGTATTAAACATTTTATTATAAACATGTTGAATATCTAATAAAGCAATAATATATTATTATTATTGTTATTATTAAATAATTATATTATTACAGTGAAGTTGGAGGATGAAAATATGTGCGAGTCAGAAAATATTCAAAGTTGAAAAAGGTAGTGCAATTGTACTTATTTACAAAGGTAATTCTAATATAGAATACCTTCAAAAGGCTATATGTGTTGGGAAGATATGGGATGTAGTTTATTAAAAGAATTAGTCCTGTACAGTGTAATAAGACAGAAGAGATATAGCTTGGTATAAATTAAAGAAAAGCAACAGGATGATGATGATTATTATGAAAACTTTCAAATGAAAAAAAAAAACAAAGATGGGAAATCTTTAAATTATAATATGTCTGTCTGTATGTGTTTATATGATAAAGCATTGTGTATAAAAAACTAACACCATCTAAAAACAACCACCCTTTGAACTTACCATCCAAATGATTACTGTAATAAAAATGTAACAAAAGTAAAAAATACACAATAATGAGTTCTGTGATACACTGAACAATCTACATGTAGTATATACATACATTCATGACAGTATCCTGAAAGAACCTTCAGCCAAATAAAATATACATTTCAACTATACATTATTTTTCTTTTAGATATTGAGTATGCTTTATTGATTTATTGATTGTTGTTTGCTTAATGTTCCATGGGCAATGAGTATGTTTTTTATGATTTAATTAGATGTAATATAATGTAAAAGTAATGTGTTTCAGTGTTAGACCTTTGTAAGGGAGTATGAGCCTGAAATCTTTTGTAATCAAAAGTTATTGACAATACCTTATTTGGAAAGAATAGCTCAAAATAGCTAGACTTTATAAAAAAAGTTTTCAAAAACATGGAGCCGTTTTGAAGATATAAGCACTTAAAAATATCGTGGGAAATAAAACTTCACTATATTTTTCATAGGGAATACATTGAAAATTCTTCTTATGTTTTAACATAGAAATTATGATTAGAATTGGTTGAAATTTTCAAAAGGTGCTTATTAGGACCTTCTCTAATTAGTTATGAACAAATATTAGGGAAACATGTTGGAAATTTTTTATTGCATTTGAATGGATAAAAGCCAAAAATCCCGTAAATGTTCAATTTCTGAGGCTTGTACTCCCTTAAAGCTTGTAAGTAGATGGACAAAGGTAAAACAATATGTCCCCTCTTCTTCGAAGCGGTGGTATAATAAAACATGTAGATTAAAAACATTTTATCAAATCACATCAAGTCATATTATGTTGTTATAGGAAATCTTTATGGTACTGATTTCCATATATTTACATGTCATGCATGTAAATATCATTTTTATTATATTTCAAATATTATTTATTTCAGCTATTCTAAAACCTATTGCCTTAAAAAACAACAACTTTGAAATAGGTTTTCCTTTTTAAATTGTGCATTTGAGTATTTCAACAAGAAAGATGTTTTAATACATACTTGGGCATGCTACAACATATACTCTTAAATATAATCACCTTCAAATGTTTGCTCCACAGCAGATATCTCCCTTTCATCAAAGTCAGTCATGAAATATTGTGGATGCCAATCTGGGTTCCAGCCCTTAAGTACCTCAAGTCCTTCTCTGATGGAGTCCTTTGATTCATTTGCAGATATAAATGAAGCAACTATAATGTAGCCCACATTAGTCTGCACACATACAAAAAACAATGGCAGGTCATACTTGCTGGTGTTGTATGTAGCATCAAGTAGACATAACTCCTTTCCATATAGTGAAAGAAGCCTTCTTTGCCATTCAGACTGATGAACAAATAAAAACCCTTGGTGACATGGTACTTCATCATCAGAATCATCATTTTCTGACATGTCATTCTGATCTCTACAACAAGTAAAATTCTTTTGCAACAAAAAATACATTTCAGGCTTCGTACTAATAGACAAAGTGAACAACTGACAGATATAATGCACATGCACACATATGCATGGTACATTCTCTATAAATATCGATATTTCAGAACCAATTTAAATATTTAGTTTGAAGACCCTATTACTGATTTATTCGAAATTCAGTATCTTAATTTATTATTTTTATCAAATGTGTTTCTATCTATATAATCTACTTTTTCAAATAAAACATATCCAAAAGACTGTTTGTAAGATGTTTCGGGGTGATTCATTATGTTGAATGGCACAAGAATGTAATGGAATGATGACTAAATTATTTCATGAATTGCATCTAATATAAGGGCAGTACAGCCAATGTGAATTTCACCATAAAAAGGTCAACAATATGAACCAAAATGTTTTGAATCTTTAAGAAATTTGATTAAACAGACTTTTTTAAGAAATTCATAATGAACACACTGTATTATTAAAAAAACCCCAAGAAAATCATAATTTATCAAAGCACTTTTCCAGACATTTTTTTTTTTTATCTTGATCTATTATAAGTTTTAGATTTTTTTCACAGAATGAAAATAAATGTTACAAATAACATACGTTGTTCTTATAAAGAATGATTCTGTTGGTCTTTCTGCTTTCATAGCATCTACCATACATTTCAGGTTATGCTGATCACCAGCTGAAAATCTACAATAAAAAGGAATAGCTCAAACATTCTACTTTATACAAAAATTTAAATAATAAGAGTTCCTTATGTCATTTAATAAAATAACATATCTTGTAAATCTTATATAAAAAATACTAGTACATGCATGATTGATCATTTGAAGCACACATTTTGGAATGGAGTCATTAATCCTTTTTAAGATATTGTATTAAAGGTTACAATGACATTCTACAAGCATTTTAAGAAAAAAAAACTTAGTTTGTTGTGCAATTTATGATGCAACTATAACCCATATTTGATGTTTAATCTTGGTATAAACAAATATTTTTCTGAAAAATATCTGATAATTTTTTGTCCTTTTTGTTTCAGTACATGAATTGGTGCTCTAGTGACTGTGTTTTTTTACCTAGATTTTCTCAAAGTTGTTGCAATTTGGTTTCTGATGTTTTTATCTACAGGAAAGTATCTCCTATTAAACCTGGACACAACCATCCCTGGAAACAATTCCTTTGTGACATAGGTATGAAGGAAAAGCTTAACATCTGACACCTTCCTCACACCAAGCAATGCCAATTCTGTAATTTTCTGGCGTATTTTTTCTGCTGTTGGCTGGTTATAACCTGAAAACTACAACGAAAACATATTGTGAACCTTTTTATTAATGTTAGTAATCTTTTCTTATGACAAGACTTTTTTTTATTGAAAATATATTGAAAATAAAGACAAACCCCAAAGATCTTTGCTGCAATTTTTTAATTTCTAAAATGGGTTGTTGTAATGTCAATATGTGAATAAAAATAATAACTGGAACATGTATTTCTAATTCAAAAGGGCATAGATGTTTTGATACAATAAAAATACATCACATTATTATATTGGATAAACATATGAAAATTTTCTTGTATTAAAATAAAATTATGTTTAAGTTTTAACTGAAATGTTATAATGAAGTGAGAATTTTAATATAAAAATCATAATTGAATTATTATTAGAAAAAAAAAACACCAACTGGGCCTGATAAATGAAACTGGTGGCTATCTGGATCAGGAAAAAACAGGTAAAAACGAGCTTCCTTCTCCGCTGTACCACTAGCTAATGCAGTTCTTATGGCTTTGGACAGCTGTTTCTTTTTCCAAATGGATAAGTTTCCATCAACCTAAACAAATAACATTAAAAAAATTGTAGTACAGAAACAAGTGATTGTAAAAAACTCAGCAATGGATTATAAAACTTGTATATTGACTAAGAAATGTACTTTACCTACCTACAGTCAGTGATGTGTAATAGAACTTGTATAGTGACATAAGAGAGAGTTGTAGTGTACCTACCTACAGTCAGTGATGAGTTTGAGAACTTGTATAGTGACATAAGAGAGAGTTGTAGTGTACCTACCCACAGTCGGTGATGAGTTATAGAACTTGTATAGTGACGGAGAGAGATTTGTAGAACACCTACCTACAGTCAGTGATGATTTAGAAACCTTGTATAATGACTGAGAAAGAGTTGTGGTGTACCTACCTACAGTCAGTGATGTGTTATAGAACTAGTATAGTGACTTAGAGAGAGAGTTGTAGTGTACCTACCTACAGTCAGTGATGAGTTATAGACATAGTATAGTGACTAATAGAGAGTTGTAGTACACCTTCCTACAGTTGGTGATGAGTTATAGAACTTGTATAGTGACCTAAGAGAGAGTTGTAGTACACCTACCTACAGTCAGTGATGAGTTATAGAACTTGTATAGTGACTTAAGAGAGAGTTGTAGTGTACCTACATACAGTCAGTAATGAGTTATAGACCTAGTATAGAGACTAATAGAGAGTTGTAGTACACCTACCTACAGTCAGTGATGAGTTATAGAACTTGTATAGTGACTTAGAGAAAGATGTAGTGTACCTACCTACAGTCAGTGATGTGTTATAGACCTTGTATAGTGACCTAACAGAGAGTTGAACTGTACCTACCTACAGTCAGTGATGTGGTTTAGACCTTGTATAGTGACTGAGAGAGAGTTGTAGTGTACCTACCTACAGTCAGTGATGAGTTATAGACCTTGTATAGTGACTAATAGAAAGTTGTAGTGTACCTACCTACAGCCAGTGATGTGTTATAGACCTTGTATTGTGACCTAAGAGAGAGTTGTAGTGTACCTACCTACAGTCAGTGATGAGTTATAGAACTTGTATAGTGACTAATAGAGAGTTGTAGTGTACCTACCTACAGTCAGTGATGTGTTTAAGAACTTGTATAGTGACATAAGAGAGAGTTGAACTATACCTACCTACAGTCAGTGATGCGGTTTAGACCTTGTATAGTGACTGAGAGAGAGTTGTAGTGTACCTACCTACAGTCAGTGATGTGTTAAAGAAGTTGTATAGTGACATAAGAGAGAGTTGTAGTATACCTACCTACAGTCAGTGATGTGGTTTAGACCTTGTATAGTGACTTAGAGAAAGATGTAGTGTACCTACCTACAGTCAGTGATGAGTTATAGAACTTGTATAGTGACTAATAGAAAGTTGTAGTGTACCTACCTACAGTCAGTGATGTGTTAAAGAAGTTATATAGTGACATAAGAGAGAGTTGTAGTATACCTACCTACAGTCAGTGATGTGGTTTAGACCTTGTATAGTGACTGAGAGAGAGTTGTAGTGTACCTACCTACAGTCAGTGATGTGTTAAAGAAGTTGTATAGTGACATAAGAGAGAGTTGTAGTATACCTACCTACAGTCAGTGATGTGGTTTAGACCTTGTATAGTGACTTAGAGAAAGATGTAGTGTACCTACCTACAGTCAGTGATGAGTTATAGAACTTGTATAGTGACTAATAGAAAGTTGTAGTGTACCTACCTACAGTCAGTGATGTGTTAAAGAAGTTGTATAGTGACATAAGAGAGAGTTGTAGTACATCTACCTACAGTCAGTGATGAGTTATAGAACTTGTATAGTGACTTAAGAGAGAGTTGTAGTGTACCTACATACAGTCAGTAATGAGTTATAGACCTAGTATAGAGACTAATAGAGAGTTGTAGTACACCTACCTACAGTCAGTGATGAGTTATAGAACTTGTATAGTGACTTAGAGAAAGATGTAGTGTACCTACCTACAGTCAGTGATGTGTTATAGACCTTGTATAGTGACCTAACAGAGAGTTGAACTGTACCTACCTACAGTCAGTGATGTGGTTTAGACCTTGTATAGTGACTGAGAGAGAGTTGTAGTGTACCTACCTACAGTCAGTGATGAGTTATAGACCTTGTATAGTGACTAATAGAAAGTTGTAGTGTACCTACCTACAGCCAGTGATGTGTTATAGACCTTGTATTGTGACCTAAGAGAGAGTTGTAGTGTACCTACCTACAGTCAGTGATGAGTTATAGAACTTGTATAGTGACTAATAGAGAGTTGTAGTGTACCTACCTACAGTCAGTGATGTGTTTAAGAACTTGTATAGTGACATAAGAGAGAGTTGTAGTACACCTACCTATAGTCAGTGATGTGTTATAGAACTTGTATAGTGACTAATAGAAAGTTGTAGTGTACCTACCTACAGTCAGTGATGAGTTATAGAACTTGTATAGTGACTGATAGAGAGTTGTAGTGTACCTACCTATAGTCGGTGATGAGTTATAGAACTTGTATAGTGACTAATAGAGAGTTGTAGTGTACCTACCTAGAGTCAGTGATGAGTTATAGAACTTGTATAGTGACTAATAGAAAGTTGTTGTGTACCTACCTACAGTCAGTGATGAGTTATAGAACTTGTATAGTGACTAATAGAGAGTTGTAGTGTACCTACCTACAGTCAGTGATGTGTTTAAGAACTTGTATAGTGACATAAGAGAGAGTTGTAGTACACCTACCTATAGTCAGTGATGTGTTATAGAACTTGTATAGTGACTAATAGAAAGTTGTAGTGTACCTACCTACAGTCAGTGATGAGTTATAGAACTTGTATAGTGACCTAAGAGAGAGTTGTAGTGTACCTACCTACAGTCAGTGATGAGTTATAGAACTTGTATAGTGACTGATAGAGAGTTGTAGTGTACCTACCTATAGTCCGTGATGAGTTATAGAACTTGTATAGTGACTAATAGAGAGTTGTAGTGTACCTACCTAGAGTCAGTGATGAGTTATAGAACTTGTATAGTGACTAATAGAGAGTTGTAGTGTACCTACCTAGAGTCAGTGATGAGTTATAGAACTTGTATAGTGACTAATAGAGAGTTGTAGTGTACCTACCTACAGTCAGTGATGAGTTATAGAACTTGTATAGTGACTAATAGAAAGTTGTTGTGTACCTACCTACAGTCAGTGATGAGTTATAGAACTTGTATAGTGACTAATAGAGAGTTGTAGTGTACCTACCTACAGTCAGTGATGTGTTTAAGAACTTGTATAGTGACATAAGAGAGAGTTGTAGTACACCTACCTATAGTCAGTGATGTGTTATAGAACTTGTATAGTGACTAATAGAAAGTTGTAGTGTACCTACCTACAGTCAGTGATGAGTTATAGAACTTGTATAGTGACTTAAGAGAGAGTTGTAGTGTACCTACCTACAGTCAGTGATGAGTTATAGAACTTGTATAGTGACTGATAGAGAGTTGTAGTGTACCTACCTATAGTCCGTGATGAGTTATAGAACTTGTATAGTGACTAATAGAGAGTTGTAGTGTACCTACCTAGAGTCAGTGATGAGTTATAGAACTAGTATAGTGACTTAGAGAGAGTTGTGGTGTACCTACCTATAGTCGGTGATGAGTTATAGAACTTGTATAGTGACTAATAGAAAGTTGTAGTGTACCTACCTATAGTCGGTGATGAGTTATAGAACTTGTATAGTGATCTAAGAGAGAGTTGTAGTGTACCTACCTAGAGTCAGTGATGAGTTATAGAACTAGTATTGTGACCTTAAAGAGAGTTGTAGTGTACCTACCTAGAGTCAGTGATGACTTATAGAACTTGTATTGTGACATAAGAGAGAGTTGTAGTGTACCTACCTAGAGTCAGTGATGAGTTATAGAACTTGAACAGTGACTTAGAGGGAGTTGTAGTGTACCTACCTACAGTCAGTGATGAGTTATAGAACTTGTATAGTGCACCTACCTACAGTCAGTGATGTGTTAAAGAACTAGTATAGTGACTTAGAGAGAGTTGTAGTGTACCTACCTATAGTCGGTGATGAGTTATAGAACTTGTATATAGACTAATAGAAAGTTGTAGTGTACCTACCTACAGTCAGTGATGTGTTATAGAACTTGTATAGTGATCTAAGAGAGAGTTGTAATGTACCTACCTACAGTCAGTGATGTGTTAAAGAACTAGTATAGTGACTTAGAGAGAGTTGAAGTGTACCTACCTTGAGTCAGTGATGAGTTATAGACCTTGTATAGTGACATAAGAGAGAGTTGTAGTGTACCTACCCACAGTAAGTGATGAGTTATAGAACTTCTATAGTGACCTAAGAGAGAGTTGTAGTACACCTACCTACAGTCAGTGATGAGTTATAGAACTTCTATAGTGACCTAAGAGAGAGTTGTAGTACACCTACCTACAGTGAGTCATGTGTTATAGAACTAGTATAGTGACTTAGAGAGAGTTGTGGTGTACCTACCTACATTCAGTGACGAGTTATAGAACTTGTATAGTGACCTAAGAGAGAGTTGTAGTGTACCTACCTATAGTCGGTGATGAGTTATAGAACTTGTATTGTGACCTAAGAGAGAGTTGTAGTGTACCTACCTACAGTCAGTGATGAGTTATAGAACTTGTATAGTGACTAATAGAGAGTTGTAGTGTACCTACCTACAGTCAGTGATGTGTTTAAGAACTTGTATAGTGACATAAGAGAGAGTTGTAGTACACCTACCTATAGTCAGTGATGAGTTATAGAACTTGTATAGTGACTGATAGAGAGTTGTAGTGTACCTACCTATAGTCGGTGATGAGTTATAGAACTTGTATAGTGACCTTAGAGTGAGTTGTAGTGTACCTACCTACAGTCAGTGATGAGTTTGAGAACTTGTACAGTGACCTAAGAGAGAGTTGTAATGTACCTACCTACAGTCAGTGATGAATGATAGAACTTGTATAGTGACTTAGACAATTTTCATGATTTTAAATTGCACAATTTAATAAGTAAGTAAGTGAGTTGGTAAAACTTTATTTTGATTAAGCATGATAAAAAGTATAGGAGACAAGCTTTAAGGAATATAACCGAATATAAAATCAGATACACCAAACAATAAAAACAAGACAGTGTGCAATTTTCATATAATGACTGTTAATGTGCCTGTGAAAAAAATGCCATAAAAATTAAAAGAGCTGTTATAAGTATTTGAAATAAAAAATAGACTTAAAAATTTGCTACAACAATAAAAATCTACCAGAAGAGTCTAGTTGAAATTCAAAAAAATAAAATCAATATTTATTTTAAAAGCCTAGGTACTTATGTACTGTTAAATCTTTATAAGTCAAGTAGTCTTGCAATTGCAGAGAAAATAAGATTCATATAAATTCATTTAAATCCTGAACTAATTGGGTATTATTTAGGTTATTAACTTACCTTGTACTCAGGAAACTTAATGACCACTTTAACTTTTATAACAGCTGGGCACCCCTTCTTTTTTGTGTTTTGAATTAGCCTGCGTCTCTTCTTGTTTCCATAGGAATGGTCACTCTCCTATATAAAATATAAGGAGTTTAAATAAAACATATTTTTTCTCAGAATTTAGAATTTTTAATGGCAAAATATTTGTGTAAATGTTTAATATTTCATCCCACCATACTTTTGTTTGAAGACATTAACTTTATTCAAGCTAAGACACAGCTTGTCAGCAAAATAAAAGTGGATGAGATTGATAGCATAACAGAATGTTCCAGCAAAAAATCTGCCATATGCTAAACAAGGTTTGTTTCATATACGTGTCCAAATTTAGATTCATGGTATAGGCATAATGTTTCATATAAGTTGAAATATAAATTCTTTGTTACGACTAAAGAAGAAGATATTATTAGAATTTTAATGGAGTGAAAAAAGTTAATATTGTCAATGACATAAATTAAAAATTCATCGAAAAAAATATCATTGTTCAAATAATAATTTCTTCAAACATTTTGGCCAGAGTCCTTCATCGGTTGCTTTTCTTTCATGCTATTTTTTAAAATGGAATAATTAGGCTAGCTAGGCACTGTCTAACTCATACATTTATTGTCTAACTCATACATTTATTATAATGTCACATGGATTGTCATGATCATACAATTATTTTAAATAAAATTTCCTTTTAAACTCAAAATAATATAATAACTGATTCATGTAATTCAAAGCTTTATTTTAAACCTGTCTGTCATCACTGCTGGTACTTTCAACACCCTTTGGTCCATAGTGGCATTCTAGTTCTTCATTGCCAACTACAACAAAGGGTATGCCATCATCTTCTATAAGACAACCATCACTCCATGACTTTGACCAATAAATTTCTTTTCCATCAAAGTTTTGAAAATCTGAAAAAATGTACAATATTGTTGTCTTAAAAATACAAAATACCAACAGCATAACGTTGTTAAATCTAGTTGTGAAAATATACACATTCACCCACAATCCATGTGGTATTTTTTAAACAAATATTGTAAAATGGGGCATGAATTTATCATCCTAGTTTAAATAGGGGTCAGATTTTACTATCCATTATGGGGTATATAGAAGGACAGCAGATATTGAACTTTCAACAGGAATCACTCTTATAATAACATTCAATGTACAAACAACTTAATTGACTTGCTAGTTGGTTTAATGATTTGACATGTATATAAAATCTCTATTGACTCTGTATCAGTTGACATATCAGTTTCTTATCTGGATGCTGTTTCATAAAGTATTGTCAATTACTTATTAAAGCTGCCTATATCTGATTATCTTTAGGCTACTCCTTGCTGGTGGCTATGTTCCAGACGATATGAGTAATTGAGTATCTTGACCATACACATACATGTATGGTTATGACCATAAATACTCATATATACCTACACATATAGCTATGAATATATAATGAGGAGCCAGACCATATAAGTATTTGGATTATATGAGTATTTTTCGATTAAATGATCTAACAGATTTTTAAGTGGAATAAAATTAAAAGCATGTATTACTAATATTAATAAGCCTGGATCTGACACTGGTTTCTGATCTGAATCTGAATTGATACTGTGCAGGGTCTGAAGACATCATCACACATAAAAACTTTTAAAAGTTCAACGGTGTACATGCGTACATGTATATTACGGAAGGCTACTATTTACTGGTTAAAAAACCATAAGCTCAGCAAAACCTGAGCTGGCTGACCCCATCCTTGAATGTATCCAGGGAGTCCCTGTCAGAAATGACCAGCTGACATTAATTAAAGTACAATGTAGGTAGTCCGATCTGCAATGCAAGTTCGAATAAGAGTAAAGTTTTTGTTAAGGTTTATATGATTTGATTTGAATTATATGCATTTCATTTAGACCTTGGGCCAATTAGAAAGGCAAGCAGTGCCTACTGACCTCGTTGAAAGCTGCTGTGCTCGGGGTTATCAATTACCTCTTGTTATGTGAACTGTGTCATGTACACTTATTCCACATCTCATCATTTTCTATTATATGATAAAATGCACATAACCTGATGCACATACAACTTTCCTTATGCATCAAAGGATAAAATGTTACTTCTCTGGCACTCAATCATCATAATATAAAAGCCAAATCACATGCAACTGGACTTGATTGAAATAATTTGATTGATTTAATTACCGTTAGGAAAGGAATCTGTGCGAAACAAATTTTTATTGGTTGATCGCTTGCTTATGAAAGCTGAAGTAGTCCCGAGCTCATAAAAATCAATGCTTTCTTTCACTTTCGAGTACTTGGCAACGTAAATAAGTTGGTTATCTTGGTCAACCATATTGTATACTGGTCCTTTGTGCCGGTAACTTTGACACCGGCATACAGTTAAAGCGAAAACAAATTCCGTTGCTATTCCGAATCTGATTTTGTTTTATAATTTTCATGAATATTCATAAACCTACTTAGAATCAGTGAGAAATAGAATCAATCGACTTGCTCCCCTCTATCAATATTTTGTTAGAGTCAATGTGCGGTACGAAAAAAACACGTGTTTTTTTTTTCGTACTGCACATTGACTCTTAGCTACAATAATGTAGCTCCTTTGACATGTTTGATTAGGCGTAGCTACAATGCGGACCCATTACTCATAATGGAGCAAATCGAATTTTTTCTTCAGCCCAAACAAAGCTTAAAGATGGTTAGAAAATACCAATAACACATTGAATAACATTGAGATAATACAATTTTTGGTCGAAAGTAATAGGGAAATATTAATTTGTAAGAAAAACAATATTTACAAAATTCTGATCCTGAACTTCATTATAAAGTTCAGGATCAAGATCCTTCAAAAATTGATATTTTCACGAAAATCTTATGAATTGTGCTAAATGTCGGAAATTTAAACTGAATTCGTCATTAAAATACTACAAGCAATATTTTGATACCAAATTTGACGTCTAATGGATTGAATTGCGCCCGGTGTGATTTCACTTTCGGCATTGCTCCGTTACGAGCAATGGGACCGCATTGTAGCTCCGCCTAATCAAAGATGTCAAAGGAGCTACATTATTGTAGCTAATTGACTCTAACAAAATATTGATAGAGGGGAGCAAGTCCCTGTGGCTGATTCTCCCTCTGTACGTCCATCTGATCTTCTCCTAAAGCACTGAAGGGATTGCTTTCAAACTATGTTCACTAGGTCTCAATGATGTCCTAGCTATACATATATATGTATACAAAGTATGTGAAATTGATGAATGCGGACCAACCGACATGGCCTAAATTGCTTAAAATTGAACAGGAGCTTAGGGGAAAGACCAGAGTTTTTTTTGCTATTAGCTGGAAAATAGCAAGATAGAGAATATTCGAAGCAGTCGTTCTTTTTCAGCATAAAAGAATCTATAAAACTCTCCATTGAGTTGAAGTTGTGGGACTAGCCCTTATAGGAGTTTTTCCCCCTTATCGCCAAAATTTATCATTTTCACAGTTTTGGAGTTTATCTTTTAATCTGTGAGTCCTAGAAGATAAGTTAGTTTTGCAGAATTGTAAGTCCAATTGAGATCTACAAAAATGATTATTTAAATCATTTTCTTTGAAAACACTGAAAGGATAGCTTTCAATGTTTTTACACTTATTCTTACGAAGCTTTGGAAATTTATGCACACTGACCAACCAACATGGACGCCGTTGCTAAAAATAGAATAGGGGATTAGACTACAGTTTTTGTCTTGTATTTGGAGGAAAAGTTAGCATTGTAGAATTGCTAAGCTCTTAGAAATCTATGAAAACAATTTTATGGTCTAATTGTCTGTTTTCTATCAATTTTAACGTGTCTAAAGTTTGAAGATATTCCTATTCAAAAGGTTTGTAACTTTGTGTACTTAACCTTTTAATAGAGCGAGTTCTATTCAACTTCCTTGTTAATTGTTACTTTATAGGTACATGCACACTGGGGTATAAGCTTTTGAAATCAGTTGAGCGATGTAGGATCCTGTGAGCCTCAAGTTTGAAATCTTACTCCTCAAATATTTCATGTTCTGTCCATGTATTAACCATGCTCTACTCTTTAAATGTCTATGCACTTCCACCTATTACCTACAAAGTAAAAATCCTCGGGAACCAGGTCTATCTGACCTGGTATTTACATAAAGGTAAACCAATGTCCCTATTTTCATTTTCAATATTTAATGTCTTATGTATCTGGTGGTCTGATTTGAGAATTATGAATTGGCATTTTGTAACCAAAACATAATCAAATGATTTTAAATAGGACAACAATGATTTGAACATTTCCCTTGCAGTTATGCAACATTATCAAATGAGTGACATTACTTTATTTTGCATAGTTATCTGATTTTAGGTGGGACGATACCGTGGACGATACAATCATGACGGCAGGTGCTATGTATACCAAAAACATCAACCGTTGGCTTAAAGCACGGGTTGATCATAGTTCTCTTATGATTCTTGTATTTCATATAAAGTTTAGCCATGTCATATAAAGTCCAATATTTGACGGAAAATAACCAATGAAATAGTCTCCGTTTTAGAAAATTTTTATTCTAAAATCCTATTTTTTTATATATATTTATTAGGCTCCAAATGGCTATACCAATTATAAAGTTGTAGATTTCAAAACCTGACTGCAAGCAATAGTGTCACTGTGATGCACCACATTGGGAAAATGTCACGTTCCTCACACGTTCAAGAACCCTGCCGCAGGTCTAGGTAAGAGTAGGATCCGAAGGATTCCAATTCATAAGGGTTAATTGTCCGATCCTACCCATCTCACTTTTTTTTTAGCTCACCTGGACCAAAGCTCCATGTGAGCTATTGCCATCACTTTGCGTCCCTCGTCGTCGTCTGTTAACAATTTTTCAAAAATCTTCTCCTCTAAAACCACTGAACAGAATTTAATGAAACTTGGTATGAATGATCATTAGGGTGTCGTGAACCAAATTTTTGTTTTGTTATAATTTTTGATTCGTCAAAAATCATGGCCACTGTTACTAAAAAGTACGAGGAAAAGATTTTCTTGCTTAAACATTTAGCTCATTTAGCTCTACAAAAGTCTTCAAAGGATTGACGTCAAGAGGCAGACAAAACATTCATCCCCGATTGGCCTTTTGTCCCCATTTCCACCAATTCACCATCTTACCACCCTTTCATGTTCATCTCCCTGATATATAGCCGAATTTGTGAAGCTTGTGAGTAAAGCAAATTAATAACTAGCTATATACCATGTATACTAACTAACATTACCATATTACACTTTCTCCAATTGTGAATCATGGGTTCGGTTTCCATCTTAATGTGAGGAATCTAGGTATTTTACAGAAATAAAATTACATAATTCATAAGAAGAAAAAAAACATAATTGAAAGCGCAAAAGCGACAAAATTTTATAGAATCTCGCTGTCCGCTAACAAAAATTCATTATGAAAAAGATGTCAACGTCATAGGTCCAGAGATTGAAGCTGCTTCATTTAAAATCCAATTGTTTTCATTGCTCTGCTTTCAAAACTCTATATCCATATGCTAATAAAGAACATGCTTCAATTACCCATTACTATCTACAAGTTGTCATTCATTTACACTAAAACTAATTCCATGTTTTGTATAACGTGTCATCTGAGGTTTTGTGATGATACACATTCCCTCGAGAGTTCTGCAAGTCAAACAACAAACACGAACAAAGTAAAATCATTGTATTTTTAAATTTGATGCCCCTTGCGAGACCTTAACATTGGAATTAACAATCTTATCTTATATTAATTATCTGTACATTTTAATTGTGACAACCCAATTCAGTTGTTTTTTTTTGGTGGATAAAAAATCAAATACTTTCTTATGATAAGTGAACAAAAAAAGAGACAAAAATTTTACGTGTAAAGAAAGAAATTATTACCCGATTAGAATTTTTATCGTACGGACTGAAAAGAAACACATTTAGGAACTATTAAATGGAACTCTTGAGTATTTGAAAATAATCTTCACAAGTTCAACTGTAACTTAAAAAGCATTCTTCGTTTATCCATAATTTAGATAGCGAACTTGGTAGATACAGGAATATACCAAGAGAACAAAGACTTTGTAAGTCATGCAAAATAATTGATGATGAAGCTCAGTTCTTCTTTCATTGTCAAATTAATAATGATATAAGAAGAACATTTATTAACTCAATACAAACAAAATATGCCAATTTTAACCAGCTTGAAGCCATTGATAAATTATTTTTTGTACTTAACCCAAATAGTGATGTTTGATTTTGTAAAGCAATCATTTGAATTTCGACAATGAGATCCACATTGGTCTTTCATACATATTTGTAAATACTATAATATCTTTAGGTGTATCCATTTGTATGTACAGTTACATGTTCATTGTTTTTGTATATTTGTATTTGCTTAACCTCTTGAGGTTTAATTATGCAATAAAGTATTTATATAACACTTGTGGCCACAGTTGGTTAACTCGCATCATGGTAGATGGACAGAACCACTAGCCCTCTCCCTCCAAAAAAACATGATGCCCTACCTGACAACAAGGAAAAGTAATTTCAAACCGAGCTGGATGTAAACATGATACACATGTGATATGAGTACGAATTGACGGACGAGCAGGCCGAACGCGTTTTGCCCTCTATTTTCTCCAAGACATTAAAAGAACTGAAATGCAAATTAAAACTAATGTAGAAATTTAAAGTGAATGATAAACAATATACGACTTTTTTTTTCTAATACCCTTTTCCCTTTCCAAAGCACGATGTGCTAATTTACATTCCTTAAGATAATCCATCATGGCTTATATAGACAACGGATTATCTTAAGTGGTCTAAGAGATAATTTATGATAAATAAATCTTTTATCTTTATCAATATTATTTAAAGAGAACTTAAAATTCCCGAAGTGTGAGAAAATCGATCTGATCTAGCTATTAATGGTCTTTCACCATGGTTTTATAATTAATGATCTTATTCATTCAATTTCTATCTTTTTGGGGAAATTAATGATCGAACAAAAAGTAAGTAAATTTGTTATCCGTATTACTTATCATATTGTGTAATTTTTATATTATAATAATCTTATGATATCTTATTTTATCTCTTCTGGAGTACAGGCACTTAAAGCATGGATTTTATATATGCAGTTTTTGCTCTTATACCACTAACAAAACAAAACTTCGATAAAAATGATATATTTGGTCTTTTCTTGTCATTTCTAAACATAGCTATACTATAATATAAATATCAAAAATTAATTCGACGTGGTTACAGTATTATAGCGAGGGCACAGGGACTTGCTCCCCTCTATCAATATTTTGTTAGAGTCAATGTGCGGTACGAAAAAAAACACTGTGATTTTTTCGTACCGCACATTGACTCTAACAAAATATTGAAAGAGGGGAGCAAGTCCCTGTGATTTTTTTCGTGCCGCACATTGACTCTAACAAAATATTGATAGAGGGGAGTAAGTCCCTGTGGCGAGGGTCAGATTTGCTATATACACACAAAAAAAGAAAAAGAAAATCCTGGACCCAAACGCCTGTATTTTGTACAGAAATGCCACAACGTCATTATAACTGATTTCTTTTAGTGTTTGGAGTGCGCTTTTTGACCGTCGGACAGCGAACAATACCCTCTGCTTTGCATCTAACATGTGCATTAAGACCGAGACAAGCAAAAGCTAGTGTCAAAGAGGTGGCCTGTTTTCATCTAAGTTTTAAACTATTTTTCCAAATTCAAATTGTTGCAAAAGTGGGGATAATATTATAATGCATGTTACTTCAGCAAGCATAATTGTTTATGCTCATGGATAAGAGAAGGGACAGGCTATTGCAATCACTTTATCCGTCCGTCCTACCGTCGTTCTGACTTAGTCTAACAATTTTAGGGTGAAAAAGGAGAATTTTTGTAACAGTTTTTTCTCGGCTTCTACTCTAAGAATTTGGCATACTTGAGTCTTCTTCAGAGTGGAGGCATGTATGTGCAGAATAAAAGGGGGATTTGGATTATATCATGGGGGGTCTATCATGGTCAAATGTGGTCATACGTGGATAAAAGAACGTGATCACAGTCATGAGTGCTTATGCACTTAACATTGATAAAAGTTGTTACAACTTTCAAATTGAGAGCTGTAACTTTGTTTATATAGATTGAACTTGATATATATGTAATAGTAATGTACATGATGTTACATATGTAAAATACCTAGTATATAGATGTTGGAGATAGATACATATATCACACGTATTCATGTTAAGATGTAAATATAAGTTATAGGTATTTTATGTACAGGGATAATCCTTAACAACACCAGAAATGAGGAAAACATTTTGACATGGTTTGGTCAGGTAAGAAATTACATTTCCGCTTCAGAGTTTTATCTATTGATTTGTACACGTGGCTAAAATATGTAGTTTCTCAATGATCACGTTTATCATGTTTATAAATATGTTTTGTAGCTATAAATGTGTTTATCTCCATTGAGGCTGTGTAAGCATGAACAGCATGCCTGAAATATATGATGTTACGTGTATACAATGCGCAAACCCATATGACACTCTGTGACAGGCGGCGCTGACTTATATCCTGGTCCGGTCTAAAGCACTGTCTGTAAAAATCGTTATGAAAGCAAAGTTAACCGGTTCAACCTAAGTTCAGGGTGAACCCAACTTTATGTAACGATCAAAAACATGATCACCATGACATGTGCATGTACACATGGATACTCACTCCTACATTTGTCCTATATACCCCTGCTTGAAAAGTGGGTTATACACATGCACATTACATACGTTACACTTCGTCGTTACCATGAAAATGACCCCCTAAAGATTGGATCCCATGCATGCATCATTAACAGTTTAATGCAAATCTTAACATTTGCTTATTATTCGATATTTAGTCTTGGACCAATGCAAGACGGTGAGCAGCGACTGGCGGCTAGCTGGTCGTCCTCCGTTTGTTTATAAACTTCAGGTTTTGTCCGGACACCTACGCCGTCTATGTAAATTCCTACAGCAAAACACGGATGACAAAAAGGGGTTTGTGTTAACAATCCCTTAACCCCAACTTCTATATTATTCGATGGCGTATCATGAAACTTTAAACAACCTTTTTGACATAGAAAAAAATATTAGTTGATTTCATGTATTTTGGGGGGTTTCGGGTGGCGGTTGTCATTGACCTGTGTCTAAGTTTTTTTTTTCAAAACTACAGACACGAGAGAATAAGCATAACTTTCAACTAGTCGAAAATGTTGCAGTGGGCAATGCATGATGTGTGTATCAGAGTGAAATAATATTGTATCTTACAAAGATTTCATTGATTGTATAAAGTCAGTCCCTTGCATGTTTTGGATTGGGAATCATGTCTGCTTATGAGATGTTTCTAGACCCGTTCGACTAATCATGGCACTTGAAACATGAACTTTATGTATAGCCTCCTTTCTTCATCCAAAAACCCCGAACAAAATTTCGATTTTGGCCTTTTCTTGTCATTTCTCAGCATATTGCTGTTTAAAAGTATCCAATTTTTTCCGATGTTATTCATAAAGAGAAAAGGTATGCAATTCGCTATTTTCAATTTTTATGAAGGCGGTGCTCCGGGGTTACATTCCATTTTCGTGTAAATTATGCGGCAAAATTGGTCTAAAAACCCCTTACGTCCACCGTGGTCTATGGATAAAAAACCCTTTTCCAACATTTCCTTATCCGCCCGCCTCTGTATGGTGTTCGTATTGTCAGGGTTTGCAACCCGTATGCACCGTAGATGTCTTCTGTACACAGGCAATTTGTCTTAACGTTAATTTTTAAGCTCGATTAACATTAATTTAAGGTTAGTGAGGGCACCTATCATGTGACCAAAAACAGCTAAAAATGCAAAAAACAAGTGCAAATGTCACAAATACCTTGAAACTTGTGTTAAATAGTTTCATTTAAAAAAAACTTAATCAAAATGAATTAATTTCAATACAAATAAAACAACCATTCCTGCATAAATAAAATTTTCAAATATAACAAGGGAGATAATCCACTTGAAAAATGACCAAAAAATTACAAAGATTTGTATTGTAGACAGAAAGGTAAGCTGGTGACCCCCAGTTTTTATTGTTTTGTTTCAAAATATATTGTATTTCATTGATTTTTATCAAATAAAAATAAAATTTAAATTCGTGGATTTTTTCAACAACAACAACATTTTATGCTTATTAATTGGCCTTTCCTATATACATATATAATCTATAGTAATTCGGGAAAACTTTGGGCCTAGATTTTGGGAAAACAAGCCTGGAAAGGGGGTCCAATATTTTTACACAAGATAAAGTATATACATAATACTAATATATAAAAAAAATGGACATTTTGAGTTCGGCATTATTTTTGGGGTCAGGTGTCCTCACTAACCTTAACAATAATTTAACGTTAAATTATCGTTAGCTTAATATTAAATTGCCACGATTGTTGATTTTATAAAGCAATCATTTGAGTTGCGACAATGAGATCCATATTGGTCAAGGCATACATATTTGTAAATACTATAATTTTCATTGTTTTTGTATGTTTTTACATGTTTGTATTTGCTTAACCTCTTAGAGGTTTTATTATGCAATAAAGTTATAAAGTTATTAAAATTTTTATCGTTAAATAAGTGTTAAACATTAACATAAATTAACGTTAATTTCTAACGTACGTTATACTAATTTCCTGTATGGAAACATTGAAGTTCAATTTCACTTTTTGACAAGAAATGTATGTTACATCAACACCTTTAGTGAACAAAGATTAAACTTGATAAATGTTGTAAAGATATCAATCTAAAAAGTGCATTTCAACTTTGGCTTGTGTAGAGATATATTAGTTGGATCATGTAACTCGTTTTTAGATCAATGAGATTAAGAAGAGAGAGATAAATTGTTAGTTGGTGTCCTATGTTCGACTTATTAAAAAAATCTATTGTTTTAAGGATAAATGTCTTATAAATAAGCCTAAGATATGACATATTCCCTTAACTCTAAGTCATATAAGACCCATCACATTGTTGCTGTAAATTGCGTTGCAAGAGAGGTGCGGAATAATTTCTGGAAGAGAACAGGGTAGGATCTTTTATGCACTTTTTATATACTTTGAGACTTTTCATGAAAAATGTTTTGATGTTACTTGAACCATTTAGAAATACTAGTTATATTGAGATAATGCATGTTGTGACTTCTCAAACATGTCAAAAGTTGAAATAAAAATAGATTATTTTTTTAACTCAAGCAGCAAGACTAAATATCAGGAAAATGGGGTAATAAAATGACCATGAAATGTTAATAATATTCTAGGGGTTCATGGTAAGTCTTCCAAAACAGCAGTGAGATGTGAATTAGGCATGTTTCCATTATATATCAAATGCTATTCTTTAATGCATGGCTATTACTTAAGACTATGTAATATAGAAAGACAGTCTGGTGGTCCTTTAAATATACTTCAAGCTGCTTTTGAAACAGATAAAACCTTCACTGATAGTTCTTGGACACAGTGTTTGACTAAAATTTGTAAACATATAAATATTGACTCCATGGAGATCTCAAAACCTGTGTTTAAAACCAAAATACAAGAATTTTTTAAATCCAAAATATTAGCCGAATTTACTAAGATAAAGAATGAATCTTCAGGTAAACTTTTATTTTATAGCAAAATTTTTACAGAATTTAAATTACAGGATTATTTGAAATTTAATGTCCCTACAGAAATGAGAAACAAATTAACAAAATTAAGAATTAGTGCCCATTCTTTGGCCATAGAATCAGGCAGATATTCAAAACCCAAAACCCCAAGACATGAAAGATATTGTAAATTTTGTAAAAACCAAGTGGAAGACGAAACACACTTCTTATTACTATGCCCTCAATATAAAACTTTGAGACTAAAACATACCTGTTTTAATCATTATACTAATAACAAAAGTGTCTCGGAAGAATTAATTTTAGATATATTGAATCCTAAATCTTTAAATAAATTAAAAAGTTTATGTCACTTTATAAGAGAAGCTTTTGAACAAAGGGACCATCCGACTGTCATAACAATCTAACTTTACAATAAACTATTATATTTACATATGTCATTTGGTAACAATTCTTGTTCTAGCGTTATGTATATCTTGTCTATTTGTAATCTTATTTGTATATGTTTCTTGGATCACGCCTCTATTGTGCTCTTTCCAATAAATTATTGATTGATTGATTGATAAAGTCAAGGGAAAGAGACTTTAAAGCCAATCGGGGTACATGGTATCAATATTTTGTTATATAAGTCTATGTGTCATACGGAAAAATGGCACAATGACTCCGATGGGAGCAAGTTCCTGTGATGGGGGAAACAAGTTTTGACGGCCACTGGAAGAAGGAGAGAAGGGTAAGATCCGCCATTTAAGGCTACATCTGAGAGTTCTTATCCAATCCTGCGATCTTTACCGTGCGAGGAACATGGGCTTTCCCCAACACGGTGCACTGCTTACCGGGTTATCTCATTTCACCGCCTGCGACACACATCCCAGTCAATCTTTGCAGTGGCAACGTCAGGATTTGGGCACTCAAATTTACCGAAAAGCTTAGAGCTACTACGGCTTATTCGTCACCGTGGAAGTATAGTGTCTTTTACGAAAACGATATGGGCTTATTATATATAATTATACATTTTACTATAATTGTCAGTTTTGTTCATTGCAGACAGTACAAGAAGCCTTCATAAGTTAACATGAAATCGAAGAAACTAAACAATTCAGCGTCTACAGATGACGTCATCATATCAGTGTCGTCACAGAAAGAACTAAATCCAACAAATCAAAATGACGCAGACAGTGTAAGTATTCTCAAAACTACTGTGATGAATACGATCAGTAATGAATCCGAAATAATGTACTGTGGATTCATTATTTTCGTGGGTACCAATTTTCTTGTCTCGGATTGCGAAAATTATGCCAATTTGTGGGTTCTTAAATTCGTGGTTCTGAAGTTTGCTGTATGCATAGCAATGTAAGATTTCCTTTTCGTTTGGGAACCGAATTTCGTGGATCTGTCCAATCCATAAATAACACGAAAATTGACATACCACGAAAAAATGATAAAAACCACAGTATTCCCTTTGAAGCTGAGTTAAAATAGTTCTTTTGTTTTTGTGTTTTGGTGTTGTATGTTTCTTCGTGCTGTTCTTGTTGGTTTTGTCTTTGCCCTTTCGGACTTTTTACATTTGGATGCCCTTTAGGTACCTCTGCTTCCTTTAATATTAACATGAAAGAGTATGGACGAAGATCTACATTGTAAACATGCTACCGAACCTTTATCACATATTTATAAGGAGTTAATGTCTTGAACCAAGTTGATATGACCAATGCAGTTTGTGGTTTTCTTGCATGCATCCCAATCTTCTACTTTGTGTAGACCTTACATTTTGTAATCTTTCTGATAACTATAATATTCTTGTAAATCAGTCGAAAAGTTTAGGAAAAACGTATATTTTGTTGCAATTTCTGACTTCGCCAGTATTCTAATTTGAAGTTTTTGGGTTATTTTCATACAGCATTGTTGTTTAACTATTTACTTTCTTAAATCAAAACTTGATCAAGCAGATTTACCTTTTCTGTTACTCTGAGTTAAAACATCATACACAGAGGTCATTTAAAAAATTATTGCACATTTACCTTGCAGAAAATAACAGGAATGCTTGTATTAGCCGTGTTTGCAGCAGTCCTCGGTTCATTACAGTTTGGCTACAACACCGGTGTAATAAATGCCCCAGAATCGGTGAGTTTAATTTCTGAAAAGTTGTCGTACTTCTACATTGTAATTACAGGATGGTTCAATGTTGTGTTAAAAATGTTTTCCGCGCATACTGTTATTTCTTTTTCTGATATATGGGAAATGGAGGCAGAAATTGGTTATTTTGCCATACAGGGGTACATGTAATGCATCTTTTTTTTGTAATTAAAAAAATATTTCTGGTCTAATCAATACAAAAACAAGTGAATGAGTGAGTGGGTGAGTGAGTGAATTGGTGTTTTGCAGACTTACACACTAAAACAAGTTGAAGGCGATGAACAAAAAGAGGATGATAAAATGAACATGAAACAATTTTATCGGCAATTTGAGGCCTTTTCCTTTGATGTTTTGCTGGCTGTGATACAAAAAATAACAGGTCACTTCTAAGGAGGCGCGTTACGTTGCTATGCATTAACGTCGCGTGCATATGGTCTCTTGCGTCAATATTGGAAAGTCATTCATGAAATTGCTGCATCACCGCCTACGCTAAAATAGATTCTTCATAAAATGAAATTATTAGAAATAAGAAGTTGGACATGAATAAATCGGTATTGCCGATAAAAGAAATTTTTGAGATGGATCGTATCATGGCTTTACGTATCAGGCTCTACTGATACTTGTCTTGATAAAACCCATCTCAAAAACAAAATGCCATATATTTCTTAGATGATGAGCAATATGGTGGTGGGAAACAAAGCAAAAGTAATTTTACAGAAAACCGGAGAAGGGGAGAGGCGCGTAGGGGTGGATATTTTTTCGCCTGGGTTTTGAACGTAATACATGTATATGTACTTCTCTTTTCAAAGTTATAGCAATTGATTGATAGTGTTGATCATTTATCTATTAATATGAATATTTGTCATTCAAGTTCCTTTGTTTAGTTACATTTGTCGGTTATATATATCTTTCTGTAGAAAATTAAAGAGTTTATGAATGAGACAAATATTAAGAGGAATGGGGAGCAGCTCTCAGAGGACGCTCTTATCAACCTTTACTCCTTGCTGGTGGCCATTTTTGCCGTGGGTGGTATGATCGGTGGATTGTTGGCCGGCTGGTGGGCAGATTTCTTTGGAAGGTAATTTAACCTAATAGAGGCCGAGGCGCGTTTTATTTGAGCAAATTTCAAAATGACCCGGCGTGCAATCAATAGAGCGACAACGAATGCAGGTACTTTGGATTAATAAGACAGAAATGTTTCATGATACATAAACTTCAAAATGAATCTGTGACAAAAAGATGCCACAAACTGCTAGGTTTCAGGTTCATAACAATAAGTGAACACGGGGTTGGAGTCAATGACGATAGGTATAGCAGTTTAAATATTAAAACTGTACTTTCAGATTGCTTGTTTAGATATAGATCTCAGTACTGTTAATTGCAGGTTCAGTCAGATGCTGAAGAATCTACCGGGTTATGGGGCATAGCATTTTGCATGCAAATGTTTTGCTATTTCACGACAATTTATGTGTAATCATTAATATTTCAGGAAGTTTGGTCTGATATTAAATACTCTCCCAGGTTTAGCAGCAGCATGTCTGATGTTCTTCAGTAGGAATGCGGGGTCATATGAGATGGTCATTGCAGGGAGATTCCTTGTGGGCTTTAACTGCGGTAGGTACATTGTCAAAAGTGCGGCGTTAAATTTTGTGTCTGGGACGTTCAAATTAATTATTTTATAACAGATAAAGTGGGTGCCACTGTTTTATCAGCGATACGATAGTTTCTAAAAAACAGGGTAGGGGGGTCTTAAAGCAAGACAATATTGGACGTCTTGAGCGAATGAGAGAGCGGTGAACGAGTTGGTGTTTTACGTCTTCGAAACACTATATAGTCATATAAGGGGGTGAACAAGAAAATGATGATAAAATGAACATGACATGATGATGAAAAATCATTAGAAACAAAGGAACAGTAAATTCAAAAAACACCTGAAAAGGGGAGAGAAGGTCTCTCAGTCAAATAGTTTTCCGCCAGCTGTAGTCGCCTCTGCCAAACTTGTGCCTAGAAAGCAAGGCTTTGTCGCTCACAAAACATTACCGCCAGATCGAGATTGGTTAGCTATTGATAACTCAGTACTTTGACCATCGTTATTGATAGATTATATGCTAACTTCCACCATTTGCAATCTGAAATTAATTAGGGTTTATGTTTTGTTTTTCAGGTTTATATACAGGGTTAACACCTCTATATTTGTCAGAAATCTCAAGCCCGAACACCAGAGGTGCTATTGGCACTCTTCATCAGTTTGGGGTAGTAATAGGAATACTCTTGTCACAGGTTCTAGGGTTCCCAGAGGTGCTGGGAAATGGACGATATTGGCATGTCTTACTAGGTAAATACGTTTAACAGCTTAAAAACAACATGCATGCTTACATATACATTTTATACATGCTGCTAAGATAGCAATAAAGAACGAATAGCTATAGTCCGTTAAGTTTAATGCACTGGCTAAGAAATCGTTAGGTTTACACGTGTAAAAACAACGTAAACTTAAGTTTACACGGAGAATTAAAACCGGATCACAAAGTTGGGTGGTACCTAATTTTCTAAGGCTTTTTGTTAAGATTCAAATGAAGAAGTCCGAAATAATGGACTAATGACCAAACCGGTGAATAAAACTCAAACTAAAACAGCTTTAGTTGCTTTTATCTAGGGTGAGTACGTAGCTAATGGATGTTAGGTCGGTAGATTACTGTACTTTTGTTTTATGGGTGCTTACCTTACCTTTAATAATTTTTATGACCCTGCAATGACATGTCGGGGGCATTAAGTTTTACTCATGTCCGTTCCAACGAATTCCCGTCAAGGTTTTCTCAGAAACCGGACATGAAAATGATTTGAGGTTTGGTAGAATGGTTCAGAATGACAAACTGTATGTCCTTAGACTTTTAGACCTGTTGGACTTCTACTTCCTGTTTGGGACCAGCGAGGGCATCCGTGTCCCATGGACACATTCCTCTTTATTTTCCTCGCAAACACCCACAGACTAGAGCATCATAATTCAAAAGGCATCATCGCTTAGATACAGGTTTTGCGTACTACTATTCGCCTCGTGTTTCAATACCTGTTCTGGAAACAGTCTTTATATTTTTAAGGTTTGTGTCTTGTTCCATGTGCAATACAGCTATGCATGATGCCATTTTGTCCAGAGAGTCCGAGGTATCTTCTTATTACCAAAGAACAAGAAGAAAAAGCGCTGTTATGTAAGTACTTGATTTAGCTTTATAATAAGAAATTAAGATAATTACCAAACTGCCGAACTGGGATGACCATTCTCAAATGTTCAAGAAGAATTGACAAAAGAAAAAAACACACAAGGAAAATTTAAATTTGCAATGATCCTCACTCCGAAGACTAGTATTTACTGGTGGATGATTGAACATTTTATAATTTACTGGAGTTCTTACAGATAATATCATAGAAAAATATGGAACGCCCTAGCTGTCATATATTAGTTAGACATAAAATGTAATGTAAAACAACAAAACGTACAGTTAATCTATCATGACGTTGAGTCAAGATAGCATGATGTTCAGTCCAGCTTATATGACGTTGTGTCAAGATTTCATGATGTTAAGCCCAGATTGTATGCGGCTGTGTCAAGATATCATGATGTATTGTTTAGCTATACCGATGTAATGTCCAGTTTTCCGATCGAAATGCTAATTTGATAAAATGCATTTTACAAACTACACAACCTAAGGCCTAAACGAAAGGAGGTAAAGTTAAATAAATTGATGGAAAGGTTGTAAATGTGGAATGTAATGTTAATCAACAAAACGTGATGTTAAGATATCATGATGTTGAGTAATGAAAGCGAAATGTTGAGTTCAGATTTAAAGATGTTATGCCTAATCTTCATGACGATATGCTCGTTAATAAAGCGCCTTTTTAAAATAACTAAATGTAAAGCTTAACCAGAAAGAAGTAAAGCTAAATAAACCTATGGCATGGTTGAAAAAAAGATTGTATAGTTAAACCACAGAATGGGAGGTTGGAAAGCATGGTGTTGTGTCAAGATATCAAGAAGTCAAGTCCAAATGTTGTGATGATGAGTTTTGATACAAAGATGTAATGCAAACTCTACCTGACGACATGCTCATTTGATAAAATGCATTTGACAAATTACAAAATTTAAAGCTTAAACGGGAAAAGGTAAAGTTAAACGGACTGATCGTACGGTTGTGAAAGTAGATTGTAATGTTAAACAACAAAACGTGATGTTAAGATATCATGATGTTGAGTCAAAAAAGCGTAATGTTGAGTTCAGATATAAAGATGTTATGACGAATCTCCATAACGATATGCTCGTTAATAAATGCGTTTTACAAATAACAAAATGTAAAGTTTCTGAATTGATGTTAATTGCCTTTTTTGGGGGGGAGGGGGAGGTTGCGGTGTGTCTCTTCGTGATGTTATTATTTGTGTTTCCTGTGATTTTGTCTTAGCCCATTGTAATTCTCTGCTCTCTGCTTCTTTAAATATCGACAGGTGTAGAGATAGTGTCGGATATAATATGTAATGGGGGGTTCTTTTAATAATGTTGCTAAATAGACTTTCCAGTGCACTTTTTTTATTTGATTGAGCAGATATTATTATTTCATTCTAGCAAATCTAATTTTGGGGGTCTACACAGTGTTATGCTGTCTGTCTGATCATATAAGCGCCACTCATCCAGAGCTACCAATTTGATTTCACGAACCATTTTAATGAACACAGACGTTGATGTTTATAAATAACTATATTTGCATTTTGAAGTCATTCTTCTGTATCTACAAATACTTTTCTATTTGGTTTTTGTAAGGGTTACTGCTAAATTCCTTCATGGAATGAGATGAAAATTTGTATAACTAGAAAATGTGTTTATGAGCCACAGGATGGCCCTCCCGTTCTTGAAATATCATTGACCCTCAATGTGTATTACCTGGGATACGGACCTTTACCAAGAAATTGATCAAAAGTGTTCATGTGTAAAATATAGGTCGCTGTGACCTTATTTCTGGTGGGTGGTGCCATGTTACCAAGACTCATCGAGTAGTGGAATATTATTGTCCCCTAACATGTAGTATTCAAGATATGGACCTTAACCCATAACTTAACCAAAGTCATTCATGCGTAAAATATAGGTCACAGTGACCTCATTTCTAGTGGAGTGTGTCACCTTACCCAAGACACATCTAGTGGTGAAATATCATTGACCCCTAACATCTAGTATCAAAGTTATGGACCTTAACCAAGAACTTAACCGAAGTCGTTCATGCATAAAATATAGATCACAGTGACCTAATTTTTATTTGGTGGTGTCATGTTACCAAAAACACATCTAGTGGTGAAATACCATTGATCATTAACATGTAGTATCTGAGATATGGACCTTAACCCAGAACTTAACCAAAGTCATTCATGCGTAAAATATAGGTCACAGTGACCTAATTTCTAGTGGGTGGTGTCACCTCACCTAAGACACATCTAGTAGTGAAATATCATTGACCCCAACATCTAGTATCCAAGTTATGGACCTTAACCAAGAACTTAACCGAAGTTGTTCATGCATAAAATATAGGTCACAGTGACCTAGTTTCTAGTGGGTGGTGTAGCCCTACCCAAGACCCATCTGGTGGTGAAATATCATTGACCCCCAACATCTAGTATCCGAGTGATGGACCTTAACCAAGAACTTAACCAAAGTGTTACGGACGGACGTAAGGGTAAAACTATAATTCCGATCCAAATACGTGGTCGGGCCATAAAAATGATTTTTTAACACTAAAAGATAATGAGATGTGGAATAAGTGTCTGTAACACAACCTCCTACTATAGTTAAGCGAGCATGGCCTGACAACAATAGCACAGGGTTTCCCCATTCAATCATCAGGGGCTAGCATCCCAGTTACAGATGCGATCAAAAAACGGTGGACGGAAATACCAGGGTACTGAGCACACTTTAGTAGCATTTAACGACAAGATAAGCGCTGCTGTGATCAATCTATTCTTTTGCCATCCGTTATCTGCATGGGCTCATATGGAATGGCAAGTTTATCTCTACTTATCCTTAGTATGTACCAGTTAAAATTGTGAAAAAAAAACTATAGTGAAATGTGTTTTGGACATGTTTCGAGAATTTGCGGGCATACTTATTTTTACATGCACAGTGAACAACGTGCAAAATAACTATTTTGACAGTTTCAGGGGCTTCGACTCCTTTTTAGGAGTTATCTGACGACTTCGAATAATTGGAATTTTTTTTTTAATTAAAATGTTTTTTTTTTGTATATAAATCAAAATAATAAAAATGCAATCTCGTACAGTTAAAGGGCAATCCCGTTAGGGGAGAGGTGTGTTTTATACTCCAGGTATTTTAGGGTACAGATGTGCGACCAAGAAATCTTTTACCCACCCAATTCATGATATATTCGCCTGCTAGAAAAAAGCATCCATCCAAATATGCAGACATAATGACCGATGCAATTGCATGATCTTTTGTAGCGCTTTTAATTCTGAAGAGGGCAAGAACTTTCAGATTTTTTATTTATAAAAGTTTTTGAAAAATTATATAAATACTACAATTTCCCTCTATGTTTAATTGTTTAAATTTTAGCAATGATGGCCACGATTGAAAATGAGGTTTCAGTCAAATTGGTTCTGTGGTTTTCAGAGGATTTTTCAAATTTTAACCAATAACGGACACAAAGTGATGACATAAGCTCATAGCCTTTGGTCATGTGAGCTAATATTGCAACAAAAATTTGTAATGCGTAAGATATTTTTTTTAAATAACATAAAGTATTAAAGACATACAATAGATCACATTAAGTCCACATACTAAATATCAATCTACTGTATGTTTTAAGTAAAGCGTGACGAAAAGTTTGTACGTACGTACAGACATACATATACCTACCGACGGACACGAGTAAAATTAATGCCTCGACATGTCGTCGCAGGGACATAAATATTAGTTGCTACAATAAGTTTGTTAATAAGTAGCCTTTGGTGGAAATCATTTGCAATTCAAAAGAAAGGAATCTGTGGGCCACTTGTCTCCTAAATATACCCTTGCTACCCCTCAAATTGACTAAATCAGTTAACAGGAAGTAGATATCTGGCAGACCTATTTTTGGTACTTGCGATTTTAATGGACCTCACACTGAAGTATATCAATTCCCTGTAATGAGTATAGTTGCCAAGAAAACCTTTTTTTAACAGGAAGTCGATATCTGACAGACCTAATTTTAGAACTCATAATGTCCCTGTGATGAATAGTTGTCAAGAAAACTGGTACGAATTGACCAGCAATGTTGAAAGTTGACGACGTCGCTTAACAGGAAGTGGATATTCGATAGACCTAATTTCGTTTTTTTTTGCAATAAAAACATCATACTGAAGCCATATACCAAATTTCAAATCACTATGATAAGTAGCTTCTGAGAAAACTGGTACGAAAGTTATGTTGCGAACGGACAGATAGATGGACGAAAGGAAAGAGCCTCCTTTTTCTTCGAAGCAGGGGTATAATAAGAAATATAAAAGTACCAACAGGGCATTAGAATGTTAAACGTCCGAGTGGGCAAAGACAACATCAGTAAACTCAAACGGCACGAATAAACAGACAACGTAATAGAAAATAATGAGATGTGGAATAAGTGTACGCGCCACAGCTCAAATAACAAGCGGTAATTTAGAAAAACAACCCATGCGGGTTACGGGTGGCGAATATGCCCGCAGCGGCGCTAAGCTTGTCGGTAAAAGTCCACTAAAGAGCGCTCAGAAACCTGACATCGGGTCAGGCCGCTTTGCCCACAAAGCGACTTGGATGTGTACCCCAGGTGGTTGAATGGGGCAGCCCTGACATCGAGAGATGCGGGGTCGCCAGGCGATAATGCGGAAAACCTGACCGCAAACCATAGTGTTGCACCGTGTTGGGATAAATGTCACGTTTCTCGCACGTTAAAGAACCCTGCTGCAGGTCTCGTTAAGAGTAGGACCCGTAGGATCCCCATGCAGGAGGCTAAATTTCCCGTCCCTACCAATCTCTCTTTTTTCCAGTGGCAGTCAAAACTCTCCTACCCGATTGACCTTGTGTCCCCATTTCCTCCACTTCATCATCATTTCATGTTCATTGCATCACCATTTTCATGTTCATCTCCCGGATATAGCCGAAATCGTGCTGCTTGGGAGTAAAGCAATAACTAACTAGCTAACTAAGAAAAAAGAACACAATGAAAAACTGTCGGCAGCCTTCAGCAAGGCCAGTAGGCGCTGCTTGCATTTCTGCAATCAGCCCAAGGTCAAAATAAAATGTACATAATTATACCCCCCGCAAACAAAGTTTGGGGGGGTATATAGGAAACACCCTGTCTGTCCGTCTGTCCGTCCGTCTGTCCACATAACTTGTAAGCGCTTCTCCTCCTAAACTGCTTGAAGGATTTTGCTGAAACTTAAGATGGAGGAAGTACATCATATGTAGATGTGCATGAAGAATTTTCATTGCACTCTGACATCATTCAGGGGAGATAATTGGACTTAGACTTTTTAAATACATTATTCAAAGGAAGACCCCGTAAGCACAACTCCTCCTAAACCGCTTTATGGATTTTGATGAAACATAACATGTAGGAAGTACATCATATGTAGATGTGCATGAAGAATTTTCATTGCACTCTGACATCATTCAGGGGAGATAATTGGACTTAGACTTTTTAAATACATTATTCAAAGGAAGACCCCGTAAGCGCAACTCCTCTTAAATCGCTTCATGGATTTTGATGAAACTTTACATGAATGAAGTACATCATATGTAGATGTGCATGAAGAATTTTCATTGCACTCTGACATCATTCAGGGGAGATAATTGGACTTAGACTTTTTAAATACATTATTCAAAGGAAGACCCTGTAAGCGCAACTCCTCTTAAACCGCTTGATGGATTTTGATGAAACTTTACATGAAGGAAGTACATCATATGTAGATGTGCATGAAGAATTTTCATTGCACTCTAACATCATTCAAGGGAGATAATTGGACTTGAGATTTGAGTCCAATATGAAGCGGGGGGTATCCTTTTGTGAGCTCGCTCACAGTATTACTTGTTTAAATCCAGTCCTGAAACAGTCAGAGATAGACCCCCTCTTAAACAATGAACACAAAACATCAAAAAGACAAGACCAAACAAAAGCTTTTGTCAAAGATTCCCGGCTTAGGATAGACACATTTAAAACGTGGCGAGGACAAACCAGCCTTTTGGGCCCAACCTCCCCCTGTCATAATCTCAGACAAAGCACAAAAATAAAAACACAATAAAAATAAAAATCAATCAACGTTCAATTCCACAGAGAGAATCTTAAACAAAAGACAACAAGAATAAACGAACGGATGGTAGAGGAACTCTCTATAGAACACTCGCTGTTACTGACGGCTAGCTGAGAATTATCAATCGACTGATGTAAAAAAATTCAAACGTATCGATTAAAAAACCGTACCCCCAACTGAATAGCAACAAACAATTCAATTTAGAATCTTTTTTTATTCATCATCATGACGTTCGGACCTAACAACACGATATCTCAACCTCTAGTTCTGATGTTGTACATTACAACCTACAATGTACAACTACAGCTTTGTCATTAGTTTATTCAACTTTACTTCTTTCTATCTAAGCTTTACATTTTGTAATTAGTAAAAGGCATTTTATCATCGAGCATATCGTCATGAAGATTCGGCATAACATCTTTATATCTGAACTCAACATTACCCTTTTTTTACTCAAAATCACGATATCTGAACATCACTTTTTGTTGTTTAACATTACAATCTACTTTCACAACCGTACGATCAGTCCGTTTAACTTTACCTTTTCCCGTTTAAGCTTTAAATTTTGTAATTTGTCAAATGCATTTTATCAAATGAGCATGTCGTCAGGTAGAGTTTGCATTACATCTTTGTATCAGAACTCATAATCACAACATTTGGACTTGACTTCTTGATATCTTGACACAACACCATGCTTTCCAACCTCCCATTCTGTGGTTTAACTATACAATCTTTTTTTCAACCATGCCATAGGTTTATTTAGCTTTACTTCTTTCTGGTTAAGCTTTACATTTAGTTATTTTAAAAAGGCGCTTTATTAACGAGCATATCGTCATGAAGATTAGGCATAACATCTTTAAATCTGAACTCAACATTTCGCTTTCATTACTCAACATCATGATATCTTAACATCACGTTTTGTTGATTAACATTACATTCCACATTTACAACCTTTCCATCAATTTATTTAACTTTACCTCCTTTCGTTTAGGCCTTACGTTGTGTAGTTTGTAAAATGCATTTTATCAAATTAGCATTTCGATCGGAAAACTGGACATTACATCGGTATAGCTAAACAATACATCATGATATCTTGACACAGCCGCATACAATCTGGGCTTAACATCATGAAATCTTGACACAACGTCATATAAGCTGGACTGAACATCATGCTATCTTGACTCAACGTCATGATAGATTAACTGTACGTTTTGTTGTTTTACATTACATTTTATGTCTAACTAATATATGACAGCTAGGGCGTTCCATAGAAAAATATTTTAAGATTAATATCATAGTTTCTTTCATTGTATCTATGATATAAAAAATTACAACTGACTCAGTTTTAATAAAGTCTCATCAGGGGTGCTTAACCCAAATACGGTGTAGTTTGAAATGCCAAAATGACAATGAAGAACATGGAATAATAAAACCAAAATATTTCGAACTGAGGTCTTTAAGATCATCCTATGCCGAGAAAACCTTTAGAGTTTTGACAATTTTGAACTGACACGGAATGTTTAATAGGCTAAGCTTTGATATGCATAAACACAAAAATTTAAGCGCTTGTTTTTGCAGCTTACATTTAGTTACATGTATCCAGTTGCTAGAAGTTCATTTTGTTCATAGAAATATTAAGAATGAATTTCAATTTCCTTTCTAATGGTAACTTTCACTTTTAATTGTTGATATAGCACTCCGGTCATTACGGGGTACCACTGTTGTAGAAACAGATATATCTGAAATGAAACAGGAACAATCTAACCAAAGAACAGAGGCCAAGGTAAGTGGTACCACTGTTGTAGAAACAGATATATCTGAAATGAAACAGGAACAATCTAACCAAAGGACAGAGGCCAAGGTAGGAACTAGTACAAACATTGTGATTGTATATTTTCTTCTCTTAAATGAATAAACGGGGTACCACTGTGGTAGAAACAGATATATCTGAGATGAAACAGGAACAATTTAACCAACGGACAGAGGCCAAGGTAGGAACTAGTACAAACATAGTGGTTGTGTATATGTTGCGTCAAATTTCATTGGTCAACAGCATTTTTAAAAAGGGGGATGCGTTTGACTTCGACGCATCAAACGTAAATGACTTTGAAAACGTCTTCTACGTTTAGTAAATGAGTTTTGCATGGATATGCATAATGGCAAATGAATGCAGATTTATTTTATATCTATATTTAGGCCTTCATGCGAATGCATGTGATAATAGAATGATAGTTTAATAAAGCACGGGAAAGGTGCAATCTTTATACAGCTAGTTTCTCCCTTCTTTTCACTTTAATGTACACTGTACTTTAACCAGTGTCTGTATGAATCCTGCAAAAATCATGTGTTACAATTTTTCAATTGTTTTGTCCAAATGCTACACTCAAAATACTCCTTTCTCATTTAAACTGCTACGCACAAGTAGGATCACATTGACGAATCGTATGCGTCATTTGTACGTAACCGAAGGAAAATGGGTATATTTGTTATTATCCATAAGCTAAAATACAAGCTAGTGAGTATTTCTTGGGATAACGCATGTTTAATTTGATTATTTTCTTGCTTAACCTGCATGCATGGGGTGCTTTTTATGCCCCATATAGGGAAGTTTCGGGCCCGTTCGTCCGTCCGTCCCAAATGTGGCAAAATGTGGCATTATGTTTTTTGGACAAATTCTTCTTATGCGTTATGGCGAAACTTAATTATTTTCCTGTCTATGATTTCCTTGGTCGGTTGGTATGCTTTGTCACTTAATGCTTTCTCTTTATATGGATTTCCCTAGAGAGCCGTTGGTGTCGTGCATGGTTAAGGCGTCGGACTTCTAATACCAAGATTCGTGATTCGATCCTTGTACGGGGTAAAAATTTCGTGAACCAATTTTCCAACTCTCTCTTGACACAATTTGCGAGGATAGTCTCAAGGATCGATGCTAGTTCTTCGGAAGGGACGAAAAAAAGGTTGTCCCGTGTATGGGGAGAGCAATACCCAATACGTTAAAGACCCCTTTGTGGAGTTCGATAAGAGTAGGCTCAATGGGGCCGTCACAAAGGCCACACTCGCAAACTGCTAGCTGAAAAGGGATTTACATAAGCATTAAGCTTGTTTCCCGATCCAGGATAAACAAATATGTTTAAAGTAAATGAGCTAGAGATACAAAATAACAAAGTGGTATTAAAACGAGTTACGGTATTTGGAAATGCTCTAAATGCATATTTCAAGGAGTAGCTACAGCATTTGGAAGAAAACATTAAAAAGTAGAAAACCAACCAAAAGGCGCTCAAACACGAACGTCTGAGCAGGCCAGGGAGGCCTTATTCAACTCCGAGGATATCGACCTTGTGCAATACACGTACAAGGAAAGACTCATAATAAAAACATAATTTGGTAAATTCGTGTTCGATAAGACTGACAACCAGGCTTGTGATTAACTCCGGGGGCCTCTAGTTCATCAGCAGCTGTTAACCATACACCCATCGGTGTCACGTTTATTTGCAATAGGTCATGCTGTGTACGACTTTTTCATGGTGTAACCTCTCATTAGCAGGAACATATTGTGTTATTGGCATGAATAAAATGCATGATTTCACTGCTTGTGGGTGCTTTATTTTAATTTTCACAATGTTACTCTTAGACTATTGCAAAAAAGAGTAAAATCCAGCTATACTTAATATGTATCAGAAAACATTTTCCTATTAAAATATTGTTGTTTCAAGAAAAATTTCCTAACAAATATTAAGACAAGAACTTTACAGAAAAAATACACTTAGCAAACTTAACTAAAACAAAACACCATATTTTCTGTGAGTTTTACATTTTAACGTTTTTTAAATGATTTTTTATTTAGATAGGAATTTTTCATTTGCTGAAGAAACGGTCTCTATGGATGCCCTTAGGAATCAGTCTTGTGATGCATCTTTCTCAACAATTGTCTGGCATTAACGCAGTACGTATTTACTATTTTTACATTGTATACAATGACGAATATATAATTGAACCCGACTGATTCTTCCCGACATTTAAAATCGATGAGTATGGAAAAATAGGTTTTATTTCCGGCTCAATCTCTTGTTATCTTAAAATATGATTGTGCAAGATCAAAACCACTGCTATCCCTTGCGTTCATACATGTAACCATTTACCAGTTTTTTACATTGATTTCTCGAGTATGTAAGAAATTGTTTACATGCAGATAAATCATTATGAAAATGGTTTCTTTCCAACTGCAAAATGTTCTGATTTAATACCAGCATATTGGTCCTTCTAGTTTATTTTACAATACAAAAAAAAGTTATATCTTTAAGTAAGGGTCAAAAGAAAAATAAATGATCAGAAAATTCTTAATTTCCCAAAAGTCTGAAACTCTGCAGCGCTGTTAGTTTGTTTTTACATTTTTTATCTAACAGATATTCTACTACTCATCCACACTTTTCAAAAGTGCGGGGGTTTCCGAAACAACAGCTGCGCACGCAACAAGCGGAATTGGAGCTATCATGGTAGTAATGACCCTGATCACGATCCCGCTCATGGACATCGTGGGCAGGAGAACTCTTCACCTGACTGGTTTAGCGGGAATGTTTCTCTTCAGCATTCTTATCACACTTTCACTGGTGTTTCAGGTAAACGAAGCTTCCCATTAAAAAATGTTTTGTCAAACATTTGGATTAATAATTTCCTATCCTTTTCATTGGTGCTCTTCTATTCAAATGTTACTGCATCCTCATAATATAGATACTATACAAATACTAGTATACTTTAAACGATGAACGATCCAAACTTTTTGCCTGCTTGTTGTCCAAATTCTGTTTGTAAAAGGAAGCTCATACCACACACAAGCGCGAGCTTTTGCAATAAGATTTGTTTAATTGGTACTCAATACCTCCATATACCAATGGCGGAAAACGAAACAGTACTACAACGGTCCAAAAAAATAAAAAATAAACGATTTGATTTAACAAAACTTAAATTTTGGTACTTTTAAGATCCCATTTAAAAAAAAAACGCAATAGGATGATTCATTTGGTGTTTTTCTTCAACAGGACGAAGCATCGTGGTTAAAGATACTGACGATTGTGATGTCTTTGTTGTTTGTTGTCTTCTTTGCAATAGGACCAGGTAACTAATAGCATAAGCAGCACATGCGTTTGGGTCTAGGATTATATTGTTTTATCCATTATGTATTAAAGAATCTTGATTGGATTATATACATACACTTACCACAACTTTCACTCACAAAAAAAAGCTCCATATCCTGGCTAAATTGACTATTTTCACTTATAGCAGGGTCATAATTTTTATGGACACACAATAAATGGAATGAAAATGTAACCCGAGAATAAAATGCCTGTCATTAGCAGTAATTAAAGAGGGAGCACAAATACTTACGCAAAAACATGTAATTTTTCAAAATACTACATGCATGTTTTAAATTTGCAATTTTTTATTATAAAGATTGCAAAGTAATGAATTGGCGATTCTTATGTAATGTTAAACTGAACATAACAGTTTGAATTGTTTTTATTCCTTAATTAGACCATTCTCTGATAATTTTAGAATTGGTATATATTATATTTTTAATCTTTGGCCAATGAAAGACAACAAATGACCTGTGGTCATGTTATGAAAGAAATTGATTTATAATTTTCAGGTTCTATCCCTTGGATGATTGTAGCAGAGCTGTTTTCCCAGGGTCCCAGGCCTGCAGCTATGAGTATCAGTGTTCTGGTCAACTGGGTTTTTAACTTTGCAGTTGGGTATACCTACCCAATTTTACAAGTAAATATAATACGTATGAGCTACAAGGATATAAAGGTTTCATAAATAGTAGAAATACAGCTTATCAACATGTCAGAACTTTCGATCCGGATTATTTAATGACGGTTGTTCAATTTTATAAGACTTTGTAGAATAAAGAATAAATAGTAGCCTAAATTTCAATTGAATTTAAGAGTGGCAAAATCCACTGTGAAAATCATGGGCGGTGTATTATCTTTTATATAAGCCAGAGATTCGATGCTATTAAGCCATGAACAACCTACCTCAAAATATTTAAAAATCATGAGCTAAGTCAAGACAAATGCAAAGTTAAAATCTCCAGTTACAAAACTCAGTTTTAGAGTATTATTCGGTAATTATGTTTAAAATGGGTAACAAATAAAGTAACGATTGACCATCATATAATAGTGTTTTTAGACACAGGAATATTCTTAGATTACAAACATTTTATTTTATTGTTTATATGCTTTTTACTAGTTAAATGATAAGAGTGTTTGCAAACTGCAATATAGCTTGCATGCCTGACAATGCCTCAATTAAAAATATTCATTTTTTTTTTCAGAAAGCAATAACACACTATTCCTTCCTACCGTTTACTGTTTTCCTGGCAGTGTTCTGGGTGTTTTTATTCAAATATCTACCGGAAACTAAAAACAAAACAATCGAAGAGATTTCGTCACAATGGAACAAAACGTCATCACCGACAGAAGACACCGGATTGGTCGATTTCACTGTCACCAAAAGATGACCCCAAAGGTCACAGATGTCGCTTACATCATGCATTACTGGATCTCATCGTGCTCGTGATGTTTTTTTTATTATTTCATAACTATTAAAAATACGTCGTTGTGAAAACAGTTAGCTATCTACATGTGCATGGCTTTTTTCTTGTAGTTGGTCCTTTCTTAGTCTCTGAGTCCTGGTTAATGTAATAATCGATCGATCGTTCATCCGGGTACTTGTACTACGGGAATCTGTTGCTTTATTATAACTAAACTAATATTTAACTAATTGGGAACCATTTATTTCACTTTTTTTCCCGGAGCCCCTACGTTCACTATCGTTATATTTCTTAGGTTTGTGTTCTGGGTTGCTGTTTAGTTGTTGTTGAGTTGTTTTTATGTTTTCTGATTCTTTGTTTTAGTCTTTGCCATTTCAGACTTTTGATATTTGAATTCCCAATTGGAACCGCTGTCCTATTTTGCCTGAAATTTTACCGGACGATGACTTATAACGACTTTCAAGTGTAGGTGATCAAACATATTTACATCAACTGCAATTTTCAAGTGTGCAGGGTATTTTTTTAAAAAATGCATGCCATCAGCAGTCTAGATGAAGCAATCACTATATATGGTTGTTGATTTACGTCTTACAAATGACCCAACTTTATTAAAGGTTGACAAAATTGGTTTTGAATATTACGACAACTAAAACAAAATAAAAAGTAATGAGTCCAAGGGACATAGAGTCACTCTCGCGTAAGACTCTAAAAAGGTATGTCTAAAAGTCGCTTTGGACGAACATTTGTAAAATTTGTGCCAAATCTTAAATCTATCTCGTGTAGAGTCTCTGAAATAATCTTTACGGAAACTCGTATGGACGTACGGACATACATGATTAATCCTTAAATGTCCCAGGCATGTCGATCATCATGGGGCATAAAAACGAGGCAACACGTATAGATCAATTTCAAGATACCTAATACGAGCAGAAATTAACAAGCAATTCGAGAAATGAAAATTTGAAAAGACATGATGGTATATATACGAACAGACGTGCGAAAAGGAATGGTTGGTATACATGAATTTTTGGCAGATGTACTTGTCTTGTGTAACATTGTTTGCAGGGTTATAAGACAAAACACGTCTTTAGATTATATAAATTAAGTAGCACTTTAATTGCATATTCCAAAATGTCTAATCCGATGTCTATAACACATTCAGTTCATATCTGTATGTCTGAAATGAAATAAGATGATCGATTTTAAGTAATTTTCATAACTTACTATTCATAGGTAATTTCAAACATAAATTACATTGTAGCTACACGAAATCATTGATTCCGTAATAGAATATACAGAATTGCAGTATAAATAGAAGAAAGACCGCGTTCGGGATGTAATGTATTTACTTAAATTTGTTAATTGCAAGAAGCAAAGAGGTATCAATGTGGCATTCGAGTGTCAAGAGTTCAAAACGGCAATGACAAAGCCGGTAAACACGAACAGGAACAGCACAAGGAAACACAAAATACAAAATCAACCGAATAGAAATCAACAACGCGAACTCGAGTCGTAACTAGAGTTAACTCATGTGCCCCGGAAGACTGAGCGGTTTCTGCCTGCTATAGCACACCCGTCGCGCTGCTAATTTCCAATTCAGCGTGTCAAATCCGGTAAAGGAAAACTAAACAAAGCTCTATGACAAACCAATTGCAACATCTGCACTCATCTGAGAGATAGAAATCCCAAAATATGTCAACAGGTGCACGGCGTCAACCGTGAAATTTCTTGAGGCAAAACAGCAACCGAGGAGCAACATAACCCTTTGTTAGCAATTTCTGTGTCAAACGTGACGCTAAGTCAAGGAAATAGGGTGTAAATGATGTTTAACATTTGTGCTAGTGTGATCTGCAGTGTTTCTTTGTCTTTTCTTTTATTTACTCCGAAATCGACTCAAATGGCTCTTAGATTTCTCTGAAACCCTTCTTTTCCTCTGAAATGCATATATAAAGTCAGGACCATTGCAATCTTCAAATTCTCAAACATGTTTTTGCCTTGTTTTGTCTCTTTTTTGACATATGAAAATGATCATTCAAGCTCGGTAGTTTTGTCCAATGTTGATTTTTTTAAACTACAGAATGTAAAATCAAATGAATTTATCCGAAGTTTCATGGATTAACAAAATAACTATATGATTTTGTAGTTGATTTGACTAAAAAAATATATATAATCGATTACCTATTTTCGTGAATGGATTTCACTTTTACAAATACAGAATGTGCAATCTGATGGGTCGACCAGATACTGTCCGTTACATTTGGCATTGCAGATCTGTCTGGCAATGAGGCAGTCGGAGTTAACAGTTGGTCCCGGGGTGGTTGTTCGGGGGACGGTGATAGGCGCTACAGTAGTGGTCATCGGGGCGGCGGTAGAAGGCGCTGAAAATGAGAGTTTAAAAAGCCATACGTTTGGTGTCTTAAATAAACTAAGGGTTTGTAATTAACCAATACCCATTAAGATTGATAAGATTTTCAATAAGCTTTGCATACTAATCATTGTTGATGATTGTATATACGATTCTGCTTGCAAAGGGGAAGTTACAAACGACCAAAAACGTGGACTGATGTCCGTCATGCCAATGTAATTTTTCGCGTTGAGAAATAGAGAACCAGTTAATAGCCTATATTATTTATTAAAGGTGCTTTACAGTGCAATGGAAAGAGCTAAAAAATAACAAGTTGGCAAGTTTCATAAGCTTCTTATTTAGATTTTTGAACAAAGTTATTGAGTTAAGCAACAAACTATGGCTTTTTGACAATTTATTTTAATATGAAAACAATTACCAAATGTACCTCAATTTTTGTAAAGGTTAAAAATAAGACGTCAATTCAATGTATATCGAAATGGCGGAATCGCAATGATAGAATTTAAACCAACAGGGCTATTTCCCGGCAATTGAGGTACATAGAATCAAAGTACAAATTGTAAGGAAAGGCTTTCTATCTGATCATTGCATATGTGAACTCTCAATCCAAAGTACCGGAAGCAAGCTCAATGACATGTGAACCAATTAACAGTAAAAATTACTGTCTTGTAACTCGAGCACTTTTTTAAAGATATATAGTTCGTAATTGATATACGAACTCAAGTACTTATTTTGAGCACACTGGTAGTAACTCTTACCGGTTGTATTCGTGTGTTAAGATTTAACACATGGCAGCACTTACACGATATACTTGTGTGTGGGAGTTGAGCCCACTTGAAGTACTCAACGGTTGTACGCGTGTGGTGAGTAAAAGTTCACTGGTTACTAACCGGTTATACAAGCGTGGTGAGTTTATTCACACTGGTGGTATTAACCGGTTAAATTGTGTAGTAAGTTTGGGTACACTAGCAGTACTTACCGGTTGTACTTGTGTGATGAGATTGAGCACACTGGCAATACTCGCAGCCGCCTCCACCTTGAACGAACTCCTCGCATTTAAGGGGACAGAGGCCTTGCGTTGGAATACATGGATTGTGTATTGTGTGTTTTGTCACTTGTTGCAATACTACGCCTAAAATTTGTAAGAAAATATTGATGTTTAGTTTTGTCTTACAGTTTTATTTATGTTATGATGTATGTAGCCTGGTTATCATTTCTTTCATTTTAATTTTATATTTCAAAAACCATCTTATTTTTTTGGGTTACTAGCTTTATAGACAATTAGAATAATTCAACATAGTTCAAAGGCAGATTAAGACGTTCTTAAAATGGATTTCGAGGATTTACTATTGATGTCTGAATGCAATGTTCCATGCCAAGTTTTGACAAAATTGTAGAATAAATACCATAATTCAGCAAATAAAGTAGGGTTCAAACTTCCGGACACACTTAAGGAACCACCAATGCATGTTGCAGCCATAGGAAGTCACTTTTGTGAAAGCTAATGCGAACACAAATTTTGCGCTAGTTTATCAAAATCAAATTCAATATCGTGTATAAAACAGTTAGAGTGTCATAAATGCAGCAAAAAAAAAAAAAAAACAAACAAAAAAAAAAAAAAAAAACAAAAACAAAAAACCCCCAAAAAACAAGCAAATGTATGTTGAAATGTGTTTAACATGCAAGGATTTTCATTTCTACCTACCATCCGTTTTGCAATGACAGATTTCACAGCCGTGTCCATCATGTTCATAAGCTGCACATTGTAGGGGGCAGAACCGGCCTAGGGGCATACACATACCCCCACCGCCTCCAAAACCTCCAGGCCCGTTGAAAATGAAGCCAGATGAAATGTCTACAACATAAACAAATTTTTAGGATTTTAAACAAAGGCGGATCTAGGACCGGCGTACCGCCCCCCCCCCCCCGTTTGACAAAAAAAAATGGTTAGGAACTGTATGAAACAAGAGGTCCCAGAAGGTTTTTTATGTATAATTGCGCGCCCCCTCCTTTGAAAATTTCTGGATCCGCCACAGAGAAATATATATATATTTTTCAAAGTTTTGAAGTTTGGTTTCGGTATCAATTTAGTTACTAGTACACGGTATTAATTAGTGTATTTTAACCATATTTTAATATGTTTTAAGTCAAATTATACTTCTATGATAATTATAATAATATTCGAGTCCTTTGTAATCGACCTAGAGATGTGCACCAAAATTTATATTAGCAGTAAACAATAAAGTTTATTAAAACAAATGGAAACGAATATAACTTTTACAAGGGAATAGCACTACAAATATATTTTTTGCTAAAACGTCGAGTTTGAGCGAAATTTTGCCTTGTGTACCCCATGGCCTTGACAAAGCTCGAATCACTGACATAGACTATGCTAGTCTCGATTAAAACTTTCAGACAAGTTCCAGGCAATGCAATTCGCTATGTGAATGGTGGCGAGCGTCTTATCGAAGAATTGTCTTTTCAGTAAAAGAGCCCTAGTACCTTTTTTATAGTAACTTAATTTCTGAGGAACAAAAAGAAAATTTCAAAATGTCCGCGACACATCGTAAAGTCGTAAAGATAGCATTAGCATCGTCACACCCACCCCAAAAAATATTACAATGATTACTATGCCTTAATACTATGATTGCATGTTGGAAATGTGAAGACCGTGATGCAATGTAATTCTTAAAAGAATCTGAACAACTACATTTAAAGTTTTGTACTTTGGATATATTCTAGTTTAGAAAAAATGAGTTAAAGCCCCCTCCTCTCTATACCACTATATAGCCCCCCTCTTAAATCACCTACCTGCCACAACAGCCAAAAGACAGGGTAATACAACGATCCTCATTTTCAATGTAAAAATGACAAAAGTATCGAAGTTATTTTTTTTCCCGACAGCTTTATCTACGAGAGGGCTCTATCACCTGTCTCCCATAATCTTTATAAATATCATACAATTTTCGGACGCCCAGGGAAATATCAAAATTTTTATCATTTCAATGTCAAAAGGGCAGGGAAAGGAACACTTTCACCTGCCGACTTCATGGGAGATGTGACAAATAAAAAGTTTGACATCTATTTTCGTGCCTAAAAATTTCTCCAAATACCTTTGGTTTCTGAGACACATTCTATCTAGTTTTTTTCATTAACTTTGCATACTTTGTACTTGAACTTTAATCCATTTTGATGCAGCCGTATCTTTGGAATTCGCACTAGTATGGCAAAACCGAAATTTCGTTGAAATTATTCTAATGAGGCATACAACACTTTTCTTGTCAAACAGGAGTATGAATAGAAAAGGTCAAGTTGTTATGACTATTATCAGATACTGCATTGTACTTAATTGATGCAAGAGAAGTTTTAAGATGAAATAGGCAAACTGTGGATAAAAGTGCCGAATGAAAAATTTCATGAGTCTGTAAAATTTACAATTTTAACATAAGTTTTGATTTTTTTTTCTTTATCTATGAATGAACGATTTTTAGGTTCGAATGTTTATATATTTGTAGTTAATCTTTAGGCTGGACATACCTAATAGAAAATACAGTCAGCACTGCTTTCAGGAACACATTGCATTCAGCACTTGTCACAAATATGCATATTTGTATCGATCAAATAAATACAAAAATATACGTTTTCAAATATTTTTTGTTCACACTTGTTGTATTTAAGCCACGGATATGGGTCAGTCGTGTAAAATTGGCGATACCTTTTTTTTAACGTATTGGTATTGCTACTTATTTTTACATAGAAACTAAAAAAAATCATTTAAGAGTGCTCAAGTTTATTTAGAGTCGTTCGGTAATAATGCAATGAAACATCAATTTAAATGACGTAATAAATAAAAATGTCAAGAAAGTTCCAGACAATATTTGCTACGCCTGACGCGCGTTTCGTCTATTCAAGACTCATCAGAGGCGCTCTACCAAAAATATTGAAAATGCCAAACACTATATCACTCTTAGCAAGGTGAGTTCACGTAAAAATGGTCTTGGTAAATTTCAAGTCTCGATAACATAAATAAAAAGAGAAAACCGTTACAACGCATATTCCAAGTTTGCAATTTTTTATATTTTTTTAAAATGCCTAGCCAAAACCAGCTTTACGTGAATATTGTTAAATTTTGTTCATTTTCCGATTTTCTGCAGATGAACCTTACCAGGCGTGTAAGTAGACAAATACTGTTATATACATGTATTAAAATGCAGCACCAGATGTAAACTAGAATGCATGACAGAAAATTGTTTCCTACAGCTATCAATTTATACAATGAACTGATGCTTACCTTTTAACTTTGATTCAATCAACATCGCGAACTCAAGTCGAATCGAATGAACTTAGGTGCTCCGGAAGGATAGGCAGTTCCTGCTTGTTGCGTCAACCCCGTCGCACCTGTAATGGTAAATTCGGCGTGTCAAATCCGACAAAAGGGAAAAACATCAATGACAACTGGCTTACATATGTACTTATCTGAGAGATAGAAATGCCATTTTGGTACATGAATACATGGTGTCGTCCATAAAGGCAACAATTGAGGAGTAGCATAACTCTGTGTTAAAATTCAGTACTGCCAAAATACAAGATTGATATAAAACGGTTGAAATCGCATAGCCTATACAAAACATACATAATCAAAATTACTGCACCCTGATAAGCTCCCGTGGATTATGTTACTGCCTTTTTGGCGATCTTCGTCAACGAATAAATGAGACGTATAATTGGAGCAAATGAAATTTTACCGGGGAGTTATAAAACAAGAGGTTCGGGAGCCTGAATCGCTCACCTGACTTCAATGACTGTAGAATGAAACTGTTTATTCTGCATAATTTAATGCATCTTGGGCGAAACACTCCTGCATGTATTAATGATATTCATACAACTTCAGGGCTTTTGAAGAGAACATATAGCCACTTGTTTTAGCAAGCCTAAGATTTTCTTTATTCTTTTTAGGTTTATACTGAAAAGCGAAGTCCAAAATTATGAAACCCGTGCGGGTTCCGGGTGGCGAATAGGCCCGCAGCAGCGCTAAGCTTGTCCAAGGCAACATCTATTTTCAACAACCCTGATGTTGCGAAGACATTGTCCACCTTAAATGACAAATATGTTGTCGTACCTGCTGATAAAGCGCCTAACAACATCATTTTCGTATGCAAAAGACACTATATTGATTGTTTAACAGCTGAATTAGGGGTTGGTTGTACTAGCGAAAGCACCACATATACAGCAACAACACTGTCAAAGGAGGAAATAATCAACAATCATAATTCTGTCATTTCTTCCTTTGGCTTTTCTGCTGACAAACAGAACGATGACGTTCCATCCTTGTATTGGATTCCAAAGTTACATAAAATTCCATACAAGCAACGATTTATTGCTGGGTCATCCAAATGTACAACTAAGCCTCTTTCAGTTTTGTTAACATCAATAGTGACGGCAATAAAGTCAAGCCTTCAAAAGTATTTCGATTGTTGTTACTCTAGAAATGGCGTCAATCAAATGTGGATTCTCAAAAATTCTAAAGAACTGATGGAAAATATCCATTCTAAGTCATTTTCATCATGTAATAGCATTAAAACGTTTGCTTTCTTTACATTATATACTTCAATTCCACATTCACAATTAAAATCTCGTTTGGCACAGCTGATTAAACGTAGCTTTATCAAAAAGAACGGAAAACGCAGGTACAAGTATTTGGTAGTCGGTTATAAAGTCATCCAAGAGTCTAACAAGAAAAACAAATTTACAGAAGATCAAATTATAGAAATGCTCAACTCTCTAATCGACAACATATTTGTACAGTTTGGTGGACGTGTTTTTCAGCAAACAATAGGTACCCCAATGGGCACAAATTGTGCACCATTGCTTGCCGATTTGTTTCTTCATTCATATGAAGCAGACTTCTTACAATCACTTCTAGACAAAAAAGACCGCAAACTTGCTTTATCCTTCAATCTCACATTTCGTTATATTGATGATGTCCTTTCACTAAACAATCCTCGATTTGGTGACTATTTACATCTCATATATCCGAAGGAACTTGAGATAAAGGACACTACAGATTCTAGGAGGTCCGCTTCATATTTGGATCTATTTCTCGAAATTGACACACAAGGAAGGCTTTGTACAAAGCTCTATGACAAACGTGATGACTTCAACTTTCCCTTTCTGTGTAGCAACATTCCGTCCGCTCCAGCATATGGAGTTTACGTATCACATTTAATTCGTTATTCCAGAGCATGTGGGGAGTACAACGACTTCCTTGATAGAGCTACACGACTGACAAGCAAATTGTTAACACAGGGGTACGTTGCTTCCAGGTTGTTGTCATCACTCAAGAAATTTTACGGACGACATCATGTGCTTGTATACAAATACGGGATTTCTATCTCTCAGATGAGCACAGATGTTGGTTTGACATAGAGTTTTGTAATGTCATCCTTTCCGGATTTGACCAAAACTTAATCGATATTTGGCAACGTGACGGGTGTGCTATAGCAAGCAGGAACTGCTTACTCTTCCGGAGCACCCGAGTTCACTCTCGTTTCGACTTGAGTTCGCGTTGCTGAATGCGGTTTTGTTGTTATGTGTGTGTGTGTTTTATGTTGCTATGTGGTTTGTTTTGTTGTGAGGATTTTTTGTCTGCCGGTTTTGTCTTTGTCTTTACGGTTTTATGATACTGATTACCCCTTTGGTGCACCTTTGCTTCTTGTCAGTAAATGTCCACTATAGAGCGCTCAGAAACCTGACATCGGGTCAGGCCGCTCTGCCCACAAAGCGACTGGGATGTTGCCCCAGGTGGTTGAATGGGGCAGCCCTGACATCGACTTCATCATCATTTCATGTTCATTGTATCACCACTTTCATGATCATTTCCCGGATATAGCCGAAATCGTGCTGCTTGGGAGTAAAGCAATAACTAACTAACTACATGTAATTAACTAACAAAAATTATGACAATAAGGGTCAATAACTCTGACATTATGTGTCATTTAACAGCTTTGGCCTAATATATCCTTTGTAGCGCTTAATAAACTGGAGATTTTAGGAAGCAACAGCATTTCAGCATTCCTTTATTTGTAACAGTTTTTATTCTATAGGCCAAAAACACGAAAAAGATTTTTTTTCATTTGAAATGGTAATTCCACAAATTTCCATCTTTGGTGACCTTTGTAAAGATCAATGAGCTGCAGCCCTTTGGGTCAGTTGAGCTTGATATAAGTAAAATAAAAAAGGTTGACAGAGAAGATTTAGATTTTGTAGGCTTTGTTTCCTTTCTTTTTCATGCAAAGCATATTCTAAAAAAAATATAACATTTTTTTCGAATGCGATTTCGCTTGTTGTCTTTGAAAGTTCGTTAATTAACTAAGCTTTATTCATTTTGTAATAAAAGACAAAAACTGAATTATAATCTATAACAAAGTGATTCCTTTTTTATGATCTTGTAACAATTATTTTCATAAAAGCTTTAACGTGTATTTTCACTTCCTTTCCGTAGCATTAAAACAAAAAAAACAAAAAATCGTGAAGCTATTTATTTATTTTTATCAGATCTCTGTTTTCTTTCCATCAGCCACTATCCTTTGTTCTTTTTTGGTGCCTGTTAATGTGCACATGCGCAAAACTGGCAATTATCTGGACCACGTAGGTAGCCATGCGCACAGAAGATGTCGCACGTGTCGAACTCTTGGACACATGGTTTCAGTAACTGGATGCTGAATTCTGCCGACTTTGGTAAATGCACTGTAATTAAATCAAGAGTCCTGAAATTATACCAATAAGAGTGTAAGAATAATGAAACAAAATGTTGTAAGAAATTGTAATAGCTTTAAGGTTGGTCGCCTCAAAGTTATATTGTAGGTTGCCATTCATAAAACTTTTTTTGGGGGTGATTTTTATACCAAAACTTTTCAAAACATACGATTTATGTTAAAATTAAGAGTTTTCTTTCAAGTGAATATTACAACAGAATTTTCTAAAGATTAGTTACTAATTTCAAATATGAAACGATAAAAAATTTGCAATATTGATCCTGTCCCACTTATTTAAAAAAGTTTATGAAAAAAACTTTTAACATAAAAAGACTTCGCATATGCATGTTGCATTGTGCTCAATTTTAAACGTGCTGACAAGGGCGGGTCCAAAATCTTCTGAAAGGGGGAGTTCGCTTATTAACTACTGAACACAAAAAGGGGTGCCAGATTGATTTTGCCTAAAATTTACTCGAAAAGAAAGGAAGACGAAAAAACCCAGGACCCTCCCATCCTTGAATCCGCCGCTTTGTTCAATAATTTGGAAGCTTATGATTTCACTTACAAGCTTTTTCTATCTCAGCTTTACATCTGCAGAAAGTACAGTCATCCTTATCCGTCATGAACCCGGTTTTACATTTCACTTGACAGATAGCAATTGCGATGGTGCACTGTTCGCTCAATGGGTTGCTGTTTGGGTTCTGAGTTGTCAGGGAGGAACCATGGCTCACACCTATAACTAAAAACAGAATAAATGGTTTAGAATTGAAAAAAAATGAAGTTGGTCGGGTTTTGTGTGAAATAGACTTTGTTGACGAAAGAGGCTGCCGCTGTGCACCCTCCGATTGCAAGCCTTAATGTCATAGGTCAGCTTAGACCATAAAAGAATTACCACAGGGAACTCAGTGTTACAGACCTGTTGACGATAAACATTGGGTTATTAGAACAAACAAATCAAGACCAAGGACCGATGCTAGTCCTTCGGAAGGGACGAAAAAAGATTGTCCCGTGTATGGGAGCTTTAGGGACACCTCGTCCATACTATGACTTCGGCCACGGACACATCGTCCATAGACACGTCGGCCCTGGTATAGGTCGGCCATACTGTATTAGGACACTTCGGCCATGGTTTTAAAAATGGGACTCGTACATGTTTAGGGGCTGAAAGTTATAATTTTCTCAGTTAGAGCTTATTTTTATGAAAATTTTGACAAATTGATTTTCTACTATTGGCATCTAGACCTGTATATTAGATAATTTTACTAGTTACAGGTCTATGATATTTGTAAGTTTATTAAGATGAAACGTACTTAGTTCTTCTTCCAAAAATGAAAAAGTTCGCATGGAAAATAATATAAAATGAATAAAATTCATTTTATGGTAGCAAGTAAAACGACAAATACTAGTAAAATAGGCCGTTAATGTAGTAGGTATACACTGAGAAAATTAAAACTAAATAGTTAAATTATCTCAGGTCACTATACTACCTCTTTATATATAAACAACGTCAACCTTGTTTCATTTACTGGAAAGCTATTTTATAGTTCAAATAACCTGCATAAATAATGGATCCATTTCTATATATATAAATTCAGATTTTTTAAATGGTAACGTAATGTCATTTTGTCCGTTTCGTTAAACGATTTTTTCCCAAATAATTTCGAAACGATGCTGGTTCATCTCTGGAACACCTGAATTAACCCTCGGGCTGACTCGAGTCGGCGTGGCTGATTGTAATTTTGTTGCTTCGTTCGGTGTGTGTGTGGTTTTTTTTTTGGTGTTTTTTTTGCTGTTTTTGTTCGTTCCTCTTATTTTTTCTTCAAACTTCCAATTTAATTGTGCAACTCCCATAATAAAAGGCCATTAGTATTCCTTAAGAATTCTTATTTATTCAGACAAAGGAATTAGATTTATATAGTCTTTGTTCAGACTCTTATCTAAATAGCCTCCACCAAAACCAAGAAAGAAAAGATGACACGAAAAATATATGTTTCTAGTTGCTCTGCATACTCAATCTTTTTAAATATGTTCGTTAATTCTAATAGCTATAACAGACATATAAATAAAGTTAATAACAAAACTACCGAACTTGAATGATCAATCTCATAGTCCAGAGAAAATGACAAAAACGAATCAGTCATACCGGAGAACTGGTGGATCGCAATGGTCCTGACTTGGTACAGGCATTTCAAACGAAATGGTGGGTTAAACCAGGTTTTATGGCGCCAAACCTCCCTCTTCCATTGCGATCTTAGGATCCGGTAATGACCATATAACACAACATAGTTGTGAGACACAATAGGGATATTGAGGTGATCATCTCAGTACAGCACACCAGTCAAACATAACTATCATATCTTTTAACTCAATTTTGAACTTTTCTACTAGTGGCTGATAACGAAGAAAGAATTTTTTTTAGTAACCAATGAACGCATAACTTTGTTGTAGCATGATAATTTTCCTTGCAATATGCATTTGAGTATTGGATTTGACATTAATAGACTGTAGATCATCAAATTATTCTTGTTAAATAATCGTGTCGAGTTCAAGTAAATGACCATAATTGTTTTAAATTGAAATTCAATCAAGTGTTAGCGTGTGTCACAATCAACATGGCTTGGATAATCATCTAAAACAACAGTCAAGCCGAATATAATAATTCAATTTAGAAATAATTAGCCAAACACTATGCATCGAATTCTAATGGCCAATTTTATGGGTCTTAGACAAGAATAAATTCCACTTGATTTCTGGAAAACTCGTGTCATTTGAGAACTACTTGGAACTCACATGCCCCTTCTTTGTTGTTTTATGACTTATAAGTTGAAGAATTAAAAAAAATAAAGGTGTCTAAAAGACGGTTGATGGACTAGACATGTATATTAGTTAGAGGTCACGTACACGTTCACCGTAAGCAAAAAAAAACAGTTCTCTGTATTATATGCAATAGCGAATATAACCAGACCAGACAGGGTAAGTATCATGTTTTAATAGAAAATAATGTTTCATGAAAATACTAAAGAGAATATTTTCCCGATTTTATTTTACGCTGAAAAAAAAAGGAATTGCAAATCTAGTCTAAACTGAAAATTGTGTCTAAAATCTATCAACTGTGCATAGACATGTAAAAGTTCCTTAAATAATTGTTAAAATTGATAAAAATAAATATCATAAGAATATGTCCTAGGCCGCAGTATCATGAGTATGCTTTTTACGTCTGCCTTTTATATTTATTTCTTCATTCGATAGATTTGTTTTTGTTTATTAAAATATCATATGATCTGTCAGTTAAGACATTCGATTGATACATTTGAAAAAAAAATCAGTTACTAAGAATATAGAGTAAGTCCCTAAATATACATCTGAGATTTATATAGTATGGCCGAAACATGTATGGCCGAAGTGTCTACGGCCGAGGAGTCAGATGGCCGAGACTTCCTATGGACGAAATAAAGTGTGGCCGAGGTGTCCAAATACCGTATGGGAGAGCAATACCCCATGCACGTTAAAAACCCCTTTGTAGAGTTCGATAAGAGTAGGCTCAATGGGGGCCGCTACAAAGGCCACACTCGCAATCTGCTAGCTGGAGAGGGATTAATATAAGCATTAAGCTTGTTTCCCAATCCAGGGTAAATATATATGTTTAAACTAAACTAAGACCAGTGTCAATCAGTGAATTTGTATTTGGTGAACCTCAAATACATGTTCATATAACCGTTATAATTCAATTATGATGAACATATCGTTTTCCGAAGAAAAACTGATTTAACCCCCCCCCCCCCTTTCGCCCACAGTAAACTGCATGTATGTTGACCCCGTCTCCTTTTCCAAAATTTATGAATCCTCAACTGTAAACCTAAATCAATTTCTGAAGTATAAGTATTCATGAGCCATATGTATTTACCTGTAGTAGCGTTTGGGTTACACACACAGTACTGGCAGCCTGAAGAACCATGAACATAACCGTGGTCACATCGTAAAATACATTTCTGACTAGGGACACATGGATTGGTCAGAACGGATACAATAGCTGTTGTACTCGTAGTCGCCTCTGTCAATAGAACGATAATTCCAAAAGTCAAAAAGTAAAAATACATCTTGACGGAAACTTATAAGAAAAAAAAGAGAAAACACAATCAACATTTTATCTGCATTTTAAATGATAAAAGTTCATTTTCTGAAACATTCTTTAAAGTTGTTGTTCGTGAAACCAGGATTTTATAGGTCTCCCGCATGATATCCCCGGGTCTCCCAGGTACAGTGGTCGCATGGTCGCTTATAAAAGGTTTATATCGTGAAAAGCCCAACTAACCGTTGAGTGAAAGACTCAAACCGGAACTAGCAGATATACAACTCGACTTCCGGTGAAGAAAAAAAAAACGTCACTTATTTCAACATGACGCCATGACTACACATTTTGACTGTCAGACAAAAACATACAGACAAAGAGAATATGCTTCCCTCCAATTTTAGGTTACAGTCTAATCGTGATGATTTTGGGGCTTACCTGTTGTTGGTCTTGGATATGGTGAGCATATACAGTATTCACAATTTTCTGGGCCAACCAGAAAGCCGTATTTGCAGTTTTTATCACATGTCGGTTCTGACAAAATGCATGGGTTCTTAAGTTGAACAGAAGTCACTATTGTTGAAGTGCTAGGTTGAGAGGTAGTACCTGCAAGTTAAGCCTAAATAATTCACAAAGACTTAACTTAAAAAATAAAGCAAATCTCAAAATTTTAACCAATACGCTGCATTAGTTTGTGTGCCATGTTTAAAAAAGGAAAACTGCCACAAAGGATTTTCTTCCTGTTAACAGCGCTAAACTTCCGGTATATTTAATGCGAAGAACTTCTTTCAGTCCATCAATTATTTTTGATTAAAAGTTGTTGTTGATGAGAGGTTACCCCTTGAAATAAATATGAACATCATAACGAAATTACAAATCGCTTTATTTGGTAATGTGTTTTTCTTTTAGCTTAACTTAATTTTACTTAACTCACTAGCATTACATTAACTTAAATTAACTTAATTTAATACCTCCAGCAATGCTATGGTCGCATATACAATAATTACAACCATTTGTTCCCGTCATGTACTTGTCACACTGTAAGTGGCAATACGCCTGACTGGGAATACAAGGGTTCATATAGGTAGAGCCCTGGATGTTGGGCTGTAGGCCTGACTGAGGTCCGGATAGCCCCGTGCCACTGCCGCCATTTTGTTGATGTGAAAATGAATTCATTGAATTTGGTGCTTGAAATGGAGACAGGGTTGTTGCTTCCAATCGATCTACAGAAATCAATAAAAAAAGTCATCAATTACTTTATTAATTATAGATACATGTACATGTATATTTATTTAAGGTACACAACTTTGATGAAGTTCATTTTGAACATGCACTGTTATCATTATGTTGCAAAAGCTGTTTTTATACCAACTTAAACATATATATAACTATTACCCCATTCGTATAAGTTATTTCTGTATTTTTTTCATGTGGCAGCAATACCCTCCCGTACATTTTCCTTGTGTTGTTTGAATTAGGTTAAGATTCATCAGAAGTAAGCAAGGTAATGATGCTCATGAAACAAATCGACATAGAGAGCAAACATGGATGTTTTAATCATACATGTGCCCTTACGCATTTTGATTGATTCCGTTTGATCCGGATTCGAAGAATTATGTCGCTGATTTTTCTATAGTGCATTTTACCATTACATGCGAACTTTTCAAAACCACTTTTGCATTAGATGCGGTTCCATACATGTAGCTGTTAATGGTCCGCAAAAAAATATCAAAAGGACCTTAAAGTGCTACGAACCGCAGCTACTTTTGCATAAGCTCACTTATCCGGGATTGTATAATAGTCATATTTGAGAAAAAAGGCATATAAACAAATGTACCTGTAGAGCTGGGGACATAACAGGAACAAGTGGCACATCCTCTCATATCCTTCATGTAACCGTTCGGACAATGCGAAGGGCAGAAAAGGGGAAAACAAAAAGAGTTTAGTAGAAAAGATTGTACACCTGAAATGATAACAAAATATAAAAATTTAAAAAAACTACTTTTTTGTTCGATATAATGAACAAGTATACACATATATACAGTGGTTATGTTTTGCTGATGAAGTTTTTGGTGGTTTAAGTGGCTTAAGAAAAAGCCGCTTAACTCTTTGCCGACTGCTGTAATACACAATGGAAGTTCGTCAAACATATGGCTTAAAACAAAGTTTTTTTTTAAATTCTTTTGTGTAAAAAATATTTTTTTATTGTCCATTAAGTCTTATCTTTAATTACTCAAACGGAGTGAGGGCTTGTATTTGTTTGTTCAGGTAATATTTTTTTTCGCTCAGAAAACTAAAAACATTTATTTTATGAAGAAGTCATGACAATATAATATTTTTATCGTTATGAGCATTGTTTTATATAATCACAGAAATCCTTCTTCAGAATGACTGTATCTTAACCTCTTCTCAAAAATAACAATCAAAATATGTAAGCTAATAAAACAAGCCCCCCCCCCTTTTCCCCGTTTCAAGTTACAGGTAAATGGTCTGTCCTTACTTTCATTATTCTGGCAATTTTTCCTAGTATGTAATCATTCACTGCTGGCAGTAACGATACAAAACTTTTCAATTTTATTCTTACTATTTGTCAATTTAGACGCCCCAAAGGAGCTGCATGAACAATCATATAGACGATTAAAATCAACAAACGATTTTCTTGATTTTAGGTAATTTGTAGAACATATAAGGGACCGACCATTTGATTTTTAGGGTGGGAGCTATATATAGTGAAACTTGAAATAAAAAGCAGGATGGCAAAGATCCAGAAATAAAAAGACAGGACAGTGCTTTTAATCAAAAAAAGGAAGGATGGTGGTTTTGGCTGAAAATTTTATAATAGCTTAAAAAAAAAAAAAAAAAGCGGGCGTAAGCGCCAAAAAAAAATAATTCCAGGCCAAGCTTTTTTCCGAAAATAAAAAGGCAGGACGTCAAAAATATCCATAGCCCCCCTAAAAATCAAAAAAATCAAATGGTTATTCCCTAAAGAAAGATACTACAAATGGAAAAGCAAAGTCTTATAGGTTCATAGATTCCCTTGAAACTGGGAAGTTACTTTACAAACTTACCGGTCAAGAACAAAGAGATTACCAAACAAAATAAATATAGCATCATTTTTACGTTTCCAGTATACCGGATTGGCTTTTTGCAATTTACAGTAAAAGAATTTTATCTGTGTCACATGTCGAATTATATCCCCTAATCAAAAAGGACAACAGGTGCGTAGTGGTCATTTGTAATTTCTGAACCTGTTTACATATAGTACGGAATATGGGATCGAATCCAGAAATAGATACATAGATTAGGCACACCGCGCACTAGTTTTTATAGGACTGTACTGAAACGTTCCAAGTCTAGTTAAAACTTTATATAAATGTTTGTAAATATTATAAAAGCCGAATAACTTAGTACACGAATCTTGTTGTCTTCCTGTATTAGACAGGGATGGATTAAAAAGTGGGGGATGGGGGGGGGGGGTCCACCTATTGTGCAGTGGTAACTATTGTTGAATAGGGGTTCCGGACCAATTTTGCAGAAAATCTTCACGTAAGAAAGGAGAAGGGATCCAAGCCCTGAGGCACCCTCCTTAAATCCGCCGATGTTTTTCATGCTTTGTTCAAGATAATCAATAATGGAGGGAAATTTGATGCCTACAAAACTAGTTTACATGTTACTTAATTGTCACATTTTACACGCGACTGTCAGGAATTTTTGTAAAGGCATTATGTAAATGCAAATCTCATTTGCTTATGCATAGTTATATATGTCCAGAAAGAGGATTTTACGGTTGATTTTAAATCAGATATTTACAGATTTTATACTATGTCGATCTAGGGCCAAATGCAAGACGGAGAAAAGCGACCATTGATAACATTGAAGGCTGATGAATGTTTTACACGACGCCTCTTTTTTGTTTAAAATATGAAAAATGGAGGGAAATGCATTTTTGGGGAGAATTTCTGGATTTTTTTTTACAAAACTACCGAACTAAGTTGATCCGTCTAAAGTGTCAAAAATGCAAAATAAGACAAAGACAAGCCAGAGAAATTCGCCCAGGAACTTAAAAATATATTGTGGGCTAAACCAAAAAACATACAATTTTTGATGTCATCACATCCATTAGGTGCACTTGAAGGGGTTCACGGGAGATGGACAAAATTCACCTATTGCTAAACTTCACATAACATTGATTTTTGGTAGGCCCTAAAATATGATTATTCTTAGACATCTCATCATTTATAATATAACACATATCTTTTATTTTAAAATCAGGAGAAGTACAAAAAGAGGAAAAGAACATGATTGAAAGATTTAACATAATTATACATAAGAAAACAAGGTCTACATTGTCTAGGCATTTAGTTTAAGTCTAAGGGAGCTAATCTTTACCACTATAAACCAATTGGTACCTTTTGATATCAACACATAGATTGGGATAGGTAACTTACTGACCGGTAAACGGTTCTCGGGGTTTAAGATTTGGTCCTGGCTAAAAATTTAATAGCTTTCCTTATAAATATACAAAACCAATCCTAAAATTATCAATCATCTACATATTCTAAACTTTTGTAATATTCTAAATTACAGTATATTTTTCCAGTGGATTTCAGCACAAAGAAAATTCATGATTTTCCCTCAGATAAGCACAGAAATTGGTTTCGACAATAGCTTCACTAAATCTACTGTTAGTGACGTGACGGATGTGATATAGCAAGCAGGAACTGCCTACGTATACTCTTCCAGATAACATAAGTTCATTTTCGTTTCGACTTGAGTTCACGCTGTTTAGTTTTAATATGTGTTTGTATATTGTAAGTTGTATTTTCGTGATTTTATTATATATGACTCTAAATTTTGGCTTTGTCGTTGCGGACGTCCGGTAGCCAATACGTTTTTGCTCCCTTGTCAAAGCAATGAAAATCTTTGGCATATTTATATATCCATTTACATTAATGTGTATCTAGTGAACAAATAGATTGCACCATATGTATTCTTAGCACCTGTATTTGTATATTTTGTACAATCAGTTCTCTTTTTTTCAGACATTAAAACATTCTGGGACCTTTACAGTAGATTGTATGATCCTCTAGAAATCAAAAATAGAACATAGCTCCAGGCAACGAATTTTTCCACACTTGACAGGCGTTTCGTATATTCTTCACTTATCTGAGCCACTCTACCTGGTAGAACTTCGACTTATCTACCAACAGACAATTTGCATTTATATAATGGCCACTGACCCTGGGCAGTTAAATGACTCCCATCACAGGGACTTGCTCCCCTCTATCAATTTTTTGTTGGAGTCAATGTGCGGTACGAAAAAAGCACGTTTTTGTTAGAGTCAATGTGCAGTACGTAAAAAACACGTGTTTTTTCGTACCGCACATTGACTGTTACAAAATATTGATAGAGGGGAACAAGTCCCTATGCTCCCATAGTGTAAATATAAATCAAGTGTTTTTTTTCTTTCTAAACAAAACTCAACTGATTTTACAGATGATCATTAGTTTAGTATTTAACTGGCAAACTAGATCACTAGGCTACCAAGCTCCTATTTACAGAAAGGAAGAATGTCTTGTGCAACACTGAGTAAAAAAAGTCAAACCTAAATTGAAGCTAAAACCAAAAAAAAAAGGTTTATTCACGTCAACTTGGACAGAAAGATGATAAAGTTCTACTTACGTATATAGTCTACGCACCTTAAATGGTACTGAATGACCCTGTTGTAATCACTGACTGTACTATTTTAAGAAATCTTAACGATAGTGCCTTACTTTTGTTAAAATGCTTATCAATGTATGTACTTATACAGACATCATGCACTACGGTTCCCGTTTAAAATGACTTAATTGGCTAAGCGCTATATTTTGTGGTCGTCAGTTTCTCCAGTATGTCTTCTTTGTTTTGTCTTAGCTCCTGGACATTCCGTATCGATCATGTTCGGTAGTTTTATTATTTCCTTTATTACGAAAGTAACAAAGCTTTAAAAAAAAATACAATTAAAATTGTAAACAATTGAAGGGAGATAACTCTGAAAGTTTGTTCTGACAATTTAGACCCTGATATCATTTTTGTACATCTCAGTGAACAACTTTGCAATGCTAACTTATCCTTTAGTTCATACGGTTTTCAATATAAATTTCATTTACTGCAAAAGTGTCAATTTTTACGATTAAGGGGAAATAACTCCTATAAGGAGTCTTCCCACAACTTCGACTCGAAGGAGAGTTTTGTAGAGCTTCTGATGCTGAAGAAGGAGGGTTGCTTCAGATTTTCTGTATATCTAATACTTTTCAAGCTATAAGCTTAAAACTATGGTCTGACCAACTGTTCTTTTTTTAGCAATGGCGGCCATGTTCATTGGTCTCCATGCATAAAGTACGCGACATCCTAAATATCAAGTGAACAACGTTTTAAAGCATTCCCTTCAGTGGTTTTAGAGAATAAGGTTCTTTAAAGAAAGTTAACGGACGACAGACGCATGGTGATGACAATAGTTCACTTGGTGAGCTAAAAAAAATAAAAGTTTAAATTTCTATGTAAACCTAGTAGTATGAGTCGGGCCCCAATTTTAAATAGAAATTGTTCACCAGTCCACCGCTGATTTTTTCACTGTTGAGTGAGTAATGCCGATTATGTAAATAACATATTTAAGTGTTCTTTTTAACTTTTCAATTGTGTTCGGTATTGTACATTATTTAAAGATCCACTTTCATTCCGTTTTAGGAACAGCATGTTATTAATTATTTCATGTAACCTCTAGTCACAGGCAGCATTCAATAGTCAATGGTCAATTGTTCAAGTAGTTTTAAACAATTTTTTATTTTTATTTTTGTAGATGCAATCTGAAGTGGAAAATTAAGAAATAAACTGAAAAATACTGTAACAAATAAAAACTGTTGCCGACTAGATAACTTTTCTCCTTCTGCTAAAACCCCTGAGCTTCATTACCTTCTGTAGACTTGGAACAAAAACGCACTTAAAATGTTAATTAACTTAACAAATATACATAGCGAATGGGTAATTCCTTTTGCTATAAATATCTAAAGGTATCAAGATGCCCATTGTCTGAAATATTGCCGAACAGGCAGTAAGCATACACCAACAATCAATCAATCTATTCAAATATCAAGTATGAAATAAGATAAGCGGTTGAGATCGATACATGAAAATCTTTTGGGCTGAAATCTCTTGTAAGTAGGTTAATTTGTGTTTGAATCAAGAGCAAGGTCAAAATTACTTCAGACAAACTATTGAAAAATATTTTTTTTGTTTAAAATGATGGCATTTGGTCGTATTAACTTTACAGAGACTGGTACTGGTACTTTTTGGGGTTTCAGCTCAATAGAATTAATATTCTATACATTATTCAACACTGAAAGTGTAAAATAACACTACCGATAACTATAGAATTTGCGTTAAAGAACTTAAAATTGGAACATTTACAATTTTATGTCAAAGTTGGAAATGTTAACAAATAGACTGCACTTACAAATGTAATATTTCTCAGCACCTGTCCATGCACTGGGCATATTGTAAAATTAGTGTTCTAGTTTAAGACATTTATTTTCGTTCTCGGTGTTCCATTTTAACAACTGTTATTTGTCTGACCCTGTAGAAGTAGAACTTTCTTTCACTTAATATTCACTTACGGACACCGTGCATTTACTGTAAAGTTATACTGTAGGACAGCTGCAAAAAATTCGCAGATCAAGAGGCAGAGGTACCAATGGGGTATCCGAATGTCAAAAGTCCGAAAGGACAGAGACAAAACCTGTGAACACCAACAAGAACGGAACAAAAACAGACAACATGTAAAACATGGAAACACAAAAATAACTGAATATCAATCAACAACGTGAACTCAAGATCAGAAAATAAAGATGTAAGAACAAAACACGGAGTTATTTGAGGTAAATGTGAAGGTTTTCCATCATGTATAGTCTATTTGTACTCATTTACGTCAAAGGAACAGAGTGATAATATAAATTTCACCTTCCATTGCCATTCCCTCTTTTTAAATTCCCAATTAGAGGTTTTTTAACGAACTAGGGAAAACAGTCGAGTGGAGTTTCACCATATGTATTCTACGAATCTTATATAGAACCAAATGGTCATTTCGTAGTGGCTATTCTATTAAAAGACATCGTTTAGGAACCCCAACGGTTTGCTGGGTGTCACTTGCTGAAGGAATAGCCACAGTTGTAATACAGTCGACGCATAGGTTCGTTCATTAATATCTGTTTAGCCGGGATAATCGATTACCCACGACAATAGCTACAATAGCCTTTCATAATCTGACGAATCAAATGCTAGCTGATGGTCCTGCTGCCTTTTCACACATCAATTAACATATCAATACACGCTCGTAATATAGTTTCTTTCCCAACACCAGAAATTACTACTCTACTTTTATACTAAACATGAACAAGCTTTAAATCTCGTAGATTATTTTGGCCATCAGTATTTTCGGTACTTTGATTCTCCTTCGTCAAAGTAAGGCAATGTGTTTTAATAATCATGCACAATTTTGAGATTTTTTTCATATGCGATAATCATGCTAGTTTGCAAGTTAAAAGGTTAAAGATTATTTTGTTTTAAACTTTAAACATCTGAATAAAATTTAGAGAGACAATTTATTACTAGTAATTACTCGAAATTGTATTTTTCATGCATGATCGAGAAACTAAAAAAGATTGAAAATAGTGCAATGAAGAACAATGGGACATTGCACCTTGTGTATTCCGAGCACCTGTACTGGAACACTTTGTTTTATAAGGGCTCTATTTTAAGACATTTTCAATCTTACTGGAACTGTTACTATAATTGTACCGTTGTTTGTCTGGCTTTTAATGGGAAGTAGAACTTTCCTTGGACCCGAGACCGTTTAAGTGAAGTTAAGCAACATAAAATCTAACATAACCCATGCCATTAATTAAATTTTGAAAATGATGCCAATTTTTAGTTCTCTGGTATTTGTCTCATTGTTTTTGTTGGTCTTTTAGATATTTTGAGATTGGGTTTTCCAGCCACGGAATTTTGTTATAACAGTTATATATCACTTCGAAAAAAAATGAAGTAGATCGTTTTATTTCTATGTCGCCCCCATACATTTACACATGGGACAACCCCGATCATCGTTTACATAGCCATTGATACACATCAATGTACAGTCAAAAATACCGGGACACATAATCAAGCCATCCTGACTTCCTGTTGTCGACGGAAGTGTCGTTGTTGTCGCTTGTGTAACTGAAAAAAATCAAAGCATCATATCAAAGCAATAATTAAAGATTTCTCTCAATGAATATAGGTTTCTCTCTTGTTTGTTTGTCTGTAGGATAAAGAAAAAATCTATATAAGTTTTATTCAATATCCGCTTTACTTTTTCTGGGTACTTAGTGAAAATTTTTTTATAACATTACATGTTAAACTTTAATCAAGTGATTTACACTATTGCTTTGCCTTATATATAATATTAGATATACATTGAAAGATTTGAGTTTAGTAATAATTTCCAGTAAAAAGTCAAACCATCCATTTATATATTACAAATGTTTTAGCAATTGTTGTTAACAAAACTTGCTACCCTCTTTGATTTGTGATTATATGGTCGTTAAAAAGCATTTAATTATACGCTGAATCGACCTATAATTCGTGCTGGGTTTACCTGTGTTAAAAGTAAAAGAAAACAAATTAATTTCCTAAAATTAAATTATAAATCTTTAAGCCTTTACTCAAAAGAATGTTAAGAAGGTTAATCCAGAAAAGCGCTTCACACGCAGTGAAATTTTGCTTTTGTACATTTATTAAAATCATTTCAATAAGTGGATCGTGTCTTTTTGGCACATATTCCATATTCTTTCGTTTTTAATAACTTACTAGGAGGCCTTGTTGTTACAATCCCAGAACTTCCGGTTTCAATACAACGACACAATGGACAGCCACTTCCGTCTGTCATGTATCCATTTGCGCATGTCTTTGTACAGAAGAAGCTCTGTAAACAGGAAGTGGTTGTTTGGTGGTGTGTCGTTGTTCCTGTAGTAGGTGGAGTGGACGAATTATGAATGTAAGTTGATGTTCTTGGAGGCTCTGTTGTTTTTCCTGTCTCTAATTCTTGGAGATAAGTTTGTAATGCTTAAATGAAAAATAATTATGAAATAAATAAAAATAAATAAACATTTACCGAACTGGATTATTCAATTTATAAGAAGGAATGACACATAAACACGACAAATTCAGACACAACGAAGATATTAGAGATAACAATGGTCCTGACCTATTACAGGCTTTTTAATGAAGGTATATCAAACCCACTACCTCTGTTGAGATCTTAAGGTGTGGTAGCAGCACTACATACACCAGGGTTTTGAGTCGAAATGTGGATAGGGAATCAATGATCATTTTAGTTCATAAAAAGTATTAAGGAAAAAATAAATCAAATTTCTTTCTTTCACATAAGCTCTTTTGTAAAGGAAGGCAAATTGATGAAACATATAGAGCATGTTACAAAGTGGAACCACCTTCATCTATAATACAAGAGCGAAATTAGCTAGATGAAGGTCCAATATATTTACAGTGTTTGGCAAATGGGAAGGCTAATATGTAAACTAGTTCAATTATAATTAAATATGCAATCGCAATATCAATCTCATTGTATTTATAATTGTTTAAAAATACTTATTTCTAACGACAGGGAAATAAAGTTATAAGCTCATGTGAACATTTCTTATAATTGCACTGTGCTAGTCTAGCCTTTATGGCAGCAACCATTAGCTTTTTTATTTATCTCTACAAAAGCGTCATTAACATTTATGGAGTAGTGTTACCATCATACAAGAAACAACCAATCGTGTCCCTTCCGAAGGACTAGCATCCTTGAAATCATCAAATGGTGTCAAGAGTCTGCAATTCGGTACACTTTTTTAATCGCTGAAGGCTTTGAGGATCAAACCATAGAATGAAGAAAGTTTAATGTTTATAGTATGGCGTGTAGGGTTGACAGGAATACAGGCGTCGATGGGCGGAACGTGTGGTTTTATAATTAGGTTTCGAAAAGAGAGGAACAATGACGTGGGGTTAAGGTGAGGGGAACAGCAGTGGAAACAGTAGTAAAATACTTCATCGTTGAAATAGGGATTAAAACAGACAGCGGAAATTGAAGGCATTGCATTGCTAAGTCCCCTCAATTAACTTACAATTGGGTAAAACTAGATTTTGAAACTTAAGATAAGTTTTCATTAATCTGTCTGTCTGCAGTTTAATTACACTACAGTACACCCTCATACTAAACACTTATAATAAATCTTCAGCAGTCCTTTTCGCAATTTGACTACTAAAGTGCCCATACAGGATAACATCTGCTTTTCCCTAACTGAAGGATAAGTTTTGTTTTATTTGTCTTTTAATACGGCAAGATTTGATTAATTAAAAAAGTTTTTGCTACCTACCCTCTCCACACATGCAAACGACACAGCCATTGTTATCTATTGTCCTCTGACACCATGGTGGCGGTAAAGAGCACGTGTATGGTGCCGGGTCACATGACTTTCCGGTAGTTGGAACAAGCTGATTTGAGTTCGGAAGCACGCCAGTCCCGATTCCGGTTGGACCTGTCAAGCTGTTAAATCCTCCTCCTCCCATTGGGTTACCAAACATCCCCATGCCCAACTTTTGGAACATGCCCGCCATTGGGTTCATCATGGAGGACTGACCTTTGTAATAAATAAGATTTATTTATCATTTAATTTGTTTCTCCTCGAAACATTATGATATTGCATCACTTATTTTATATGCATTCCCCTTCCAACCCCACCCCCCCCCCCCAAAAAAAACAAAGACAAAATAAAACAAAACAAACAACAAAATAGTTCTTGAAGACTTAACCCATTTCTATTATGAAAAGTTATACTTGTATTGTCAAAAAGCATATTGTCCCGAGTAAATTGTATATTACGTGTAATTCAAATGAAACAAAATGTTAAATTCAAATTACGCATACAAAAGGCCGGTATACTGAAGGTAATTACGCAATTGCAACAAAGCAGAAAGCCGTGATATCGTTCAAGCTTAATTGTACTTTTTCAAATACGTTTAAATAAAATTTAAATAAATTCAATCCATTTAACTTAATCCAAAATTTTTCAATCTGAAATTTTTGATTTTTTTTCAATTTTGAAACCCATGCACAAAATGATGTTTTAAAAGTGAATAGGCTTGTGTAAGCGTAAATAAATTTATAAAACCCTGCAATGGACTAAATCTGTGACAATATACTTTTTAAAATTTTCCTATTTATTTGACATATAAAATGATATAACGTTATAAAATAATGAATTGTTTTGCCTTTTACAGTATTGTATAATGGTAAATGTATGTTTAACTTTATTGTCATGTTTTCAATAGTAAATCGCATGTATATCAGCAAACAATAGAGAAAAGCATATATTTGCCTTGTACCGTTGAAGCTTGGAAAGCCGGGGAAGCCATTCATTCCTGAGCTAAACATTGACGTAGCTGGGTTCATGCTCCGATGTATAGACGAACCCATTACTCCGCTTTTACCTGCCAAAGCACTACCAAATCCACCTTGAAGAATAATAGATTAAATCCCTCATTTGATTAAATAATCATTTTTAATCAACGAAAGTAAGTAAATAGCTGAATTGCAATTGTTGTATAAACGAATAATTTTTCAGGTTTTTAAAATAGTATTTAGGTTAATTCAGGACGAGGTATCCAGGATATCAAATGTAACTTTTCTCGTAAAAAAGAAATAAAAAAAAAGAAATACAGTAAGAGACTATAATGCTGTGTGAGCGAAGTCAAATATCAAATGTTAACTTTGGAGTCGTAACTTTAGGTATAACAAATGAGAAACATACCAATTGAACAGACACATTTAGAGCAACCGTTTGTGTCTACGGTTCTCCTACACCACGGAGAAGGTAAACAGGAAACTGACCCTCCACATCCGGCAGTTCCGTTCTGTGTTGAGAGTGACGAAAGTTGAATTGGTCCACCAAATTGAGCTTTTAGGGAAGGAAAATGTAAAAAAAAGTCTTTTAACTTGTACTTGTAACACTGCACTAATCTTATGACAGAAGTTATGAATTCAGTGGCAGATCAAAATCATGTTATCCCTCTTTTCAGAAATAAGAATTAAAACAAAGTTCCAGACAAAAAACAATTGCTACGTCAGAGGCGCGTATTGTCTAATTAAACCTCATCAGAGGTGCTCTACCAAAATGCCAACCACTATATGAATATGAAGAGCATAGAACAGTGAAACCAAATTGTGTCTTAGACCAATCTACAATGTATCCAGGATATAATGAACTTTTAGTGCGTCTAACACACTTTTGGTCTTTTATATATATACATGTATTTATTAATTATTAGCTATAGTCAAAGTCTTAATTACGTCATTCATATAGCAATATAAATTACAACAAAATTCCAGACAATAAATTTTGCTACGTCTGACGAGCGTTTCGTCTATTCCAGACTCATCAGAGGCGCTCTACCAAAAAATTGAAAATGCCAAACACTATATGACTATGAAGAGCATAGAATAATACCAAAAAATGTCGAACTAGGATCCAAATAAAGACCAATCTATGTCTGGGGTAAGAAGAACCTTATGGTTTTGACAATTTATAAATTTAAACGGATAATTTATAGCTTAGATGTGTTCGTCAACACAAAAGTGTTGATGCCGGAGCGGGCTAACCCCGGGGAATTAAAACACCACCAGCAGCGCTAACCGTCACGGATGTTAGAAATATAAATTACAACAAAGTTCCAGACAATAAATTTTGCTACGCCTGACGCGCATTTCGTCTATTCAAGACTCATCAGAGGCGCTCGACCAAAAAATTGAAAATGCCAAACACTATATGACTATGAAGAGTATAGAATAATACCAAAAAATGTCGAACTAGGATCCAAATAATGACTTAGACCAACCTATGACTGGGGTAGGAAGAATCTTAGGGTTTTGACAATTTATAAATCTAAACGGATAATTTATAGCTTTGATGTGTTCGTCAACACAAAAGTGTTGATGCCGGAGGGGGCTAACCTCGGGGAATTTTAACTCCACCAGCAGCGCTAACCGTCACGGATGTTAGAAATATAAATTAAAGTCATATTCAAACTAAAGTCATATTGTTTTTATTCATTTGTAAATCAACTTGGTTCACAAGTGTCAATTTCACCTTAAAAACTAAAAATATACTTTACTGACCTTCTACATAGACAAATAAACAAACAATCGTGACCTGTAATAACATTATGTTTTGTACTTCCGGTAGAGCAAACGACATTTCATCACGTGACTAAAAGACAGGTGGAAAGATATGTCTAAAGGCGAGAGAAGTTTATCAGCATTATCCAACATTCAAACGATTATTCTGATAACATAATTGAAAGGACTGTCAATTAGTGTAAATACCAATGGGTTAAAGCCAAAGTGTGGAAAACTGACGTGACAAACAGGCGGACGGAAAGCAAACCTTCCACGTCAATTTTTCACAGTGACTTAAGGTTTGCTCTCCGTCCGCCTGTTTGTCATGTCAGTTTCGACACTTTTTTTATTTTAACCATAAAAGACTTTTATTTGAACCACTAAAGACAATAAACTGATTTCTGATATGCGAGTCTATTATGATGAGCTATGGACAATCAAGTTACTTTTGAAATGTGTTCAGGCCCGCATTTTGACGGGACTTATGGCGTTTTGAACTTTGAAAAATCAGATTTCCGCATTTTCTAAACGCTTATATGACTATAACTTCTTATGTAGCAACATTTCTTTCTCTTCAGCTTGTGAGGGTTGCGTATAGCAACTGATCTGTTATGTATGAGCCCGTAGGAAATATGATTGTTAACGCAAGGCTATGTTGCTTTTCGGTTCCTGTCTCCAATCAAGAACTTTTACAGACCGTAAACTTATTCGGAATTTCATTTTCTCCGATTAGTACAGAGGTGGGTTTGTCATGTAGAATTCTTTCTTATGTACAGTCATACTTAGTCGTTGATCTTGCGCTGAATCAATCGTTAACTAGCAACGCGACAGATTTGTTGCAAGAAGCAAGAACTAGAAAATAAATGAAATTTGGAATACAAAACAGCTCACATAACAAGCGATGATTTAGAAAAAAACGCAATGGAAAACCGCCAGCAGCCTTCAACAAGGCTAATAAGCGCTGCTCAACATTCTGCAATTGGCCAAATATTAAAATGCAATACATATTATTCATATCTTTACCTAAAAATAGACAGCTGAATTTGTCGTTGCATTTAAGGACTTATGACATAAGAAAGGAGCAGCCCGCTTGTGAATTACTGTAAACCAACATTTTTTCGCGAGCGATTTATATTTTCGGATTTCGCGAGGAACAGAAACCCGTGTAAATAAATCGTCGCAAATTCAATCATTTTCATAGTAATTTAATTGCTTTTACGACAAATCGCTAAAATTAAAAGCCGCGAAATAGCTCTATGACACTAAAACGCGAAATATTGTAGTGGCAAAAATAAATTTGTTTACAGGGCAAACATTTACTTTCATCCATTTGGCATGTACTTATTTATTTGTTAGATAGCCGTTTTCCTTTGAGATAAAAACTTCGTACATACATTTTTCACTAACTTTTTGGGGAGACATTGGATCCTCATCGGGCTAAAATTGAGACTAAGTACCGGTTTTGAATGTTGACGATCTCATTGTTTCCCCATACTACTTACGTAATTTCATGTTCATTTATCACCACATTTTTCTTCTTTTTGATTATGTCGACTTCAAACAGTCTGAAAGTGAAATCATTAACTAAGGGACCGTCCAATTGATTTTTATGGGGGAGGGTTATGGTGAAATTTGAAATAAAAAGGCAGGATGGCAACAATCCAGAAATAAAAAGGCAAGATGATGCTTTTAATAAAAAAAATGCAGGATTGAAGTTTTGGCTGAAAATTTTATAATAGCTTTAAAAAGAAAAAAAATTGGCGCGCACTGGCACGCAAAAAAAAATGGGACTTTAAAACTGTTACAATAATATGGAGTAGGCATTGCCTAAATGCGAGCATAGCCAAAAGAGACTACGTTTTGTTCTGTTTTATTTGTTATCTTTTCTTTTGTATATAATTTAATTTCCAATATTTCCATTTGCTTATTTTGGGGCGAGATAGTATGGGGCGATTAAGCTTCGAGACACGTTAGTTTCGTACGTGCATATAACCAAGACGAAACGAGCAGCTTATGTGTATTTATTATTTTGAGAATATTATTTTCTTGTAAAAAGCGCAATTTATTATTTTTTAAAGCATTATTTCTTTTCTTATAAATTATTTTAACATTCACCCCGGACCTGTAAAAATAATAACCCTTTCCGGACCATAAAAAATCTAAATCAGCATTAGCAAATTTCTCGCGGAAACAAATACCGTAGAGCTCTCCGCTCGAGCGGGCACTTCGTGCCCGCTTGCGAGCTATGCTCGCTATTAATGACATAATGAAGATGTGCACCTCATGTTGAAATTTGATTAGGGAGGAGGGTTTGACTCCAACTTGTTTTTAGTAAGCCGGTCATGCGCCGATCATGTGACCGGCGTACGCCTATTTGTGCGAGAAACAAGTGCAACGGCTGATTTGCCGATAGTTTTCCAAAAATAACCATCACATCGACACTAATTATGTCGTCCCATCGACGACATCGTTCCTAATTATCTCATCCCATCGACCCAAATCAACTTTTAAATGGAATAAATTAGATTTTATATAAGCGAACTTTCAGTGCAATGCCTTTATAATGATAAAATTAACATCTTTTGCACCATATCTTAATTTAAAACTGTTTTGCAACAATTCTAGTATCTTGCCGCCATCTTGCGCCGTTTGTAGCCGGTCAAAATTTATAATTAAGTGGCGGCCGCCAGATAAATTATGTAGCGGCCGCCAAATAATTATAAGTGGCGGCCACCATATAATTATGTGGCGGTCGCCATATAATAAATGGCGCTCGCTTGATAATTAAGTGGCGACCGCCATGGCTGCCGCCAGATAATTTATGTGGCGGTCGCCATATAATAAGTGACGGCCGCTAGATAGTAAGTCGCGGCCGCCAAATAATTATCTGGCGGCCGCCATTTATTAAGTGGCGGTCTCCTGATAAATAAAAATATTTCAGTCATATCTGGCACTAATGGGCTAATACTATGCCCATTTAATGGAATCATGCTTTAATTGTCCGGTCAAGATAAACAAGTTCGGATAATGTTTTTTTTTTCGATTTTCTTAATTTGTGGTCGAAACCACCCCTAGTAAGGTGAATTCACGACGATCAGGAAAGTCCAGTGAAGGATTCACGTAATGTTGTATTTGGTGGGTTAAATTCGTCCCTTTTTCGATCAATATTGTTTACAAAACACACATACAATGCACACCTGAGCATTGTTAATAAGCATAAACCTATGTATTATTTATATTTCTTTATAATTTACATTTTTGTATTGATTTCAATAAAATGTGAAAGTTTGGTTAATCTATAGAGTTTTATAACTCAAAATTAAAAGTAAACAACACATTTCAAACTTATGATAAAGCATGCAATGTGTACCCATGTTCTTTTTAAATCGTTTTAAATCAAAACATGCAACGAGAGTACTGCCAATTGTTTAAGAAAATCAAATTAGTAAACACATCAAACTGGTAATTTGTATCACCATTTTAGAGGATTCAGTTTTGTTCAGTTATAGACTTCTGTTTTGGTAAATTGTGGATACTGTTTTGTCGGGTTATATCATACATTTTTATAGTTATTTACATAAGATTGCGTAATTACAAGTAGCATAATTGACCAATTTTACTGTAACTCATTTCATGTTATCCAGGAACTAATTAACAGAATTCGTTAATTCGGATATCATGCATGCTTACATTCCAAATTTTGTACTTGTTATATGCTTACAACCTTTTGGGTAAAATTTGCATTAAGAAAGCTTTAATAGATTAATTTCTTCATTCATATGAAGCAGACAGACTTCTTACAATCACTTCTAGACAAAAAAGGATCGTAGACTAGCTCTCTCTTTTAACTTCACTTTCCGTTACATTGATGATGTCCTTTCACTGAACGATTCTCAATGCTCATTTATCGTCAGAAATTTGAGATAAAGGACACAACGGATTCTATAAAGTGTGCTTCATATTAAGATCTAAATCTCGAAATAAACTCCAATGGAAAACTTTTAACAAAACTCTTTAAAAAACGTGATGACTTCAATAAATATTCAAATCGTCAACTTTTATACTCCTTGTGTAGCAAAATTCCATTTACTCCAGCAAATGGAGTGTTAGTTCCACAATTGATTCATTACTAACTTGCGGTAATATTACATCGATTTCCTTGGCAGAGCGTCACACATATGAGACAAAAAGTGCTAACACAGGGTTATGTTGCTCCTTGATTGCTGTCTAGACTCAAGAAATTTACGGAAGACATCGTGAGCTCGAAAACAAATATGGGATTTCTCTCTTTCAGATGAGTACAGATGTTAGTTTGTCATAGGGTTTTGTTTAATCTTCCTTTACCGGAATCGACACGCTGAATTTGAAATTGGCAGTGCGACGAATGTTAAATAGCATGCATACAGGAACTGCTTACTTTTCCGGAGCGCACGAGTTCACTTTCGTTCGACTTGAGTTTGCGTCGTTGATAAATGTTTTGTTGATTTTGTGACTGTTTTATGTTTTGTGTTTCTTCGTGCTGTTCACGTTCATGTTTTCTGATTTTGTCGTTGCCCTTTTTTACTTTTAACACTCGAATGCCCTACTTGATTTTTGTCAAAATACTTGGATATTTGCAAATACTTATAAGTAAGAATTAAATTAATATGACCCTAAAATATCTTAAAATGCTCCTAAAACGCATCTTAATTTAATGTTTGAATCAAATGGAATTAAATGCCTCATCTCAGATTTTTCTAGATCTGGAAGGGGGTGCATCTACATGCAGTCCCATTTTTTAAACGAACCTGCATTACCAATAACTGAATTGGTTGCCCTTATATTCCTGCAAACAGACACATTTCATTTCGTTACAGTATTTACTATTTTCGAATTGCAAAACCTCCGTGCGGATCCCGGGTGGCAAATAGGCCCGTAGCAGCACTTTAGCTTATCGGTATCCACTTAAAATCGCTCAGAAACCCTTCGTCGCGTCAGGCCGCTTTGCCCAAATAGCGACTGGGATGGGTGCCCAAAGTGGTTGAAGGGTGCGCCATTCATAATGAATGCCGGGGTCGTCAGGCTAAAATGCGGATAACCTGACTGCAAACCATAGTGGTGCACCGTGTTGGAAAAAAAATAACCCAGCTGCAGAAGGATCCCCATGTAGGAGGCTTAATTGTCCGTCCAGGTTACCCATAAATCCTTTTTTCCTATGGCAATCAAAAACTATCCTCGCTGATTGGCCTGATGTCCCCATTGTCTAATTCATCATCATTTCATGTTCATTGTATCACCCTTTTTATGTACATCTCTCGAGAGTTCGGAGGCAAAACTTACTAACTTACTAACGAATTAAAAAAAAAACGGGATGGGGGATTTATTTATAGATAAATGAGTTGGTGCTTCCGTAATTTGAGACTCATGCTAGTAGTATATCAGCACCGATCATTTATCATTTCTCGGGAGGATTTGAGGATTAGGCGCCATTGCGCATGCCTGTGACGTCATATCCACTTCCGGTCCGCCATCTTGCTTCCGGTCGGCCATCTTGCTTCCGGGTCCGCCATTTTGCTTCCGGTCGGCCATCTTGCTTCCGGTGACGGCTAAAAATAGAACTGAAAAGAGAAAAGGTTAAGGTTAGAGATTATGGTTAGGGTTAGGTTTAAGGTTAGGGTTAGAATTACAAACTAGAATAGCTAGGGGTAGGGTTAGGGTTAGGGTTTTGGGTTAGGGTTAGAATTACAAAATAGCTAGGGGTATGGTTAGGCTAAGGGTTAAAAATAGAAATGCAAAGTGGGTAGTATCGGAACGAAAAGAAACCGGTTTGAACTGGTTACAAGATATTGGGTTATCAAGTACAAAATAATCTCAATGGAATAGTTAGTTCCGCATGATTACACACGACTTCATTGCTGAGATCTGGGGGTGACACGAGTCGCCAACAGATTTAACACAGGGCCTATGGAAAATTAAAAGTATAAAGTGGTCTGGAATCCCTGCTTGACAAAAGTTGTACAAGTTAACACAGGAAAGGAAAAACACAACTAGAAGAAAAGGGAAGAAGGTAAGGAATCGGCTGGTGCTGCATAAGTGAAAGGGGAGAGGAGGGTAAAACGGCTGCTGCTGCTGCTGCGTAAGTGAAAAAAGGGGGGGGGTCTTAAAACAGCTGCTGCTGCTGCTGCTGCGTAAGTGAAAAGGGGGGGGAGAGGGTAAAATGGCTGCTGCTGCTGCTGCTGGGTGATCAAATCAGTAAGAAAAGCAGCAAAAGAGCAAGATGAGCAAGGTAAATGAGCAAAATGAGCTGCAAAAGAGCAAGATGAGCAAGGTAAAGAGCTAAAAAGAGCTGCAGAAGAGCAAGATGAGCAAGGAAAAGAGCAAGATGAGCTGCAAAAGAGCAAAAGGAGCTGCAAAAGAGCAAGATGAGCTGCAAAAGAGCAAACTGAGCAATCAAAAGAGCAAGAAGAGCAAAGAGTAAGTCACGTGATAAAATGCTGAGAGATGATTGGACGATACAATTTTGAAAAGGCAAAATGAATGATCAATGTTGTCAGTGGCTCAAATGTATTCGAACAAGACGCACGTAAATGTAATGGATTATCTTCTAAAACTCATAGAAAAGAACATTGAAAGTGAGAACGGGGAACGTGTTTGTCGTAAATGCGGCGAGAGGAAGCCAAAAGATCAGTTTTATAAATCGAAACAAAATTTAATTGTGCCGTGCATAGAATGCCAGCAAATATTTAAAGAATGGCGTAGATTCAAAGCATTGAAGCTTGCATACAATAGAAAGAGCTTAGCAAATTTGAGGAATGCATTCTTTGCCTATGTATGGAAAAGAAAGAAAGACAATTTAACAAGACCCGATCAAATCCGCACCGGTAATGAGGATTGTGTTAACAACATGTTATACTATTCAGAAGTGATTGATAAATTTACACGGACGGAACAAAAATCATCAGATAGAACCCGGGCGTCGAGAAGGAAAGATGTACCATTGCGACGTATGCGGATACACAAGTTAAAAGTTGTTCAATCTACAGAGACACAAAGAACAGAAGCATCAAAGAAAAATGGAGGAACCGGAATGGTTGAAGGAGGACCCGGAATGGGAAACTGAGGAAGAGGAAGAGGAGGATACGGAATCAGAAAAGAGTGACGACTTGTCTGAAGACGAAGAAACTTACCCCGGAGAACAGTTTGATCCGTGGGGTGACTTTATTGGACAAGTGATGATCAGCTACAAAGACGAACACGAAAAGAAAGTGGATGAATACACAGAAAAAGGTCACCGCGAAAAAGAGGCAATATCAAAGGCTGACTTGGATTTGCTCCCGCTCTATAGAGAAGCTTTAAAAAATCGCTACGTCAATAACATTATGTGGCAAATGGAAATGGCACGAGATCCACTCCACAAGAAGATCAAACAAACAGCAAAACGACTGAGGGACGATGAAGATTATGAGTATGAAGAGTCTTGGAAATACGCTACTGAGAAGAGAAAGTACTTGCTGGATGAGAAAATAAAACAGTTCAGGCCTGACGAGGAGAGTGAAGACGACGAGGATGAAGACTGAAACCTATTACTGTGTTCAAAATAAAGTATCGAAACTTAAAATCGATTTGTTATCCCTAACGCCCTATAAAAAAGATCAAACCAGTACTACCCCACAATGCCCGGCAAATTCCTTACAAATGATATCAAGTACAAGACTTAAAACACAGTAGAAACCAAGAGTTACTTCCCTTAGATTGACACGAAAGAAAGAATATAAAACTAGACCTCACAAGCTTAACAATGACATATTACACGCTAAGTATACAACAAGAAGAAAAAGGGGGCCACCTAATGGTCAAGCCCTGACTGACCACTGACCACTACCTACTCAAACAACTCAAAAATGGCAACTACACCTTGCAATCTTTCCAACGATATACGACAACCCCACCTTTGATAAGAAATAGGAAATGGTCACCTACTGGTCAAGCCTCTAATGACCACTGAAGACCACAAAGACAATCATTCAAGAGACATTGTCTTACTACGCTTCCGAAGGGAGCGATAATGGTAGAAATGTCAATATTTTAGTTGTACTATGAGCTGAATTTTCCTTCAACATCCGGTATACCACGCTTGTTTTCCCGAACTTTCGGCGTCTTTTTAACGCTTTTTCCTTGAAAATTTTAGACGTCATCAAACGCAGGCGTGACCCACAAGAAAAGCTAGTTTGTTTTTATTTTCGAACAAAAGTAAATTAATTGTGAATTCGGGAGCGTCACAGGTTTAACCTGCCTCATATTAAAAACAATGCAACAAACCCGAAAGGAATCGGTCAAGGAATAACTAAGTTACAAGCCTTTTACCGTTCGGTGACTATGCGGAATTACCTCCCCTTAATTACCGGATGTGGCGTCACCGGAAGCAAGATGGCCGACCGGAAGCAAAATGGCGGAACCGGAAGCAAAATGGCGGACCCGGAAGCAAGATGGCCGACCGGAAGCAAGATGGCGGACCGGAAGTGGATATGACGTCACAGGCATGCGCAATGGCGCCTAATCCTCAAATCCTCCGGAGAAATGATAAATGATCGGTGCTGATATACTACTCATGCTTGATATCTGAGGTGCACTTTTTCGGGGGAGGGGTTTGGCCTGCGTGGCAGGGCGGGCAATAAGTGTCACTTTGCAAGCGGTGGCGACGACGGCGTCGGCGTTTAATGCTATCAATTTTTCAGTGTTTGAGTAATATGAGCACCTTATGTTGACGAAAGTTGGTATGCATATGCCCCAGTAGGTTTGGTTTTGTTTTAAAATTTGATAGAAGTTCTTGCACAAGTTCAGGTTTACTTGAAACAACAAAGAAAGATTCTTTCTATCCGTTCGACTAGTTGACCGGGACATTTAGGACCGTCCATAAACCACAATAGCACTTATGAAACAATTTTTTAAAAACTTACAAAACCTTAAGGTTTCCAGAAATTTGTATCTCATTTCTCGTCAGCGTAGCAAAATTTATTTTCTGGAACTTTGCTGTAATTTCTATTTCAGATGGATATGAGTAAGAGAAAACTCAAAAGAGATGAGAAATGTATCAAAAATCATTTTGCATTCGCTTGTAAGTCAATAAATTTTAAGATGAAATGGTAGAATTTCTAAAATTTTCTATAACCGTTGGTATAGGGATAATAAACTCTTAATGATCTTTTTCGCTTTCGAGCATATCTAGAAATTCAACCAAATATGCAAAGCCTTGATTGATGTACATATTGATTGTATTATTTTCGCTAATAATAAGCATTTTATGTTTAACACAAACCTTTGATTGGTCTTGTCTTATTCAATTTTGTCACACTATATTTTGTCACTAATGAGTCTTTTAACAATATTTTAGTTTCTTATTGTGGATATTTAACTTAACATTTTAAGTATGACTATGATTATCTTAAGTTATACAGCATTTGCCCACAGATATTAATACATATAAATTTAAATGTTTTTTTAAACCGATACTGAACCGAACTCCGTGCATTACCAGAACAGAATCCTCTTATTACCAGAACAGAATCCGCCAATTTTTACATCTATTTTTTTTAAGGTATACTATTTTTTTTTCATTACAAATTTTCAACTTGTCTCTAGTACGTATAATGGTCTTGCTTTGATGAAAAATATAGACACTTAATGCAAAGAAAAACACAACTATCTTATGTTATAGTTTTCGTCATGAACATAATTCAACCTTGACGATTTTCGTGAACTGTAACTTTATTTCAATACAGATTTGTATATGCTTTTACGACTTTTTAGTTTTTTGTGGTACAAATAAAGAGACGGGGTTAAATTGATCATTTACCTTTCGAAAGACATTAATTTTGCAAGAAAACAAAGTTGTTTACTTTTTTATTTAACCCGACAAAACTGAATCGTCTTACCAAATACAACTTTACGTGAATCCTTCACTGGACTTTCCTGATCGTCGTGAATCCACCTTACTAGGGGTGGAAACGCACATTTTAACTATTATAAAATTTGATCGTTCACATGCATGATATTAAATCTTTAAACTTCTTTTGAGATGTTCCCCATTATAAATCTTGCCAGATCAATGTACACACAAAATACATTCCCATGAAATGTGTATAGTTGCAGTAATTGATTGTCGTTTGTAAAGTGAATACTAACTCTCTTTATTTACAAAAGAATGCAGAGAACAGGGATTTGTGTCTTAGTTCTCTTGGTTATGAATTTGGACTTTGTTTCAAGTAAGTTTAGAATTCTAATTAAATATTACAACTTTATTCATTTTATATCCACGTATGCCCCATATTTACGATAGTAGGAACAAATAGTGTTAGGCCGGTCCCTACGTCCGTCCCAAATGTTTTAGATAAGGTATTGTGTCTTTTGGACCTGTTGTTGTTTGTTCATAGTAATTATTTTTCTAACATAAAACTTTATTGACAAGAAAATCTCGGTTCGGTTTAGGCAAAAGTGTAGTAACATAGTATCCATGATCTTTTTAATATTACTGTTTCAAATTATCTGCAAGCTGCAAGTCTTTATTTTTGATATGCGGCGATTTGACTTTGTTTTATACAGAATATCAAATGTTAATTCATAAGGGGACGACCATTTGATTTTGAGAGGGGGGCCTGGCAGTTTTTGTAAATGTAAAAATTTGGAAATAAATAATCTGGCCTCTGTTTGCAAGAACATAAATAATCTGTCCCAAGATTCTTGCTCAAATAAGCTTTTGTTTGCAGAAAATAAATATTCTTGCCGCGTAGCCGCGAAAAATAAATATACTGGCCCGCAAAATTTTGAAAATAAATAATCTGTCTCGATCGAAACTGCCAGGCCCCCCCTCAGAATCAAATGGTCGTCCCCTAAGATTAACCAACTTGTTTGATCCCTGATGATGGTTTCGTTATCGTTTAGCAAATAACAGCCAATCAACCTATCAATAAATAAGTTTTACCATATAAATGTCCCTCTGCAATAAAAATATAACTCTTGAATTTTAATTAGAGACTCCAAAAGTCTTCTACAATGTTCTGTTCTTTATTAAAAATAATGTTGAATTGTTTCAAAACCTTTATAGGGAGCGACCATTTGATTTTTATGGGGGGTCTATGGTGAATCTTGAATTAAAAAGCGGGGTGGCAAAAATCCAGAAATAAATTAGGCAGGACAGTGCTTTGAATTAAAAAAGAGACAGGATAATATTTTTTGGTGAAACATTAATAGGAGTTTTAAAAATAACAGAATTTGCGTGTGTAAGCGCGTCAAAAAAACCCCCAAAAAACCAGGCTTGAGATTTATTCCCGGAAATAAAAAGGCAAAGCGATGAAAATATCCATACGATCTCCAATAATAATCAAATCTCCCTTATCTGATAATGACAATATAATTTGTCTCACTTGACAATGATCAGCTCTGTCTGAGTCAAAGAAATGAGTGTCCATATCAGAGGATGGGTAGAAGGGGGTCTGAACCCGCATTCCCGTTAAAATAAATACCAAATTCCAATTTTCTACCTAAAAATCCCGAAATCCCGTAGTTTTCTCTGTAAAATCCCAAATTCCAGTCGAAAAATAAGCCTTTTCCGCTGTCCCGGAAAAAGGTCTTACCGACCCTCATATCACATGAGCCAAACATCACTTTAATATACAATGCTAGGTCTAATCAATGTATCAAATGACTTACAAAAATATGACCATGATGACCTAGTTCAAGTTAGAAGTTTGATTTATATTTAGCATTTAATCCCTTATTTGAAAGTTCAAACATAGATCTTTTAAATTTTCCCTTGTCATCAATGCATGATATTATCAAGGAAATTGTACTCTTTGTACTTTGTAAAACATTTGGTAAGGTAATGTGCCTACTGGATAACCAAAAATATTGATATATATGAAGTGCACATTTGGGAAGATCTCGCCCCATCGACTCATGGAAAGGATTTTGATGTTATCTTCGCGAGCTTGATGTGAAGTGCACATTATATACATGTGTAACAAAAGGACTAATTGAAAATTGTTCACAAAAGTGTAGCTAGCACTAAGTAGTTTTATGTTGTGTCAGAAAAAAAATCGTAACACAGATAATTACGATAAACAGATATTTATTATGACATACATTGTACATGTTCCTGGTTATACAGTGAGAATTTACAAACTTAAAGGACAGTTCTGGTATTTCATGACATAAACATTTGCTTTGATCAAAATTCTGGGCTTGGTACAATACTTTATTTTTAAATAAATTAGAAAATGTACCTATATATGCCCTTCTTGTGCATTGACAGAACTTGTCAGTGGCGGATCCAGAAACTCTGAAAGAGGGGGCCCGCTTTGGTCACGCTTCAATGATTTCCTATATATTCAACCAATTTTTTCCACCAAAATGGGGGGGGGGGGGCAGGCCCCCCAGGGCCCCCCCTGGATCTGCCTATGCTTGTTGCAAATATTGAGGTTTATCTGTAATTCCGACAGATTTCCTGGCAGAGAACATTTTACCTTTCCGTAACTCCTGAGATCACTTGAATAAGATTGAACAGAGTTTTTACTATATGCAGTAATTATGCGTATTTCAAACACTGAAATTCTTCTCCGTTCGGATTTTGAGAGGTTTAAAAAGGAATATGCACAGGAAAATGACGGAAAATACAATCACATCGTCCCAAATGATCTCGCCCCATCGACTAATGGAAAGGATTTTGATTTGTTTATCCACGCGAGCTTTAAGGGCAATGCCATTTCTTATTATTGATGCTTATGTTTCTACGCGGGTCGACATTTTTGTCCTGTTGATCGAGGTATTCTTTTTTTATTTTCTATTTACAAAAGCAGGATATTTAAAAAAATAAAGATCGAAGAATATTCGAGTCAATACTCACTAACTATTCCCTGGCCCGCTAACCTCCAAATTATGTACGTCACTCATTTATCAAATATGAAGGGGAAATATACTAAAGTAACACACCAGTTATCAAGACGGTGTGCCTTTATGAATTGGGTTTTTATTCATTGCAAATTTCTTCGAAGCGGGGGTATAAATACATTTGTGCTTCATAGGCGTATTATTAATACTATGCATTTTGAGTTTATTAATTTTACAAGAGCTGTTTATTTGAAACTCGCAAATGGGTCCAGTTGTTTCAAACTTAACATTTGATCAGATGTGATGAATGCAGTTTATCTAAATATTTTCTTTTTATTTCATTGTTAGGTGGTCCTATTTGCTATGCTTCATGTCTAGGAACCATTGGGGTCGGTTCATTAGTTGGAGCAGTGGCCTTGCTCCCAGCCCTTGGATTTACCTCTAGCGGAATAGCTGCAGGATCCTGGGCGGCCACGTGGATGGCGTCGTTCGGAGGAGCGGTTCCAGCCGGAAGTCTTTTTGCAACATTGCAATCGGCCGGTGTCGCTGGTGCTTCTGCATCAACATGGACGGCTATTTCCGGTGGAGCAACAGGACTCTGTGCTGCTCTGTGTGCTGCTATTCCGTAGGATATGACCACTTTGTCTCTTTAATATGAAACTTTTCTCACGAATGTTCGAAAGTGCTGAAGATTGAAATGACAGCTTATTTCTTTTTTCTCTCTCTAAATTATGATTGTTCGATAGTGCTGGCTGAAGATTGAAACGACAGCGTATTTTTGTTTTGTTCGGAAGTGCTGAAGATTGAATGGCAACTTTATTTACGGATAACATTAACTCTTTCCTAATAATCAAACACACTTTGTGATTGTGAAGTAATTATAAGTAATAAACATGATAAAATTGTGTTATATTTCACGTTTCTGAATAAGTCTAGTTATTGATATCTAGTTACTGTTACGTAATCTTCACTAACTGCATGTAAAATGATTGAATATATCTGGCTTTTATGCACGTAAATCTGATCTTACACCAACACATTTAGATACTTTTATATATTACATGTAAAGAAACATCGTAATTATTAAATTATCAATTATTTATTAGTAGAAGCAGAGGTACAAATGGGATATCCGAATGACAAAAGTCCGAAAGGACAGAGACAAAACAAGTAAACACCAAAAGGACTGATCGACAGGACGAAATAACGGACACCATATAATACACGGAAGCACAATAACTACTGAATATCAATAAACAATGCAAACTCTAGTCGTAACGAGAGTGAACTAAGATGCCCCGGAAGAGTTAGCAGTTCCTGGTATAAACTTAATTTTTTTTCTCTCCTCCCTAGTCTCGCGTTCAGTTTATTTGCATTTTGCAATTACTTTCCCCAACTAGTAAGAATGGGACCATATTGCTATCACTTTGTCCGTCCGTCTGTCTATCCGTTTCACACTTAAGTAACATGTAGATTTTCCTGATTTTACAGAAAGAACTAGTTTCAAGTCGGCATGATTAGTTGCATCGTGTCCCTTTTCCATTCCAGGTCCATTGTTGATGCACTATTGTCCAAGCTGACTTTGATTGTTGTAATCATAAAAATAACTGTTTTTGCCTATTAGCTTGCAAATGGTAGAAAATCGTCGTTCACCTTTTCAAAAAATCTTCTTTGATGCCATTTACCATGTAGCCAAACTTGGTGTAGTTGTTGTTATGGTGTCCGTTTATAGAAATATCTCAAACTGGTACTATCACTATAATGTAACTAAAAAAATCTATCAAAGTCAAAAATGGCTGGATTTCGTTAAACAGGAAGTAGGTGAGCGACATACCTGAAATCGTATCACACGTTATGGGACCCCACCCTGATGCTGTATACCAAGTATCAAGTGGCGGTGATAAGTAGTTGCTGAGAAAACTGTTACGAAAATTTCTTCCACGCCCGCACGCCCGCCGCCCGCCCGCCCACCCGACATTCACCATTTTATAACCAGGATTTTTCACTCTGTGAAATCCGGCCAAAAATATGACAGAATTAGAAAATAATGAGATGTGGAATAAGTGTACGCCACACAGCCCACAATCAAGCGGCAATTCAGAAAAAAAAACACATTGGAGAACTGCCAGCAGCCTTCTGCAGAAAACAATTGATAGATATTAGACTTTTTTTTAGCTCACCTGACCGAAGGGTCGTGTGAGCTATTGTCATCAATATGGGTATGTCGTCCGTCCGTTTACTTTAATTATAAATGATCTTCTTATCTGAAACCACTGTTAGAATTGCTTTCAAACTTTGTATACTTGGTCTTAAGGATATTCATACCAAGTTTGTAAAATTTATGCACGCCGACCAAACATCATAACTGTCACTGCTTTATAAACACATTTAACGAAAAATCAATCAAAATCCATATTTTTGCACTTGCATCAACGTTCAATAATGGACTGATAGAAAACAATAATGGACCGGGTTAATCCATAATTAAAAGTGTGACGGACGGACGGACAAAAAGGAAGAGAGAAACGAAACTAGGCAACATTGGCTGAAGCAGGAGCAATAAGGGGCTGACCACTGAACTAGATAGTGGTCATGGGGGCTTGTTTCCTTTCAGCTCACCTGGCCAAATTTACCATTTTTCGTTACCTTTCCCCTGAATTTCAAAGATTAATTTGTCTTTAACCGTAAGACCAACTGCATCTAAATTTGGCACACTTGTTTTATAGCATATATGCTACAATTCTGTCGTTCGGATTTTTTATTCGTCAAAAAACATAGCCGCCGTGGCTAAAAATAGAACATAGGGGTAAATTGCAGTTTTTCGCTAAATAACTAAAAAATGGTTACAGATATCAAAATTGTTCAAGAATCAAAAGTAATCAGCATATTAATATCTACCTGTCCCGAAATGTTGAAAAATATCTTTAAATAAAGAATATTGTTAAGGCGCAAAACAAAAATTTACATAACAAAATATATATAAATCCGAGCCCCCTCCCCCTTAAACATGGTCCTTACTAAAATGGAAGGTAACAAAGACAGCCAGAATGACTTTAAATTGAATATGTACGATTATGGCTTTAGCAAACGTATAAAAAATGTAAAATACTGATAGCATTGAATACACCAACTGTGTCTTTCATATTGCATGATTGTCGTTTTAATTATATTATATACATCAATAGCTTTTTAAAGATTGAAGTATATGTTTTAAGATATATTTCTATGCATACAATGCTTTAACTAGGGTGTATTGATCATAAAATAAAATAAGATCGAAGTTAAATACAAAATTTATTAACTGATATATACGAAAGGTATAACATCGGTCAAATATCTACACATGTAATATTTAGTATAAATGATAAGGATACAAAAAAAAATACTTAGAGAAAAAAAAAAACAAACACCCCCCCAAAAAAAAACCAAAAAAAAAAAAAAAAACCAAAAAAAACAAACGAAGGTTTAATTATGGGATCTTAACCCATGTCCATTCATCCCTATGCCATGTATGTTGTAATAGACCGATGTAACGATGTCTAAGGTTGTCCGATTATAGGTTGGTGATGGGGGAAAGGGGGGACAGAAAAATGAATATACGTGTATAAAAATTATAACGGGACAACTGTAAAGTGTAAAATAAAAACAAACAAGAGAGTATTAATTCTACAGACATCACAAAATTTGAACGTAAACAATGCATGGACAAATACTGTGGGTTCATTTATTTTCGTGGGTACTAATTTTTATGGTTTGATGAAAAATGATAAGTTCGTGGATTCTTCAATTCGTGGTTCTGAAGTCTGTAGCATACAGATCAATGTTTAATTTCCTTTTCGTTGGGTATGAAATTACGTGGGCCAAATCCACCCACGAAAACCACGAAAATTGATACCCACGAATAATAATGAAACCACAGTATCAGAATTTTGATGTAAAAGGAAACAATGTAAAGGCATTTTTTCAGAATATATTAACATATATCAAAACTGTTGCAAAACAGCATATTCTAATGCTTTTCAGAATAAAAACATAAAATTTAAACTGTTTCATACGGTACCAAAATAATTAAAATATAAGGTCTTAAGAGACTAAATTAGTCCACCATTTCGTTTGAAATACATATACCAAGATTTTAGTCACGACCAATGTAATCCTCAAACGTTCCGGTTTGTCTGCCTTGTAGTGTCCTTTCTCTCGAACATATACGACTGACCCTTCTGTTTTCACCTTTATCACTCATCTCCTTTTGAGAGCTTTTAATATAAATATCTACAGATGTATGTAAAATAATGGTTTGGCTTTAAAAGATTGTTTTATGACCAACATAACGCCTTGCCATCAATGTATGGTCAGGCATATACAGGGAACAGACTTGTCAGACTAACGATGATGACTTAATGACACAAACATTTTTTTTCGAAATCACACAGTAAATGTAGCATTATACAGGATTAGAGGAACACAAGGCAGCACATATCCCAGTCGCTCCTAGGGACTGTAATTTAGCGAAAATACTTCCAGCTGCTACAGTCCCGCCATATGTTGACATCCAAGTCGCTGCCCAGGAGCTGGCTGCAACCCCGCCAGTAGTAAAACCAAGCACGCCTAGGAACGCCGCACCTGCTGCTCCACCAAAAGCCATACAGGACCAATAACACAACAAGCCACCTAAAACGACAAAAATAAAGGTAGTTACAAGATTATCAAAGTGGGATGAAGGATCACATATGTCAGTAAAGAAGGACTTAACAAGACAAAGACCAATAACATGATTTGCAGATCGCAATGGGTCTGCAGGTAGAGAACGACACAAATAAAATTCTTCCGATAAGTCTTAAGTAGACGAAACAAGTGTCAGGTGTACCGTGTAACCAAATATTTGGTTATTTTTGTATAAATCATGAACATGCAATGATGAAAGAAAGGCAAGTCTCTATAGTGTTTTGTGAAGCAGGACTTTTGACGTTTTGACTTTCGGTTGTAATAAATAAAGGTAGCAACAATAGTACCAAACTGCGAGACTCTTTTCTTGAATGTCTATAAAGAACAGACAAAACAAGACAAAGCCATACGGGAAGTTGAAGTTCGCAATGGTTTTGATTTAATACAGGTAATTTTAAAGAACTGGTAGGTTAAACCAGGTTTAATGGCACCAACTTGCACTCTTTTGCAACGATATTAGGATTCTGCAACACAAAAACAGTTTAGCTTGTACTTGTAGCTTGTTTAAATCATACAGTAAAATAAAACAATACAAAATGAATAGATGAAATTAGACTCCATAAAATAGTTTTTCATTTTTTTCCTGACTTCTGTTTGTTTTTAATCCTCACATTAATTTTGATACAACTAACCTGTAGCAGGTGGTGGCATTGTCAAAAGAAGGGAGATAACAAAGATCAACGATGTCTTCATTCTGTTTACAAGTACTTAACTGAAACAATAAAAAAAAATATATATATTATATTTTATATTTGGAACATATACTTTTCCAAAGTCGGCATTTTGTGTACCCTATTTCCCTGTCCTATTTCCGCCCTCTGTTTATACAAAACATTTCATACATCACCAGTTTGTGTTAAAAGGGCAATGAATCAGGATCAGGATACTCCTGCGAAACACAACTGCTCGTCACTATAAACGACTTCATGCAAGCCTATGATAAAGTGGTCCAAACAGATGTCGCGATACTAGATTTCTCCAAGGCATTTGACACTGTCCCACATAACAGACTACTGCATAAGATAGACAGTTATGGAATAAGAGGACCCATTAACAACTGGCTACGAATGTTGCTGAGCAAAAGATCAATGAAGTATAGTAGTGGAAGGAGAAAACTCAGAAGAGGTGAAAGTTGACTCAGGCGTACCACATTTCTGCATTTCTCTATAACATATGGACACATATCGATAACTATAAGAGAGTGAGGGTGGGGATTTAAAGAGTAGAGAAAAATGGTCTGAATAATTCAAAAAATAAAGAATAATGGCCTAAAAATGAAGAATAGAGGATAATGGGCCTTACAGTATATAGAATAATGAAGAATCCCAAAAGTGGACAAAAAAGATTTAAAGAATAGAGAATTAAAGGGCAACATTTTTTTTTATAGATATACCCATCAATACCATCCTTTAAAACACTTTTAATATAATAGGCCTGTAAGTATTATTAGAAGCATTCAATTATTAACAAAATCAATGAATTTGATTGTGTAAAATGATTTTTAATCTATTAAGGACCATTAAGTTACTTAACACACAAAAACAACTTACCTGTTAATATAATACCAAATGTAAGTAGGTTGAGCGAAAAACCCAAGTAATGGTTATTTGAATAAAAAGGTTATCTAGTTAAATTTTCAGAAAACCACTAGCTAATATTAGAAAGATACACGTATGTCAATCGTGCATGGCGTACTTTAACAGCATTATTTCAAAGTCCCTCTTTTCACCCTGTATAACCGCAATACAGTTGAATCCGGAAGTCAGTGCGTTTTATACCCTCTAAACAGTAAAAATTTTGGTATGCACTTGAAAAATAGGCCATTACTCGTTTAATATCAGTGGATATACAAGTAATACTGATTTCTAACAATTCTTTAATCATTTAATGACTCAATGCATATCAAAAATAACGTGAACGATCTTTTAGAGATCAAAGAAAGCGAAAACGCACTAACAGTGGTACTTTTGATAGCTATTTCCCGTGTTAAAATGTGACTGAAATAGCACTTATGTCCGTAACTAGAATTTTATTTTTTGTTAATATGATGACTATTAGAAAGAGCTAAAAAGCGTGCATTTGTATAGTTTGGAAGCGTTATAATAAACTAATTATAAATGTAAATATACAATCGTTCGACTGTACACTCCGTTGCGATTCACCAGTACACTTCGTTGAGCGTTCATGGAAAACCACTGTACACTTCGTAGACAGCTTTCATTTATGTATTTCCTTTCCATGGTCTCCTTGATGGCAACAGCAACATTATTTATCTGCTTATACTACAATTTTTCAACAACGAGGTTCAGAAATAATAGATCATAGTACAATTTATTATTCCAACAAAGAATTAAAAATGTCGATGGCTACGAAAACAGATGGAAAACTTCTAAAACTTTATCTGGTAATTTGCAAACCAACTTACTGTGTCCTTGTAGTAACTAAATACTAAAACTTCATTTCAAAATCGACTGAAAGGTTTCCGGGGACTGAAGCTGAATGTCTTTGTGGCAGTAAGACACTTTTGAATAATAAAAGACGCCTTCAGCCATAGGGATCTCTTCTATGTATAAGGGGCCATTTAACATCTTTGGTCCAGTGGAGTCTTAGATAGTTCTCAATATCTGCAATAAGTTTCATTTTATAAGCCAAAACATGAAAAAACTGTTTTTCGACTTTAAAAGGTCCATGATCTATGTCAAATCCAGTGTAGACTTAAGTAGAGCTCACTAACAATCGACAGCCTTTCTCAATCTGCAATAACTTTCATTCTATTCAAAAAAAGATATAAACACATTTTTCACAAAGGGCATTAAACCCTGTTAGAGATAAACAACCTGAAGTTTTCATTCACAAGACTCATTTTCCCTTTGTTGGGATGTTAATTCTGTAAGGCAACTCAAATGTTGCTGAGTTATTAGCCACTATGAAGTGATAAACTCTTTTAGTATGAGCGGAGAAGTAGGCAAATTATTGTTTTCTTATAGAGTTATATCTCAATTTGGCTGTTGCTTGAATGAAGTATATATTATTCTTGAAAAGTTTAAATCTGACAATTTGGTTCAGTGATGTTTAGTAGGTTTTTGAAGTTGTATACAAAAATAAGCATAGATTGCCTTTAAAGTACCTACCTTTTGGAGCTCGGTGGCTTATAGAACTATTCTTTAAATCACAGGTCGAGCCCCAAGCGTGGTAAGGTTTCTAGTCGCCTACCGTTGCTCGGGGTTTTCACCGATTTTCTAGCTACAATAATGTAGCTCCTTTGATATCTTTTAATCGGCGGAGCTACAATGCGGCCCCATTGCTCGTAACGGAGCAAGACCGAAAGTGAAATCACACCGGGCACAATTCATTCCATTAGATGTAAAATTTGCTTATAGTATTTTAATGACAAGTGCAATTAAAATTTACCGACATTTAGCGGAATTTAAAAGATTTTCGTGAAACTATAAATTTTTTAAGTCACTTGATCCTGAACTTTATATTGAAGTTCAGGATCAGAATATTGACAATGTGGGTTTTCTAACAAAATAATATTTACCTATCGCTTTTAACCAAATTTATTAATGACCATTTCGAACCATCGTGAAGCGTTACTAGAGTTGGGGGAAGAAATTCAATTTGCTCCGTTACAAGTAATGGGACCGCATTGTAGCTCCGCCCAATCAATGATGTCTAAGGAGCTACATTATTGTAGCTACGATTTTCTAGCTCGGAATATCGGGCTTTCAACCCACACAAGCCTTGCGACCATGCAAGGGCCTCATATACTAGTAAGCCAAACGGTCGTTAATCTTTCCGTTGGTCATAAGCTCTTCAGAGCGAATGTTTATTGATGTGTACTCACCAGCGTTGAATAAATCGTACCTGTACCTTTACCTTTTTCTTTTAAACGTAATTAAGTTTAGGCAGTTATAGCTTTACTCCAAACCATTGGTTGGGCTATAATCGTGAGGTGAACATATGAAAAGGTATTATGAACATCAAATATGAAATGATGATTAAGTTGATATTTAAGGAACACAAGGCTAATCGAGGTCTACTGGAAAGGAAAGGGACGGGCAAGTAAGCCTACTGCACGGGGATATTACTTTTACCGACACCTGTATAGGGTTTTTGAACGTACGAGGAACATAACATTTTCCCATTACGATGCACGCAAACTGTTTTGCGGTAAGTTTTTCCACATAATAGCCTGATGACGCCAGCATTCAGATGAAAGGGCTGCACCATTAAGCGCCTGATTCGATGTCATGTTTCTTAGCTCTCTTTTTTTTTTTACCGACCAGCTTAGCTCTGCTAATGCCCGGCAAAATTAATCACTAAAATATAATGTCAAAAATTTATCTTATCTAGACGCTGCCGTGTCATATTTGGCAAATAAATGTGTAGTTTAGACTACACATAGATCGAAAAGACATAAAATATTAACGGTTTTATTCAGGGTAAAAATGAACCTTTAATTTTTTAACCAATCTACTTCACTATCATAAATCAGAAATGCAAGTGTATTTTATTTAAAGAAACAAAGATGCACCCTTGGGGCATTCGAGTTTCAAAGGTCCGATAGAGCAACGATCGAACCATTAAACACGAAAGAGAATAGCACGAGTGGACACAAAACACAAAAAAACTAAAATCAACCGAATAGAAATTGACCGAGTTTACCAATCAACCTTCTCGGTCTTCATACAACAAATCCCGGCTTACCCATTAGCTTGATAATAAAATTGAGAAAAGCATGTAGTAGGGGATCGGACTTTCAGTTGAACTATAAGTATATCTTTTGAGGCAAAACTTCAAGCTTATAGATGTGTGTGTGTGAGTGAGAGAAGGTGTGTGTGTGTGTGTGTGTTCAAATTAAACGCCTTTTTCGCCATATTAAGGGCCATATAATGCGGACCGTCATTTTATTGGTGAAGGAATTCGGCCCGGGGCAGGTAACCAGCAGACCTAATCAGATGCAGGTGGGGTTCCCTTTGTAATTGACGACCAGGACCTGAACGTCGACCACCTGAGAGATGATCGGCGTGTGATCAATATTGTGGTCTTTAAGCCAGCGTTTAAACCTTTCGGCCGCGTAGACCCGAGTCTAGGCATGGCTAATTAGTTAACAACTGCGCCTATTATCACCTTGAAACGTGTACAAATGCATATACAAGTTGGCATTGCTATTTTGATAGACGCATCAAAGGAGTGACGAAGTGTACAGATACATAAGGATTTGACGCAACGAAGTGTACAGTTACTAAATCGATAGACATGTCAAACAAATAAATTTTAAATTATATTAAACTAAAATTACGCTCACCATTTATATATGCATGCAAAAAGAATATATTTTTCTCACTGCCAATGTATAAAAACTATTAAAATCACAAAGAAACCTTGGTTAAAACATGCTATTTCAACAGAGGCTTGGTCAAAAAATTGATAACATGGCACTGCGTTTTGGGATTTGCACTGTCGTTCGCGTGTAGAAAATGGAAAAAGCAAGTTAAACAGTCGAATAATTCGCCCCTTTGTCTTCTGTAATCATTTCCGTCGAGATAAACTTACAAATTTACCATTTAAATTGCTTTTAAACCAAGAACTCCGTTCAAATTTAAAGGTCTTCTCGACTCGAACGCATTGACTTCCGGATTCGACTGTATAGTGGTTAGACAGGGTGCTTTTGGCAGTGTTGTTATATACAAAAGAACTTAGTTTACTTGCGAATTCAGTATCTTTGTTGGTTTTTTTCTTAAATCATCATACGTGGACATACGTCAACTAGTGAGGTTGCTTATATTCTAAAAAGTTCGTTTTTTTACCTTCGATTTTATAGTTTACGAAATCAATAAACTTTGATTCATGTAAAAGTATACTGACGAGAATCTGCATTTCTATAACATATCAATAACTATAAGAGGGTGAGGGTGGGGATTTAAAGAGTAGAGAAAAATGGTCATAATAAGTAAAAAAATAAAGATTAATGGCCTAAAATGAAGAATAGAGGATAATGAGCCTTACCGTACAAATGTATATAGAACAAGTATTAACTGTGATTGCAAGCAAGTCACAAAGTCCCCCAAACGACCCGTATTTGCCACTATTCTCTTCAGCATGTCAAAAAAACCCTAAATATAAATTTTCATGTAAATCGGAGCACTTTGAAAATTTCGACCCGATTATCTCCCCTGAGAAATCACATTTTTATTTATATCTCGAAAACCGTAAATATCGCTTCAATTTTTTTTTTCATATTATGAAAGAGAATGTTTTGCTCTATCAACCTACAAAATTTCAGAACCCTGCGCACCTAGGTTACCGAGATATTGCAATGTCCAATATTTAGTCCATTTTCCTGTTTCCATGGAAACGGCGGCCATTTTGAAAAGTCCGATTGTCAACGAAGCTTCTTTTCTTTACTATCTATTATCCTGCCAAGTTTCATATTGATATGTGGAGTCGTTTTCTCTGGGATCTCCGGACAAGTTCACGACTAAGTGGAAGAATCGGAAGAAGAAGAATAATAATAATAAGAAACGGTGCAAAAACAATAAGTCCCCAAACGTTGTTTGGGGGACTTAATAATGAAAAATCCCAAAAGTGGACAAAAAATATTTAAAGAATAGAGAATTAAAGGGCAACATTTTTTTTATAGACGTATACCCATCAATACCCTCCTATGTAACACTCTTAATAGGCCTGTATATTTAATTATTAACAATAAATTTGATTGCGTAAAATGATTTTTAATCTATTAAGTTACTTAACACACAAAAAAACTTACCTGCCAATATTATACCAAATGTAAATAGGGACAAATAGGTTGAGCGAAAAATAAAGTGATAGATTTTCAGAAAACGAAGAAATGAAAGTAGACCAGGTATTATTAATGATTGATTGATTGTTATTTGTTTAATGTCCCGTCGGCGATATAGCAGCCATCATCAGGACATAAACAGGTTGAAATAATTATGTAAATAACACGTTTATATAAAACAAAGTCAAAAGACCGTAGATAAAACAAACATTATGACTACAAAATAAATAGATAAAATAAACATTTAAAATAAACACACTAAAAAATAAAACCATTTACAGCAATAGCAAAAAAGGAACTAAACCTACACGAGCTAAAGATTAATTAATATAGCAACAAAAGGACTTACAAATGGTGATTTTATTTTAAGAATTATAATTTTGAGTATTGACCAGTTTCTTTTAAAAATGATAAAATGGCATCGGCTGGGATGCCGCTGAACAAATCATGCATGGATGCACAGTTGAAATACTTCATACGAATTGGAGCAAGATCAACACAGTCAAGGAGAACATGCCTCAAAGAATACCGTGAGTCACAAGGGATGCACATCGGAACCTCCTTCTCCCAGGTATTATTAGAAAAAGATACACGTATTAGGACGTTCTGTACGTACTGCATGACGTACTTGTGAGCTTTATTAAATGGCATTTCTTCATGATTTGTACTTTTCATTATATATAATTTAATAACTATAAAGATGGTTACACTTAGATAAAATGATTGACCAATTTTCTTGGGTGTAGGTAATCAACGAGTTCGAGTTTAAGCTCGAGCCAGAGTAACTAAGAGTTAGAGTTAGAATTAAAGTTCGAGTAAGAGTAAGAGTTATTTTTCGAGTTCGAGCTAAATTTTTCAGCTAACTCGAAACAGTGATTGTCATGACAATAACCGAGTTACGACTCGAGTTCGAGTTACAAATCTAGTTACAAAACGAGTTGGATAATTATTTTTAGCACCCTTTCTTTATCATTTATATTTGCAACACTGCTGTTTGTAACATGCAATCGACTTTAGGTACTAAGGTACTGATGCATATCAATAATGCGATTATAGAAAAAAAACGAACTGAACTGAAACTTCTGTACAATTACATGGACTTGCTGTCTTCATTCGTTGCATTTCGGACTCAAAATCGGGCCTTGTTCGGGCAATTTTGTAAAAATTTGCAATCGCTTAAACATTTAATATTTATTCGTCGGCGAACGTGGGAAATTTTAAGCATGTTCAAAATTTTGCGACCCAATCGACGTTCACCTTCACTAACATATTTGTAACGTATTCATATCTTAAACAAAACTTACGCAACGCATACCAGTGTTTAAAAATATATCCTAAGATGTTTGGTAAAATTTTATAGAGTGAAAGGGTCTTAAGATTTGAATATGTTAATGAACAATCTATCATCACGTCAGGATACATGTACGTTGTTCAATGTTGAGACTGCGTTGAAAAATTATGAACATGCTCGAAAAACGTTGCTTATTGTGCGAATAGGTCATTATCTATCTATTTATTCTATTTTGCTTAATTCCTGTTTTATTCAACTGTGTTCAAGAAAATAAAAATCCAACAGAGTTCCAGACGACTAATTTTACTACATCTGGTGCGCGTTTCGTCTATTCAATATGCTCTACCGAAAATTGAAAATGCCAAACAAAATATGAAACTAGAGCTTGTTTTGTTGCATGCCTTTCGCAGAAGCGACATATATATACACACACATATCTCTATCATTCCTCATTGCAGCTTCGACCCCCCCTTTTACCTTTCGATTTTTTTTTCAGATATTCAAAGTAAAAAGACGGGGATGTTGTAGGGTTGGTCAAGTACCGGGGCATAATTATGTACATCAAGATATTATACCCCGGCTTGTAAATTGGGCGGGGCCCACTTATCACAATAACCTTCAAATAAGGTTCAAATTACGTTCATTTATGGTTTCTAGAGCGTTGTAAAAATTACATTGTAGGAACGTTAAAGTGTAGACCCCATTTTCGGTTTTTATAACGTTCCATGGGAGCTATATTTAATCGTTTCTTTAAAGTTTTTTTGGTGGTTTTGTTTTACCTCTTGAAGCTCATATATAGTTTAAAGAACGTTTCTGTGTCAGAGTTACTACTCAATCTTATGCTGCGTTCACACGTACAACTACTTAATGCGCATTCAATCCTCATTACCAAAGCGCATTGAACTGAATGCGAATTCGATTACGTCGTTTGCGTTCACACGTTTATTTAATTCGCATTCAATTCGAATTGAAACTGATATCCGTTCACACATGTTTTACCACTCAATTCGCATTGGACATTTTTGGTCCCTGGAAGTCTGCTATGACGTCAAGGATTAATGACGTCATAAACGTTAAAGTTCATGCGTGGCCCCTTCTTTGGATTTTATTCTGTTACATTTGATGGACTTTGATGTTAGATATATTTTCAATTGATGCAATTAGATATTTATTTTTAATTGAAGCAATTAGATATATTTTTATTTGATGCAATTAGATATATTTAGGGCACTTGTCATATAATTCGAATTGAATAAAAGATTCCGTTCACACGGCAATGCAATGCGCATAGAATGCGAATTATCCAATTAGAATTATCGAAAACGTATCATCATAGCGAATTGGATAATCTGCATTATTTCAATTCGAATTGATTCGCATTAGAATAGTTTTTATGTGTGAACGCGTAAAAATTTTTGAAAGCAAATTGAAATCGAATTGAATGCACATTATTTGTAAGTGTGAACGCAGCATTACTAAGATCAGTTTTATCATAATGAAAACATTTATATCTTCACAAAGTAGATTATCTCTATTATTAAAGTCTTAAATAGACGAAACAGGGGTTTATCAAAACTGAAACTGAAGCTAAAGGATTAAAAGAATCTAACACCGGTGTTAGGGCAAGATAAGGAAATCTCCGACACCCCGAGGGTAAGATTTCAAGTCTGCAACGAGGCTCTGTCGAGTTGCAGATGTAAAGAAATCTTAGCCAAGAGTGTCGGAGATTTCCATATCTTGCCCTAATCATCGGTGTTTGATTATTTTTCTCACTAAACCCGTAAATTGTACAACGTGGATTAGTTTACAAAACATAGCAAATGAAGATGTTTGTGACGCCACAAGACCAAACCAAACTGCACGAGGCTATCTCACATGGGGTGGTGTGAGACAGAAAAATCTCACACCGCTAAAAATAGGAACTGTCCTGTCCAAAAAGTGAGAAATAATAGCGTTCGTACAGAACATTTAAAAAAAGTGAAAGTGGAATATTACTGAGAACTTTATAGTTTTATAAAACAACGAGAGAACCATAAACTTAAGTACTGAAACCGTTCTTTGTTCGGTGGGAGTACTGAGTATATCTAGTGACGGCGTGTCTGTCCGTCCGACATTTTACCTTAGATACCGATCGCTTATCAATGAATTTAAAATAAACTTTCACACAATCTTTATGCCATGAAGATGCACAGCACCTTTTGAATAAAACTGTTTCGATTTTTTGGGGGGTTTTCGCATAGCAAAACATAAATTTGACTAAGCCATTAGACAACAAGCGATACCCATCTATTTCTTATTCACAAACCCTGATGAATCCCTAAATAGATTATCATGGAATTTACATTTACGACATTCGATTGCCCAATTGGTTCACATTACCTTCTTGTACACCGTCTTTGTGACATTATATAAATGTAAATTGGTTTTTAATCATATCGATTCATTAATGGGTATATTGCAAGGCTACAATCTAAACAAAAGTTAAAGTTAACAGCATTCATGAAATTCCGCTAAAAATAAATCGTTATGTGAAACTCGATTAAATTGCCATAAAACACTGTACGTTTAGACGACAATGATGTGTGGAATAAGTGTACGCAACCCTACCTATACATAAACATGATAAACAAACACCAATTTAAAAAATCCACTATGAAAGACAGTCAGCAGTTTTCAACGTGACCAGCGGCCCAAGACCAAACAAACAATACACACGATTCAATATCAATACCAACTATCAGCGAAAGACCCATTTTTTAAAATCACAGCTGATTTGAATACCAGTTTAAAAAAAAGATATGGAGTGACTGAACATGAGATCATAACACATGTGTACAGCATCTAATTAAGCTTTTTCGTCACTTGGCATCGTTAACTTTGCTTTCTATAACTATTTTGGGATTTCTTTGAAAAGTTGCACACTTCAAATATAATGCCATCTAACAAGATTAATATTGCACAAATGGTGATTGCCGACTAAAAAACATGGCTGCTGTTGCAAACAAATAGAACTAACCAACACTGACAGACCTGGCAGTTCAAGATTGTCAGTTGATTATAAATAAAGCGCGGACATAATGGACCGACTATTTAGCTAAAAGGGTGGAGGGGTAGCTTGTTTTTGTCCTTAAGATATTTTGAATTTGAGTTTTGAATTTTTTATGGCAAAAATATTTTGTCAGCAGAGGTTAAGATGAAAAGTTATAGAAGCGTTTTTACTATATGATATCATGGTGCCTTTAACTAATATTTTTTTAACGTGCAATAAAATATGTCCACCACACAAAAAAAAAAAACCTCCAAGCTCTCGCCTTAATAATGTTCGCTTCTAAAATTGAAGTTTATGTCAAAGCAAAACATAATTCAACCAAAAAGAGTTTGAATTGAATGAACGGTTATGATTTTGGCAAACGTATAAAAGATATTCGTAAAATATTAGAGCTATCAATTTTTTTCATCTTTTAAACCGTGTGTCGTCTTATTTGGGTTATACAATTTATATATCGATAGCTTTTTATTCATTGAAATATATGATTAAAAGATATATTGCTATGTACTAAACATTTTAAAATTAATTCTATTGAGATGTTATAACAACGAACTTAAATACATATTTAAATTAACTGAAATACGCATGGTAAATGTACAATGTGCATGTAATATTTAGTATATATGATGAGTATACAAAAATATGCTTTGTATAAAAATTAAAGGTTGAACTATAGGATCTTTACACATGTACATGCTTCTATTTGTGATATCCCTATGCTTTAATAAACCGATGATCAATATGTTTATACATTATGTAAACATGGTGCATGGGAAGGGGTGGAAAAAATTTGAATTTACATGTATATGCATACAATATATAAAGGAACACTAGTTTAGTGAAAGATGCAATTTAGTATTAATTTTACAGATATCACAAACTTTGAAGGTAAAACAAGCAACAAAGCATTATGTTTGAAGACATCACAAACTTTGAATAAAAAACGCAGCAGCGTATTAAAATGCTTCTTTCAGAATAAAAAACATGAAATAAAAGACGGTACGAAAAAAAAAAGTTATTTTTTTCACCATTTATTTGGAAATGCCTGTTTAGTTAGTCAACACCAAAGCGATCTTTAATTTTTGCAGTTGAGTCTGCCTTCTCGAGCATTAGAAGCGCCTTCTCGGTGCTGGATTTGGCTTCCTTTTTCGAACGTTTTGGTTTTGAGTACTTTTCGTTTTCAAGAGTTTTGGAATTTGACCTTCCAATGTTTTGATTTAAATGCTACTGATGAGAGGTTACTCCTATAGCATATCCAAATTGACCGTTCATACCCGCGTTTTGGTATTTGTAATTTAGAGATTGATCCTCCATTTCATTGCCTTTATCGCTCATCTCAATTTCAGAGCTTTTTACATAAATATCTATAAAACTTTTCAATTAAAAGTTTGATCTACGACAATAAAACACCTTGGTTGTAATGTATCCGAATGATTATGACCAGGCATATACCGGGGGAAACTCGTCAGAACTAATATAATGATTTAAGGTCACATTTTTTGGGTTCAAATCACACAGCAAATGAAGCATCATAAAGGTTCAGGGTAACACAAGGCTTCACATATCGTAGTCGGGTCAAGGGGTCGGAATTTAGCGAAAATATTTTCAGGTGTTTCAGTTCCACCGTAGGTTGAGTACCAAGCATCCGCCCAGGAGCCCGGAACCACCCCTCGAGGAGTAAAACCAAGAAGGCGAATTTCTCCAAAGATCACACAAGACCAATAACACATTAGGCCACCTGAAACGATAGTAAATAAAGGAAGTTATTTACAAAACTGTCAAATTGAGATGAAGGACGAATTTGCAATGTCAATAAAGAATAGAATTAACAAGGCAAGGACAAACAGGAGAATTTGAAGATCGTAGTGGGCTTGCAGACCGAGAGCGACACAACGAATTATCTTTTGAGGAGTCTGAGGTAGATGATACCAGTTAACAGGTATTTTAAAGAAGCAAAGAGGCACCAATTGGACATTCAAGTGTCAAAAGTCAGAAAAGGCAACGACAGAACCGGTAAACACTAAAAAGAATAAAACGAAGAAACACAAAATCAGCCGAACGAAATGAATAACACAAAATCAAGTCGTAACAAGAGTTAACTCAGGTGCTCCGGAAGAGTAAGCGGTTCCTGCCTGCTATAGCACACCCGTTGCGCTGCTTATTTCAATTCAGTATGTAAAATCCGGTAAAGGAAGACAAAAAAAAGCTACGGCAAACCAACATCTGCACTCATTTGAGAGATAGAAATTCCATATTTGTCTACGAGTGCATGGTGTCTACCTTAAAATGTCTTGAGTGAGCAATATAACCCTGTGTAAGCAGTCTCTATGTATGCCAAGGAAATCAGTTCCCGCAAGCTCTGGAGAAACGAATCAATTGTGACACGAAAACTCAATAAGCTCGAGCGGACGGAAATAATTGGTTGAGCTAGGTTTCATGGTACTAAACCTTCCTTTTACACAGCGATACTAGGGTCCGATAACAAAAAAATATTATACAACACGGTTATAAGATACACTAGTTATAATGAAGTGCAAACTAAAACAAATACATGAAATACTTAATAAAATAATCATAAATCATTTTCTTCTTCTTGCTATTTGTTTGCACTTGCACTATTTTGATACAACAAACCTTTAGCAGATGGTGGCATTGTCAAAAGAAGGGAGATAACCAAAATCAACGATGTCTTCATTCTGTATACTTATACTTATAAACTGAAAAATCAAATAAGTATACATATTTGGTACATGTACTTGTCTAAAGTCGGTAGTTTATGTAGCCTTATCACCCCTCTGTCTAAACACACCATTTCATACATGTATTACCAGTGTGCATTAAAAAGGGCAAAGAGTCATAACACTTATTCGCATATTAAGTAGTAGTCCACCTAAAATCATGCAAAATTGAAGAAAAGTGATTCATCAATAAAAAGGCTACAGTGGTTTATTTTAAACGAAAGATAGTTCAAAGTATATAAAATAAGAAATAGATAACAATTTGCTTATAACGGCCTGGTCCTGGGAGAAATCTTGCCATTTTGTTACAATTGTTTCTATTGAAATTATTACCAATTTTAAGAGTTTTCTCCCTTTCTTACATTTTTCAATGCATTCTATATATTTTTTTTTTCTCTCAAGACCAGGGCTAGTTTGGAAAAAGAGCACAAAAGATCAAAGCAGGTTGCTAGTAGGAGTAACACATCAAAAATAAATTGGTGTATGCTTTCCACTCATGAATCGCTCTTTGCGTGATTCTTATAAAAAGTGGTACTTAATAAAGTAAGCTGTAGATTGTACTTGGAACAAACTCTTTTTAAGAATGAGTGAGTCAATAGATGTTTTACGCCCTAGCAACATATAGGTTATATTATAAGAGCAATGAACATGAACAAAGATAATAAAATGAATAGGAAATGATGATGAGGAATAAAGAATTGAGTGGGAAACAATAGAATAGCTATTTTCGAAGAACACTGTAAAAAGGGAGAGGTGGGTAGGGGCGAAAAAAGTTAGCCTTTGTGGTGCACTACCACACACTTCTTTGCGGTCAACAAAGGGATTTCTTACGTGCATGAAGCGTGCCACAGTCCACAGACTATGGTCAGTGGCTTTATTCAGCCACCTTGGGTATACACTTACTCGCTCTGTGGACTGAGCAATGATCCAATTTCAGAATCCCAAGACTACTAGTCGCTTTCATAACAAGTTAGGCTCTGTTGTGGGCCAACTATTATACCACTCTAGTCAATTTCATATATATATGCAGGTTATTATTCTCGAGTTCCCACTTTGTAATGTACAAAAATGTTACTTAGCGTACAACATACCTGTATGTGACATGGTTTTAATTACCTTACCAAGGATGGAACATGTAATTTCCTCTGGAACTCCGCCATTGAAACTGATCGCCCTGTATGACCAATAATATTAACCCTTACACAGACCCACATACATATGGTTTATAAAGATAGGTTCTAAAAGAAACAAAGGTGTACCAAAGAAACATTCAAATAGTTATATATACGACAAGACGGCGACAGAATCGATAGAAATAAAACACCAAAGCAAAAAAAAAAAAAAAAAAATTCATTGTACAACTTAACTCAGGTGCTCCGGGAGAGTGAGCAGTTCCTGCTTGATAACACGCTGCTACTGGGTCGCCGAGTGTTCTACACAGCGCATTTAAGGCAGAATATGATTGTATTCGGCCATAAAACTGATTCCGTTAACTAGATGTGAAATATAACCCATCATATGAATCAAGTAATTAATGTGAAAGTTATAGGTAGTTGTGTTGTATTATTATGAGCCAAAATATCTTAGGGACGAAAGGGTCGAAATCCTGGGACGAAAGTTTCGACTCAAAAGTTCTGGGGCAAGCCAGGGTCACAGCTTCAATTTTTTTTTCTAAAAACGATTGGCATATTATGTTCTAACGGAATATTGCCGTGCCAACAGTGTGTTAGGTATACAAATAATATGATTAGCATAAATTGCCATGAGGTAGGCACGGACTCGCTAATTTGAACTATAAATTTTCATTTTTGTAAGAAAACTTTACTCACAACAAATTATACTCCGTTTCGGAAATCGCATAGTTGGAAGTTTGTCATGGATATTTTTCAGGTTTTCGATATTTTCGGTTTGGATCATTATTGTGACCTTTTGAAAGTTTGATTCTACTGTTAGAAGTTAAGTTTGACATTTTATCAATATGGATGTGGTAAATTACACCATTGATAAAGTTTTGCCTCACACAAAAACCTTAGAATTGCATATTTTTATGCCAAAAACAGATTTATAGTATCCAACCCTTCTTATGGATATGTTCGAGTATTGAAAAGATTAAATGACGTCATGAAGGGTCAAACATGTCTTTGAGGGTTTAGAAAAGCAGTTATTTTGTTTTAAACAAAAAATCTTACTCGTTTGCAATAATGGCTTTATTTAGCTTTTTTTCATATTAAGTACTTTTTTATGGTTAAAACTGATTAAGTCCTTTTGTTGACAACAGTGGATGTAACTTGAGATATAAACCAGTAATGTTTGTTTGTATAGTGATAATTGGTCTTGTTTGCAAACATTATTATGCATTGATCAATTGTTATAAGCCTACAATTGATATTGAAAACGCTATTTTATCTTAGTTTTGAGACCATTTTCAAAAAGTTGGATTTTCATGACTTGCAAGCGTTTCTTATAAACAAAATGTTTAGTCTATTACACAATTAAAGTTTACTTATTGAAGTGATTACTTTTTGATTTTTCATAATTTTGTGTTAAGTGTATATTTCGAGTGCATAAAATGCTTAAAAAGTAGGTGTTGCTTAACTTATGGCAAGGTGTATATAATAAGCAGATAAAACATGTTCATCGGACAAGGCATACTGATAAAAACATAAATTTTATCCGAACCAAAGAATGCCTCGTTAGAGCTGTAATTATTATCATTTGTTCTTGTTGTCTGTTAAAGACACCATAAATCGAACAATACCACCCCTAGTAATGTGAGTTCACGTAAAAATTATTTTCGTAAATATTTGTGTTTTGATCCGCTAAATAACAAAAATATAAAACCGATAAAAATCATAATCCAGACTTGTTTACTGTTTTCAATTCTATTTAAATGTTTATCAAAACCAACGTGAATCTTGGTAAGTTTTGTTCATCTCTCGTAAACTCCTCCAGGTGAGGCTTACCAAGGTGTGAATGCATGAAAACTTGTTCGGATCATTCACCCGGATCATCCATGAGCGTGATGAAATATAAGTTGTGGTCACTAATTAGTGAAATTTAAAACCGTACATTAAAAAAAAGAATTTGTATTAGATACAATACATATGTAACAGAAAAACAAGCCGGTAACACCCGTTACCGTACAGTTTTTCCGCTCGAGGAATCAGGTCAAAGTCCGAGGCGCTTGCGCCGAGGATTGTGCCTGATTCCGAGGCGGGAAACTGTTCGGTAATGGGTTAACCGTTTTGTTTTTCTGTTACAAATGTTTTGTATCTGACTTGTACGGCGTCGAAAAATATATATTAAAATTGTGTAATAATTTATTTATTGTATGAACTGATTGCCGTAAAATTTGTGTTTATATACATTTAAACCACCAAACTCAATGCTCAGCCATTGTGATCTAGTGGGAAGATGAAAGTTTAGAATGACATAACATGGTGGTTCAAATCCCGTACAGTATCATTGTTTGAACGTCAATTTTTTTTAGCCTGGAAACACACTAAGATTACCAAATGCTTCAAAGCCTTGGATCGTGTCACCCGGGAAACTGAGTCGATAGCTTTATCCAAGATGTTGTTAGGATATCCCCTTTTGACAAAGAATGATTTCATAGTGCTGCTTTGAACTTTAAAACCATCCTCATTGCTGCAAATACGTTTAAGTCTCAGAAATTGAGACCTAGGAATGGCATTTTTGCAGCTCTGGGGATGACAAGATTAGTAGTTCAGGTAGCAGTGTGCATCAGTGGGTTTTTAGAACACAGACGTTTCTATTTTGCCGTTAAGGATGCTACATTCCAAGTCAAGGAAGGAGAGTTTCTCTTGCGAGATTGTAAAGGTGTACTGAATGGCAGGGTGATAGGAAGAGACAAAGCTGATGAACGAGTTCAAATCATCTTCACTATCAGAGGATACACCGAAAACATCATCTATGTATCGTTTGTATAGGTCAGGAACAGGACCAACGTATTCAGAAAACATTTTCTCTTCCAAATACCCAACAAACACACAGGCGAAACTAGGACCCATCTTAGTGCCCATGGCAACACCGCCAGGCGGAGAATAAAACTCTCCATTAAACTGAAAAGTGTTGAGATTGAGAACAAGTTCTGCTAATCTCAAGATGACATCCGTTTTCACATAGGGATTGGGTCTTCTGTCCAGAAAATGTTTTAAAGCGATCATGGCATCGTTGTTCGGAATACTAATGTAGAGAGCAGTAACATCCATGGAAAACAATCTAAAGTCATTTGGATTTTCAGGTTCAAAGAACTATAGGATATAAAGAGCATGAGTAGTGTCCTTAACATAGGTGGGCAAGTTCTCCACTATTGGCATGAAAACATTATGGAGAAAACTGGAAATGTTTTCAGTCGGACAACTACATGCAGAGACTATGGGTCTACCAGGGTTTCCCAATTTATGGATTTTAGGAAGCATGTAGAATCTCGATGTCCTGGGTTGGGAGACAATCAAGTTTCTAGCATTTTGTTTTTCAAACGATTCATTTCAGGAAATATGACCTTTAGTTAAAAAAATATCTTTTGATTATATCACCTGATCCGAAGTGTCATGTGAGCTTTTGCCATTACTTGGCATCCGTCGTCGTCATTAATTTTTCTATGAAAATCTTTTCCTCTGAAAATACTGAAGGGATTGCTTTTAAACTTTGCATACTTGATGACCCCTCTAAGGGGTTATGGCCCTTATAAGATGAAATATAGCCTGTTTTCATGTTTTTGTCCTATAGAAAACTATATCAGATAGAAAAAAGCTGTTGCTTGCTTAAACCTTAAGCTTATTGTGCTTTACAAAAGTCTTCAATGGTTGAAAGTTGTCAGATGATCTCTTTTAGAGGTTATGCCCCTTTTAAGGTGTAAAATAGCATTTTCATGTTTTTTTTTGCCTATAGAATGAAAATACAGCAGATAGAGAAAAGCTGTTGCTTGCTTAAGCCTTTAGTCAATTGAGCTTAACAAGTCTGCATTGGGTGGAGGTCGTCAGATGATCCCTTTTAGGGGTTATGGACCATTAAAGGTGTAAAATAGCATAAATTCATGTTTTTTGCCTTGAGAATAAAAACTATATTTATGTGGATCGTGTCTTTCTGGCACATATTCCATATTTTTTCGTTTTTAATATTATTTCAGATATACAAATGACAACAAAGTTCTAGACAATAAATTTTGCTACGCCTAACGCGCGTGTCGTCTATTCAAGACTCATCAGAGGCGCTCTACCAAAAACATTGAAAATGTCAAACACTATATGATTATGAAGAGCATGGACAGTGTACCGACTTATGATCGGCAAGAGTAACCATGTTATGGAAGTAAAGAACGATAACCAGCGGGTGTAATGTGTCTTTATTCCAAGAACAATTGGTGAAAAACTGAAACAAATAAAATAACAATGATAAGTACAAAGTACGAGAAATACATGAATATCCTGTAAAATTAAGCCAGTGTAGCGATAAATTATAAAATATTATTGCTTAGTTTATATAAATCAAAGTCAATTAAAATCAGGAAAGCCCAGCCGGGAATTGTTTAAGGTGACGGTTTCTTCAGAATTTGTCCAAGGCGGAATATCGAAAATATAAATGTTAAGTCACAATATAAATACATCATATGATGAATCCAGTAATACGGAGAATATTTGCGTAAATATTTTGTTGTTCAATATCGAACTTACGTGGTGGTATGTCGCGAATCGTTTCCAAATTAATTCCTTGCAAGATTTTTCCAATGGCTACCTCTTTACTACCTGGATGTGTAATTCTAGTACTCGACAGTACAGTACGCATGTCGATCGCTCGACCCAAGACTGGTTTCGGCACAGGTAGCGGCGATTTAAATTTAATCACGACATGGAAGTTTAAATCTATATTTAAAAATAAACAATGAAAGTTGTGACAGTACAGACAGTAAAACCAAAAATACCAAATTGGGGAACCAAATTATTACTAAGATGATCAACCTATGTCTGGGGTAGGAAGAACCTTAGGGTTTTGACAATTTTGAAATTTAAACGGAAAATTTAAAGCTTTGATGTGTTCTCAAACACAAAAGTGTTGGTGCCGGAGCGGGCTAACCTCGGGGAATTAAAACTCCACCAGCAGTGCTTACCTTCACGTCTGTTCGATATACAAATGACAACAAAGTTCCAGACAATAAATTTTGCTACGCCTGACGCGCGTTTCGTCTATTCAAGACTCATCAGAGGCGCTCTACCAAAAATATTGAAAATGTCGGACACTATGATTATGAAGAGCATGGACAGTAAAACCAAAAATACCAAATTGGGGAACCAAATTATTACTAAGATGATCAACCTATGTCTGGGGTAGGAAGAACCTTAGGGTTTAGACAATTTTGAAATTTAAACGGAAAATTTAAAGCTTTGATGTGTTCTCCAACACGTACAAAAGTGTTGGTGCCGGAGCGGGCTAACCTCGGGGAATTAAAACTCCACCAGCAGTGCTTACCTTCACGTCTGTTCGATATACAAATGACAACAAAGTTCCAGACAATAAATTTTGCTACGCCTGACGCGCGTTTCGTCTATTCAAGACTTATCAGAGGCGCTCTACCCAAAATATTGAAAATGTCAAACACTATATGATTATGAAGAGCATGGACAGTAAAACCAAAAATACCAAATTGGGGAACCAAATTAATACTAAGATGATCAACCTATGTCTGGGGTAGGAAGAACCTTAGTGTTTAAACAATTTTGAAATTAAAACGTAAAATTTAAAGCTTTGATGTGTTCTCAAACACAAAAGTGTTGGTGCCGGGGCTACCTCGGGGAATTAAAACTCCATTAAAATTAATCGAATTAAAACACATCATATGTATTTAATTTTCAATCCAGGGGCCAATTGAAAAACAGCGAGCCGCGACCGCTGGTCACATTGAAGGCTGCTGGCAGTTTTCCATTGTGGATATTTAAAATATACATTTATAATGTAGGTTGTGTCGCGTACACTTATTCCACATCTCATTTTCTTCCACCAGCAGTACTTACCTTCACGTCTGTTCGATATACAAATGACAACAAAGTACCAGACAATAAATTTTGCTACGCCTGACGCGCGTTTCGCCTATTTAAGACTTATCAGAGGCGCTCTACCAAAAATACACTATATGATTATGAAGAGCATGGACAGTAAAACCAAAAATACCAAATTGGGGAACCAAATTATTACTAAGATGATCAACCTATGTCTGGGGTAGGAAGAACCTTAGGGTTTCGACAATTTTGAAAATTAAACGGAAAATTTAAAGCTTTGATGTGTTCTCAAACACAAAAGTGTTGGTGCCGGAGCGGGCTAACCTCGGGGAATTAAAACTCCACACACAGTGCTTACCTGCATGTCTGTTCGATATACAAATGACAACAAAGTTCCAGATAATAAATTTTGCTACGCCTGACGCGCGTTTCGTCTATTCAAGACTCATCAGAGGCGCTCTATCAAAAATATTGAAAATGTCAAACACTATATGATTATGAAGAGCATGGACAGTAAAACCAAAAATACCAAATTGGGGAACCTAATTATTACGAAGATGATCAACCTATGTCTGGGGTAGGAAGAACCTTAGGGTTTAGACAATATTGAAATTTAAACGGAAAATTTAAAGCTTTGATGTGTTCTCCAACACAAAAGTGTTGACTTGAGTGCCGTGCGGAGGTCGTAGAAAGCTTCCCCGTGCTTATTTTGTATGCTCTTATATATTTTCGAGTTCTGGTATACGTGTTTGAAAGTTACTGTTTACATATTTCCAGTTTTTTGACGTTCTGATCTAAAACTTTCGCTATCCCTAATGCAGTTGATAAGTTAAGCTCGTTAGTCTTTGTTGTAAATATTTTTTGGCTTTAGTGTTTTGTTTGTCAAATCAAATGTCCTACCGGTCTTCCAATTTTTCGCCCCCTAGCGCGTCTGATGAAGGTTAGTCTAGAAAAGCGCCTAACACACATTGGGTGTTTGTTTTTTATCATTTATAAAATAATATTTGTGGATATATTTGATATAGAAGATATAGAAAGATGTTGTTTGCTTAAACCTGAAGCTCATTGAGCTTCACAAAAGTCTCAATTGGGTCGAGGATGTCAGATGACCCCTGATAGGGGTAACATCCCTTTAAAGATGAAAAATAGCGTTTTTCATGTTTTTGGCTTATAGAATGAAAACTGTTGCAGATAGGGAAAAGCTGTTGCTTGCTTAAACCCTCAGTTTATTCAATGTTTTCTAAAATATTCATTAGGCTGAAGTTGGCAGATGAAACATTATAAAGGTTATGGTCTCTTATTGTCCCCAAATGCCCCAAAACATTTCTTTCCATCAGTCATCAAAGTTAGGTGAGCGATTCAGACTCCTTGGAGCCTCTTTTCTTATAAATTATTGAAAAACTTTTATTGGCTGATTAGGTTAAAGGTTGTGTTTGCATAAAATGTAAAGCTGATTGAGCCCCCAGTAATTTTCTTTATGTTAAAGTTGTCAGATAACCCATTTATAGACCCCTAAAGTGTTAAATTGTAGCTTCAATATGCAGGCATTGAAGTCAGGTAAGCGATTCAGCCACTTTCATTTTGTGTCCTAATCAGTACATGAAGCAACACCAATACCGAACACAAAGAACGATCGATCAAAAATGTCAACTGAACACAGCCAGTGTAAAGTACTGTACATTCATTTATTTTCGTGGATGTTTATTTTCACATTTTTACATTTTATCACGCTCACGAGAAATGAACAAAACTTTACAAGATTCACGTAAAGATTGTTTTGGTAAATCATTTTAATAAGATATTTTTGTTCGGTAAACAAAAAAGTAAACAAGTTTAGATCCTGTTTTGTAACGGTTTTCTAGTAAGGTTATTTAAATTATCGAGACACAAATATTTACCAGAACAATTTTACGTGAATTAACCTTACTAGGGGTGATGATATGTTGATTTAAATATGCGTGCTCTAAAAATCCCCGTTATATTTTAACTTATGATTCATTCGCCGATGTTGGAAACGTGACGAATGTGATATAGCAACAGAAACTGTGTACATTTGTACTCTTCTTAGGTACCTACATGTTAATCTACTCGTTTCAATGAGAGCTTACAATGCTAATTGCGGTCCATTGCGGTTTGGTTGCATATGTTGTGTGGATTGTTTTTGAGATGACTTGATGTCAACGGATTTTTGTCTTGGCTTTTTTGAACTAACGACATACACCTCTGCTTTTTGTTATGACCACTCTGTCCAAAAAATGTGTTTATATACATTTTGACCTATATATGAAGTACTAAATTAGAACTCCTTAAAGGTAGGAAAATGAAAAAAAAAACATTCTGATCAAGATGGGAAACCTGTATAGTCCAAAATGTAAGAAGACACATTTAAGGAATGACTGTCATATTTTATCATTAAGTATAATCCGCGTCAAAACTTTTTTTCATATCCCCTATGAAAAAAAATTATGACAGTCATTCCTTATAAATATATTTTCAAAACGATTAAAAAAACATGAAACTAAAACTGTGGCACTTCCTGTAAAAAGTGGGCGTTTCCCCCATGATTTTTTTTCATTGGGATATAAATTTTTTTTTCGTCCAATCAAATTGCAGTATTTTAATCAATTTTGTTTTATATAATTTTAAATAAGGGCAACATACATGTACAAAAATATATTAAGGAGATACGATCCTGTGGTTTTGAATAATTTGAGTATTTTTCGATATCCTCTGCCTTTATCCATAAAAAGCATGGGAATTATTTTACCCATTGACCCCCTATTTTCTTTTCATTTTTTTCTAATATCATGTCTAAATAATTACATATAACAAAATTCAGCAGGATATTATTATTATTTCCATGCTTATTAGGTCAAAAACCATTTAAATGTTATTACAATAAAAAATCCAGAGGAGTCCGATTTCCCGCCAATTTTTTTAAACCTTTATATCTTTAAAACCAACTCATGTACATATATTATTTTTTGTCTTTGATTTAACTTTATTTATGTTTTTCTAACAAAAGAGACCATTTTAGGAACATTTAATTACTTTTCTTTTCAGGTGCGTATCTCCTTAAATAATGACCTAAATAGTTCTATAAAAGATTTACAATAGATTAAACTTTGAAGGCCTTTTTATCAAATAAACACCCATTTACCGATTTAAAGAGAAGTTAAAATGGATGGAAAATTTTTCAAAAATGTTCGACCACAAGTTTACAAAACATTCCATTTGCCAATTTTTTTTCCTTCTTCTGCTAGCTTTTTCATTAATGATATTGGGCCTGAATAACAAAGTTCCTCACACATATCAAATGGTATAGGACCGACTGGTTGATGATAAAAAGCAAGTCTATAGAATATATCCGCTGGTAAAGGCCCATGAGCGAAATTTGGATGATGGAGGAACGGTGTCATAACGCATATTAGTACTTTACACGTGCTATAACAAATATATCCACCTGAAATGATACGAAGAATATATATTATTTGTGAACTTTCAACGAACTAGACTTTAAATATATATATTAGTCTGAATATTCACAATTGGATCGTCAAATTTATAGCAATAATATATATGTTGTGTACAAGTTGCAACATGTACAAATGAAATGAACATGTTGCAACATGTATGGTGCAATCATACAAGTTGCAACATGTACACCTTTTTGCTGTTCATGATATAAAATGTACAAATGTAATTGAAATAAATATATAAGGATAACTGTTGTCTAGCTAATATTGGTCATTACAAATAATTTTCATGTACTTACAAATGCAAATGTTTCAAGGAGACTTGACGAGCTTTTTTCATGTTTTCTGTTCCTTGTTTAAAGAGGGGACATGTCTTAGATATGTTCTGTACAAGTTGTAATTTTGTACAAGTTATAACATGTACAATTTTTTGGTACATGTTTAACTTGTACGACCCAAAAATACAAGTTATAACATGTACAATTTTTGCCTGAACATGTTATAACTTGTACAAGATAAGGCTAAAAATTGTGTTTAACTTGTACAAAATTTAAATACAGCAAAATAAATAGAAAATAAAAAAAAATATATATATATATATAAGTCTAAATATCCCCCTCAACTCTTATAAGCTAAAACAGATTCGAATTTTGTTCGCACCTTGAGCGGGAATCGAACCGTCGAACTTCTTCCTGTCACATCAATAGCAACATTCAGTCTACTTTTCTACGGTTTTGTACTCTTTAAAACCTAGTTTAATGCACACAAAGACCTATATGCTATTTTATTTCTTACAGCAAATTAAGAAAACAATGCCCCTCTTGGTTTTATAATAAGTCATATTATCTTGTTGAAGTAATAATTACAAAGTGTGTAAGAATATAATAAATCAGTGTTATGTCGGCATGCTTTGCATTAATGAAGATGTTAATTTTTCTTGTTAGAAGAAAACTTTGGGCAGTGGTTACGATTTACAGAAGTCCCATGAGTAAGCAAAATTCTGGATATATCTTCAAATGGACTTTTATAACCTCCAGGCACTCTTTGGACCCTAGTTTTAAAACACACGAAGACCTATATGCTGTTTGATTTCTTTCAGAAATTTAAGAAAACAGAATATAATGCCCCTTTTGGTTTTGAAATAAATAATATTATCTTGTTGAAATTTTAGGTACAAAGTTTGTAAGAATATAATAAATCAGTTTTATGTTGGCATGCTTTGTATTAATTAACATGTAGATTTTTCTTGTAAGTGTACACGTAGCTTACGAATTTCCTGGCCTAAAGTTGGCGCCGGGGCTGCCAAAAGGATTGAAATAACCAAGAACAACCTTATCCTCACCCTGGAAGGACAAACAAAAAAATAACAAGAAAATATGATTTCATTTCATATTAACAAGTATGAATTCTTTTTAATATCTGCAGCTTTGTTTAAAACCAGTTAGAGTACACGACTAACTAAATTACAAAATGAATAAAACTATAACGTATTTTAAACGTGCATTTGCAATTTGAATTAGAGTTTACAAATACAGTTGCAAAAATTTATAAATGTGCGTAAATTAATTAGCGAATTTAGACCTAGATGAAAGAAGCAGAAATGCAAATGTTATTGATGTACTTAGGGAGCGACCGTTTGATTTTTTTCCGGGGGGGGGGGGGGGGGTGGTGAAATTTTAAATCAAAGGGCAGGTGGTAAAAAAAAAACAGAAAAAAGGCAAGACAGTGCTTTGAGTTATAAAAAAGAAGGATGGGATTTTTGGCTGAAAAATTTATAGTGGCTTTAAAATAGCTCGTTTTTATCCGAAAAAAGGCAGGACGAAGAAAATATCTTAAGTTACCTCCTCCCCCCCCCCCCAAACAAAAAATCAAAATCAAATGGTTGTTCCCTGATGAAATCAGTCTAAATTTTATAAATGTACAATGTAGTCATTTGTATATAAATGAACAAAGCATTAATGACTTACATTTTCAATGAAAATATTGTTTCAATATTGTTTGTCCTTTTTAATCTTTTCGATATAACTAACAGGGACCGAAATATAATCCAGTGTTACTGTGTATAAACCGTACGCACGAGAACAATGTCACATAGAACTGAAACACAGGGACGGTAAATTTTGAAGAACCACAGGAAAAGGGGAGAAGTGGGTAGGAGCGGAAAATTTAGCCTATGTGGTGCACTACTTGGCGGTCCACAAAGGGGTCTTTTACGTGCATGAAGCGTGGCATTCTCCACACACGTTGGCCCACTATGGTCGGCGGTCAGGGTTTCCGTATTATAGACCTGACAACCCCCGCGGACAAGGGCTACCCTATTCAGCCACCTAGGGTACACACGTGGTCGATCTTTGGGCTGAGCACTGACCCGACGTCAGAATCCCAAGACCCTTAGTCGCCTCTTACGACAAGCTAGGCTCTGCTGGGGGCCTATTCGCCACCCGGGACCCGCACGGGGAACATCATGATTAAGGTTTGGGTGCCTGCGCGGTTTGTTATTATGTCACAGTTATCACTGGTTCACATATTATATTTTTAGTTTTACGGACAAACAACACTGCTGTTATATTAGACAAGTGAGATCAAAGAGAAAACTGCTCCTTGCTGATAAGTAATGTATTCAATATAGTTTGCTGATTGAATGCAAATATACAACGATGTTCAAGGCAATGTATGTGCTACGTTTGACACATGGGTTGTCATTTTTTTTCAATTTTAAATCAGGATTTTAATTAGTTTTTTTGTTGTTGAGGAATGCGTAGAGTGAATAAAGGGATAAGTCTCTCTAAAAGGATGTTCATAACTATTAAACAATCTCAATTAAAACTGGAAGATGTAACCTTATACATTCTCTTATAATATTAAAAACAAAATAGAAAGCTTTGTAAAAGTAATTCGTTAAAGAAGGATGTGACAACGTAGACAGTGTCTAGGAGTTAGTTAGTTATTGCTATATCCGGGAGATGAACATGAAAATGGTTATACTATGAACATGAAATGATGATGAAGTGGAGGATATGGGGACACAAGGCCAATCGGGTGGGAGAGTTTTGACTGCCACTGGAAAAAGGAGTGATGGGTAGGGACGGGAAATTTAGCCTCCTGCATGGGGATCCTACGGGTCCTACTCTTACCGAGATCTGCAGCAGGGTTCTTTAACGTGCGAGGAACGTAACATTTTCCCAACACGGCGCACCACTATGGTTTGCGGTCAGGTTTTCCGCATTATCGCCTGACGACCACGCATCTCTCGATGTCAGGGCTGCCCCATTCAACCACCTGGGGCTCACATCCCAGTCGCTTTGTGGGCAAAGCGGCCTGACCCGATGTCAGGTTTCTGAGCGCTCTTTAGTGGACTTTTACCGACAAGCTAGGAAATACATTTTGTGTCTTAAATGATTAAAAACTACTTACGAATTTTAATGTATCGATTCAATATTGTTGGTCCTTTTTGATACAATTAAAAACCAGGACTGAATTTTTTTTACCTTTTGAAAGCAAACCGTCTGCACCAAAAGAATTATGTTTAGAAACGCTTAAATGCATTTATTTAATAGAAATTATTGGTTGTTAAAAACCTTAAGAAATTGAAAGGTATATTTAAATTGATATTATCAAATTCCATTTATCATTCATTCGGTGCTTTTTAATGGTCGTATGTAAACGGACAACACCTATAAATCAGTGTGCTGATAATGTCCTCGATAACCTAAATCATTATGAATATTTCAAAAATTGTAGCTTCTTCTTTTGGAGAAAGTTCGTTATCTTCCCAAAGTATTAAACATGTTAAAATTCGATGGATAGTTCTTCATTACAAATTTTCTATCACATTCCTTCGTTTTTAACTTCAGAAATATAAAACTAAAAAATTCATGTTGCTTTTTCGTCGTCATCGATTACAGAAAAAAATATATGTTAAGAAATCAGAACTCATGAAACCAAAGCTATATGTATCTGGATGTCATGTCATGCGGTCATTGTATTGAGATAAAACCCAACCCTTGTGTTACGATCATTAAAGTAGATATAATAGTAATAGAATCAAAGACCACAAAGAGTGGATTATATCGAGATCACTGTAATAGAATTGTTGTCACTTTAGACATTGTTTTAAGATGCACGTGTTCGTAGACAAATAAGGGATTTATTTTTCTAGACTAGTACAGATGTAACTTTGTCATAGGATTGTTGTAATGTCGACTTTGACATAAATACACATTGTACATGTAATTTATCGTTGACAATACGACAATATGACATACATACAGTGTTGTGTCGGATTTAGAATCGATATGTTTGATTTTGGTTTACATCAGTCGATAAATGCTTCTTAGCTAGCTGTCAGTAACTGTGAATGTTCTTAAGTAAGTCTATCTAGTGTTTTTGTCTCAGGTTGAACTTTTATCGATTTGATTTTGATAGTTTGTAATTTTCGTCCTTTATCCATAAGGGGGAAGGTTGGGCCCCCAAAAAGTTTAACCCGCCGAATTTTATATGTGCCTGTCCTAAGCCAGGTTTCTTTATCATAGCTTTTGTTTGTCCCTGTCATCTTTTTGTTTATTGTTCTGTGTCCATAAATGCGATTTTCGTCGGTATTGAATCTTATGTATTCTTTTTTTAGTCTTGGGTCGATGCAAGACGGCAAGCAGCGACCTTTGGTCATGTTGAAGACTGGTGGCTGTTTTTTGTTAAATTGCCTTTTCCTAATGTTGGTTGTGTCGTGTATACTTATTCCTCATATCATTATCGTCTTGACATGTATGTGTTGACGAACAATAGCTTCGTCTCTGACGGAGCACCTGAATTCAGTTCGTTTCGAGGTTGCTCGCGTTTATGATTATGGTTAAGTTGGTTTGTGTGAATCTTTTGGGGTTATATTATGCATTATTTTGTAAGTTTTTGTTTAAGAAGTTTTGTCTTGGTCTTTCATGACATGTGACCCCAATAGGTTTACATTTATTTCTTTACAATACCCTAGTCCTTTATCAATTTAAATGAGCAAACATCGAGTGTGTGTGTGCGTTGGTGTTAAAAAATCACTGAGATTTTATGAGGAAAAACTTTTTGTCGTTATCTTAATTTGACGTGATCGATAGTTGTTCATCTGTCGTCAAGTGCACGACGCACTATGAAGCAGCAATATACAATGAACAAGTCATAGTAATACTATATTACTAAAATATAGAAAATGGAGAAAGTCAAAAAAACAAAGATTGGTCAGTGAAAGGGTATTATCAATGTATCAACGAAAGTAATCTTAAAACATAAGGCTAGTATGGCGTTTTTGTTAAATGTGTATGAAATCGGCTTCAGAGATGTGAAGAAACTATATGTATTATACTTTAATTTCATTTACAAAGTTGGGCAGGGTTTAATTTTCTGGGTCTTTTAGGAAGAATTTAAATGAGGAAGTCCGAAGTAATTGACCCGTGACCAACCCGGGCAATAAAATAAATAAATAATGATATAAAAAAAATTACCGCGATCAATATCATGATAAAATCATACTCGTTCTTAATTTACTGTTGACAATGAACCTACAAAATGCTAACAAGCGACTTGATTGCTAGATCCATCCCTTTGAAACACACTAGATAAAACCCGTTGAAAATTATGGTATAATGTACCAATGAAGACGTTCTTATTGGGTGTCGGAAAAAAACCAAACAGTAATAAATGGTACAGTGCAGGTCATGCGATGTATAGGCGGTCTTTGTTTGCAGTTGACCATTATACGCAACATACGAACCAAACGCCATAATATCCCCTCCCCAACTACGTATGGTGTCTGCATATTAACTTGCCATCGATCATTATGGAAAAAAACGTCACCATGCAAGGGTGCACGAAATGAGACAGCATAAAAAATCTAGAACTGAACGATTATTAGGAAGCAATCATTTTATGGGGGCTTATGGATATTTTATAGTCTGCCTTTTTATTTCGAGAAATGGAAAATGCAAAGCAAGTCATTGCAGATCTACATACTTAATGGCAATGCAGCAGCTGATTAAATAATAATTATAACAAAAAAAAAATAAACTGAGTTAATTGAAACTCCGGGAACGTAACACGTTTAACCTGTCTCATATTAATAAAAAGGTAATCACCGGATATGTTGAGGTCCTTTATAAATTAATGCAAAACTTGTCGAACTGGCGAACATGTCCAGTAAAATTCCCTTAGGTCCTGTAAAAAAATAAAAAATAGTTTTTGTTGAGCATACATAAGAGAAAAATTGTCCATCTGAGACTCGATCTTGTGAACAGTATGAAACAGTGTGAAATAATTCCACAGTTCGGGCTCCTTATTAAAATATAAAAAACTGCAAGGCCCCTCTGAGTCTCCGAATGAAATGGTCCAGTCGCCCCCCTAACGTGATGTCGCAACAAATTATAATTTCTTAATGCAGAATGAGATGATTGAAATAAAGGGATTGTGTAACTGTTCACTTACACATACTGTAAGACAATATGAGGTAACTAATTACCTGAGGGCCCCTGAAGCCAGACCTTTTATACAACGGAAATGATTTCACCTATATAATGCCTGACCGATGACGGTCGCGTTGTTAAGTTCATCATGAACGAAGTGCAAACACAACTGCATTTATGCCAATTAAGTTAATCATTAACGAAGTGCAAACACAAATGCATATATGCCAATCAAAAGGTAACATGGTACAACCATTGCAAATATTTGATATATGAAACTTAGTCGTAGCATTTGTTGTTTAGGCTGCAACCCGGCTAGCAAAAAAACGGCCCATTATTTTAGTAGTATAGATGATTACTTTATTTTTTAAGTAACATAAGTTTAACCACTCGTTAACGTTTCACTATATAAATTAGACACATTTACGAAAAATAAAAGAGCAATGCAAGTGTTATCGATTTTTAAAATAACATTATATTTTTGTTTGATTTTGCACATCAAATGCAACACAAGTTTTTGCCCACTCTTAAAGGTATTTTTTTTATCTCGTTAAACACAAATTATGAGTTTTTTTTGTCATTACTCGACAAGAACAGGTTGTAATTATTGTTCATTATTATGACAGTTTTAGAAATGAAACGATATATTTTTCAGACGCTCAAGATATGGATAATTCCGCTTGTAATAACTTTAATTGTATGCATGTATTATGTTGGATTCCTAACGATAAATGGGCAAACTTAGACCAAGACCAAACCACTGATGATAATAGGAATATTGAGTAAAGAGTCAAATACAGAACTGCGGAGTGTTGTCAGAAATACGTGGTTACACACGTTAGAAGCGACAAGAGATAAGCTGCCATTTGAAATCATCTATAAATTTTTGCTCGATTTACCAACAGATGCTCTTTTAAAAGAGAACTATCAAAATGGAGATATCTTATTCTTAAACGATACTCATCATGGCTGGGCTGTCAAATTTGGAGAAAAAATGTATACGTGGATAAAATACATACATGTGAACTACCCAACAGCTTTGCTAGGGATCAAGATGGACGATGATGCTTTCCCTTGTGTACCACAGATATTTAATCGTTTGGACGAATTGAAATCTAGAAAATTATACTATGGATGGCAACACGGAAAACTTAAAAAGCTTCACAAAACTGTGTGGATTGATGAAATGTTTATTGTTTTTGGAATTGATATAATAAACTATGTCGCTAATTCAACGTATTGTGCTGGTAGTAATTGTCCCAAAGATTCATTACAAGACACGGATTACGGTGACACATCACTAAGGAACTTGGTGCAAGATCATCTGTCTGTTCGTTTCCATAGTGACAACCATCGGATAAAACACGCAGTGATGGAAGATGTGGTACATATTCAAAAATACGTGGAACCAGAATTCTGCAAGAAAAATGTAATCTTTCATAAGGCTTCCGTTTTAAATATTTTCAAACTTCATACATACAACATCAATTTGTTATCATCAAAGAACTAAATACTTAATTGACTTGTAAGACTGATGCCTCATATCAAGCAGTAAAATAATGTTTACAGAAATATAGAATCCACATTAAAACCGCTATATGTGGTTGTAATATTTCGCCATTAGTTACCATTATTTTAAATGAATGATTTCTATATTATACAACTTACGTTATGGCACATGTTTGTGATCTTTATACCTTGGGTTTTAAACAATTTAATAAAATATTGGTATTCGGTTGTCAGCTTGTAATAGAAATGTAAGTTTCTACTCTGTTATAATTTAAACCAAAAGTTATCGCAAGCCCGGTGGTTATTTGTCTCACACACATTCATCTAATGTCATATTTTGAAATATATAAGTGTTCTAATTTTCAATCGTTTAAATCTTCAGAGTCCCGTGCGGGGCCCGGGTGGCGAATAGGCCCGCAGCAGAGCCTAGCTTGTCGTAAGAGGCGACTAAGGGTCTTGGGATTCCGACGTCGGGTCAGTGCTCAGCCCACAGAGCGACCAAGTGTGTACCCTAGGTGGCTGAATAGGGTAGCCCTCGTCCGCGGGGGTTGTCAGGTCTATAATACGGAAACCCTGACCGCCGACCATAGTGGGCCAACGTGTGTGGAGAGTGCCACGCTTCATGCACGTAAAAGACCCCTTTGTGGACCGCCCAGTAGTGCACCACATAGGCTAAATTTTCCGACCCTACCCATCTCTCCCCTTTTTCCTGTGGTTCTTCAAAATTTACCGGTCCTTTGTTTCCCACCCCATCCCCATATTTCATTTATCATCATCATTTCATGTTCATTTTATCATCCTTTTCATGTTCATCGCCTGTAGATAACCTATATAGCGTTGCACGGGCGTAAAACACCAACTCACTCACTCACTCACTCACTCTTTCAGTTGAAAGCGCATGATCGAAAAAAAAATTGTGTGCCGGATTTTGCATCTCTTTTAATCCCTTTGCGTACAATGCGACCTTTCAATCATTATTCGTGTCGAATGCAGCTAAGGGAGGCTACTCCTTGAAATATGCATACCCATCATACATACAGTAACTGTTTTATTGATATTCTTCTAATACTACATGTATTAATAATTACAATTCTATATATAAATATCATCTTTGTCTTCCATTACCAAATTTGACACGCTAAATTAACGGTTAACACCACGACGTGTTAGTGAAAACAGAAACTGCTTACCCTTCCGGAGCACCTGCGTTCAGTCTTGTTAAAACTTGAATGAGTTCGTGTAGTTGATTGCAAAATGTGTTGTATAATGAATCAAACAAATGCAACGGAAAAGTCTGTACTTTTTTATAATCAAAATCAGACATAATTATATGAATATCTGCAGTTTTCTTGATGTCTCTGACGTGTTCCCCAACCCATGATAAATAAATAAAGTACAGAAGTTGAAACTAAAACGACAACGATCCTAAATATCAATGTAAATACTTTTCACATGATTCCCCATGTAAATTCGTATAGGACCATGCTATTGTTTTTTTTACTTGAACTGTATCGCTTTTTGTTTTTTTTCTTAATATTTATTTAATTTATGCTTGTCTTCATGCAAAAAAAAAAACAGCAGTAAAAAGGAGACAAATGTTTGCAAAAGTTTTCTTTGTAATAGACACTGTGCATGCGACTTGTTATACAACCAATACAGATCTCTTTGGTTGGTAACAAGTAAAAAAAGTATACAAAAAGCCTTCTCATACCGAAAGTCCTACGAGAAAGACAAAATCGCAAAATACAGAAGACAAGAATAATAAGAAATACACATAACAAAACACACCAGAGTGTAGCAACATAGATTTACCTTCGGAACAAGAATTAGCCCATATGCTCCGCAACAACAAAGGGTTATCAGATCAGAAGGAAGCAAAGATGCACCAATTGGGCTTTCCAGTGTCTAGTCTCGATCACCCAGACGCTTATCAATAGATGATAAGAGTCTGGGACAGTCCCATTACCTATTTTGTTATGTGTACGTTCGGAGTACTTTCAGGCTTTATCATAATGTTCGACGAAAATCATTCAACCGTAGGTTCAAAATTTTGTGCCTATGGTTCAGTGAATTTATGCAAATACAATAGCGAGAAAACTTCTCGAATTGATGTGAGTTGTTCTCTTATAACATAATATTTCTTATTTTACAATAAGACATCCTAATTTACATTTTTGAACACAAGTTGGTTTTGTTAACAATAAAAAAAAATCGTTTTATCGTTAAATTGTACTCACGGGCGTCTACCTGGTTTTGGAAATTGTTTATGTTTATTGGAGTCAAAAATTGGGACATTCTTGATTACAGAACCATACACGTTTGACCAATCCGATTCTCGATTTTGCAGAACCAGTTGTCAAAAACCAAGGAAGACCAATGAAACGTTTGAGTTTTCAAAGTTGGTTCATTTTAGATTGAAATGAATCTTGTATGCTTAACACGTCATATACACACGTGGTAATGGTTAAAAGGCATAACGATCGCCACCTAGTGGTTACGAAAAATCAGTAGGTGTTTTCCCAGACTCACTACCTTGGTAGTATGAGTTTGGGTTCGAGACTATCCAGTGTCGAAAGTTCGAAAGGGAAATGACAAAACCTTTACACTCGAAGAAGAAAAGCACGTGGACACATATAACACAAAATCAACAGACATATCCTTGAACAGGAGCAAAAGCTACAGGTACTTGTTTCTATTAATGTGCGGATCGACTATCCATATAAAAGAAAGAATATGAATAGTCGACCCGCACATTGATAGAAACAAGTACCTGTAGCTAAAGCATTTCTAATTCTACAATACTTATTTTCATGTTTTTCTTTTTTAACAATTATTTATTGTTTGGCTTCATGCTATACAATTTTTGTTTGGTTTCGTTTCTGGTTTGTTTTTTGTTTTACATGGACACTTCAAGCTTCAGAAAAATCGGGATTGAAATATTCAAATAAATCTAATGAATATTTATAAGTCATGTGCAAAAAACGTGCGCACAATTTTGAGTTCGTATTTTTCGGTTTTGAGTGCGTAGTTTTCATTTTTTATTTTGAAAATTAAAATTTTGAATGTGTAATTTCGATTTACTTTTTGAGTGCGAAATTTAAAATTTTGAGTGCGACGTTTAAGATTTTGAGTGTATATTTTAACTTTGAGTGTGTAATTTGTGATGATATTTTAAATCATACTTTTGACGAGGACGGCGTGCCATAATAAACTTAGTTTTTCGCTCAAACTTTTCACGTCTGAGGTTAAGTTTGTATTGGCAGGTAAGTGTATATCAAAGATAGTATCATTTTAAGTTAAGTAAATTTCGAAGCTTTTCCTTTAATAGATTTAAAACGCATTTTGCACAAATAATTGATTCTGAGTAAATTTGAAGACTGATTGAAATTACAATCTTATGTTTTTTATAAGTATTGATATGTTTATAGGTGTTTGTCTATAAACTTTTACCAAATATAATCTTAAATATATCATAATATGTCGATTTCGCTAACTCTTTATAATGCGCTCATGGGTAAGTATGGGATTCCAATCTTTCGGATGAGTGCAGATGTTGATTTGTCATAGGGGGTTGCTTTGTTCTTCTTTACAGGATTCGACACACGGATATAAGCGGTTATTAGTGTGTCGGTGTAGCAATAGCAAGCAGGACCTGGAGCACCTAAGTCCACTGTAGTTAGGACTTGAGTTCGCATTGTTGATTGCTGTCCAGTTGTTTTTATATTTATTTGTTTAATGTTGTCTGTTTTTGTCCTGTACTTGCTAGTGTTTGCTGTTTTTGTCTTGACCTTTTCGGACTTTTGACATTCGGATGCCCAACTGGTACCCCTGCTTCTATAAAACCTCCCTATGGCATGTAAAGTACTTGACGTACGATAATATAAAGAAAAAAAACAAGTACAGATACTGCATTGGTTAGTAAACGCAACTATAATAAGTTCTCATGTATCACGCTTGTTGAATGAGCTAACTAAAACACAGTCTAACGAGTGTAAGAATCTAGCGTCAGATTCTTCATCAATGCCGTCTAACTAATTCTGTGTAGACTAACGATAATCGAATGCCACATTTATTAATACTCCTGTTCTATCGGTCTTTCAATAAGTAAATCACGTAAATGCTTACCATTGAAATGGTGATACCGGTGTGACATACTAGTTTTTCCCCCTACTCATCTTTCCCCCCCCGGCAAAATCAGTATATACTGTGATTTCCCCCGGAAATATCAGTATATACTGAATCTTCCCCCCTAAAATTTGGGTAGGAAAAATGAGTATATACTAGATTTTCCCCTTTTCGCAAACCCATACTGATCTTTCCCTCTTTCTTATTAAGGCTTTGCTTAGTCCTACTTGATTATGTGTTATTATTTTTATCACTATGTCGATGTAACATTTCTTATAATGCACTTTTAGAAAATTAAAATTGTTATCAAATTCATATTTGTTTGTTTAAACTTTAAATTGTCTAAATTCTGTTTTATTATGCTAGTTTTATTTGACTTTTTGTTTCATAATGTGACATATATTTGAAAAACCATAAACATCTATTTGAGTTAAAATAAAAAATAAAAAATAAAAAACAGGTACTGTAAACGAAGTTTTCAGGAGTGAATAAAATACAAGAACAGAATATTTTGTCTCCCCCAATCGCAAAACTTGTTAAACAGGAATTGTACTAAAAGCTGAATACCAAATATCGAAAGCCAGTTGCTGAAATACATAAACTGTGACGGACGCACAAACGGACGGACGCATTTCTATGGCCACGGTCCACGTTGTTAGGACACTCGAAGCAAGACCATTTGTGCATCGGCCTTCGTAAATGTGGTTCAACAGTAAAATTATAGCATTTAAGGCTCTCTTTTGAGATGATCATGAATAGGTTGATACATAGTTATTTCTCCGTGTCATGTTGACAACACTAACCATGAAAATGTATAAGGAAAGGCGAGAAAAGGATGTGCCTGATAGACTGAAGTTTTTGATATGAAAACTAAAATTAGCATTGTCTTGACATTCTTAAATCTAAGCAAGTAAAGTACTTGATTGCATTGAACGCGCCCTATGGGTTTCCCTTCTCAAATCTTTACAAAAATCTATTATATCCCAACCCCACTATATATAATAATAAAAAAGAATACTCTGAAACAAAAATTCATTATTAGTAATTATCTAAAAATATTGAAAGCCTTGCCTTGTTCACAGTTACATGCATAAATAGTGCAACGGTTTTGAATACTAGTACTGGGGGAAAGATCAGTATGGCGGAAAAATGAGTATGTGTTTACACATACCAGATTTTCCCCTGGGGGAAAACGTAGTATATACTCATTTTTCCCCGGGGAAAATCTAGTATATACTAGATCTTCCGGGGGGAAAGCTGAGTATATACTCATTTTTCCGAGGGGAATTTCTAATATGGGGGAAAAACTAGTATGTAACACCGGCATTTGTTCAACTTTTATATTACCACGGATTCATTTATTTCGTGGGTATCAATTTTCTTTGTTTTATGCAAAAGGATAAGTTTTTTTTCTTAAATTCGTGATTTTAAAGTATGGAGCATACAGATCAATGTTAAATTTTATAGGGTATCCAATGTCATGGGTCAATGTCTCCCACGAATAATTATAAAGCCACGCTTAGTAGTAAAGGTATAGAATTTAAACATTTTGTAAATGTCTATGTTTTCTGAAAATCCATTTTCGATTTCTCCCCGTGCATATATAGTTTATTTTAATCAATTACCATATGTTAAAAAGTGTGTTTTCAGAAAATTAATGTACTTTCATTTTTGAATTTCTATTTGGTTTTATCTTATTTCAATCGGTTGGCTGATCACGTATGATTTACGATCATTTTATATAATAGTTCCAGATATTGATTTCTTATTAAACCCCTATTATTACAATTGTTCCATACATATTTTTGACATGTTTGACAGTTTTTATTTTTAAGGATATATAATCGTTTGTCTATATGCATGATCTATAAATCGAAAAAATATTTAAAGCAGTTTTGTCATATTCAATAGGCCTCCTGGAACTGTAGAAACGATTTTTAATCTGGTTAACCCGTGGTAGAAGTCTCACAGGTAATATTTTACTGAAAATTTAGTTTAAACATATTTATTTATCCTGGATTTGAAAACAAGCTTGATGCTTATGTAAATCCCTATCCAGCTTGCAGTTTCCGAGTGTGACCTTTGTAGTGGCCCCCATTGAGCCTACTCTTATCGAAATCTACAAAGGGGTCTTTAACGTGCATGGGGTATTGCTCTCCGCATACACGGGTCAACCTTTTTTCGTCCCTTCCGAAGGACTAGCATCGTTCCTTGAGACCATCCTCACAAATGGTGTCAAGAGAGAGTCGGAAAATTGGTTCATGAAATGTTCACCACGGACGAGGATAGAACCACGAACCTTGGTGTTAGTAGCCCGACGCGTTAACCACTACACCACCGGCTATCTTACTTAAAATTTGTTTTAATATGACGATCACAATAAAATAAATTGTATGTTTTGTCAGAAATAATCATGTCTTGTTATGTTTAGTGTTCTTGCTCTACCTAAGAATGATAATGTTTGCTAGTAGATACAAAGTACAAATGTATCAGTGGATTTTTCAGAAGAACAAAAGAATATCATATATTTGCTATAAATAGTTTGCATACACAGCATTATTTGTAGTTTTTATGTTTTTTCTAAGTTCAAAGCGTCTAGTATACATCAAGAAAGGTCTGTAGCTACATGTGATTTTATCAAAATTTATTTCATTCTCATACGCAACACAAAACGACTTAATGCAATCAATGTTTTTTTCAGAATGATGAAATTGCTAACGTTAATTTTTCTACTGGTTCTGGCTCCTAGTAACGTGACAGGTTTGTACTGTTTAAATAGCCATTCTTCCCGAAAACCATGTACAATCTGAAATCCTAAATTTTATATCATACTGATATTTCTATATCAAATAAAGAGAGTTTTCAACTCAAAAACCTCCAGAACAGACTAATTTTGTCAAGAAAGTCCGGAAAAGCAAGATGACCGACCTAGAAAACTTAACTTATAATATAATTACTTCCTTCTTTACAAACTACAATAAACCAACTACAACAAGGTTGTTTTGTTCCATATGCCTTCTTCGGGTTGTTCTTTTTCTGTATTCGATATCATACTATTTAAAAATTGATTCACTGCGATCGTTCAATTTTTTATCCTTCGCACCAACGGAATCAAAACATTGAAACACTTTTATTTCAGGCAATGCAGATTTTTTTCTTTTTATAGTATTTCTATTTGATTCTTAGTGTTTCTCTTATGATTCTTTTGATTTACGTACAGGAGGATCAATTTCCTATGCTTCATGCTGTGCCGTCGCTGGAGTCGTAGCTGTTGGTGGATCGGCAGCTATTCTTCCTGCCCTCGGATTTACATCCTCGGGTATAGCGGCTGGATCATGGGCAGCGACCTGGATGGCAACCTATGGTGGAAATATTGCGGCGGGTAGTTGGTTTGCGACCTTACAGTCTGCTGGTGCATCTGGAGCGGGTTGGGGAATGTTTACATCTACTATATTTAGTGTTTCAGGCATTTGTGATGCCCTCACCGCTCCATTACCCTAAACACTTTTTTTTTATGAACTAAAATGGACTTTTAAGAAAACATACCCAATTAATGACATGCCTTTTGTTTAGTCTTCAATGATCTTTGACCAAAATTTCTGTCGTCAATCAAAACTATTAAATAAGGTATAGATATATCTTAACTGGCCATTTTATATCATAAGTATAAATCCTAATATATCTTGTTATACACAAACCATGTTAATCTTTTGTCAACTTTGCCTTTTATGTTTCAAAGATATTGTCATATATGTATACCTATGGACAAATGATGTCTGAATTAATATATAGTTTTAACTACAAATAGTATAAACAAAAGAAAATTAAACCATACAAAGTTGTGGATACAAAAACGTTAAGATTTTTAAAAAATTGTCTAATTATCTTTAAAACATTTAAAAAACAAATTTAAAAAAAATCAATAAACATATCGAAGTTTTACTCTTTGGTAATGATTCCTTTTTTTATATAACTTGTAACAGAAATAGAACACCTTTAAATGCAGACACTTTGATGTCCATAATTATCCAATGTAGCTCTACCAACATACTACATAACTTATACAATGAAATAAAATAACAATATTGTATAAAGATTTATTCAAATTCTAATTAACAAAATTTGAACAATAATTTAGTATCAGTTTAAGATCTCAAAAAAATAACATTATTCTATAACGATCTTAGTTAAAATTTGATACCTTTCTATTGAAAAAGAGTGAATTGATCTTTGCTATTCAAATGTGAATGCTTGATACAATAGCCATTATAAGGCATATAAAAATAAGCATAAAAATGATTTGCTTTTAAAAGTGTTTGTCCCTTAAATACTTGGATAAAATAAGTAAGAAAAAAAAACATTTGCGTGTGGGCCGATTAACTAATTTTATTTGAAATGAAAAGAACCAATCTTTCAATGTTTATATATACAACAAAAGTATATTGAAAATATTGTATGACTTGGTTAAAATCATTTTGAAATATTGTAAAAAGACTTTATTGTTAAACAATAATCATATTTAAGTTTTTTTAATATCATCCTTCTTTTTAGTCAACTTAAAAATTCTAATAATATAAAAATATAATTATTCATTAACAAACTTAAAAATTGTATAAAAAACTTTGAATTGACAAAATTAGCTTTCAAATCATTTGCTATGAATGAAAAAAAAATCCTTCAAAGATTTGAATAAATGGAGCATTTTCTCAGATCAAGTATTTAAAAATCCCAGGTTTTTAAAAAATAACCTGCTCTATACTTTTACATGCTACAAAAATAAAAAAATACAAATATTGAACAACAAAAAGAAATATATGCAGGCATATTCACATTTTTAAAATGACAAGAAACAAGTTCTCAATGTTTTAAGCATACAGATAATGTATGTTGATAATATTGTGTGACTTGTTTAATATATTTTATGTTGCTGTATATTAAATGGAATTTTTAATCCCCGTACACTTATTCTTTGTACGAGATCTGATATGTTTTTTTATTTGTTTAAAATCATTTAACTATGTGTGTAATGTATCATGTGTGCTATATCTCTCAATAAAGATAACAAAATCTATTTATCATCTTACTAAATGTAAACTATATTATACAATGAATGAAAATTATTAGTAAAACAGTTGTAAGAAGGCATTGGAATGGCTTAGTATAAAAACAATAGCCTGAAGTCTCGCCTGGTCCTTACGCCATAAAGGTACCAACTATAATGGTCGTCACACAAGTTTGACAAAATAGAGACTTTTTATGGCTTATAATGAATTGAAGGTATAAGCAAGCAATCTGCAATATTTTTCATTCCAGAGTGCAAAAACATAAAAATAAATATTTATTTTCAAAAGGAAACAACACAAGAAAGGAGTCACAAGATGAAGAATTTTTAGAGCTAAATGAGGTGAAGATTAAAGCAGGCAACAGCTTTTCTCTTTCTGCAATAGTTTTTTTTTATTCTAGAGGACAAACATATGAAACAAATTTTACCATTTAAATGCCATAACCCCCCAAAAGGAGTCATTTGACAAATTCAACCTAATACAGACTTATGAAGAGTCCAATGTGCTGAAAGTTTAAGCAAAGAGTAGCTTTTTGTTTCTGCAATTGTTCTCAGTCTGGAGGACATGATAATGGTATTTTTAAAGAGCCATATCTCCTATAAGAGGAAATTTGACAACTTCAACCAAATAAGACTACTATAGAGTATTACATTCTGAAAGAAGCAAAGTGGCACCAAAAACAGGAACAGCACAAGGAAACACAGAACACAAAATTTACCGAACAGAAATCAACAACGCAAACTCGAGTCGTAACAACATGTGCTATAGAGAAGCAAAGGTGTACCAAAGGGGTAATCATTATCATAAAACCGTAAAGACAGAGACAAAACCGGCAGACAAAAAAATCATCATTACAAAACAAACCACATAACAACATAAAACACACACACACATAACACCAAAACCGCATTGAGCAATGCGAACTCAAGTCGAAACGAGAGTGAACTCAGGTGCTCCGGAAGAGTAAGCAGTTCTTGCTTGCTATAGCACATCCGTCACGTTGCCAAATATCGATTAAGTGTTGGTCAAATCCGGAAAGGATGACAGCACAAAACTCTATGTCAAACAAACATCTGTGCTCATCTGAGAGATAGAAATCCCGTATTTGTATACAAGCACATCCGTAAAATTTCTTGAGTGATGACAACAACCTGGGAGCAACGTACCCCTGTGTTAACAATGTGCTTGTCAGCCGTGTAGCTCTATCAAGGAAGTCGTTGTACTCCCCACAGGCTCTGGAATAACGAATCAATTGTGATACGTAAACTCCATATGCTGGAGCGGACGGAATGTTGCTACACAGAAAGGGAAAGTTAACTTTTGGAAAGTTGAATCATCACGTTTGTCATAGAGCTTTGTACAAAGCCTTCCTTGTGTGTCAATTTTGAGAAATAGATCCAAATATGAAGCGGACCTCCTAGAATCTGTAGTGTCCTTTATCTCAAGTTCCTTCCGATATATGAGATGTAAATAGCCACCGAATCGAGGATTGTTTAGTGAAAGGACATCATCAATATAACGAAATGTGAGATTGAAGGATAAGCAAGTTTGCGGTCCTTTTTGTCTAGAAGTGATTGTAAGAAGTCTGCTTCATATGAAAGAAGAAACAAATCAGCAAGCAATGGTGCACAATTTGTGCCCATTTGGATATCTATTGTTTGCTGAAAAACACGTCCACCAAACTGTACAAATATGTTGTCGATTAGAAAGTTGAGCATTTCTATTATTTGATCTTCTGTAAATTTGTTTTTCTTGCTAGACTCTTGGATGAAGAGTTTACTGTTCCTGGCTTCTATGAATACCAATTGGGCTGCTAATTTCCATATCAGTGTGACAAATCAAATAAAGAAAGACAAAACGAAACTCCGACAAACCAACAGCTGCACTAATATGAGAGATAGAGATCCCACATTTGTCTATGAATGAAAGTTTTAAGATCCATCAGATTTGTCCTATCTGTTTAATTTGAAGGGTTTTAAGTCATTTTAAATCATTTTACCCTTTCTCACCAGAATAAATCATCAATCAGTCCTGCAAAATTTGAGTCAAATTTGGTTTAATGATTTAAGAGAAGAGGTTTTAATTGTTAACACAAAACGGACGTATAGTGATTGCATAAGCTACTACGACCGTAAAAAAGGTGGGTAGAAAAGAATACAAAATAAAAATAAATATACATGGCAACACGAAGACAAATCCCAGAACATAATAAAGCACACACCACGATCAGTAAGTCAAATTATAGTCTAATCGAATGTAAAATACAGATGCTCTTGATATATAAGTATGAGCTGCTTTAAAAAACAAACCTTTCACGTAGCAAAGATAACAATAGAAACAAAAAAACCATCGATGATCAATAATCAAGATATTGTTCATATGACTCAAAGAATGTGGTACAATACAAGGATGGACAAATTCCTATCTTGATTATTGATCATCGATGGTTTTTTTGTTTCTATTGTTATCTTTGCTACGTGAAAGGTTTGTTTTTTAAAGCAGCTCATACTTATATATCAAGAGCATCTGTATTTTACATTCGATTAGACTATAATTTGACTTACTGATCGTGGTGTGTGCTTTATTATGTTCTGGGATTTTTATTTTGTATTCTTTTCTACCCACCTTTTTAACGGTCGTAGTAGCTTATGCAATCACTATACGTCCGTCTTGTGTTAACAATTAAAACCTGTTCTCTAAATCATTTAACCAAATTTGATTCAAATTTTGCAGGACTGATTGATGATTTATTCTGGTGAGAAAGGGTAAAATAATTTAAAACGGCTTAAAACCCTTCAAACTATACAGATTGGACAAATCTAATGGATCTTAAAACTTTCATTCATAGACAAATGTGGGATCTCTATCTCTCATATTGTTGCAGATGTTGGTTTGTCGGAGTTTTCGTTTTGTCTTTCTCCATTTGATTTGTCACACTGATATGGAAATTAGCAGCCCAATTGGTATTCATAGAAGCCAGGAACAGTTAGCTCTTCTGAAGCACATGAGTTCACTCTTGTTACAACTTGAGTTTGCGTTGTTGATTTCTGTTCGGTAAATTTTGTGTTCTGTGTTTCCTTGTGCTGTTTCTGTTTTTGGTGCCTCTTTGCTTCTTTCAGAAATACTCTATAATAGTCTTATTTGGTTGAAGTTGTCAGATTTCCTCATACCAACACTTTTGTGTTGACGAACACATCAAAGCTATAAATTATCCGTTTAAATATCTAAATTGTCAAAACCCTAAGGTTCTTCCTACACCAGACATAGGTTGGTCTTAGTCATAATTTGGTTTCTCGTTCGACATTTTTTGGTTTTATTCTTTGCTCTTCATATTCATACAGTGTTTGGCATTTTCAACCTTTGGTAGAGCGCCTCTGAGGAGTCTTGAATAGACGAAACGCGCGTCAGGCGTAGCAAAATTTATTGTCTGGAACCTTGATGTAATTTATATTCTCATGTCCTCCAGATTGAGAACAATTGCTGAAGCAAAAAAGCTACTCTTTGCTTAAACTTTCAGCACATTGGGCTCTTCATAAGTCTGTATTGTATAGATTGAATTTGTCAAATGACTCCTTTTGGGGGGTTATGGCATTTTAAAGGTAAAATTTGTTTTCATGTTGTCCTCTAGAATAAAAAACTATTGCAGATAGAGAAAAGCTGTTGCCTGCTTTAATCTTCACCTAATTTAGCTCTAAAAATTCTTCATCTTGTGACTCCTTTCTTGTGTTGTTTCCTTTTGAAAATAAATATTTATTTTTATGTTTTTGCACTCTGGAGTGAAAAATATTGCAGGTTGCTTGCTTATACCTTCAATTCATTATAAGCCATAAAAAGTCTCTATTTTGTCAAACTTGTGTGACGACCATTTGAGTTGGTACCTTTATGGCGTAAGGACCAGGCGAGACTTCAGGCTATTGTTTTTATACTAAGCCATTCCAATGCCTCCTTACAACTGCTTTTACTAATAATTTTCGTTCATTGTATAATATAGTTAACATTTAGTAAGATGATAAATAGATTTTGTTATCTTTATTGAGAGATATAGCACACATGATACATTACACACATAGTTAAATGATTTTAAACAAATAAAAGAACATATCATATCTCTTACAAAGAATAAGTGTACGGGGATTAAAAATTCCATTTAATATACAGCAACATAAAATATATTAAACAAGTCACACAATATTATCAACATACATTATCTGTATGCTTAAAACATTGAGAACTTGTTTCTTATTATTTTTATAATGTTAATATGCCTGCATATATTTCTTTTTGTTGTTCAATATTTGTATTTTTTTATTTTTGTAGCATGTTAAAGTATAGAGCAGGTTATTTTTTAAAAACCTGGGATTCTTAAATACTTGATCTGAGAAAAAGCTCCATTTATTCAAATCTTTGAAGGATTTTTTTTTCATTCATAGCAAATGATTTGAAAGAAAGCTAATTTTGTCAATTTAAAGTTTTTTTATACAATTTTTAAGTTTGTTAATGAATAATTATATTTTTATATTATTAGAATTTTTAAGTTGACTAAAAAGAAGGATGATATTAAAAAAAACTTAAATATGATTATTGTTTAACAATAAAGTCTTTTTACAATATTTCAAAATGATTTTAACCAAGTCATACAATATTTTCAATATACTTTTGTTGTATATATAAACATTGAAAGATTGAATCTTTTTCATTTCAAATAAAATTAGTTAATCGGCCCACACGCAAATGCTTGTTTTTCTTACTTATTTTTTCCAAGTATTTATGGGACAAACACTTTTAAAAGCAAATAATTTTTATGCTTATTTTTATATGCCTTATAATGGCTATTGTATCAAGCATTCACATTTGAATAGAAAAGATCAATTCACTTTTTTTCAATAGAAAAGTATCAAATTTTAACTAAGATCGTTATAGAATAATGTTATTCTTTTGAGATCTTAAACTGATACTAAATTATTGTTCAAATGTTGTTAATTAAAATTTGAATAAATCTTTATACAATATTGTTATTTTATTTCATTGTATTGGTTATGTAGTATGTTGGTAGAGCTACATTTGATAATTATGGACATCAAAGTGTTTGCATTTAAAGGTGTTCTATTTCTGTTACAAGTTATATAAAAAAGGAATCATTACCAAACAGCAAAACTTAGATATGTTAATTGATTTTTTCAAAATTTGTTTTTTAAATGTTTTAAAGATAATTAGACACTTTTTAAACAATCTTAACGTTTTTGTATCCACAACTTTGTATGGTTTAATTTTCTTTTGTTTATACTATTAGTAGTGAAAACTATATATTGTTTCAGACATCATTTGTCCATAGGTATACATAAATGACAATATCTTTGAAACATAAAAGGCAAAGTTGACAAAAGATTAACATGGTTTGTGTACAACAAGATATATTTATCGTAGATTTATACTTACAATATAAAATGGCCAGTTAAGATATATCTATACCTTTGTTTAATAGTTTTGATTGACGACAGACATTTTGGTCAAAGATCATTGAAGACTAAACAAAAGGCATGTCATTAATTGGGTACGTTTTCTTAAAAGTCCATTTTTGTTCATAATAAAAAGTGTTTAGGGTAATGGAGCGGTGAGGGCCGCACAAATGCCTGAAACACTTGATATAGTAGATGTAAACATTCCCCAACCCGCTCCAGATGCACCAGCAGACTGTAAGGTCGCAAACAAACTACCCGCCGCAACATTTCCACCATAGGTTGCCATCCAGGTCGCTGCCCATGATCCAGCCGCTACACCCGAGGATGTAAATCCGAGGGCAGGTAGAATAGCTGCCGATCCACCAACAGCCGCGACTCCAGCAACGGCACAACATGAAGCATACGAAATTGGCCCTCCTGTACATAACGCAAAAGAATCATAAGAGAAACAATAAGAATCAAATGATATTAATATAAAAAAGACAAACTGCCTAACCTACAATATAAGTGTTTCAAAGTACCGATTCCGTTGGTGCGAAGGATAAAAACTGAATGGTCCGGTGAATAATATAAAAGAGAATCAGAAGGAGAACAACCAGAAGGTTAAAATAACCTGTTAGCATGTAAAGCGAAGGAAATACCATTCAAGAACTACTTCTCATTGCCATCACCAAAAAAGCATAAAACCTCATGGCGGCCAAATGTAGATGAGATAAATGAAATTTTGTTAATAAGAATTTTTACAAAAAAGAAAAAATGACAACAGGTTATTTCAGCAGATGATTTTTTTTCATCTTCCCAAGTCAAACGCACATCAAAAATAGCAATCTAAAAAATAGTAAACCTTTGGGTTATAATGTAAAGAAATCATGTTTTAGAATTAATAATACACCTTCCGTTGCATCTAACACTTCTTGTCTTGTTTTCATGTCTATGTTTTGATTGTAAGCATTGGTTCTGTGCTTATCTCAAGTAAGATTTACTTGCAAGTTATTATCTATATTTCTATATAGTTTATGCTAAAAAGTGTTCATGGTAATAAAACATTATTAGGCTTGTGGAAATCAAGCTTTAAGTAGCAACCATTTGGATTTTTTAACGAAAAATTCAAATTTAAAGGCATTAGAAAATCGTCGATGTCAATCCCAAAGGGTGTTAGGTAAAAGGAATTAGGAGTTTATAAAATTATATCCATTTCGAAAATCAATGATGTACATGTACTCTTGATAATTTGAAGGCATATGGGGCAAAACAACGTTGTTATAGTTGCATCTTGTAACTTGTTAAGAAGGGAGTAATTTTATAATAAGGCAAGTTTTTTAGGTCGGGCATCTTGAATTTCTTGATTTTCTTGACAAATACAAATGACAACAAAGTTCCAGAAAATAAATTTTGCTACGCCTGGCGCGCGTTTCGTCTATTCAAGACTCATCAGAGGCACTCTACCAAAAATATTGAAAATGCCAAACACTATGAAAATATGAAGAGCATAGAACAGTAAAAACCAAAAATACCAAACTGGGAAACCAAATTATTACTAAGATAATCAACCTATATCTGGGGTAGGAAGAACCTTAGGGTTAAGAATTTTTTTTAATTTAGACGGATAATTTAAAAAATAGTCTTTCCTGGAGGTGTTTGAGTTGAACATTCTCTTTACTTGATATAGAAATATCAGTATGAAACAAAATTGAGGATTTAGAATTTTACATGGATTTCTGCAAGAATGGCTGTTAACACAGTACAAACCTGTCACGTTACTAGGAGCAAGAACCAGTAGAAATATTAACAGTAGCAAATTCTTCATTCTGAAAAAAAAACCATTGATTGCATTAAGTCGTTTTGTGTTGCGTATGAGAATGAAATAAAAAATCACATGTAGCTACAGACTTTTCTTTATGTATATTCGACGCGTTGAACTTAAAAAAATACATAAAAACAATAAATAATGCTATGTATGCAAACTATTTATAGCAAATATATGATATTCTTTTGTTCTTCTAAAACATCCACTGATACATTTGTATTTTGTATCTACTTGCAAACATTATCATTCTTAGGAAGAACAAGAACACTAAACATAACAAGACATGATTATTTCTGACAAAACATACAATTTATTTTATTGTGATCGTCATATCAAAACAAATTTTCTGTAAGATAGCCGGTGGTGTAGTGGTTAACGCGCAGGGCTACTAACACCAAGGTTCGTGGTTCGATCCTCGTCCGGGGTGAACATTTCATGAACCGATTTTCCGACTCTCTCTTGACACCATTTGTGAGAATGGTCTCAAGGAACGATGCTAGTCCTTCGGAAGGGACGAAAAAAGGTTGACCCGTGGATGCGGAGAGCAATACCCCATGCACGTTAAAGACACCTTTGTAGATTTCGATAAGAGTAACCTCAATGGGGGCCGCTACAAAGGCCACACTCGCAAACTGCTAGCTGGATAGGGATTTACATAAGCATCAAGCTTGTTTCCAAATCCAGGATAAATAAATTTGTTTAAACTAAATTTTCTGTAAAATATTACCTGAGACTTCTTCCACGGGTTAACCAGAAAAATCGTTTCTACAGTTCCAGGTGGCCTATTGAATATGATAAAACTGCTTTAAATAATTTTTCGATTTATAGATCATGCATATAGACAAACGATTATATATCCTTAAAAATAAAAACTGTCAAACATGTCAAAAATATGTATGGAACAATTGTAATAATAGGGGTTTAATAAGAAATCAATATCTTGAACTATTATATAAAATGATCATAAATCATACGTGATCAGCCAACCGATTGAAATAAGATAAAACCAATTAGAAATTCAAAAATGAAAGTATCTTAGTTTTCTGAAAAGACACTTTTAAACATATGGTAATTGATTAAAAAAACTATATATGCACGGGGAGAAATCGAAAATGGATTTCCAGAAAACATAGACATTTACAAAAGTTTTAATTCTATAACTTTACTACTATGCGTGGCTTTATAATTATTCGTGGGAGACATTGACCCATGAAATTGGATACCCTATAAAATTTAACATTGATCTGTATGCTCCATACTTTAGAATCACGAATTTAAGTAAAAAACTTATCCTTTTGCATAAAACAAAGAAAATTGATACCCACGAAATAAATGAATCCTTGGTAATATAAAAGTTGAACATCTGCCGGTATCACCATCATTTACGTGATTTTTTTATTGAAAGACCGATAGAACAGGAGCATTAATAAATGTGGCATTCGATTATTGTTAGTCTACACAGAATTAGGTAGACGGCATTGATGAAGAATCTGACGCTAAATTCTTACACTCGTTAGACTGTGTTTTAGTTAGCTCATTCAACAAGCGTGATACATGAGAACTTATTATAGTTGCGGTTCTAACCAATGCAGTATCTGTAATTTTTTTTTCTGTAAATTCTCGTACGTCAAATACTTTACATGCCACAGGGAGGTTTTATAGAAGCAGTGGTACCAGTTGGGCATCCGAATGCCAAAGTCCAAAAATTTCAAGACAAAACCAGCACACACTAGCAAGTACAGGACAAAAACAAACAACATAAAACACATAGATATAAAAACAACTGAACAGCAATCAACAACGCGAACTCAAGTCCTAACTACAGTGGACTTGGGTGCGCCAGGTCCTGCTTGCAATAGCACCACCATCACACTGATAACCGTTTATATCAGTTTGTCAAATTCTGTAAAAAAGAACAAAGCAAGCCCCTATGACAAATCAACATCTGCACTCATCCGAGAGATTGGAATCCCAAACTTATCCATGAGCGCATCATAAAGAGTTAGCGAAATCGACAAATTATGATATATTGAAGATTATATTTGGTAAAAGTATATAGACGAACACCTTTAAACATTTCAATACTTATAAAAACATAAAGATTATAATTTCAATCAGTCTTCAAATTTACACAATGAATCAATTCTTTGTGCAAAATGCGTTTTAAATCTATTAAAGGAAAAGCTTCGAAATTTACTTTACTTGAAATGATATACACTTACCTGCCAATACAAACTTAATCTCAAATGTGGAGCGGAAAACCAAGTTATTGTTATTAATAGATTCCTTTATAGTAAGATAGATTTTCAGAAAATCTCGCATGTGGAAAGTATGAGCGAAAAACCAAGTTATGGTTATTTATACACACCTCGTCATAAGTTAAGCAACACCTGTACTCACGTTAGTACAGCGTCTATATTTCTATAAACAATATCCTGAAACTTAGCATATATTTTATTCCACACATTTACAACATTTTCTGATTCTAATCAATCATTTTACAATTTTCTGCTTTTGTAGAATATTCAATATAGGCAAACAAATCAAGCAACCAAAAAAGTGTTGTTTCAGTAACAACTTTTGGTTTGCGGAAATTTAAAGTTTTATTGATTAAAACCATGTGTTTTTGCTTTATTGTAACAATACGATGGTAAACATATCACATCCTGCATTTTTGGAGTGTTTTTTTTTTCGTTTTGAGACCTAAACATTGTAAAGATATGAAAGCTTATTTTGCATGGCTTTTGCATGGTACAAAATGCTGACTTAAGATTTTTACATTTATTGATTTTCAAGGTGACATTTTGGTACTGATAACAAATAATACTCATAAAACCGTTCCGGAAATCTCATAGTGGGAAATGTTTAATGGGTATTTCAGTTTTTCGATATTTTCGTTTAAAAGCGTTGTTGTGACCTTTTGAAGGTTTGCTTCTATTGCCGGAGGTAGAACTTAAGTTTGATATTTTATCAATATGGATGTGGTAAATTACACCAATGGTGAAGTTTTGCCTCACACAAGAACCTAGGATTTGCATATTTGCATGCCAAAAAACAGATTTTAAGTTTATGGATATGTTTTTGTAGAAATTCAAACAATTTAAATGCTTTAGTGACATTTTTAAGGTTTAAACACGTGTTTTAGGGTCAGAAAAAACATTGAATATGTTTAAGACAAAAAATCTTTCACGTTTGCAAAATGTTTTGCCTGTTTAGCTCACCTGGCCAAAGGCCATGTGAGCTTATGCAATCACTTGGCGTCCGTCGTCGTCGTCTGTAAACATTTTTTTCAAACCTTAACTTGTCCGACACTATGAATCCAATTGCAACCAAACTTGGTACAGTTGTTAAGTGGCATTATGTGTACATAACTATTGTTTGGATTTTTGATTCGTAAAAAACATGGCCGCCATGGCTAAAAATAGAACATAGGGGTCAAATTACAATGTTTTGCAAATAACTCAAAAGCGGTAACGGTAATTCTGCCAAAGTAAAAGTGATCAGCACCTTAAGATCTACCTGCCCTGAACTTTTCAAGAAGATATAACGACCGATGTAGGAGTTATTGCCCTTTTTCTGGATTTTTTAAAAAATTTGCACTTATTTAGCCCTATATCTTTAAAACTATACAAGATATTTTAAAGATTAAAATTGCATATGATTAAGCACATCAAGATCTACATTTCCTGTAATAAGGTCAAAGCTGTAGAACCATTTCTTTTAAGAGTTATGGCCCTTAAAGCATCAAAGTTTACCATTTTCCACCTGAATTTCAAAGATTAACTTGTCTGACGCCATACATCTAACTTCAACCAAACTTGGCACAGTTGTAGAATAGCATAGATGCTACAATTCTTTTGTTCAAATTTTTAATTCGTCAAAAAATATGGGCCGCCATGGCTAAAATAGAACATAGGGGTAAATTGCAGTTTTTTTGCTAATTACTCAAAAATAGTTAGAGATAGCAAAACTCTGATGGGAGACAAAAGTGATCAGTATCTCAAGATCTACCTGCTCTGAAATTTTCAAGAAGATCCAACAATCGACATAGGAGTTATTGCCCTTTTTCTTGTTTTTTTTCAAAATTTTTCACTTATTTAGCCCTATATCTTGAAAACTATACACGATTTTTCAAAAATTTAAATTGCATATGATTAAGCACATAAAGATCAACATTTCATGTATTTAGGTCAAAGCTGTAGGCCCATTTCTTTTAGGAGTTATTATCCTTAAAACAACAAAATTTACCATTTTTCATTACTTTTCCCCTGAATTTCAAAGATTAACTTGTTTGACACGGTAAAACCAACTGCATCTGAACATGGCACACTTGTTTAATAGCTTATATGCTACAACTCTATCTTTCAGATTTTTGATTTGTAAAATAGCATGGCCGCCATGGCTAAAAATAGAACAGAAGGGTAAATTGCATTTTTTCTAATAACTCACAAAATGGTTTCAGATATCAAAATTGTGCAGGAATCAAAAGTAATCAGCATATTAAGACCTACATGTCCTGAAATTTCCGAAAAGATCTGACTGCTGATGTAGGAGTAATTGGTTTTTTTTCCGAATTTTTGCCAAATTTACACGTATTAAGCCCAATATCTTGAAAACTAATCAGACTAATCAGAAATTTAAATCGCATATCGTTAAGCACAATAATATCTACAAATATATGTACCTGTGTAGTTCAGGTGAGCGATTCAGGCTCTTGGGAGCCTCTTGTTTTTCATACTTTTTATGGTAAAAACTGATTAAGTCCCTTTGTTGACCACAATGGATGCAACTTGAGCTTGAAACCAGTATTTTTTCCTTGTATAGTAATAATTTGTTATGTTTCATGCATTATATACATTGATAAATTGTTATAAGTCTACAATTGATATTGAACGTTAAAGACATAAAACCTATCATTTTGGCAATTTTTAAAAAATACTTAAATTCACACTATTTGAAGAATAAATTGTAAAACCTTTGAAGAAACTGTTAAATTTTCAAAAAACCTGCCAGAAAGTATTCTTTTCGACGGAAAACTGATAAAAAAACGCAGTGTCAAAACTGAGGACAAACTAATTATAGAATGTAAACACTTGTGGGTACTGGTAAACTGAGAAACAAAAAGTAACTAAACGAAACGATATCGGTAAAGAAGGAAACGTAAACAGTAAAATTAGCAACCGAAATATGTATTTAGAAAGGAAACGAAATCAAGCGAAACTGGTAAAAAGGAAAATTGAATCGATTTAAGACGACATCAGTCGTTTTTTCTTAATTTACCAATTTCGTTTTCTCTTCGCCGCGTTTGGTTACATTTTGTTTCTCAGTTTAACAGTACCCAGTTTACCAAAAGTAAATATTTATGCAGGACAATACTTATTCAAAGCGAATAATTAAAATAACATTATTTTATAGAAAACTGCAAAACATTGAGTTTTTATGTTGGTAAAGGTAAGTTTTAGATAGTATATTTTAATATATGTACTTTTTATTCAATGTAAAAAAAATGCGAAATTTATAGGTTCTATGTCTTTAAACTTTTTAAACGCTATTTTATCTTAGTTTGTATATCATTTTCAAAAACTTGGATTTTCATGACTTGCAAACATTTCTGATTAAACATTTTTAGTCCATTACACAATTTCAACTAGTCAGGTAGACCAGTTATTTGAAAAATGTATATTTCACACATTACTAAATCGTTTATTGACTTCTTTTGTTGGAACATATATTTTTTTTAAGCTTTGTGTGCAATGCCATCATTTGTTTAAAGTACAGCTGATTTTTCTGAATCAAGATGTCAGAAAATGTTTGTAAATTCAATGACTTATTTCAGCATTTTTATTGAAATACTTGAAAGTTTAGAACGACATACATCTTTTTGTATAAAATATCGACAATAAAAAACGTCATATTACAAGTATTTTTTTATGTGGTCAATATTTTTTTGCAGTCCTTGTGTCCGTCTTTTCCACCAGATTAACCCTTTAGTTACTGTACCATGAAGGAAAGAATCAGGTGTACCAAAGGGGCATCCTAATGTCAAAAGTCCGAAAGGGCAGAGACAAAACCAGTTAACACCAACAAGAAAATATGGTTTATAATGGTATAATCATAAAACTGTATACACATATTCATCAGAGTATGAAAAACAAAAATCATCATAAAATTGTAATTTTCTCGTCACCTTAATGGTTGGAACAGTTTTTTCATTTCTAATTTTCTATCACATTTCTTTCATTTTTACTTTGGGAATATAGCTTGTTATTCTTATTGGCATCGATTTTAGATTTTTTTTTCTGAAAATCTGTCTGACTATTAAGGAATCTATACACTTCGCCAAAAATTAAGCACCACCAACTTTTTTAAACAATAATCATACGTAGATGAAATCGCTCGCACCTAACAGAAGACGGTCAGCGTAAGTGAAAGAATAAACCAGAGAATCTGGAGAAAACCACTGGTGAACTTAATTACATATTCAAAGACTTCAACGTGTACAGAACTCAGCTGCAAGACTGATAACTAGGACACGGAAGTACGAACATATCACACCCGTCCTAAAATCACTACACTGGCTGCCGATATCATTTCGTTGCCAATACAAACTGTTGTTGTACACATTCAAATCCTTAAAATGTGAGGCACCGGTCTACTTACAGGAACTTGTGACATTATACCAACCAAGGAGAACATTACGATCAGAAAACAATATGTTGTTAGAAACACCAACGGTAAGAACAAAGACATATGGAGAAAGACGATTTGATCGAGTAGCTGCCGTTTTATGGAACAAACTGCCTTTTGATCTTCGTAATATACAAACTGTTGACGTATTCAAGAAACACCTTAAAACATACCTGTTTAAACTTGCATTTTAAACTTTGGTGTATAGAACATGTAGAATGACTGTGATATATAATTAATCTGTGTTATCTGGGAACTGTGATATACTGACGATCTTTTAAAAATATATTTGTGCTATTTTGATCTGTGATAACTTGATAATGTATTTTAAATAGTCGTATTCATTTTTATTTTTATTTATATATTTATTTTTTACTCGATTTTTTTCATTCAACCTTTCAAAATGTGGTAAAAACTGAAGTCATTAAAAAACCAAACTGTGATATATTTGATGGTCTTCTTAGTTGACTATATATATTTGTTTTTATTTTAGTCTTTTTAGATAAAGATTTTATATTTTAGCAGATTTTTTTCCCTTTTTTAAGTTCTTTAATATTTTTTTTTTATCATTGTCTATACGATAAATAATTCTTACTATTATTTGCGATAATTCCGATGATTCTAGTTTCTATTTTATATATTTTACCATTTATACTAATATAACTGTACATTTAACTCTTAATATTATTGTTACTTTAACATTGCCAATATGTTTAATTCTTAATATTTTAAAGTATGTTTGTAATAGGTATATTTGTGTTTATATTTTATTGTTCGCTATTTGATTTTATGTTCTGTAAAGCGCTTAGAGTAATGTCATTTTAGATAAGCGCTAAATAAGTGTTGTAATAATAATAAAATAATAACATACATGTACAGATGCAAAAGTCGTGCTTTAAATAAGAAGGCATGACTGGGTTCTAAAAGTAATAATTTACACCCTTATTAGGAAATTGGCAGCGCGACGGCTGTACTACAGCAGACAGGAACCGCTTTATACTCTTCCAGAGCACCTGAGTTCACTCTTGTTAAGACTTGAGTTCCCGTTGTTGATTTCTGTTCGGTTGATTTTGTGTCATATGTGTCCACGTGCTTTTCTTCTTCGTGTGTACCGGTTTTGTCATTTCCCTTTCGGACTTTCGACACTCGAATGCCGAATTGGTACACCTTTGCTTCCTTCTGATCTGATAAATGTTGTTGTTGCAGAACACCTAGGCTAATTCTTGTTCCGAAGGTAAATCTATGTTGCTACACTCGTGTGTGTTTTGTTATTTGTATTTCTTATTATTGTTGTCTTCTGTATTTTGCGATTTTGTCTTTCCCGTAGGACTTTCGGTATGAGAAGGCTTTTTGTATACTTTTTTACTTGTTACCAACCAAAGAGATCTGCATTGGTTGTATAGCAAGTCGCATGCGCAGTGTCTATTACAAAGAAAACTTTTGCAAACATTTTTTCCTTTTATACGACCGCAAAAAATTTGCGGACGTATAATGGTATGATGCTGTCGTCGTCGTCGTCGTCGTCTGTTAACTTTAGTGTATACACGATAACTTTAGTTCTAGTTATCCAAATCCAATAAAATTTGACAATAATATTTCTTACCAGTAAAGGATGGATGGGATTGATTTTGGGAGCCCCCCTTTTTTCGTTTAGAAATTAGGAACCAAAAGGGGCCAAATTGCAACTTTTAGTTTGTTCTTACAATAACTTTTTCAAAAATCTTTTCCTCTGAAACTACTGACCAGAATTCAATGAAACTTGGTATGATTAATTAATAGGGTGACATGCACTTTAGATGTGTTTCAAGTTCTGATTCGTCAAAAAAACATGGCCGCCGTGGCTAAAAATAGACCAGGGGGGTCAGACTACTGTTTTTGGCTTGTAATTCAAAAAGTATAAGAGATAGATGAAATATGATGCACCCTACCGCTTCAGGATCAAAAGTTCTACAAAAGTCTTCATTTGGTCGAAGTTGTCAGATGACCCCTTATAGGGGTTACGGCCCCTTAAAGGTGAAAAATAGCATTTTTTTATGTTTTTGCCCTATGGTATGAAAAATATTGCAGATAACAAAAAGCTGTTGCTTGCTCAGCTCATTTAGCTCTACAAAAGTCTCCATAGGGTCGAAGTTGATAACCCCTTATAGGGGTTACGGCCCCAAAATCGAAACATTTTTATAAGTGGACCGATTTTGAAATTTTTTATTGCATGCTTGTTCTTGTCAAATAGTCGATACAAAATTGAGAATTAATTTTTGCGACCCCCCCCCCGTTTCCCCCCTGTTATGAAATTAGGGGCCAAAATCGAAACTTTTCTATTTGTTGTCTGATTTTGATTTCCTTTGGAAAAAAAATAATTCCTTTTAAGGTAGTAGACCTGGGGTAAGGGACATAACTCTTTCAAACAGATCAGAGGTCATTTGAATGTTTTATATTCAAGTTATTTTCCAAACATTTTGTTGATGCTGATCAGGCTTTGTTTTCAGAGCATTTCTGTGTATAATGTTTCCTTGCATTTCCATAATAAAACAAAATCATAACATTTTGTAAACAAGTCTTTGTAAGTTTAAAATTCTAATCTAATATTAAAAGTGAATGAAATTCAATGATTGAAGAATAAAAAAGTCATACCTGAACATAAGCACAACACAATGAATATCCATGCTTATTTATGCCAGGTTTCTAAAGCAACTTTCTCATGTCAATAGTCAGAACATTACATTGAGATGCAGAAAATCACAAAAACCTGACAGATAAAATGTTTACATGTCAAATTTTGTTGTCTGCTGCTAGGGAAAATTTTGCATGGGGAAGGAAATGAATTGGTATGGTCCAAGTTGCATATGGTTATCTCGCCCCGAAGAAATGATGTCCCTAATATTATTAAAATACCAAAATTGTTTCAAATATTTCGTAAAATGAACAAATAAGTCATTATTAATGGTAATGTGTATTAAAAGACAGTTTTAAATTCATTCTTTTTGAATTTGAGATTATTTCACCCCTATTCTCTTAATTTTTGGTATGCCTATGATACCTTTAAAATGAAATATCTTTACAAATTGACGGTGAATTTGTCTAATTTTTGGTGTAATGTTGCATTTTCATGATACTAACAAAGTGTTTATTTTTCTTAAAAAACGACTGATAGGCTTTTAAGAAAAATTGCTTTATTTTGTCCCATCAGCTGTTCTTTTGTGTTCCATTTTTTCAAAAATTTAATATAATTTATATTGTATTGGTAGTTACAAATGAAAAATCATTAACAAAGCGTTGAATTTATATTGCCTCACCCAATAACTTTTCATATTCACCAAAAAATGATTATTCTAAAACATATTTTTGAAAATAAGCCCCTCAATTCAAATTAGGGCATTTAGGTCCGCAAAGGTCTTTAATGGTCATATGTATAGGACTTTACAGTGCCCTAGTGGAGAAACTAGACGGTGAAATCTCTTGAAACTTGTTTATTTTATGCATCTGTACTAGTAAATAACAGTATATAACTTTTAGAAAAATTGACTGTTGGGAAAATTTTGGGGTCACCCAGGCCTACTACCTTAAAATTTAGAAAGTCCACCAAAACCTGTGTCAGTCCACCATGGGCTGCATATGTCCAGAGCAATTGACTATCCATATTGGGCCTAAATCGTACAGGGTTCAACATGTTGCGGTCGTATCATGCTGCGCTCGGCGAAGCATTTTATTACTGCTGTTTTTAATTTTGCATGTAGACAAGCATAAATTGAATATATATTAAGAAAAAAAAAACAAAAAGCGATACAGTTCACGTAAAAAAAACAATAGCATTGTCCTATACGAATTTACATGGGGTATCATGTGAAAAGTATTTCCATTGATATTTAGGATTTTTTTCGTTTTAGTTTCAACTTCTGTACTTTATTTATTTATCATGGGTTGGGGAACACGTCAGAGACATCAAGAAAACTGCAGATATTCATATGATTATGTCTGAAAACTTTGTCGTTATTTTGATTTTAAATAAGTACAGACTTTTTCGTTGCAATTGTTTGATTCATAAAAAAAAACAAATTTTGCAATCAACTACACGAACTCATTCAAGTCTTAACAAGACTTAACGCAGGTGCTCCGGAAGGGTAAGCAGTTTCTGTTTCCACTAACACGTCGTGTTGTTAACAGCCAATTTAGCGTGTCAAATCTGGAAATGGAAGACAAAGATGATATTTATATATAGAATTGTATTTATTAATACATGTAGTATTAGAAGAATATCAATAAAACAGTTACTGTATGTATGGTGGGTATGCATATTTCAAGGAGTAGCCTCCCTTATCTACATTCGACACGAACAATACTTGAAAGGTCGCATTGTATGCAAAGGGTTTAAAAGAGATGCAAAATCCGGCACACATATTTTTTTCGATCAAGCGCTGTCCACTGAAAGAATCTGGAGATTTAAACGATTTAAAATTAGAAAACTTACATATTTCAAAATATGACATTAGATGAATGTGTGCGAGACAAATAACCACCGGGCTTGTGGTAACTCTTGGTTAAAACTAAAGCAGAGAAGAAACTTACATTTTTATAACAAGCTGACAACCGAATACCAATATTTTATTAAATTGTTTAAAACCCAAGGTATAAAGACAACAAACATGTGCCGACATCATTCATTTAAAATAATGGTAACTAATGGCGAAATATTACAACCACATATAGCGGTTTTAATGTGGATTCTATATTTCTGTAAACATTATTTTACTGCTTGATATGAGGCATCAGTCTTACAAGTCAATTAAGTCTTTAGTTCTTTGATGATAACAAATTAATGTTGTATGTATGAAGTTTGAAAATATTTAAAACGGAAGCCTTATGAAAGATTACATTTCTCTTGCAGAATTCTGGTTCCACGTATTTTTGAATATGTACCACATTTTCCATCACTGCGTGTTTTATCCAATCGTTGTCACTATGGAAACGAACAGACAGATGATCTTGCACCAAGTTCCTTAGTGATGTGTCACCGTAATCCGTGTCTTGTAATGAATCTTTGGGACAATTACTACCAGTAAAATACGTTGTGTTAGCGACATAGTTTATTATATCAATTCCAAAAACAATAAACATTTCATCAATCCACACAGTTTTGTGAAGCTTTTTTAGTTTTCCGTGTTGCCATCCATAGTATAATGTTCTAGATTTCAATTCGTCCAAACGGTTAAATATCTGTGGAACACAAGGGAAAGCATCATCGTCCATCTTGATCCCTAGCAAAGCTGTTGGGTAGTTCACATGTATGTATTTTATCCACGTATACATTTTTTCTCCAAATTTGACAGCCCAGCCATGATGAGTATCGTTTAAAAATAAGATATCTCCATTTTGATAGTTCTCTTTTAAAAGAGCATCTGTTGGTAAATCGAGCAAAAATTTATATATGATTTCAAATGGCAGCTTATCTCTTGTCGCTTCTAACGTGTGTAACCATGTATTTCTGACAACACTCCGCAGTTCTGTATTTGACTCTTTACTCAATATTCCTATTACCATCAGTGGTTTGGTCTTGGTCTTAGTTTGCCCATTTATCGTTAGGAATCCAACATAATACATGCATACAATTAAAGTTATTACAAGCGGAATTATCCATATCTTGAGCGTCTGAAAAATATATCGTTTCATTTATAAAACTGTCATAAGAATGAACAATAATTACAACCTGTTCTTGTTGAGTAATGACAGAAAAGTCATAATTTGTGTTTAATGAGATAAAAAAAACGTTAAAGAGTAGGCAATAACTTGTGTTGCATTTGATGTGCAAAATCAAACAAAAATATAATGTTATTTAAAAAATCGATAACACTTGCATTGCTCTTATGTTTTTCGTAAATGTGTCTAATTTATATAGTGAAACGTTAACGGCTGGTTTAAACTTATGTTACTTAGAAAATAAAGTAATCATCTATTCTACTAAAATAATGGGCCGTTTTTTTTCTAGCCGGTTTGCAGCTAAAACAACAAATGCTAAGACTAAGTTTCATTTATCAAATATTTGCAATGGTTGTACCATGTTACCTTTTGATTGGCATCTATGCATTTGTGTTTGCACTTCTTAATGATTAACAAAATTAACTAATTTTGGAAATGCGACCGTCATCGGTCTGGCATTATATAGGGGCCTCAGGGAATTGGTTACCTCATATTGTCTGACAGTGTGTGTAAGTGAACAGTTACACAATCCCTTTATTTCAATCATCTCATTCTGCATTAAGAAATTATAATTTGTTGCGACATCACGTTAGGGGGCGACTGGACCATTTCATTCGGAGACTCAGAGGGGCCTTGCAGTTTTTTTTCTATATTTTAATAGGGAGTCCGAACTGTGGAACTATTTTACACTGTATCATACTGTTCACAGGATCGTATCTCAGATGGACAATTTTTCTCTTATGTATACTCAACTAAAACTTTTTTTACAGGACCTAAGAGTTATCATTATTATTTAATCAGTTGCTGCATTGCCATTAAGTATGTAGATCTGCAATGACTTGCATTGCGTTTTCCATTTCTCGAAATTAAAATATCCATAAGCCGCTATAAAATGATTGCTTCCTAAAAATTCTTTCTGTTATACTGATGATTTCCTTTCACTGAACAAATCTCGATTTTGTTACTTTCTCCATCCCATATATCTCCGGGAACTTGAGATAAAGGATACAACGGATTCTATAAAGGCAACTTCATATTTCGATCTTCATCTCGAAAAGACTCTGAGGATTTTAACAAAGCTCGATGATAAACGTGATGACTTCTAATTTCCAATCGTCAACTTTTTTTCTTGTGTAGCAACATTTCGTCCTCTCCATGCCGGCCAGCTTATGAAGTTTACATATCACAATTTCTTCGCTATTCCGTAGCTTGCAGGACTTGCATCGATTTCTTTGGCAGACTGTCATATCTGACACAAAAATTGCTAACACTAGGTAATGTTGCTGCTAGGTTGTTGTCATATTTGCCCAATCATAAAACTTCATATCTGTGAAAAATAAAACGAAAGCATTACTGTTTTAGACTGAGTGTACAAAAATTAAGTAGATAACCGACAATACAACACATGAACTTCTTACCCTTATTTGAGTTCACTTTTGTTACGACTTGATTGTGCGGTGTTAATTGATATTCAGTTATGTATTAGTTTTTTATCAATCGGTTTTTGTCTGTTACTTCATGAAGTTCTCGTTTATTGATTTTATTTGTGAATTTTCGTATATTTGGCATAGAGACCTTAGATTACTGTGATGTTATGACCGGCCGCACGTGAATCGAGCACTTGAAGACAGGTGAACAACTATCGATCACGTCAAATTAAGATAACGACAAAAAGTTTTTCCTCATAAAAATTCAGTGATTTTATTAAACACCAACGCACACACACACTCAATTTTTGCTAATTTAGATTGATAAAGGACTAGGGTATTGTAAAGAAATAAATGTTAACCTAATGGGGTCACATGTCATGAAAGACCAAGACAAAACTTATTAAACAAAAACTTACAAAATAATGCATAATATAACCCTAAAAGATTCACACAAACCAACTAAACCTTAACCATAAACGCGAGCAACCTCGAAACGAACTGAATTCAGGTGCTCCGTCAGAGACGAAGCTATAGTTCGTCAACACATACATGTCAAGACGATAATGATATGAGGAATAAGTATACGCGACACAACCAACATTAAGAAAAGGCAATTTAACAAAAAAACAGCCACCAGTCTTCAACATGACCAAAGGTCGCTGCTTGCCGTCTTGCATCGACCCAAGACTAAAAAAAGAATACATAAGATTCAATACCGATCTTAAACTTATCAACGAAAATCGCATTTATGGACACAGAACAATAAACAAAAAGATGACAGGGACAAACAAAAGCTATGATAAAGAAACCTGGCTTAGGACAGGCACATATAAAATTTGGGGGGGGGGGCCCAACCTTCCCCCTTATGGATAAAGGACGAAAATTACAAACTATCAAAATCAAATCGATAATAGTTCAACCTGAGACAAAAACACTAGATAGACTTACTTAAGAACATTCACAGTTACTGACAGCTAGCTAAGAAGCATTTATCGACTGATGTAAAACAAAATCAAACATATCGATTCTAAATCCGACACAACACTGTATGTATGTCATATTGTCGTATTGTCAACGATAAATTACATCTACAATGTGTATTTATGTCAAAGTCGACATTACAACAATCCTATGACAAAGTTACATCTGTACTAGTCTAGAAAAAATAAATCCCTTATTTGTCTACAAACACGTGCATCTTAAAACAATGTCTAAAGTGACAACAATTCTATTACAGTGATTTCGATATAATCCACTCTTTGTGGTCTTTGATTCTATTACTATTATATCTACTTTAATGATCGTAACACAAGGGTTGGGTTTTATCTCAATACAATGACCGCTTGACATGACATCCAGATACATATAGCTTTGGTGTCATGAGTTCTGATTTCTTAACATATATTTTTTTTCTGTAATCGATGACGACGAAAAAGCATCATGAAATGTTTAGTTTTATATTTCTGAAGTTAAAAACGAAGGAATGTGATAGAAAAATTGTAATGAAGAACTATCCATCGAATTTTAACATGTTTAATACTTTGGGAAGATAACGAACTTTCTCCAGAAGAAGAAGCTACAATTTTTTAAATATTCATGATGATTTAGGTTATCGAGGACATTATCAGCACACTGATTTATAGGTGTTGTCCGTTTACATACGACCATTAAAAAGCACCGAATGAATGATAAATGGAATTTGATGATACCAATTTAAATATACCTTTCAATTTCTCAAGGTTTTTAACAACCAATAATTTCTATTAAATAAATGCATTTAAGCGTTTCTAAACATAATTCTTCTGGTGCAGACGGTTTGTTTTCAAAAGATCAAAAAATTTCAGTCCTGGTTTTTAATTGTATCAAAAAGGACGAACAATATTGAATCGATACATTAAAATTCGTGAGTAGTTTTTTATCATTTAAGACACAAAAAGGATTTCCTAGACACTGTCTACGTTGTCACATCCTTCTTTAACGAATAGTGCATTTGCCAATTGTTGTTCACTTTGATTATTTTGGGTACTTAGTCATATTTTACCGGATTTTACTGTTACCGTCGGTAACCAGCCACCGGACAAGGAATAGAACATCGCTTGCTCTCAATGCAATTCCGTTTTTTTTAATACACTAACAAGTGTGGACTCTAATGCATATTGCCTAGCAAGCCGCTATGGACACAAAAAGCAAAGGTCTGCTTTAGTAACATAAAAAAGACTTTATTATTTCTAGGTCCTGCTAAGGTTTATTGTTGAATTCTATATGTAGCATTTGCTGTACACATACTATAAAATCGATCTAAAATTAAGCCATGTCGATGAATCTAAGTCATTTAAGTGTTTATCCTAAACATTATTTGTTTTTAGATCCAGTATAAGCATTGTACTATCTCCTATTTAGTTTAAAATAACTGCATCAAAGTTTAGTTATGTTAGTGGAGGAAATAGGAAACTATTGCAGATAGAGAAAAGCTGTTGCTTGCTTAAACCTTCAGCTCATCGAGCTGTACAAAAGTCTCCATTGAATCAAAGATGTCACAGTCTGTTGATCATATATACTTTTAAATCAGCTTAATGTTAAAGTTTAAAAAGGTTTCAATCTTCAAATTATTCTGAGAACAAAAGCTACCAACGGGATTCTGGGAATACCGAAGAAGAAAATCAAACATATATTTTGCGCCTAGAAATCTTTATAATTTTCGTTTTATAATATTATTATTTTCAACATTTAGTTGCATTCCAAGCATGCGGAGATGTAAAAAAAAAATTGTACATTGTTATTTTGACTTTTTTCTAAGTGTGACCAAAAAGGAAACTGGACTCATCCTCTTTTGTATTTTTAGTCTTGGGCCAATGCAAGACGGCAAGCAGCGACTTATGGTCATGCTGAAGACTGTTGGCTGTTTTCCATTGTGATTTTTAAAATTCACGTTTCTTTATGTTGGTTGTGTGGCGTACAATTATTCCACATCTAATTATCGTCTACTTTAATGGTTATCATTTGTCAGATCAGCCTATGATTTTGAAGTATATAATATTATATGAAATATGTTTAAACCCAATTGTAGATCTCTTTATGAAAATTTGCAATGTACATGTATGCCCTTAAATTTTTTACGTCTAATAGCAATAAATTATATTATAACTCAAACAGGGCCAGATCCAGAAATTTTTGAAAGGGGTTAGTCCACATAAATTCCGCTGTGGACGAAGGACGAAAAGGGGGTGGTTCTAGACGTTACTTGCGAAATTTTTGTCGGAAAGGAGGAAAATTCCAATCTCGGACCCCCCCCCCCCGCGGATCCGCCACTGCTCAAATATTTTTGATTGTCACCTATTCAAAGATTGCCCCTCCCTTTATGATATAGACTAAAGCAAACTTATACACGAACGTTGCAATCCATGTTCCGCACACAGGGGCTTGGATTCTGGTCATTTATATTGACTTTTAAGTCGCCCCCCCCTACTCTATATTCCAAGCCCCTGTGGTTCTGTATTTTCTGACATGTTTGTAGTTGTGGCGACATTGGTCTCTGTGTGGTGAATCGACAAAATTATCAAGCATTGATAACATTTTCGAACAACCAATAACTTGTAATAAATAAATTTATTTTTCCGGATCCCGCAATAGCTATGTGAGAAATAGATAAAATTATTTATCCTTATTAAAATGACCTAGATCAAGACAGACGAATGACCCAAGGTGGTTATTTTGTCATTTTCTAAAAATCAATAAAATGCTGGAATTGTGTGTGTCTGATTGACCTATTTTGCATAAGCATTATTTCTGTCTGTGATAATAAACTTTATTCAATGAATTAACATTTTGCAGTCAAAAATTTATAAGAAAGTACGCTTAAACATGTGCACAACCTGATAAAGTGACTACGCCATGTACGCTACATGATCTAGTTGAATCGCATTGTTGCTTTAAAACACCGCCACATAAAAGCATGAAAAACGAAGATGCTGTGTACAACTTTTTTGCAAGATTTTACTTATTTTTGGTGTCCGAATAGTATTTTTGTCCTTTAAACTTTATTCAATTAAGTAAATTTTCGCAATCCAAAATCAAATATCCATTACGCTAAAGCTGCGCAAGATATGCTACACTGACTAAAATATAATCCGAAGCGGAACACATAATCTACTGGTCGCGGCCATATTGTCTTGATGGAAATCCGAAGATTGAGAATCCGAATATAGCCCCCGAGTGAAAAGTGAAAGTATGTACATTGCAAAGAGCTTTTGTAAATATAGAAACGACGGAAACAAACGACCTAATTGAAGTATCGCTGCCTTTTTCTTTATTAATAGGTAGTAATCAAAGCATATTTGAATGATTTCAATAGCGTAGTATGAAATGATGTGGTATATATTATTAGAATATGATGTCAAAAAACATTGAAATCTCTGTTAATTTAAATTTTTCACGTGAATTATCCAAGACATACACGATAAAATCCGAGGCTTGTCCTACTTCTATCCATTTGGAAACCAACATGATTTTTCATAACGGTAATGTAAACGGTAAAATCAAATCGATCACGGAATAAAAATCCGACATTAATTGGCAAATGACCTATATTACTTTTACAAAGCTTTCTATTGTGTTTTAATATATAAGAGAATGTATAAGGTTACATCTTCCAGTTTTAATTGAGATTGTTTTATAGTTATGAACATCCTTTTAGAGAGACTTATCCCTTTATTCACTCTACGCATTCCTCAACAACTAAAAAACTAATTAAAATCCTGATTTAAAATTGAAACAATGACAACCCATGTGTCTAACGTAGCACATATATTGTCTTGAACATCGTTGTATATTTGCATTCAATCAGCAAACTATATTGAATACATTACTTATCAGCAAGGAGCAGTTTTCTCTTTGATCTCACTTGTCTAATATAACAGCAATGTTGTTTGTCCGTAAAACTAAAAATATGATATGTGAACCAGTGATAACTGTGACATAATAACAAACCGCGCAGGCACCCAAACCTTAATTATGATGTTTGAATTTTTGAAGAGAATACTTTCTTAGCATGTTAGCCTGAAACATGTTTTGTCATACATTTAATTCGCCTTATACTTGGTAAAAAAATATTTAAACAATAATTAGTGCTTGAGAATAATAAAATGTTAACTTCAATCATGTTTGCTTTATTTTCTAGTAACGGAATGAAGATATCATTGCTATTGGTTTTATCTCTACTATTGGCAGTGCTGACACCTGCTGAAGGTTTGTGTTAGAATAAGGGTAAATGTCTAATTATATAACCCAACAACAAAAAAGGACATTTTATCGTACAAATAACACAAACAACACAAACATACGACATATCGAAAAGAAGAAATAAACAACAACCAAACAGTGAAATTATTATCGGTATTTATCAGACTTTCCTTAGATTTTTCGTTTTCAACAAGGTTATTTTTTAGATTGAAATTACTTTTATTTACCATGAATGAAATATGGTATCATTTGTTATCATAACAAATTATACACATATACATCAGAGTATGAAAAATTCATTATAAAATTGTACCTATCTCACCTACTTTGCTATGAAGGAAATATAGTGTCATCGTGAAAAATTATTCAGATATAAATCAGGATAATTATGAGAATACAAAAATCTTTTTCTAATAAGGGTCCCCGGAAAGAACAATAGAAACCATGGCGACAAGCCATGTTTAAATTCCAATAAGACACAGGTAGACGTCACAGTTCATTTTGCAACGTCATTATATGATTTTACGCTGAAATTACCGACGTCATAAAGGATCATTTGCACATAAACGTAGCAAAAAACAACAAAGTGGCTTCTGTAGCATTGTTTACTATAAGTCCAATCTATCACCAGAGGAAGCGTCTATCAACACTGACCTCTATACTATCGCGCTAAGGATTGTGGGTAATATCCCCGAATTCGGGGATTGAATATCATTAAAATATTTCCCATGATACTTAGCGCGATAGTATAGAGGTCAGGGTTGACAGACGCTCCCTCTGGTGATAGATTGACTATAAGTCTTTGAAAACACAAAATTGTCATATTAGAATAGAAATAATTCATGTCCGGCCGTGGTTTATTTTCGATTTAACCATAGGTGCCCATTATTTTCGTGTATTTAACCCCTCGCTCCGCTGCGCTACGCTCTGGCTAAAATATCCACGAAAATATGGGCACACATGGTTAAATCTCCAATAAACCACGGGCGGCCATGAAATATTTCTTAAATAAAACTGTACTCGTGGTTAAGTAATGACAGGAAATAAATGTTGCTAGAAGGGACATTATGTCTTTAGGACATATACTTGTTCTATATTTAACTTACATTTTTATTTAGTTTCGAAGTGAAAATGATAAGTGTAATGCCTTTATATTTATTACGCGTATTTTCATTGTAGCAGGTGGATTTCTTTGTAAATCTTCGTGTTGTGCAGTGGTGGGGGCAGCGGCTGTAAAAGGAGCACAAGCAATATTGCCGGCTCTAGGCTTTACACCATCAGGTATTAAGGCTGGACCATAGGCAGCATATTGGATGTCGACATATAAAGGAAAGGTAGCTGCGGATACTCTTTTTGCATTTTTGCAGTCTACCGGAGCGAAGGGTGTCGTCGCATCAGGCCTATTTATAAAACTTTCTAAACACGTTTATAACATGTGTGATGAGTTATGTGATATGGCTTTAGAAGATGACTTAAATGACAGTAATGACCTAGTTGTGTAACTGACCATTATAATTACTGTATGTAATGGGTATTTTCACAGTTTTAAAATTTAGAAACTTTCAGTCTCTTGCAAACCTGTCGGCATTATACTGAAAAATAAATAAAATGTCAGAAACTTAACTGATTTTTTAATTACTTTATGTTAGAAGCAAAGATGCGTCAATTGGGCATTCGAGTGTCGAAAGTCCGAAAAGGCAACGACAGAATCGGTAAACACGAAAAAAGAACAGCACGAGAAAACACAAAACACAAAATCAACCAAACAGAAATCAACAACGCGTGCTCAAGTCGTTACTACAGTGAACGCAGGTAATTCTGAACAGTATGCGGTTCCTGTCTGCTTAAGCACACCCGTCGCACTGCCGATTTCAAATTCAGTGCGTCAAATCCGGTAAAGGAAGACCAAACAAAACTCTATGACAAACCAACTTCTGCACTCATCTCAGAGATATAAATCCCATACTTATCTACGGACGTAAAATTTCTTCAATGAAGACAGTTTAAATTGGTATTTTCATATTTTAGTTTTAGAAAAAATATATAGTTGCAAATTTGTTGGTATCATACTATATTTTATGTTATAAATAGTAAGTTTTTGCTGATAAAAACAACACATTTCCCCAGTATTCCTCACAATGGCAAAAACTATAATAAATTACACGTGTCTATATTTTTACATTCAAGAATTTTTTATTGATAACATGTTTAAACTTTTAGTGCCCTTCTTATTGGTGATAATTATATATAACTCTTTGATTTTATGTACAATTAATCTTTCAGTGAGAATATTTTAACTAAATTATTATTTTTCCTTTCTAGTAATTAGAACTTTTTTATTCTGGAAGAAACATGCATAAAACAAGTATTTGATTTCACTTGTTCTAAAGATAACACCAAATCATGAAACGATACAGGTACACGGTATTTTCATGTCGAAGTTTGATCAATTAGGTTCATATAGGATACAAAAAAGTGAAACCAATGGTTGAATTGTGTGTGTGTGTGTGAGTGAGTGAGTGAGTGAGTAAGTGTTTTACGCCCTCGCAGCACTTTATGAAGAGGGTGATACAATGAAATGATGATGAAAACATGGGATGGGCAGGCAATCAAAGGAGACCACAGGCCTATGTGGCGCACTAATATGCGTTCCACAAAGGGATCTTGGCACTTTTCATACACGTTAGCCCACTATGGTCAACGGTCTTTGTTTCCGTATTATAGACCTAACACCCCGTGATCAAGGGCAACCCAATTTAGCCCCCTAGGGTACATACCTTGGTCACGTTGTGAGCTGAGCACAAATGCGGTGTTAGAATTCCAATACCCTTAGTCGCCTCTTACATGCTAGTTTCTTTTGCAGGCCTATTAGACTTCCGTGACCCGCACGGTACATGCCAAGAAAGACCAAGACACAAAAATAAAAAAATGCATAGTAAAGCAAAACGCATACACGCTAAACCACGCACGCACATACACACACAAATACAACTTTACCCTAATTAACAACGCGATTAACATCAAAACTTAGGGTCTCCGTAATTGCCCCCGCCGTAACGCAGAAAGGGTACAAAGAAATGTCGGGCATCCGATCATTCGTCCGTCCGTGTGTGCATTCATGCATGCGTCCGTCCGTCATACTTTTTTCGGCTACTACTAATCCTAGGCTTTCAATATTTGATATGCAGGTTTAGGTAAGGATATCATACTGTCATGACTGTGGGAAGCGTTTCACGGTCTGTCGCTGACTTACTTCCTGTTTTACGAGCCGACTTAGAATTTTTGCCGCTCGGTGGGGGATCCAGAAAAACGGTCATGTTTATATTTATTACATGTTAAATACGTGTTTGTGCTGTAATTCTTTCTCCGGCTGTCATTCAATTCATAGAAGCAAATTTGAAGCTTTTTTAATGACACGTAAGTATACCGATATGACATTATTTAGAGGAAAACTTAGTGGTCATGATATGAAGCAAAAATGCTGTTTTGTCCTTTTGAACTGTTTCATTGCAGGAATTCTATTGCATTGAAATCGATCACGATAAGGAGGCAAAATAAAACTATAAGCGGTAATATCGAAGTTAAAACAAAACAAATGTAATAGACAACTTAAAATTTAAGAATTTACCATGAACTAGGTTCTCACGACCTTTCGATTGTTTAACTTGTTTAAAACTTTTGGAGGTATACATGTTATCACTGCGTCCAACGGTACAATCGGGTGTCAGCTATGCTTCGAGTGGACGCTTTGACGACCGGACGAGTAAGTGTCGTGATATTTCGGAAATGAGAAAGATTTGAACCGAAACTTTTGTCCCACGGAAGGTGGCCTGTATAACATAATTCAATACCATAAAGAGATTTTGTGCATATGTCCTGCAAATGTTTTGCAAACACTTGCACACAAGTTCCATACTTGGTGCAAAACCCAACATGCACACTCTTTTCATATCAATTTAATGCAACTTGAAGACTTCTCGTGAATAGTTTTACCTTCCAAGTACCGAATATTTAAAAACAACCCACTGATTGATTATTGTTACCTAATAATCAAAACAACCCCAGTTTGTTAATCTAGATGAACTAACAAAATAAATCGACATTTACTCGCACGCTTGTCAAAACGTCCGCTTCGAAAGAGAAAGAGACACCTCGTTCGAAGCATAGCTGACACCCCGATTGTACCGTTGGACGCGGTGATAATGATGTTTCTCTTGGAGAAAGAAATGTTGCTTCATGTGCTCCGATGGTAAAAGCAACACCGACTGTCACAGTGAAATCTTGATTCGACCAATATCGATTTTGAAAATGTTCATAATGATTGTGGCTTTTATTGGGGACACAGTGTGGGGCTTATGTTAGATTTTCTTTATGTGCATACCACCGTAAAAAACATTGACAGTATTATATTGATTTTATGCTTTCATATTCTCTTATTCCTTAAGATTTTCGACAATTATTAATTTCTGTTCTAATAATTCAGTTTTAATTTCTATATGACATTGTTCTCGTGCGTACGGTTTATACACAGTTACACTGGATTATATTTCGGTCCCTGTTAGTTATATCGAAAAGATTAAAAAGGACAAACAATTTTGAAACAATATTTTCATCGAAAATGTAAGTCATTAATGCTTTGTTCATTTATATACAAATGACTACATTGTACATTTATAATATTAAGGCTGATTTTATCGGGAACAACCATTTGATTGATTTTTTTTTTGGGGGGTGGCTTAAGATATGAGTACCCCTAAATTAAATTAAAAAGAATTATATCGGACTTAAACGAACTTTCTTAAACGCAAAACATGCGTTTTACTTAACTGTAACATGTGTTATGCTTGTCATAGACATTGTATGTTGTCTCTAGGTTTAAGATATAACATTTTGTTGAATTGATCAATGTTGTAGTATGTTGTTTTTACTACTTTAGTTAGCTTTCCTTTGTATTTAAATTTGTTGTCTCTAACTGTTTCATAGCGTTGCACGGGCGTAAAACACCAACCCACCAACTCACTCACTCTGTTTCATTTTAGGAACGCTCATAGGAAAAAATTAGCACATTTATTAACATAGATATTGTAAAATGGTAATTTTGTCATACTTTGTTCGTTAAAATACTTATTTTAAAGGTTCAATGTTTCGACTCAAATGTTGCTGATGAGAGTTACTTCCTGAAATAATTATTTATACATGTACTCGCATATCCGAACTAACCGTGTTCCTTACCTTTTTTAAACTAACTGGGTCAACAACCGCTGCTGATAGATAAATAAAACCCCCAACTGTAAATGTGAGTGATAAATGTGTCCGTGTAAAATTTATCCGGGTGGACAAATTTTCCTGGTAAACTTTGTCCGTGGTACAATATTTTACTAGTAAAAATGTGTCTTACATTAGTGAAATTTGTCCTTGGACATAATTTCCTAGTAATATTACGTACTCGGACACATTTTCCTAGTGAAATCATGTATTCCGTTATATTTAACTAGCTAAATTGGGTTTTAAAATTAAATGAATGCTATATATAAGCAAATTAAATTGCTGAACATGTCTTCCTAGTAAAATTCATAATTGGGCATATTTCATAGTTAAAGAATAATTAGGTCCCATTTAAATAGGAAAGCTGTTTTAAATACTGAATATATGTTCTAGATTTATAAAATTGCTGGACATATTTTCCCAGTAAAATGATCTAACCGGACACATCTTTCTAGTAAAAATATGATTTCGATGATATCTTACTAAAAAGGGAATGAATAACTTAGTATGAATTAGTAAAATTGAGGGACATGATTATACAAAAATAACAAAAAAAAGCTACGCCGAGCGCAGCATGATACGACCGCAACAAGTTGAACCCTGTACGTTGGAGGCCCAGTATGGATAGTCCATTGCTTTGGTCACATGAAGCCCATGGTGGACTTACAAAGCTTTTTGACACATGCATCCTGTGGTGGACTTAAAAATGCATTTTTGACACATTTATATTTACATCAACATCTAATACAAAAGCCTTATTTATATATACATGTATTAATTTACAATTTAGGCCCTTTGACCCCTAATTTCTCAAAAACGGTAAAAATATTGCAAATCCGATTAAAGAATAAGGCAGAAATATTCACAAAGAATCCAATGAAAAAAAGATTTTGAAAATCGGACCACAAATAAAAAAGTTGATTTTAAGGGCGTGGCCTGTCTTTAGCACCCCTGTAGCAATGTAATGGTGAAATACATATCAAAATCATTGACACAGTAGGTAGATAGAATTTAATGATGAATTCAATAAAAAAAGAATTTTCAAAATCGAATGAATGATAAACATTCTACAACAGATTTGACAATACACCCGTTTTAGCCCTTTTTGGCCCTTTTTTCTAAAACAGAAGGGGCCATAAACCCCAAATACAAAACCAACATTCCTTTCGTGGATATAATCATCATATTAAAACTTCATAACAATTGACAGGCCCACTACAACTTAATTTTTGGTTTAAATGAAAAACTTTAAAAAACGGCGTTTTTGGCCCCTTTGACCCCTAAATTCTCAAAAACGGTAAGAGATATTGCAAATCTGATTGAAAAATGCAGGCAGGGATTTTCACAAGGATTCCAATGAAAAAAAGATTTTGAAAATCGGACCACAAATAAAAATGTCATTTTTTGGGGTGTGGCCCCTTTTTGACCCCCAGTAGCAATGTAACAGTACAAGATACATCAAAGCCGTTGATACATTTTGTTGACAGAATTTATTGAGGAATACAATAAAAAAAGAATGATCAAAATTGGATGAAAATTAAACATTCTACAGACGTTTTGTCAATATACCCATTTTTGCCCCTTTTGGCCCTTTTTTTCTTAAACGTTAGGGGCCAGAAACCCCAAATGCAATACCAACCTTCCTTTAGTGGTTATAAACATCATATCAAAATTTTATAACAATTGGTTATCTACAACTAAAGTTATCGCACGGAAACCAAAGTGTCTACAGACGACAACGACGACGACGACGACAACGACGACAACGACGACAACGACATCGCCATAACATAATACGATCGCAAAAATTTTGCGGTCGTATAAAAATAAAAAATATTAAGGATAAAACTGAAGAAAACAAAGAAGAGTAAACATTCAGACATTTCGAGTAGGAGACTAAAAGCAATGTAAGACATTTTTACCTTAAAAAATCAATGACATTTCGCATTACAAAAAAGGTTTGTGTTATTTTCAATAGAAAATTATAATCGGACATTATTACATAGGGAAAAAAATCATCAGATTGTTTATTAGAAAAACATTTTTACTAAGAAAAAATGGCAAAGAAGTTTTATATATGGAAATCAGATTTTTTTACTAGGAATACATGTTGTAGTGTTTACTGGACTAAATAATGTCGGAGAGTTTTAACTAGGGAAAATTGGCGGACAGTTATACTTGGAAAACATTGGAGGACATTTTTCACTAAGAAAATAATTGTCGGACAGTTTTTACTGGGAAAAAAATGTGGGACACGTTTACTAGGAAAAAAAATTATCGGACATTTTTTACTAGAAAACAATGGCATAGAAGTTTTATATGTGGAAATAAGACATTTTTACTAGGAAAAAAATTGTTGAATAGTGTTTACTGGAAAAGATAATGTCGGACAGTTTTAACTAGGGAAAATTGGCAGACAGTTGTACATGTAATTGGAAAACATTGAAGGACATTTTTACTAGAAAAAAAAAATTCGGACAGTTTTACTAGGAAAACAATTGTTGGACAGTGTTTACCAGGAAAAAAATGACGGGCAGTGTTAACTAGGAAAATAAATGTCGGATAGTGTTTATGCATTTACTGAAGAAAAAAAATGTCAGACAGTTTTAACTAGGGAAAATTGGCAGACAGTTGTAATTGGAAAAAAAATTGGAGGACATTTTTTACTACGAAAATAATTATCGGACAGTTTTTACCAGGAAAAAAAATGACGGACAATGCTTACTAGGAAAACAATTGTCAGACTGTTTTTATTAGGCAAAATGGGTGGACAGATTCTACTAGGAAGAAATGGCCGATGAATTTTCCTTACAAAAGTCTTGCATGTCTTGGTGGATATAATTTACTAAGATAGGACATAAATTCCTAGTAAATTTTGTCTGGTTAAACATTTTACCAGGGAAATATGTCTGACAGACACATTTTCCTAGGAAAATTTGTCCAGCGGACATATTTTACTACCGGACCAAATTTACTGTTACATAAACACAAGTCCGACACGAATTTACCAACATAAAAATACTATTATCGAAATTTCCGATTGTCTGAATTCAAAATTGTTTTTAAACATCAGGTATTTTGTTGTATAAAAAGTTGTATGGAAAACTATTTTGAAGTTTCATTAAAGACCAGAATAGAAAATAAAGAGAAGTAATGATGACGTAATAGAATTACTTTATTAAACGATACTTACCTTGATTACAGTAGAAGTTTGATTATAATTCTATATAGTCATACAATTATTTGAGGGATTAAATACCACTCCCTCCCCCTCAACTTTACAAAATTTATAAATACATGTGCATGTATTTTATGATTACAATAAATTGATCTGATGGTCACAATTTTTTTCCAGCTTTAAAAATTGAAATTGCAGTTGCGCAGTACTATCTCTTTCGGTTTTCGACATTCCAATGGTTTGACAATGATTCAAACTATAGCTACTGATGATAGATTATTCCTTTTTATACCGCTTTGGTATTTTTGTATTTTGCATAAGAAAATGCATTGATATTTTCATATTTTGAAACCTGTCTAATTGTAACTTTGAATTTTAAGTAGAAAATAATGAGATGTGGAATAAGTGTACACGACACAACCCACAATTAAACGGCAATTTCAAAAAACCACAATGGACAACCGCCAGCAGCCTTCAACGAGGCCATTTGGCACTGCTCGCGGTTCTGCAATTGGCCCATGGTCTAAATAAAATGCATATAATTCAAATCCAGCTCTGAAATAGTCACAGATAGACCCCCTTCTTAAACAAGGAAACAAGGAAAAGAAAACATCAAAAAGACAAGTACAAACGAAAGATTTGTCAAAGATTCCTGGCTTAGGACAGGCACATGTAATATGTGGCGGGGTTAAACTAGTTTTTTGGGCCCAACCTTAAGACTTGTATTGTTAAAACTTTTGTTATAACAGTAAAATAAAGAATATGTGATTTTCAACATAACCCGGTGCCTTTACTCTAATGTAAATGAATATTTAACGTCTAACTACAGACAAGAAATTCCTGTAAATGTAAAAAGAAACTTCAACCTTTTTAATGCTGATACATTCGGAAAAAACATCTATTAATAGAACAGAGTCAAAAGATAATATTCGTTATCTGACTGAAAAAGACGCATTTCTTAATTGAAAGTAAGTTTTTCTTTGGAATGTAATTATTATTTATAATTATTCAAGGTATAATAACCGTTTTATGTGTTAATGTTGTAAATTTTGTTAATACATGTATTTGAAATATACTTTTACCATGCACTGCCAGTGCATTTAAATGAGTAGAGCCACGAAGGCCCTAAATCGGCCCGGTATTTTCACTATTTTTTCAACTACTATAACTTGTCATAAATTTAACTAAATTATGTTAAGATATGAACAAACTTTTCATATCTGTAAGATTTAACAAAATATTTACACCACAGGTTTAGCCTTGAGACTTTAAACATGCCAAAAATTTGAAAATTCCTCATTTTTCACACATTTTCACCTGTTTCTATGCATATTCTGTCAAAATTAGTATTGGCCACATTCCTCGACCATCCTAATTTTTTTATAATTAATTAATAATATCATAATACACATTTCTATCATAAAATAATTTTGGTCGACAGGTGAAGCCCATTTCATATTCATCGATTTATATATGAAAATCAAGGAAAACTGTCAAAAATTGTAATTTTTCACAAAATAGTCCATTTCAACACTGTTCTCCTTATTGATAAATAATTGAAGGAAAAATTATTGCAATTCACGAAATATAAAGACTAATGAACATTAGTGCAGCAACTAGAAGCAGATATATAAAAGTTGAATTTGTGGGCCATTTTTGGGCCTTCGTGGCTCTACTCCTTTATTTTGTTTTTCAAATGTTTTTCTTTTTCAATGTTTAATGTACATGTATTCCAAGTATTACACTTGTAGCGTTCCTCGAATTGTCTACTGATCTGTTTTAAATGTGTCTTTATATCATAAAGAAGTATGTCAGTAGAGTAAACTTAAAGACACTGTTTTTCAACATTTTTATGCGTGAAATTTTCAATGGTATCTAACTTAAGTTAACGTGGCTGTTTTACGAGGTTGAAACGATTTTTTTCATTGCAGATACCTTCAAATTTACTTTTTACTACTAGTATTTGTAAATTTCGACGTGGAAATCACCGACTACCAGTGAAGACAGGAAGATTGCATAATATTCCACGCGATGAAAGATTGTGCCATCTTTGTGATTCTACTGATATTGGCGATGAATTCCATTATTTGTTTAAATGTAATTCTTTTCGAAACGAGCGTCAAAATATCTTACCTTTTGTGATTTATCACACATATATATGTTAACGTTTTCACGTTTAGTGAGCAACCATTTGCTTTTTATGTGGGGAATGGATATTTTCTTCGTCCAGCCTTTTTATTTTTGAAAAAAAAACTGAGTCTGGATTTTTATGGCGCGCTTGCGCGCCTGCCACTTTTTATTTTCAAAGCTTATATTAAATTTTCAGCCAAAACAACCATCCTGTTTTTTTTTAATTCAAAGTACTGTCCTACCTTTTTACTTCTTGATTTTTGCCATCCTGCCGTTTTATTTCAAATTCCATAGCTCATAGCCCATGGCACCCCCCCCTTAAATATTAAATGGTCGGTCCCTTAATGTCCATAGAAAATATAGTTCAGCTAGAAAAGCTATGTAAATTTATTAAATTTAGATCATTGAAATTCAACTCTCCTGGTAAAGATCAGGTATGTTTCCCACACATGCATTTTATATGCTATTTTGTACATATTGTATTGCTATATTGTCTTCTCTGTAACAAAGATTGGTTTATTTATTCATTCATCGTAACTTCGTTTTTAATGTTAAGACAAACCTCACGCTTGAATTCTTGTAACTTGTGATAATATCGAAGCGTTTGGTAAATTATCTTTCAATTAAGCTTGTCCTTTATTTTAAATTTTCAGGATGAGGACAGGGCTATTGTTTGTGGTCTCAATTATTTTGACAATGCCGGTGTTACATACTAGTTTTTCCCCCATACTAGAATTTCCCCCCGGAAAAGTGAGTATATACTGAGCTTTCCCCCCGGAAGATCTAGTATATACTAGATTTTCCCCCGGGGAAAAATGAGTATATACTACGTTTTCCCCAGGGGAAAATCTGGTATGTGTAAACACATACTCATTTTTCCGCCATACTAGTCTTTCCCCCCAGTATTCAAGTCCGTTGCACTATTACTAACTGTGAAATAGGTGAGTCTTTCAATATCTTTCATATAATTACTTACAATGAATTTTAGTTTAATTGGTATAATATAGAATGGATATGGTGAGCTGCAAAGTTAGAAAGGGTGTCCGTGTGCCAACAGTGATGAAAATCATTTTTTTAAAGCCGTTGACACCGGAAAATCCAGCATGGGGTTGAGCTGGAATCGAACCCATACTCTGTCATCTATGGCAACTTCGCCTGCACTGTGTCCAGCGCCCTAGACCACTAGACCACCTAGGCTAGATAAAAATCTAGCTTTCGGTTGCCTAGTTAAGCCTCCTCGTAGACAATCTAAGGTTGTAACACAGTACACGATGAACATTAGGTGGGTAGGGAGAGAAAGATAGAGAATTGGATCGCAACTGGTATAGTAATATAAGCATATATATGATAAATGGTGTTGCGTACAGCTCTGTAAAGTAATTGGTATAATATAGAATGGATATGGTGAGCTGCAAAGTTAGAAAGGGTGTCCGTGTGCCAACAGTGATGAAAATCATTTTTTCTAAAGCCGTTGACACCGGAAAATCCAGCATGGGGTTGAGCTGGAATCGAACCCATACTCTGTCATCTATGGCAACTTCGCCTGCACTGTGTCCAGCGCCCTAGACCACTAGACCACCTAGGCTAGATAAAAATCTAGCTTTCGGTTGCCTAGTTAAGCCTCCTCGTAGACAATCTAAGGTTGTAACACAGTACACGATGAACATTAGGTTGGTAGGGAGAGAAAGATAGAGAATTAGATTTTTATCTAGCCTAGGTGGTCTAGTGGTCTAGGGCGCTGGACACAGTGCAGGCGAAGTTGCCATAGATGACAGAGTGGGGGTTCGATTCCAGCTCAACCCCATGCTGGATTTTCCGGTGTCAACGGCTTTAAAAAAAAAATGATTTTCATCACTGTTGGCACACGGACACCCTTTCTAACTTTGCAGCTCACCATATCCATTCTATATTATACCAATTACTTTACAGAGCTGTACGCAACACCATTTATCATATATAATTTTAGTTTAAGCGTATCCTTTTTTTATTGCTATATATAGTGCGGATGTGATATCATAGATGTTTGCAAAAAATTGAGAAGGGAAATCTTTAGTGTTTGTGATTAGATTTAAGAATGTAAAGACCATGTGGATTTCAGTTTTCATAACAAAATTTTCAGTCTATTAGGAATATCCCTTATACATGTTATGGTTAATATCGTAGTCAACGTGATACAGAGAAATAACTATCTTTCAACCTATTCATGATCATCTCAAAAAGAGAGCATTAAATGCTATAATATTACTGTTGAACCACTTCTACAAATTAAAGCAATTGCACGCCGGCGTCCATTCGTTTGTGCGTCCGTCACAGTTTATGTTTTCAGTAACTGTTATTTGCAGGCTTTTTATATTTGGTATTTAGCTTTAGGTTGGAGTCTCAAATGGTGGGATGCGTTTTCAGGACTGTCGCTTATCTGTTTGCTGTTTAAAAAACCGACGTAGAATGTTTTTCTCTTGGGGGAGACAAAAAATTCTGTTCTTGTATTTAATTAATTCCTGAAAGCTTTGTTTACAATGCCTGTTTTGATATTTTTTTAACTCAAATTGATGTTTATGCTTTTTCTAATATGTCACATTATGAAACAAAAAGCCAAATAAGACTAGCTAAATAAAAATGAATCTAGACAATTTTGAAGTTAAACCAAATATTAAGGAAAAATAAAATGAATTTAAAAAGAATTCTTGCAAAAAGATCAAGTTTTTTTCTCAAAGTGTATTATTAGAAGTGTAACATTGACATAGTGATAAAAATTATAGCATTAAATCAAGCAAGACTAAACGGAGCCTTAATATGAAGGGGGAAAGATCAGTATGGATTTGCAAAAAGGGGAAAATCTAGTATATACTCATTTTTCCTACCCAAATTTTAGGGGGGAAGATTCAGTATATACTGATATTTCCGGGGGGGAAATCTCAGTATATACTGATTTTTCCGGGGGAAAAGATGAGTAGGGGGAAAAACTAGTATGTTACACCGGTATTAATTAAAGGTTTGTTTATGTCTTGTTATTTCAAAAAGTTGAAATTACTTAAATCCATATAACAACCGAGTATGAACAGTGTACGAAAAGCGACAATGAAAGTCATATTTAAGTCTTTTTTACAGACAAATTGAGTAACAAGAGAGCCCTGAACCTTAATTGCAATACTAGAAATACATAAACATGTATTTCGATATGTTTTTTCTGGAATCAAGTGTTATTATCAATTCGGGTCAATGCACATTTTGTTTGAAAAAAAATCAAATAAACAGGTAAATTAGTTTGCAATTGTTTTACTCCAAAGCGGCACGATTTCGGCTTTTTCTGTTAAATGAACATCTCATTATCGTCTTTGAAAAAGACGATGTTTAAAATGATAATGAATGGATTAAGAAGTTCACAAAATGGGGACGGTAGATTTGACTGCCACTGAAAAACGGAGCCTCATGCAGTGGGATCCTACAATTTTCAATACCTGCAGCAATGTTCTTTTGCGTGCGAAAAACGTGACATATTTTCCAACATTGTTCACAACTATGGCAAGCATAATTTACAACAGAAAAGGAAAACCTGAATAAAACGACCACACCAGATCAATGATCATAAAGCGTTAAATTTAATTTCAATGGCTACTAAAATAAAGATTAAAACTGCTCTGTCGTCAACTATTTTTTAAATTGGGATTTACTCATAAACTGGATGCGGTAGGTTCTTTTGAGACGAACGGTATGTATCTCTTAGCATGCGCAGAGCGAAAGGCAAGAGAACTAGACACTCTTTAGGGAACCTTGTCAATTTCTTTGATACATTTATAAACGCAATAGATACGTTATTAATAAGCTTCTTGTTTGGTGAAGGCAGCAGGTCGTTTAACGATATCTTTTTTTTTTATTTTAAGGTAGTACTCCAAAATTAGGATTTTTTTCACAGTATTGTTTTCATAGGTGGCCCCTGTGAACTTTTTTGTTTAATGAAAATATTGATTCGTTTTGGTCTTAAAATAAGAACAATAAAAAATCTGGACCCGTTATATAAAAATTACGATCCACGGTTATTGTTTTAAAGAATAATTTCGAAAAAGTCAATACCAATGCCCATAAAGTGTCGCTTCCCGCTGTGCATGGTGACTAGCGGATGGGCTTTAATTTAAATGTGCTATTATTAGATTTTTAAGTTTGAACAATTTTAGCGGAAAAAAAGAGCCGACGTTGGATAGGTTTATTTGGTCTTTAAAGAAAGGACTGTTTTCGGGCTTTCATTTCATACATGTAACGTTTCACCTGAACCGAAAGCTCGATTACTGGCAACGTTCAAAAAAAGGACAAAACCCCGATTTTTGCGTATTTTTGTCCCTAAGTTTTTGACATTTGTTAAGAGTTGCTAGGGGCAACGAGTACAACAAAGAAACCAAATACGACACTTAACACGACTAACCATGCCCGGTGTTTTGAACACCACCTAGTTTAAAGTGCAATTAGCAGTTTAACCATTACAAGAACCCGGGACAAAATAGTCAACGTTGAGCACATGCAAAAATTAGCCAAATAAATTAATTGTGGAGTACTACCTAAAGCGATTTCGATTTCTTTTTCAAACGTCGGCTTCAACGTTGTTCGCTTAAAGTTGAAAGTATGACAGGAACTTTGTATTAGTTTATAGGATAACAATGTTTATATCAAGTTGATGGTATGCTGCTGTATGCTGTATGAATATTAGACAAATATTAAGATTGGATTTAATTGTTAGCTTTATTAGATTGGAAAATTTAATGATAAACCATAATTATATGTTTTACTGCCTTTTATTATTGACTCAACTGCGTAGATTTGTGTTTTCTAAAAGTTTGGCATTCACTATTAAATTTCTATACCCAGGTAAGATGTTTTAATGGCAAACATATATATAAATTTGTATCGAAAATCAATTAAAACAACACCTCTTGGATAAATTATATATTAATCATTCTGATAACATATAAGATAGTTACAAAAAAACTGTCATTTACCAACCGGTTTCAATCCTATCATCAGGGAAAATGAACTAAATGTTGTTAAGGTTCATCTGTACCTTTCGTTAAAAATAGAAAAATTTTCAACCTATTTTTTAGTATATACAGACCAAAAACTACATAACAATAATAAAATAATGCACAGCTGGACCTAGATATGGTAATTTCTGATTCAATTTCTATCAATTTTTCATTTTAAGTTCCTTAAAAATAAGATCTCTTTTTTTCCTGTTCAGATTTTAAATTGAAAAAGGACAAACTATACCTATTGTGCCTCTTACATGAAACGAAGTGAACACTTTTAAATAAATTCCATATTGAAAGTTGCATGAAATTTGAGGCCACAAGAGAGGGTGAAAGTGATATTGGCCTTAAATCGGGTGTTTTTAAAAGCGGAGAAAAAAGAGATCTCTAAAATAATGGATTTTTTCGGGAAGAATTCATAGAGAAAATGTGAGGATTTTTAATATCTAGGTCCAGCTACACTTTATATTTCAATTTTATATGTAGTTTTGGCTGTGCATATACTAAAAATAGATTAAAAATAACGCCATGTTTTAAAGAAAGGTACAGATGAACCTTAACGGTGACGGCGTCGTCAAGTGACTATTATTGATTGTGACGCTTAAGTTCAATCAGATAACGCATTTAATTTAGAGCGAAATATTTTAATGAAATGTTTCTTTTTTATTATTCTCTCAGTTTTTTGTATTAATCCCCGTAAACTTGTAGATGGACAGATACAGAAAATAGGATTTATGTTTTTTTTTGCACAAGATCTTATTTGTCCACTGATGGGAATCATACTGTATTTTGTTTCTCTTATTTGTTGTCTGTGGACGGTAACTCTTTTACGCAAATCTCCGGTTTGTCCTTTTTGTAGTTTTCTTTGCATCCGTTACATGTTATGACATATATTACTGCTTTAAAAGAACAAGTGATGTGTGATTTGATTTTAAATGTTTTCCTTTTTTTTAAATTGAAAAATATTTGTTTCTTGTAAATACGGACATGTTCCTCACTTTGGTCTATTGCATTTAATAAAGAACTGAATTTCATCTTTATTTCGATAGCGGTTTCTGGTGCAGCAGCAGCTCCTGGAGGATTGGCAGCAATTTTATCTGCCCTCGGATTTAATACCTCGGGTATAGCGGATGGATCATGGGCACCCTATGGTGGTATTGTTGTGGTTTACAGTCTGTTGGAACAACTTGATCGAATGATTCGACTTTTTGTGTAACACTCACTGCATTACCCTGATATTACTAACCGGGCCTTTAAGACGTTTATTACTGTGTTTTCGTTTCGTAAAATATGCGAAATAATGGTATACATAGCTACACACTTTATAACTGAGGAATATTTCAAATACCAGTTAGTTTTATCGTTCAGAAACATATATTAAACAAATGAATTACTAGTATATAAAGATTTGATATTTTTTTATTCCTTATTTATCTTGAGAATAATATATCATCCAAAACCATATAGGTATATAAAATCTGAACTCAAAAATGGTGTGTCCAAATTGCCTAATAATAACACAGATATTGTTTGGATTAAGCTCCTTAAATCTTTCTTTAATCTAAAACAAGATGTGTTTCTTGGTGTTATCTATTTTTCTCCTGAAACCTCAGGTACCACTAACCAAGATTTAAACGAATTATATAATAAACTTCTCAGTGATGTAGAATATTACAGTAATCTAGGTGATATCATTATACAGGGCGACTTTAATGCCTATACAAACTTAAACCCAGATTTTGTCATTTTTGATGATTCAGAACATCCCAATTCTGGAGACATAAACTATATATCTGATTCCCAATTACCAAGAAATAACTCTGACAAAAAGTTACCCAATAAAAGTGGAAAAGAACTTCTAAATTTATGTAAAGAAACGGGTTTAAGGATTCTGAACGGACGTACTCTTGGTGATCTCCAAGGAAAATATACATGTACAACCTACAATGGAAACAGTGTTGTTGACTATACACTTGCCTCTTGCAACCTTTTACAAGGTATTGGTAGTTTTACAGTCAATAATCTTACAGATATATCTGATCACCGTTTAATAAACTGCTCTCTGCTCACATGTTTTTATAATAAAGTAATAAGAGATAACTTGACCCCTTTGCCAGGTAAATACATATGGGATTGCAATGCAATTGAAAAATATAAATCTAATCTACAAAGTGATCCAATAAAACTCAAGCTTAAAAGTTTTTTAATGAATAATAATGAAAACTGTGAGACAGCTGTTGAAAATTTTAACTCAATTTTACATGAAACTGCTTCAATGTCTGCAAAATTTCTAAAAGGGAAATTTCCTAATAAAAAGAAAAAATCAAAAAAGACTGAATGGTTCTCAGACAATTGCCAAGACCTCAAAACAACAGTCAAAAGTTATCTTTCTCTTGTTAATAAGTACCCTTATAATGCACAATATAGAATACAATATTACTCATTCCTCTCTAAATATAGGAGATCATGTAAAACTGAACAAAAGAAATATAAAAGAAAAATATGTGACAATATTTACTCAAGCATGAATAATGACCCAAAACTATTTTGGAACATGGTTAATAAACTTAATTCTTCTGTAACTAATGAAGAAGATATTTCTAATAAAGAAGAATTCATTCACTTCTTTCAAAATATAAATAATCACTCTGAAAATGCACCAAACAATAGATTTCATGACTCCATAAAGGATCAGCTGAACAAGTTTTTGCAGCATTCCAATAATCTAGGAAAATGTGAAGATACCAGTCCATACAATGAACCCATTAATAAAGATGAAATTATTAAAGCTGCTAAAACACTAAAATATGGGAAGGCAACATCTAGTGACCTAGTCTCGAATGAGATGCTGAAGTATGGAATAGATCAGTTACTCGATCCACTTCACAAATTGTTTAATTTGATATTTGAAAAGGGTCAATATCCAAAAACATGGAATGAAAGTTATATATCACTAATTCATAAAAAAGGGGACAAAGCCAACCCTTCAAACTATAGAGGAATCTCATTAACTTCTAACCTGGGGAAATTATTCAATAAAGTTCTACTTGCAAGAATTATAAAATTTACTGATTCCAATAATTTGATTTGTGAAAATCAAATTGGATTCAAAGGAAAATCCAGGACAACTGACCATATCTTTACCATTAAATCTATAATTGATACATATAAATCTAAAAAAAAGAAAGTATTTGCTGCCTTTATTGATTTAAAAAAAGCATTTGATACTGTTTGGAGAGATGGTCTTTTCTTCAAACTGTATCAAAACCATTTTCCTAAACAGATTTTAAAAATCACACACTCAATGTATCAAGACCCCACTTGTAGAATCAAGTTCAAACAAGGACTAAGCAGAAGTTTTATTTCAAAATGTGGCGTTAAACAAGGGGACGTACTGAGACCTATTTTATTTAATTTATATATTAATGATCTTGTTTCAAATTTAAATAAATCATTGACTGATCCAATCAACATAGGTGATGTTTCCGTTAACTCTCTTCTTTACGCAGACGATATTATTCTGCTGTCCAGCACCCAAAGTGGATTACAAAAGTCACTTGATGTTCTGAATGATTTCTGCTCATCCTGGAAGCTAGAAGTCAACAAACAAAAATCCAAGGTGATAGTATTTAATTCAAACGGTAAAACTTATTTGAACTCATTCAAAATCAATGATTCCTATATTGAAACTGTAAAGTCATATTGTTACCTTGGCATAACTTTAAAATATACAGGCAATATTAATGTCTCTACAAGCTTATTAATGGACAAAGGACGCAAGGCATGGTTCAAAATTAAGAAAAACATTGGTTTAAATAATCCTTGCAACTTATTAGAAAAACTATTTGATACACTGGTTTCACCAATAATTCTTTATGGGTGTGAAGTTTGGGGGGCATATTCTAATCTAAAAGATACAGACCCCTACGAATATCTACATATCAAATTTATCAAAGAAATCTTAGGCATCCATAGCAAAGCAACAAATGTCGCTTGCTTATCTGAACTTAACCGATACCCCTTGAGAGAAAAGGTTAAATTTTTAATACTCAAATTTAGAGATCACCTTTCTAATTTAGACAACAGTTTAGTTAATAAGATTTTTAACAACCTTCCCCCCAGTAATAGATGGATGACAACCACAAACCAATGGATCAGAGAACTAGGATTTAATTACATAACTCATAACACAACTAACTCTATAAAATATTTAAGTAACTTTAAACAAAGAATATTTGACCAAGCTTTACAAAATAGAAGTAGTACTTTAACTGAAAACAATAAATTATCTTTCTATAACACAATATGTCAATTCAATCAAAGACCTCCATATGTTGATATCTGCAGATTCAAATCTGATAGATCTATTATTTGTAAATATAGATTAAGTGCCCACTGTCTAGCAATAGAAAGAGGACGATATAACAATATTCCCAGAAGTGAAAGAATCTGTTTAAAATGTAATTTGTCACAAATCGAAGATGAAATGCACTTTTTCATCCACTGTCCTGCCTACAATATATTTAGACAAGAGCTTACGCAAAAGGTCAAAAATGTTCATAAAGATTTCAATTCTATAACTGAAAACAAAATGTCTTTCATATTGAACAGCAACTCTTTAATAATAATAAAAGCAGTAATTGAGTATATAACAAAATGTCAAGAGTTAAATTAACCAAAACATTTAATAAGTATAAATGAATATGTACTTTTCTCTAAGTCACTACCGCTCCAGGTATATAGTTCTTAATTTTCTTTTATTTTTATCTCTGTCGTCAAATATTGTTTTCGGAGCTGCGTCTTGGTGCGATTCTGTACTCACTTATTTACCAATTGTGGTGAATGGGTGTAGGGTTGTACCAAGACCCAGTATCTATTGTTTGCATTATGTCTCAATCTTTAATATGTCATTATGTATGTGTTATAACCATTTATTGTAAATGTGTTAAACAAATAAATATTAGTATTAGTATTAGTATAGGAACCAAGTTTATATGTTTTTCCTTAAATTGATGAAAACTTTGTATATTTGCATTCTTTCAATAATATTTTTAATGAACTTACTTCAGTTTCGATTATTTTAATTTTAAATTCTGTTTAATTATATAAGATATATTAATGGAAATAATAAAAAAAAAAAAATGAGCAAAAAGCAAAAAGGGTGGTTCTATATTTTCATATGTTTAAAATACAATAAAATACGTTAAACAAATGTGACGATTTTTGGTTATACATATTTAATTTGCATATTTACATTCCCGATTATTATATGTTACCTGAAAGCAGAGATGAACACTTCAGACCGACGTTGCTATACGGTTGTTTACAATAGATACCAATGCTGGAGATACGATACAGTCATTAATATCTCAAGAACATGCATCGCATTTGTTGTTTCAGTATTTTAAAATTCAATGCAAGATTTGGAAAATATTACTTTATCGGTGTATTGGGTATATAAACTATATTCTGCTTTGTATTGCTGTTACGATGTTTACTCGGAAGATATTGCTATTAGGTTGAAGTCAATGAAGAAGTCCGATTCTGCTGTTCGAAGTTGTTACTGGTTTACGGTCGGTAGGACCAGTTCACATAGTATATAAGGGCGCGAAAATCGATTATCGTTGTCATTCTTGATCCAGACTCCGAGGAGTGAAGATCGCTAGGTTAGTTTAATAAATAATTTAGAAGATACGGAAACGGTTTCAAACCTTTTATTGTTAAAGTAGTTTATGCATCATAGTGGTTTGATGCCCGTATGGTGGATAAATAGGTTTAACGCATCATAGAAGTTTGATGCTTGGAGTTTTGAGACATTGGTTTTATGCATCATTGTGGTTTGATGCTTGAGGTTTAGTGATATATGGTTTTATGCACCTTAGAGGTTTGGTGCTTGTTGTTTAAAGGGTTTGAGCCGTAGGTTTCACGATAAGAGGTTTAATGCGTGCCTAGTTTGAATTTGTTTGATCATTTTAAGCGTGCATATCCAGTCAAGTCCATTTTATGCATGCATGACAGCCGAATCGGATAACGGCATTATACTTTAAGATTAATTTAGATAGTTTGATCCTAGATAATATTTAGTTTAGATCTTTTATTCAAATTACGTTTCCCGTTAAGAATCCAAGTTTCCGAAAGTTTTAGAGAATAGATATTTTGTGTTAACAATATTAAAGTTATAAGAACCGCTCGGCCGAGACACGTTACACAAACAACAACAACAAGAAATACATGCAGGCATATTATAATTTTTAAAATGAAGAAAAAAATGTATGAAGCATTCGTTTGCTGACAATATTGTATGACTTGTTTTAATGTATTTTACGATGTTTTAAAACAGGAATTTTTAATCACGTAGAAGTATTCTTTGTATACGAGATGTGATATCATGTATACTTGTTGCTGTTTTCAATCATTAAACTGTGTGTGTATTGTAATATGTTTGCTTTTCTTCTCAATAAAGATTACACAATTTATTTTATTTTTTTACTAAATGTGTAATATATTATTCAATGTACAAAATTATTTATTACTAGTAAAGAAATTGTAATGATGCATTGGAATCGGGTAAGTATAAAACAACAGGCTCCCAGAAGCATGAATCGCAAACCTGATCCTTAAGCCATAAGAATATCTTCTATAAGGGTCAGGGAACGGCTTTGGCACTAAATAGAATTTTGTTTGACTGAATGTTCTGAAGATTTATTCAAGAAATTTGCAACAACTTTTATTCTATAAAAAACTGTTTTAACCATTTAACGACCACAACCCCAGCAAGGGGTCACCCAATGAAGAACTTTATGGAGCTTAATTAGCTGAAGGTTAAAGCAGGAAACAGCTTTCTCTATCTGCAACAATTTCATGTAAAACCTTAGTGGCAAAAACAGGAAAAAAACTGGGTTAGTATTCCTATCAGTGGTCAATTGACAACATTAACCTATTAAATTGAAGGTTTTAGCAAACACTGTTAAAAAAAGGGCCAAAACCTTTATACATGTAAGGGGTTATTTGAAAACTTCGACCCAAATTAGACATCTGTAGAGTACATGATCCTGAAAGGTCTAACATTCACCAGATTTGCCCTATCTGTTTTATTTGCAGGGTTATAAGCCACTTATATTTATAATACCATACGTTTTGCTTTCAGTAACAGCCAAATTATTTTTGTTTTATCAAAATAAGGATCGTATGTTGCCAACATGTTATATATCAACCTGCAAAGTTTCAGACAAACTGGTTTGGAATTTTAAAAGCAGAGGATGTTTTAAATTGATTACAGACGACGGATATAAAGTGGTGGTATAAGGTAACATTGCCTTAAAGTGAGAGGATTTAAAAAGAAAAGAAATATGCAGGTCAAACCGAAAAAAACACACACAACATTACCAAGCGCATACGCAACAATTAAATCACAATCAGAAAGTCAAAACGAGAGTGAACACAGATGTTCTGGATAGGTAAGACCCGAGGGGTACTTCCTTTATAATCAGTGGTATGAGTGTGCCGCAATATAGGATATACTTTTTCAGGCATCAAAATGTAGAACAGGGTTACAAATTCAGAACAGCTATTACCAACAGGGTTACAAATGCGTGAAAGTCAATAAATTTCATCTGTTAATTAAAATGGAAATTACATTTTAGATTTAAAATGCTTTTAAAGATGAAGTTCCTGATTGATTTAACCTCAAAAAGTTATCCCCATTGTGAATTTCCTCTGAACGGCTACTGTAAGCCACTAAAATATTTCGCGTTTTAGGACCATCGGGTTATTTCGCAGATATTTATTTTCGCGATTTGTCTTAAAATAGTCAAATTACCATGAAAATAAGTTAATTCGCGACGATTTCTTTTCGCGAATTTCTCCTCCTCGCAAAATCCGCAAATATAAATCGCTCGCGAAAAAAAGTTGGTTAACAGTATATATACAGTAAAATATAGACATCTGAGGATCTTCCCAACAATGTCTGAGCTTCAAATTTGCACCTGCAAATTTTTGGCCGTTCCCTCAGCGGAAGTCGAACCCATATTGGAACATCTATGGCAACACCGCCTGCACTATGTACAGCGCCCTAGACCACTCGGCCAGCTAGGCTATAAAAATATTGCTTTCGCTAACCGAGTGATACTTCCTCGTAGGTTTTATCTAGGGTGTGTAACATAGTACATGATGTATGGTGGGAGAAGCTCGGCAAAGTGGCGTAGTTCAGTGGATTCAATGTAATTACGACAAGGACTACAGTCACACAAAGCAATTATTTTATATATACGTCTATGCAATGTGACAACTCTTTTTACTATACCTGTCCATTGGATCTCATCATTTTTTGACGTGATGCAGGGTTGATGATGTATTTTATAGACATCTGAGGATCTTCCCAACAATGTCCGAGCTTCAAATTTGCACCTGCAAATTTTTGGTCGTTCCCTCAGCGGGAGTCGAACCCATACTGGAACATGCAAAATCGCAGTCAAAGGACTAAATTAATAATGGGGAATCAAAGTCAAAGGACTGTTATGATAAATCAAGAGCAGATGTTCTCGGTAAAAAGATTACCCAAGAGGTCAAGGATGACCCACATCAGCTCAATAGAAGAAAAGATGGTGTCCAGCAGTCAAAAGACTGTACATTGTATAAATAAGTCAAGACCAGATGTTCTCGGTAAAAAGATTACCCAAGAGGTCAGGAATGAACCACATCAACTCAAAAGAGGTAAAGAGAGGGATCACCAGTCAAAGAACTGTATAAATAGGTGAAGAGCAGATGTCCATGGTAACAAGATTACCCAAGAGAGACAAAAATGACCCACATCAGCTCAATAAAAATAAAGACAGTGTAACTCATCAGCGCAATACCTCGAATGATTCTGAAGGATCCTTAGGTGACAAAAACCTGATATTAACGGTAATGACTGGTTAGAAAATACCAAATTATTGCTCTATTTTTCAACCTAACGTTCCGTTATATTGATGATGTCCTTTCACTAAACAATTCTCGATTTGGTGACTTTCTCCATCTCATATATCCCCAAGAGCTTGAGATAAAGGACACAACGGATTCTAGGAAGTCTGCTTCATATTTAGATCTACATCTAGAAATTGACTCACAAGGAAGACTTTCAACAAGGCTCTATGACAAACGTGATGACTTCAACTTTCCAATCGTCAACTTTCCCTTCTTGTGTAGCAACATTCCGTCCGCTCCAGCTTATGGAGTTTACGTATCTCAATTGATTCGTTACTCCAGAGCGTGCGGGACTTACATCGATTTCCTTAGCAGAGCGACACGTCTGACGCAAAAATTGCTCACACAGGGTTATGTTGCTCCTCGGTTGCTGTCTTCACTCAAGAAATTTTACGGAAGACATCATGCACTTATAGACAAATATGGGATTTCGATCTCTCAGATGAGTGCAGATGTTGGTTTGTCATAGGGTGTTGTTTTGTCTTCCTTTACCGGATTTGACACGCTGAATGGACTATTGGCAACACGACGGGTGTGCTATAGCAAGCAGGAACTGCTTACTCTTCCGGAACACCTGAGTTCACTCTTGTTTCGACTGGAGTTCGCGTTGTTGATTGATATTCAGTTATTTTGTGTTTCCATGTTTTACATGTTGTCTGTTTTTGTCCCGTTCTTGTTGGTGTTTACTGGTTTTGTCTCTGCCCTTTCGGACTTTTGATATTCGGATACCCCATTGGTACCTCTGCTTCTTTCATTGAATATTAAGCAAGTGGAAAACATACGGATGTATTTAGTACAATCGTCAGATGGCTCCCTTCCCACCTAGGAACCCATAAAAATATTTCTGAAGCTTTAAGACATTTTTTTTGGATAATTATATAACAAAGAGGGTTAAAAAAGTAGTGGTTAACACGTTTTTTATTATCTATCTTAAACGAATTCACCAATGAATCTGTAATTTTCCCATATCTTACTTAAATGCTTATGTATTGCATAGATTTCTGAATGCTCTGTAACAACCCGTTTTGTAATAAACTCCCCGTTTTGCAATAAAAAAATATTCTTAAAAAAATGTTAAAATGTGTCCAGGAGGGGTTAACTATAATATACTAATAGTTTGTAACTCAAAATTTTAACACTCAAAGACAATATCTTAAAAAAAATAATTTTATTACAAAACGGGTTATTCCGAGCCAACCCGTTTTGTAATAAATTTTTGAAATGTAATAACCCGTTTTGTAATAAAAAAATATTTCATTTCCCGTTAACCTATTTATACTTTGTATTTATACAATTATTAATTTTGTGAACAAGTTATCAATCGTAGAGTAAGGAATTTTGATTAAATTTTAATTTACGAAATTACTTAAATAAATATGAATGTTTCATTGAAAAAAAAAGTCTTGTAATAAATTTTATAGCTAGTTAAGCATAAGTGCACTTAAATACTTATTTTTTTTGTTTTCAGTCGTAAACCAAAGCAAATTTCGAAACAAATTATCCCAGTTTATATGAATGCAGCATAAATATGCTTGGTTTCAAAGTGTATGGATAAAACCCCTTTATTACAGTTATGCTGTTTCTAAAAATTAAAGTAGAGGTGTTTTAAAGTATACAAATATAAATAATATATACTTGACTTGTTTAAAAATTATGCAAATTTTAAGAATCCTTTGAGTATCAGCTCTTAACGATCTTTAATATTGAGTCTTAAGAGTGATTATATTCAAAAGTATTTCACGATTAAATAATTTCCATATTCACATAAAGTAATGGGGTTTTTGCATCAAGAATTATTTCTATACCATTTCTCAACATATTATCATGAAGTAAAAATCATGCAAAATTATCTGGTGTTCGCTTGTTTCATCTGGAAATCTGATAAATCTTATTGGTTTATTTCAGAAGAGCTACATTAGAATTTAAATAGCAAAGGATGGGTTGCGATAAGACCCTTCTTCAGCCCACCACGAAAGTCAACAAAAATAAAATTAGATAAATTACATCACAAAATGTCTTATTGGAAAGGTAAATATTTCTTTTTGAAAATAAACGTACATGTATGTGGTTTAAAAGCTCATTACTTTTTTTAGTAAATGGTGCTTGAAATGAACCACTGCAAATGATTTTAACATTGTGCCTATGGGAAGGTGACGCAATTGAGTGATATATATCTTTCCCAGAAGGATAGTCTTGCACGCGGAACCAGCTCTATATTTTAATGAAAAACTTGAAGTACTAAAGCACATTTTTGGGAAAGTTTCAAGCTGGTTCCGCGTGCAAGACAAACTGAAAAATTGTAAAGACTATAATCTTTTACCTTGTAGTCAGTAGTTTAAAAATATGTAATTTCTCTCAGTTTTCTTCATTTTTCTTGATATTAGCAGTCATTTTAAATTCAATAATGTTGTTAACAGTGATGTATATTTACCAAATACCATTTATAGAATTGCAAACACTGTCTTTAAGTATATAAGCACAAAATTTTAATTTATTGAAGCCCTACGTTGAAATTTTCTTATAATCAAAATGAAATTTTCGTTCAAAATTGGTCAATTTTGAACACGATTTTCCAAGTTGTGTTTATGTAAAAGTATTTAAAATTATTATTTTACAACAGTACAATTATTTTGCTACAAAATGATGTTGAAAGTAACAGGCTATGGAATACTTTTTATTTTTTGCCTTTAGATGGGCCAAAATAGGGCATTATTTTTGATAGAAAGCAATAAAATTTGGCTTTAATTATAAAACTGAGTTAGTAAACATATTTTTTATTTTTTTCTTCCCCACACAGGGGCCTCTTTAACTCAAGATATTCAGCAACTGAGATGATTTTAGGATTAAAACATATTAACCAGCTTGTTAAACAGATTAATTACTTTACAAATAATGCCCCCGTCACACTGCATTAAGTTCCTACTACGTTCTTACTAAGTCCTAAAAAGGCATAAAACGTTGAAAGAACTCGATGAACGTATTAAAGACGTAGTAGAAACTTGTATGGTCGTAGTCCGAACTTAAGTGGACGTAGTACGAACTTTCTTGGACGTAGTTCAAACTTCAAGAACGTGAAGGACGTGGAATAATTTTGAACATGTTCAAAACAAACGTAGTGTTTGCCGACTTACTTATTTTTTTGCATAAATGGACAATTTTCTTAATAGTTTTCTCAGCAACCTCTTATTACATCCTTTTCATATTTGGTAATCAGTATGGGTTCCATACCGTTAAATTAATTTCAGGTCTATTGTCTACCTACTTCCTACGAAATCCGGCCATTTCTATCTCTGACCCATTTTGATGCCCCATCCACGAAAGTTATTGGGACATGCAGTCGTCGGATACGTTTGTTTGACCGTCCGTCTGTCCGTCTGTGAGTTCGTCCGTCTCTTATGTTGCGAAATACGGGATTAGGTCTATTTGACGTATTCTTGCTTTGTTTTGTATGTTTATTTTCATTTTTTTTAATGTTTTGTTTTATTTGTCTGGTTTTTTTTATTTTGCTGCTTTTAAATTAGAATCTATTTTAAACCTTATAAAGTGAACTGTTGTCATTCCTTCTAAGATGCCCTGGGCTGGCTATTACAGAAGTTTCTTTGTGTGAGAAGCTTTTTTGTTCTATGAACATTAGGTGTGTTCACAAGCGCAAAAGCAGGGGTATCTGGAAACCCCTGTTTTTGCCATTGTGAATTAAGCCTATTGTTCTAAGAACAAAATAGTTATTCACACAAAGAGAGTTTCTATAAATGGAAGTTCGACTTTAAACAATAGAACTGGGGTGTAATAATGAATTATGAATATTTTAAAAGTTGTAGCTTCTTCTTCTGGAGAAAGTTCGTTATCTTCCCAAAGTATTAAACATGTTAAAATTCGATGGAAAGTTCTTCATTTCAAATTTTCTATCACATTCCTTCGTTTTTACCTTAAAATATAAAACTAAAAATGTCATGTTGCTTTTTCATCGTCATCGATTACAGAAAAAAAGATATGTTAGGAAATTGGAACTCATGACACCAAAGCTACATGTATCTGGATGTCATGTCATGCGGTCATTGTATTGAGATATAACTCGACTTTTGTAAGGTAGATATACTAGTAATCGAATCAAAGACCACAAAGAGTGGAATATATCGTGATCACTGTAACAGAATTGTTGTCTCTTTAAACATTGTTTTAAGATGCACGTGTTCGCAGACAAATAAATTTATTTTTCCGAGACTAGTACAGATGTAACTTTGTCATAGGATTGTTGTATTGTCGACTTTGACATATATACACATTGTACATGTAATTTATCGTTGACAATACGACAATATGACATACATACAGTGTTGTTCGGATTTAGAATCGATATTTTTGATTTTGTTTTACATCAGTCGATAAATGCTTCTTAGCTAGCTGTCAGTAAATGTGAATGTTCTTCAGTAAGTCTATCTAGTGTTTTTGTCGCAGGTTGAACTTTTATCGATTTGATTTTGATAGTTTGTAATTTTCGTAATTTTTGTAATTTTTGTTCACTCTCGTTTTGACTTGAGTTCGCGTTGCTGAATGCGGTTTTTTTGTTATGTGTGTGTGTTTTATGTTGTTATGTGGTTTGTTTTGTTGTGATGATTTTTTGTCTGCCGGTTTTGTCTTTGTCTTTTCGGTTTTATGATACTGATTACCCCTTTGGTACACCTTTGCTTCTTTCGTGCTTTATCCATAAGGGGGAAGGTTGGGCCCCCAAAAAAGTTTAACCCGTCGAATTTTATATGTACCTGTCCTAAACCAGATTTCTTTATCATAGCTTTTGTTTGTCCCTGTCATCTTTTTGTTTATTGTTCTGTGTCCATAAATGCCATTTTCGTTGATAAGTTTAAAATTGGTATTCAAATGAGCAAACATCGAGTGTGTGTGTGCGTTGGTGTTTAATAAAATCACTGAGTTTTTATGGGGAAAAACTTTTTGTCGTTATCTTAATTTGACGTGATCGATAGTTGTTCACCTGTCTTCAAGTGCTCGATGCACGTGTGGCCGGTCATAACATCACAGTAAACTAAGGTCTCTATGCCAAATATACGAAAATTCACAAATGAAATCAATAAACAAGGACAAGAACTACATGAAGTAACAGACAAAAACCGAAAGATAAAAAACAAATACACAACTGAATATCAATTAACAACGCAAATTAACTCAAGTCGTAACAAAAGTGAACTCAGGGAAGGGTAAGAAGTTCATGTGTTGTAGTGTCGGTTATCTACTTAATTTTTGTACACTCAGCCTAGAACAGTAATGCCTTCGTTTTATATTTCACAGATATGAAGTTTTATGATTGGGCAAAATATGGCAACAACCTAGCAGCAACATTACCTAGTGTTAGCAATTTTTGTGTCAGATATGACAGTCTGCCAAAGAAATCGGTGCAAGTCCTGCAAGCTACGGAATAGCGAAGAAATTGTGATACGTAAACTTCATAAGCTGGCCGGCATGGAGAGGACGAAATGTTGCTACACAAGAAGAAAAGTTGACGATTGGAAATTTGAAGTCATCACGTTTATCATCGAGTTTTGTTAAATTCCTCAGAGTCTTTTCGAGATGTAGATCTAAATGTGAAGTTGCCTTTATAGAATCCGTTGTATCCTTTATCTCAAGTTCCCGGGGATATATGTGATTGAGAAAGTAACAAAATCGAGATTTGTTCAGTGAAAGGAAATCATCAGTATAACAGAAAGTGGTGTTAAAAGAGAGAGCTAGTCTACGATTTTTTTCTAGAGGTGATTGTAAAACGTCTGCTTCATATGAATGAAAAACAAATAAGCAAGCAAAGGTGTACAATTAGCGTCTTTTGTTTGTTAAACATTTCCATCAAACTAAACAAATATGTTGTCGATAAGAAAGACGAGCATGTCGATGATGGTGATTTAAGTTGTTTGTGTGGAATCAAAGTATAAAGTGCAAAGAAATCGAAAGTTTTGATGCCGTTACAATATGCAACTAATTTTGAATAAATATTTTTTATCAGTACTTTCGAATTCTTTAGGATCTACATTTGATAAACACCATTTCTAGAATAATAACATTTCAAGAAGCCATATATTTTTTGCCGTCGGTATCTAAGTCAACAGAACTGAAATAGGTTTAATGGTACATTTGAAATGCTGTTTGTGTGGATTTTTTATGTTATTTAAGAATTCAAAAGAAATTCATTTTAAAGAAATACAAATGAGTGTAATGAACAAACCCAAGGGCTCTGTAACAGCGTTTACATTGTGAAACATGCAACCCATGCTATACCAGTTGGAATGATGCTATACTAATTAAAAAGCCAGTACATTTATTGCGCATCTCGTCTTTTTCGAGATTTGTTTATCTTGTTATGAAGCAGCAATATACAATGAAAAAGTCATAGTAATACTATATTACTAAAAATATAGAAAATGGAGAAAGTAAAAAATAAGAGGATTGGTCAGTGAAAGGGTTTTTATCAATGGTAAAGTGAAAGTAATCGAAATACATAAGGTTAGTATGGCATTTTTGTTAATTGTGTATGAAATCGGCTTCAAAGATGTGCAGAAACTTATATGCTGGTTAATGATATACAAATAAGTTACCGCGATCAATACTAAAATAAAATCATACTTACTGTTGACAATGAACCTTCAACATGCCAACAAGCGACTGGATTGCTAGATCCATCCCTTTAAAACACATGATTACTTTATTTTTTTAAACAAAGGTGATAACAAAACCACCGAACTTGAATGATCAATCTCATCGTCCAGAGAAAAAGACAAAAAAACGAATCAACATAAGTTTGACCCACTCGTTAACGTTTCACTGTAATTAGACTCATTTACGAAAAATATAAGAGCAATGCAAGTGTTATCGATTTTTGAAATAACATTATATTGTTCTTTGATTTTGCACATCAAATGCAACACAAGTTTTTACCCACTCTTTTTAATGTCTTGTTATCTCATTAAATACAAATTATGAGTTGTAATTATTGTTCATTCTAATGACAGTTTTAGATATGAAACGATATATTTTTCAGACGTTCAAGTTATGGATAATTCCCATTATAATAATTTTAATTGTTTGCAAGTATTTTGTTGGACACCTAAATATTAATAGGCAAACCAATATCAAGACTAAACCACTGATGGTAATAGGAATATTGAGTAAAGAGTCAAATACAGAACTGCGGAGTGTTGTCAGAAATACATGGTTACACACGTTAAAAGCGACAAGAGATAAGCTGCCATTTGAAATCATATATAAATTTTTGCTCGATTTACCAACAGATACTCTTATAAAAGAGAACTATCAGAATGGAGATATCTTATTTTTAAACGTTACTCATCATGGCTGGGCTGTCAAATTTGGAGAAAAAATGTATACGTGGATAAAATACATACATGTGAACTACCTAACAGCTTTGCTAGGGATCAAGATGGGCGATGATGCTTTCCCTTGTGTACCACAGATATTTAACCGTTTGGACGAATTAAAATCTAGAAAATTATACTATGGATGGCAACACGGAAAACTAAAAAAGCTTCACAAAACTGTGTGGATTGATGAAATGTTTATTGTCTTTGGAATTGATATAATAAACTATGTCGCTAACACAACGTATTTTACTGGTAGTAATTGTCCCAAAGATTCATTACAAGACACGGCTTACGGTGACACATCACTAAGGAACTTGGTACAAGATCATCTGTCTGTTCGTTTCCATAGTGACAACGATCGGATAAAACACGCAGTGATGGAAGATGTGGTACATATTCAAAAATACGTGGAACCAGAATTCTGCAAGAAAAATGTAATCTTTCATAAGGCTTCCGTTTTAAATATTTTCAAACTTCATACATACAACATCAATTTGTTATCATCAAAGAACTAAAGACTTAATTGACTTGTAAGATTGAGGCCTCATATTAAGCAGTAAAATAATGTTTACAGAAACGTAGAATTCAAATTAAAACCGCTATATGTGGTTGTAATATTCCGCCCTTAGTTACCATTATTTTAAATGAATGATGTCTTTATTCTACAACTTACGTTATGGCACATGTTTGTGATCTTCATACCTTGGGTTTTAAACAATTAAATAAAATTTTGGTATTCGGTTGTCAACTTGTAATAGAAATGTAAGTTTCTACTCTGTTATAATTTAAACCAAGAGTTACCGCAAGCCCGGTGGTTATTTGTCTCACACACATTCATCTAATGTCATATTTTGAAATATATAAGTGTTCTAATTTTAAATCTTTTAAATCTCCAGATTCTTTCAGTTGAAAGCGCATGATCGAAAAAAATTATGTGTGCCGGATTTTGCATCTCTTTTAAACCCTTTGCGTACAATGCGACCTTTCAATCATTATTCGTGTCGAATGCAGCTAAGGGAGGCTACTCCTTGAAATATGCATACCCATCATACATACAGTAACTGTTTTATTGATATTCTTCTAATACTACATGTATTAATAATTACAATTCTATATATAAATATCATCTTTGTCTTCCATTACCAAATTTGACACGCTAAATTGACTGTTAACACCACGACGTGTTAGTGGAAACAGAAACTGCTTACCCTTCCGGAGCACCTGCGTTCAGTCTTGTTAAGACTTGAATGAGTTCGTGTAGTTCATTGCAAAATGTGTTGTATAATGAATCAAACAATTGCAACGGAAAAGTCTGTACTTTTTTATAATCAAAATCAGACATAATTATATGAATATCTGCAGTTTTCTTGATGTCTCTGACGTGTTCCCCATCCCATGATAAATAAATAAAGTACAGAAGTTGAGACTAAAACGACAACGATCCTAAATATCAATGCAGATACTTTTCACATGATACCCCAAGTAAATTTGTATAGGACCATGCTATTGTTTTTTTTACGTGAACTGTATCGCTTTTTGTTTTTTTCTTAATATTTATTCAATTTATGCTTGTCTTCATGCAAAAAAAACCACAGCAGTAAAAAGGAGACAAATGTTTGCAAAAGTTTTCTTTGTAATAGACACTGTGCATGCGACTTGTTATACAACCAATACAGATCTCTTTGGTTGGTAACAAGTAAAAAAAGTATACAAAAAGCCTTCTCATACGAGAAAGACAAAATCGCAAAATACAGAAGAAAAGAATAACAAGAAATACACATTACAAAACACACACGAGTGTAGCAACATAGATTTACCTTCGGAACAAGAATTAGCCCATATGCTCCGCAACAACAAAGGTTATCAGATCAGAAGGAAGCAAAGAGGCACCAATTGCGCTGCCAATTTCCAATTAAGGGTGTAAATTATTACTTTTAGAACCTAGTCATGCTTTCTTATTTAAAGCAATTTTGCATCTGTACATGTATGTAATTTGGTTCACCAGTGGTTTTTTCCAGATTCTCTGGTTTATTCGTTCACTTACGCTGACCGTCTTCTGTTAGGTGCGAGTGATTTCATCTACGTATGATTATTGTTTAAAAAAGTTGGTGCTGCTTAATTTTTTGCGAAGTGTATAGATTCCTTAATAGTCAGATAGATTTTCAGAAAACAAAAAAAATGTAATCTAAAATCGATGCCAATAAGAATAACAAGCTATATATCCAAAGTTAAAATGAAAGAAATATGATAGAAAATTTGAAATTAAAAAACTGTTTCAACCATTAAGGTGACGAGAAAATAACAATTTTATGACGAGTTTTGTTTTTCATACTCTGATGAATATGTGTAAACAGTTTTATGATTATACCATTATAAACCATATTTGTTTGTTGGTGTTTACTGGTTTTGTCTCTGCCCTTTCGGACTTTTGACATTAGGATGCCCCTTTGGTACACCTGATTCTTTCCTTCATGGTACAGTAACTAAAGGGTTAATCTGATGGAAAAGACGGACACAAGGACTGCAAAAAATATTGACCACATAAAAAAAATACTTGTGATATGACGTTTTTTATTGCCGATAATTTATACAAAAAGATGTATGACGTTCTAAAATTTCAAGTAATTCAATAAAAATGCTGAAATAAGTCATTGAATTTACAAACATTTTCTGACATCATGATTCAGAAAAATCAGCTGAAATTGTGTAATGGACTAAAAATGTTTTATCAGAAATGTTTGCAAGTCATGAAAATCCAACTTTTTGAAAATGATATAAAACTAAGATAAAATAGCGTTTATAGAACCTATCAATTTCGCATTTTTTTTTACATTGAAAAAAAAGTACATATATTAAAAATATACTATCTAAAACTTACCTTTACCAACATAAAAACTCAATGTTTTGCAGTTTTCTATAAAAAATGTTATTTTAATTATTCGCTTTGATTAAGTATTGTCCAGCACAAACATTTACTTTTGGTAAACTGGGTACTGTTAAACTGAAAAACAAAAGGTAACCAAACGAGGCGAAGAGAAAACGAAATCGGTAAATTAAGAAAACGACTGATGTCGGCTTAAATCGATTCAATTTTCCTTTTTACCAGTTTCGCTTGATTTCGTTTCCTTTCTAAATACATATTTCGGTTGCTAATTTTACTGTTAACGTTTCCTTCTTTACCGATATCGTTTTTGTGCAGCTCCGTTTCGTTTGGTTACTTTTTGTTTCTCAGTTTACCAGTACCCGCAAGTGTTAACATTCTATAATTAGTTTGTCCTCTTTTTTGACACTGTCTTTTTTTCAGTTTTCCGTCGAAAAGAATACTTTTTGGCAGTTTTTTGAAAATTTAACAGTTTCTTCAAAGGTTTTACAATTTATTCTTCAAATAGTGTGAATTTAAGTATTTTTTAAAAATTGCCAAAATGATAGGTTCTATGTCTTTAACTTTCAATATCAATTATAGACTTATAACAATTTATCAATGTATATAATGTATGCAAACATAACAAATTATCACTATACAAGGAAATAATACTTGTTTGAAGCTCAAGTTGCATCCATTGTGGTCAACAAAGGGACTTAATCAGTTTTTACCATAAAAAGTATGAAAAACGCTAACAAGAGGCTCCCAAGAGCCTGAATCGCTCACCTGAACTACACAGGTACATATATTTGTAGATATTATTGTGCTTAACCATATGCGATTTAAATTTCTGAAATATCTTGATTAGTTTTCAAGATATTGGGCTTAATACGTGTAAATTTGGCAAAAATTCGGAAAAAGAACAATAACTCCAACATCAGCAGTCAGATCTTTTCGGAAATTTCAGGACAGGTAGGTCTTAATATGCTGATCACTTTTGATTCCTGCACAATTTTGATATCTGAAACCATTTTTTGAGTTATTAGCAAAAAAAAATGCGATTTACCCCCTATGTTCTATTTTTAGCCATGCTATTTTACAAATCAAAAATCTGAACGATAGAGTTGTAACATATAAGCTATTAAACAAGTGTGCCATGTTCAGATGCAGTTGGTTTACTGTGTCAAACAAGTTAATCTTTAAAATTCAGGGGAAAAGTAATGAAAAATGGCAAATTTTGTTGTTTTAAGGATAATAACTCCTAAAAGAAATGGACCTTCAGCTTTGATCTAATACATGAAATGTAGATCTTTATGTGCTTAATCATATGCAACTTCGATTTTTGAAAAATCTTGTAAAGTTCTCAAGATATAGGGCTAAATAAATGAAAATTTTGAAAAAAATCAAGAAAAAGGACAATAACTCCTATGTCGATTGTTGGATCTTCTTGAAAATTTCAGAGCAGGTAGATCTTGAGATACTGATCACTTTTGTCTCCCATCAGAATTTTGATATCTCTAACTATTTTTGAGTAATTAGCAAAAAATTGCAATTTACCCCTATGTTCTATTTTAGCCATGGCGGCCATATTTTTTGACGTATCAAAAATTCGAACAAAAGAATTGTAGCATTTATGCTATTTTACAACTGTGCCAAGTTTGGTTGAAGTTGGATGCATGGTGTCAGACAAGTTAATCTTTGAAATTCAGGTGAAAAGTAATGACAAATGGTAAAATTTGATGCTTTAAGGGCCATAACTCCTAAAAGAAATGGTTCTACAGCTTTGACCTTATTACAGGAAATGTAGAACTTGATGTGCAATCATATGCAATTTGAATCTTTAAAATATCTTGTATAGTTTTAAAGATATAGGGCTAAATAAGTGCAAAATTTTGAAAAAATCCAGAAAAAAGACTATAACTCCTACATCGAATGTTATATCTTCTTGAAAATTTCAGGGCAGGTAGATCTTAAGGTGCTGATCACTTTTACCTTGGTAGAATTTTGGCAGGACCTAAACATTGAAGAATATCTAAAGTCCCCTCTGACATGTGATTGCTATGCTTCTCCCTTTGTCTATGGTCCATCTGGTCATGTCATCACGGGTGATCTTAAGATAATTGAAAATGATTTATTACGTAATGTGGTTTCCCATGGACCTAAATTCAGGGAACCACAACGTATAAATTGGAATCATAACTTTAAGATCATCATGGACGCTGTGAAGGACTATGCTAGAGCCTGGATAAAGAGGGAAAAGGACCAAGAACCAGAACTTGAATCACTGTCGGACTGGGTAAGGACTATCCGATCTCTTGTACGAAGCCGAATCGACAAACTTCGCAATTGTGTGAACCCCCGGCCTTCTTCTGTATTTAGAGATCGTGAAGCTCTCAATTGTCTCTCTTCCTTACATGACAGGTATGTTGTCACGCCAGCAGACAAGGCTTCCAATAATATAGTTTTTGTATGTAAAGCACATTATTACAATTGTCTAATAAAAGAACTAGGCATTGATGGTAATACTTCCGCTAGTGCTATATACACACGGACTACATTTAACAAAGATGAAATCATTGCCAACCATAGCTCTTTTATGTCCTCTTTCAATATTCCAATGAAAGGGGAACATAAAGAGTTACCATATTTGTACTGGATACCTAAACTTCACAAAAATCCGTACAAAGAAAGGTATATAGCTGGATCTTCATCATGTTCAACTACAGAGCTGTCCGTTCATTTAACTAAAATCATGTCTGCTGTCAAAGAAGGTCAACAAGCATACTGCGACACTATTTATAATCGTAGTGGAATTAACCATATGTGGATTTTGAAAAACTCAAAAGATTTGTTAGATCATTTTAAATTTAGATCATTTTCTAAGGTTCACTCTTTGAAAACGTTCGATTTTTCAACTTTATACACTACCTTGCCACACGAAAAACTAAAATGTCGCCTGAAAAAACTTCTCGAAAAAGCCTTTTCAAACTCAAGGAATTTTGTTGTTTTGGGTTATAATTCTACATTCTTTTCCAAAACATCTTTCAAAGATAAAATTTGTTACACACTGGAACAAGTTTGCAGTATGCTTGATTTCCTCATTGACAACATATTTGTCACCTTCGGAGGAGAGATTTTTCAACAACAAATCGGCATTCCAATGGGCACAAACTGTGCTCCTCTTCTCGCCGATTTGTTTTTATACTCTTACGAGACTGAATTTCTTCAGGGACTCGTAAAGAACAAGAAGATGAAAGAGGCAAGGTCATTTAATCTTACATTCAGATATATTGACGATGTCCTTTCTGTCAATAACACTTCATTTGGTAGTTGGATTCCTTCAATATATCCTCCAGAATTGGAGATTAAAGAGACCACCGAATCTAATTGCTTCACGTCTTTCTTGGATTTGCACCTCGAATTTGACCCAGGTGGTCATCTCAGTACAAAAATTTACGATAAACGAGACGATTTTAATTTTCAAATTATTAATTTTCCTAATCTACAGAGCAATATACCTACTTCTCCTGCTTACAGTGTTTATATTTCTCAACTTATTCGATATGCCAGAGCTTGCACACATTTCACAGATTTTTTGATCAGACACCGGTTTCTTCGTGACCGACTTTTGAAGCAGGGCTATAAGAAAATACGTCTCATACGATCACTAAAAAAATTCTTTCTTCGTTATCAGCCACTAGTAGAAAAGTTCAAAATTGAGTTAAAAGATATGATAGTTAATTGTTTTAATTAGTGTTTGACTGGTGTGCTGTACTGAGATGATCACCTCAATATCCCTATTGTGTCTCACAACTATGTGTTATATGGTCATTACCGGATCCTAAGATCGCAATGGAAGAGGGAGGTTTGGCGCCATAAAACTTGGTTTAACCCACCATTTCGTTTGAAATGCCTGTACCAAGTCAGGACCATTGCGATCCACCAGTTCTCCGGTATGACTGATTTGTTTTTGTCATTTTCTCTGGACTGTGAGATTGATCATTCAAGTTCGGTAGTTTTGTTATTAGCTTTATTTGATATCTGTTACCATTTTTGAGTTATTTGCAAAACACTTTTATTTGACCCCTATGTTCTATTTTTAGCCACGGCAATGTTTTTTTACGAATCAAAAATCCGAACGATTGTTATGTACACATTATGCCACTTAACAACTGTACCAAGTTTGGTTGCAATTAGACGTATGGTGTCGGACAAGTTAAGGTTTTAAAAATTGTTTACAGACGACGACGACGGACGCCAAGTGATGGCATAAGCTCACATGGCCTTTGGCCAGGTGAGTTAAAAAGGTAAAACATTTTGCACACGTGTAAGAATTTTTTTTGTCTAAAACATATTCAATGTTTTTTTCTGACCCTAAAACACATGTTTAAACCTTTAAAATGTCACGAAAGCATTTAAATTGTTTGAATTTCTACAAGAACATATCCATAAAAAGGAGGTTGGATACTTGGCATGCAAATATGCAATTCCTAGGTTCTTGTGTGCGGCAAAACTTTACCATTGGTGTAATTTACCACATCCATATTGATAAAATATCAAACTTAAGTTCTACTTCCGGCAATAGAAGCAAACCTTCAAAAGGTCACAATAACGCTTTTAAACGAAAATATCGAAAACTGAAAAATACCCATTAAACATTTCCCACTATGAGATTTCCGGAACGGTTTTATGAGTATTATTTGTTATCAGTACCAAAATGTCACCTTGAAAAGCAATAAAAAAATGAAAAAATCTTAAGTCAGCATTTTGTACCATGCAAAAGCCATGCAAAATAAGCTTTCATTTCTTTACAATGTTTGGGTCTCAAACCGGAAAAAAAACACTTCAAAAATGCTGGCTGTGATATGTTTACCAACTTATTGTTACAATAGAGCAAAAACACATGGAAACTTTAAATTTACGCAAACCAAAAGTTGTTACTGAATCAACAATTTTTGGGTTGCTTGATTTGTTTGCCAATATTGAATATTCTACAAAAGCAAAAAAATGTAGAATGATTGATTAGAATCAGAAAATGTTGTAAATGAATGCCATGTTTCAGGATATTGTTTATAGAAATATAGACCCTGTACTAACGTGAGTACAGGTGTTGCTTAACTTATGACGAGGTGTATATAAATAACCATAACTTTTCGCTCATACTTTTCACTTGCGAGATTTTCTGAAAATCTCTCTTACTATTATGGAATCTATAGATAACCATAACTTGGTTTTTCGCTCAAACTTTTCACGTCTGAGATTAAGTTTATATTGGCAGGTAAGTGTATATCAAAGATAGTATCATTTGAAGTTAGATGTAAAATGCATTTTGCACAAAGAATTGATTCATTGTGTAAATTTGAAGGCTGATTGAAATTACAGGCTTTATGTTTTTATAAGTATTGTGATGTGAATGTGATGAATCTTTTTGAACAACAGGAAAGGCGCAAACGCAGTCATGGACATCGGAAGTACAATTCACCGAAGGTACATGACGTGTCTATCAATGGACTGCTTTCGTCTATCCAACAACCTCTCGGGATTCGTCACATTCGCACTAAATTGTATTCTATTCCTCTTATCAAACTTCACACACTATACAAAGAATGTCTCGAAAATCCAGTGACTGATTTTAAATCCAACCTGTACCGTCTTACAGCTATTGTTCTTGACATTGGATACAACCGATTATTCAAACCAGTCGGTGTTCCACACGAAAACAACAAGGACAATCGCTCTTTTTTCATTTCTCTTCCATTTTTAAACAAAGGTTTGGATGCCATAAATTTAGGAAACATTTTACACCATAAATCTGTTACAGAACATATCCCTTCTTATTTCAAAGACACAAGTGTTCCCGTCATTTCTTATTCTTATACTTCCACCATTGCACCTAAGTTATTTAACTACAAACAAGTTTTGCGGGATTACCAAATCAACGACCTCAAAGCAAAACCACCAGACTGTTCTTGTGACAAATCCCCATTCAAATATAGTCCCTCTGGCCACGTCATTACCGGGGACCTCAACATAGTGGAAAAATGACCAACTCCGCGATGTTTTGGCCAAAGGACCAAAATATCGTGAGCCTAGAGCAATCAACTGGAACCATAATTTCAAAACAATTATGGATTCAGTTGAAGACTATGCCAGAAAATGGGCAAAAAAAGAACATGAAAAGGAAAGCGACGTTCTTTCTGAGTGGGTAAAGTCTGTGAGGTCGTTAGTTTAGTTAGACAAAATTGACAAAATAAGACAGAACTTGTTCTCAGCTAATCAAACATCCTCAGCTAGCACCAACGCTTACCGAGCTGATTTGAAGTTCGAGGGATCTCCACTAAGTGCATTTGAACCAGCTTCTCAAGATGAAATTCGTAAAATTATACTGAAAACACCAGCTAAATCGTGTGAGCTAGATCCAGTCCCAACAGCTATTCTTAAATCCTGCGTTGATAGTGTTGTTCCAATCATCACCAAAGTCGTGAACATGTCACTAGCCGAGTCCTCTGTACCACAATCATTCAAACAGGCAGTTGTCCGACCGTTATTGAAAAAGGCTGGATTGGATAAAGAACTTTTTAAGAATTATCGACCCGTGTCCAATCTTCCTTACGTATCGAAGATTCTTGAAAAAGTAGTCGAGCGACGCTTAGAAAGTCATTTGCAGTCCAACCTTCTTTATGATGACGTGCAGTCAGCCTATCGTGTTTTCCATTCTACCGAGACCGCTCTACTCCGTGTGCACCACGACATAACTGTTGCTCTCGACAATAACAGTTGTGCTGTTCTGCTTATGCTGGACCTATCTGCAGCCTTTGATGTCATCGACCATTCAATACTTCTTGAGCGGATGCAATATTCGTTTGGTATACAGGGGTCGGCGCGGAACTGGTTTATGTCATATCTCGGCAACAGATCACAACGAATCGCCGTGGGTTCAACTCATTCTGACGAGATACAACTTCAATATGGTGTTCCGCAAGGTTCCGTCCTCGGACCTAAACTCTATTGTATTTTCTCGAAACCAATAGGCGAAATATGTAAGCGCCATAACATGTATCACCACTGTTATGCCGACGATACGCAAGTCTATCTTGTTGTGAAACCACTGGACAATTGGGAAAATATATCGGAGCGTCTTGAAACCTGTCTGGCCGATATCAGCTCCTGGATGTGCTCCAACATGTTGAAACTCAACGAGGATAAGACCGAACTTATAGTATTTGTTTCGAAGACCCGTAAAGATGTGAAGGAATTCAGTTTGAAGTTCGGAAATAATGTTATCAGCGAGTCCGTCTGTGTGAAAAATCTTGGCGTTTATCTAGACAAGTCATTAACAATGAGTGCCCAAATATCATCTGTATCGAAGTCATGTTTTCTACAGGTCCGTAACATCGGACGGATCCGTCCATACATCACCGAAGACGCAACTAAGACATTGATCTGTTCGCTTGTCACCTCTCGTTTAGACTACGGGAATGCATTGCTATACGGAGTACCAGCTTGCGAAATTCATAGACTGCAACGAGTTCAGAATACAGCTGCCAGATTGATTACAAGGCAAAGAAAATATGAACATATTAGTCCTACTTTAAAATCACTCCATTGGTTACCAGTACAATTTCGATGTCAGTACAAACTGTTATTATATGTTTTCAAAGCAATGAACGACAAAGCGCCAACTTATTTACAGGAACTCGTAACCATATACAAACCACGAAGAACTTTGCGATCTGAAAGTAGCATGTTGTTAGAAAACCCCGTTGTTAGAACTAAATCATACGGAGAGAGGCGTTTTGACAAGTCAGCCTCTGTTTTGTGGAACAACTTACCATTAAATATTCGGAGTATCCAAAGTATTGATTGCTTTAAAAAACATTTGAAAACTCACTTATTTAGACAGGCGTACTCATTGTGATAAGTAACTGTTTCTGTGATAGATGCCTGTGATAATGTGGAAGATCTGGGTGATAACATTCTGTGATGAGGCTTTTAATATACTTTTACACTTCTTAATATTTTTATTGTATAATATGTATATAATATTTTTACTATTCAAATGCATAAATTTATATCCATTTAGAGCTTCTTTTTTTTTTACATATTAATCTTCAGCTTTTAATGTATTATGATTAATTCTTTTTTATTCCTTATCATTTTTGTGAAATTTTCACAGATAATTTTATTTCCATATTTTTTTTTTCATTTTTTTTTTTTTTCATTATTATTTTTTTCTTCTTCATATTTTGGTATAATGACTCCTTTTTTAGATTCAAATGTTGCTTTCATTGACTTTCATAATTTTTAGTTTTGAGAATATATATTATTTATTTATTTTTGAAATTTTTATGGCTATTATATTTGTCTGTACATGACTTCTACTTTTTTTATCTGCAGGTTCATTTCGTTTAACTATAGTATTTTTTTTTTATCTTACTATTTTTTATATTTATATCTTGAATTGTTGTACTTTTACTGCTGTGTCTCATTTTTTATGCTTTGTAAAGCGCTTAGAGTATTGTATAGTAGATAAGCGCTATATAAATAATGTAATAATAATAATAATAATAGTTTTGAAAAGGATTAACTCTTTGAAAGGCTCGATGAGCACCAAGGCAACATCTATTTTCAACAACCCTGATGTTGCGAAGACATTGTCCACCTTACATGACAAATATGTTGTCATACCTGCTGATAAAGCGCCTAACAACATCATTTTCGTATGCAAAAGACACTACATTGATTGTTTAACAGCTGAATTAGGGGTTGGTTGTACTAGCAAAAGCACCACATATACAGCAACAACACTGTCAAAATAATCAACTGGAGGAAATAATCAACAATCATAATTCTGTCATTTCTTCCTTTGGTATTTCTATTGACAAAAAGAACGATGACGTTCCATCCTTGTATTGGATTCCAAAGTTACATAAAACTCCATACAAGCAACGATTTATTGCTGGGTCATCCAAATGTACAACTAAGCCTCTTTCAGTTTTGTTAACATCAATATTGACGGCAATAAAATCAAGCATTCAAAAGTATTTCGATTGTTGTTACTCTAGAAATGGCGTCAATCAAATGTGGATTCTCAAAAATTCTAAAGAACTGATGGAAAATCTCCATTCTAAGTCATTTTCATCATGTAATAGCATTAAAACGTTTGATTTCTCTACATTATATACTTCAATTCCACATTCACAACTAAAATCTCGTTTGGCACAGCTGATTAAACGTAGCTTTATCAAAAAGAACGGAAAACGCAGGTACAAGTATTTGGTAGTCGGTTATAAAAAGACTTACTTTGTCATCCAAGAGTCTAGCAAGAAAAACAAATTTACAGAAGATCAAATAATAGAAATGCTCAACTTTCTAATCGACAACATATTTGTACAGTTTGGTGGACGTGTTTATCAGCAACCAATAGGTATCCCAATGGGCACAAATTGTGCACCATTGCTTGCCGATTTGTTTCTTCATTCATATGAAGCGGACTTCTTACAATCACTTCTCGACAAAAAAGACCGCAAACTTGCTTTATCCTTCAATCTCACATTTAGTTATATTGATGATGTCCTTTCACTAAACAATCCTCGATTTGGTGACTATTTACATCTCATATATCCGAAGGAACTTGAGATAAAGGACACTACAGATTCTAGGAGGTCCGCTTCATATCTGGATCTATTTCTCGAAATTGACACACAAGGAAGGCTTTGTACAAAGCTCTATGACAAACGTGATGACTTCAACTTTCCAATAGTTAACTTTCCCTTTCTGTGTAGCAACATTCCGTCCGCTCCAGCATATGGAGTTTACGTATCACAATTGATTCGCTATTCCAGAGCATGTGGGGAGTACAACGACTTCCTTGATAGAGCCACACGGCTGACAAGCAAATTGTTAACGCAGGGGTACGTTGCTCCCAGGTTGTTGTCATCACTCAAGAAATTTTTCGGACGACATCATGTGCTTGTATACAAATACGGGATTTCTATCTCTCAGATAAGCACAGATGTTGGTTTGACATAGAGTTTTGTAATGTCATCCTTTCCGGATTTGACCAACACTTAATCGATCTTTGGCAACGTGACGGGTGTGCTATAGCAAGCAGGAACTGCTTACTATTCCGGAGCACCTGAGTTCACTCTCGTTTCGACTTGAGTTCGCGTTGCTGAATGCGGTTTTGTTGTTATGTGTGTTTGTGTTTTATGTTGTTATGTGGTTTGCTTTGTTGTGATGATTTTTGTCTGCCGGTTTTGTCTTTGTCTTTTCGGTTTTATGATACTGATTACCCCTTTGGTACACCTTTGCTTCATTGATATGCTTAAAGGTGTTCGTCTATATACTTTTACCAAATACAATCATTAATATATCATAATTTGTCGATTTCGCTAACTCTTTATAATGTGCTCATGGACAAGTGTGGGATTCCAATCTTTCGGATGAGTGCAGATGTTGATTTGTCATAGGGGTTTACTTTGTCCTTCTTAACAGGATATGACACATTGTTGGCAGCCTGACGATTGTGATATAGCAAGCAGGACCTGCTTACTCTTCTAGAGCACCTTAGTCCGCTCTAGTCATGTATCACGCTTGTTGAATGAGCTTACTAAAACACAGTCCAACGAGTGTTAGAATCTAGCGTCAGATTCTTCATCAATGCCGTCTAACTAATTCTGTGTAGACTAACGATAATCGAATGCCACATTTATAAATACTCCTGTTCTATCGGTCTTTCAATAAAAAAAATTCACGTAAATGCTTAACATTGAAATGGTGAGACACCGGCATTTGTTCAACTTTTTTATTACCATGGATTCATTTATTTCGTGTATAATTTTTTTCTTTGGTTTATGCAAAAGGATAAGTTTTTTTTTTTTTAAATTCGTGATTCTAAAGTATGGAACATACAGATCAATGTTAAATTTTATAGGGTATCCAATTTCATGGGTCAATCAATGTCTCCCACGAATAATTATAAAGCCACGCTTAGTTGTAAAGGTATAGAATTAAAACATTTTGTAAATGTCTATGTTTTCTGAAAATTTAATCCATTTTCGATTTCTCCCCGTGCATATATAGTTTATTTTAATCAATTACCATATGTTAAAAAGTGTGTTTTCAGAAAATTAATGAACTTTCATTTTTGCATTTCTATTTGTTTTATCTGATTTCAATCGGTTGACTGATCACGTATGATTTTAGATCATTTTATATATTAGTTCAAGATATTGATTTCTTATTAAACACCTATTTTTACAATTGTTCCATACATATTTTTGACATGTTTGACAGTTTTTATTATTAAGGATATATAATCGTTTGTCTATATGCATGATCTATAAATCGAAAAAATATTTAAAGCAGTTTGTCATATTCAATAGGCCTCCTGGAACTGTAGAAACGATTGTTTTAATCTGGTTAACCCGTGGTAGAAGTCTCACAGGTAATATTTTACTGAAAATTTAGTTTAAACATATTCATTTATCCTGGATTTGAAAACAAGCTTGATGCTTATGTAAATCCCTATCCAGCTTGCAGTTTCCGAGTGTGGCCTTTGTAGTGGCCCCCATTGAGCCTACTCTTATCGAAATCTACAAAGGGGTCTTTAACGTGCATGGGGTATTGCTCTCCGCATACACGGGTCAACCTTTTTTCGTCCCTTCCGAAGGACTAGCACCGTTCCTTGAGACCATCCTCACAAATGGTGTCGAGAGAGAGTCGAAAAATTGGTTCATGAAATGTTCACCACGGACGAGGATAGAACCACGAACCTTGGTGTTAGTAGCCCGACGCGTTAACCACTACACCACCAGCTATCATACAGAAAATTTGTTTTAATATGACGATCACAATAAAATAAATTGTATGTTTTGTCAGAAATAGTCATGTCTTGTTATGTTTAGTGTTCTTGTTCTTCCTAAGAATGATAATGTTTGCAAGTAGATACAAAATACAAATGTATCAGTGGATGTTTTAGAAGAACAAAAGAATATCATATATTTGCTATGAATAGTTTGCATACACAGCATTATTTATTGTTTTTATGTATTTTTTTTTAAGTTCAACGCGTCTAGTATACATCAAGAAAGGTCTGTAGCTACATGTGATTTTATCAAAACTTATTTCATTCTCATACGCAACACAAAACGACTTAATTGCTGACCTTTTTTTGTATTGTTATGAATCCCAATTTATGGCAAAACTTCAAAAAGACCCAAACAGACAACATCTCATTGAAACTTTTAATTATACATACAGATATTTAGACGACATTCTTTCACTAAACAATCCGACATTTTCTAATTTTATTACGGAAATTTATCCCAAGGAATTAACTTTGAATAAATCTAACCTTACTGGTGATAGATGCCCATTTTTAGATCTAGATTTAAGTATAATCAATGGAAAATTACACACTAAAATATATGATAAACGGGATGACTTTTCATTTCCTATTGTGAATTTTCCTTTTCTAGAGGGAGATGTACCACTTGCTCCGTCTTACGGAGTATATATTTCACAGTTGGTAAGATATGCTCGGATCTGCAGTGGTGTGTCTGATTTTAATGATAAAAACCGGTGTATTACAAAAAAATTACTAAAACAAGGATATCGTTACCACAAATTAGTGAAGTCGTTTACTAAGTTTTATCATAAATATCTATACCTAATTGGAAAATTTAACTGTACACGACGACTTTTGATTGTTAAGGGAATATCCCATCCAGATTTCTACGGACATGTTGTTTATAGAGCAAATAAATTCAAAAACAATGCCTTGGGAATGCAAAATTGGCTTAAAACTTTATTAAATAAAGGTTATGAAATGGATATTTTAGTAAAATCTTTGAATTTAGTCTTCTTTGGTAAAAATATTGATAATTTGATACTTACTTTAAAATGTTAATTGCCTTTTTATACTTATGTCATTTTTGAGCATTACAGCGGTCAAGTGTGTCGGTTTTGTGTGATGATGCATCATCAAATCAAGTGTTTGGCGTGTTGTGTCGGATTTAAAATCGACATACTTGATTTTTTTTACATCAGTCGATGGATGCTTCTTAGCTAGCTGTCAGTAACTTCGAGTGTTCTCAAGAGAGTATCCTTACGTCCGGTTAATTGCCTGTTGTCCTTTTGTCTCAGATACTCTCTTGTTGAATTGAACTTCTATCGATTTGATTTTAACTGTGTGTTAGTTTGTGCTTTGTTATTGATTATCATTAGGGGGAAGGTTGGCGCCAAAAAACTAGTTTAACCCCGCCACATTTTAATGTGCCTGTCCTAAGCCAGGAATCTTTATCAAAGCTTATGTTTGTATTTAGTCGAATTTTTGTTAATTGTTTTTTGTCAAGAAGAGGGTCTTTCAATGCACTTTGGGATTGGGCTTGAATCATATGTATTTTATTTTCAATCCAGGGGCCAATGGAAAAACAGCGAGCAGCGACCGCTGGTCACATTGAAGGCTGCTGGCTGTTTTCCATTGTGGATATTTAAAATATACGTTTATAATGTAGGTTGTGTCGCGTACACTTATTCCACATCTCATTTTCTTCTATATTAATGCAATCAATGTTTTTTTCAGAATGATGAAATTGCTAACGTTAATTTTTCTACTGGTTCTGGCTCCTAGTAACGTGACAGGTTTGTACTGTGTAAATAGCCATTCTTCCAGAAAACCATGTACAATCTGAAATCCTAAATTTTATATCATACTGATATTTCTATATCAAATAAAGAGAGTGTTCAACTCAAAAACCTCCAGAACAGACTAATTTTGTCAAGAAAGTCCGGAAAAGCAAGATGACCGACCTAGAAAACTTAACTTATAATATAATTACTTCCTTCTTTACAAACTACAATAAAACAACTACAACAAGGTTGTTTTGTTCCATATGCCTTCTTCGGGTTGTTCTTTTTCTGTATTCGATATCATACTATTTAAAAATTGATTCACTGCGATCGTTCAATTTTTTATCCTTCGCACCAACGGAATCAAAACATTGAAACACTTGTATTTCAGGCAATGCAGATTTTTTTTCTTTTTATAGTATTTCTATTTGATTCTTAGTGTTTCTCTTATGATTCTTTCGATTTACGTGCAGGAGGGCCAATTTCCTATGCTTCATGCTGTGCCGTCGCTGGAGTCGTAGCTGTTGGTGGATTGGCAGCTAATCTTCCTGCGGCTGGATCATGGGCAGCGACCTGGATGGCAACCAATGGTGGAAATATTGCGGCGGGTAGTTTGTTTGCGACCTTACAGTCTGCTGGTGCATCTGGATCGGGTTGGGGAATGTTTACATCTACTATATCAAGTGTTTCAGGCATTTGTGATGCTCTCACCGCTCCATTACCCTAAACACTTTTTTATTATGAACTAAAATGGACTTTTAAGAAAACGTACCCAATTAATGACATGCCTTTTGTTTAGTCTTCAATGATCTTTGACCAAAATTTCTGTCGTCAATCAAAACTATTAAACAAAGGTATAGATATATCTTAACTGGCCATTTTATATCATAAGTATAAATCCTAATATATCTTGTTATACACAAACCATGTTAATCTTTTGTCAACTTTGCCTTTTATGTTTCAAAGATATTGTCATATATGTATACCTATGGACAAATGATGTCTGAAATAATATATAGTTTTAACTACAAATAGTATAAACAAAAGAAAATTAAACCATACAAAGTTGTGGATACAAAAACGTTAAGATTTTTAAAAAATTGTCTAATTATCTTTTAAACATTTAAAAAACAAATTTAAAAAAAATCAATAAACATATCGAAGTTTTACTCTTTGGTAATGATTCCTTTTTTTATATAACTTGTAATAGAAATAGAACACCTTTAAATGCAGACACTTTGATATCCATAATTATCCAATGTAGCTCTACCAACATACTACATAACTCATACAATGAAATAAAATAACAATATTGTATAAAGATTTATTCAAATTTTAATTAACAAAATTTGAACAATTATTTAGTATCAGTTTAAGATCTCAAAAGAATAACATTATTCTATAACGATCTTAGTTAAAATTTGATACTTTTCTATTGAAAAAGAGTGAATTGATCTTTTCTATTCAAATGTGAATGCTTGATACAATAGCCATTATAAGGCATATAAAAATAAGCATAAAAATGATTTGCTTTTAAAAGTGTTTGTCCCTTAAATACTTGGATAAAATAAGTAAGAAAAAAACACATTTGCGTGTGGGCCGATTAACTAATTTTATTTGAAATGAAAAGAACCAATCTTTCAATGTTTATATATACAACAAAAGTATATTGAAAATATTGTATGACTTGGTTAAAATCATTTTGAAATATTGTAAAAAGACTTTATTGTTAAACAATAATCATATTTAAGTTTTTTTAATATCATCCTTCTTTTTAGTCAACTTGAAAATTCTAATAATATAAAAATATAATTATTCATTAACAAACTTAAAAATTGTATAAAAAAAACTTTAAATTGACAAAATTAGCTTTCTTTCAAATCATTTGCTATGAATAAAAAAAATAAATCCTTCAAAGGTTTGAATAAATGGAGCTTTTTCTCAGATCAAGTATTTAAAAATCCCAGGTTTTTAAAAAATAACCTGCTCTATACTTTGACATGCTATTAAAATAAAAAAAATACAAATAATGAACAACAAAAAGAAATATATGCAGGCATATTAACATTTTTTTAAAATGACAAGAAACAAGTTCTCAATGTTTTAAGCATACAGATAATGTATGTTGATAATATTGTGTGACTTGTTTAATATATTTTATGTTGCTGTATATTAAATGGAATTTTTAATCCCGTACACTTATTCTTTGTACGAGATCTGATATGTACGTTTAGTTGTTTAAAATCATTTAACTATGTGTGTAATGTATCATGTGTGCTATATCTCTCAATAAAGATAACAAAATCTCTTTATCATCTTACTAACTGTTAACTATATTTTACAATGAACGAAAATTATCAGTAAAAGCAGTTGTAAGGAGGCATTGGAATGGCTTAGTATGAAAACAATTGTCTCCCAGAAGCCTGAATTCTCACTTGGTCCTTACGTCTATAAGGGTAGTCAGACAACTTTGTCCCAATAGAGACTTTTTATGGCTTACGATGATTTGAACGTTTAAGCAAGCAATCTGCAATATTGTTCATTCCAGAGTGCAAAAACATTGATAAATACTGATTTACCTTTGAAGCGCAACAAACCCATGAAGTATCAATACGTTTGAGATGTTAATGAGCTGAAGATTAAAGCAGACAAAAGATTTTCTTTATCTGCAATAGTTTTCATTCTAGATGGCAAACACACGAAAACAGTTTTTACCTTTACAACGCCATAACCCCAAAGAGCAGTCACCTGACAACCTAAACCTTACACAGACTTTTAAATAGTCCAATTAGCAAAAGATTTAAGCAAAAAGTTGTTTTCATCTTTCTGCAATTGTTCTCAATCTGAAGGGTATAAAAACGGCATTTTTAAAGAGCCATAACCTCTATAAGAGGATATCAGATAACTTCAACCAAATGAGACTATTGTAGAGTATTTAATTCTTAAAGAAGAAAAAAGGCACCAAAATCAAAAAGGGCTACAACAAAACTGGTAAACACGAACAAGAACAGCACGAGAAAATACAGAACACAAGATTGACCGAACAGAAATCAACAGCGCAAACTCGAGTCGTCACACGAGTAAACTCAGGTGCTCCGAAAGAGTTAACGGTCTCTGCCTCCTCCCATCAGGCTGCTAATTTCTAGTTGTGTCAAATCCAGTAAAGGGAGACAAAACAAAACCCCGAAAAGCCAACATATTCACTCATTTGAGAGATAGAAATCCCATATTTGTCTAGGAATGAAAGGTTAATGATCCACCAGAATTTTTCTATCTGTTTCATTTTAAGCCATATTTAGTGATTTTACCCTTTTTCTCCAAATAAGTCATTAATTCGTCCTGCAAAAATTTATTCAATTTGGGTTGGATGTTTTAAGAGGAGAGGTTTTAATTGTCAACAGAGGACGGACGTATGGTGATGGCATAAGTTGCAACGACCTTTAAATAGGTTGGTACAAAAGAAGACAAATAAAGAATATATATATACAGGACAAACGAACATAAAAAGGACACACCGCAATCAGCAAGTAGGATTTTAGTCGAATCGAAAGTAATACAGATGCTCTTGATATATAAGTATAAGCTGATTTTAAAAATAAACCCTCCACGTTGTAAATTATTAATTATTACTTTATTTTATTGACCGGGCAGGTCAAGGGTCAATTGTTTCGGCCTTCTTCATTAAAATCCTACCTAAAAGGCCGAGAAAATTAAGCTCCGCCCAACCTTGTTAATAAAACAGAGAAATAAGTATGGGTCAAAGTCGAAAAAAAGTTAACAATAGAAACAAAATACCGATGATCGAAAATCAAGATACTGTTTATATAAATTATAGAATGTGGTACCATACAAGGATGGACAAACTTTTTATACGGGATAACACATTCGACTAGTATGTAATTTTTCAACAAGTCATTGGTAGGAATGGACGGAAATGATAAAGGTCCTATCTAAGTGAATAAAGGTTATAACAAAACTACCAAACTTGAATGATCAATATCATAGTCCAGAGAAAATGACAAAAACGAATCAGTCATACCTGAGAATTGGTGGATCGCAATGGTCTAAACTTGGTACAGGCATTTTAAACGAAATGTTGGGTTAAACCAGGTTATATGGTGCCAAACCTCCCTCTTCCATAAATGTTCATCGGTTTACACTGTACGACCTTTTAAGGGTGTTCCCAATACAAATTTGACCTATACATCGACCAAATAAAAAGTGTTAATTTAAATAAAATAACCCAAATGTTTACCAAATAAAAAGCAAACAATAAAATATTCTACTTTCATAAATGCGTTGCATCCATAATTTTTAAACAAATATGATTTCTAAAAAAATAATTTGTGGTCAAAAGTTTGCAATTTTATGGTACATCTAGCAAATTATAATTATAATGAGGAAAATCGTGGAAATGCTTAGTACTTTTTTGGGGGTAAATTTTACTATGAGCTATACGAACTACCACAAAGATATTTTAGTTGTTAGTAAATGTTTTATGAATGATCATTTATACAAAAAAATCGTGTTGATATAGTTTAACTACATTAAGGACCATAAGGGGTCGTATATTAATTCTTTGCGGGATCCTTCCAGCATACTTGATGGATACTGCAAGCATCATAATAATACAATGGCCATGAAAACACCACGGGCTAAACATTTAAAAATAATTAATGTCACTTTTGTCTATTAAGCTTTAACAATCTTTTAGGGGCAGGTTGGTGGTTGAAACACACGTTCAAAACCAATAATGGTAATAAAAGCCAGTTAACATTTGCCTGGAAAATGCAAAATCAGAATTAAAAATAAAATCTCAAATTGGATGAATATCTATAATAAAGAACCATCTACGAGTTGGTTTAGGAGGTCAAGAGACTCTGCAAAGTACGTGTACATGAGACTTTGTATCTCCGTGTTGTTAATTGTTTAAATCTCTGGTTTTACCTATCATATGGTTTGAATTCTAAAATAAAAGAAATAGCCATTTACAGGAGGTACTTGGAATGATTGTATATGTGAAATCTTTTTATAGAGCTTGTTGATATCACCAACCTGGTAGTTATTAATAAATATATGACCTTTAATAGATGAGTTAAACTAAGACCAATAAACTTCACGTACGTTGTGTTTGATTTATATCAGTAATATGTTAGTTCAAATAAAGAATTGCCAATAAAGCTTGTGAATTAAGCTCCATAGTAGAGAGAATATTCTTTTTAGGAGTATGCTGTATTTCCTCGCAGATCATTTCCTTCTATTGCATAAAGATTTCCCCGTGATTACTTTCAGTTAAAAGGCTATCAATTTAAATGTTGTTTACAGCGTTTCAGAGCTTTCCAAGTAAACATTAAAAGATAAAACAGGCTTTTCCATGAAAATATAAAAGATAAAGCAGCGTTCAAGCTGTTGAAAATTGTGCAGTGAAAAAGTTTATTCATATTTCCAGCTTTTTATATAGTTATAAAAATTTGGTGGCCAAATTGGATGTTTAATGTTTCAGGCCTTCTGCTTTAATGTTTTAATCCCAACCTTGCATGTATATGTATAGTAGTTTTAAATTATCCGTTTATTGTCTAAACTCTAAAGTCCTTCTTACCCCAGACATTAGGTTGATCATCGTCGATTTTCGATTAAACACATTTGTCTAGCAAGGAAATCATTGATGAAAAACAAATGAACACCACACAAAATAATTTAAATTTAAAAAAATAAATTTATTGGTAAATGAAATAAGGTTACTTTAAAGGAAATGTAATTTAAACATTTGATCAAAATGATTTACAAACAGTGTTTATCTAACTTCATCGCTTTCTTCTTTATTTTGCTTAATGCTTTTCATTTAGAACAAAGATTGGCACACATCTCATAAACTCCACCGAACAACGAGTTATGAATAAACCCTGGAAGAGGTCCTTGTGTTAAAAATCCAACTACTCCACCACCAGCCATACATGTAGCCATACACGTTACGCCACCTGAAACAAGTGCATTTATGAAATTGATTATATAATAATAAAATTTTTTTTCCTGTCATCATTAAAATCGATGAGAATCTGGTTTGAAATCAAAAATTTATTCTGCCTGTTTTTTTTTTTAGATGAGCTTACTTTTAAGATGCATAATATATACCATTTTCTTGAATAAACCAAACCAAATATATGAAATTCACTCATCATATATTTCAAAGTAGATGATTGAGCTTTGTTTGGGTGGATATTATCAATACCCAGATAGCACGGTCTTTTTGTAATATTTCAATAAGGGTTTAACTGGGGTTATCTGTAACATTTTGATTAAAAAGTTTTAAAAAACATTTTTAAAACATTTTCCTTTTGAACGAAATGTTACAAACACAGTCCGGGAACATTTTCAAAATCATTGTAAAAAAGGTATACTGAAACATTTAAGGAAATGTTTTAATAATGTGAAGAAAACTTTTCCCTCGAATAGTTTCTTGTGCTGTTTGTAAAACCGTATCATTTCAAATGTTTCAATTACATTTTCATTATGTTCACAGAAATGTTATGTTATAGTGAAAATAGCATGCCAATTAAACATTTTAATGATATGATTTTATGACGTAAAACTTATATTTCGCTTGGATAGTTTCTTGTGCTCTTTGTAAAATATTTATTTCAAATGTCTTTTAAACATATTCATTATGTTTACAGATATGTTCTGTTGATAAAAGTAAAAACTTTATTCTGATAAAACATTTTAATGGATGTTTGTACTATCCAATAAAAAATAATATACCAATTTTGGAAAATGTCACAGAAATGTTTTAAAAACATTTCATATTAAAAGAATTCGAGTTTTCATCTTCTTCATATAATGCTTGGCATTTTCAATATTTTTGGTAGAGCGCCTCTGATGAGTCTTGAATAGACGAAACGCGCGTCAGGCGTAACAAAATTTATTGTCTGGAACTTTGTTGTCATTTGTATTTATAACAATAACAATATACAAACATATTTTCGAATGGGATAATAATGTTTTCAAATATCAAATTAAAACTCCTTAAATGCATGTTTTGAAAATGTTTATATATGTTTAATTACAACTTACAAAGAAGACTATGAAAACTGCCTTTACAAATGATGATTTAGTAATTTGCTTATATATAATAATACAGTGAAAAATGTAGTAAAAAATCATTTTAATCCTAATTCATCAATCATTAAAATAAGTCCAGTTAAACTTATGATTTACTTTTTTTTTCTTTTATAATTAGTTTTTTCTTGTTTCTATCTTCATATGCGTATATTCTTGTCCCAATATAAAAGTTACTTTTATAATTGATCAATAAGTGCATTTAAAATCTGCAAGAAAGATAAAAAAAAAAAACAGAATAAAGAGAATGGTAATCAATTTTGATAACTACACACTATTTATTGTTAATTGTCTTTGATGGCATGTTCACTGCATAACAGGAGTGATACTGTGACAAATTTGCTCCAGATGTCTGATAAGAAAATAAACAATCGTCGCTATCAGTATGATAACCATGGTAACAACCAGATATCTGTAAGTTTGGTAGTGTGTCACATGCTGTGTGTTTAAGTCATAAACAAAATCTTTATCGGTTTAAGTGTATTGTCGTTCAAGAGACAGGAAACACATTTTGATTCACAACTCTTATTGATTGTAAGTACAAAAGATAAGCTTTAAATTAGGTAAAGAAAGCATATTACAGTTCTTATTGAAAGTTTAATTGTACATGTTTAATATTTAATTAGGATATCCTTTATTGTGATTTGCATTTATTCAAATAATTAAAATAAAAAAAAACCTTTCTGCATTATTTTGTAATAAATACTTTGAAATTTATGTTATCATTTGTCAGTTCAGTTAAAATAACTATTATATTTTTAAGAATGAATATTTTAGTGAGAGAAGACAAACTTTTCTTTTTGTATAATATTTAATCGCCGTGTACTTTATTTTCAGATAAGATGAGAACAATGAAAAGAATTGAGGACTATAATTCCATAATCTCCAGAAGATATTTTTCTTTTTAATTATTAGATTAAAAATATGCTATGGATTTATAAATACATGTAAAGTTCCTGCTTTAAAAAAAAAACTTGTATGTGTTGTTTTAGACATAATTCTTTTTTTTTATTTTCTTATTGCATATCAATTAAGAATATGGCAAATTGTTCGTTGGCGGCAAGCATGTTAATTCTTTAATAGTCAATTTTCATAGGGATAAATAGTTCTAATTGGATTAATTCACTTTGCGACCTGGTAGTGATTTCCTGCATTATTTGCTGTTATACTCTATTTCCTTTCAATTTTGTGGATGTTCTTTGGTATTGGTCATTTTTTTCAAATCCAAAGATTCTACGACAAAGAAAATGCAGGAAAAAACATCCCACAACAACATTTCAAAAACATTGCAAAATATGTTTCAAAAATGTTTCTAAAAAACGTTTAGAAAATGTAGTTAAAACATGTTTCTGCCATGTTTTTATGATATGTTAATATAACATTTCTTGAAACTGTTTCAGAAAAACGTTTTCAAAACATTTATATATATGTAAACAGTTTTTTAAAACGTTATAAAATATTTCTGCAACCATACATATTTCAAAAATGCTTCCAGTCCTTTTTAGAACACGGGTTTAAACCGTTTTCATAATGTTTTTGTGCCAGCTGGGTATACAAAGGTCATGCGATTCCTATTTTGGAAACTCCTAAAACACGTTTCCGTTATTGTTGTCATTATGAATATTTGGTTTCTTGCCAAAAAAAAATGTTTTATTAAACTATGTATGATACAATGATTCGATGTCCAGATGTTTATGCTCATATTCCTTTCAGCTGTCTAGAAGGAAATAATTACAAAACAAACCTGAAGCGGGCACCAGCATTGTCAGAAAAAGTGTTATAGCCAGAACCAACGATGTCTTCATACTGAAACTAAACACAAAACAGATATGCATTTACATCTCAGGTTTTTTTTCAAAATGGCCAGGATTATCTAGGTTAAATCATTGTTGCTCATTTTTTTTGCCACAATCTGTTTTTATTTGCTCTTCAACGGGTAAAGCTAATGAAAAATACCTGGGGGCAGTCAAATAGAACCTTATCTTTGAAATAAAGTTATCACTTATAAACTTATAAAACGGAATAACATATGTATTTATATTTTTTTTAATTTGAAACATGTATTGCGTTTATTCATATTAAATTATTCTTTCATCTACTTACAAACATGTATAAACCATAGTGAAACTCTTTTATTAAGTAATTGCTTACTTATTTCTGGACTGTAAATGGGTTAATTATTATGGACGGACGTCGAGACCCGAACACCATGACATAACGAGACAGTGGATAAAAATGTAGAAACCAAAGTAGACGCAATAAAAAAAAAGAATGTCGACGACTAATCGAAATTATTCCTACAAAATATACCGTCATGTAACCCAATTTCGGCATGCTACCAAAATTCGGCAATTCTTATAAACACGCCAGGGACAATTTAAAACAGATAAACTTTGTAATATTTTGTCTATCTTAAGAAAAAACTTAGTATAGAGATTGGATAAAACCAACAGTGTCTAAAATATATAGAAAATAATGAGATGAGGAAAAAGTGTACGCGACACAACCCACAATCAAGCGGCAATTCAGAAAATCCACAATGGACAACCGCCAGCAGCCTTCAACGAGGTCAATAGGCGCTGCTCGTGGTTCTGCAATTGGCCCATGGTCTAAATAAAATGCATATAATTCAAATCCAGCCCTGAAAAAGTCATAGATAGACTCCCTCCTTAAACAAGGAACATAAAACATCGAAAAGACAAGTACAAAGATTCCTGGCTTAGGACAGGCACATATAATATGTGGCGGGGTTTAACTAGTCTTTCCCGTATCAATATTCCTAGACAAAGCACAAAAACTAGACGACATACAATAAAAATCAAATCGATCAAAGTTCAATTGCACTAGAGAGAACCTTGACAAAAGACAACAAGAACAAACGAAAGGACGGTAAAGGAACTCTCTATAGAACACTCGCTGTTACTGACAGCTAGCTGAGAAGTATTAATCGACAAACATGTCGATTTTAAATCCGACACAACACTTCAAACAATAATGATTTGGGGGAGTGTCATCACACAAAACCGACATGTTTGATCGCTATAATGCTTTAAAATGACAATTATTACGAAAGCTTATGAAAGATTTTAAGTAAGTATCAAGTTATCAATATTTCTGCCAAAAACACAAATTCAAAGATTTAACCAAAATATCCAATTCAAATTCTTTGCTTAATAATTCTTAAAGCTATTTTTTTCATTTCCAGTGGATTGTTCCTTTATAAAAAAACAATACCATAGAATTCAGGGTTTGATATTCCTTTCACTATCAGAAAACGACGTGAACAAATAATTTTTTCAATAAGCGATCGTTACTTGAGGAGGAATTTAGAAAAAGATTTTACCAACTTGTGATATTTATAACCTTGTTTAAGTATTTTTTCAGTAATAAAAATGTTTTTATTAATAAAATCAGAAACACCAGATTCAAGTATATCTTACTAACTGTGAAATGTAAACCACGTATGAAAGCGCTAGAGGAACGTCTTCTTCAGGAAAAGGGAAATTTATAACAGGGGAGTGGTCACGTTTATCATACACTTCGGTTTGCAATTTTCCGTTAATAAAACTTAAATCTAAATCCAAAAATTGACATTTTTCACCGGTGACGTTAGATTTGTTTAAGGTTAATTCAGAAGGATAGATATCTGTAATAAAATTTAAAAATGAAGCATTGTTGAGTGTCGTCTAAATATCGAAAAGTATTATTTAAAGTTTGTATTAAGTTCTGTTTGTTGGGGTCTTTTGAAATTTAGCCATAAAAAATTGTGATTCAAAACAGTATAGGAAAAGATCAGCCAGAAGTGGCGCACGATTAGTACCAATAGGAATACCAATAATTTGGCGATAAAGTTGTTTACCATACATTTTTGTACGTCTGTAAATATTATCTGACAACTTATTAAGAGCAGAAATAGATTCTGCATTAGTCCAGTTAATGTTACCCTTTTTTAGCTCACCTGACCCGATGGGTCATGTGAGCTATTGTCATCGTTAGGCGTCCGTCGTCCGTCGTTAACTTTTCTTCAAAGATCTTCTTCTCTGAAACCACTGATGGGATTGCTTTGAAACTTTGTACACTTGATCTTTAGGATGTCCTCTACCAAGTTTGTGAATTATATACACGTCGACCAACCAACATGGCCGCCGTTGCTAAAAATAGAACAGGGGGATCAGACCATTGTTTTTGGCTTATAACTTGAAAAGTATAAGAGATAGAAAAAATCTGAAGCAACTTTCCATGTTCAGCATCAAAAGCTCTACAAATCTCTCCTTTGAGTCGAAGTTGTAAAACGACTCCTTATAAGAGTAATTGCCCTTTAATCATCAAAATTGACCATTTTAGCAGTTTTTGGACTATATCTTGAAAACCGTTAGAGCTAGAGGAAAAGTTAGTATTGCAAAATTGTAAGGCTTATTGAGATCTACAAAAATGATTTCAGGGTCAAAATTGTCAGATCAGCCGTTTAAGAGTTATTCCCCTTTAACTGTTTTTTTCTATTAATTTAAACTGATTTTCAAAAATCTTCTCTGAAACCACTGAAGGGATTGTTTTGCAACTTTGTATACTTGAAAGTTTGTGAAATAACTTTGGCATAAAACATCAGGTCAGCGATTCAGGCTCCTGGGAGCCTCTAGTTTATTCTAGTTATTTAAAATGATTTTCTAAATGCGTTTGAAACTTAAGAACAGATATAATCACTCTTAGATTCATCAAAACACCATTTTACCAAACATTTAAATTTCTTTTTAATATAATTTATGTTATTTAAGACCTTAAATCAATGAAATACTTCCTTGTGTGAAATCACTTACACGTCCTAAATATTGACGTATCTTGCGACGGAACTTACACTATACAAAATCAAAAATGAATCTGATTCAATCTATGATTTTGTTTGAAATGTTTGGACCTTAATATATTACATTTGATTTTTCGGTAAGTACGAGGATTGGCAATAAATTACTTTATTCCTTTTGCTTTTTAGTTGTTGCAACGATTTTGATGGGTTAATAGTGCTTTAGTAAAGAAGCTTCATAAAAATTTTCTCAATGAATCTCACCACTACGTGCTACCTTGACAACGACTTAAGCGGAGTCATTTGAAAATGGTGCATTTTTTTAAATTAACTTGTCAAATTTTCAAAATATTTTAACGGAATATTAATATATACATTGAATGCAATATGTTGTAGTTTTATTAGTGTGTAAAAGTGTGGACCTTTGTGCACATTTTCAACAAGAAGCGCGGTAGCTTCATTAAAAATGTGCTTTGGTTCACGCTTTTACACACCAATAAAACATAACAAATATTAATAGATATAACATTCAAAGTTTAAAAAATTGACACAATAAAGAAATTGTCCATAATTCTAAGCTAGAAATAATAACAAAATATTTTCATTCAAAAAGTTATGACATCGAAAGCACACACAACGCCAAATTCGGGTTACATACTATTACTTTTCAGACAAATTTAAACATGACATTTTCCCAAACACGATGCCCACCATGGTTATATTTTCTTCACGACCTAGGCATTCATTATGACAGGGCTATCCCATTCAACCACACACCCCAGTTGATGTCAGGTTTCTAAGCGCTCTTTGGTCGACTTTTACCGACAAGCGTAGCGCTGCTGCGGGCCTATTTACCACTCTGAACACATACGAGGCCGGATAAAAATTGTGACCAACGTTTCATTTTTACATTTCATCCAAAAAGTTAAAAAACACGTTTTTTTCATCTATATTATTATGTTTGTTTTTTTTAAATAATTATTAGTATTTTGTTTTACTTTTCTATGTAGACTTACGTAAAGCTTTAAGCATAGACTAAAATCCGATATAACTTTGTGAATACAGTTTCGCTTTCGACTTGTCAGATTTTTGGAAAATACTAAATGTACGTGGGTTGGTTTTCCGGGTCGTATTCGTACGTTTCATTAACTGATAAAAGAAATACTCAAAGCATAGTCTGTAATAATAAAGGGTGTATTTAAAGGTAATTCGACAAACGTGTGATAAAAGAAATGCTCAAAGCATAGTCTGTAATAATAAAGGATTTAAAGGTAATTCGACAAACGTATGGCATGCTTCAGATTAAAAACAATAATATTAATTTGAATTGTAATAACTACTTCAATTCGTTTTCGCATTCAATCAACAACATTTAAACTGACGTTATCGACGTTATCTAGTACATGACTCTTTTGCATTCAAATAACTGCTATTTCTTTCCAAAACATTAGTTTTAAAGTGTAATGTAAAAATTGATGCAAAAGAAAGAAATTTAATTTTTGAACGATATATGCTCATTTAACTTTGTTAGGGTTACTTAGCTTTCCGCTTAAAACATTCAGCGCTTTATTGGTTTAACATTTAAGGTGTTTCGGGGTATAAGCAAACTCCATTAGATTTTTAAAATATTTAGCAGAATTAAACTTTAATAAATGAGCATTGAAAATGCCGAAAAAGGGGGTCACGTAGTTATTTAGCATCATTGTGAACTGGAAACGCATCAGATCTTATTAATATTTCACAAATGGCAAGCTATATGTTATCTTTTAAAAACTTGGGGTCACGGACCTTCTAATCCAGCTATTTAAAAAACTGATTTGTCCTACACATTTCTATATAAATAAAAAATTTCCCACATTTTCTCGCCAATTATCTCCCCTGAAAATAGAACGTTTTATAAAGCTTAATTTCGTTTTTAAATATTTATGTTATTCTTATTTTATTTTAATTCAATTTTGCATCTCTTATGTTATTTTAAGTCATTTTAATTGAAATGCAGACTAAAAATTTGCAAAGATGTCCGAAAAAGATGTCGGTTTTATACACTTGAACCACATTATAACAATCATCATTCCATTCAATGTTTTTCCCCGACTTATTGTTATGATACAATTTTTTATTCTAGGAGGTCTGCTTCATATTTGGATCTATTTCTCGAAATTGACACACAAGGAAGGCTTTGTACAAGGCTTTATGACAAACGTGATGACTTAAACTTTCCAATAGTTAACTTTCCCTTTCTGTGTAGCAACATTCCGTCCGCTCCAGCATATGGAGTTTACGTATCACAATTGATTCGTTATTCAAGAGCATGTGGGGAGTACAGCGACTTCCTTGATAGAGCTACACGGCTGACAAGCAAATTGTTAACACAGGGGTACGTTGCTCCCAGGTTGTTGTCATCACTCAAGAAATTTTACGGACGACATCATGTGCTTGTTTACAAATACGGGATTTCTATCTCTCAGATGAGCACAGATGTTGGTTTGACATAGAGTTTTGTAATGTCATCCTTTCCGGATTTGACCAACACTTAATCGATCTTTGGCAACGTGACGGGTGTGCTATAGCAAGCAGGAACTGCTTACTCTTCCGGAGCACCTGAATTCACTCTCGTTTCGACTTGAGTTCACGTTGCTGAATGCGGTTTTTTGTTATGTGTGTGTGTTTTATGTTGTTATGTGGTTTGTTTTGTTGTGATGAGTTTTTGTCTGCCGGTTTTGTCTTTGTCTTTACGGTTTTGTGATACTGATTACCCCTTTGGTACACCTTTGCTTCTTTTATATCGATTATCATATATATTTTCAAAAGAATTGTTTGTAAGATTTCCATTAAAATTCACAATGCCATATTATACATTATTTAAGAACAGAATAGAAACACCATAGAATACCGAGCACCGTAGTAACAAAATGTTCCAAATGGCGGGCGTTCTAAAAACAACAGAAAACACTAAACTGATCGTACTGTCATACAAATTAGTATCCTACTTGTAAGTGTAAATATTTGATTTCAGTTTTGACTTTTAAATGGCAGCCATTTAGGAACACCAGTCTTTCGGACAATTATTGATGAGTTTGTCCGAAATATAAGTCCTAGGTTTTCTGAGTTAATTTATTCCTTGATTACCATTAAGGTATTAACTCCAATTCTCAACTTGAGTGTTGGGATGGCCCTTTAATGGTAAAACATTGTTTTTTTCCAGTTTTGTGGACTATAGAGTGAAAACTATTGAAGATAGATAAAAACAAAAGATACAATATTTTCATTATACTTAGAAGGTATACTTTGAACATCGAAAGCTTGCTTTTTGTTTCAAATAAATTTAGTAAATTGGCCTGTATACAAAAGTCTTTTAAGGATGTATTCTTTTGATGGGTAAAAATTGTCCTTAATCAAGTTTTTTCCTAAACCTACGTTTTTAAAAAGAATATGTCCGTGTGCATTTTACTTCGGTATAGCCATTTAAAAAGGTCCTATTTTGACAATTTTCTCAAAATATTATTTTTTTTGCCTATTTTGGGGTAATTTTCCTTAAAATATCAAGTTTCAAAATCAAGTTTTCTCTCAAAGTGTCCCTATTGACAGGTGCCATGATTCTAAACAAATTTAACCTATAAACAGTATATGTCAGTGATGATATTAGAAAAATGAATTCTACTACCCCTACCCTGAAATTGGCTAAAATTAGCTTGGGATCATTGGTCAAATTTGGTAAAAAAAATCATATCTCAACAAGGATTCCAAAGAAAAAAGATTTTGAAAATAGGACCACAAATAAAAAGTCGATTTTTTTTATCTGGCCCCTTTTTGACCTCCTATGGCAATGTAACGGTGCAATATTTATCGAAACCATTGACACATTTAGTTGAAAGAATTTAATGATGAATTAAAAAAAAGAATTTTAAAAATTGAACGGATAATAATTATTTTACAACAGTTTTGTCAATACACCCGATTTAGCCCCTTTTGGCCCTTTTTTTCTAAAACAGTAGGGGCCACAAACCCCAAATACAATACCAACAAACCTAAACATCATTTCAAAATTTCATATCACTCTATCTGCAATAGAAGACAAACACATGAAAACAGTTTTAAGCTCTAAAACGCCATACACCCCAAAAAGGAGTCATTTGGCAACTTCAACCTAATACAGACTTATGAAGAGCCCAAATGAGCTGAAGGTTTTCAACAAATAGTAACTTTTTTCTTTCTGCACTTGTTCTCAATCTGAATGGCATAAGAGCGGTATTTCTTTAAAAAAAAAGCCATACATCCTATAAAAGGAAATTTGACAACTTCAACCAAATGAAATTTTTGTAGAGTATTTGATTCTGAAAGCAAAGAGGCACCAAAACTCCTAAAAGGCTACAAAAAAACCGGTAAGCACAAACAAGAGCAGCTCGAGGAAACAGAACACAACATTGACCGAAGAGAAATCAACATTGCAAACAAAAGTTATAACAAATGTGAACTCAGGTGATCCGGAAGAGTAAACTGTTCTTGCCTTCTATGCAAACCAATCGGGCTGCTAATTTCAAAATCATTGTGTCAAATCCAATGAAGGAAGACCAAACAGATCTCAGAAAAAAACCAACATCTGCACTAGAAGTGCAATATTTGTCTATGGATGAAAGGTTAAAGATCTACCAGATTTGTACTATCTGTTTAAATTGAATGGTTTTACCCCATTTTTAATGATTTTACCATTTTCTTCAGAATAATAGAAAATAATGAGATGTGGAATAAGTGTACGCAATTTAGAAATACCACAATGGACAACCGCCAGCAGCCTTCAACGAGACCATTTGGCACTGCTCGCGGTTATGCAATTGGCCCATGGCCTAAATAAAATGCATATAAATCAAATCCAGTCCTGATATAGTAACAGATGAACCCCCTTCTTAAACAAGGAACAGAAAACATCAAAAAGATAAGTACAAACGAAAGCTTTGTCAAAGATTCCTGGCTTAAGACAGTCACATATAATATGTTAAAGCAGTTTTTTGGGCACAACCTCCCCCCTATCAATATTCCTAGACAAAGCACAAAAACTAAACATACAATAAAAATCAAATCGATCAAAGTCCTAATCAACTAGAGAGAACCTAAGACAAAAATCAACAAAAACAAACAAAAGGAAGGTAAAGGAACTCTCTATAGAACATTCCCTGTTACTGACAGCTAGCTGAGAATCATCAATCGGCTGATGTAAAAAAAATCAAACATATCGATTTTAAATCCGACGCAACACTTCAAGCAATAATGATTTAGTGAAGTGTCATCACACAAAACCGACATGCTTGATCGCTATAATGCTAAAACATTACAACAGTACAAACGTTTATGGAAGTTTTTAAGTAAGTACATTTGTATCAAGTTATCAATATTTCTGCCAAAATACTAAATTCAATGATTCAACCAAAATATTCAATTCATATCCTTCCCGTAATAAATTTTGAAGTCATCTTTTTCATTTTTAATGGATTGCTATTAAATTGATGAGCTTAATGAAAAACATAACCATAAAATTCAGGATGCTATATATATATATATTCCTTTCACTATCAGAAAAACGACGTCTTACTAACTGTGAAATGTAAACCCCGTATGACGGCGCTAGTGGAACATCTCCTTCAAGAAAAGGGGGAAATTTATAATAGGAAATTCTTCATTTCCTCCACTTCATCATCATTGCATGTTCATTGTATCACAATTTTCATGTTCATCTCCCGGATATAGCCGAAATCGTGCTGCTTGGGAGTAAAGCAATAACTAACTATCTAACTAACTAACTAACTAACCAACCGTTTTTCAAATAAGGATGCAACCATGTAACGCATGTATATTTATACATATCAAACTACCGGAATCTACCTAAAAACTATTTTAATCCATTTACCTAAATTCATTAGAATTGTGACGCTTTATTTAACCCAGTGGTCATTAACCACAGGTTAAAATTAAGATAAAAGCATTGTGTAATGTAATACTTACCTTTGCACTTTCGCCGGTCTTGAAAGTCTTCCTCTTATTTATTTCAACACTACTTGACAAAGTGATATCTACCTGCTTTTTAATAAACAACCTTAACACTCTTATATTCCATGAATTATACGTGATTCAAAAAGAGCACCTACTGTCTCATAAATGCACTCAATATTCCAACGGTGCTTATAAGATCATTGTTAATTCACTGAAACATTATCCAACGACACAACTTTTGAATCATTACATGCAACTTTTAAAGCTTATGTCGGAAGCACATTTTCACAAAATACAATATTTACTTGGATGGTTGTTTAGTAGTACAAGGTCAACCCTTAAAGTACAACCTGACCTATTTATATGTGTTAGAAGTAACTGTAATTCACGGATGGGTACTCATGAATGCAAAGCTTATCACATGTTTATGTTGAGATTGTATATAATGAATAACAATTATCTATTATTTTATGATGTAGATGTGTTAAATCAAATTTTTATTTCTTTAAATCTATAATGGCATCACAAAATTTTATTCTTTTGAATCGAAAATAAAGAGATGTGGAATAAGTGTACGCGACACAGCCCACAATTAAACGGCAATTTAGAAAAACCACAATGGACAACCGCCAGCAGCCTTCAACGAGGCCATTTGGCACTGCTCGCGGTTATGCAATTGGCCCATGGTCTAAATAAGATGCATATAATTCAAATCCAGCCCTGAAATAGTCACAGATAGACCCCCTTCTTAAACAAGGAACAGAAAACATCAAAAAGACAAGTACAAACGAAAGCTTTGTCAAGGATTCCTGGCTTAGGACAGGCACATGTAATATGTGGCGGGGTTAAACTAGTTTTTTGGGCCCAACCTTCCCCCTATCAATATTCCTAGACAAAGCACAAAAACTAAACACACAATAAAAATCAAATCGATCAAAGTCCAATTCTACTAGAGAGAACCTAAGACAAAAAACAAGAACAAACAAAAGGACGGTAAAGGAACTCTCTATAGAATACTCGCTGTTACTGACAGCTAGCTAAGAATCATCAATCGACTGATGTAAAAAAATCAAACGTATCGATTTTAAATCCGACACAACACTTCAAGCAATAATGATTTAGTGAAGTGTCATCACACAAAACCGACACGCTTGATCGCTATAATGCTTAAAAATGACAATAGTAAAAACGTTTATGGAAGTTTTAAAGCGAGTATTAAGTTTTCAATATTTCTCCAAAAAAAAACACTAAATTCAAAGATTTAACCAAGATATTCATTTCATATCCTTTCCGTAATAAATTTTGAAGCCAATTTTTCATTTCTATTGGATTGCTTTTAAATTTGTGAGCTTTATAAAAAACATTACCATAAAATACAGGATGTGATATTCCTTTCACTATAAGAAAGTGACGTGTTCAATTAAATTTTTCAATAAGAGATCGATACTTGTGGAAGAATTAAGAAAAAGATTTTACTAATTTATGGTATCGATAACCTTGTTTTAATAATTTAGTTTAAATGTAAATGGAATAAAATCTAAAACCAAAGCCCGATGGAGTTTTTGAATGGATTGAAGCACACAAAAAGCTCTATTACTTTTTTGAAAGAAACACATTTTGGTGTAGATATTGAAATAGACAAAAATAATAGAACTGATTTTGATATTTTTTGTAGCCATCGGCTAGCAGAGGCGTGGCAATAGTAAGTAAAGAAATCCTTAAACTCCACACTGATTGATAAATACATTGACGATGATGGAAGGATAGGTCTTATTAACGCGCGGAGATAGACAAAAGCGTATTTACATTGCTGTGTCTCTATGCACTAAACTGTAAAACAGGTAGAAACGCTGTTTTTAAAAAAGTCAGCAATTTAATTTAGAACACGGAGTTGGTATTCCAATTATAGGGGGTGATTTTAAGGAAACGCTTAAACCAATAGACGGAAAGAGTACACATCTATTAAGTAAAAATATGAATCCAGTCAGTTGTTTGACTTCGCTTATTAAAAATTAAAAACTAACTGACATATAGAGAGGATTTAATGAAAATGTACAACAGTTTACGTTGCGTAGAAATGAGTCGAATAGACATGATTTTTATCGGAGATTTTTTCTTTGGTAGATTGTTGTAAAATTAAACCGGCGGTAATCGATTCAACGAATCACTTGAGTGCGTTTTTAAAATTCCAAACTGGATCGTCCGCAAAGGGGGGAGGCTATTGGGAACTTAAGTGCGATTCTCTGTAAGAATCAGGCAATGGGTGAATCATGATTATAAAAACACACAAGTTTGACTTCAAAATACTGTTCAAAATTCTTAAAAAAGTAGCAAAAAGTACATTGGCACTTTTTTTAAAGTCAGTAATTTGAGATATATTTCGTTTGAAATGCATATAAAATTTGAATCTAACGGAGACAACTCTGTCAAGTCACATTAAATTCCTATCATTTTATTAACATAATTTTTTCTCCATCCTCTGACACTCGAGACAACAACTAATGTTTTTTTTCTTCATTAGAAGGCTATTTTTAATTACAATTTATTGTCAAAATCGTGTGTTTTTAAAATCATGATTCAAATTTTTTTAATTTGCCTGATTCTTACAGAGAACTGCACTTAATAATTCAATCCTTGAAGATGAACAATGTGTAAAAATTATATGTAAGCTCATTGATCAAAGCTTTAAAAGAACAATTAACAAATTACATGGCGAAAATGTTGAAGTTATAAATGATCAAGGGGATATTCTCATTGAGATTAAGAACTTTTATGAAAAATTATATTCTATAAAAACACCTGATAAAGATTAGAGTGATTGATACATCTCAGAGACCGAGATTGAAAAGACATTCGACGATAATAATAAAAAGCTTTGTGATGGAGAAATCACAATAGAAGAGTGCACTAATGCAATTTTTAAAAGGAAATTAAACAGAGCACCAGGGTTAAGCAGTTAAACTGTGGAGTTTAACAGAAAGTTTTGGAATGGTTTAAAATATGTTGTAGTAAAAGTACTAAAGAAGTAATAGTTATTACATGAGGATTCGATGTGTCAGTAAAAGATCACCCCGACGGCTGGAGGCCGGAGGGGGTGATCTTACTGACACACCAAGTCCGAATGTAATAACTATTTTACATCCCAGCCTTCAAAATATGTCATGTAAAATTTAAATACAAACATTAGAATACATTCTGTGCGTTTAGAATCAATAGAAAAATTTTTCATAATATATATTATAGAGTATCCTTATCGGGCCCCTTCAATATTCTTTATGTACAATTTTTTAGCTAAGATTTTCCATCGGTTTCGTGGTCTAGTGGATATGAAGGTAGACTTGGAACAGTGAGATTCGATGTTCAATTCCCGGTGGAAACTATGTTATTTTTCAATCTTCAAAAAAACTTTGTTGTTGATTTTATAATTTTCCTATGTTCAACTTTATTTCTAAAAAAAACCCGTGCTTTGAAAACAAAAGAAAAGGAACAATAGAGTTGAAAAAAGTAGAACAGGGTATTCCGAGGGATGATCCGGCTTAGATCAATCACCCCTGTTAGAACAAAGGAGCTGGGATGTAAATGTTTTGAAGACCAACGTTTAACTTTCTCAGGCTACATATCATTCCTCTATCCATATTATAGTCTCGACTCACGCCTCGCCTTAATATGGGAGTCTCGGAATGATATGAGACATAATATGGAAATCCCTGAGTAATAATCTATATGTTTTGTTACATTAACCTGTTAACTCGTCCATTGATATGCGACAGGGGCGAGTTAATTCAACATTGCCATGCAAGAGAAGAAAAATTAGTTAAAAAAAACTTTATACAGCATTTGCAGAAAATAACATTTAAGCGTTGATTACGACAAGATTGCCATTACATAATTCGGTACATATCGCATAGACAGCTTCGTGCATGTGTGTTTCAAAAGTCTGAAGGTCAAGTGAACGAATGAACATTTCACCGGCTTTACCGGTCGCCATACAGGAACCAATACACATCAAGCACCCTAAAATAATAAAATGATATTTTATAGATTTTTAAAAGAATGAGATATGCGTGTACATGTAAATTGTGTAAAACAAATATATTAGTATGAGTATTATTTCAAAAAATTCCTTTATAGATTTTCTGAAAATTTTCCTTTTCGATGAAATACTCATTAAAAGATTTTTGAAATGTTCTGTGGAGACATTTATAAACTATAAGTGTATTCGTGGGTAAATCTCTAAAGACAAAGTTTATTTCACGTTCTACACTGAGATAAGGGGAAGAAGCTACATAGTATTATTTGCTATATGTTTGCAATATTTAATAAACCCAAATGTTGTATTTCAGGTTCCGCTGAAGCCAGTATTATTAGGTACTTTTAAACAGAAAATAAGACAATTTTCTTTCAATGTGAATGCCGGTTTCTACAAAGTAAGAGAAGTAAATGACACAGAAACATGATGGAACAAAATCGGTAATGGCATGATATTGGCATTCTCTGTATTATAATTATAGCTTTAATACTTGTCACTCATGTGTTTGTGGCTCTATTAATTATTGTTTTGTTTTTGTTTTAATGTTTTTGCAGTCTGTTGATTTTGCTTGGTAGGTAATTTGAGTTTTAGATCCTAATGTTTCGTTTTTGTTTTTTAGTTCAACTGGCAAAAGGCCATGTGAGCTTATGCCATCACTATGCGTCCGACGTTGTCTGTCGTCGTCGTCTGTCGTCGTCCGTTCACAATATCAAAAATCTTCTTGTCTGAAACCACTGAACCAATTTCACTGAAACTTGGCAGGAATGATATACAACATGTTGGCAACAAACGATCCTCATTTTAAAATGATTCGATAAAAAACATGGCCGCTGTTACTAAAAATAGAACAAAGGAAAAAATCACTTAAAATGGCTTATAACTCAGCAACCATAACAGATAGAAAATATCCGACGGATCTTAGCTCTTCAGGATTGAAAGCTCTTCAAAAGTCTCCATTGGGACGAAATTGTCAGACGACCCCTTGTAGGGGTTACAGCCCCTTAAGGCGAAAAATAGTGTTTTTGGCCTATACAATGAAAACTATTGCAGATAGAGAAAAGCTGTTGCTTGCTTAAATGTTCAGCTATTTTAGCTCTACAAAAGTCTCCATAGAGTCGAATTTGTCAGATCACCCTTTATAGGGGTTATAGCCCCTTAGAAGTTGAATAATAGTGTTTTTTGCTTATTTAGAATGGAACTATTGCAGATAGAGAAAAGCTTTTTCTTGCTGAAACATTCAGTTCATTTAGCTATACAAAAGTCTTCATAGGGTTGACATGAGGATCAGGTGAGCGATTCAGGCTCTTTGGAGCCTCTTGGTCAAACACTTGTTGCTTTGAGACTAACATATTTTACACCATGCAATCTTATAGATAAATATCAAAAAAACATGTTTACAGTATATATATGAATGACAATAAGTCTGAAGAACCGAATAGTAATATCAATACTTTATTGCATGAAGCTTTGTATATATGTCATATACAATAAGTTATAAATTATTATTAAACAGCGTAGCATTATAACTAACCATTTTATTTTTATCAACACAATACAAAAAAAATACCGAAGTTATTAAGCTCTTTGATGCAAATATATATAACAATTCGTTTTTAAAATAAACAAAACGAATGTGCGATGGTTTTTGTCGCTCAAATTTATCATTCGACAAAAAAATTAAACTGCATATGATTTCATTATATGAAATAAGAACAATACTAAAAGCACGATAATTACATAATGCAGCTTATGGCATGTAAGCAAAACATATAAAAAAAAGCATTTACACTTTACATTTCTTGCAAGTATCCATTGGAAACCTTTGTTTTAAGCACCAAAAAATACACGTACTGGTAATAAAACAGATCATTATATTACATACTATCAATGTGTGGTATTTTGATGGTCAGCATCAAAATAACTACTAAATAAAATTAAAAACAATTCTACCTTAAAAATTCTCCTACTGAAAGTTTACCAGATTAAAAGGCTTTCTTTCAGTCCAACGATCTCAATACAATAAAAGTGGGTGGTAAAGGGTTTTTTTCGTGCATCGGGTTGAGCAATTTTTATTTCCCGTTCAGCCGTGCATGGAGGTTCATCGTGCATCGTGTTCCTCTATTTTATTTTTCGTTCATCGTGATTATCATTTTTTTATTGGCCGTTCATCGTGATTATCATTTTTATTTGGTCGTTCATCCGTGCATGTACCCCCCTTTACCACCCCCATAAAAGACTCATCATAATATTTTGACATAATAGACCATGCAGATAGAATTGAGATTTAATAAAACCCTAAATTCATTGTCAAAATTTATCAAAACAATCTTTTGTGAAGTGTGAAACAAGATATGAATATATTTGCTGGTTAATAAAATATGACCCATTTAGAAAGAAATCATGCTTTCACAAAATGAACGTTCATTTACTTTTCGGAAAACATATTTAACAAATTTCCCATATAACGTGTAGAAAATCGGTAATAGATTTTTTAAAAGCAAAGTAAAACTAATGGGGTGTCGGATGTCTCGGTGACCGAGTGGTTGAAAGCAATGGTTTTCGTTATTATCTCTATTTACCCTTCTAAGTCACTTGAACTAACCCTTGTCCTGAAGTTGTAATGTTGCTGTTTTCTGTGTCTACTGATTATATACCAAACATTAAGATAAGATAGAAATATATTTGCTACCGGTGTGTCTTTCACTTGCGTTGTTCCATCAAACTTTTAATTTACTAATGGCTCAGTAATTTTTTTCTACTAGGTTGCTTATAGTTTGTATAAATCCATATATGAACATGATGTATAATCTTTTTATTCATTGAACAACTTGTTCTTGTTTACCAAGGAAACGTATATATTTTGGCCATTTCGGGGTTTGACCATTTTGACCCCATGAAAACTTATTGATTTTCTGAATCTGAACATTTTACAGAGTCCATAACAAAATTACGAAATTGTTGGAATGATCAGTCAGAAATGTAAAAGAAGAATACGACAATCAGAGCAAGAACATAATGGAGCAAATATGGTCCTTACTTTGTACAAGATTTCGAATGAAATTGTTGGTTAAACTATTTCATTTGAAATGCGTGTACCAAGTCAAAACAATTGTGATCTCTATTTTTTAGTGTATCTTCCATGTTTTGTCTTTTCTCTTGGACATTTAGATTTATCTTCCATTTTTGATAATTTTGTTATCAACTTTCACCTTTATTTTCATATTTGTTAAACAATCTTAAGAAAAAAGATTATTTACTGTCATTCATTTGCCTTAGAATAACTCCAAATTTACGCCAAATCATAATTTGTAAGCCATTTAGGTTTATACTAAAACTTCATAATGGGTAATATTTATCAAAATCGTGTTGATATAGATTAGCTATTTAAAGGATACATAACGTATTACCAGCTAATTTAAATAATTTTAAAATTTAGGGGCCAAATTGGAGGATTACTGAATCATGCCTGGTCCTTGAATGTTTTTATTCACATCATTACATGTATAGTTTTAGTCATCATATATTGTTCATCGCTCTTATGTAGTGCTAGGGTTTAAACAGGCAACCCATGAACTATAACTTGACTAAAACAGGAAATGTAAGATATCGTATCGATGTATAAAAATGTGTGTAAAACAAAGAGATTGAATATCTTTGTGTTGTCTAAGTTATGTGCATATAATTTGATGTTTCAAAAACACAACGAATTGATTGAACTGCTAGAATGCATTTTAATGTCCAAGCTAGTTTTAACGTCATTTAAAAATTTTACCTTTTCCCTCTTATACCCCCGTCACACTGGGACGAAGACCACCAAGTTCTTAGTACATTCTTAGAACGCAGTGCAAACGGGATAAAAATAATGCTCCTAGGTTTTCAATTCGACTTCTCTACGTCCTTACAAAGACCATGTACCGTCCTTCAAGTTTACAACCAAGTTCCTTCTGGCACTATCAAGTTTTTACTACGTGTCTTCTACGTTCAGCACGTTTCCATTACGTGTCTTCTACGCTCATCACATCTTCACTACGTTCCATCTGCGTTCTTGCTGCGACTTCCTCGTTTGCAGTACGTCTATAGAAAGTTCGCGACAGATTTAAAACAAAGACAGCAATATACGTTCGATGTCTGATTTTCATTTTACAAACATGTCGCATCATTTACCCACCGTTAGCCACCTATATATTTGACAAACTAACTTAATGTATAGTGAAAATTGCATAAATTGTGCTTCATTATCATGTTGTTTTGTGTTGATTCTAACATCGCAAAGAAAAGGGAAAGTTTAGTGCCACAAAACCTGATTATCTCGGGTTTTTATTCAGCCTGTACCATAAGTCATGAACTAGTCTTGTATATAGTAAAACTTACGGCGACAAATATCAAAGTCTTTTGGGGTTTAATTTTTTTTCTAATTGTCCATTCACTTGAAGTCGACACGAGGCGATGTTTTATTTTTTTTATTCAAACCAGAAGATTTTATTATGCATGTAGTATGTTTATTTTGTTTTTGTTTTCTGGCCATGATATTGATGCCTTGCCGTACAACTTTTGTCTTAGGTATCTCTAAGACTTATTGGTCTTCTTTAATAGACAAAAAGGGCATATACAACGCATTGAATTTTAACTATTCGCCCGGAACTGCTTTCTGTAAAATATGTATGCATAAAAATACTGCATTTGTATTTAAGACAATGTACTTGTAAGCAAGATGTAATTGGCCAGATTTCACGGATTGAAAATTCTAGGGACAGAATTTGTGATCTGTGTAATATTAATGTTGAAGATGAAATTCATTTTCTTATAGACTGTAATTCTCTTAATTGTGTCCGAAATAATTTTTTATCATATTTTTAAAACAAGTGAAATAATTTCAGCAACTTATCTTCATCTTACAAACTTATTTGGCTTATGAGTAATGAAGGTTTAAGATGTATTAAATCTGTTGTATTTGTTTTATTTGAAGGGTTTTGAGCCATTTTTGGTGATTTTACTCTTTCAGTAACACCAGTCATACTTTTCCCTTCAAAATAAATCATTGAGCAGTCCTGCAAAATTTGAGTCGAATTGGTTAAGGTGTTTTAAAAAGAGAGGTTTAAATTGTAAACAGACGACAGGCGTGTAGTGTGTAGGTGAGTATATTGGCGACAAAATTAAAGATATATCTACAAGACAACTCATGTCTACACGAGAGTGGACACAGAACATCTTGATAGGTAAATGCTATTAAAAATAAACCTACCATATTGTAAATGATCATTTAAGTATGGGTCAAATCCGACAAAACATAACAATTTTATTTCTTTATACGAGATAACACATTTGACAAGTATGAAATTTTCAACAAGTCGTTGATAGGAACGGAAGATTATGACAAAGTTCCTTTCTAGGTTAAATAACAGGTTAGGTATACAATCATAAATGAGCGACTTTAGAACGGATATTAATAAAATAAAGTTGGTCACAAGAATATACCAAAGGGGTAATCAAATACCATTATACCGAATTCGGCAGACAGAGAACATCACAACGAAACAAACAACATAACAACAAATTGGCATTCAGCAGCGTGAACTCAAGACGAAACGAGATTGAACTTCTTTCATTCCACTGGGTCGATATCTCTGCTGGTGGACAAATTGTCTCTGAGGATTTCACCAGCCCAGTAGCTTCAATGCAATGTTAACGAGACACCAGAAAGGATACTGGCTCAGGGGTCGCCCAGTATAAAAAGGCCTGAACTTAGCACACTACGGACACGGCGTCGTTTCGTAATACAGGTGTCCAAAATATACCAATTTCTCAAAGACATCGTATACCCAGTCTGCGAATCCAGAATTCCAATATAAAAACTTTGATTCTATTCGACCTGTACTTTTGGAAAACGTTTTGGATTTTGAAAATGTCCAATCTCATTGCTCTTTCAGTAAATGCGCAATAAAGAATTGTAAAACTTGTAAGATCTTGATTACTGACACAGAAATTAAGAGCAACTTATCGAATCGGTCATATAACATCTACAGTTGGGATGATTTAAATTGTACATTGGCAAAAACCATTGCTTGAATTTATCAGATGTGCAACCAAACAGAGAAGGGTTTTTAATTCAATTCAAATCATTTAAACATTCTAAACCAGGTTCTGTTACAAATATTTTGCTACGCAAGGTACAACACATATATTGTCCTGTGGAACTATTAAACCAATATCTTCAAGTAAGGGGATCTGTCGGTGGCTCTTTATTTATTAATGTTGATAAGTCCCCGGTAATGAGATCTAAATTTGTCCAAATGCTTAACAAAGCAATTCAGTCCATTGGCTTATCTTCAAAGTGTTATAAATCCCATAGTTTTCGTATTGGAGCTTGTTGTCATGCATGGGAAACTGGAAAATCAGATTCACAAATAAGAAGTTTAGGTCGATGGCATTCTAATGCATTTTTACGATATATCCGTCCCAATCAGATAGTTTCTTAAGGTGCATAGTTGCACATATCTAAGTAGACATGTTATTATTGAAACTAAATGTACATGACGAGCAGGAGCAGTCATATATGTTTTATATATTAAGTATGTTTTTATTTCTATTAATGTCCACATATTATGAGACTTTTTTAGCTAGGGTAAAAGAATCAGTGTTGCCATGTATTTGTTTGATGACGAGCAGGAGCAGTCATCTTCTATAAAAGACATGTTTTTGAATTGTTGCTTTTTTGTTTTATATCAGTTTTATAAACATACATAGTGTTTTGTTTAAGTCAATAATTTAATTAAATTTAATTGGAAGACGTACATGCATGTACGGTGCAGCTGCGGGTGGGGGGATCTTCGATCGTGTGGCTAATTTAGAACCCCACCTTTGTCTTTAGATAGCTTTGTGTATATATTATGTAATAAGACTTACATGTAATAAAATTTCGGCCACAATAGTAGGCCCATTTTCTTCCAATATGAGTTATTAATTATTTGAAACGCCAATATAAACTTTAGTTACAAGGCAAACAAGCTTGCTGCACTTACATCATGTACAAATTCGGTTTTGGTGTTTGGTGGTGCGATCAAGGCATAAATGGAAATTTAGTTGAAAAATAAATTTGTTTATGCTGAGAGCAGACATTTAATATTCTTGTATTTTATTATCCTGTGTTGAGCCTCTTTTAATTTTAATCACATGATAATCTTTTTGTATTTTTATCTCTTCTAATCACATGACAATCCCTGTATTAACTATTTAGAACCCCAATTTGTATTATTGATCGCTGGATAATTTATGGTGTCAAAGTTCAATATAATAGCTTATAATTTTGTGAAATCTTCAATATTTTAAAACAATTACCTCCACTACCCCATCCTCCTCCCATTAAGGTCATCCCTACAACCCCTTTTTAGTTTCACTCTATGATGAGGTTTTCTTAACCCATAGGTAAGATCATATAACCGTCTTAAAAAGGGGCGACCCGGTACCACAACACTAGTTGCAAAACTCAAAAGGCCGCATAGACTCTGGATTTCTGATAATGTCACCTTTCGTTTTTGCAAAAAATCATTGTCTTTTGACATTTTTCTAACTTATCCAGTGGTAAAGAGGCCTCGTGGCGTATGGTATCAAGTTGAATACCCAAAAATGTTAAAACCTGGACAGGACCTACTGTTTTATTTTGAGCCATAGGAATGCCAATGTCATGGCATATTTTTAAAAAAATATCCAAATATGATTGACATAACTTTTCGCCTGGCGCAATTATCAAAAAATCATCAAGTATATGAATAATCCTTCCTTGAGGCATAAAGTTTTGACCTATCCATTCTAAAGATGAACTAAAACGTTCAAAAATTTGACATGCTCATGCAACACCCATAGCAAGGCACTTGTCGTAATAATACTTATTATCCCATTGCATACCAAATTTATAGTAATCATTAGGAGAAATCGGCAAGTTTCTATACGCCATCTCAATATCACATTTCGCCAAAAATACTGGCGAATCATATTGTTTAATTATGTCAATAGCATTTTGAACTTTAGTATTTTGGACATATTTCATTTCATCTGGAATTGCATCATTAACTGAATCCCCTTTAGGGTATGACAAATGATGGATCATACGAAACTTATTGGGTTCTTTTTTTGGACATATCCCAATTGGTAAAACATGAAAAACATCAAAAGGGGGCTTTTCAAAAGGACCTGCAAATCTACCAGCATCAACTTCTTTTTTAATCTTCTCTTTTACTATATCTGGTTGATTTAATGCTGATGGTAAATTTTTACAAGAATTATTGGCTTGTTCCAACTCACTGTATACTGAAAATCCTTCAGAAAAACCCTGAATCAAATATGCTTTCTCAAAGCTATCATAACCTTCAAGATAATTATTAAAATTATGAATATTAATAGGAGTAGGAAGGTTTTGACAAGTTGGCCCTAAGTTTTGGTCGAACAATGTTTGGCATTTGTCCTCTTGGACCACGAAAATTACTAACTGGTCGATTGCCTGCTTGACTAGATGTTATATTGTCTCTTGATGAATTGCCAATAATGCGAGGTGATAATAAAGGTGAGTTAGCCATTGTACATCTAGTACTGGGGTGCATTCTATTACTATTGCACCTGTAACACACATGATTGTACCTGCAAGGTAAAGGGCAATAATTTCCCAAGTGAAACTTAACACAATACCCAAAGGGAATTATTGGTTGTTTGTTTTGGCCAAATTTTCCACCCGTATAGTTTGTAGACGATGCCATCGCCGAGGATTCCCCTGTATGTATATCTTTTGCAGACCTATCTTATAAAGACTCGACATATAACTCCTGATGAGTTACCCCCCCCAACCTATTTGAAGTTGGCATTTAGAGGACCTAAATTGATGATCATAATACCACCAATTTCCTTTCTTTCTATTTATGAGCCTTAAAAGCTCCATGTATTTGATCATGCCAAATTTTTTGTCGTCATTTTCATGCTTTTGCAAATAAATGGTCATATATGTAGAGAAAGCTGTTAGCCAAATATCTAAGGATGAAATTGTGGTATTATTATCATCTTTAACCTTTAATACAGGATTAGCCATGCTATCAATAACAATATTTTTTGGCTTTAAAGCCTTTTCTAGTGTTTCTGGCAGCAAAACATGAAGTTCAATAAACTCATCAGCCCAGATTTGCTTTTTGATGTTTTCCGATACTGATGAACCTAACGGTACTGTGTGATGCATGAAAAGTTTGTCACCTTGAAATTGTGTAGGAACAGATGATGGCATGGAATCTGAACCATCTGTATTTGACGTTGACGGCAAAGGCTCCAAACTGTTGTCATGTTGGTGACGGTTCACCTCATTTGAATTAATATTTCCAGTAGATGAATCTAATTTTGTTTTAAGTGTTTTCACTTCTTCTTTTAACTCTTGAACCGATTCGATAATAGTGTCTAGGACATTTTTTGGTACGGATATTAGTTTAAACATATTTATTTACCCTGGATTGGGAAACAAGCTTAATGCTTATATTAATCCCTCTCCAGCTAGCAGATTGCGAGTGTGGCCTTTGTAGCGGCCCCCATTGAGCCTACTCTTATCGAACTCTACAAAGGGGTTTTTAACGTGCATGGGGTATTGCTCTCCCATACACGGGACAACCTTTTTTCGTCCCTTCCGAAGGACTAGCATCGGTTCTTGAGACCATCCTCGCAAATGGTGTCAAGAGAGAGTCGGAAAATTGGTTCATGAAATTTTCACCCCTGACGAGGATCGAACAACGAACCACGGTGTTAGTAGCCCGACGCGTTAACCACTACACCACCGGCTCTTGGTACGGATATCGTGGTTGTCTCACTCGCTGCATTTGAGTCTGATGAAGCCGAGACCTGAACGGTTGGCGCTGTTGATTGTTCTGACGTTTTCTTTGCGCGTTTTGTCCTATTTCCTTCATGGGTTTGGTTTGACACAAGTTTACTCTTTGTACGATTTGGTGGCATCCTGAAAAAACAAATAATTCAGTGGTATCCAATTTATTTAGAAACATTATAGCTACATGGACATGATTACTGGCAATACATAGCTAATTATATTGAAGACTTATCTTCAAGAAGTAGTAAAGCCTCATAATATGCATACAGATGGGTCCAAACCAAACCTGTATGCAAACCAATCTTAGAAAGTAAACCAAAAGTTTACTATTTGTTTACTGTCATGTTGGTTTGGTTTACTTTGAGTAAACCATTGTTTACTTCTAAGTTTACTTTCAAAAGCAAACCAAACCAGCTATCTGGCTAGTTTGGTTTACTCAAAGTAAACCACACCAGAAAAGTAAACTTACTATGTCAGAGTAAACCAAACCAGGCTGCAAGTTTAGTTTACTAAAAGTAAACTAAACGAGATTAAAAGTATACCAAACCAGGTCGTTGGTTAGGTTTACTCTGAGTAAACTAAACATAACAAAAGTAAACCAAACCAGACAGCTAGTTTGGTTTACTTTGAGCGAGCATGCGCAGTAATGAATTAACTATTTACTAGTCGATCTGCGCGTAAGACTGTTGATTATTTATAAATTAAATAAGACTGAGAGTAAACAAAACATGCCGCTGGTTTGGTTTACTTAAAATAAACAAAATTAATAGTAAACCAAACCAGGCCGCTTGTTTGGTTTACTCAGAGTAAACCAAACAAGATTAAAAGTAAACTAAACCAGGCCGCTGGTTTGGTTTACTCAGAGTAAACTAAGCAATATTAAAAGTAAACCAAACCAGGCCGCTGGTTTGGTTTACTCAGAGTAAACTAAACAAGATTAAAAGTAAACCAAACTAGTGGCCTTGTTTGGTTTACTCTACTAAGTTTAGTTTACTTTAGAAAGCAAACCAAACTAAAAAAGCAAACCACGGTTTACTCTGAGTAAACCATGATTTACTATCTAGTTTACCCAAGTAAACCAAAGCAAACCAGAAAAGTAACCTAAATGTTTACTTTTGGTTTACTTTTGTACAGGTTAGGTTTGGTCCCATCTGTAAGTCATATAAATTTATTTCTATTTTGGACCGTCTCATATTAAACATGCATTTCAATCCATATTCTTTGTAATGTTTATGATTTTAAATGTATATATATACTACATGTACTCATACATGTACATACATGTATATCGATGTTTGTATTGCATTATTATATATATGATATACATATGTACAGTACATGTACATACATTTAAAAGTATTCTGTGTATATTTATATTTGTCTAATGTGCATATATCATATCAATATAGTAAATGGTACGTTGACATCAGAATTTAATAATAATAATATGTAAGTATAATATATTCATATGTAAATTAATAATAAATAATATTAATCATTATTGTGTATATATAGTTCATAATATATGTACAGCAAATCATGTACATGTATATAAATCATAATATGTAATAATTTATGTTATAAATTCATCGTATAATAATAATTATAAATATCATACATGTACAAATGTATATCGGCATAGCTATGTGTGGTTAAAGTTGAAACTAGGATCATCGATCTTACCAAATATTTGTTTTTCAGTATAAATAATCAGCCCTCTCAAACTTGTCGCAAGCCTACAGTTTCCTGCATTATTCAAATGTATTTTGTCCTTTTGAAAAATTGTAATGTTTGGAAACTGTAATCCTCTGTGTTTCCAGAGTGTAAACCCCTTTATTGTGTCCAAGAGATTATTTAGTTGTGTCACCCTTTGATTATATACATCTAAAGACAATCCTTTTTTAGTGTCAACCTTTCCTCGAAAAAACAAAAGTCCAACTACGATTTCGGCATTGACTAATGATTTGACAATATCACAGAAGTTTTTAATAGCAAAGGCAACATTTTCAACTGATTGTTTTTCTTCACTTATGTCATTACTACCTATTTGTATTGCGACGATGTGTGGCTTAAAATCGTATAGCTCAAATAAATGTTTATATAAAGATTGAACATGTCCTCCTCTAATGCCCCGAAATTTAATTTGGTGTTTAGATAATTGAATGTCATATTTTGTTTGTAAATATTGTTCTAATCTTGCAATATGCGAGCTTCCAATATAATAAATTTTCATTGTTTCTAATAATAAATTAGACAACAGATTACCTGGATTTCAACTTTGTCACATGATCCAATAAAGTCACATGATCAGATCCGATAAATAAATAAATAAATGTCACATGATACAAATGTATATTGAGGTCACTACACAACACGTGTGGTTTTACTTGTTGAACATCACTCGTGTGCACGCGTGTAAATAATGCACACTAAGTTAATACAGGGATTAAATAAAATTGTCCCTGGCTAATATTTCCGTCATCATTCGGATCCAAATATCCATATAAAAATATTCAAAACACTTAATAAATGACGATAATGGCGAAATTAAGTCCGTTGTTTACAAGCATCGCAGTACAATCGACTTCAATCACTAATTGTACGGTACATCCCGTTGATCAATCGGTTTATATCCAAAATCTCCTACATATTTGACTTTAATTGTCAACAAAATTAACTGATAATTGTTTTAAAATATTGAAGATTTCACAAAATTATAAGCTATTAAATTGAACTTTGACACCATAAATTATCCAGCGATCAATAATACAAATTGGGGTTCTAAATAGTTAATACAGGGATTGTCATGTGATTAGAAGAGATAAAAATACAAAAAAATTATCATGTGATTAAAATTAAAAGAGGCTCGACACAGGATAATAAAATACAAGAAAATTAAATGTCTGCTCTCAGCATAAACAAATTTATTTTTCAACTAAATTTCCATTTACGGATTAGAATGTAGCCTTTGTGGACTGATCTATGTTGGTGAGACGAAAGGAAGACGTTATACTCGTATGTGTGGCCACAGATCCGGAATCAACAACGACAGTTTTCGTTTCGTTTACCAGGATTTTAACCAACCTGATCATTCCATTTTGTCTTTAAAAGTCCGAATTTTGGAAAAATATTACCATCCTACAAATATTCCCACTTTAAGTTCACCTTTCCGTAAAGAAAGAGAAGAATTCTGGATTCGACGACTGGGAACCGCACTACCTTATTGTTGCAACGACGAAATTGGAAGTGTAGGAAATTTATCTAGCCCTAGATGCAATGATGTTAATGTGATGAATCTCTTTGAAAAAAACGGAGAGACGGAAACGCAGTCATGGACATCGAAAATACAACGCACCAAAGTGTTGCGATGTATCAATTAGTGGATTGCTTCCGTTTGTTAAAAAACCACTAGGGATTCATCACATTCGAACTAAACCTTATTCTATTCCCCTTTCTAAACTCAATATTTTGTACAAGGAATGTCTAGAAAATCCGGACACTGACCCTAAGTCTAACATCTATAGACTCACTGCTATCGTTCTTGATATCGGTTACAACCGCTTATTCAAACCTGTCGGAGTTCCACACTTTAACAGTAAAGATAATCGTTCCTTTCTTTCACTTCCATTTTTAAAGAAGGGGTTAGATGCTATTAATTTAGGAAATATTTCACACCACAAATCTGTTACGGAACATTTCCTCCTTACTTCAAAGATAAAAGCATTCCCATTATCTCTTATTCCTACACTTCCACCATTGCCCCTAAGGTTTTCAACTATAAACAAGTGTTGCGGGATTTCCAAATCAATGACCTCAAAGCAAAACCTCCAGACTGTACCTGTGAAAAGTCCCCGTTCAAATATGGTTCCTCTGGCCGCGTTATCACTGGTGGCCTCAACATCGTGGAAAATGACTTATACTGGTGGACCAGAGGTCCCCGAGGATAATCACAAGCCTGGTAGTCAGACTTCTCTGACACGAATTCCCATAAAATTTCTAATATATTGTCGCTGAAATTTCCGATTGTTAAATTCAAAATTAATGAAAACACCAGGTTTCTTTCCTTGTAATGTACATGGTCGATATCCTCGGTGCTGGATTTGGCTTCCTTGTTCGAACGTTTTGGTTTTGAGTACTTTTCGTTTTCAACTTCTTTTTGGATTTTGACCTTCCAATGTTTTGGTTTAAATGCTACTGATGAGAGGCTACTCCTTGAAATATCGATGTATAGCATATTCAAATTAACCCTTTATACCCGCGTTTTGGTATTTGTAATTTATACTTCGCGATGTTTTAGCTAAAGGACCTAAATATCGTGAGCCAAGACGAATCAACTGGAGCTATAATTTCAAAACAATTATGGATTCAGTTGAGGACTATGCCAGAAAATGGGCCAAAAAAAAAGAATAGGAGAAAGAATGTGACGTTTTGTCAGAATGGGTAAAAGCTGTGAGGTCATTGGTTTTGAAAAGAATCAATTCTTTAAAGGGCTCAATTAGCACTAAGGCAACATCCATTTTCAGCAACGCTGATGTTGCCAAAACATTTTCCACCTTACATGATAAATATGTTGTTGTACCTGCAGACAAAGCACCGAATAACATCATTTTTGTGTTCAGAAACACTATATTGACTGTTTGACATCTGAATTGGGGGTTGGTTGTACCAGCAACAGCACCACATACAAGGCTACAACACTGTCTAAGGAGGAAATCATTGACAATCACAAATCTGTCATTTCCTCCTTCTGCCTTTCTGTCGGTGGCAGTAATGATGACCTTCCATCCCTGTATTGGATTCCCAATTTACATAAAAATCCATACAAACAGCGCTTCCTTGCAGGGTCATCCAAATGTACAACTAAACCTCTTTCAGTTTTGTTGACTTCAATACTTACGGCAGTAAAATCCGGCCTCCAGAAATATAACGATTGTTGTTATTCTAGAAAAGGTGTCAATCAAATGTGGATCCTGAAGAATTCGAAAGAACTGATGGAGATTCTTAACTCTAAATTAGTTTCACCTTGTAATAGCATCAAAACATTCGATTTCTCCACACTTTACACTTCTATTCCACATGAACAACTGAAATCGCGATTGGCACAGATGATTAAACGCAGCTTTTTCAAAAAGAATGGAAAACGCAGGTACAAATTTCTTGTAGTCGATTATACCAAGACTTACTTTGTCATCAATGAGTCTAAGAAAAAGAACTAATTTATAGAAGACCAAATAATCGACATGCTCAACTTTCTTATTAACAACATATTTGTTCAGTTTGGTGGACGTGTTTTTCAGCAAACAATAGGGATTCCAATGAGCACTTATTGTGCACCTATGGTTGCTGATTTGTTTCTTCATTTATATGAAGCAGACTTCTTGCAATCTCTTCTAGACAAAAAAGACCGTAGACTAGTTCTCTCTTTCAACCTCACGTTCCGTTATATTGATGTATATGATTGATATAACTCCCCCTTCTTTTGTAGCAACATTCCGTCCGCTCCAGCTTAGGGAGTTTACGTAACTCAATTGATTCGTTATTCCAGAGCATGCGGGACTTACATCGATTTCCTTAGCAGAGCGACACGTCTGACGCAAAAATTGCTCACACAGGGTTATGTTGCTCCTCGGTTGCTGTCTTCACTCAACAAATTTTACGGAAGACATCATGCACTTGTAGACAAATATGGGATCTCGATCTCTCAGATGAGTGCAGATGTTGGTTTGTCATAGGGTGTTGTTTTGTCTTCCTTTACCGGGTTTGACACGCTGAATGGACTACTGGCAATGCGACGGATGTGCTATAGCAAGCAGGAACTGCTTACTCTTCCGGAGCACCTGAGTTCACTCTTGTTTCGACTGGAGTTCGCGTTGTTGATTGATATTCAGTTGTTTTGTGTTTCCATGTTTTACATGTTGTCTGTTTTTGTCCCGTTCTTGTTGGTGTTTACTGGTTTTGTCTCTGCCCTTTCGGACTTTTGACATTCGGATACCCCATTGGTACCTCTGCTTCTTTAAATTATCCGTCTAAATTTCAAAATTGTCTAAACCCTAAGATTCTTCCTACCCCAGACATAGGTTGATTATCTTAGTAATAATTTGGTTACCCAGTTTGGTATTTTTGGTTTTATTGTTCTATGCTTTTCATATTCATATTATTTGGCATTATCAATATTTTTGTTAGAGCGCCTCTGATGAGTCTTGAATAGACGAAACGGGCGTCAGGCGTAGTACAATTTATTGTCTGGAACTTTGTTGTCATTTGTATTTTGTATACCGAAATTATTATGATTTACTTTATATCATCAATCTCTGACCCTGTAGAATATAGGAGATGTGGTTATATTTCCTAGTATCACGAATCAATGAAATCGAAAAAAGCACACTAAGTAGAATAACATGATTTCAGAGATACTGTGTTTCATTATTTTTCGTGGGAAACCAATTTTCGTGGTTTAACCTGGGTGGAGCTGATCCACGAATTTCGTTCCCCACGAAAACTAAAATTAACATTGCTTTGCATACTGCAAATTTTGAACAACGAATTTAAAAAACCTACGAACTGGCATAATTTGAACAAAACACGAAATATGGTACCCACGAAAATAAATGGCTCTACAGTAGTTGCTAAAAATCCTATATTCCATTTGAGCTCTATAAATCAACGAAAATTCTTTTAATTTTTTTTTGTCTCTCATAAAAAAATATTTTTCAAACACAAATAAACTTTTTATTAGTATACGAATTTTGATAAGAAAAACCAAGATGTTATCTTTTAAAACAAAAAACGTTTTCTATATGGTCTAAATATTTCACCAATTTTAATAATACCTAAAATGGTGTGTTTATCTGACGGAACAGCCAGGTGTTGGGCCCACCTGAACATCATTGAAAGGACCTAACAATAGAAGATTAGATGACCAATTAGCTCCCAAAGGATTTTTAAAGGAATACAGAGCAAATGCCGTTCACTAGGTTGTACTCCCATGGAACTCTATGAATTTTTGGTCCATTTTTACTATAAAGGTCAATGGAAAACATTTTTTTTAATCATGCAAAAATTTTGATTTTTTTTTTGCCTGAGCACCACATACACGGCTACAACACTGTCTAAGGAGGAAATCATTGACAATCATAAATCTGTCATTTCCTCCTTCGGCCTTTCTGTTGGTGGCAGTAATGATGACATTCCATCCCTGTATTGGATTCCCAAATTACATAAAAATCCATACAAACAGCGTTTCATTGCAGGGTCATCCAAATGTACAACTAAACCTCTTTCAGTTTTGTTGACTTCAATACTTACGGCAGTAAAATCCGGCCTCCAGAAATATTACGATTGTTGTTATTCTAGAAATGGTGTCAATCAAATGTGGATCCTGAAGAATTCGAAAGAACTGATGGAGATTCTTAACTCTAATTCAGTTTCATCCTGTAACAGCATCAAAACATTCGATTTCTCCACACTTTACACTTCTATTCCACATGAAAAACTGAAATCACGATTGGCACAGCTCATTAAACGCAGCTTTTTCAAAAAGAATGGAAAACGCAGGTACAAATTTCTTGTAGTCGATTATACCAAGACTTACTTTGTCATCAATGAGTCCAAGAAAAAGAACAAATTTACAGAAGACCAAATAATCGACATGCTCAACTTTCTTATTGACAACATATTTGTTCAGTTTGGTGGACGTGTTTTTCAGCAAACAATAGGGATTCCAATGGGCACTAATTGTGCACTTTTGCTTGCTGATTTGTTTCTTCATTCATATGAAGCAGACTTATTGCAATCTCTTCTAGACAAAAAAGACCGTAGACTAGCTCTCTCTTTCAACCTCACGTTCCGTTATATTGATGATGTCCTTTCACTAAACAATTCTCAATTTGGTGACTTTCTCCATCTCATATATCCACAGGAGCTTGAGATAAAGGACACAACGGATTCTAGGAAGTCTGCTTCATATTTAGATCTACATCTCGAAATTGACTCTCAAGAAGACTTTCAACAAGGCTCTATGACAAACGTGATGACTTCAACTTTCCAATCGTCAACTTCCCCTTCTTGTGTAGCAATATTCCGTCAGCTCCAGCTTATGGAGTTTACGTATCTCAATTGATTCGTTACTCCAGAGCGTGCGGGACTTACATCGATTTCCTTAGCAGAGCGACACGTCTGACGCAAAAATTGCTCACACAGGGTTATGTTGCTCCTCGGTTGCTGTCTTCACTCAACAAATTTTACGGAAGACATCATGCACTTATAGACAAATATGGGATTTCGATCTCTCAGATGAGTGCAGATGTTGGTTTGTCATAGTGTGTTGTTTTGTCTTCCTTTACTGGATTTGACACGCTGAATGGACTATTGGCAACGCGACGGGTGTGCTATAGCAAGCAGGAACTGCTTACTCTTCCGGAGCACCTGAGTTCACTCTTGTTTCGACTGGAGTTCGCGTTGTTGATTGATATTCAGTTGTTTTGTGTTTCCATGTTTTACGTGTTGTCTGTTTTTGTCCCGTTCTTGTTTGTGTTTACTGGTTTAGTCTCTGCCCTTTCGGACTTTTGACATTCGGATACCCCATTGGTACCTCTGCTTCTTTGTATGCCATTAAAAAGTCATGGCATACGAAAATAGTTTAAATATTTTGCAAGACGTAAATTTACAAGCCATTTTTCGTTGATTTATAAAACTCAAACGGACTATAGCTGGAAGGGCCAACTCTCACAGGACTTTGCGCAAATATTTAACGATAATGAAATGTGGAATGAGTGTATGTGATACCGTATAGCGGGTAATTTTCGCGGCGTGCAAATTTCGCGATTTCATACCTAATGACTAAGTTTTTTTATACGCGGACATTTATTTTCGCGAATTCATAATTTTCTCAATACAATTTTATGTTGATTTTATTTTACGCGGATTGTAAATTTCGCGATAGAGTAATGGTCGCGAATATAACGAAAATTAGAACCTCGCGAAAATTTCCCGCTATACGGTACAACCTACATCTAAAAACAAAGGCAAAATAAAAAATTCACATTGGGAGACGGTCAGCAGTCTTCAATCCTCGTCGTCATGCATTGGCTGAAAACCAAAAGTGTAGTTCATAAGTCTTAGATTTAATACCAACCCCAAAAATAGCATGGTTTGTTTACGTTTACATATAAATTACAACAACCTTATTATGCTTTGTGCTGCTGAAGGTGAACTGACTGTCACTGAAGCAGTTCATAAGTCTTAGATTCAATACCATCTCACAAAATAATGTGGGTAGTTTACGTTTACATAATTACAACAACCTTATTATGTTTTGTGCTGAAGGTGAACTTACTGTCGCTAAAGCAGTTCAAAAGTCTTCCATACCAATCTCCCAAAAATCATGTATAGTTCACATAATTACAACAACCTTATTATGCTTTGTGCTGCTGAAAGAGAACTGACTGTTGCTAAAACATTTAACTTACAGTTTTGGTGTTTTTAATATTATTTGCTTTCGTGACTTTTCGCCTCAAGGACCGACCATCTAACTTGATATAGAAAATAATGAGATATGGAATAAGTGTACGCGACACAGCCCACAATTAAACGGCAATTTAGAAAAACCACAATGGACAACCGCCAGCAGCCTTCAACGAACGATGCCATTTGGCACTACTCGCGGTTCTGCAATTGGCCCATGGTCTAAATAAAATGCATATAATTCAAATCCAGCCCTTAAATAGTCACAGATAGACCCCCCTTCTTAAACAAGGAACAGAACACATCAAAAAGACAATTACAAACGTAAGCTTTGTCAGAGATTCCTGACTTAGGACAGGCACTTGAATATGTGGCGGGGTTAAACTGGTTTTTTGGGCCCAACATCCCCTTTTAAATATTCCTAGACAAAGCACAAAAACTAAACGCACAATAAAAATCAAATCGATCAAAGTCCAATTCCACTAGAGAGAACCTTAGACAAAAAACAAGAACAAACAAAAGGACGGCAAAGGAACTCTCTATAGAACACTCGCTGTTACTGACCGCTAGCTGAGAATCATCAATCGACTGATGTAAAAAAGATCAAACGTATCGATTTTAAATCCGACACAACACTTCAAACAATAATGATTTAGTGAAGTGTCATCACACAAATAGAAAATAATGAGATGTGGAATTAGTGTACGCGACACAACCCACAATTAAGCGGCAATTTAGAAAAACCACAATGGATAACCGCCAGCAGCCTTCAACGAGGCCATTTGGCACTGCTCGTGGTTCTGCAATTGGCCCATGGTCTAAATAAAATGCATATAATTCAAATCCAGCCCTGAAATAGTCACAGATAGACCCCCTTCTTAAACAAGGAACAGAAAACATAAAAAAGACAAGTACAAACGAAAGCTTTGTCAAAGATTCCTGGCTTAGGACAGGCACATGTAATATGTGGCGGGGTTAAACTAGTTTTTTGGGCCCAACCTTCCCCCTATCAATATTCCAAGACATGATCGCTAATATGCTTAAAAATGGCAATAGTAAAAACGTTTATGGAAGTTTTAAAGCCAGTATCAAGTTATCAATATTTCTGCCAAAAAACACTAAATTCAAAGATTTAACCAAAATATTCAGTTCATACCTTTCCGTATTAAATTTTGAAGCCAATTTTTCATTTCTAATAGATTGCCTTTAAATTTGTGAGCTTTGTAAAAAACATTACCATAAAATTCAGGATCTGATATTCCTTTCACTATAAGAGAACGACGTGTACAATTAATTTTTTTCAATAAGGGATCGATACAACAGCCTTGGCTTTTTGTTATCTGAGATTTTTTCCAGTGCATATTTTTTTATGTTTCATGGGTATCGAGACTTTTTTCAAATATTAAAATTATTTTAAATGTCAGAAATCCTTTTTAGGAATAACGCTTTCCACCTCTGTGGCCAAACTATTTTTTCTTCATAAATCTGATTAAGAGTATTTTTTAAGAAACTAAAAAATGTGTCTAAGAGTCCTACCTTTATTGAAATCATTAACCCAAAATGTTTATTACCAGAGATTTACCTTATTTCTAGTGGGAAGTGCTGTTTGGTTGTCAAGACTTATCAAGTTGTGAAATATCATTTGCCACCTAGCATGTAGTATCAGAGATATGGACCTTTACTTAAAACTTGAACAAAGTCGTTCATGCGTAAAATATAGGTCAACGTGACCAAATTTTGTCATGTCCAAGTGACCCAATGGTGTCATGTCATCCATGATACATCTATTGGTGAATTACCATTGATCCCCAACATATAGTATCCGAGATATGGAACTTAACCAAGAACTTAACCAACGTCATTCATCCGTAAAATATAGGTCACATTAACCTTATTTCTATTTGGTGGTGTCATGTTATCCAAGACAAATCTAGTGGTTATATACCATTGCTCTTCCTTATATAGAATCCGATATATGGACCTTAATCAAAGTCATTTTTGCGTATATTATATGTCGCTGAGACCTAATTTTCCTATTCGGCGCTGGAATTGTCTTCCCTGTCCGCACTTTTTTGTTTTGAGTACTTTTCGTTCAATACTTTTGGTTTTTGATCTTCCAATGTTTTGATTTAAATGCTGCTTATGAGAAATATCATTGACCCCGACGTCTAGTATCAAAGTTATAGACCTTAAGAACTTAACCAAGTGTTACGTACGAACAAACGGATGGACGTACGTACGAACGGCCATAGTTTAGCACCTGTAGAACACTGGTTAATTTTCCGTATAAATGCATAAATTTTCTCTGTGTGTTAACTGCCTTATGCACAAGATCAGCTAATTAACCTGCTACCGAGAATCTCATGCTGGTATTAGGTATTATATATGCCATTCACAATAAACATCCTGCCTACTGCTGCGCAAGGTCAAATTCAGTGGGACAACCATCATGTTCACAGCAGTGTTTACACAGCTGATCTACAACTTGTTAATTAACAAATCTATTTAAATACTGTATTATTATATAGACTATATATAGAGACTGACCATTGAAATTGAAAAGGATGGGACGGGGCTTAGTTTTATTCAGTCGGAAAAACTTTTTATTTTTTAATGGTGAAAAGATAACGAATCTTTTTTTTATCATTTTATATAATAGCAGAAATACTTATTTAGAATGTTTTTTTTTCTTAATCAGATAATAAATTTTGCATAGCACTCGCCTGAATAGATCCATATTTTAAGTGTTTAAATTTGAAAATTTATTTGTCACAATAGTCCGTAAATTTCGTATTTTTTTATGATTATTCATACGTCTTTTCTATGCATAGTTATGTACCTTTGCATATTTTAATTTAAGGTTTGATATCTATAAAGGTTTCAATACACGAAAAGTTTTAATACACTATGCATAAAATATTCAAATATTTATATCTTGACCAAAATTAAACACAATTAAGGACAGTATTTATTAGATAGTTAATTGCTGCAACAGGGCATGATACTTCAAGACGGATAAGATAAATCTGTTTTGGTTTATTATTCGCTCCTGCAATATCGCGATTTTGTAAACAACTACCTTGTACTATGACAACTAACGACAGTGCAATATAGGTCATGAAAGATTGTTCTCAACTGTCCAAAATTTGTACAATTCTGGAAGTTATATACATTAAAGGTTAAGTCTGCCATGACCAATGAGAAGCTGTACCAATTTCGGACAGTGGAGACCAATTCATGACAGTTCATTATAGGTGGAGTTTAATCACGGTCACAAAAAAAGGTATGTCAGTGTTATATGACATTATACTCGCAATAAATTGCAATTAAAGGCAGTTAAAAATCACTGCGTTTGTTGTAGACAGAATTTTTAATACTTTTAAATTCCTGTAATTTTATGTACAAGATAATTCAAACTCAAGTAATTAATGTAGACTAATTAATGTGAAAGTTAAAGGTACTTGTGTTATGTAATCCTGGGACGAAAATTTCGATTCAAAGTTATGGGGCAAGCCGGGGTCACAGCTTCAAAATTTGTATCTAACAAGGAAATGTGTCAAGATGACACTGATGCCCCGCTGGCAAATAAAATAAAACTGTTATTTTTACCAAATTTGCTAAGTCCAAGGGCCCTAATTTGGGTCAAAATCAGTGGACCGGAACGAAACTCGAACTTGACCTGTAACTCATCATGGTAGACTCACGTACCAAAAATCTTTTGAATATATGCAAGGATGTGGAAAAAAAGTGCGGAAAACTTTTTTTTTACAAAATTTGCTAAGTTCAAGGGCCGTAATTTAGGTAAAAATCAGTGGACCGGAACGAAACTCGAACTTGACCTGTAACTCATCATGGTAGACTCACATACCAAAAATCTTTTGAATATATGCAAGGATGTGGAAAAAAAGTGCGGAAAACTTATTTTTACAAAATTTGCTAAGTTCAAGGGCCGTAATTTAGGTCAAAATCAGTGGACCGGAACGAAACTCGAACTTGACCTGTAACTCATCATGGTAGACTCACATACCAAAAATCTTTTGAATATATGCAAGGATGTCGAAAAAAAGTGCGGAAAACTAAAGTGTGACGGACGGACGGAAGGACGGACGGACGGAAGGACGAACGGACCGAAAAACTATATGCCCCCCAACAAAGTTGGCGGGGCATAAAAACTATTGCAATATTATATTCTAACGGAATATTGCCGCAGAACTTTTGCATCAAAACTTCCCTAAGATATTTCAGCCCATATCAGTTGCACACGAATATTTATAACTTTCACATAATTTAATAGATCTTGAGTGGTTATATTTCACAACTGGTTGACGGAAAGAGTTTTATGGCCGAATACAGTCATATTCTGCCTTAAATGCGCTGTGAAATTCTTGAGGATGTATTCTTCTGAGATTTCAATCTCGTTGAAATCTCGTTTGTGAATAATTTTAAAACCTTGCCTTATGATTGGAAACTTGTGGTGGATATATATCAAATGATGATCCCTCTTAATCATGTCAAAAAATTATGAAGATACGATTAGTAGTTTTTGAGATATGCAAGAAGCAGAGGTACCAATTGGGTATCCGAATGTCGAAAGTCCAAAAGGGCAGAGAACAAAAAACATTCAACACCAACATGAACGGGACAAAAACAGACAACATATAAAACATGGAAACACAAAATAACTGAATATTCATTTTCCCAACAAAATATGCATACAATTCATATATATTTTTTCTAAATTCAAAAAGAAATATTTTAAACGAAAATGGAGGGTTTTGAGGTTTTGGAGTGAAAGGAAATTAGAAAAATCTTGATTTTTACCGGTTTTATGCTGTCTTGAAAATGACCTTAAAAGGCACATTTTCGGGACTAAACTTACTTATATCATCACGACCATATACTTTTTGTCAGTTAAATTTGTTCAAAATCATGGCATCTATCAGTATGGAAACTTTGAGAGAAAACTTGATTTTGAAATTTGATATTTTAAAGAAAATAACCCCACAATAGGCCAAAATGATGAAATTTTGGTAAATTGTCAAAAATAGGACATTTTTAAATGACTGTAACGAACAAAAATGCACACGGACGTATTGTTTTCTTACTAAATATGATTTGTTAGGGTCTTAGCATTTTAAAAAATGTAGGTTTAGGAAAAATTTGATTTGGACAAATTTGGATCCATCAGAAGAATACATCCTCAAATAATTATTAAAGTGATAAATAAAACATGTATGAGATTAAAGAATAGATTAACATTTTATTTACCTTTCTATGTTCTTTTGTTTAAATGAAAAATAAAACTTTGTTCGCCAAAATAAATGTGAGATAAATCTAGTATTTGCTAAGGCTAAAACTGTTGACACATTCCGAGCTCATAATGTAAAAACAAAAAACAAAGTAATAAATCAATAATTTGTGAGCATAAAATTTCATCATTACACACATGCAAATAAACGCATTTAACTATATATAATAAAACTACTCTTCGTTTCGCAAGTGTACATGTATAAAGGTTTAAAATATTGATTTCAAAATATTGCAAACTAAACTATTTACACAAAGCGAATAAAGAAACTTCTAACATAAACTTTGGACCTTTAAAATGTTAAACTTGAAAATTGAAGAAAGGAGGCGACAACGTTGCACAACACAAACCAGCAATTACATTTACCATTTAAAAGTAAAAGAAACGTAAAACAAAAGTCAAAATGAATTAAAATATTTACACGCAACAATTAAGAATGAATAATCAAAAATAATAAGAAGGAAACAATAACAGTAATTTGAATTTGAACGGACTTGCTCAATTCTTTCATCTTTTCTAAAGACCTCTTATTTCACAAGAAAATAAATTTCCGCTATAGACATTATAATCCTTATGAAATTCTGTTGACTAGATACGTAACTAAGCTGATAAAAATAACAATATCTTGAAACGAAATATATAATAACGAACTCTTATTTCTGGAACTTTGTTGTCATTTGTATTTCGAACACACGTGAAGGTTAGCACTGCTGGTGGAGTTTAAATTCCCCGAGGTTAGCCCGATCCGGCACCAACACTTTTGAGTTGGAGAATACATCAAAGCTCTAAATTATCCGTCTAAATTTCAAAATTGTCTAAATCTTAAGGTTCTTCCTACCCCAGACATAGGTTGAATATCTTAGTAATAATTTGGTTCCCCAGTTTGGTATTTTTGGTTATACTGTTCCATGCTCTTCATATTCATACAGTGCTTGGCATTTTCAATATTTTTGGTAGAGCGCCTCTGATGAGTCTTGAATTGACGAAACGCGCGTCAGGCGTAGCAAAATTTATTGTCTGGAACTTTGTTGTCATTTGTATTTCAAAATAAAATAAATAATAACAAGTAAAAAATTATAATAATAAGAAATGGAGCAAGGAAACTTAGCCTACTGCATGTAGAACCAACGGGTCCTTCTGCAGCATAGTTCATTTATGTGCGAAGAACGTGACATTTTCCCAACATGGCAACATGGTGCACAACAATGGTTTGCGGTCAGGTTTCCGCATTATTGCCTGACGATCCCGGCATTCATTATGACAGGGATGTCCCATTCAACCACCTGGTTCACACATCCCAGTCACTTTTTGGGCAAAGCAGAATGACGTGATGAAAGGTTTCTGAACGCTCTTAAGTGGACTTTGACCGACAAGCTAAGGGCTACTGTGGACTTTTTTGCCTCCCGGGCCCATCACGTTTTATTTGGGATAATTGACATAATCATTTTTAAGTAATGTTATGATGCATTATAGTTTCTGTTTAATATAAACAATGACCATAGTACAACGTACAATTTCTAAAATAGTTTTCTTGAACTATGCAATACACACAGGCCAAGAACTCCTTAAATAAGCTGTTCTGGTAATTGCAAATGTTTCAGGTAGGGATTACATTGCACTGCGCTTGCAGTTGTGGTATGGGAAATCCTGCGCTTACGCAGTCGAAAATTACTAAACCAGGCATTTTCTTTTGTCTTATTCACCATATTTCTGTGCTTTTAAAATCAATAATTTCATTAAACAATGAAATTCTGCGAAAATGCCAAAATACATTTTTTATTTTGTGGCAACCATCTTCTTGTAAACGGCCGAAATCGAAAAGTTCTCATGCTTTTATCACAAAGTGAAATATTTGACCATATATCCCCTCCACTAAAATGAATGGTATTAAAACGAAAGACACACGGGCTATAATTTTAACATACATGTATTTGTTTTGAATCAGAATAAGTTTGATGATAAATAGAATAATATATTTATTTTTGTCATGAATATTGATCTTTGCCATATACGGTCTATTACTTCTGTGATATGTATATAATAATGGCAATCCATAGCATTCTACTGCAAGCTAGAACACTATAAAGCCTTCTAGAGCACCGGGTTTGATTTTATTTAGGTTTAAAACTTGTTTGTGTCCTGAGGATGGCTGTAATATCGCCATCGATACTGATAGGTTTTACTGCTACTACAACAGATGGGTAGGATCAGGCAATTAAGTAAACGGTAATGTATCCTACGGGTCTTACTTTTACTGCAGCAGGATGTTTTTACTGTGCGTGAAACACAACATTTTCCCCAAGGACGTTGTACCAGATATGGTTTCTGACTAAACCGGTAGTCATTCAGACAGAGTATCCCATTCAACCACAAGGGGCACAAATCCCAGTCGCTCTTTTGAAAACTCGACCTTATCCGATATCAGATTTTCGTTGTGCTTTAGAAGATTTTAACAGATACTCATAGCACTGCTATTGGACTATTTGCCACTGGAACCTGCAGGGGTTATATTGGTGGTGATTTTATTGACTATTGGTGTATAATGGGCTCTTTAGTCTACATATAAAATGCTTAAAAGTGATCTTTACATAAAATTATTAATATACAAAAGAAAACAAATACTTTGTATAAATATTGGTGCACAATAAATTTGACGCAAAAATGCTAATACTGAAAATTGATAAGTGTTAGAAAATACGCAATTTTGAGTAGCTGAAAGTATTGTATGTTGGTTTGCAAATAAATATATAATAATTTGTCATTCCGTTCATATGTTCTATAGTTTTATTCCTTTAAGACAGCTTGCTTTTCCAATTCTGTACAATGCTTTTAGTAAGTTCTTATTTATTGCACGACTTTTATTGGTTTCCCATTTGCGGAGAATTTCCCTTGTTTGATTTAGTAATTTATTTTTGAACTGGTACCGAATTTCATCAATTTCTGAGGTGTCCAATCCTAGTTCTATTGCTAGTTGCATTGAACTGTCTCCAATATGGTTTGCTATATAATGAAGAAGATATGGTGTCGGCGAGGCTTGTAGCTGTTCATTGGTGTATTCTGAAATACAGATAAAACGAAGCTCAATACTCATTCGCATAGCAGATTGGTTAAAAACGACATTTGGATTTGATGTAATACGGGTTTTACCATATATTTTGCTGACTACATGCCTCTACGAAATAAATATATGCAAGCTTAGTTTTGGAAATTGAAATTACAACAAAGTTCCAGACATTAAAATTTAGTACGCCTGACGCGCGTTTGGTCTATTCAAGATTTATCAGAGGCGCTCTTCCCAAAATATTTAAAAAAGCCAAACACTAAAATATGAAGAGCATAAAACAGTAAAACCCAAAAAATTAATTAAATGGGGAACTCAATTATAACTAAGATCACCAACCTATGTCTAGGGTAGCATTATCTTTCGGTTTCAACAATTTAGAAATTTAAGCGGATAACTTATAGCTTTGATGTGTTCTCCAACAAGTGTTGGTGCCGGAACGGATAAAACTCGGGTGTTTTAAAACTCCACCAGCAGAGTTAATCGTCACCGATGTTGGAAATTTAAAACAAGAGGCTCCCATGAGCATTAATTGCTCATCTGGTCTTGATTTCAACCCTATGAAGACTTTTGTATAGCTAAATGAGCTGAATGTTTAAGCAAGAAAAAGCTTTTCTCTATCTGCCATAGTTGTCATTCTAAATAAGCGAAAAACACTATTATTTACCTTTAAAAGGGCTGTAACCCCTATAATGGGTCATCTGACAACTTCAATACTATAAAGACTTTTGAAGAGCTTAATGAGCTGAACATTTAAGAAGCAACAGCTTTTCTTTATCTTCGATAGTTTTCATTCTATATGCCAAAAAAAAGAAAAAAACCCCTTAAAGGCGTCATGTGAAAACTTTGACCCTATGGAGACTTTTGTAGAGCTAAATGAGCTGAACATTTAAGCAAGCAACAGCTGTTCTATATCTGCAATAGTTTTCATTCTTAAGGCCAAAACACTATTTTTTGCCTTTAAGGGGCTGAAACCCCTGTAAGGAGTCATCTGACAACTGCTATCCAATGAAGACTTTTGTAGAGTTAAATTTTAGCAAGCAACAACTTTTCTCTACTGCAATAGTTTTCATTCTATAGGCCAACAACACTATTTTTGCCTTTAAGAGGATGTGAGGGTCATAACCCCTATCAACGGTCATCTGACAACTTCGACCTTTAAAAGGGCTGTAACCCCTATAATGGGTCATCTGACAACTTCAATACTATAAAGACTTTTGAAGAGCTTAATGAGCTGAACATTTAAGCAGCAACAGATTTTCTTTATCTTCAATAGTTTTCATTCTATATGCAAAAAAAAAGAAAAAAACCCTTAAAGGCGTCATGTGAAAACTTTGACCCTATGGAGACTTTTGTAGAGCTAAATGAGTTGAACATTTAAGCAAGCAACAGCTGTTCTATATCTGCAATAGTTTTCATTCTTAAGGCCAAAACACTATTTTTTGCCTTTAAGGGGCTGAAACCCCTGTAAGGAGTCATCTGACAACTGCAATCCAATGAAGACTTTTGTAGAGTTTAATTTTAGCAAGCAATAACTTTTCTCTACTGCAATAGTTTTCATTCTATAGACCAACAACACTATTTTTGCCTTTAAGGGGATGTAAGGGTCATAACCCCTATCAACGGTCATCTGACAACTTCGACCCAATAAAAACTATTGTAGAGCTTTGATTTTGAAGAGCTAAGATCCTTCGGATTTTTTCTATCTGTTATGGTTGCAAAGTTATAATAGAAGAAAATGAGATGTGGAATAAGTGTACGCGACACAACCTACATTATAAACGTATATTTTAAATATCCACAATGGAAAACAGCCAGCAGCCTTCAATGTGACCAGCGGTCGCTGCTCGCTGTTTTTCAATTGGCCCCTGGATTGAAAATAAAATACATATGATTCAAGCCCAATCCCAAAGTGCATTGAAAGACCCTCTTCTTGACAAAAAAAAAATTAACATAAATTCGACTAATTCGGCGGGGTTAAACTAATTTTTTAAGCCATTTTAAGTGATTTTACCCTATGTTCTAGTTTAAGTAACAGAGGCCATGTTTTTTTATTGAATCATTTTAAAAATTGTGTTTGTTACCAACATGTCATATATCATTCCTGCAAAGTTTCAGTTAAATTAGTTCAATGGTTTCAGAGAAGAAGATTTTTTATATTGTTAACGGACTACGGACAACGGACGACAAGGGACGCATAGTGACGACATAAGCTCAAGTGGCCTTTGGCCAGGTGAACTAAAAAAAGATATAAAATTTTGCTACGCCGGACGCGCATGTCGTCTATTTAAAACTTATTAGAGGCGCACTACCCAATATATTTTAAGAAAGGCAAAACACTATATAAGTATGATGAGCATAGAACAATAAAACTATAAATACCGAAATGGAAAAAAAATAATAAATATATCTCACCAACCTATGATGACCGGGTAGGAAGAAATCTAAGGGTTTAAACAATTTTGAAATTTAAAGGAATTATAGCTTTGATGTGTTCTCGAACAGAAAAGTGTTTGTGCAGGAACTGATTTACCTCGGATAATTATAACTCCACCAGCAGAGCTAGCCTTCACTGATGTAAGAAATTTAAATGACAACAATGTTCCGGACATTAATTTTTTCTACTACTGGCGAGCGTTTTGTCTTCTCAAGACTCAATAACTTTAATAATGATTAATTATCTTGGCTCTATAATTTTGCTGCATGTATTACCAATATTTAACAAACATACAACTTCAATGCCTCAATTGATTGGAATAAATGAGAACCTAGGGTCTAACAATGAAGCGATTATGTGTCGTAAATCCAAAAAGACAAAGTCGGAGTAGTTAAACACAACCCAAACAACACAACGACAAAAACACAAATTACAACCAAACGGCAATGAGCAACATGAACGCAAGTCGGAACGAGATTGAAATAAAATACTATGGATAAATGCATTTCTTTCTCTATAATAAACTTAACAGATATGTACATATTTTATTCAGTTAATGCTTGTTGACAAGTATATTTCGTCATACAAAACAACATTACATGTCCTTTATTGAAGTTAAGGTATTTCACTTACCCTCTGGAAGTTCAATATCTCTAAGAACCTTTTAAAAGAAAGTGTAATACTTTGGTCAACATTAAGACGTGGAGTTTCATACTTCTAGTAGGTTTGTGAGTAAAAAAAAGATTTTGTAGGAGCAAAACAATTGTAATTCATCACGAATGAACATATGTGAACAAAATAACTATCTTTACATGTAATCGGACATGTCGTCATTTTCATTCTATAAGACTTATTTCAGTGTCCTAAATAATACTTTGGACAGTCAATAAAACAAAACCGTGGAGAAGCTTTAAAAGCAAAACACTGCTAACCATAAATCTTAGCAGGGCTTAGGCTAACTAATGTGGAACATTGAATACCGTTAACTTATATGACTAATGGTCGAATTCAATAAAAAAAATAATCAACTAATTATCAGTGTCGTGTACGTGAGAAGGATCGGTCATTTCAAGATGGCAGACACTTCATTGGGCCAAATCAGGGGATTTCTTTTCAGTTGTAATGTATGAAATGTACAGCACTTTACAAAATCTTAAATATCACCGAAAGAAGGTAAAAGAATTGTCTACTACATTTAAAAGACCGAAAGAAAAAAACATGGATAGATTTTCCATATAAGACTCCCGAAGTCGAGTAAACATCTGAAATGAAAATCGAAGCGGGCATTTCTCCTGAAATCGGTAATTTTACACAAAACTATAGGCTTTACTTACCCAAACGCAACTCTGGAAGCATTCTTCAATGAGAAGCAGTCCTATGGTAATTTGCATAATAATCTTGAGAAAATGTGTTCAGGATCGGACTTCTGTCGAATTTTGGTTCAGGATCGGTCTTCCAATGTAGAAACATTTTAATACAAGAGATATGTACTAAATAGACAGTGTATGGGCTTTATTTATTGTCCATTAGGAAAAGTAATTGAAATTGAGACCACTGACGAAGGATGCAAATATGGTTCAACTTCTTGCCAAAAAAATCAGCCCAGGCACATCTACGAATGGATTGATGAGGGTATTTTTGTTATGCGTGATTGGTTCCTTTGTAGGTTTTCATGATTGTGATTAAACGAATAAATTTTCCCGTGAACTGTGATATCTTAAATTTGATTTTTTCATACCATGACCCAGACACCCATCAGAAATCTACTCTTTCAGATCATTGTTTGATTGATGAAAAAGTTGAACTGAATCTAGTTGACTCGATCTGTTGATATACATTGAAAACAAAAATTAAAGAATTACAGAAAAAGTTATGTATTTTCAAATATCGATTAGCATTTTACCTAACGAATACGACGCATGATGGGTTCATGTCGTAGGTTTCAGAATGGCCCTAGGGGCTGAGTTGCATAGGTAGCCTACGGGCACATTATTCCTTCCTCACGCATAATTCTTTACATTACTATCACTCCCACTACCAGGGTAAAGTCTCATATCAATACGTATACATTTGATAGTAAAAGTAATGCTCTTTATAATCATAGTTATTTGCCCTTATACTATCAAACACCAGAGTAGCGCAGGGATATGCAGCGTGGCTGCTTTGACTAGTTTATGGTTTATGTGGCTGGTTCCATGGTTGAAACCCTTTTCACGAAAATTCATGTAATTCTTGTGCAGATATACAGCAAAATCAGCTTGTTACCTCTCCTTTTCTCCCTTAGTACACTATAGGCAGACCCCTTCTTTTCAATCTTTTCTGGATCCGTCCCGGGTTAACGATTTCTTGTCCAATGCGACAATAAATAATGCCCAGAAATGGTCTATTTCGTACATATTTGACAGAAGTCCGATCCTGAACACATTTTTTCAAGATTAATATGCAAATTACCATAGGACTGCTCCTTGACATAAACAAAACTTTTAAATCTAAATTGTGAACATCTTTCAACACATATTCGTACAACATGAATGACGATTGGTGGCTTCCCATTAAAGAATGCTTCCAGAGTTGCGTTTGGGTAAGTAAAGCCTATAGTTTTGTGTAAAATTACCGATTTCAGGAGAAATGCCCGCTTCGATTTTCATTTCAGATGTTTACTCACCTTTGGGAGTCTTATATGGAAAATCCATCCATGCTTTTTTCCATCGGTCTTTTATATGCACACCCGTCACGTTGCCAAAGATCGATTTAGTAATGGTCAAATCTGGAAAGGATAACATTACAAAACTATATGTCAAACCAACATCTGTGCTCATCTGAGAGATAGAAATCCCGTATTTGTAAACAAGCACATGATGTCTTCTGTAAAATTTCTTGAGTGATGACAACAACCTGGGAGCAACGTACCCCTGTATTAACAATTGGCTTGCCAGCCGTGTAGCTCTATCAAGAAAGTTGTTGCACTCCCCACATGTTCTGGAATAACGAATCAATTGTGATACGTAAACTCCATTTGCTGGAGCGGATGGAATGTTGCTACACAGAAAGGGACAGTTAACTATTGGAAAGTCAACACGTTTGTCATAGAGCTTTGTACAAAGCCTTCCTTGTGTGTCAATTTCGAGAAATAGATCCGAATATGAAGCAGATGCATACTTACATTGCATAGATAGTGGTCATTGAGTTCACAATCTCGTAAAGCTTTTGTCAGTTTTTTAAAAGAGGCTGATGGATTCTCCTGTTTCCAGTGATGCAGGGCCTTAAACTTCAGATCATCTGAGTTTTGGTGTTGGAACTGATACTCTAAGTTGTCCCACGTAGTAACTGGTAATCCGAGGAAGATTACCAAATCTTTACATTTAGATGGCGAAAGTGATGTTGCAAGACGACGCAAATGTTGATCTAGAGGACATTGTTCCAATTCAAGCTGACCAAGGCCTGTATAATACAAAAATACAGCTAGAAATGATTTTCTGAACCTTATATTTGATGGGACGACATAACCCACAGAAGTTTTCATACGAGGCTCATAGACATAAATTAAGGTCCATCCCTTTCGTTCTAAATGGCGACTTTTTCTATCTTTTTTCTAGTAGCTGCAGAACAAAAACTGCAAATAAAATAAGAAATTAAAGCATATCTGGACCTAGATATAATAATTTCTGATCAAATTTCTATCAATACATTATGTTTATTTCCTGTTCAGATTGTGAATCGAAAAGGGTCAAAATATCCCTATTTTGCCTCTGACATGACACGAGGTGTACACATGTAGTTAATGTCCTTATTGAAAGTTGCATGAAATTTGAGGCCACAAGAAATTGTGAAAGTTATATTAGCCGAAAATCGGCTGTTCTCAAAAGCGGAGAAAAAAAAGAGATATCTGAAATAAAGAAATTTAAAAGGAAGAATTCATAAAAATAATGTAAGAATTTATAATATCTAGGTCAAGCTACGCTTAATATTTCAATTTTATGTGCAATTTTGGCTGTCAACATACGAAAAAAAGTTGCGCCATGTTTAAAAAAAGATAAAGGTGGACCTTAAGTTGTTCAGATTGCTTAAATGATTGGAGTATAATTTCCACTTCATGCAATTTATTGTTATAACAATTTTTATCAAACCTGGTTCAATTTTTGTCAGATGTCATGACTTTTATAGCTTATTTTGTTGTTGTGTAATTAAAGTTGAAGTCTTTGAAATTGATCATAACTGGCTGTTATGTTATGCTTCTTTTATTCCTCTGACTTCAACTTTATATTATGTCCATAAACCAAGACAAGAAATACCTCTTTTGTTTAACCCATCATTTTATTTGAATTGGCTGTAACAAGCAAGCACCATTGCGATCTTTTTTTTCGTTTAATGCTTTGTCTTTTTATCTGGACATTGAGATTCATCCCCCAGGTTCGATTACGTATATTTTGTCATATCATGTTAATCGAGGATATTCTAATCAGAACTAGGATTTTCTTGTCCATACATAGAACTTGAACTGAACAATTATAGCATTTGTATTACGTCGGTATATAAAAAATATTTACTTAGGTAATGCATATTTGCTGACAGCAAAACTTACTAATCTACAGTTTATACAGACTACAAATTTTCCAAATATTTTATTGCTTATCAAATTCAAAAATTGAATAGCCAGTACAAGTTGCTAACTACTTTACTATATTACATTGTTAACTCGATATATTAGTAGAGAATCTCATTCGATCATGCTTTATCAAAAGAATAATAGAACAACTATGTGTCATTATTGATTATTATACCTTTACAGTCTTCTGGGCAATGTTTCGATGGAACCTTGATAGAAAAATAGAAAAAAATCAACTTATAACTTTGTATCATCAACATTAACAATCTCTGGGCTTATACATATATAAATGGTGAAAAAAGGCATCTAATAGGACATTAAGGATGTTCACTACTATTATTGAAAATAAATAGGTTTCAAATTTTATGCCTTGAATTAAAAGATATTAGTAAAAGGTATAAAATAAGCAAAACAAAATTAATAGGTTTGTGACCCCGTTTTCAAGACAATTGACGGTAAAGTTTTGGCGGGAAAAGGTCTTTGACTTTTTCATAGGTTTAGCATTAGCACTATTTTGCTGGTAAAACCCATGACAGAATAAATAGGATTTGATAAAACTTTGTCTATAACCTCTTTATGACATATTTAAGACATTAATAACAAGAAAATAGGGGGTTCGTGGGCAAAAATTTTAACCCTATTTTGATGGTAAAATCCAGAGGATTCCAAAAATATGACAGAAATACCAAAACAAGACCAGCGAGCATCCTTAAATGATACCCCGCCACGATATTCATCAATAGTTAAATGTTTTTTGTATACTATACAGTATTATTCTATACAACTACTAGTCTATAAAGACAGTAAAGAAATGAGGTATCTTTAAATTTCATCATCAAAATTTTCAAATATGGAAAATTGACTACAAAATGGCAAATCTTCAATAATGTTTTTTGGATCATCCTGAAAATTGAACTTTATTTTATTGTACTTAACAGATGTGCAAAACATCATTCAAATTCCTTGCGGCATTTTCAAGTTATCATCAGGAAACCTTCGGGGACGGACAGACGGAAGGACAGACACCGAAAAAAAACTGAGGGTATAACATAATACAGTCCCTAAATGGTAAAAGCTTCCCAATCTATAGTAAATGGGGGGATGGTAAATGGGGATGGGGAAGGGGATGGTGAATGGTAAATGGTATATGGGGAAGAGTATCGTGTATGGGGATGGGGATCGTAAATGGGGATGGTAAATGGGGAATGGGGATGGTAAATGGTAAATCGAGTTTGATTGGTCTACCGAATGGTAAATGGGGATGGTAAATGATATAATAATAGAATAATTGTAAATATATTTGGTCATTTTAACTGTAGATGATACGGTAGATGTCTGTTGCATTAAATATATAAATGAATATATATTTATATTACTACGTGTACACGAGGACGATTAACGTATATATAGTTGTTTTGTTTGTTGAGTGTATGAAAATAACTTTATACATTAAAGCAAGGAATTCCTTGATTACAGACATTTTTCATATTACAATTTAAATAACGGCATTTTTACGATACATTTTTACATGTATCTTTTATTTGAATACAACTATTATAAAAATAAGATATATAACTGAAATAAATGAAAGAATTTTATAAACGAAATGTTCAAGATCAAATAAATTGTGACGTACATTTCGCCGTATATATATTTGTATAATGAAAACAATGAAAAAATTGTTTACATTAAGATTTTAATTCTAAGTATTTAAGTTAATATTGAATAATAATATATAGCATTTAAGAAAAAAAGCAACGATATTACACCTGATACGTTTTTCTATTAGATTTAAACACTTTTATGACCAGAAAAATTTAAAATATACATAGCCATTTGCATAAATGTATATATGCTCTTCAAAAATAAGGTTCATAGTTCAGAAATTATAATGAAAATTGGTTTGCATAAGAGCATTAAGATCACACTTGCAAGTTTTATATGTGAAATATTAGTTACTCAAATGAAAACTGATATTTGAGCTCCAAATTATATGCCGGTGTAATAAAATTGACAAGAAATTGATTGCGAAACAAGTTTTTTCATTAGATTTGAAACATATATGCTACAGTCCCTAAATGGTAAAAGCTTCCCAATCTATAGTAAATGGGGGGATGGTAAATGGGGATGGGGATGGGGATTATGAATGGTGAATGGTATATGGGGAATAGTATAGTGTATGTGGATGGTGTATAGGGAATAGTATCGTGTATGGGGATGGGGATCGTAAATGGGGATGGTAAATGGGGAATGGGGATGGTAAATGGTAAATCGAATTTGATTGGTCTACCGAATGGTAAATGGGGATGGTAAATGATATAATAATGGAATAATTGTAAATTTATTTGGTCATTTTTACTGTAGATTATACGGTAGATGTCTGTTGCATTAAATATGGAAAAATATATAAAACGAATATATTTATATTACTACCGTGTACACGAGGACGATTAACGTATATAGTTGTTTTGTTTGTTGAGTGTATGAAAATAAATTTATACATTAAAGCAAAGAATATTCCTTGATTAAAGACATTTTTCATATTACATTTTTAATAACAGCATTTTTACGATAAATTTGTACATGTATCTTTTATTTGAATACAACTATTTATAAAAATAAGACATATAACTGAAATAAATGAAAGAATTTTATAAACGAAATGTTCAAGATCAAATAAATTGTGGCGTACATTTCGCCGTATATTTGTATAATGAAAACAATGAAAAACTAATATTGTTTACATTAAGATTTTAATCTGAGTATTATAGTTAATATTTAATAATAATATATAGCATTTAAGAAAAAAAAAAGCAACGATATTACACCTGATACGTTTTTCTATTAGATTTAAAAACTTTTATGCCCAGTAAAATTGAAATTATGCATAGCCATATGCATAAATGTATCCAAGACTTCAAAAATAAGGTCCATAGTTAAGAAACTATAAAGAAAATTGGTTTGCAAAAGAGTATTAAGAACATACTTGCAAGTTTTATATTAAGAATATTAGTTACTCAAGTAAAAACTTATATTTGAGTTCCAAATTATATGCCGGTTTAATGAAATTGACATGAAATTGATTGCGAAACAAGTTTTTTCATTAGATTTGAAACATATATGCTAAGATAAGTTGAAAATATACATAGCCATGTGCATACATGTATCAATTATTTCAAAAATAAGGTTGATAGTTAAGAAACTATAATGAAAATTGGTTTGCATAGGAGTATTTAGATCACACTTGCAAGTTTTATATGTAAAATATTACTTACTAATGTAAAAACTGATATTTGAGCTCCAAATTATATGCCGGCTTAATAAAATTGACAAGAAATTGATTGCGAAACAAGTTTTTTCATTAGATTTGAAACATATATGCTAAGATAAGTTGAAAATATACATAGCCATGTGCATACATGTATCAATTATTTCAAAAATAAGGTTGATAGTTAAGAAACTATAATGAAAATTGGTTTGCATAGGAGTATTTAGATCACACTTGCAAGTCGTATATGTAAAATATTACTTACTAAAGGAAAAACTGATATTTGAGCTCCAAATTATATGCCGGCTTAATAAAATTGACAAGAAATTGATTGCGAAACAAGTTTTTTCATTAGATTTGAAACATATATGCTAAGATAAGTTGAAAATATACATAGCCATGTGCATACATGTATCAATTATTTCAAAAATAAGGTTCATAGTTAAGAAACTATAATGAAAATTGGTTTGCATAGGAGTATTTAAATCACACTTGCAAGTTTTATATGTAAAATATTACTTACTAATGTAAAAACTGATATTTGAGCTCCAAATTATATGCTGGCTTAATAAAATTGACAAGAAATTGATTGTGAAACACGTTTTTTCATTAGATTTGAAACATATATGCTAAGATTAGTTGAAAATATACATAGCCATGTGCATACATGTATCAATTATTTCAAAAATAAGGTTGATAGTTAAGAAACTATAATGAAAATTGGTTTGCATAGGAGTATTTAGATCACACTTGCAAGTTTTATATGTAAAATATTACTTACTAATGTAAAAACTGATATTTGAGCTCCAAATTATATGCCGGCTTAATAAAATTGACAAGAAATTGATTGCGAAACAAGTTTTTTCATTAGATTTGAAACATATATGCTAAGATAAGTTGAAAATATACATAGCCATGTGCATACATGTATCAATTATTTCAAAAATAAGGTTGATAGTTAAGAAACTATAATGACAATTGGTTAGCATAGGAGTATTTAGATCACACTTGCAAGTTTTATATGTAAAATATTACTTACTAAAGTAAAAACTGATATTTGAGCTCCAAATTATATGCCGGCTTAATAAAATTGACAAGGAATTGATTGCAAAACAAGTTTTTTCATTAGATTTGAAACATATATGCTAAGATAAGTTGAAAATATACATAGCCATGTACATACATGTATCAATTATTTCAAAAATAAGGTTCATAGTTAAGAAACTATAATGAAAATTGGTTTGCATAGGAGTATTAAGATCACACTTGCAAGTTTTATATGTAAAATTTTAGTTACTCAAGTAAAAACTGATATTTGAGCTCCAAATTATATGCCGGCTTAATAAAATTGACAAGAAATTGATTGTGAAACAAGTTTTTTCATTAGATTTGAAACATATATGCTTAGATAAACTAAATATAAATATGTTGACTTTTATTCAGGTTATGAATAGACCTATATGTCATACATTGGATGTAATTAGAAAAGTTCAAGATCAATTTTTACTAAAAAGTTGCGTAATATATTAAAATTATTATTATAGACATTATAATTATGTCTTTTAGATGATGAATAACATGGTTTCATTAAAAGATGATAATAACAGCTTTATTTATTACTAAAATGAAACATTTTCAATTAATATTTAATATTGAGAATATTAAAATGTGATAGTAAATTTTGTGTTATGAAAATATGTTATAGTTATTATTTCTATGTCACCCGTATGTTATTTAAGCATGTAAACTAAATAAAAAACATTAATAGATATTTAAACTATTAAATATCGTAATAATTTCCTTAAAACAAATTAATACATGTATTATCGATAATAATAAACAATTGCATTATGGGTATGGGGAATATAGAATGGCAAATGGGGATGGGGATTGTAAATCGTGTATGGGGATGGGGACGCGAATGGTACATGGTGTATGGGGATGGGGATGGGGATGGTACATCGTGTATGGGGATGGAAATAGTATATGGTGTATGGGGATGGTAAATGGTGTGATGGTAAATGGGGAGAGAGGGAAGCTTTTACCATACAGGTACTGTAAGATAAGTTGAAAATATACATAGCCATATGCATAAATGTATCAATTATTTCAAAAATAATGTTCATAGTCAAGAAACTATAATGAAAATTGGTTTGCATAGGAGTATTAAGATCACACTTGCAAGTTTTATATGTAAAATATTAGATACTCAAGTAAAAATTGATATTTGAGCTCCAAATTATATGCCGGTGTAATAAAATTGACAAGAAATTGATTGCGAAACAAGTTTTTTCATTAGATTTGAAACATATATGCTAAGATAAGTTGAAAATATACATAGCCATATGCATAAATGTATCAATTATTTCAAAATAAGGTTCATAGTTTAGAAACTATAATGACAATTGGTTTGCATAGGAGTATTAAGATTACACTTGCAATTGTTATATGTAAAATATTAGTTACTCAAGTAAAAACTGATATTTGAGCTCCAAATTATATGCCGGCTTAATAAAATTCACAAGAAATTGATGGCGAAACAAGTTTTTTCATTAGATTTGAAACATATATGCTTAGATAAACTAAAAATATAAATATGTTGACTTTTATACAGGTTTTGCCTAGATCTATATGTCATACATTGGATGTAATTAGAAAAGTTCAAGATCAATTTTTACTAAAAAGTTGCGTAATATATTATAACTTAGATTTTGAATAAAATGGTTTCATTTAAAGATGATAATAACAGCTTTAGTAATTACTAAAATGAAACATTTTCAATTAATATTTAATATTGAAAATATTAAAATGCAATAGTAAATTTTGTGTTATGAAAATAAGTTATAGTTATTATTTCTATGTCACCCGTATGTTCATCCTCGGAAACCCAGGGGTTCTTCATTCGCATACTCATTCATCACCCCTGGGTCCATACGTATCAATTCCTTCGTTTTACACAGTTCTGAGTCGAGCCTTCTGATTGGTCGCTTAACAATGTCGTTAAGGGACGATTTATATTGTTTTTTTATTACAACTTAGTAAAGTTCAAGATCAGGGGAAAAGAACGCACAAATATGTGTCCAATCAGAATGCTTGATAGGAAAATTTGTAAAGCTGTCTAAAACGATGGAATTGATACGAATGGACCCAGGGGTGATGAATGAGTATGCGAATAAAGAACCCCTGGGTTTCCGAGGATGCCGTATGTTATTTATACATGTAAACTAAATAAAAAATATTATTAGATATTTAAACTATTAAATATCGTAATAATTTCCTTAAAACAAATTAATACATGTTTTATCGATAATAATAAACAATTGCATTATGGGTATGGGGAATATAGAATGGTAAATGGGGATGGGGATTGTAAATCGTGTATGGGGATGGGGACGCGAATGGTACATGGTGTATGGGGATGGGGATGGGGATGGTACATGGTGCATGGGGATGGAGATAGTATATGGTGTATGGGGATGGTAAATGGTGTGATGGTAAATGGGGAGAGAGGGAAGCTTTTACCATACAGGTACTGTACCTTGCCACTTCGTGTGGCGGGATATAAAAAGTCCTAATGTTGTACATTTGTTTGTGAACGTTTAAAATATTTTAGCTCAATAACTTTACATGTAGCAATTGTGAAATCACTACTCATTAACATGAGCTAAAACTAAAATCCTATAATTGTAAATTCATGTTCCTTGTTCGATGTTGTATATTACAATGTACATGTATATACTAAAAGTTTCAAGTTTTTTTGTTACTTTGTGCAATGTAGTGATGATACACAATAATTACTTGTATATGTTTGTTCAGGTTCTTTTTGCATGTTGGTATTATGACAAATTCGTACATAATAATGTCACAATTTTGTAAAGAGTACAGATTTACATGTAGTATAATGTATTTACATGTAGTATAATGTATTTACATGTAGTATAATGTATTTACATGTAGTATAATGTATTTACATGTAGTATAATGTATTCACAAGTTTTTTGTTCAACGTTAAGTCTTTGTACTGTAATGTTTAGTTATGAACTTTTACAAATATTTTTATAATAGGTTTTTGAAATAAGTCAAAATGTAAAGTTGCTTTATAAATTTTATATACCTTCGAATATATAATATATAAAAATATATTAAAAAAAGACCTAAAAACGGAAATTTTAAAGTCTCGAGCCATAATTAAGACAACTTACTTTTTCAGCAAACCACATGGAGAGCTCTAGAACAGAATGTACCTTTCCACGGTTACATCGCCAGGTTCTGTCTCCTGTTGAAGGCAATTGACTATGGGGGAAGAAACAGATTGTCTTAGAGTTTCCAAACATTCGAAACGACCATTCGACACAGATGACTCCAAAATGGATTTCAAACGGTATTAATGTTTCTTGCGACGTTTTTGTAGTTTCATTTCCTCCTTTTGACAGCCCTAAATAAAACTCCGAAATGCGATTGATAGAAGCTGTAAGACATTCTTGTACGGAAGAGGCTAGAGTCGGTTCTATTTTACGAACATCAGTTGAATGGACCAAATAAACATGTACTTGGTTTCCTTTGATCTGTACCACAACATCATGATCTTTATCTACCTCGACGACTACCAAATCACAGAAAAGCATGTGTTGGCCCATCCTCGGAAACCCAGGGGTTCTTTATGGAATGAGTATGCGAATGAAGAACCCCTGGGTTTCCGAGGATGGTGTTGGCCCTGGAATGTTTTGATATCGTACATACTGATTAAAGACGCCACTAATCGGAATCCAAATGCTGGTGGAATGACCTCCTCTTTGAACATGTACGCCATTACAATTGAAGTTGCATTTGTACATTTAAGTTTAAGGTAACTTGTATTATCTTTTTTCTTTACCATGCTTGGAACTATGAAAACTAATTCTCGGCTAGGTTCCTGGTTTGACGCTTTCGGAAAATCATTCGTGTGAGAAAGTGGTGACACAAGTATATCAAGATGAACAAGTATATCCAATAGAAAGTCTGCGTGCTGCAAAAAATAATAAAATGGCTTTTGATCCCATAATAGAAGTATATCATTTCGAAGAATTGTGCCTGTTGACTCTAGCTTCTGATAAATTCTATATAAAAGATCTTTGTTTGGCCAAAATTGTTTTTCTGTTACAAGAGACCGTAAAACATCGACCAGACAAACTGGGTTAATAATGATGTGGTTTCTGAGGTGAGGATCATCAAAATACAGTATCTTTCCAAGTGAGTGCTGAACACTCAGAAAATCTTCTAGCTGTGGGTCTGATAGCACCAAAACTTTATTTTTTACATTTAACGCTTCCATTTCTACACGGGTAATTATATTTATTCCTTCTTGAACCTTTTCAGCTATCATCAACTCTAGTGGAACCCAAGCCGTGGGCATTTCCTCTCCCCATCTTGGGTGTTTGAAAGCTCTGTCGATGAGTCGGTTCCTCAAAACTCCTATTTCAGGGTCTGTGGGATCATTGGCATTGATAAAAATCAAAGAATCAATCTCAAGATGGTCTAAACCGGAATGATATTTAAATAGCTCATCCAACGCATTCTGTAGTTTTTGCCTTTGTGCTTCTCTTTTGCCCTTAAAAAAGATAACTTTAAATCTTAACAAGACCAATCGATGTCTGGCCCTGCGTCGCACGGCAAAACGTTGAACCCTGTACGTTCTAGGCCCAATATGGACAGTCAAAATATTTTGACACTTGCATCCTATGGTGGACTTACACAGCATATTTGTCACATGCCACCCAATATTGTAAAAATAGACAAAAAATAGTTTCTATTTTTTTCCCCTTTTGGTCCCCTTATTGCTAAACAGAAAAGGTGGGTCAAGAAAAAATTGTATCCTTCATTTTGAATCCAATATATGACCAAAATTAACTTGTAAAAAAAATTCTAAATCGGACCATAAATAAAAAATGTCACATTTTTGCCCCTTTTGGGCCCCTCGTTCCTAAACAAAAAGAGAGGGGACACCCAAAATCATCCCCACCCTTTTATTTATGGTGAGTAACACTATTGTAAAGTTTCATAGCATTTGGTCAACCAAAACAAGTTATTGTGGAAACAAATAAAAAAGTTGCTTTTTTGGACCCTTTAGGGCCCTTAGTTTCGAAACGAAAAAAGAGGGGACACCCAAAATCAGCCCAACCCTTCTTTTTATGGTAAGTAACATTACTGTAAAGTTTCATAGCATTTGGTCAACCAGAACAAAAGTTATTGTGGAAAAAAAATAAAAAGTCACTTTTTAGCCCCTTTTGGGCCCCTAATTTCTAAACGAAAAAAGAGGGGACACCCAAAATCATCCCCATCCTTTTATTTATGGTGGGTAACACTATTGTAAAGTTTCAGAGCATTTGGTCAACCAAAACAAGTTAGTTTGGAATTAAATTAAAAAGTTGCTTTTTTGGACCCTTAGTTTCGAAACGAAAAAAGAGGGGACACCCAAAATCAGCCCAACCCTTTTATTTATGGTAAGTAACATTAGTGTAAAGTTTCATAGCATTTGGTCAACCAGAACAAAAGTTATTGTGAAAAAAAAGTCACTTTTTTAGCCCCTTTTGGGCCCCTAATTTCTAACAAAAAAGAGGGGACACCCAAATCAGCCCAACCCTTCCTTTTATGGTAAGTAACATTACTGTAAAGTTTCATAGCATTTGGTCAACCAGAACAAAAGTTATTGTGGAATAAAATTAAAATGTCACTTTTTTGGCCCCTTTTGGGCCCATAACTTCTAAACGAAGATATAAAATGACCCCAAAAGGGGAGGTGCACATCTTCAATATATCTGTAATCACTGTGTAAAATTTCAGGAAGATCTAGTGTTTGGTTTTTGAGATTCAGATTACACAAGAAAGGCACCCCATAGCGGGACGGACGGAAACACGGACGGACGGAGTGACCCGACTACTAGACCTGCTTTCGCCTTCGGCGACGCAGGTAAACATAAATCAGACTACCGAATCCATCATGTATATTCATAATAACAAGAAAAAAGCAAAGATATCACCAATGACATTACTGCGGTTAAGACTGTTTTGTTGTGTCAGATGTTTTTCATGTAGTGTAGGTCTTCGCTTTTTAGGAGTGTTTTTATGAGGAGGGGGTTATAACAAGCAAAACTGTGTATTTTCATGGTGTTTTTGTTTCTTCGTGGTCCCGGTCGAGTTTACTGGGTTTTTTTTATTTAGCCCTTTCGGACTTGTGACATTCATATACCAAGTTCGTACATCTTTTGCCTCTTAAGGATGATTGCTGGTCAATATCTGAGATATCTGTCTGATTTTCGGAATGGGGATATTTATTGCCCAGCAACCCCCTAATTTCTGTTCATAATAAGGTTTATTTGGTCATTAAGAGCATATTTACAATGTTTTATAAATTTCTTGTTATTTTTTCATAAGTTTTTACACTAAAACAAGCCTTAACCTAATGCTAAACCTATGAAAAGCCAGAAAAAACCTTTTCCCGCCAAATTTTGAACCTTTATTATATCGAAAAAGAGTCCAGCAACCCATGAATTTTCAAACTGATTTTGAACCTTCACTTATGGTCTATATATCAAAATTAAATATATAAATTCAGATACCTTGTTATTTTTAAACTAGATATTCCGGTTGTAATCGATAAGGGAGATATCGAGGTATTTAACCTATGTCGCCGATAGCGTTCAATCTCGACTGTTCCAATTAGGGATAGGTTGCGATTTTATATAAATGTGTCAAAGGGTGGGTCCCTTCGACCTCGATTTCAACTCGGTTGGCTACGATCACTCGATATCGGACCGGTTAAATCGATAAGGGAGATATCTAGGTGTTTAACCTATTTCACCGATACTGTTTAATCTCGACTGTTCCGATGAGGGATAGGTTGCGATTTTCAATAAAAGTGTCAAAGCATTTGTCCCTTCGACCTAGATTTCAACTCGGTTGGCTACTGAAATGCAATGATGCATTTAGAACTGTAATGAAGATTAAAAGTCAAAGGAATTTACCAAGGTGCAGTTATTGAAGTTTAAAATGTATACTCACAGGCGCTATCTTGTCTTTATGTGTTGCAACAAATATTATCCTAGGAAAACCATTTTCCATCTTTGGACAATACGTCAGAATGCAATCGACCCATTGGAGTAAGTAGTCTAAAATATAAACAATGACTGATAAATAGATCATTATATCGCTGAACATTTAACCAAACAAAGGCTTTCCTAAATTATTCATAGGTTTAATCTGCAAGGCAAAAGCCAAAAACTTGAAAAATAATGGGCCATAACTTTAATAGGGAAAAATTAACAAATACAGTATAAGAAGATATTTTTGAAAAGCAATATGAACTGTAGGTTTTAGCATGCACCATCTATTCTTTATTTGAAACAGTTCTCCTTCTATTGGCAAAAAAACACAAAATTACACTGTTTCACCTTTTAGGGCAACAGCCGCAGTATGACAGGTCATCAGACATCTGCGACTCTATGGGGACTTTTGAAGAGCTCAATTAGCTGAAAGTTTGAGCAAGCAGCAGCTGCTCTTTATCTGCATACAAATGACAACAAAGTTCCAGACAATTTGATTTGTTTTCATTCTATTTGCCAAACTAATGCAAATACAAAAGATAAATAAATGGATGATGAAGCCACATTTTAAAGGTAAAAACAAAATAAGTTAACTACCGGGCCCAAAGATCGCAATGGAAGAGGGAGGTTTGGCGCGCCTTAAAACCTGGTTTAACCCACCATTTCTTTTGAAATGCCTGTACCAAGTCAGGACCATTGCGATCTTTAGTTTTTATGGTATGTATCCTTTGTTTTGTCTCGTCTTATGTACATTTTAAGATTGATTCTCCAAGTTCGGTAATTTTGTTATTACCTTTATCTAGCAACAGTTAGTCCTAGAATGGTACTTTAAATATCGATGATAGAATTAAAGTTCACTATCAGAAATGTTGTAGATACGATTTTGAAAAAAACATGATTTTAGTACTTTTAATATAGGATCAATAGGGAAACTTCAAATTACCTTCATCTGAAAAAAATCTACTGCATAGATTTTTCTTAAAATTTGTGGAAATCTGTGTTTTGTAGGGACTATTAAGTTTATTAAATAAAGAATAAAGTTCACCATCAATTTATTTGGAAAAAGTGGAAAATGTATTTTTCCCTATTATTTCTATACAAATTATCGCCCCTTAAAAGAACGGGAAAATATTGAAAATCGCAAATAAAGTGTACTTAGTCCCAAATTTTGTTATAATTTTTAATTTTGATGTTTATTTAGGCCAAAACAAACCAATAATAACAGCTATCATTATAAAATTAAAAGTTATGGAAAGATGTTCAAAAACGATGCTCAGTAATAGACACCTCATCGACCTTTAAAGGCCATTATCCATATATGGGGTGAACACCAACTTCAACCCAACGGAGACTTTTGTAAAGTTTTTTTATGCTGAAGATGAAAGTTGCTTCAGATTTTCTCCATCTGTTATACTTTAAGATTTATATGCCAAAATCTTGGGTCTGGCCCAAGTCAGGCGGCCTTAGTCTTTGTTGGCAGTAATATTTTGCAATCTTTGTAGAGGACATCCAATAGATGATGTGTGAGAAGTTTCTAATCAATACCAACAGTAGTTTCAGAGGAAAAGATTTTCCTTTCGGGTCAGGTAAGCTAAAATGATTGTCAAATGATGTTACTCTTCATAGTTTAGAACTTGTAATAATTTATAGAAAGTGAAAAAAAAATATTGATTTTAGAACCGAGCATATAAAATGGTAAAGTCTAATATGGAAAAGAATTGTAAGATCACCACGACAATTTATTGACGAATGATATTGATTTACATAGAAGTTGATATTAGAATGGGTTTAAATGATTAAATTCAACGTAAAATGAATTTAATTACACACACACACACACATACACATATAAGAGTTAAAAAATAGGGGTTCGAATCCCTCTGTTGGAGCGAGTGAAATTGTCTCAAATTTGCAGATCATGTATATGTTACAGGTAAAGAGTGTAATTAGAAATTTCGTGAAATTACTGAAAATTCAGGAATTTGATGTAATTCCTAAAAGTCTAAGTAATTTCGTGAAATTTGTGAAATTTTGGAGGAATTATACACATATTTATCGAAAACAAAATCTTTAACAAGAATGACAATGAATTGGTTCTAATAAGATGTCTGAAAACAGGGGAAATAATTTCATACACTCTAAAAAGCGAAGGGTAATTCCGGAACGATGACGGCTATAGTGTTTCCGGATCTCTAATTAGGTAAATTAGCAAACTGCAGACATAATAACATATGTGCTAATGAAATATTCAAAAGGCATAACCATCCACTATTTTTGAAATATGAAGCTTAAACGTAGAATTTGTTGTTTGGGCTGCAACCTGGCTAACAAAAAAAACACGCTTCGTTATCTTAGTAGTACAGATGCACATACACCCATAAGATTAGACAATTCCTCCTTTGTCATTTATACTTATCCTTATATTTGTACCCTGTTGAAAACTGAGAAAATTACAGTTAAAGGGGCTTCTCAGCCTCTGTCCATGTGTCTGCTATTGTGTCTGTCCTTTACAAATTAGGGTATATATGTCTTATCCAAAATTCCTCCTAAACTGCTCAATGGATTTTCATTAAGTCGTCTCACAATCTTTCAGACAAAAAGGACCGCAAACTTGCTTTATCTTTCAATCTCACATTTCGTTATATTGATGATGTCCTTTCACTAAACAATCCTCGATTTGGTGACTATTTACGTCTCATATATCCGAAGGAACTTGGGTTAAAGGACACTACAGATTCTAGGAGGTCCGCTTCATATCTGGATCTATTTCTCGAAATTGACACACAAGGAAGGCTTTGTACAAAGCTCTATGACAAACGTGATGACTTCAACTTTCCAATAGTTAACTTTCCCTTTCTGTGTAGCAACATTCCGTCCGCTCCTGCATATGGAGTTTACGTATCACAATTGATTCGCTATTCCAGAGCATGTGGGGAGTACAACGACTTCCTTGATAGAGCCACACGGCTGACAAGCAAATTGTTAACACAGGGGTACGTTGCTCCCAGGTTGTTGTCATCACTCAAGAAATTTTACGGACGACATCATGTGCTTGTATACAAATACGGGATTTCTATCTCTCAGATGAGCACAGATGTTGGTTTGACATAGAGTTTTGTAATGTCATCCTTTCCGGATTTGACCAACACTTAATCGATCTTTGGCAACATGATGGGTGTGCTATAGCAAGCAGGAACTGCTTACTCTTCCGGAGCACCTGAGTTCACTCTCGTTTCGACTTGAGTTCGCGTTGCTGAATGCGTTGTTGTTATGTGTGTTTGTGTTTTACGTTGTTATGTGGTTTGTTTTGTTGTGATGATTTTTGTCTGCCGGTTTTGTCTTTGTCTTTACGGTTTTATGATACTGATTACCCCTTTGGTACACCTTTGCTCCTTTGTGACATAATATAAATGTTCACCTTTCAAAAAAGATTTGATAGTTTTACATGTTTACCTTGACAATAACATTGATTTAGCCATTAAACCAAAAAGGGGTTATTTTCTGCAGCTGCTTCAAAACCTCTCAATGAATTTCCATGGAACCTGAACACATCATTTGTATTGTGCACAGTAAATATTGTGAATATTCAGATTCAATTATAATAAAATTAGTCCACATATGCATCGTCAAGAGCGATTTTCTCACAGCTACACACCTAGGGTATAATGGATTTTTTATTCCGTTTAGACTAACACATTATTTGTTTTGTACACCTTTCAAATTAAAATTCTCACCTGGTTGATTTAGGGGGGAATGCTGGTAATGTTTTGTGGGCTGCATCTCACAATTTTCTTAGTATTTTGACATTCGATAATGTACTTTACTGCTTCTTACTTGGGACTTTGCTTTTATTTTCTTAGTACAAGGTGCATATTTCAGCTGTTTCTATTTCTAAATTGTAAAGACTAATTTCAATAATCTTAGGTTTTTATACATCATGTCATGATTATTAAGTCAGTCAAAGTGTGTAAATTTCAAGATTTTTTTTCAGTAATTTCATGAAATTACCGGAAATTTTATGAAATTCTTAATTACACACATTTACTGTAACATATATATAAGGAGTTTTTGTGAATATTTAGATTCAATTATAATAAAATTAGTCCACATGTGCATCGTCAAGGGCGATTTTCTCACGGCTACACACCTAGGGTATGATTGATTTTTACTCCATTTGGACTATCATAATATAATTTAATATTTTTCCCTTTGCCTCTTTTTATATATCGACAAAAACGGCTTGCACTGATGGCTTTTTATTACCCCCTTTCCCTCTTTTTATGTATCGACAAAAGACTGCTAGCACCGCACAAACTACTATATTTTAGTGAAACTGTTTCAATGTATACCTGCTTCGAATTTGTTTCTATAAAATGGTTCCAGCATGGCCTCCATGTTGACTCTTATGTCTTTGGCACCATTAAACATCAGAACAAAAACACCTCTACTGGTAATGAACAATTGATGGGTCATGTAGAACTCCTCATGTCCACCGAAATCCCATATATCAAACGGAACGATTCGCTGCTTGTACTTTCCTTCTCGTATAGCATCGATAACCACCTTGTTAACATTTTCGAGAGTAAAACTATTTGGCTCGGTTTCTTTTATCATCTCGACATAGTGGAGGGAGTTAAGGGTATTATTAGCCTGATCAAGTGGCATTTCTATGAAACCTTGTTCTGGTTTCATGTCATTAGTTCGCTCTAGTTTATCTTCTAAAACACCTACGGGTCCTGTTGTAGAGACACAATATTTATCAAATGAAGTGTCACTCTTATGTTCCACTGGCATCTCAGCTAAAACATCCTCTATTTCCTCTGTTGATTCGTCTGTACCTGATTTGTTTTGTTTATCTGAAACTCTTGGTCGATGTTTACCTGGTGTTTCTTTTGATGAATCATTGTCAGAAGGCAAATTCAGGGACAGTAACATACCAGTAACGATATCAATGGAAGCATTACCTACAAAAAGAAGTAATCATTGATAACAACAAAAGAACTTGAAAAGGAGGCATACTTGCACTGATAGATTGATTGTTAGTTGCTTTATGTCCGTCGGCGATATTGCAGCCATCATCGGGACATAAACAATTTGAAATAATTATGTTAATAACATGTTGATATAAAACAAAGTAAAAAGACCGTAGATAAAAAAAGGATGTCTAGAAAATAAATCGATAAAATGATTAATTAAAAATTAACACACTAAAACAATAAAACCATTTATAGCAATAGGAAAACAAAGAACTTAATAATAATGAGCTAAATATTATCTATAATGACAACAAATTGACTTTCAAATGGTGATAACAAGAACTATAATTTTGAATACTGACCAATTTCTTTTAAAAAGGATAAAATGGCATCGGCTGGGATGCCGCTGAACAAATCGTGCATGGATGCACAGTTAAAACACTTCATGCAAATAATCAACACAGTCAAGGAGAACATGCCTCAAAGAATACCGTGCGTCACAAAGGATGCACATCGGGACCTCCTTCTCTTGTGTCATTAGGTAGCCATGGGTGACTCAAGAATGTCCTATAACGACATCAAGTGATGACTTCCTGGTCTCGACGGCAGCGGAATGAAGCATGACTCTCCCCAAGCTGTGGCTTGAGCTCATGAAGTTTGTTGCAACCCAAACCTCGTCCCATAAACTTTGAACATATACTCGGACTGTATTTCTACAATCCGAACAAGGAATAAAACAATTGGACACTGGTTTACGAAGGAATTCCCATGAATACCAGTATGACTTGGTACCCATAGGGAAATCAATTCTACGCCACCATTAATCAATTGATGAACAGATATGGGGTAATGCAAATGTGTAATGGTAATGCATTGCAATGCATTACTTTTTCTCAAGTAATTGAATGTAATGTGTAATGCACCTTTTTTTGCATTACATGTAATGGTAATGCAATGCATTTCTTTGTCAAAAATGCATGTAATTCATGAATTACAAATGAATTACACTGCATTACTATTATCCACTGTGAAAAACAATAGAATGGTTAGCAAAGAATTTCAACAATTATAGAAACTTATAAATTCATAGATTATATTTTTAAAGAGTTTATAATTAAAATGGTGAAGCCATACAGTACAATACAAATGCAAAATAATAGCAAATAATATGTTTATTCTGTTGTAAAACAACTCAATCAACTATGTCAAAACAACTATTATGTCAAATTAAATGACTTTGAGTAAAAATAAGAAGTTTTAAATAATTGTATCTTGAATTGTTATACATAAACATATGTTTTGGGAGAGGGAAGAACCAAATGAGGTTGAATTGGAAACTAAATTTGATAAAATTGACGCATATTAGCCAAAATTTTTATTGTATGAATATTATTAATTGTTATTTTTAGATGTAAAAAGGCATACTTTGAGATTGATAATCTTCATTTGGAAGTTTTGTTTTAACCTTTCTTGACTAAAAGATAAAACTTTAATTTAAAGCTTAATTTCAACAGTCAAATACCATAGACGTATATAGATAGAATTCATTCTTATTATATACAGGTCTATGAAAGAACTTACGTTTGATTAACACCCTATTTACTAGACATTTGTAATTTTAAACAAACTAACTTCTATGACTATTCTTCATAATCATCTATGCATTTTCCCATGTATAATTTTCTTTAAAACTCCTATTTTTATTTTTATTTTTTGTTATAAATTAGATAAGTTAAAATGGATAAAGAACTGACATGAAAGTAAACCTAGATGTAACAGAAAAACTGAAAAAAAGTTTCTGATTAGCACAAAATTGGTAATAAATTTCGTGGTTTGTTCATAACAAGACACGTAAGTACAAAAAAGTGCTAAATGACGGGTTTTATAAAAATCCATCTAAAAATAAAGATTAAGCTTCTTTCTTTTCGGGACTTCGTGTTAAAGATGAGAAGAAAAAACGTTGGAAATGTAATGGTAATTCAATGCATAATTTAGCTAAAGTAACGTTAATTCAATGCATTTCTTTTCCAAATCCCTGTAATGGTAATTCAATGCAAGTTTTCTCAAAGTAATGGTTATTTAATACATTACATTGCAATGTAATTCACCCTATGCCTGTTGATGAACCATATATACAATTTTAGAAATTAACGGATTTTTTTCAATTTACAGTAACTGTTTTCAATTGCCAGAAGACAAGAAAGAGAATCGGAACAGATAAATGATTTAGAGAGCTCAGAAGCATCAATTAGGATGAGGGCTAAAATGATGGCTCTTGCTTCTGCTGTAAAAATGGAAGCAGTAGACGGGAGCCGTTTTGTTGACGTGCTATTACATGAGAACACTATCATCATCTTTAGAGACATGTATAAACTGTTAGAAATCCGGGATATCTAGATTTAATTTCGGAATAATATTGTTGAATGAGCAGATGCTTTGTTTCAGATTGTTTATGTGTACGGAGATCAAAAATTAATTTAGGCTTTAAAATATCCTAGGTTGAAACTCTCAAACGCTTGACAGGTTTTACAGTTTCTAAATTAATTTTTAAAGATTAGTCAGGTGAGTGTCGATGCGAATACCAGAAGGAGGAGTTTTGTTTTCCTGTTTTTCATACATATTCCTGAAAGGTGGTTTAAAAACACAGTCGTGGGCAGGGTTGCTAGGAAAGGCTTACAATTTGGTGGCATATTGCAAACCGAGTTTAATTCTGCGATGCTTTAGGGATGGCTCATTTGCTTCTGCATACGGGCTCTCAATGGGAGAGGTTCTGTATGCACCGAGGCAGAGTCGCAATCCCTGATGATTGTCAGCGTCTAAAATTAAATTTGTAAATAAGGCTTTTTCACAGACCCATAAATAATTGAACCATAATCCAATTTCGATTAAACAATAGACCTAGTATACAAATTTAAAAGAACTGATTTATCAGCTCCCTAGTCAGTACTGGAAACAACTTTTAAAACATCAAGAGCTTTTAGGCATCTTGATTTGAACATTTTGATTTGGGGGAAAGAGGTAAGTTTTCTGTCAAAAAGGACGCCAACAAATTTTAATCTGGGTGAGGATTACGTTTCCGTTTCTTACAAAAATGCATAGCAACAGTTTTACTCTCTGAAAATTTGAAACCATTTTCAGATGCCCATTTTTCAATCGGTTAAGACACAGTTGTGATTGCCTTGCAATAGTATTCAAGTTTTTGCCGCTGTAACATATTTAAAAAAAATCACCAACAAATAAACTAACCTTAAATGTAATCTTGGGGACTTTGGCAATACTATTTATTTTAATACTAAAGAGAGTGACTGAAAGGATGCTACCCTGAGGCACACCCATTTCTTGATCAAACTCCTCTGAAAAGGTCTTACATGTATTAACTTTAAAGTGTCTGTCAGTAAGAAAGTCGGTCAAAAAGTTGGTAACCTTCCTTTCAACCCCATATCAGGAAAGTCCTTTTAAATAGCATTCTTCAATGTGGTGTCATAAGCTTTCCGAGATCGAAAAAGATAGATATCACATGTTCGTCGTTCTTCGCAAATGCATTTCGAAGGAAATACTCAAAACGAACCAATTATCAAGCATACTGTTGCGGAATCCACGCTCGATATTCGAAATGAGTCCATTGGACTCGAGGAACTAAACGAGCCGATCGTTGATCATGCGTTCTATAGTCTTACAGACGCAGCTTGTCAAGGCTATCGGACGGTATTTAAAAGCATTCATGTGATCCTTCCCCGGCTTAGGGATAGGAACAACAGTCGCAAGCTTTCATATTTCAGGCAATTTTTCATTTATCCATATATCATTCATTAAATTTTGAAGAGTCTTCATCGATATATCAGGAAGATGTTTTAGAAGTTTATAGTGGATGTTATGAGGGCCACATGCAGTATAATGGGCTTTACTTATGGAAGTCCATCTTAAGAAAAAGGAGAACTGTAGCTCTCCGATTGTCGGAGTTAAAATTCAATTTAGTTTTTTTTTTAAGCTGTTTGTTTAAACTTTCAAAAGTCAGGTTTGTAATTAGATGAAGATGACTGTTTAGCAAAAGTCTCAGCTAGTTTGTTGGCAATGTCCTTTTCAGATGTTAAAGTTGAATTGCCAACGTTTAGGAGGACTTAGAGTTTTTACCTTTGAGTTTTTGTATGAAATTCCAAATTTTGTTCATGGAAGTTAAACCAGATAGAATGTTCTTCTGGATTGTCGACAAGTTCGACTAGCCTTCGGCCGAAAAATTCTAAAATTACTCAAATTTTCTTTCGTTTGATGTTTGCCAAATTGTTTTTGAGCTTTATTTCTATGTCGATAGCCTTTTCACACTGGTCTTAGACCAAGGTTTATCGAGTTTTTTTTAGGACTCGCCGAGGTCTTAAGACTGGTTTCATCAGCTATAGAGATAAGAGTTTGATTAAATGTTGTTATTGGTATTTGGTCCTGATTAAAAAGTTCTGGTCTTAATTTTTCCGAACAAAGTATTGAGAATTTTTGCCAATCGACCTTTTCTAACTTATGGCGAGGAATTCTTTGTTCAGGTTCACCAAAGAGATCTTTTAATATAAGATGAAAGTGATCACTTCCACAGAGATCATCATGGACTTGCCATGAGAAGTCTGTTAAAAGAGAAGGATCACTTATTGTGAGATCAATTGATGAGTGCGTTCCATTGCCTGTCTAGGAGAAGTCAGTGCCAAAGTCCACATAACAGGATCCCGCCTCACCCAATACAGGTCGCATTAAACGGCAAACATGTTTACAATTTAGCCGTTTCTTTTGACAAGCTTTACCGGCGGCTGCGGGACTTTTCTTTTCACACCCGGTCCCGCACAGAGAGCATACTTGCAGTATAGATATTTAATATATATGTTTATTTGAACATAAATAAAATCATTTAAAACAGAAAGTAAAATGTCTGTAAAGATGTTTAACTATCTATGTGCTTTCTGAAGTAAAGTGGTTTGTTTTTGTACGAAAACATTTTAAAATGGATGCAAAATATACATTCTCTATATATATTTACGGTAAATGTCGCTTACACCGTGCATAGAAAAAAATAAAACTCCAATCATACAACCACTTTGTAGAAGAAATGGTCATGTCCATTAGAATTTAGCTAAAGTGTTGAAAAAAATAAAATGTAATCAAATTTCTGTAAGGCAGTTTTTTGCAAAACTAAGCGTCACGCCCATTTATTTCTATTAAAACAGTGAAATAAAAAGCGGACATGTATACATCTTGATTAAGGGGTCCTATACGTTTATCAAGATTTCTGCACGTTAATAATAATCAACCATTGCTCGGGCTAAGTGCAGTGAGTCAATGCATTACGAGTAAAATTGTCTAAATTTTGTACAAAACACAGTTTTGACAAAATATATGGAGTCTTTGAAAAAAAAATACATGCCACTGTCTGAATCGTAGATATTCTTGAACCCAATGGTGTTAAAGTTTTTTTTTCAATGAGTCATTATTTAATAAAACCGAAAGACGTGTTACGTAAATAATGTTTTCCAAAGTGGCCATACAGCTCATAAAAAATAATTGCAGTTGGAGTTAGCATCTGTTTTGTGGTCTCATGCTCATTTACTCCATATCCTTTCTTAAATAATTTATTACCAGACTTTGCCTTTTATGCCGTGTGTAGTAAGTTAAACAATTCCCCGTGTTTAAGATGTCTCACTGCTCTTTAATTTTTTTTTTAGATATGATGTACTTGTACATGAGATGACTTCTCATGTGTACACTTTGTTTTTAACCACTATTAAATTTATTTAAATTCTAAAACCTAAGGTTAAACTCCATCCATCATAGTTTTGCCCTTAGCTATATATATTTGGATTTCGTTTAGCTAAATGCATTTTGAACATCTTTTGAATTGTTAATTTCCTTTGTTTCAGTTCTAGTGCTGCTGGTGAGGAATAATTTTCCGAAATGGCCATCCAGCTCATAAAAATTAATTGCAGTTAGAGTTAACATATTGGTTGTGGTCTCATGTTTATTTACTCCATATCCTTTCTTAAATTATTCATAACGCATAAATTTGGAAAAAAATATAAAATTTCAGACCCTATTTTACAGATACCAATGATTTTCCGTGTGGGTCACGATTGCAAAAGATCAACGCACGATGTTGAGTCAAAAATCTTTGATAAAATATAATAAAAAGGTTAGTGCTTGCAGTTAACTAGAAACTTGATGGATTAAGATCTGATAGAGGGAAATGGGACATATCTTTGTTGTGAAAGTATATGGAAAACCAGAAAAGCTGATAAAGATTTGTAGAACATTTAAACAGAAAGTTGATGATCACTCGGGTTTTTAACAGGAGATCGACGTTACATGTAAATGAGGTGTTGAAAACATCAGAACTTTTTTGAATGCTTGTTTTAGACTTGACAGTGAGGTAAACAACATCCAAGTTTTAGCTTTTCAAAAAGCTGTGGAAGCTTCGCTGTAGTGGCATCTAATGGAAAGGAAAGTGTATATCGGTTTATATTTAAAAAATACAAGTCACTGGTCTACCAGAACTTTATAGAATGTATCAAGAACATGTCTTTAATTACAATGCATAAGGAATATCGCCGTGATATTGAAATTGATGAGCTGAATGTTCAGTTTCTCTGTTAAAGTTGCCTTGTATATTATAATGGTCTCCTCCAGTGATCATGCTTTGCATTTGAAATCCATTAAAAATGATATCTTATAATGCCTATAGTTATTACTGAGTCTGTGTCGAATTGGTTTAATAAAATGATTTTTGAGGACGGATAGTAATGGCCTGAGACAATAATTAAATTCATAATTTTCTCAGTAATGGCTAACTATATATGGAAGGCACATATTGTTTACGTCTTATGATAGTTTGTAAAAAGAAAGAAAATGATTTTCAGGTATAAAATTGCTTGACACAATAGGGCATTATAAGAGGTAGCTAAATGTACGTGTCTATACAGGGACTATGGCATGAAGTTGCCTGGAAAACTTTGATATATTTCTTTGACATGGCAGTCTTACAATATTTGGTAAATAAGAAAGAAATCCATTTTTGGCAAACGACACATAGTTGCCGAAAAAACTGTGATGAGAAATTTTTGTAACGCCACTGCACCACTATATGCAAGATGAGGGATATTGAAAAAGTGACTCTTATTTGTCGCTTTGCAAACATTGCAAGTGAGATTTCAAATAAACTGAACGTCCACAAGTATTGGTAACTCGCCCATTATTTGCAATTTAAAGCCCATGTGCCCTTTATGTGTATGCTGGAAAAGCCCCTGCCGGAAACAGACATATAAGTATATATCCAACTACATGGCTAAAATGTTTATGCTCAAGAGTCAGATGAAGATAAATGTGATGTAAAATGTACATGTACTTAAAAAACAAATTAAGTTAATAGCCATGAAACTACTATGGTTCTCATTAATATTAAAACAAACATAATATGAAAGTTCAAACAAACTAGTATGTAATTACTTCATATATAGCAAACGCATTATGCTTTTATTAGCCCAAAGTGTTGCCAAACAAAAAAGCTTATACAGCTCATAAAAATAGTTGCAATTGGAGTCGACATATGTGTTATCCTTTCATAAATTATTTTATAGTTGGATGAAAATACACAGCAAGAGAAAAATAAAAATAATCTGGACTTGTAAATCATATGATAAATCTGTTGATTACAACAAAATTTATGCAATCTTTCTATTCTTGCTTAGCGATCAATAAATATCACGTGATCAACTATTTTAGTGGATTTGTCGAGGTCACCTGGTCAAAGCGATTTCAATCAACGGTAAACATTAAATGGTACCGTGTCCAGTTCTGCAGTACACAAAATAGTCTGATCATGTTCAAATCGTCTCTTCTCCGTAATTGATTCACGATAATAGTTATTGGGTAAACCAATGAAACGATCTGTTACTTTTGCAATCTTATTAAACAGCCAATCAACGCGTTCATATGTGATTGATTATTTCAAGGTGGCGTGAATATCCTATGAAATTAATAGCTTCGCACCTTGATGCGAAGCAATAAAAAAACACAGACAAAATGTGTAAAATTACATCACCGCCTGCTTTCTAGAACCAAAAACAAAATGCAGAGAAATGTATACAAACGTCCAATTCCACTGTCCGATTTAATATATCTGTTAGCTCCTTTTTTGTTTTTAATTCCTGTCTTTTGGCCATACTTTATGTCAGAATTTTATTTAACAAAACAAACACCATTCAATCAAATGTTTTACTGTAAATTTATAACATTATGCTTCAAATATACATGGTTAAAATGTCTACCATCTTAAAATTTGCAGCCATATTTATTTTGGAAATATGGGTCCATAACAGTACTCTTAACAAATACCAAATTATGTATTTTCTCCTAATATTTTTTTTGGGTTGATCATGCGATTCCTTATTTTTGTAAAGGTTATCTGTCATGTATATGGTCTTCTTGAAAATTCCCTACATTTTGAATAACACATCGTGCACATCGAAATTAGTCTAAATGTCTTATTGCTATGCAGTTTAAATAATGTTGAAAGGTGCCCCATCTTAAATATTGTAACAGTATTTGATTTTTTATTAAAGTCTCCATACCTTTAAATCATCAACGGATTTATACTAACTTGCTCCCCGAGTTAAAAGCTTCCTTCACTAACCCTACAATTCTCTCAATTTTCTGTGCATATTAACCGTTATAGAATTTTCATTTAATCAAGTCATTGTAGACTTCAAGGAAGATATTTTTTTCTAAATTTTCTATATTTAGTCACCTCTTGGTAATCTTTTCTCTTTTTTTGCTTTAAAATGCAATATTATAACCGTGTATACATTTGTTATATCAAAAATTTAGTAAATTGGATGACAATTTTTTTATTAACATAATTTTCCTTCAATATAAGTCGTTTTCTTCACATTTTGACGAAATCAGCTCACCTTTGTAGTCATTTATTTTAAAAACCAAATAGAAGGTATATTATTTTAAGTTATATTTTCAAAGAGGATGTCTCTACGTGTGTAATGTCATATTTAAAAAGAAAATGTATTGAGGAAAAATGGATAATGGGTCATGTACCTCCTTAAGATAAAAGCCATCCATTTTTTATACGGCAAAACTTAATGTTTCAGAATTTCAGTCTAATTTCGGAATTCCTTCAGATTTAACATTTATTTACTGGTGAAAATATTTGCACACTGATCCTTATTTTTTATGGCATTTTCTGGTTATATAGACTCTAAAAACCAACTTTATTCACTTCTTGAAGTTCTTGATACAACTTCATGGTTTTTAGGCAAAAAAACTTCACAATGGCAAAGTTATGTAAAAACTAGAGGAGTCGGATTTCCCACCAAACTTGTAACGTCATATATCTGGGAAACGAGAACAAGAACCTATAGTTTTCTTTTTTCTTTTCAGTCATTTGATTAAGTGGACCTTTATCATCAATAAAAAAATCTTTGATACAATCAAGTTAAGGAGTGACCATCCTAAACTACAAACAATGATCAAGGTATGTTAAAGCTTTCTTGCATTTGTAGATTTGTTTTGGTTTTATGGATAAATTTTTATCGTCATATTTTGATGGTTGAAAAGTTGGGAGAATTTGTACACGCAACTTTTAACATAATGTGTTAAATACGTCGGCAGTTCTTTACTACAGTATAGAGAAATAGAATATCCTTAAAGAGAATTATTTCCTTACAACATATTCTATTTAATACCCAGAAACGCCCATTAACTTTTACGCAAGAACGGGTTTTGTATGAACAAAATCTACGTCGTTCTTGATCTTGAACCAGGTGGCGATGATGATAGCTTTGTCAACAAGATGTGAAGATAAATTTATGAGAAAATCGTGTTCATGTTGGATTAAATGAGGAAACATGTGAAATTCAACTTCAAACATTGACACTAGGACTAAGGTAAGTTATTATTTTTGCGATTTGTCGACCATTAAGACTATAATTGCGCCTAGCACATTAAAAGGGGGGTTCGTTGACAAGCACTTTTTTCAAAACAAATAATACGTAAAAAATTGTTAAAATTTCTATCTTTTCGAAATTCTGAACAATTATTGGAGTGAGTGAGTGAGTTGGTGTTTTACGCCCGTGCAACGCTATATAGGTTATTTACAGGCGATGAACATGAAAAGGATGATAAAATGAACATGAAATGATGATGATAAATGAAATATGGAGATGGGGTGGGAAACAAAGGACCGGTAAATTTTGAAGAACCACAGGAAAAAGGGGAGAGGTGGGTAGGGGCGGAAAATTTAGCCTATGTGGTGCACTACTGGGCGGTCCACAAAGGGGTCTTTTACGTGCATGAAGCGTGGCACTTTCCACACACGTTGGCCCACTATGGTCGGCGGTCAGGGTTTCCGTATTATAGACCTGACAACCCCCGCGGACGAGGGCTACCCTATTCAGCCACCTAGGGTACACACTTGGTCGCTCTGTGGGCTGAGCACTGACCCGACGTCAGAATCCCAAGACCCTTAGTCGCCTCTTACGACAAGCTAGGCTCTGCTGCGGGCCTATTCGCCACCCGGGCCCCGCACGGGACGAACAATTATTGGAAGTTTATAACCTAATGTATATGATATTGCATATAATTACAATAAAAAAGCTAAGGGTTTGCTATGAAACTTTTCTTAAATGTTATGCAATTTTTTATTTAAGGTCATATAAACTTGAAAATATGCAGACGCTGTCTATAAAGATAAGTTTACATTTATAACAAAATCATGTTTTAGATGTTTTTAGAATGTTTGATAATTGATTAGTATTCCTCTTTCATCTTATAATGATAATATACAATTAAAATTTAAAGAAAACATTATGCACTGTTAATTATCATTTCATGTTATCCAGTTTTATTTTTTCTAGATATAAAGATGACAATTACAAATTGTACATGTTAACCAAATTAATTCATTTGTAAATTGACATAACATTTTCGACAAAGCATAAAAAAGTCACCAAATAAGAAAAAAATAATTAAGGATTGTTTTGATAGTGAAACTGATATTTCTGATATGTACTTGCAGTTTTTCATTTCTTTAAAATTCAAAAAGATTTATTCTAATCATAAAAAGTTGAAATGGCTGTCAGAACATGCATTTTACATACATTCTGCATATATAATTATTATTGTACCTATATACATTGTATATAGTCAACTGTACTGTAAATCATATTTTGTACATTTTTTTATCTTTGTACATGAAAATATTTCAGATGGTTCAAGTTTTCAGACAAATTCTAGCTACTGTTGTAGTACATGCATACCTGTTCATGAATATTTATGCCAGGAAGCTGTAATTTGATGCATAAAAGTTTAAAACAAATCTGATGTTTTTGTGCTACATTTGGTGTCAGAACTTTTTTATTTTGTTCATTTAGGGAGATGATGATTAATTTGAAAATGATTCATGATTATATATGTTGCTTGATGAAATGCATGATGTTAACATATAATTTGAAATATTGTTTAATGTTATATAATTAATTGTGTTTTATTTTTTTTTTACTCTTGTTTCTTCTAGATGTGGAAGCTTGATTAAACATGCAAACAGAGGATGCCTAAAGGTTATAAGGACAAAAAACACACTATTAAAATGCTTAAATATAATGTTTTCTGGACACATAATTTTCCTCAGTTATGGTGTAAAAGGGACATTGTTTAAAATAAATGAGAAAATAAAGCCCACTGCTATTTTAAGACTGTGTTGGGATCGGAAATTGAATATAAAATGTACATGTATGCAATGGATAAGGTATAAGAAATATCAGATGAGCATGGTGTTATCAAAGCTTTAATTGGAAAATGAGTTTTCATTTCAATGGTACATGAGATAAAATTATGGAAAAGCAAATTGTCGTGCGTATATATAAAGAAAAAATCCCTGTCCCGTTAATTGCTGTGGTGTACATTCTGTTTGTGAGTGTGTGTCATCTTGGTTTTTCTTGTAACTGTAATTGTGTCAATTATTTTGAATGCATTAATAATGTTTGCATATGAAAGAATTTTTTATGTCATACATGAACGACACGATACTGTATACAAAACGTAGCAGGCATGTACGTAAAACATTGTCGCCTAAAAATGAATAAAAACTTGTCTCATTTCTATATGAATTTTTAAAGTTACGATTTATATTTCACAAAGTATTACCATCAACATGGAATCAGGATTTGTTCCGTATTTACAATAAAACGTCAAATCACGTCAGCGTGTTTTCTGTAACGAAAGTGCAGGTGTGTATTAAAAAAAATAAATCACAAGTATTTTTTTTTCGGACAGATTCTAATGTGGTTTTGACACAAAGTATAAAATAGCAATGCAGTTCCAAAAAGTGATGGCCGATAAGCATAAGGCGAATATATATAAAGTATCTGACTGTTTTATGTTACAATTCTACCGCCATGGCCCAAAATGTAACACATTTTTATCATTTTCATAAAAAAAATATCGGTCTCTTTTCATCGTTGCCCTGATATTTTCCATATACAGGAAATATTGCGATTTCAATGGTGGCAAGGTTTTATCTATAGAGTGAAAAGAAATACTTTAGATGTGCTAATATTATATATAGGTTATTGGTCATACCTCTTCATACGCATCTAATGACGTACACAATGTACTTATAGTCTCACTTTTTATTTTTTATTAATTGTTCATCAACTTATCTTCCCGATTTAAACAGAAGCATGATTTGTGTGGCTTTTATTGAAAAATGTATGCATTTGTAAACGTGTCAATTTAGGTACAATATTACCAGATTCTTGCCTTAACATACCTGCGGAGAGTTCTTGTTTTCATTTCATTAAAATTCAGGTAAGAAAGGTCAGAAAGGAATAAAAACAGATTCTAAGTCAAGAAATATATAATAAAAGAATAACTCGAATTAAAATGCTAGCATCCTTATGTACCTTTTGGTAAAAATATCCACTGTCTGTCCTTTATGCTCATTCCTGCACGACCCATATATATCCATATCCCGTCTGTAGATTCACGAATCTCAGGTAGCTCATCTCCAACTAATACTTTAGCCAAAGTGCTTTTCCCAACAGCGTATTGTCCAACAAGAAATATTCTATTCCAGAAGCACCTATAAGTCCCAAATTTCATAACCTCCTCTAAATCAGAAGATGTTTGTAATCCGAGTTCTTGAAGCTCCTTTATAACTAACAAAACCAAAGAAGCCAATGCATTTTGTGCAATCTTATCAATTAGTCTTTGCAAACATTTAAATATTTCTAACGAAATGTAATTATATATATTAAATGCAATATTTATGTAGTTTTTAGTGTTTATAAACGTGGACCTTTTTGCAGATTTTCAACATGAAGTTTTACCGTGCTTCATTAAAAAATTGCTTGGGTCCACGCTTTTATATATATATTCACCATTAAAACTACAAAATATTGCATTCAATGTATAAATAGAAATAATCCTGGACTCACACACCTTTTTTTTAAATGCGATGGTTTATTCTAATTCAATGATTTTGCTATATCCCTTATTTACCAAATTGTATTTATATTGATTGTGTTAGGGATATACAAGCCAAAAACAAAAATAACATTGTTTTGTTATTATTGTGATGTTTTTTGTCAACCGATTTAGTCTTTGTCGTCCTATTTTGTCTTGTTTTTTCGTTATAATAATGATATGATTTTGTTAAGATGCCCAAGCCCAACGCAAACATAACATTGTTTTCTTATTGTTGTTGTGATCATTTTTTTTGGCTTCCGAATTAGTCTTTTCGGTATTATAATTATGATATTTGATTACCCCTTTCGTACACTTTTGCTTCTCCTTAACAAACGAATAACGCCAATCTACCTAAATTTTGGTCTTATCATGTTTCACCAGCATATAAATCCCCTATATACCAGGTTTTGTTAAGATTGAAACATTGTGACAAATTGCCCATTTTTGTTCGTGTTGTGTGTGTTTCAAGTTCATGGCTGAATATCAAACTTGAAACCTTATTTATTGAAGAAGAAGCTTGAAATGATAATACGATCAAAATTAAATAACACTGCTTACTCGTCTAAAACAAACTACATAATAGTAAAAGTTTCGATTTCGTACTGACATTTGAAGGCTGACACTTACGATGTACAGGGTAAAATTTTGTAGTGGTAACCACATTTAAACATTTTGTAGTGGTAACCACATTTATAAGGAAATGAAAAGCTTATCCAAGTGCAGCAGCAGCATGTTGAACCATGTATGTTGGAAGCCAAATATGGACAAGTCAGTACGTGATTTTTCTTGGGAATCAATAGCCATTTTTGGGCTTTCTCGAAACTGGCGTATTGCTTTTGTTACACGATGGACTCACAAAACTATTGATTGGCGCACTATTTTGTTGGACTGTAGAATTAATGAAACAATGCATATTTAACATATGTGACCATGACTGAAAAAATGGGTCCAGATGAGGAAAAAACATAATTTGAGTTTTTTGTATTTTTGTGATCCAATACAAATGAAAAAGCTTATGTGAAAATTTCATGTTGATATACCTAATAGTTTTCGAGATACAATCATTTAAAGTTACTATGTTCAAACACCATGCAATTAGACAGATTTTGTGAATGATTTTTCTTCATTTATTTATGATAAATATACATTTTCTCTTGTTTTTAAATGTTCATTTTTTATTTGTTTTTTGATATAATGTAATGATATTTGGCAGCCATGAGTGCTATATGATATATTTTGATTTTGTATAGTGAAAAAGACTTATGACCTTGACATTTGTCCTCAAGGTCAAAATTATCACAAAAATACTCTTTTGCTAGAATTTTCATCATTTCGATCAAGAATTTCATATACATTGTTTCTTTTTCTAACATAATAAAGCATATAGCTACCATCTCTACAAAAAGTGGACCTGTATATGTGACCTTTAAATTAACTTTCAAGGTCACCCATGACCAAATAAAGCATTTAAAACTATTTGTTTTTATGTCATATTTATTGGATATTTCATATTTTTTCTTTTCATATGTTGATGTAAAGTTTCAATTTATAATCTTATCCATGTATTTTAATGTGTGAATTATCATTCTGTTTTAATAACAAGTACTAAGACACCCTCAAAACAGTTTTGTTCATCTAGACAATTAAATCATAATGTGCTGAATATCCTTCCCAGATATGAACTGATGAAAGTTGCAGACATGACAGATAATGGATGCTATATTGATACAGTCACATTTGTTTAGGTCAGAATTGAAATGTTTTACCTGCTGTATATTTGCGTACTAAACAATAACTTGCATTTGATTTTCGAATTAAATAGAAGGTTACTTTGTGTATCCAGAGACCAGTATTTTTTCAACAAGTCATGAAAGTGGAATTCTGTTAAAAGGAGCAAAAAGGCACCAATGGGGCATTTGAGTGTCAAAAGTCTGGAAATACATTTAATGAACAAACTTGTTTGTTGTCTTTTCTTAGTTGGTTTTGTTTGCATTAAATACAATATGAGATTTAAGATTAAATTTTAATTCAGTAATGCTTTCTTCCTGCATCCTGCTGTTAGTTTGCTTTGGTTTTCTTGCTTAGTCAGATCAACTTCAACTTTAGGAACAGTTGGTTTAGGACAGGTAAGTTCCTTGGCTACATCTGAGTAGCAGTATTGTCGGATGTGTTCATACAAATACCACTGTCTGGCTGAGTCAAGTCCTTTTACTACTGTGACACTTTGAAGATCATTTGCTTGTGGTAGTCTGTTCTTTGATTTTAGGTTAAATTTAAATCCACAAGACGATGCACTTTCTTTGCACACAACAACACCAGGTTCCTTATTATCAATATAGAAATGATGATAGTCAGTTATATGCTTTAATGGTTTGAGAAAACTTTGCAAGAATGATCTCCATTCATAGAATGTGACTGGGTCTTGAGCATCATTAACCATATGTGGTATGTTGTGTCCACTTCTACTGGATCTTTCAACTGTACTAGCAACCTTTAAAAATTAAAAAGTATATCAATATTATTTTTGACTTTTTTACTTTTTACATACAAAACATTTATAAAATTGGCAACATGTTTGGCTTATGATTTTTGGACCATCTGAGTTCATTCTGGTTACAAACAAGGTGTATTGCTGATTGCAGTTTAGTTAAAATGTGTGCTCCTTGTTTCATTGTTGTTGACTTTGGTATCATACTTTTTTATACTGCTCCATTAGTTTTTCATTGCATATACATCAATTTAAGCTTTATAATGGTTTTTATCAATACAATTTAAGTATACATGCACATGTACCTCATTAATTGTTTCTGCAGTTGAGTTCCTCCAATGCATTTTCCATATACCAAAATGCCAATCAGGTTCAAACTTTGTATGACCAGCCTTCATCATTGAGTACTCAATGGATCTGTGTAAACCTATTAAACAGAAAAAAGATTTAAACAACATTTTAAAACCACATAACTATAATATGTATATAACCTAACATTAATACTCACACATGAGTAACTGAGATTCAGTTTTAAAAATAATAAATTTTAAAAATATAATGATTATTTACATTGTATAAATGATGTTTACATGAATTAAAAAAACCCATGTATTATTGAATTATAAATTTAAGATGATACTGTCAAAGTTGCAAAAGTATAGTAAAGTTTATACTTGTTATTCTAAGTAATACCTGTAATAACTCTCCAGAGGCCATACCAAAGCACAACATTATTCTTGTTCTGTCCTGTGCAGTTATCAAAATGGATTTGACAGTCCGTTTCTCCGTGACCATATCTATGGAAGAAGTGGTGAACCATACTTGTAACTGCATTTGCCCCTTTTCCTGGGTTCTGTTCTTCATTTGTTAGATAAAATGTTTGTTTTCCTAAAAGAGTGGTGACATTTTAAAAAGTTAATTCATTTTGTTTCTTTGCAGTATTTTAAAGTTGTATTTTACATGTATTATGTTCATGCACTTGTTCTGTGGTTGCAGGTTCAAATTTAAAAAAAAAAACATTATATTTAGTGAATTTTCTAAAATATGAAATGTGAATTTTAATATGTGTCTACTACTTTAAGTTATTCAATTATGAACATATAAAATTAACAAGAACATGAAGAATATGTCAGAAAGACATAATGCCACATCTTGCAGCATTTGGGACGGACGGACGAACAGTTTTTGAACACTATATGACCCCCTACGTTTGCAGATGGGGCATTTAAGACACAGCAAGTTTAAAAATGTAGTACCTGAAGCTTCAGAGCAGACTCCAAATACACTACACTTCCTTGGTGTCTTGAAGTAAATGGGTCCAACCTGCTGTGGATGATGTGGAAAATGGACTTGCTGTGCATAATCCCAAGAGTAATGCAGTTTGGCTTCAACAGACATGGGCTGGTTATCTAAAAAAATATTTAAAACACATATGAAGTCAGCTGTCATCAGCCAAATAAACATAAGTATAATACTATATAAACACAGTAAATTACATACTAGTATTATATTACATCTAATTCAGTAATAATTTCAGAATAAAAATAGCTAGGGGATGTAAGATAAACATCAATATGATATAAAAAGGCAACAATAGATGAAAACATGTAACAGGTGTATTTTGTATTGTACATGTACTGTACAATGTATTATAGTGTACTGTACATTTATAACAACTTGAAAAAAATGTTATCAAAAATATTATACATGCACATGTACATTATAGCATAACCTTTACAGCTTAACTGTACATGCATGTGATTAACAATGCAATGAAATCTATTTTGAGTTAAAATATTTTTTTTCCATCATGTCCATTGTGTTGAATAAAAATGACAAATGTTATTCAAATTTTAAATTGGGGTCATTGGGGTATGAACAAATAAAAATTTCCTTCATTAATTTGCTGCACAAATACAAATATTACACATATATTAAACAGAACTAACCTGTACTTTTCCTTTCATCATCTAGGTTTATGTAAATCTGTTTACTCTCTTTGACTTGGTTTCTGTAGTAGTCTCTTTGTTCTTTGGCAATATGGACATGTTTATTATATTCTTCCAATAAAGATTCCTTTTCTTCTTCTAATAAGTTTCCACTTTTTGATATTTTATCCGCAAAGTCTTGGCATTGTTGGCATAAATCAGTACAGGGTTTTGTGATCACAATATTAGGACATAATACTTTCCATTGCCTTTGAAAAGTTCTCAAACTTACGCTTCTTTGATTCATGGTTTTGGTCAGCTTATCGTATTCACTGTGAATGTCCACGGTGGATTTATCTGAAGGTAGCAGTAACACCTGATAGTTTTTGTAGTTGGGTAATCTCCCAGGAAGTGGCAAGGCATTGTCAGCTGCATACTTTATAAGGAATGTTTTTATTCTCTCTGTGTCAACAAATTTCGGTGCATGTCTGGGTTGTTTCCCTGTATTTGCATGTACCCTCGGTGACAGACCATCGGAGTCTAGTGACTTTGCTATGGCAAGGAGCTTCTTTTTTTCAATGTTGTGAATAAAACAAAATGTTTTTCTACCAGGGATGGGGTAATCGTAATCTGTAATCGTAATCATCCTGTAATTGATTACATTTTGATATGTAATCGCAAGTAATCTGTAATCATGCATTTTATGATTACTTTTAATTGTAATGTAATCAATTACAAAATGAAAAAGAGCTGTAATCATGATTATTTTATGATTACTTATGATTACATTATCAAAAACTATTTCAAGATACTCTTTTTAAGACTCCCAAGTTTTTGTTGAAGAAATTGTTACAGACTGACTGAGAGGTTTCCTGCTTATAATTCTAAACTTCATAAAATGATATTATGAAATATGAAATATTTGAATACTGATTCAAATATTTGTTAGTAGGGTAGATTTGCAGTAAAACATTTTAGAAATATTGATTGCTTTTCATTATTCACAAATTTGTCTACCAAGATTAGACCCTTAGGCATATTAACCTTCAGGGAAAGATTTTAGATTGAATAAAACTCATGAAACTGTTCACTTTCAAATAAATATTTCATTCTTGATCAAAACTTTGTGAGAGCATAATGTCTTATGTGTGGAAACATTTTGAAGTTCCTAATAATCCACCTGATTCTGGAATTATGAAAATAAAATGCAAACATTGTCCAGACACCTTCATTTCTGGAAACATCAAAAGCACATCCAATTTTGCTACTCATTTGAAGGTGAGTCTTTTGTTTTTTTTTATTTAACAATAATTATGTTAAAAGCTTCTTGATTTCAATAAGATATTGCAAGAATTAAAAAGAATATATGGACAGATATTAGTCTTTTCGTATTAATTTGAATAAAATATTAAATAACATACATGTAGCTACTAAATTTTTAGAAATTCAAATTTCAAATTTGAAATCAATATTGTGAAATAAAAAAAGTTATTTTGAGACTAATTATATATACATAACATTATATGTTTTCCTAATGTAAATATTTCACCATTAATTTTGTGATTTCAAGAAAGAAATTTCTATAATTGAAGGACATGAATGAGAAGCCTTAATTAATTAAAAGAATTAGAAGTGTCTTCAGGCCATAAGATATGACAGTTGTTAATTGCAATAAACATAAAAATATGTGTCACCTACATGTTTATACAAGCCATACAATCGGTTATAAAAACAAATATAGGCACAGTCAATATTTTTTTACTATTTGTTTTTTTTTTAATTTTACAGAGAAAACATAGGGACATCTTCCTGAAATCTAAATCTGATAGTCACCCAAATGAAAATATTTTCGAATAAATCATATGAAAATTATTCAAAAATTACACAGAACTATCAAATCTTTGAGTTATTGATATAAGTTAGTAATGATCTATAAGATAACTCCAAAAGAACTCATATGATCTATTTAAGTGATCATATTTTGTATGAGAGTTCTGTTGAAGTTATTTTGCATAATGTAAGTTCAGTGTAATCTACTCTAATGTTGGAGTGGTTTTAATGTAAGTTATTAAAATACAATTGTGTCCTCTTGCAATTATCTTGGAGTTTCGTATAATCTATTGGCTTAGTAAAGGAATATTTATGAGTTTGAAATGAGTTATTTTCTTGTTGAAAAATGTGTATAATCTCAATATGATCTATTACCTTCAATGTTTAGGGACAAACAACAGATAAATACGTAATGTCAGTTTTGTATAATTTATTAATAGAGGGGGTATTTGGCAGTTTTTTAATTTATATTGTAATATTTACTTTAATTAAACTAGTAATAATGAAGATTTGATTTATCCATTATATGTAAGAACAAAAAAAATTAATGCATCATACATTATTGTGAAGTTATGCATCATTGTACATCTTCATTTTCTCATTTCCCTTATGAAGCCTCAGAGCATTTGAAAATCTTATCAGGTGATTTCATTGGTGCAATTTAAATCTGTGTTTTTCATGGATGTACATCAGAAAGAACTTTGAGATAATATTGTCAAAAGATGTTGATTTCTTAGATTTCTAATAAGGATTATTATAGAAGAGAAGAATATACATGTGCATAGACATTTAGTGAATAGAATAGAACATCTTTTAGAAGTAATTTTGAGCAAAAAGTTACTTGGATTGCAATTAACTCTTCAACATGTTAATTGGAAAACTCAACTAAAATGGTAAGTAAAATTGTTTTAATTCAAGCATACAATTGTATTTTCAATTGACAAATTTTGTTCTATCACTTATACTTATTATATTTGCATGTATATCACCATATAGCTTATATTGAAACTAAAATGACAAATAAACCTCAATATTTAATTTCCTCGAAACTTGTTTATAAAAAGTAGAATCAAAACAATCTGCCCTGGAAAAAATCAAAACCAGATGCTTATGGTGGATTCCTTATGTACATGTAATATATGTCAAGGCATTGGAGTACTCAATCAGTAATTACTTTCATGTTTTTTTAATCTAAATTGAACACTTCATTTCATTATATACATGTACATGTAGGTATACATTGGGGTATACATGAAGATAGACTCATAGATTTTTTACTCATTTTACACACAATAGTTGATATTCTTGGAAGCAGTCATTAAAATCAACTGAATTAGTTTTAAATATAATTTATATATTTTTAGATGAGAAGATATATAACATTGGGCTCTATGTGCAGACCAGCTGCATCAATGTACAGAGAAGATAAATGTCTAGAATATCAATTTTCGAAAAGATCAAAACTTGAAAGGACGTGATAAAACATGTGCAGTAAAGCTTAAGTCTAATGAACAATTTAAAACTTTATACATGTACATATGTGTGGAATACAATGTATACAATTTGTTACATATATGGTTTTTGTAAGAGTTATTAAAAATAGTGATTTTTGTAAGAGCTATTAACAAATGATTTTTTTAAGAGTTATTAGAAGTGATTTTTGTAAGAGTTATTAGAAATAATTTTTGTAAGAGTTATTAGAAATGATTTTTGTATGAGTTATATGTAGTTTGTAATTTTTGTACGAGTTATTATTTGTATGTTTTATATGATTTATTAAAAGGTGGAATCAGGATTCAATATTCTTTTTTATGATTTCTGTAGAATTTATTATTCTCATTTGCATAAAATGAGTTATTATCTCATTTGCATGCGAAATTGACCACACGAAAATGGTACAGAAATTATAAGATCTGTATGATTTATTCATATGAGTTATTTGAGGGGTTTTTTTTGTTTGGGCAATCTGTAGCACAGACATCTATGGATAGCTATATAAAGTCTTCAACTACTAAAAAATATCAGTCAAATGACCCAAGTCAACAAATAATTACTGATGCATTAGTTACATTCATAGCAGGAAACCTCATACCTCTTTCGACCATAGAAAACACTGAATTTAAAAATCTTATGGAAGCTTTAAATCCACAATATCAAATTCCTAGCAGAAAGCATTTGTCTACAAAACTCTTGTATCAAAAATCAACAAAAATTCAGTCTAGTTTAAAGGACCAGTTGCATTCTCTTGAGAGCATATGTCTTACCATAGATCTGTGGTCAAATAGACAGATGACAGGGTTTCTTGGAATAACAGGCCATTATATTTTGGATTGGTGCATGAAATCCATAATGATAACATGTAAAAGGTTCAAGGGGTCACATTGTGCAGAAAATATTCGCCAGGAGTATGAAGAAGCAGTTGCTTCTTACAACATTGCTAATAAAATCACCAGTATAATAACTGATAATGCTTCCAATATGACGAAAGCTTTTGACTTCAGTCTTCCTGGATATACTGTTGAAACATCAGATGACAAAACTTCATGTGACAGTGAAGACGAGAATGATGACGATGACAATGATCTTACATCTGTTGATATCGACTTCCCTGACAATGACTTGCCAAAACATGGACGGTGCTTTGCCCACACATTACAACTTGTAGTAAAAGATGGTCTCAAAGAGGCAAGTTCACATTTAAAGAATGTAATAAGTAAAGCTGCTACTATAGTGAAATATGTTCGAAAATCTATAACAGCCTCTGAGATTTTAGAAGATGAAAAACGTTTACAATCTGACAATGCAACCAGATGGAACAGTCAACTTAAAATGATTAGATCTGTTTTGGAAATTCCAAATTCAAAGCTATTGAAGTTAAACACTGTCAATCTTACTAACTATGAGAGAAATGTTCTATCAGATTTATGTTTACTTCTTAAACCATTTGAAGATGCAACTGTTATGGTCCAAACAGACAAGAATGTATCTGGAAGTCTTGCTGTTCCTGTGACTCTTGGATTAGAACACACTCTATCTGAATTATCCACAACATACAATAACAAAATGGTTTCCACCCTTGTTTCTTCTATTTCAAAGAGACTTTCAGTCTATAAGCAAGATGATGTATATCTGCTATCAGCAATGCTTGACCCTAGGTTTAAAGTGAGATGGTCCAAAAATCCCACTGAGATGGAAGAAAAACTGCTTGCCCACGCAAGAAAACAAACCCCTTTAATTGAGGAATCTGGTGATAGCAATTCTCCTCCCAGGAAAGTTCAAAAATGTGATAATTCTGGTCTGTTCAGTTTTATTACACCAACTAAGCCCAAAACAAAACATATGTCAGGTGATAGTATCAGAATAGAGGTTTCACAATACTTATTAGAGCCATGTGAAATAGACACTGAACCTCTCACATATTGGAAAGAAAATGCATTAAAATACCCAACATTGGCTCATATGGCAAAGGTATACCTTGCCATCCCAGCAACATCTGCACCAGTTGAGAGACTTTTTAGTGTGGCAGGAAAATTCTTTCGGCCAGACAGATGCAGACTAAGTGACAATACATTTCAAATGCTTATGATGATTAAGTGTAATTCTAAGAACATTTAATTAGAAAACTCCAATAAACTACCTTAAACACTGTAAATTATGTGAATACTTATAAATTGTATATGTTTATATAACTCTTATTTATATATATTGTACTTTAAGTACATGTGCAAATTTGGCTTGTACTGGATTTCTTTATAAACATGAGTAATCATAAGTAATCATTGGTAATCATGATAACAATGGTCAAAAGTAATCTACTGTAATTGATTACATGGCAAAATGCTTGTAATTGTAATGTAATCAATTACATTTGAGATGCAAAGTAATAGTAATGTAATCAATTACATTTCAAAGTAATCGACCCCATCCCTGTTTTCTACACACTCTCTTGCCTTTGAAATAAAATTCTTGATATGGGCGTTCACGTTCTTTTGTCTTATGTTTTTTTGCCTCTGTGTGACTACCTGATCTCCTGTGTGCAAATAGTTCTGCTTTAATAACTAAATCAAGTTCTTCCCTTGTTATTTCTTTACAGTGTTCTCTAAATTCAATTGCTGAGTCCATATCAATCATTTTACTACATGGTTCTCCGTAAAACTCTTTACAACCACAGGTGTCACTTGTAAACATTTTCTGCTTGATGTATTCTTCGGTATCTTCTGCTGATGGTTCAACGAAGTCTTGTATTTGATCGTCATCGTCAGATTCAAAATTTGTACAAATACTATCCTCGACGTCCACGTCGTCAAACCAAGCAAAATCATCTTTCAATCGTTCGCCAAAGTATAGTTCATCAACGGCATTTAATTCAGTAACAAAATCATCATCGTGGCATGCAGAAATTTCTGTAGGAACACTACAAATACTACTTTGGCTGCACTGACTCGTCATTTTTGTTCATTTACCGCCATGATTTCTAATGTAAACTAAAGGGGCGCAACTCAAAAATTACCTATACGTAAAATTATTTATAGAATGCAATAGAATCAATACGGAAGTATATTAAATAATTTTAATTGATCTGTTTATCTTTATCTGAAGATTTGATCATTGAACTCAGTTAAAAGGGTTGATAAGTCGACTATCTCTGTCAATTATTTTCACTGATCAGCAGGTGCTTGTTCTAATTTGATTTTTTTTGTGACGTTGAACTTTGCGACGTCACAGTGAAAAATAGCAATCGCCGCATCTGGCCCCATTTTGTCAGACGTGGTCACATATTAATGTAAGATGCTTCTATAATTTACGTTTGACCTCTTATTTCTTTAAAACCCGAAGGAGAAAATTTTAATGGGATTAAAAAAAAACGCAGACAGGAATTAACACACGAAATCAAATGCATATAAATGATTTTGAATATCGGACCATAAAAAAAAGTAAAGTAAGGCGTGGTCAAGTTTTGACGTTGTATCAGTGAAAGATGCATAAAACAATTGACTTTTTTTGTCTTTTACAACCTTTGGTTTCAACATGATGATAATATATCAGGATTATCCAATGGCTTCAATAAATGAAATTGTAACATTTATTAATTGGAAATGTTTATACTAGCAATTATATTAGTTATTCCGTCTCCTAGTTTAAAGGAAACGGAAAAAAACATAGCAGACTTTAAGGGATTCCAGCCTTAGTTTTAACAATGGTAGTGAATGGGTGTTTGATTTTAACTGCTTTTTCAACATACATACGCCACATCGTGATGGTCAGTTGTAAATGTTAGGAACTTGGAGTAACAGGATGTACCAAAAAAAAAAGAATAACATGGCAGACAAATGTCAAATCTTATTACATACAGAGGTCCAATCAGTTTTTGCAAATTACAAAGCGGGACTCAACTACCAAAATTTCTTATTGGATAATGATTGACGGCGTGGGGGTACAAACATAAGCTAAGTCCACTCAGATACCAAGAAGTTCCTCTATAAACGCTTAGTATTTATCCTCCTTATCAATAAATGTTCACTGCCCAAAAATAGTTTTCAGCTTGAACTACAGTGAAAGAAGCAAAGGTGTACCAAAGGGGTAATCAGTATCATAAAACCGTAAAGACAAAGACAAAACCGGCAGACAAAAATCATCACAACAAAACAAACCACATAACAACATAAAACACAAACACACATAACAACAAAACCGCATTCAGCAACGCGAACTCAAGTCGAATTGAGAGTGAACTCAGGTGCTCCGGAAGAGTAAGCAGTTCCTGCTTGCTATAGCACACCCGTCACGTTGCCAAAGATCGATTAAGTGTTGGTCAAATCCGGAAAGGATGACATTACAAAACTCTTTGTCAAACCAACATCTGTGCTCATCTGAGAGATAGAAATCCCGTATTTGTTTACAAGCACATGATGTCGTCCGTAAAATCTCTTGAGTGATGACAACAACCTGGGAGCAACGTACCCTTGTGTTAACAATTTGCTTGTCAGCCGTGTGGCTCTGTGAAGGAAGTCGTTGTACTCCCCACATGCTCTGGAATAGCGAATCAATTGTGATACGTAAACTCCATACGCTGGAGCGGACGGATGAAAGCTTAAATATCTGAGATCAAAGGTAATCTTTCCAAGTTAAAAATTATAAAGTGAAATTTTGCACAACCCGAACCCTTTTGAGACGTACCTCTAAATTAAATGCTTTTCCAGTGGCAGTCAAAACTCTCCTACCCGATTGGCCTTGTGTCCCCATTTCCTCCACTTCATCATCATTTTATGTTCATTGTATCACCACTTTCGTGATCAGTTCATGTTCATTGTATCACCACTTTCATGATCATTTCCCGGATATAGCCGAAACCGTGCTACTTGGGAGTAAAGCAATAACTAACTAACTAAATTAAATGCACCCTCTCAAATATTGAATATGTTTTCGGTAGGATCATCTAGGATTATCCATATCAATGCATCCAGCAAATCTGTCCTTTCGTTTCTGATAAATGCTGTTATAAATGTTAGAAAACCCGCTCACAGCTTTAGAAAATGATAATTATAATAACAATATAAAGGAAGATAAGAACTGAGCAAAAACAAAATGTATATAAAGTTTTTTAGACATTATAATGTGATACATGATTTTAGATATTGTATTATTTTTTTATCTTAAACTTGGACTCATTTTACTTTTTGATACATGTAATAACCTACATGCTCAGTAAGGATTTAGGTAAATCATGACTATGTAAAAATATTATAATTACCATTTATATTTGGTCCCCGAAAATATTTTTTCGGAGGTTCTACATCTGTATTAGCTCTCTCCCTAGATTTTTGAGGACTTAAATTCTTCTTGACATTCTTGGCGTATAATAAATATATTTCTTCATTCTACAAATAAAAATTAATAACCCTAGGTTAGTTTATATTCATGTTTTATATTTAAAGTAACTAAGAGTTTGTCCATGGTCGCATGGACCAACCTCTTAATTGGGTTAGTGGTTATTGCACATGCAAAATTGATTTTTTTCCGGATGTAAAAATAATTTAAGTTCAATGAATACCTTCTTTTAGAGGTATCTAATCAACATGTCACTACAATTATCTATATAGACTGCCGACATCGATTAGAAAAAAAATGAGAATATGAACTCGAATGTAGTCGGGCATTTGTCATTTTTAAAATTGCCACTTCCTATATAGATTATAGGACGTGCCGCTTGAATAGGTACTATTTTTCAAGTTAAGAATATGTGATAAGGTCGGGAAAACAAACATAAAATATATGATAAGGTCAATAATATTTACTTGCTAATTGACTGGCAAGTCTGACCAGGCAATTCCTAATTCTTTTTTATTACAAAAGTATTCATAAATGTGTAAAAGTGTATATTAATTGACTATTACCATCTTTGAAAAACCATGAATAAATAATGGTATCCATTTTATCATCATTTCTCAACATCAATTATGGGATAGGGGTGCTTTTGTAGTAAAAATATATAGTATGATATGTTATTTTCCAATTTAAAATATATGAAAAGGGTGGGGTTTCATAATATCAGCGGCACCTCTCTATTCATAAAGTATAGAAGTGCCCCCCCCCCCCCGACCCCCGTGAATTTTTATTCCTTTATAACTTCTTTATAAATTTAAATGCAACACTAAACTGATGCTAAATTATTGGGCCCTTGTGCGAGCAGCCTCGCTGGTCATATTAGAGTGAGCATAATGGGCCAACATGCGTGAAGTATAATACGCTTCAAGAACTCACAGGCCCATTTTCAGAACACTATGAGTGCGCCATAATATACACTTGGACAAAAGTTAAGGATCATCGATTTTTATAATTTTTAAGTTTTGCTGTCTTATTTTTGTACAGAAGCAAATGCATTTCATCAAAACCCTCTCTGTTGGTAAAATACTAATATGTCTGCTAACGTTTTTCTGTCATAAAATCATTACGTTTGTGGCCAAAAGTGAGTCGACTATTTTTGAAGATTGGGAAAATTACAAAGAAAAATCCAGAAAAAGTTTGCAGCTAAAATTGTCTGTAATTATGTATTTGTTCCAGAATAGGTAAAAAATGATCAGACATAAAGAACTATCATTTCTTACGTAAGAATAGAATTTTAAAGTTCGATATCACTCATTTTTTTACATATTGCGAAACAAATTATACCCCCTATATTTGCCTAATTTGTTTTCACCTAGTTAAATTAATTGCACATTTCCAGACTTTTGTTAGAATAATTTCTGTTATTGTTGATCAAATCCAAAGATTGGTCGATGATGATTCTGTTTAGGTCTTAGTTAATTTCATTTGATAGGTTCAAGATATAAGTTTAGGACTTTGAAAAATTTGTTGATTTTCAGGTTTTCCCTAACTTTTGCCAAGTGCTTCATTTTCATGAGTGCTATTTCGTCTTTTCCTATTAATCATACAGTCATGTAAAATAATATATAGTGATAGTGGAAAACGCACACACATCCACACAAACATCTTACACAGTTGCAATAGTAAGAGTTAATGATCGAATCTAGGCTTTGCAAAATGTGGGTGTTGTGCATGTCGAATTTGTTTTTGCATTGATGAATGTCAAAATTTAAATACATGTTAACTACAACAAACTGTACTTCACCATCTAAAGTCAGTCAAAAATAAAATAATAGGACAAGTCGGGATCTATGCCTAATTGTAATATGAAGTACGTTTATGGAACAAGAGTATTCTGTGTTTGTTACGGTAATTTCGGTTTGTCAAATTCTATAAGGGAGGGCAAAAAAAAAGCTATGGCAAACCGCACAGATCAACGTGCAATACATGTACCACAACCATCATTATTCATCTAAGAGACAGATATCATATGTTTGTCTATGAGTGCATGGTGTCTTCTTAAAAGTTTCGTTAGTGAAGACAACCGAATGATCAACAAAATCTTGTATTGATTATAAATGCTAGTATGCATTTCTACAGGTTTTATAAATGCATATTATTAACCATAAAATGAATAACAAACATAACCGTCAAAATCTGCATCACAGGATGAAAATTTTGCATGGATTCCATACCCCTTCCTCCATTGCCTTAAAAGAAGCCGTGCGTCCGCTTTCAAGAATATTTCTGCACAGCAATTGGAACACATCATCGACATGACATCCAGTTTTTGCACTTGCCTCTAAATGTGGTATATTATGTTTCATAGCAACCTAATGATAACGTGAAAATAATTATAATTGAATGTACATAATATTGATGTTAACGTTAACTTGAAGTACAATAGTGTTGACTTGTTTTAAAGCAAATTATGAATATGTCTAATAAATCCTGTAATCAAATTATCGAAAATGCATAATATAAATTAATATTAAAAACGAAAGAATATGGAATATGTGCCAAAAAGACACGATCCACATATTGAAATGATTTTGATAATTGTACAAAAGTATAAATTTTACATGCGTGTGAAGCGCTTTTCTGGATTTACCTTCATCAGACACGCTAGGAGTCGAAAAGTTGGAAAACCGGTAGAATACTATTGATTTGATAAAACAAAAATAGAAGCCAAAAATATTATACAACAATGACAAAACAGATAAATTTATCAAATAGAAATAGCCAAAACATTGTCAAATTTTGGAAATATGTAAACTGTGTCTTTCCAACACATATTCCAGTACTCGAAATATATAAGAGCATACAACTGAAGCACGGGGAAGCTTTCTACGACCTCCACACGGCACTAAAGTCAAACTCTGAAATAATATTAAAAACGAAAGAATATGGAATATGTGCCAAAAAGACACGATCCACATATTGAAATGATTTTGATAATTGTACAAAAGTATAAATTTCACATGCGTAAGAAGCGCTTTTCTGGATTTACCTTCATCAGACACGCTAGGAGTCGAAAACTTGGAAAACCGGTAGAATACTATTGATTTGATAAAACAAAAATAGAAGCCAAAAATATTATACAACAATGACAAAACAGATAAATTTATCAAATACAAATAGCCAAAACATTGTCAAATTTTGGAAATATGTAAACTGTGTCTTTCCAACACATATTCCATTACTCGAAATATATAAGAGCATTCAACTGAAGCACGGGGAAGCTTTCTACGACCTCCAAACGGCACTAAAGTCAAACTCTGAAATAATATTAAAAACGAAAGAATATGGAATATGTGCCAAAAAGACACGATCCACATATTGAAATGATTTTGATTATTGTACAAAAGAATAAATTTTACATGCGTGTGAAGCGCTTTTCTGGATTTACCTTCATCAGACACGCTAGGAGTCGAGAACTTGGAAAACCGGTAGAATACTATTGATTTGATAAAACAAAAATAGAAGCCAAAAATATTATACAACAATGACAAAACAGATAAATTTATCAAATAGAAATAGCCAAAACATTGTCAAATTTTGGAAATATGTAAACTGTGTCTTTCCAACACATATTCCAGTACTCGAAATATATAAGAGCATACAACTGAAGCACGGGGAAGCTTTCATGTATATATATATATATACATGTATATAACATGTGGTGAAACTTATCGTATAAAAGACATTCCATTTTACCAAACTTTTAACCCATGGTGATGCTTATCACCCGGGTTAACCTGAGATCGTGAAGTCGGTGGTTATCGTGAACCCGGTTAGGCAAAATGTAAACAAACGAGAATTGACCAATGGGAAAAGAGAAATTTTGACTAAAATGTAGTCGTTAACGCGGTTAAAAATCAAAGCTGTTATTGTTTAACTCGGTTTAAGTTATCGTCAACATGACATGGTAACATGCCTTCAACGGTAACTTCTAGTTTAAAAACGTACTGCATATGTTTTAATGACACTATTCTGTTGAGATAACTAAAACAAAAGGTTTACAATGAACGTTTTTGAACGGAATTCCCGGATTTGCGCTCTAACGATTTATGAAGCATTTTTTTAATGATCATTAAAAAAAAATTCGTCCAATCAAATTGCAGTATTGTAATCAAATCTATTTATTGATCATTAAAAATACATAAAAGGTATTTCCTTAATAATTGTTAAATGTAAAACCCCATTAAAAAATACACGGAGTGTGCAGATTCATACAATATACACATTGTTGTGACAAAATAAAAAGAATTTAAAAAATCACAAAATAAAAAACCTTGTACAACCTATACCTCTTGCTTTTCTGGACTGAATCAAACGAGCATTATTTTGATGACAAACTTTAACCAGTTTTACCGAAATACTTATAGCTTATCATTATTGCGTTGCCAGTACATCATTATCATAGACCTGGACACTTATAGTATTTGTATACGATTTTAACTGCATACTTTTGCACAGTATTAAACATGTTAAAGTGACCGATCATTTCCGATAAAAAAAACCAAAAACATGATAAATCTTTTTTTCATTAAAAATTTGTTTGACAGCACAGGGTTAGAAAAACATTGAAAAGGATATCTGCTATATAAAGAATAAGGCTTTCAATAAAAATATTTGGTCATGTATGCCTGTAAAATGTTTGGTTTTTTTTGTTTCGCACGGAGCCAAGGATTGTTTGTTTATTATTTGTTTATGTCAAGTCAACATTATTTCAATCGAAATCAGGACAAGAACTAATTGAAACAACGGATTGAATTGTGACTCAAGACACACCATCCATAGCATAGCCTCATGTATGCCACGCAAAAGGGCCATTGTACGACCATAAACGAGAAGGAAACGTACCAAATCATAAGACCGGCTAATGTATCCCCAATGCACCATAGACCAATGTACCCAGAAAATAACGAAACCCTTCCTAAAAAATTGGCATAAACTTTAACCTATGGTGACTGACAATGAAGAACCCTTACCTTAAATGAGGTCATATACTAGTTTGAACACTTAACAGAGTTGGATATAACCAACCCTTAACCAGGTTCACATAGGCAACCCTTATCTGTCGAAAATACAATACTGAATCCTGGTGAAACCGACACACACTGAGCGAGAAACAAGAGGCTCCCAGGAGCCTGAATCACTCACCTGGTCTTGATGTTGACCCTATACTTTTGTAGAGCTAAATGAGCTGAACATTTAAGCAGGCAACAACTTTTCTCTACCTGCAATAGTTTTCATTCTATAGGCCAAAAACACCATTTTTCACCTATAAACGCCATAACCCCTGTAAGGGGTCATCTGACAACTTCGACCCTATGGAGAATTTTGTAGAGCTAAATGAGCTGAACATTTAAGCAAGCAACAGCTAATCTCTATGTGCAACAGTTTTCATTCTGTAGGCCAAAAACATGAAAAAACGCTATTTTTCAGGGGCCGTAACCCCTATAAGAGGTTTTCTGACAACTTCGACCCTATGGAGACTTTCGTAGAGCTAAATGAGCTGAACATTTAAGCAAGCAACAGCTAATCTTCTATATGCAATAGTTTTCATTCTGTAGGCCAAAAACATTAAAAATCTTTATTTTTCAGGGGCCGTAACCCCTATAAGGGGTCACCTGACAACTTTGACCCTATGGAGAATTTTGTAGAGCTAAATGAGCTGAACATTTAAGCAAGCAACAGCTAATCTCTATCTGCAATTGTTTTCATTTTGTAGGACAAAAACATGAAAAATCGCTATTTTTCAGGGGATGTAATCCCTGTAAGGGGTCATCTGACAACTTCGACCCTATGGAGAATTTTGTAAAGCTAAATGAGCTGAACATTTTAGCAAGCAACAGCTAATCTCTATCTGCAATAGTTTTCATTCTGTAGGCCAAAAACATGAAAAATCGCTATTTTTCAGGGGCCGTAACCCCTATAAGGGGTCATCTGACAACTCCGACCCTATGGAAAATTTTGTAGAGCTAAATGAGATGAATATTTAAGCAAGCAACAGCTAATCTCTATCTGCAATAGTTTTCATTCTGTAGGACAAAAACATGAAAAATTGCTATTTTTCAGGGGCCGTAACCCCTATAAGGGGTCATCTGACAACTTCGACCCTATGGAGAATTTTGTAGAGCTAAATGAGCTGAATATTTAAGCAAGCAACAGCTAATCTCTATCTGCAATAGTTTTCATTCTGTAGGACAAAAACATGAAAAATCGTTATTTTTCAGAGGCCGTAACCCCTATAAGGGGTCATCTGACAACTTCGACCCTATGGAGAATTTTGTAGAGCTAAATGAGCTGAACATTTAAGTAAGCAACAGCTAATCTCTATGTGCAATAGTTTTCATTCTGTAGGACAAAAACATGAAAAAACGCTATTTTTCAGGGGCCGTAACCCCTATAAGGGGTTGTCTGACAACTTCGACCCTATGGAGACTTTTGTAGAGCTAAATGAGCTTAACATTTAAGCAAGCAACAGCTAATCTCTATCTGCAATAGTTTTCATTCTGTAGGCCAAAAACATGAAAAATGGCTATTTTTCACCTTTAAGGGGCCGTAACCCCTATAAGGGGTCATCTGACAACTTCGACCCTATGGAGACTTTTGTAGAGTTAAATGAGCTGAACATTTAAGCAAGCAACAGCTAATCTTTATCTGCAATAGTTTTCATTCTGTACGCCAAAAACATGAAAAAATGCTATTTTTCACCTTCAAGGGGCCGTAACCCCTATAAGGGGTCATCTGACAACTTTGTCCAAATGGAGACTTTAGTAGAGCTTTTGATGCTGAATCAGTAGCGTGGCCTCAGATTTCCTCTATCTCTTATACTTTTTTATTTATAAACCAAAAACAGTAGTCTGACCCCCCTAGTCTATTTTTAGTAACGGCGGCCATGTTTTTTAATGGATCAAAAATCAAAACACAAGTTTGGTGCAGGACACCCTAAGGATCATTCATACCAAGTTTCATTAAATTCTGTTTGGTAGTTTCAGAGGAGAAGATTTTTGAAAAATTGTTAACAGACGACGACGACAGACGACGACAGACGACGACGACGACGACGGACGCCAAGTGATGGTAATAGCTCACATGGACCTTTGGTCCAGGTGAGCTAAAAAAGGATTTGGGTGGGAAACAAAAGAACTGTAAATTTTGAAGACCACAGGATAAAGTGCGAGGTGGTTAGGGGCGGAAAATTTAACTTATATGTGATGAACTACTTGGCGATCCTCAAAGTGATATTTTACGTGCATGAAGCATGACTTATCAAAGGTGGGTTAAGGACCGGCGTGCCGGGCGCGCGCCCTCCCGTTTGACAGGAAAATTTGGTAAGGAGCTGTATTAAATAAGAAGTCCTAAAGACTTATTTTAATTGCGTGCCCTCCCCTTTCCGCTCTCCTTGACCCACTATGGTTTGCGGTCAGATTTTCCAAATTATAGCATGATGACTCCGGTATTCATTATGGCAGGGCTGCCCCATTCAACCACCTTAGACACATATCCCAGTCTTTCTATCGGCTAAGCGAACGGATCAAATGTCAGGCGTTTCTGAGCGCTCTTTAGTGGACTTATTCCGACAAGCTTAGCACCTTTATGGGCCTATTTGCCTCCCGTGCACCGCTACTTATCGCAGCCTTTTGATATTTGGTATGTAGCATAAGTATGCAGTCCCATAGCATTGTCGCTCTCGATCTACTTCCTGCATAACAAAAAGACGGTCACCATATGTCTTGACATGGTTGATTTTTTTTTATAAACATAGTTAATTGGTCGTACATTTGTACTACGCATGTATATAGTGCCAATATTGAATAAGCTGTTGGTTTATTATGTTAATGATATCTATTCGTGTCCGTGTGTCTGTCCGTCTAAGGATTTTGTTAACCTTTTTTGCGTATAAATTTAACCCAAATTCCAAGTTGCAATTTGCCATACCGTTTATATATAGTTCCAAAATTTTGGACCACGACCAAAACAATTAAACAAAGTTATTATGGAAAGGTAAATTAAAAAAATAGTAAGATAAATCTTTATAAAGTACTTTAACAGGGTCAGAAATAAATAATCGGACGCATATATGTATAAACCCCCGGCGCTAATTAATAAGAGAGTGGTAAATCGCATATGGTTGACAAATTTACTATATATTATATATTATTATAGTCCGGTAATGTTACCTATATTTACCCTTTTTGGTTTCTTTCCTCAATCTGTTATCGAGATACTCTTAATTTCAAAGACCAAAAAGTTAATTTGTTACACTAATAAATGTTTCAAACATATGAACTAACACTATTTGATAAGAGAAAGTACATATTATATTATACAAATTCGCAGTTCACGATAACAGTAAAAAGTCACAAACCGGGTTGAACGATAACATTAGCCACGTTAACGACTACATTTTAGTCGAAATTTCTCTTTTCCCATTGGTTAATTCTCGTTTGTTTACATTTTGCCTAACCGAGTTCACGATAACCACCGACTTCACGATCTCAGGTTAACCCGGGTGCTTATTTCAACGAAAATTTACTTGCTGGACAAACTGTTCCAAATGAGCAGTAAAATATAACTTTTTTTACTTGCTTTAGAACAAAAAATAATATTTTATAATTAAATTAAGAGTTCAAAAGGTATAAAGATGCAAGTGCAAAGTTAAACTATTAAAATATTCACTGAACTAAGTCAATATGTGGAATGTAGAATAACAATAACAGGAATTTAACACATAAAGAATTAAAATAAATTATGTTTTGTTAATAAAAAGCTATCTTAAAAGGAGTGGGAAAAAACTATATTTACCAAAGGATGAATTGATAATTGAAAAAGCATAGATAGCAAGTATACAGGTAAAAAAAATCTAGTGAATCGATCTGTTTTAAAAATAGGATGATCTTATCATAAAGTCAATGTTCAACAAATTTAAATTTATCTGTTTAAATAAACTTTGCATACTATTTTAATATGCAACGAGTTATTTAGTGACAGATAAAAGGTGATACCACTATCAAATCTAAATAAATAAAAAACAAGCATATTACTTTACACCGAGAAAATGAAGACAATGATTCGTTCAAGATGTGCAACCCTGTAAAGGAAGAAAATCTTAAAACCTGCATTTCAAACCGAGAATGTTTGTAAACTTACATCACGTAAATTTGAATGCAAGACCTCATCTTTTGTATCTTTTATATCCATTTTAAACCCAACAATGATCTTTTCCACGTAACTGGATTGTTGAATCTCCCACTAGTAAAACCAAAAAATAGAAAAAATAAAACGTGTATAATCAAAAAACGTAAAAAATAAAACAAACGAAAACATGAATTTCCTTGTTTTATATACAGTAGGCCACACCAAATCGATTTTTATATCGTTTAAAATAACAGTCTCCACAACTGCATGATTTAAAACAAAATATATGCTTTGATTTAATAGTTTTAACAGTCATCTTTTATTTGCCGACATTTTCAAGACGCTGGGATTCTACGAAATAAAAATCTTAATGTATTCGTAGTGCCCGAATGTTAAAACTGAGATAAAAGACCATGATGACAGCTTGCTATGCACCATTATTCTAGACATAATTGAATACTGTTTGATGTGCCTTACATTTCACAAAGAATTTAAGCTATCTCATACTATATATTATATTTCTGCTATGTTTTTCGTTCTTTGATGTGCACCGAAGCCCTATGTAGTACTAACAACTAACCTCACCTACTATTAAGTAAACTTCAAAATTTACTGTTCTTTGTTTGGTATCCAAGTACCAGTTTTCGTATCATCATACATGTACACATGTAATGATTTCATGTTTAATATGTCATTTTTATTTGAATTGTCTGAATACAACCAATAATATATACTTGTCTGACACGATTTTACCAATACATTTCTAATATTTATGTCATTGAAATTTCCAATTGTTAAATTCAAAATTGTTTAAAACACCAGGTGTCTGTCCTTGTAATGCACAAAGTCGATATTATCGGTGCTGGTTTTAGCTCTCCTGTTCAAATGTTTTGGGTTTGAGAACTTTTCATTTAATGTTTTTTGGTTTGTGATCTCCCAATGTTTTAATTCAAATGCTGCTGATGAGATGTTAATCCTTGAAATATCGATATACAGCATAACCAAAATTAACCGTTTTATACAATTTTTTTGTATTGTATTTTAATAGGACATTTAACTTACTCACTTTATAGATTAACAAGTTTCACATTGTGAGACTCGGTAAAGTTAACCATAATGTATTATCACATATCATCAAGGAATTTGATAACAAAAAATTGAAATATGAGCTTACATCTGTAACAATTTTGATTACTTCATTTAACGAGTCTGTCTTATCCGATGTCAGATCATAAGTAATAATCACTCCCTGAAAAAAAAATCGTCAGATCATTTACAAGCAATTTTAGTGGCTGGATTTCATGGATTGAAAATCAAGGTTGCGAAAAAGTGAATATTGGGTTGGCGAGAAAATAAATTTGTAACTGTTTCTCCACGATTAGCAACTACTAAATATCAACAGTCTGTTGATATTTGGTATGTAGTATTATTATGCAGTCCAATACAGAGGGATTAGATTTCAGGTCTATCATTTACCAACTGCCTTGGTCCCCGTTTCACTGACCATGATCTTACCACGCTCTCCTAAATGGTCGTAGTAGAGTTGCGGCAATTTGGTTAGACGTAGCAAGGGTGACAACAAGAACGACCTTACTTTGAGCATAGTACGTTGGTTTAACCAGCACGCATGGGTGCATTATGTTGCTTCAGTTAAAAAATGTGAGTGAGTGAGTGAGTGAATGTTTTACGCCCGTGCAACGCTATACAGGTTATTCACAGGCGATGAACATGAAATACAAATGACAACAAAGTTCCAGACAATAAATTTTGCTACGCCTGACGCGCGTTTTGTCTATTCAAGATGATAAAATGAACATGAAATGGTGATGATAATAACCTGTATAGCGTTGCACGGGCGTAAAACACCAACTCACTCACTCACTAAGAGAGGCAGACTTTTTGGAGACTCTGGCATTAGTAAAAAGTTATGAAGGGACGCTAGGGTTTCATTTATTTTTGGTATTTTGGTATTTTTCAATGTCGAGATTCGAGATCGATACGTACAACAGTGCTCAATCTTTCAGTTTCAATTACTTCCATCAAAATCTTACTCCATGGTAAGTAAAGACGGTATTATATCCAGAAAACATGGCAAAAGCGTGAATATTGAAGTATAGGAGCAGACAATGTTACCGAGTCTCTGTCAGTCTTTCCAAACTGTCACAGTTTGGCATTATAAGCCCAGGAATTCGGGATGAGCGAAAAAGATATAATGAGACACTGGGATTTCATATATTTTAGGTCAGGGTTTCTGGATTTTTCAATGTCGAGATTCGAGTTCGATACGTAAGATTTTGTAAAATCTTTTATTTTCCATGATTGACATAAAAATTGATTCGTTGCGACAACTTTAACACTACGATTGAAAACTAGAAAAACTGTGAGAAGCAGCTCACAAATAAATACCCCCGCCCCCAAAAAAAATATTCAGATAAAATTTTAATATAGGTGGTCACATCTACATTATGTCACAAAGATTGTGTATGAAAATCCATCAAGGGGTTTAGGAGGAGTTTGGGATACGAGATGGGTACCACCTTGTAGTGGAATGGCTAAGTCCATGTTGAGCTATTGGAACCCCCAAAAATCATTCTGATCAAATTTTAAAATAGTAGATGCACATCTACATTATGTGACAAAGAATGTGTGAATGTTCATGAAAATCCATAAAGGGGTTTAGGAGGAGTTGCGGATAAGAGATGGGTTCTCCCTTGTAGTGGAATGGCTAAGTCCATATTTCGCTATGGGAAACCCCAAAAATCATCCTGATCAAATTCTAAAATAGTAGGTGCACATCTACATTTTGTGACAAAAAATGGGTGAAAGTTTCATGAAAATCCATCTAGGGGTTAAGGAGGAGTTGCGGATAAGAGATAGGTATCCTTAGGTGTCACGGAAGGACGGACACACGGACAAACATACACCTTTTTAAAATAGTAGATGCGCATCTACATTTCGTGACAAAGAATATGTGAAAGTTTCATGAAAATCCATCAAGGGGTTTAGAAGGAGTTGCGGATAAGAGATGGGTGTCCCCTTGTAGTGGAATTGCTAAGTCCATGTTTCGCTATTGGAAACCCCAAACATCATTCTGATCAAATTTTAAAATAGAAGGACGGACACACGGACGAACAGACACCCCTATCACTATATACCCCCCCTGTTCAAGCGGGGAGTATAAAAACAATATCGTAGGAAGGTCATGGTTCAGTGTAACGGAGGCTTCAAACGAAATTTGTCAATTTTGTTAACTTTGACAGGATTTTCATATTTTACTTCGATAACAATGTTTCTCAATAACATGTTCTTTTTGAAATTCTATTACGTTTCAAGAATGAACATCTATTTCACCTAATCGTTAATCTTATATTTTCGAGGTAAAAATGTTTGAGTGTTATCATAAAAAATAAAGAAAAAAACACCTTACGTCTGTCCCTTTTAAATAGTTGTTCCAAACAGGTCTGTAGGAGTCAAGACTGTTGATATCCCTAAAACGAAGAACACGTTTTTTTTTTAAATGAAAACAATTCTTTAAGTGATGAACGATAAAAATGAATTATTTTTCTTTTATGATACAGTTGGTGTAAACAAAGTTTCTGAATGTTGACGTTGACTGACTGGGCAGTTTTACGTCGTGACTATACATTGTACCTAGATATAGGTCTGCATCGACGTTTGTTGATGTTGACGTTGAATATTTATCTGGTTTAATACTGGTCGAAGAAACATTTAGAATGATAAACGTTAAGCCAGAATCTATATTAATATCTATCAAATAAAACTTTGGATGTTGAACTGAAATCGGATTGATAAAGAAGCAGCACGTTTTCGGCTATACCCAGAAGGTAAACCATCATTGAAACCCAGGGGTTACATTCTCGTTAACTCATTTATCACCACTGGGTCATTACATATGAAATACTTGGTTTTTGATTGTTTTGTAGCGAGCCTTCTGATTGGTCGTATTATATATTGAAATTTTATGAAGTTCTAGATCAGATCAGACGCGTTACCGAATGAAACAATACTAATTGATCCAGGGGTACTAAATGGTTAAGCGAGAGATGAACATAAGGGTTCCGAGGATGGGGATGAAGATGAAAGGACTGACACAATGAGCATTAAAATATTATGAAGGAGAGAAAAGAGGGTCACAATGCCAATAAGGGATGTAACTTCTGACTGCCACTGGAAAGGGTGTTATGTTATTGTTTGCAGTCAACTTTTCAGTCTAGTCATTATGACATGATTTCCACATTCAACCACCTGCAGCACACATCCCTGTCGCTTTGCTGGCAAAGCGGCCTGACCCGATGTTTGGTTTCTGAGCGCTATTAAGTTTTTTACCGAAAAGCTTACAGCCTCAGCGGCCTATTCGCCACCCGGAACCCTCATGGGTACGAATTTGTTTCTGAATATTGAACGTTCATCCAGACTCTGGTTCAATACTGAATAAATTAGAATGCTTAACGGTGAACTGAGACATTGGTCTTTATTGAATTAAAATTGTTTTTAATGTTGAACGTTTGAGCTTATTCCGTTGTAATATTGAACGCTGTACTGAGATATGGCTAAATTGCACATGGTCGATGTCCTATGTGCTAGATTTGGCTTCCCTGTTTTAAAATCAGACTCATCATATATTGTCGTTATCATTAGATTTCTTATTACTCTTTCAAATTCATACCTGTCAAACGGGTGATTGTACATAATCAAAACATTATCATGATAGATTTGCTAAATAATGAAAAAAAATATTCTGACGTGACACATTTTAAAACTAGAGGCTCCCTGGAGCCTGAATCACTCACCTGGTCCTTAAGGCATAATGGTCTCTTCGTTAATGGGTCAAGTCCCAACTTAGACACAACGCAGACTTTCCTGATGCTAAATGAGCTGAACATCAAAGCAAGCCCCACCTTTTTTTCTATCTGCAATAGTTTTCATTCAATAGGGCTAAAAACATGTAAACACGCTATTTTTGACCTTAAAAGGGCCATTACTCCTATTAGGGCTTATCTGACAACTTCATCCCTATTGAGACTTTTGTAAAACTTAATGAGCTAAACATTTAAGTAAGCAACACCTTTTCTCTATCTGCAATAGTTTTCCTTCTATAGGGCAAAAACATGAAAAAACGATATTTTTGACCTTAAAAGGGCCATAACCCCTATTAGAGGTCATCTGACAGCTTCGACCCGATTGAGACTTTTGAAGAGCTTAATGAGCTAAACATTTTTAGCAAGCAACACCTTTTCTCTATCTGCAATAGTTTTCATTCTTTTGGGCAAAATCATGAAAAAACGCTATTTTTGACCTCATTAGGGCCATAACCCCTATTTGGGGTCATCAGAAAACTTGGACCCAATGGAGACTTTGAAGAGCTTAAAGAGCTGAACATTTTAGCAGGCAACAGCTTTTCTCTATCTGCAATAGTTTTCATTCTAGAGGGCAAAAACATGAAAAAACGCTATTTTTTTATCTTAAAAGGGCCATAACCTCTATAAGGGGTTATCTGACAACTTCAACCCAAAGGAGACTTTTGTAAAGTTGAATGATCTGAACATTTTAGCAGGCAACAGCTTTTCTCTATCTGTAATAATTTTCATTCTATAGGACAAAAACATAAAAAAACGCTATTTTTTACCTTAAAAGGGCCATAACACCTATAAGGGGTAATCTGACAACTCCAACCCTATGGAGACTTGTGTAGAGTTTAATGAGCTGAACATTTAAGCAGGCAACAGCTTTTCTCTATCTGCAATAATTTTCATTCTATATGGCAAAAACATGAAAAAACACTTTTTTTTACCTTAAAAGGGCCATAACCAAAATTAGGGGTCATCTGACAACTTCGACCCAATAGAGACTTTTGTAGAGCTTAATGAGCTGAACATTTAAGCAGGCAACAGCTTTTCTCTATCTGCAATAGTTTTCATTCAATAGGGCAAAAACATGAAAAAAACGCTATTTTTGACCTTAACAGGGCTATAACCCCTATAAGGGGTCATCTGACAACTTCGACTCAATAAAGACTTTTGTAGAGCTTTTGATTCTGAAGAGCCTTAGATCCTTTAGATTTTTAAGTCTCCCAAACGAAGTTTATTATTATTATTCTTCTTTCTCGCGCCGCCAACTTGTTCCGGGGCCCTTTTGTACTTTATACTTGACCGATTTAGTTCAAATTTGGCACAGTGGTAGAACCCCATTAGATGTGGGTCCTCCCTGAAATTCAAGTATGGGGACCCCCCAGGGGCTGTGCCACGCCCCCCCCTCAAATACCCCCAAAAATGATATTTTTTTAATATGTCGAAAATAGTTCAAATAATTACTTTATAACCATACATATTATTAATCCTGATGTTAAGACGAATCATTTGGTACCATAGGGGGGTCCCAGGGGGTCATGCCCCGCCCCCTCAAATTACAAAATCCTTAATATCTTTAAAATTATGGAAATCCCCACCCTATAACCATATATATTATTATTCCTTATGATAAGACAAATCATTTGGTACCATAGGGGGGTCCCAGGGGGTCATGCCCCACCCCCTCAAATTACAAAATCCTTAATATCTTGAAAATCAGTGAAATCCCCACCTTATATCCATATATATTATTACTCCTTATGATTAGACGAATCATTTGGTACCATAGGGGGGTCTAATGGGGTCGTGCCCCACCCCCTGAAATTACAAAATCCTTAATATCTTGAAAATTATTGAGATCCCCACCCTATAACCATATATATTATTATTCCTTATGATAAGACGAATCATTTGGTAACATAGCGGGGTCCCAGGGGGGTCATGCCCCACCCCCCTGTAATTACAAAATCCTTAATATCTTGAAAATCATTGACATCCCAACCCTATAACCATATATATTATTACTCTTTATGATTAGACGAATCATTTGGTACCATAGGGGGGTCCCATGGGGTCATGCCCTGCCCCCTTAAATTACAAAATCCTTAATATCTTGAGAATCATTGAGATTCCCACCCTATAACCATATATATTATTTCTTCTTATGATAAGACAAATTATTTGTTGCCATAGAGGGGTACCAGGGGGTCATGCCCCACAAATTACAAAATCCTTAATACCTTTAAAGCCATTGAGATCCCCACCCTATAACCATATATTTTATTACTACCTATTTTAAGAGAAAGCATTTGTAACCATAGGGGAGTCTGAGATTATTACATGGGAGTCAATTGGGAAACTTCGTTTGGGAGACTTAGTAACAGTTTCACTGTTACACTTATTACTTGTTTCTATCTGTTCTAGTTTTCAAGTTATAAGTCTTTGAATGTGATTTTACCCTATGTTCTATTTTTAGTAACAGCGGCCATGTTTGTTATCAAATCATAAAGCCGAACACAATTTTTAAACATCATGCCCTGATTAATACTTGGACCAAGTTTTGAAAAAATCCTTTCAGTGGTTTCAGGGAAGAAGATTTTTTAAAAAGTAACGGACGGACGACGGACGGATGGCGATGACAATAGCTCACCTGACCCTTTGGGTCAGGTGAGCTAAAAAAAATAACTTTTCCCGCGCTTTATGAGAAAAAAACCTCTTTAAGTTGGAAGATTCATTCCTTACATGCCTTATTAGTCTCTAAAATCTGAATTATACCAAAACAGGTATAAAAAACCGGTTAAATTGGCTATGCTGTATATCGATATTTCAAGGAGTAACCTCTTATCAGTGGCTTTTGAATCAAAACATCGGAAGGTCAAAACCCAAATGTATTGAATGAAAAGTACTCAAAGCCAAAAGGTCAGAATAGGGAAGCCAAATAAAGCACTTAGGATATCGACCATCTGCAGTACAAGAAAAAAATGGAAATAACAATACCTGACACAGGAAATCGCCAATCATTTAAGATCATAAAATTAGGTGTAAATTACCATATTTGGGCTTTGATATCATCTGCAAATCCATCAACATTAATCAGTTTTCCTCTGAATGCTGATTCTAAAACAAAACGTAGCTGTTTTTAGATTATTCATGATCGACAGTCCACCTTCGTCTTATTTTCGTTTAAATAATAATCAAACCAAGAAAAAGAAAAAAATGTTGTCCTTCTTTAAATTTGCGCATTTTATAAATCTATACTACACGGTGTATTAACCGGCAACGTAGAACACTGGCAAATAACGACAGTCCTATCGAGAAATCCAAACAATATTGAGTGATTAGTCTTCTTTTTTCTTCAAATCGTTAATAAAATGGGCCTACAAATGCTTATTTTATACAACTGCAAATTGGTATACCTATAAGCTATATTCTGACATATTTAAAAAAACTCCGTCACGATTAAATATATTTTTGTTTCGTTTAAAAAGTTCGAGATGATCAATTTTCCACATTTTATCTATCAAATATGCTATTTCTCCCATTATTCACCTTATTTTGACATATTCTGTATGTAAAAGTTAATTTCCCCCACCGAAATATTTGTTTCAAAAATGTATGTTTTCGCACTCAAAATAACGTATAATAAAAAGCTACGCCGAGCGCAACTGATACGACCGCAACATGTTAAACCCTGTACGTTGGAGGCCAAATATGGATAGTCTATTGCTTTGGTCACATGCAGCCCATGGTAGACTTATAAAGCTTTTTGACACATGCACCCTGTGGCTGACTTTAAAATGCATATTTGACACATTCAAGAAGAAGAAGAATGTTTTATTAACCAAAAGCATGGGCCCACATATATATTTTCATTAACATCTATTGGAAAAAGTCTTATATTAATTGACATGTTTGGTTCTTATTGACCCTTTTTTTCACAAAAAGGTAACAATTATTGCAAATCTAATTGAAAATTGTGTGTAGGGATTTTCACATGGATTCCAATGAAAAGAGATTTGAAAATTGGACCAAAAATAAAAAGTTGTTTATATTACAAGTATGGCATGACTGGCCCCCTGCAGCAATGTAAAGGTTGAATATACTTTCAAACCATGGACTCATTTATGTGACAGAATTCAATGAGCAATTCAACAAAAAAAATATTTTCAAAATCGAATGAATTATAAACATTCTACAACAGTTTTGTCAATGGACCAGTTTTAGCCCCTTTTGTTCTAAAACGGTATGGGCCAGAAACCAAAAACACAGTTACAACCTTCCTTGAGTGGATATTACCATCACATTTAAACTTCATAACAATTGACTGGTCCACTACAACTTAATTTATTTACCTGGATAAACTTTAAATAAAAATGGCGTTGTTTCCCTCTTCGACTCCTTATTTCTCGAAAACGGTAAAAGATATTGCAAATCTGATTGTTAATTGCAAGCAGGAATTTTTACAAGGATTCCGATAAAAAAAAAGATTTTCAAAATCGGACCACAAACCAAAAAGTAGATTTTTGGGGTGAGGTCCTTTTTGGCCCCCATATATTTACATCAAAATCTAATAGAAAAAAGTCTCATATATATATTAACAGACATATTTGGCCCTAATTTAAAAAAAAAAACGGTAATAAATATTGCAAATCTGATTGAAAAGTACAGACAAGGATTTTTACAAGGATTCCATTGACAAAAAAATGTAAATCGGATAAAAAATAAAAGTTGATTTTATGGGTGTGGCCCATCTTTGGCACCCTGTAGCAATGTAATGGTGCAATATACTTAAAGACAATTGACATATTAAGTTGACACAATTCAATGAGCAATTCAACAGAAGAAGAATTTTGACAATCGAATGAATAATAAACATTCTACAACAATTTTGTCAATACACCCGTTTAAGCAACTTTTTGCCCTTTTTCTACAACGGTAGGGGCCACAAACCCCAAATACAGTACCAACCTTTTTTAAGGGGAAATAACCATCATATTAAAACTTCATAACAATTGGCTGGCCCACTACAGTGTTTTTTTATGTTTATAACTATTTGCGTCAACATGCTTAAAACAAGAGGCTCCCAGGAGCCTAAATCGCTCATCTGGTCTTGATGTCAACCCTATATTTTGTAGAGCTTAATGCGCTGAACATTTAAGCAAGCAACAGCTTTTCTCTATCTGCTATAGTTTACATTATATAGGCCAAAAACATGAAAAAGGTTATTTTAGGGGCCGTAACCCCTATTAAGGGTCACCAGACGACTTCGATTCTATAGAGACTTTTGAAGAGCTAAATGAGCTGAACATTTAAGCAAGCAACAGCTTTTCTCTATCTGCAATAGTTTTCTTTCTATAGGCCAAAAACATGAAAAACATCATTTAAGGGGCCATAACCCCTATAAGGGGTCATCTGACAACTGCAACCCTATGGAGACTTTTGTAGAGCTAAATGAGCTGAACATTTTAGCAAGCAATAGCTTTTCTCTATCTGCAATAGTTTTCATACTATAGGGCAAAAACATGAAAAAACGCTATTTTTCACCTTTAAGGGGCTGTAACTCCTATAAGGGGTCGTCTGACAACTTCGACCAAATGGAGACTTTTGTAGAGCTTTTAATGCTGAAGCAGTAGGGTGGCATCTTTTATCTCTTATACTTTTTGATTTACAAGCCAAAAACAGTAGTCTGACCCCCCTGGTCTATTTTTAGCAACACCGGCCATGTTTTCGACGAATCAACAATCCCCACATCAGTTCTGTGGGGGATACCCTAAGGTACCATCAGACTAAATTTGGTTTGATTCTGTTCAGCCGTTTCAGAGGGGAAGAAGTTTGAAGAAAAGTTAACGACGACGACGGACGCCAAGTGATGGCAATAGCTCACATGGCCTTTGGCCAGGTGAGCTAAAAATGGCGTTTTGACCCTTCGACCCCTAATTTCTCAAAAACAGTTATATATTGCAAATCTGATTGAAAAACGCAGGCATGGATTTTCACAAGGATTCCAATGATTTTTTTTTAAATTGGATCAAAAATAAAAAAAGTCGATTTTTGGGGTGTGGCCCTATTTTGACCCCCTAGCAATGTAACGGTGCTAAATATATCAAAACCATTCACACATTTGGTTGACAAAATTTAATGATGAATTCAATAAAAAAAAGAATTTTCAAAATCAAATGATAAAGAAACATTGTACGACAGTTTGTCAATACAACTGTTTTAGCCCCTTTTGGTTTTTTTTCTACAACGGTTAGGACCACAAACCCCAAATTTAATATCAACCTTCCTTTAGTGGTTACTAACATCATATTAAAATTTCATAACATTTGGTTAGTTAGTTATTGCTTTGCTCCCAAGCAGCACGATTTCGGCTATATCCGGGAGATGAACATAAAAGTGGTGATACAATGAACATGAAATGATGATGAAGTTTAGAAAATGGGGGCACAAGGCCAATCGGGTAGGAGAGTTTTGACTGCCACTGGAAAAAAGGAGTGATTGGTAGGGACGGGAAATTTAGCCTCCTGCATGGGGATCCTACGGGTCCTTACCGAGACCTGCAGCAGGGTTCTTGATCGTGCGAGGAACGTGACATTTTTCCCAACACGGTGTACCACTATGGTTTGCGGTCAGGTTTTCCGCATTATCGCCTGACGACCCCGCATCTCTCGATGTCAGGGCTGCCCCATTTAACCACCTGGGGCACACATGCCAGTCGTTTTGTGGGCAAAGCGACCTGACCCGATGTCAGGTTTCTGAGCGCTCTTTAATGGACTTTTACCGACAAGCTTAGCGCTGCTGCGGGTCTTTTCGCCACCCGGAACCCGCACGGGTCATAATATTTGGTCAATATTTTGTATCTATTCCCACACCGTTAGAAAGTTAAGGCTCCGTTGCAAGCTACGTCAATATTTAGGACGTCTAAAATGTCACACAGATGTGTATAAAATATGTCAAGAACGGACGAATATCCGGATTTAAATTTAGTAACATAGCGTCAATATAGGTAAAAATAGAAACATAGCGTCAATATACCAAAAATGTATCGTTTTAATTTCCAAAGCAAAGAAATACACTAAATATCCATAAAATCACATGACCAAATAATCCAATGAAAATGTAAGAATGATAAACCATATGTAATTTTTATTAATGTTATGTACATGTATATTCTGATACTAAACTGTAACTAATTGGTAATTACTCTCAACTGTTACTTTAAAGACATAGAACCTATCATTTTGGCAATTTTAAAAAAATAGTAAAATTCACACTATTTGCAGAATACATTGTAAAACCTTTAAAGAAACTGTTAAATTTTTAAAAAACCTGCCAGAAAGTATTCTTTTCGACGGAAAACTGATGAAAAAAACGCAGTGTCAAAAAAGAGGACAACCTAATTATAGAATGTAAACACTTGCGGGTACTGGTAAACTGAGAAACAAAAAGTAACCAAACGAAACGGAGCTGCACAAAAACAATATCGGTAAAGAAGGAAACGTAAACAGTAAAATTAACAACCGAAATCTGTATTAAGAATGGAAACGAAATCAAGCGAAACTGGTAAAAAGGAAAATTTAATCGATTTTAGCCGACACCAGTCGTTTTTCTTAATTTACCGATTTCGTTTTCTCTTCGCCTCGTTTGGTTACATTTCGTTTCTCAGTTTAACAGTACCCAGTTTACCAAATGTAAATATTTATGATGGACAATACTTAATCAAAGCGAATAATTAAAACAAGATTATTTTATAGAAAACTGCAAAACATTGAGTTTTTATGTTGGTAAAGGAAAGTTTTAGATAGTATATTTTTAATATATGTACTTTTTATTCAATGTAAAAAATTGCGAAATTTATAGGTTCTATGTCTTTAATGTTTACAACTCTCGTTTACTACATCTGCTTCGTTATATAAAATAATAATATCTGGGTGAAAGCTGACTATCATTTACTCACATGTCACAGGTGGTTGCATATCACAACCGAGAAGAATTTTGTCGTACTTATGTCTTACAATTGAAACTACGTTTAAATATTAGTGCAGATATAGATATAAGTTTTATTTTTCTTTCATAAACTATAGATACGAAAAATAGGAAATAAATATATATATTTTTTAAACTGTGTTAGGCTTTTCGAAAAACTACGTTGGTCTGTTGCCGTTTTCAATGATAAAATGCCATCTCCTATGCCTTCTTATGTTTTTGTATTTGTTCAAAATCATACACCGTTAACAAATAGGGACTGCCGTCTATTTTGCCAGTGGTCTACGTTGCCGGTAATACCCCGTGTACTAGGCAACAAAGAAATGATTCACGTACATTTTATTTGATAAACGTAACGTCATTTTCAAATCCGCCCTCAATATACAAATTTAACAAATTAACCTTTTTATTGTCTAATCTTAACATGAATTAAAAGCTTCGCCAAGTGCAGCATGGTACGACCGCAACATGTCAATCCCTGAACGTTTTAGGCCCAATAAGAATAGTCATTTCCATGGACACATATAGCCCATTGTGGACTGAAAAAATTTTTTTGCCAGAGGCAGCCTTTTGTGGACTTTCCACTAAAATTTAACAAGGATTTTTTTAAAAGCAGACCAAAATAAATTACAGTTAAAAAATATGAACCCTTTTAGCCCCAAAATAGTGGTATCTGCTTCCTTTCGCGTTGGCCCCTAACAGCAATTAGAGGGAGAGGAAAGTCGAAAAATAATCCCAAATTCTGTATATTCACTACAAGAATTATATATTTGAAAAAAAAAATGAAACCGAACAATAAATTAAATGAAAATCTTTTAATTAAGAAGATGACTAATTTCAGGGTCATGTGAGCTATTGTCATCGTTAAGCGTCCGTCGTCCGTTGTCCGTCCGTCCGTTAACTTTTCTTCAGAGATCTTCTTCTCTGCAACCACTGAAGGGATTGCATTGAAACATGGTATACTTGATCTTTAGGATGTCCTTTACCAAGTTTGTGAATTATATACATATCGACAAACCAACATGGCCGCCGTTGCTAAAAATAGAACAGGGGGGGTCAGACCATTGTTTTTGGCTTATAACTCGAAAAGTATAAGAGATAGAGAAAATCCGAAGCAACCTATCTTGTTCAGCATCAAAAGCTCTACAAATCTCTCCATTGAGTCGAAGTTGTGAAACAATTTCTTATAGGAGTTATTGCCCTTTAATCATCAAAATTGACTATTTTTGCAGTTTTTGGACTATATCTTGAAAACCGTTAGAGCTAGAGGAAAAGTTAGCATTGCAGAATTGTTTGAAAGCTCATTGAGATCTACAAAAATAGTTTCAGGGTTTAAATTGTCAGATCAGCCGTTTAAGAGTTCTTCCCCTTTAACTGTTTTTTTTCCATTAATTTACGCTGATTTTCAAAAATCTTCTCTGAAACCACTGAAGGGATTGCATTGATACTTGGTACACTTGATCTTTAAGATGTCCTCTATTAAGTTTGTGAATAATATACATATCGGCCAACTAACATGGCCGCAATTGCTAAAAATAGAACAGGAGGACCATTGTTTTTGGCTTATAACTCGAAAAGTATAAGAGATTGAGAAAATCCGATCGAAGCGACTTTTCTTGTTCAGCATCAAAAGTTCCTTATAGGAGTTATTGCCCTTTAACTTTTTTTTTAATTAATTTAAATTGATTTCCAAAAAACTGAAAGGATTGTTTTGCAACTTTTTATACTTGAAAGTTTGTGAAATTTATTCAAACTTTGGCATAACAAGACTTTATGACCAACCAACATCTGCATTTATCTGTGAGATACATGTACAATTTTTGGGTAGGTAGATCTTGAGGTGCTGATCACTTTTACCCTGCCAGGATTTTTAAATCTGCGACCGTTTTTGAGTTATTTGCAGAAAACTGTATTTGACCCCCCTGTTCTATTTTAAGTAGCAGCGGCCATGTTTTTTGACGTATCAAAAATCCCAAGGCAAACTTTTTGCACAATACCCTAAGGAACAACCATATCAAGTTTGGCTGCATTTGGCCAAGCAGTTTCAGAGAAGATGATGTTTGAAAAAAGCTAACGGACGACGGACGACGGACGCCAAGTGATGGCAATAGCTCACATGACCCTTCGGGTCAGGTGAGCTAAAAAGGGGGACCACATACATCAATTATTTATATGGTTTAATGGTTGACATTTCATTGTAAAATTGCATAGCAATTGGCCAACAAGAAATGGAATGGTTGTGGGAACAAATAATGAAGAAGTTATTGAGATGTAAGTGTACACGACAAAACCTACAATAAAAACGACAATTAAAAAAAAAACATGGAAAACAGCCAGCAGCCTTCAATGTGACCAACGAAAGCAGCTTCCTGGATTGAAAATAAACTACATATGATTCGAGCCCAATCCTTAAGTTCAAATGAAAGACCCACTTCTTGACAACAAGAGGCTCCCAGGAGCGTGAATCGCTCACCTGACATATGTGCCTGAATTAAAGGTTATTAGGCAAAATCTGTTTGACGTTGAAAGGGTCATAAGATTAATAAGGGGGTCATCTGACAATATGGTGGATCTTAAGGTAAGTTTTTGAGTTAATTTGCAAAAAACTGCATTTTACCTCTATGTTCTATTTCTAGCCATGGCGGCCATGTTTTATGACGAATCAAAAATCCCCAAATCAGTTCTAAGGACCGAATGCTAATAAACAACCATACCAAGTTTGGTTGCAATTGGACTTATGGTGTCAGAGGAGTTAACGTTTTAAAAAAAATACGGACGACGGACGGACGCCAAGTGATGATAATAGCTCTCATGACCCTTCTGGTCAGTTGAGCTAAAAACCAAATAACAAAAAAATCGACGAATACAAATATCGACTTTGATAAAGATTCCTGGCTAAGGACAAACACATTTAAACTGTGTCGGGGTTTAACAAGATTTTAGGGGTTTATTTGAATTGTTTGTCACTTTGGGCCACTTATGTCTAAACAACTAAAGGGAAATTCCCTGAAATACATTCTTTTCATCCTTTCATGGTATAAAACATTATTTTCAAATTCCACAGCATTTGGTGAGTGAGTGAGTGAGTTGGTGTTTAACGCCCGTGCAACGCTATATAGGTTATCTACAGGCGATGAACATGAAAAGGATGATAAAATGAACATGAATTGATGATGATAAATGAAATATGGGGGTGGGGTGGGAAACAAAGGACCGGAAAATTTAAAAGAACCACAGGAAAAGGGGAGAGGTGGGTAGGGACGGAAAATTTAGCCTATGTGGTGCACTACTTGACGGTCCACAAAGGGGTCTTTTACGTGCATGAAGCGTGGCACTCTCCACACACGTTGGCCCACTATGGTCGGCGGTCAGGGTTTCCATATTATAGACCTGACAACCCCCGCGGACGAGGGCCACCCTATTCAGCCACCTAGGGTAAACACTTGGTCGCTCTGTGGGCTGAGCACTGACCCGAATCCCAAGACCCTTAGTCCTCTCTTATGACAAGCTAGGCTCCCAAAGCATTTGGTTTACCAGAACAAAAGTTATTGTGGTAACAAACACAAAAGTAGCAATATGGCGCCTTTTTTACCCCTTATTTCTACACAGAAAAGGGGAAGACCCCCAAAATTAATCATCTTAATCCTTGAATGGTAAGGACCATCATTATAAAATTTCATAGCGATCGGATAACTTAAACTAATTAAAGTTATTGTTGGAAGTTAACAGACAACGACGACGGCGACAGCATCACTATATGATATGTATGTATTTTTTCCTGTCGAATAGAAATGAAGACATTTAAAAAAAACTAAGAATATTAAGTAAGAATAAGAAAGTTTTTTTGCCTAGTATGAATGAAATAAATATTATCGGGGAAAAAGAAGAATAAAACAACATTTACCTATTGCTCCGCCGGTGTTCGGATTAAAGTTTTCAGTTACGAATCGTCCAATAAAAGCTGTTTTCCCTGTTGCTGGTTTAGTTCCAAGTACTACAATCTTACAACTTTTGGGTTGGTCAGTTATCGGTTGATCTCTCTCAATTTGAGTAGCCATGTTTTTGTTTTATAGCAAAAAGACCTCAAAGAAGTGAGTGAATCATATTCCATATGTAGTTTGATGTCAATGCAGGATATTACATTTTGTAAATCTGTACAAACTACAATATATGTTATACATGAAATTATGCGTAACGAAAGCATAAATTGTACTCACTTTTGTTGATAACTAGTACACGATATACATGCATACAAATATATATATCTGATACAGGTCAATGATAAAATTATTCATTATCAGATAATACAAAAGTATTTGTTAAATTCGAATAAACAATTGTGATTCGTCGTGAAACATGACCGCCGTGGCTAAAATAGAACATAGAGTTGTTTTGCGAATAAATCTAAAACGGCTACATAATATATATCAAAATTCTGGCAAAAAATCAATATGACGAGCACCTCAAGATGTACTTGCCCTGAAATTTAGAAGATCCGATTTCATTTTAAATTGATTCCATAAAAAATGGCCGCCGTTGCTAAAAATAGACCAGGGGGTAAGACTACAGTTTTTGGCTTCTAAATCAAAAAGTATAAGAGATAGATGAAATCTGATGCAATGCTACTGCTTCTTCATCTAAAGCTCTACAAAAGTCTCCTTTTGGTCGAAGTTGTCAGATGACCACTTTTAGGGGTTTCGGCCCCTTAAAGGTGAAAAATAGACTTTTTTTCGTGTTTTTGGACTACAGAATGAAAACTATAGCAGATAGAGATTAGCTGTTGCCTGCTTAAATGTTCAGCTCATTGAGTTCTGCAAAAGTCTCCATAGGGTCGAAGTTGTCAGATGACCCCTTATAGGGGTTATAGCCCCTTAAAGTTGAAAAATAGTGTTTTTGGCCTATAAAATGAAAACTATTGCAGATTGAGAAAAGCGTTTTTTTACCATTCATCTCAGCTCTACAAAAGTCTTCACAGGGTCGACATCAAGACCAGGTGAGCGGTTCAGGCTCCTGGGTGCCTCTTGTTTTCAAATTACAACGTGATTTATAACTAAAGGGATAAATAGAAGGATATAACTGACTGAACGAAATTAATCTATGCTCTAATACATTTATACTACAAAAAATTTTGTAAATGTTTTTTTACCATTTTAGGTCTGTTCACCTGTTCAAACGTATGTAGAGCTAGTGGTGCGATGACTGCCTTTGCAATGGATTACACTCTTCCTGATTATTTTCCTCGGGACTGGCTCAATAGAAAGATGACACAATATATTTACTTTGTGTGATCCAGAAAAGCGAAAAAGTATGAATTATTAAACTTACTCCCGACTCTAATATCAAATATACAAACTGACGTTAGAATCCCGAACTCAAAATTCTAAGACAAAACTTTCAGTTACTTGAAATAACACATCGATAACATAAAGAGATGTGTGGCATTGCTAACAGCAAAAAACAACCACACATTTAAAACCAACATGAAGGTTAGCAGCAATCAGCGCGATTGGGTTATGTTGTTATTTAAAAATGCAAATGTGAAAAGACATACACAATTTGTAAAATCTTGTAACGAGGATTTAGAAAGTAGCTACGCAAAACGAGGAGAATGAACGCGAACGCAAATGGTTTGTTGTTTCTGCTTACATGTTGAACAAAATATCCGTGCATGGTGTCTATGTTGAACAGTTCTGATCATGTGCTTATTTATGCATTTAATAATGTTGTGTTTTTTTCATCAAAGGGCTCTTTTGCACAGTTTCGTGTTGTGTTGCGGCTTGGGCGGCCACTGTAGGTTGAGCGAAAGTAATAATACCTGCTTTGGGTTTTTCATCGTCTGGAATAAAGGCTGATAGGAACGGAAGGAAATGACAAAGGTCATTTCTAGGCGTGTAAGATATTTATATGTAAACAAAGTTCAACCTGTTAACGAACATAAATCAAATAAAGTTGGTCACAAGAATAGGGTTTTGTCTTTTTGTAATAACAATGCATTATAATTTTTCAACAACCCTGATGTTGCGAAGACATTGTCCACCTTACATGACAAATATGTTGTCGTACCTGCTGATAAAGCGCCTAACAACATCATTTTCGTATGCAAAAGACACTGTATTGATTGTTTAACAGCTAAATTAGGGATTGGTTGTACTAGCAAAAGCACCACATATACACCAACAACACTGTCAAAGGAGGAAATAATATTTGTACAGTTTGGTGGACGTGTTTTTCAGCAAACAATAGGTATCCCAATGGGCACAAATTGTGCACCATTGCTTGCCGATTTGTTCTTGCCGATTTGTTTCTTCATTCATATGAAGCAGACTTCTTACAATCACTTCTAGACAAAAAGGACCGCAAACTCGCTTTATCCTTCAATCTCACATTTCGTTATATTGATGATGTCCTTTCACTAAACAATCCTCGATTTGGTGACTATTTACATCTCACATATCCGAAGGAACTTGCGGTAAAGGACACTACAGATTCTAGCAGGTCTGCTTCATATTTGGATCTATTTCTCGAAATTGACACACAAGGAAGGCTTTGTACAAAGCTCTATGACCAACGTGATGACTTCAACTTTCCAATAGTAAACTTTCCCTTTCTGTGTAGCAACATTCCGTCCGCTCCAGCATATGGAGTTTACGTATCACAATTGATTCGTTATTCCAGAGCATGTGGGGAGTACAACGACTTCCTTGATAGAGCTACACGGCTGACAAGCAAATTGTTAACACGGGGGTACGTTGCTCCCAGATTGTTGTCATCACTCAAGAAATTTTACGGACGACATCATGTGCTTGTATGCAAATACGGGATTTCTATCTCTCAGATGAGCACAGATGTTGGTTTGACATAGAGTTTTGTAATGTCATCCTTTCCGGATTTGACCAACACTTAATCGATCTTTGGCAACGTGACGGGTGTGCTATAGCAAGCAGGAACTGCTTACTCTTCCGGAGCACCTGAGTTCACTCTCGTTTCGACTTGAGTTCGCGTTGCTGAATGCGGTTTTGTTGTTATGTGTGTGTGTTTTATGTTGTTATGTGGTTTGTTTTGTTGTGATGATTTTTTGTCTACCGGTTTTGTCTTTGTCTTCACGGTTTTATGATACTGATTACCCCTTTGGTACACCTTTGCTTCTTTCAAGTAATTCTATGTTAATGTTATTTTTAAAACGCAATTGTTGCATTACATGTAATGGTAATTTATTGATTTTTTTTCGAAAAATGCATGTTATTAATAAAGAACTGATAACTGAAGAATAAAGTTAAATCAAACAAAAAGTAAGAGTTAACAAAGGAAGCGGTTCGTAGGAATTAGTATTATGAAAAACAATCCATTTAATAATATTAAAAACTTTTCAAAAACCAATTTATGACACTTTTGCTGTCTCCAATGGGAGACGGTCAGCATGGACAATTAAAAGTTGAGCAGAAATCCGCCTTTAAGCATTTTTGTTACTTGATTGAGTCGTACACTAGCTCAATGAATATTTTTGTCATTTCATTGTTTAAGATTAAAATGGCACTTTAATGTGCACTGCGATTCTGTTATCCTTTGATGAATCGAGATTGTGATCCTGTATTTATTAATTGATGAAGTTATTGCGCATGACTCGTGCTCCAACAGATTTAGTTTAAACATATTTAATTGATATACAGCATAACCAAATTAACCGTTTTATACCCGTTTTTGGTTTTGTATTGTGAAACTACTGGATCGATAACCGCTGCTGGTGGACCAGAGGTCCCCGAGTGTGATCAAAAGCCTGGTCGTCAGACTTGTCTAACACGATTTAAGCAATAAATTTTCAATATTTTTAGTCATTTAAATTTCCGATTTTTATATTCAAAATTGTTTAAAACACCAGATTTATTTCCTTGTAATGCACATGGTCGATATCCTCTGTGCTGTATTTGGCTTTCCTGTTCGAACCTTTTGGTTTTGAGAACTTTTCATTCAATAATTTTGGTTTTTTATCTTCCAAAATATTGATTCAAATGCTGCTCATTGGAGGTTACTCCTTGGAATATCGATATACAGGGTTAATTTTAATTTTCCGTCATTTTAATTAGAAATTAAAGCGAAGACTGGAGCTCAATGATATAATCACCGGTTACAGAAGATACAATTTTTACATCAAAGTCATAGGTATCACTTTTGCTGGCTTACACACATCATAAGCTTAAAGATTAAATAATCATGCTTACTCTTCCGTAACACCTGAGTTCACTCTTGTTTTGACTGGAGTTCGCGTTGTTGATTGATATTCAGTTATTTTGTGCTTCCATGTTCCATGTTGTTGTCTGTTTTTGTCTCTTTCTTGTTGGTGTTTATGGTTTTGTCTCTTCCCTTTCGGACTTTTGACGTTCGGATACCCCATTGGTACCTCTGCTTTTTTTGTTCAACTTTAAAATTCGTAATCGTGAGCACTGCTGTCCACGATATTAGTCTGCTCCAGTATAAAATAAAACATTTTGGATGAAGAATTCAACAAAACTGCGAGTTATATTATGATGATGTAAGTTTCAATATTGTGGTAATGATTATTTTAAAAAAGCAGTGTTGATATAATTACTACCTATTATAAAAAGATTACCAGCGATACTTCAATTGGGTCGTTTGTTTCCGTCGTTTCTATATTTACAAAACCTCTTTGCAATGTACATACTTTCACTTTTCACTCGGTGGCTATATTCGGATTCTAAATCTTCGGATTTCCATCAAGACAATATGGCCGCGACCAGTATACATTATGTGTTCCGCTTCGGATTATATTTTAGTCAATGTGGCATATATTGCATAACTTTAGCGTATAAATGGATATTCGATTTTGGATTGTGAAAATTTACTTAATTGAATAAAGTTTTAAAGGACAAAAATACTAATCGGACACCAAAAATAAGTTAAATCATGCAAAAAAGTTGTACACAGTATCTTCGTATTTCATGTATTTATGTGGCGGTGTTTTAAAGCAACAATGCGACTCAACTAGATCATGTAGCGTACATGGCGTAGTCACTTTATCAGGTTGTGCACATGTTTAAGCGTACTTTCTTATAAATTGTTGACTGCAAAATGTTAATTCATTGAAGATAATTTATTATCACAGACAGAAATATAGGTCAATCAGACACACACAATTCAAGCATTTTATTGATTTTTAGAAAATGACAAATAGCCACATTGGGTCATTCGTCTGTCTTGATCTAGGTCATTTTAATAAGGATGAATAATTTTATCTATTTCTCACAAAGCTATTGCGGGATCCAGAAAAATCATGCAAAAAAGTTGTACACAGTATCTTCGTATTTCATGCTTTTATGTGGCAGTGTTTTAAAGCAACAATGCGATTCAACTAGATGGCGTAGTCACTTTATCAGGTTGTGCACATGTTTAAGCGTACTTTCTTATAAATTGTTGACTGCAAAATCTTAATTCATTAAAGATAGTTTATTATCACAGACAGAAATATAGGTCAATCAGACACACACAATTCAAGCATTTTATTGATTTTTAGAAAATGACAAATAGCCACATTGGGTCATTCGTCTGTCTTGATCTAGGTCATTTTAATAAGGATGAATAATTTTATCTATTTCTCACTTTCTCACAAAGCTATTGCGGGATCCAGAAAAATAAACTTATTTGTCACAAGTTATTGGTTGTTCGAAAATGTTATCATTGCTTGATAATTTTGTCGATTCACCACACAGAGACCAAAGTCGGCACACTTACAAACATGTCAGAAAATAATTTTAACTGTGCGGAACCACAGGGGCTTGCACTATAGAGTAGGGGGTCGAATTTTTTTTAAGTCAATATAAATGACGAGAATCCAAGCCCCTGTGTGCGGATTGCAACGTCCCTGTGTAAGTTTGCTTTAGTCTCTATCATGAAGGGAGGGACAATCTTTGAATAGGTGACAATCAAAAATATTTGAGCGGTGGTGGATCCGGGGGGGGGGGGGCGGGGGGTTCCGAGGTTGGAATCATCCTCCTTTCCGCCAAAAATTTCGCAAGTAACGAGTAGGTTTTCTGCAAAATTTGTCTGGAACCACCCCCTTTTCGTCATTCCTCCACAGCGCACTTTATGTGGACCAACCCCTATCAAAAATTTCTGGATCTGGCCCTGTTTGAGTTAAAATATAATTTGTTGCTATTAGACGTAAAAATTTTAAAGGCATACATGTACATTGCAAATTTTCATAAAGAGATCTACATTGGGTTTTGAGTAGTTGACAATCAAAAATATTTGAGCAGTGGCGGATCCAGGGGGGGGTCCGAGGTTGGAATTTTCCTCCTTTCCGCCAAAAATTTCGCAAGTAACGTGTAGGTTTTCTGCAAAATTTGTCTGGAACCATCCCCTTTTCGTCATTCGTCCACAGCGGACTTTATGTGGACCAACCCCTTTCAAAAAATTCTGGATCTGGCCCTGTTTGAGTTATTATATAATTAATTGCTATTAGACGTAAAAAAATTAAAGGCATACATGTACATTGCAAATTTTCAAAAAGAGATCTACATTGGGTTTAAACTTATTTCATATAATATTATATACTTCAAAATCATAGGCTGATCTGACAAATGATAACCATTAAAGTAGACGATAAATAGATGTGGAATAATTGTACGTGACACAACCAACATAAAGAAACGGAATTTAAAAAATCACAATGGAAAACAGCCAGCAGTCTTCAGCATGACCATAAGTCGCTGCTCGCCGTCTTGCATTGGCCCAAGACTAAAAATACAAAAAAAGGATGTGTCCAGTTTGCCTTTTGGTCACACTTAGAAAAAGTCAAAATAACAATGTACGATTTTTTTACATCTTCGCATGCTTAAATGCAACTAAAAGTTGAAAATAATAATATTACAAAACGAAAATTGTAAAAATTTCTAGGCAAAAAATATGTTTGATTTTCGTCTTCGGTATTCCCAGAATCCCGTTGGTAGCTTTTGTTCTCAGAATAATTTGAAGATTGAAACTTTTTAAACTTAAACATTAAGCTGATTTATAAGTATATATAAAGACCTATAAACAACAGACTGTGACATCTTTGATCCAATGTAGACTATTGTAGAGCTCGATGAGCTGAAGGTTTGAGCAAGCAACAGCTTTTCTCTATCTGCAATAGTTTCCTATGTCCTCCACTAACATAACAAAACTTTGATGCAGTTATTTTAAACTAAATAGGAGATAGTAAACCTACATGTACAACGTACTGGATCTAAAAACAAATAATGTTTAGGATAAACGCTTACGTGACTTAGATTCATCAACATGTTTATATTAAAATGGCTTAATTTTAGATTGATTTTATAGTATGTGTACAACAAAGGCTACTTATAGAATTCAACGATAAACCTTAGCAGGACCTAGAAATAAAAAGTCTTCTTTATGTTACTAAAGCAGACCATTGCTTTTTGTGTCCATAGCGGCTTGCTAGGCAATATGCATTAGAGTCCACACTTGTTCATAATAATAATATTTTTTACTCCCGGTAAAACATCACCTCTTGGATAAATTACATATTAATCATTCTGATAACATATAAAACATGTTACAAAAAACTGTCATTTACCAACCGGTTTCAATCCTATCATCAGGGAAAATGTACTAAATGTTGTTAACGGTGTCGGCGTCTTCAAGTGACTATTATTGATTGTGACGCTTCAGTTCAATCAGATAACGCATTTAATTTAGAGCGAAATATTTTAATGAAATGTTTCTTTTTTATTATACTCTCAGTTTTGTGTATTATCCCCGTAAACTTGTAGATGGACAGATAAAGAAAATAGGATTTATGTTTTTTGTTTGCACAAGATCTTATTTGTCCACTGAGGGGAATCATACTGTATTTTGTTTCTCTTATTTGTTGTCTGTGGACGGTAACTCTTTTAAGCAAATCTCCGGTTTGTCCTTTTTGAAGTTTTCTTTGCATCCGTTACATGTTATGATAGATATTACTGCTTTAAAAGAACAAGTGATGTGTGATTTGATTTAAAATGTTTTCCGTTTTTTAAATTGAAAAATATTTGTTTCTTGTAAATACGGACATGTTCCTAACTTTGGTCTATCGAATTTAATATAGAACTGAATTTCATCTTTATTTCTATAGCGGTCTCTGGTGCAGCAGCAGCTCCTGGAGGATTGGCAGCAGTTTAACCTGCCCTCGGATTTAATACCTCTGGTATAGCGGATAGATCATGGGCACCCTATGGTGGTATTGTTGTGGTTTACAGTCTGTTGGAGCAACTTGATCGAATTTTTCGACTCTTTGTGTAACACTCACTGCATTACCCTGATATTACTAACTGGGCCTTTTAGACGTTTATTACTGTGTTTTCGTTTTGTCAAATATGCGAAATATCGGTATATATATAGCTACACACTATTTAACTGAGGAATATTTGAAATAACAGTTAGTTTTATCGTTCAGAAACAGATATTTAACAAATGAATTACTAGTATTTATCAAGATTTGATATTTATTTATTCCTTATTTATCCTGAGAATATTATATAATCCAAAACCATATATGAACCAAGTTTATATGTTTTTTCTTAACTTGATGAAAACTTTGTATATTTGCATTATTTCAATAATATTTTTAAAGAACTTACTGAATTTTGATTATTTGAATTTTAAATCCTGTTTAAATATATAAGATGTATGAATGGAAATAATAAAAGGAAAAAAAATGAGCAAAAAGCAAAAAGGGTGGTTCTATATTTTTATATGTTTAAAATACAATAAAATACGTTAAACAAAGACAAACAAGAATAATGCAGGAATATTATAATTTTTAAAATGTATGAAGCATTCTTATGCTGACAATATTGTTTGACTTGTTTTAATGTATTTTACGATGTTTTAAAACAGGAATTTTTAATCACGTAGAAGTATTCTTTGTGCGAGATGTGATATCATGTATACTTGTTGCTGTTTTCAATCATTAAACTGTGTGTGCATTGTATTATGTGTGCTTTTCTTCTCAATAGAGATTACACAATTTATTTTATTTTTTACTAAATGTTTAATATATTATTCAATGTACCAAAATTATTAATTACTAGTAAAGAAATTGTAATGATGCATTTGAATCGGGTAAGTATAAAAAAAAACAGGCTCCCAGAAGCATAAAATTAAGTAGGTCAAAAGATAGCGTATTTGTAATTGAAATGCCTTAAGAATTTAATTTTATTTTAATGTAAAAAGGAATAAAAACAGACGGTATTATTATTTAAAAAAAAAACATCCATTGAATAATATTAAAATCTGTTTCAAGACAACTTTCTGACACTTTTGCTGTCTCCAATGGGAGACAATTAACACACACAACAAAGGTTAAACTTTAAAAATTATTTAAAATCATTTTTCAAGGTTACCCAGCCCTGCTACCGTTTTTTCATGCATATATAACGCTGACATAGAGAAAAGATTTTTTTGTAATTCAATAACGAAACTTCTCTTTAATTAATATGCTGACATTTTTGAAAAACCGCCTTTTGTTAGAACAAAACTTAATGATACATAAATGATATCGATTTTGATTTTATTATTATTAGGAGTCGAACCGGAATAATAGTATTCCTACTGTTGTTTATTGTAACTTTCAACTTTCAAAATAAGGTGTTCTTTGTTATTTCTAAAATCAAGTATATGTATAGTATAATACTATGTGTTTATGGTTGTTGCCACTTTTGCGAATATATCAAATATCTTCATTATTAACTATAAGCTTACGATTTTTAAGTCCCGTGCGGGGCCCGGGTGGCGAATAGGCCCGCAGCAGAGCCTAGCTTGTCGTAAGAGGCGACTAAGGGTCTTGGGATTCTGACGTCGGGTCAGTGCTCAGCCCACAGAGCGACCAAGTGTGTACCCTAGGTGGCTGAATAGGGTAGCCCTCGTCCGCGGGGGTTGTCAGGTCTATAATACGGAAACCCTGACCGCCGACCATAGTGGGCCAACGTGTGTGGAGAGTGCCACGCTTCATGCACGTAAAAGACCCCTTTGTGGACCGCCCAGTAGTGCACCACATAGGCTAAATTTCCGCCCCTACCCACCTCTCCCCTTTTTCCTGTGGTTCTTCAAAATTTACCGGTCCTTTGTTTCCCACCCCATCTCCATATTTCATTTATCATCATCATTTCATGTTCATTTTATCATCCTTTTCATGTTCATCGCCTGTAAATAACCTATATAGCGTTGCACGGGCGTAAAACACCAACTCACTCACTCACTCACTACGATTTTTAAAACGTGTTAAAATTTGTTTGTATATCTTTTGTTTTGCTTTGCTTATTTTTTCGTTTATATGATTAAGGCCCTGCCTTCGTAGCGAGCATAACAATTTCATATTTTTTAAATACAACATTCGTGTGATCATGTGCTACGAGTCCTAAGAGGGAATTTTAAAAAAAGAAATAAAATTGAATAAAATAACTATTTATTCAAAATTCAATGATTTGTGTAAATATTTAATTCTTGCGACATCTGCAATTTGACCCAAAATAATCAATATATTTAGGGACAACCTTTTGCGGGGACGAAGTATCCCGTTATGGAATCCATGACGTCATCGCCTTCTCAGAGAGTTTCGCGCGTCTTCGGCAGACCGAACACACTATATGTAAACATTCAGATTCTGTCAGGTTTTGTGAGATATTCTGAGTATCAGTGTTTGATTTGTAGCATTATCGGAAAGTACATTTAGAGACCTGGCAAAAATAACGGCAAAGTAAAAATAAATTGTAGGATTGAGGAAAGTGGGCGATACTCCGCAGGATGTGACTCTTTTTCAAGTATATTAACTTTAATTTCAGATAAGGCCCTTTTATTTTCTTATTATAAGGAATATGGTTAATAGTTGTCAGTGCAATGTTTAATTACTTAGTCGATTCTATTAATTCAGTTAAGGCATTACTATTTCTCAATCTAATCTAGAATATAAATGTAATTAACACTGCTTGGTCAGTATCATGATAGAGCATTTAGTGTCGACATTTTAATGGGACGATTTCAATTTTTTTGCCCGGGGCTATTTCGACAATTTCCGGAAAATTATTTTTCATCGAAAAAGGCAAAAGGGTGTTAAAATAGAAATCGTTGTGAAAAAATAAACAAGTGGATGAAACAAAGGGGGTTTTATCACTCGTTTTGCAATTAATTTTTTTTCAGAAGGGATTGAAATGTATTTTTTATAAGCCAGAGGGTTGATTGTTTTATTTGCTCCGTGCCTATGATTTATTTGCTCCGTAAAAGTAAACGTGTTCCGGTTTTTAACAGTATTTCTCTGGCACATCTCAAAACATGCACAATACCATATGGCTCCCATGTGCGATGCTCGCTATTAAAATGGCTTACAGGTGTCGCACAAAATAAAATTAGGAGTATTCCAATAAATGGTTAGTGTAAAATTTCCAACGTAAGTTTTTTGCCGAGTCAAAATTATTTCAGCATAAAATAATGTGTTAAAGGGTTGTTGTAAATTGCGTAAATACATAAAGCATATAAAAATCCTTTTAACTTTAAGCTTCCAACGTACAGAGTTCATCATGTTGCGGTCTTATTATACTGCGTGCGGCAAAGTCTTTTTGAATTGGTCAGTCGAAATCGGTTTTTACACAGTTAAGCATACTTCTCTTTATTGCAAACCAGGCATTTTGTTTTAGCTCATCTAGACCGAAGATCCCAGTGAGCTATTGTAATCACTTGGTGTCCGTCCTTGTCTCATCTGTCGTCGTCTGTTCAATAATATTCTAAATTACTGATCAGAAATTGATTGTACTTGGTATGGTTGAGCCTTAGGGTGTACTGTCCAGCACAAAAGTTGTGTTGTGATTTTGATCAATCGAAAAACTTTGCCACCGTTACTAAGAATTGACAAGGAGGTGCCCGATTACCGTTTTGGCTCGTAAATCAAAAATATAAAAGAGATAAAGAAGATCTGATGTAATTTTCCTTCTTCAGCATCAAAGTTCTACTCCGTTTAGTCGAAGTTGTCAGGTGACACCGAAATGGGGTTATGGCCCTTTACAGGTAAAAAATAGCGTTTTTCATGTTTTACCTACAAAATAAAAACTACTGCAGATAGAGACAAGATGTTGCTTGCTTTAACTTTCTGCTGATTGAAATCTGCAAAAGTTTATATTGGTCGAAGATGTTAGATGACCCCTAACAGGAATTACGTGTTTGAAGGAAAAAAGTGCTAATCATGTTTTTTTTTTTTTGCATTATCAAATGAAAAGTATTGCAGATAGCTCAAGCTGTTGCTTTCAAAACAATCAGGTCCTGAAACACTACAAGTCTCTATTAGGTCAACGATGCCAGATGACTCTCTTGAAGGGGTTTTTGCCTTTTAAAGGTAAAAGATAACTTTTTTATATTTTGCCTTATAGAATGAAAACTATTGCAGCCAGAGATAAGTTGTTGCTGCCTTAACCTTCAACAAATTAAGCTGTACAAGTTGTTATGGTTTACATTGTCAGATGACTGATCGATTGTTGCTGCGATATACAGCTATCATCCGGACACAATGTATGATCTGCTATACTTTTTGATTTTTGATTTTTTGATAACATTTGCTGAAGGAAAAAAACATACCTAGCTTTAAGAAAAAAAAAAGTTCTAAAACTTTGTAATTTTATACTTAGTCTTTTCTCTCATGTCGTCTCTTGTTTAATGTTCATTAAATTTCTTGATGAATTATTTAAGCAAAGTTTTCAACCTAACCATCGATACTTATGCCTTTACAGATTTGTATTCCCAGGCGACGGCTTCATCTAATACAAGTACCTGTAGACCATGTGAAGCCAACAACAAATCAACTCCAGCAAACTACAGGTGCATTGATTGCCATGAAATGGTATGTGACGACTGTAAAGGTCTCCATAGTGAGGGATGATCAGCCGATAATCCTGCGGTAATACGCGCAGACAATTATGAAGAGTCGATACTCAACATCTCACAAGACAAACAAGCACAAGTTTTCCTGCACACACCTCAGCCGAGCGGAATAAATTTTGAAAATGCTTGCGCTAACTTGAAATCCAGTAGCCATATTCACAGAAGTTTGTAGACGTAAAGTCAATCGTATCTTACATAGACAACAATGGGAGGTACAACTAAATTTACGTTAACGAGCTTTTGTGAATAAGTCATGTAAGTGTCAAGATTCGAGATGGAAAATTCAACGCTTAGTGGGTGTAAAATCGTCGTCGCAGATCAAGGTAACAGCCGCGATATCATTGTATCCGAATTCGGCTCAATAGAAAAAGAAATCGTTATCAGACATGTCAGAGGAAGAGGCCCGATCGACGTTATCGTCAAAGATGACAGATATATTGCTTTATCGACATCAAATGGAGCGCATGTGATAGATGTTAGCATCGGCACAGTAGTTGAGTCGTTTGATGAGGGAGCGTGTTATGGATTGTCCTATCATGATGCATTGCTATACGTATGTGGTTACAAGGGACAATGACATCGTTTCAATTCATATGTCTGCCGGAATAAAAACAACAGTTATACGGGATAGACATTCCTTTCATTCATACTGTGCCGTGGCTGGTGATCAGTTATATTACACAAGGGCAGATATAAATGGTGTGAAATGTTATTCAAAGGGAGAAGATGTGGAAACACTTGAATAGAAGATTGATCGATGGTACTAGAGGTGTTACTGTTGATGGTAGTGGTAACGTCTACCTGACATCTTACTGGACCAACAAGGTTCTGATTATCTTCTGATTGAAAAAAGGTGTAGACCTTTACTGTCTGGTTAGGACAATATTGTTAAAGCCATGGGGACTTTGCTACAATAAGAAAAAGAATAAAATCTGTGTCGAACCATGCGAACGTGGCCAGTGCTTCCTTTATGAAATAAAATAGATGTTTTCCTATAAGCTACTGTATTACCAAGATAACCTATGCAGCACAGAGACTTAACATTCACAAATATATTCATTTGATGAACGTAGACAATAATGTTCATAAAGCACATTTACCACCAAAAAGAACCAATACAGCACAGAAATTAACCTGTTGATGTATTCTTATTAGATACAAACGAGTAAAACTGTTTAAAATAAATTAAAGTTAAAATATGTCTAAAATTAACGTTGTCGGAGATGAGTGTTTAAAAACTGTGATATGTAGATGTTGAGATGAATGTTTTGTTAATTTACTATCATTTACTGTTAATGTACAAAATAACATATTCGGCAAACAGGAAGCATATGGGAGACATACCAGATCCCCAAAGTCAAACAGGAAGTATGTCTAAAATACCAAAATCATTATGAGTTAATTTATATCATCATTCTCAGACCCTTTAGAATATAGAAGATGTGGTTGTATTTCCTAGCAGAAGTCATTAAACTAATCAATCAAATAAAAAAAGCAAACTCTCACATGACCATGCGCAAATATTAAACGATAATGAAATGTGGAATAAGTGTGAGTGACACCACCTACAACTATAAACAAAAGGCAAATTAAAAAATCCACATTGGGAGACGGCCAGCAGTCTTCAACATGATCAGCGGTCGCTCCTTGTCGACTTGTATTGGTCGAAGACTAAAAGTGCAGTTCATAAGTCTTAGATTCAATACCAACCCCAAAATATCATGGTTAGTTTACGTTTACATAATTACAACAACCTTATTATGCTTTTTGCTTCTGAAGGTGAACTGGCTGTCGACTTACAGTTTTTTTTTAAATCATTGCTTTTCGCGACTTAGCCCAAAGGACCGACCATTTCACTATTTTTTATGTTTCAACGGTATCGAGATTTTTTTTCAAGATGAACATTTTTTAAACCATTGACCTAATTTCTATCGGGTGGTGTCATGTTATCCAAGACACATCTAGTGGTGATATAATATTAACTCTCACCATGTAGTACCCGAGATATGGACCTTAACCAATTGAAAGGTGTATCAGTATACAAGTATGTTTAATAGCATTATACAACTGTTTTATATCCCTTTACAAGTATGTTTAAATTAGTGTCGGGGAAAGTAAAATTCTGGCAATACCTTTAAATGCATTTGTATTTTGAGAACCTCCTTAATTTTATTTAAAGAAATTCGCTATAAATACAATTTCTACAGAAGTCTCAGAGGTAAGAGAAAGGCTCGAAATGACTTTAAAAGCATTTTTAGAAAACCTTGTACAAAAGTTTGGAGAATGGGGACTTTCCTCATCTCATATATAAATAGGAACTTGAGATAAAGGACACGACGGATTCATATAGGGAGCAAAATCTCGAAACTGGCTCCCAAAAGGCTCTACAAAGCTTTTAGACAAACGTGATTGGTTGAACTTTCCATTCGTTAACTTTGCTTTTTCAATGACCGCTCCAACTTATACAGTTTACGTATCACAATTGACATCGATTATATTTGCAAACCGTCTCATTTGAAATAAAATAAAAATCTACGCCGAGCGCAGCATGATACGACCGCCGCATGTTGAACCCTGTACATTTGCAGCCCAATATGGATTGTCAAATACTTTGGACACATGCAGCCTATGGTGGACTCGCAAAGCTTTTTGACACATGTATTCTTTGGGGGACTTTGAATTGCATATTTGAATTTTGTTTACACATTTATGTAGTCTATACCAACCTTCAAGGAAAACTCATAACGTGCTTTTGGTCCCTTTGATCCCTATTTTACCCAAATTGGTAAGAGATATTGCTAACCTGAATGGAAAATGATGGCATGGATTTTACAAGGATTCCAATGAAAAAAAAAAGATTTTCAAAATTGGACCACAAATAAAAAAGTCGATTTTTTTGGGAGTGGCCCCTTTTTGACCCCTGATAGCAATGTAACGGTACAAGATACTTAAAAACTGTCGTTACATTTTCCTGACAGAATTTATCATCTTTATTTAGGATTACAATTTAAAAAATTGACAAACAGTATGAAACATAATGTTCTACAGAGTTTTGTCTTAACACTCAGTTCCCCCCTTTTGGTCCCCTTTTCTTTGAAATGCTATGGGCCAAAATCCACTAACACATGAGGAAACTTTCTCTAGTGGTTAGAAACATCATTTTAAAACAATGTAACAATTCGTTAGCCCACTACAATAAACCATTTGCCAAGACAAACGCTTATAATTGTCGTTTTTGACCCCTTTGACCCCTAAATTCTGGAAAACGGTATGAGATATTGCAAATCTGATTGAAAAACGCAGGCAGGGATTTTTACAAGAATTCCAATAAAAAAAAGATTTTGAAAATCCAACCACAAATAAGAAAGTCGATTTTTTGGGTGCGGCCCTTTTTTGACCCCTTATAGCAATGTAAGATATAATGGATATGATACAGTTAGTGATTAAGGGTAATAATTTCAAATTTTTGGACAAAAATTTTATTCAGAATGAAGGAGTAGCAATAGGCTCAAAACTTGGACGGAACTTTGCATGTACGTACATGAGAAAATGGGACAAGGAATTGAAAAGGTATAAAGAACAACCACAGTTTTACAAAAGATTTATAGACGATGGTTTTGGAATCTGGACCCATAGTGAAGAAAAACTAAAAGAATTTCATCATTTTGCAAACTTAATTAACAACAAAATCAAAGTAGAAATGATATACAGCAGAACTTCAATAGAATTTTTGGACACTTTGGTAAAAAAAGAAAATAGGAAACTTTCAACTGACCTATATACAAAACCGATAAGCATTTATGTACATCAAAAGTCATGTCATCCAAGAAATGTTAAGAAAGCCATATCATATGGACTAGCCTTACGACTGCGTAGGATATGTCAACACAATTCCGACTACCTTAAACGAAGAATAAAACTTAACATCCAGCTAAGACAAAGAGGCTATAATGGAAAATTTACTGAAAACCAACTTAAAAGAGCAGACAACCTTGAAAGATCTGACCTCTTAAAGAGAGGAAATAAAAAGGAGTCGAGTGAAGAAAGGGTTCCACTGGTCGTAACTTACTCTGATTTACTACCAGACATACATGACATAGTTAAAAGACGGATGGAAATCCTACATACATGTAATGAAATGAAAGAGATTTTTAAAGAGCCCCCACTGATAGCCTACGGAAGAGACAGAAATATTCAGGACATAATAGTCCATGGAAAGCTAAATAAAATCACAAAGTCAATGATGAAAGAGAAGGAAAAGAGATGCAACAATGAATGCGAAGTATGTGATATAAATAAGACATGATACAAACATTGAGGGGACAGAGAGGGTAATTCACATCAACGAAAATGTACATGGATGCCAGCTGGTAAATTTAGTGTATGGACTACATTGCAAAAAATGTAGCCGTTACGTATTTGTAGGAGAAACAGAAAGGACTCTTAAGGAAAGGACAAAGGAACATCTGGCTGACATTCGCCATAGAAGACAACAAGGAGTGTCAGAACATTTCAATGGTGAAGGACATAATGGAGTTGAAGATATCTCAGTACAAGTTTTAGAACAACTATATGACAAATCATCAACTTATAGGAAAATTATTGAGGCAAAATGGATTGAAAATCTCAAAACCCTAAAACTTTTTGGAGCCAACATCAAGGAGAAGTGATGCCACAATGGAGTCTAAGGATGACATATCTATGATGTCACACTACTACAACTATGACGTCATTATTGTACCAATGACATTAGATTCAATACAAGTTGAAGAGATGACAGTCAAAATGTAGCACAGGAGTATTTTGTGTAACTGATGAAGGCCTATAGCCGAAACGTCTTAATGAAAGGTTTATTTCTACGATTGGGTGTAAGATACATCAAAACTATTGTTACATTTTGTTGACATGATTTATTGAGGAATACGATGAAAAAAGAATGATCAAAATCGGATGAAAACATTCTACATGTTTTGTCAATATACCGATTTTTGCCCCTTTTGGTCCTTTTTTCTTAAACGGTAGGGGCCAGAAACCCCAAATGCAATACCAACCTTCCTTTAGTGGTTATAAACATCATATCAAAATTTTATAACAATTGGTTAACTTCAATTTAAGAGACGACGACAACGACGAAGACGACATCGACATAACATAATACGATCGCAAAAATTTTGCGGTCGTATAAAAATGCCAAAACAAGGGTATGTTGCACCTCGGTTGCTGTCGTCACTCAACAAATTTGATAGGAGTTATGAGACTTTACTGACCTTGTTCATTTTGGGTCATACGAACAGATTTTTTGAAAAGTGTTTGTCATGATATGCAGGTAATCATATCGGAATGCAATTTTAATTCTTTGGCGGCGGGGGACGTTAGCTAAGTGTAGCAATCTTGTTCGGGAGAATCATCTAAGAATGTATGCCTATTAAGTCAAACATTATCAAGCAATTCCGTCCATTGATTTTTGAGAAACGCTGTACACAAGTTATAGACAAAAAAGGCACACAGAAAGAAGAAACTAATAACAAGAAAAATAAGAACCAGACAAAAACAACATGTCTCCAAACTTTGTTTTGGATCCAAAATAAGAATCGAAGTGGTTTTATTCATATGGCAATGCAATTTTAATTCTTAAATTATTGTAAATTTTAAACTTTAATATTGCGGCGGAGGACGTTAGCTCAACAAGGGGTTGCACTAAGTCGTGCTTAGCATACCTCCACTCGGCCATTCAGAAAACAGGAAGTAGATGACCGACTGACCTGGAGAGGGAAGGCACGATACAACTCATCATGCTAAAGCTGTATATCAAATTTGAAATCGATCCCTTCTCTAGAAGCCGAGAAATCTGTTACAAAAAATTGTCTATTTTTGACCCATAAAAAGTCTAAGTCAGCTCAGAAAACAAGAAGTAGATGATGGACTGACCTGGAAAGGGGAGGCACGGTATAACTAATCATGCTGAAGCTGTGTATCAAATTTGAAACCAATCCATCCAGGAGAAGCCATGAAATCTGTTACGAAAAATTTCACTTTCCAAATTTTTAACCCTAAAAAGTCTAAGTCTGCTCGAAAAACAGGAAGTAGATGATGGACTGACCTGATAAAAGGAGGCACGGTATAACTCATCATGCTGAAGCTGTGTACAAAATTTGAAACCAATCTATCCAGCAGAAGCCGAGAAATCTGTTACGAAAAATTTCACATTTCATTTTTTTCCCTAAAAAAGTCTAAGTCGGCTTGGAAAACAGGAAGTAGATGATGGACTGACCTGGAAAGGGTAGGCATAGTATAACTCATCATGCTGAAGCTGTGTACCAAATTTGAAACCAATCCATCCAGTAGAAGCAGAGAAATTGAAACGGACAGACAGACGGACGGACGGACAAGGTGATTGCAATATAGCCCCCTCTCTTACGAGTGGGGGTATAATATAGCAATCTTGTTCGGGAGGAAAAACTAAAAATATCTGCCTATCAAGTCAAACATTATCAAGCAATTCTGTCCAATGAATTTTGAGAAGCGCTGTACACTAGTATTAGTAAAAAAGGCACACATAAAGAAGAAAATAATCATCAGAAAAATAAGAACCAGACAAAAACAACATGTCTCCAAACTTTGTTTTGGATCCAATATCAGAATCAACCAAACGATAAATAAAGGTAATATAAAAACTACCGAACTTGAATGATCAATCTCATTGTCCAGAGAAAATGACAAAAACGAATCAGTCATACCGGAGAACTGGTTGATCGCAATGGTCCTGACTTTGTACAGGCATTTCAAACGAAATGATGGGTTAAACCAGGTTTTATGGCCCCAAACCTCCCTCTTCAATTGCGATCGTAGGATCCGGCAATGACCATAGAACACAGCATAGTTGTGAGACACATTAGGGATATTGAGGTGATCATCTCAGTAGAGCAGACCAGTCATACACTTATTTAAACAATTAATCACCATATCTTTTAACTCAATTTTGAACTTTTCTACTAGCGGCTGATAACGAAGAAAGGATTTTTTTAGGGATCGTATGAGACGTATTTTCTTATAGCCTTGCTCCAAACACTATATGACTATGAAGGGCACATAATACCAAAAATGTCGAACTAGAAACCAAATAATGACTAAAACCAACCTATGTTTGGGGTAGGAAAACCATAGGGTTTTGACAGTTTTGAAAAGTAGATGGGAATCTGTTATATTTTGTGACATGTTTTCTGTAGTTCAAAATAATTTTTAAGGATATTGGCTACAATATTACACATTAATTATTTCAAAATTGTCTAAACCCTAAGGTTCTTCCTTCCCCAGAGATAGGTTGAATATCTAAGTAATAATTTGGTTCCCCAGTTTGGTATTTTTGGTTATACTGTTCTATGCTCTTCATGATCATACAGTTTTTTGGCATTTTCAATATTTTTGGTAGAGCGCCTCTGATGAGTCTTGAATAGACGAAACGCGCGTCAGGCGTAGCAAAATTTATTGTCTGGAACTTTGTTGTCATTTGTATTCATAATTTAATGTTACATTGGCGTGTAAAACCGGGTAAAATTTGATGATTTTGTAAAACAACTTGGAACCAGGTGAGCAATTTAGGCTACTTTGGAGCTTCCTGTTTAACGCTAACTCCCCTGACACCATAGGTTACTACTAGTACCGTTTTTTCATTAGCATAAGCTGCATTGCTGTGAAATTTTTACGAGAGTGTGTGCGTGTTGGTGTTTAACGCCCTTTATCGACGCACCTGGGCCATATAGGGCGGTCAGTTTTAAGGGTGGAGGAAACCGGAGTACCCGTAGGAAACCACCGACCTTGGGCAGGATACTAACAAACTTAATCACATACAGTTGGGGAAGTCCTTTTTTGTTAAATGCAAACGGGACTCAAACACCAGCTGAGAGGTGATCGGCTAGTGATCAATAGTGTGGTACATTTTGTATTAAAAGCGCATAAGACCACTCGACCATCCAGGCTCGAAATTCTCACGAAGACCCAACAACACATGAATGAGTTAATACCATTTTCTTGATGTTTTTGTGAATTTGCACATATTTAGCTCAATATCTAAAATACTACATAAGATTTTTGAAAAATTTAAAATTGTTGTGCATATTATGATTTACGATCTATGGATGAGGGTCCACGCTTCAGAACAATATATACCTTTTAGGAGTTATTCTGATTAGAATATCAAAATTGAACATTTTCTCAGCATTGCCTTATAACATTGAAAACATTAACTCCTCTGAAACCTTAAGTTTAATTAAATTGTTTATTATCATTTGGTTTTTGTTAGCTCACCTGACCAAAAGGGTCATGTGAGCTATTGTTTGGGTCAGGTGAGCTATTGCAATCACTTGGCGTCCGTCGTCCGTTAACTTTTTCAACTCATCTGACACCATAAATCCAATTGCAACCAAACTTGGTACAGTTGTTTATTGGCATGAGTGCTTCAAAACTATCGTTTAGAATTTTGATTGGTCAATAAATATGGCCTCTGTAGCTAAAAATAGAACATAGGGTTAATTGCAGTTTTTTGCAAATAACTCAAAATCGGTGACAAATATCAAAATTATCGCATGTGTAAAAGTGATCAGCACCTCAAGATCTACCTGCCCTGAAATTTTCAAGAAGATCCAACAACTGATGTAGGAGTAAATGCCCTTTTTCTGGATTTTTTCAAAATTTTTCACTTATTTAGTTCTTTATCTTGAAAACTATATAAGATATTTAAAAAAAATTAAATTGCATATGTTTAAGAACATCAAGATCTTCATTTCATGTAATTAGGTCACAGCTGTAGAACCATTTCTTTTAGGAGTTATTGCCCTAAAAGTTTCGAAATTTACCATTTTTCATTACTTTTCCCTTGAATTTCAAAGATTAACTTGTCTGACATCATAAGACCAACTGCATATAAACTTGGCACACATGTTCAAAAGCATATCTGCTACAATTCTATTGTTTGGATTTTTGATTCGTCAAAAAATATGGCTGCCAGGACTAAAAATAGAACATAGGGGAAAATTGCAGTTTTTTGCTAATAACTCAAAAATGGTCACAGATATCAAAATTGTGCAATTATCATAAGTGATCAGCACCCCAAGATCTACCTGCTCTGAAATTTTCAAGAAGATACAACAATCGATGTAGGAGATATTGCCCTTATCCTGGATTTTTTTTCAATTTTTTTCACTTATTTAGCCCTATATCTTTAAAAACTGTAAAAGATATTTCAAAAATGGGTCAAAGACAGAAATGGCCGGATTTCGTTTAACAAGAAGTAGGTAAGCGACAGACCTGAAATCACATACCACGTTATGAAAGCCCATGCTGATGCTGCATACCAAATATCAAGAGGCTGTGATTAGTAGTTGCTAAGTAAACTGTTACGAAAATTTTCTACTATTGGACATTACTGTCAAAAATTAACTAAATCGGTAAACAGGAAGTAGATGATTGACAGACCTGAAATCGCATCCCACATTATGGGACCTCACCCTGATACTGTATACCAAATATCAAGTGGCTATGATAAATAGTTGCTGGGAAAACTGTTACGAAAATTTTTTACTATTGGACATTATTGTAAAAAATTAACTAAGTCGGTAAACAGGAAGTAGGTGAGCAACAGACCTGAAATCACATCCCACGTTATGGGACCTCACCCTGATGCTGTATACCAAATATGAAGTGGCTGTGATAAATAGTTGCTGAGAAAACTGTTACGAAAATTTTCTACTATTGGACATGATTGTCAAAAATTAACTAAGTCGGTAAACAGGAAGTAAGTGAGCGACAGACATGAAATCGCATCCCACGTTATGGGACCCCACCACGATGCTGTATACCAAATATCAAGTTGCTGTGATAAGTAGTTGCTGAGAAAACTGTTACGAAAATTTCCCCGCCCGCACGCCGCCCGCCCGACATTCACCTTTTTATAATCCGGATTTTTCACTCCGTGTAATCCGGCCAAAAATTCAAATTCCATACGATTAAGCACAACAAGATCAACATTTCATATAATTAGGTCAAAGCTGTAGGACATTGTTTTTAGGAGTTATTGCCCTTAAAGCAACAAAATTTACAATTTTTCAGTACTTTTCCCCTAATTTCAAAGATTTACTTGGTTGACACTCTAAGACCAACTGCATCCTAACATGGCACACTTATTTAATAGCATATATGCTACAACTCTATCATTTCGATTTTTGATTTGTCAAAAAAAAACCATGGTCGCCATGGCTAAAAATAGAACATAGGGGTAAATTGCATTACTCAAAAATGGTGTCAGGCCCCCGTTTCATAAAACATCTCAAATTTGAGATTTCCTCAAATCCTTCCTCAACTGAGATTTCATGCAATTACATTGGTCAATAATTGAGTTGAGGACCAATTTGAGGAAATCTCATATTTGAGATTTTTTATGAAACTGGGGCAAGATATCAAAACTGTCCAAGAATCAAAAGTGATCAGCATTTTGAGATCAACCTGTCCTCAAATTGTGATGTGGGAGTTATTGCCCTTTTTCGAATTTTTGCCATATCTTGCATTTATTGAGCCCTTTATTTTGAAAACTGAACAAGATATTTCAGAAATTTAAATTGCATATGGTTAAGCACAATATACAAAATAGATGTATCTGTGTAGTTCAGGTGAGCGATTCAGGCTCCTGCGAGCCTCTTGTTTGTAATTTGTAAAAAAAATGGAGCTGGTGCATTGCCGTGGGTCACCTCTCATTTCATAAAAAATAAAAAGCTACGCCGAGCGCAGCATGATACGACCGCAACAAGTTGAACCCTGTACGTTGGAGGCCCAATATGGATAGATGGATAGTCCATTGCTTTGGTCACATGAAGCCCATGGTGGACATACAAAGCTTTTATACACATGCATCCTGTGGTGGACTTAGAAATGCATTTTTGACAAATATATTTACATTAACATCTTATACAAAAAGCCTCATTTCTATACCTGTATTAATTTACAATTTTGGCCCTTTGACCCCTAATTCCTCAAGAATGGTAAAAGATATTGCTAATCCGATAAAATATAATAGGAAATTGTGTACATGGAATCCGATGAAAAAAAGATTTTGAAAATCGGACCACAAATAAAAAAAGTTGATTTTATGGGCGTGGCCTGTCTTTAGCCCCTGTAACAATGTAATGGTGAAAAACATATAAAAATTATTGACACATTTTGTTGACAGAATTTAATGATGAATTCAACAAAGAAAGAATTTTCAAAATCTATTGAATAATAAACATTCTACAACAGTTTTGTCAATACACCCGTTTTAGCCCTTTTTGGCCCTTTTTTCTAAAACAGTAGGGGCCACAAACCCCAAATACAAAACCAAGATTCTTCTAGTGGATATAATCATCATATATAAACTTCATAACAATTGGCAGGACCACTACAACTTAATTTTTGGTATAAAACTATTTGCATTGACAAACTTTTAAAAATGGCGTTTTTGGCCCCTTTGACCCCTAATTTCTCAAAAACGGTAAGAGATATTGCAAATCTGACTGAAAAACGCAGACAGGGATTTTCACAAGGATTCCAATGAAAAAAAAGATTTTGAAAATCGGACCACAAATAAAAAAGTCAATTTTTTGGGTATGGCTTCTTTTTGACCCCAAGTATCAATGTAACAGTGCAAAATATATAAAAACCATTGACTCATTTTGTTGACAGAATTTAATGATGAATTCAATAAAAAAGAATTATCAAAATCGAATGAATAATAAACATTTTACAACAGTTTTGTCAATACACCCGTTTTAGCCCTTTTTGGCCCTTTTTTTCTAAAATGATGGGGGCCACAACCCCCAAATACAATACGGTATCAGCCTTCCTTAAGTGGTAACAAACATCATATCAAAATTTCATAACATTCGGTCAATAATCATTCAAGTTATCGCACGGAAACCAAATTGTCCACAGACGACGACGACGACGACAACATCGCCATAACATTATACGATCGCAAAAATTTTGCGGTCGTATAAAAAGCAATGTATCGTGATTTCCGTGATACAGCAGGTACATTGACTGGGTGAGTACGGTGTGTCTAAGACAGAACTTATCAACACAGTTATATTGCACCTCGCTTGTTCTTTCGCTTAACAAATATTAAGAAAAACATTTCAGCGTAGACAAATACGCGATTTCTTTCCACGAATGAGTCAATATGATTGTGTGTCAGAAATGTTTTGTTATAATTATTGTCTTGTAGAGTCGTACCGTACGAAGCATCTGAGTAAAGCTTTCCTTGGATGCGATTAAGCGTTGCTTACAGAGATTTAGTTATGTTATAAGGTGTACATTTTTTTTGTTATTTTGATAATCTGCCAAGCAAAATGTTTTTCCTAGGGCATTAAACATATTTTTCATAACAATTATTATTTTTTTTATTAAAATTTTGAAGCAGTAAAATTTTCTGCTGACAAAAGCTATATATTATTATTTTTTTTTGATTTATAATCAAAGCTTGTTTACCTGTTAATTAAAAATCTATAAATTGGAGTTCTCTATTGGTACTTCTCTGCTGCTTTTTTAATAAATGATTAAAATCTATACACAGTTTTATTAAATTTGATTTAAAAAAAAATTGAGAAAAATACGATTTATTTATGATTACAGATTACATGCAAAATACAAATGACAACAAAGTTCCAGACAATAAATTTTGCTACGCCTGACGCGCGTTTCGTCTATTCAAGACTCATCAGAGGCGCTCTACCAAAAATATTGAAAATGCCAAAACACTGTATGAATATGAAGAGCATAAAACAGTATAACCAAAAATACCAAACTGGGGAACCAAATTATTACTAAGATATTCAACCTATGTCTGGGGTAGGAAGAACCTTAGGGTTTAGTACAATAGGAATGTGTTAGATACAATAAAGTAACTCAATTTCAGGTATGCGATGAACGTTTTTGTTACTTTATTGCAAAGCCATATCACATAAGCTCTCACATACGCCATGAACATTTTTAGCCACAGTTTTAAAGAAACCATATCCGTTGACACCCGATTTTGCTCCTATAGACTGGAACTTAGCGATAAACATTTTTGATGACACGGCTCCTTTATAAGTCGACATCCATTTTGCTGCCCAAGATCCAGCCTTTATTCCAGACGATGTAAAACCTAAAGCAGGTATTATTACTTTCGCTCCATATACAGTGACCGCCCCAGCCGCAACACAACATGAAACTGTGCAAAGGAGCCCTTTAATGAAAAAAAATAACATTATCAAATGCAAAAATAAGCACATGATCAGAACTGTTTAACATATACACCGTGCACGGATATTTTGTTCAACGTGTTAGCAGGAACAACAAACCCTTCTCGTTCGCGTTCATTCTCCTCGTTTTGCGTAGCTACTTTCTATATCTTCGTTCCAAGATTTTACAAATTATGTATGTCTTTTCACATTTTTATCTTTATATTACAAAATAACCCAATCGCGCTGATTGCTGCTAACCTTCAAGTTGGTTTTGAATGTGTGGTTGTTTTTTCTGCTAGCAATGCCACCCATCTCTTTATGTTATCGATGTGTTATTTCAAGTAACTGAGAGTTTTGTCTTAGAATTTTGAGTTTGGGATTCTAACATCAGTTTGTATAATTGCTATTAGAGTCGGGAGTAAGTTTAGTAATAAATACTTTTTCGCTTTTCTGGATCACACAAAGTAGGGCATATTGTGTCATCTTCTCTATTGAGCCAGTCCCGAGGAAAATAATCAGGAAGAGTGTAATCAAATGCAAAGGCAGTCATCGCACCACTAGCTCTACATACGTTTGAACAGGTGAACAAACCTAAATGGTAAAAGAACATTAAACATTTTTTGTAGTATACATGTATAAGAGAATAAATTAATTTCGTTCAGTCAGTTATATCCTATTGTATTCCTTTAGTTATAAATCACGTTATAATTTGAAAAAAAAATGACATTATACCATTTTTGTTCGTTCGAAATCCAGAGCTTGTGGCAATTACACCGATTTCCTTGGCAGAACGTCACGTTTGACACAAAAATTGCTGACACAGGGTTACGTTGCTTCACGGTTGCTGTCTTCATACAAGAAATTTTCGGTAGACACCGTGCACTTGTAGACAAATTTCGGATTTACATCTCTTAAATGAGAACAGATTTGGTTTGTCGTTGAAATTTTTTTGTCTTCCTTTACTGGTTTGTCGTTGAAATTTGTTTTGTCTCCCTTAACTGGATTTGACACACCGAATTGGAAATCAGCAACGCGACGGGTGTGCTATAGCAGGAAGAAACCGCTTACTCTTCCGTAGCACTTGAGTTCACTTTTGTAACGAATTGAGTTCCGTTCTGTTGATTTTGTAATTCCTCGTTCTGTTCGTGTTTGCCGGTTTCGTTGTTGCTCTTTTGGACTTCTGACACTCGATGCTTCTTTCAGTGTAGAAACCATTAAAAAGATATAAATGTCCCTTTCGTTACCAATATTTTTTATAATGTCGGCGTTCATTCTAGTCTTAAGGTCTTTTCTAAGCTTGTGTTTTACATTTTCCTCAGTTGACTATTTTGTAAACCCGTTTTTATTTGTGAAACTATCTTTTGATATACAAATAACCGAGCTACATGTATGCTTATTGCTGTTAATAGCCATGATAAGTTTTAAATGTGCCGTTGTTTTAAAGTTTGCAATGCCACATGTCACATGTTTGAAATAGTTTTATCTATGACTATACTTGAGTTTGGAGACCAGGACAATCGTTACGATTGATGGCCATTCAGTTGGTTTTGTATATTGGTTGTTATATAATAAATAGTTGGAACGTGCTATTTTGTTTGTGTTTACTGGTCTTCTTTTGCGTTTTCATTTGAAAGTCCCATTGGTACATTTTAACTTAATAATTTCAATTCCAATATGTTTGCATCGGTTAAGAATTTAAATTACTTTGTGTCTTTGAACTTGGGAAAGGAGATGGAACACATGAATAAGTCACATTATCTAAAATTGTAGAAAACATTTTAAAACGTTTTAATATTTTGTATACTTATGTACAGAGGAAATGAGCATAAAGCAGTTTTGTCTGATGTTTTCATTTTGTCGTTTCATGTTTTTTTTTTGCTTTTGTTCTATTGTTAACAAGATGGGTGTACACGTAGATATACATTGTAAGTTGATGATTGATCACTGTTTTTTTTTCCGTATAATATCCAATAAATTGATTTGATAACAAATCTGCAAAATATCAATACTTTCTCTACTGAATTATAGTTTTAACTCTACGTGAATAGACGATACGTTCGTCAGGCTTCGTTTGGAACTTTGTTGTAGTTTTGATCTCTAGTAATTGCTGTTGTTGGAATGTTTTTTCCCGAGGTTACCCCATCAGATTTCAACAGTTTCGCGTTGAAGAACACACCAAAGCTATGCAAATTATTTAAAACTTGAAAACTGGTAGGATTTTAATCGCCGAGGTTAGCCCGCTCTGGCATCAACAATCTTATGTTTAATAACACATCAAAGCTATGAAGTTGTCCGTCTAAATTTTCAACATACTAGTCGCAATCCTTAAGCTTCTTTCCATCCCAGACATAAGTTGGTCTTGGTCTTAATTTGGTTCTCTGCTCGGCATGTTCGATATTTTTTATATGTTCTTTATATTCATATATTAAGCATTTTCAATATGTAGGTAATGCATGTCTGATGAGTCTTGTATATACGAAAACGCATGAGTGAGTTGGTGTTTTACGCCCGTGCAATGCTATATAGGTAATTTACAGGCGATGGACATGAAAAGGATGATAAAATGAACATAAAACGATGATGATAAATGAAATATTGGGGTGGGTGGGAAAAAATGGAACGGCAAATTTTGAAGAACCACAGGAAAAGGGGAGAGATGGGTAGGGGCGAAAAATTTAGCCTATGTGGTTCACTACTAGGCGGTCCACAAATGGGTCTTTTACGTGCATGAGGTGTGGCTCTCTCCACACACGTTGGCCCACTATAGTCGGCGGTCAGGGTTTCCGTATAATAGACTGTCAACCCCCACGGATGAGGGCCACCCCATTTAGCCACCTAGGGTACAAAAATCGTAGGAAAAGTTATTGAATTGTTTGTAAATTTGTTTTTATATTAGTCATTACTTGAAAATATTTTATACAACTAAGCAAAATCTAGAAAATATATAAATTTTAACTTATTTGTAACTACGATTAATACTCTTGAAACAGTATTATTACAAATTATTTTTTCCACCATTTGCATTTTTTATATAGCAGAAATTTTTCTTAAAAATATTTATTTTCGTCAAAAATCAAACTGAAAACATTCTTATGAAAAAAAGTAAAAAAAAGGGCAGCCTCATAGTTCAAATCCTGTAATATTTTAGAAATTCTATACAAAACAACAACTCACCAATTTCTGTCATGATGGTCCTTACGCTTTTTTTTCATAGACATTTGAGATTGGTCATCCAGGTTTGGTCCCGTGCGGGGCCTGGGTGGCGAAAAGGCCCGCAGCAGAGCCTAGCTTGTCGTAAGAGGCGACTAAGGGTCTTGGGATTTTGACGTCGGGTCAATGCTCAGCCCATAGAGCGACCAAGTGTGTACCCTAGGTGGCTAAATAGGGTGGCTCTCGTCCGCGGGGGTTGTCAGGTCTATAATACGGAAACCCTGAACGACGACCATAGCGGGCCAACGTGTGTGGAGAGTGCCAAGCTTCATGCACGTAAAAGACCCCTTTGTGGCCTACCAAGTAGTGCACCACATAGGCTTAATTTTCCGCCCCTACCCACCTCTCCTCCTTTTCCTGTGGTTCTTCGATATAATTGAACAGGGTCAAAAATATAATCCAGTGTTAGGATGTAAATACCGTAAGCACAAGAACAATGTCGTATAGAAATTCAAAAATGAATTATTAGAACAAAAATTATTGATTGTCAAAAGCCTTAAGAAATAAAGAAATATGATAGCATAAAATGTATTTTATATTGTCAATGTCTTTACGCTGGTATGCATATAATGAAAAATAAAAAAATAGCGTCACACAGTGCTGATAATGTCCCCAATAAAGATTTCAATTATTATGAACATTTCAAAATCAATCGTGGTCGAGTTCAGATCGTGCTATTCGCGAAGGTCACAGTCTGGTATTGTTTGTTCCCATAGACATCTATTGTTTGGATTTTAAAAAAAAAATTATAGCCGTAAAAGAGTCACACAAAGATAAGAAAACCACAGGTGGTTGAACTTAAAATAGATTTTTCCTACTTTCACTTAAACTTCCATTGCAGAAATAACCCCCCCCCCCCATTTTTCATGAGAATTTTTGTATTGATTAATGCAATTTTCTCATATCAAAAAGTTACTAAGAAATTAAATAAAAAACCTAAGATTCTCTTAAACTGCCAGTCCCCCAGAAAGAAATTGAATTTCTGACTTGTTTTTTTTTATCTTTCTAACGGAAATCTATTTCTTACTATTAATAAAAATGAAAATAAACAAATAAATAAAAATAAATAGAATTGAAATTATTAAAAAAAAAACACTGTGGAATTCATCAAATCACAGTGTCTTACAATATATTAATAAAATGGATTTATAAAATATAAATGAAAACTGCATTGTCTTGTGTGTTGTCTTTTGAATTCAAAGAAATTGGTATTCTGCTGGTGACACTGTAATTTGTAAGATAAACACAAACACGAAAAGCTGTGGGCGATTAACACCTTGCGAAGTTGCAATTTGCACCTGTTGTGAAAAAAATGTTTATTGTAACTTCCCATAGGTAGAAATTTTCGTGTGGAAAAATGTATATTCACACACAATAGCAGTTCAACTGTGACGACAATGCATAAGATACATGTACAATATGTGGGCCTCTTAAAATGCATTTTAAAATACAAACAACCGAGCTACATGTATGCTTATTGCTGTAATAGCCATGATTAGCTTTAAATGTGCCGTTGTTTTAAAGTTTGCAATGCCACATGTCACATGTTTAAAATAGTTTTATCTATGACTATACTTGAGTAAATAGTGGGAAATCTGTAATTTTGGGAGGAGATGGCCGAGCGGACATGCAAAGTATGGTAGTTATACCATGCTTGACTTGGAGGAAGGTGTGGTTGTTGATGTGCAACTGGTGCAGGTACATTTTTATTATGAGCAATGGTATAGTCAAGCTAAGGCTAAGTTAAGTAATTATTAATTTAGCAAATATATAACCAATATAATGTCAGGTTAAACCAGCAAAATAGTTTTTAGAAAATTGATCATTAAGATAACATGGTAACACTACATACCTCATTTGATATTTTCCATTGTGCATTAGATATCATATTAGAAGTTTATTATAAACTTCTTTACTACTTGTTTTTCAGAGTAATGAAGTAAAAAAGCAGCAGTCATATGGAAAAAGAGGGTCTGAGAAGGAGTGTCAACTTTTTCAGGGACAAAGGCATCCCCATTGCTGCACTTGTGACGGACAGGCATATTCAAATTAACAAATGGGTTCGGGAGAACATGACTGAGACTGTTCATTACTTCGATGTGTGGCATGTTGCAAAGGGTAACTAAACATGAAATAGTAGTACAATTACTGAAAATCTTACTCTAATAAGTTTCTATAGCTTGCGATATTTTCTTTGAGCATGCAAAATGATATAAGATTTATTAAATTATAATAATTAGTGTTTTTAAAGAAACTTGTTTAAAATAAAAAGAAATGGAAGGCTTTATGGTTTCTGAGAAAGATTTGACATGTTTTATATGTAGTGATTGTCATTTTAAGTTTTTGGACAGAGCACCGGTGAGTCTTGAATGTATACAAAACATGTTTTAAGGAATAGCAAAATTTGTTTTAATATTGAAAGAAATATATTGTATTAAAATAGGTACATGTACTGACGGACTGACACTTTAACTCATTGTTTTACTCCTGTAGGTTTTAAGAGGAAACTCTTGGCCCTTTCGACGGAAAAAAGATTGCTCGATGCTGCAGCCATGGATTAAGAGTATTACTAACCATCTCTACTGGACTGCAGCATCAACTCAAGAAGAGGACAAAGACCTTAGGAAGGCCAAGTGGTTGTCGCTGTCCAACCATATCATGAACAAACACACTGGGCACAGTGAGAACTTTACTAGCTGTGCCCATGGTAACCTTGAAGGCCGAGAACGCAATCAGAAATGGCTCAAACCAGCTATGACATCAAGGTTTTCCTTACTTTTGTTCAAGAAAATTACAAAAAATTGGTGTTGTTTTGTTTCTTTAGTCCCCATTAGTTTTGAAATGCCTTTACCAAGTCAAGACCATTGCTACCTTCAATTCCTCTGGTTGGTCTTTTTTGCATTGTTTTGTCTCTTCACCATTTAAATATAGTTTCTCCCAGTAAGAAAATTTTGTAATTACCTTTTTTTAAAGTCAATATGTTAATATGGTAATTTAGTTTTGGTTCAATCCATAGTTCAAGAACTTTGTACAGCAAATGTATTTTACTGTATAAAATTATTTTTGATTATAATAAAAAATCTATTTAGGTACTAAAGTCTACGAGAAGTTGAGTGACATCATCACTTCAAGGCAGATGATGAAAGATATTCCAAGGTTGTCAGCTGGCCAGCAAACTTCTAGCCTAGAAGGATATCACTCGGTCATTAATCAGTTTGCCCCAAAGATGATTGGGTTTTCTTTTCATGGAATGTATGCCAGGTATATTTTTTTTATTTACTAACAAAACAAACATCTTGTGACACAAAAAGGACAACTGGAATAATATTTATTAGGAATAATCTTTTGTTTCATTTATTTTTTTTAATGTTAAAATGTATCATTTACAAATAAAATTGAAATTGTGAAAAGATGCATTGTATATTTTAACAAAAAATCAATGGTTTGTTTCAGACTTTGGTTAGCTGCCATACATTTCAATGAAAACAGTGAAAGAAACCAAGCTGTAACAAAAGAAGGAAACCCCAGGTACAGAATTGTGTTTCCAAAATTCAAAATGGGAGGTTATACGGTCAGGAAGATCCCAGTTGACTGCACATATGGTATGTACACACAAACTTTTCAAAAATAACTTCTACGCAGGTATGTTAATGCCGTTTGAGAAATAATATCCGGAATTTCGATTTTTACCGTTTTTGACTCTAATTGTATATTTTATGACGTTAGGAGAATATATCATTTCCGCTCAAGTTTTATGACGTTAATGTAAATAATACACTATTTACGGATAATTCTTTATATTTTGTTACAACTACACAACTATCTAGTCAATTTGAAACGTATTTATCACAGCAAATATTTGTAACAAGGAGACAGTAAAGCATTTTTAATATTGGTTCTCATGATCCCGAAGAAGCTTTTTGTTTTGACGGCGACGACTCAACAGGTGTGCCATTTAGAAAACGTTAACAAAATTTTGTTTTGGTGAGAATGGAGACAAACAATACTTTCCAGGTTAACAAGTAAGTTCTATCGTTTATTTCTAATGCCATATGTGCTTAAATTGACACAATAAAACATGTTGGCATTACTTCTACAAAAAGGGGGGTACTTGAATTTATTTAAAGTGTAAGTTCGCGATTTTTGAGTTATTAGATTATTTGATTTATTATAATGAGAGTAGGCATCATGCCGGGTTTGGGCATAGAAAACGATATATTTAGAAAGATATTCGTAATTTTATTCCAATACACAAGACCATATGGGCGCATCCATGCTATGAACAATGATGAATTATGGGATAGCTCAATTGGAGATGTGACGTCACATCTCCAATGATAAACACATTAACCAATTGACGATATTTGTAACATGAGACCGATGTTGTCGATCATAATAATGATTTGAAATATGAATAATTTGGCATTGATAATTTTTTTAATCCCGCGGTTTTTTTTTTATCGAAATAGCAAGATAATAGTTTACTTAAACCTTAAATTGTTTTAAAGTATAATTAATTATAATTCCAAATAGTAAATAATCTGAAATATTTATTGACAGAGTAGCCCTTGTTTTCAATCCTTTTTTAAATATTTAATACAATAAATTCAGTTCTTGATGAATACACAGGTGTCAATTAAAATCATTAACCTTTACGATCATTAACCATGGACGATCTGCCACGCCCCGTTGGTTAATTACAGGTATAATTGACAGATATCATAGATCAATTAAGGTGCTCCTCCAATCAAAGATTTCCTTGCAGCACTCAACCCGCTTTAGACACACCCACCACAGCTCGATTTTAAGAATTTCGACCGGCACATCTTTTAATAATTTCTTAATCAGTATACGGTATAATTAATCAGCAGGTGTCAATATCACCTGTTCACTCAATTGACTACCTTTCTCTTACTATCAATCAGCCAAAGAGTGGTGCTACATCGTGCATGTTTTGTGTAATACTATACTAGTACCCAAATTAAAAATGTGTTTAAAGAATTTTAGTTCCCACTTTTTTTCGCTTTAGAAGTGTTATTTGCAAGACAAAAAAAGAGATTCCTACAGTTTATTGTTTTTATATGTTTTTAATTAGAAAGAGTATTTTATTAACATTTTCGCACTTCAATGTTCAAACGACACTGGCCGTGGCGGACCAAAGGGGTTGATTTTCGTTAAAAGAAAGTGTTCTAGCACCCATTCCAACCAGGTAAATGTCTACTTCTTATTGCAGGAGCAATATACCTACTTCTCCTGCATACGGTTTTATATTTCTCAACTTATTCGATATGCCAGAGCTTGCACACATTTCACAGATTTTTTGATCAGACACCGGTTTCTTCGTGACCGACTTTTGAAGCAGGGCTATAAGAAAATACGTCTCATACGATCACTAAAAAAATTCTTTCTTCGTTATCAGCCACTAGTAGAAAAGTTCAAATTTGAGTTAAAAGATATGATAGTTAATTGTTTTAATTAGTGTTTGACTGGTCTGCTGTACTGAGATGATCACCTCAATATCCCTATTGTGTCTCACAACTATGTTGTGTTCTATGGTCATTAACGGATCCTAAGATCGCAATGGAAGAGGGAGGTTTGGCGCCATAAAACCTGGTTTAACCCACCATTTCGTTTGAAATGCCTGTACCAAGTCAGGACCATTGCGATCCACCAGTTCTCCGGTATGACTGATTCGTTTTTGTCATTTTCTCTGGACTATGAGATTGATCATTCAAGTTCAGTAGTTTTGTTATTACCTTTAATTTCTAACACACAGGAAACAATATTAAACCCCTGTGGGGCCGATAGTTTGCACGGGGGTACTAAACATACACAGGAAATGACAGGTGAACCCCTGTTGTGCCAGTGGTTTGTAGAAGGGAATAAAGTCTTATACACAGAAAACGATAAGTAAGCCCCTGTGGTGCGATGGTTTGCACGGAAGGACTAATTATCATAATATCACTTCAAACGAAGCATGCAACGTAGTCAGGGAACCATGAATTTTAAACAGAATGTATAAAAGAAATAGTATAGGGCAATTCTACATACTGAAAATTGAAATATATATTTTCCGAAAATGTCTGTACGGCCAATCAAAAAAAAAGAAATTTTTAAATTCTATATTTTTCTACGAAAAAATTCTGATCTTATCAATTGGTACCATTTTTAAACGTCTCACAATCAATCATTAGACTGACTTTTATTTTATCATTCCCGACTTAATTAATATGATTAAGGCCCTGCCTTTTTAGCGAGCATCGAAAATCTATATACCTTTTAAAAATAAATCCATGTGCTCGACCGGCTAAGTTTAACGTAAAGAGGGAACTTTTAAAAAGGGAATTAAATAGTAGCAAAGTCTGACCCCACAAAAACCAAATCATATACACTTGAGAAAGTTGTTGTTAAAATATCTGGGATCAATAATTACTTATCACAAATTCAATTAATTGTGCAAATAATAAATCCTGTAACATTTTTGGACGAAATTAAGCGGGACGAAATTATCCATTTTATGGATTACGTGACGTCATTTCCTTGTCAGAGTCAGCTCTCAATGTAATATTAGCTCATCTAGTGACGTAACAAATGAAGCTCCCTCGTTTTGTTTTTGGTCATTTTTTTCCAATTACTAGTAATACATTACAGTAATCAGAGTATTTCGCGCTTCTTCAGCTGACCAAAACAACATTCAGATTCTGTCAGGTTTTGTGAGATTTTCTGAGTATCAGTGTTTTATTTGAAGCATTGGTAACAGAAGGTACATTAAGAAACCTGGCGGAAAAACGGTAAAGTAAAAATATCATGCAGGATTGAGGAAAGTGGGTGAAACCCCACAGGATGGGACTCTTCTTTCATTTTCAGGTAAGAACCTTTTATTTATTATTAAAAGGTTTATTCAGTAAATTTATGTATTTCATTATCTTATTTTATCTTACTTAGAATTTAACAAAGCTTGGTCAGTATCATGCATTTATTATGACTAGTCAATGGGACGATGTTGCCAAAAGCTAGCTCGGTAATTTCCGGAAAATCGTTTTTTTTTTTTTCAGCGGAAAAGACCAAGTGGTGTTTAAATAAAAATTTGTGTGTAAAAATAAACAAGTGGATGAATTAGGGTTTTTATCACTGTTTTTGGATTTGAATTTTTATATTTTTGCATAACAGATTATGATGTATTTTTTTATAAGCCCAGAGGGTTGATTGTTTTACTTGCTCCGTGCCTATTATTTTTTTCACTCCGTAAAAGTAAACCTGTTCCGGTTTTATCGTCAGTATATTTCTGGCACATCTCAAAACATGCACAATGTCGTAGGGCTCGCACTTGCGATGCTCGCTATAATTATTTCAAATTGTCCGTTGTAGTACACATCGGTAAATACCACATGGGTATAGGATGCAACATTCAGACTTTGAGCAGCGCCATCTAGTAAAAATCACGTGACCCTCCATGGATATTTTTTTTTTACTTTCAAAAGCCAATTTTATCCTAACTATGCATATTTGAGCGCTAGGAATTTCACCAAAGTTATTTTTATATGATAGTCTTTCAACGTACAAATTTTGAAAAAATCGCGAACTTACACTTTAAATAATTTAAAAACACATTTATTAAATATAATCTACATTTTAGCATCATATGCATTACTAAAATGAAAGTCTTGGGCAAAATAGATATATTTAAAAAATCATGAATTTTATGTTATTCTGAAAGTTTGCATGTGAAAATTTTGATATTTGAAAAAAATAAAAGCACATTAAAAAGCATACAGTTTGTTATATCTTGAAGATAAATATTTTTTATAATATTATCAGATGATGGTTTAGGCAGATGTACATTTATCTTTTTTTTAAATATTAATCTACCATTTGCTATAACTACATGTAGTCTATGATGGGGTATTCCTTTTGAAGGTTTTCATTTTTGCATTTCAAAGTATAGAATAGCACCTTTTTTAGTTAAAAAGGAATTGTATGTCAAATTGTATATTGTGTTTTTGTAATCCATTTTCTTTAAAGTGATAGACTAACAATAACTATAAAATATTATTATATAGCGTATGATATAATGTCATTTTAATCATTTTAAAATATTTGTTTTATTATTTTCAGCTTGCAATTTTCTTCCTTGATGAAATCTGGTGTGTGGTTCTTACAAAGAGGCAGTATTGCTATTATGATGTTAAACTAAATGAATGTGTGACTAAATACATGGTATTTTATAGGATGGATGTTATATTTTACGGAATTCAATGAAGGAAAACAGCATCCCTTATAAGTTGATACATTATTATATATTTATTGTAAATAATAAAAGTGGTTAATTCATTAAATGAAGGCATAAACTGATTGTGTGCATTTGTATGATTAAAGTTAATATTCTCACTCTGTGAAACTGAATGAAGGATCACCAGCCTACCTTTAAATTGTTTATGGAATGGGTAGCTGTATGTGTTCAAGTGTTAAAATTCATAGCATAAAAAGTTTTGTTGTGATATTCTGTTCTTCTTCTTCTTTTTTTTCACAAATGCATTCTTATTACTATGACCAGATAAACTTTAGTTTGGATATAAAATATAATAATAAGTTTATTTGCATAAAGACCATAGTAGGCCAGGCAATACATATAATAATACATAACATGAACATATTCACATAGAAGTACATACAAATATAAAGAAGACATAATAGAAAATGAATTAATATAATATGCATGCACTTGACCAGTATAGACCTAAAAAAAATACAGAAAGTCAAAAATGTAAATGCTTTGATTGACAAAAAGTACATTTCATTCAAAGACAAAATAAGAAGACGAAAAAAAAGGACACAAAAAGCATGCATATAAAACAAATTTACATTCATTGAATCAAACAAAATACTTGAGCATAAATTCATATACTCAGATCATTTAAATATGAATTCTTTCAATGAAATGAGTGAAAAGTCAGAGATATAAAACAGTTTTTATGGGACAACAAAATAAATATAAGTGCTGATTGAAATCAAAGCAACTGTAAACAGTATACATGGACACTGCACACTTTTCAAACAGATTTTACTCATGAAAACAAATTATAAGGCATAACAGAAACACAGAAATAGAATGATAAATATGGAATATGATGGTCCATAGTTGTGTTCAGTTGAATTTAACATAAATTAGGAGGTTTGCTTTGTAACTTAATAGATTTGTTTAACTAAATGGAACCAATTGTCTTAAACTAACCATAAAATCATAGTGAAAAAAGTAGAATGAAATGTGTTGAGGTTCTATGACATAAAACTATTGCATTATCTGCAGTATGACATATATGATTCTGTTATCTGTATGACCGGGTGCACAGATTGTATACCTATCCTGTATGTCCCGGGGTACAATATTAAACTACTGTACTTTATTTATAAAAGCTTCAGTCATAAAACTTTACTCCGCCCCTCCCCCTTTTAGCTGAAAAACTAACGTTTGTGTCACGCACATGATTTACGGCTGCCGCTTTCTTTTAGCCTACAAAACTACAAACATTTCTTCACAATTTAATAATATTATGAAACTAAAATCACGAACAAAATCATATTATCATATTAAACACGCACTTGTTAGATAAATAGAGATATTTTATAATGACGTCATCACGTTGTTGACGCCGTAGATCATGATGAACTCGGCGTTTGACAGCAATGGAGAAATACTGAAATCCAGACAGCGGGCTTTCTTTTTCAAGCTAGAACAAGTTACCACAGTTAACAAAATCCCTAATCCTTAAAATATATCTTTTCGAAGATAAACAGCTATCATAAAATCGCTGAACCCTCTCCCAAATCGCAACGAATTTCTTGAATTTAGCTTGAAAAGATTAGAAAAATGGTGCGAAATTGCTAAATTTTGGCATTTTATTTTTTTTTTAAATAGAAGAAATGATTTATTTTTAAGGGTTCAGCAGTTTTTACACAACTAAGTATCATGTCTTCCCATAAAAAAAATTTCGAGACAAAAATCGGTGTGTGGTAACTTGTTCTAGTCTATTTTAATACCGATCCTTAAATAAAGACTTTTCCGCAACTTTTACGATATACGAATGATAAAATAGAATAAAAATTCACCAAAGATATTCATTTCGTATCCTTTTTCTGTTGATTTATTATAATATCCTATACGACATTCAGTTCCAGTAAAATAGGATATGTACAAAAAAAGGGGGGTGGTCCTGCCGGAAATTCCTGAAAAGTGCATTAACATACCTGCGTAAAGAAGATTCAAATAATATTTATATAATGCACTTAAAATATATCAACATCAGCATATTTATTCACTGCACTGTTTTAAAAATTTTGAAGTCAAAGATACTGAAAATTGTTAAATAGTTTTGTTTTATTTTATGTAATATTACAAAAATCATCTCGTTTGTATACTTTCAGAATATGTCAAAGTATTAAGAAGAACAGTCTTCAATTTGGCTAAAGTGTCCAGAATGACTGATGATGGAGTCCAGATGCTGATCAATGTGCCAACTATGACAGACCCGATAAACAGGAGGCAATATCAAATCTGACTTCTCGTTTTAATTGTCATATTCCTGAAAGCCAGTGTAGCTCTGGTTCTGGTCAGGATATGTGTTCCTAATCTTTATTATGCCACAAGATGGCAAGACGACTCTAACATGCTTTCCTAGGTAGCCCCAATTCCACCTCACAAACAGACGATATGCAGTGTAACGCTTTCTTCTAAAAGACAAAAATGTTAAGATGTTAAAGGATATGAATTTAAATCATTAATATAAATATTCATTCAACTCATACTTAACACTATACATTATTTGTGTGTTTAGATATTTTTGTGCCTCTTTTATACACATGCCCATCAGTTATATTTGTATGGAAGTATCAATCATTGAACAGGCTAATTATCAACTTTTTATTTATTTTTTTAATTGACATATTATTGTATTTTAAGGTTCTCTTTTATAGTTGTATTTGATTTATTATTTGTATAACAACTAGAGTTGTTGTGTGAACATATTACAATGTACTTCAAGTTTGCATTGAGTGTGTATGTGTGCATGTGCCTATATTTAGCTATGGGACAGGGTGGTGATGATTTGCCATGCTAGCAGGTGGTCAAGGAAGAATAAAATTATTTTTATAGTATTTTGTTATTTATATGATGAAACAGAGTTTTGTTTTAAAATCAATCGACATGTACAATGATGTCAGGCTCAGCAAAATATATCATATTAAAGGATTTTTGTTGCATTTTTGACCCCCCCTAAAAAATGCATAGTTATGACTGTATAAGTACCAGCAATAAGGTACAATGAATGTTTCATATTGAATGTGGAAGAGAGTCAGGAGGCATCATTTCTTTACACATTGAATAATAGATTTTTCATTACAAGCAGCAAATTAAACATCAACAACAGAAAACCAAATAACCGTCACCAATGTAACCAGGGATTGCACTGGCCCATTTTCCTTTAATTTAATATTAAACTGCAAGTTGACATACCAATAGTTTTAATCAGGATAATAACACAAATAGATGAGAATAACATTTATTTTAAAGAAAACCTACTCATTGCCGTCATCTATACTTTCGCCATATTGCTGGTTATATTGGGAATAGGCAACTTCTAGGACATAGGGATCTAAACACACTGTCTGAAAACCTGGATGCTCAGTGATGCATTGAATGTTAGGTAATGCTGTTACAGTTACTTGAACTTTTTCAATTTCTTTGCAACACACACATTCCCTGGCAGATGGCATAATTTGGCAATGTTGACATGAACACCTAAAACATAATCATCAAATACAGCTTACTTTCAAATAACTATAAAAATATACAGTACAAATCATAGTCCATAAAACACATACATGTATACAAATAACACAAGTTCTAGTGAGCTTTTGATCAACACAATGTTAGTTAGTTAGTAATTGCTTTACTCCCAAGCAGCACGATTTCGGCTATATCCGGGAGATGAACATGAAAATGGTGATACAATGAACATGAAACGATGATGAAGTGGAGGAAATGGGGACACAAGGCCAATCGGGTAGGATAGTTTTGACTGCCACTGGAAAAAGGAGTGATGGGTAGGGACGAGAAATTTTGCCTCCTGCATGGGGATCCTACGGGTCCTACTCTTACCAAGACCTGCAGCAGGGTTCTTTAACGTGCGAGGAACGTGACATTTTTCCCAACACGGTGCACCACTATGGTTTGCGGTCAGGTTTTCCGCATTATCGCCTGACGACCCCGCATCTCTCGATTTGAACAAGTTTCTAATCTGATGTGTAAAAGGTATGTAATTTAACCAACCGGTTGATGGGCAAACTGCATTTTATTTTAGATCGACCCTAGCCTGTTAAACATGATAAACCTGCTTCTTTACAAAGGGGTTTCACGCCCAATTCGCGTATATTTCTTTAATTCAATAAACGGGGATAAAATATAATAATATAGAACAATACCATGAAGTATTTTCCAGCCTTTCAATGTTATTTTCATCACCATCACCACCCTGTTCGTCGTCATCTGACCCAGAACCCGAGGCGTATGGTTCAAACTGATAGGGGTGAATTCCAGGTTGTACGTCTTCTATATTTGATTGATCTTCCTTCTCATCTTCAGTTATCTCATCATAATTGACCATGTAGTCTTCGTCATCATCGAAAGATGATGATCCACACGACAATACAACATCAGAATCCTCTGCGTCCATTGTTTGTTTACTATAAACTATACTTTATAAAAAATATTATTACATGTAATATTATATTCAATAACTTAATATTCAGATTCCGTTCCGTGTACCACTCCGTTTACCGTGTGCACTCCGTATACCTTCCGTGTACCGTGTGCGCTCCGTGTACCGTGACAGGGAACGTTGAATGATTCCGGGAGTGTAACGAATAAGTTTCTGACCCGTGTAATTAGCAAAATCACATACAATGAACGAAAACTCTAACTGAAATGAATTCAAGTAAAGTATTAAAATCTTGTGGCCTATTGCATTTTGATCATTTGTGTGAGAATGTTTTGTGCATTTTTCTCCATACAACAAGATCCCTTTACTAAAAGTACGACAAATAAGATTGATTGATTGGATTGTTATTTGTTAAATGCCTTGTCGGTGATATTGCAGCATTCATCGGGACATAAACAGGTTGAACAAATTATGTAAATAACACGTTGATATAAAACAAAGTCAAAAGACCGTAGATTAAATACACATTATGACTAGAAAATAAATAGATAAAATAATCATTTAAAATAAACACACTTAAAAAAGCATGAAATGTAGATCTTGATGTGCTTAATGATGTGCAATTTGAATTTTTAAAATATCTTGTATAGTTTTTAAGATATAGGGCTAAATAAGTTCAAAATTTAGAAAAAATCCAGGAAAAGGGCAATAACTCCTACATCGGTTGTTGGATCTTGAAAATTTCTGGGTAGGTAGATCTTTAGGTGCTGATCACTTTTACCCTATGCCAGAATTTTGATATCTGTGACCGTTTTTGAGTTATTTGCAAAAAACTATATTTGATCCCCCGTTCTATTTTTAGTACCACGGCGATGTTTTTTTTTTGACGTATCAAAAATCCTAACGCAAACTTTTTGCACAATACCCTAAGGAACAACCATATCAAGTTTGGCTGCATTTGGCCAAGCAGTTTCAGAGAAGATGTTTGAAAAAATCTTACAGACGAAGGACGCCAAGTGATGGCAATAGCTCACATGACCCTTAGGGTCAGGTGAGCTAAAAAGCAGTCAAATAAAAAACCTTTTCTGCCAAATGTTAACGTCATTTATCTTTAAGCGAGGTCACCGACTTTAATTTTTTTGCTTACTTAATACCATTGTTACCATATTTCAAGTTAGATATTAATTTTGAAATCAATTCATTTTTAATAGAAAATCCGAATCGCCAAATCAGGACGCTTGCAATATTAGTATGTTCCTTTCAACGACTGTATTTTGAAAAGATGTGACGTCATATGTCTATTTAAAAAAAAAATCTTTGTATTATAGACTACAAGTCTCAGATGTTACCAAATTCTATTTATTTAGTGTATCAATTCTACAGTTTGAGCATAATTTTGCTTCCCAATGGGTAATTGTGTTAAGGAGGACAGCAATAAGTTTATTTTATAGTCGAACGAGAAAAAGTTTTAGTAAACGCACAACCTATGAGCAATATTGTCATGATTTTTCGTATATCGAATTATTTCTAAACAACTTACGTTTCATTTGTTTAACGACGTCACAAGTGACTTTTTCTCCAATATTTAAATCCAAAAATTCTCCAAATCACAATTCACAGGAAAATTTCTAGTGTAGATATCTGTGAATGCATCAATCACAGATCACGGTAAATTATTTTTTGCCGAGAACGGTTCACAGACAATGCCCTCATCACAGTTTACGATCAATTGTATGCCTGAATCACAGTTCACAGAAAATTAAAAAGGACAATTACACATCAATAAACTACCCTGTTGGTCCCTCTCTTTTATTCAACTAATAACAAGAGGCTCCCATGAGCCTGAATCGCTAACCTGGTCTTGATGTCGACCCTATAAAAACTTTTCTAGAGCTAAATGAGCTCAACACTTACGCAAGTAACAGCTTTTCTCCATCTACTATAGTTTCAATATGTAGCCATAAGCCAAAATCATGAGAAAATGTTATTTTATGGGCCATTACTCCTATAAGGGGTCATCCGACAACTTTAACCCTATGAAAACTTTTGTAGCGCTAAATGAACTGAACATTGAATTCTCTGTCTGCTATAGTTTTCATTTAAAAGGCCAAAAACATGAAAAATGTTATTTTAAGGGCTGAAACCCCTATAAGGGGTCATCTGACAACTATCACCCTATGGAGACTTTTGTAGAGCTAAATGAACTCAACATTTAAGCAAGCAACAGCCTATCTCTTTCTGCTATTGTTTTCATTCTATAGGCCAGAAACATGAAAAAAACGTCATTTTAGGGGCCATCATTACCCCTTTAAGATGTCATCTGACAAAGAGTCCCGTGCGGGGCCCGGGTGGCGAATAGGCCCGCAGCAGAGCCTAGCTTGTCGTAAGAGGCGACTAAGGGTCTTGGGATTCCGACGTCGGGTCGGTGCTCAGCCCACAGAGCGACCAAGTGTGTACCCTAGGTGGCTAAATAGGGTAGCCCTCGTCCGCGGGGGTTGTCAGGTCTATAATACGGAAACCCTGACCGCCGACCATAGTGGGCCAACGTGTGTGGAGAGTGCCACGCTTCATGCACGTAAAAGACCCCTTTGTGGACCGCCCAGTAGTGCACCACATAGGCTAAATTTTCCGACCCTACCCACCTCTCCCCTTTTTCCTGTGGTTCCTCAAAATTTACCGGTCCTTTGTTTACCACCCCATCCCCATATTTCATTTATCATCATCATTTCATGTTCATTTTATCATCCTTTTCATGTTCATCGCCTGTAAATAACCTATATAGCGTTGCACGGGCGTAAAACACCAACTCACTCACTCACTCACTCTGACAAAGTTGATCTTATAGAGACTTTTGTAGAGCTAAATGAACTAAACATTTATCCAGCAACAGCTTCTCTCTATCTGCTATAGTTTTCATTCCATAGGCCAAAAACATGAAAGAACGTTATTTTAGGGGTCGAAACCCCTATAAGGGGACATCTAAAAACTTTGACCCTATGAAGACTTTTGTAGAGCTAAATAAGCTGAACATTTAAGCAAGCAACAGCTTCTCTCTATCTGCTATAGTTTTCATTCCATAGGCCAATAAAAAGCTACGCCGAGCGCAGCATGATACGACCGCAACAAGTTGAACCCTGTACGTTGGAAGCCCAATATGGATAGTCTATTGCTTTTGTCACATGCAGCCCATGGTGGACTTACAAAGATTTTTGACACATGCATCCCATGGTGTACTTTAAATGCATATTTAATACATACATATTTATAATAACATTTAATAGAAAAAAATCTTATTTCTATATTAATTGACATTTTTGGCCCGTTTTAGCCATTTTTTGACCTTTTTTTTCTAAAATGGTATGGGTCACAAACCCCAAATGCAAGTTTCCTTGAGCATGTTGAGTGGATATAATCATCATATTAAAACTTCATAACAATTGGCTGGCCCACTACAACTTAATTTCTTGTTTAAATCCATTTGCCTTGACCAACTTTTAAAAAAGGTGTTTTTTGCCCCTTCTACCCCTAATTTCTCTAAAACAGAAAGAGATATTGCAAATCTGATTGAAAAGTGCAGGCAGGGATTTTCACAAGCAATCGAATGAAAAAAGATTTTGAAAATCGGACCACAAATAAAAAAGTCGATTTATTGGGCGTGGCCTGTTTTTGGCCCCCCGTAGCAATGTAACAGTGCAGTATATATCAAAACCATTGACACATTTAGTTGACAGAATTTAATGAGGAGTACAATAAAAAAATAATTGTCAAAATCGAACAAATAATAAACATTCTACCACAGTTTTGTCAATACACCCGTTTTAGCCCGTTTTGGCCCTTTTTTATACGACCGCAAAACATTTGCGGACGTATAATGGTATGATGCTGTCGTCGTCGTCGTCTGTTAACTTTAGTGTATACACAATAACTTTAGTTCTAGTTATCCAAATGCAATGAAATTTGACAATGATATTTCTTACCATTAAAGGATGGATGGAATTGATTTTGGGAGTCCCCCCTTTTTTCGTTTGGAAATTAAGGGCCAAAAGGGGCCAAAATTGTAACTTTTTTGTTTGTTCTTACAATAACTTTTTCAAAATCTTCTCCTCTGAAACTACTGAACAGAATTCAATGAAACTTGGTATGATTGATCATTAGGGTGTCCTGCACTATAGTAGTGTTTCAATTTCTGATTCGTCAAAAAACATGGCCGCCGTGGCTAAAAATAGACCAGGGGGGTCAGACTACTGTTTTTGGCTTGTAATTCAAAAAGTATAAGGGATAGATGAAATCTGATGCCACCCTACTGCTTCAGGATCAAAAGTTCTACAAAAGTCTCCATTTGGTCGAAGTTGTCAGAAGACCCCTTGTAGGGGTTACGGCCCCTAAAAAGGTGAAAAATAGCATTTTTTCATGTTTTTGCCCTAAAGTATGAAAATTATTGCAGATAGCAAAAAGCTGTTGCTTGCTTAATTGTTCAGCTCATTTAGCTCTACATACGGTCGAAGTTGTCAGATGACCCCTTATAGGGGCTACAGTCCCTAAAATAATGTTTTTTTCATGTTTTTGGCCTATGAAATGAAAACTATAGCAGGTAGAGAGAAGCTGTTGCTTGCTTAAATGTTCAGCTCATTTACACAATTACGAATTAATTTTTGCGACCCCCCTTTTTTCCCTATTACGTAATAAGGGGCCAAATGGGGCCAAAATCAAAACTTTTTTATTTGTGGTCCGATTTAAAAAAAAATTTTGCAAGTTTATTCTTATCAGGTAGTGAATCCAAATTTGAGAATTAATTTTTGTGACTAAAGCAGTAGCTTGGCATCAGATTTCATCTATCTCTTGTACTTTTTGATTTACAAGCCAAAAACAGTAGTCTGACCCCCCTGGTCTATTTTTAGCAACGGCGGCCATGATGTTTGGACAGCAGTCACCATTTGTGCAATCTTGACTTTTGTAGAGCTTTTGATGCTGAAGCAGTAGCTTAGCATCAGATTTCATCTATCTCTTATACTTTTTGATTTACAAGCCAAAAACAGTAGTTTGACCCCCCTGGTCTATTTTTAGCGGACATGTTGTTTGGACAGCAGTCACCATTTGTGCAATCTTGATTGAGCACATCCCATAGATGAAGTGTGCAAAGTTTCAAAGCAATCCCTTCAGTCCTTTCGGAGAAGATTTTCAAAGAAAAAGTTGACGACGACGGACGCCAAGTGATGGCAATAGCTCACCTGGACCTTGGACCTTCGGTCAATGTGAGCTAAAAACTGATGAAGCTGCTTGCCAAAAAATATGTGTTTCCTATAACCTTGAACTAGGCATTATTTTGCAGCCTTGAGTAAATGGAGACTAAGTTAAAGATAATCAGTGCATCAGCAAAAATTGCAATAAAAATGTTAGGGAAGGTCAGTAGGAAACACATATGGTGCATGTGCCTGTACAAAATAAACATTTTGACTTTCATAATCCAATAAAATTGGATACCCTAATTTCAAAAGAAATGCATATATGTATGATTTAAAAAATGATTTCTTTTTACAGACAGATGTAATATCAGACCATACAAAACCAGTTTATCAAACAATAGCATTCTGTAATCAGACTGTTTCTGTAGAATGTCCAATAGATGACCACATGCAAACTGATAATGACAGTGAGCTACAACAAGATAAGCAAATAAATTACCTGAATTCCCCGAGGGTAATCACAAGCTTGGTCGTCAGACTTGTCTGACACGATTTACCATAAAATTTCTAATATAGTTGTCGCTGAAATTTCCGCTTTTAAAATTCAAAATTGTTTAAAACACCAGGTTTCTTTCCTTGTAATGCACATGGTCGATATCCTCGGTGCTGGATTTAGCTTCCTTGTTCGAACGTTTTTGTTTTGAGTACTTTTCGTTTTCAACAGTTTTGAACTTTAACCTTCCAATGTTTTGATTCAAATGCTACTGATGAGAGGTTACTCCTAGAAATATCGATATATAGCATAACCAAATTAACCGTTTATACCCGCGTTTTGGTATTTGTAATTTTGAATAACAGTGAAAAAAGGAATGAAATGTTAAAAATGTGAAAACTGATGTATGTTGTTGTTCAAAAGACAATCAAATGTAGAGTAATATCACTCGTAATGTCTATTTTTGCAAATCTCACTTTTAAACGTTCTTAATGTAAAATTTTGTATGATATTAGCGATTCGATTTCTTTTAGAGTCTTAAGTTTTTCTATTGTTAGTAGCATTGTATTATCAAAATTTCTATAAATTATATTTAGATCCTGAATAGTCAACATGGTCAAGCCAGTGCCACTGTCAACGCAGAATTTTCAAGTTCACAGACTGAATCTTATATATAACAGTACGTGCACATTGTTCAAACTTTGTAAATTTAGATTAAACACCACACCTCAGCACCCCTTCACAGTCTTAATTCTTAAAATAACTCGGTCCCACGACAAAAGTGATACACATACTATGGTTATTATTCTCTATGTTACAATTTATTATTATATGTATTATGTTGTATGACAACTCAAGTACAGAAATATCTAAACATATTGTAATGGTTGTCAGTTGCTTTTTAGCTCACCTGGAGCTATTGCCATCACTTGGCGTCCGTCGTCGTCGTCGTCGTCCGTTAACAATTTTTCAAAAATCTTCTCCTCTGAAACTACTGAACAGAATTAAATGAAACTTGGTATGATTGATCCTTAGGGTGTCCTGCACCGAACTTGTGTTTCGATTTTTGATCTGTCAAAAAACATGGCCGCTGTTACTAAAAATAGACTAGGGGGGTCAGACTACTGTTTTTGGCTTATAAATCAAAAAGTATAAGAGATAGAGGAAATCTGAGCCCACGCTACTGATTCAGCATCAAAAGCTCTACAAAAGTCTCAATTTGGTCAAAGTTGTCAGATGACCTCTTATAGGGGTTACGGCCCCTTAAAGGTGAAAAATAGCCATTTTTCATGTTTTTGGCCTACAGAATGAAAACTATTGCAGATAGAGATTAGCTGTTGCTTGCTTAAATGTTTAGCTCATTTAGCTCTACGAAAGTCTCCATAGGGTCGAAGTTGTCAGATGACCCCTTATAGGGGTTACGGCCCCTTAAAGGTGAAAAATTGCCATTTGTCATGTTTTTGGCCTACAGAATGAAAACTATTGCAGATAGAGATTAGCTGTTGCTTGCTTAAATGTTTAGCTCATTTAGCTCTACGAAAGTCTCCATAGGGTCGAAGTTGTCAGATGACCCCTTATAGGGGTTACGGCCCTTGAAAAATAGCGTTTTTTCATGTTTTTGTCCTACAGAATGGAAACTATTGCACATAGAGATTAGCTGTTGCTTGCTTAAATGTTCAACTCATTTAGCTCTACAAAATTCCCCTAGGGTCCAAGTTGTCAGATGACCCCTTATATGGGTTACGGCCCATGAAAAATAGCGATTTTTCATGTTTTTGTCCTACAGAATGAAAACTATTGCAGATAGAGATTAGCTGTTGCTTGCTTAAATGTTCAGCTCATTTAGCTCTACAAAATTCTCCATAGGGTTGAAGTTGTCAGATGACCCCTTATAGGGGTTACGGCCCCTGAAAAATAGCGATTTTTCATGTTTTTGGCCTACAGAATGAAAACTATTGCAGATAGAGATTAACTGTTGCTTGCTGAAATGTTCAGCTCATTTAGCTCTTCCAAATTCTCCATAGGGTCGAAGTTGTCAGATGACCCCTTATAGGGGTTACGGCCCCTGAAAAAAGCGATTTTTCATGTTTTTGGCCTACAGAATGAAAACTATTGCAGATAGAGATTAGCTGTTGCTTGCTGAAATGTTCAGCTCATTAAGCTCTACAAAAGTCTCCATAGGGTCGAAGTTGTCAGATGACTCCTTAAAGGGGTTATGGCCCCTTATAGGTGAAAAATGGTGTTTTTGGCCTATAGAATGAAAACTATTGCAGGTAGAGAAAAGCTGTTGCTTGCTTAAATGTTCAGCTCATTTAGCTCTACAAAAGTATAGGGTCAACATCAAGACCAGGTGAGCGTTTCAGGCTCCTGGGAGCCTCTTGTTTAATTGTCAGTTTTATTGTGTCATATTGAATGATTATGTTTTACGAAATTTTAGTTCTATTTGGAGTGTAATAATGGTTTATGTACATATAATGTCTTTTGGCTTGTTTAATGTATTATATGTATGATTGATATCAATCAAAGATTATCATATTTTTGTATTTTTGCAATACTTTCATGTAATATGCAAATTTATTAAACCGAATGAACTTATTTCTCATGGTTATTGTGTTTCAGGTGATTAGGAATAACTGGTCAAACTGACGTCTTTTTTTGTTTACGTTCTTTACATGGCATTTTTCCGTCTTAAAACCGTTATTTTTGGAGTATTTTCGTCATTTAAAGTCCATAGAGTAAAAGTTTCATTATGTTTTATTAAGTATGCTTAGTATCAAGTAAATTGTTTTAGTATTTCACATAGTTTTTGAAAGAAAACGTCGCTTTTTACAAGTCCAAACCTTGGTGTGTCAGTGATTAACTTACATTTGTATAAAGAAGCAGAGGTACCAATGGGGTATCCGAATGTCAAAAGTCCGAAAGGGCAGAGACTAAACCAGTAAACACGAACAAGAACGGGACAAAAACAGACAACACGTAAAACATGGAAACACAAAACAACTGAATATCAATCAACAACGCGAACTCCAGTCGAAACAAGAGTGAACTCAGGTGCTCCGGAAGAGAAAGCAGTTCCTGCTTCCTATAGCACACCCGTCGCGTTGCCAATAGTCCATTCAGAGTGTCAAATCCAGTAAAGGAAGACAAAACAACACCCTATGACAAACCAACATCTGCACTCATCTGAGAGATCGAAATCCCATATTTGTCTATAAGTGCATGATGTCTTCCGTAAAATTTCTTGAGTGAAAACAGCAACCGAGGAGCAACATAACCCTGTGTGAGCAATTTTTGCGTCAGACGTGTCGCTCTGCTAAGGAAATCGATGTAAGTCCCGCACGCTCTGGAGTAACGAATCAATTGAGATACGTAAACTCCATAAGCTGGAGCTGACGGAATATTGCTACACAAGAAAGGGAAGTTGACGATTGGAAAGTTGAAGTCATCACGTTTGTCATAGAGCCTTGTTGAAAGTCTTCCTTGAGAGTCAATTTCGAGATGTAGATCTAAATATGAAGCAGACTTCCTGGAATCCGTTGTGTCCTTTATCTCAAGCTCCTGTGGATATATGAGATGGAGAAAGTCACCAAATCGAGAATTGTTTAGTGAAAGGACATCATCAATATAACGGAACGTGAGGTTGAAAGAGAGAGCTAGTCTACGGTCTTTTTTGTCTAGAAGAGATTGCAAGAAGTCTGCTTCATATGAATGAAGTAACAAATCAGCAAGCAAAGATGCACAATTAGTGCCCATTGGAATCCCTATTGTTTGCTGAAAAACACGTCCACCAAACTGAACAAATATGTTGTCAATAAGAAAGTTGAGCATGTCGATTATTTGGTCTTCTGTAAATTTGTTCTTTTTCTTGGACTCATTGATGACAAAGTAAGTCTTGGTATAATCGACTACAAGAAATTTGTACCTGCGTTTTCCATTCTTTTTGAAAAAGCTGCGTTTAATCAGCTGTGCCAATCGCGATTTCAGTTGTTCATGTGGAATAGAAGTGTGAAATATAAACTTTATATTTCGATCTTGAAAATCTGTAGAAATTTTAAACTCAGTGGTTACTATCATTATCCCCCTGTAAAGTTGTTTGAATAAAATATCCCTTTTTCCTTTAGTTATGTCACTGAATTTTGATTTGTACAAACAAAATTCACTGAATCAGTCATATTTTTTACATAACGGTGTTGTCGTTTTTAGCGACCAATCAAAAACGACGTCGAAAATTATATGACATTGCAATCTTTCTTTACTAAAAGTGACGTGATTTGCAAAGTTTAATTTTTACTGGGAGTACTAAGTACACACAGAAACAAAAAGATAACTAAATAAACAAGACCAAACTACTATTAACAAAACATACGGAAGGCCTTTCGGAACAACGTCAAATAACGTAAAGATTATTATCAACCGAATAAATATAAATGAGTCTACTGATTGACAAAAAAAAAAATAAAAACGACTTTGCTGTTTACAAATACAAACATAAACAAATCTCGAAATGTGCATATACAGCCTGTTGTTCAACGAACCCTTTATGTAACGCTGTTTGTAAACTGCTTCACTAATCAAATAACCTTGATTGAATCCTTATAGAAAATCGCAAACTTTGCTTAGTTTTTGATAAAGATTTCACACAAAACAATACCTTGCAGAAAACCTTCGGTTCTAAGTTACTCCATTAAAGAGGAGCATTTATGCACGACACAAAAAAATGCTACTAGTAACTCATTGAAATTATTAGTCCGTGTTTTTTTTTCTTATGAAATGATATATATATATTGAAACATTTGACTTAATCATTCCAATACTCAATAAATCTTTCATTGTTCAGAATTACTTTTCAATCTTCCATAGTACAACTGGCGGTCACAAAAGTCTTCACTGGTGACGGTCAGTCTGTCGTAAATAAAGGTGCTTCAGACAACATATATATAGATGGCTTCAGTCGTAACGTCCTAAGATCGCGGGTTGTTACAATTAGTTTTAACAGTCCTATTGTAAAGTTTGACAAAACTAGTGTTTGTGAAAAAGGAGGCTCCATCGGAGGCTAATTTGTCAATCTATTTACCAGTAAGCTCAGTCAGTCAAGCACTCGTCTGCAAGTATGCCATCAAATATAGCATTGACAAAAACATCTCTAAAGGAAGAAGTATTTCCGATTTGGAGGATCTGATGAAAAGGGAACAAGCAGGTCAAGTTAAACTTTATTTCTTTGGAAAAGTCTCTTTTAAACCAACATGTAAGATAATATGCAATATGACTTTTATTTCAGGCTAACATATCAACTTCCCAAATATCCTCGTGGAGTGTGGATAATGAAATCCACAGTAGGGAGACGCTAGATGCCTTTCAGAGAAGGTGCGAAGGAAAAATCAGTCCTATAACATACCAAAATAAGGAGAGAGCGAGTGAGTTGGTGTTTTACGCCCCTGCAACGCTATATAGGTTATTTACAGGCGATCAACATGAAATACAAATGACAACAAAGTTCCAGAAATGAAGATGATAAATGAAATATAGGGGCGAGATGGAAAACACAGGACACGTAATTTTTTTGTAGGTGGGTAGGGGCGGAAAATTTAGCCTATGTGATGCACAACTTGGCGGTCCGCAAAGGTGTCTTTTACGTGCATGAAGCGTGGCACTCTCCACACACGTTGGCCCACTATGGTCAGCGGTCAGGATTTCCGTATTATGGACCCGACAACCCCAGCAGACGAGTGCCACCCTATTCAGCCACCTAGGGTACACACGTATCGCTCTTTGGGCTGAACACTGACCCGACGTCAGAATCCCAAGAATCTTGGTCGTTTCTTACGACAAGCTAGGATATGCTGGGGGCTTATTCACCACCCAGGCCCTGCACGGGACTACCAAGTTAGGATGTGGAAAAGATGGCGCCCAGTACCCTATGGCAGCTTAAACGAAAAGCAGCCACTGTAGCGAAAGAGACACTTGATCTACTTTCTCCTAACCAAGCAAAGAAAGTAAGAAAGTTTGGAGGCTTATTGAGCCAGACATGGTATGATACTACTAGTTATATAATCTGTATCAGAAATTAGGCTGTTCCGGATTAGACTATCCAAATTTTGTGTTACATTTGAGAGGGAATATCTTTACTTGGATGCTATTTTTTTTCCATTATTCAACCTGAAATTGTGTACACTAAAACGTATCATCATACACACTACAAACCCATTTTAGGCAAATATGTGCCTAGAGGACATTCCTTTAAACAATTATGTGCAGAATATCTTCAAGACACATTTCTTGTTTTGTTAAAAAACAATACATACACATGTATTTTTTGTAGCGACCCGGGCCCCCTATAATTGACAGCTTGGCTATAGAGTTTAAAAGAGACTAATGACAAGAACTCAAAAACCCAGTTCTTGTCCATAATTGCAAACAGTTACTCCAAGGAAGTTTGTTTGTTAGGGCTTTACTCCCAGGCAGCGCGATTTCGGAGATGAACATGAAAGGGATGATACAATTAACATGAAATGATGATGGAGTGGATGAAACAATCGGGTTCGGGAGTTTGGTTTAATGTCGGGCAATTTAGCCTTCTGCGGGGGATCCTACGGGTCCTACTCCTACCGAGACCTACAACAGGGTTCTTTAACGTGTGAGGGACGTGGCATTTCCCCAACACTGTGCACCACTATGGTTTGCGGTCAGGTTGTCCGTATTATAGCCTATTCGCCCCCACGGGGGAAACTCCAAAAAAAGAACTGAAAGACTTGCTCGCTGGCGTAACAACATACACCATTGACAAAGCCAGAAAACATCCTACATAGGCCATTAGGACGAGGGAAGTTAAAACAACAGTTGAATAATAGATACAGTTCCTCAAGTGTTAGGATACCTCAGTAAGGGGGAATAAAATCAACGCTGAATAATAATGCTTTCTAAATAAACAGTTATATTTTTTATAGAAAATGCAGTACCGCATGAAGGCCTTTTCAATGAAGAAATCGTGGCCAGAGAAAAGAGCGGCGAAGGTAAAGGAGGCGATGAATACCGTGTGCATGACGATGACTCAGAAGATGACATTCTTCGTGGTACGACCACTATCATGGCGGTCAGACGAACTGAAGGCCTATCTTGAAAGTTTGGACAAAATACATAAAGAGGGGTTATCGTCACAAGGCAAGCGATCGACTTGCTGAATGTCAGCAAGACCAGCACCGGTAGAAGTGCCTGCCACATTACAATGGATACTGAAAGACGTTCGTAATAGCACTGCCAAGGGTGACGCTGCTTTCCGAATAGATGATCTCACGATTGACGTATTTTACATACTAATGCCACTTTAACATTTTACAAAGTTCCGTACAGTAGTTTCCGAGAATTTGTCGTATAATCAAAAGAATAAACAAGGACTTAGTGAGATCGCAAGAAAATTTAACCAAGTCTAAAGAACTTCTTACCGTCTCCAAGGTATTTATATTTTTTGGCCCAAAACATTCCTTATTTACTTATCACTACTAAAAGATCAGTTCAGTAGTTTTTGAGAAGAAGAAGAAGAAAGGAACAATATATCTATTAAAATTTCAATTTAGAGACATAATCACAATTCGTAGCTATGACGCCTATATTGTCTATATTGATAAGTCTTGGAATCATTTGATCTCCCAATGAGTCAAGAAACGCTTTTACTATTGCAAAATTACTAAAGGGCCTCTCTCTAGTTTTGTATCACTTAAAACGCAATGTAAACCTTAAGAAAACATAAATACTTTTAACAGCATACTAAGAATTCATAATGTTTCAAATATTTGCTATTTTACTTGCAATTTTGTACAGTTTTGTATACCTAATCTTGAGAAAAATCGCATATACCTAAAGTTACATTTGAAATGTCCTGATTTTAAGGTATTAGACATACCACTATATGAATACTGCTATGAAAGATTTTTTTCTCATAGAAATAGGGAATAATTTAGACTTCTACTCTAACATATCTGTTTAAAAAAAATGCGGAAAAAATGATAAAAGTGCAGAAAATTACTTCGAAAACTGATGTTTCACAGTAGTTTGAAAAACAATATTACCAAAATGTAAAAAATAACTAAATTTTGTTTCAATGAGTAACATCACATCAGCAACATAAAAAATATAAATAATTTGAAACAAAATCAAATTTGTTGCATGTAACTGCCATCATGTGAGACTTGTAAATAAAAAGTCATTATAACTGAGTGATTGAGTGAGTAAGTTGGTGTTTAACTACCGTGCAACGCTATCAATGTTATTAACAGGTGATGAACATTATAAGGATGATAAAATGAACATGAAATTCAAAAAACAACAAATAATGATGAAAAATGAAATATGGAGTGGGATGGGAAACGAAGGAACATAAAATTTTGAAGAACCACGGAAAAAAGGGGAGAGATGACGAAGAGAGTGATGCTGATAGTACCTGTGGTCCGAAAGAAGTTGAATCTCTCCCTGACGAAAAAGTGATACTGGTAGTACCTGTGGGCCAAAAGAAGTTGAATCTCTCCCTGACGAAGAGAGTGATGCTGATAGTACCTGTGGACCAAAAAAGTTGAATCTCTCCCTGACGAAGAGTGGAACTGGTAGTACCTGTGGACGGAAAGAAGCTGAATCTCTCCCTGACGGGGAGAGTGATGCTGGTATTACCTGTGGTCCGAAAGAAATTTAACCTCTCCCTGACAAAGACAGAGTGATGCTGATAGTACCTGTGAAGCTAAAGAAGTTGAATCTCTCCCTGACGAAGAGAGTGATACTGGTAGTACCTGTGGTCCGAAAGAAGTTGATTCCCTGCCTGGAAAAGAAAGTGATGCTGGTAGTAACTGTGGACTAAAAAAAGTTGAATCACTCCCTGATGAAGTGAGTGATGCTGGTAGTACCTGTGGACTGAAAACAGTTGAATCTCTCCCTGACAATGAGAGTGATACTGGTAGTACCTGTGGGCCGAAAGAAGTTGATACCCTGCCTGGCAAACAGAGTGATGTTGACTGAAAAAGGTTATTAACAAACTAATGAAGTCTTCTCTTTTTAGCAAAAATGAGCAAAAAAATATTCGCCATCTATTTTCAGACATTGAAGCTACAGACGAACAAACAGACAGTGTACTGAATTACATAAAATATGGATTTGAAGATTATTTATCTTATTTACAGTGTTGTCTTTTGAAAGATGTTTTAGCCCCCCCCCCTAAAATAAAACCAGAGACCCAGAAGAAATCCTATTACTTTTAATTCACAAAAACCAACTGTGTTCAGACAGAAAAAAGAAATAAAGGACCAAAAGACTGATTTCTTGCTTAAATAATTGCGTTTCCCAAATTTACAAAGAAACCAGTTTCAGGTCTTGATCAGTATTTCAACTGCCTCGTACTATTTGTAATGCAGATGGCATTCAAGACAAGAGGCTCCCAGGAGCCTGAATCGCTCACCTGGTCTTGATGTTGACCCTATACTTTTGTAGAGCTAAATGAGCTGAACATTTAAGCAAGCAACAGCTTTTCTCTACCTGCAATAGTTTTCATTCTATAGGCCAAAAACACCATTTTTCACCTATAAGGGGCCATAACCCCTATAAGGAGTCATCTGACAACTTTGACCCTATGGAGACTTTTGTAGAGCTATATGAGCTGAACATTTAAGCAAGCAACAACTAATCTCTATCTGCAATAGTTTTCATTCTGTAGGCCAAAAACATTAAAAATCGCTTTTTTCAGGGGCTGTAACCCCTATAAGGGGTCATCTGACAACTTCGACCCTATGGAGAATTTTGTACAGCTAAATGAGCTGAACATTTAAGCAAGCAACAGCTAATCTCTATGTGCAATAGTTTCCATTCTGTAGGACAAAAACATGAAACAACGCTATTTTTCAAGGGCCGTAACCCCTATAAGGGGTCATCTGACAACTTCGACCCTATGGAGACTTTCGTAGAGCTAAATGAGCTTAACATTTAAGCAAGCAACAGCTAATCTATATCTGCAATAGTTTTCATTCTGTAGGCCAAAAACATGAAAAGTGGCTATTTTTCACCTTTAAGGGGCCGTAACCCCTATAAGGGGTCATCTGACAACTTCGACCCTATGGAGACTTTCGTAGAGCTAAATGAGCTAAACATTTAAGCAAGCAACAGCTAATCTCTATCTGCAATAGTTTTCATTCTGTAGGCCAAAAACATGAAAAAATGCTATTTTTCACCTTTAAGGGGCCGTAACCCCTATAAGGGGTCATCTGACAACTTTGACCAAATGGAGACTTTTGTAGAGCTTTTGATGCTGAATCAGTAGCGTGGCCTCAGATTTCCTCTATCTCTTATACTTTTTGATTTATAAGCCAAAAACAGTAGTCTGACCCCCCTAGTCTATTTTTAGCAACGGCGGCCATGTTTTTTATCAAAGCATTTCAAAATGAGGATCGTTTGTTGCCAACATGTCATATATCATTCCTGCCAAGTTTCTGTTAAATTGGTTCAGTGGTTTCAGAGGAGAAGATTTTTGAAATTGTTAACGGACGACGGACGACGACAGACGACGACGGACGCATAGTGATGGCATAAGCTCACATGGCCTTTGGCCAGGTGAGCTAAAAATGGTATAAAAAATCATGGATAACTTCTTCTTTGAGAAAATTGTATCCAGCATCTCTTGTTTCCTTCGTTCCTACAACGACTGGTTACCAGATTTCACTGTTATATCTAGAATTGCTGAGGCTGAGACATGCATTTCTCTAGCTGAGATTGATCTTTACATATATATGGCACGAAATTTTTACAAAAACCCTGGTATCTATAGGATACCTCAGATACCTTGGAGTTTACTGGCAGCTATCTGGGGGTTTTCAGAGCGAAACTCTTATTTACATCAGGTATTGAGAGTTATTTCAGGTAACTGTGGGTTTCCTATCAGTTGTCCCATGGATACCACAAAAACTCCTGCTATTAGGAGTTTTCAAAAATAATTCATTGAAAGCTTAGCTTTGTATTAGTTTTTGAGGTATTGCATGATAGTTTTCAGCTTTACGTTGATAAATTCTGCTTTCGTTAGTTAGTTAGTTAGTTATTGCTTTACTCCCAAGCAGCGCGATTTCGGCTATATCCGGGAGATGAACATGAAAGTGGTGATACAATGAACATGAAATGATGATGAAGTGGAGGAAATGGGGACACAAGGCCAATCGGATAGGAGAGTTTTGACTGCCACTGGAAAAAGGAGTGATGGGTAGGGACGGGAAATTTTGCCTCCTGCATTGGGATCCTACTCTTACCGAGACCTGCAGCAGGGTTCTTTAACGTGCGAGGAACGTGACATTTTTCCCCAACACGGTGCACCACTATGGTTTGCGGTCAGGTTTTCCGCATTATCGCCTGACGACCCCGCATCTCTCGATGTCAGGGCTGCCCCATTCAACCATCTGGGGCACATATCCCAGTCGCTTTGTGGGCAAAGCGGCCTGACCCCGATGTCAGGTTACTGAGCGCTCTTTAGTGGACTTTTACCGACAAGCTTAGCGCTGCTGCGGGCCTATTCGCCTCCCGGGCCCCGCACGGGACAATTCTGCTTTCGATGAGTAAAATAACATTAACTTATATCTGTAGGTGGAAGGGGTTTAATTAGGTATCTATGTGATAGCCGACAGCAAACCCCCAGTTACCAAGATAACTCGTAAAAATTGATGTAATTGAGAGGTTCGTCCAGAAAAAGCCCAGATAGCTGCCAGTAAACCCACAGTCACTGAGGTATCCTATATATACCAAGGTTTTGGTTAAAATGGCGTGCCATACAAAATTATGATGAGGCTTCACCGTACAGCACACGCATTTACGGTGTATGTATGCCATTAAAACAATCAGAATGTGTAGTTATATGAATTTAGATCATCGATAGAAAGCAATGACTCATCGGTAAAAAACACAGTAAAGAACATATCTAATCGGTAGAAAACCAGGACATATATATTTTTTTTTAAACCTGTTGTCCCGTGCGGGGCCCGGGAGGCGAAAAGGCCCGCAGCGGCGCTAAGCATGTCGGTAAAAGTCCACTAAAGAGCGCTCAGAAACCTGACATCGGGGTCAGGCCGCTTTGCCCACAAAGCGACTGAGATGTGTGCCCCAGGTGGTTGAATGGGGCAGCCCTGATTGGCCTTGTGTCCCCATTTCCTCCACTTCATCATCATTTAATGTTCATTGTATCACCAATTTCATGTTCATCTCCCGGATATAGCCGAAATTGCGCTGCTTGGGAGTAAAGCAATAACTAACTAACTTTTTAAACCTGTTAGTTATTTGAAAATGCAAATGGCTCTTTTACAAATAAACGATCATTTATTGCATATTCTCCCAGAGGATGCATTCGTATGGTAAAAATAAGTGTATTATTTCATATTTCTAAATAACAATCGGTAGAAAACGAGGATCATCGGTAGAAAACAAGCAGAAAAATCGGTAAAAAACATGTTGTCGCAGGACAGGTATAACGACCGTGATTATAGCACAACAAACAATCTGTATACATGCATGACATATTGACGGATAGAATATAAAATTTTAGTTTTCCCATGGATATATGAAATAGATTTATATCATATCTCCATGGTTTTCCTAATTTTCAAATGTAAGCAATCAAATAAATCACATACTAACTAGTATTTGACAACGATAAACAACAACAAAAAGTATCGTGAAAATCTTACATGGAAGTTTGAAACACTTTGCTTCAAGTAAATAATTGTAGTTTACCCCGGCACTACAGCAACTGCAAGCAGGTGCGTCAGAAAATGTTAAACAGTGACAAAAGAAAAATGTACGGATTATATATAACAAAATGTTTTGATAGCCACGAAGGATGTTTTATAGTTTATACATGTATATGCTTGAAGATAGTCAAACTACATTTAAGTTAAAATTTCATATCTAAACGTCAAACAGTAAATGTGTAAAGTAGTAATAAATCATTATCGGCATTAGAAAATAACAACATTGCGAGGTAAAACTAAAAATTTCAATATTTTAACTAATTTTTAATTCCGTTTTTCCGTTTCCGTTTTGCCTTTTAGCAACACCCGGAAATTAAGATATGTGGTGTTACATGTTCGACAGACCTTTCATGACGAGTCGACTTTTTATGAAAATTTTGAAATGACTTTGTTTTGGAGCGAAGGAACAATATTTAATGGGTTGAAACGGGAAGAATTGTTATCTTTCTTATTTTTAATATATATTTTTTTTACATGTATGAACTATTGACAAAATAAACATTTTATGTAGGTGACACTAAAGAGAAAAAAGGACCTCTTCTTAGGAAATAGAAGAGTTCATCTGGGAAGAAAGGTATTTTATTCATCTTATCTGCTGTGTGTGTACATGCTTGTTGAACACTGACCTTGAGCAGCCTTTAATATTCTATGGCAAATATTACAAATTTTCAGCTTGTTAAATCATGATAGGGGCTGACAATAATGAAATATGTGAGTGGAGATGGAACCAAATGAACGGTAAATTTTTACCAAACTTGGGAACCACTTTCATCCCTACCTGTTGTCTTATTGAGTTGTTATTTGGAGAATAAATTCAAAGGGTTAAGCAGTAGCAAAATGTAAAACTTATACAGTAAAACTTGGTTATAGCCATGGAACAGATAAAAATATTCATTATAATGAATCTTGTATTGTTATAATGAATATAGTCCGAGATTGTTCTGACGTCATCTGCATTTTTTCCAGCAAGCTGGTGCCGTCCCACACATAGGGCTGGTTAATTTTGAAGAACCACAGGAAAAGGGGAGAGGTGGGTAGGGGCGGAAAATTTAGCCTATGTGGTGCACTACTTGGCGGTCCACAAAGGAGTCTTTTACGTGCATGAAGCGTGGCACTCTTCACACACGTTGGCCCACTATGGTCGGCGGTCAGGGTTTCTGTATTATAGACCTGACAACCCCCGCGGACGAGGGCTTCCCTATTCAGACACCTAGGGTACACACTTGGTCGCTGTGTGGGCTGAGCACTGACCCGATATCAGAATCCCAAGACCCTTAGGCGCGTCTTACGACAAGCTAGGCTCTGCTGCGGGCCCATTCGCCACCCGGGCCCCGCACGGGATTTTTAATTATTAAAACTGATATATTATTATAATCCGACATTTAATGTGACACAAACTATAAACATAAGTACGATTTACCTTTTATAATACACCATTCTTCATGTCTTTACATCTTCATCGGACGGTATATAAACCTAAAACAATGGCAACTCTCGTTAGCCTCGTCTTGGTAAATTTTCCGAAATAGAGTCCATGGGTCTGTGCATCCTCGGAAACCCAGGGGTTCTTCTCTCGCTTACTCATTCATCATGTCATCATGATGAATGAGTAAGCGAGAGAAGAACCACTGGGTTTCCGAGGATGGGGTCTGTGAAGCTGTTAGCGTACTGTGCCATACTATGCAGTCTATGTGGTATACTTTGTTGCTACTTGAATTGACTAACAACGGTAATAATTTTCTTGTAATTGTATTGGTTGGCTATATTTGTGCACATTTGTGAACCCAAAGTACAAATATACACAATTTTAAATTAAGTTTTTCAAATTCCCGATCTTTAAAAATATATATCATACGATGATAATACCTTCCTCTTGGGAGTAATATTAATGATGGTCCAAATTTCACATCCAATTGTATATGAAAGTCAAATACGTGTTATAGGGCTTTAATAGGGGGTTGATGTCTTAATGTTTTGGAATTTGACCTTCCAATGTTTTGATTTAAATGCTACTGATGAGAGGTTACTCCTTGAAATATCGATAAATAGCATATCCAAATTAACCGTTTATACCCGCGTTTTTTGAATTTGTAATTTCCGATTATTAATTTCAACAAGAGGATCTAAAAAAGCGCATAATGTCAACTTACGTGGTATGTAGATTTGAACGTTATCTTTTTGTTTTTATTGTTCATTTGAGCTTTACAGTTTCAAATAACTTGCGCATTTTGCAGCAAACCTGTTGATTCTAACCGGAAGTGTGTTTTTTAACACACATTCCTAAATATTTCATAAAATATACCAAATTCTGCAAATTTTATGTTCACAACAATTCAGTCTGAGTTCCGCTTTGATATAATTAGTACAGATCACATCCACCAATGAAATTAATTGATAGTTGATGACGATTGTGAGAAAAAAAAAAACGGCGCGCCATTGCAACTGTAATTACGTATTTTCTCCACTACAGATGTTTTAAGAGAAATATGATCTGAATATTTAAAAAATACACTCGATATCAAAAGATAACAATTTGCCAATTCTCCGGTATGACTGATTCGTTTTTGTCATTTTCTCTGGACTATGAGATTGATCATTCAAGTTCGGTAGTTTTGTTATTACCTTTATTTGATAACTGTATCATTCTCTGAACTTTCGCAAAAGTACGAGCCCATTTTCGATCAGTTGAAGAAAAGAACGAAAGCCGAACTTGTAAAGCTTGTTCAAGAAAAAAATCGAATCAATGGAAAAATAGTATAAAATTATATAGATAATCTGTCTGGATACTACATTTCAAAATTTAGAAGTAAGAAAGTTAAGTTATATTGAATTCAAATACATGGAAGAATATAGGTTTTCAAACACACTTATATAGATATTTTGAAAAATTTTACAGTACAAGTATAATTGTTTGCTTTTTTTCTAAATAGGCACTTGAAATTGAATTGACCTGTGAGGCCACCGTGGATCTTACGTTAACAGCAGAAAGCGGTACAAAGTATGTTTATAGAAGCATTAACAACATGGTAAATGACATTTTGAGTGTCATGGTAACTCCGCTAGACGCCACTCAACTCCCTTCATTGCCAGGACGGGCCCAGATGATTAAATAACTTTGGTTTATTATTGTACATTGTATCTAGTGTCATTGAAAAACGCGAAAGCTTTTTCTTCGTGAACAAAGTCAATTGAAAATGTTTTTATGTAATAAAATCATATATTCAAAAGTTTCTTGCTGTAACATTATTTCAACAAAATAAACATGTTTAAAGACGATGAATTGTCTACTTATGAATAATATTTAAAATTTCAAGATGCAAAATACCAAAGAGGTATAAATCGATTTTTTAGCTTTAATTGAAATTTTGTTTAAGGAGAAAATTCTCACGATTTGCAAAACATTGTAAGGTTAAAAAAAACAAAAATAAAGGAAAGAAAAGCACTTGCATCAACAAATCTCAAACAGTAAAACTAAATCCAGCACAAAAGATGTCGACAATGTTAAATACAAGAATTAAAAGAAATAATAAGAAATTTAAATAACAATTGTTGAGTTAAAGAAAGTATTTTTTTTACTGTAATAATAATCAACGTGATTTCAGAGTCTGTCTACTTTTGACCAAAACCTTCAACCATTTGTACAACCATTTGTACAACTTTAACATCAACTTCACAACATTCAACTTCTTCAAGAAGCAGAGGTACCAATGGGGTATCCGAATATCAAAAGTCCGAAAGGGCAGAGACAAAACCAGTAAACACCAACAAGAACAGGACAATAACAGACAACATGTAAAACATGGAAACACAAAATAACTGAATATCAATCAACAACGCGAACTCCAGTCGAAACAAGAGTGAACTCAGGTGCTCCGGAAGAGTAAGCAGTTCCTGCTTGCTATAGCACACCCGTCGCGTTACCAATAGTCCATTCAGCGTGTCAAATCCGGTAAAGGAAGACAAAACAACACTCTATGACAAACCAACATCTGCACTCATCTGAGAGATCGAAATCAATACGGCATTTGTTCAACCTTTAACATCAACTTCACAACCTTCAACTTCTTCAAATACGGCATTTGTTCAACCTTTAACATCAACTTCACAACCTTCAACTTCTTCAAATACGGCATTTGTTCAACTTTCAGCATTTTCTCCAGCCCCTTTCTCCTAGATTCAGGGATATGTCTATTCAGAGAGAAGAGACATTTTCAGTAGCTATTAAAGATAGTTCAAAATGCAGAGTATGTGGAAAAGAGGACAGCGATGGTAGAAAGACTATGGGTTGGTTGTTCCTTTAAAAAGAGTGACTGTAATTACTGGGCACATGCTAAGTGCTGCGGTATGCATGTGCGTACCAAATCACAATTATCAAAAATGAATTTCTATTGCAAAGAACCCTCTAAAGATATTCCAAAATAACATTGCCATCATCTATATGTTTTAATATTTGTTACATGCCTACCTCATCTAACCGATCAATATTCCGACACACCTCAAGCCATTTATCTTCCGTAGGTACACCACTTGGCATCCACATTTTGGTTCAGATTTTCCAATATAAAATCGTCACCTTCACCCTTCATGTCATTACAACTTATACTGTAAGATTCATTTGCCTAAATGAAAGCAGGCGACTAAGGGTCTTGGGATTCTGACGTCGGGTCAGTGCTCAGCCCACAGAGCGACCAAGTGTGTACCCTAGGTGGCTGATTAGGGTGGCCCTCGTCCGCGGGGGTTGTTAGGTCTATAATACGGAAACCCTGACCGCCGACCATGGTGGGCCAACGTGTATGGAGAGTGCCACGCTTCATGCACGTAAAAGATCCCTTGGCGGACCGCCAAGTAGTGCACCACATAGGCTAAATTTTTCGCCCCTACCCACCTCTCCCCCTTTTCCTGTGGCTCTTCAAAATTTACCGTTCCTTTGTTTCCCACCCCATCCCCATATTTCATTTATCATCATCATTTCATGTTCATTTTATCATCCTTTTCATGTTCATCGCCTGTAAATAACCTATATAGCGTTGAACGGGCGTAAAACACCAACTCACTCACCCTAAATGAAAGCCAGTATTCCAGGCGGACAATGCAATCGGATAAATAAATCTCTCAAAAATGTCTCCATGCAAAAAGGCATATTAAAGCCAAATACAGTGGCGAAAATTTGTATTTTGCAGCTTGTATTGCATGTTTATTATTTCGCCTGACCCCAGCTCTGAAAACATGGACCGCCAAACAATAAGTAAAAACTAACTCAGATGTCAGCTTATAATTATTACTTGGTGCGTTCTTATAAAACCAGTGGTAATAATCATTTACTGAAGGGATCTGGCCTAGGCAGATTTCATATCGACAATATGGAAGGAAAAGTTCCAAAGACATTGCATGTAAAATCTGGAGTGCTTGCAATGTATTGTGATGATCTATAAAATAAAAGGCCAAAATAAAATAAAACGCCCCCAAAAATTAATTATTTATTTTAGTAATACACACAAATGTAAAATAAGATTTTTAAATAAATTCGCATTCTTTTCTTCACGATATGGTTAAAATTAAGGCCGTCGGAAAAGGAGGTGGTGGTTGGGTGCGATCACTCCCCTCTTAGAAAAAAAGTAATGGAAAACTTTCTTGGATCGCACCATACTTATGAAAGTGAGTCCAATTAAAAAATAATATCTTCAACTATGAGGGGACCATAACCCTCCCCAAAACCCCTTCTCAGAAACATGGCGACGGCCCCCGATAACTAATCTTATTAGGTAAAAATAAAAGATACCTGATGCGTTTTGAAAACTCAGCTGAGCTATAGGGGAGTTAAACCCAAGGAATTTGGCAAGGTCACTCATGCCCAAGGTCCATAGTAACTTCACAAGGGCCTTACATTGTACCTGTTTATCTCACAATGTCCAAGCCCTGAAAATACATTTGAATCAACAATTTAGTGCCTATTTTTATGATCTATTACATTTTTCTTTAATAATATTAAGATATTGAAAATATTTTATAGAAGAATATGGAATAAATGAACAGAAACCATCATATAGTCAACTACCCTACTCTCCCACTTGGGTGTGACATGTATAGTGACTTGTAAAATCACCAATGGTTCTACTGGTTTAGAATTCTAATGCCTGACTGTATACAGAGTTCATTCAAAGATTTACCCCTGGATGAAACGATTTTGTCTCTATTTAATCTTATAGGTATATTGATATCTGGTGAATAATCTTCAAACAATGGAATTGCATTATTCTCTTCTTGATTAATATAATCTAGATCTTTACTGCCAGTCCTGGCGTTAAAATCACCAGACAAGATAATTTTACCTTTAAAATATAGACATATCTTTTTCTATTAAATCTAAGCTATCATCCTCAAGTGCTTGTGTGTAAGAAGACCCTGATGCTGGATCATATATAAAGCAGATAAAATTATATATATCTTTGTTAACACTGAAAAAAAGTTTTTACAAAGCTTGTATAGGCCGATGACCAAGACCACATTTCAAAAATATTGATCGACATATCGTACCTCTTTCGATTTCTTATTGTCTCTTTTTATACGACCGCAAATTTTTGCGATCGTATAATGTTATGGCGATGTCGTCGTCGTCTGGGGACATTTGGTTTCCGTGTGATAACTTAAGTAAATATTGACCAATTGTTATGAAATTTTAATATGATGTTTGTAACCACTTAAGGAAGGTTCCTATTGTATTTGGGGTTGGTGGCCCTTACTGTTTTGGAAAAAAGGGCCAAAAGGGGCTAAAACAGGTGTATTGACAAAACTGTTGTAGAATGTTTATTATTCAATAGATTTTGAAAATTCTTTTTTTATTGAATTCCTCATTAAATTCTGTCAACAAAATGTGTCAATGGTTTTGATGTATATTGAACCGCTACATTGCTACAGGGGGTCGAAAAGGGACAACACCCCAAAAAATGACTTTTTTATTTGTGGTCCGATTTTCAAAATATTTTTTTCATTGGAATCCTTGTGAAAATCCATGCCTGCATTTTACAATCAGATTTGCAATATCTCTTACGGTTTTTGAGAAATTAGGGGTCAAAGGGGCCAAAAACACCATTTTTAAAAGTTTGTCAAGGCAAATAATTTTATACCAAAATTTAGTTGTACTGGGCCAGCCAATTGTTATGAAATTTTGATATGATGTTTGTAACCACTAGAGGAAGGTTCCTATTGTATTTGGGGTTGGTGGCCCTTACCGTTTTGCAAAAAAAGGGCTAAAACGGGTGTATTAACAAAACTGTTGTAGAATGTTTATTATTCAATAGATTTTGAAAATTCTTTTTTTTATTGAATTCCTCATTAAATTCTGTCAACAAAATGTGTCAATGGTTTTGATGTATATTGAACCGTTACATTGCTACAGGGGGCCAAAGACGGGCCACACCCAATAAATCAACTTTTTTTATTTGTGGTCCGAATTTCAAAATCTTTTTTTCATTGGAATCCTTTTGAAAATCCGTGCCTGCATTTTTCAATCAGATTTGCAATATATCTTACCGTTTTTGAGATATAAGGGGTCGAAGGCGCAAAAAACGCAATTTTTAAAAGTTGGTCAAGGCAAATGGTTTTACACAAGAATTTAGCTTTAGTCGGCCAGCCAATTGTTATGAAGTTTAAATATGATGTGATGATAACACTGAAGGAAGCTTTTTATTGCATTTGGGGTTTGTGGTCCTAACGTTTTTTAAAAAAAAAAGGGCCAAAAGGGGCTAAATTGTTTAAAAAATGTCAATGAATTTAGAAATAAGATGCTTAAGAACTCAAATGTATATTCTCTTGCAAATAATACAGACAGTTTATTTCCAGCTGGGAGACGCTGCTTACCCTTTGCAAGAATGGCTCCTTACCCCGTATAAAGATTATGGGAACTTTAAAAGGCAGATTCAGACGCTTAAAATTTATAGACATGCTTGATGTAGAACGTATAGTCAGTATTGTTCTTAGCAGTTGCACCTTGCACGAATTTTGTCTGTCTAATGGTGACAGTTGTGAAGAATACATTGCAGAAGGAGAAACAGACCAAGAGGAAATAAGCAATTTTCAGTTTGTCTTTGGTGTTCCAATGTCTGCTGAGTTGACGAGAGAACACATCTCTGCTATAATTAACAATTAGGATACCGTATAAGACCAAATGGTACCAACTGAAAAATAAGGCTCCTACACACTTCATTTATATGATGTCTCACCATTATAATTTTACTGTTTGTTTTTTTTTGTAATATCAAAATAATAAAGTAACCATATGCTTATATTTTGTCTAAATCTCCTGATCAACTGAAGTACCATGTGATCATATACATGTATGGTGCTCATCTTTTAGACGCTAAAAAATCAAGGCCAAGGTCACAAGGTGTGGAAGAAACTTTGCAAAGCTACTATTGGGGCATATGCAGACTTATATATGACAAGGAGGCCTGGTGCTCATAAAGCCTTAAGGGCTGTTCCAGAATTAAATGTGTGGAAGGGGGGGTTTGTGAGGCATTCTTTTCTTTACCCCACCACCCATGAAATAATTATGGATTTTTCAATAGTTTCCTTACAAAATACTTCTGAAAAACCCACCATCCATATTACATGTATATAAAATAGAAGTGCCTCCATACCATTACCCCCTTTTTCACATTTACTTCTTGAACAGCCCTAACTGAAAGTAAACGCTGTTGGTAAAGTAACAACAATGTGAAAGAAGCCAATGAGGTACCAAAGCGGCATCCGAATATCAAAAGTCAAAATTTTCAAAGACAAGACCAGAGAACGAAAACAACGAAGACAACACTAAGAAACAAGTCATACAATCACAAAACAGAAACAACTAAATAACAACTAGTAACACAAACTCCAGTCATAACAAGAGTGAACTCAGGTGCTCCGGAAATTGAACATTGTTTATTTAAACAAACTTTTCAAAAACTTAAAGTAAGTAATCAAATTGCTTTTTTATGATTGCATAAACAAAATTAAAAAAAAAACTTTTCGTTTTTCTGTACAACACTAATAAGTTGATGAATTCGACCAAAGTTTCAACAACTGGAATGCTTTCCTTGCATTAACTTAAAAATATATATGACCAAATTTCAGAGTTAATGTCAAAAATTATTTCTGCTCTGATATCTTATTCACCAATTTTCCAAGCAAATCTAGTTTTGCCTCTTCATTTTTCATTTTTTGTTCATGCTGTGATTTTAACTGTTCTAACACTGCTTTCTGACCTTCTTGAAGGTTTTTTTGCATATCCTTCAAAAAATCCATCACGTTGTCTCCGGTTGATGTACTTTTCTTGGTTTTTTTTACCTCTACTTCTTTATCTGCTTTTCTCTTATATCCTTGTCCAGATGTGCTTTCAGAAGAATCACTATTTATTTCATCATTATTATTCCTGTCTTTTTCTAAAGAACCTTGTATGTAAACTGGTTTCACATTTGGACGATAACCATAAGCCGAGTTCAATTCGTTAAAGAATGGGCATTCTTTACGATCATTGCCTGATGTATTGTTATGATCGACAACATCTCGATACTGCTTAGTTATATTTTTCCACTTTTGTTCATACTGTGGACCACTGAAGGTTTCTCCAAGTTCTGAAATTTTTAATGCAATATTTTCCCAAATTGATTTTTTCTTTATGCCAGGTTTATTAAAAAGTCTGTCATTTTCATTATGTAATTCAATTAATTTAAGGACTGCTTCTTTTGTCCACGATAGACGCTTTGAAATCAACATTGTAGGTGCAGAAGATTCATTAACATTAGGTTTAGCATGACAAGCATTTGATGCAGAAACTTCATTATGCTCAGGACTGACTGGTGTTGCTGGTGAACTGTCTTGATTTGATTCACTATCATTGTCTGAATCTAAAAAAAACAATTAAGAATTAAATGTGTATTTTTGTAGCTGTATTGGTGTTTAAAAGCATGGAGCTCATTTTTAATGATGAGAGGAAGCTTAAGTGCATCATGCAACAAAATGTGCATGATAATAAATCTTTATTTCCTAATTATAGGACCTATGAAGGCATATCAATTACACATCATATATGATTACAAAGATTATGAACATCAACAAATAAAATATAACATAATCCCAACCCTTACATGCCAATAAGACTACAACAAAAAAATTTAACCCTTTATCATATCTACATTAATTGAACATGTTGAACAAGCATATCTAATATAGCTGTTATTTAATGAACTCCCCCCCCCCCAAAAAAAAAAATTATAATTAGACTTAAATAAAATACACTGTTTCAAAATGTTGCACTGCAGTCTGTTAGCGTTACAAATTGAGTGAAATTCTTTTAAAAAAATACCACATTCATACATGATACTGTAAAATCTCTGTTTTCAGTGTATTTAGATAAGAAAATACATCTTTTTTTGTCTCTATTCAAAATACAACCCTTAATTTTAAAAAAAAATACCAAGAAAATTGAAGGCACAAAAATACTACCTAAACATTTTTGTACATTATCAATAACGTTTTTGATTCACAATATTTTAACAAAATATGAATTATCACAGTGACTTCCTTTTTCCACAAATAAAAATAAGGAAATGTGTCAAGATGACACTGATGCCCCGCTGGCAAATAAAATAAATGACATTTTGAAACATCAGGTCAAAATCAGTGGCCCATAACGAAACTCAAACTTTACCTGTAACTCATCATGGTAGACTAACATACCAAAAATCTTTTGAATATATGCACGGATGTGGAAAAAAAGTGCGGAAAACTGTTATTTTTACAAAATTTGCTTAGTTCAAGGGCTGTAATTTAGGTCAAAATCAGTGGATCGGAACGAAACTCAAACTGACTCACATACCAAAAATCTTATGGATATATGCAAGGATGTCGAAAAAAAGTGCGGAAAAGTAAAGTGTGACGGATGGAAGGACGGACGAACAGACCGAAAAAATATATGCCCCCCCAACAAAGTTGGCGGGACGTAAAAATACCAAAAAGTACAAAAATGCATCCTCGGAAACCCAGTGGTTCTTCTCTCGCTTACTCATTCATCACCCCTGGGACATAACGCATGAAATACTTCGTTTTTGATAGTTTTGTAACGAGCTTCCTGATTGGTCGCTTTAGATTTTTCAAATGCGATTTAAACTTGTTTCTATATAGAAATAATATCAAGTTCAAGATCAGAACCTGAACTCGAAACGAACAACTTCATACCAAGTGTCCCAGGGGTGATGAATGAGTAATCGAGAGAAGAACCCCTGGGTTTCCGAGGATGACAAAAATGTTAATTCGAAATGACTGCCTTGAACAATACCTTTAAGTGGTTTGGAACACATGATTAAATCTCAGTTTGCCCAGTCAATTAAAGTGTTTATCACCCATGGACTGACATCTTATTTAACAATATGTTCCCCGTCTTCAGTTAAATGTTTCAAGATATGAGGATACACATGTGTTGTCTTCTTTTTAACGATGACAGGAATATCAGCCGGGTCAGCTTTTTTTAAAGTATCTGAATCCCTCTCATTATCTGCCAGGTAAGACTTGAGAAGTTCTTTGGATATATGTTTGTGAAATCGTTTAGGTACGAGTTCAGCCAGAGGTCCAACTGGTGCTCCTTCTGTATACATGGTTTGATAATCTACAGATTAAAAAAAATATTTATTGTTTTCAATTAGCAGATCTATCATGTCTATTGCATTTATGTAAACTACAATGATATATATTCTTGTCACAAGGCATAGAGTCTACCTTTTTAAAAAATAAACTTTAAACAGTGATATATATGTCTTGCCTGTTGCAACTGGACACATGACAAAGATTAAAAATGCTTTTGTTATGAGTGCACTGTTAAAAAAACATCAAAAAGTTAGAAGACTGTGACTGCAGGGGCATACAGCATGTACAGATAAAACAATAATGAAATTGATCTGTACTGATGCTTAACTGCTACTGCACACCAATTAGGCCAAAGCAAAATATATGTTTGTTTCCTTCTCTTGAAAATTGGGGTAGGAAGGTAGGGAAACCAGAGATCCCGAAGGTTGTCTGACCGAAGCAAATGTCTGGTAAAATTTTGTTCGGTCTGGTAAAAATTTTGGATTTTTTTACGATACAATTAACATAAAAACATACTGTAATCAATGTTTGGTCCTGTAAACGCTAAAACACTTCGGGATAACTGGGAAATTATTTTTTTTTAATTATTTTACATTGTGTCAATGGCCAGATGGCAGAGCAACCCCAACTTTAACGGTGCTTTTTCCAAAATGCCAATAAAAACTTTAGGGTAGGGCCAAAAAATAGGGTAGGTAGGGAAGCAGGAAACAGACATATATTTTTTTTGGCCTTATCAATATTACATCATCTTGGTACAGGAAGCAGAAACATCAACTGGAGGGTTAAACCAGTATTTTTACTATTGAAATCCCTTCGGCTGCAGACCCGTGTTTATATGCCTTACCCCCCCCCCCCCCCCCAAAAAAAAAATATGTCTGTATCCTGCCACCCGACAATGTACCTACCCTATTTTTTGGGCCCTACCCTAAAGTTTTTATTGGCATTTTGGGACAAGCACCGTCAAAGTTGTGGGGGTGGAAAGGGGGGACGGTGATACGGTGGCTGAAGGGACGGGGAGCAGTGTTAAAATAGACAAGGAGCAGTGGTGGAACAGGCGGTGGTGTGGCCATTTTGTGGTAAAGAGTAAAGAGGGCGGGGAACAGGCATGACAGGGAGAAAGGGGACGGGGAGCTAGGATACAATACCCCCTTTCCACCCCTCCAAGTTGGGATGGCTTTCCCATTGACAATGTTGACTCAATGTAAAATAATTTTGTAAAAAAAAATAATTTTCCTACCTACCTACCCTTATTTTTAAGAGTAGGAAGCTGGTAACAAACATATATTTTGCTTTGGTCTTATGGTCATGATCAGTTACAAAATTGTCAGAATAGGGGCTTTTTGCATGTGCCTGTACATTTTTTGACAGTACCTCCATGACCTCACTACAGGAAGTTGAAAATTTCTGTCTGTCTTTGGGTCAAATAATTGCCTGACTGAAGAATTTTTTATTTTGTAAAACATTTTGCCCGTCTTTGTTTCTACCTGTGTAACTTGTTTTACTATACCTTTCGTATCAGTGTGTTTCTTTTCTTCACATTTATGCGAACAAAACTCGTCCATTTTCCCAAAGATTCCTTCACATTTCTCACATTGAAATACAACATCTTGCAAAGTTGCCATTTTGGAAAATTGCACTGAAACCGCAAAACCACCCCTGGGGGTAGTTCGATTAGTTTGGTAAACCAGTTTCAGTTTTAAAGAAATAAACGCCAAAACCGGATTGAGTTCCGAACTAGTTTTGAACCAGTTTCACAAATAAACGGAAAGTTTACAAAACCTTTTTTAGAATATCTCTCTAGTAGAATTGGACTTAGATCGATTTGATTTTTATTGTGTGTTTAGTTTTTGTGCTTTGTCTAGGAATATTGATAGGGGGAAGGTTGGGCCCAAAAAACTAGTTTAACCCCGCCACATATTACATGTGCCTGTCCTAAGCCAGGAATCCTTGACAAAGCTTTCGTTTGTACTTGTCTTTTTGATGTTTTCTGTTCCTTGTTTAAGAAGGGGGTCTATCTGTGACTATTTCAGGGCTGGATTTCAATTATATGCATCTTATTTAGACCATGGGCCAATTGCATAACCGCGAGCAGTGCCAAATGGCCTCGTTGAAGGCTGCTGGCTGTTGTCCATTGTGGTTTTTTCTAAATTGCCGTTTAATTGTGGGCTGTGTCGCGTACACTTATTCCACATCACTTTATTTTCTATTAAAACCCAAACCAGTTTGTGTCCAATAAATTCGCCCAAAGAATTTTTACCAGACATTTTATTTGGTCCTGTGAATTTCATTTTCACTGATAAAACAAGATCAAAGGCCAACATGTGTTTTTATACGACCGCAAATTTTTGCGATCGTATTATGTTATGGCGATGTCGTTGTCGTCGTCGTTGTCGTCGTCTGTAGACACTTTGGTTTCCGTGCAATAACTTTAGTTGTAGTTAACCAATTGTTATAAAATTTTGATATGATGTTTATAACCACTAAAGGAAGGTTGGTATTGTATTTGGGGTTTCTGACCCCTACCGTTTTAGAAAAAAGGGCCAAAAGGGGCTAAAACGGGTGTATTGACAAAACGTCTGTAGAATGTTTATTTTTCATCCAATTTTGATCATTCTTTTTTTATTGTACACCTCAATAAATTCTGTCACCAAAATGTAACAACACCTTTGATGTATCTTGTACCGTTACATTGCTATAAGGGGTCAATAAGGGGCCACACCCAAAAAATCGACTTTTTTATTTGTGGTCCGATTTTCAAATTTTTTTTTTCATTGAAATCCTTGTAAAAATCCCTGCCTGCGTATTTCAATCAGATTTGCAATATCTCATACCGTTTTCGAGAAATAAGGGGTCAAAGGGGTCAAAAACGCCATTTATAAAAGTTTGTCCAGGCAAATAGTTTTTTACCAATATTAAGTTGTAGTGGGCCAGCCAATTGTTATGAAGTTTTAATATGATGGTTATATCCAATAAAGAAATGTTGGTTTTGTATTTGGGGTTTGTGGCCCCTACTGTTTTAGAAAAAAAGGGCCAAAGGGGCCAAAACGGGTGTATTGACAAAACTGTTGTAGAATGTTCATTATTCATTCTATTTTGGAAATTCTTTTTTTGTTGAAGTGCTCATAAAATTCTGTCTACTAAATGTGTCAATGATTTTGACATTTATTTCACCATTACATTGCTACATGGGGCTAAAGACAGGTCACGCCCATAAAATAAACTTTTTTATTTTTGGTCCGATTTTCAAAATCTTTTTTTCCATTGAAATCCTAGTGAAAATCCCTGGCTGCGTTATTCAATCAGATGTGCAATATCTCTTATCTTTTTCGAGAAATTAGGGGTCAAAGGGGCCAAAAACACAAATTTTAAAAGTTTGTCAAGGCAAATTGTTTTATACTTAAAATTAAGTTGTAGTTATTACATGTATATAAATAAGGCTTTTTGTATTAGATGTTGATGTAAAAATATATGTGTCAAAAAGCACAGGATGCATGTGTCAAAAAGCTTTGTAAGTCCACCATGGGCTTCATGTGACCAAAGCAATTGACTATCCATATAAGGCCTCCAACGTACAGGGTTACACTTGTAGCAGTCGTATCATGCTGCGCTCGGCGTAGCTTTTTATTTGAACTTTTTGCATCAACACAACTTCCTTACGATTGAAGAGATATTTGAGGTATAAAAACCGACTAAACCAATTAGACTTGATATTTGACAATATTTGTACCGATTTTCATGCCTATTAGAACTTCGAGTCTCGATTATATATACCTTTGAAAAGGGGGAAGGTTTTTGTGTCATTTTTAATTTCCATGAGCTTTTAAATGTTAATTTAGATAAATTGTGCAAGAAATATCACATCTATTTAAAATATTTAAAAGGAAATTGGCATAAACTTAACATAAGGCGTAAAATTTAGACAAAATGACAAAAATCCATATTCTTTCGTTTTAATGTACCCCAAACAACGTTGTGAATTACCAACAAAATCTGTTTTTACAAAAGTTCAGAACTATTGCAGTTTTACTTTTAATTTTTTGCATAATCTTAAACTAGAAGTATATAATTTTTTCAAATATATTATTTAACATGAAATTATCGGATTTGTTAACAACTAGCATAGAGGTTTATTTAGAAAAAAAAGGGGAAGGGTCATCAGATATATATGATCATACATGCAACGTAAAAGACCCCTTTGTAGAGACCGCCAAGTAGTGCACCACATAGGCTAAATTTTCCGCCCCTACCCTCATCTCCCCTTTTCCTGTGGTTCGGTCTTTGTTTCCCACCCCACCCCTAGTTCATACATGTTCATTTCATTAAACACTATCTCACTCACACTGATATCAATGGAAAACATAATAAGAGAGTAAGTATCTCTGGAGAGTATTAAATATTAAATGTTTTCCTCAGGAAATTATTTCACAGGGGGATACATGTACAGTGTGTGACGTATTTAGTCTACTTAATCATGGTCATATAGAATGCTAGCTACAATAATGTAGCTGATCGGGCGGTCCCATTACTCGTAATGGAGCAAATCGAATTTCTTACTCTAACTCAAACAAAGCTTCATGATGGTTCCAAAATACCAATAACACTCTGAATAACTTTGAGTTCATAAAAATTTTGGTCGAGAGTCACAGGTAATTATAAATTTGTTAGAAAACCAACATTTTTAAAATTGATCCTGAACTTCATTATAAAGTTCAGGATCAAGATCCTTCTTCACGATAATCCTTTATACTGCGTCAAATGTTAGTTAGTTAGTTCTTGCTTTACTCCCAATCAGCACGATTTCGGCTATATCCGGGAGATGAACATGAAAATGGTGATACAATGAACATGAAATGATAATGAAGTGGAAGAAATGGGGACACAAGGCCAATCGGGTAGGATAGTTTTGACTGCCACTGGAAATAAGGAGTGATGGGTAGGGACGGAAAATTTTGCCTCCTGCATGGGGATCCTACGGGTCCTACTCTTACCGAGACCTGCAGCAGGGTTCTTTAACGTGCGAGGAACGTGACATTTTTCCCAACACGGTGCACCACTATGGTTTGCGGTCAGGTTTTCCGCATTATCGCCTGACGACCCCGCATCTCTCGATGTCAGGGCTGCCCCATTCAACCACCTGGGGCACACATCCCAGTCGCTTTGTGGTCAAAGCGGCCTGACCCCGATGTCAGGTTTCTGAGCGCTCTTAAGTGAACTTTTACCGACAAGCTTAGCGCTGCTGCGGGCCTATTCGCCTCCCGGGCCCCGCACGGGACTGCGTCAAATGTCGGAAAATTTAAACTGATTTCGGCATTAAAATACTATAAGCGATATTTTAATACCAAATTTGACGTCTAATTGATTGAATTGCGCATGGTGTTATTTCGCTTTCTGCGTTGCTCCATTACGAGTAATGGGACCGCATTGTAGCCCCGCCCAATCATAGATGTCAAAGGAGCTACAACCGCCGACCATATTGGGCCAACGTGTGTGAAGAGTGCCACGCTTCATGCACGTTAAAGACCCCTTTGTGGACCGCCAAGTAGTGCACCACATAGGCTAAATTTTCCGCCCCTACCCACCTCTCCCCTTTTCCTGTGGTTCTTTAAAATTTACCGGTCCTTTGTTTCCCACCCCACCCCCACATTTCATTTATCATCATCATTTCATGTTCATTTTATCACCCTTTTCATGTTCATCGCCTGCAAATAACCGATATAGCGTTGCACGGGCGTAAAACACCAACTCACTCAAAGGAGCTACATAGTTGTAGCTAGTAAATAAAAAGTGTCTCAAAACGGAACGCATAAAACAGTGACGTTTTTAGCCGCGCATGCCCAAATCCAACAAAGTTGGCGGCTTAAGGATAGAAACCTTCCCCTGTGTAAACAAAAGACTTGAAGTCAGCTCGATCATTGATAAGACTTAATTGACATTGGTATCGAGTTTCTGGAGACGAATCACCCCTGTATACTATCTATATAACATTGATATTAAGTTTCTGGAGACAAATCATCCCTGTATACTGTCTATATAACATCGATATTAAGTTTTTGGAGACGAATCACCCCTGTATACTGTCTATATTTCATTTTCACGGAGGGAATGCAATCTCTGTTTTATGTGACAAATTTTATCTCACTGAACAGAACAACCTTTCATATACTATGTGTCTATAGATAAAACTTAAGGATCACAGATGACCCTTATGTCATCCAAACAAATTGTAGATACATAGAGCAACCTGTGATTTTTATACGACCGCAAAAAATTTGCGGACGTATAATGGTATGATGCTGTCGTCGTCGTTGTCGTCGTCTGTTAACTTTAGTGTATACACGATAACTTTAGTTCTAGTTATTCAAATGCAACGAAATTTGACAATGATATTTCTTACCATTAAAGGATGGATGGGATTGATTTTGGGAGTCTCCCCTTTTTTCGTTTGGAAATTAAGGGCCAAAAGGGGCCAAAATTGTAACTTTTTTGTTTGTTCTTACAATAACTTTTTCAAAATCTTCTCCTCTGAAACTACTGAACAGAATTCAATGAAACTTGGTATGATTGATCATAAGGGTGTCCTGCACTCTAGTAATGTTTCAATTTCTGATTCGTCAAAAACATGGCCGCCGTGGCTAAAAATAGACCAGGGGGTCAGACTACTGTTTTTGGCTTGTAATTCAAAAAGTACAAGGGATAGATGAAATCTGATGCCACTCTACTGCTTCAGGATCAAAAGTTCTACAAAAGTCTCCATTTGGTCGAAGTTGTCAGAAGACCCCTTATAGGGGTTACGGCCCCTTTAAGGTGAAAAATAGCATTTTTTCATGTTTTTGCCCTATAGTATGAAAATTATTGCAGATAGCAAAAAGCTGTTGCTTGCTTAATTGTTCAGCTCATTTAGCTCTACAAAAAACTCCATACGGTCGAAGTTGTCAGATGACCCCTTATAGGGGCTACAGCCCCTAAAATGATGTTTTTTTCATGTTTTTGGCCTATGAAATGAAAACTATAGCAGGTAGAGAGAAGCTGTTGCTTGCTTAAATGTACAGCTCATTTACACAATTAAGAATTAATTTTTGCGACCCCCCTTTTTCCCCTATTACGTAATTAGGGGCCAAATGGGGCCAAAATCAAAACTTCTTTATTTGTGGTCCGATTTAAAAAAAATTTTGCAAGTTTATTCTTGTCAGGAAGTGAATCCAAATTTGAGAATTAATTTTTGTGACCATCCCCTTTTTCACTTGTTTTGTAATTAGGGGCCAAAAGGGGCCGTAATCAAAACTTTTTTTATTTCTGGTTTGTTTTTGAAATTTTTTTTTGCAAGTTTATTTTTGTCAAGTAGTGAATCCAAATTTGAGAAATTATTTTTGCAACCCCACCCCTTTTCACCTTTTACATAATAAGGGGCCGAAATTGATTTTTTTTTAATTCTTGTCCGATTTTGACAATTTTTTTGCAAGAGTAGACTACAAAATTGAAAATTTATATTTTTACCCCCTGGGTCGAAAGTCCACCAGAGCAGTATGTGTCAAAAACCTTTGTCAGTCCACCATTGGCTGCATGTGTCCAGAGCAATAGACTATCCATATTGGGCCTAAAATGTACAGGGTTCAACATGTTGCGGTCGTATCATGCTGCGCTCGGCGAAGCTTTTTATTGTTATTTAGTTTTTTAGAACATTTATTAAAATGTATACAGCTGCTGCCTGGTCAGGAAAATTTTTATTAACAGGATTTCAAACTGATTATATTGTCAAACCACTATCAACTACCCACCTTTTTGTTCCCTTTTGAAACATGTAACAAAACCAGGCGATATGAAAAAAATGACAATACAAATTAAATAAGAGTTTAATAAATACAATCTTCAACGGGTGTGCTATAGCAAGCAGGAATTGCTTACTCTTCCGGAGCACCTGAGTGCACTCTTGTTTCGACTGGAGTTCACGTTGTTGGTTGATATTCAGTTATTTTTTGTTTCCATGTTTTACATGTTGTCTGTTTTTGTCCCGTTCCTGTTGGTGTTTACTGGTTTTGTTTCTGCCCTTTCGGACTTTTGATATTCGGATACACCATTGGTACCTCTGCTTTTTTCCAATGATTCTATCAATCTAGCTTTATGAAGAAGTTAACAATACTTAAGCACCTGCAGAATATAACACAACATTCTTCAAATATAGGTTGATCATCTTAGTAGTAACTTGGTTCCCCCGTTTGGTATTTTTGGTTTTATTGTTCTATGCTCTTCATAATCATATAGTATTTGGCATTTTCAATATTTTTGGTAGAGCGCCTCTGATGATTCTTGAATAGACGAAACGCGCGTCAGGCGTAGCTAAATTTACTGTCTGGAACTTTGTTGTTATTTTTATTTCGAACACACGTGAAGGTTAGCACTGCTGGTGGAGTTTTAATTCCCCGAGGTTAGCCCGCTCCGGCACCAACACTTTTGTGTTGGAGAACACATCAAAGCTTTAAATTATCCGTTTAAATTTCAAAATTTTCTAAACCCTAAGGTTCTTCCTACCCCAGACATAGGTTGATCATCTTAGTAATAATTTGGATCCCCCGTTTTATTGTTCTATGCTCTATTACCATATAGTATTTGGCATTTTCAATATTTTTGGTAGAGCGCCTCTGATGAGTCTTGAATAGACGAAACGCGCGTCAGGCATAGCTAAATTTTACTGTCTGGATCTTTGTTGTTATTTTTATTTCTAGCATTATGGAGAATTTACAACACATTAAAAATTATTGTATAATTGAGAAGTTAACAATACATTATGTACAAATTCTTGCATTATGATTACATTAACAACACATTTAAAAATTCTTGTATTATGGAGAAGTTAACAATATATTATGTACAAATTCTTGCATTAGGGGGAAGTTCGCAACACATTTAAAAGTTCTTGCATTATGGAGAAGTTAACAACACATTCTTCAAATTTTTGCATTATGGAAACTTTAACACCACATTCTTACAATTCTAGCATTATGGAGAAGTTAACAACACATTCAAAACATTTTGCATTATGGAGTAATTTGTTGTAATTAAAAGTTATTTAAAATAGATAATTTGGAAAGAATAGCTCAAAATAGCTAGACTTTATGAAAAAAAGTAAAAAAAAACATGGAGCCGTTTTTAGCTCACCTGGCCAAAGGCCATGTGAGCTATTGCCATCACTTGGCGTCCGTCGTCGTTAACGTTTCTTCAAACTTCTTCTCCTCTGATACGGCTGAACAGATTCGAACCAAATTTGGTCTGATGGTACCTTAGGGTATCCCCCACAGAACTCATGTGGGGATAATTGATTCGTCGAAAAACATGGCCGCCGTTGCTTAAAATAGACCAGGGGGGTCAGACTACTGTTTTTGGCTTGTAAATCAAAAAGTATAAGACATAGATGAAATCTGATGCCACCCTGGCATTAAAAGCTCTACAAAAGTCTCACTTTGGCCAAAGTTGTCAGATGACCCCTTATAGGGGTTACAGCCCCTTGAAGGTGAAAAATAGCGTTTTTTCATGTTTTTGCCCTATAGTATGAAAACTATTGTAGATAGAGAAAAGCTGTTGCTTGATTAAATGTTCAGCTTCAACTGGAAGCAGCACTTTTCTTGTAGATGAACATTTTGGCTTTCCAGAACATTTTGTTATATTTCTCTCGAAGGTGATTTACAATTTGCACTTCTTACTTCTCTGAGCCACCCCATCAAAATATGCTAACTTAACGTCACGTGACCAAAAAAATGACATTGTGGTTTCACAACAATATCCTTTATCGGGTTTAGTGGTATTTTGGCTATTGAATTTTTAAATTCAAATGAACACGGAAAAAAGAAGCAAAAATAAGCAAACTTTAAAAAATGACCTTAATTCAGCTGCGGTTTCTCACGACACCCCCATTGTTCAATAATCATCATCATTTCACGTTCATCTTATCATCCTTTTCATGTTCATTGCCTGCAAATAACCTATATAGCTTTGAACGGGTGTAAAACATCAACTCACCCACTCACTCACTTCAATATAGATGGTTGTTGCATTTTAGCCAGGTAATTGATGGCCATGACTGTTATCACAGCATCTGCGGCACTGGTTACTTCGCCAATAATTGGAAATATTAACCATAATCAAGAAGCTGGATGCCTTCCATACCTTGTTGTAGTATGTACGTTTTGTGCTTCTTGGCAATATCGGAATGCGTCTCATCCGTACAAAAAAGTCAAATATAGATTTGTTTTTGTCCAACACTCGCAGGTTAAAACGTTTGTTTCGACCGTAAATCTATACATCATGAATTAATATGTAAATGAGCTGAATCTTTAGATCATCATAGAATGTAAATTCATTTACATTTATGTAAGAAGCCTTCGAATAAATCATCAGCCTTCTTCAGCGTGTTGAAATTGAAAGTATAAGAAATGTCAACTTTTGTTATTGCTGTTTGGTGTGATTGTTATTACTTTTTCTTTGGTTAAGATCGACAGCATGAACACAAAAAACGAGTGACTATCGATATCAAGTTGTTTAATCTAAAATTTTAAGAAGGTACATACCCTTAGTATATGGAACAATGTGTTGCGAAGCTTCTGTTCCACTTGATGACACCCGTGCGGGTTCCGGGTGGCGAATAGGCCCGCAGCAGCGCTAAGCTTGTCGGTAAAAGTCCACTAAAGAGCGCTCAGAACCACAAAGCGACTGGGATGTGTGCCCCAGGTGGTTGAATGGGGCAGCCCTGACATCGAGAGATGCGGGGTCGTCAGACGATAATGCGGAAAACCTGACCGCAAACCATAGTGGTGCACCATGTTGGGAAAAATGTCACATTCCTCGCACGTTAAAGAACCCTGCTGCAGGTCTCGGTAAGAGCAGGACCCGTAGGATCCCCATGCAGGAGGCGAAATTTCCCGTCCCTACCCATCACTCCTTTTTCAAGTGGCAGTCAAAGCTCTCCTGCCCGATTGGCCTTGTGTCCCCCGTTTCCTCCGCTTCATCATCATTTCATGTTCATTGTGTCATCACTTTCATGTTCATCTCCCGGATTTAGCCGAAATCGTGCTGCTTTGGAGTAAAGCAATAACTAACTAACTTACCACTAGTTGACTGTTTTTGTAGAGGATGACAGGCAGGTGCACCATGGCTGTAATTATTTTCTGGTCTAAAGTCAATATAAATTTTGCAGTCGTGTTTAGCTGTATATCACCATGCACAATATAGGACTCGCAGGCATCTTCGTCCGCGGGGGTTGTCAGGTCTATAATACGGAAACCCTGACTGCTGACCATAGTAGGCCAACTTAAAAGGCCGTTTGTTGACCGTGAAGTAGTGCACCACATCGGGTAAATTTTCTGCCCCTACCCTAATCATATCTTTACTGTTCCTTTTTTTTCCCACTCCGACCCTACATTTCATTGATCATCACCATTTCATGTTCATTTTATCATCCTTTTCATGTTCATCGCCTTTAAATTACCTATATAGTTTTAGGGTCCCCATGCAGGAGGCAAAATTTCCCGTCTCTACCCAACACTCCTTTTCCAGTGGCAGTCAAAACTCTCCTACCCAATTGGCCTTGTGTCCCTGTTTCCTCCACTTCATCATCATTTCATGTTCATTGTATCACCATTTTCATGTTCATCTCCCGGATATAGCCGAAATCGTGCTGCTTCGGAGTAAAGCAATAATTAACTAACTAACTAACCTATATAGTTTTGCAAGGGCGTAAAACAGAAACTCACCCACTCACCTTTCTTTCGGTGAATAAAGGCCTTCAAGTCTCCAACAGTGGCAACATGCGCTTTTTTATCGCACCTATATCAGTTCTTCTTTCTAACCAGGATTCCATTCGTTTTTGTTGATGTCCACGTGATATAAAAATATAAGCGCCCAAGACGTCGATATAGTCTGCTATAAGAAACTTGTGACTATCAGGATTTTTGCATAATCAAATGTCCCGTCCTTCTCGCTTGTTTTCTTTTTTATTAATCAATTAATCAATCAATAAACTTTATTTAAAGTCGACAAGACATATAACAATATAGCATACGCTCTTTAGAGCATTTGAACCGATATAAGACAAGTTATAATAATATACAGAGCATGCAACTTCTTAAATCATACAGTCCCGTGCGGTGCCCGGGTGGCGAATAGGCCCGCAGCAGAGCCTAGCTTGTCGTAAGAGGCGACTAAGGGTCTTGGGATTCTGACATCGGGTCAGTGCTCAGCCCACAGAGCGACCAAGTGTGTACCCTAGGTGGCTGAATAGGGTAGACCTCGTCCGCGGGGGTTGTCAGGTCTATAATACGGAAACCCTGACCGCCGACCATAGTGGGCCAACGTGTGTGGAGAGTGCCACGCTTCATGCACGTAAAAGAGCCGTTTGTGGACCGCCCAGTAGTGCACCACATAGGCTAAATTTTCCGCCCCTACCCACCTCTCCCCTTTTTCTGTGGTTCTTCAAAATTTACCGGTCCTTTGTTTCCCACCCCATCCCATATTTCATTTATTATCACCATTTCATGTTCATTTTATCATCCCTTTCATGTTCATCGCCTGTAAATAACCCATATAGCGTTGCACGGGCGTAAAACACCAACTCACTCACTCACTTACTCACTAAAATCATACAAGCACGTAAAAGCAATAATCATAAAATGAGATAGATTCCATTAAGGCTATTCTAGCAGGCATATATTAAAGCATATGAAGCACTAAACATGCAAACTAAACATAGTAAGCAGTAACAAGCAAGACTACTAAAAAAATAACTGATTGAAATATTAACAAAGAACAAACACAGAATATGGTTTTTGTCATACTGCTCCAGTCTTGGACTAAAAAGAAGTTAATTAATTTTGACAATAAATTTTTCCCTCCCCAGCTTGAAATCATGGCCTTAAACTTATCAAAATTTTATGTATGATTCATACTAAACATATCCAGAAATACACACAGGAAAATATACAAAAAATATCCACAAGTCTCTGTTATTGTTTAGTTTTATTCATTCAAATACAACAACTCAAGTATAATGTGCAAAGGGTTTTGCGGTAATTGTCAACTTCGATTTGGTGACGTTCTCCATCTCATATATCCACAGGAGCTTGAGATAAAGGACACAACGGATTCTAGGAAGTCCGCTTCATATTTAGATCTACATCTCGAAATTGACTCTCAAGGAAGGCTTTCAACAAGGCTCTATGACAAACGTGATGACTTCAACTTTCCAATCGTCAACTTTCCCTTCTTGTGTAGCAACATTCCGTTCGCTCCAGCTTATGGAGTTTACGTATCTCAATTGATTCGTTACTCCAGAGCGTGCGGGACTTGCATCGATTTCCTTAGCAGAGCGACACGTCTGACACAAAAATTGCTCACACAGGGTTATGTTGCTCCTCGATTGTTGTCTTCACTCAAGAAATTTTACGGAAGACATCATGCACTTGTAGACAAATATGGGATTTCGATCTCTCAGATGAGTGCAGATGTTGGTTTGTCATAGGGTGTTGATTTGTCTTCCTTTACCGGATTTGACACGCTGAATGTACTATTGGCAACGCGACGGGTGTGCTATAGCAAGCAGGAACTGCTTACTCTTCCGGAGCACCTGAGTTCACTCTTGTTTCGACTGGAGTTCGGGTTGTTGATTGATATTCAGTTGTTTTGTGTTTCCATGTTTTATATGTGTTTGTCCTGTTCTTGTTGGAGTTTACTGATTTTGTCTCTGCTCTTTCGGACTTTCGACATTCGGATACCCCATTGGTACCTCTGCTTCTTCCATGTAAAACACCGAAAAGTAGCTTTTTCCCGCCTAAACATTATTAATTTTTCAAATTAAATATAAAAACACAATTTAATAACAAATGTAGCCATTAATGGCACTCATGTAGTCTTTTACCGGACATGAGATCTTACCGATTTCTTTCCCTCGTTAAAACTTCGGTTCTTCGCAGACGAACTTGTTTGTTTAATGCTTTGGAATATGTTTCCAGGGCTTCTTTTGTTCGAACCAGAAGACTGTTACCGATCCCATTCTTCCCTTCTTCTATCAGAAACTTGATAAATTAATGTAATGCGTACGAATAGGTTTTTTTGTTCCGGGCTTCCTTTCTTTCCTGAAATCTTTAAGCCAACGTGTTTTAAAGAAATTAAGATCAACTACGGACATGCGATCCATCGATGGATCGATTGTTTTCCAAATGAAACGCACTCTGTTACAATACTGATTAGCATCGCTAATGGAATATTAACATTTGCAGTATAGTAATATCTGTATCAAGATTGATGGTGCAATCTTTTCTACCATGACAAGAGATTGGTTTAATTTTTTCTATCTAGTTTGTCCACAAAACCGGGCCAGATAACATACAATCAAATGGGCAAACAGTTGTCAGCAACAGAGGAAGCTTATCGACGTTCCAGTCATTTGTCAATTTCGTTTAAGTATTTAATGTGTATATATTTTGTTTTATATGTTTTAACAGTTATAATTGTCACTAGTTTTTCGAAATTTGATACTTATTTAACAGTTGACTTAATTTTTACCTCCATAGAACAGCTTTAAAATGTGCGGGAACAGAGTGTGAAAAGAATAGTCCCGCAGCTGCCCGTAAAGCTTGTCGAATGAGGCGACTAAACGGGTCAACATGTTTGCCGTGTGTTTCGACCTGTTTCGGGGGAGGACGGGATCCTGGCCCTTACTTCTTCTAGACAGGCGGTCAGATTCGGCTCGGTCTGATCAATCGGCCGGTCACACTAACATTTCTTACTTCCATTTTGTTAATGTCATTTATGTTCTACAAAAGGCGGTGGGCCATGGGTCAATCGTGTGGATGTTATTCTGTACGGTGTTATCGCCAGGTTACCCATGGCACGATGCTTGTCTCCATTAAAGAATACTCTGTGCGAGTATACTGTCCTTGTAGCCCTGATGCGTTCAACTGGAGCCCCGTTGAGCAACCGCATCGCCCTTGTTGGCGCTCCGTGGCGGGAGGGGAGCAACGCAGTGAATCTTTTTCTCTCGTCATGGGTTCCCCCAAAAAAACAGCAACAAGTTCAAGTGAAACGTTTAAAAGAAATATTTCTTGTAGTAATGATTACGATCAGGACGCACCAGCTTCATCTAAGCGTAAAAAAATATCACAAACTGAAGAATTCTGTTCAAACCATCTTAAGAAGTGAGGCTTTATGGTTTGGATAGTTTAGTTTTGCATTTGCCTTAGCTCTGTTGTCTTTTATACCTCTTAATTCATTAGCAATATTCTTTCCAAATATAATGTCATCCCCTTCTTGGCGTACTTGTGTAGGTGGAGAGTCTGGCACAGATATTTCCCTCTTCTCCAATCTGACTGGGTTTGAAGTCACTGAAATGTTTTTTTGTCTTCATTCACACAGCTAGCATATGATGCATCATCTTTCTCCTCATCTCTTCTATTTCATCTTGACCTTGTGTGGTAAACCGATATATCTTATGGGCTACCATTTAAGCAGTTGGTGGTGGTTGTGATGGTGCAAGCACACCTAGTATTTCTTTGATCTTCTAGACGTCACTCAGCCCTCTGTCTCGTGCCAACGGCACCTTTAAAACTCTTGTTTACTATAGTTCTAACAAGTTCCGATACATATGAATACCGTCTAGCGGGAAATTTTAGCGAGTTGCAAATTTCACAATTTGTTTCCTAAAGAGATGTGTTAAATTTTAATTGTCAGATGACCCCTTATAGGGGTTACAGCCCCTTAAAGGCGAAAAATAGTGTTTTTTGCCTATAGAATGAAAACTATTGCAGATAGAGAAAAGTTGTTGCTTGATTAAATGTTCAGCTCATTTACCTCTACAAAAGTCTTCATAGGGTCGAAGTTGTAAGATGACCCCGTATAGGAGTTACAGTCCCTTAAAAGCGAAAAATAATGTTTTTGGCCTATAGAATGAAAACTATTGCAGATATAGAAAAGCTGTTGCTTGCTTAAATGTTCAGCTTATTTAGCTCTACAAAAGTCTCCATAGGGATTTCAGCCCCTAAATAGACATGCTTTCATGTTTTTGGCTTATATAATGAAAACTATAGCAGATACAGAAAAGTGGTTGCTTGCTTAAATATTAAGCTCATAAAGCTCTTCACAAAAGTCTCTATAGAGTCAAAGTGTTCACACGGCCCTTAAAATAACATTTTGCATTTTTTTGGCTAACAGAATGAAAACTATTGCTCAATAAGAAAAGCTGTTGCTTGCTGAAGTGTTCAGCTTTTTCTGCTCTACAAAGTTCTTTATAGGGTTGACATCAAGACCAGGTGAGCGATTTAGGCTCCTGGCAGCCTCTTGTTGTCATGTTTTTTGGCTTATAGAATGAAAACTTACAGATAGTTAAAAGCTGTTGCTTGCTTAAATGTTTAGCTCATTTAGTTCTACAAAAAGCATTCATAGAGCCCCTTAAAAGTGAAAAAAATGCGTGCTTTTTTAAGCTCGTGAGCTTATACCATCACTTGGCGTCTGTCGTTTTTCTTAGCTTCTTGCGGGGCCCGGGTGGCGAATAGGCCCGCAGCAGAGCCTAGCTTGTCGTAAGAGGCGACTAAGGGTCTTGGGATTCTGACGTCGGGTCAGTGCTCAGCCCACAGAGCGACCAAGTGTGTACCCTAAGTGGCTGAATAGGGTAGCCCTCGTCCGCGGGGGTTGTCAGGTCTATAATACGGAAACCCTGACCGCCGACCATAGTGGGCCAACGTGTGTGGAGAGTGCCACGCTTCATGCACGTAAAAGACCCCTTTGTGGACCGCCCAGTAGTGCACCACATAGGCTAAATTTTCCGCCCCTACCCACCTCTCCCCTTTTTCCTGTGGTTCTTCAAAATTTACCGGTCCTTTGTTTCCCACCCCATCTCCATATTTCAATTATCATCATCATTTCATGTTCATTTTATCATCCTTTTCATGTTCATCGCCTGTAAATAACCTATATAGCGTTGCACGGGCGTAAAACACCAACTCACTCACTCACTCACTCACTCTTAGATAAATGTGACCATTTGTTACTACTATGAAAACCTTGTCAGCAGGTGTCCAAACACTCCTGGCTGTCTGTTGAGTTTTAAAAGAGTAGTTCTTGGATCCCTTACATTGTTCTCAGGTTCTTCATCATCTTGCCAATAAAGGTTAGGCTTGGCAAAGGGGTCAGAAATAGCACTTTCCTGTGAACTTTCCTCAGTAGATTGAGAACAATGCCTTCATATTCCTGTGCTGTTTGAGCTTCTTTCATAGACATCTCCTTTATTTCCTGTAGGATCATCTCTTTTCACACATTTCACAGATTTTTTGATCAGACACCGGTTTCTTCGTGACCGACTTTTGAAGCAGGGCTATAAGAAAATACGTCTCATACGATCACTAAAAAAATTCTTTCTTCGTTATCAGCCACTAGTAGAAAAGTTCAAAATTGAGTTAAAAGATATGATAGTTAATTGTTTTAATTAGTGTTTGACTGGTCTGCTGTACTGAGATGATCACCTCAATATCCTTATTGTGTCTCACAACTATGTTGTGTTCTATGGTCATTACCGGATCCTAAGATCGCAATGGAAGAGGGAGGTTTGGCGCCATAAAACCTGGTTCAACCCACCATTTCGTTTGAAATGCCTGTACCAAGTCAGGACCATTGCGATCCACCAGTTCTCCGGTATGACTGATTCGTTTTTGTCATTTTCTCTGGACGATGAGATTGATCATTCAAGTTCGGTAGTTTTGTTATTACCTTTATTCCCAACACATACCCAATTACCATAATTTTTAAGCGTTAACTTGTCTGACACCATAAGTCCAATTGCAACCAAACTTGGGACAGTTGTTGAGTAGTTGTTGTCTAGAAAAGATCCGTCAATCGTTTGTTTATAAAGAGAATTTCACCACTTTTTAGGCTTTTGGATGTCAGGAGTTAATACAAAGTTGGGATTGCCGGAGGAACCTCTCATGTACCATCTTGGACATTTTACTGGCGATAAAAGAGGGTATGGATCGGGGTGTCCACAATTTTTTATTCTGTTAATTCTGTATTATGTTAGTTAGTTATTGCTTTACTCCCAAGCAGCACGATTTCGGCTATATCCGGGAGATGAACATGAAAGTGGTGATGCAATGAACATGAAATGATGAGGAAATGGGGACACAAGGCCAATCGGGTAGGAGAGTTTTGACTGCCACTGGAAAAAGGAGTGATGGGTAGGGACGGGAAATTTAGCCTTCTGCATGGGGATCCTACGGGTCCTACTCTTACCGAGACCTGCAGCAGGGTTCTTTAACGTGCGAGGAACGTGGCATTTTTCCCAACACGGTGCAACACTATGGTTTGCGGTCAGGTTTTCCGCATTATCGCCTGACGACCCCGCATCTCTCGATATACAAATGACAACAAAGTTCCAGACAATAAATTTTGCTACGCCTAACGCGCGTTTCGTCTATTCAAGACTCATCAGAGGCGCTCTACCAAAAATATTGAAAATGCCAAACACTATATGAATATGAAGAGCATAGAACAATAAACAAAAAATACCAAACTGGGGAACCAAATTATTACTAAGATAATCAACCTATGTCTGGGGTAGGAAGAACCTTAGGGTTTAGGCAATTTTGAAAGTAAGACGGGTAATTTGAAGAATTGATGTTACACCAACTTAAAAAGGTTGGTGCCGGAGCGGGCTAACCTCGGGGAAATAAAACTCCACCAGCAGTGCTAACCTTCACATGTGTTCGAAATACAAATGACAACAAAGTTCCGGACAATAAATTTTGCTACGCCTAACGCGCGTTTCGTCTATTCAAGACTCATCAGAGTGGCCTAGCTTGTCGTAAGAGGCGACTTAGGGTCTTGGGATTCTGACGTCGGGTCAGTGCTCAGCCCACAGAGCGACCAAGTGTGTACCCTAGGTGGCCGAATAGGGTAGCCCTCGTCTGCGGGGGTTGTCAGGTCTATAATACGGAAACCCTGACCGCCGACCATAGTGGGCCAACGTGTGTGGAGAATGCCACGCTTCATGCACGTAAAAGACCCGTTTGTGGACCGCCAAGTAGTGCACCACATAGGCTAAATTTTCCGCCCCTACCCACTTCTCCCCTTTTCCTGTGGTTCTTCAAAATTTACCGTCCCTGTGTTTCCCACCCCATCCAATATTTCATTTATCATCATCATTTCATGTTCATTGTATCATCCTTTTCATGTTCATCGCCTGTAAATAACCTATATAGCGTTGCACGGGTGTAAAACACCAATTCACTAACTCACTCAATTGAGTTATTTGCAAAAAACTTCATTTTACCCCTATGTTCTATTTTAGCCATGGCTGCCATGTTTTACGACCTATCAAAAATCCCTACATCAGTTCTAAGCACCGAATGTTAATAAGCAACCATACCAAGTTTGGTTGCAATTGGGCTTATGGTGTCAGAAGAGTTAATGTTTTAAAAAGTTTACGGACGACGGACGCCAAGTGATGACAATTACAATTCGCAATTAACTACCAAAATTTACACCATTTTCAATGCTGATAAGATTGAAAATCGATTGTCTGGTAAGTTGTCCCGTCTTGTTCATAGAACCATTCAGTTCAACAAAATTACTATTATTATGGCTCCCAAACGAAGTTTGTGGAGACATATTGTTTTTGCTCGGTTTCTTATTAAGTCGCCCAAAACTAAGTTTTGGCGACTTATTGTTTTTACCCCGTTTCTTATTATTAAGTCGCCCAAAACAAAGTTTGGGAGACTTATTGTTTTTGCACCGTTTCTTATTATAATTTTTATTTTTTTTATTTTTTTCCTTTCTTAATAGTGAACTTGTCCGACGTATTGTGGGAAAACGCTTTGGCCAATTGAAATAAAACTTATTGCAGATGGTAGGGGGTCACTTTAAGGTGTGCAATCCACTTTTGAAATTTTCAAGATGGCCGCCATTTTCAAAATGGCTGCCCTTAAAGATTTTTGGCCCGGTCTCAGATCTCGGAGATGGGTGGATGGATTTTAATGAAAATTGGTACACTGGTAGAGTGATCCATCTTGAGCAACTTGGCGAAAAAAAATTTGACGCGAACGCCGCCATTTTAAAATGGCGGCCGTTTTACCACACCCGCCCCCAAAAAACGTAAACTTTGTCAGATTTCAACGAAATTTGATTTCTAGACTTAATTTGATGCACTGATTTGAATGGAATACTATCCATGGCGATTTTGGGCGACTTATGTGTTGGCATCCCAACACAATCAGCACTAGTTATTATTATTATTATGTCCCCGAACACGAAGTGTCGGGGACATATTGTTTTTGCTCGGTTTCTTATTATTATTATTAAGTCGCCCAAAACAAAGTTTGGGAGACTTATTGTTTTTGCACCGTTTCTTATTATTATTAAGTCGCCCAAAACAAAGTTTGGGAGACTTATTGTTTTTGCACCGTTTCTTATTATTAAGTCGCCCAAAACAAAGTTTTGGCGACTTATTGTTTTTACCCCGTTTCTTATTATTCTTATTATTATTCTTCTTCTTCTACGCCTTGAACTTGTCCGGAAAACCACTCCTAGGAAATTTGACTGAGCGCATTGAAACTTTGTACAATACTAGACCATCATCCAAAGTTTTGCAAAAATATTTAGAAATTTTCAAAATGGCCGCCATTTTAAAATGGCAGCCTTCCGAAAAAGTGGGCGGAATAAATTTTTTCATCGGATCGTCTTGAAAATTGGATATATTGGTCAATGGGGTATGCTGAGTTCAGATCTGCGACCGGATTTGAAATCTGACTTCCGGTTTTAAAATGGCGGCCATTTAAAAACTTAATTTCTACTGATTCGATGAGCAAAAAATCAAAGTTTGTCGTAATGTAACAGAAATGTATATTATGGGTAAACTATGTATGGCGTGTTCAATGGTACAATCGGAATTAAGGTCAGACTTCCGGTTAAAAAATGGCGGCCGTTTTACTACATTCGCCCCCCCCCCCACTAAAACATCAACTTTGTCTGATTTCGATGAAATTTGATTTCTAGGCATATTGTATTGTACTGAATTGAAAGAATTACAATCCATTGCGATTTTGGGCGACTTCTGTGTTGGCATCCCAACACAATTATACCTAGTTATTATTATTATGTCCCCGACCACGAAGTGTCGTCGGGGACATATTGTTTTTACTCCGTTTCTTATTTTTCTTATTATTATTATTATTATTATTATACTTTTTTCTTTTTCTTCCGTCAACCTGATGCACGAACTTGTCCGAGTATCTCCTCGGACAAAGGTGGACCGATCGATTTGAAACTTGGAGGGGTGATAGGTCCCAAGGTCCTACAGTGTTTTTTGCGATTTTTAATTTCAAAATGGCCGCCATTTCCAAGATGGCCGCCAAAAATGGCGAAAAATGTAAACATTGTCCGATTTCAACGAAACTTGGTATACAGGGTATAACGGTGATGGCGACTGATGGCGCATTGTCGGAATTTCTGAAATGGCCGCCATTTTCAAAATGGCCGCCGAAAATTGCGAAAAATGTAAACATTGTCCGATTTCAACGAAACTTGGTATACAGGGTATAAGGGTGATGGCGACTGACGGCGCATTGTCGGAATTTCTGTAATGGCCGCCATTTTCAAGATGGCCGCCGAAAATCGTGAAAAATGTAAACATTGTCCGATTTCAACGAAACTTGGTATACAGGATATATGGGTGATGGCGACTGATGGCGCATTGTCGGAATTTCTGTAATGGCCGCCATTTTCAAGATGGCCGCCAAAAATCGTGAAAATTGTAAACATTGTCCGATTTCAACGAAACTTGGTATACAGGATATATGGGTGATGGCGACTCACAGGGCATTGTCGGAATTTCTGTAATGGCCGCCATTTTCAAGATGGCCGCCGAAAATTGCGAAAAATGTAATCATCGTCTGATTTCAACGAAACTTGGTATACAGGGTATATGGGTGATGGCGACTCACGGCACATTGTCGGAATTTCTGTTGAAGAGGACAGACATTAAATGAGAACGGGAGGGGACATCCCACGTTTCGGGAAACGTAAATTTTAATTATTATTATTATTATTCTTCTGATTCTTTATCGTAAAGTTGTCCTCCCTAATACAAGAAAACGGTTCAAGGAAATTGAATAACACTTGTTGGATTGGATAGTGGGTCACTCAAAGGCGTGTAATCAAGTTTTGAATTTTTCAAGATGGCCGCCGTTTCAAAATGGCGGCCGTCGGAAAAAGTGGGCGGAAAATTTTTTTTCATCGGATCGTCTTGAAAATTGGGCATCTGGGTAAAACGGGTATGCTGAATTCAAATCTGCGACCAGATTTGAAATCCGACTTCCGGTTTTAAAATGGCGGCCATTTTACTACACCCGCCCCCCTTAGAAATGTGAACTTTGTCCGATTTCAATGAAATTTTATTTCTATACATATTTTATTGCACTGAATGGGAAGAAAAAGTATCCAAGGCGATTTTGGGCGACTTGTGTGTTGGCATCCCAACACAAATTATAGCTAGTTATTATTATTATTATTCTTCTGATTCTTTATCGTAAAGTTGTCCTCCCTAATACAAGAAAATGGTCCAAGGAAATTGAATAACACTTGTGAAATTGGATAGTGGGTCACTCAAAGTTGTGTAATGCACTTTTAAAATTTTCAAGATGGCCGCCGTTTCAAAATGGCGGCCATCGGAAAAAGTGGGCGGAAATTTTTTTTTCATCGGATCGTCTTGAAAATTGGTCATCTGGGTAAAGCGGGTATGCTGGACTCAAATCTGCGACCGGATTTGGAATCCAACTTACGGTTTTAAAATGGCGGCCATCTTACTACACCCGCCCCCCTAAAAACGTCAACTTTGTCCGATTTCAACGAAATTTGATTTCTAGACTTATTTTGATGCACTGATTTGAATGGAACTCTATCCAAGGCGATTTTGGGCGACTTGTGTGTTGGCATCCCAACACAATTATACCTAGTTATTATTATTCTTTTTCTTAGTATTCTGTAGTGTGAACTTGTCCGATGTTTTTACAGAACATCGTTTAAGGTAGGAGGCTGAAACTTCATATATCAAGAGTATGGAGTGTGAAATTATGCATCTGATTTTTTTGAATGAAATGGACGACCCCTTATAGGGTAAAAAGGGGCCTGAAAATGGCTCCTCGAAATCAAAGTTTTATTTTTAACGGCATTTATAAACCAGCCGGATTATTGAAAATATGTTTATATATAAAATAGGTACTTACAAGAGGTATCATTAAAAAAAAGAATTTTTAAAATCGGACTTACCGTTTTCAAAATTTTGCAAAAAAACGAAAAAAAGTTTTTAAAAGGGAGATAATCCAAATTGAATTTTTGGAAAATTTTTAAACTTCATTATTTTTAAATGAAAATTTGTATTTCAGGTAATTGGAGTATGCCGAGTTTATTTTTGGTATCAATTTTTTTTTATCGTCGGCCATTTTCAAAATGGCCTCCATTTCTGGTAAAAATTAAACTTGGTCCGATTTTAATGAAGATTTGTATTTAAGGTAATTGGGGTATGCCGAGTTCATTTCTGGTATCGAATTGTTTTTATCGGCCGCAATTTTCAAAATGGCCGCCACTTCCGGTAAAAGTTGAACTTGCTCTGATTTTTACGAAAATTTATATCTAAGGGTTTTGAAGGATGGCGAATTGATGCGCGTAGTCGAAAATGTCGAAAAATTCAAAATGGCCGCCACTTCCTGTAAAAATTCAACTTGCTCCGATTTTAACGAAAATTGATATCTAGGAGTTTTAAAGGATGGCAAATTGACGCGTGAAGTCGAAAATGTCGAAAAATTCAAAATGGCCGCCACTTCCGGTAAAAATTCAACTTGCTCCGATTTTAACGAAAATTGATATTTAGGGGTTTAAAAGAATGGCGAATTGAGGCGTGAAGTCGAAAATGTCGAAAAATTCAAAATGGCCGCCACTTCTGGTAAAAATTCAACTTGCTCCGATTTTAACGAAAATTGATATCTAGGAGTTTTAAAGGATGGCAAATTGAGGCGTGAAGTCGAAAATGTCAAAAAATTCAAAATGGCCGCCACTTCCCGTAAAAAATTCTACTTACTCCGATTTTAACGAACATTGATATCTAAAGCTTTTTATTGGATGGCGAACAGAAAAATGTTCTTGAATAAGCCGGATATTAACAAAGAGGGGTACGTGAGGGGACATTTGTGACTCGCTTTGCGATCACAATTATACCTAGTTATTATTATGTCCCCGAACACGAAGTGTCGGGGACATATTGTTTTTGCTCGGTTTCTTATTATTATTATTATTATTCTTTTTCTTAGTATTCTTTAGTGTGAACTTGTCCAATGTTTTTAAAGAACATCGTTTAAGGTAGGAGGCTGAAACTTCATATATCAAGAGTATGGAGTGTGAAATTATGCATCTGATTTTTTTGAATGAAATGGACGACCCCTTATAGGGTAAAAAGGGGCCTGAAAATGGCTCCTCGAAATCAAAGTTTTATTTTTAACGGCATTTATAAACCGGCCGGATGATTGAAAATATGTTTATATATAAAATTGGTACTTACAAGAGGTATCATTCAAAAAAAGAATTTTTAAAATCGGACTTACCGTTTTCAAAATTTTGCAAAAAAACGAAAAAAAGTTTTTAAAAGGGAGATAATCCAAATTGAATTTCTGGAAAATTTTTAAACTTCATTGTTTTTTAAATTAAAATTTGTATTTAAGGTAATTGGAGTATGCCGAGTTTATTTTTGGTATCAATTTTTTTTTAATCGTCGGCCATTTTCAAAATGGCCGCCACTTCCGGTAAAAATTGAACTTGCTCTGATTTTAACGAAAATTGATATTTAGGGTTTTTGAAGGATTGCGAATTGATGCGCGTTGTCGAAAATGTCGTAAAATTCAAAATGGCCGCAACTTCCGGTAAAAATTCAACTTGCTCCGATTTTAACGAAAATTGATATTTAGGGGTTTTGAAGGATGGCGATTTGATGCGCGTTGTCGAAAATGTCGAAAAAAAAAAACAAAATGGCCGCCACTTCCGGTAAAAATTCAACTTGCTCCGATTTTAACGAAAATTGATATTTAGGGTTTTTGAAGGATGGCGAATTGATGCGCGTTGTCGAAAATGTCGAAAAATTCAAAATGGCCGCCACTTTCGGTAAAAATTCAACTTGCTCCGATTTTAACGAAAATTGATATTTAGGGGTTTTGAAGGATGGCGAATTGATGCGCGTTGTCGAAAATGTCGAAAAATTCAAAATGGCCGCCACTTCCGGTAAAAAATCAACTTGCTCCGATTTTAACCAAAATTGATATCTAGGGGTTTTGAAGGATAGTGAATTGAGACGTGTTGTCGAAAATGTCGAAAAATTCAAAATGGCTGCCATTTTTGGAAAAATTCAACTTGTTCAGATTTAAACGAAAAATGATATTTAAGCATTATAATGGATGGTGAACAGATAATGTGTTCAAAGAAGCCAGATATTAACAAAGAGGGGTACGTGAGGGGACATCTGTGACTCGCTTTGCGATCACAATTATACCTAGTTATTATTATTATTCTTCTTAACAGTTACTTTTCCGGAGGATTGCCGTAGCAGTGATTGAGATAGGGGCTTGATATTTGGCACACATATAGATCATCTAAAGCGGGGTTGCAGTGGTCGGACAAATGTGAAAAAATGGCCGCCATTTCAAAATGGCTGCCGTTCTAAAAATAGTAACATCAAGAAATATTTATCGGATCGTTTTCAAAATGATATCTGAGGGTAAATGGGATGTCCTAATCTCAAATTTGGAATCAAAATTTTTGTCCGAGCTGTCGTTCCAAAATGGCGGCCATGTAACAACACCCGCCCCCCATGAAAAATCATCAATTTTGTCCGAAGGTATAGTCTGACATGCTTTATATGAGATTAATGAAACTTTGCAGAGTGATTAAGCACCATCTGAAGTTGTGCAAGTGGTTTGGAAATTTTCAAAATGGCCGCCGTTTCAAAATGCCGGCCAAAAATCGGCAAATTTTCAAAGTGGTCGGATTTCAACAAAATTTGATTTCTAGGCATATTTTGATGAACAGAATTGAATGGAATACTATCAAAAGGCGATTTTGGGCGACTTGTGTGTTGGCATCCCAACACGATTATTTTTAATTATTATTATTATTATTCTTTCTTCCGCCCTAAATTTTTGTCCGGAAGTTTTCTCGTAAACTGTTTATGGAAACATTATGAAATGTTCCCCAAGTATAGACCCTTATGAGAAATTGTGCCAAAGGCGTGGGAAATTTTCAAAATGGCTACCGTTTCCATGGCAACGGGGAATGTTCCAGATTTCGGACAATCTTATATCTCTGGAACCTAGGAGGCCAGGACTTTGAAACTTGGTATGATTGTAGAGCATGATGGGTACAACAAGAATACGAAAAAAAATTCGGAAGCGATATTTACGGTTTTTCCGTAAAATGCAAAAATGTGAATTTTCTAGAAATTTCTAAAATAACCAAAAATTAAAGTTTGTCGTATCTTCACGAAAATTGGTCATCTGGGTAAATCAGGTATGCTGAATTCAAATTTGCAATCGGAATTTGGATCCGACTTTCGGTTTTTAAATGACGGCCATTTTGATTTCTAAAAATAGCCAAAAACTAAAGTTTGTCGAATCTTTTTGAAAATGGGTCATTAGGGTAAATCAGGTATGCTGAGTTCAATGATGCAATCGGAATTTCAATCCGACATCCGGTTTTCAAATGGCGGCCATTTTGATTTCTAAAATTAGCCAAAAATTAAAGTTTGTCGAATCTTCTTGAAAATGGGTCATCTGGGTAAATCAGGTATGCTGAGTTCAATGATGCAATCGGAATTTCGATCCGACTTCCGGTTTCCATATGGGGGCCATTTTGAATTTCTAAAAATAGACCGAAAATTAAAGTTAGTCAAATACTCACGAGAATAATCTGGGTGAATCAGGTATGCCGAATTCAATGGTGCACTCAGAATGTTGATTGGACTTCTGGATTTTCAATGGCGGCCATTTTCACTACACTCCCACCCACTTTAAAAGTGAACTTTGTCTGATCTCCATGAAATTTGATTTCCCACTGTATTTAATTCAATTGAATGATATGGCATGTATTTCAGATATCAGTTGTCGACATGGTGCCGTCGTTTGGGAGCCATTCATGATCTCTGAGATCATATCATCAATATTTGTTTATATTTTAGTTCCAGTTGTTCCACTGTAATCCTCGATGGTAAGCTTGTATTTGTCCTATTCTGGACCAACTGTAAATGTTTTGTACACAGCATACCGGCTATTGCCACTCTAATCAGATATGTCGACTCGAAGTTCATATCGTCCACTTGAAGTCAATGGATGGATTAGGCTATTCTCTGCAAAAAATATAGTCAACAACTAATTTTCCGCCCCTACCCACCTCTCCTTCTTCAAAATTTACCGTTCCCGTTTCCCACCAATCCCATATTTCATTTATCATCATCATTTCATGTTCATTTGTCGTCCTTTTCATGTTCATCGCCTGTGGATAACCTATATAGCGTTGCACGGGCGTGAAACACCCACTCACTCACTTACTATAACTATTATGTATTTTATCATACAAACAATAGATGTTGAATGAATCATTCATCAAGATTGTGTTTTTCTAGTACCGGTATTTAAAAAAAAATATGGAATTGTATAATCGTTGAATGCTGAATGAACAGAACATTTTTGCATGCATATATATATTCTTTGGCTTTTGAACCTTTTAATCGGGGGTTCGCTGCTCACCTATGCTTACGTTTATGTTGTCTTCAGTAGTTCAAATGTACCGTGCAGGACCACAGCAGCGCTTTGCTTGTCAGCAATGTCCACCAAAGAGCGTCCAGAAACCTTATATCGGATTAAGCGGCTTAGTCGATAGAGTGTGGGATGTGTGCCCAAGGTGGTTGAATGGGGCAGCCCCTTCATTATGAATGCCAGAGTCAACATGCTATAATGCTAAAAACCTGACCGTTGACCTAGTGGGACAACGTGTGTGTAGAGATTCACGCTTCATGCACTTAAAAGACCACATAGGGCCTAACCACCTGTCACTTTTTCCTGTGGTCTTCAAAACTTACAGTTGCTGTTTCCCACCCAACACCATATTTCTCATGCTCATTTTGTCATCATCTACGTGTTCTTCACCTAAATAGTGTAGATAGGACATTATACACAAATTCATTGCACTCCATCACACTCACTTTTGAATGCAAAGGATAGAGTGCGAAATTTTGTATATGTTACATGGAATGTGCGAAATTTTGTATATGTTACAGGGAATGTGTGTAATTATGGATAACATGTGATATCTAAAAACAATCCCTAATTACGCACATTCCCTGTAACATATATATATATATATTAGAAGGACGAGTTTAATGTAATATATACAAAAATTCTGTAGAATACAATTGGAAAGCATCCTCGAGGTGATGACCTTTTTTACCGACAACCATGGAGTCACGTGACCGTCGGATGTCGTGCCGTCCTGGTTGTACCCATTTCTCAGAAAGAACCAAAGGTGTACCAAAGGGGGTTATCAAACATTATTCCGACAAGACAAAAAATCATCACATCAAAACAAACTGCACAACGAGAAGAACTTTGGTGTCCCGAAAAAAATAGCACACTCGTTACGTTGCCAAGAAACCCGTGCGGGTTCCAGGTGGCGAATAGGCCCGCAGCAGCGCTAAGCTAAGCTAAGCTTGTCGGTAAAAATCCACTAAAGAGCGCTCAGAAACCTGACATCGGGTGAGGCCAGGCCGCTTTGCCAACAAAGCGACTGGGATGTCTGCCCCAGGTGGTTGAATGGGGCAGCCCTGACGTCGAGAGATGCGGGGTCGTCAGGCAATAATGCGGAAAACCTGACCGCAAATCATAGTGGTTCACCGTGTTTGGAAAAATGTCACGTTCCTCGCACGTTAAAGAACCCTGCTGCAGGTTTCGGTAAGAGAATGACCCGTACGATCCCCATGCAGGAGGCTAAATTTCCCGTCCCTACCCATCACTCCTTTTTTATACGACACCTTAAAAAAATGCAGACGTATAATGGTATGATGCTGTCGTCGTCGTCGTTGTCGTTGTCCGCGGCGTCTGTTTACTTTAGTGTTACCACAATAACTTTAGTTCAAGTTATACAATTGCTATAAAATTTGACAATGATGTTCCTTACCATAAAAGGATGAATGGGATCGATTTTAGGTCCCCCTATTTTTCGTTTCAAAATTAGGGGCCAAAAATGCTACTTTTATGTTTGTTGGCACGATAACTTTAGTTCTAGTTATCCTTTTGCTTTGTAATTTGGCAATAATGTTTCTTACCATAAAAGGATGAATGGGATTGATTTTTGGGGTCCCCCCCCTTTTTACGTTTCAAAATTAGGGGCCCAAAGGGGCAAAAAAATCAAATATTGTATTTGTTTCCACTATATCTTTAATCCTAGTTGGCCTATTGCTGTGAAAATTGTCAAGAATGTTTCTAACAATAAAAGATTGAACCTGATGAATTTTTGCTTCCCCCCTTTTTCCCAGTTATGTAATTTGGGGTCATAAGGTCCAAAATCGAAACTTTTTTATATATGGTCCGATTTTGATTTTTTTTGCATGGTTGTTCTTGTCATATAGCGGATCCAAAATTAAGAATTACTTTTTGTGGCCCCACCTTTTAGGGGCCAAAATCGAAACATTTTTTTATACGACCGCAAAGTTTTTGCGATCGTATAATGTTATGGCGATGTTGTCGTCGTCGTTGTCGTTGTCGTCTGTGGACATTTGGTTTCCGTTGAGAAAATATTGACCGATTGATATGAAATTTGGAAATGTTTGTAACCAATTAAGGAAGGTTGGTATTGTATTTGGAGTTTGTGGCCCCTACTGTTTTAGAAAAAAAGGGCTAAATCGGATGTATTGACAACACTGTTGTAGAATGTTTATTATTCATTCAATTTTGAAAAATCTTTTTTTATTGAATTCATCATTAAATTCTGTCGACTAAATGTGTCAATGGTTTTGATAAAAATTGCACCGTTACATTGCTATAGGGGGTCAAAAAAGGGGCCACACCCAAAAAATCGACTTTTTTATTTGTGGTCCGATTTCAAAATCTTTTTTTTTCTTTTGAATCCTTGTAAAAATCCCTGCCTGTTTTTTTTTCAATTAGATTTGCAACATCTTTAACCATTTATGAGAAATTAGGGGTCAAAGGGACAAAAAACACCGTTTTTTTAAGTTTGTCAAGGAAAATAGTCTTTTACCAAAAATTAAGATGAAGTGGGCCAGTCAATTCTTATGAAGTTTTAATACACTAACTAAATGTTGGTATTGAATTTGGGGTTTGTGGCCCCTGTTGTTTTATAAGAAAAGGGCCAAAAGGGGCTAAAACGGGTGTATTGACAAAACTGATCTAGAATGTTTATTATTTATTAATTTTTTTTATTTTTTTTTGGTCCAATTTTCAAAATCTTTTTTTATGGATTCCTTATGAAAATCTCTGTCTTAATTTGCAATATTTCTCTTACAATTTTTGAGAAATTAGGGGTCAAAGGGCCAAAAATGTCAATTTTAAAATTCATGTATATAAATAAGGCTTATTTTTGTATTCGATCATAGAAGTTAAAGTAAGTACATATGTGTCAAATTTGCATTTTAAAGTCCACCACAAGTTGCATGTGTCAAATAGTTTTGTAAGTCCACCATGGGCTTCATGTGACAAAAGCAATAGACTATCCATATTGGGCCTCCAACGAACAGGGTTCAACTTGTTGCGGTCGTATCATGCTGCGCTCGGCGTAGCTTTTTATTATTTGTGGTACGACCTTGAACATTTTCTTTGCATGTTTGATCTTGTCAAATAGCGGATACAAAATTGAAAAAATAATTTTTGCGACCCCCCTTTTTCCACTATTACATAATTAGGAACCAAAATGGGCCAAAATCGATACTTTTTTTATATGTGGTCCGATTTTGAAAATTTATTTTGCATGTTTGTTCTTGTAAAATAGAGGATACAAAATTGAGAATTATTTTTGTGAGCCCTTTTTCTCACCTAATATGAAATAAGGGGTAAAAAATTGAATTTTTTTGACTCGTTCAAACCTCACTAAATAATTCCATTTATCAAAACTACTCATTTTAAAATGTGAGTGGAAAGTCCACCAAAAGCTGCATGTGTCAAAAACCTTTGTCAGTCCACCATGGGCTGCATGTGTCCAGAACAATTGACTATCCATTTTGGGCCTAAAACGTACAGGGTTCAACTATGCGGTCGTATCATGCTGCGCTCGGCGAAGCTTTTTACTTCAGTGGCAGTCAAATCCCCTACCCGATTGGCCTTGTGTCCCCATTTACCCCACTTCATCATCATTTCATGTTCATTGTGTCGCCACTTTCATGTGGCATCTTCCGGATTTAGCCGAAAAAGTGCTGATTGGGAGTAAAGCAATAACTAACTAACGTAGCCAAGGTCAATTTTATGACCAAACCCTATGTCAAAGTAACATCTGCATTCATCTGAGAGATAGAAACCCCGTATATGTCTACAAGCACATGATGTCTTCCGTACATGTTTTTAGCTCACCTGACCCGAAGGGTCATGTGAGCTATTGTCATCACTTGGCGTCCGTCGTCCGTAAACTTTTTAAACCGTTAACTCCTCTGACACCATAAGTCCAATTGCAACCAATCTTGGTATGGTTGTTCATTAGCATTCGGTGCTTAGAACTGATGTGGGGATTTTTGATTCGTCGTAAAACATGGCCGCCATGGCTAAAAATAGAACATAGGGGTAAAATGCAGTTTTTTGCAAATAACTCAAAAACGGCTACAGATATCAAAATTCTGGCATGGGTTAAAGTGATCAGCACCTCAAGATCTACCTACCCTGAAATTTTGAAGAAAAAACAACGACCCATGTAGGAGTTATTGCCCTTTTTGTGGATTTTTTGCAAATTTTGCACCTGTTTAGCTCAATATCTTGAAAACTATACTAGATATTTGAGAAATTTAAATTGCATATTGTTAAGCACATCAAGATCTACAAAATATGTAACAGGGTCAACGTTGTAGGACCTTTCCTTTTAGGAGTTATTGCCCTTAGAACGTCAAAATTTAGCATTTTAACAGCATTTCCTCATTACATTGAAAACGTTAACTCCTCTGACACTTTAAGTCCAAATGGAACCAAACTTGGTATAGTTGTTTATTAGCATTTGGTGTATAGAACTGATGTGGGGATTTTTGATTGGTCGTAAAACATGGCCGCTGTGGCTAAAAATAGAACATAGGGGTAAATGGCAGTTTTTTGCAAATAACTTTAAAACGGTGACAGATTTCAAAATTTTGATTGGGAACAAAAGTGATCAGCACCTCAAGATCTACCAGCTCTGAAATTTTGAAGAAAATCCAACAACCCATGTAGGAGTTATTGCCCTTTTTGTGGATTTTTTGCAAATTTTGCACCTGTTTAGCTCAATATCTTGATAACTATACAAGATATTTGAGAAATTTAAATTGCATATTGTTAAGCGCATCAAGATCTACAAAATTTGTAACAGGGTCAACGTTGTATGACCTTTCCTTTGAGGAGTTATTGCCCTTGGAACTTCAAAATTGAGCATTTTAACTGCATTTCCTTATATTGAAAATGTTAACTCCTCTGACACTAAGTCCAAATGGAACCAAACTTGGTATTATTGTTTATTATTATTAGGTGTATAGAACTGTTGTGGGGATTTTTGATTGGTTGTAAAACATGGCCACTGTGGCTAAAAATAGAACATTAGGTTAAACTGCATTTTTTTGCAAATAACTCAAAAAGGGTGACAGATTTTTTGATTTTGATTGAGAACAAAAGTGATCAGCACTTTTAGATCCACCATATTGTCAGATGACCCCCTTATTAATCTTATGACCCTTTCAACGTTAAATAGATTTTGCCTTATAACCTTTACTTCAGGCACATATGTCAGGTGAGCGATTCAGGCTCCTGGGAGCCTCTTGTTGAGTGATGACAACAACCTGTTATCAACGTTACCCTGTGATAACAATTTGCATTGATAGCCGTGTTGCTTTACCAAGGAAGTACTCCCCACAAGCTCTGGAATAACGAATCTACGAGCAGACGACATGTTGCTTAACATAAAGGTTGATGTCATCGCGTTTGTCATAGAGCTTTGTACAAAGCCTTTCTAATGTGTCAATTTCGAGAAAGAAATCTAAATATGAAGCAGGCCTCCTTGAATCTGAAGTGTCTTTTATCTCAAATTCGTCCAGATATACGAGATGTGAATAGTCACCGAATCAAGGAATGACTAGTGAAAGGACATTATCAATATAACGATAACGAAATGCGAGATGTAAAGATAAAGCAATTCTATGATCCTTTTTGTTTAGAAGTGAGAGACATTAAACTTTATATCTAAAAAAAATATATAATAACTAGTATATTCCCTTTTTTGAATGCCTTCAGTTTTGCTAAAACAAGCAAAATAACACCAACAACTTAACGTCATTTCATAGCCTTCAAGCTCTTCCAAAAGAAATTGGGTAGTGGTGGTTCCTCTTCTTCTAGAATTGGTTTTTATTAGCTCACCTGGCCACAGGCCATGTGAGCTATTGCCATCACTTGGCGTCCGTCGTCGTTAACTTTTCTTCAAACTTCTTCTCCTCTGAAACGGCTGCACAGATTCAAACCAAATTTTGTCTGGTGGTACTTTAGGGTATCCCCCACAGAACTGATGTGGGGATTTTTGATTCGTCGAAAAACATGGCCGCCGTTCCTAAAAATAGACCAGGGGGGTCAGCGATTTAGGCTCCTTGGAGCCTCTTGTTTGTTCTATTATCACTAGTTCGATTTTCTTTCCAGAATTAGAAGTAAAGTTGCCATTATGTTTTTCTCAGAGACGAACATTCTTGAGTCGCCCCTGTCAAAAACACATGGCAAAACGTAAGCAACAGTGTGCATCCCAGCAGGTTGCATCTGTTAGCTCAGTTGTGGTATATGGCAATCATATTCAACACTGTAGTTCCCTTTTAAACCACTTGCTTTCTGGCCTTTCTACTTCGATTAGGAAGATAGGAAGAATGTCATATGCATGTCGAATCTGTAGTTCCCCGTCTATTGCGTAGTGTTTAGGTGGCAATGAAGTTTGTTCGTTCTTGTAATAAATCTTTCTTCGTCCTTACTGAGATGATGACAGAGTGGTAAAAACTGTCTTTACTTGTATTGATTAATATGTGGATAGTCTTGGAGTAAATCCCCTTTTCTCTGCAGTATGGTCACCCTTTTATTACAACTTGACTTTACCCCTGCATGATTTTTCTGTGTTTTTGTTCTTTTGTTTTGGTTTCTGGAATAATTCCAATCAGCATCATTGCTCCCAGCAGTTGAATAGCTTTTATTGCCATATTAACTACGTTTAAATCAAGGGCCATATTGTCGTCATCCCGTGCGAGGCCCAGGAGGCGAAAAGCAGAGCCTAGCTTGTCGTGAGTGAGTGAGTGGGTGTTTTACGCCCTTAGAACGCTATATAATATAAGGTTACATATGAACATGCAAAAGAAGCTTGACTCCTAGGGTAAACACCTTGGTAAGTCTGGGTTGAGAACTGACCTCTTACGTCAAAATAGGCTCTACTGTGGGCCGATTCAAGGTTTTTTTGGGTCAATTTCCGATGTTTGTTCAGTATTTTGAGAATAAATAAGGTGAAACACAAACAATAACAATTGCATTAGAAATATGAAGAGTGATGCAAATACAATTTAAGCATGCTATTAGTTGAATTTCTTCAACATCAGTTTCTGTTGTTGTTTCTAAGTCTTGCTGGACAGGTTTTAAATAACTTTATCATGTGGTCCTACATTTTTTAAATTTCTTTTGGGTGATATCAGTTAAGCATTTCAAGTAAATAGTGGAAAGAAGAAATTATAAAAGCAATTAGAAGTCTAAAACTTGAAATGTACAAAAGTGTTGGTTTCTTTGATCTGTTTTAACCATCATTCTTGATTTAATAGAAGCTTTTTCTTGATTAAATATGGAAATATCAATTAAATAAAGGAATTTCATTTATGGCACTTAATATTTAAATTGAGTATATTCTTACAATAAGTCAAATACTGAAGACTCCAAAGAGCCCTTCTAAGCTTTCAGTATTTTAAGTATTTTCAAGAAATTTATCTTGATCTTTCATGGCTTTAATAAGCATAGCACTGTCAGTCGAATGCCACTTCCCTTTGCAGATCGAGGAATGCATACTTCAATATAGATTGGTATGTCGTTTGGGTCAGGACGGCTCCCGTCCCTACCCATCACTCCTTTTTAGCTCACCTGGACCAAAGGTCCATGTGAGCTATTGCCATCACTTGGCGTCCGTCGTCGTCGTCCGTTAACAATTTTTCAAAAATCTTCTCCTCTGAAACTACTGAACGGAATTCAATGAAACTTGATATGATTGATCCTTAGGGTGTCCTGCACCAAACTTGTGTTTCGATTTTTGATCCGTCAAAAAACATGGCCACCGTTACTAAAAATAGACCAGGGGGGTCAGACTGTTTTTGGCTTGTAAATCAAAAAGTATAAGAGATAGATGAAATCTGATGCCACGATGCTGCTTCAGCATCAAAAGCTCTACAAAAGTTTCCATTGAGTCGAAGTTCTCAGATGACCCCTTTTAGGAGTTATGGCCCCTGAAAGGTGAAAAATAACATTTTTTTCCTGTTTTAGGCTTCTGAAATGAAAACTATTACTGATAAAGAAAAGCTGTTGCTTGCTTAAATGTTCAGCTCAATTAGCTCTACAAAAGTGTCCGTAGAGTTGAAGTTGTCAGATGACCCCTTATAGGGTTACAGCCCCTAAAAGGCAAAAAATAGTGTTTTTGACCTGTAGAATGAAAACTATTGCAGATAGAGAAAAGCTGTTGCTTGCTTAAATGTTCAACTAATTTAGCTCTATAAATGTGTCCATAGAGTTGAAGTTGTAAGATGACCCCTTATAGGGGTTACAACCCCTTAAATGCGAAAAATAGTGTTTTTGGCCTATAGAATGAAAACTATAGCAGATAGAGAAAAGCTGTTGCTTGCTTTAATGTTCAGCTCAATTGGCTCTACAAAAGTGTCCTTAGAGTCGAAGTTATCAGATGACCCCTTAAAGGGGTTACAGCCCATTAAAGGTGAAATTTAGTGTTTTTGGTCTGTAGAATGAAAACTATTGCAGACAGACAGAGAAAAGCTGTTGCTTGCATAAATGTTCAACTCATTTAGCTCTACAAAAGTCTTCATTGGGTCAAAGTTGTCAGGTGACCCCTTATAGGGGTTTCAGTCCCTTAAAGGCCAAAAATAGCTTTGCAGATAGAGAAAAGCTGTTGCTTGCTTAAATGTTCAACTCATTTAGCTCTACAAATGTGTCCATAGAGTTGAAGTTGTAAGATGACCCCTTATAGGGGTTACAACCCCTTAAATGCGAAAAATAGTGTTTTTGGCCTATAGAATGAAAACTATAGCAGATAGAGAAAAGCTGTTGCTTGCTTTAATGTTCAGCTAAATTGGCTCTACAAAAGTGTCCTTAGAGTCGAAGTTATCAGATGACCCCTTAAAGGGGTTACAGCCCATTAAAGGTGAAATTTAGTGTTTTTGGTCTGTAGAATGAAAACTATTGCAGACAGACAATTAAATTAATATGTTTTCATGTTTTTGGCTTATATAATGATAACTATAGCAGAAAAAGGAAATTGGTTGCTTGCTTTAATGTTCAGTTCATTAAGCTCTCAATAAAGGTCTCTATAGAGTCAGAGTTGTCAGACGGCCCTTAAAGTAACATGTTTCACATTTTTGGCCTACAGAATGAAAATTATTGCTGGAAGAGAAAAAGCTGTTGCTTGCTTATATGTTCAGTTTATTCAGCTTTACAAAGTTCTTCATAGGATTGACATCAAGACCAGGTGAGCGATTCAGGCTCCTGGGAGCCTCTTGTTCCAGTGGCAGTCAAAACTTTCCTACCCGCCCTGTGTCCCCATTTCCTCCACTTCATCATCATTTCATGTTCATTGTATCACCACTTTCATGTTCATCTTCCGGATATAACCGGAATCGCACTGCTTGGGAGTAAAGCAATAACAAACTAAGCTATAGCTGTTATTACATGAAGTTTGTTCGTTCTTGTAATAAATCTTTCTTCGTCCTTACTGAGATGATGACAGAGTGGTAAAAACTGTCTTTACTTGTATTGATTAATATGTGGATAGTCTTGGAGTAAATCCCCTTTTCTCTGCAGTATGGTCACCCTTTTATTACAACTTGACTTTACCCCTGCATGATTTTTCTGTGTTTTTGTTCTTTTGTTTTGGTTTCTGGAATAATTCCAATCAGCATCATTGCTCCCAGCAGTTGAATAGCTTTTATTGCCATATTAACTACGTTTAAATCAAGGGCCATATTGTCGTCATCCCGTGCGAGGCCCAGGAGGCGAAAAGCAGAGCCTAGCTTGTCGTGAGTGAGTGAGTGGGTGTTTTACGCCCTTAGAACGCTATATAATATAAGGTTACATATGAACATGCAAAAGAAGCTTGACTCCTAGGGTAAACACCTTGGTAAGTCTGGGTTGAGAACTGACCTCTTACGTCAAAATAGGCTCTACTGTGGGCCGATTCAAGGTTTTTTTGGGTCAATTTCCGATGTTTGTTCAGTATTTTGAGAATAAATAAGGTGAAACACAAACAATAACAATTGCATTAGAAATATGAAGAGTGATGCAAATACAATTTAAGCATGCTATTAGTTGAATTTCTTCAACATCAGTTTCTGTTGTTGTTTCTAAGTCTTGCTGGACAGGTTTTAAATAACTTTATCATGTGGTCCTACATTTTTAGCTCACCTGGACCGAAGGTCCATGTGAGCTATTACCATCACTTGGCGTCCGTCGTCGTCGTCTGTCGTCGTCGTCGTCTGTCGTCGTCTGTTAACAATTTTTCAAAAATCTTCTCCTCTGAAACTACTGAACAGAATTTAATGAAACTTGGTATGAATGATCCTTTTGGTGTCCTGCACCAAACTTGTGTTTCAATTTTTGATCCGTCAAAAAACATGGCCACCGTTACTAAAAATAGACCAGGGGGGTCAGACTACTGTTTTTGGCTTGTAAATTAAACAGTATAAGAGATAGATGAAATCTGATGCCACGCTACTGCTTCAGCATCAAAAGTTCTACAAAAGTCTCCATTTGGTCGAAGTTGTCAGATGATCCCTTATAGGAGTTACAGTCCCTTAAAGGTGAAAAATAGCGTTTTTGCATGTTTTTGGCCTATAGAATGAAAACTATTGTAAATAGAGAAAAGCTGTTGCTAGCTAAAATGTTCAGCTCATTTAGATCTACAAAAGTCTCCATAGGGTCAAGGTTGTCAGATTACCCCTTATAGAGGTTACAGCCCCTTAAATGCAAAAAATAGTGTTTTTGGCCTATAGAATCAAAACTATTGCAACTAGAGAAAAGCTGTTGCTTGCATAAATGTTCAGCTCATTTTGCTCTACAAAAGTCTCCATAAGGTCAAAGTTGTCAGATGATCCTTAATAGGGGTTACAGCCCCTTAAAGGTGAAAAATAGCATTTTTGCATGTTTTTGGCCTATAGAATGAAAACTATTGTAGATAGAGAAAAGCTGTTGCTTGCTTAAATGTTCAGCTCATTTAGCTCTACAAAAGTTTCCATAGGGTCAAAGTTGTCAGATGACTCCTTATAGGGGTTACAGCCCCTTAAAGGCGAAAAATAGTGTTTTTGGCCTATAGAATGAAAACTATTGCAGATAGAGAAAAGCTGTTGCATGCTAAAATGTTCAGCTCATTTAGCTTTATATAAGTCTCCATGGGGTCGAAGTTGTCAGATGACCCTTTATAGGGGTTAAAGCCCCTTAAAGGTGAAAAATAGCGTTTTTTCATGTTTTTGGCGTATAGAATGAAAACTATTGTAGATAGAGAAAAGCTGTTGCTTGCTTAAATGTTCAGCTCATTTAGCTCTACAAAAGTCTCAATAAGGCCAAAGTTGTCAGATGACCCCTTATAGGGGTTACAGTCCCGTAAAGGCGAAAAATAGAGTTTTTGGCCTATAGAATGAAATTATTGCAGATAGAGAAAAGCTGTTGCTTGCTTAAATGTTCAGCTCATTTAGCTCTACAAAAGTCTCAATAAGGCCAAAGTTGTCAGATGACCCCTTATAGAGGTTACAGCCCCTTAAAGGCGAAAAATAGTGTTTTTGGCCTAAAGAATGAAAACTATTGTAAATAGAGAAAAACTGTTTCTTGCTTAAATGTTCAGCTCATCTAGCTCTATAAAAGTCTCCGTAAAGTCAAAGTTGTCAGATGACCCCTTATAGGGGTTACAGTCCCTTAAAGGCGAAAAATAGAGTTTTTGGCCTATAGAATGAAATTATTGCAGATAGAGAAAAGCTGTTGCTTGCTTAAATGTTCAGCTCATTTAGCTCTACAAAAGTCTCAATAAGGCCAAAGTTGTCAGATGACCCCTTATAGAGGTTACAGCCCCTTAAAGGCGAAAAATAGTGTTTTTGGCTTAAAGAATGAAAACTATTGCAGATAGAGAAAAGCTATTGCTTGCTTAAATGTTCAGCTCATTTAGCTCTACAAAAGTCTCCATAGGGTTGAAGTTGTCTGATAACACCTTAGTGTTTTTTGATTATTTAGAATGAAAGCAATTGCAAATAGAGAAAAGATTTTTCATGCTTATAAACATTCAGCTCATTAAGCTATACAAAAGTTTTCATAGGGTTGACATCAAGACCAGGTGAGCGATTCAGGCTCCTGGGAGCCCTCTTGTTTAAATTTCTTTTGGGTGATATAAAAAGGAACGTTTCAGTTAAGCATTTCAAGTAAATAGTGGAAAGAAGAAATTATAAAAGCAATTAGAAGTCTAAAACTTGAAATGTACAAAAGTGTTGGTTTCTTTGATCTGTTTTAACCATCATTCTTGATTTAATAGAAGCTTTTTCTTGATTAAATATGGAAATATCAATTAAATAAAGGAATTTCATTTATGGCACTTAATATTTAAATTGAGTATATTCTTACAATAAGTCAAATACTGAAGACTCCAAAGAGCCCTTCTAAGCTTTCAGTATTTTCAAGAAATTTATCTTGATCTTTCATGGCTTTAATAAGCATAGCACTGTCAGTCGAATGCCACTTCCCTTTGCAGATCGAGGAATGCATACTTCAATATAGATTGGTATGTCGTTTGGGTCAGGACGGCTCCCGTCCCTACCCATCACTCCTTTTTAGCTCACCTGGACCAAAGGTCCATGTGAGCTATTGCCATCACTTGGCGTCCGTCGTCGTCGTCGTCGTCCGTTAACAATTTTTCAAAAATCTTATCCTCTGAAACTACTGAACAGAATTCAATGAAACTTGATATGATTGATCCTTAGGGTGTCCTGCACCAAACTTGTGTTTCGATTTTTGATCCGTCAAAAAACATGGCCACCGTTACTAAAAATAGACCAGGGGGGTCAGACTGTTTTTGGCTTGTAAATCAAAAAGTATAAGAGAGAGATGAAATCTGATGCCACGATGCTGCTTCAGCATCAAAAGCTCTACAAAAGTTTCCATTGAGTCGAAGTTCTCAGATGACCCATTTTAGGAGTTATGGCCCCTGAAAGGTGAAAAATAGCATTTTTTTCCTGTTTTAGGCTTCTTAAATGAAAACTATTGCAGATAGAGAAAAGCTGTTGCTTGCTTAAATGTTCAACTCATTTAGCTCTACAAATGTGTACATAGAGTTGAAGTTGTCAGATGACCCCTTATAGGGGTTACAACCCCTTAAATGCGAAAAATAGTGTTTTTGGCCTATAGAATGAAAACTATAGCAGATAGAGAAAAGCTGTTGCTTGCTTTAATGTTCAGCTCAATTGGCTCTACAAAAGTGTCCTTAGAGTCGAAGTTATCAGATGACCCCTTAAAGGGGTTACAGCCCATTAAAGGTGAAATTTAGTGTTTTTGGTCTGTAGAATGAAAACTATTGCAGACAGAGAAAAGCTGTTGCTTGCATAAATGTTCAACTCATTTAGCTCTACAAAAGTCTTCATTGGGTCAAAGTTGTCAGGTGACCCCTTATAGGGGTTTCAGCCCCTTAAAGGCCAAAAATAGCTTTTTTGGCCTATAGAATGAAAACTATTGCGGATAGAGAAAAGCTGTTGCTTGCTTCAATGTTCAGCTCATTTAGCTCAACAAAAGCATTTATAGGGTTGAAGTTTTTCAGATGACCCCTTATAGGGATTGCAGCCCCTAAATTAATATGTTTTCATGTTTTTGGCTTATATAATGATAACTTTAGCAGAAAAAGGAAATTGGTTGCTTGCTTTAATGTTCAGTTCATTAAGCTCTCAATAAAGGTCTCTATAGAGTCAGAGTTGTCAGACGGCCCTTAAAGTAACATGTTTCACATTTTTGGCCTACAGAATGAAAACTATTGCTGGAAGAGAAAAAGCTGTTGCTTGCTTATATGTTCAGTTTATTCAGCTTTACAAAGTTCTTCATAGGGTTGACATCAAGACCAGGTGAGCGATTCAGGCTCCTGGGAGCCTCTTGTTCCAGTGGCAGTCAAAACTTTCCTACCCGCCCTGTGTCCCCATTTCCTCCACTTCATCATCATTTCATGTTCATTGTATCACCACTTTCATGTTCATCTCCCGGATATAGCCGGAATCGCACTGCTTGGGAGTAAAGCAATAACAAACTAAGCTATAGCTGTTATTACAGCATCTGCGGCACTGGTTATTTTACAAAATAATTGGTAATTAGCTATAATCAATAAGTTGGATGCCGTTCAAACCTTTGTTGTAGTATATCCATGGATAGTTGTACGTTTTGTGCTTCTTGGCAATATCAGAATGTGTCTCATCCGTCTAAAAAAATAAAATATAGAATTGTTTTTATCCAACACTCACAGGTTATAACGTTTGTTTCGACCATAAATCTATACATCATGAATACATATGTAAAATAGCTGAATCAATAATTGTTCATTATAGAATGTAAATTCACTGATATGTATGTTAATATAGAGAATTTAAATTGAACGTTTAAAAAAAATGTCTACTTTTTTATTGGTGTTTGGTGTGATTGCAAATGCATTCTCTTTGATTAAAATATAAATTGAGTGACTATCGATATCATGTTATTGTAATGAGCTATATACCACATACCCTTGGTACATGGAACAAGGTGTTGTGAAGCTTTAATGCTTGCCCTTCTGTTCCACTTGATGACTGATTCTATGATAGTGTGACAGGCAGGTGCACAATGGCTGTCATTATTTCTGGTCTCCAGTCAACATATGAGTTGCACATTGTGCAGTCAAGTTCGGCTGTATATGAACATGCCATGCACAATATATGCACATGATGTCTTCCGTAAAATTTCTTTAGTGAAGACATCAACCGAGGAGCAACATAACCCTGTGTGACATAAGGCTCTGCAAAGGAAATCGCTGTTGCCAAACAATATTTACACCATACTATTTTGTTTCATCGGGCATAACGATGGAAGGTATGTAGAACATACAATCTCTAATTTTTGTACATACATTGGGAACATTTTTAAAGTATAGTGGAGTTGTAGAAAGAATACATTCCTAAATAAAATAAATACATGCTCAGAGGTGGCATAGAATTGATTATCCTCTTGGTGCTCAGTCATACTGGTATTCATGGGAATTCAGTTTTGGACAGGGTTTCGAAAGAAGCCCTTCGTAAACCAGTGTCTAATTGTTTTATTCCTTATTCGGATTATAGAAATACAATCCGAATATATGTTCAGACTTTATGGGATGAGGTTTGTTAGTTAGGTATTGATTTACTACCAAGCAGCACGATTTCGGCTATATCCGGGAGATGAACATGAAAGTGGTGATACAATGAACATGAAATGATGATGAAGTGGAGGAAATGGGGACACAGGGCCAATCGGGTAGGAGAGTTTTGACTGCCACTGGAAAAAGGAGAGATGTTTAAGGACGAGAAATTTGGCCTCCTGCATGGGGATCCTACGGGTCGTACTCTTACCGAGACCTGCAGCAGGGTTCTTTAACGTGCGAGGAACGTGACATTTTTCCCCAACACGGTGCACCACTATTGTTTGCGGTCAGGTTTTCCGCATTATCACCTGACGACCCCGCATCTCTCGATGTCAGGGCTGCCCCATTCAACCACCTGGGGCACACATCCTAGTCGCTTTGTGGGCTGCCGCTGAGCACAACAAACTTCATGAGCTAACGCTATAGCTCGGGGAGAGTCATGGTATATTTCGATGCCGTCGAAACCAGGTGGTCATCACTAGATGTCGTATAGGACATTCCAGAGTCACTAATGGCCACCTGATGACACAAGATAAGGAGGCCCCAATGTACATTCCCTGTGACTCGCGGTATTCTTTGAAGCATGTTCTTCTCGACTTAAAAAATCAACAAAGACATTCAAAGGAATGACTCTAGAGCTAGAGTTGGATTAGCGGCGATAGATCATTATCCTGCTTTTGAAGATGACGATATTGAAAAGGTGTACCAGCACTATTGTCCGAATCTTGATGACGCAAAGCTTTTACAATACAAGGTATTTTAGAGCAATATTCTCAGAGCAGACCTCTTCTTTGTGTTTTAATTGCCTGCAATCTGCATGCATGTACCAAGCTGTCTCGTCCATTTATCTATAAAATGGTCATAATTATCAAACCAACTTGCTGTATATTATTGATGTTGCTTTCTCTTATTGTCATACTGATTTATATTCTGTATGATTTAAAACATTTAGAAATAGACAGCATACACGTATGTGTCTATGAAGTAGCCCAGATGTTGTTGATCTGATGGAATATTATGCAGATCACTACATGTAGTAAATTTATTGGCGATATAATTTGGAAATAATCTTTTAATGCATTTAAACATTTAAAGATATTGTAAATAGTTGATTCTAGTAAATATAGTCATCCTAAAGTTCCTGAAACATCATCATTGATGGGAAATCAAAAGATTTGTTTAATATTAGCCTTGCTGCGCGCTTTTGTAACTTAAAAATACGCTCAAGATATTTTGTTGTGAGACCACACACTGTGCAAATTACCGGCAATATGTGACTATTATAATATAAAATAAGACCCTTTAGTGGCAGGTACTGTCTTAATCTATTCATAAGATATAATCTGCTATATACAATTTCACGTAATTTATCAAATGATTTGACCAGGAAAAAAAATATCTATGCATAATCCTAGTAGCTTTTCTACTGCTACGTTATCTAATAGTACATTGTCTTGGGTAAATATTTCTAAATCATAATTAGTGCTTTCGACTTTTCTCTCAGATCCCATCAACATGCATTTGGATTTCTTGCTATTAATAACCATATTAGTTTAAGCTCATCTGGACCGAAGGTTCAAGTGAGCTATTGCCATCACTTGGCGTCCGTCGTCGTCGTCTGTAAACATTTTTTCAAAAATCTTCTCCTCTGAAACTACTGTTCAGAATTCAATGGATTTTGGTATGTAAGGGTGTCCTGCATTTAAGTTGTGTTTCGATATTTGATTCACCTAAAAAAAACATGGCCGCCGTTGCTATAACAAGACCAGGGACTCCGACTATGGCTTTGGCCTGTAAATCAAAAAGTAAAAGAGATACATGAAATCTGATGCCACCTTACTGCTTCTACACAAGTTTCTATTTGTTTGAAGTTGTCAGATGATTCCGCATAGTCGTTACAGTCCTTTAAAGGTGTTGTAAAATATCGTTTTTAGCTCACCTGGCCAAAGGCCATGTGAGCTTATGCCATCACTATGCGTCCGTCGTCGTTAACAATTTCAAAAATTTTCTCCTCTGAAACCACTTAACCAATTTAACTTTAACTTTGCAGGAATGGTAAATGACATGTTGGCAACAAACAGTCCTCATTTTGAAATGATTTGATAAAAAAAACATGGCTGCTGTTACTAAAAATAGAACATAGGGAAAAACCACCTAAAATGGCTTATAACCAGCAACCATAGCAGATAGAAAAAAAATCCGAAGGATCTTAGGCTCTTCAGAATCAAGAGCTCTACAAAAGTCTCCATTTGGGTCGAAGTTGTCAGATGACCCCTTACAGGTCAAAAATAGCCTTTTTCATGTTTTTGCCCTTTGGAATAAAAATTATTGCAGATAGAGAAAAGCTGTTGCTTGCTTAAATGTTCAGCTCATTTACCTCTACAAAAGTCTCCATAGGGTCAATAGATGACCCCTTATAGGGGTTACAGCCCCTTAAATGCAAACAATAGTGTTTTTGGCTTATAGAATGAAAATAATCGCAGATAGAGAAAAGCTGTTGCTTGCTTAAATGTTCAGCTCATTTAGCTCTACAAAAGTCTCATTAGGGATTACAGCCCCTAAATAAAAATGTTTTCATGTTTTGGGCTTATATAATGAAAACTATACATGTTTGTAGCAGATAAAGAAAAGCAGTTGCTTGCTTAAATGTTCAGCTCATTAAGCTCTTAACAAAAGTCTCTATAGAGTCGAAGTGTTCACACGGCCCTTAAAATAACATTTAGCATGTTTTTGGCTAACAGAATGAAAACTATTGCTGAAAAAGAAAAACTGTTGCTTGCTTAAGTGTTCAGCTTTTTCAGCTCTACAAAGTTCTTCATAGGGTTGACATCAAGACCAGGTGAGCGATTCAGGCTCCTGGGAGCCTCTTGTTGTCATGTTTTTAGCTCACCTGGACCAAAGATCTATGTGAGCTATTGCCATCACTTGGCGTCTGTCGTCGTCCGTTAACAACTTTTCAAAAATCTTCTCCTCTGAAACTACTGAACAGAATTCAATGAAACTTGGTATGATTGATCCTGAGGGTGTCCTGCACCAAACTTGTGTTTTGATTTTTGATCTATCAAAAACATGGCCACCGTTACTTAACATAGACCAGGGGGATTTTTGGCTTGTAAATCAAAAAGTGTGAGAGATAGATGAAATATGATAACACGCTACTCCTTCAGCATCAAAAGCTCTACAAAAGTCTGAGTTGAAGTTGTCAGATGACCCCTTATAGGGGTAACAGCCCCTTAAAGGCAAATAATAATGTTTTTGGTCTATAGAATGAAAACCATTGCAGATAGAGAAAAGCTGCTGCTTGCTTAAATGTTCAGCTCATTTAGCTCTACAAAAGTCTTCATAGGGTCAAAGTTGTCAGATGGCCCACTATTGCAGATAGAGAAAAGCTGTTGCTTGCTAAAATGTTCAGCTCATTTAGATCTACAAAAGTTATCTGTGGTAGAAGTTGTCAGATGACCCCTTATAGGGGTTAAGGCCCCTTTAAGGCAAATAAAGTGATTTTGGCCTATAGAATGAAAACTATTGCAGATAGAGAAAAGCTGTTGCTTGCTTAAATGTTCAGCTCATTGAGTTCTAATAAAGTCTCCCAAGGCTCGAAGTTGTCAGATGACCCATTTTAGGAGTTACAGCCCTTTAAAGGCAAACAATCCTGTTTTTGGCCTAAATGTTCAGCTTATTTAGCTCTATAAAAGTGTTCTTAGGATCGAAGTTGTCAGATGACCCCTTTAAGGGGTTATGGCCCTTTAAAGGTGAAAAATAATGTTTTTTTGCTTTTAGAATGAAAACTATTGCAGATAGAGAAAAGCTATTTATTGCTTAAATGTTCAGCTCATTTTGCTATACAAAAGTCTTCATAGGGTATACATCAAGACCAGGTGAGCGAATCAGGCTCCTTGGAGCCTCTTGTTTGGCTTATAGAATGAAACTTGCAAGTTAAAAGCTGTTGCTTACTTAAATGTTTAGCTCATTTAGTTCTACAAAAAGCATTAATAGAGCCCCTTAAAAGAGAAAAAAATTGCGTGTTGTTTTAATTGTTACTTTTATGAAAACCTTGGCAGTAGGTGTCCAAACTGAACTCCTGGCTGTCTGCTGGGTTTAAAAAGAGTGGTTCTCGGATCCCTAACATTGTTCACAGGTACTTCATCATCTTGCCAATAAAGGTTAGGCTTGGCAAAGGGGTCAGAACTAGCACTTTCCAGTGAACTTTCCTCAGTAGATTGAGAACAATGCCGTCATAATCCTGTGCTGTTTGAGCTTCTCCATATTCCTGTGCTGTTTGAGCTTCTCCATATTCCTGTGCTGTTTGAGCTTCTTTCATAGACATCTCCTATATTTCCTGAAGGATCTTCTCTTTTCCCAACACATACCCAATTACCCCAGTTTTTCAAGCGTTAACTTGTCCGACACTATAAGTCCAATTGCAACCAAACTTGGTACAGTTGTTGAGTAGCATTCTGTGTACTTAACTATCGTTCGGATTTTTGATTCGTAAAAAAACATGGCTACCGTGCTAAAAATAGAACATAAAGACGTAACTTTAAATGTGAAAGTGTTCCCATTTCTTCAGACGTAACTTAAATCTAAAGCTGCCAAGGTCTGTGACCTTTGTGCTGAAGCTAAAGCCACCAACGCGACACATTTTAATGTTAGATCTTTCATTGAGAGATTCTCTAAAGGATACAAATTCTCTAAATACGACAAAACTTTACTAACATCCCAGGTAAAGGTATATCTACAAAATGGGGGTCTTTGATTAAAGACACCTTTCATAAACCTTTTAACGATAAAATTGTTTCATCAAATACAAAAAATGTCAGAGTCTGACAAATTGCTGCCTTATGGACATTAATACAGCTATAAGACTTGCCCCTATCAAATAATGAAGATGAGATAATTTATAACATTTTCTGCAGAAGTCTCATAGGGATTAATCTCCCTTGAACCACACCACAATAAACAGCTTCTCCATACGAAATCATATGGTTTACTAGTTGAGTGTCGCTAAGAGAGAGAGATGATTTTTGAAGACTTATTTGAAAATCCTGTATCTTGGAGGCGTCTCCTGATACTAAACAAGCGACAGGAAACATTTTTTCTTTTGTTCGTTTGATGTTTTTGCTCATTGTGAGCAAGAACCAAGAGATCTGAACATTGTGGTAGTTTTATTGGCATATCTATTAAAGAGTCTAATAATTTTGGGTACCACATTTCTGTTGTCTAAAAAGGAGCCACTAAAATTGCCTTTCTTACCTCGTCTTCCTCCACCTTTTGCAATACTGCAGGAATCTGACTGAAAGGAGGAAATATATATGGATTAAAATTTCACCAAGAAAATGAATAAGCATTAGTTTCATAGGCATCAGGGTCAGGATACCAACTAACAAAAGTATCTAATTGTTTGTTTAAACGAGATACAAAAAGGTCAATAGCTGGAACAAATAACTGATCAATAATTCTATCAAAAATTGATCTCTTAAGCATCCATTCCGAGGAATCATTGAAACATCTAGATAAATTATCCGGCATAATGCTATCTTTACCGGATATATGGACCGCTGTTATGAAAATGCTCTGTCCGATACACCATTCCAAGATGCCTTTAGTAATTTCAAGAAGTGGAACCACCTTGGTTATTATTATAACTTACAGCCATTGAGCTGGCAGACTTAATGCAAATGTGTGTATCATGGCATTCTGAACAAAGTGAAAGTAATCCAAATAGAATGGCTTTCAACTCCAATACATAAATATGTAAAGTTTTCTGTATGCAGTCCCATCTACCTTGTGTTGATCTTTGGTGAAAAACTGCTCCCCAGCCTAACATAGAAGCATCAGTTTTTAGATAAAGTTTTCGAGGCTCTTGTCTAATTGGTTTGCCATTACACTTCTTAACATTTAAAAGCCACCAATTAATCTCTGACTTAGCTTTTACAGAAATTGCAGTCCTTGAATTAAAATCATTATTTGACCTTTTTAGTGAGTGAGTTGGTGACGCTATATAGATTATTTACTGGCGATGAAAAGGATGATAAAATGAACATGAAATGATGATGATATATGAAATATGGGGGTGGGATTGGAAACAAAGGACCGGTAAATTTTGAAGAACCACAGGAAAAGGGGAGAGGTGGGTAGGGGCGAAAATTTAGCCTATGTGGACCTTTTTAAGGCTTCTGTTCTATCTAAATCAAGATACCTATGGTAAAGATAAGCATGAAGAACTGCATGGTAAGCGGAAGAATATATACCAATAAGCCTAGCTAAATCTCTTATTTTCACCATAGAAGCTTTAAGCAACAATTTTGAAAAACTTATATTTTTTCTATTTTTTCTTCTGGTAAATATACCATAAATGTGATCGAATCAATGATATATCCCAAAAATAAAATTATTTGTGATGGAACAAAGCTTGATTTTTCAGTGTTTATAATGAAACCCAGAGATTATTGGCAACGCGACGGGTGTGCTATAGCAAGCAGGAACTGCTTACTCTTCCGGAGCACCTGAGTTCACTCTGGTTTCGACTAGAGTTCGCGTTGTTGATCGATATTCAGTTGTTTTGTGTTTCCATGTTTTACATGTTGTCTGTTTTTGTCCCGTTCTTGTTGGTGTTTGCTGGTTTTGTCTCTGCCCTTTCGGACTTTTGATATTCGGATACCCCATTGGTACCTCTGCTTGCTTCATTCAATAAAGTCCTTGACTATATATGTGTTGTTTACTGCTAGATCATAATTTTCCTCTTGCAAAAGAGAATCATCTATATAGAAAAATAAACTCATGCCTAAACTTCGAATTTGAGCAAATGCAACTTTCATAATTTTAGTGAACACTCGTGGTGCAGAGGTGTAAACACTGAAAAACATACAGCTGACCATTCCAAGAAAACTTGAAATATTTGCGAAAATCTGGATGAATCGAGACTGAAAAATATGCATCCGACAAGTCTAAACTAGTAAAATAACTATTTCTTTTTATAGAATGTAAAATATAATCAAGAATTTCTTGCTTAAAATGAAAAAAATCAATGATTTTTTTTTAATTTTCCGTGCGGGGCCCGGGAGGCGAATAGGCCCGCAGCAGCGCTAAGCTTGTCGGTAAAAGTCCACTAAAGAGCGCTCAGAAACCTGACATCGGGGTCAGGCCGCTTTGCCCACAAAGCGACCGGGATGTGTGCCCCAGGTGGTTGAATGGGGCAGCCCTGGGTCTTCAGGCCATAATGCGGAAAACCTGACCGCAAACCATAGTGGTGCACCGTGTTGGGAAAAATGTAACGTTCTTTGCACGTTAAAGAACCCTGCTTCAGGTATCGGTAAGAGTAGAACCCGTAGGATCCCCATGCAGGAGGCTAAATTTCTTGTCCCTACCCATCACTCCTTTTTCCGGTGGCAGTCAAAACTCTCCTACCCGATTGGCCTTGTGTCCCCATTTCCTCCACTTCATCATCATTTCATGTTCGTTGTATCACCACTTCCATGTTCATCTCCCGGATATAGCCGAAATCGTGCTGCTTGGGAGTAAAGCAATAACTAACTGACTAGATTAACAACAGGGCTAAATTTGCCATTTTTTTCTTTTTCACAAGAAAAATATTGGATATAAATTATCCATCTTCACGAGAACATGGTACAATGGCTCCTTTTTGTAAAAGGCTTTCAATTTCAACATTAACAAGATAACTCTCAGTCTGATTAAAACTATCCCGTGCGGGACCCGGGAGGCGAATAGCATGGGGATCATTACCGAGACCAAAGTAATAACTAACTAACTCATTTATATCTTTCAACCTTTTATTGACCTCATCCCGAATAAATGTTTGCCATCGGCCTCATTTCTTGAGCAGAGTGTATGGAACTTCTTATCAGTATGAGGTTTTAATGACATATTATGTCGTTTAATTGATAGTTCGAAGTGAACGTTGCTTAAAACGGTTAAACTCTTTTTAACCAGCTCCCTCAGATTTTGCTTGTCAAGTTCTTATCCCTAAGTGCAATGGCCATATTTAATAGGGGGACCAAACCAGCTGCTAAAATTCTCTGAAGAGTTTGTAATTGCAAACCCTCAGTTTTAGCTCTTTTATCAAGAAATTGCCATATCTCTGACTTCACTTGGGACTGAGTCAAAGCTCTTGCATTACCAGGAATTTTGAGGTCATCTGTATAAGATGAAACATCAGACCTTCTTGTGCAATTTTTTTTCAATTATTGGAGCAATGCTACTATTAAAATATCGTCACTGAACTTGACAACTTCGTCGAAGATTTTTGGCATAGAACTTTTTAAAAGTCCACCAAAAGTATCTTCAATAATTTTACCTGTCTCATCGTCAAATTTTGCCCGTTTCTTAGCGGGCGCTTCCTCATCATCGTCCACGTCATGTGACGGTCCTGGTTTGTCAGGATTCTGCCGTTTTCGCGGATTTTTCTTCATGGGAGCTTTACCCTTTTTATTCTTACCCTGGCCTTTACCGGGACCCTTTTTTTCCTGTATTTTGTCGGCGTCGACAGATTTAGAGCTTGTGGCCTGTTGTACATGACCTTTACCTTTGCGAGAAGTAGTTTTTGTCATTTCTACAAGCCCGAGAAAATCCGGAATATTCTTTTAATTTATCTGCACCAGAATCGAAGAGTTCCATTATTTCGTTATCGTTTCGGTTCACTCTCGCTGGACGGGTCGCCCGACAATAAAGTCCTTGCCATTGCTAGTAAGAATAACACAGTGTGTTAACAACTAAAAACGTGTTGCTTTCGCTAAGAGTCTCAACGACATGAAAACAGTGATCGAGTCAATACCACGTGAAAGGCGTGCGGCCTTAAAATAAAAGAGGTTGTCTACTTGTTACGTGTCCCTTTTATAGGACAACTGTCAGGTGAAAAATCAATCGTCTGAGAAGAAGGCGTACGAGTCAATTTAGAAATAAAAGATTCAATTATTAATACAAGAATAGCCCAAGCTTATGATATATAATATGGCCGCCATGGCTAATAAAAAGCTTCGCCGAGCGCAGCATGATACGACCGCAACATGTTGAACCCTGAATGTTTTAGGCCTAATATGGATAGTCTATTGTTCTGGACACATGCAGCCCATGGTGGACTGACAAAGGTTTTTGACACATGCTTCTCTGATGGACTTTCGACCCAGGGGGTAAAAATATAAATTTTGGATGTTGTATTCTACTCTTTAAAAGAATGTTTGTGGAAAAAATTAAAAATCGAACCAGAATTTTTTTTAAAATTATGATTACAGCCCCAAAAATTTATTCTTAAATTTAGAATCGCTACCTGACAAGAATAAAGTTGCAAAAAAAAAATCAAAATCGGACCACAAATAAAAAAGCCCCATTTGGCCCCTAATTATGTAATAGGAGGGAAAAGGGGGGATTGCAAAAATTAATTCTTAATTTTGTATTCGCTATTTGACAAGAACAAACATGCAAAAAAAAATTTCAAAATCAGACCAGAAATAAAAAAAGTTACAATTTTGGCCCCTTTTGGTCCCTAATAACGTAACAGTAAAAAAGGGGACACAAAAATATATCTGCTACTTGACAAGAATAAACCTCGAAAAAAAATTTATCTAAATCGGACAAGAATTAAAAAAGTTCCGATTTTGGTCCCTTTTGGCCCCTAATTATGTAACAGGTGAAAAAGGGGTGGGTTCGAAAAAAATAAATTCTCAAATTTGGATTCGTTACTTGAAAAAATAAACTTGCAAAAAAAAATTCAAAATCGGACCACAAATAAAAAAGTTTCCATTTTGGCCCCATTTGGCCCCTAATTACGTAATAGGGGGGGAAAAGGGGGGTTGCAAAAATTAATACTTGATTTTGTATCCGCTATTTGACAAGAACAAACATGCAAAAAAAAATTTCAAAATCAGACCAGAAATAAACTAGAGGCTCCCAGGAGCCTGAATCGCTCACCTGATCTCTTATGCCAAAGTTTGAATAAATTTCACAAACTTTCAACTATACAAAGTTGCAAATAATCCCTTTAGTGGTTTCAGAGAAGATTTTTGGAAATCAGTTTAAATTAATAGAAAAAAAAAACAGTTAAAGGGCAATAACTCCTATAAGGACCTTTTGATGCTGAACAAGAAAAGTTGCTTCGGATTTTCTCTATCTCTTATACTTTTTGAGTTATAAGCCAAAAACAATGGTCTGACCCCCCTGTTCTATTTTTAGCAATGGCGGCCATGTTGGTTGGTTGATGTGTATATAATTCACAAACTTGGTAGAGGACATCCTAAAGATCAAGTGTACCAAGTTTCAAAGCAATCCCTTCAGTGGTTTCAGAGAAGAAGATTTTTGAAAATCAGTTAAAATTAATGGAAAAAACAGTTAAAGGGGAATAACTCTTAAATGGCTGATCTGACCATTTTGACCCTGAAATCATTTTTGTAGATCTCAATGAGCTGAACAATTCTGCAATGCTAACTTTTCCTCTAGCTCTAACGGTGTTCAAGATATTGTCCAAAAACTGCAAAAATGGTCAATTTTGACGATTAAAGGGCAATAACTCCTATAAGGAGTCGTTTCACAACTTCGACTCAATGAAGAGATTTGTAGAGCTTTTGATGCTGAACAAGGAAGGTTGCTTCGGATTTTCTCTATCTTTTATACTTTTTGAGTTATAAGCCAAAAACAATGGTCTGACCCCCCTGTTCTATTTTTAGCAACAGCGGCCATGTTGGTTGGTCGATGTGTATATAATTCACAAACTTGGTAGAGGAGATCCTAAAGATCATGTATACCAAGTATCAATGCAATCCCTTCAGTGGTTTCAGAGAAGAATATTTTTAAAAATCAGTTAAAATTAATGGAAAAAACAGTTAAAGGGGAATAACTCTTAAACGGCTGATCTGACAATTTTGACCCTGAAATCATTTTTGTAGATCTCAATGAGCTTAACAATTCTGCAATGCTAACTTTTCCCCTAGCTCTAACGGTTTTCAAGATATAGTCCAAAAACTGCAAAAAGGGTCAATTTTGACGATTAAAGGGCAATAACTCCTATAAGGAGTCGTTTCACAACTTCGACTCAATGGAGAGATTTGTAGAGCTTTTGATGCTGAACAAGGAAGGTTGCTTCGGATTTTCTCTATCTTTTATACTTTTTGAGTTATAAACCAAAAACAATGGTCTGACCCCCCTGTTCTATTTTTAGCAACGGCGGCCATGTTGGTTGGTCGACATGTATATAATTCACAAACTTGGTAGAGGACATCCTAAAGATCATGTATACCAAGTATCAATGCAATCCCTTCAGTGGTTTCAGAGAAGAAGATCTTTGAAGAAAAGTTAACGGACGGACGGACGACGGACGCTTAACGATGACAATAGCTCACATGACCCTTCGGGTCAGGTGAGCTAAAAAAGTTACAATTTTGGCCCCTTTTGGTCCCTAATAACGTAACAGTAAAAAAGGGGACACAAAAATATATCTGCTACTTGACAAGAATAAACTTGAAAATTTTTTTTATCTAAATCGGACAAGAATTAAATAAGTTCCGATTTTGGTCCCTTTTGGCCCCTAATTATGTAACAGGTGAAAAAGGGGTGGGGTCGCAAAAATAAATTCTCAAATTTGGATTCTTTACTTGAAAAAATAAACTTGCAAAAAAAATTTCAAAATCGGACCACAAATAAAAAAGTTTCCATTTTGGCCCCATTTGGCCCCTAATTACGTAATAGGGGGAAAAGGGGGGTCGCAAAAATTAATACTTGATTTTGTATCCGCTATTTGACAAGAACAAACATGCAAAAAAAAATTTCAAAATCGGACCACAAATAAAAAAGTTTATCTTTTGGCCCCTAATTACACAACGGAAAAAAGGGGGCACAAAAATTATCAGGTTCATTCTTTTATTGTAAGAAACATTCTTGACAAATTTCACAGCAATAGGCCAACTAGGACCAAAGTTATGGTGGAAACAAGTAAAATATTTGAATTTTTTGCCCCTTTTGGGCCCCTAATTTCGAAACAAAAAAGGGGGGACCCCCAAAGTCAATCCCATTCATCCTTGTATGGTAAGGAACATCACTGTCAAATTTCATACCAATTGGATTACTAAAACTAACGTTATTGTGGAAACAAACAAAAACGTAGTATTTTTGGCCCTTAATTTCTAAACGAAAAATGGGGGGACCCCCAAAATCAATTCCATCCATCCTTTTATGGGAAGGAACATCATTGTAAAGTTTCATTGCAATCGGATAACTGGAACTAAAGTTATTGTGGAAACACTAAAAAGTTAACAGACACCGACGACGACGACGACGACAGCATCATACCATAATACGTCCGCAAATTTTTTGCGGTCGTATTAAAATAGAACATAGGGGTAAATTGCAGTTTTTTGCTAATTACTGAAAATAAAACGCTTCGCCGAGCGCAGCATGATACGACCGCAACATGTTGAATCCTGTAAGTTTTAGGCCCAATATGTATAGTCAATAGCTCTGGACACATGTAGCCCATGGTGGACTGACAAAGGTTTTTGACACATGCAGCTTTTGATGGACTTTCCACTAACATTTCAAAAGGAGTTATTTTTTTCCAAAGGAGATCAAAATTAGACCACAAATGTTCCATTTTGGTCCTTAATTACATAATAGGGGAAAAAAGGGGGTTGCAAAAATTAATTCTCAATTTTGTATCCACTATTTGACAAGAACAAACATGCAAAAAAAAAATCAAAATCAGATCATAAGTAAAAAAGTTTCGATTTTGGGCCCTTATGGCCCCTAATTACATAATAAGGGGGGAAAGGGCGGTTGCAAAAATTGATTCTCAATTTAGTATCGCAATTTGACAAGAACAAACATGCAAAACAAATTTAAATCGGACCACAAATAAAAGTTTCAGTTTGGCCCCTTTTGGTCCTTAATTACACAACAGGAATACAAATGACAACAAAGTTCCAGACAATAAATTTTGCTACGCCTGACGCGCGTTTCGTCTATTCAAGACTCATCAGAGGCGCTCTACCAAAAATATTGAAAATGCCAAACACTGTATGAAAAAAGGGCAGGGCGTGAAAATTCATAAGGTTCATTCACTGAAAGAAACATTCTGACAAATTTCACAGCAATAAACCAACTAATACCAAAGTTATCAAGGAAACAAATAAAATATTTGAATTTTTAACCCCTTTTCGGCCCCTAATTTTGAAACAAAAAAAGGAGGAGCCCCAAAATCATTCTCATTCATCCTTTTATAGTAAGGAGCATTATCGCCAAATTTCAAAGTGATTGGATAACTAAAGCATTGTCGTCTTCTATCTCAGGAATAATTGTGAAAATATGCTCTTGTTCATCAGTTACAGTTGTGATAATATGCTCTTGTTCATCAGTTACTGAGGCTGGGGTCCATGTTCCAAAAAAACTTGCTTTCTGTAATTGTATTGTGCGGACTCATCTTAAGATGAAAATTAAAATAGGCAATTCAAATAAAGTTCTGTATAAGTTATATCTATGGACATAATTTCTCCAAATTATTTCACATGGATGATGTTCAAACATTTTTGTGTTAGTTCCATTTATCTTTCGGAATTGGTCTTTAGCGATCTTTCACGTACCTTCAATTTGGTTTGTACAACAGTATTTTTCATCCCAAGTTTCCGTATTTACATACTTTAGGTCCCGTCCAGCGAATATTTGACTACGAGTGCACGGTGTCGACCGTAAAATTTCTTAAGTGAAGACAGCGACAGTCGGGGCACTAAAACCCTGTGTCAGCAATTTCTGTGTCAAACGTGACGCTCTGCTAAGGATATCGATGTATTTCCCGCAAGCTCTGGGGTAACGAATCAACTGTGATACGAAGACTCCATAAGCAGGAGCGGACGAAACGGAGCGAGTTGGTGTTTAACGTCCGTGCAACGCTATATAGGTTATTTGAACTTGAAAAGGATGATAAAATGAACAGGAAGTGATGATGATAAAGGAAATATGGGAGTGAGATGGGGTAACAAAGGAACGATAAATTTTCAAAAAACACAGGAAAAGAGGAGCAGTGGGAAGGGGCCGATAATTTAGCCTATGTGGTTCACTACTTGGCGGTCCTCAAAGGGGTACGTACGTGAAGCGTGGCACTCTCCACACACGTCGACCGAATATGGTCAGCGGTCAAGTTGTCCGTATTATAAACCTGACAACCCCCGCGGACGAGGGACACCCTGTTCAGCCACCTATTGTACACACTTTGTCGCTCAGTGGGCTGAGCACTGACCGACGTCAGAATCCCAAGACCCTAAGTTGCCTCTTACGACAAGTTAGGCTCTGCTGCGGGCATATTCGCCACCTGGGCCCCGCACGAGACACACAAAAAGGGAAAGTTGAAGTCATCACGTTTGGCATAGAGATTAGTTGAAAGTCTTCCTTGAGAGTCAATTTCGAAAGCCCTACACTATAACTTAAGTTCTAGTGAGCCGAATGCAATGAAATTTGACAATGATATTCCTTACCATAAAAGGATTGATGTGATTTATTTTGGGGGTCTCCCTTTTTTCGTTTAGAAACTAGGGGTAAAAAAGGGGCCAAATTGTATCTTTTTTGTTGGTTCCCACAATTATTTTTATTCTGGTTTACCAAAAGCTGTGAAATTTTACAATAATGTTTAACACCATGAAAGGATTTATGGGATTGATCTTGGGGTCCTCTTTTATTAGTTTAGAAATTAGGGGCCCAAAAAGGAGAAAAATGCAACTTTTAATTTCTGGTCCGGGTTTGAATTTTTTTTTGCATGTTAAACTTTGTCAAGTTCTCAATACAAAAATAGCAAACGCTAAATTGAAAATTAACCTTTGTCACCCCCCTTTTCACCCTAATACGTACGTAAGGGCCAAAAGGGACCGAAATCGAAACTGTTTTATTTGTGGTGTGTTTTTGATTTTTTTTGCATGTTTATTCCTGTCAAAAAGCAGATACAAAATTGAGAATTAATTTTTGCGACCCCCCTTTTCCCCCAATTACGTAATAAGGGGCCAAATAGGGATAAACTCGAAACATTTATTTGGGGTACAATTTTGAATATTGGTTTTGCATGTTTATTCTTGTCAAATAGCGGATACAAAATTGAGAATTAATTTTTGCGACACCCCTTATTCCCCTCTTGTGTAATCAAGCCCAAAATTGAAACTTTTTTACACGTTTAACAGATTGGCAACATCTCTTACGGGAGGAAAGTTTCAGTGTTAGTTTGGGGATTGAATATGTATGTCAGTTTGAGTGCTTCTGGATTTATCAAACTGAAAAAAGAAATTATGCTAGCTAGTGCATAATTTCTTTTTTCAGTTTGATAGCTAGTGCGTCCCGTGCGGGGCCCGGGTGGCGAATAGGCCCGCAGCAGAGCCTAGCTTGTCGTAAGAGGCGACTAAGGGTCTTGGGATTCTGACGTCGGGTCAGTGCTCAGCCCACAGAGCGACCAAGTGTGTACCCTAGGTGGCTGAATAGGGTAGCCCTCGTCCGCGGGGGTTGTCAGGTCTATAATACGGAAACCCTGACCGCCGACCATAGTGGGCCAACGTGTGTGGAGAATGCCACGCTTCATGCACGTAAAAGACCCCTTTGTGGACCGCCAAGTAGTGCACCACATAGGCTAAATTTTCCGCCCCTACCCACTTCTCCCCTTTTCCTGTGGTTCTTCAAAATTTACCGTCCCTATGTTTCCCACCCCATCCCATATTTCATTTATCATCATCATTTCATGTTCATTGTATCATCCTTTTCATGTTCATCGCCTGTAAATAACCTATATAGCGTTGCACGGGCGTAAAACACCAACTCACTCACTCACTCACAAATATGCTAGCTAGTGCAAGTGAATAAAAGGGACAACCATTGTATTTTGAGGGGCTGTAGGCAGATTTTACATATAAGTATAATGCCCTCAACCTTCTTTGAAATGAGACAATTAGCTTGGCCTCAAAATTCAAAAGAACGACAGTGAAATAAAGATAAATATTCTTTCTCTTTAGCAGTTTAAAATTTACTTTTTGAATTGAAATTTTGTATAATAAATATTTTGACCAGATCAAAAGAACCATCCCGTAGAAATGGTCTTTCCCTTAAGCATCTACTGTGAAGCAGTCACACGCTACAGTCGGCAGGTATTTGACCTCCGTGGAAATGAACACAAATGGGCAGAGACATTAAGAATGATTGCTGGTGATGTTTTTTACCCGTTTAGCGCACCGTAGTTTGGAATGAGATGTTGTAAAACACGGTATTCAGAAAATATTTTTATATGCTAATTGATGAAAAATACTTTATAGAATGTGTAAAATGTTTTAAAAATAATTAAATACAGGGTTTCCTCTAGGTGTATTTTTCTTTGGGCCACCCCTTGGGCCAAATGCATGTTTTTTGGGCCAACATAAATGACATTGGGCCAATATTTTTTTTTGAGTTTTGGCAGGAAAATCAAGCGATATATGAATTCGAAGATATTTATTTTTATTTCATTATAGCATCATTAGATATTCAATCATTTTATTTTATACATGTTAAAACATAACAATTCAATGAACCTTAAAATCCATGGTATAGACGGTGTAGAAAGCGATTTAGCATCTGTAGAGGCGATGATATGTATCTGCTTTTCAGAAGTAGAATCGTGGTCTTGCATATGGACATCATGATCAGCTGCTCTAATTTCGTCTTGAATTGCATCTGCAGCTTGTACTGCTTTTGTCTCTGTAGAATTTCCCCATAAAGTAGATAACTTCGTAAATTTCGACGATGTTCCATTTTCATAATCTAATTTTCGTTTCCTTCCAATTTCAAAACATTCATAAAAATTCGATGTTTAAAATTCACGTCTCTGGTTAGAATCAAATGACAAATTCTTAAAAACTAATCACTTTTTTACAGACAGAACCACTCACCGGAAACAATTGATTTTAAGCGATCGTATATTTTATTTCCATTGATTAACAGCTGATTATTGATTTTCTGTCAAAGAAAATTATCCTAGGTGAAACTCCGAGATATCCGAATGAAGACTTGCGCGTTCCGAATATACGACCTAGAAAATGACATTGTTGATCAAAATACGAAACCAACATTTTGGGCCACTTTGTTGGGCCAAAATTATTTTTTTTGGGCCAGAATTGAAAAAAAGGGCCAATGGCCCAAGTGGCCCACGCCAGCGGAAACCCTGATTAGATATCTTTTTTTAAATAAACGACAACGGAAATCGTAATCGCGACTTCCGGTTTATTGTTTACATTATCGACAAGGAGCAGACGAGATGGTTTCGGCAATATTTTTACGTTTTATACAATTTATGCACACATTTTGATACTTTTACACTGTTTTGTGATCTTTTTGATATATTTGCAACGATAATGGGCAAGCTTAAAAGTGGATTTGACACAGAGAAAAATGTAAACAAACTCGCGGCTTACAGAGATGGACACAAAAAGAGACAAATTCAAAAAGTTATTTCGTTAGATCATTCATACGCTGCAGTATATGGGGCATCAACTAAAACACCAGATGTATCTCATGTAAACTACGAAGAAGTTATTGACGAAAATGACGAGAACATCACACCACTAACAGATACCTGGAGGCAGGGACGAAGAGTAGTAGAGTTTGGTGTTATTGCTGACAATATGGATTGTAAATTTTGTGGATTACCACTACAGCTTAAAACTGCCCTGAATATTGATGACTTTGGTTTGGGATCTATTTTAAGAGTCATGTGCATGAATCAGTCTTGCACAAAAATCAACAAAGTTCCGTGTTCTGTAAAGCTTCACCCCGTGCGGGTTCCGGGTGGCGAATAGGCCCGCAGCAGCGCTAAGTTTGTCGGTAAAAGTCCACTAAAGAGCGCCCAGAAACCTGACATCGGGTCGGGCCGCTTTGCCCACAAAGCGACTGGGATGTGTGCCCCAGGTGGTTGAATGGGGCAGCCCTGACATCGAGAGATGCGGGGTCGTCAGGCGATAATGCGGAAAACCTGACCGCAAACCATAGTGGTGCACCGTGTTGGGAAAAATGTCACGTTCCTCGCACGTTAAAGAACCCTGCTGCAGGTCTCGGTAAGAGTAGGACCCGTAGGATCCCCATGCAGGAGGCTTAATTTCCCGTCCCTACCAATCACTCCATTTTCCAGTGGCAGTCAAAACTCTCTCACCCGATTGGCCTTGTGTCCCCATCTCCTCCACTTCATGTTCATTGTATCACCACTTTCATGTTCATCTCCCGGATATAGCCGAAATCGTGCTGCTTGGGAGTAAAGCAATAACTAACGAACTAACTGTAAAGCTTCTGTTTTCCTTTTACATGAAAACTTTTTGACTTTAAATAGAAGTTAAAATATTGTTTAACGGTAACCCTATTATTTATTCACCTTTTAGCATTGTGAATTTTATTTCTCTCAGTTTTATCATGCGACCTTTAGATAAAATAATATGATTTTTTTTTTGTCCAGCTTGTTAGGAAAACGTACCGGCAACCAGTAAGAGAACGCTCACAAGCGGAAAAGAACGCGGTTATTTTGTTCTTGTTTCGAAAATCAGGCTTAGAATTACGATCAGAGAACGGAAAAGATGCCATGTTTATGAAGGAAAGAAGGTTCTACTAAAAGAAACATGAAAGATGCTGTCATTGAAGCTCTTTTAAATCCAAAGGGGAGGCACATGAAGTATTGCATATTCACTAAAAAAGAGGCAATTGGCTTTAGTGAACGCAATGTATCCAGAATATAACAGGGGAATATCCCAGGGTAACATGCAGACAAGGGTTAACAATAAACAACCTCTGAAATCGGTCGTCGCGAAGAAAGTTTTTGAAAGGGTCCAAAGAGACCTTTTAAATATGAGAGAAAACAATGTATCATACTATGGCAAAACTTTAAATATGTTTTGTTTGCTGTCGATGTGTTTTCTAGGTTTATTTCTTTTCGACCTTTCTGTTCAAAGTCGGCAAAATATGTTTGTGTCGAATTGAAAGACATTTTTATACATGGTTATCCGACCAGTGTGAAACAAACAGACAACGAGACTGAATTCATGGGGGCTGTGCAGACTTTCTTTATTAAAGTTATTGAAAGCAGGCCATACCACCCACTATCCGAAGGAACGGTAGAGAGGCAGAATAGAATTGTTCGGCAAAATATTCACTATGAAATCATAAAGAAGAAATCGGGTTTCAACTGGGTCGAAGGGTTGCAATCCATTGCCGGGGCTGTCAACAACAGCCTAGATAGGTATTAGGCCATCAAAATGCGTTTTCCGTGTATTTTGGTAGACATACCAAACGTTCAGCTGATGAAGCCAGAAAGACGGCTCTTAGTTCAATTGGAAGGTGTGCAGAGAGGGGAAAAGGAAGCACACGAGAACACTTGTACAACATATAAAAAAAGATGGGACTGTGCTTATGAATTACCCACCCTGTAACAGCAGAGTGCCCAAACGACGCACAGTTGTAAAAGGCAAAGTTAAAGGATGCGACAAAACATTGACACGTTACCGAGTCTCATTTAGAAGTTCAGAGGAAGCAGTCAAAAAGCAATGACTTTATAAAAAGCACTGCAAGAGCTGGAAAAACGCCAAGAAGAAAAAGTAGCAGAATCCAGTAGCGTATCGCCAACCGCATTCTCGTCTTCTATCTCAGGAATAATTGTGATAATATGCTCTTGTTCATCAGTTACTGAGGCTGGGGTCCATGTTAAAAAAAAAACTGGCTTTCTGAAATTGTATTGTGCGGACTCATCTAAAGATGAAAATTAAAATAGGCAATTCAAATAAAGTTATGTATAAGCTATATCTATGGACAAAATTTCTCCAAATTATTTCACATGGATGATGTTCAAACATTTTTGTGTTAGTTCCATTTATCTTTCGGAATTGGTCTTTAGCAATCTTTCACGCACCTTCAATTTGGTTTATACAACAGTATTTTTCATCCCAAGTTTCCGTATTTACATACTTTTGGTCCCGTCCAGGCCCGGGCGGCGAATATTTGACTACGAGTGCACGGTGTCGACCGTAAAATTTCTAAAGTGAAGACAGCAATTGTGAAGCAACATAACCCTGTGTCAGCAATATCTGTGTCAAACGTGACGCTCTGCTAAGGAAACCGATGTATTTCCCGCAAGCTCTGGGGTAACGAATAACCTGTGATACGAAGACTGAATAAGCAGGAGTGGACGGAATGTTGCTACACGAAAAGGGAGTGAGCGAGTTGGTGTTTAACGTTCGTGCAACGCTATATAGGTTATGTACAGGCGATGAACTTGAAAAGGATGATAAAATGAACATGAAGTGATGATGATAATTAAATGAAATATGGTGTGAGATGGGGGAACAATGGAACGATAGTTTTTTACAGAACCACAGGAAAAAGGGGAGCAGTTGGTAGGGGCGGAAACTTTAGCCTATGTGGTGCGGTCCAATAATGGGTCTTTTACGTGCGTAAAGCGTGGCACTCTTCACACACGTCTGCATACTATGGTCAGCGTTCAAGGTTCCCGTATTTTAGACCTGACAACCCCCGCAGACCACCCTATTCAGCCACCTAATGTACACACTTGGTCGCACTGTGGGCTGAGCACTGACCGACGTCAGAATCCCAAGGCCCTTAGTTGCCTAAGCTAGGCTCTGCTGCGGGCATATTCGCCACCCTGGCCCCACACGGGACAGTTAGTGCTAGAGAAAAAGTTAGCATTGCAAAATTGTTTAGCTTATTGAGAGCTACAAAATGATTCAGTGTCAAAATTGTCAGATCATTCTTTTAAGAGTTATCCCTAACTGTTTTCGATCTATTTTAGCTTGTTTTTTTTTTCGAATAGAAAGCCTTGTACCTTTGTATTCTTGATCTTAAAAGTGTTTCCTATCCTAACGAGTTTCTTTAATGTTACTTACTAAGTACATGTAGATCATGTTTGCTCCTCTGCTTCCTGATCTCGTCCTTGCTCTTTTCATCCTCATTTTAGTCCTTGCTCCTCCTCTTCCTGATCTCCTTTTTTCTCTCTCCTTCAAAATACAATACCTAAAACGATTATAAAACGGTTAATTTGGTTATGCTGTTTATCGATATTTCAAGGAGTAAGTTCTCATCAGCAGCATTTGAATCAAAACATTGAATGATCAAAAACCAAAAATATTGAAATTTTGAACAGGAAAGCCAAATCCAGCACCAAGGAAATCGACCATGTGCATAAAAAGGAGAGAAACCAGGTGTTTTAAACAATGCTGAATTTAACAATCGGAAATTTCAATGACAAAAATATAACAAATTAATTGGCAATATCGCGTCATGCAAGTCTGACGACCAGTCTTGTGATCATCCTCGGGGACCTTTGGTCAGCGGTTGTCGACCAAGTAGTTTCAAAATACAATACCAAACTTTACTTTGTCCTCATTTCTGTGATCTCCTATCTCATCACCTATTCCAATCTGTTTGTCTCCACCACATACATCTCCATATCTAAATCCTCCATTATAAAAGATGCTTTACTATAAAACAACATAAAAAAACTTATACAGATTTCAGGGAAGACCCATTTCAGGGAAGACCCATACATTAAATGACTTAACCCAAATGGACTACTCAGTGTAAACATAGATAACAAGAAAACTAACATTACTGTGTTAATTACTCTCCTATATACAACACAGAAAAAGGGGAACACATACCCGAGAATTTGAAGACTGCAATAGTCCTGACTTGGTGCAGGCATTTCACCAAAATAGATCAATCCACAGAGAGTGCATTCTACTCCGTAAATTAGATTTGAAGATGTGCAATTTAAATCATCCCAACTGTTAATATTACATAATCGATTAGTTAAATTGCTTTTAATTTCGGTGTCTGTGATCAAGTTTTACAATTTTTAATTCCACATTCTAAAACGTCTATCAAGATTACAGAGCATGGTTTGATGTTATTGTTATTAGAATCAAAGTTTTTATATTGAAGTTCCGGATTATCAGACTGGGTATATGAAATCTTGACGAAACTGGGGTATTTTGGACACCTGCATTACGAAACGAGTGAGTTAGTGAGTTGGTGTTTAATGCCCGTGCAACGCTATATAGGTTATTTACAGGCGATGAACATGAAAAGGGGTGATACAATGAACATGAAATGATGATTTAGTGGAGGGAATGGGGACACAAGGCCAATCGGGTAGCCACTGGAAAAAGGAGTGATGGGTAGGGACGGGAAATATAGCCTCCTACATGGGGATCCTACGAGTCCTACTCTTACCGAGACCTGCAGCAGGGTTCTTTAACGTGCGAGGAACGTGACATTTTTCCCAACACGGTGCACCACTATGGTTTGCGGTCAGGTTTTCCGCATTATCGCCTGACGACCCCGCATCTCTCGATGTCAGGGCTGCCCCATTCAACCACTTGGGGCACATCTCCCAGTCGCTTAGTGGGCAAAGCGGCCCGACCCGACGTCAGGTTTCTGAGCGCTCTTTAGTGGACTTTTACCGACAAGCTTAGCGCTGCTGCGGGCCTATTCGCCACCCGGAACCCGCACGGGTCATTACGAAACGACACTGTGTCCGGAGTGTCGTTAAGTCCGGGCCTTTTTATACTGGGCGACATCTGAGCCAGTATCTTTTTCTGGTTTCTCAAGATTATGCTTACATAAAGCTACTGGGCGGGGACTAAGTGTCCACCAGCAGAGACATCGACCCAGTGAAATGAAGAATGGATGTGCGGTACACATGGGTGCACACATAACCTGTACAAAAGTTAACATAAAGTTAACTTTGTGACTGCTTTCCATGTCTGCTATAGCATACATTCAAGTTTTGCGTTAACTCGTGACTGGTCAAAACAGACTTGTGACAGCTTTTATATGACTGGTCATAACCAGTCACAACCAGACCAGTCATTTAAACAGGTGCGTTCTAACCCTAGCTCTAAAACAATCGTTCAATTTGTAACAAATGACAGTTTTTTAAAACATTAAAACAATAATTTTGACGACGTTTTAGGTGGTAGAACATGAACTTGGCACTGTGAATGTTTTAACATTCAGTCTAGAAAGCAGACTTTTCACGAAGTTAACTTGACCAGACCTGTCTCAAGAACGCGACTGTTTTTTAAAGCATACATGGAATTATGACTGCTTTTAAAGTTAACATGGAACCAGTCGTGCGTCTGCTCAAACCTGTCGCATGACCAGGCACAAGTGAACTTTAAGTAAGCTTTATGTCTGCTTTTCAAGTTAACTTACCGTACAGGTTATGTGTGCACCCATCTGTATGTTTTAGGAACGAGAGCAATTGCATGCTGTTGTTTTTGATTTTATAGGTGCTTTTTCGTGTTGGATCCATTTAAAGTTTATGATTCTTTTAAAATCATTTTATGTCTCAAGATACAACACTGCGCCATGACGCCGACCATGGGCAGTGGCTTTTCCTCAATACAATTCAACAAGAACGATTCGTCTTCTAAATCAATTAATCAGGATTGTCTAAATCAAGCTTACGCAGTTCAAGCACTCGTCAGTTTACTTCAAAGTTCTTTTAACATCCTGTCTATACCTATATTAAAACATATTAATAAATGTATACAGAGCAGTAATGGTAAGTGTTTAGTTTTCATGTATTTTGAAGATTATCAATGCAGACCAAAACAAGCATCTTGTTTATTTGCTTATTTCTATAAAGCCATAGTAAAATAATTCCTTAATTCTAATCCAGCTTTTCTGTAAATTTAAGGCGATGGGACAAATATCATTATTTTACCATTTGAGTGAAAAATGCTGAAAAAAATTACCAATTAACTAAAATATTTTTACAAAAAGAATTGGACAAGAAATGTAAAATTTGGATTGGAAGAGGATGAAAATGTAGAATATTTTTACACTGACCTAATGGACCAAACTTTTTTAACCAGTTTGGTTACTCTGTTTATATACCTTTGAAATAATACACTGTTTCTATAGAATTTGTTATGAAAATTTGTGTTGTAACAATTTGTTGAATTTTAATTCTTAGATTGCAGTCAGTCTCTTAAGCCAGAATCTGACAAAAGATCTATCAATTAGCTAGGAAATATAATAAAATGTCATGTTATGAACACTTGAAAAAATTATGCTCAGGCTAGTAGCTGAAAAATTTGGTGTCTAGACTGGTGTAGCCTAAAATACTCAATAAATAACAATAATTTACTCTATCTATATAATCTATTTATTCTGCATCTATAGCTGTATTCAATATAAACATGGCATGTACAAACAATTGATCATTTTAAATGTTATTCTTGTCCAAATTATTTGAATTAGTATTTGCATCTACACACATGCATGTACAGATGCACAAAAATGTTTTTTTACAAAACCTTTGCATGAATTTATATATATACAAGTAAAAAACCTAAGGATATCTGATATTTACCGATTAAGCCATACAGAGTCTTTAATCATTTAACGTTTTTAAATGTTAAATGTTAAATCAACATACCTATGCAAATTTAACATATATACATGTACAATGGTTTAGTCAGAGCTCAATAAAATTAATACTAACACTGCTACTTAGTTCCCCATATTGCAACACTATTTCCACAAACTTTATGACAGCATATTTCTAATATTGGACAAACCAAACTATAGCATCTAGTAAATAATGGTATCACTGATTGACTAAAGAGAGCCAACAACAACAATAAACATGATTACAATTAAAGTTGAAAACATAGGAATTAAAGACCAAGTCACTCACAAACAAATTGTGAGTGAATTCAATACTATATAGCATGATAAGGTAGCAACCCCAAAAAATATAATCAGTAAAAATATGTTGAAGTTGAAGTGGGCCAGCCAATTCTTATGAAGTTTTAATACACTAAATAAATGTTGGTATTGAATTTGGGGTTTGTGGCCCCTGTTGTTTAAAAAAAAGGGTCAAAAGGGGCTAAAACGGGTGTATTGACAAAACTGATGTAGAATGTTTATTATTTATTAAATTTTTTTATAAATTTTTGGTCCAATTTTAAAATGTTTTTTCATTGGATTCTTTTTGAAAATCTCTGTCTTAATTTGCAATATTTCTGTTACAATTTTTGAGATATTAGGGGTCAAAGGGCCAAAAATGTCAATTTTAAAATACATGTATATAAATAAGGCTTATTTTTGTATTAGATCATAAATGTTAAAGTAAGTACATATGTGTCAAATATGCATTTTAAAGTCCACCACAAGATGCATATGTCAAAAAGTTTTGTAAGTCTACCATGGGCTTCATGTGACAAAAGCAATAGACTATCCATATTGGGCCTCCAACAAACAGGGTTCAATTTGTTGTGGTCGTATCATGCTGCGCTCGGCGTAGCTTTTTATTTTACTTTTGGCGGGACTAACGTCATTAACATCACTGTGTTATATGACATTGATATTGAGTTTCTGGAGACGAATCACCCCTGTATACTATCTATATAACATTGATATTAAGTTTCTGGAGACAAATCATCCCTGTATACTGTCTATATAACATCGATATTAAGTTTTTGGAGACGAATTACTGTCTATATTTCATTTTTACGGAGGGTATGCAATCTCTGTTTTATGTGACAAATTTTATCTCACTGAACAGGACCACATTTAACAGAGAAAATAAGTCCCGTGCGGGGCCCGGGAGGCGAATAGGCCCGCAGCAGCGCTAAGTTTGTCGGTAAAAGTCCACTAAAGAGCGCTCAGAAACCTGACATCGGGGTCATGCCGCTTTACCCACAAAGCGACTGGGATGTGTGCCCCAGGTGGTTGAATGGGACAGCCCTGACATCGAGAGATGCGGGGTCGTCAGGCGATAATGCGGAAAACCTGACCGCAAACCATAGTGGTGCACCGTGTTGGGAAAAATGTCACGTTCCTCGCACGTTAAAGAACCCTGCTGCAGGTCTCGGTAAGAGAGGGACCCCCATGCAGGAGGCAAAATTTCCCGTTCATACCCATCACTCCTTTTTTCCAGTAGCAGTCAAAACTCTCCTACCCGATTGGCCTTGTGTCCCCATTTCCTCCACTTCATCATCATTTCATGTTCATTGTATCACCACTTTCATGTTCATCTCCCGGATGTAGCCGAAATCGCGCTGCTTGGGAGTAAAGCAATAACTAACTAACTAACAGAGAAAATAGACAGGTGTTTCATACTCACTGAGGGTAGACAATCTCTGTTTTATGCAACAAATTTGATCTCACTGAACAGATGATATGGTATGCAGATTAACCTTTGATATACTATGTGTCTTTAGATAAAACTTAAGGATCACAGATGACCCTTATGTCATCCAAACATACTGTAGATACATAGAGCAACCTGTGAGTTTTGTTATTTAGTTTTTTAGAACATTTATTAAAATGTATACAGCTGCTGTCTGGTCATGAAAATTTCTATTAACAGGATTTCAAACTGAATATATTGTCAAACCACTATTAACTACCGTTTTGAAACATTGTAACAAAACCAGGCGATATGAAAAAAATGGCAATACAAATTAAATAAGAGTTTAATAAATACATTCTTCAACGGGTGTGCTATAGCAAGGAGGAACTGCTTACTCTTCTGGAGCACCTGAGTTCTCTCTTGTTTCGACTGGAGTTCGCGTTGTTGACTGATATTCAGTTATTTTTTGTTTCCATGTTTTACATGTTGTCTGTTTTTGTCCCGTTCCTGTTGGTGTTTACTGGTTTTGTCTCTGCCCTTTCGGACTTTTGATTTTCGGATACCCCATTGGTACCTCTGCTTTTTTCAAATGATTCTATCAATCTAGCTATATGAAGAAGTTAACAATACTTAAGCACCTGCAGAATATAACACATCTTATCATCTTAGTAATAATTTGGCTCCACCGTTTGGTATTTTTGGTTTTATTGTTCTATGCTCTTCATAATCATATAGTATTTGGCATTTTCAATATTTTTGGTAGAGCGCCTCTGACGAGTCTTGAATAGACGAAACGCGCCGCGTCTGGCGTAGCTAAATTTACTGTCTGGAACTTTGTTGTTATTTTTATTTCGAACACACGTGAAGGTTAGCACTGCTGGTGGAGTTTTAATTCCCCGAGGTTAGCCCGCTCCGGCACCAACACTTTTGTGTTGGAGAACACATCAAAGCTTAAAATTATCCGTTCATATTTCAAAATTTTCTAAACCCTAAGGTTCTTTCTACCCCAGACATAGTTTGATCATCTAAGTAATAATTTGGTTCCCCCGTTTGGCATTTTTGGTTTTATTGTTCTATGCTCTTCATAATCATATAGTATTTGGCATTTTCAATATTTTTGGTAGAGCGCCTCTGATGAGTCTTGAATAGACGAAACGCGCGTCAGGCGTAGCTAAATTTTACTGTCTGGAACTTTGTTGTTATTTTTATTTCTAGCATTATGGAGAATATACAACACATTAAAAAATTATGGTATAATGGAGAAGTTAACAATACATTATGTACAAATTCTTGCATTATGATTAAGTTAACAACACATTTAAAAATTCTTGTATTATGGAGAAGTTAACGATATATTATGAACAAATTCTTGCATCTTTTTTCTAATCCAGCTTTTCTGTAAATTTAAGGCAATGGGACAAATATCATTATTTTACCATTTGAGTGAAAAATGCTGAAAAATATTACCAATTAACTAAAATATTTTTACAAAAAGAATTGGACAAGAAATGTAAAATTTGGATTGGAAGAGGATGAAAATGTAGAATATTTTTACACTGACCTAATGGACCAAACTTTTTTTAACCAGTTTGGTTACTCTGTTTATATACCTTTGAAATAATACACTGTTTCTATAGAATTTGTTATGAAAATTTGTGTTGTAACAATTTGTTGAATTTTAATTCTTAGATTGCAGTCTGTCTCTTAAGCCAGAATCTGACAAAAGATATATCAATTAGCTAGGAAATATAATAAAATGTCATGTTATGAACACTTGAAAAAATTATGCTCAGGCTAGTAGCTGAAAAATTTGGTGTCCAGACTGGTGTAGCCTAAAATACTCAATAAATAACAATAATTTACTCTATTTATATAATCTATTTATTCTGCATCTATATTCAATATAAACATGGCATGTACAAACAATTGATCATTTTAAATAATGGGTTCTCAATTAAAATTTAAAATTCTCATATGCCGTTTTTCATATTTTTCATGTGTTCTGGTCAATTTTGGAAAAAAATATTACGTTTCTTTATTTCTAAGCTAATTTTGGATACTTTCTTTCAGGTTCGAGCTATTTTTGATACATATTGCATCTCGGTTCATTTGGGGGATTCTAACTTAACTAATGAGTCTTTATTTTAATTGATGTGGTTTGAATGCAGATTCTGATAATACTTTTTTTGGTGTGCTTACAAATTTTAAATGCACATATTATGTTTTTTGTTCAGAAGATTTTGAATCTGTAGATTTATGATAGGAATTGCAATAAAACAGTTGTGTTATGCAGATCTTATTTAAATACAGTGTATTTTATTGAGGAATCGTTAATGTAGCATACAATATGTTTTCTGTAACAAGAGCTTGTTCTTTCTGTTACTTTTTGCATCTACATTAAATTCATCGGCTAACAAAGCAAAGAACGATTGTTTTTGCGTCAAAAAATATTTGTATGCTGGAATTGATATTAAATCAAATATTGGCATCTAATAAAACTTCTGGATGCTGGCATCCCAATGTTTTTTAAACTGATTCAAGTATGCTGGGTCTGGATACGGCAATCATAGATACTTTCCTCCTAATATGTGTCCCAGCATCCCAGAGTCTGGATGCTGGCATCCCAATTTAAATAGACGTAGAAAGCCAGATTTGTCTGGATGCTGGCATCCCAATGAGTCTGGATGCTGACTTAAAAAAAGGCTGGATGCTGGCATCCCAATAAGTCTGGATGCTGGCATCCAATTATAATTCTGGATGCTGGCATCCAAATATAAGTCTGGATGCTGGCATCCAAAAATAAGTCTGGATGCTGGCATCCCAAAAGGTCTGGATGCTGGCATCCAAAAATAAGTCTGGATGCTGGTATCCAAACATCTGAAATCAGCCATGGAAAGGTTGATAATTATTCAACTGTCAAAAACCTTGAAGAATGGATGCATAGAGTAAAATTGCTGGCCTTGTGCTCGTTTTTATTGTGCACTTAAAAGCGTACACTTATTTCACAACTCTTTATTTTTCATTCGTGCATGTAATAAGGTATTGGATAAAAAAAAAACAACTTGCATGTCTATAAAAATTACAATTTACCAAGAAAGGACTACTGATGGTCACCTGCTGTTTTTGATAGGGAGGGCTTTCGGGATTATAGTTGGCTTTCCAACTGAACTCTTGCTTGACAACTTGGTTCGATTCCGACAAGATCTTCTCTGCAGTAAGCCATTTGTGTTAAAATTGGTTTTGTACTCAATATTCATACCCTTAAATGTGAACATTTCAGACTGGGAAATTAAAATACTGAAATAATAGCTATCTAAAAAAGTATTACTTTTTTTTCACTATATATTAAGTGAACACATATGCCAACTAAAATTTTGCGACAAGATCTTCTCTGCAGTAAGCCATTTGTGTTAAAATTGGTTTTGTACTCAATATTCATACCCTTAAATGTGAACATTTCAGACTGGGAAATTAAAATACTGAAATAATAGCTATCTAAAAAAGTATTACTTTTTTTTCACTATATATTAAGTGAACACATATGCCAACTAAAATTGTGCAATGAAAACCATACAAAGTAGTACATTTTAATAAAAATAAATCATTAATAAATAACAATTTGTATTATCACAGATACAATATAGAAAATAACAAGCATTCTGAGAGTATTGCAAAACAATACATAGTCCCCTACCGGCCTCATATTTCAGTCACTGGTAACAATTTGTCAAACAAATGAATACCTAAACTTGACTTAAAAAAAGTGTAGAAAATAAAATTGCAATGGATTTTCTAACTTCAAAGTGCCATAACTCCCATTAAAATTTGTCAACTCAAACTTGATCTGTAACTCATCAAGGTAATCTCACATACCAAAAATCAGTTCATTATCTATAAGCGTTTAGAAAAAAAGTGCGGAAAACTGATATTTTATTGAATTTTCAAAGTTCAAAGGGCCATAACTCCCATAAAAATTTGTGGACCGGCATGAAACTCAAACTTGATCTGTACCTCATCAAGGTAATCTCACATACCAAAAATTAGTTCATTATCTATAAGCGTTTAGAAAAAAGTGCGGAAAACTGAAATTTTAGCAAATTTTCAAAGTTCAAAGGGCCATAACTCCCATAAAAATTTGTGGACCGGCACAAAACTCAAACTTGATCTGTAACTCATCAAGGTAAACTCACATACCAAAAATCAGTTCATTATCTATAAGCATTTAGAAAAAAAGTGCGGAAAACTGAAATTTTAGTGAATTTTCAAAGTTCAAAGGGCCATAACTCCCATAAAAATTTGCGGACCGGCACGAAACTCAAACTTGATCTGTAACTCATCAAGGTAAACTCACATACCAAAAATCAGTTCATTATCTATAAGCGTTTAGAAAAAAAAGGTTTGAAAAATTGAGGCGTGACAGACGGACAGACAGACGGACAGACAGACAGACGGACAGAGCGCAAACCTATAGTCCCCTTCGGCTTTCGCCGGTAGGGGACTAATAAAAAATAAATCATGAAATTTTATTACAAAATGAATTTTAAATAATTTTTCTAAGAGTACAAAATTTGCTTTAAGTTCAGTTTGAGTTTCAATATATCATGTAATTATTTTGGGAAAATGAATATTTTCTCACTTTAAACTAGGGAATTGGCTAGGATTAACCAAAAGATTGTATTAACACATTAAAAATTTCAAATAATTGTTGAAATGAGTAAAGATGCTCAACTCAGGGTTAAATTACAATGGCTATACAAATCTCCATATAATGACATAAAATGTATAAAAAAAGACAACCTTCATTTATTCCTTAAACTAAGAAAAAATTAGTACATCTTTTACATATTTTGGTTTTAAGGTAATTAAGGACAGGTATCAAATGCATGACCTTTGGCTTTGTACTAAATAAAGACAAATGGCCATCAAGACAATAATAAAATATTAAAAATATTTGAATTCATTAAAATGAGTGATAGATATTTATTTATTTAGAGATTCCACCATTCACCTCTTGAGATAATTCATGTCACTACTGACCCTAAATGAGCAATGGTTGAATGTTACAAAAAAATCTAAGCTGGTGACAGATTTTTTGTTTTGTTTTATTCTATCTTATAGGAATGAAGATAATGTTTGACAGAATAAAAAACAAGATTTATAAAAAAATTAAAGTGTCAATGAAAGAATTTTTTTCAGTCAAGGTGTCTTCATAAACCTTAACAGAACACCTAAGGTAGATAAATCTTAAAAGTCCTTTGAACATTTTAGTTAATTACATTAAATCAAAGAAATCAAGCTTCTAAATGATCAAAATAGGAAATGTTGAAACTCCATTATGTTCAAAATAAAGAAACCTATGGTTTGAATTTCTTTAGATTTTGCCAATTAATTTATTTATTCAAAGTGAATATTTTTGCAAATTTTCAGGAAAATTAAACGACAAAATTTTATTTTAGCATAAGTGTTGGGTACCCCTTAATGTGCTGGACATTGTTTTATTTTCAGCTATGACTCAATGCCATTGTTTTATAAACAACATTTCAAGGAACATACTGAGAAACCACAACATGTATTTTTTCCCTTGGTCCAGTCATTTGACATGTTTGAAAAGAGAAGACTTCTAAAAAGTAGAACTGACCACTGATGCAAAGTGATTCACAATAGTTCATATGGCCTTTCGAAGAAATTATTCTTCTTCAATGCAGTTGAATTTTCTTTTCAAATGTTTTTCTTTCTGATTATTATTAAATAAAAGAAATAAACAACATTTAATATTTTGTAAAGAAGAAATGATTTCAACTAATTTTAAAATTAATAACAATGGACTCCGTGATTTCATTGCAAAATAATTTAAATATTTTTAACATCTGTCTTGCTGGTTGATCAGGTAATGCTGCTACAGTTCTTGATCCGAATTGGGCAATGTTTATTTACATTTATTATCTCCAAAGTTGAAAATTCTTTATCTGTAAATAAAAGATTAAAAGATATGAAATTCAAGGTAAAAAAGTAATGCTGATATAAAAATTGATTTATCTAATTAAATGCTAAAAATACATGTATTAAACTTTGTATACTGTCTCTGTAATTCCATCTAATATGAGGATGGGCACACAGCTGGCACTGTCACTGATAAACAAATGAGACTAACAAATCTGGTTAAATTCTGATTATGTTCAAAGTCAAATTGGATGTTTTTCAATGATCAAATTATCAATTTTTTTGTAAAAAATCTAATTGTCATAAAATATGGCAGTGACTCATATTTCTACCTGTTTCCAAGGTTTGTGTCTTGTACAAATATTCTTTGTATTTTTCAGCAATTTACATGTATTGAATTGATTTATTTATTCATACTCAAAATATTATCTAAGTCCAATACATCAAGATTTCGAGTAAAGATACAATATTTCCTGTTGATTATTCTAAATACACCTATTTCATAATACTAAGCATGAATTGTGTGATAGGGATACATCATTTGTATAATAAGGTAATTATATTTCAATTTTTCTACAACATTGACACTAGGGAAATACAGGCAGTTCTCAGTGAAAAAAAATCCCAGTTTATCATGAAAGAAATATATTCAGTTCTAAGACCACTGCTTACTTATACATGTTATACATTTCTCTATCTGCATTGTGATGAATCTAAACAAAAATCGAAACGCAAGTTTTGTGCAGGACACCCTAAGGATCAATCATACCAAGTTTCATCAAATTCCGTTCAGTAGATTAAGAGAATATTTTTGAAAAATTGCTAATGGACACCAAGTGATGGTAATATAGCTAGCTCACATGAGCTGAAAATATGGCATCTAATGGGACATTAAATGATACCCAACCACAATATTCATCAATAGTTCAATGTATTCGTTCATTATACTGTATATACTATACATCTATATAGAGACAGAAAAGAAATGAGTTATCTTTCTTAGACCAGAAATTTCATCATTTTCAAATTTTGAAAATTTACAAAGTGGCAAATCTTCAATAATGTTTTTCAGATCATCCTGAAAATTAAACTTGACCTGTATTTTATTGTACTCAACAACTGTGCAAAATATCATTTAAATGTCCTAAAAATAACACAAATATAATCACCTCAAAGCAATTCCTATTGAATTTGTCCATTCATTGTTAAACTTCTTGATGAAGCTGATTAATTCTGGAGATTCTGATTTTCTGAAAGCAAAATAATAAATATGCATGTTGAGCTTAATTTATAAACAGCAATTACATTTGTAATCGAGCTAAACATTAGTTTAATACAAGAACAGATTCCAGGTCCCCCGCCCCTTGAACGTTATATTGTTGAAGGGGCATAACTCCAATAATAATGTGTTCTATGGGAGAAAAAATGACTAAGTCGTTAAACAGGAAGTAGATGTCAGACTGACCTGAAAATCACTTACACCTTAGGGGACCCCTATAGGAGTCTGCATACAAAATTTCAGAACCCTAGAATTAGTAGTTACTAAGAAAAGTGTTACGAAAAATGTACCATTGAGCCTATGGGAGAAAAAATGACTAAGTCGTTAAACAGGAAGTAGCTGTCAGACTGACCTGAAAATCACTTACACCTTGGGGGCCCCTATAGGAGTCTGCATACAAAATTTCAGAACCCTAGGATTAGTAGTTACTAAGACAAGAGGCTCCCAAGAGCCTGAATCGCTCACCTGAACTACACAGATACATATATTTGTAGATTATGCTTAACCATATGCGATTTAAATTTCTGAAATATCTTGGTTAGTTTTTAAGATATTGGGCTTAATAAGTGCAAATTTGGCGAAAATTAGGAAAAAGAACAATAACTCCCACATCAGCAGTCAGATCTTTTTTGAAATTTCAGGACAGGTAAATCTTAACATGCTGATCACTTTTGATTCTTGCACAATTTTGATATCTGAAACCATTTTTGAGTTATTAGCAAAAAAAATGCAATTTACCCCTATGTTCTATTTTTAGCCATGGTGGCCATGTTTTTTTACGAATAAAAAATCTGACAATAGAGTTGTAGCATATAACATATAAGCTAGGGAAAATGGTAAATTTTGACACTTTAAGGGCCATAACTCCTAAAAGAAATGGTTCTACAGCTTTGACCTAATTACATGAAATGTAGATCTTGATGTGCTTAATCATATGCAATTCGAATTTATAAAATATCTTGTATAGTTTTCAAGATATAGGGCTAAATAAGTGCAAAATTTTCAAAAAAAACAGAAAAAGGGCAATAACTCCTATGTCGATTGTTGGATCTTCTTGAAAATTTCAGAGCAGGTAGATCTTGAGATGCTGATCACTTTTGTTTCCCATCAGAATTTTGATATCTTTAACTATTTTTGAGTAATTAGCAAAAAACTGAAATTTACCCCTATGTTCTAATTTTAGCCATGGCGGCCATATTTTTTGACAAATCAAAAATCCGAACAAAAGAATTGTAGCAATTATGCTATTAAGCAACTGTGCCAAGTTTGGTTGAAGTTGAATGTATGGTGTCAGACGAGTTCATCTTTGAAATTCAGGGGAAAAGTAATGAAAAATGGTAAATTTTGACGCTTTAAGGGCCATAACTCCTAAAAGAAATGGTTCTACAGCTTTGACCTAATTACATGAAACATAGATCTTGATGTGCTTAATCATATGCAATTTGAATTTTTAAAATATCTTGTATAGTTTTCAAGATATAGGGCTAAATAAGTGCAAAATTTTGAAAAAATCCAGAAAAAGGGCAATAACTCCTACATCGGTTGTTTGATCTTTTTGAAAATTATAGAGCAGGTAGATCTTGAGGTGCTGATCACTTTTACACTATGCCAGAATTTTGATATCTGTGACCGTTTTTGAGTTATTTGCAAAAAACTGTATTTGACCCCCCTGTTCTATTTTTAGTAACAGCGGCCATGTTTTTTGACGTATCAAAAATCCCAACGCAAACTTTTTGCACAATACCCTAAGGAACAACCATATCAAGTTTGGCTGCATTTGGCCAAGCAGTTTCAGAGAAGAAGATGTTTGAAAAAAGCTAACGGACGACGGACGACGGACGACAGACGACGGACGACGGACGGACGCAAAGTGATGGCAATAGCTCACATGACCCTTTGGGTCAGGTGAGCTAAAAAGTGTTACGAAAAATGTACCATTGAGCCTATGGGAGAAAAAATGACTAAGTCGTTAAAAAGGTAGTAGCTGTCAGACTGACCTGAAAATCACTTACACCTTGGGGGCCCCTATAGGAGTCTGCATACAAAATTTCAGAACCCTAGGATTAGTAGTTACTGAGATAAGTGTTACGAAAAATTTACCATTGAGCCTATGGGAGAAAAAATGACTAAGTCGTTAAACAGGAAGATGTCAGACTGACCTGAAAATCACTTACACCTTAGGGGACCCCTATAGGAGTCTGCATACAAAATTTCAGAACCATAGGATTAGTAGTTACTGAGAAAAGTGTTACGAAAAAAAGTGTGACAGACGCACGGACGGACGGACACCGGCATTTCCAAGTCCCCGCTCCGCGTTGCGGCGGGGGACAATAAAGACAATTTGTCTGTACAGTGTATATATGAGGACAAAGAATAATATATGAAAGGATATGGATAGCCTACAAAAATTCATTAAAATCTGTTGAGCAGTTTCAGCAAAGTTGCAACTTGAATTGGCACTGCTTATTGTCATTCAGTTGTTGTTTGTAATTTTTTGTTGTTTGTTTCTTTGTGTTGTTTTTGTAGTTCACATTATCTGTTTTTTTTCTTCTTTGAAATTTCGGACTTTTGGTATTTGGTTGCTCCTGTACCTTATTGCTTCTTGCATTACCATGATTACATTTACAATACATGTACATGATGTAATTATAATTGGTCCATTAATTTGTTTTTACATGTATGAGGCAGATTGAGGCTTAGTCCCTATATGTAAAATAGTAAACCTACGGTAGGCTACCTTATCCAATTCATCAACTTGATCAAGAGACAAATCTTCGTCTATTACCATCTGACAAAGACTCCCAGAAGTCTCATCATCAACTGTTAGCATGGACTTCCAAACTGTAGTACTGGCACTGATAATTTCTAAAAGTAGATTAATAAGTAATACATTGTTTATGTTGCTTTTAAGATTGATCATGTAAAAACATAAAATAAATTTGTACATCAATTTTTTGATGTTTGGAGATATACATGTATATAAAATACATATTACAATCAATTCTATAATTATAAAAATATCTTGTCAAATATCACAATGATTGACATCATTTCCACTACATTAGTTTTACATGTATATAAACTTCTGTCTTCATAAACAGGTTAAGGAGTATGCCCGAAAACGGGTATTATCCTTGTTTTTGGGTATTTGAAACTTTAAACCTCTTTTGTGATCTTCTGTGGCCAAATGTCACTTTTCTGATGTCAAGGAAACAAATAGATTTATGAATACTACCTGTTTCTGAAATAACTGTTTAAATTCAATTTGTAATTAAAAATTAAAATCAATTACTAAAATGCACTTATATTGACTGAGATGTCTGTGAGCATCCAGGTGTGACCATGAACACTTTTAACTTTCCATTGAATGATGACATGCCATGTGACAAACCAATCATTGGTCATTTAAATGTTTTGAAAAACTTAGTTGGTTGATCAATTGGTCAATTTAGAATACAAAAGAAATCACTTTCTGCAATAGTAGGCAGAAATCACCCATTGATTTTTGTTCTTGGATTCATAGTAAGAAAGTACTGTTACCATTGCATGTGTACGTCACTGCTACAGAAGCCGCCTATCTCTAGTTAGTGAGTGATATGAAGTTTAAGTTTTGAATCCTTGAAATCAAGGATCACACGATCCTTGAAAACAAGGATAATACCCAGAAAAGGGTATTATCCTTGATTTTGGGCATACTCCCCAACCTGATAAAGATAAGAATTCCGGACAAAGTACCATGTATGAGGGGGCCGATGGGGTAATTTTAATTGTGATGCGTGATCGTTCATTAAAATTTTCTGTGAAGGTCTATGATTTAAGGCCCCTTCCACCCCCTCAACCCCCACATAAATCATTGATGGGGGGGTAGGAGGGGGTATGATCCCGAAGTCCCGGCAAATAAAACAAGAAATCCCGGATTCCCGTGAAAATAAATGTGGTATTCCCGCATCCAGAAAAATGAAAATGGCTAAATCCCGTTCCCGTTAAGAGTTTTCCCGAATTCCCGTTGAAATAAATGGGCTTTCCCGCTGTCCCGCGAAAGGTCCTACCAACCCTCATTGATGCTCTGGTTTGATGTGCATGTGTACATGGAGCCTCTATAATTTTACATGTGTGTGTCACAGTGTGGAAATAAATTTCATGCTGGTCCGTACAGTATTTGTTTGTTTGTACAGCTAGACCTGTATTTATAATAATTAATATTTTTGCACAGGCTGATTTCTCAACAAACTACTTACACAAAAGCATCTACATTTGTACAATCTGCTTTTTCCTGCGTCGCTGCCGCTGGTTCGACATCTACCACACGCGGTTAAACAAGTCAATCTTGCTCCGATACCATGATATCCTTGGACTTGGTGTCGACATCAAAATATCATTTCTTTTTTAAGCGTGGCGCATGTTGCCATTAATCCCATAAAAACCAGCCAGGCAACCGAAACAGTCATGATGTCAAACTTCAAACGAAATTATAAATTGACTGTTGCAAAACAAAAATATTAATCCGCGCACGAGATACCAGTTGCTTGTAAATGCATTGAGTTTTACTATGACAATAAATTTATATAAGTTGCTTTTCCACCTTTTAATTTAGTATTGTCGAGGTTTTTATAAGCAATATATATCATAATAACTAATTTTGACAAGGCATTTTGTCGAATTATTTTTACTCGGAGAATTAGCACGTGCACGTGTGATTCGGTTTATTTTTTCAAAACATAAACAAGGAAGCATAAAAACCAGGTAGGTATCATCGATATTGTACAAACTATGATTTGAAATGATCGTTAATAGCTTGACAGGTGATCTCAATATTTATTTTATACATGTTTCATGCATTGTATGTCTGAAAAATGAGAAGGCGGCTGGAAAGGCCGGGGTGGGTGGCAAAATGTACAGTGTAGTCATGTGTCGGTCATGATGACGTACAATACAGTGTACAGTAAATTGCTTAAATTAATATTTTTTGTTTCTTCCACTCTTCAAAACTAGACAAAAGCCAATTGGGCATTCCAAATACTAAATTTTGCCTAAACAACAGCAACAACAAAAAAACAAATAAAGGAGTATATTAAGAAAGTACTGAAATTGGCCCCATATTTTCAAAAAATGGTCGACTTTGTACTATCTCAGTCCTGTCAAGTGTCACGCAACTCACGCGAAACTCATGCATCTAGTCGGTAATTTGGTGGCAAAATACTTTGATCTTTCAATTTTTTGTCAAATCTCACGCATGCAGCTCTTAAAAACTTGACAGCCCTGCTATCTCAATGGATTTGATGCAATGCATTCTTAGATAACCCAACTTTACATATTCAATCGATTTCATATGGGGAAAGCAACTAGTTACAATATCATTACCCTCCCTACTAATCTCTCTGTGAGGATAGTACGGAGGGTAACGTTATCATAACTAAAAGGCAACATGCTTAATATTATGACGTTATTTACACACTGAAAACTCAGAAAATATCAAAATTTGCTTCATTTTTATGTCGCTTGCAAAGTTTTGAAGAAGCGACATATACATGTATAGCATGTACATGTATAGGGGTTACTTTAGCACCATCTGTTGTCTTGCATTGTCGTCCTGCAGCGTCACAAAAAAATAATGTCACAGTTTTCTATGCAACTACATGTACAAGTCACAACCACTTGATATTTGGTATTGTAACTTCCTCCTATGGTATCATATGGTGTAAAGCAATTTTATGCCCGTAACTTATCTACTTTCTGTTTACTGAATATTTTAAGACGCAGGCCACATACATGATGTACGTCTTCCATGGAAGACCGCCATTCTAGTTGAGGATTTGTGAGTGGTTTTCTCCAAATTAGTATAGAGCACATTCCTTGACAAAATTACAGCACTATTATTTTTTATTAACACACAAATAAACTAGAACCAACAGCATTTTTAGGTTTATTTTACTTTTCTGAGCTATCTATAAATGTGTTTTAAAGGGTATACTGCAACATTGTTTTAAATTTTCAACTTGCTCCATTACAAGTTTACAACAATTTGGACCCTTATGTCAAAGGAGCTAAATTAATTTATATTATTGTCACTAAATTTAGTACCATATATTTCATTTTATTTGTAGTTACATTTAAAAATGATGGGAGACATTCATATTCTGGAGGAAAACTATGCATACAGTCATGACATCAGATGCAAATTATATTTCCCGATGAGGAATTTGAAGATGACAGCATGATTTTACTTATACATTTGTAGCTATAGATGGATATGAGGAAAATGCAGTCAAATCAGGTAATCTTAAATGAATTTACTGTACATATTCATTGTACATTGTATGCATTTATCTTATTTTGTGGACCCTGTGGTATACATACATGACGATGTAATCATGTACATGTTATCAATCATTCTTTACTTTAATTAGTTTTGGCACTACTTCAACAGTTGGGTCCATTTATTAAATTACACATGTAAACATGGCTTTATATTTAGTTAATATATATGTCTTGGTCCCTAAGAAAGGGTCCAAAGGGGCTCAGTTAAAATATTGATTTAGGGATTTAGGGAGTACAGAACACTAGTAGGCAAAAAAAAAACAGATTTCACATAAGGGATTAATTTTGAATTTAAACTTAAGCATGGTGACTTGTATCATGCCTCCCCTTTCCAGATCAGACGTCGTCATCTACTGTCTGTTTTCCAAGCTGACTTAGACTACTTAAAGGAAAAAAATGGAAAAAAGATTTGTAACTGATTTCTGAGCTTCAGTTAGGTATCTTCTTCTTTTTTTCTGAACGATCACATGGGAGTTTCCTTAGCACGACTAAGCTAACCCCTTGTTTTTTATTTATCTAAATATTTTCATTTATATGCTTCTTTTAACAGATGACCAGGAATGTTGCAAACAGTCATGCTTTTCCAAGTTGTCATGGTAAATATAAATAAAAATCTAGGTAACAGAGTGCTATCAACAAACAGTTCTCTAGCAAATAATTCTCCTCAAACCTTTCAAGGGATTTTGATAAAACTTTTACTTCAACAGTAGATAGTGAGATGTGGAATACATTTGTAGGTGAAAGCAACACAACCTTCATTAACAACAGCAATTTAAAAATTTGCAATGAAAAACAGCCAGCAGTCTTGACATGACCATTGGCCACAGATAAAAAAATACAATGCGTATGATTCAAAACAAGTCCTGAAATGTCAAAGAAAGATCCCCTTCAAGACAAAAAACATATAACACAGCCTCTTGATATTTGGGGTAGCTTAAATTTGTTCTATAGTCTTATATTAAGGTGTGAAGCGATTTTATGTCAGTAACACATATCATGCATATGTCTTCCATGGAAGACCACCATTCTAGTTCTTGATTTTTCTGCATTTTGCACTTCTCAAGAACTATTCTTGTATAAGATATTAAAGTTATATTATTTCAAAAGTTCAACATGTCAGATGACCCCCCCCCCTATAGGGATATGGCCCCTTAAACATGTTAAATGCCCAAAATAGTGGTTTTAGCCTTATAATTTATCATACATTCATGTATAAATGTTATTTTAACTTTAATGTACATGAATTATTTTCTTGTCTTTTATAACATACATGACATAGGAAATTAATGTGTATTTAAAAAAAAACATTATCTCAATACATCATTGTAAATTGTACTGTAACATTGTTTCAATTATTTTTTAGGCCTTTTCAAGAAGATATTTAAATCCAGAAAAAAGAATAAGGATTGAAAAAGAGGATGACCTTACTATACACACAACTAAAATTTGTTTGTATCCAGGTAAATTCTCACAACATGAATTTGCATTAGGAATTTAATGCACAAATAGAAAAAACATGAACATACACCACAAAAAAAAACCCCAGAAAATCAGTTACAAATTAAAAAAACATTAAAATGTAATTATAAGAATTGAATGTTTATATTTTGACATTACATAGGGTTGTAAAACCGTTGCCCCGTCACACATTTTTAACATGAAGCGCTAGCCCGCTTCATTCAAAATGTGCTACAGTCAACGGTTTTACACGCCAATGAAACATCAAAATACAAACATTCAATTCTTAAATGAAAATGCAGAAACATGGACTTTTGAAATCTAATGTACATGTATATGTTGTGTATGCGTAACTTTCATTTTGTTTTTATATTTTAAATGTGAATGTTAAACTTACAAATTGACATTAATACATTTGTACTGGGTATCAAAAATTTGCATCTCCTGTCTGGTTTTAAGTCTTTTATATTGAATTGAAGACCATAAATTTGCAACATGCAATAATGAAAAAGATGCTCAGCCTGAAATACCCAAAAAGATACTGCATATTATTTAATATTTTTTGTTTATATTTTGCAGATGATGACCAGGAGAAGAAGTTGATTATGTGTTCAGGTGTCCTGTTACCACTAGAAGTTGAAGACAATCAAACCATTTTTTTTTGATAATTAAAATATAATAAATAAATAAAAAATAAGCTGTTGTATTTGTATATCAATGATTTTAAAGTCAGAAAGAAAAGAGGAAATATAAGAAAGGCATTATTTTGAGTTTAGTTTACAGGCTCCAATATAAAACCTCTATTTGATGTACATATGTCTGACATTATGCCTTATATATATATACATATAGCAAACATGTGGTTTCCCAAACCAGTATATTAATCAATTGTTACATTTAATTGGACAATTCAAATTACAATAATTCTTATCAGACATTCGTCATTTTTGATTGGTCAAAATGTCAAAGCCAGATCCTTTCATACTTTTATCAACGCTGTTTCCAATGTAAACAAATAAGGCAGTGTTGAAGGAATTGTTTGGGTTTTTTTTGTACAAGGTTAACATTATTTGAACACCTATATTCCTTCATTCATGCATGTATGAACAATTGAAAGTACTGTTATTCATTCGTTTATTTGTATCATAATTTATTTTTTAAATTCTTGTGATCTAGTATGAAAATTTTGATTAGGGGGTCTGCAATTTATTTGTTCAGTTTGTGGGCTTAGAGACTCAAACAATTGTCACACACATTTGCTGTTTGGCAGCTTTTTCCTTTGATCTTTTTGCTTGCTGACTTTGATCTTTGCTCCTTTTTTATCAGATCTGCATATTTTCATCTAAAAAAATTGACAGCCCTACAATTGAATAGTTGAAACTATCATAAAAAATTAGTAAAACATAAAATTTTCATAACAAAAGACTACACTAGACTAACAGACCCATACATAACCAGTAGCATAATCAAGAGTTAACTCAGGTGTTTCAGAGTGATAAGCAGTTCCTCCCTGTTATAGCAAACCTGTCAATATATGCAGTGAAAGTCCTTTGGTCAGCATCAAATGAAGTTAAGATCTAATGCCAACATTCAATTCAACAGCATCCATTCAAATTTGGATGCCAGCATCCAGCCAAAATCTGAGATCAGCATCCAGCCAAATTTGGATGCCAGCATCCGCAATCAGGATGCCAGTCAAAATCTGATATCAGCATCCAGCCAAATTTGGATGCCAGCATCCAGTCTAATTGAGACATGAACAAATGGTTAAGATAGAATACTATGTCAGGGTCATTAAATTAGGATGCCAGCATCCAACTTGAATTTGGATGCCATGAGTTAAGTATAAAGTATGATTCAGCATACATGCAAAGTTTGTATGCTAAAACCAGAATTTTATAAGTTTCCTGAAGTCCAGTAATTGTTTGGTAAAAAAGACAGAATAAAAATGTGTTATGACAGTTGCACCTCATGTCAGATGCCATTTAAAGATTTATTCCCTTGAAAAGTTTCCTTGCGTTCCAAAACAAACATAAACAATTTGATTAGCATCTTTTCTGACAAAACGGCAGTTTTGTTTTCTTTTGGATAGATTTTGGGGGTTTAACTGGAAATGAGAATTTTAAATTTTAATTGAGAACCCATTAAATGTTATTCTTGTCCAAATTATTTTAATTAGTATTTGTATGTACACACATGCATGTACAGATGCACGAAATGTTTCTTTACAAAACCGTTGCATGAATTTATATATATACAAGTAAAAAGCTAAGGATGTCTGATATTTACCGATTAAGCCATACAGAGTCTTTATCAATTTAACGTTTTTAAATGTTTTACAACATACCTATGCAAATTTAACATATATACATGTACAATGGTCTAGTCAGAGCTCAATAAAATTAATACTAACACTACTACTTAGTTCCCCATATTGCAACACAATTTCCACAAACTTTATGACAGCATATTTCTAATATTGGAGAACAAATCTGTCCAACAAACCAAACCATAGCATCTAGTAATTAATGGTATCACTGATTGACTAAAGAGAGCCAACAACAACAATAAACATGATTACAATTAAAGTTGAAAACATAGGAATTAAAGACCAAGTCACTCACAAACAAATTGTGAGTGAATTCAATAATATATAGCATGATAAGGTAGCAACCCCAAAAATATACATGTACTATCATATCAGTAAAAATATCAATCTTTAACATGTTAAAGTCTACAAAAATACCAATCTTAAGTCAACAAAAAATAATGTACTATAAAGAAAGTATGCGTTTATGGCACACAGATGCCCCCACTGTCCCCAAATAAAAAAATGTGTGTAAATACACTTAAAGGACATATAGTTTATCATATTGAACCATCCTACAGAGTTTCAAATCATTCCCCTGTATGGTTTGACGGAAATTTGTTTGTATATAAAAAAGTACAATTTCAGAACAGCCCATCATAAAACAGGAAGTGGAAGTCCAACATGTCTGAAAGAAGCTTATGGCGCATAGTTTGTCACACTGAACCATCCTATACCAAGTTTCAAACAATTGTGTCGTTTCTGAGAAAAGCGAGACGAAAATTCGTAAGGACGGAAATGAGTAAAACTTAATGCCCCAACATGTCGCCACAGGGGCAAAAAAAAATACAAAACTTTGCCATTCAAAAATACTATATACTATATACATGTACATTGTTTTAATCTCAAGTCAAAATCTTGTAAATGCCTTTAAAAAGGTCCATCAAGTTTCATTTGAAAATCTTTGAGTTTCTTCTCGGAATTTTGCAAGCCCTTTCATTGATTTGGTCAAGACCTGTTTATCTGCTGATTGCAAAGTGTCTCCAAGAATTTCGTCTTGGATGAACAGCAAAGAACCTTGAAGTAGGGTTTGATATGCTAACATTGTTACGTAGTAAATTCCCATAACAACCATAAGTGCTTCGAAAGCACTATTTGTTTTTTACAAACAGTTTGTCTTTTGTCATTATTAGAAACATTCGTTTCATCCCCCACTCTGTTAAAAAAAACAGGGGTAGTTGCAATTCCTGTGCAGTTTGGTTATGTCTTCAATGGTTTCTTCAGGCTGAAATATGAACAAAAATGATGCTATTTGCACTAAAATGTTCCACCACAAAACATAAAATTACTATCCCACCCCTTAAAATGGTGTACTTTTCCCACCAGATAATATTCACAGCATGACAAACAGTAATAGGGAGATAATTTATTTTTTTTAAAATGCCTCCAGAAACTAGAACTGTGATCCTGATAGCTTTAGATACCACCAGCTGCCCATTTATTCTCATATTTCAATCATCAGGAGTTAAAGTTGCCTGAATAAATTAATATGTCTTCATACACATTTATATACAGTATACTACCTTTAGGAAAAATTCATTGAAATCCATTAAATGATTTAGAAGTTGCGCTTAAGTGACAATTGCCATGCACTGCATATTCGTTTTTTTCCCTTCCAATATTTAGGACCTGGTTAATCTTCCTTCAAGCACATCATCAGAAAGTGTTTGTGTTTTTCAGTGTATAAAGTTTCATCAATATATGTCTTACCGTTTAGGAGATGTGATTACAAGATACATGGACAGACTAACGGACGTACAGGATAATTCACTGGGGGCTAAAAATTATTTACTTCCATTTAACTTTTAAGTGAAACAATGCTACCTTTGTTTCAATATGACCAATTAGCAAAAGACAGTATCAGCATACAATTCACTAATGTATTCTAGTGTATCATAAGTCTTGTAAGGATGGGTATTGATTCTATTACTAGTACTTACTTTAATATCTGATCTATTTTTGGGGTAATGATTGCAGAAACACAGGTATTTTTATTAGGCTTTTTATTCATTAAGTTAACTTTTGTGTTGAATGAGTCACTTATTGAAAATGAAGAAAAAAATGTCATATGCAGAATATTATGTTATTGTTGTATGACTATATTTGTTGTCATAAATTAAGCAGCTAATATGTAGAAGTTGTTTTTCTACCAGCTATGTTATATATACTTTATGGTCTTTTTCTTGACATAATATGTAACCAGGGATATGTGTCTACAAGACTTTACAGACGGACAACCATTACCATGTCCATTAGCACTTCAAGTCAAGGTACAAAAAAGCACATAGCAAATAATGAAGTGCTTTAAATATTGCTGTTCTTCATCTTTACATTTAAAGTAACACCTTCAACGCGGACCACTTGGTTTCTCCTGATTCTTCAAATTTATGTTTCGCCTTTTACCAACTATAAAAGTGTCATTGTCAAATTGTATATGCACGTCTTACTAGTTCCTTTATATTTGAAGTGAATTTATCGATAGTAAACTTTGACGTTTTCCATTTACAATACTTGACTGATTAGGCACAAACCATTTTCATACGGTGGGGGGGCTGGGATTTTGTTACCTGATATTATATTTTTTTCTGTCCAAATCAAAGTTACAATTTTTTTTCTACTCAAAGCAAAATCATAATTTTTTTTTCAGACAAATCCAGAATTTTTTTTTTTAACATATTTTTTTTTCTATATGTAAGTTTAATCGACATGAATAACATACAGCTATATCATACCTCTTTAGATTTTTTATTGTCTTTTCTTCAAAATAAGATTGGTCGTTAAAGCCAAAATTGGTGCAAATTTTCATAAAACAAGGACAAAGGTCAACATGTGTTTTTTGAACTTTTTGCATCAACACAACTTCCTTACGATTGAAGAGCTATTTGAGGTACCAAAACCGACTAAACCAATTAGACTTGATGTTGACAATATTTGTACCGATTTTCATGCCTATTCGAAGTAAAAGATAAACTTTCTCGATTATATATACCTTTGAAAAGGGGAGGGTTTTTGTGTAATTTTGACACCTAAAAGTATTTATTCTAGAAATGTCCATGAGCTTTTAAATTGGAAATTGGCATAAACTTAACATAAGGCGTACAATTTAGACAAAATGACATGTACCCCAAACAACGTTGTGAATTACCAACAAAATCTGTTTTTACAAAAGTTCAGAACTATTGCAGTTTTACTTTTAATTTTTTGCATAATCTTAAATTAGAAGTATATACATTTTTCAAATACATTATTTAACATGAAATTATCGGATTTGTTAATAACTAACAAAGAGGTTTATTTAGAAAAAAGGGGGAAGGGTCATCAGATATAAATGATCATACATGCAACGTATAAGACCCCTTTGTGGACTGCCAAGTAGTGCACCACAAAGGCTAATTTTTTCGCCCCTACCCATATCTCCCCTTTTCCTGTGGTTCTTCAAAATTAACCAGACCTTTGTTTCCCACCCCACCCCTATTTCATTTATCATCATCATCATTTCATGTTCATTTTATCATCCTTTTCATGTTCATCGCCTGTAAATATCCTGTATAGCGTTGCACGGGCGTAAAACACTAACTCACTCACACTGATACACTGTATCAATGGAAAACATTTAATAATAAGAAAATATCTCTGGAGAATATTTAATATTAAATGTTTTCCTTAGGAAATTATTGCACAGGGGATACAATACAGTGTGTGACGTATTTAGTCTACTTAATCTTGGTCATATAATAATGTAACTCCTTTGACATCTTTGATTGGGCGGAGCTTCAATGGGGTCCCATTACTCGTAATGGAGCAAATCGAATTTCTTTCCCTAACTCAAACAAAGCTTCATGATGGTTCCAAAATACCAATAACACTCTGAATAACTTTGAGTTCATAAAAATTTTGGTCGAGAGTCACAGGTAAATACTAATTTGTTAGAAAACCAACATTTTTTAAATTCTGATCCTGAACTTCATTATAAAGTTCAGGATCAAGATCCTTATAAAATAGAAAATTTCATGAAATTCCTTAAATGTCTTCCAGAATTCCGACCAGTACCTCCCCGTGGTGGAAGACGGGCCCTGCTCCAGCGATAACAAAGGATACTCTGGAGCAGCTAACACTGGCGGTGGTGTGTCATGGGCTGGACGACCCATGGCACATAGCGAGTCTATACCTGTAGAGGTTTAAGTCGACGCAGAGGGGCTTTCCCCTAGTCGCGACTATAAATACCCATCAGTCAAATTCCTTAAACTGCGTTTCGGCATTAAAATACTATAAGCGATATTTTAATACCAAATTTGACGTCTAATTTATTGAATTGCGCATGGTGTGATTTCGCTTTCGGAGTTGCCTTTATGAGGCAGAGCAATAGGACCACATTGTAGCTCCACCCAATGAAAGATGTCGAAGGAGCTACATTATTGTAGCTAGTATATAAGATGACAAAAAAATGTCTCAAAACGGAACGCATAAAACAGTGACGTTTTTAGCCTCGCATGCCCAAATCAAACAAAGATGGCGGCTTACAGATAGAATCCTTCCCCTGTATAAACAAAAGACTTGAAGCCAGTTTATCATTGATAAGGCTTCGCAGGTTGGTTAATGCACTTTTCCGGAAAATCGTCCGTTTCCCGACCCTTTCAAACAAACAAACAAAACAAATAATTTTATTGCTAATCACAGCGCCCAAAAAGAGCAGAATAATCACAGAAAATTACAATATACAATACATTATGCTTGATTATAATGATTGGTTGAATATATTAACCCGAACCCACCCCCCCCCCTTTAAAAGACTAAGCCAACAGAGGCACATAAGTCAATTCAGTAAGTAAGTAAGTAAATGGGGCAAGACTCGCTAGGTAATGTGAATTATTATTATTATTATATTATTTTTATAATATATATATATATATTAATATAAGCCAATTTGAGATGTAATTAATTATATACTATATTCATATTACTTGGATAATACATATGTAACTATATTTAAGACACGCCAGTTTCCAGAATATTTTGTCTGCCAGTGAATAAATTTCTTATAAGGTTTGCTAAAATTTTTAGTATTTCTGGATTTTCATTTGAAAGAAGCCAGATAAATTTTCCTTCTGATTTACAATTAAGTAAATTGGGATAGCATTTTGTTATGTCCTTAAGGACTGCATCACGGATAAAATTTAATTTTGAACAGTTAATTAGAAAATGAATCTCATCTTCCACGTCTGATTTACATAACTTACATATACGCTCGTTTACAGGAATACCATTTTGTCTGCCAGTCTCAATTTCCAGAGAATGGGACCCAATTTTGAATTTACACAGTGTATATCTATCCGCAGTACTGGTTGTGGATATATAAGGTTCAAATTTAAAATGGTTTTTGTAAAGGTGATAAGTTCTAAGTTTATTTTTTTGGTTATCATTTTTTCTTTTATCACAGAAGAGTTCTTCCTTCCAAATGACTGAATACATTACAGTCATTTTTTTTCCACAATTCCCTTTTAATATTTATTTTATTGTTTAAAATATGACTTGGAAGAATATCAAATAAATTTAGTATGCTTTTAATACAGCTGTACCAAGAGTTGACCCCATTGATATCCAAAGACTTGGATAAAGAGAGGGCCTCCTTTAATAAAACATTTGTAGACTTTTCTAATCTTGTCCAATATTTTATTAGGTTTATAATTACACTGAAAAATAATGGGAATCTACCTATCTCTGCTAGTACTGCAGCATTAGTACTGCGTCTATTCACTCCTAAAATAAATTTACTTGCTTTAACGTTTAAATTTTCAATTCTGCTAGTATTGCATAATTTGTAAAAGGCCATAGCTGACTTGAGTTTACTTGGTATACATGAGCCCCATATCTCTGATCCATACAGTAATACAGATTTAACTGTATGATCTAAAATATGTAGAAAAGAGGTTACCCTAGGCTTTTTCTCTCCAAAACATTTAGTTAATTTAAAATATGCTTTAAGTCCTTTGTTAAAAATTTCTGTGGCTGCAAAAGAAAATGAACCAGAAGCTGAGAAATTAACTCCCAGATAACAGTAGTTTCTTACATTTTCTATGACATGATTGTCTATTCTAAATAGATGAGATGGAATCTTACCACCAGAATTAAAAGTTAAACATTTAGTCTTCTTAAAATTTACAATAAGTTGCCATCTAGTACAATATTCATTTAGTTTATCAAGCATATTTTGTAATCCATCTCTTGTGGATGACAATAACACTAAGTCGTCAGCATAAAATAAACAACTTAGAGGAATGTTATTGATTGTGATAGGGTCACAATTTGCATCAAGGCAGTTCTTAAAATCATTTACAAAAATTTTAAATAGGTTAGGACTTATATTATCCCCTTGACGCACTCCTATGTTAGAGGGGAAGAAATCTGTTATATTGTTTTTATTAGTCTTAACACATAGTTCTGTTTTCAAATACATATTTTTTATAATAGAATAAAATTTATCACTTAATCCTATTTTTCTTAATTTGTAAAATAAACCTGTATGCCAGACAGAGTCAAAGGCTCCTTTAAAATCTACAAAACATGTATAAAGTGGTTTAGAACCCTTACTTGTATGTTTTTCAACTAAAGTTTTAAGTACAAACATGTGGTCAGATGTACGCTTATCCTTTGTGAAACCGATTTGTTCATCATGAATAATATTATGTTCCAGCAAATACTTTTCTAATCTTGAGTTCAGAACTTTAGTAAAAAGTTTCCCGACACAACTATTAATAGTTATACCCCTATAATTTGAGGGGTCATCTTTTGGACCTTTTTTATAAATGGGGTTTATAAAACCCTGTCCCCACTGGTTAGGATATATACTAGAAGAAAAGATAGTGTTAAATAATTTGTGAAGACAATCAAGTAGATGTGTTTGTCCATGCTTAATCATCTCATTTATTACTACATCAAAGCCAGATGCTTTATTATTTTTTAGGCCTAAAATAGATTTGCTGATCTCTGCCCTAGAAATAGTGTAGTCTAGTTCATTAAATATTTTGTCTTGTTCTAAAAGTTCTAGTTTTTTTGCCATGTTTTCCTCATCTGCCCCAGATGGTTTAGAGTTGAGGTTTTTAAAATAGTTAAGCCATTCATTATGTGATACTGGATATTCAGACATGTGTCTTGGCTTATTAAAATTACAAATTTCATCAAGCAGTTTCCAATATTCTTTTGGATTATCATCATACATAGTGTCTAGTTTATTTATAAGGTTTTGATGATATTGCCTAGATTTGGTTTTTCTTAGCTTTCGAAATTGCTTAAGTGTACTAAAATAGGAGCCTCTGACCTGTGGGTCATTAGGAAATTTTTTAAATAAGTACAGTTTGTTATCTCATGGAAGTAATATTGAGAAGGAAGAACCACCAAGCCAGATGAAACGGTTTATCTGCGTTACCGCCTATCTTATCGACATCCTGTTAATTGACAATAATCATGCCATGTAGATAAACACTCAGCATGGTCTCAATCGGATTTGACACTTATCGGCAAATTCCGTTTGTGACGGAAACCCCCGAAATGACCGGATGTTAGGTAAAATCTTAGGAAAATACGGAAGCCACAAGAGTTCGCGCTGCATTTCTTTGAGAAAATGGATGTACCCGATGAACTTTTTGCGTCCGATTCTGAATTTGATACTTATTGCTTTTGCAAATCAGATTTATCGGATAATATGATTGAATGTGAAGGTCCAAATTGTAAAATTAAATTTTACCATCTACGTTGTGTTAGGTTAAATGTTCCCATTGACGACGGACCTTCTGACTGGATATGCTCCATTTGCCTGGGAAAAGGAAGCCCAAATCAAAATGATGGTATGTAAGTTTTTTTCTTTCGTTTACCAGTGTTTTGAGATAACAGTTTTAATGGTCATCAGGGTTGTCAACTTTTGAAAACAGGCTAGCTTTTAATTATTTCTGTGTTCATTATAAAAAATAACCTGAAAATCAGGAAGATTGACGGCCCAGAGTCGTTTCGTATATGGGATTTAATTTGGTACTCTGGAATTGAAAATCGCCACATTGTCGAATAATTATACTGAAAAAAGCATATTTAAATTTAAAAACCGGTTCAGTTGCTGAAATTTATTTTCTATTTTCTTTTTTTCGCGGTTCTGATGGTTTATAACTAGCGTGTTAAAAAATTGACGTTTGTTTTTCTATTATGTTTTAGCACCAGTCACTAGGCATATTCCAGATGTATCTCCAAAACAGGACCAAACAGACAACAATGAACTAGGTGTGTTTTTTTTTTCTTTTTAAACATTAATAGCAGGTATTTTTATGAGTCGACTTTTTTTCCATTGCGGATTTTGAAACTGCCAATAGTTAATTTATGGTGGACAAGACACGCATTCATATTCTTTTTTTAACTGATAATTTTCTTTGAATTCGGGCCTATGATATTCAAATGCCTCATTGGTACTTCTTTGCTTTTTCCATAACTGACACCATTCGGCCATTTCGCAAAATTTAAGAATAAAACCCAAATGAAAGGTAACTTCAAAAGGAAGATTGCGAGCATTGACCTCTGGTTATGTTGAAGACGGTGGGATGTTTTTAATTGTGATTTTTTTTAAATTGCCGTTTTGGTTGTGTGGTGTACACTTATTCCACATCACATTATTGTCTTTTCATTTGTAATGGACAGGAAAACAGACAGACGAACCCCAACACTTTCATATGGGCAATAGATTGAATTAATCTAATTACTTTTATTTTGGCCTTTAGAATTAAGGTTACTAATCATTCTGTAAAACTAAACAGAACATGTAAAAGAAATTGAAAAAAAGTATATACATATGCAGTCTTAACTATCAAATACAAATTCATATATTGGTGAATGTACACTGCTGTTTTTTTCTGAGCTATAAATAACACAAGCTAAAGTACAATGTATATGTATGAATTAATTATTTAAATTTACTTGTATTTCTTCTTTATATATTTACAATAGACTGTTATTTTTTTTACAGGACAGCAGGAATTTACCTTGGAAAAAGCTCTTACTGAATCTCAATCCATCATAAAAGACACAATTGATTTGATAAAGAATGAGCCTTTTTGTCAACTTAATGGACAATTTGTAGAACTGCTTTCCATCACTTCTAAAATGTTAGCTGTAACTGATGTTTCAGAGGACTGTACATTGCTAATAAAATGTATATGGGGATCAGTAATCGAAGCGGACAACACAAAACAATTGATATCCACCAAACTTGAGAAAAAAGCATCATCTTTCCATCGGATAAGAGGGTCAGAAGATATTAAAATAGCCTTTAAATCATTGATGTTGAACCTTAAGATTGATAATTATTCAGATATGATTGGAACAATGCTGCTGCTTTTTTTGATTCAAAGACTTTTCCAAGAACTTCTGAAGAGAAGACATACCCTATCAATGATTTCAGCACAAAACAAGCCCACTGCAGACATGACACCTATTTCAGCAACTGAAGAACAGGCATTGCGCTATACAGCTGGATTTATATGCCGAAAACTTTGTCGTCACTTTGCTAGGTTTCCAAAGAATGCGATATGTACCATTTGTTGGAAAGTTCTTCAAAATTTTAAAATTTCTGACTCTGAGACTGACATTAAAAATGTGCTTTCGTACACAAAGGAATGGTTAAATATTGTTAACCGTGGAGGACTCTTTTCTGTTAGTGACAATGTTTACATATTTTTTAGAGAAATGGAAGTCATTGTACGATCAAATTTGAACAAGTCAACATCAAGCTTGAAAATATCAAAACAGCAGCTTCAGCAACAACTAGAAAACTCAGAGTCGGTGAACCAAGCATTTGTGCAACTTACTGGAAATGATGAACATGAAGACATTCAATTTCTTCTATTAGCTAAATTTATTAAATGCTGGATTAATTTAAGACTTAAGGCATTTTCTAATGTATACATGTATTTACAAAAGAAGAAAGAGAACACTCTATCACGAACAGCTCAAAAAAGTTTAAGAAAGGAAATGGACAAGGAAAACAGAAAAAGGAGCAACCCTAAATAAAACTTATAACTGTACATTCAGACCCGAGATGAAGGTGACAACAAAGTTTGAAAGTTCAGAATGAACAATTTAACACATGTAAATGTTTGTCTATTGTCAATTCTTTTGTCTGTTTAATAAATTTAATGTCTTGTGTGTTTTCTTCTGCTCATTGGGGCACTCAGTTGTTGATGGTTTTGTCCTGGTTGACAGTTTCCCCTCGCTGATGATAATACTGCAGGAGCATTAGCAACTTGTAGTTTTAGTGCATTGTGCTGAAACTGTCTAACAGTTGGATTGTCACAAAATCCTCCCATTCCTCGTTGTTTGGAAAAATATTCCTCCAAGGGATCTTGATTAAACTTCTCACTTAGTAGAAATTTAACACCTGGTAACAGAAGAAGTTCCTTTCCCAAAGCAACAAATGACTTCACTGAAAAAAAATATTAAAGAATTGATACTAGAAAAAAATCTTATTTTTTACAGAGGGCATTTATGGTTTGTGATCAAATGTTGATTGTTTTTGCTTTGAATTTTACTGATGTCACTTTAATATCATTTTTTGTGCATCACAAAAAGCAAATGGTCTACTCAAGTGACATAAAACCTAAATTTACACACATTTTAATTTGAAATGAATGAACTAAGTCAATGCCATTGTGAATTTCAAATCTCTTTTTTCTGGGTTTTTTTTGGACTATTCATGATTTAGTATTCCAAAAAGTAACACCTATGTTTTACTCAGCTTCACAGTAGAAACAACAGTTGGATGTTTGGTAATGGTAAATGGATAAGATGCATTAATAAAAAAAAACTTCTCAAAAAAAGACCAGCAAGACCTTTATCATGTTGCCTTTTTTATATAAGTTCCAAATAAACAATATGAAAAGATTAACATATACCTGTTATGCGCAATCCTTCAAGGGTTTCTCTGCTTAGGCATAGTTGTTTTCTCTCCTTCTGAGAAAGCCCTGCTTGATTTTCTCCTTCCCTTTCCCACTGTGTCAAAAACCCAAGAAAATCCTGTTCAAGCCACTGTAATGAAAAATATGTACTATTGATATGAAATATGAAAAGACAGCAAAAAATAAATGCAGGAAATGATTATATACATATAAAATCAAACAGTTACAACAAACATGAGGAAATATTTCCACTTAACATGTTTATTTTAAATGTCTTATACGATTTGGCACTTGCTATAGCCATATAGTTGATACATGTACATGTACAGGGGCTCCCGCAGGGTATCCCCCATCAGGTCGCAAGGTCACTTTTAAAAGGCATATTTTGGCAGAGGTCGCAGGTTGTTTTTCGGCACAGGTCGATTTTATGAAGTGTGGGTCGGAAGTCGCCCTTAAAAAGCCCTCAGGTCACAGGTCGTTTTTAACCCTGCGGGAGCCACTGTACATGTAGGTACCAGCCCAAGAAAATACAATTTTGAAAATCTGAGTTCTAAAACATACCTTGAACCTCCAGTCATTCATGTCAGTGTATGGAGCACAGTACTCTTTTCTTTGTAACACCCCCGTCAACATGTTGGACACATTCAAGCAATCAAAAAACTGATCAAACATTCTAATAAACATCTGTGTTGACTGTGTTTCAGCATTGCCCTTGAGCCTCAAAGCATTGGCAACACTAGAGCTCAGAATCTGTTAAAATAGACAATAAATATTTTACATGCATGTGTAGGAAGAATATCTATAGGCAGAGGGACTTTAAATGTAAATCTTAATATGGTATACAGTTTGTAATAAAAACAAAAAAATAAAAAATTTCCTTTGGGCAGACCCAGAAGTCGTAAACCTGTATTGCATAATCAAAAAGGTTTGGGCGACCGTAAAATAGTTTCTTAAAAGGACTATAAATGCATGAACACCTTTACAAAAAGATAAATTTTTAGCAAACTTGTCATACAGTTCATGCATGTAAATGTACTTCTAACATTTTAAAATTCCTTATTCTACATGTAGTACAGAAAAAATAAGTATGTTATATTTGCATATTTCTACATGTAAGTGTAACACATTGTAAATGATCTAAAAGACATACCTGAACTGCTAATTTTACTTTCATTCTCAAAGTTGGAGTGAGATGAAGGTGTTCGTATGTCATTCTTGGAAGCAACCGCAAACCCATTCCATTGATATCTTCTTCAACTAGGGAAACAATCTGAGACCATTTGATAGGTTTACCATTAAACTGTAAAACATAAGATTGATTTCTTTAAAATAAAACACAAAAAATCATTTAAACATGTTAACTGTGCATTTTTGCATATACATTTAAATCACAAAAACATGAAAAATGTATTTTTTAAATTTTATCTGATGTTTGGATAGTGCAAAATTTTATGACTTAAAGTTCATGAATACATTATACATGAGTGCATAACAATGACTCAATATTTCAGATTTTTTTCCATTTTGACAAGTACATTCTTTGTACAAACATGTACATGTAGATATATATGCATGGTCTATTTATAACTATCTCTAACGTGTTTACGTTCATGCCCCATCAGATTCCACAGAAACTGCAGAATGCAAGATTATTCAAATTTTTATAATGTATATGAATGTCTAGTATATAATCAAACAATGTTACTGTAATTTTAACCCTGAAAATCATCTGACAAACAGATTATATATATACATGATATATGAACATGTAGGTAATAATTAACTTTACATGTATATATATTTACCATCAAGTTTCTTGTTTTGTTGTTCCATCCAGAGTTCTCGAAGTTGTTACGGGTGGTCTTCATCAAATGTGGAGCATCACAGATAAAGTACAGTTTTCTCTTGTTGCCAAATTCATTATTGGTAAAATAGCATAAATCCTGATTTTGCCCATGGATTCTGTAGAACTTTCTATTTGGTGTGGCACCGTCACAAACTAGAGCTCTAATGATGAAACCAGCAAGTTCTAGTATTCCAATTCCTTCCCAAATAACCCAAAATAATTGGTGACTGTTAAATCCTTTACAGGGATAGTGCGCAACCACACATTCTAGATTTGAGAATATTCCTCGTATCATAATTGCCAAGATATGTGTTGCTAGGTCTGGATCTGCTTTGGAATCACTAATGTAAAAGTTTTTGATGTCATTGTTTATTGAGCCTAAATCACAAAATCCTATCAGCTTTCCTGTTTCTGAACAATAAACAAGTCCTGATTTGACTTTCACTTCGTCAAATAACAACGAAACATTCCTCTTTAATGGGTTATCATAAATAGCATGATCTTGTATTGCCCTGGTTATAACTTCCGGATTCCATCCACTGCCTGAGGTTGTAAATTTTGAATAATCTCTGAGTGTATTTTCATGTGGTAGTCTCAAAACTTTACTTTTCTTTATCATTCTATATGCGGCAGGGGACTTAGCATGTAATGCGATGCACCACCTCAACAGAGTAGGATGCCATCTCATCTGTCTCAAGTCAGATTTTGTGGCAGCCTCAAATTGTTGCTTCCAAAGTATGTGCTGTGGGCTGTCTTCCTCAAACTTAGACAAAGCATGGTGACTGTTTTCTTGCATGATCTGTAAAAATGACTTAGAAATGCCTTCATCTAAAGACACACCAGACACATCACAATACTCAACTAGTCTGCCTTTTAAGGAATCAATTTTCCTTTTTAACCCTCTTACTTCTTCTTTGGCATTTAAAACACGCTCTTTCAGTTGGCTTGGGGTCATGTAGTCTAGTCTATGTTGTGGCTTTGTTGCTGTTGACAAACTGTTCATTCTTCCCCGTCTCATATGCAAGTTGGTTCTAAACAGTTTACAACTCGTGCATCTTTCTTCATCTTGACTGCAAAACATAGAACAGGATATTGTCCGAACCGTTGTTTCATTGGGAGGGCATTGTTCTTCAACAGCAATTGTCTCATTACCCACATTCTCAAACCTAGCCATTGTCTCTGGAAAGTACCCACGACAAACATCACTGAAATCATTATTTCCTGGACAAAGCTTAATTTCTGAGCATTTCCTTAATAAAGTTGCTGCAAATGTTGGGTCATCTGTGCTGGGATTTTCACCAAGAATATTTTTATATGCCACATGTTTCCCCAATATTTTAACTGAACATCTACAGTCAGAGTCCAATATGATGCTTATTTGTACTTGTTCCTCCTTTAACTTGATGAAATGTTGTGAAGTGTCTGTGTCCTTATTACAAATTACCCAGTCAAGTTCCTTTGCAAGTTTCTCTACATTATGTAAATTGTCTCTGTTATAAGACTCATTTTGAAGGTTTGGAGTGTCAAAATCAACTACACTTATATTGATGCTAGCTTTCTTGTTTTTATTTTTGTTCTTTCTCCATTTTGTCAATTTAAGTCTACAACTGTCACAAATAAATTCAGGATAATGATCTGGATCTTTTTGAACATCTATATGAAGTGCTAAGTTTATGTCTCTCAAGTATTTGTATTTCAAACAAGGCAAGTGATGAGGGGTGTGATTCTCTATCTTTCCACAAAGACGACAGTTGAAGGCTTTGTCCATATCTATCAAATAAATTTAAATTTAACTTAATATATTAAACATGCATAAATGAACAGTGGCAGTTTTAATATTAACACTAAACATACATTTACATGTTTATGTAAATCATATATGGAACATGTATTTCATGTATTTAATAAATTTGAATACATGTATATACACCATTTAAACATCAAAGCATCACAGCCACTCTAAGTTGGTTTTGTTCTGCTTATTTTTTTTACATAATGATATAATGTACACAATAACTTTAAAATTGACATATCCTATATATTTGACTCGTGCAAAGAACATTCTTTAATATAAATTCACTCCTGTTTTGGTCTATTTTATTTCTGTTATTAAATCATTGTCTATTATGGTCTACATTTTCAAAGTTGTCTCGATAAAACTGTCTGATTTCAAACTAAAAATTTCCTTATCCGACCACATCCGACCACATTCTGGTCAGAATCATTCGAAACGGCTTTGTGTCTATTTTTATAGTATTTTTTCTTGAAATCGGGAGTCACCCGTGACATAGAATGAATTCAATTTTAAAATATACCTAATTTCTAAAATTACAACCAACTTACCATGTTAAACAGTTGTAAATTCCAAAATTCTTGTCCGATTTTAAAGTTTTTTGCACCATATGATTCGTATTCAGCAGCGGAAGTTTATAATTTAAAAGCGCCACCTGTAAGTCATTAACAGGTGCTTTCCCAAAGGTGAGCTATTTTTATCTATTTCGATAACATATCACGTGTCTGATAAGAAAATCCAGATGACAAATTGGATAGGCGCTAACGCAGATAGTGACCAAAGGGATCTTGTCGCTGAGACGCTAATAAGATAAAGTCCTATAGTTTTAGTAGAGGACTCTGTGGGTGCTAATAAACGATAATTGGTCGTTGTTCTTCCTTCTCAATATTACTTCCATGGTTATCTAAATTTCTTTTTGCCTGATATAGTGGTTGGTCAAACCATTTTGGTTTAGGCTTTTTAGTCTTGCAGTTCTTAGATACTTTTATAGATTTTCTTTTTTTTTAATGCTATATTAGCGGCTTCATATATTATATTATTAAAGTTGTCCACCATCTGGTTGACATCAGGGTTGTTTGTGTTCTTATTTTCATGTAAAAATGAAGCTATTTCTAATTGAAATTGGAAATTTCTCAGGCTTATTGATGCTTCAGAACACTCTGAAAAGTGATCAGCAACTCAAGATCTACCTACTTAGAAATTTTAAAGAAAATCCAACAACCAAGGTAGGAGTACTTGTCCTTTTGGGGAATTTTTCTGCAAATTTAGCACATGTCTCAATAGCTTATAAACTATATAAGATCTTTGAGAAATTTAAATAGCATATTTTAAAGCACATCAAGATATATTTGTTTATTACCATTAGATGTATAGAACCTTTATGGGGATTTTTATTTGTCGTAAAACATGGCCGCTGTTGCTAAAAATAGAACATAGGGGAAACTTGCAGTTTTTTTGCAAATAACTCAAAAATGATCACATTTTTTTTTCTACATTTTAACGCGTTTTTCCTGACCCTAAAGATGTTCTTTAAATTGAATCCTTACTTCGTTTATGTTGTTAAAAACATAATTTTCAACAAATATTTTCATTTTTTCGTGCTTTTTCATTTGTTTTCATTTATCTTGTACAATGAAAATGTTTTAAATTTAGCGTAAGTGAGTGAGTTGGTGTTTTACGCCCGTGCAACGATATTAAAAAGTAGCGATCGACCATTTAGCTTGAGGGTGAGCGCCTTATTTTGGCAGTAGAGGTTAATAAATATTCTGAAGAACGAACTCTGCAACAGTAAATAATGAAAGTAATGACGACACCCTTGTAAACTAGAAAATGTGCTTATGATTCTCAGAATGGCCCTTCTGTTCTTGAAATACCATTGATCTCAACTTATATAACTTTATACAATTTAGAATTGATAAGAAACTAACTGCCTTACCAAAAAATAATAAAATATATTTCGTTTGTTAGTTAGTTAGTCATTGCTTTACTCCCAAGCAGCGCGATTTCGGCTATATCCGGGAGATGAATATGAGAGTGGTAATACAATGAACATGAAATGATGATGAAGTGGAAGAAATGGGGACACAAGGCCAATCGAGTAGGAGTTTTGACTGCCACTGGAAAAAGGAGTGATGGGTAGGGACGGAAAATTTTGCCTCCTGCATGGGGATCCTACGGGTCCTACTCTTACCGAGACCTGCAGCTGGGTTCTTTAACGTGCAAGGAACGTGACATTTTTCCCAACACGGTGCACCACTATGGTTTGCGGTCAGGTTTTCCGCATTATCGCCTGACGACCCCGCATCTCTCGATGTCAGGGCTGCCCCATTCAACCACCTGGGGCACACATCCCAGTCGCTTTGTGGGCAAAGCGGCCTGACCCCGATGTCAGGTTTCTGAGCGCTCTTTAGTGGACTTTTACCGACAAGCTTAGCGCTGCTGCGGGCCTATTCGCCTCCCGGGCCCCGCACGGGACAAATATATTTCGGATTCGACGGATGGTGCCAAAGTAACCCTTGTATGTCGCTTCGGTTGGCAATATAATGAATAGCTATTTCGTTCCAAAGGAGATGTTAGGAATCAAAGCAATATTATTTAATTTGAAAATGTTTTAATCAGTCTAAACTTCATAAAAACAATGAGGAGGCTAAATATTTATATTTGAATATGACATGATATCAAAATTAAAAAAAAAGTTACTATAACCAAAACTTCTGACAGCATCATTCAAGCAATTAAATTCAAACTGAAATAAATAACTGTCAGTGGTATGTACAATGTATTAGCTAGATAAACAACGGGTCTATATAATTACATGTTTGTGCTTCACTCCCTGGAGAGTACAAATTAAGGCGAAAATAGATCTTAATTTTAAGTGTTTATATAACAATGTGACATTTCAATAACATACGAAAATATATAACTTTTTAAAATTAATTCAATTTTCTAAATTACTTAAAAATGTTTGCTTGTCACTTGAAAAGTTTTCTTTCGTTTCAATGCGAATAAGGAGTCATATTTACCAAAACATAAATTTGATGTACTCAACATTCTAATAGTTTTATATGAATCTATATGCATTACCTGATCAGCTTCTTTCCGACAAAGCAAACAAAAACCAAACAATCAATCTTCTCGACAAATATACTCATTGCAATCTCTTTGTTCCGAAAAAGTAAATATTTTACAAGTAATAACACATGCAAACAAGAATAGAACAGACCTGCTCAATATGTTCAATGTATATTAATAACTGATAGTATGTATTCATCATACTAATTTTTGTCTGCAATGACGTCAGCGTGTAAATGTAATCTGTGCCACTCCTTCTGGAACGAAATGTTACATGCCCCAGAACTACTGCTTTCAATTTTACAGCTGAGGCAAGAGCCATCATTTTAGCCCTCAGGCTTATTGATGCTTCAGAACACTCTCAATTTTCTGTTTGTTCCGAATCTCTCTCTTGTCTTCTTACTGTGTTGATATTGCTCCAATTCGTATGAAAAATTTCAACTGTGCATCCATGTACGATTTGTTCAGTGGCATCCCAGCCGATGTCATTTTATCATTTTTAGCTCACTTGGACCGAAGGTCCATGTGAGCTATTGCCATCACTTGGCGTCCGTCGTCGTTGTCGTTAACTTTTCTTTGAACATCTTCTCCTCCAAAAGGACTGAAGGGATTGCTTTGAAACTTTGCACACTTCATCTATGGGATGTCCTCTACCAAGATTGCACAAATGGTGACCGCCGTCCAAACAACATGGCCGCCATTACTAAAAATAGACCAGGGGGTCAGACTACTGTTTTTGGCTTGTAAACCAAAAAGTATAAGAGATAGATGAAATCTGATGCCACGCTACTGTTTCAGCATCAAAAGCTCTACAAATGTCTCTACTGAGTCGAAGTTGTCAGATGACCCCTTTTAGGATTTACGGCCCCTGAAAGGTGAAAAATAGCATTTTTCATGCTTTTGGCTTATAGAATGAAAACTATGACAGGTAGAGAAAAGTTGTTGCTTGCTTGAATGTTCGGCTTATTTAGCCCTATAAAAGTCTCCATAGGGTCAAAGTTGTCAGACGACCCCTTAAAGGGGTTACAGCCCCTAAAATAACGTTTTTTCATATTTTTGACCTATGGAATAAAAACTTTAGCAAATAGAGAGAAGCTGTTGCTTTCTTAAATGTTTAGCTCTACAAAAGTCTCCATAGGGTCGAAGTTGTCAGATGTCCCCTTATAGGGGTTTCGACCCCTAAAATAACATTTTTTCGTGATTTGGGCCTATGGTTACATAATGACACTATAGTAGATAGAGAAAAGCTGTTACTTGCTTAAGTGTTGAGCTCATGTAGCTCTAGAAAAGTTTTTATAGGGTCGACATTAAGACCAGGTGAGCGATTAAGGCTCCTGGGAGCCTCTTGTTAAAAGAAACTGGTCAGTTTTCAAAATTAAAGTTCTTACAATAGAATCACCATTTGTAAAGTCTTGTGTTGCCTTTATAGTCAATACTTAGCTCGTTATTGTTTAGTTCTTTTTTGAATCGCTGTAAATGGCTTTATTTTTTAGTGTGTTAATTTTAAATGATTATTTTATCTATTCATTTTCTAGTCATTCTGATTATTTTATTAACAATCTTTTGACTTTGTTTTATATCAACGTGTTATTGACATAATTATTTCAATTTGTTTATGTCCCGATGATGGCTGCAATATCGCCGACGGGACATTTTACAACTAAAAATCAATCAATCATATACTTAGAATCATTATAATGATTTGTATATCAACCCCTTTCAATAAAAAAGGCGGTCTTTAAAAAAAAATAGATAGATAGATAGATAGAATACATCACATTGATCAAGAATTTAGTTATATATACAAACAAGAACTTAAGATCCATTTTCTTGGTGCGATTATTATCAGTAAAAGAGTCCCCTGTAAAAAAAGACAAGATTTCTACTAATTGAAGTAAGTTTAACTTTTTGTTATTGCGTTGTTTATGCACTTGAACTTTGTATTCATAGATACCTTAAGTAAAAGAAAATCAGTTATGCGCAACAGCAATTTTTTTTTAATTTATTGATTTGTATAATCTATATTTCTTGAACGTAATTTTTCGTCGAATTTTTTAGACTGACACTTTCGCGTATCTTGTAAAAATTACAGGGAATAAATTTTGTTTTGACATACTATTATTACTATAAATCTACATATGGAAAAAAAACTAAATTTACTTTTGGAAAAAGTGATCCAAATGTTCCGAAGGCAAGTGTGTTTGTTGTTAAATACGGGATTTTTAATCAAAAGCCTGGTCGTCAGACTTGTCTGACACGATATACCATAAATTTTATAATATATTTGTCGCTGAAATTTCCGTACTTTTGTTTTTAACAGTTTTGATCTAGACCTTCCAATGTTTTGATTCAAATGCTACTGATGAAAGGTTACTCCTTGAAATATCAATATATAGCATATCCAAATTAACCGTTTATACCTGCGTTTTTGTATTTGTAATATTGAAACCACAGGGCGATAAGCGCTGCTGGTGGACAAAACATCCCCCAGGGTAATCACAAGCCTGGTGGTCAGACTTGTCTGACACGATTTACCATAAAGTTTTTAATATATTTGAAATTTCCGATTTTTGAATTCAAAATTGTTTTAAACACTAGGGTTCTTTCCTTGTTATGCACATAGTCGATATCCTTTATGCTGGATTTGGCTTCTATGTTCGAAAGTTCAGAGTACTTTTCGTTTTTCAACAGTTTAGGAATTTGACCTTCTAATGTTTTGATGCAAATTTTTTAGTTATCGTTTCCTGAGTTGACCACACTAAATCGATCAATGACAACGTGACTGATGTGCTAAATAAAACAGGAACTGTTTACTCTTCCGGAGTACTTTAATTCACGCAGCTGATTGCATTTTGGTTGTTATGTGTGCTTTTTTGTATGTTATTTGTTAATAACTTTAACATTTTTCCAAGGAATAAAGAGATCACATGGTTATAGTGAATGATCTTTGATGGTGTCATATTAAGTTTTGGTTAGTGGTTAACTAACATGCACACATTAATACTGAAATAAGTTACTGCTAGAATCAAAATAGGCTACTCCTTCAATTGTTATTATAACTAATATGGATTCCTACATCGGTATGATTTTTTTTATTTTTTTCAGACGGTAGATATAACATGCCGGTACAAATTGGTTTTATATGTTTCTTATTGATGATAATAAAGAGCTGTCTGGGATGTTGTAAGTAAGCTAGTTTACTTTAATTTAGGATAATAATTTATGACGTTATCATTGTATAAGATTAACAACCATAAGAACATGTGTTCATGTCAATGGTATTGTCTATTTTTGTTATTTTATTAACAGATCGACTAGTACATAAAGAAAACATTTTCAAACATTAAACTTTTTTTCTTGTTGTCAGCCTTATAGCATATATTAATAAGGTTTAACGTTTAAAAGTGGTGAAATCTGGATCAAGAGATAACTTTTAAGGTTCGTCAAAACTATTCCATCTTAAAAGCCAAAAATATAAACGTTGTTATCGACCGTGTTCATTGCAAGAAGAGAAACTGGTTGTTCAATATTGCACTCATTCCTTTTTTCACTACACATACAACAGTTCAAACAAGATTATTTTGATTTTTTTAGATGTTGAAATTACTAGCCTTGATCAAGGAAGCGTAGATTGGGAGGATAGACCAACTACCATATCAAATTACTACACACCAATCATTGATAAAGGCGTAGACCCATCTTTACAGTCTGTCTGGTTTTTTGAAGTTAAATCGTGTCGAGATTCTGGGATTCTTATAACGACGAATTCAGATCTCTCTGGAGTTTTATACGAGATAATAATCGGATCCAATGGTAATAGCAGAATATTAATTCGCTCTAGTTCTTCATCGCTGGCTTCATACAACACAGGGACAGTTTTGAGCTGCACAACCTTCGTGAAGTTCTGGTTGAGTTGGACGGTACAGTTTCTATAGGGGCAGGCGACATTGAGGGTGTAAACACGTACATAACTTCATCCGCACATTCTACGTCAATTGGAGGAATAGGGGTGAACTCGTGCTGGGGAACTGACGGCGAATGGAGATATGGTATTTATGTATTTTATCAACCTTTTTTCTTCTCATAAAATCAAAAATATATAGTTACTAAAGGTTCATTGTTGTAGAAGATGTAATGAAACTTTATGCACATGTGGTGATTAATAGACGATATTGAGATATGGAATAAGTGTACGCGACACAACAAACATAAACAAACAGCAATTCAAAAAATCACAACGGAAAACAGCAAGCAGTCAACCTATTTACGAGGCTATCATCATATGTGAACGCTTTACCATGTACAAAATTATAATAACACGTACTGAACTGATGCAGAATCAGTAATATTAACATAAGGAGATATTTTTTTTTACATAAATGTATGTTAATATTATCTAACAAATATTTCAGTGCAGTAATAGATTCTGCATCAGTACAGTTATAAAATGTAATACAGTAATATCCCAAAATAGAAAAATAATTGGATGTAAAGTGAGTGTTATCACTGGTGACGTTATATCGGTTCAAGGTTAATGCGGATGGACAGATATATTTAAAAAAAATAGAGAATGGAATATTGTTTAGTTCAAGAATATCGTCTTAACATCTTAAGATTAGGTTCTGGTTTTTTTTTTGTAATTTAGCCATAAATTCTAATTCATAACAGAATAACAAAGGGTCAGCTATAAGTGGCGAACAATTAGTTCCAACAGGAAAACCAATGATAAGGAGATACATTTGTTTACATAAATGTATGTAAATATTATCTCACAAATAATTCAGTGCAGTGATAGTTTCTGCATCAGTACATTAATTACACTCTTTGAGTCTCATTACTGAAAAATGATTAACTAAATGATTTTAAAACTCTAGGACAAATGTAGTCACTATATTATTTATCAAAGCACCATTTAACCAAATACTAAATTTCCTCTTAATGAGGTTATGCGGTATAACTCCCATTAAAATTTGTGGACCGGCAGGAAACTCAAACTTAATCTGTAACTCATCATGGTTAACTCACATACCAAAAATCAGTTCATAATCTATAAGCGTTTACCAAAAAAAAAATGCGGAAAACTGATATTTTATTGAATTTTTAAAAAGTTCAAAGGGCCATAACTCCCATACAAAATTGTGGACCGGCATTATACTCAAACTTGATCTGCAACCCATCGAGGTAAACTCACATACAAAAAATCAGTTCATTATCTATAAGCGTTTAGAAAAAAAGTGCGGAAAACTGAAAGTTTAATGAATTTTCAAAGTTCAAAGGGTAATAACTCCCATAAAAATTTGTGGACTGGCACGAAACTCAAACTTGATCTGTAACTCATCAAGGTAAACTCACATACCAAAAATCAGTTATTATCTATAAGCGTTTAGGAAAAAAGTGCGGAAAACTGAAATTTAAGTGAATTTTCAAAGGGCCATAACTCCCATAAAAATTTGTGGACCAGCACGAAACTCAAACTTGATCTGTAACTCACCAAGGTTAACGAACATACCAAAAATCAATTCATTATCTATAAGTGTTTAGAAAAAAAAGTGCGGAAAACTGAAATTTTAGTGAATTTTCAAAGTTCAAAGGGCCATAACTCCCATAAAAATTTGTGGACCAGCACGAAACTCAAACTTGATCTGTAACTCATCAAGGTAAACTCACATACCAAAAATCAGTTCATTATCTATAAGCGTTTAGAACAGACTGATTACTATAGGGCGTCCGCAACAAAGTTACGGGGCCCTAATAATGGAACTAAAGCCCCCGTCACACTGTCATAATTCGGGCTTCCCATTTTTAGCTCACCTGACCCGAAGGGTCATGTGAGCTATTGTCATCACTTGGCGTCCGTCGTCCGTCCGTCGTCCGTCGTCCGTAAACTTTTTAAAACGTTAACTCCTCTGACACCATAAGTCCAATTGCAACCAAACTTAGTATGGTTGTTCATTAGCATTCGGTGCTTAGAACTGATGTGGGGATTTTTGATTCGTCGTAAAACATGGCCGCCATGGCTAAAAATAGAACATAGGGGTAAAATGCAGTTTTTTGCAAATAACTCAAAAACGGCTACAGATATCAAAATTCTGGCTTAGGGTAAAAGTGATCAGCACCTCAAGATCTACCTACCCTGAAATTTTGAAGAAAATCCAACGACCCATGTAGGAGTTATTGCCCTTTTTGTGGATTTTTTGCAAATTTTGCACCTGTTTAGCTCAATATCTTGAAAACTATACTAGATATTTGAAAAATTTAAGTTGCATATTGTTAAGCACATCAAGATCTACAAAATATGTAACAGGGTCAACGTTGTAGGACCTTTCCTTTTAAGAGTAATTGCCCTTAGAACGTCAAAATTGAGCATTTTAACAGCATTTCCTCATTACATTGAAAACGTTAACTCCTTTGACACTTTAAGTCCAAATGGAACCAAACTTGGTATAGTTGTTTATTAGCATTAGGTGTATAGAACTGATGTGGGGATTGTTGATTGGTCGTAAAACATGGCCGCTGTGGCTAAAAATAGAACATAGAGGTAAATGGCAGTTTTTTGCAAATAACTCTAAAACGGTGACAGATTTCAAAATTTTGATTGGGAACAAAAGTGATCAGCACCTCAAGATCTACCAGCTCTGAAATTTTGAAGAAAATCCAACAACCCATGTAGGAGTTATTGCCCTTTTTGTTGATTTTTTGCAAATTTTGCACCTGTTTAGCTCAATATCTTGAAAACTATACTAGATATTTGAGAAATTTAAATTGCATATTGTTAAGCACATCAAGATCTACAAAATATGTAATAGGGTCAACGTTGTAGGACCTTTCCTTTTAGGAGTTATTGCCCTTAGAACGTCAAAATGTAGCATTTTAACAGCATTTCCTCATTACATTGAAAACGTTAACTCCTCTGACACTTTAAGTCCAAATGGAACCAAACTTGGTATAGTTGTTTATTAGCATTAGGTGTATAGAACTGATGTGGGGATTTTTGATTGGTCGTAAAACATGGCCGCTGTGGCTATAAATAGAACATTGGGTTAAACTGCATTTTTTTCTAATAACTCCAAAAGGGTGACAGATTTTTGAATTTTGATTGAGAACAAAAGTGATCAGCACTTTAAGATCCACCATATTGTCAGATGACCACCTTATTAAACTTATGACCCTTTCTATGTCAAATAGATTTTGCCTAATAACCTTTACTTCAGACACATTTGTCAGGTGAGCGATTCAGGCTCCTGGGAGCCTCTTGTTGTGGATTTTTGGCAAATATTGCACCTGTTTAGCTTAATATCATGAAAACTATACAAGATATTTGAGAAATTTAAATTGCATATTGTTAAGCACATCAAGATCTACTAAACATGTTTAGGGTCAACGTTGTAGGACCTTTCCTTTGAGGAGTTATTGCCCTTAGAACATCAAAATTGAGCTTTTAAAACGCATTTCCTCATTACATTGAAAATGTTAACTACTCTGACACTTAAAGTCAAATTGGAACCAAACTTAGTATGGTTGTTAATTAGCATTAGGTGTATAGAACTGATGTGGGGATTTTTGATTGGTCGTAAAACATGGCCGCTGTGGCTAAAAATAGAACATAGGGGTAAAATGCAGTTTTTTGCAAATAACTCAAAAACGGCTACAGATATCAAAATTCTGGCATAGGGTAAAAGTGATCAGCACCTCAAGATCTACCTACCCTGAAATTTTGAAGAAAATCCAACGACCCATGTAGGAGTTATTGCCCTTTTTGTGGATTTTTTGCAAATTTTGCACCTGTTTAGCTCAATATCTTGAAAACTATACTAGATATTTGAAAAATTTAAGTTGCATATTGTTAAGCACATCAAGATCTACAAAATATGTAACAGGGTCAACGTTGTAGGACCTTTCCTTTTAAGAGTAATTGCCCTTAGAACGTCAAAATTGAGCATTTTAACAGCATTTCCTCATTACATTGAAAACGTTAACTCCTTTGACACTTTAAGTCCAAATGGAACCAAACTTGGTATAGTTGTTTATTAGCATTAGGTGTATAGAACTGATGTGGGGATTGTTGATTGGTCGTAAAACATGGCCGCTGTGGCTAAAAATAGAACATAGAGGTAAATGGCAGTTTTTTGCAAATAACTCTAAAACGGTGACAGATTTCAAAATTTTGATTGGGAACAAAAGTGATCAGCACCTCAAGATCTACCAGCTCTGAAATTTTGAAGAAAATCCAACAACCCATGTAGGAGTTATTGCCCTTTTTGTTGATTTTTTGCAAATTTTGCACCTGTTTAGCTCAATATCTTGAAAACTATACTAGATATTTGAGAAATTTAAATTGCATATTGTTAAGCACATCAAGATCTACAAAATATGTAATAGGGTCAACGTTGTAGGACCTTTCCTTTTAGGAGTTATTGCCCTTAGAACGTCAAAATGTAGCATTTTAACAGCATTTCCTCATTACATTGAAAACGTTAACTCCTCTGACACTTTAAGTCCAAATGGAACCAAACTTGGTATAGTTGTTTATTAGCATTAGGTGTATAGAACTGATGTGGGGATTTTTGATTGGTCGTAAAACATGGCCGCTGTGGCTATAAATAGAACATTGGGTTAAACTGCATTTTTTTCTAATAACTCCAAAAGGGTGACAGATTTTTGAATTTTGATTGAGAACAAAAGTGATCAGCACTTTAAGATCCACCATATTGTCAGATGACCACCTTATTAAACTTATGACCCTTTCTATGTCAAATAGATTTTGCCTAATAACCTTTACTTCAGACACATTTGTCAGGTGAGCGATTCAGGCTCCTGGGAGCCTCTTGTTGTGGATTTTTGGCAAATATTGCACCTGTTTAGCTTAATATCATGAAAACTATACAAGATATTTGAGAAATTTAAATTGCATATTGTTAAGCACATCAAGATCTACTAAACATGTTTAGGGTCAACGTTGTAGGACCTTTCCTTTGAGGAGTTATTGCCCTTAGAACATCAAAATTGAGCTTTTAAAAAGCATTTCCTCATTACATTGAAAATGTTAACTACTCTGACACTTAAAGTCAAATTGGAACCAAACTTGGTATTGTTGTTAATTAGCATTAGGTGTATAGAACTGATGTGGGGATTTTTGATTGGTCGTAAAACATGGCCGCTGTGGCTAAAAATAGAACATAGGGGTAAATGGCAGTTTTTTGCAAATAACTCAAAAACAGTGACAGATTTTAAAATTTTGATTGGGAACAAAAGTGATCAGCACCTCAAGATCTACCTACCCTGAAATTTTGAAGAAAATCCAACAACCCATGTTGGAGTTTTTGCCCTTTTTGTGGATAGTTTGCAAATTTTGCACCTGTTTAGCTAAATATCTTGAAAACTATACAAGATATTTGAGAAATTTAAATTGCATATTGTTGAGCACATCAAGATCTACAAAATATGTAATAGGGTCAACGTTGTAAAACCTTTCCTTTTAGGAGTTATTGCCCTTAGAACGTCAAAATTGAGCATTTTAACAGCATTTCCTCATTACATTGAAAAGGTTAACTCCTCTGACACTTTAAGTCCAATTGGAACCAAACTTGGTATAGTTGTTTATTAGCATTAGGTGTATAGAACTGATGTGGGGATTTTTGATTGGTCGTAAGACATGGCTGCTGTGGCTAAAAATAGAACATAGGGGTAAATGGCAGTTTTTTGCAAATAACTCAAAAACGGTGACAGATTTTAAAATTTTGATTGGGAACAAAAGTGATCAGCACCTGAAGATCTACCAGGTCTGAAATTTTGAAGAAAATCCAACGACCCATGTAGGAGTTCTTGCCCTTTTTGTGGATTTTTGGCAAATATTGCACCTGTTTAGCTTAATATCATGAAAACTATACAAGATATTTGAGAAATTTAAATTGCATATTGTTAAGCACATCAAGATCTACTAAATATGTTTAGGGTCAACGTTGTAGGACCTTTCCTTTGAGGAGTTATTGCCCTTAGAACATCAAAATTGAGCTTTTAAAAAGCATTTCCTCATTACATTGAAAATGTTAACTACTCTGACACTTAAAGTCCAATTGGAACCAAACTTGGTATTGTTGTTAATAAGCATTAGGTGTATAGAACTGATGTGGGGATTTTTGATTGGTCGTAAATCATGGCCGCTGTGGCTAAAAATAGAACATTGGGTTAAACTGCATTTTTTTGCTAATAACTCAAAAAGGGTGACAGATTTTTGAATTTTAATTGAGATCAAAGTGATCAGCACCTTAAGATCCACCATATTGTCAGATGGTGCCCTTAATCAAACTTATAACTCTCTCAATGTCAAATAGATTTTCCCTAATAGCCTTTACTTCAGGCACATATGTCAGGTGAGCGATTCAGGCTCCTGGGAGCCTCTTGGTAGCATTCCTGGTCAAAAGGTCCAGGTGAGCTATTGTCATCACTTGGCGTCCGCCGTCGTTTGTCGTAGTCTGTTAACATTAATTTGAAAAATATTTCCTCTGAAACTACTGTACAGAATTTAAATAAACTTAATATGAGTGATCCTTAGAGTGTCATGCACGGACGTTGCGTTTCGATATTTGATCTGTCAAAAACATGCCCGCTTTTGCCAAAATATATAATGGGTCAGACTATTGTTTTTGACTCATAAATCGAAAAGTATCTGAGATAGAGCTAATCTAATGCATTTTTCTTCTTCGGCATCAAAAGCTCAACAAATTTCTTCATTGGGCCGGAGTTGTCAGATGACTCTTGAAAGGTCTTATTTGGGTTATTGCTCTTTAAAGGAAACAAAAAAGTGTTTTTTCATGCTTTTGTCTGAAGAATAAAAAACTGTTGCAGATAGAGAAATGCTGTTGCTTGCTTAACCTTCAGTTAAATGAGCTCTAAAAAATGTTCATTACTATATCAGGCTTGCTTTAACCCTCAGCCCATTAAGCTATACAACGTTTCCATTGGATTGAAGTTGCAGATGACCCATTGTAGGGATAATGCATGAAGCTACTATAAGGAACCATAATAGCTTAAAGACCAGATGAGCGTATAACGTTTCGAAAACGACATAAAACGACTATAAACGTAGTGAGTCGTATTGACATGGCAATAAACGTGACTAGTCCTGTTCGTATCGTTTGATTTCCTCATTGACAACATATTTGTCACCTTTGGAGGAGCAATTCGGCATTCCAATGGTCACAAACTGTGCTCCTCTCCTCGCCGTTTTGTCTTTATACTTTTACGAGACTGAATTTCTTTAGGGGCTCATAAAGAACAAGAAGATGAAAGAGGCAAGGTCATTTAATCTTACATTCAGGTATATTGATGATGTCCTTTCTGTCAATAACACTTCATTTAATAAATGGATTCCTTCAATATATCCTCCAGGATTGGAGATAAAAGAAGTCCACCGAATCAAATTGCTTCACGTCTTTCTTGGACTTGCACCTCGAATTTGACCCAGATGGTCATCTCGGTACAAAAATTTACGATAAATAAAGGTAATAACAAAACTACCGAACTTGAATGATCAATCTCACAGTCCAGAGAAAATGACAAAAACGAATCAGTCATACCGGAGAACTGGTGGATCGCAATGGTCCTGACTTGGTACAGGCATTTCAAACGAAATGGTGGGTTAAACCAGGTTTTATGGCGCCAAACCTCCCTCTTCCATTGCGATCTTAGGATCCGGTAATGACCATAGAACACAACATAGTTGTGAGACACAATAGGGATATTGAGGTGATCATCTCAGTACAGCACACCAGTCAAACACTAATTAAAACAATTAACTATCATATCTTTTAACTCGATTTTGAACTTTTCTACTAGTGGCTGATAACGAAGAAAGAATTTTTTTAGTGATCGTATGAGACGTATTTTCTTATAGCCCTGCTTCAAAAGTCGGTCACGAAGAAACCGGTGTCTGATAAAAAATCTGTGAAATGTGTGCTAGCTCTGGCATATCGAATAAGTTGAGAAATATAAACACCGTATGCAGGAGAAGTAGGTATATTGCTCTGTAGATTAGGAAAATTAATAATTTGAAAATTAAAATCGTCTCGTTTATCGTAAATTTTTGTACTGAGATGACCACCTGGGTCAAATTCGAGGTGCAAATCCAAGAAAGACGTGAAGCAATTAGATTCGGTGGTCTCTTTAATCTCCAATTCCGGAGGATATATTGAAGGAATCCAACTACCAAATGAAGTGTTATTGATAGAAAGGACATCGTCAATATATCTGAATGTAAGATTAAATGACCTTGCCTCTTTCATCTTCTTGTTCTTTACGAGTCCCTGAAGAAATTCAGTCTCGTAAGAGTATAAAAACAAATCGGCGAGGAGAGGAGCACAGTTAGTGCCCATTGGAATGCCGATTTGTTGTTGAAAAATCTCTCCTCCAAAGGTGACAAATATGTTGTCAATGAGGAAATCAAGCATACTGCAAACTTGTTCCAGTGTGTAACAAATTTTATCTTTGAAAGATGTTTTGGAAAAGAATGTAGAATTATAACCCAAAACAACAAAATTCCTTGAGTTTGAAAAGGCTTTTTCGAGAAGTTTTTTCAGGCGACATTTTAGTTTTTCATGTGGCAAGGTAGTGTATAAAGTTGAAAAATCGAACGTTTTCAAAGAGTGAACCTCAGAAAATGATCTAGATTTAAAATGATCTAACAAATCTTTTGAGTTTTTCAAAATCCACATATGGTTAATTCCACTACGATTATAAATAGTGTCGCAGTATGCTTGTTGACCTTCTTTGACAGCAGACAAGATTTTAGTTAAATGAACGGACAGCTCTGTAGTTGAAGATGATGAAGATCCAGCTATATACCTTTCTTTGTACGGATTTTTGTGAAGTTTAGGTATCCAGTACAAATATGGTAACTCTTTATGTTCCTCTTTCATTGGAATATTGAAAGAGGACATAAAAGAGCTATGGTTGGCTATGATTTCATCTTTGTTAAATGTAGTCCGTGTGTATGTAGCACTAGCGGAAGTATTACCATCAATGCCTAGTTCTTTTATTAGACAATTGTAATAATGTGCTTTACATACAAAAACTATATTATTGGAAGCCTTGTCTGCTGGCGTGACAACATACCTGTCATGTAAGGAAGAGAGACAATTGAGAGCTTCACGATCTCTAAATACAGAAGAAGGCCGGGGGTTCACACATTTGCGAAGTTTGTGTATTCGGCTTCGTACAAGAGATCGGATAGTCCTTACCCAGTCCGACAGTGATTCAAGCTCTGGTTCTTGGTCCTTTTCCCTCTTTATCCAGGCTCTAGCATAGTCCTCCACAGCGTCCATGATGATCTTAAAGTTATGATTCCAAAAGAGACGATTTTAATTTTCAAATTATTAATTTTCCTAATATACAGAGCAATATACCTACTTCCCCTGCATACTGTGTTTATATTTCACAACTTATTCGATATGCCAGAGCTTGAACACATTTCACAGATTTTTTTATCAGACACCGATTTCTTCGTGACCGACTTTTGGAGCAGGGCTATAAGAAAATGCGTCTCATACGATCCCTAAAAAATTCTTTCTTCGTTATCATCCACTAGTAGAAAAGTTTAAAATTGAGTTAAATGATATGGCGATTAATTGTATTATTTAGTGTTTGACTGGTCTGCTGTACTGAGATGATCACCTCAATATTCCTATTGTTTCTGCGAACTATGTTGTGTCCGGATCCTAAGATGGCAATGGAAGAGGGAGGTTTGGTGCCATAAAACCTGGTTTAACCCACCATTTCGTTTGAAATGCCTGTACCAAGTCAGGACAATTGCAATCCACCAATTCTCCGGTATGACTGATTCGTTTTTGTCATTTTCTCTGGACGATGAAATTGATCGTTCAAGTTAGGTAGTTTTGTTATTACCTTTATATGCCCAACAAAAACGTGGCTACGGAATTCATACGTAGCAAATGCGTACGAAATGTGGTAAAACGTTATAAAACCCAGTAAAAGCGAAACAGTAAAAACGTAGGAGAATGCCAACCAACAGGCTTAATAACGATTATTTCATAAAGTGTTTGTACGTTTCATTACGTTGTATTGTTGCGTTTTGCTAGTTTTTCTCAATTTTGAGTAGGTATCAAGGAGTACCAATATGCATTACTACAACCTGTACGTTTACTACTTGGTATCGTCATATTTTGAAGCATTTCTTTGCTACCTGTTTCTTGAGACAGCGGGTTTATATTGTTCTATAAGATTTGATACTTTAGATTTTAAATTACTACAGATGTTGATTTTTTTCCTAAAATGAGTTATCACAACATAGTGACACGTAGTAATGCATAATACAAACCTAGTGAATCCTTTACAAACCATATCAATTATTATCGACCTTAGCAAAACACAATGATACGTACCATATCGTAGTAAATACGTCGCAAACCTAGAAAAACCTACCGAAACTACTCGAAGGCAAAACTGGCTATACGTATTGAACGTATGAAAGTGTTTTAAAACCTAGTTTATGCCTGGAACAACGTAGACACTATAAATAATGATACCTTCGAGGTGATCTCGTACATGTAGCGCTCGATAGTGTGGTATTCAAAAACACTGTTAGGTAAATAGCCCGTCCGACATAAAACGTTTTATTGATTAGAGCACATAAAACATGGCCATCACCAATCAATGACTCTTTTGACTAAAAAGCATATATAAGTCAATGCAAAGGTCTTTTATATTAAGCATGTTCTATTGTTCAGGTTTTCTTTAATTTCCCACAGGGGCTTGAATTCTGGTCATTTATAGCGACTTTAGTGCAGTTCTCTGTAAGAATCAGGCAAATTAGAAAATTTTTGAATCATGATTTTAAAAACACATGGTTTTGACAATAAAGAGTTATTCAAAATTGCCTTCTAATGAAGAAACAATCATTAGTTGTCATATCCAGTGTCAGAGGATCGAGAACAATTTCTGTTACAATGATAGGGATTAAGTAGGACTTGACATGAGTTATATCCCTTAGATCCAAGTTTTATATGCATTTTAACCAAAATATTTCTCAAATTTCTAACTCTTTTGAGTAGTGCCATTTTTTGTTACTTTTTAATCTTTTTTTTTATTTTGAAGTCAAATTTGTGTGTTGTTTTAAATCATGATTCACTCATTGCCTGAAGCACTTAAATAAATCGACCCCTTAATCTTTAATACCCACAAGGGAAGAAAGCCGACATCTTGGCAAGATTTCACCCACTCACTTCAAAATCGATTACATCTGACGTTTTTTCTAGAAACTGACAAATGATTTTCCTTTCCATTCGTACCCTGCATGTTTGCAACTCGTAAGCTTATATTCTCCTATGTTTAATGAAAATTTCACGACTTATCAAATCGAACGGAAGTGATGTGTTATTGGCTGTTTATCAAAAAAGAATTTTGAAAATCTATAGAAAGACTGAGATTGCAATGCAGTTTTTTTTTTGAAAATTCATCTTTAGACACAGAAAACGAAGAACAAAACATATACAACAATCACATTAAAAAAAAACTTTAAAATATATTTATTCAAGAAATGATAAGTATAAATCTATTCCATCGCTTATATTTTATTTGAATCTCAGTCTATTTATAGAATTTTAAAAATCCGTTTTTGATAAATGAAATGGCAACCAAGTCATTCGTATAATTAAACAAATCATAATTAAGGTTAGTGAGGACACCTGACCCCCAAAATAATGCCGAATTTAAAATGTCCATTTTTTATATATTAGTATTAGATATATAATTTTTCTTGTGTAAAAATATTGGACCCCCTTTCCAGGCTTGTTTTCCGAAATTAAGGCTCAAAGTTTTCCCAAATTTCAATAGATTTTATAGGAAAGGCAAAATAATTAGCATAAAATCTTGTCGCAGAAAAAATCCACGAATTTAAATTTTATTTTCATTCGATAAAAATCAATGAAATACAATATATTTCGAAATAAAACCATAAAAACTGGGGGTCACCAGCTTACTTTTCTGTCTACTATACAAATCTTTGTAATTTTTGGGTCATTTTTCGAGTGGATTATCTCCCTTGTTTTATTTGAAAATTTTATTTATGAAGAAATAGTTGTTTTATTTGTATTAAAATTAATTTATTTTGATTAAGTTTTATTAGATGAAACTATTTAACACAAGTTTTAAGGTATTTATGACATTTGCACTTGTTTTTTTGCATTTTTAGCTGTTTTTAGTCACATGACAGGTGTCCTCACTAACCTTAAAGTATTTTTTTTAGAATAATTACTTGTACAATATAAGAACTTCATAAGATTTTTTTTCTCATGTTTTCAAATTATTGCCATCAACCTTCAAATTGGTTTCACTAATGGCCTTGTCACACTTCTGCAAAAATGTCACATGGCTTTTACAAGAAGTTATCTTTCTTGTGAACGTGTTTGTGCGAACAATGCACGGAAAATTTATAAAACGATTATTTTTTTGAGGTAGTTAATATTTGTTTTTAGCATCAACAAAGGTGCCTGTCACGTGTACAACTGACGAATTAACAACGGATTCGCTTACAACGGTCAAATCAACAATGAAAGAAACGACACCACATTCTACATTGACTAAAACAACGATACAATCAACAGCTGCTGAATCATCTTTCCAATCAAAAACTACAAAACCAATATTGCAATCAACAATTAAAGAGACTTCAACAGTGACTAAACAGATATATACAAACACGGGTCCAACATCAGGTATATTATAGTAATAGGTACTAAAATCTGTATTTTTTTATACAATGATTGTGCTTATTAATCCGTGAAGACATATAATCACGATGAGTCATCGGTAATCATAAGCGAGATCGTTTTATGGACAGACGGTTCTTTATCAAAATGCATTTTTTCTACTATTTTAACGGAATTTCTATTTATAAAAATATACTCATTATTCCTCTTCTTCTCGAATGATTCTGCAAGTCGACAGTTTGTGCCCTTCCTTACAACAATCGTTTTCAGATGAAATAATATATTATATAGAAATGATTTATCAAATTTAAAATTACACATTGATAGGCAATATACTTCAAGAAGTACATTAAACAAGATTGCTGTAATTATCCGAACCAGAACTTGAACTTTGTTGATTTTTTTTTTACAATGGCAATTATATTTTTCTTTCATGTTCAATCATTTTTTTTTCATCAAATTACTCTATGACCAAATACACATTTTTCTACATTGACTTCGTTTAGAATCATTTTATTACGTCTGCCGTTATCTCAATACCCGATAAGCCTTTGACGCTTTAAAAATATGTGAGCCTAATTATTGTCGTTTGAAAGAAGCAGAGGTACCAATGGGGTATCCAAATGTCAAAGGTCCGAAGGTGCAGAGACAAAACCAACCAGTAAACACTAACAAGAACGGGACAAAAACAGACAACATGTAAAACATGTAAACACAAAAATAACGGAATATCAATCAACAACGCGAACCCCAGTCGAAACTAGAGTGTTTTTTTTTGCCCCTTTTATCATGGCGTTAGAAATATTCTCTTCGAACACTTGAATTCCTTGAACATTGACATAGATATAGAATTGATAACTTCTGGAAGTGGACTGCTTTCTGAGGATGTAAATAAAAAAATCTTCAAACATGTCTTTGAATATATTAAAAAGACAGAAAATTTCATTTAGTGTTAAAGAAGGCGAGCAGACATCGTTTGTGTGGCTCAGAACATGTTGATATCCTTTCTTTTCTATATACATTGATTTTCTTTATTACGACTGTTAGCTAAAAAAAGAGTTATTATGTATATGTCGCAAGTTTATACATTATATGTTATACTAATTAATTTGAAGACCACATAAGTTGGTATAACTTGTGTCTCATCATTATTGTTAATTATATGTATTCATATGTATTAGCAAATAAAATATGTTTAAACTAACCTAAACTAGAGTGAACTCAGGTGCTCCGGAAGAGTAAGCAGTTCATGCTTTCTATAGTACACCCGTCGCGTTGCCAACAGTCAAATCAGTGTGTCAAAACCGGTAAAAGAAGACAAAACAAAACCCTATGACAAACCAACATCTGCACTCATCTGAGTGATCGAAATCCCATATTGTCTATAAGTGTATGATGTCTTCCGTAAAGTTTCTTGAGTTTATTATATATTTATTTTTTTTTTCACAGAGACAAGTATTGCACAAGGTATGTCAACATCAAGGGCTACGAGTTCGACAACCAACTTTCTGTCATGCTGTGTTTGTTCTTGTGCAGATTCCGAAGAAGAAATAACTGGAGAAAAAACAAAAAATGAATCTTTTGTTTACAAAATAGACAAAACAAAGCTTTCATCATACAAACGAAAACTCACAAGTGCATCAGATTCTAGAAAGTCGTCAATGTACTTGGGCGTTAGTGGTGTAGCTATCATTTCTGTGTGCGTCATATTCATTGTATCTCTTGACTGTTTGCCTCGTGCCCAAAAGAAATGAAGTTATGATTTAATAACTTTGTATAGTAATGCATTTTGTTTTAGCTATACATGTACATTATTTGAAAAATGTAAAAATATTTTGCTGCTTACTCGAAAAACAAAAATGTATAAATAAGCACAACAATCATTTACTAATTTAGGTGTGAAATTTTATTTATCGCTATATTGACAAAAGATGTTTCTATCATTGTATTTAAAGATTTTTTTTAAAAAATATTGCACATAACTACATGGTCTTAGTTATGAACTTGTTTACATTCAACACACCATATTAATTTCTAGATAAACATTTATCAGAATTTTCTTTATTTTATATTAATACCAGGAACATTAAATTTAAGAACACAACAAATCATAGAAATGTGTATACATTTTAATACATTTCCACCTATTTGTTACGTATATTCTAGTATGTGATTTTAGTCCTTGTAATTCGATAAAGGTAATAACACAATTACCGAACTTAGAGGACCAATCTCAAATGTCTATGAGAACAGACAACAAAACGAAGACATACTGGAGAAATTGAAGACCGCAATGGTCCTGGCTTAGTACAGGCATTTAAAAAAAAAATGATAGGTTATTAAAAATTTTATGAATCGTTGAGTCCGATAGCTACACAAAACAAAACACGGTTGTGAAAATATAAAAGGGATATTGAGATGATCATTTCAGTACAACAACCAGCCAAACCCTCAATAAACAGGTGGGGTTTGACCTATTAATCAATCAAAATTGTAAAAGTTTGACCTTTCAAATGGGGGTAAATGGTCAATTTGATAGAAAAGTTCAAAATATAATTTAGAGAGTATAAGAATTTGTTACATGCACACAATAAATATAAAAATAAAATCCTAGGCCCAAACGCAGTGTGTACATATAGGAACGGACCATTGAACTTGAAGGGGGGCCTTGGTTTTTTGTTTTGATCAGAATTTTTTTTTCCGCGCAGAGCGCGTTCAAAATAATTATTTTTCGAAGGAGTTGCGACAGAATATTTTTTCATTATCAGCATTATTTTTAATAGCAGAAATCCTTCTTTAAAATATTTGTTGTCCTACCCTCAGCTGCCAAAATATTTTTTCTTCAAAAATAATTTTCAGAATATTTTTTTTAGGAAAAAAACAAGGCCCCCCCTTCAAGTTCAATGGTTGGTCCCTTAATAGCTATCTCGTGTTCAAATCGTACTATCATTATTTTTTGTAACGTATTCCATGGTGATTCTTGACCAAGATGTCTATCTGTCGATCAAGCAGAAAATAATCATTACCTAGAAAAGGAACGCCTTTCATATCATATCTTGATTTTAAAATTTTACATCGTAGTTCGTTGACCTCGCATATGTCTTTGCATATTGTAAACTTATAAAATTTGTAAAATTGAATATAAAATATATAAATTCTTTAATAAAAAATAATGTATGTGTAAAAACTTGTTAACATTTGAGTTGGGGCGCGCAACATATATGCAAATGTATACGGCTGATGTGTATGTGACCTATTCGTGTTTTCAAAAATTCATCATCTCAACGCCATCGTTTAAAGGATATAGATAGATACAATGCTAAATATATGGCTTATTACAAAATGTAAATCTTTCTTTGATTATTTCTTCTTCACAATAACAAGATTGAGAGAGGATAACAATTACAAATGCAGCTGAAACAAAAAAATTACGGTTACAGAAAGTACATGCACGTATAGAATTCACCTTAATTTATGTTGCTTTTTAACATGGTAAAGCAACTTCATTTCAATTTTCACATCATTAAACGTTTCACGACTAGCGTGGCACCTGCAAGTTGGAAATTTAAGTTTGAGAGATCGTAGAAGAGTCTTTGTAAGCGTAGTGGAATCGTACTGAGCGTAGTACAATCATAGTGAAACGAACGTAGTGATCGCAGAATACGCGTTGGTAGGACGTAACTGGTCAAGGTATTATCGTAGTATGGTCGTAGCAAAGTCGCTGAAGTAACGTACTGCACTCGTGGTGGTCGTAGTAGCATCGTTCTAGCTAGATTTGACCACTGAAAATAAATTTCTTGTGAACAATCGTACTTAGGTCGTACTCGTAGTCACACTGGCTACGTTTTAACGACATCGCCGCGACCCTACTACGATCATTAAGATCGTGGGTGTCGTGGAGAGCGTAGTAAGATCGTGGTCAATGTGACAGGGGCTTAACGAATCAGTTTGTTTTACGTATACCCCTTAACCAGTGTCGGATGAAATATTGCATAACGGGAAAGTTGAAGATTGCAAACCATATTTAAGGTTATTACAAAATCATAAATCTTCGAGGATCAAATTTCATATCCAACAAAAAAGCAGACCTTTCGAAAAATTTACGATTGCAAGGGTCTTGACATGGTACAGGCAGTTTAAAAGAAATACTGTATGATTCGGGTTTTTTTTCGTGGGAGCATTTTTTCCCCGAAATTCAAATATGCGATTATTGTTATGCGAGTACTTACATTATGCTATTTACCAGTTTTTTTCGCGAGTTTTATATTTTCACGAATTGCCAAGTTTCGCGCTAAAAAAACTTACACGGTAGTGGGTTAAATAAGGTTACTCAGAAAGCTTTGTTCAAATTTTTTTTAATGTCTATTTCGAGATAAAGATAAGCAAATCTTGAAACCTAATCCTTTATTTTTATTGCAAATTTTGCTTCATCATGTATATACTTCTTTTGAACTAAACAGACACAATGAAGTGCATGTGTTAAGCATGTCCATACTTTTATAAATTAGGGTTAAAATAAACAAAAATAGTTTTACCTCTAGGAAGAGTAAAAAGTAAGATTTATTAACATAAAGTACGCTTGATACATTAAATATACACTGGGTACTTTAACATGACGTTTTAGTAAATACGTGGCTTACTGATAAACTTCATGGCTTGTTAAAACGCTCTTAATCAAATATTAAAAGAATCCATAAATTAATGCTTCTTATAAATAAAATGATTATTGATTAAGGATTTTGTCAAGATCTTCAAAGTATTTTTATTTCTCTGCGACTTATAATTTGTGTTAATCAGTATCTTTATGGCACTTTGTCGTGTTCTGTAAAGCTTCTGTTTTCCTTTTACATGAAAACTTTATGACTTTAAATAGATGTTAAAATATTGTTTAACGGTAACCCTATTAATTATTCACCTTTTAGCATTGTGAATTTTATTTCTCTCAGTGTTATCATGCGACCTTAAAATAGAATAACATATGTTTTTTTTTTGTCCAGCTTGTTAGGAAAACGTACCGGCAACCAGTAAGAGAACGCTCACAAGCAGAAAAGAACGCGGTTATTTTGTTCTTGTGTCGAAAAGCAGGCTTAGAATTACGATCAGAGAACGGAAAAGATGCCATGTTTTATGAAGGAAAGAAGGTTAGTTAGTTAGTTATTGCTTTACTCCCAAGCAGCACGATTTCGGCTATATCCTGGAGGTTCTACTAAAAGAAACATGAAAGATGCTGTCATTGAAGCTCTTTTAAATTCAAAGGGGAGGCGCATGAAGTATTGTATTTTCACTAAAAAAGAGGCAATTGGCTTTAGTGAACGCAATGTATTCAGAATATTACAGGGGAATATCCTAGGGTAACATGCAGACAAGGGTTAACAATAAACAACCTCTGAAATCGGTCGTCGCGAAGAAAGTATTTGAAAGGGTCCAAATCAGCGGCGTAGCTAGAGATAAAAGGAAGTGTAGGCACACTCCTCTCGGCGAGGGGTCTGCGGGCCGCTCAATGCCCCCAGCGGGTCCAGGGGGGCGAAGCCCCCCAGAAGCTGAGCGGTTTTAACGTTTTGAAACGCTTTTTAGACTACCTGTCTGTTAAAGAATTTCAATCATTCTATCTGTTTAATATCTTTTATAAATAAAGAAAAAAGAAAGCCTTTAAAAAAAAACACAAGACAAGACAATGTTTAAAAGAAAGAAAATGCCTGTAAAAGTCTTAGGGGGACCCAAATAATTAGCCATGCAAAATTTAATATTCTAGGGGGTTTCAAATAGTCAACAATGACGGTTTACAGTGTTTTCAAGCAAGGACAGATATTTATTTATTTCAGACAACTTTCTTTGTAATTATCAACAGCTGAGCATGGTTTAACCATTTGTGAAGTTAGTAGTCTAAACGTTACTTATACATGTTTGAATACTTGGATGATCTTTAACTATATTATATAGTCTAAACAGTTAGTGTTTCCGATAACCGAGGTATGATTCCACATCCCGTTCTACATAAAAGTACCTTACCTGAGGCTGAACCTAAATCATATGCAAAATTTAACAAATCTTACAAAGGCGACGTAAGTTGCATTATCTACCACAGTAATCAATTATGTAAAGTGTCATTGGATTCATTCAATTCGTTTTAAAACCATCATCTGGGAACGATTGGGGCTGATTTAATGGATGGCGCGGACACTTAGGGACATTCTTCAACTATTGAAAAAACTATACTAGCGTTACAAAAACTTTACTATAATTTTAGTAAATGCTGCAATAGTATTTATATGGGATTGTATTTAACAGTCAACTAGTAGAACTGTATATGCAATGTCACTTAGGTTAGCTGTCAGTAAAATGCCATTCGTCGGGTTTTCTGGCTTGCAAATACTCGAATTAACTCTTCTATGTCAATTTTGAACGTACGATGGACATGCATAAGAGCTAGTGCAGAAAGACGTTCATCGCCCATAGACGCACGCAGGTAACTTTTTATCCTTTTCATCGCACTGAACGATCGTTCGGCGGTAGCAGAAGAGGCGGGCATCGTTATCAAAATTGTAAGCACCTTGAAAATGGACGGATAAGCATACTGATTAGTGACGCGAAAGGTATCAATAAGGCTGCTAGGTTTATCGTTCGTCATATCCCAACGGTTTTCAAAAAGTTGGAATCAGCAAAACAGTTTAAAACAGCGAAACACCAAGAAAAATTTAATAAAAAGGCAAATTATTTAATGTCAATAACGGTGTAAAGTCTTGAGTTATAGTAAATGCATGTTGGTTGAGAAGATTCCAACTTTTTGAAAATTTTAATCTAGGGGCTTCTTTTAATTTAAACTGACAGCGGGGGGGGTCCAAGATTTTAAGGAAGCGGGGGGGGGGGGGGGGTCCAAGATCTTAAGGTAGTGGGGACATAATTGCGTAAAAATGTTCATTTTATGCAAAATAAACACATTTCAAATCTCAGCTTCAATCACCGGGGGGAGGAGAGGGGAACGAACGTTCCTGGTTGTCATAATAAACACATGATGATCCAGATTTATTGAATTATTATACATATTTTCGAATGATAGTATAAAGTGGGGTAGACTAGTGAGTGATAGGGCATTTTGACCTTTATTTTGATCTTGTGTAACTTTGAGTAGAATCCTATTTGCTCATATTCTGAGTAGCTAATAATCGGGGAGACCAAGGCGAACGAAAAAAAATCCATCATAGAAAAATACCTTGTCGGGAAACCAAATCGGTGTAAATCTGGCCAAGTTCCTTCAATAAGTCTCTTCTTAACGGACACGTCGATAATTGTTCCTTCTGATATGCATGTCGCAATGTCCGGGTAATAGTCTAGTCAATCTAGCCAAATTTTAGAGTAACCTCAAACAAATTGGTACAAAGCAAATAACCACTCAAATGAAAGCTATTTGTGTATACCAATAACATATTAAAACTATACAAAAATATATTTTGCGGAACATGCCATTTTTTGGGGTGAAAAATTAGGTTTTTAGTGAAAAATCGCTGAAAACTGGAAAAGTGGGATTTTGGTCATTCACAATTAAATTTTCAGTTTATTTTTGTATTAAAGCTATTTTGTTATACCCATAACATATTTAACTATAGAAAAATAAATTTTGAGGAACACGTCCCATTTTTGGGAGAAATATTTGTTTTTAAGCAAAAAATCACCGAAAACTGAGATTTAGTCCTTATTTATAATTTTCAAAAGTGTTTATTTCTTTTAATGTATTTCACAATGTAAAGCTATAAGTGTATACCAGAGCATATTAAAACAATCATAACTATACAAAAATATATCTAAAGGAACATGTCACAATTTGGGGTAAAACAATGGGTTTTTAGTGAAAAATCACGAAAAACGGGAAAAACATAATTTTGGTCATTCATAATACAATTTTTTATTTATTTTTGTTTTTCTAAGCTATTTGCATTGTGTATACAAATGACATGGTAAATTATACAAACATAAATTTTGAGGAATATGCCACAGCTTTTTTGTTTGTTTGTTTTTTTTTGGGGGGGGTGAAAAATCTGTTTTTAATGAAAATTCACTGAAAGCTGGAAAAATAGTTCTCTTGGTCCTTAATTTAATTTCTTCGGTTTTTTAATGTATTTCACAATGTAAAACCATTTGTGTATGCCACTGACATATTTAACTATGCAAAAAATATCTTGAAAAACACACAAAGTTAAAGAATAAGTGCGTCCAATCCGTGCATAAATAATCCCCAAATGCTGCCAATAACATTTACATAGTTAGTGAGTTTGTTACTTAGTTATTGCTTAACTCTTGAGCAGCACACATTCGGCTATATCATGGATATTGTCAGAAATGAACATGAAAGGAGTGATGAAATGAACATGAAATGGTGATGAAGAGGAAATGGGACACAATCATGATAATGCTAATTGACTTGTTGGAGAGTTTTGACTATAATTGTAAAAGGAATGATGGGTAGGATTCGACAATTTAGCCTCCTGCATGGGAATCCTACTGGTTCTGCTCTTGTTGAGACCCATAGCAGTACTCTTTTAACATTCGATGAACATGGCAAAACACAGTGCACTACTATGATTTGCCTTTTTGTTTATTTTGTATGTTTAATGTCCAGTCGACAGTATTTCGGTCATAATCAGGACAAGAACTAATTGAAACAACAAATTGAATTGTGTAGACTCACCCAGAACACATCACCCCCAACACAAACCCATGTATGTCATGCAAAAAGGGCCAATGTACGAGCACAAACCAGAGGGAAACGAACCAACTCACAAGAAAGGCCAGTGTACCTTCAACGCATCATATAGGTCAATGTACCCAAAAAGTGAAAAACCCTTCCCCAAAAATTTCGCACAATCTGGAACCCTTACCTATGGTGGCTGACAATGAAGAACCTTACCTGAAATGAGGTCATACTAGTTGGACACTTGCTGTGTGGGATATAGTCAACCCTTACCCAGATTCACATAAGCAAACATTATATGTCAAAATACAATGCTGAATCCTGGTTGACCTACACACACTGAGAAAGAAAAAAAAAACGGGATGGGTGGTAAACAAAGTAACCATATAGTTGAGAAACCAATGAAAAAGTGAAGAGGTGGGTACGGGTGGACACTTAAGCGTTACTTGGCAGTCCACAAAGAGTTTTTTTACGTGCATCAAATATTTTATGAAAGAATGTGTAGTAAATGAACATGAGGCCGCAACACATATCTAAACTCCAACTGCATTTGATTTTTATGAGCTGTATGGCCATTTTGGAAATTTTAGTTTAAACTTATTTTATTTGCAAAATAAGCAAAATGGTTAAGACACAAGTTAGAAAAACTTATCAAGTCTTCTCCTACATAAACATATTAACAATTCAAACGAGCATGCATACAAAATCAGATCTATAAATAATTTTATTCCTCATCAGCAACACTAGAACCCAAACAAAGGAAATCCACAATTTCAAAAGATGCCGTTTAAAACGTATAAAACTTAACAAAATCCAATCAAATAAAGCTTAGGGCAGAACTACGACGGACAGTTAAACGCGAACATAAAGGACAAGGTACAGTAAGGGCCATATTTGGCCCCCCCAATTTAAAGAAAAAACAAATCCTAAGTAAATGATTTAAATATCATTAAGGTTTCAAGTTAGATGATCAAACTACTAAGTATTTGACAATGGTAAACATTTTCCATCATCTACTGTAATTTTAATTTTACAGAGGCCTAAAGTAGTGCAAAAGTAACAAAATCGGCGAAAAATGTCATTTTTCATGCTTATTTTGTTATTGTTATGTTACAGTTAAACGCGAACATAAAGGACAAGGTACAGTAAGGGCCATATTTGGCCCCCCCAATTTAAAGAAAAAACAAATCCTAAGTAAATGATTTAAATATCATTAAGGTTTCAAGTTAGATGATCAAACTACTAAGTATTTGACAATGGTAAACATTTTTCATCATCTACTGTAATTTTAATTTTACAGAGGCCCAAAGTAGTGCAAAAGTAACAAAATTGGCGAAAAATGTCATTTTTCATGCTTATTTTGTTATTTTCAATGATCAGCGACAACGTAGACCATGGATTTCTCGACTGATTTATAATCATTTTATAGTGCAAATTAAAGTTCAAAAACAATAACTATGGTCTAAGTAGTCGCTGGCATCTAAAAATTGAAAATATTACCCAAATATTGTCCATTTTCTACGAATTTGAAAGAAATGATACATATTCACCATGTTTTGACAAGCAATTTCAAATAAATAACATAAAAAATCTTATAAATTTAGTTGTTTTATCTTCTTCAATAATTTGACTTAATGAATAACATAAGGACTTTTCTCTAGATCAGTTTCTAGTTTTTAGCTCACCTGGACCGAATTTAATGAAACTTGGTATGAATGATCCTTAGGGTGTCCTGCACAAAACTTGTGTTTCAATTTTTGATCCGTCAAAAACATGGCCACCGTTACTAAAAATAGACCAGGGGGGTCAGACTACTGTTTTTGGCTTGTAAATCAAAAAGTATAAGAGATAGATGAAATCTGATGCAATCTTACTGCTTCAGCATTAAAAGTTCTACAAAAGTCTCCATTTGGTCGAAGTTGTCAGATGATCCCTTATAGGAAATAATTGAAAGACATTTTTGTACATGGTTATCCGACCATTGTGTAACAAACAGACAGCGGGACTGAATTCATGGGGGCTGTGCAGACTTTCTTTATTAAAGTTATTGAAAGCAGGCCATACCACCCACTATCCCAAGGAAAGGTAGAGAGGCAGAATAGAATTATTCGGCAAAAGATTCACTATGAAATCATAAAGAAGAAATCGGGTTTCAACTGGGTCGAAGGGTTGCAATCCATTGCCGGGGCTGTCAACAACAGCCTAGAGAGGTATTAGGCTATCAAAATGCGTTTTCCGTGTATTTTGGTAGACATACCAAACGTTCAGCTGATGAAGCCAGAAAGAAGGCTTTTAGTTCAATTGGAAGGTGTACAGAGAGGGGAAAAGGAAGCACACGAGAACACTTGTACAACATATAAAAAAAGATGGGACTGTGCTCATGAATTACCCACCCTGTAACAGTGTGCTAAGGCAATACCCACCCTGTAACAGCAGAGTGCCCAAACGACGCACAGTTGTAAAAAGGCAAAGTTAAAGGATGCGACAAAACATTGACACGTTACCGAGTCTCATTTAGAAGTTCAGAGGAAGCAGTCAAAAAGCAATGGGTGGGCGTTGACTTTATAAAAAGCACTGCAAGAGCTGGAGAAACGTCAAGAAGAAAAAGTAGCAGAATCCAGTAGCGTATGTCAACCGCATTCTCGTCTTCTATCTCTGGAATAATTGTGATAATATGCTCTTGTTCATCAGTTACTGAGGCTGGGGTCCATGTTAAAAAAAACTGGCTTTCTGTAATTGTATTGTGCGGACTCATCTAAAGATGAAAATTAAAATAGGCAATTCAAATAAAGTTCTGAATAAGTTATATCTATGGTTATCATTTCTCCAAATTATTCCACATGGATGATGTTCAAACATTTTTGTGTCATTTCCATTTATCTTTCGGAATTGGTCTTAAGCCATCTTTCACGCACCTTCAATTTGGTTTGTACAACAGTATTTTTCATCCCAAGTTTCCGTATTTACATACTTTTGGTCCCGTCCAGGCCCGGGTGGCGAATATTTGACTACGAGTGCACGGTGTCGACCGTAAAATTTCTTAAGTGAAGGACATCGATGTATTTCCCGGAAGCTCTGGGGTAACGAATCAACTGTGATACGAAGACCCCATAAGCAGGAGCGGACGAAATGTTGCTACACAAAAAGGGAGTGAGCCAGTTGGTGTTTAACGTCCGTGCAACGCTATATAGGTTATTTACAGGCGATGAACTTGAAAAGGATGATAAAATGAACAGTAAGTGATGATGATAAAGGAAATATGGGAGTGAGATGGGGTAACAAAGGAACGATAAATTTTCAAATCACACAGCAAATGGGGAGCAGTGGGTAGGGGCCGAAAATTAAGCCTATGTGGTGCACTACGTGGCGTTCCACAAAGGGGTACGTACGTGAAGCGTGGCACTCTCCACACACGTCGATCCAATATGGTCAGCGGTCAAGTTGTCCGTATTATAAACCTGACGAAACCGCGGACGAGGGACACCCTGTTCAGCCACCTATTGTACACACTTGGTCGCTCTGTGGGCTGAGCACTGACCGACGTCAGAATCGTCAGAATCCCAAGACCCTAAGTTGCCTCTTACGACAAGCTAGGCTTTGCTGCGGGCATATTCGCCACCTGGGCCCCGCACGGGACGAACAAACAAATGGGCTAAATGGGTACCCCGGTATGCATCAGATGATAATATAGCCAAAGATAGTTATGATATGACTCAATGTGCGGCCTCAATGTGAGTCTTTCACAAGACAGCTGCTGTATATTTCTGTAAATATTTTCAAAATGAAGAAAAAAAATCAACTTAGCTTTAAATGCACAGTTATTATAGATATAGATGTATCAAAAAATAATTGAAGATTTCTTAGAAATTCCCTTGCCTCATGTGGAATATGGTTTATGTGGCAGTTCTGCATGATATAATGAAAGCCGTGGTCATCAGGCTATAATTCGGAAAACTTTACTGCATACCATAGCGGTGCACAATGGTGGGAAAATTTCATGTTTCTTGCATGTTAAAGAATTCTGATGCTAGCTGGACTTGTTAAATATTTGACTGTAGGATCTCCTTGCAAGAGGCAAAATTGTCCGGTCCTACTCATCTCTACCTTTTCTTCAAGTGACAGTCGAAACTCCTATCCACCTTGTGTCCCCATTCCATCAACTTCATCATCATATCATGTTCATGTTATCACTAACCACTTGCATGTATAATAAATATTTTTATGTATTAAGAAACTGTTAATTCAAGTATACATATATTGAATGAGTGAAATTTAAGTTCAAAGGCAGAGGTAAAAAGTGTGCGACATATGCAAGTCCTTATCATCTACCCCTTAAAATGAGATTTACTAATGTTTGAATTGGCCTACCGGTAGTCTGGTTCAGGATTCTAATTAGATGTCTCATAGTCATAAGAAAGCTTAAAAAGTAACGCCCATGAGCCTAAAGATTTTCATTTTAGTCAGTGTCATTTACCTAAAATGAAAAGATCTTTATTTTTTTTTTCAGAATAATATTTCATAAAAATATACTTAAAATAAAACCTTCTCTTTTCTTTTAGAAATTAACCTTGATTTTTGTATGTACAATATTCAACGAATTCTATGGTAGACTATATGCCAAACTTTTATTACTTATATGTTTTAAAATACAGGCGAAAAATCAGACTATAATATCAAGAAATAAACTATAATTGCTAAAACAATAAAACACCTTATGTTTGTATATGCCCCTAATTAAAAGTGGGCAAACCAGGATGACACCGAATTTATTCTCCATCTGAACGCTGACATTTTGATGTAGTGGTAAATAGAGCATTTGGTAAAATAGTTTTTTTTTCCAATGATTTTTGATGTTTTGTGTTTACTATGAATTTTTGACATTAACGATGACATTATGTATTACTTTTTGCAGTCAACATAACAAGAGTGACCTGTCTTGTAGTTGTATCATCAGAACACTGTCAAATTATGTACCTCTTAATTGTATTTCAGTTACACCTGTTGAATGCAACGCAATTATTTTGCGTGTATCGGTCCGTTACCAAGTTTTATTGCATGTATTTAGAGTCATTTTGTTATGCTTGAAATATATAAAAAAATATTGAACGTTATTATTGGATATTGATATTTTCATTAAAACAAAACTTTATTAACTTCTTTTACTTATATAGAAGCATAATTTACCAGATTATTACTCTATACAAGCCTGTTTATTTTAACCAGTTTGAATTGTCCGTGTCAATGTAATCAAATCGAGCACACCGTTCGTGAATGATTTAAAAATATACCATTGTGTTCGACAAAAAGAAATTAAATCCTTATACTATATGTTCTTGTTTATATACTGGGCATGTTTTTAAAGTTTATTGCATTCATATTTTTGATATTTTCGAGATTAAAAGTTGAAAATTGACATAAACCGTGAAAAAATTGCATGTATCGTCCGTTTACAATGTTTTTCTCCGTAATGGTTCTGCCGTGTGAGTATATGGGGCATAATCTAAAACACCAGATGTATCTCATGTAAACTACGAAGAAATTATTGACGAAAATGACAAGAACATCACACCTCTAACAGATAGCTTGAGGCCGGGACGAAGAGTAGTGGAGTTTGGTGTTATTGCTGACAATATGGATTGTAAATTTTGTGGATTACCACTTCAGCTTAAAACTGCCCTGAATATTAATGACTTTAGTTTGGGATCTATTTTAAGAGTCATGTGCATGAATCAGTCTTGCACAAAAATCAACAAAGTTCCAACAGGAAAAGACACGAGAAAATATGGGATGTTAGTTAGTTAGTTAGTTATTGCTTTACTCCCAAGCAGCACGATTTCGGCTATATCCGGGAGATGAACATGAAAATGGTGATACAATGAACATGAAATGATGATGAAGTGGAGGAAATAGGGACACAAAGGCCAATCGGGAAGGAGAGTTTTGACTGCCACTGGAAAAAGGAGTGATGGGTAGGGACGGGAAATTTTGCCTCCTGCATGGGGATCCTACGGGTCCTACTCTTACCGAGACCTGCAGCAGGGTTCTTTCACGTGCGAGGAACGTGACATTTTTCCCAACACGGTGCACCACTATGGTTTGCGGTCAGGTTTTCCGCATTATCGCCTGACGACCCCGCATCTCTCGATGTCAGGGCTGCCCCATTCAACCACCTGGGGCACGCATCCCAGTCGCTTTGTGGGCAAAGCGGCCTGACCCGATGTCAGGTTTCTGAGCGCTCTGTAGTGGACTTTTACCGACAAGCTTAGCGCTGCTGCGGGCCTATTCGCCTCCCGGGCCCCGCACGGGACAAAATATGGGATGTAAACAGTTAAATAGCACGATATATATTTTCAATAAGGAACATTTTGGTTCCAAAAACCCTACTTACAGTTTATTGAAAGTCAAGATATCAGCCTTAGAAATTTGACGTGCCAGATTTTGCCCTAATGCGTCGTAGATTTTCTTTCAATAACTTTTTCAATACAGTAAAATAAATATTAATAACGATATACACGGACTCCCGAATTATGTTATTGCCGACTGGCAGTGTTTATAAATATACGTCGGTACGACACTAAATTCAACTGACCTGTCACTTTCCAAGCGACGATAATCCTCCATATTTTACTTCACTTACCAATTCGATTGAACCCCTGGTCTTGATTTTGTCAAGATCTTCAAAGTATTTTTATTTCTCTGCGACTTATATTTGAGTTAATCAATATCTTTATGGCACTTTGTCGTGTTCTGTAAAGCTTCTGTTTTCCTTTTACATGAAAACTTTTGGACTTTAAATAGAAGTTAAAATATTGTTTAACGGTAACCCTATAATTTATTCACCTTTAAGCATTGTGAATTTTATTTCTCTCAGTGTTATCATGCGACCTTTAGATGACATATGATTGTTTTTGTCCAGCTTGTTAGGAAAACGTACCGTACCGGCAACCAGAAAGAGAACGCTCACAAGCGGAAAAGAACGCGGTTATTTTGTTTTTGTGTCGAAAAGCAGGCTTAGAATAACGATCAGAGAACGGAAAAGATGCCATGTTTTATGAAGGAAAGAAGGTTCTACTAAAAGAAACTTGAAAGATGCTGTCATTGAAGCTCTTTTAAATCCAAAGGGATGGCGCATGAAGTATTGCATATTCACTCAAAAAGAGGCAATTGGCTTTAGTGAACGCAATGTATCCAGAATATTACAGGGGAATATCCCAGGGTAAAATGCGTTTTCCGTGTATTTTGGTTAACATACCAAACGTTCAGCTGATGAAGCCAGAAAAAAGGCTCTTAGTTTAATTGGAAGGTGTGCAGAGAGGGGAAAAGGAAGCACACGAGAACACTTGTACAACTATTAAAAAAAGATGGGATTGTGCTTATGAATTACCCACCCTGTAACAGTGTGCTAATGCAATTCCCACCCTGTAACAGCAGAGTGCCCAGTTGTAAAAGGCAAAGTTAAAGGATGCGACAAAATATTTACACGTTACCGAGTCTCATTTAGACCACCGAATCTAATTGCTTCACGTCTTTCTTGGATTTGCACCTCGAATTTGACCCAGGTGGTCATCTCAGTACAAAAATTTACGATAAACGAGACGATTTTAATTTTCAAATTATTAATTTTCCTAATCTACAGAGCAATATACCTACTTCTCCTGCATACGGTGTTTATATTTCTCAACTTATTCGATATGCCAGAGCTTGCACACATTTCACAGATTTTTTGATCAGACACCGGTTTCTTCGTGACCGACTTTTGAAGCAGGGCTATAAGAAAATCCGTCTCATACGATCACTTAAAAAATTCTTTCTTCGTTATCAGCCACTAATAGAAAAATTCAAAATTGAGTTAAAAGATATGATAGTTAATTGTTTTAATTAGTGTTTGACTGGTCTGCTGTACTGAGATGATCACCTCAATATCCCTATTGTGTCTCACAACTATGTTGTGTTCTATGGTCATTACCGGATCCTAAGATCGCAATGGAAGAGGGAGGTTTGGCGCCATAAAACCTGGTTTAACCCACCATTTCGTTTGAAATGCCTGTACCAAGTCAGGACCATTGCGATCCACCAGTTCTCCGGTATGACTGATTCGTTTTTGTCATTTTCTCTGGACTATGAGATTGATCATTCAAGTTCGGTAGTTTTGTTATTACCTTTATTTAGAAGTTCAGCGGAAGCAGTCAAAACGCAATGAGCAGGCGTTGACTTTATAAAAAGCACCGAAAGTGCTGGAGAAACGTCAAGAAGAAAAAGTAGCATAATCCAGTAGCGTATTGCCAACTGCATTCTCGTCTTCTATCTCAGGAATAATTGTGATAATATGCTCTTGTTCATCAGTTACTGAGGCTGGGGTCCATGTTAAAAAAACTGGCTTTCTGTAATTGTATTGTGCGGACTCATCTAAAGATGAAAATTAAAATAGGCAATTCAAATAAAGTTCTGTATACGCTTTATCTATGGATATAATTTCTCCAAATTATTTCACATGGATGATGTCATCCTCGGACACCCAGGGTTTATTCTCTCGCTTTCTCATTCATCACATCCTCGGACACCAAGGGTTTATTCTCTCGCTTTCTCATTCATCACCCCTGGGACATTTATTAAGTAAGTAAGTAGTAATTTTATTGATATAAAGACCAAAAATTGATCTATCATCAAAATACAAATATAAAATAACAAAACAAGTGTTCATATGAACATAAAATACAGGCATATTTAATATAAACATATTATATATAAGCGAGCAATGTTTGATTATAATAAGACACCCATTTTATTAGTTATGTGTTATTCCAGCTGACTATGAAATTGGTCGTTTCTAGTTCAGGATCTGATCTTGAACTTGATACTACTTGTATAAAGAAACATGTTTAAATCGCATTAGATAAATCTAAAGAGACCAATCAGAAAGCTCGATACAAAACTATCAAAAACGAAGTATTTCATTCGTTATGTCCCAGGGGTGATGAATGAGTAACCCTGGGTTTCCGAGGATGGGATGATGTACAAACATTTTTGTGTTAGTTCCATTTATCTTTCGGAATTGGTCTTTAGCGATTTTACGCACCTTCAATTTGGTTTGTACAACAGTATTTTTCATCCCAAGTTTCCGTAATTACATACTTTTGGTCCCGTCCAGGCCCGGGTTGCGAATATTTGACTACGAGTGGACGGTGTCGACCGTAGAATTTCTTAAGTGAAGACAGCTATTGTGAGGCAACATAACCCTGTGTCAGCAATATCTATGTCAAACGTTACGCTCTGCTAAGGAAATTGATGTATTTCCCGCATGCTCTGGGGGTAACGAATAACCTGTGATACGAAGACTGAATAGGCAGGAGCGGACGGAAATTTGCTACACGAAAAAGGAGTAAGCGAGTTGGAGTTTAACGTCCGTGCAATGCTATATAGGTTATGTACAAGCGATGAACTTGAAAAGGATGATAAAATGAACATGAAGTGATGATGATAATTAAATGAAATGGGGTGAGATGGGGGAACAATGGAACGATATTTTTTACAGAACCACAGGAAAAGGGGAGCAGTGGGTAGGGGTCTTTTACGTGCGTAAATCGTGACACTCTCCACACACGTCTGCATACTTTGGTCAGCGTTCAAGGTTCCCGTATTTTAGACCTGACAACCCCCGCAGACCACCCTATTCAGCCACCTAATGTACACACTTGGTCACACTGTGGGCTGAGCACTGACCGACGTCAGAATCCCAAGGCCCTTAGTTGCCTAAGCTAGGCTCTGCTGCGGGCATATTCGCCACCCTGGCCCCACACGGGACAGTTAGTGAGCATTGCAAAATTGTTAAGCTAATTGAGAGTTACAAAATGAATCAGTGTCAAAATTGTCAGATCATTCTTTTAAGAGTTATCCCTAGCTGTTTTCGATCTATTTTAACTTGTTTTTTTTTCAAACGGAAAGCCTTGTACCGTTGTATTCTTGATCTTAAAAGTGTTTCCTATCCTAACGAGTTTCTTTAATGTTACTTACTAAGTACATGTAGACCATGTTTGCTCCTCCGCTTCCTGATCTTGTCCTTGCTCTTTTCATCCTCATTTTAGTCCTTGCTCCTCCTCTTCCTGATCTCTTTATTTTCTCTCTCCTTCAAAATACATATATAATATAATACCTAACACGATTATAAAACGGTTAATTTGGTTATGCAGTATATCGATATTTCAAGGAGTAAGCTCTCATCAGCAGCATTCGAATCAAAACATTGAATGATCAAAAACCTAAAATATTGAAATTTTGAACAGGAAAGCCAAATCCAGCACCAAGGATATCGACCATGTGCATTAAAAGGAGAGAAACCAGGTGTTTTAAACAATGCTGAATTTAACAATCGAAAATTTCAATGACAATGACAAAAATATTACAAATTAATTGGCAATATCGCGTCATGCAAGTCTGACGACCAGTTTGTGATTATCCTCGGGGACCTTTGGTCAGCGGTTGTCGACCAAGTAGTTTTAAAATACAATACCAAACTCTTCTTTGTCGTCGTCTCTCTGATCTCCTATCTAATCACCTATTCCAATCTCTTTTTTTCTCCACCACATACATCTCCATATCTAAATCCTCAATTATAAAAGATGCTTTACTATAAAACAACATAAAAAAACTTATACAGATTTCAGGGAAGACCCATACATTAAATGACTTAACCCAAATGGACTACTCAGTGTAAACATAGGTAACAAGAAAACTAACATTACTGTGTTAATTACTCTCCTATAAACAACACAGAAAAAGGGGAACACATACCCGAGAATTTGAAGACTGCAATAGTCCTGACTTGGTGCAGGCATTTCACCAAAATAGATCAATCCACAGAGAGTGCATTCTACTCCGTAAATTAGATTTGAAGATGTGCAATTTAAATCATCCCAACTGTTAATATTATATAATCGATTAGTTAAATTGCTTTTAATTTCGGTGTCTGTAATCAAGTTTTACAATTTTTAATTCCACATTCTAAAACGTCTATCAAGATTACAGAGCATGGTTTGATGTTATTGTTATTAGAATCAAAGTTTTTACAGCCGAACAGCATACTGGCAATTTAATTACTTTTTAGGCCCGCTGAATATTTAAAAATTCAAGGGAGATAATTGAAATATTTTCCACGAGGTGGCGCTGCTCAATCCCAAACTAATTTGTTTGGGTTGAAAAACAACGTGTTTTTGGCTTTTAAATAAAAGAAAACATGTAAATGAAATTAGAAATTGATTCAAAATATATTTTTTGCCATGACTGTCGATTATGAACAGAATTGGTTCCTCAAAAATTAAGAAAAGCGAACTTTAACATCGGTAACGAAACTTTGCGTTTCTTTTTCGTCGCGTATGTTTACACTTTTCTCAATTGACAGAATCGAGTTCTAGCGGATGAATATACATAGAAACTGGTTTTCTATGTTAAATTATATGTTATCCGTTAGTGGTTAACTGGAATTCACGTCACTCTTAACAGTTTAAGAAAATAGTCCTTTTTTCCGACACCACCAAAACAAAGAAAGGTGCCGATCAATCCCCCCCCATTCTTTCACATGTTTCGTCAATATTCAACTCTGTAAACGATGAAACGAATTGTCAGAAGGCTCCTATATGATGTTACTCTCATTTAGAGTAAAATACAGACATTTGAAAAGTATTTCGCGATGTAGTTTGACTTTTTTCTGTGAAAATTTCTGATGGACGAGATGGCGTCATCAATGGGTCCATCCATCTTTCCCTAAATTTTATTAATGTTTTAAAATCTTTAGCAGTCGATCCTTTCTAAAATTTGAGCTCAAGATTTGGTTTAAAGATGTGAACTTTTACAAAATGGTTTGTCATTGTTTACAAGTTAAATATTGACGCATTCTCCATACATGTACTTTACATGCTGTCTTTGATTTTTTTACAATGCCTCGATTAAAAAATTGTGAAAAGGTTCACCCTGGAAGCACTGGCTCTTGTATAAGTTGTAAACAGGTTGATGTGTCTGGACGCTACACCCACCTTGCACAGAAATTAGATGACCCATTGTTCTATACCTTTGTTAAAAGCAAATATTTGTACAGAGATGAAGATTGTATTTGTCGTAAATGTGAGCAGCGTTTTTTAAAATTGTCACATGAAACACCGTCTAATACAGAAGCATCGAGTAGCAAAAGGAAGTCTTATGATCCTCAATCATCACAAGATGATAGCCATTTAACTGCAAATTTTGATAGTTATGGAAATTTATCTTTTGACACACATGATGCTGACTCGACCATTGACATCAGTACTATTGAAGTAGCTGACTCCTCGGAAACTTCTGAAAAAAAATGTTTTCTGAAACAGATAAATCTGTGCAATAGCCCAGGCGAACATTCAACCGAAGTAAACTTTGCTTCATTTCAGTCGTGCTTTGAAATTGAGATAGATGAAGGTATAGAACAAGTCAGTGGTAACATCTTTCTCTGTGCTTCTCATTACAAAAAATACAAAAACTTCAAGCCACAGTCCAAGTGTTGTATTTGTGACAAAAGTGTTTACTCTCAAAAGTGAGTGAGTGAGTTGGTGTTTTACGCCCGTGCAACGCTATATAGGTTATTTACAGGCGATGAACATGAAAAGGATGATAAAATGAACATGAAATGATGATGATAAATGAAATATGGGGATGGGGTGGGAAACAAAGGACCGGTAAATTTTGAAGAACCACAGGAAAAAGGGGAGAGGTGGGTAGGGTCGGAAAATTTGGCCTATGTGGTGCACTACTGGGCGGTCCACAAAGGGGTCTTTTACGTGCATGAAGCGTGGCACTCTCCACACACGTTGGCCCACTATGGTCGGCGGTCAGGGTTTCCGTATTATAGACCTGACAACCCCCGCGGACGAGAGCTACCCTATTCAGCCACCTAGGGTACACACTTGGTCGCTCTGTGGGCTGAGCACTGACCCGACGTCAGAATCCCAAGACCCTTAGTCGCCTCTTACGACAAGCTAGGCTCTGCTGCGGGCCTATTCGCCACCCGGGCCCCGCACGGGACCTCTCAAAAGTTCATTGGTGTTTCTGAAGACAAGATTGATATGCTTAATTTGTACATGAAACATATTTTGAAATTAGACAAACAAGTCAAGCCAATTGCATCATTTAAAACATCTGTATGTCATTCCTGTTACAAGAAATTTAACATTTTTTTTAGATCAGAGGATGCTCAAAATGCATATGCTAGAACAGATGAATATTTGGAAGAATGTCTAGCAAAACATGAACTGATTGATGTAAAAGATTTAGATCTGTCAAACCTGGAGAAGTTCTGTTTTCAAGAGTTTTTAGAATATGTAGTTGAGAATTTCAAAGCTTACAATACCCTGCTTGTGTCAAGACTACACTTTAAATTCAAAAACTTCATTGATTGTGCAATTCAAAAATTTAACTTAAATATTGATGATGAGAGTAAATGCCGGTTACAAAAAACAACAAACCGGATTGTTGAAATGTTAAGAACATCCTTAGGTCCAGCTCTTCTTGTTTACAGTCCTTCCAAAAAAAGTACAAGTAGAATGATTTATCGTATTGGCACAGACTTGACTAAAGCCTTGCACTCTTCCATGATGCATAACAAATCAAAAATTGAAAAGCTTGAAGAGACAAACAAGGTGCTAAAGGAAAAGATTGAAGGTTTACAATCAATTCAAGAGTCTTCAACTCAAAAGTATATCAACCTAGAAGCCTGCTTGAAAATTTTAAAAGGGCATGTAAAATCATATGTAATTCAGAGTATCAAATCCACAAATACTCAGCCCCCTGATATTCATGACATAAATTTAGAAAGAGAAATTAACAAAATTCATCCTGAATTATGGAACTTTCTATACAGGTTAACATCTAGTGATGATGAGGAAAAATTGATTCGAAAAAATGATTTTGATTGGGATAGCCATTCACACGGCAGAACCATTATGGAGAAAAACATTGTTAACGGACGATACATACAATTTTTTCACGGTTTATGTCAATTTTCAACTTTTAATCTCGAAAATATCAAAAATATGAAAGAAATAAACTTTAAAAACATGCCCAGTATATAAACAAGAACATATTGTATAAGGATTTAATTTCTTTTTGTCGAACACAATGGTATATTTTTAAATCATTCACGAACGGTGTGCTCGATTTGATTACATTGACACGGACAATTCAAACTGGTTAATATAAACATGCCTGTATAGAGTAATAATCAGGCAAGTTATGCTTCTATATAAGTAAAAGAAGTTAATAAAGTTTTGTTTTAATGAAAATATCAATATCCAATAATAACGTTCAATAATTTTTTATATTATTCAAGCATAACAAAATGACTCTAAATACATGCAATAAAACTTGGTAACGGACCGATACATGCAAAATAATTGCGTTGCAGTCAACAGGTGTAACTGAAATACAATTAAGAGGTACATAATTGACAGTGTTCTGATGATACAAATACAAGACAGGTCACTCTTGTTATGTTGACTGCAAAAAGTAATACATAATGTCATCGTTAATATTAAGAATTCATAGTAAACACAAAACATCAAAAATCATTGGAAAAAAACTATTTTACCTAATGCTCTATTTACCACAACATCAAAATGTCAGCGTTCAGACGGGGAACAAATTCTGTAATGCATATTACAAAGTTTAAAACAACAACTTAATCCCAACCAATAATTCAAATATAATAAAAGGTAATAACAAAACGACCGAACTTGAAGAATCAATCTGAAACGTGAAACTGGAAAAACAAAACAACGCAGACACACCGGAGAAATAAGAGATCGCAATGGTCTTAATTTAGAACAGGCCTTAAAAAATATGGTTGAACTTGGTTTCAATGCACCAAAACCTCCCTCATTCATATAGCTAAAATAACGGATATTTATTTTAAATGTGTGGTTTTACACAGATTTACTTCAGCTTTTACCAGTAGAACACAATCTTTTTTTTCATTCCAGATAATTGCATTTATTTATTAAACTGTTATATTTAATATTAACATGGACATGAAGCAGTCGCACATAACAGCAAATCCTCTTGGCCGTTATATTAAAGTCTAAAATACTGCCAAAGTCTGGAAGGGTCCCGTCGGCATACATCTAAGTGTTTTCAGAACGGTATTAGTAAAAAGTTGTTTTTCAGTTATTGTTCACTAAGTCCAATTTGAAAATCCGTGATTTTCTATGAACTTTTTTTTTCAAACAAATTTTATAGATTTGCATGAAATATGTTTTAATATACTAATCATGACATGCAACTTTATCAGAAGGATATTGTAAATAGTTTTGGCGTTAAAGTGTTCACAAAGCCCGTTTTCAAAATCTATCAAAATTATATAAGTTTTTCCAACTGTACAGAACTGTCTAGTTTAAGGTATATTTTTCACAAGAGTTGTAGACGGGCAATAGGACGGACGGACAACTTGAAAACTTAAGGGCGACTCTCTACCACTTGCAGATTCTTAGCTATGGACATTTACTAAAAACTCTAACCAGAGTTATACATGCTGAAAATGTAAGTCAAGATGAATTTATGTTAATGCAGATGCATAATATTGTTATTCACGACAGATGACTCAAACAGGTGACCTACATAACACACATTAGTAACACTTTGGATACATGTACGATTGACGACTTATCCAAATAAACAGAAAACGCAAAATTATATATTTTCTATCCAATCTTAAATCATGATTAGCCAATTCACTTGCAGATGAAGACATTTGAACCATCTAAAAAACTTTAACTTGAGTCATTTATGTAGCAATGTATGAAGTCATGCTGACAACCATTACAGATGTACATACCCCTGACCTTTTAGATACATGTATATGGTTCTGCAGCTTTTGACATAACTAAAACCATTACGTACATGAAGCTTCATACGAACGAACACACCAATAGCCATCTTACAATTACAAGAAAGGAGAAGGTGGTCGTATCCACCTGGCGGCACCAGAACTGATATTGATACATTTTTATTTAATATTAATAAATTCAACTCAGACTGTCGTTTGCAGTTAAGACACGATGTTCATACGACAGTCGCTGACAAAGTATATACACGCACAATTTGTCTGATACATTATAAATCATGCATGTATTCGTCCGTAACGTAGATTATTAGCATGTACCCCTTTTTCTTGGACAGCGGCATGCTTTGCAGTCCGTGGCTTCGTGAATAAATTGATGAACAGCCTATACAATTTTAAAAATCATTAAAAGAGCACAAAACTTTTAAAAAACACAAAAAGGTGGTTTTTGCTACACGTTGCTCGTATTGAAAGTGTGGTATAGTACGAGGGTAGGCTATTGGTTTGTTAATGTTCTCGAAAACTACATGGCCGATTTCAATGTTTCAAACATAAATATTTAGCTAGTTCATTTTTCTTTCTACTGTACGCTTCAGTTTTTCTATTATTATTTGTAAACAAATAAAATGTCTTACCTTTTCTGACTATATCCATCCCAAATTGTGTATTTTACCTGTGTTTTAATCCGTTTCAAGGATTTTACGTCTATGTCCCGTCCGTCAACATTATTTCTCGTCTTAATGGTTCTGCCGTGTGCATTATATAAAATCTTCGCCCTCCCCAAAAAACATCCAAAATATCAGGTTTTTTCCAAGACTTTATATTGCTAGTTGCATTTTCCATACATTTCATTCGCATTGTACTCAGCCTTTGCATTTAGTAATGACTGACATTGTAGATAAGTACAGTGGATCCTCTTCAGATCTGATGCTTATTAACTCAAGAATAGGGGCTGGTGTTTCAAAGGATACATTAAAAAGATACATCAACAAATGTATTTATTTAAATGAAACTGAAAGCATTAGCACAGAGACTTTTGGTATTGCATCATTTGACAACTTAGACAAAAATCAAAGTTATGCAATGGTAGGTGCAGGAAAAGACAAGTCTGGCTTTCACGGTACAACCATTCAGGCCGTGTACCCTAAAAACTCTGAAAAAAATTTACAAAATGAATTACTTTCAGACCCTCAAGACGAACAGTCACAGTTTTTACCTGCTTCAGTTTCAAAATTTGTAAAATCCTCTGATAGATCAGTGTCATTAAAACTTGTCAGCAAACTTGTAGAGCCAGAAGATATGATAGGTGATCCATCACAATTTAAAGTCAATAAGTTTCAAAACTTAGAATTAGAGGATTTTAATGAAACAACAGATGAAATTGTAGAATGGGAAAGCTTTTCAAATGTATTGACTGCCTATGGCTTTGTAAAAATTTTTTCCAAAGAAAAAAAGTTAGTCTTGCCAAATCTAAAAATGTATCTCTCTTCTTCAGACAAAGAAACAGAAAGTTCAAACTTTGTTTCCATTGCTGTTTTGGATGACCCTGCTGACAGTAAAGAAACTGTTCTCAAGACTTTAAATATCCTTGGGGATAAATTCAAAATTGGGAAAAATTTGGAATACTTGGTAGTAGTTGGTGATGGCAAATCATATGATCACCTGATCAAGTTAAAAACTGAATATGGAGAAAGTTTAAATTGGGTTTTGCCTTACCCAGGCGATTGGCATATTTTGAAAAAATGTTCTTCCCATTTTTATTAAAATCTACTTTGATGCTGGCTTAAAAGAACTAGCACACAAGTTTCACCGTGGAGCTACTCTTAAAGTTTTAACTGAATTTACAAAGTTTCAGATAACTAACAGATTTTTCATTCATGTTTGGGAGGCTTTGTTCAGATATCAAATCCAAACATTTATTAAAACTGACAAGTCACAAAATGTACCTGATTTTCAGAGAGATTTTACAGAAATCCTTGAAACTGTTATTTGCACTGAGAATTTTGAATGTGATGAAAACAATGAAGACATTCTTGACCCAAAGATATGGGAAAACATTTTAAGCAAAAAAAAACTCGTTTGAAAATCTCTTACGAGACATTCATGATGATTTCTTGAAATGGCGACAAGAAAATTGTGAGAATAGTGAGACATTCAAATTTTGGGATACTTTTATTCATATAGATTTCATGTCATATTTAGGCCTTTATCTTGGTATACGCAGTCGAAATTGGCATTTGAGAAATGTGTCTCTGAAACTAGAGGCTCCCAGGAGCCTGAATCGCTCACCTGATCTCTTATGCCAAAGTTTGAATAAATTTCACAAACTTTCAACTATACAAAGTTGCAAATAATCCCTTCAGTGGTTTCAGAGAAGATTTTTGGAAATCAGTTTAAATTAATAGAAAAAAACAGCTAAAGGGCAATAACTCCTATAAGGACCTTTTGATGCTAAACAAGAGAAGTTGCTTCAGATTTTCTCTATCTCTTATACTTTTTGAGTTATAAGCCAAAAACAATGGTCTGACGCCCCCTGTTCTATTTTTAGCAATGGCGGCCATGTTGGTTGGTTGACGTGTATATAATTCACAAACTTGGTAGAGGACATCCTAAAGATCAAGTGTACCAAGTTTCAAAGCAATCCCTTCAGTGGTTTCAGAGAAGAAGATTTTTGAAAATCAGTTAAAATTAATGGAAAAAAACAGTTAAAGGGGAATAACTCTTAAATGGCTGATCTGACCATTTTGACCCTGAAATCATTTTTGTAGATCTCAATGAGCTGAACAATTCTGCAATGCTAACTTTTCCTCTAGCTCTAACGGTGTTCAAGATATTGTCCAAAAACTGCAAAAATGGTCAATTTTGACGATTAAAGGGCAATAACTCCTATAAGGAGTCGTTTCACAACTTCGACTCAATGGAGAGATTTGTAGAGCTTTTGATGCTGAACAAGGAAGGTTGCTTCGGATTTTCTCTATCTTTTATACTTTTTGAGTTACAAGCCAAAAACAATGGTCTGACCCCCCTGTTCTATTTTTAGCAACAGCGGCCATGTTGGTTGGTCGACGTGTATATAATTCACAAACTTGGTAGAGGACATCCTAAAGATCATGTATACCAAGTATCAATGCAATCCCTTCAGTGGTTTCAGAGAAGAAGATTTTTAAAAATCAGTTAAAATTAATGGAAAAAACAGTTAAAGGGGAATAACTCTTAAACGGCTGATCTGACAATTTTGACCCTGAAATCATTTTTGTAGATCTCAATGAGCTAAACAATTCTGCAATGCTAACTTTTCCTCTAGCTCTAACGGTTTTCAAGATATAGTCCAAAAACTGCAAAAATGGTCAATTTTGATGATTAAAGGGCAATAACTCCTATAAGGAGTCGTTTCACAACTTCGACTCAATGGAGAGATTCGTAGAGCTTTTGATGCTGAACAAGATAAGTTGCTTCGGATTTTCTCTATCTTTTATACTTTTTGAGTTATAAGCCAAAAACAATGGTCTGACCCCCCTGTTCTATTTTTAGCAACAGCGGCCATGTTGGTTGGTCGACGTGTATATAATTCACAAACTTGGTAGAGGACATCCTAAAGATCATGTATACCAAGTATCAATGCAATCCCTTCAGTGGTTTCAGAGAAGAAGATTTTTAAAAATCAGTTAAAATTAATGGAAAAAACAGTTAAAGGGGAATAACTCTTAAACGGCTGATCTGACAATTTTGACCCTGAAATCATTTTTGTAGATCTCAATGAGCTAAACAATTCTGCAATGCTAACTTTTCCTCTAGCTCTAACGGTTTTCAAGATATAGTCCAAAAACTGCAAAAATGGTCAATTTTGATGATTAAAGGGCAATAACTCCTATAAGGAGTCCTTTCACAACTTCGACTCAATGGAGAGATTCGTAGAGCTTTTGATGCTGAACAAGGTAGGTTGCTTCAGATTTTCTCTATCTCTTATACTTTTTGAGTTATAAGCCAAAAACAATGGTCTGACCCCCCTGTTCTATTTTTAGCAACGGTGGCCATGTTGGTTGGTCGACATGTATATAATTCACAAACTTGGTAGAGGACATCCTAAAGATCATGTATACCAAGTATCAATGCAATCCCTTCAGTGGTTTCAGAGAAGAAGATTTTTAAAAATCAGTTAAAATTAATGGAAAAAACAGTTAAAGGGGAATAACTCTTAAACGGCTGATCTGACAATTTTGACCCTGAAATCATTTTTGTAGATCTCAATGAGCTAAACAATTCTGCAATGCTAACTTTTCCTCTAGCTCTAACGGTTTTCAAGATATAGTCCAAAAACTGCAAAAATGGTCAATTTTGATGATTAAAGGCCAATAACTCCTATAAGGAGTCCTTTCACAACTTCGACTCAATGGAGAGATTCGTAGAGCTTTTGATGCTGAACAAGGTAGGTTGCTTCAGATTTTCTCTATCTCTTATACTTTTTGAGTTATAAGCCAAAAACAATGGTCTGACCCCCCTGTTCTATTTTTAGCAACGGCGGCCATGTTGGTTGGTCGACATGTATATAATTCACAAACTTGGTAGAGGACATCCTAAAGATCATGTATACCAAGTATCAATGCAATCCCTTCAGTGGTTTCAGAGAAGAAGATCTTTGAAGAAAAGTTAACGGACGGACGACGGACGGACGACGGACGGACGGACGACGGACGCTTAACGATGACAATAGCTCACATGACCCTTCGGGTCAGGTGAGCTAAAAACACCATTTTTGATCATTAAAGGGTCATATAACCCCCATAGAGGCCGTAACCCCAAAAAGGGGTCATGTGACAACCTCAACCCTATGGAGACTTTTGTAGAGCTAAATGAACTGAACATTTAAGCAAGCAACAGCTTTTCTGTATCTGCTATAGTTTTCATTCTATAGGCCAAAAACATGAAAAACACCCTTTTTGGGGCCGTAACCCCTATAAGGGGTCATCAGACAACTTCCATCCTATGAAAGCTTTTGTAGAGCTTAATGAGCTGAACATTTAAGCAAGCAACAGCTTCTCTGTATCTGCTACAGTTTTCACTCCATAGGCCAAAAACATGAAAAATGTTATTTTAGGGGCCGTTACCCATATAAGGGGCCATCTGACAACTTCGACCCTATAGAGACTTTTGTAGAGCTAAATGGGCTGAACATTTAAGCAAGCAACAGCTTTTCTCTATCTGCTATAGTTTTCATACTATCGGGAAAAAACATGAAAAAACACTATCTTTCACCTTTAAGGGGCTGTAACCCCTATAAGGGGTCATCTGACAACTTTGACCAAATGGAGACTTTTGTGGAGCTTTTGATGCTGAAGCAGTAGGGTGGCATCAGATTTAATCTATCTCTTATACTTTTTGATTTACAAGCTAAAAACAGTAGTCTGACCCCCTTTTCTATTTTTAGCCATGGCGGCCATGTTTTTTGGTAGGCAGTCTCCATTCGTGCAATCTTGGTAGAGGACATCTCATAGATGAAGTGTGCAAAGTTTCAAAGCAATCCCTTCAGTAGTTTCAGAGGAGAAGATTTTAAAAGAAAAGTTAACGACGACGACGACGACGGACGACGACGACGGACGACGACGACGGACGCCAAGTGATGGCAATAGCTCACATGGACCTTCGGTCCAGGTGAGCTAAAAATTAAGCTGTCTCTTTTATGCTTTTGACAGACACAATTATCTGCGCATGATTCCGTATCACATTGCAGATTTGAAAACTTTTCCAAAGCCTGTTTTAGATCATTTGAAAGCAGGTTGCTTTGCTGTGTCCATATCTGGTCAAAATTACTATTCAGTGGCAATTGATGAATCTCATGAAATGGTTATCAATGCAAGAACTAAACAGGCACTTAACTCCATTGCACCAACTGCTTTGACAACCTTAGCTCTATATTTGCCATACAGAGCTGAAGTCATTCACAACCTTAAAAAACTTCTTCATTTAGAAAAGGATCCATATCATAAAGAAAGCTCTGCAAATCACATGACAATAGAAGAAAATACAATTTGCCTGTACATGAATGAATTAGTCAATTCAACCATATTCAATGCAGAAGCTAATACATGTTTACATCATATTTTCACTCAAGTTCTGACATCAAATGAACAAACTGACAGCCTGTTAAATTATCGCCAATATGGGAATGAGGACATGAGAAATTATTTAGAGTGTTACTTAATTAGGGCTAAAGATATGACAGCAAAGCAACCTGCTAGAAAGAGACGCAATTTGAAAACTTTCGCTACACCTAAAGTGACTGTATTTAAACAGAAAAAAGAAATGAAGATAACCAAACTGTCATTTCATGTCTTCGAAAACAAATTGCCTTCTCAAAGATCACTCAAAAACCAGTAACTGATCTAGATCAGTTTAACTCTCTTCCTAGGTCAATCTCTGATGCAAATGGCATTCCTGAAAAGGGACAAAAATCTGCTGCTACACAGATTTTCAAGTCCATGTACAAAGATGCCTTTATATCAGTGTTACCTGAACTGGAAGTTGGGCATGCATGTACAGTTATAATTGAGGGAATGCTCATAATAAATTCTAGCCCTCTTAACACCCATAAAACATTTAGGGATTATGCAGAATTTTTATTTCAAAGATGGGTGTCAAAATCTCAGGTTCAATTCAAAGCTTCAGAGATCCATGTTGTCTTTGATGATCCTAACAGACATGGAATTAGTCCAAAAGATATTGAAAGAGCAAGGCGAGACAAAAATATCAACAAAATATCTATATATAAATGCATTTCTGGTGAAACTGATCTACCTAAGTCAAACTGGAGAGATTTTTTGGTTGATAGAGAACAGAAAAGAAAAATTTAGTAAATTTTCTATCAGAAGAATTTCTGGATTTGGCTTTGAGAAAACTACCTCCAAAGACTTGTACTGTTGTTGTATCAGGGGGGTTTGATGGCATGAAAAAAGACAAAGCATTTGGAAGTTTCTCAGAAAAGGGAATTAATGAAATTCCAAATCTGTCCGCCAATCATGAAGAAGGTGACACAAGAATTTGGTTTCATGCTTCAAAAACTGATTCTGTTAGAATAGTTATTTACAGTCCTGACACAGATTCTGTTTTCATAGGTTTACCTTTGGTTAAAAAAACTAGTTGGAAAGGCAGTATTTGTTCAAATGAAATTTTTTTTCTTTCGACAACCAGTTCATTGATATGAATGCCTTAACAGACTCAATTGCTCATGATCTTCTCATGCAAGGTGTTTCAAATGTTGAGACATGTTTACAAAGATTATTTATAATAAGTGGCTGTGACTTTGTTTCCTTCTTTAGAGGTAATTGGAAGAAAAGCTTTTTTGATGCTTTCAGGAAGAATTCAAACTTTTTTTCTGGTAAACTAGCTTGTGATGATGACAATGGTTTGTGTTCATTTTACAAACTAGTCCTATGTACTTATTTTTTGAAGCATAGGACAGCCTTTCAACCTGCTGTTTGTGTAAATGACATACTTGCACAATTTTTAGAAATAGAAAACTCTGAACTTACAGCTGTTGTTGCTTTAATTAAACACTTTCGCGAGAAGATTTGGGAACGTGTTTCATATGAAACTGAGATGCTTCCAAATGCTGATGCTTTAAGATTGCATTGGAAAAGATGTTGCTGGGTGTTTAGTTATTGGCAACAGTCCCTGAATAGTGTCATGTCTCTTCTACCATTAACAGACCATGGGTGGGTCATAGACAACACCAACTTGTCAGTCATTGGGGATATACATGAAAATGTAAAGAAGGTGCACGATGCCATACAGTGGTATACAAAAGGCTGTTCATGTAAAAAGGGGTGTTTGACGAACAAATGCAGTTGCCGCAGAAATAAAGGGGAGGGTCAATCTGGTTTCTGTGGGCCAGGATGCAAATGTTTAGATTGTAAAAATGTTGAAAATACCACAAGGGCAATAACATGTAGTGTTGCACCAGAAGAAAACAGTGAACTTGAAGATGATGGTATTGATGATGATGATGATGATGATGATAAAGGGGTTGACAGTGATTATCAGGGTTCTGATATAGATGAACATGAAGGGGGGAGTTTTAGAATCTGACATTCTTACTTCTAGGGACAATATACTTGTAGAATACTGGGATGTTTTTGAGGAGAGACATGAAACTGATATGTTAGATGAAGTACAGTTTTAAGATTATGTAATGATTAACATACAATCTTTGAGAAGGCAATTAAACATCAAAGTTACTCAGTGCAAAGATTATCTTCATTCATATTTAAAATGTGCATGAATACTGTATTTAGTTTAGGAATAAAAATGTTCTATTATGTGCCCTTTTTTAATTTTCAGGTCATACAGCATCATTTTACTAAAGGACGACAAAAATAATGTCATCAAATGTACTTGTATTAGGCCACAGCTTTGTAAGAAGACTTGGAAATGATGTCTTAAATCAAGTCCATTGTGATCTTTGTCCTAATTTAGGCTTAAGTGATATGGATGTGGCTGTCCGTTATCTTGGAATAAGTGGCGGCAACATATACAGCTTGTTGGATGACACCAATCACATGTTGGCCTCAACATTAGCTTCTTTTCAAGCAGACATTGTAATGCTTCAAATTGGTGGCAATGATATTGACAAGACAGATTTTAATGAAACTTTATACAAAAACAGTGTTCGCCATCTGATTTTTTGTTTGCAAGAACTTTACCATGTTAGGAAGGTGGTTATTTGTTCCATATTTCCAAGATTTAAACTCAGAAATATTGATTGTCACAAATACCATGAATTAAAAGATAAGATTAATATGGACTTTTACTTGGAATTTTATCATTATCCTGATGTTCACTTCTGGCGTCATGATTATGGTTTGATGAGCAACAGGAGTCTCTTTCGAACAGATGGTGTCCATCTTAACTTAAAAGGAACACGTAAATTTTTTCGCAGTTTAAGAGGAGCTGTTATGTCATTATTATGATTGATTTTCATGAAACTTTATGTCAATGTCTCATAAAACCTGGTTTAACTTGCAAAACTTATATGTCTGTGTTCCATTTCATGGTAATGTTAGTGGATGTTACTGTAAAACCTGGTTTAACTGAAGTCATGTCCCATAAAAACTGGTTTAACTTTTAACTTTGTGTTGTCATAAAATCTGGTTTATTCCAATATTTGGTTTGAATTCAGGTTTTTTTTAATTCCAAACATACAAATTGATTGAGATTCCTTTTAAAAAATCCTTGCTGTATGACTTGAAAGTTTGCTCATTTCAATGCTTTTTTCAAGCATCAGGAATGTATTCCCATATGACTTCATGGCAAGTGGTTCACAGGGGTGGACAATGCTTGGCATGTTGTCAGGGAAATATTTCCACTACTTAACTAGTAGACCTTTTTGTTTCAGCTGTACATATTTTTGATTTTTGATATTACTATTTCTTTACCAACATGTATCGTCCCGTGCGGGGCCCGGGTGGCGAATAGGCCCGCAGCAGAGCCTAGCTTGTCGTAAGAGGCGACTAAGGGTCTTGGGATTCTGACGTCGGGTCAGTGCTCAGCCCACAGAGCGACCAAGTGTGTACCCTAGGTGGCTGAATGGGGTAGCCCTCGTCCGCGGGGGTTGTCAGGTCTATAATACGGAAACCCTGACCGCCGACCATAGTGGGCCAACGTGTGTGGAGAGTGCCACGCTTCATGCACGTAAAAGACCCCTTTGTGGACCGCCCAGTAGTGCACCACATAGGCTAAATTTTCCGCCCCTACCCACCTCTCCCCTTTTTCCTGTGGTTCTTCAAAATTTACCGGTCCTTTGTTTCCAACCCCATCCCCATATTTCATTTATCATCATCATTTCATGTTCATTTTATCATCCTTTTCATGTTCATCGCCTGTAAATAACCTATATAGCGTTGCACGGGCGTAAAACACCAACTCACTCACTCACTCACCAACATGTATCATACATGTGCATGTATTTTCAGGAGTCATTTTTGCATGTGGTTACCTCATTTAGTGCTTTGTTTATTCATCTAGTCATTTTAGTTTAGTTTTCTTGTTTTATGAATATGAATGTGCCAATTGCATTGCTTTAATATATAAATGCTTTGTTTTTGCTTGTTTCTTGTTATGAAAAACAAATACTCATTGTTTTTATTTTGTTTCTCTAGTCCCCATAGTACATGTTATACATGTACTTAATTGAAGTCTGTGATATTAAGCCTCCATGTATGGTTAAAGAACATTTCCATTTCTGTACGGGTCATGTAGGACTTGAAAAATCTTGCACTTGATCAAGTTTGATCATTGAAATCTAGTCATGTCATTTAGGTGTTTTAAGGTTGTTCATTATGTGCCTGGTGTATATATACTTCCTCTTTGTGTTTCATTGAATTGTTCAATGAAGTTGATAATTGAAATCTAGTCATATTGTTAGTTTGTTCATTATGCACCTGATGTATGTTTCTCTTTTGTGATTCATTTAACCATGTCAATCTAGTCATTCCTGTATGTTGTTGTATATAGAATAAAGTTTCTTTTTTAGTGTGTGTCATTAAAACATTGGTGTAAATAAGTAGGTTTTTCTTTTTTCCATTCAATTGAAATCCCATCTTGGTTGTGATTTCTGTGTTTTGTTATTATGTTTTTGTTTAATATTAATGACCTTTTGATGCATGTTAGTTATTTTGTGGTTGTGATGCATGTATGTAAATTCCACTTAATTTTTTTCCCTACCCATGCTGGCTTTTGGGTGTTGTTTGTCCTGTGTTTTGTCATTAAAAAGCCAGGAGCAAAACTCCAGTTAATGATAAAAGTATAATTTTTACATCACAAAAAACTTTTAACAACAATATATTGTGCTAATTACACAGGTTCATGACCAATTTGTTTATTAACATATTTTTGTGTGTATCTTGATAGCCAATATCATACAAAATTCAGATATCTGTCACCTTTCTTTGTGTTTTGGGTTAGGGTAACTAAAAAGGTTATGATCAATTAGTTTTTTTTTATTTTATATATATCTTCATAGACTTAAATAAAATTAAAGACATAATTTACCATTACTGTATAAATTTTTTACCTACTTTTTTATTTTTATCCAAGAATATTTTATTTTTTATTTCAAGATCATTATTTGGATAACATGAGTTCTGCTCAAGGTTCATTACGAGGATGTACATAAGTCATATATCTTAATGTTGTCTATCATATTTGGCCATATTTTTATTTCATTTAAGAGTTCATCTCATAATTCCACTTATACATGCTCGTGGTGGGTCGCTAGGGGGCGCTATACCTATGTATAGTGAATCCACCAATAAAACCGGTGGACGTGTTCATAAAGCCTTTTTGAATATATTTTCCCCTGTCAATATATAATTCTATATTTTTTTTCAAGTTCCATTAATGTGCAAAACTAATGTTAATTATTATTTAACTACATTATGACATATTTATTTGATAAGTCACAAGTATGCCTGATCAGCTTCATCTGTATCAATGAAATATTTCAATTGAACATATTTAATATGAATCTCAGAATTTTTATATTGTTCATTAAAAGAGGGGGGGGGGGGGTGGTCTTTCAAAATGAAAAAAAAAGATGTAATCATGGTAAATGATGTTGACTTTAACATTCTAATCTAAATTGTAACATAAATTTTATGTTATAATGATTAATGAAAGCCAGATAGAAGGCTATTAGAAATTATTTGTTCTGCCAGTTTAAATCTAAAAATAGAACGAACAAAAAGCTGCCATCACTGGTTGTCTCCCCTTACGTATGGTAAAAATCGTATCGTTTCAATTGACAGAAAAAAGTTCTAGTGGATTTAATTTTCTACTTTTTGTCATATTGAATTCCTAATTTTTTCCCTACAAGTTGTTAAAATTACATCGCGTCACTCTTACGGGAACTTATGTTATTTTTTAATTTTCAGTTTTTTGTTACTGATTCCGCCATCTTCGATTCGCCTTTTCTTCTCGATTTCTTCCTTGTTACAATAAAACTCATACCGATCGAGGTAACAATTACGACAATGATTATTTCTTTATTACATACTATCTTCGTTATCCAGAATATATTGTTAAAAATCGTAAATTTGATGATTTTCAACTGGTCGTCAACAGAATCAAAAACGTCTCGATTCCGTCATGTATAAAATCTATTGAATGTCATCCATTAATGACTATGCTGTTCGGCTGATATATTGAAGTTCCGGATTATCAGACTGGGTATATGAAATCTTGACGAAACTGGGATATTTTGGACACCTGCATTACGAAACGAGTGAGTTAGTGAGTTGGTGTTTAACGCCCGTGCAACGCTATATAGGTTATTTACAGGCGATGAACATGAAAAGGGGTGATACAATGAACATGAAATGATTATGAAGTGGAGGGAATGGGGACACAAGGCCAATCGGGTAGCCACTGGAAAAAGGAGTGATGGGTAGGGACGGGAAATATAGCCTCCTACATGGGGATCCTACGGGTCCTACTCTTACCGAGACCTGCAGCAGGGTTCTTTAACGTGCGAGGAACGTGACATTTTTCCCAACACGGTGCACCACTATGGTTTGCGGTCAGGTTTTCCGCATTATCGCCTGACGACCCCGCATCTCTCGATGTCAGGGCTGACTCATTCAACCACTTGGGGCACATCTCCCAGTCGCTTAGTGGGCAAAGCGGCCTGACCCGATGTCAGGTTTCTGAGCGCTCTTTAGTGGACTTTTACCGACAAGCTTAGCGCTGCTGCGGGCCTATTCGCCACCCGGAACCCGCACGGGTCATTACGAAACGACACTGTGTCCGTAGTGTCGTTAAGTCCGGGCCTTTTTATACTGGGCGACATCTGAGCCAGTATCTTTTTCTGGTTTCTCAAGATTATGCTTACATAAAGCTACTGGGCGGGGACTAAGTGTCCACCAGCAGAGACATCGACCCAGTGAAATGAAGAATGGATGTGCGGTACACATGGGTGCACACATAACCTGTACAAAAGTTAACATAAAGTTAACTTTGTGACTGCTTTCCATGTCTGCTTATGTCTGCTATAGCATACATTCAAGTTTTGCGTTAACTCGTGACTGGTCAAAACAGACTTGCGACAGCTTTTTTATGACTGGTCATAACCAGTCACAACCAGACCAGTCATTTAAACAGGGGCGTTCTAACCCGACTCAGTTAAATAAAACAATCGTTCAATTTGTAATGACATTTTTTATAACATTAAAACAATAATTTTGACGACGTTTTTGGTGGTAGAACATGAACTTGGTACTGTGAATGTTTTAACATTCAGTCTAGAAAGCAGACTTGTCACTGACCAACCCTGTCTTAAGAACGCGACTGCTTTTAAAAGCAGACATGGAATTATTGGTTTCATTCTTCTTTAAAAGCAAAAAGGAAGAAAAAATGTGTAAACAAATCTTTCTGTAGTTAAATTCTAACCTGCTTGGAACTGAAGCTACCAAGGTTAAAAACAAGATGTCAAAAAATCTACATGGGTATAACCGGCTTAGGTAAACACTGGAAAACTAACGACGGGGAAAAATTACGGCATATGGTTTCAAAATGATTAATTGTATTTCACAGTTTCATATATATAAGTTCATTCTTGCCGTGTGTGATATGCAACCAAAAGTGGTAATTTTTACAATAAAAAGTTAAAAGATTGCAATAGGAAAGCAATCTGGCATAACAACAAAAATACTCAAAAGTATGACAAAAAGTTTACGGCCTGAAAAAAGACCTAAGTTCACAGAGTTATTGGAGCGTGAAAATTGGGTCAGGGTCACACGGCATAGTGACAGTTGTGTAGACCATAACCTGAACTGTCTGTATACCCATTATCAGAAGCTTAGATATTATACTTTTCAAACAAGAGGCTCCCAGGAGCCTGAATTGCTCACCTGGTTTTGATGTCAACCCTATGAAGAACTTTGTAAAGCTAAATAAACTGAACATTTAAGCAAGCAACAGCTTTTTCTCTTTCAGCAATAGTTTTCATTCTGTGGGCCAAAAATGTGAAACATGTTATTTTAAGGGCCGTCTGACAACTCTGACTCTATAGAGACCTTTGTTGAGAGCTTAATGAACTGAACATAAAGCAAGCAACCAATTTTCTTTTTCTGCTATAGTTATCATTATATAAGCAAAAACATGAAAACATGTTAGTTTAGGGGCTGCAAGTCCTATAAGGGGTCATCTGAAAACTTCAACCCTATAAATGCTTTTGTTGAGCTAAATGAGCTGAACATTGAAGCAAGCAACAGCTTTTATCTATCCGCAATAGTTTTCATTCTATAGGCCAAAAACACTATTTTTCGCCTTTAAGGGGCTGTAACCCCTATAAGGGGTCATCTGACAACTTTGACCCAATGAAGACTTTTGTAGAGCTTAATGAGTTGAATATTGAAGCAAGCAACAGCTTTTCTCTATCCGCAATAGTTTTCATTCTATAGGCCAAAAACACTATTTTTCGCCTTTAAGGGACTGTAACCCCTATAAGGGGTCATCTGACAACTTTGACCCAATGAAGACTTTTGTAGAGCTTAATGAGCTGAACATTTAAGCAAGCAGCAGCTTTTCTCTATCTGCAATAGTTTTCATTCTACAGACCAAAAACACTATTTTTCACCTTTAAGGGGCTGTAATCCCTATAAGGGGTCATCTGACAACTTTGACCCAATGAAGACTTTCGTAGAGCTAAATGAGTTGAACATTTAAGCAAGTAACAGCCTTTCTCTGTCTGCAATAATTTTCATTCTACAGACCAAAAACACTAAATTTCACCTTTAAGGGGCTGTTACCCCTATAAGGGGTCATCTGACAACTTCGACTCTAAGGACACATTTGTAGGGCTAAATGAGTTGAACATTCAAGAGGCTGTCCATGGAGAAATCAGGCAAAAGCCTACAGAATCCGGCACATGAAAAATTTTATCCCAGCAAATTTATTGTTTTAATGTATTGTTGGACTCATATGTAAAACAAAAATCACCAGGATTGGTTTGAAAGCAACATGGATGACTTGTGATTCAGCCTTAAAGTTGATGAACAAAGCAACCAAATTTGGCAAATATGCAAGAGTTATCTCCCTTTTTCTGCATATTTTCAATGCATTCTATTTAAATTATATCTAAGTAATCACTTTAATAAACCAAAAATCTGCATTTGTTTTGGGGAATGGATGTTAACCTGATGTGAAATCAATGAAAATTTTTGAAAAACAAAATTTGTCATGTGACAGCTATTGCCTGGGTTTTGCTTGGACAGCCTCTTAAGCAAGCAACAGCTTTTCTCTATCTGCAATAGTTTTCATTCTACAGGCCAAAAACACTATTTTTGGCCTTTAAGGGGCTGTAACCCCCTATAAGGGGTCATCTTACAACTTTCACTCTATAGACACTTTTGTAGAGCTAATTGAGCTGAACATTTAAGCAAGCAACAGCTTTTCTCTATCTGCAAAAGTTTTCATTCTACAGGCCAAAAACACCATTTTTTGCCTTTAAGGGGCTGTAACCCCTATAAGGGGTCATCTGACAACTTTGACTCTATGGACACTTTTGTAAAGCTAATTGAGCTGAACATTTAAGCAAGCAACAGCTTTTCTCTATCTGTAATAGTTTTCATTTAAGAAGCCAAAAACATGAAAAAATGCTATTTTTGGCCTTTAAGGGGCTGTAACTCCTACAAGGGGTCATCTGAGAACTTCGACTCAATGGAGACTTTAATAGAGCTTTTGATGCTGAAGCAGAAGCGTGGCATCAGATTTCATCTATCTCTTATACTTTTTGATTTACAAGCCAAAAACAGTAGTCTGACCCCCCTGGTCTATTTTTAGTAATGTTGGCCATGTTTTTTGACGGATGTAAAATCGAAACACAAGTTTGGTGCAAGACACCCTAAGGATCAATCATACCAAGTTTCATTGAATTCTGTTCAGTAGTTTCAGAGGAGAAGATTTTTGAAGAATTGTTAACGGACGACGACGACGACGGACGCCAAGTGATGGCAATAGCTCACATGGACCTTTGGTCCAGGTGAGCTAAAAATTCATTGTCCACAAAAGTCTTCCTAAAAAGTTTGCGCCGCCGCCGTCGCCATCACCGGATAGTAATACTATTCGTCGCAGGCGAGACAAAAATGACACATATCTTCAGAATTTCAGCTTAAAGGATTGCCAGTATTAACCGGTAAGTGGAAGATATTATTTATATTTCACCATGAGACAAAATGCGAAATATTAGTTTCTAAATCTGTTTTTATATATATAAGTCAAATGGGTATACGATTTGCCATGATGCTATATATACGACCCTCTTAAACAAACTATTCTCATGTAACGTTTCTGAAAAAGCGCAGGCAGATGGTTGGACTTGGGTTAAACTTACTGCCCAAACATATTGCTGGGAAATAAAGCTGAAGATAAGTAACCAATATTTTGCTAATTGAATTATTATGAAGTCAAAATCAGAGAACTAGGACCGAAGAATTAAAGTTCAATTAAGCGGATATTTCGTGACATGCACACAACATTAACCAAAGACCATTAATAAAATATTTGTTCTTTAATTTATACCTTAAATATCAACCCTTTTTTTATTTTACTGAATCGGGCTGAGTTGTTTTTTACCGGTCCGACTTGTCTTAAAATCCGGCCCGAGCCGACTTGTCATCGGGCCGAGTTGTCTGGCTACCATCGCCGCGGGGGCATAAAACAGGAAATGCACGGATACCCAGGTCTTTTTGTTTAAATTTTTGGTAATGGGAAAAAAAGTAAAAGAATGGATAAAGTTCACAATGAACTTTAGCTACAATAATGTAGCTATAAATGAACTTGCATGTAGTGTTATAGTTATCTTTTACGCTTATAGAATACAAAGTTATAACGTAAGTTTTTGTTCAATAAGTGTAGTCTTGGTGACGGTCTTTAAGGGACATAACAGATTATAAAGGCAATAGATCATTTATGCTAACATGAAAAAAAAAGATCAGTGCACGCGCACATTTAAATATTCAGTCTTGATCCTCGTCTTTTAAATAATATTGTCAAAAGCCCACAGGTTTTGAGTCCCGTGCGGGGCCGGGGAGGCGAATAGGCCCGCAGCAGCGCTAAGCTTGTCAGTAAAAGTCCACTAAAGAGCGCTCAGAAACCTGACATCGGGGTCAGGCCGCTTTGTCCACAAAGCGACTGGGATGTGTGCCCCAGGTGGTTCAATGTGGCAGCCCTGACATCGAGAGATGCGGGGTCGTCAGGCGATAATGCGGAAAACCTGACCGCAAATCATAGTGGTGCACCGTGTTGGGAAAAATGTCACGTTCCTCGCACGTTAAAGAACCCTGCTGCAGGTCTCGGTAAGAGTAGGACCCGTGGGATCCCCATGCAGGAGGCTAAATTTCCCGTCCCTACCCATCACTCCTTTTTCCAGTGGCAATCAAAACTCTCCTACCCGATTGGCCTTGTGTCCCATTTCCTCCCCTTCATCATCATTTCATGTTCATTGTACACCACTTCATTTTCATCTCCCGGATATAGCCGAAATCGCGCTGCTTGGGAGTAAGGCAATAACTAACTAACTAACTAACCACAGGTTTTGATGCCGGGTTCAACATGTTGCGGTCGTATCATGCTGCGCTCGGCGAAGCTTTTTATTGTTTATTATTGTTGACATCAGCAGAGTCGAAGTTTATATAATATGTTTCAAGTTATTATAGCGTTGATATTGTAGAAGGATAAAACACATCTTTTGTATTGTTTGGTAGCATCTTTAAAATTCATTGCCGTTTTGGAGTGCCGTGCATTATATTGTTTTGTTTATCAACAAGACAAGTAGTTGTATTTGGTTTTATACTATGCACGTCTTGAGTTTGTCAAGATTTTCAAAGTTGTTTTTTTTCTCTGTGACTTAGATTTGTGTTAATCAATATCTTTATTGCACTTTGTTGTGTTTTGTAAAGCTTCTGTTTTCCTTTTACATGAAAACTGTTTACTTTAAATAGAAGTTTAAATATTGTTAAACGGTAACCCTATTATTTCTTCACCTTTTAGCGTTGTGAATTTTATCTCTCTCAGTTTTATTATGCGACCTTTAGATAAAATAACATATGATTCTTCTGTCCAGTTTATTAAGCGACCAGTAAGAGAACGCTCACAAGCGGAAAAGAACACGGTTATTTTGTTCTGATGTCGAAAAGCAGGCTTAGAATTAAGATCATGGAACGATGCCATGTTTTATGAAGGAAAGAAGGTTCTACTAGAAGCAAAACATGAAAGATGCTGTCATGGTATCTCTTTCAAAGTCCAAAGGGGAGGCGCATGCAGTATTTCATATTCACCAAAAGAAGAAACAACTGGTTTTAGTGAACGCGATGTATCCAGAATATTACAGGGAAGTACAACCCAGGGTTACATGCAGGCATGGTTTAACAGTAAATAACCTCTGAAATCGGTCATCGCGAAGAAAGTGTTTGAAACCTTTAAAATATGAGAGAAAACAATGTTTCATACAAAATTACAACTTTAAATATGTTTTGAGTTCTGTCGATGTGTTTGCTATGTTTATTTGTCTTCGACCTTTCTGTTCAAAGTCGGCAAAATATGTTTGTGTCGAATTTAAAGATATTTTTTGAACATGGTTATCCGATCATTGTACATACAGACAAATGGACTGAATTATGGGGTTTGTGCAGAACTTTCTTAAGAAAACATAATATTAAAGTTATTGAAGGCAGACCCTACCACCCAAAATCCCAAGGAAAGATAGAGGCAGAATAGAATTATTCGGCAAAAGATTCTCTATGAAATCATAAAAAAGAAAAGGGGTTTCAACTGGGTGGAAGAGTTGCAATCCATTTCCGAGCCTGTCGACTACAGCTTATAGAGCTTTTAGGCTATCAAAATGCGTTTTCCGTGTATTTTGGTAGACATACAAAACGTTCAGCTGATGAAGCCAGAAAGAAGGCTCTTAGTTCAACTGGAAAGTGTGCAGATAGGAAGAAAAGCACACGAGAACACATGGATGTTCAACATTTAAAAAAGATGAGACTGTGCTAATGAAATACCCACCCTGTAACACTGTGCTTATGAAATACCCACCCTGTAACAGCAGAGTTCCCAAACGACACACAGTTGTAAAAGGCAAAGTTATCGGATGTGACAAAACATTGACACATCACCGAGTCTCATTTAGAAGTCCAGAGGGAGCAGTCAAAAAGCAATGGGTGGGCGTTGAGTTCATAAAAAAGCACTATTAGAACTGGAGAAACGTCAAGAAGAAAAAGTAGCAGAATCCAGAAGCCGTATCGCCTACCGCATTCTCGTCTTCTATCTCAGAAATAATTGTGATAATGTGCTCTTGTTCATCAGTTACTGAGGGTGGGGTCCATGTTCCAAAACTGACTTTCTGATATTGTGCGGACCCATCTTAAGGTGAAAATTGAAATAAGCAATTCAAAAAAGTTCTGTATAAGTTATATCTATAGACATTATTTCTCCAAATTATTCACTTAGATGATGTTCAAACGTTCTGGTTTTAGTTCCATTATTTTTCGGAAATGGTCTTTAGCGATCTTTCACGCATCTTCAATTTGGTTTGTGCAACAGAATTTTTCATCCCCAGTTTCCGTATTTACATACTTTTGGTCCAGTGCGGGCCCGGATGGCGAATATCGACTATGAGTGCACGGTATTTACCGTAAAATTTCTTGAGTGAAGACAGCAACCGTGGAGCAACATAACCCTGTGTCAGCAATTTCTATGTCAAACGTGACGCTCTGCTAAGGAAATCGATGTTTTTTCCCGCAAGCTCTGGGGTAACAAATTAACTATGATACGAAAACTTCATAAGCAGAAACGGACGGAATGTTGCTACACAAAAAGGGAGTGAGCGAGCTGGTGTCTAACGTCCGTGCAACGCTATATTGGTTATTTACAGGCGATGAACTTGAAAAGGATGATAAAATGAACATGAAGTGATGATGATAAATAAAATACTAAGTATGGGGGAAGATGATGAACAAATAAACTATATTTTTTAAGAAACACAGAAAAGGGAGAGCAGTGGGTAGAAGGAAAAATAGCCTGTGTGGTGCACTACTTGGCGGTCCACAAAGGGGTCTTTTACGTGCGTGAAGCGTGGCACTCTCCACACACGTCGACCCACTATGGTCAGCGGTCAAGGTTTCCGTATTATAGACCTGACAACCCCCGCAGACGAGGGCCACCCTCATCAGCCACCTATTGTACACACTTGGTCGCTCTATGGGCTTAGCACTGACCGACGTCAGATTCCAAAGATCCTTAATCGCCTCTGACGACAAGCTAGGCTCTGCTGCAGGCATATTCGCCACCCGGGCCCCGCACGGGACACACAAAAAGGGAAAGTTGACGATTGAAAAGTTTGAAGTCATTATGTTTGTCATAGAGATTAGTTTAATGTCTTCCTTGAGAGTCGTCCCGTGCGGGGCCCGGGTGGCGAATAGGCCCGCAGCAGAGCCTAGCTTGTCGTAAGAGGCGACTAAGGGTCTTGGGATTCTGACGTCGGGTCAGTGCTCAGCCCACAGAGCGACCAAGTGTGTACCCTAGGTGGCTGAATAGGGTAGCCCTCGTCCGCGGGGGTTGTCAGGTCTATAATACGGAAACCCTGACCGCCGACCATAGTGGGCCAACGTGTGTGGAGAATGCCACGCTTCATGCACGTAAAAGACCCCTTTGTGGACCGCCAAGTAGTGCACCACATAGGCTAAATTTTCCGCCCCTACCCACTTTTCCCCTTTTCCTGTGGTTCTTCAAAATTTACCGTACCTGTGTTTCCCACCCCATCCCATATTTCATTTATCATCATCATTTCATGTGCATTGTATCATCCTTTTCATGTTCATCGCCTGTAAATAACCTATATAGCGTTGCACGGGCGTAAAACACCAACTCACTCACTCCTTGAGAGTCAATTTCGAAAGCCTGTTCAAAGGTTAAAAAATCAATATCACTAATACGCAGCATGAATCAACACATCAAATGCAAATAAAGCAACTTTATAACTTATAACACAAGTAAATTCCGTTGTAATGCATCCAATTATATAACAAATATATGTACAAACGCAGTTGAACGAAACTGTTATCAATCGCATGAGACATATTTTTGTCTAAAATTGTTTAAAATGATTTGACACCGCATAAACTTTTGCTTCTGTTCTTTATACATGTATATATATTAAAATTTAACTTAACATACATTACATTCGATATCATGACAAATTCACACAGTGTTGGTAGCGCTAGACATTTTCCTAGTATGAAATGAAAAAGGAAAAAAAAAAGTAAACTAAAAGTTCAATCGAAATATTAATAAATATATCACTAACCATTACTAAAATCTAGTCAACATGAATGTATCCTGGTTAGTTAGTTAGTTAGTTATTGTTTTACTCCTAAGCAGCACGATTTCGGCTATATCCGGGAGATGAACATGAAAGTGGTGATACAATGAACATGAAATGATGATGAAGTGAGGAAATGGGGATACAAGGCCAATCGGGTAGGAGAGTTTCTACTGCCACTGGAAAAAGAGGTTACTCTCCTTTAAATGCACATGGTCGATGTTCTTGGATTTGGCTTCCTGTTCGAAATTTTTGGTTTTGAGAATTTTCATTCAATATTGTGGGTTTTTTATCTCTTTTGAGAGAAAAAAGGAGTTAAGGAAGCGGATAGACAAAGACCAGATGAGGATGAAAAGAGCAAGAACGATATCAGGAAGAGGAGGGACAAAGACCAGATGAAAAGAAGCAAGGACGAGATCAGGAAGAGGAGGTGCAAAGACCAGATGAGGATGAAATGGAGCAAGACGAGATCAGGAAGAGGAAGGGCAAAGAGCAGGTGAGGATGAAAAGGAGCAAGAACAAGACCAGGACCAGATGAGGATGAAAAAAAAGGAAAAGCAAGGACCAGACGAGGAAATAAAAATGACAACAAAGTTCCAGACGATAAATTTTGCTACGCCTGACGCGCGTTTCGTCTATTCAAGATTCGTCAGAGATGCTCTGCCAAAAATATTGAAAAAGCCGAAAACTTTATGATTATGAAAGGCGTAGAACACTAAAACCAAAATATTCCGAAATGGGCAACCAAATTATAAGTTTAACCGACAGCTTTATAAAAATAACGAGTACTGATTGTGACGGCAGCCGTCACATATGTTCCCCAAACGAACAAGATGTACCTTAAAGCAGCAAAAATACTGCCTTTTTTCAATTTTATAGAATGTGCAAATGATGTAAAAATAAAAATATATATGTATAATGTTCATGGCATTTTCAATGATGTGTTTAAACATACTATCTTGGATAAATTTTGGCGCCCATATTGGATTTAGAAATTTCACGCTTTTGCATTTGACAGAAAAACTGTAAATATCTCTTTAGAACTTTTTAAATATTTTTGTAGTACTTATCAAGCTCTATAATACCACGAAGTTTCAAGGTGCTCATCACTTGTGTTACTGAGATATGACAATGTCCTATATAATGAACTTTTGCTATTTATTAAAACAAAGCGGCCATTAAAAAAAAATTTCGAAGTCCTTATAGACACCTCTGATGTGGAGCATTACTCGCAACATCAAAATCTACCAGAAAATTAATTTTAATCAAAGTCCAAGCACTTTTAAATTTTGGCGGCCATCTTGGATTTTGAAATTTCACATTTTCGCATTTTGCAGAAAAACCGTAAATATCACTTCAATTTTTTTTTGATATTTTTGTAGTACTCATCAAGCTCTATAATCCTACCGAGTTTCAAGGTCCTGACCACCTAGGTTACCGAGATATAGCAATGTCCTATATAATGAACTTTCGCTGTTTACTCGGAAACGGTGGCCATTTTGAAAATTCCGAAAACGTTGTGCACACCTCTGTTATGTGCCCTATCGCTGTGGAAAGTTTCATAAAGCTCAGTCTTCACATCTCTTCGGCTATACCCGGACAAGCGTTTTTTTAGAGTGCGGAAGAAGAAGAAGAAGAAGAATAATAATAATGAATAACTAGGTATGATTGTGTTTGGATGCAAACACGAATGTCTCTCAAACAAACTCTCATTGCCACTATTCTCTTCAGCATGTCAAAAAACCCCTAAATATCAAATTTCATGTAAATCGGAGCACTTTGAAATTTTGGCAGCCATCTTGGATTCAATATGGCCGCCATTGTCAAATTTTAATTTTAGTTATAGAATATTACTCGCAACATCATAATCTATCAGTATGCCTATTTTCATAATAATCAGACAACTTTGAAATATTGGCTGCCATCTTGGATTCAAAATGGCCGCCATCATCAAATCTTAATTTTAGTTATAGAATATTTCTCGCAACATCATAATCTATCAGTATACTAATTTTCATCATAATCAGACCATTTTGAAATTTTGGCTGCCATCTTGGATTCAAAATGGCCGCCATCGTCAAATTTTAAATTTAGTTATAGAATATTACTCGCAACATCATAATCTGTCAGTATACCAATTTTCATCATAATCAGACCACTTTGAATTTTCGGACCAAAAAAATCACATTTTCGTAAATAACGCGAAAACCGTAAATATCGCTTCAAAATATGTTTTCGTATTATTGAAGACCATCTTTTGCTCTATTCACCCACAAAATTTCAGAACCCTACGCACCTAGGTAACCGAGATATTGCAGTGTCCTATATAATGACCTTTTTCTGTTTCCAAGGAAACGGCGGCCATTTTGAAAATTTTAAAAGTCGTTTGCAAAACTTCAGGTGACCCTTTATCATCCTCGGAAACCCAGGGGTTCTTCTCTCGCTTACTCATTGATGAATGAGTAAGCGAGAGAAGAACCCCTGGGTTTCCGAGGATGAATGAGTAAGCGAGAGAAGAACCCCTGGGTTTCCGAGGATGACCCTTTATATGTTCCCAAAGTTTCATAATGATTGGGCAAAGCATCTCTGAGAAAACGCGTAGACACTGTTCTACGGAAAGAAAAAAAAAGAAAAAAGAAGAATAATAATAACTAGAATTGCCATTGCCAGCAATAACAGATGTCGACCGTTGCCTTATCTTTTACGACATATTTGACACTGTCGGCAGCCATTTTAATGATTTTTTTAATATTTGACTCCATATTCCCACTCGCCATCCTTCAAACACCTAAAATATCAAGTTTCGTTAAAATCTGAGAATTTTCAATGATTACGGAAGTGGCGGCCATTTTGATTTTTTTGGAATTTTTGAACTCGCTATCATTTGAAACTCCGAAATATAAAGTTTTGTTAAAATCGGAGTATGTTCACTTTTTACGGAAAATGGCGGCCATTTTGAATTTTTCGACATTTCTGACCTCGCGTATCAACTCGCCATCCTTCATATTCCTTAAATATAAAGTTTCGTTTAAATCGGAGAATGTTCAATTTTTAGGGGAAATGGCGGCCATTTTGAATTTTTTGAAATTTTTGAATCGGTCATCCTTCAAAACTCTTAAAAATAAAATTTTGTTAAAATTTTGAAAAAAATAAATTTTGGAAGTGGCGGCCATTTTGAATTTTTTGAACTTTTTGAACTCGCCATCCTTTGAAACACCTAAATAAAAATTTTCGTGGAAATCGGAAAATTTTTCATTTTTACAGGAAGTGGCGGCCATTTTGAATTTTTCGACATTTCTTACTTAGCGTATGAACTCGCCATCCTTCATATACCTTAAATATAAAGTTTCGTTAAAATTGGAGAATGTTAAATTTTTACGCGAAATGGCGGCCATTTTGAATTTTTCAACATTTTTTTCGTCACGCCTCAACTCGCCATCCTATAATATTGCGTAATATAAATTTTTGTTTCAATCAGAAAACACGACTTTTTTTACGTAAAATGGCGGCCATCTTTGAAATGGCAGCCATCTTGGTTGCGAAAATTTCTACCGCAACAGATATCATGATCACGTATCATCATACCAAGTTTGGAACCGCAATATAAAACGGTTCTTTAGTTATGATGTGGACAATAATTGGCGACAATAAGAATAAGAATAAGAACTAGAATTGCCATTGCAAGCAATAGCAGATGTCGACCATTGCCTTATCTTAAACGACATATTTGACACTGTCGGCAGCCATTTAAATGAATTTTTATTTTTGACTCCATATTCCCACTCGCCATCCTTCAAACACCTAAAATATCAAGTTTCGTTAAAATCTGAGAATTTTCAATGATTACGGAAGTGGCGGCCATTTTGATTTTTTTGGAATTTTTGAACTCGCTATCATTTGAAACTCCGAAATATAAAGTTTTGTTAAAATCGGAGTATGTTCACTTTTTACGGAAAATGGCGGCCATTTTGAATTTTTCGACATTTCTGACCTCGCGTATCAACTCGCCATCCTTCATATTCCTTAAATATAAAGTTTCGTTTAAATCGAAGAATGTTCAATTTTTAGGGGAAATGGCGGCCATTTTGAATTTTTTGAAATTTTTGAATCGGTCATCCTTCAAAACTCTTAAAAATAAAATTTTGTTAAAATTTTGAAAAAAATAAATTTTGGAAGTGGCGGCCATTTTGAATTTTTTGAACTTTTTGAACTCGCCATCCTTTGAAACACCTAAATAAAAATTTTCGTGGAAATCGGAAAATTTTTCATTTTTACAGGAAGTGGCGGCCATTTTGAATTTTTCGACATTTCTTACTTAGCGTATGAACTCGCCATCCTTCATATACCTTAAATATAAAGTTTCGTTAAAATTGGAGAATGTTAAATTTTTACGCGAAATGGCGGCCATTTTGAATTTTTCAACATTTTTTTCGTCACGCCTCAACTCGCCATCCTATAATATTGCGTAATATAAATTTTTGTTTCAATCAGAAAACACGACTTTTTTTACGTAAAATGGCGGCCATCTTTGAAATGGCAGCCATCTTGGTTGCGAAAATTTCTACCGCAACAGATATCATGATCACGTATCATCATACCAAGTTTGGAACCGCAATATAAAACGGTTCTTTAGTTATGATGTGGACAATAATTGGCGACAATAAGAATAAGAATAAGAACTAGAATTGCCATTGCAAGCAATAGCAGATGTCGACCATTGCCTTATCTTAAACGACATATTTGACACTGTCGGCAGCCATTTAAATGAATTTTTATTTTTGACTCCATATTCCCACTCGCCATCCTTCAAACACCTAAAATATCAAGTTTCATTAAAATCTGAGAATTTTCAATAATTACGGAAGTGGCGGCCATTTTGAATTTTTTGGAATTTTTGAACTCGCCATCATTTGAAACTCCTAAATATAAAGTTTCGTTAAAATCTGAGAATGTTCACTTTTAACGGAAAATGGCGGCCATTTTGAATTTTTCGACATTTCTGACCTCGCGTATCAACTCGTCAACCTTCATATTCCTTAAATATAAAGTTTCTTTAAAATTGGAGAATGTTCCATTTTCACGGGAAATGGCGGCCATTTTGAATTTTTTGAAATTTTTGAATCGGTCATCCTTCAAAACTCTAAAAAATAAAATTTCATTAAAATTTTGAAAAAAAAAAATTTTTTGGAAGTGGCGGCCATTTTGAATTTTTTGAACTTTTTGAACTCGCCATCCTATGAAACACCTAAATATAAATTTTCGTCGAAATCGGAAAATTTTCATTTTTACAGGAAGTGGCGGCCATTTTGAATATTTCGACATTTCTTACTCCGCGTATGAACTCGCCATCCTTTATATACCTTAAATATAAAGTTTCGTTAAAATCGGAGAATGTTCAATTTTTATGGGAAATGGCGGCCATTTTGAATTTTTCGACATTTTTTTCGTCACGCCTCAACTCTCCATCCTATAATATTGCGTAAAATAAATTTTATGTTTCAATCAGAAAACGCGACTTTTTTTACGTAAAATGGCGGCCATCTTTGAAATGGCAGCCATCTTGGTTGCGAAAATTTCTACCGCAACATATATCATGATCACGTATCACCATACCAAGTTTGGATCCGCAATATAAAACGGTTCTTTAGTTATGACGAGGACAAAAATTGGCGACAATAAGAATAAGAATAAGAATAAGAATAAGAATAAGAATAATAAGAATAATGAAAAAAAATAAACGCGACAATAACAATATGTCTACCGAATAACTGCGTTTCGGTCGACATAATAAGAAACCGTACAAAAGCAATATGTCTCCCAAAACTTTGTTTGGGAGACATAATAAGAAACGGAGTAAAAACAATATGTTCCCAAACTTAGTTTGGGGAACATAATAATTGTATTCCTAAATTGGTGGATTGTACACGCTAGAAAATTTAGCTTCATCAAATACTTTTGAGGTCTACAGACAAAATCAAGTGCATGCGTTAAGCAAAATCTTAGAAATATATCCACACTTTTATAAATTAGATAAACAAAAGAGTCAAACAGTGATGGACAATCTCATGTTTAAAGAAAAAAGGACAAAACAAGGCAAAGAACATGAAGAAACACATAAAAAAGAAAATCACAATGATTCTGTCTTTGTACAGTCTGGTAAAATTAAATACATTTGTGTAGATTGTATTAAGATCTTAGTAAAATAAAACATAAATGTCTAATATGTTGGACTAATGATTCAGTAGAAAACTTATACGATTTAATTGAGAAAGGTTTCCCATCGAACCGAATGGTAACATAATGATCTATTTTAAGACAATCTGATTTCTATCAATTGACTATTGAACGGTAGAAATTTGACAAATATAAATTCGTTTGAGTGTTAAATAGTTTTACGTCTAGGAAGTGTAGAAAGTAAGATTTATTTACATCTAGTACGTTTGATACAAAATATATAAAGTAGGTACTTTTGAACTTTGAAATGACGTTTTAGAAAATACTTGGCTTAAGTGATATACTTCATGGCTTGTTTAAACGCTCTCGATCAAATATTAAAGAACCCACAAATAAATGCTTATAATAAGTAAAAGGACTATCGATTAACGATTCATTTATAAAAAAAGGTTGCGTTTACTTAAAAAACATATAGATTCTCAAATCATATATTATCTTTAGATTCTTTAGTGTATACTTCCTAGTTACAAACAACCAATCCATTAGCTTAATTTTGTTTCTAAAGTATTTTTAAAGATTTGGATAAACATATAAATGTATACATGTATAGCAAACTGCAAAATTGTTGCCATTGTTAAGGCTGTAGGTTGGAGTTATAATATACTAACTTGAACAAAATGCTTAATATACTATTCCAATATTTCGTTTTATTTTGTTTCGTATTCTCATCTTTTTTTAATTCAACTGAAGCACAAGAGTATCTGTTCTTGTATTTATATCAAAGCAATTCTTTGGTTTTTTTGCTAATGTATAATGACAAATGAACACAACAACATAATATATGGTAATTAATGTTGAAACATATGTTTAATAATGTTGAAATTTTGTTGATTGGCTTCCTTGTTCGAACGTTTTGGTTTAGAGTACTTTTCGTTTTCAACAGTTTTGGAATTGGACCTTCCCATGGTAATTTTTTATCTGAATGCTACTGAAGAGAGCTCGCGGTTACTCATTGAAAGGACCAAGGCCTGTTTTGGCCTCAAAATATGGCTGAAAATTAATAGTTCTAGTATTCTACATTCACTGTGTTATTTTCTTAGGCAAGGGTTAGGGACATAATAAACAATGAAAATTATTTCAATCCATTTAATCTAAATATAGAAAATGGCATTAAAAATGGAAGATTTTCAACATTTGGTCAAAATTAGCGGTTTTTACATTATTTTCATGCTTATTTCGTTTTCAATAGTAGTGTGTACAGCAATGTACCAAATAGATACTTAGGGAAAATATTTTTAAGGACCAACTTAATTTGTTACCAATAGGACTATGTGGTATATGGGTTTTGCGGTCACTTCCCAGAGTGAAAATTATTTAAATTATGCTAAAAAACAGCCAATTTGCTATTTGGTTTTATTTTTAGTGTGTTAATTTTAAATGATTATTTCATTTTCTTTTATCTACGGTCTTTTGACTTTGTTTTAGATCAACGTGTTATCAACATAATTATGTCCCGATGATGGCTGCAATACCGCCGACGGGACATTAAACAACTAACAATAAATCAATTAATCAATCAAATGTTATCATCATCATTTCATGTTCATTTTATCATCATTTTGATGTTCGTCGCCTTCAAATAACCTAATACAACCTCAGTCACATTTCTATTGGTAATCGATTTAGTTTTTTTTTTTCAAAGATTTGGCCCGGGGGGATCAGCCTAAAATCCTCGTGCGCATTGTTTTCAATTAGTCTGTTACATAGGTAGGGTTCCGTGTACTCAATAATGAGCCTTTAAATAAGGTAAAAAAACAATTGTAACTTCTATCACATATTAACTTTAAATGATGCACTTAGTTTAAATGTACTAACTTTTGGACACAATATCGAACTGTGAAGTAAATCTGTTTGTAATGATCATAATAACGAATAATTTAAGAAAGGATATGGAGTAAATGAACATGAGACCAAAACACATATGTTAACTCCAACTGCAATTAATTTTCATGAGCTGTATGGCCATTTCGTAACATTATTCCTCATCAGCAGCACTAGAACCCAAACATTGGAAATCCACAATTGATGCAAAGCTTATCAGATTCCTTAACCTCCACATGTTGAGTTGTTAAAAATACCACTTGACTCATTTCTTAATAAATATTTGAAAATTGTAAAATTCATTTCCATCATCTTTAAAGTTTACTTGAAGTAGAAAAAAACACTGATGGTGAGATGGCCAGGAAAGGGAATTGAATGGTACATTTTCTAACATCGTACAAATGAGGAATGTGTGTAAAATTTTTCGTATTACATCATTTAACAAAAAGTTTCATGTATTATCCAAATTTCAGGGAAAGATAACAAAGGACGACATTTTATTTTCGGATTTATGGACAATGAACTCGTGTCCTCGTTGGAAATTTTTATCACTACAAGTCGACTAAATGACGTAGAGGTCAATATAACTACACCACTATTTGATAGTAGTGTTTTCAAAAGTATCAACGTACAGAGAAATCTTGTTTCAAAATTCAACTTCAATGTAGCTGTAAGAGGCATGGGGACGGAACTTAGCAATAAAGGGATAGAAATTTTATCGAGTGATGAAATCACAGTTTTTGCAGTTAATAAACATGGTGACACTACTGACGCTTTAGTTCTATTCCCAACCAATGCCATTGGTCAAACCTATTACATTGTCAATTGGAATCAAAGGTCTGCATTCATGATCATCGCCACAGAAGCGGACACAACAGTTAATATTACCATGGGAAGTCGTTCATCCGTTTTAACATATAATGCTGTGTCGTACAGCTCGGGCATGTCGCTGCACTTACATCTAGATCAATTTGAAACATTTCATGCCCAGGGTCATGAAACTTCAGATTTTACAGGTACCTTTATAGAAACGAATAAGCCAGTTGCTGTTTTAAGCGGCAGCAAATGCAATAAAATTGGTGGCGGGGCAAGTAATAACTGAAGATAAATTACCAAGTAAGACTAGGCTAAATGAATATTTAAATATCAAAATAACATTTATAAATACTGGAAAAAACAAAATTAACTGTAAACGTTCAAACAAAATCATTAAAAACAAAACCACCACCAACACCGAAAAACAAAAGAAATTAGAAAAAAGAACAAAAACAGGAACAATTTAAAAAGAATAACCAATGACAAAAACAAAAGCAAATCAATACTTAGACACCAAGACAAGCCATATTTTCTAGGTAGGAATACAGATCACCACTCAGACGAAAATCTATAAATGTATACAAAAATCCTTTGTTTTCTGATCAAATTATTTTTTTTTATTTCAGCTATCCAAGAATCGTCAAACTTACTTCGATGGGCATTGATTGCAATTTTGCCTGTCATTGGGATTGCATTAATTATGTGCATATTTTACGTTTTGCTTTTGAGACAAAGAAGACGCAAAAAGAAAGAAAAACGCTTTGGAGCTGGAAAACCAAAATTTAATGTCGGGCAACTAAAACAAAAAATGCATTCAAAGGATTTCGCACAGGCCATTCCAAAAAGCAAGCAACTAGAAGTATCATTCACTACTTTAGAAAATGAAAATTTGGGACTTGAAATACAAGAAGATCTTGACATAAGCCAACATGAGAGCTTTAATAGAAAAAGTCTAGAAAACTTCTATAATTTGACTAGGGAAGTAACCGATGGAGCTGGAAAACCTAGGTTTTGTAAGACAAATATTAAGCAATCGATCTAGATTGATAAAATTCATGCAAGTAGATTGTCATTTATATATTTTTACACAATACAAAACTGATTTTATACAGACTATAATCAATAGTCAAAAGCAATAAATTTATATTTTTTTGTTACTTTTACTTAGATGGACAATATATTTGAGTAAACGGTAAGTTTACCTGTTTTAAACGATAGGTACAATTTATCAAAAAATTGTTTTTATATTTCGCGTTCTGATGCCATGTCTTGAATCGATATTCCCTTTTAGAAAGGGTGTCAGAAATATTAATTTTGTAGATTGACATGGCATGAACCATTTTCAGACAAAATTGGTATAGACGCACTGCAGAAAATATATGACTATTGATAGTTTTCACTTTATTCAAAACCACTCATGCCACAGTCAACCCTAGACTCGCAGAAATATAATAGAAACATCGTGAAACATGTCTATGGAGTTGGTAATAGCGTCAAATGGGACACGGTCACAAAAAATATGACAACCTAGAAACCTTTAATTGCACAGTATCTTAACAACATTTATTTAAAAAATGAAATTACCCTAGATCGATACATATCACAAAAATACCCGTTACAGAACACGAAAAAAAGAGCACAAAAAGACTGAAAGCAAGGCAAAAGCATAGTTACAAGCAATAATTAAAGAACATATCGCGTGTGTGTGTGTGTGTTTGTCGGGGGGGGGGTGTTTAACGCCCTTTATCGACGCACCTGGGCCATGTAGGGTGGTCAGTTTTTAATGGTGGAGGACACCAGAGTACCTGGAGGAAACCATTGACCTTGGGCAGATAACTGACCAACCTAATCACATACAGTCGGGGAAGTCCCTTTTTAGCTCACCTGGACCGAAGGTCCATGTGAGCTATTACCATCACTTGGCGTCCGTCGTCGTCGTCTGTCGTCGTCTGTCGTCGTCTGTCGTCGTCGTCGTCTGTTAACAATTTTTCAAAAATCTTCTCCTCTGAAACTTCCAAACAGAATTTAATGAAACTTGGTATGAATGATCCTTAGGGTGTCCTGCACCAAACTTGTGTTTCGATTTTTGATCCGTTAAAAAACATGGCCGCCGTTACTAAAAATAGACTAGGGGGGTCAGACTACTGTATTTGGCTTATAAATCAAAAAGTATAAGAGATAGAGGAAATCTGAGGCCACGCTACTGATTCAGCATTAAAAGCTCTACAAAAGTCTCCATTTGGTCAAAGTTGTCAGATGACCCCTTATAGGGGTTACGGCCCCTTAAAGGTGAAAAATAGCATTTTTTCATGTTTTTGGCCTACAGAATGAAAACTATTGCAGATAAAGATTAGCTGTTGCTTGCTTAAATGTTCAGCTCATTTAACTCTACAAAAGTCTCCATAGGGTCGAAGTTGTCAGATGACCCCTGATAGGGGTTACGGCCCCTTTAAGGTGAAAAATAGCCATTTTTCATGTTTTTGGCCTACAGAATGAAAACTATTGCACATAGAGATTAGCTGTTGCTTGCTTAAATGTTCAGCTCATTGAGCTCTACAAAATTCTCCATAGGGTCGAAGTTGTCAGATGACCCCTTGTAGGGGTTACGGCCTATGAAAAATAGCGATTTTTCATGTTTTTGTCCTACAGAATGAAAACTATTGCAGATAGAGATTAGCTGTTGCTTGCTTAAATGTTCAGCTCATTGAGCTCTACAAAATTCTCCATAGGGTCGAAGTTGTCAGATGACCCCTTATAGGGGTTACGGCCCATGAAAAATAGCGATTTTTCATGTTTTTGTCCTACAGAATGAAAACTATTGCAGATAGAGATTAGCTGTTGCTTTGTCAAATGTTCAGCTCATTTAGCTCTACAAAATTTTCCATAGGGTCGAAGTTGTCAGATGACCCCTTATAGGGGTTACGGCCCCTGAAAAATAGCGATTTTTCATGTTTTTGTCCTACAGAATGAAAACTATTGCAGATAGAGATAAGCTGTTGCTTGCTTAAATGTTCAGCTCATTTAGCTCTACAAAATTCTCTACAGGGTCGAAGTTGTCAGATGACTCCTTATAGGGGTTACAGCCCCTGAAAAATTGTGATTTTTAATGTTTTTGGCCTACAGAATGAAAACTATTGCAGATATAGATTAGCTGTTGCTTGCTTAAATGTTCAGCTCATTTAACTCTACAAAAGTCTCCATAGGGTCGAAGTTGTCAGATGACCCCTTATAGGGGTTACGGCCCCTGAAAAATAGCGATTTTTCATGTTTTTGTCCTACAGAATGAAAACTATTGCAGATAGAGATTAGCTGTTGCTTGCTTAAATGTTCAGCTCATTTAGCTCTACAAAATTCTCCATAGGGTCGAAGTTGTCAGATGACCCCTTATAGGGGTTACGGCCCCTGAAAAATAGCCGTTTTTCATGTTTTTGGCCTACAGAATGAAAACTATTGCAGATAGAAATTAGCTGTTGCTTGCTTAAATGTTCAGCTCATTTAGCTCTACAAAATTCTCCATAGGGTTGAAGTTGTCAGATGACTCCTTATAGGGGCTACGGCCCCTGAAAAATAGCGATTTTTCATGTTTTTGTCCTACAGAAAGAAAACTATTGCAGAAATAGATTAGCTGTTGCTTGCTTAAATGTTCAGCTCATTTAGCTTTACAAAATTCACCATAGGGTCGAAGTTGTCAGATGACCCCTTATAGGGGTTACGGCCCCTGAAAAATAGCGATTTTTCATGTTTTTGTCCTACAGAATGAAAACTATTGCTTAAATGTTCAGCTTATTTAGCTCTACAAAATTCTCCATAGGGTCGAAGTTGTCAGATGACCCCTTATAGGGGTTACGGCCCCTGAAAAAAGCGATTTTTCATGTTTTTGTCCTACAGAATGAAAACAATTGCAGATTGCTTAAATGTTCAGCTCATTTAGCTCTACAAAAGTCTCCATAGGGTCGAAGTTGTCAGATGACTCCTTATAGGGGTTACGGCCCCTGAAAAATAGCCGTTTTTCATGTTTTTGGCCTACAGAATGAAAACTATTGCAGATAGAAATTAGCTGTTGCTTGCTTAAATGTTCAGCTCATTTAGCTCTACAAAATTCTCCATAGGGTTGAAGTTGTCAGATGACTTCTTATAGGGGTTACGGCCCCTGAAAAATAGCGATTTTTCATGTTTTTGTCCTACAGAAAGAAAACTATTGCAGAAATAGATTAGCTGTTGCTTGCTTAAATGTTCAGCTCATTTAGCTTTACAAAATTCACCATAGGGTCGAAGTTGTCAGATGACCCCTTATAGGGGTTACGGCCCCTGAAAAATAGCGATTTTTCATGTTTTTGTCCTACAGAATGAAAACTAATGCTTAAATGTTCAGCTTATTTAGCTCTACAAAATTCTCCATAGGGTCGAAGTTGTCAGATGACCCCTTATAGGGGTTACGGCCCCTGAAAAAAGCGATTTTTCATGTTTTTGGCCTACAGAATGAAAACAATTGCAGATTGCTTAAATGTTCAGCTCATTTAGCTCTACAAAAGTCTCCATAGGGTCGAAGTTGTCAGATGACTCCTTATAGGGGTTATGGCCCTGTATAGGTGAAAAATGGTGTTTTTGGCCTATAGAATGAAAACTATTGCAGGTAGAGAAAAGCTGTTGCTTGCTTAAATGTTCAGCTCATTTAGCTCTACAAAAGTATAGGGTCAGCATCAAGACCAGGTGAGCGATTCAGGCTCCTGGGAGCCTCTTGTTTGTTAAATACAAACGGGACTCAAACACCAGCCGAGAGGTCACCGGCTAGTGATCAATATTGTGGTATTTAAACCAGCGCCTTATACCACTCGGCCACCCAGGCCCCGAAGAACATGTAACAAATTTACAAAACTCAGTATATGTATATTACAAGAAATGTCCTCTTTAGCAGCTTTTTATCCTTTCTAAAGTTGAAAGAAACGTATTCTAAACAGAAAATAAAACCACCATCGAAACATTTGCCACTTTTTATCCCGTTTGACTGTAAGGATAATTAAGAAAGAACTGGTTTTCAGTCTTCTTTTTATTTATTATAGTGTCTTCCTAAAAAGTTTTTCTTTCGACATTAGGAATTAGAAGCTAAATTCAAAAGTATGTCATTTGAATTGATTCGCGACCCACTATTTCTTTTAAAATGCCTGTACAGAGTCAAGACCATTGCGATCTTCTATTTCTCAGGTATGTATTTGCCTTGTTTTATCTTTTGCTCTTTGATATATCAGATTGATCATTCTAGTTCGGTGGTCTTGTTGTTACTGTAATTTATTCACCTTATGTCTTTTGCAATGTCGGATAACATTGTTTCTTAGGGGACGACCATTTGATTTTGAAAGGGGGACTGGCGGTTTATTTTGGGCTGAAAAAAGTTGGAAATCAATAATCCGGTCTCTGTTTGCAACAAAATAAATAATCTTGCCCAATTAAGCTATTGCATGCAGAAAATAAATATTCTTGTTTTAATATTTTAATATTTTGTCCCGCAAAATTTTGAAAATAAATAATTTGTCTTGAGCGAAACTGCCAGCCCCCCCCCCCCGAATGAAATGGTCGTCCCCTTAACGTCGGATTTATTATTTGAACTTATGGAATGAAAAACAAAAGTGAGTAAATTAACCAATTATTAGCCAACCAATTAAGTAGTAGTCCACCTAAGAATCATGCAAAATTGAAGAAAAATTATTCATCGATAAAAAGGCTTAGTGGGTTTTTTAACGAAAGATAGTTCAAAGTATACAAAATAAGAAATAAATAACAATTTGCTAATAACTGTCTGGTCCTGGGAGAATTATTGCCATTCTATAAAAAGTGGTACTTAAACAAAGGAGGAAAGAACAGTTAATTGATTATTTATTGGCCTCTTATTTCTATGCAGGATCCATACATTTATCTCTGCAGATATCCTCACAACATTTTCTCTCCCCTGAACAATCCTGGTCACCTCGACAATCGTTCAACTCAAGCACGTCTGTACAACCAAAGGGTTGACTATAATCTGGTAGGGTGGGACATTGTCCAGGTTTTACAATAGTTTCTGAAATTAGATAATGGTTCAAATGGTTTACTTTAAGAAAGATAAATTTTAAGCTCTGTTTTCTCTTATATGATATTTCTGCAACAATTATAATTCAATCAAAAGTATTATCATATACTTAGACGTAATAATGCTAAATTTAACAACATGATAACAGAGTAATTTTTTTATAAAGAATCTAATTTTTTTTCCAAAAACGCCTTAACCGTGTAATAATCACTTTCATTATCAACTGGTTCAGGTTATTATCAACTACTTCCGTTTTATTATCAAACGCCAAAATCGGAATAGTATTACAGACCTGGCCTTAGTCGATTTTCAATTTGACAACAACCTATTGCAGACGACACAGATGCATCTAAAAGAGTACAATTTTTGTATGAATTATACCCCCTTCCTACTTCTCCTTGGGTTTCATTTTTCCGTAGTATTTACGTTCATTCCAACCAAATATTCAACTGTGACGTCACCGTTTCTACGTAGCTACGTACCACGATATTACGAGATACCAGTATACATTTGATTGATGAAATACAAATTTTAATCAGATGTTGGATCCAAATACCATTTAAAAATACCATATATATTTCACCTTGATATTGAAGTTTATGAGAAAAAGATCATAACATGTCATTTTTCATATCAGACCAAAATCAGCCCGCGGTTATTATCATCCCTTGAGCCTACGGCTCTCGGGCTGATATCATGACCTGGGGCTGATAATAGGTCTGATATGAAAAATGGCATGTTATAATCTATAATTATCATTTTTTCTTATCTAAGTTCTTTTGTTCTGCGGAGCACATGTTTTATTTCTATAGGCTTACTAGTTTTGTCGATCTAAAATTCTTAAGTAAGATCCAAGCAATTATTCACGCAGACATCTCATTTTCTTGGAACAATTCTGGTCACCTCGACAAACTCTAACGCACAATGGTTGAGCAGGACAACCACACAAATGATACATTTTAGGTAGCACAATGGTTAAATACTGAGCATGAACCGAAATAATCTAAATATTCATGTTTGCATTTTATTTATTTTTTTTTATTTTTTTTTTCCTAGAAAGATGTCCCGTGCGGGGCCCGGGTGGCGAATAGGCCCGCAGCAGAGCCTAGCTTGTCGTAAAAGGCGACTAAGGGTCTTGGGATTCTGACGTCGGGTCAGTGCTCAGCCCACAGAGCAACCAAGTGTGTACCCTAGGTGGCTGAATAGGGTAGCCCTCGTCCGCGGGGGTTGTCGGGTCTATAATACGGAAACCCTGACCGCCGACCATAGTGGGCCAACGTATGTGGAGAATGCCACGCTTCATGCACGTAAAAGACCCCTTTGTGGACCGCCAAGTAGTGCACCACATAGGCTAAATTTTCCGCCCCTACCCACATCTCCCCTTTTCCTGTGGTTCTTCAAAATTTTACCGTCCCTGTGTTTCCCATCCCATTTTTCATATATCATCATCATTTCATGTTCATTGTATCATCTTTTTCATGTCCATCGCCTGTAAATAACCTATATAGCGTTGCACGGGCGTAAAACACCAACTCACTCACTCACTCACTCCTAGAAAGATAATTATAAAATATATAGCTTTAAGTTTTTTTTTAAGTTTCTTTAAAAATTAACAGTGAAGCTTATTTTAAAGAACTAATCAAATAGAAATTATGACAACGCGTTTTAAAAACAATTTTTCTGAGAGATTTGGAATTTAAAAATAAAAACATTTTTGTTTTTCTATAGAGTCGTTGTAAAAATTGAACCATTTTTGAACGAATTTCTGGACAAATTTCGCACAGTGATCTATTCTTTTATAACAGTTTTTTTTTTTGCAAAAGTATAATAAATTGACCATTTGATTTTCTGGGGGGGGGGGGCTGGGATTTTTTTGAAAAAAAATTCCCGGCCCTGATTTTTGTAAAAAAAAAAATCTGGCCAGCATCTAGGTTGAAAAAAATTTCCCGGCTCAAGGTAAAATCCCAGGCCCCCCAGAAAATCAAATGGTCCGTGCCTTATACCAGATATAAGCTAAAATCTTAACGATGAAGTTATAAGGAGTGTGTTATTATTTCGACCAATTATTTTTCAATTAAACGCGCGAATTTTGTCTTATCCTATTCTGTGAATGTTTTTCGTTAAAGTTCGTGATTTTAATTGCTAACTAATGTTCATGTGTAATGCATTTAAGAAATAAGATAGTTTAAGTTCAAAATTTAGGGGACGTATGTTATTTTATACTTCAAATTACCATCTGATCTACATTCACATATAGTACATCCGTTTTCATCTCGTTTAAATCCGCTCATACAAACTATGCTACAGTTGCTTGTTTTACATGCTGAAAAAAAATCAATAAATTAACAAAAGTGTTTCGAAAAACAACTACTGTGAATTCATTTACTTTCGATGTTTCTAATTTTCGTGGTTTGTTAAAAAATGATAAGTTCGTGGATTATTAATTTGTGAATCTTAAGTTTGCAGTTTACAGATCAATAATATTAAATTTCGTTTTCATGTGGAATCAAATTTCGTTGGTCAACACCACCCACAAAATATGACAACCCACGAATTATAATGAAACCACAGTACTTTGTGTCTGCAATATAAATTTCCTTTTTATTAAATATTTTTTTTTACATTTCGCCATTGTGCGACCCTTTACTTTATATGCAACATTTTGACTTCCTTTTATCCACACGTTGGCATTCTCGGTTATATACTATTAAAGTACACAAATATACAGCAGATTATCCAAAACTTGTAAAAATACAAAAATCCATCAATATTCATTGAATACACAACGAATATGATAGATACTTTAAATTTTGAATTCTGTACCACATGTTGCATTAACCCTAAAAGTCTTAAACTTCATCGACCCGAAGGTAGTCATGTCATGAATCAAATTAACTATTCTATCAAATATCTGAACAGTAATGACAATGTAATTCTAGTTACCACTTATCAGAATGACAGTTGTGTTGTAGTTACTTTATACAGTCATGTTTACTTGCATTATAGGTCGTGCGATTTGTGGTTAAATTACCTTATAGAATAAACGTAATATTTTATATTTAATGCATATTCTAATAAATACATGTTTTATCTGCCTTCAGATGTGCGATAAATTTTAATGTAATAACAAAACTTACACTTATCCCGACAGGAACACACATCACATCCATTGTCATCAGTTTTAAACCCGTGATCACAGTGCATATCACACACGTTAGGTGGACAGTAGCTGTACTCGGTGAAGGCTGAAATAGCGAGCGAGTGATTAGGTGTTATAGTCCTAGAAACACTATAATATACAAGGTTATTTAAGTAATGTCAAAATGAAGAGGATGTTAAAATGTATATGAAATGATGATGAGAAATATGGGTTTGATTGGAAACAAAGGAACAGTAAATTGTGAAGATCTAACTGACTAAAGTTTTTAACACATGCCGCCTTTGGTGGACTTTCCACCCACATTTCACAAGGAATTCATTTTTTCAGAAGCAGACCAAAAAAAAATTACAATTACAAAAAATATTACTCCTTTTGGTCCCTTATTGAGGATATCTGGCATCTTTAATTTTTGCCCCTTTTGGTCCCTGGTGCAAACCAGAGAGTTGAGTGTCACAAAAGTTATCCTCAAAAGTGTAAATTCACTACTTGATAAGAATTACATGTAAATTTATTTTTGAAATTTAACAATAACCAAAATTGTTATGATTTTGGCTCTTTTAGGTCTCTAAACTCAAAATTGAGTTAAAAGATATGATAGTTAATTGTTTTAATTAGTGTTTGACTGGTCTTCTGTACTGAGATGATCACCTCAATATCCCTGTTGTGTCTGTCTCACAACTATGTTGTGTTCTATGGTCATTACCGGATCCTAAGATCGCAATGGAAGAGGGAGGTTTGGCGCCATAAAACCTGGTTTAACCCACCATTTCGTTTGAAATGCCTGTACCAAGTCAGGACCATTGCGATCCACCAATTCTCCGGTATGACTGATTCGTTTTTGTCATTTTCTCTGGACTATGAGATCGATCATTCAAGTTCGGTTTTTTTGTTATTACCTTTATTTCATATTGGAAAAAGGGAGAGGTTGCAATCATTTATACTCTTACGAGACTGAATTTCTTCAGGGACTCGTAAAGAACAAGAAGATGAAAGAGGCAAGGTCATTTAATCTTACATTTAGATATATTGACGATGTCCTTTCTATCAATAACAAACACTTCATTTGGTAGATGGATTCCTTCAATATATCCTCCGGAATTGGAGATTAAAGAGACAACCGAATCTAATTGCTTCACGTCTTTCTTGGATTTGCACCTCGAATTTGACCCAGGTGGTCATCTCAGTACAAAAATTTACGATAAACGAGACGATTTTAATTTTCAAATTATTAATTTTCCTAATCTACAGAGCAATATACCTACTTCTCCTGCATACGGTGTTTATATTTCTCAACTTATTCGATATGCCAGAGCTTGCACACATTTTACAGATTTTTTGATCAGACACCGGTTTCTTCGTGACCGACTTTTGAAGCAGGGCTATAAGAAAATACGTCTCATACGATCACTAAAAAAATTCTTTCTTCGTTATCAGCCACTAGTAGAAAAGTTCAAAATTGAGTTAAAAGATATGATTGTTAATTGTTTTAATTAGTGTTTGACTGGTGTGCTGTACTGAGATGATCACCTCAATATCCCTATTGTGTCTCACAACTATGTTGTGTTCTATGGTCATTACCGGATCCTAAGATCGCAATGGAAGAGGGAGGTTTGGCGCCATAAAACCTGGTTTAACCCACCATTTCGTTTGAAATGCCTGTACCAAGTCAGGACCATTGCGATCCACCAGTTCTCCGGTATGACTGATTCGTTTTTGTCATTTTCTCTGGACTATGAGATTGATCATTCAAGTTCGGTAGTTTTGTTATTACCTTTATTAGCCTTCTTTTAGACTTGACTACTTGACAGGACTAAACATGCATATTTTCTTTTTTTTTAAATTATACCAAAAATAAAAAAAGTTGCATTTTTGCCCCTTTTTAAAAGAAAAAATGTTGATAACCAAAATTGATAACTCATATGGTTTGATGGTAAGGCATATCATTGTCAACCTTCATAGCAACCAGAATTAGAGTAATTGTGGAAACAAATAAAATATTTGAATATTTGCCCCTTTTGGGCCCTCATTTCTAAACGAATAATCGGGACGCTATAAATCAATTCCATTCATCCTGTTATCATATAAAACATTACTGTAAAATTTCATAGCATTTGAAAGAAGCAAAGAGGCACCGCACCAATGGGGCATGCAAGTGTCAAAAGTCCGAAAGGGCAACGACAAAAGCGGTAAACATGTACAAAAACAGCACGAAGAAACACAAAATGAAAACCAACAACGCGAACTTAAGTCGTGACAAGAGTGAACTCAGGTGCTCCGGAAGAGTAAGCGTTTCCTGCCTGCTATAGCACGCCCGTCGTGTTGCTAGTTTCCAATTCAGCTTGTCAAATCCGATAAAGGAAGACAAAATAAATTTCTACGACAAACTAACATCTGCCAAACAAAAGTGATTGTTGAAACAAAAAACAAAGTTGCATTTTAGGCCTCTTATTTTTAAACGAAAAAAAGGGGACCCCCACAATCAATCTCATCCATCCTTTTATGGTAAGGAACAACAGTGTCAAATTTAATAGCAATGGGAAAACTAGAACCAAAGTTATTGTGGGAACATTGAAAATAACAGACAACACCGCAGACGACACGGACGGTGCTTAAGACGAGAACAGCACCATACCATTATAGTTCCGCATTTTTTTTTTGCGGTCGTATAAAAACCATACAATTTTACTGGACTGCAATCTGTAACGCGAACTCTCATCGAAAGAAACTCAGCTTGAATATTCTGTAAAGGTGTCACCGAACTCCTCAAAATTATGCAAATAACTCAAAATGTTTCATTTTAATATTTTTGAGTATCGGAGATTTTCATTAGAAAGTATTCTTCTACACTTACCTGCTGGAGACCTTGCCTGCAATTAAGAATAAACAATAAAAATCAATGATAGTGATAACTTGTAAAAAAGAACATATACCGTTTTCCTATTGTTCCAGGAGCAGTCATTGCGTCCCCTTTCTTATACCAATGTTAAAGCCAGCATTGCAGATGTGAGCACTACTGTGTTACGCATGTTTTGAGGTGTGCCAGAACAATACTGACGAGCAAACAGAATATGTTTTTTTTTCGGCGCAAAAATAAAACTATCAACCCAAAGGCTTATAAAAAAATACATAACCATTTACTCTGCAGAATATAAAAATAAGAGATGCAAAACGAGCTTTAAAAAGATTTTTATCCACTTGTTTTTATCACAAACATTTCCATTCAAACATCAATCGGCCTTTGCCGATGAAAAAATAACAGAGTTGACTAGGTGCAATAAGTTCAAATCGTTCCATTGAAATGTCGCTACTAAACGCAAAATTATGCTTTTGTCGTTTTGATTAGACTGACCAAGCTTTATTAAATTCTTAGATAAAGACAAATGCAAATTAACTTAATAATTTTTTCTTTAACCTTAAACTGACAACGAATTATTTAATAAATGAATGAATGAGTCATACCTGAAATGATGATAAACCCTTGAAAAAAGAGTCCCATTCTGTGGTGTCTTCTATTATTCCTGCATTAAAATGTTATATATATTTCCGCCAGGTTTTTAATCAATATTCTGATACTTATACTACAAATCAACTTCTAACACTCAGAAAATTGTTCATAACCTGGCAGAATCAGACTGTTTACATTTTTCATGTTTTGGTCTGCTGAGCGCAAAATTCATAAACAGGGAAATGACGTCATCTATCAATAAAAGGATCATTCAGTCCTCGGCAAAAGTTGTCCCTAAATATTTTGATAATCTAAGAATTTTTTTTTAACAATTTTTTCTGTCGATGCAAATAATGTGTTTTTGTTTTTGTTTTTTTGTTGTTTTTTTTGTGGGTGGGGTTTGGGGGGGGGGGTCAGAACTGCATAGCTTTTTTATTAACATATTTTAATAAAGTTCCCTCTTAATCGTGTAGATTCATGTATTTCTAAAAAAAAAAAATGTTCGATGCTCATTAAGAAAGCAGGACCTTAATCATATTAATTTCATATTTACTTGATCACTATTTTTATTATCTACACCGTGTAGCCGTATTTCTGCTGCTTGAGAATAAAGTCACTGAAACAAACTCGTAACCTTGTGTAGTTTGTGAGAGATCTGACATAACACGCACCATTGTCATTAACGATTTACACACAAATGTAATAGAATGCTGTCATGTTCTTTATTGTAACAACATGTACAAGCATTTTATGTAAACAAAAATATGTTATCCTCAACGCCTTCAAAAAAATTATAAAGTCGGTAAACGGAAAGTAGATATACACCAATGCAATATAGGACTGAAGTAATATTTGTGAGTCATTACGATAAGTAGTTTACAAAAAAAATATCACGACAATTAATGACCGTAAATGGGAAAATTCAATAAATTTTGCGACTGACCTAAAATTGGTTCGATTAAAATTAAAATTCGATTCACGAAAATGTTCGTAAGTCATAAAGTTTTATAAAATTTCAAGGCACTGTGAAAAATTGTTACGAAAGCTATGATTAACATATGGGCAGCGGTAAATCAGTTTACCCTATCTTCTTCAAAGCGGAAATAAAAATAGTTGGTAAACTATACTTTTTGGCGGGAAATGATAAAACTTAAATGCATATTGAATATAAATTAAATACATTTACATAAAGTTTACATGTATAAGCAACGAAGTTTGTTTGCAACTATTGTATCAAGCTATTGTTAATATAAATATATTGAAAGACCTACCTCAAGTCCAATGTATGCAAATGCAAAAACACACAAAGCTAGGTTAAGCATATTGTAATATCAAATTTTATGTGCCAAATGATCGTGCTTCTAAAGTTTTTATATCATTCATTGTAAAAACAGATGTTTTCCTCTCAATATTTAAAACAATTCATTTGCTTTAAAGTACCGACGGCAAATGTTAAGAAAAATTATATGTGTAACACATTTTTTGTCAAATTGAATTACGGACTGAGTTAATTTGTAGTACATTAAATGCAAATTGTGTTGGCATCTGATCACTTTTCGTAAGCATTCTTAACCGTTGCATAAACTTGGGAAGCATGCACATTCAATGTATTCCATCAAGTACTAATGGTGCTGGTTTATATTTTATGAACGTCAGTGTAATTTTTTCTAGCATTGCGAAGATTCTTTATTAACATTATCTTAATAAGATATAAGTACAATATAATATTAAAGGTAACAAAAACATGAAGTTTCCATCATAATACATGTACTACGAGAGGGTCTGATTTCAATAACATAATGAAATATAAGTTTTTCACAACATAATTAGGAGATCAATTTCCCATCGCATTATGCAGATACGAGTTTTCATCTTGTTACAGCATCAACACTTTCGATTTCTCCACACTTTACATTACTATTTTCATATGAACAATTGATATCATGATTGGCACTACGTTGTTGAGCCTTTTCATTTCCTTTATAACATCAACTATGATTCTTTTTCTGCATACTTTCTTTTCCTTGTTTTTTACTTTTTTTTCTTTCTCTTATGTGCGATTAGTACTTGATGAGGTTGCCTGTGTGTCATTCATGCTTTATGAGGTTGTTTACGGCTTTGCAGAGGGTTTCATGCCAAATATATTATTCATTTCTTCAATGAATGGGTGAGATTTCCTTTCATTTTCAATGGTGTTATTATGATCAATGATGTTTTTATAATCTCCTTTCATCTTGCGTTCACACCTCACAGCATCAAAATCAAAATTGTCATTGGCCATACACTTAGCTATGTCTTTCGATATGTTTTTTTTCTTTTAAATCTTGGCATCAGAAAATGTCCATTCATTCTGATAATAGTCTCAACAAGCATTGGGTTGATTCTTTGTCTCATTTTGAAATTGAGATTTTAGGCAATTCTGAAAAAAAAATATTGTAAGTAGACACAAATGGCTCAGTGTTAGTTTAAACGCTGTAGTTAAATTTAAATATCAATATACAGCATAACCGAACAAGAAAACTGTGAACAAATGCTAAACACCCCCCCCCACCCCCCGCTACCCAAACCAATAATTCGAATCCTGATGTATGGGACCTTAAAGTGAAATAGCACACCAAACATCAAGAAGCAGTGATGCATAGTTTCTGAAAAAAAAACTTTCTAAAGTTTCAAATTGATCCTATGGGAGAAAAGTTTGTTGAATCAGTAAATAGGTAGTACAGGCTGTGGACAAAAGTATTCGCACGACGTCATCGGTAAAGTGAAATAGCACACCAAACATCAAGAAGCAGTGATGCATAGTTTCTGAAAAAAAAAACTTTCTAAAATTTCAAATTGATCATATGGGAGAAAAGTTTGTTGAATCAGCAAAAAGGAAGTACAGGCTGTGGACAAAAGTATTCGCACGACGTCATCGGTAATAACAAAATGGCGTCACAATTTTGGTTAAGTTCCGGGCGGGCTTAAATTAAGTAGATAATTTTGTATGTTCACGGAATTAGGTTAAATTAAGGTCAAGGTCAATATACCCGAAATCATCGAATCCCGCAGTATGGGACTCCAAAGTGAAGTTGCACACAAAATATCAAGAAGCTGTGTGTGTTTCTGAAATTTCTGATATGAAAAATCAACATTGACTCTATGGAAGAAAAAAAATGTTAAAACGATAAAAAGGAAGTAGTTACACGTAGGTCCGAAAATCAATAGTCGCGGTACAATAGACTGTAATGAAGTCAAATACAAATTTCAAGCCACTGTGATAAAGTTGGCGAGAAAACTGTTACGGTATTATGTTACGGACGGAAGGGCGGCCAGAGGTAAATAAAGATAATAATAAAATTACCGAGCTTGGAGAATCAATCCCAAATGTAACAAGGTAGACATACCGGAAAAATTGAAGACCGTAATGGTCCTGACTTGGTACACGCGTTTCAAAAGAAAGGGTGGGTTATACCACGCCAAACCTCCCTCTTCAATTGCAATCTTTGGGTCCGGTAGTAACACAAAACACAACAGGTTTGTGATGACGTATCAGGAATTTTAAGGTGATCATCTCAGTACATCAACCAGCCAAACACTAATTTAATCAAGAACTAACCATTTCGTCTAAAATGATGTTGAATTTTTCTACCATTGCCTGATTACGAAGAAAGAATTTTTTTAGAGATCGTATGAGACGTTTTTTCTTATAACCTTGGTCTTATAGTCGGTTACGGAGAAAGCGCTGTCGTAACCAATATACCTTCTTCTTCAAAAATGTGTTATCAATTAAAATTAAAAATTCTCATATGCAAATCTACGAAATATTACATTGAAAATTGACTTGAACGGTCATTTTTTACTAAAACCCTATTATTTTTTAACAATTAGGATATCCAATACTAGTGAAATGCAAAAAATGCTTTTTAGAGTGTATTTTTATGTTTCATTATAAATTTTCGTATGCAGATGTAGAACAAAGAATGAAACTGTGCTCAAATGCTGATAAATACCCTAACATTTATGTCTTATTTGATTCTTTATTTTCGTGCATAATGTATCCAAAAATAAAATAATTACTATGAAATTTGAATTTCAAGGGCTATTGGTCATTTTAGGATGATATGTTCACTTTAAAAAGTTAGTTAGTTAGTTAGTTATTGCTTTACTCCCAAGCAGCACGATTTCGGCTATATCCGGGAGATGAACATGAAAGTGGTGATACAATGAATATGAAATGATGATGAAGTGGAGGAAATGGGGACACAAGGCCAATCGGGTAGGATAGTTTTGACTGCCACTGGAAAAAGGAGTAATGGGTAGGGACGGGAAATTTCGCCTCCTGCATGGGGATCCTACGGGTCCTACTCTTACCGAGACCTGCAGCAGGGGTCTTTAACGTGCGAGGAACGTGACATTTTTCCCAACACGGTGCACCACTATGGTTTGCGGTCAGGTTTTCCGCATTATCGCCTGACGACCCCGCATCTCTCGATGTCAGGGCTGCCCCACTTTAAAAAGTACTTACTTCATTTGACAGGTGTGGATGCCTGCATCCCACCCTGGTGTATGAAGAATCTCAACTTAATTCTGAGTTTTGCATAATTCAGGTGCGGATGCCTGCATCCCACCCTGGTATATTCAGAATGTAAACTTAAATTGGAGTTTTGTATCAGTCAGGTACGAATGCCTGCATCCCACCCTGGTGTATGCAGAATGTCAACTTAATTCGGAGTTTTGTATAAGTCAGGTGCGGATGCCTGCATCCCACCCTGGTATATTCAGAATGTCAACTTAATTCGGAGTTTTGTATAAGTCAGGTGCGGATGCCTGCATCCCACCCTGGTGTATGCAGATTGTCAACTTAATTCGGAGTTTTGTATAAGCCAGATGCGGATGCCTGTATCCTACCCTGGTGTATACAGACTGTCAACTTAATTCGGAGTTTTGTTCGACTCAGGTTCGGATGCCTGCATCCCACCCTGGTGTATGCAGACTGTGAACTTAGTTTCTCGGTTTTGATCGAGTCAGGTGCGGATGCCTGCATCCCACCCTGGTGTATGCAGACTGTCGACTTAATTCTGGTTAGTTAGTTAGTTATTGCTTTACTCCCAAGCAGCACGATTTTGGCTATATCCGGGAGATGAACATGAAATTGGTGATACAATGAACATGAAATGATGATGAAGTGGAGAAAACGGGGACACAAGACCAATCGGGAAGGCGAGAAGGAAGCAGAGGTACCAATGGGGTATCCGAATATCAAAAGTCCGAAAGGGCAGAGACAAAACCAGCAAACACCAACAAGAACGGGACAAAAACAGACAACATGTAAAACATGGAAACACAAAACAACTGAATATCAATCAACAGCGCGAACTCTAGTCGAAACCAGAGTGAACTATGGTGCTCCGGAAGAGTAAGCAGTTCCTGCTTGCTATAGCACACCCGTCGCGTTGCCAATAGTCCATTCAGCGTGTCAAATCCGGTAAAGGAAGACAAAACAACACCCTATGACAAACCAACATCTGCACTCATCTGAGAGATCGGAATCCCATATTTGTCTATAAGTGCATGATGTCTTCCGTAAAATTTCTTGAGTGAAGACAGCAACCGAGGAGCAACATAACCCTGTGTGAGCAATTTTTGCGTCAGACGTGTCGCTCTGCTAAGGAAATCGATGTAAGTCCCGCACGCTCTGGAGTAACGAATCAATTGAGATACGTAAACTCCATAAGGTGGAGCGGACGGAATGTTGCTACACAAGAAGGGAAAGTTGACGATTGGAAAGTTGAAGTCATCACGTTTGTCATAGAGCCTTGTTGAAAGTCTTCCTTGAGAGTCAATTTCGAGATGTAGATCTAAATACGAAGCAGACTTCCTAGAATCCGTTGTGTCCTTTATCTCAAGCTCCTGTGGAAATATGAGATGGAGAAAGTCACCAAATCGAGAATTGTTTAGTGAAAGGACATCATCAATATAACGGAACGTGAGGTTGAAAGAGAGAGCTAGTCTACGGTCTTTTTTGTCTAGAAGAGATTGCAAGAAGTCTGCTTCATATGGATGAAGAAACAAATCAGCAAGCAAAGGTGCACAATTAGTGCCCATTGGAATCCCTATTGTTTGCTGAAAAACACGTCCACCAAACTGAACAAATATGTTGTCAATAAGAAAGTTGAGCATGTCGATTATTTGGTCTTCTGTAAATTTGTTCTTTTTCTTAGACTCATTGATGACAAAGTAAGTCTTGGTATAATCGACTACAAGAAATTTGTACCTGCGTTTTCCATTCTTTTTGAAAAAGCTGCGTTTAATCTGAGTTCTGACTGCCACTGGAAAAAGGAGTGATGGGTAGGGACGGAAAATTTTGCCTCCTGCATGGTGATCCTACTGGTCCTACTCTTACCGAGTCCTGCAGCAGGGTTCTTTAACGTGTGAGGAACGTGACATTTTTCCCAACACGGTGCACTACTATGGTTCGCGGTCAGGTTTTCCGCATTATCGCCTGACGACCCCGCATGTTTTGTGTTAGATATGCACCAAATGGAAACATAAGTAGATGGTTATCCATTTTTTTCTGTGTTTAGTATTGTACTTTAATATATATTTACCAAGTTTATAAAAAAAAGCTCATGAGAGGTGCGTCCCGTGCGGGGCCCGGGTGGCGAATAGGCCCGCAGCAGAGCCTAGCTTGTCGTAAGAGGCGACTAAGGGTCTTGGGATTCTGACGTCGGGTCAGTGCTCAGCCCACAGAGCGACCAAGTGTGTACCCTAGGTGGCTGAATAGGGTGGCCCTCGTCCGCGGGGGTTGTCAGGTCTATAATACGGAAACCCTGACCGCCGACCATAGTGGGCCAACGTGTGTGGAGAGTGCCACGCTTCATGCACGTAAAAGACCCCTTTGTGGACCGCCCAGTAGTGCACCACATAGGCTAAATTTTCCGCCCCTATCCACTTCTCCCCTTTTCCTGTGGTTCTTCAAAATTTACCGGTCCTTTGTTTCCCATCCCACCCCCATATTTCATTTATCATCATCGTTTCATGTTCATTTTATCACCCTTTTCATGTTCATCGCCTGTAAATAACCTATATAGCGTTGCACGGGCGTAAAACACCAACTCACTCACTCACTCATGAGAGGTGCTCTGGCCAAAAAGTAGCATAATGATTGATTTCCAAGACAGTTAGAACGCTAGTGTTCCATCTATTGGTACAGTATAATGTAAGAACCCGGATTTGTTGCAGACATCTTCACCTCAAAAGTATCAAACTAAAAACTGCACATACCAGACAAAAATAACAGATTAATATTCAAATAAATAGATGATAAAGAGATGTAGAATAAGTGTACGCGACAAACCAACATGAAACGGGAATTTAAAATATCACAATGGAAAACAGCCAGCAGTCTTCAACATGACCAGAGGTTGCTGATTGCCCGGTCTTGCATTGGTCCGAGACTAAAAACAATATTAAACAGATAGATGGCAGATACAAACAAAATCTTTGACAAATTATTTGAATCAGCATCCACCAGGGTGGGATGCAGGCATCCGAACCTGAGAAATACCAAAGGTGTAAAAATTATTTGAATTAGCATCCACCAGGATGGGATGCAGGCATCCAAACCTGAGAAATACCAAAGGTGTAAAAATTATTTAAATCAGCATCCACCAGGGTGGGATGCAGGCATCCGAACCTGAGAAATGCAAAGTTGAACAAATACATCTCTAATTGTCATACACGAGGGTGGGATGCAGACATCCACACATGAAAAACATAAATCATACAGAAAAATAACAGATGGGCATATATTGCAAAATAAATATCTGTTTTATTCTGAAACAACTAAAATTTTATAATTTCCAAAAATTTACAAAAAAGATGCAGTTTCCACAGATTTGTACCCTACAAAAAGGTTAGGGGGACATTTTTATTGTAATGTACCCTACTAAGCATTTTTTTAACTTTTGTATGAAAAACTAACCATTTTCGATCATTTTATTGTAAATGAGAATTTCTAATTCTAATTGAGAACGCATTCAAAGCGAGGTTAATATTTTACCGTTTTTTTTTTTACCCGTTTGGATATTTATCAATTATGGACTTTTAACGAGGTCAATACATTATATATGGACCTGTTAGGCATATATTGAACGAGGACGAAGTCCGAGGTCAATATATTCCTAACAGGTCCATATATAATGTATTGACAGAGTAAAAGTCCATCATTGTTATATTACATATGTAGTTTTTTTTTAATTAGAGTAAAATGAATTGCTGTTTAAACATCATGTAATTCAAATTTTTTTTACGTTTTTTTTCGATGTCATAATTTTTTTACTTGCAATATCAAAACAAAAACTAACTAATTTACCTAGGAAATCTTCCACACCTGAATTGTTATTATTTCTAGCCTAAATTTTGGGCAGTAAGTTTATAATCTTTGTAAAATGCTGACAAACCCCGGTGACAAACATACCCTTCTTCACTGCATTCTTTTGTCTTGGCGGTCATGGCGGTAACCCAATTTCTGCATTTACAGATAATTCACGTACTAACCGAAAAATCAAATGTAATTTATTAAATTCTTAACATTTTAAACATCTTTCCCACACCGTTAGAAAGTGAAGGCTCCGTTGCAAGCTATGTCAATATTTAGGACTTCTAAATGACGTCACACAGATGTGTATAAAATATGTCAAGAACGGACGAATATCCGGATCTAAATTTAGTAACATAGCGTCAATATAGGTAAAAATAGAAACATAGCGTCAATATACCAAAAATGCATCGCTTTTATTTCCAAAGCAAAGAAATACACTAAATATCACTAAAATCACATGACCAAATAATCCAATGAAAATGTAAGAATGATAAACCATATGTAAGAAGCAGAGGTACCAATGGGGTATCCGAATATCAAAAGTCCGAAAGGGCAGAGACAAAACCAGTTAACACCAACAAGAACGGGACAAAAACAGACAACATGTAAAACATGGAAACACAAAACAACTGAATATCAATCAACAACGCGAACTCCAGTCGAAACAAGAGTGAACTCAGGTGCTCCGGAAGAGTAAGCAGTTCCTGCTTGCTATAGCACACCCGTCGCGTTGCAAATAGTCCATTCAGCGTCAAATCCAGTAAAGGAAGAAAACAACATCCTATGACAAACCAACATCTGCACTCATCTGAGAGATCGAAATCCCATATTTGTCTACAAGTGCATGATGTCTTCCGTAAAATTTCTTGAGTGAATATTGTATTTGATGAGCATTCCATTTGCCATGTCTGCACTGAAATCAGTTTCACCCGCATTAGAACCAGCTGTTGTTGGACAATGAGTTGCAGGTACAAATCAGTGTTACTTATATAACAAAATTATGAAAATGCGTTACAACACTACAATGACGTTACATTTTATTTTCAACACTTTTTGCAGCGTTTTTTCTTTTACTCGATTCCCGCACCAAGAGGGTTAAACTGCCAAAGAGTGAAAGTTCAACTACTATCATAATGGACTTTTAATGTTTTTTTTTTATATACTTGCCGATTAGCATTAATTGAATAAAAATATGTACACATATGTTTGTAATGTTATAAAAAAAAACAAATGCATGCATTAGTGTCCCGTGACACCCTAGTTCACTCATGTTACGACTTGAGTTCACGTTGCCGATTATTGGTTGGTTGCAGCGTTTGGATTGTTGTTGCATGGTTTATGTTTGTGTTTATATATCTACCTATTCTGGCTTTATCTTATCGAAATTGAGATATTTGATCGCCTTATCGTTAGACCTAAGCTCCCCTTTTTATAACAATCTACCAATGCGATACAGACAGCCGTGTTGCATATTTGTTAAGTATTGGTAAAACATGTAGCACAATTATATAACCGAGATAATCATTATTAAAGTTCCAAAAACGAAGCTTGTACATATTTGTCTTGAATAGGCATGTAGTCGACAAAATACAGTGCAGCGGGTTATTTTCGCGGTTTTTACGTCATAAGGTATGTGAAAAAATTTTGCGGGTTTTATTTTCGCTGTCTGTGATAATATTATGATTGTGTATTTTCGCGGTTTTTACGTAATAAGGTATGTGAAAAAATTTTGCGGGTTTTATTTTCGCCGTCTGTGATAATGATTGTATATGATTTGCATTAGATGGACAATTTCGCGGGATTTACTTTTGCGGTTTCTGTCAACCTGCGAAAATAAGCAAAAAATTAAACCACCGCGAAAATAACCCGCTATACGGTATATACATGGATAATTTATAAAAGTTTCACCAGTTTTATTTTGTTATTTTCGTATAGAAACAAATACATTTGATCGATAAAAGAACAATATATCCGCTCATAATTAAACGTGTTTTTGTCATGAAATCACTACGTTTGTGACCAATAGCAGGCCTTTTTTAACACGGGAAAATAACAAAGAAAAAGTCCATAACAAGTTTTTAGCTAAAATTGTCTGTGATTATGAATTTGTTCTTGAATGTGTAAGGACACAAATTTAAAGAAATACTATTTCTAAACAAAAGATTAAAGTTTTCAAGTTCGATATCTTTTTGTGAAAAAATGACGCCCCCTATTTTGGCCTGAATTTTGTTCACCTAGTCCAATGAATGGCACATTTCCCGTTTTTGAAAGAATACTTGATTTTTTTCTTGGTTGAAGTTGGATTAATGACAAATCTATTTTGCCCTTGATTGATTTCATTTTATGAGTTTAAGATATAAATACATGGCTTTGAAAAAAAATGTTGATTTTCAGATGGTACCTCTGTATATTTAATTTTTGAATAAAACTGTATCAAATAAAATGCATGTCTTAACAATCTAATATGAAAATGATACAATATATGTTTATTAAGTAGCCGTAGGCCAACATGTACATGAATCAGCTGTGTTTTACATAGATATGACAAAAACGCATAGTGACGATACAAAAAATCAATAGGCTGCAAAAATATAGTAATTCAAAAGTTAACTGACTAAGTTATGGATACTTAATTACCCGATTTCATTTATATTGATTTTTTTTTAAAATTAGTTTAAAATTGCGATAGGATTTCCAGTATTCAATCTTTCTTCTTTTAAGAATAATGATCACCAATAACTTGATTTGTTTTTTAATAAACTTAATGTGAGTTAGAGAATATAAAACAAATTCTTGCATGCAGACTTCAATTTACAAGTTTTGGAACCAAGTCTTAAACACAGAACATGTTTTAAAGCATTTCCTGTATATATAACCTAATTATAATCACCCGAGCTTGTTTATTTAAGAATATATTCAGATTAAATAATCAAAACTCGTTAAGCGGGCAAGTATCGACATTACTTTTAAATAGAATAAGGGGTAGTTAAAATAAGCGGACATGATACTATTTTAACAGTAAACAATAAATAATCAACATTGGCGAAGGTTCTATACCTGCATATCTGTACATCCCGGATATACTAGTATTACTAATTGGTAAGCTTTTACTTTGTGTTAACATTAGCCCTTCAGTCATTTAGATAAAAGAGATGTGCGGTTGCCTATAAATGAAATAAGTGGCAAATTTTGGCTCAAACAAGAAACTTCAAATGTTACTCCTAAAAAACTGCAAAGTGGAACAATACAAAAGCATCTGGACTAACTGTTGTAGAAATTAACATAATGATAAATATCAATATACATGTATCTTTGAAATTAAGACATTTTGCCATCGGCAGCAATAATGTAAAAGTTATATTGTGATTAAATTCATAGGGCAGCAATCTGCTGGCATTGGTTGCCACATGTATAAAAATATCAGATTCATTCCGATTTGACACAAAAGATTTTTCAGAGCAGGATGATTCCTCTAGTTCTTGTCCTTTGTGCTTTTTTCATCAGAATTGAGGTAAGATTTTATACTTGTGTTTGGCTGCTGGCTGTTTTCAATTGCGGATTTTTAAAAAGCCGCTAATATTGAAGATCATGTCGCGTACCCATATTCAACATTTCATTATTTTCAAGATGCATATTTTAAACAATACGTAAGTTTTAAAGAGTTCTGTAGTTTGCGGGACAGGCCAATTCTTATGGTGTCGTATCTTTATTCTTTGATTTATCTGTAGGCATACCGATTTTACTTTTCGCTCTACTGATGATATCTTGGATAACCTTTCCGTCACTACCTTGACGGCTGCGATAATATTTGTCAATCAAAAGGACACATAAATTGCAGTCCTCTAGCATTATCATTTGTCAATGTATCCGATTTTTTTACCTGATTGGAAAATAATAACACTCTTCAGTAGTTCAATGAAGCATTGTTAATTTTAGACATATTATTGTGGCTTTGAATTTTACATTTTTCCATTTCTTTACTATTATTTTTTAACATTTTTTTTGCAGGCAGTGTCACCACCGGGTAAGTAAATATATTAACCACTTCAGCTAACATGTCTAAATCTAATCTATGAGTAAGATTTCTTGAGCGTTTTTGTCATTGATAGGTCTTTCTAATTTGATTTAATGTTTCATTTTGATCTTGTCGCGATTATGATTGATGAATGGACATGAAACGAACAGCAATCGATCTATCAGAATCTAATAAAAAGTGTCCTTGATAAATTTAAGATTTTGATATTTGCCATCCTCGGAAACCCAGGGGTTCTTCTCTCGCTTACTCATTCATCACCCCTGGGACACTTGGTATGAAGTTGTTCGTTTCGAGTTCAGGATCTGATCTTGAACTTGATATTATTTCTATATAGAAACAAGTTAAAATCGCATTTGAAAAATCTAAAGCGACCAATCAGGAAGCTCGTTACAAAACTATCAAAAACGAAGTATTTCATGCGTAATGTCCTAGGGGTGATGAATGAGTAAGCGAGAGAAGAACCCCTGGGTTTCCGAGGATGGATATTTGCATAACGAATGGAAACTGCTGATTTTTTTTAATATCAAACATTATATGATTTGTGACGTAAATGAGAAAATTAAATAGATTGTTCCCCAAATCAAATGCTTTATAAAAGAAAACCATAGGTCCGTTGACTCGTTTCCGATATACTTGACGTCAAAGATTTGGCGGGAAATCGGACTCCTCCAGGTTTAACATAACTTTAACATTGTGACGTTTTATTTTGCTTTAATTACCATGAAGTACATGTTGTTTAGCTTCAAGAATTTTAAGAGAATTTTTTTACGGTTTTATAAACAGAAAATTTTCTAAAGAGTAGGGGTCAGTTTCCAAAAAAAGTTTTCAGTAGTTAAAGATAAAGTTTAGAGCTAAGAAGTTCCAAATCTGACTCCATTTTGAAACATGAAGAATGACTGTCCTTCATATAATTTAAAAACAATATTATTACATATGTACTAAAACATAAAACACCCATCGACATGAATATCATTTTTATTTTATTTTAGCGCCGCGTCCTCCTGTTATGTGTACGATGTATTGTCCGTTCGGTTTCGCTAAAGATTCAGATGGATTCGACAAATGTGAATGCGCACCACCCCATCCAACACGTAAGTTACTAAATAAATATTGTGATTTTTCTTACATTTCTAAACACAAGTATTTACATCGGAGACTTGGCTAATTTAAGCAAAATTATAAACTTTAGTGACGCAAGGGACATATTTCTATCACTTGTTTTTCACCGCTTAAAATGCATATTATTCGCGACAAATAATTTGTTTTGTACAACCAACAAACTATACACATGAAAAAAGGTTTGCAACACCTATTTTTGTGAATAGGAATTGAAAAATAAGGAAAACCCCTTGTCCCTTCCGAAAACAAATAAGCACCCAATGTTAATTTGAAACTAGGAAAAACTGTTTTAGCACACTAAAACTGATGTCTCCCCTTCCTTAAATAACACAAGTTCAACCTTGAGGTCAAAAGGTCAAAGTCACAATGACATACATTGCAACAAATTGTTTAATAATTATACATCTACATTCTAAAGCCGTCCCGTGCGGGGCCCGGGTGGCGAATAGGCCCGCAGCAGAGCCTAGCTTGTCGTAAGAGGCGACTAAGGGTCTTGGGATTCCGACGTCGGGTCGGTGCTCAGCCCACAGAGCGACCAAGTGTGTACCCTAGGTGGCTGAATAGGGTAGCCCTCGTCCGCGGGGGTTGTCAGGTCTATAATACGGAAACCCTGACCGCCGACCATAGTGGGCCAACGTGTGTGGAGAGTGCCACGCTTCATGCACGTAAAAGACCCATTTGTGGACCGCCCAGTAGTGCACCACATAGGCTAAATTTTCCGACCCTACCCACCTCTCCCCTTTTTCCTGTGGTTCTTCAAAATTTACCGGTCCTTTGTTTCCCACCCCATCCCCATATTTCATTTATCATCATCATTTCATGTTCATTTTATCATCCTTTTCATGTTCATCGCCTGTAAATAACCTATATAGCGTTGCACGGGCGTAAAACACCAACTCACTCACTCACTCACATTCTAAAGCCCGATGTCAAAAAGTTATGGCCTGGAAAGCTTTGCATTCCAAATTCGCATTTATTTGACATTGTAGTCACAGGTCAAGGTCATTAACGTTAGTGACACATTGTTCCCATGATGACACGTTATGATGTAAAAAATCAAAGCTTTTTGTTTAAAGGATTAAAATACACATGGCCCAGACATGTTTAACGTGTAAAAATAGCATGAATTCTATCTTGAAGTCAAAGGTCAAGGTCATATGAAGGTCATTCTGGTAGGGGACCCATCATCTCATGGTGATACATGCACATGTCAATTATTATAGACCTATGTCAAAGAACAAAAAAGTAATGACACAGACACACTTTCCATGTAAAATAAGCAATAATTCTACCTTTAGGTCAAGGTCATATGAAGGTCATTCAGGTTCACACCACATCGTCCTATGGTGATACATCATGTGCCAAATATAAAAGCCCTATGTCAAAGAACAAAAAAGTTATGGCCTGGAACACTTTAGATGAAAATTGAGCATTAATTTGATCTTGAGGTCAAGGTCATATTAAGTTCATTCTGGTATGTGACACATTGTCTCATGGTGATACATCCACATGTCAAATATCAAAGTCCTTTGTCAAAGAACGAAAAAAGTTATGGCCCGGAACACTTTGGATGTAAAATTAGCATTAATTTGACCTTGAGGTAAAAGGTCAAGGTCATTCTGGTATGCAACACATTGTCTCATGGTGATACATTCACATGTCAAATATCATAGCCCTATGTCAAAGAACAAGAAAGTTATGGCACAGACACACTTTCCATGTAAAATTAGCATTAATTTAACCTTAAGGTCAAAGGTCAAGGTCATACGAAGGTCATTCTGTTATGCGACACATCGTCTTATGGTGATACATCCACATGCCAAATATCAAAGCCCTATGTCAAAGAACAAAAAAAGTTATGGCCCGAAACACTTTGGATGTAAAATTAGCATTAATTTAATCTTGAGGTCAAAGGTCAAGGTCATATGAAGTTCATTCTGGTACGCAACACATTGTCTCATGATGATACATCCACATGCAAAATATCAAAGTCCTTTGTCAAAGAACAAAAAGTTATGGCCCGGAACATTTGGATGTAAAATTAGCATTAATTTGACCTTGAGGTAAAATGTCAAGGTCATAAGAAGGTCATTCTGGTATGCGACACATCGTTTCATGGTGATACATCCACATGTCAAATATCAAAGTCCTTTGTCAAAGAACAAGAAAGTTATGGCCTGGAACACTTTGGATGTAAAATTAGCATTAATTTGACCTTGAGGTCAAGGTCATACGAAGGTCATTCTGGTACGCGACACATCGTCTTATAGTGATACATCCACATGCCAAATATCAAAGCCCTATGTCAAAGAACAAAAATGTTATGGCCCGAAACACTTTGGATGTCAAATTAGCATTAATTTGATCTTGCGGTCAAAGGTCAAGGTCATATGAATTTCAATCTGGTACGCAACACATCGTATCATGGTGATACATCCACATGTCAAATATCAAAGTCATTTGTCAAAGAACAAGAAAGTTATGGCCCAGAACACTTTGGATGTAAAATTAGCATTAATTTGACCTTGAGGTCAAAGGTCAAGGTCATACGAAGGTCATTCTGGTACGCGACACATCGTCTTATGGTGACACATCCACATGCCAAATATCAAAGCCCTATGTCAAAGAACAAAAATGTTATGGCCCGAAACACTTTGGATGTCAAATTAGCATTAATTTGATCTTGCGGTCAAAGGTCAAGGTCATATGAAGTTCATTCTGGTATGCAACACATCGTATCATGGTGATACATCCACATGTCAAATATCAAAGTCATTTGTCAAAGAACAAGAAAGTTATGGCCCAGAACACTTTGGATGTAAAATTAGCATTAATTTGACCTTGAGGTCAAAGGTCAAGGTCATACGAAGTTCATTCTGGTACGCAACACATTGTCTCATGATGATACATCCACATGCCAAATATCAAAGTCCTTTGTCAAAGAACAAATAAGTTATGGCCCGGAACATCTGGATGTAAAATTAGCATTAATTTGACCTTGACGTAAAATGTCAAGGTCATAAGAAGGTCATTCTGGTATGCGACACATCGATTCATGGTGATACATCCACATGTCAAATATCAAAGTCCTTTGTCAAAGAACAAGAAAGTTATGACCCGGAACATTTGGATGTAAAATTAGCATTAATTTGACCTTGAGGTAAAATGTCAAGGTCATAAGAAGGTCATTCTGGTATGCGACACATCGTTTCATGGTGATACATCCACATGTCAAATATCAAAGTCCTTTGTCAAAGAACAAGAAAGTTATGGCCTGGAACACTTTGGATGTAAAATTAGCATTAATTTGACCTTGAGGTCAAGGTCATACGAAGGTCATTCTGGTACGCGACACATCGTCTTATAGTGATACATCCACATGCCAAATATCAAAGCCCTATGTCAAAGAACAAAAATGTTATGGCCCGAAACACTTTGGATGTCAAATTAGCATTAATTTGATCTTGCGGTCAAAGGTCAAGGTCATATGAAGTTCATTCTGGTACGCAACACATCGTATTGGTGATACATCCACATGTCAAATATCATAGTCATTTGTCAAAGAACAAGAAAGTTATGGCCCAGAACACTTTGGATGTAAAATTAGCATTAATTTGACCTTGAGGTCAAAGGTCAAGGTCATACGAAGGTCATTCTGGTACGCGACACATCGTCTTATGGTGACACATCCACATGCCAAATATCAAAGCCCCATCTCAAAGGATAAAAAAGTTATGGCCCGGACACGCTTTGTATGAGAAGAAGAAGAAGAAGAAGAAGAAGAAGAACTGACACAAAAACAATATGTCTCCCCCTTCTGGGAAGGGGAGACATAAAAAGGTAATTGTTAAAGGTTAATGATAAAGCAAATTCTGTATTCAGATTTATTTTTCACCGACGCCAATTTTAAAAAGGCCACTTAATTACGAAAAAAAGTGCGTCCTGCACATGTATGGTTCTCTGTAATTCAAATTTTGTTATAAACATGGCAAAGCAAATTAAAAACGTCTATCACGTTTTGAAGATAATTTTAGATCGCAGTTGGTCAATGTTTGATGCGACTTCCAGTCAAATGGCAACCTTTTCTACATGAAACCACCAAAACGAACCTCCATTTTTACACATTTTTGAAAATGGATTTTTTCAAATTATGCTTAAATCTGCTCAATTTGTTCGTTGTTTGACATTTAAGAAATAAAAAATGTCAAACAATGTCCTTTTTTATCCATTTCGGGGATTCTCATTGGCTATGTCACCACTGTTAGTGCCTGATTACAGAAATAAACCTTACAAAAATGAACAAAATGCGGGTTCAATTTTTTTCTAGACAAAATGATGGCTTTTAAAATGTGTAAACTCGAAAATGTTAAAACGAGACACTACATTCATTTCCGGTCTCAAAGAATGACACAATTGCCCGTTAGTTATAATGAAGCCACTGTCAAGGTCTATTAAAATTTCGTAAGATATAAAATTGCATTATTATTATCTAGAATGCTCAGTAGCATTTGCATAAGAAACTTGACCTAATTGTGAGGACTAAAAAGCCTCAATATGAAATCTAACGAAACAGTAAGAACAAACTCTTTAAGATTCAGTATGAACGTAAGGGTATCCTTATCGTATCATGTTATGTCTCATGAATAGATCTGACCATCGATCAATTTGTATCCAGTTAGAAAGTATCGTTGACTACTTCCATCCATTTTAAGGTTAAATTTTGAAATATAACCAATTCACAGTTTTTAGAATAAAGTAGAGGTAAAACTTGATTTCGAGGTGCCTGAGTAGAAATTTAAAAGGAGCAAGTGATAGGGGTAGTTATTTTTAATTGAACATTTTTTTCCAATCTGAATGTTCTATTATTTTCTGAATTCACATAAACATCAAACAACTTGGAACAATTTCTAAACGTTATGAATTTATAGAAATTTATATCAGGTGTTGCAATACTTGTTTTCCAGGTGTATAATTGATTTGTCTATTTTTATGTATGTTATTGCATATAGTTCAAAGATGGAGATGTATCAATGGGGCATCCGAATGGCATAAGTCCGAATTTGCAGAGACAAAACCATAAAACAGCACCGAGAACAGTGGGGGAAAAGCCCAGACAATATAAAACACAGAAATGTACGAAAGCCCAGAAGCCTCATACGAAATTCAAAATTCGAGATTCAATATACTTATAACCAATCGGCTTGCTCGTTTTTTATCATGTACCAAGGAAAATCATTCTTTTAAAATTGTATTTATCGACATTCGAAATTCGAGATTCAATATACTAATAACCAACAAAAAAGGTCACCTTTTATTAAAGAAACTCCAATTTCAACAGTTAAATCCATAATTTTGGTTAACTCAATATATTAATATTTTGTTTGCTATTGGTAATCTGTTATAATTTAAAGTTATATTTGGAAAAACACCTAGTAAGGTTCTTAGTCGGATTTGTATAAAAGATTAAGATAATTGATATTGTATAAAAGATTTAGTTTATTGATATTAATGTAAATTCAAAATCACCAGACGGTTGATTTTAATAGAGTTTGAATCAAATGCTGCGGTGCCAGATTCAGAAAGGGTTTCGTAGCTGGAATCCTCCCTTTCTTTTGGGTTTAAAAAGGAACACGTATTTTCGGCAACAAGCCCAATATTGCTATATCATGCCAAAACATCCCTATTAGGCAGTACTCCACAATTATGATTTTTTCACAGAATTGTTATCGTATGTGGCCCATGTGAACATTTTTGTTTAATGAAAATTCACAACAATAAAAAATCTGGACCTGTTATATAAAAATTGCGATCCACGTTTATTGTTTAAAAGAATAATTTTGAAATGATCAATCCAAATGATCATTAAGCGTTGCTTTCGGCTGGGCATGGTGACCAGCGGATTGGCTTAAATTAAATGTGCTTTTTTAGATTTTTAATTTTGAACAATTTTAGCGGAAAAAAACGAAGTCGGATAGGTTTATTTGGCCTTAAAAGAAGGGCTGTTCTCGGGCTTTCTTTTCATACATGTAACATGTATCACCTAAACCGAAAGCTTGATTACTGGCAACGTTGAAAAAAGTACAAGACCACGATTTTGGGGCATTTGAGTACCTAAATTTTGAACATATGTGAAGAGTTGCTAGGGGCAACGAGTACAACAAAGAAACCAAATACGGCACTCAACACGGCTAAACATGCCTGGAGTTTGGAACACCAACTAGTTTGAAGTGCAAAAAGCAGTTTCAGTGATTTCAAGAACCCGGGACAAAATAGTCAACGTCAATATTAAAGCTCCCCAGAAGAAAATGAAAACAATTACTCACACTAAGCAAAAGATGAAAAAAATTGTTCACGATGAATTTACTATTTTTTCACCATACAAAGTCTTCATGAACAGAAAATTCGAAAACCCGAATAATGGTCGAATCAAATTAAATAGCATTTCCATCTCTATATTGTAATATTATATTTTCTTAGCACATTTCGGTCTGAATGACACAAAAAATTAGGGATGGAAAGAATGTGACTTATATAGACAATATGCCGACTCTTTATACCGTCGAACTTTGAGTTAATCATCCAATCGTCTATCATTTAGTTTTAATGATAACTATCTTAAAAGTTTTATCATTAGCCATGAAATGGATTTCGTTTCATAATTTTTTATAAAGATATTGAGTCTAGACGACACATTAGTATCACAGTTACCTTATTGAAAAAATAAATAAAGCTGGAGTATTTATTTGTCAGTTGTGTCTTATACTTTTCAAATGTTAAAACTTATGTTTTCATTGAAGGTGGGAATCTTTTGTTTGAACAAAGTTTTACATTGCCTATTAAAAAGGAGAAAAGGGATTTTAAACATCATATGGGTCCAACTAGTGAGCCGGTCATGCGCCGATCATGTGACCGGCGTACGCCTATTTGTGCGATAAACAAGTGCAACGGCTGATTTGCCGGTAGGTTTCCAAAAATAATCATCACAACGACACAAATTTTGTCGTCCCATCGACCACATCGTCGCTAATTATCTCATCCCATCGACCCAAATCAACTTTTAAATGGAAAAAATTAAATTTTATTTACGCGAACTTTTTGGGCAATGCCTTTATTATGATAAAATTTACATCTTTTGCACCATATATTAATTTAAAACTGTTTTGCAACAATTCTAGTATCTTGCTGCCATCTTGCGCCGCTTGTAGCCGGTCAAAATTTACCGGCTGATAGCGGCGTAGGCCGCGCATGTGCAGTCAAAAAATCAGTCAGAAACAAATGATCAGCCGGTAAGCCGCCGGCGTTCGGCGTACGCCTTTTGCCAGAAGCAAGTCCTACCATAGAAAGTTAATATGCATTTATACATTTAGCCATTACTACTGAATGATCTAATCATATAATTTTAATTTCAGCATACTGCCCACTAGGTATGTGTTATATGTATTGTGAACATGGCTTTAAAACAGATGATAACGGATGCGAAATGTGCTCCTGTCGAGACAAACGTAAGTGAATTTTCAACTATCATACACAAGATTTATATCATGAACTTAGTTAAAGATCATTGTAATCATAGTTTTACCGTGATTGCCCTTCATTAGTAATGTATCGTTCTGTATATTTCTAGCGTTACAATTCAAACATAAATTAAATGTTAATTAAATTATGAATCATGATAAGGGTCAACCAATCAGAATTTTGCGCAAGTTAAGACTCGGTATAGGTTTGAAAAATGCTGTTTTAGTATTGATGAATCTATGTGATGAGTAGTGAAAAATCTGTACATCCAAGGCTGACTATATTCGCAACTCATAATGGATTTATTGTACGGAGTACAATAAATTAACAATTAATTGAAGATAAGACTGTGATTATTGGGAAGCTATGTCATTATCCTCCAAAAAAAGGTCAATCGTCTATCTTAATATATCAAACTCTTACGCTGTATTTTCTTATTCGACCGAATCAAAACATATAAATACATGTTTTGTTTTATGTCCAGAACTGGGTCTTTCTTTGATAATTTAGGGATTTGTTTGAATCTTATGTATTGTATTTTTAGTCTTGGGCCATTTCAGTGACCTCTGGTCATGTTGAAGACTGCTGGCTGTTTTCAATTGTGATTTTTTAAATTGCCGTTAAGGTAGTACTCCACAATTAATTTATTTAGCTCATTTTTGCATGTGCTCGACGTTGACTATTTTGTCCCGGGTTCTTGTAATCGCTTAAACTGTTATTTGCACTTTAAACTAGGTGGTGTTCCAAACTCCGGGCATGTTTAGTCGTGTTTAGTGCCGTATTTGATTTCTTTGTTGTACTCGTTGCCCCTAGCAACTCTTAACATTTGTCAAAAATTTGGGGACAAAAATACGCAAAAATCGGGGGTTTGTCCTTTTTTTGAACGTTGCCAGTAGTCGAGCTTTCGGTTCAGGTGAAACGTAACATGTATGAAATGAAAGCCCGAAAACAGTCCTTTCTTTTAAGACCAAAGAAACCTATCCGACTTCGGCTCTTTTTTTCGCTAAAATTGTTCAAACTTAAAAATCTACAAATAGCGCATTTAAATTTAAGCTCATCCGCTGGTCACCATGCACAGCCGGAAGCTACGCTTTATGATCATTGGTAATGATTTTTTCGAAATTATTCTTTAAAACAATAACCGTGGATCGTAATTTTTATGTAACGGGTCCAGATTTTTTATTTGTCTTGTTTTAAGACCAAAACGAATCAATATTTTCATTTAACAAAAAAGTTCACAGGGGCCACATACGAAAACAATACTGTGAAAAAATCCTAATTGTGGAGTACTACCTAATGTCGGTTGTGTCGCGTACACTTATTCCACATCTCTTTATCGTCTATGTTAACAAAACGTTTAGCTCAACAGTAAAAAAAAACATACGAACCACAGTTAATATCATTTTTTTGTACATTTCAGCATGTCCAGGTCAGTGTCGGAAATTCTGTGCGAGTGGATTTGTACGTGATGAAAACGGATGTATGAAATGTGAATGTAGATCAGAAGGTAAAATGTTATGTAATGAGATTTGAAATGAATTGAAAACTTCAAAAATACTTCTGAAGCAATTGTTATTACCAAAGAAATGATGTCGATCAAACTTTGGTTCTCAATAATTCAGCAAGACAAATGATAATTCTTACCTTGGACATCTTGGACATAAAGTCATTTTTTTCTTGTTTCAGCATTTAAACATGTTCAGCTCTGATTTAATATATGGTTTCTACATACTTTATGACCAGCTAAAATCGTGATTGACAAATGGTATATGTGAAATCATAATTCTATGAACTAATGATATGTTCTTACTCTTCAAGGGGGGGGGCAGGGTGGCCGAGTGGTCTAAGGCGCTGGTTTAAATACTACACTAATGATCACTAGCCGATCACCTCTCATCTGGTGTTCGAGTCCCGTTTGTATTTAACAAAAAAGGGATTTCCCCGACTGGATGTGATTAGGTTTCTCAGTTACCTGTACAAGGTCGGTGGTTTCCTCCGAGTAGTCCGGTTTCCTCCACCATTAAAACTGACCGCCCTACATGGCACCAACACAAACACACACACACACACACACATATTCTTCAAGGGTCATAATATATAAAGGTTTATCAGCAACTTCGAAGTTACTGCACTTTTGTAGAGCTTATTAAGCTGAACATTTTAGCAATCAACAGCCTTTATCAATCTTTAATAGTTATTGTTATTATAGGCAACACATGGAAATGCGATAATTGACTTAAAAAGGGCCATTACACCTTAAAGAGGCATCTGGTAGCATTGCAGAGCTTTTTAAATAAAAGAAATTTAGATCCACCAGATTTGTTTGTTCTCTTTACCCTATTAAATCAGAAAAAAATTAAAGATGAATTTACCCCTCTGTTTATTTACAAACATTAAATAGAACTGGTCGACTTTAAGTTGAAAATTTAACGGTGAACTGCTCTCTCATAAAGAAACGTAAAACAAGGTCTCCACTTATATTAACTCTTGTCAATTGATTTCCATGGATTAACTAAGGTTGCTTGTAAATCATATATTTTCAGAAGATATTGTAAAACCTGGCCAATGTCCCGCCGAACCAGAGTACGGCGGACCCATTGGTTGTCCTGAAATATTCCACGTCAACGACTGTCGAGGTGACCAGGATTGTTCCGGGGAAAGGAAATGTTGTAAAGATGTCTGCAGGAATAAATGTATGGATCCTGTTTCATAATATGAAATAAAAAACAAACAATGTTGGCATCTGTTCAATGACATTTATTTTTTCTTTATGATACACTTGTCTTTTGTTGTCCCGTTCTTGTTGGTGTCTACTGGTTTTGTCTCTGCCCTTTCGGACTTTTGACATTCGGATACCCCATTGGTACCTCTGCTTCTTTAAAATCTTGCTGGTTTTGTGTAAAGTGACATATATAGACGTAGGGAATATAGACGAAATATGGTATCGGTTAAAATTTTTTTAGAACGGTAGACTAATATCTTATTTCAGTGAGTGAGTGAGTGAGTTGGTGTTTAACGCCCGTGCAACGCTATATAGGTTATTTACAGGCGATTAACATGAAAAGGATGATAACATGAACATGAAATGATGATGATAAATGAAATATGGGGATGGGGTTGGGAAACAAAAGACCGGTAAATTTTGAAGAACCACAGAAAAAGGGGGAGAGGTGGATAAGGGCGGAAAATTTAGCCTATGTGGTGCACTACTTGGCGGTCCACAAAGGAGTCTTTTACGTGCATGAAGCGTGGCACTCTCCACACACGTTGGCCCACTATGGTCGGCGGTCAGGGTTTCCGTATTATAGACCTGACAACCCCTGCGGACGAGGGCTACCCTATTCAGCCACTTAAGGTACACACTTGGTCGCTCTGTGCGCTGAGCACTGACCCGACGTCAGAATCCCAAAACCCTTAGTCGCCTCTTACGACAAGCTAGGCTCTGTTGCGGGCCTATTCGCCACCCGGTCCCCGTACGGGACAATATCTTATTTAAATAATCCATCGATAAATGTTAAAACAGTTAAGCACCAGTTTAGAATTAAACAACCTTTAAACAGCAAATACAGATCAATTGAGTATCTTGGCTTATATCAACGTGTTATTTACATTATTACTGCAACATGTTTGTGTCCCGATGATGGCTGTAATACCGCCGAAGGGATATTAAATAGCTAACAATCAATCAATCAAATAGTATGTTGGGACTGGTAAAAATTGGTAATTACAAAAGGTAATCGTAATGGGAATAATAGAAATATACCATTTTCTCTTTCCGCAATAGCTTCTATTCTTTAGGGCAAAACACAAAAAAAGCCCCAGTCACCTGTCACGTTTCGCCTATGTGCGCTGCACTACCTTGCGGTCCAAAAAGAGGTACATGTATTTTACTGCATGAAGCGTAACACTCTCCACAAACGTTGACCCACTATGGTCAGCGGTCAGGGTTTTTGTATTATAGAGCTGACAACCCCTGCGGACGAGGGTCACCCTATTCAGCCACCTAGGGCACACACTTGGTCGCTCAGATATTAAAAATTAAAATTTTATGAAAATCCTTTCACATGTAGATCTAAGATGAGTTATGGATTGGAGACATGAACCCTAAGGTAACGGACAAATACCAGCATGCAATATTTGCCCGAGTCATTCTACTTCATGTTAAGCATGGTTTCCATTAAGTATACGATAGAAAATGAATTACAAATAGTAAACAAATCGTTAACAGTATAATAGCTAGGCATCTGATATTTGGTATACAGACAGTTGGGGTTATTTGCTATGCAACTGGCCCATTGCCGTCTGACCCCCAATTTCATGGTTAAGCGACAAGGAACTTAGATGGGTTTTTTCGGGCCAGAAAAAACTCCTTTGTAAGATTTTTTTTGGTGGAAAAGTGAAATGTACAATAGCTACGCATCTCATATCTGGTAAACAGACACTTCGGGTTATGGTCTACGCAACTGGCCCTATTCCATTTGACCCTGATCCCAATTCTATTGTACAGTGACTCTGTAGACTTTGATGATTTTACGGGCCAAAAAACTCTTTTTAAGACTATGGTGAAAAATGAATTAAGTGAAAAGTATAATAGTTGGGCATCTAATATCTGGTATACAGACACCTGGAGTTAGGTCTATGCAACTGACACAATGTTTTGTTACATTGACACTTTTTTTATGGTTCAGTGACTCTGTGGATTTAGATGATTTTTGGGACAATTAAAACTTTTGTGCAAAATAAATTACTAAGTAAGTTAAAAGTATAAAAGCTAAGCATCGGATATTTGGTATAGATATTTGGAGATTTGATCTACACAACTGACACCATGTTGTGTGACCTTGACCCCATTTGCACAGTTCAGCGACTTTGTGATCTTAGATGATAATGGGTGGAACATGAGTTAAATGGAAAGTATAACATTATAGCTAGGCAACTGATATTTGGGGATTATGGTATACACAACTGACGTCACCATGTAATGTGACCTTGACCCCATTTTCATGGTTGAATAACTTAGTGAATGTTTGTCTTTTTTCATTGTTTCTCGATAACTATGGTATCTAGAACACACTTCGGACATTTTTTGTGATGGTTAAATAGAATTCTGTCACCTGTCATATGACCTTGACCTTAACTTTTCTGACGGCTAGACATTTAATGAGTTCTGTGATGGTGCCGACAGGCAAGACCTACTTAAGTGTCAACTCTTGATAAGATTACACAAAATAAATGTAAAACCCAGAAAAAGGCGATAACTCCTATATGGTTTGTTTGATTTTTTTTTCTTCAAAACTTAAGGGTAGGTAGATGAAAGCCTGATCACTTTTACCTTATGTCAGAATTTTTATATCCGTTTTTTAGCTATTCGGAAAAAATATCTGTTTTACTCCCATTGTAATTTTAGCAACTGTGGCCATATTTGTTGACAAAATATAAAGCCGAACACAATTTTTAAAGATCATGTCTTGGTTAATACTTAGACCATGTTTTAAAAATTCCCTTCAGTGGTTTCAGAGAAGAAGATTTTTGAAACCGACGGACGCATGGCGATGACAATAGCTCACTTGACCTTTCGGGGCAGGTGAGGTAGTAAAACTGATTTATTAACATATTAAAATTGTCGTTTCAAATTAGAATGTAATTATGATGAAAAAGCATTTTTGAAGTAATGCCTTACATGCATAATGGAATGAATGCATTTTGACTCCTGCAGACTTGAGTTTGCAAACCTGCCACATATCATTTTCAATGAAAAACAATACCTACAGGATGAAGAGACAATTATCTATATATATGGACTCGTAGAGTAGAATAGGTAGAATCATAAGAGATGAAACACTTTGTTCCCTTACAATATTTCTTGGATTTTGCTCGTCTAGATCAAAGATGGCATCATCCAATTCTTGGATACATTTTTTTAAAACATCATTTTTTTCACATCCTGACCAAGTTTTACAACATTAGTAGCATATTTGTTGAAGTATTCAACACAGAGTTTTTTTTTATCTTCTCTAAATTCATAGCTAACCTCATCTGAAAAAAAAAGTTATCTTGCAAGAGCTGGATATTCAAGCAAAATATTTTGAATGGTTTGACACTTCCTGTATAATGTAGTTTCGCACATCAAACCTTTCAGCAAGCTTTCATCTTGGGTAGATTTCATCAGATGATCCTTCATAATCTGCATCAAAGTTTTACAAGTATCATCATCATCCTCTTCACCATTCGAGCCGGAAGTTTCCACTGTACCTTCAACTTGAACACATGTCGCTGCTTCAGAAAGTTTCCTTTTCTTTTTACATTGATTTTTCTGGTAATTTTCTTCTGATATTTTTTATATATATATATTTTCAGATATATCTCTGAAACCAACGAGCCAAGCTATCATATCCAGACCCTACCGGACCAGACAAATAATCCCAGGTCAAACTGGCAGTTCATTAGCAGTTTTTCACTTTTAATATAAGCAGTTGTTTAGCAGTTAGAAGCAGTTCAGGCCTTAACATTTAACGAGAACTGCCTAACATTTTAATTTTAGCAGTTAATATAAGCAGTTGTTTAGTAGTTTTTGAGCTGAACGGCCATTTCGGAAATTAAGCCATAAGAACAATAACACAAACATAAAGCAAATCGACTCTTTCAAACCTGTGAAACCAAAGCAATCCGACTAATTAGCATTTAGCTTAAAAGACAAAGCTAAGTTGGAAGCACTTAAAATTGAGGTTATAGAATTTACAAAAAAAGTTATAAACAAAGTGTGAACATAGATTATATTCTCATGTACAAGAATTTTCTGTTTGTTTGTTTTATATAATTGTTGTTGTTGTTTTATTGATATGGATGTGATTTGTTTCTTTGGTGTGTATTTGTCGTTTTACTAACATTATGATTTGCTACCAGTGTCTTACTTTGATGAGGATGCAAACAAAAGTTTACACTCAAGTCTCGCAAGCCGGCAACAACAGAGTTTTAAATTGATTGTTACTTTTCCTATACATTAATATATACCATTTGAACAAAATACAGACTTAAACGCTGAAAATTGTCAAACTGAAAATTTTCAGATGTGGAATAAGTGTACACGACACAGCCAACAATTAAGCGGCAATTCAGAAAAACCACAATGGACAACCGCCAGCAGCCTTCAACGAGGTCAGTAGACGCTGCTCGCGGTTCTGCAATTGGTCCATGGTCTAAATAAAATACATATAATTCAAATCCAGTTCTGAAATGGTCACAGATGGACCCCTTATTAAACAAGGAACAAAAAACATCGACAATTTAAGTACAAACGAAAGCTTTGTCAATGATTCCTGGCTTAGGACAGGCATATATAATATGTGGCGGGGTAAAACTAGTTTTTTGGGCCCAACCTTCCTCCTATCAATGAGAATCAAAAATATTGTGGTTGTTACAAGATCGTGCATTAAATATTCCCACAGGCTTTATACCGTGTTATTATCTCAGAATAACACAATGTGCGCTATAAATAAATGGGTGGGGCACTGACTGGTCGAAATGTTTTTTATGTGGATTTTATGCAAAAAGACACAATTTGTGCCAGTTTTAGGAGGCAAACGCCTTTCACCCCATTAAATGCGAGCCTGATATCAATCTCCTACCTAATTACCGCAATTTTACCATGATATTAGGTAGGACATCAAATATTATTTACTTTAACAATATTTTCTACAGCACATACATATTACCATTTGTTTTTGGGCTTTTTCATTCTTTACGCTACTTTAGGTCTTAATAATGTTTAATAAACTTTAAAAAGTTTTAGAGAAGAAGATTTTCAAAGAAAGGTTATGGACGACGGACGCCAAGTGATGGTTGAAGCTCACATGACCCTTCGGGACAGGTGAGCTAAAAAGGGACTTCCCCCTACTGAATGTGATTAGGTTTGTCAGTTACCTGCCCAAAAACGGTGGTTTCCTCCACCATTAAATCTGACCGCCCTACATGGCCCAGGTGCGTCGATAAAGAGCGTTAAACACACACACACACGCGCGCGCACACTCATAACTTTATTCAACATTGCTCCTGAAGTCAACAACAAATCTGTATGTAGTGTCTCTTTTTTCAAATAAATGACGGGTGAAACCTATTAGATGATGGAGGATGCAATAACATTGTTGTCCAACATTTTTTGTATTTGTTTGTCCGGTTCTCTGTATATAAGCTGGTTGTCTATAGAATGATTTTTTAACTGGCGGCAAACCCTCAGTGTCAAATTCATGAAAGTAAGTAAATTAAGTAACTCCTTATTCCTACAAATTTGTTGAGAAAACTTTTTTTTTTATGTTTCAATAGTTTTTGCATTCATTTTTGTTGTTGACTTGTCAGGTTAGATCTGAATTGCTGAGGTCAAATGTTAAATTTTTCCTGGTTTGTGTTTCAAGTCATTAAATTGTTGAGTATTTGTTGAGTCAAAGGATTCTACCTTACCCACTACATACCTGTTTGGTAAATACAGGTTTCACAACTATAAATGATGAGATACCGATTTTAATCACATCGAGTTAGGTATTTGTCAAATAAGGAAACGAGCATTTGCGAGTTTCCTTTGACAAATATCTAACGAGTGTGATAAAAATCCGTATCTCATCACTTGTAGTTTGTGAAACCCTTTTCTCTAACTGTTTAACGTGAAAATATAGGCCCAAAAATTGCTTATATAAATATAACACACAGGAAAATAATCCTGTATGTATTTTTTTTTTAATTTTAGCAAACACGTGAAAAAAAGAGTCAAATGAAAAAAAAATCCACCTTTTTATTCAAAATTTAAATTAATGTAGACTTTATAACATAAACAACGCTTTTGTGAATTATTAGATATATTTTGTTTGTCTTTTAATTCAAGCGAGATCAACAGGTGTTCAAACAAAAGTAAGCACGCTTTCCACGAGATGCGTATCTAACTGCGGCACGTGTCTGGCGCGGAAAGCCAATCAAATTTCCTATAATTAAATATCAATCACATCGTGCGGAATACAAATGCCAACAAAGTTCCAGACAATAAATTTTGCTACGCCTGACGCGCGTTTCGTCTATTCAAGACTCATCAGAGGCGCTCTACCAAAATATTGAAAATGCCAAAGACTGTAGTGTGATACGCAAAATAGTCTCATCTCGCGAGAACTAGATAATATTGCACAATAGTTAGAGAAATAAATTTCTTATTCTGTTGGCGGTATTGGTATTTTCGTCGCCATATAGATTTCTTCACAAGCTAAACCCACGTTGTTCAGGTTACTGGCGGCATTTTAAATCCAGTAACAACAAGGGGTTGCACTAAGTCGTGCTAAGCATACCCCCACTCGGTCATTCAGAAAACAGGAAGTAGATGACCGACTGACCTGGAATGGAGAGGCACGATACAACTCATCATGCTAAAGCTGTATACCAAATTTGAAATCAATCCCTTCTCTAGAAGCCGAGAAATCTGTTACGAAAAATTGTCTATTTTTGACCCATAAAAAGTCTAAGTCAGCTCAGAAAACAGGAAGAAGATGATAGACTGACCTGGAAAGGAGAGGCACGGTATAACTAATCATGCTGAAGCTGTGTACCAAATTTGAAACCAATCCATCCAGTAGAAGCCGAGAAATCTGTTACGAAAAATTTCACTTTTCAAATTTTTTATCCTAAAAAGTCTAAGTCGGATCGAAAAACAGGAAGTAGATGATGGACTGACCTGGAAAGGGGAGGCACGGTATAACTCATCATGCTGAAGCTGTGTACCAAATTTGAAACCAATCCATCCAGTAGAAGCCGAGAAATCTGTTACGAAAAATTTCACTTTTCAAATTTTTTATCCTTAAATGTCTATGTCGGCTCGAAAAACAGGAAGTAGATGATGGACTGACCTGGAAAGGGGAGGCACGGTATAACTCATCATGCTGAAGCTGTGTACCAAATTTGAATAGAAGCCGAGAAATCTGTTACGAAAAATTTCACATTTCAATTTTTTTTCCCCTAAAAAAGTCTAAGTCGGCTTGTAAAACAGGAAGTAGATGATGGACTGACCTGGAAAGGGTAGGCATAGTATTCCTTATCATGCTGAAGCTGTGTACCAAATTTAAAACCAATCCATCCAGTAGAAGCAGAGAAATTGAACCGGACGGACAGACGGACGGACAAGGTGATTGCAATATACCCCCTCTCTTACTAGTGGGGGTATAATATTAGATACGGTGCACATGCGAAATTAGAGCTGATAAATATAATTTTTTGTATTAATAGTTTTTCGATTTTAGATTATTAGAATATAGTTGCTATACTCCTACTGTTTTTCATATGCTTAGAATAGGCAAAACAAAGAGTCAGTTTGCATATTTTTGGTTGCACAAATTATTTTCGTAAACAATATGCGGTCAGTAACGTGAGTCTTTATCTTTGTTTTTTCGTTTTCTTTTTACCAAAGAATAGATAAAAAAAAAACAAGATCGAATCGAGTAAATTTAATTTTCATGATAAAGAGACGACCGCAATTTTCCTAACCAAGAAAATAACATTAATGCCTCACCTGCCTACGGTGTTTATGTTTCACAACATATTGGATACCGGTATGCCAGGGCTTGAACATTTTTTTTTCAAATAAATTGTCACCGCTGTTTCCGTGACTGATTGTTAGACCACACGGTTAAAGGAATGTACACTAAAATCATAAATCAATTTTATTCATCAGCCACTTTTGGAAAATTTCTCAATTATGTTGCACGTGATGATTGGTAATTCTTTTGATTAGCTTTTGGCTGATTGTTGTATTAAGATAATCACCTCAAAATCCCTAATTATACCCCACGCAACGAAGTTGCGAAGGGTATAATGTTTTTGACTGGTCCGTCCGTCCGTCCGTCCGTCCGTCTGTGATCAAAGTTTGTAATCGCAACTCCTCTTAAACTACTGAACAGAATTAAATGAAACTTGGTATGCAAGAAGAACACCATATGTAGTTGTGCATATTACCGGGAATTTTTGATTCGCAAATTTTTGTGGGAGTTATGGCCCTTTGGACTTAGAAATTTGCAGAAAATCATGATTACAGTTTGTAATCGCAACTCCTCTTAAACTACTGAACAGAATTAAATGAAACTTGGTATGCAAGAAGAACACCATATGTAGTTGTGCATATTACCGGGAATTTTTGATTCGCAAATTTTTGTGGGAGTTATAGCCCTTTGGACTTAGAAATTTGCAGAAAATCATGATTACAGTTTGTAATCGCAACTCCTCTTAAACTACTGAACAGAATTTAACGAAACTTGGTATGCGAGAAGAACACCATATGTTGTTGTGCATGTTACCGGGAATTTTTGATTCGCAAATTTTTGTGGGAGTTATGGCCCTTTGGACTTAGAAATTTGCAGAAAATCATGACTACAGTTTGTAATCGCAACTCCTCTTAAACTACTGAACAGAATTTAACGAAACTTGGTATGCGAGAAGAACACCATATGTAGTTGTGCATTTTATCTGGAATTTTTGATTCGCAAATTGTTGTTGGAGTTATGGACCTTTGGACTTAGAAATTTGCAGAAAATCATGATTACAGTTTGTGATCGCAACTCCTCTGAAACTACTGAAAAGAATTAAACAAAACGTAGTTTGCAAGAAACATAACATATGTAACTACTGTGTATGTTATATCATATTTTTAATTCGCAAAAATTTTAAGAGCTCCAGGTTAATTTATATAGGCAAATAGCAGAACGCGTGGGGTATGTGAGCGTGCTCACTAAGGTTCTTTCATTCAATTTTAAAACCGTGTGGTGTTTTGTGTTTCTGTTCCAGACGTGTACGGTCTGATTAGCATTCCCTAGAACAACATTGAATAAAATATATCCGGAATAATGCATTAATTTTATTAGATTTTACTACACTGTCCGTGGATAGGATATTCGACGTTCTAAAAGCTCTACATGAGGGAACAAGGGCTCACACGGGGTACCACAAACTGTACAAAATACTACATGGAATTCCTAGAAAAGCAACACTTATAATACCTGTAGTTGATAGAGCATCTGGAGATCTTCCGCGATTAGTATATAGGGTAGATAATATTTAAGGTAAAGACGCAAGTTTGTATAAGTTATCCTGTGAGCATGGTATTCGTAATTCCTGTTACGATATTGGTAAACAATCCAGTTTTTCACTTGCGACTAACAATCCAGTTTTTCACTTGCGACTAACAATCCAGTTTTTCACTTGCGACTTACAATCCGGTTTTTCACTTGCGACTAAAAGATGCAAGTGCAAGGGAACATGTCAAAGTAGAACCTGTAAATGTAAAAAGTCTGGCGATCCTTGTGGCAGTAAGTGTCACCGTGGACGTATGTTTGAAAATGTTCTGGTACAAAGCAATTAAACTTTTTTTTCTAGTAATTCTATTGAGTTAAAGGTGGTGGTGAACGTTCCGTTTTGACGACTTTACTTGCATGTAACGTATTTTGTAAACTTATACAATTGTTATGCAACACATTGTAAATTACAATATTTTTGAGGTTGAAAATACAATATTTTTTTCATAATTTTATATGAATAAATGCAAACAACTTTAAGAAATATCTATATGGTCTGAATATTTGTATGGTCCAGCTCGTTTTAGATCATACGGGTATACTTGTACGGTCGGACCGTATAGGTATACTCGTACGGTCCGGACCATACGCGTACGGTCTGGAACATTTCTACTGGACCTTAAGGTCGCAATGGAACAGACAGGCATGCCATAAAACATGTTTCAACCCACGATTTCTTTTAAAATGCTTGTAGTAAGTCAGGACCATTGAGATTCGGTATTTTTTCCTTGTTTTGTCCTCTATCTTGGACATTGAGAGTGATCAACAAAGTTTCGTCAGTACCTTTATTTCACAAAGACGCATTTTAAAAAAATGAGATTGAAATGGAAAAAAAAACTTTTGTATTTTATATGTTTGTTTATTTAATTCATGTACATATAGCTGCAGTACTCCTCGTCGAAAAAGTAACATTTAAGATGAGCAAACATGAAAAAGCCTTGCAGCGACCAATGTGCATCACTATCTGGTGGAAGGTACGTATCATGTCCAATTAGCCATGTTTTGATGTAGTAAACGAACCGCCATGGTCCAAAGAGAGTGTGGACGAGATCTTGATTCTCATAAGTAGTATATGACGAAACGAGATGATCGTCAACGATGAGATTTCCGGTCACTGTCAAGGGGGCATATAATCCTCTCCTGGTATTGTTGGATATTTTTATTACTCTAGATGCTCGGCTTTTTCCATAGTACCTGTCGAAAAGTTGTATATAATCACCCACTTTGACTTTCATAGCAACCGTTACAGTAAGATCTTTGGGATTGTCGCCAACGTAGAGTAAATGTTCATAACTGATTGTTAGAGACTCTCCTCCTTCGGTTTTAATTTCTCTATATTGAAGATTGCCATTTTTGTTACTATGCATCATCAATATAACCTTTGTGTACTGCAAATGACCAAACTGGTCTACTGTAAGAATTGATTCTCCAACTTTTAGTGATTCCATTGTAATTGTTTTGTTGTTTCTACCTAAAACATATGACTTGGCAGGAAAACATCCACCACCTGCCACGACCTCTCCTTCTACTACAAAACAATTAAAACAACTATTTACATTCCACTAAAGTTGGTAAATTAACAAATTTCGCAAATTGAAAAGAAAAAGTTCATAAAATAAATTGTGCCGAAGAAAGACCAATTCAATAGACATTTGTTGATTCCTTGGGGTTACCAACATTTGTAAGTCGGGTATTGTGTGCTTGATTATTGTTTGTACCTATGAAAAAAAATATGTAAATTACGAAAGCCCAGAAGGCTCTAATTCGAGATTCGAAATTCGAGATTCATTATAATTATAACCAATCAGATTACTTGTTTTATAATCCTGTACCAGTCAAAATAGTTATTTTAAAACGTAATTATCGAAATTCTAGATTCGAAATACAAGATTCGAAATACGAGATTCGAGATACGAGATTCAAAACTCGAAATTCAAAGTACTGTTACCAATAAAATAGGTCATCATTAAATTGTAGAAATCTCCAAATTCAACAGTGTATTTCATAATTTTGGTAAACTCAATTTATTAATATTTTGTTTGCTATCGGTAATTAAGATATATTTACCCGTCACGGTATATTGTTATTAATTACAAATACCAAACCGCGGGTATAAACGGTTAATTTGGATATGCTATATATCGATATTTGAAGGAATAACCTCTCATCATTTCTTGTTATATTTGGCAAAACATGTATGAGTGTTGGTCGGAATTGTATAAAATATTTTGATAATTTATATTAGTGTGTATTTTCAATCACCTGATTATTGATTTTAATGCGGTTTGAATCAGATGCTTTGTGGCAGATTCAGAAAGGGTTTCGTAGTTGGAACCCACTCCCTTGCTTTTGGGTTATAAATATAAATAACAACAAAGTTCCAGACAATAAATTTTGCTACGCCTGACGCGCGTTTCGTCTATCCAAGACTCATCAGAGGCGCTCTACCAAAAGTTGAAAATGCCAAACACTATGTGACTATGAATATCTAAAAATGTCGAACTAGAAACCAAATAATGACTAAGACCAACCTATGTCAGGGGTAGGAAGAACCTTAGGGTTTTGACAATTTATAAACTTAAACGGATAATTAAAAGCGTAGCGCGGATTTTCGACAACAAGCCCAAAATTGCTTTATCATGCTAATGCATCCCTATTACGTGTAGCGACTGCTTACTTTAATAGTCGCTGTGTGACAAAGTCGGCAAGCTCATGACACACCACCACCAGAGTCAGCTACTCAAGTTACAGTTGAACAAGAGCAAGAAACTACTTGGAGGTTTTTCGGGAGACGCTCATTGGCAAGCCATTTCAATATATGTCACCTATCATCTTAGGCATCCCTTAATTACATAAAGCACATTTAATTACCCTTCCATTTAAGTAGCTGTGAAGTTAATTAAAACTTGCGGACTTAATGCCAAGTGTTTTTTCTCGGGCATTTATTTTTTTATAAATTGTTTGCGATAGTTTAAAAACCGCAAAAAATAAAAATACGCAAAAAAATATCGTAAATAGTTTATACCTTCATAAACAATCTCGAAAGTTGAATTCTGCGAAAAAGACATTCCATTTTGCCTAAAATCTGCAAAATTTGGCTCCCGCAAAAAAAAATCATTTGGTATATTGAATTTCGAATTTTGAATCTAATCTCGAATTCGAATCTCGTATTTCGAATCTCGTATGATCATTCTGGGCTTTCGTAGTAAATAGTTTATTTTAAAAATACTTGTTTTGTAAAACACCAAAGAATTGGTTTGAATAAGACATGTTTTCGACCCACAATAGAAGTCAAAAATTGTGTGAAAGTTGTGTGAGTATCGTGTAAGCCGGAATTGATTTTACATGTAAAGAATAATTGTACTGTAAGTATTTATGATGATTATTTATAAACCTGTGAACATTTTATGTTTAGCCACTCTTAAATTTAGGTTTTGGCGGGTCCTTGTCTAAATATTTAATTCATATTTTAAAATAGGAAATTTCTGTCCTAAGTCTTATATTGAAGATAAAGGAATTTTATCTAGAAAAGTATTTTTGAGAAGATTTAGAAAATCTTTCTTTTTATATTTGTTTTTAGCTAAATTTGGATAAATTGTATCCTTCACAATACCGTGACTTTTTGGAATAGTTTACAAAGCATATATAGATATGCAAATTTATCCTTATAGATTTAATTCATTTGAATGCTATAATTTAGTTTGTTGAGTAATCTCCAGAATTCTGTAATATTTTTTGTGTGTGTTGTAATACTAAAAATAAACAACGTATACTTGCAAGTGTGGTCTACAGGTTGCAAAGGATACCCATCGATAGTCGATAAGGTGTAATCTGTTAGTGAGGGATTGTTAGGGTCAACATGAACACAGGCGACTCCACTCTTTGTATAAGGATAAATTCTACATAATTGGCTTGTTATTTCAGGTGAAATATAGTAGTTATGGCAATGAGCTTCAATCTCCCTCGAATGAAAAACTTGATAACACATTGGTAATGTTGTAACATTTCCATTTCCTGTAATAGGTTATAGAAAGTTTTATTTTCACAAATATTTCGTCTCCTTGACATTTCATTTGATGGTGAATTTTCTGTATGAATCGCGTTTGTTGACAAACTAACTGCATAAATAAGGGCAATGCAATCAATTTATAATCATTTCTTTTGTCGTTTTTCGAAAATAACCAAAATAAATAAATGTTTTCTTTTCATTTATTAAAAGCACCTAAATCATATTGAAATGTCTGCAAGTTAAATCACAATTGTATATTATATTAAAGAAAAATGCAGACGAACTGCAAACTAACTGACAGAAGTAAATCAGATATACGGCGCGGGACTGTTTTAAATGGTGAAATGAAATAAAGTATGCGTGGTCAAGCTAAATGTATTTTTTTCTGGGAAAATGATGTTTTGAAAACAATTTCATGTATTGCAAAAAGGGTGTACACTCTGAAGTTTCTAATAAACATGTAATCATTTCTCTAAAACTACTTCAAATCATACAAGGAGGAAAGGGTCTCTGACAAAACAACGCCAAACTGTAATATTCCATTAAAAAATTTGCAATTTTATTTTTTTTTAATGACTAGCGAACTTACTTATTCTACTGTAGTCCATACACACCGAGGCAACGGAGAAACGATTATTGCAATGTTGAACTGTTAAAAACACGAAAAAAAAATACATTCATAACGGCCTCAATGATAAGCAGTCAGCTTCGTTAAGATTGATTGATTGTTGATTGCTTATTGCCCCGTCGGCGATTTTTCAGCCATAATCGGGACATCAACATGTTATAATAATTAAATCAAAATTAGAAATAAAACGGAGTCAAAAGACCGTAGATAAAACAACAGGTATGAAAATATAAATTGATAAAAAGCAAACATTAAAAATGGACAAACTAAAATATAAAATCATAAGGAAACAATAACAAAAACAAAGCAAGTAATAATAAAACAGTAATTTTACAATAACTATATCTTAGAAAAACAGATCTATATTTTTGAATAAAGTCCAATTTCCTTTTAAAATGATAAAATGACATCGGTTTGGGTGCCGCTGAACAAATCGTGCATTGTGACACAATTGAAATACTTCATATGTGCTGGAGCAACATCAACACAGTCGAGAAGAACATGCTTCAAAGAGTACCACGAGTCACATCGGGGCCTCCTTCTCCTGTGTCATCAGGTGAATATACGACATCTAGTGATGACCACCTGGTCTCGACAGCATCGAAATGAAACATGACTCTCTCCGAGCTGTGGTTTTAGCTCATGAAGTTTGTTGTGCTCAGCGGCAGCCCAAACCTCATCCCATAAAGTCTGAACATATATTCGGATTGTGTTTCTACAATCCGAAAAAGGAATAAAACAATTTGACACCGGTTTACGAAGGGCTTCCTTCGCAACCCTGTCCACAACTGAATTCCCATGGATACCAGTATGACTGGGTACCCAAAGGAAAATCAATTCTGCGCCACCTCTAATCTATTGATGAACCATATATACAATTTTAGAAATTAATGTGTTTTTCAATTTACAATTCTCAATTGCCAGAAGACAAGAGAGAGAGTCGGAACAGATAAAGAATTGAGAGTGCTCAGAAGCATCAATTAACTTGAGGGCTAAAATGATGGCTCTTGCTTCAGCTGTAAAAATGGAAGCAGTAGACGGGAGGCGTTGTGTTGACGTGCTATTCCCTGAGACAGCAGCAGCAGCAACGCTATCACCATCTTTAGAGCCATCTGTATAAACTGTTAGGTTTTGGTTTTGTATCTAACCGTCCTCTTCCATTGCGATCTTACGTTTAAAGTAGAAATCCTGGATATCTAGATTTAATTTCGGAATAATCTTGTTGAATAAGTAGATGATTTGTATCAGATTTTTTATGTTTACGGAGATCAAAAATAAATTTGGGCTTTAAAAGTTCACAGGGTGGGACTCTCAAAGGCTTGACAGGTTTTTTAGTTTCTAAATCAATCTTCAGATTAGTCAGGTGAGGTTCGATACGAATACCAAAAGGAGGAGTTTTGTTTTCATGTTTTTCATATATATTCCTGAGAGGTGGTTTAAAAACACAGTCGTGGGCAGGGTTGATAGGAAAGGCTTTTAATTTGGTGGCATATTGCAGACCGAGTTTGATTCTGCAATGCTTCAGGGATGGCTCATTTGCCTCCGCATACAGACTCTCAATAGGAGAAGTTATGTATGCACCGAGAAAGAGTCGCAATCCCTGATGATAAACGGCATCTGAAATTTGTAAGTACGACTTCTTTGCAGACCCATATATAATGGAACCATAATAAAGTTTTGATCGTACAATAGACCTATACAAATTTAAAAGAACTGATTTATCAGCTCCCCGGTCCGTACTGGAGACAACTTTTAAAACATCAAGAGCTTTTAGGTATCTTGATTTTAACATTTTGATATGGGGGAGAAAGGTAAGTTTTCTGTCAAAAAGAACGCCAAGAAATTTTGATTCTTCAACTATTTTATTTTTCGTTGTTATACAAATAGAGATCTGGATCAGGATGAAGTTCTCTTTTTTTACAAAAATGCATAGCAACAATTTTACTTTCTGAAAATTTGAAACCATTTTCAGAGGCCCATTTTTTTATCCGTTTGAGACATAGTTGTAGTTGTCTTTCAACGGTATTCATGTTTTTTGGCGCTATAACATATTAAAAAATCATCAACATATAACGAACCCTCGATATTATCTTGGAGAACTTTTGCAATACTATTTATTCTAATACTAAAGAGAGTGACAGAAAGGATGCTTCCCTGGAGCACACCCATTTCTTGAACAAACTCCTCGGAAAAGGTCTTATTAACTTTAACGTTAAAATGTCTGTCAGAAAGAAAGTCAGCCAAGAAATTTGGTAACCTTCCTTTCAACCCCATATCAGAAATGTCTTTTAAAATACCATACTTCAATGTGGTGTCATAAGCTTTTTCGAGGTCGAAAAAGATAGACACCACATGTTCGTTCTTCGCAAATGCATTTCGAAGAAAAGACTCAAAACGGACCAAATGATCAAGCGTGCTCCTACCCTGGCGAAATCCACACTGGATATTCGAAATGAGTCCATTGGACTCGAGGAACCAAACGAGCCGATCGTTGGTCATGTGTTCTAAAGTCTTACAGACACAGCTTGTTAAGGCTATCGGACGATAGTTGGAAGCATCTGTGTGATCCTTCCCCGGCTTAGGGATAGGAACAACAGTGGCAAGCTTCTATGTTTCGGGCAATTTTCCATTCATCCATATATCATTCATTAAATTTAGAAGAGTCTTCATCGATATATCAGGAAGATGTTTTAAAAGTTGATAGTGGATGTTATCAGGGCCACATGCAGTATCATGGGCTTTACTTAAGGAAGTTTTAAGTTCATCTAAAGAGAAAGGAGAATTGTAGCTCTCAGAATTGTCGGAGTTAAAGTTCAATTTTGTTTTTTCAGCTGTTCTTTTAAATATTTGGAAGTCAGGTTTGTAACATCTTCGCTAGCCAAGGGTTACGATCCGCTATCTCTCATCTTCACTCTTGGCAGATATAGAAGGATTTTTGTGGTCATACATTCTCTCATCTGATTGGATGCAGTAAAAGTCGGCTGCATCCAATCAAATCGCTTCATTTCCATTTTTAAACAATCTGTTAACAAACATGTGGGTTTACAAAGGTAATAAATAATTATTATTTTTGCAAAAAATATTAGCAATTTTGATCAAATCTTACCAAAATTATCTTTATTTTATCTTAAAATAAATGTTTGTCGTTAATGGAATGAAATATTTCCTATTTTTGCAACTATCTGGATGAAAATATTTTTTTTTAACTTGGAATAGATATTGCTTCAAGGGAGATAATTAAAATGTTGAGATTACAAAAACCTTCTAGATCTGCCAGAGTGAAGATGAGAGATAGCGGATCGTAACCCTTGGCTAGCGAAGATGGGTTTGTAATTAGATGAAGATGAATGTTTAGCAAAAGTTTCAGCTAGTTTGTTGGCAATGTCCTTTTCAGATGTTAAAGTGGAATTGCCAACGATTAGATGTTTAACTGAGGATTAAGAGTTTTTACCTTTGAGTTTTTGTATGAAATTCCAAATTTTATTCATAGGAGTTCGTGAAGTTAAACCAGATACAAAATTTCTTCAGGATGTTCTTCTGGATTGTCGGCAAGTTCGTCTTGCCTTCGCCCGAAAAATTCTAAAATTACTCAAATTTTCTTTCGTTTGATGTTTGCCAAATTGTTTTTGAGCTTTATTTCTATCGTCGATAGCCTTGTCACACTCGTCTGTGAACCAAGGTTTATTGAGTTTTTTAGGAGTTGCCGAGGTCTTTGGAATGGTTTCATCAGCTATAGAGATAAGAGTTTGGTTAAAAGTTGTTATTGGTTCTTGGTCCTGATCAAAAAGTTCTGGTCTTAATTTTTCCGAACAAAGTATTGAAAATTTTTGCCAATCGGCCTTCTCTAACTTATAGCGAGGAATTCTTTGTTCAGGTTCACCAAAGAGATATTTTAATATAATAGGAAAGTGATCACTTCCACAAAGATCATCATGGACTTGCCATGAGTAATCTGTTAAAAGAGAAGGATCACAAATTGAGAGATCAATTGATGAGTATGTTCCATTTCCAGAATGTAAAAATGTAGAAGAACCATCATTAAAGATACAAAGAGATTCTTTTGATGAAAAATCCTTAATCTTTTTACCCAGCTTATCATTCAAGTTGGCACTGCCCCATAATGAGTTGTGGGCATTGAAGTCCCCAACTAACATGTATGGAGCAGGAAGCTGACCCGTTAAATTTTGAAGTTGTGCTAAAGTTATGTTATTATTATGATAAATGGTGTTGCGTACAGCTCTGTAAAGCAATTGGTACAACATAGAATGGATATGGTGAGCTGCAAAGTTAGAAAGGGTGTCCGTGTGCCAACAGTGATGAAAATCATCTTTTTTAAAGCCGTTGACACCGGAAAATCCAGCATGGGGTTGAGCTGGAATCGAACCCATACTATTATTAGTTATTATTAGGTGGTATATAAACTGAACATAGAGTTATTGTTTGATGTAATGAAACTCTAACGGCAACTGCTTGCAGATCGGTAGTTAAAGGAATCGAACTATGGAGAATACGATCCTTAACTAAGATGGAGGATCCGCCAGAAGCTCGCTCTGTATTAGAAAATGTGTTATACATAGAAAAACCCTTCAAGGAAATCGTGTCAGTTTCCTTGAGGTGTGTTTCCTGAAGACAAAAGACAGTTGGATTAAAAGACTGCACTAAGAGTTGTAATTCAAGAAAGTTGGCCTTAAGGCCTCGGCAATTCCATTGAATGATGGTTCTCATTTTGGAGTCTGTATGGGATCAGAAAGTCTACCGAGTAATCGCCTACGTCTCCTCTGTGGAGACTGGCTCTGTGAACGGTCGACAGGTGTTACCGATAGATCCATATCAGACTCCATGTCGTCACCAAGAGAGCCGAAACGATTATGCATATAAATTGCATCTCGTTCGGCCTTCTTTGATCTACGCATTTTAAGCGGTGACATCTGCTGCGATGAACTCTGGCTGTGAGGATCGGTGTTGTCTATTTCCAGGTTGAGCAGCAGATGACAACCTTGAGGAAGACGATTGACTCTGTTTGGAAGAAACAGAAATTGATGGGGGTTGAGGATTAGAAGCTTTGGTTGGAGCTCCAAATCCAGCCCAAGATGATTTACGTGGAATTATAAACAAATCCTCATCGACCATTGAATCATTATTTGGACCGGCTGTTGACTTACGTGGTGGGGGATGATTATCACACAATTCCTTCCAAGGCCTCGCGTATTTGATATTGCTTTTTGGGATATCATCCACAAAACAGTCAGCACCAAACATCCATCCATTGGTGTTGCAAGTACGGGGTTTAATTTCACCCTCAGGCCAAGTGTACATGGTTTGCCAACCATATGTCCTTGAGGGTTTAGCAGCCTCCGCGTAAGACATGGATGGTGCTGTATCACTCGAGAAAGAGACTTGACGACGAGCTTCTTGGTAGGTAATGTTCTTTTCTGCTTTAAGTTTTTGGATTTCTTTTTCACGTAGAAGAGTTGGACATTGTTTTGAAGACGAAAAATGATCACCACTGCATTTAACACATTTTGGATTTTTCGTACAGTTGAAATCCGAGTGGCCTTCCTCAGCACACTTTCCACATTTTTCCTTCCCGTTACAGGTGGCCTTCCCGTGGCCAAAACGTTGGCATTTAAAACAACGGAGAGGATTGAAAATAATATGTCTACAGACACTCTGAAAAGACCAAGATTAATGTGACTAGGTGGAGCTGTGGAATTAAATGTAATAAGGTATGTATTTAATTTAATAATTTTGTTGTCTTCCTTTTTTGTGAACCTTTTAACGTGTGAGACACCTTGTGATGAAAGTTCAGAGCATATTTCTTGCTCTGATAAATCAGCAAGGTTTCGGTCTCTATCTCGAATGATACCCTGCGAACGATTCAATGATCGATGAGCTTCAGCGGAAACTGGTACCTCTAAAATGGATGCAATTGTCAAAATATTTTTGCTTGTTGTTGTTTGGCACACTCTACTAAGAGGTTACCGGATCGGAGTTTCGTAACCTTGGGAACATCACCTCCGGAAACACCTTTAATTGTTTTCGCAATGACAAAGGGCGAAACCTTTGTCAAAGGACGAGTGACATCTTTGCTCGAAAGTACAATAAACTTTGGCCAACTATCATTTGTTGTGTTTTGACGTTTTGAAGAAGCTGGTGCATCCTGCTCATCACTATCACTACATGAAATATTTCGTTTATACTTTTCACTAGAACTTGTTGCTTGTTTTTTTAAGGAAGCCATGGTGAGAGAAGAGAGTTTCACTGCCTTGCTCCCCTCCCGCCATGAAGCGCCAACAAGGGCGATGCTGTTATACAACGGCTCTCCTGTTGAAAGCACAAGGGTTACAAGGACAGCATACTCGCACAGAGTATTCCTTTAGGGAGACAAGCATCGTGCCAGGGGTTACCCGGCGATACAACTCTCCAGAATAACATCCACACGATTGACCCATGAGCCACCGCCTTCTGTAAAGCATAACTGACATCAAGTAATAAATTCTAATATTACGGAAAGAAAGTTTGAAATAAACGAGAAGGTGCTTTACAGGGCTTGGCGTGACCAGCCGATTGATCAGACCGAGCCGAATCTGACCGCCTGTCTGGGAGAAGTAAGGGCCAAAGCCCACATACATGGACCAGGATCCCGTCCTCCCCCGACACAGGTCGCAACACACGGCAAACATGTGCTTCTTACGACAAGCTTTACGGGCGGCTGCGGGACTATTCTTTTCACACCCGGTTCCCGCACGGGGGAACTTCGTTATGAACAGTTGCTGCTCACTGTCACTTATAAAACACCACGTAAGGGTGTACTATTGCATACAAGTATTTCATCTATTCAACATTGAGAGTTTACTAAAGCCATTGTTGTGTTGTCAAATTATGAAGAGAAACTTAAATATATTGTAAATAAAAATTGACCAACTATTTCATAAAAAAAGTGCTTTTTACTCGGGACATACGTTGGTTTAAGCAGATCAGATGTATTATATTGCTTATAATAATGAATCCTTAAAGGCATCGGAAGATTTAACTAGATGTAATAAATGATTCCAAGACTGCACAGGAAATTAAAAAAAATAAGTTGATGGTATAGTGCTTTATAAAACATTTCATGGCGCTTTCAAGTTTAGTGTATTATAGATATATTTATATTGTGTACGAGTTTAATGGACCATATTCATATATATTGTTCATGGTAGTCTCTAGTGATGATCCGTAAGTACGTCCGTCACACTTTTGTAAACACAAAAATTTTATAGATTTATGTTTATTGATATTAGTTTGAGTTCGACTTACTGTTCATGAATATTGTCAAAGTAAATTTCAAACTCTAATTATGCGGTGAACATTGGCTTCACTTGTTGTAATCTTGTTTTTTTTTAATTAACTTACTAGTATTACAGTTTGTTCCCGTCCAGCCTAAATCGCATAAACAATGTGAACCAACACATATCCCGTGAACGCATAAGTTTCCATTACATCGATTTGTTTCGGGAACACGAATTCCTTCAAAAGAATTTCAAGATTAAGACAAAATTGTTTTAAATGAAGTTATTTTTGAATACATGTTTACTAGAAGTAATGACCACTGTACGCAATAAAAAACAATCCACCAACCAGCACATAGAATGATTTTATATACATACAACTATAGAAATTTGTCAACTTGTCGAACATAAGACAAAAAATAGAGGATAATCCAAAGAATAAATGTTGCCTTAACACTATTAACACATTTAATGACATATAGGAACTTCATAAAAAATATCAGCAACTAAAAACGGTTAAAAGTGTTCTCAGTGCATTATTTTATTTGCTATGAAACAGTTAAAGGTTAGTGACGACACAGGTCAGGTGTCCTTAATTACACCAAAAACGTTTTTAAGGTTTTACAATGAGTTTTATTATCCATGACCAGAACTTTTTGTGATCTTCTATTTTTTTTAAATTTAAGAAATGTCAATGAAGGCTTGATCATCGACTAGCAGTTAGATATTTTTTCAGCAAACACCACAGTGTGAAAAATACTTACGCGTGTCACATCTCTTTCCGGTATATCAAGAGTCACATGCGCATGTTGGAATGAGTGTAGAATTTATACATGTTCCGTGCATACAGTAGTCCGATAGCAAGCACATATTCATATCTACAATTATATTCAAATTAGTTATATAATTAGTCATGTATTGTTTTTTTTTTTGAAAACAAGTAAATATGTGAGCTTATGCTCACTAGTGATAACCCTGCTCTCGAAAAAAATGACCTGTACAAAACAATGTTTTAAGAAACAAAAAATAAATATCAGCACAAATAAATTTACAGTGTTTTTTTATGAACGCCTCGATATATTATTAAATGTATGAACTGAATTCCATTTTAGTTGTTTTAAAGGTTTTATTTATTTATATTTCTTATTTGGTTTTTACCTTTTAAATGTGGCTTCACCATCCATTTATTTATCTAAATTCCATTTAATCTACTCAGTAAAACTATTACATAACTTCTGCTCCTTTTTTTTTCATTTTCCATTATATCGTGGCAAGTTTTTGTTTCATTTTTGCTTTTTTATTAATTGCTGAAAATATGTCAACTACAATAGTTATCAGTTATATTCTTACCCACGCATGTTCCGTCTAACTTTTTCATCTGTCCATTTGGGCATCCACACATTTGGTATAGGTGGTTATTGTAGAGCAATGCTCGGGTTTCCCCACAATGACAGTACACACCTCTTATATTTGCATTGATTGATGTAGATATAATGCAGTCATCGTTAAATGGATATATTGTCCCTGAAAAGTAGGGCGTACAAACTGTGCCTTTTCATATTAAGGAGACTCATATGTATATTTTTTAACAACAAGAGGCTCCCAGAAGCCTAAATCGCTCACCTGGTCTTGATGTCAACCCTATATTTTGTACAGCTAAATGAGCTGAACATTTAAGCAAGCAACAGTTTTTTCTTTATCTACAATAGTTTGCATTCTATTGGCCAAAAACACGAAAAACCGTTATTTTAAGGGCCGTAACCCCTATTAAGGGTCATCTGACAACTTCGACCCTATGGAGACTTTTGTAGAGCTAAATGAGCTGAACATTTAAGCAAGCAACAGCTTTTCTCTATCTGCAATAGTTTTCTTTCTATAGGCCATAAACATGAAAAACATCATTTTAGGGGCCGTAACCCCTATAAGGGGTCATCTGACAACTTCGACCCTATGGAGACTTTTGTACAGCTAAATTAGCTGATTATTTAAGCAAGCAATAGCTTTTCTCTATCTGCTAAAGTTTTAATTCTATAGGCCAAAAACATGAAAAAGGTTATTTTAAGGCCCGTAACCCCTATTAAGGGTCATCAGACGACTTCGATCCAATGGAGACTTTTGTAGAGCTAAATGAGCTGAACATTTATGCAAGCAACAGCTTTTCTCTATCTGCTATAGTTTTCTTTCTATAGGCCAAAAACATGAAAAAACATTATTTCAGGGGCCGTAACCCCTATAAGGGGTCATCTGACAACTTTGACCCTATGGAGACTTGTAGAGCTAAATGAGCTGAACATTTAAGCAAGCAACAGCTTTTCTCTATCTGCAATTACAGTTTTCTTTCTATAGGCCAAAAACATGTAAAACATCATTTTAGGGGCCGTAACCCCTATAAGGGGTCATCTGACAACTTCAACCCTATGGAGACTTTTGTACAGATAAATTAGCTGAACATTTAAGCAAGCAACAGCCTATCTCTATCTGCAATAGTTTTCATTCCATAGGCCAAAAACATGAAAAAACATTATTTCAGGGGCCGTAACCCCTATAAGGGATCATCTGACAACTTCAACCCTATGGAGACTTTTGTATAGCTAAATGAGCTGAACATTTAAGCTAGCAACAGCTTTTCTCTATCAGCAATAGTTTTCATACTATAGGGCAAAAACATGAAAAAAACGCTATTTTTCACCTTTAAGGGACTGTAACCCCTATAAGGGGTCATCTGACAACTTGGACCAAATGGAGACTTTTGTAGAGCTTTTAATGCTGAAGCAGTAGGGTGGCATCAGATTTCATCTATCTCTTATACTTTTTGATTTACAAGCCAAAAACAGTAGTCTGACCCCCCTGGTCTATTTTTAGCAACGGCGGCCATGTTTTTGGACGAATCAAAAATCCCCACATCAGTTCTGTGGGGGATACCCTAAGGTACCATCAGACTAAATTTGGTTTGAATCTGTTCAGCCATTTCAGAGGAGAAGTTTGAAGAAAAGTTAACGACGACGACGACGGACGCCAAGTGATGGCAATAGCTCACATGGACTTTTGCCAGGTGAGCTAATAAAAGGGGCGATGAACTAGTGTCCTTACACAGTCAATGGCAAACGAGATAGATAACAAAAGAGAGAGAGAGCGGGGCATTTTCTGTAGTAAAATATCCTCTATGGAAGGTTTCGAAATAGAATTAAGAACGCTTCCATTATGACTTTTAATGGTATTATATTTTATAGGTATATCTAGCGCATTTAAAAATGCTAATGTTAAAGCTTTAAAGCAAACTGAAGATCACAAAAGAACATTCATTGTACTTAAATCCAAAAGTATTTTGACTTACTTTTTGTGTTATTTGGTATATAAAAGACTTAACCTTAATGTGTTAGGCTAAATTGTACCAAATGCTTTAAACTTACTATGAACTGACTTTTAAATTAAAAAAAAGTATTTTAGAAGATACCTGTAAAATTATATTCTGGCACGTAACTTAAGTTATGGTTCTTCAGATGATAGTTAACGACGTCATAACATTTTCCAACTAGAGAAACTTGTGTCCGATGACACGCCTGCGCTGAAATTGAATATAGACCAACAATGTCAAAGGGTTGTTTTAACATTAAAGAATAAAATGAATATATATTATGGAGAATATCTCCAAAATAATCAATTTGTCTCAAAATTTGCATGTCAATAACATAAACTGAAGGTATTCGTATTAGGGAGCAGCCATTTGATATTAAGGGGGGGGGGCTAAGGTTATTTTCTTCGTCCTGCCATTTTTGGAAAAAAATAAGCCTGGGTTTTTGTGCGCTCTTGCACGCGCAATTTGTTTAATTATTAAAGCTATTATACAATTTGCAGTCAAAATTACCATCCTGCTTTTTTTTAATTCAAAGGACTGTCTTGCCCTTTTATTTCTGGATTTTTGCCATCCTGCCTTATTATTTCAAATTTCACCATACCACCACCCCTAAACATCAAATGATCGGTCCCTTATTATATTACAGGTAGTACATTTAATATAAATCATTATATGATTTGTTCGCCATGTTTTGGCCTTTCGTTTTGGACATTTTAGATATTAATCATCCTTATTTGAGAGCACGTCATACCAAACCTATATACAGGACTATTCACAATTTATCAATTCACTGTCAATTAAGGATAAAACGGCATTTTCCCCTACATTTTATAAAATTTGTTTTAAAGACCGGGGATGACCTAGAAAAATATACACCCCTACAGCAATTAAGCAAATATGGAAAGTAGGCGGAGCATAGATAAGACATTGGTAATTTTTAGTGAAGCAGCTGATAAGCACATGTTCTGTGGATGAATGAGAGACGGAGAGTGATGTGTATTAGAGTATAAATAAAACATTGTAAAACACTGGCATTCTAAGTTTCATGTTCAATTTTTGGATAAAGTAGAAAGTTACACAACTTTTATATATACATGTAGTAATATCTTTAAACTATAATTAATAATTCTAAAATAAACTAAAAGCAATATTATTTAAAATCAATTTACTTACTACAATTAAATATCAACAAAGAAATAATTATGTATGTAATGATTTGAACTGTCTCTTCCAAATATTATCCCTGTAATTATAAGATGGTGGTTTGTAGTTTTTCTTCCCTTTAACACTACGGGGAGCATTACGTCTTTCAGGATTCCACACAGATGTAAATTTCCTATCAACATTTTCATTCCAATGACAGGTGGCTAAATATGCTCTTGTCTGGTAATTGTCATTACTAAATGAAATACGTTTGTCTTGGAACATATTCATGGTGTTATTAAAGCTCTCCACATAGGAGGTATTTCGTGCAAGAATATAATCACCGGGACTTTTAAATATTACAGATTTTGTTATCACTCCAAGAAGAAGCTTTTCAGCAATAGGTTTAGTAAGAACAACTCTTTTTGGTTCATAGTTAGGGTCTCTTTTGCATCTAGAATCTGGATGACATCTTGTATGGTTATTCTTATAATGCTCCACAGTGTTTAACAATAGGTCTTTCAGTTCCATAGCATTTTGTTCACAGTTACGTAAAGCCCAGTGAAAATGTGTAGGAACAGACTCAACTTTATCTTCTAGTTCTTTACACCAAGTCTTATTTTCAAGGTATTTTGGACCAGAAGACACATTTTTCATAGCCTTTTTTACTGACTTTACTCCATGCCATGAATCATTTTGGTTTACAATACCAGAGTCTCGTACCAGCTTGTTTACACTCATATTTCTGTCATGAGAGTGAACTCCAATCTGAACATCCTTCTCCTCTAAATACCGATAAATTCTTTCAGTTCCTAGCTTTTCGTGCCGCTGAGACACACTATCATCCTGCTTTGTAACATGCTCGCATTTCAACACCTTATGAACCTTTTCACCAATGGCTACAACACTTGTGTCTTTTGCATTCTTTCTCCATCCGTGGCGTGCATCCGTCATAATGTCAATGCTAGTTAAATCCTCACACATCCCGACTTCTTCCATTAAGGCAGTTTCTGTACTGTCGGTATATTCCTCTTTTACAAAATGTTTGTATCTTGAGAACAAATAACTTTGTTTTTGTTTATTCACATGACCAAAGTTTGCTCCGTTTGAGAATCTTTTGTAATGTATGGGAAGCATACCACTACATTCATATCCATGAAAGACTTTCAAGTTTACATAATATTCTCCATTAGGTAAGTATGGGGATGATGACCACAGAATAGAATGGTGTTTGTGTCTATTGCATGTCATGCGAATTGCAGCAACATGTCCTTTCATATTCAGCTTCTGAATTTGCAAATGACCTGAACAAAAGTCCTTGTGATTTTCAATCACTTTCACTAGCTTTTTCAATGACATGTCAGAAGTAACAAAAAGTTGTTGATTTACATCTTTCTTATTTGTCTGAATGTAAGTATTCAAGTCCATATTTTCCATTTTGGACTCTGCTGATTTTGCTGTCTTCTTAGAAATAAATTCGTCCAATATTCGTTCCAAAATATCTCCATTATTTACAGGATGGTTGAGCTCTTGAACCAAAAGAGTTCGAACTGACTGTAGTTTTTCTAAAATTATTGTCTTTCTACTTTCATCCCCAGGAACTGATATTTTAAAACGTGGTGGTCTTTTTGTATCCTTTTCCATATTTTAAATAAATATTTCAAGAAAATGTTATGTCCATCTGTATGAAGTGAAATGTGAATGCTATAAGCAGAATTTAGATGTATATTCCTAAGATATAGTGGGCACTGGCTTGATTGGCGGAATCTAGGGAATCATGTTTAGCTCCAAATTGTATGTTTGCAATATATTGAACAAATAATGAATTGTGCTTAGAAGAAATACAATTAAAACACAAATATTTCTGTGTTCTTTGAATCCATTTATCAAATCTTTATATATTTCTACAACAGATCCCCTCCCTTATTCCCCCCCAAAAAATTTGTCAGACTATACACAATAATTTTGCAATCATAAGCTATTTCTAAGGTCAACATCCCATGTTATGATATTTATCTAAAGCCATCAAAACAAGCTTTGGAATGTCATGTGTATCGTATGTTCTCAGACAGGGAGTGTGTTGAACTAAATATAATTTTGGAGGGAACCTTAGTTATATGATATAATGTCTAGTCAGAGGTCAAAACTGTCGGTTTTAGTAAACGAAGAACAAAGACAAACAATAATAAGTCTTTTTGGATACTATGATTGGGATATAAATGAAAGTGAAGATTCCTATAGACAATTAGTAGATCAAGAAACCAAAACAGATGTTGTTCAAGAATTTGATGAACATTTAACTGATTCAAACTCGGAGGAACCTTTCATAATTCCTCAAAATGTTGACAGTGTTGAATGTCAGTTTTGTCTTTGTAAACCCTGCATAACCCATGAGAGCAACCGACAGTTATGGTGGGAAAATGAATGCCAAGAACAACACAGAAGAAACAATGGTCTAAGAAAAGAAAATATAAATATTTTTGGACTATGCTATTTCATCATGTTCATAGACAAGTTTTTTCAAGATGATAGGTACCAAGACAGAAAGTTAGAAGCTTTATTTAGGGATCCTAAATTTAAGAAATACATTTGGCATAAACGCGATTTAATGCCTAATTGTGTTTTAAAGTTAGTCAGAGGATGGCACCCTAATCCTGATGGGATTCCTTACATGGGACATCTTTGGGAATAATTATTTATGTTCTCTTTTGTTTGAAGTTTGAACCATTACAAAACACTGATTTTTGCATCCATATATCATCCAAAAGTCATCAGTTTATTATTGACAAACTCATTTAACTTGTTGGAAGAGAAAAGATAGATATTTAGAAAGGGAATAAATTAATCGTGATAATTGGATTTAATGTATATCTGAAAGACATTGGTGAGTAAACGAAGCATGTTATTTTCTTAGCATGGCGGGAACTCCATACTGTTCGTAAATGACTTCCTGTGTAAATACAAACAAAAACCTGTTTCCATGGATATCTCCTCCCCTTACTGTCAATCACTGAATTTGAATTTGAAAAATTCATCACTTCAAATTTTCAAAATTAAATATTAATTAAACTACCCCTTTAAATCTTTTAAAATTGGGCTAGAAATAAAGCTACAAAATGTTCTGACAACTTAAATAATTTTTATTAATAATTATCTAATAGTTCTATTAAATTTTCAAAAAATCCTCTCCAGTAATGAACACTGTCAAAAATTTGAATAACCCACCATTTCCCTGGATTGTCTCCCTTTTATACCCTAACCCCGGTCTTTAAGATCGAAACTAGTACGAATCAATTTTAACTGTTTTTTTTTTTCGGTTGTATGTATGGGCATTTTAAAACTATTATTTACTGTGTATTCGAAAAACAGTGTTTATTTGATCTCATCCATCATACCAACTCAGTATAAGCTATGTAGGTGTAATATATATACTGTTATTGCATTCCTGTCCAGTGAAGTGCGGGTCACAAATACACCATTCTGTCTTGCCTTTTACAAAATTTGAGCTATGACATTGACCATGTAAACATGATCCCGTGTTACACTGCTTTGGGCCTACCAATAAATACAAAAGTCAAAATTTGTGTCAAGCAAGTGATAATTGTGTTATGCTGTAAAGGGAACATATTCAAACAGACAGTATAACAAGCAAACACAAAACGAACTATCAATTTTCAGAAGAAATAACGTTGGAACAACGGTAACCAATGTTAATTTTTTTTTGTAACATAGTGATACCAGGAAACATTTTGCTCATTTTTGTAACAGTTCGATTCTTGATTTACTTACGGCACAAGTGTACATTGTTAAGAAAATGCAACGTTAGAATGAAAACGACAATGCTACATTTAAGATGTTGAAAAATTCAAAACTATGCAGAAACAAATAAAGAATACTTGACAATAGAAAGAAATATAAATAAACATAGAAATGGAAATGGCTGATTTGATGTAGCATTTGAATATTGTGAACAAATAATAAAATATGTAAATGTCTTAAGATTAGACAATAGAATAATACCTGGATATGTTCGGGGACATTCTGTCTTGATCTGTATATCGTTGGTTATCTCTACCATTCCTACCTTATAAAAGGAATAGCACAAGAGTTGGCAAAACATTACAAAATGCTAGCTTTTAGAAATACACTTATCGACCTCAAAACTATTTCCTTACTGTAATAGTACCGTAACTATATTTCGCAGGGTTTTTAAATGATTGGTAGTAGCCGCAGCTAGGTTACACTGTAAAAAGTGCACAGTAGGCATGAGAGCTTATGAATTCAGTATAATAAAACAATTTATTACAATTATTTGGAAAATGTACATTTGTTTCCCCTCGATAATTGCGCCCCTCATGAAATAGTAAGTACCTAAAGGAAACAAATGTACTCTTTCTTCTAAAGGTGATAGGTACGCAAACCAGCGCCCCAATCAGAAAACGGGAAAATGGTGTCGTATAAGTAAGGATTATCCCTCGTAACACGAAAGAAAAGATGTCGATAAACCAACGTGTTCAGCGAAGTGAGTTATTTTCTTGATACCCAGAAAAACAGATTACAAAAGTAAGAAATCTACAATTTTTTTATACAGTTGAGCGTATATTGTCACAAAATGATGATCATACGAGAGTTCGGAAAAGTTACATGTTCATATAAATGGGAGATGAGACCCGTGTGTTTTTCTACAAAAACCATTCGCAAGAATTTGCAGTGTGTGCATTGAAAGGGGTTTTTCGACACAAAACCTGTCCGGCTCCCCCATTTCTGCATCATTGTTTATGTAAAGGCATGTTAAAAACGAAAGAATATGGAATATGTGCCAGAAAGACACGATCCACATATTGAAATGCTTTTGATAAATGCACAATGCAAAATTTCACTGCGTGTGAAGCGCTTTTCTGGATTAACCTTCATCAGACACGCTAGGAGTAATATGGTTGATATGGTATATACCGCTTATATTTAATTTAATAGACTTAATTCCGTCAAAATGTTCACACGTTTATAAAACAAAGCCGGCTTACGCATATAAATTCAAATTCAAATATTTTATTGATTTAAAATCCAACTTAGGATTATAATCAGCAACATTCACATAAATATATTTATATATAAAAACAGACAATGATACGATACAATTTGTACGTACGTAATCAAACAACATTTTTCTGACATCAGGACTGACGGGTCTATCCAAAGCAGCGCAAAATATTTTTTTCGTGTTTTATTGGATGTTAACAAAACATTTTTTTCTTTCATAAAACATTCTAAAACATTGTCAAGTTTTATAAAAACATTTTGTTGGTATGATAATAAAGCGTATGTTGAATGTTATTGTATAATGCCATAAAAATGTTCTATAAATATTTCATTAAAATGTTTTCTTAAACCATGTTTTCAATGTTTTATTAAAATGTTCTCTTAATGTTGAAATAACATTGTGTGTTAATGTTTTTACGCTATTATCTGAAACATTTTAATACTGTTTTTGAAATAACAAATGATTTAAAACATGATTTAAATATCTTTTGTACATATTTACACAATAATTGTGTAATAAAGTGAAAGGCATTGGATATGCCTTTCACTTTATTACACATTTTAATATGGATGTTTGAAAAACAAACAATGATTTATTATTATTTATTGTTAAAGGAACATTAAAAGTCAGTTACAATTAAAGCTGAAAATGAATTTATATTTTTTTAATTATATTAAAAACATGTATTCATAAATTGACAACACATTTTTTTAAAGTTATATACAAAACTACTTAAGTTACGCGTTCATCAGCTTTCATAGTTAATGAGATAAACAGTCTTAGTATGTCGGTAGATAGACACCTGTTTAAGATAATAAAAATGTAATAGAAATACCATGTGCATGGTGTAAGATTTCTGTTTCCTTTGGTAACATTGCTGATAAAGAATTATTTTGAAGCTATCGGACAGTTTGCCTTGTTATATTCGAGGATATACTTGTTCTTACAGTTGAAGAATGTATAGAAATATGAACAATGTTTTTAGCTCACCTGACCCGAAGGTTATGTGAGCTATTGTCATCGTTAAGCGTCCGTCGTCCGTCCGTCGTCCGTCCGTCCGTCCGTCCGTTAACTTTTCTTCAAAGATCTTCTTCTCTGAAACCACTGAAGGGATTGCATTGAAACTTGGTACACTTGATCTTTAGAATGTCCTCTACCAAGTTTGTGAATTATATGAATGTTGACAAACCAACATGGCCGCTGTTGCTAAAAATAGAACAGGGGGTCAGACCATTGTTTTTGGCTTATAACTCGAAAAGTATAAGAGATAGAGAAAATCCTTGTTCAGCATCAAAAGCTCTACAAATATCTTCATTGAGTCAAAGTTGTGAAACGACTCCTTTTAGGAGTTATTGCCCTTTAATCATCAAAATTGACCATTTTTGCAGTTTTTGGACTATATCTTGAAAACCATTAGAGCTAAAGGGAAAGTTAGCATTGCAGAATTGTTAAGCTCATTGAGATCTACAAAAATGATTTCAGGGTCAAAATTGTCAGATCAGCCGTTTAAGAGTTATTCCCCTTTAACTGTTTTTTTCCATAAATTTACTCTGATTTTCAAAAATCTTCTTCTCTGAAACCACAGAAGGGATTGCTTTGAAACTTGGTACACTTGATCTTTAGGATGTCCTCTACCAAGTTTGTGAATTATATACACGTCGACCAACCAACATGGCGGCCGTTGCTAAAAATAGGACAGGCGGATTAGACCATTGTTTTTGGCTTATAACTCAAAAAGTATAAAAGATAGAGAAAATCCGAAGCAACCTTCATGTTTAGCATCAAAAGCTCTACAAATCTCTCTATTGAGTCAAAGTTGTGAAACAACTCCTTACAGGAGTTATTGCCCTTTAATCGTCAAAATTGGCCATTTTTGCAGTTTTTGGACAATATCTTGAAAACCGTTAGAGATAGAGGAAAAGTTAGCATTGCATAATTATTAAGCTCATTCAGATCTACAAAAATGATTCCAGAGTCAAAATTGTCAGATCAGCCATTTAAGAGTTATTCCCCTTTAACTGTTTTTTCCCATTAATTTTAACTGATTTTCAAAGATCTTCTCTGAAACCACTGAAGGGATTGCTTTGAAACTTGGTACACTTGATCTTTAGGATGAGTCTACCAAGTTTGTGAACTATATACATGTTGACCAACCAACATGGCCGCCATTGCTAAAAATAGAACAGGGGGGTCAAACCATTGTTTTTGGCTTATAACTCAAAAAGTATAAGAGATAGAGAAAATTCAAAGCAACTTTTCTTGTTCAGCATCAAAAGGTCCTTAAAGGAGTTATTGCCCTTTAACAGTTTTTTTTTCTGTTAATTTAAACTGATTTCCAAAAATCTTCTCTGAAACCACTTAAAGGATTGTTTTGCAACTTTGTATACTTGAAAGTTTGTGAAATTTATTCAAACTTCGGCCTAAGAGATCAGGTGAGCGATTCAGGCTCCTGGGAGCCTCTAGTTTTTAATAGAATTTAATATTTAATTTTCTGGAACATGTATTGAAATTATAAATGCTTAATCAAATTAATGTTAATGCTATTTGTAAATAAATTGAATGTAAGCGGTATAATACTATTTTAATTTAACAGGCATAGTAATAGATTTACACCAAGAAATATGATGAAGATGATTAATTTTTAAAATTTGTAATGTTAAAGTGATTATGCAAATATAAAAGTATAGTCTGCATTGATAAGAAATTATGAAAATTCATGTTATTGTATAGATTGTTTCTTGTTTCAGAAAGGAAGTGGGAGAAGTGAGACTGCTTACAAGACTAGTCTCATCTGGGTTGCTATCGTGACCTAAAAAAAAGTTTGAACAACTAGGTATAATTGTGAACGCAAAGCGAGTCACAAATGTCCCCTCACGTACCCCTCTTTGTTTAATATCCGGCTTATTTGAAAACATTTTTCTAATACTATATGTTGACTAAGGCTTTTTGTATTGCTTTCATATTTTTCGATCTGTTTTGTGCGTTTCTTATTTTTTTTGTTAAATCGTTTAGCCATATCGGGCTGTGATCACATTAAGATATAAAAACAAAAATAGTTTGCGATGAAATGAATGAAATTAAATCGATATAAAAATCAGTTTGCGATCACAAACTTAATAAAATCAAATCAAGTGAGTGAGTGAGTGAGTTGGTGTTTTACGCCCGTGCAACGCTATATAGGTTATTTACAGGCGATGAACATGAAAGGATGACAAAATGAACATGAAATAATGATGATGATATATGAAATATGGGATGGGGTGGGAAACACAGGGAGGTAAACTTTGAAGAACCACAGGAAAAGGGGAGAAGTGGGTAGGGGCGGAAAATTTAGCCTATGTGGTGCACTACCTGGCGGTCCACAAAGGGGTCTTTTACGTGCATGAAGCGTGGCATTCTCCACACACGTTGGCCAACTATGGTCGGCGGTCAGGGTTTCCGTATTATAGACCCGACAACCCCCGCGGACGAGGGCTACCCTATTCAGCCACCTAGGGTACACACTTGGTCGCTCTGTGGGCTGAGCACTGACCCGACGTCAGAATCCCAAGACCCTTAGTCGCCTCTTACGACAAGCTAGGCTCTGCTCTGGACCTATTCGCCACCCGGGCCCCGCACGGGACAAATCAAATCAATATAATAAGTTTGTTTGCGATCACGGAAAAGCAAAACATGACCATGCGGCGTATATCACGAATTCAAATCACGAAGACTAGTTTCCTTTGCATTGAAAGTATAAATTACTTAGCTGTAAATACTTTTCCACAGGAGAAACGTATGTACACGATTTTCTTTTCATAACTAGTAAGACGTGTAAATATAATCTTTTATATAAATACAACAAGTACTCACAGCCTCAAAAGTCTCCAAAACGACACTTTTTTGAAAGTAGACAGCAACCCAACTTTGAGAGACATTAAAGGCCTTTTTCATACAGTATTGTGCATCGATGTATGTTTCAATATGACCTTGATTATTTGGAGTTGACCTTATAGGTTGTCTTGACTGAACACACACACATTCCTCAGCTTTACATAAAAGAGTTGCTGATGCGGCAATGAATAGTAGGAAAATCTACAATACATAACACCAAACGCAACATGATTTGACCGTGAAATGTTGAAAACTATATGTTTTCGCAGGTTGGTTAATGCACTTTTCCGGAAGGCCGTCCGTTTCCCGACCCTTTCAAACATAAAAAAAAATCAAAAATCAATTATAAAGTTATTTTATATCGAAATGAACAGGAATTTGATATGTATTTAGAAAATACGTAAACGTGTTAAAATACTGCTGATATAGTACCATAAATAAGTATCCATGGCAACAATTTAGTCTGCAACATGGCTTTTCTCGGATTTGGAAATTGAAGGTTAGCACCCCGATAAGCACCATCAAATTGATTAAAAATCATTTATTTGGGGTCGTTTTTTATCGATTTATTTGGATTTAGATGCTCATTGTTGATAATATGAAACAAAATTATTTTAATTTTTGGACAAAAAGGGTAAATCAAAATGAGAAAAACCTGCGTTTTTCATCTTGATTTCAATTTTTTGTTATAATTTAAAAATACAAAAAATGAGCAGCAATTCTCAAATTATATATGTTAAGATCTATTTTGTGGTGAAATTCTAAAACAATCGATGTCGATCTGCGGGGTGCTTCAACCGATTTAAGGAATGAGGTATCAAATTTCGCCTGATTTGCCAAATAAGGTAAAAGGGGCGAAACTTAATTTTCAATAGAAAATTCTTCTATTCGGGTTTTTATACATTGTAACTATGGAGTTATAATATATAAAATATAATGGTCCGGATAACTGTAAATAATTATGTCGGACTACATAAGATATTAAAATTACAAATATTTTATCGAATCTATATGGTATAGGCATTTAATTTTTCCGAGTATTCGTCACAATAAGGGAGACAACTCTTGAATACTTTTTTTTAACTTTTTGCGGGACTAACGTCATTAAAATCGCTGCGTTGGGATAATTTTGTTATATTAAACGTTAAGAACAGTTTAGAGCACGTCTCTAGGAGAGAGTAAGGTAAATTAGCAGTACTTACTATTTTTGAAACAAATCGCATAAGTAGTAAGAAGTTCTGAAACTACTGTTGAATTATTAATGCATCTTGAAGTTTAAGAGGCAAAAGTAAAGTAGAAAAGAGATATGACCTTGATAATTTACTCTTTTGTGTGTAATTTGTTTTCGGTATCTTTAATTTTAAACACTGTCCCTTAATATAATATTTACTTTGACTTAGAAATTTCTCCTTGATGTATGCTCAAACTTTGTGATTTTTTATCACAGACATTTAAACCTTCTGTATCTATTATGAAAACTTAAAAATGAATGGAAATATGTCAAAAATATCCAAAGGGGTTATATATGGCAGTTTTCACTTGGTGGTTGAATCAAGTTTGTGTTCACACTTAAGTGACTACAATGTTATTTAATCTGCACTTACCATGTCATGAACAAATACTTATGACATCTAAGAAATCGTTTATCTTATCAGTAAATACCAGGCCAACAAAGATTATGCATATGACCTGCAAGCGACACAATTAATATAAGGTGTTAACGTTTTGGGTGAGATTCAACAAAGTGCTATAAAAAACATTTTGCTTGACCTGATGTGTGTGTTATCCATTTTAGACTAATGAAAGGCACTCTAACCGAATGTTTGTCAAAGAACCTACCAGTTTCGAAATGAATGTAAAAAAATGAAATAAACATTATATAAAATATACAGTGAAAATAAAACTAAAAAACTAATAAAATTCATAAAACTTACGAGATCGTAATAAATAAATTCATTGCACAAAAAATGTAGTGTGCAGAAAGAAGGACAAATTAACCAAGCATCGGCAGATTCAACCAGATATATGTTCCTTTGTAACGTGCCCGAGCTGAGAAGATAGTGTTTCAACCAATCACTTTAGTTTGTATCGGGCTTTTCCGAGACATTAACTTTTAATATACATCAAAATAATTATGGTGTGATGAAAACTCAAAGACTGCCTTTAGGAAATGCAAACTTTATGGAAATGTTTGAAGCTTAACCAAAACACCTACTTTGAAACATTTTGAACCGAGACTTTAAAAAAAAACACACCCAAACCGGAATCAAAAGAAAGAATGGAACTATTAACCTTTTCAATAATTTAATATAACATTTTCAAATATAAGCCTTAAGTAAAATATTTTTTCAATAGAGAAAAATGACGGGAATACGTGTGATTTTTTTTGTGTAGGAGAAATGAGTTTATGTTAGTCAAGAAAAGGAGATCCGTGATCCCAAGTTTTGTTTTTCCTTTTTTAAAAAGATAGTTGATAGTTTGTCATTTGTACAATATTACCTAGATCAGATAGGTTTTCAGCTTGTTCATTGAAATATTCCAAATAACATTTTCCCTTTTATAATCCATTTTAAAAGAAAAGTTAAAGTCACGCAATTCACAAATCTGCAGAAAGCTCCGTCACCCCTATTTGTTTACATTTTCTCAAAAATTATTTATATGACTTTATTTTACACATTTTTAGTCAAATTAAATGGATATTGTTGATACCCTTGATCCATCTTAAATATTAAGAAGGCCCATATTGATGATGTTACTTCAGCTAATTTGTCCAGTGATGGTGATAGTCCGGCTACTAAGAAGGCCCATGTTGGTGATGTTGCTCCAGCTGATTTGCTCATTGATGGTGAGAGTCCAACTACTAAAAAGGCTCATATTGGAGATACAATATATTACTCAAGCTGATTTGTCCAGTTATGGTGATAGTCCACCTACTAAGAAGGCTCATGTTGATGATGTTACTCCGGCTGATTTGCCCAGTGATGGTAATGGTCCAACTACTAAAACGGCCCATGTTGGAGATACAATGTATAACTCAAGCTGATTTGTCCAGTTATGGTGATAGTCCACCTACTAAAAAAGTTAATGTTGGTGATGTTACTCCAGCTGATTTACCCAGTGCAGGTGATGATACACCTACTAAGAATGCCCATGTTGGTGATGTTACTCCAGTTGAGCTCAGTGATGGTCCACCTGTAAAAACTCTTATGTCTTTTCCTGATGTAACCACCTGGGGTAAACACTTGGTTGCTACATGTATGTGGGTTGATTACTTACCCGATATCAGAATCCACCTTATTACAAGCTGATTGCCGGTTTTCCCACCCGGGACACCACATGGTACGTTATTCATAATACAATTTTAACTTTAACTTTAAATATATAACGAAAAAAAACTACAATGTTATTTATAAAATATGTCAATAGTATTAATACATTACAAATACCAAACGCGGGTATACACGGTTAATTTGGATATGCTATATATCAGTAGCATTTTAATCAAAACATTGGAAGTTCAAATTCCAAAACTTTTGAAAACGAAAAGTACTCAAAACCACAACATTCGAACAAGGAAGCTTAATCAAGCACCAAGGATTTTATTTTATGACCCGACTTCCTTCAGTAGTTTCCTTACCAGGAGCACAACCCTATCCGTAAGCTGGGAACGCACCGGGTGGAGGTCTATGGGCAGACCTTCTGAAAAAAATGTTCAAAGGTCCCGGTTTTATATACCATGTATACAAAAATGCATTCAGAAATCATACACAGGACTGATTAACAAGAACACAAATATGGGAACACATTACCAATATAATTTCACAGTTAATACCAGTGACACATTTCCCTTAACAACCTAATTTCAAACTAACTGAATAACATGAAATTAACTACTTAGGCTCTTCCGCATCTTTCTCTACAATAATATGTGTTGACGTTTTTGCAAAAAACATCGACTTTACAAAGACAGAGGTCAGTACAAGAGAGTTTTTGTTCAAAAAACACGCAGCTTTTTCAGCAAACGAGCATTTTCATTACCGAATGCAGTTTTGTTGTGCAACAAGCATCAATGAATAACTTTGTTTTCTTCTTATTTGTTGTGTTGCAACACACTGTCAGCATTAACCTTTTTATTCGTTGCCCAACGAAGCGTTAGCAAGTGTCAGTGTGAATTAGGAAAACGAATGTGCATGTTATTATTTACAGAATATCTTAATATTTCAAATCAGTGATGTAGATGTCGGTCTATTGTCCATAGTCTTTGCGTAGAATCGTTTATTTCTGGACTTTTCTGTCGGTTTTGTCTTTGTCTTTACGGTTTTATGATACTGATTACCCCTTTGGTACACCTTTGCTTCGCTAATACCACTGCCCTTCAAGACATACCGGTTCATACTTGTTTGATGCATTATCTGATTATGTTGGCTTTCTTCATTGTGTTGTGTGAAAAAAACCAACAAAATATTTTTGAATTCCAATTTAGTGGTCCTGTGCATAATTGTCTTCTCTGTATTTCATTGTTTTGGGTAATGCGCTCTGTACACGTTTTGAATTTCGACTAACTTAAATTGAACCATATTTCAGATATCATAAAGAAAGTTTGTAAAAGTAGTGCCCAATTTTTCCAGATAATTTCTCCGTGTTTGACTTAATGCAATCATATTTTTTTACGTTCTAGACCTTTTGACATTTGTCCTAATTACTTCTTTGCGTCTCTATCAAATATATTTTCTTGTTTAAGAAATAAGCAGAGATGTATTAAAGAAATGCGATTACACTTAATCAAGAGGTGGACCATTTAGATATCAAGAGAATGGAACAAGACGAATTGGATAAGGTAAATCAACGGATTTTTTCCTATGCAATACTTGAAATATATCTAATATGCAATTGTTAAGATGTTTCTCTAGTGCGTAAAGTTATCAAATAAGAAGCAGCAAAGCTGATGATGGTCTGGAAAAAAAAGACAATAGAATCGCCAAGTATTTTTTTGTTGTCTATTTTTGAATGACCATAACACTTTGTGCTATATCATATGGTATGACGATGTCGTCTGTAGACTTAAATCTTAGTGCAAAGACTATGGATGCAAAAGACCAATTAAGGTCTAAGCTAATTGTTTTTATTCGACCCCATTTTTTTAAGATCGTGTGATTTTAGGCGATGAAATCGTGGACGTCATATGCGTTGGCTGTACACACGTTTGCTCTCATGATCGCTTTCGGATTGTTATGAAATATATTCCCACTTCAGCAAGGTTGGTATTGCTTTTATAGAGTTTGTCATGTAGCTAGAGCGCCTCTGATCAATTATAATAGACGAAACGGGAAAAGCATAATCTATAACTTTGGTATTTTATTTCTTTAGTTAGTTAGTTAGTTATTGCTTTACTCCCAAGCAGCGCGATTTCGGCTATGTCCGGGAGATGAACATGAAAGTGGTGATACAATGAACATGAAATGATGATGAAGTGGAGGAAATGGGACACAAGGCCAATCGGGTGGGAGAGTTTTGACTGCCACTGGAAAAAGGAGTGATGGGTAGGGACGGGAAATTTAGCCTCCTGCATGGGGATCCAACGGGTCCTACTATTACCGAGACCTGCAGCAGGATTCTTTGACGTGCGAGGAACGTGACATTTTTCCCAACACGATGCACCACTATGGTTTGCGGTCAGGTTTTCCGCATTATCGCCTGACGACCCCGCATCTCTCGATGTCAGGGCTGCCCCATTCAACCACCTGGGGCACACATCCCAGTCGCTTTGTGGGCAAAGCGGCCTGACCCCGATGTCAGGTTTCTGAGCGCTCTTTAGTGGACTTTTACCGACAAGCTTAGCGCTGCTGCGGGCCTATTCGCCTCCCGGGGCCCGCACGGGATTTTAATTTCTTTTAAAAAAGCAAAATTAATGCATTGACAAAAGCATACAATTGACATTGAAAGTTAAACCTTTTAAATGCGATTTTTCTAAGTTTTTAGACCCTTTTCAAAACGTTGGATTTTCATGACTTGCAAACATTTCTGATAAAACATGTTTAGCCCATTACACAATTGGAGTCTATACATTGAAGTGACAAGTTTTTGATTTTCCAGCTTTTTGTATTATGTGAATATTTCGAGGCATAAAATGATTATTGCTTTAAAAGGTTGGTGGTGCTTAACTTATGGCGAGGTGTATATTTTTATAACAATCTGAATAGGAGAAATTTTATTGAATACAGATATACATATTTATTACTCTGGATTCATTTGTTTTCGTGGTTACAAATTTTCGTGGTTGGATGAAAAAGGACCATTTCGTGGAGTTTTAAATTCGTTGTTCTCAAGTCTGCAGCATACAGATCAATAAAAAATTTCCTTTTTATGAGTTATCAAATTTCGTGGGTCAAGGTCACCAACAAAATTGATACCTTCCGAAAAATTATGAAACCAAAATATGAGGTACATGTATTGCGATTTCAAATTCTTAAAACATTCATACATTGCGTACACTTTTAAGTAAGATACACAGGCAGACAATTTGTTGCTTTTATACATCTTTTTTAGGCTGATATTAACTACATATTAAACTAAGGCTGACTGTTGGGGATGCCCAACACAAAAATGTTTCCCAAACGAATGAATTTTTGATAGTGTATTCTTATTCACCATCCTTTAAAACCCCTAGATACAAAATTTTGTTTAAATCGAAGCATTTTTGCAATTTTTGCTTTTTCGGTGGCGGCCATTTTCTAGCATACCAAATTTCATTAAAATCCATCCAGTAGTTTCCGAGATAATTTTACGGTACTTTTTGCCGTGGCGGCCATTTTGAAAATGGCGGCCATCTTGAAAATTTCAAATTGCCTGTGCACACCTCCAATAACCAATCTACCATCATTCAAAGTTTCGTGCAATTACATTTTGTCGTTTTCAAAAAACCTTGCGGACAGTTTCATGTCCGGAAGAAAGAAGAAAAAAAAGAATAATAACTAGTGCTGACTGTGTTGGGGATGCCCAACACAAACATATCTCCCAAACGTTCGCATATCGTCACTCTTGCACAAATTTTGACATCGCATCCTAACTCGCCATCATTTCAAACCCCTAGATACTAAATTTTGTCGAAATCGTAGCATTTTGACAATTTTCCCATTTTTGGGCCCGAAAAATCGCATTTTCGTGAATAACTCGAAAACCGTAAATATCGCTCCGAATTTTTTTTCCGTATTATTAAAGAGCTCCTTTTGCTCTACTCACCTACAAAATTTCAGAACCCTGCACACCTAGGTAACCGAGATATCGCAATGTCCTATATTATGACCTTTACCTGTTTCCATGGAAACGGCGGCCATTTTGAAATCTTTGAAAATTACATGCACACCTTTGGGACCCACTCTATCACCTTACAAAATTTCATAAAGAACCATTGAGTAGTTTTTGAGAAACCACTCGGACACGTTCATGTCCGGAAGAAGAAAAAAAAGAAGAAGAAGAATAATAATAAGAAACAGAGTAAAAACAATATATCTCCCAAACATAGTGTTTGGGAGATATAACTAGTGTTGACTGTGTTGGGGATGCCCAACACAAAAATATCTCCCAAACGTACGCATACTGTCACTTTTGCATTAATTTTGGCATTGCACCCTAATTCGCCATCATTTTAAACCCCTAGATACCGTATTTTGTTGAAATCGTAGCATTTTGACAATTTTCCCATTTTAGGGACCGAAAAATCACATTTTCGTGAATAACTCGAAAACCGTAAATATCGCTTCAAATTTTTTTCCGTATTATTGTAGAGCTCCATTTGCTCTATCAACCTGCAAAATTTCAGAACCCTGCGCACCTAGGTAACCGAGATATAACAATGTCCTATATTATGACCTTATCTTGTTTCCATGGAAACGGCAGTCATTTTGAAAATTCTGATTTTTGCATTCCCACCTTTGAGATCCCCTCTACCAACATACAAAGTTTCATGAAGATCCATTTAGTAGTTTTATGAGATGTGGTGCAGACAAGTTCATGTCCGGAAGAAAAAAAAGAAGAAGAATAATAATAACTAGTGTTGACTGTGTTGGGGATGCCCAACACAAAAATATCTCCCAAACGTACGCAAACTGTCACTCTTGCATAAGTTTTGACATCGCATCCTAACGCGCAATCGTTTGAAACCCCTAGATACCAATTTTTGTCGAAATCGTAGCATTTTTACAATTTTCCCATTTTTGGGCCCGAAAAATCACATTTTCGTGAATAACTCGAAAACCGTAAATATCGCTTCAAAATTTTTTTTCGTATTATTAAAGAGCTCCGTTTGCTCTATCCACCTGCAAAATTTCAGAACCTAGGTAACCGAGATATCACAATGTCCTATATTATGACCTTTCCCTGTTTCCATGGAAACGGTGGCCATTTTGAAAATTTCAAAAATTGCATGCACACCTTTGAGACCCCCTCTAACAACATACAAAGTTTCATGAAGATCCATTGAGTAGTTTTATGAGATGTGGTGCAGACACGTTCATGGTCGGAAGAAGAAAAAAAAAGAATAATAATAATAATAAGAAACAGAGTAAAAACAATATATCTCCCAAACATAGTGTTTGGGAGATATAACTAGTGTTGACTGTGTTTGGGATGCCCAACACAAAAATATCTCCCAAACGTACGCAAACTGTCACTCTTGCATACATTTTGACATCGCATCCTAACTCGTCATCGTTTGAAACCCCTAGATACCAAATTTTGTCGAAATCGTAGCATTTTGACAATCTTCCCATTTTTGGGACCGAAAAATCACATTTTCGTAAATAACTCAAAAACCGTAAATATTGCTTCGAATTTTTTTTCGTATTATTAAAGAGCTCCTTTTGCTCTATTAACCTGCAAAATTTCAGAACCCTGCGCACCTAGGTAACCGAGATATCGCTATGTCCTATATTACGACCTTTCCCTTTATCCATGGAAACGGTGGCCATTTTGAAAATTTTGAAAAATGCATGCACACCTCTGGGACTCATTCTACCACCATACAAAATTTCATAAAGATCCATTCAGTAGTTTTATGAGATGTGGTGCAGACAAGTTCATGGTCGGAAGAAGAAAAAAAAGAATAATATTAACTAGGTATGATTGTGTTGGGATGCCAACACAGAATGTCTCCCAAACAAACCCCCATTGCCATTATTATCTTCAGCATGTCAAATACAACCTAAATATAAATTTTCATGTAAATCTGAGCACTTTGAAATTTTGGCGGCTATTTTGGATTCAAAATGGCAGCCATCGTCAAATTTTAATTTCAGTTATAACATATTACTCGCAACATCAACATCTATCAGTATACCAATTTTCATCATAATCAGACCGCTTTGAAATTTTGGCAGCCATCTTGGATTCAAAATGACCGCCATCGTCAAATTTTACTTTTAGCTATAGAATATTACTCACAACATCATAATCTATCACTATACCGATTTTTATCATAATCAGACCACTTTGAAAATTTTGCGGCCATCTTGGATTCCAAAAGGGCCGCCAATGTCAAATTTTAATTCTAGTTATAGAATATTACTCGCAACATCATAATCTATCAGAATACAAATTTTCATCATAATCAGACCACTTTGAAATTTTAATTAAAATTTTGATCCGATTAGCTATGGAATATTACTCGCAACATCATAATCTATCAGTATACCAATTTTCATCATAATCAGACCACTTTGAAATTTTGGCGGCCATGTTGGATTCAAAATGGCCGCCATCGTCAAATTTTAATTTTAGTTTAGGAATATAACTCGCAACATCATAATCTATCAGTATACCAATTTTCATCATAATCAAACCATTTTGAAATTTTGGCGGCCATCTTGGATTCAAAATGGCCGCCATCGTCAAATTTTAATTTTAATTTTAGAATAATAGTCGCAACATCATAATCTATCAGTATACCAATTTTCATCATAATCAGACCACTTTGAAATTTCTGTTAAGATTCTGACCCGATTATCTCCCCTTAAATCACATTTTCATTTATATCTCGAAAACCGTAAATATCGCTTCAATTTTTTTCCGTATTATTATAGTGAATGTTTTGCTCTATTACCCTACAAAATTTCAGAAACCTGCGCACCTAGGTTACCAAGATATTGCAATGTCCTATATTATGAACTTTTCCTGTTTCCATGGAAACGGCGGCCATTATGAAAATTCTAAAAGCAGTTTGCAAAACTTCAGGTCACCCTTTATATGTTCCCAAAGTTTCATTTTGATTGGGCATTGCATCTCTGAGAAAAGGAGCGGACACCGTTCTACGGAAAGAAAAAAAAAAGAAAAAAGAAGAAGAATAATAATAAGAAACCGTACAAAAGCAATATGTCTCCCAAAACTTTGTTTGGGAGACATAAAAATAAGAAACGGAGTAAAAACAATATGTCCCCGACGACACTTCGTGGTCGGGGACATAATAAGAAACCGTACAAAAACAATATGTCTCCCAAACAAAATTGTTTGGGAGACATAATAACAAGTGCTGACTGTGTTGGGGATGCCCAACACAAAAATGTCTCCCAAACGAACCCATTTTTGACCTCGTACTATGATTCACCATCTTTTAAAACCTCTAGATACAAAATTTTGTCGAAATCAAAGCATTTTGACGATTTTCGCATTTTAGGGCCCGAAAAATCACATTTTCGCAAATAACTCGAAAACCGTAAATATCGCTTCAATTTTTTTTCCGTATTATTGAAGAGCTCCTTTTGCTCTATTCACCTACAAAATTTCAGCCTCCTACGCACCTAGGTTACCGAGATATTGCAATGTCCTATATTATGAACTTTAGCTAATAACACGGAATCGGCAGCCATTTTGAAAATTTCGAAATGTCCATGCACACCTCCAATAACCCTTCTAACATCGTACAATGTTTCGTGAAAATCCTTCAAGTCGTTTCCAAGAAAACTACCGGACACGTTCATGGGAAGAAAGAAGAAAAAAAACTAGTGCTGATTGTGTTGGGATGCCAACACAGAAGTCGCCCAAAATCGCCTTGGATAGTATTCCATTCAAATCAGTGCATCAAAACAAGTCTAGAAATCAATTTTCGTTAAAATCCGACAAAGTTTACGTTTTTGGGGGGTGGATGTGGTAAAACGGCCGCCATTTCAAAATGGCGGTGTTCGCATCAATTTTTTTTTCCACCATGTTGCTCAGGATGGATCACTCTACCAGTGTACCAATTTTCATTAAAATCCATCCACCCATCTCCGAGATCTGAGAGGGGCCCAAAAATCTTAAACGGCGGCCATTTTGAAAATGGCGGCCATCTTGAAAATTTTGAAAACTTCTTGCACAACTCTGAGTGACCCTCCATCCATCTAAGCAAGTTTCATCTTCATTGGTTAAAGCATTTTCTCAAAATGTTGAGGACAAGTTCATGGTTAAGGTAAGGAAAAGAATAATAATAATAATTAAAATTTACGTTTCCCGAAACGTGGGATGTCCCCTCCCGTTCTCATTTAATGTCTGTTCTTTTCAACAGAAATTCCGACAATGTGCCGTGAGTCGCCATCACCCATATACCCTGTGTACCAAGTTTCGTTAAAATTGGACAATGTTTACATTTTTCACGATTTTTGGCGGCCATCTTGAAAACGGCGGCCATTACAGAAATTACGACAATGCCCCGTGAGTCGCTTTAACCCATATACCCTGTATACCAAGTTTCGTTGAAATCGGACAATGTTTACACTTTTCGGCGTTTTTGGCGGCCATCTTGAAAATGGCGGCCATTTTGAAATTATAAACCGCAAAAAACACCGTAGGACCTTGGGACCTATCACCCCTCCAAGTTTCATATCGATCGGTCAACCCGTTTCCGAGGAGATAGCCGGACAAGTTCGTGCATCAGGTTGACGGAAGAAAAAGAAAAAAGTATAATAATAATAATAATAATAATAATAATAAGAAGAAGAAAAATAAGAAACGGAGTAAAAACAATATGTCCCCGACGACACTTCGTGGTCGGGGACATAATAACTAGTTCTAATTGTGATCGCAAGCGAGTCACAAAAATGTCCCCTCACGTACCCCTCTTTGTCAATGTTTCTTGGCATTTGAGATAACTTAATTTATCCAATTTTCATCAAAATAGGAGTAAGTTTAATTTTGGCGGGAAACGGCGGCCATTTTTAAAATGGCCGACATTAAAAATATTTTGATGTCAAAAATCAACTCACCATACATATATTACCTTATATACCAATTAACGTTAACATCTGAGTAAATTTAATTTTGGCGGGAAACGGCGGCCATTTTGAAAATGGCCGACGATAAAAAAAATTTTGATGTCAAAAATCAACTTGCCATACCACTATTACCTCATATACCAATTTTCATTAAAATCGGATTGATTTTAATTTTGGCGGGAAATGGCGGCCCAAAAAAAAATTTCGATTCCAAAATTGAACTCGGCATACCACTATTACCTTGTAAACCAATTTTCATCAAAATCAGAATAACTTTTATTTTGGCGGGAAACGGCGACCATTTTGAAAATGGCCGACGATAAAAAAATTTTGATGTCAAAAATCAACTCGCCATACCACAATTACCTTATATACCAATTTTCATTAAAATCGGAGTAATTTTAATTTTGGCGGGAAATGGCGGCCATTTTTGAAATGGCCGCCGAAAAAAAAATTTCGATTCCAAAATTGAACTCGGCATACCACTATTACCTTGGAAACCAATTTTCATTAAGAAATAGCAAAGTTGAGAATTTTTTTCATTAATATCATAAAATATATGGTACAAAGAAAGATAACTCAATCTTACAAAAAAAATAATTTTCGATTTTTTGCAAAATTTTGAAAACAGTAAGTCCGATTTTCAATTTTTTTTTTAAATGAAAGGTGTTGTATATCCGCACTTAACCTATAAGGGAATTTTTCCTACCCCTGCCGGATCAGAAATGCCAGGAAAATTTCAACTTCGGTTTCGAGGAGCCATTTTGAGGCCCTTTTTTACCTATATGGGGTCGTTCGATTTCGGCGAAAAATACAAAAAGCACAATCTCCCATTCCATACTCTTGATTTATGAATCTTCAGCTTCCTACCTTAAAAGATGTCGAAAAAATGAGGTGGACAAGTTCACGATCCAGAATACCGAGAAAAAAAAATAATAATACCTAGGTATAATTGTGTTGGGATGCCAACACACAAGTCGCCCAAAATCGCCTTGGATAGAGTTCCATTCAAATCAGTGCATCAAAAGAAGTCTAGAAATCAAATTTCGTTGAAATCGGACAAAGTTGACGTTTTTAGGGGGGCGGGTGTAGTAAAATGGCCGCCATTTTGAAACCGGAAGTCGGATTTTAAATCCGGTCGCAGATTTGAACTCAGCATACCCGCTTTACCCAGATGACCTATTTTCAAGTCGATCCGATGAAAAAAAAATTTCCGCCCACTTTTTCCGACGGCCGCCATTTTGAAACGGCGGCCATCTTGAAAATTTCAAAACATGATTACACGCTTTTGAATGACCCACTATCCAATCCAACAAGTGTTATTCAATTTCCTTGAACTGTTTTCTTGTATTAGGGAGGACAACTTTACGATAAAGAATCAGAAGAATAATAATAATAACTAGAATTGCCATTGCCAGCAATAGCAGATGTCGACCGTTGCCTTATCTTTTACGACATATTTGACACTGTTGGCAGCCATTTTAATGATTTATTTAATATTTGACTCCATATTCCCTCTCGCCATCCTTCAAACACCTAAAATATCAAGTTTCGTTAAAATCTGAGAATTTTCAATAATTACGGAAGTGGCGGCAATTTGATTTTTTTTGGAATTTTTGAACTCGCCATCATTTGAAACTCCTAAATATAAAGTTTCGTTAAAATATGAGAATGTTCACTTTTTACGGAAAATGGCGGCCATTTTGAATTTTTCGACATTTCTGACCTCGCGTATCAACTCGCCATCCTTCATATTCCTGAAATATAAAGTTTCGTTAAAATCGGAGAATGTTCAATTTTTTCGGGAAATGGCGGCCATTTTGAATTTTTTGAAATTTTTGAATCGGTCAGCTTTCAAAACTCTTAGAAATAAAATTTTGTTAAAATTTTGAAAAAAAAATAAATTTGGAAGTGGCGGCCATTTTGAATTTTTTTAACTTTTTGAACTCGCCATCCTTTGAAACACCTAAATATAAATTTTCTTCGAAATCGGAAATTTTTTCATTTTTACAAGAAGTGGCGGCCATTTTGAATTTTTCGACATTTCTTACTCCGCGTATGAACTCGCCATCCTTCATATACCTTAAATATAAAGTTTCGTTAAAATCGGAGAATGTTCAATTTTTACGGGAAATGGCGGCCATTTTGAATTTTTCGACATTTTTTTCGTCACGCCTCAACACGCCATCCTATAATATGGCGTTAAATAATTTTTTGTTTCAATCCGAAAACGCGACTTTTTTAACGTAAAATGGCGGCCATCTTTGAAATGGCAGCCATCTTGGTTGCGAAAATTTCTACCGCAATAGATATCATGATCACGTATCATCATACCAAGTTTGGAACCGCAATATAAAACGGTTCTTTAGTTATGGTCTGGACAACAATTGGCGACAATAATAAGAATAATAAGAATAAGAATAATAATGAAAAAAAATAAACGCGACAATAACAATATGTCTACCGAATAACTGCGTTTCGGTCGACATAATAATAATAATAAGAAACGGTGCAAAAACAATAAGTCTCCCAAACTTTGTTTTGGGCGACTTAATAATAACTAGGTATAATTGTGATCGCAAAGCGAGTCACAGATGTCCCCTCACGTACCCCTCTTTGTTAATATCTGGCTTCTTTGAACACATTTTTCTGTTCACCATCCATTATAATGCTAGAATATCAATTTTCGTTTAAATCTGAACAAGTTGAATTTTTCCGAAAGTGGCAGCCATTTTGAATTTTTCGACATTTTCGACAACACTTCTCAATTGAATATCCTTCAAAACCCCTAGATATTAATTTTCGTAAAAATAAGAACAAGTTAAATCTTTACCGGAAATGGCGGTCATTTTTAATTTTTCGACAACGCGCCTCAATTCGTTATCATTCGAAACCCCTAGATATTAATTTTGGTTAAAATCGGAGTAAGTTGAATTTTTACTGGAAGTGAAGCCATTTTGAATTTTTCGACATTTTCGACAACGCGCATCAATTCGCCATCCTTCAAAACCCTTAGATATCAATTTTCGGTAAAATCGGAGCAAGTTCAATTTTTACCGGAAGTGGCGGCCATTTTGAATTTTTCGACATTTTCGACAACGCGCATCAATTCGCCATCCTTCAAAACCCTTAGATATCAATTTTCGGTAAAATCGGAGCAAGTTCAGTTTTTACCGGAAGTGGCGGCCATTTTGAATTTTTCGACATTTTCGACAACGCGCATCAATTCGCCATCCTTCTAAACCCTTAGATATCAATTTTCGTAAAAATCAGAGCAAGTTCAATTTTTACCGGAAGTGGCGGCCATTTTGAATTTTTCGACATTTTCGACAACACACATCAATTCGCCATCCTTCAAAACCCTTAGATATCAATTTCCGTTAAAATCAGAGCAAGTTCAATTTTTACCGGAAGTGGCGGCCATTTTGAAAATGGCGACCGATAAAAATAATTCGATACCAGATACTACAATTACCTTTACTATCAATTTGCATTAAAATTGGACCAAGTTTAATTTTAAATCGGAAATGGCGGCCATTTTGAAAATGGCCGACGAAAAAAAAATTGGATACCAAAAATAAACTCGGCATACCCCAATTACCTTAAATACAAATTTTCATTTAAAAATAATGAAGTTTAAAATTTTTTCTCAAAATTCAATTTGGATTATCTCCCCTTTAAAACTTTTTTTTCGTTTTTTTGCAAAATTTTGAAAACGGTAAGTCCGATTTTCAAAATTCTTTTTTTGTATGATACCTCTTATATATACCTACTACATAGTGAAAGGAATTTTCTCTAATCCAGCCGGTTTGGAAATGTCAGTAAAAATTCAACTTTGATTTTGAGGAGCCATTTTCAGGCCCCTATTTACCCTATAAGGGGTCGTTTGATTTTGACGAAAAAACCTGATTACACAATTTCACACTCCATACTCTTGATATATGAAGTTTCAGCTTCCTACCTTTAAAGATGTTCTTTAAATCGAGCGGACAAGTTCACACTAAAGAATACTAAGAATAATAATAATAATAAAAAAAAAAAAAATAATAATAAGAAACCGAGCAAAAACAATATGTCCCCGACACTTCGTGTTCGGGGACATAATAAGAAGTGCTGACTGTGTTGGGGATGCCCAACACAAAAATGTCTCCCAAACGAACCCAATTTTGACCTCGTATTATGATTCGCCATCTTTTAAAACCCCTAAATACAAAATTTTGTCGATATCGAAGCATTTTGACGATTTTCGCATTTTTGGGCCCGAAAAATCACATTTTCGCAAATAACTCGAAAACCGTAAATATCGCTTCAAAATTTTTCTCGTATTATTGAAGAGCTCCTTTTGCTCTATTCACCTACAAAATTTCAGCCTCCTACGCACCTAGGTAACCGAGATATTGCAATGTCCTATATTATGAACTTTCGCCAATTACACGGAAACGGCAGCCATTTTGAAATTTTTTTAAAGTCCCTCAACAACTCTAGTAACCCATCTACCTTCCTACAATGTTTCGTTAAAATCCTTCGAGGCGTTTTGAAGAAACGGTACGGACACGTTCATGGCGGAAGAAAGAAGAAATAATAATAATAATTAAAAGGCTGATTGTTCACAGAACAATCAAGAGAACGGTCTTTCCCCCGTTAAGAGCCTCATTGCTGGCATTGTACACAAACTAAAGAATATTTGACTATTGTAATTTATGCATTTCAGGACAGTAAGAATAAATGATTTTTTTTATCTGAATGCCCTGTATCAACAAATTGTACTGATTTGTATGACTATATCTTTGCAAAACTAAACACAATATTTATAATGCAGTCAGCATCATTGTAAAATTTCCTTTATTTTTTTTATGAAGAATTTATAATATTTTTATCTTCTAGAAAGCATATAAGATTTTTAATTATCATCATTATGCTCAATGACATTTCTATAAGTTATAGTTAGAAAAAATATTAAATGAACAAATCATCAATTTAATTATCAAAAGCACAGCTAGGTACCTATCAAATTATCTTAAATTAAACAACAATTATGCTTCAATTGATATGTCATATAAAAAGAAAATTGGCAACAATATATAGAATAAACATGCACTTATATATTTGTCCCTACATACATCATGTCATGTTTAAATGTACCAGTTTGTTTAAATGATATTTCAAGCTTATATTCAAAGTAAAACTGTTTTGTTTATATCCATTGCAGAAAACTACATGGAAGAATTATAAAATAACAATTTCATTCATAATTTTTAGAAAATCAAGCCACATTTCAAGATTCTTGAACCACTGATTTGGCTGAATATGAAGTATTTTCAACAAACAGAGTTATTTAGATTCACTACTAATGTACTACCAAATTCTGCAACTCATGCATTTAAAATTTAATTATTCTCAATTATCATCAGTTGAAATTAAATTTATTTGTGCAAAGAGAATTTCTTTGATAAGGAAAAGAACTTTTTTTATGAGAATAAATGAATACAATGTGAATGTTGTGAGTGTTAAATTTTAGCTTTGCTTGCTATGCAGATATGCCTACAGCTAGGTTGTTTGCCTTTGTTAGAAAAAATGAATTTAAAAATTGCATTTGCTGTTATTTGGTGTAACAGCCAAGCACGATAATTAAACAGCAGTTGAAAATGACAATTCTCAGTCACCAATTCTGATAGTTAATCATTTGTTTTAAAAATTCCTGTCAGTCATTCAAGTTTATCAAAGGTCAATATTGAAAAAAAATGGCTACCAGTCAGTCAATGTCAGCATCAACATTATACATGTAAGGGTTAAAAGTAAAGAAAAAGTAATAAGATTTAAAGAACTTACCTTGACAACAGAGTCTATTTAATTCCCAAGCATTATCCATAAGTTTTGGTAAATTTCACTGACGTTTTTTACGTTTTGTTTACATCCCGCCACATACGTCATGTGGTTTTTGACCCGTAAAATGACCCCAAATGACGTGGAATGTTGTAAAAAAAGTGATGCTGCATAAAAAATATCACAGGTAAAAATCAGAAATTTTGCATGAGCATTCTTAAACTATTCATCCTTCGTTTTTAATTCATTTCAAGTTTATCGAGTGTAATGAATTTGATTGTGTCAATTCGTTCCAGGGGGTACAAAGTGAAGTCGCTGAACGAAAAATGGCGATTTTTTTCGCCTACTTCAAATCAGAATAACCATTCAATTTCAGCATTAAATAAACCAAGTTTTGTCTGATAGTGTTCTTCATAAATTTTTATTTCTTAAAATATCAATATATGCTAAATATGTTCAGCAGTTTATTGAAAACTTTTAAAAATACCGCGAGTCCTACAAAAATCAATAAATATTTTCCGCGGAACGACGTCTGGTGGCCAAAATTGTAAAAATTATCGCCCCTGAATCCGGAATCCGTCCTTTTGTATCCTTAACGGAAAAAATAGACATTTGCCGTCTGACTATACCATACAAGGATGAATGGGATTGATTTTTGGGGTCCCGCTTTTTTCGTTTCGAAATAAGGGGTCCAAGGGGGGAAAAATCAAATATTGAATTTGTTTCCTCTATAACTTTAATCCCAGTTGGCCTATTTGCTGTGGAATTTGTCAAGAATGTTTCTTACAATAAGAGATTTGACCTGATGAATTTTCGCGCCCCCTCCCTTTTCCCCGTTATGTAATTTGGGGTCAAAAGGGGCCAAAATCCAAACTTTTTTTATTTGTTGTCCGATTTTGATTTTTTTTTCGCATGCTTGTTCTTGTCAAATAGCGGATCCAAAATTAAGAATTACTTTTAGCGACCGTCCCTTTTTATACGACCGCAAAAATTTGCGGACGTATAATGGTATGATGCTGTCGTCGTTGTCGTTGTCGTCGTCTTCGTCTGGGGACATTTGGTTTCCGTGCGGTCGTCGTCGTCTAGGGACATTTGGTTTCCGTGCGATAACTTGAGTAAACATTGACCAATTGTTATGAAATTTTTATATGATGTTTGTAACCACTAGAGGAACATTCCTATTGTAATTGGGGTTGGTGGCCCCTACCGTTTCAGAAAAAAAGGGCCAAAAGGGGCTAATACGGGTGTATTGACAAAACTGTTGTAGAATGTTTATTATTTATTTGATTTTGAAAATTCTTTTTTTTATTGAATTCCTTATTAAATTCTGTCAACAAAATGTCAAAATGGTTTCGATGTATATTGAACCGTTACATTGCTACAGGGGGCCAAAGACGGGCCACACCCAAAAATCAACTTTTTTTATTTGTGGTCCGATTTTCAAAATCTTTTTTTTCATTGGAATCCTTGTGAAAATCCCTGCCTGCATTTTTCAATCAGATTTGAAATATCTCTTGCTGTTTTTGAGATATGAGGGGTCGAAGGGGCAAAAAAAACCCATTTTTAAAAGCTGGTCAAGGCAAATGGTTTTACAAAAGAAATTTAGCTGTAGTGGGCCAGCCAATTATGAAGTTTAAATATGATGATTATATACACTGAAGGAAGCTTTTTATTGCATTTTGTGGTCCTAAACTGTTTTTAAAAAAGGGCCAAAAGGGGCTTAATCGTGTCAAAAATGTCAATGAATATAGAAATATTTTTTTTTCTATTAAATGTTATTGTAAATCTATATGTGTCAAACATGCATTTTAAAGTCCACCATAGGTTGCATGTGTAAAAAAAGCTTTGTAAGTCCACCATGGGCTGCATGTGACCAAAGCAATAGACTATCCATATTGGGTCTCCAATGTACAGGGTTCAACTTGTTGCGGTCGTATCATGCTGCGCTCGGCGTAGCTTTTTATTAAGTCTCTCAAACGAAGTTTGGAGACTTATTGTTTTTGTTGCGTTTCTTATTATGAAATCCCCGACCACGAAGTGTCGGGGATTTATTGTTTTTGCACCGTTTCTTATTTCTATTATTATTCTTCTTCTTCCGGACCTAACTTTGTCCGTAGGATTTCTCGAAGACGAAAAGACATAGGTCAATGAAACTTACCAGAAAAATAGGTCACCACTAGGTTATGATCCTTCTGATTTCGAAATTTTGAAAATGGCGGCCATCTTGGATTGGCGGCCATTTTGAATTTGAAAAAAATACAAAATAAATCATAAAAAATCACAAAAAATATGGATATGAACCAAAATAGGTTTATAGGTCAATATTAAGGTCCCGGACAATATGGGACCATTTTCTGAAAAATCCAAGATGGCCGCCATATTCAAAATGGCCGCCAAAGTGCGAAAATTGATAAATTGTCCGATTTCATCGAAAATTGGCATTTAGGTCAATATTGATATTACGAACAACATGGCGACATTTTCGAACAAATCCAAGATGGCCGTCATATTCAAAATGGCTGCCAAAGTACGAAAATTGAAAAGTTGTCCGATTTCAACGAAAATTGGCATTTAGGTCAATATTGATATTACAAACAACATGGCGACATTTTCGAACAAGTCCAAGATGGCCGTCATATTCAAAATGGCCGGCAAAGTGCGAAAATTGTAAAGTTGTCTGATTTCAACAAAAATTGGCATTTGGGTCAATTTTGATATTAGGAACAACATGGTGACATTTTCAAACAAATCGAAGATGGCCGCCGAAGTCTGAAAAGCTGAACAAAATTGTGACAAAAGTGGGCACGGGAGGGGATTTTTTGTGACTTGCTTGCAATCACAATCAGCACTTGTTATTATTAAGTCGCCGAAACAAAGTTTGGGAGACTTATATTTTTTGCACCGTTTCTTATTATTATTAAGTCGCCCAAAACAAAGTTTGGGAGACTTATTGTTTTTGCACCGTTTCTTATTATTATTATTTTTTTTCTTATTATTAAGTCGCCCAAAACAAAGTTTGGGAGACTTATTGTTTTTGCACCGTTTCTTATTATTATATCTCCCAAACACTATGTTTGGGAGATATATTGTTTTTACTCTGTTTCTTATTATTATTATTATTATTCTTTTTTTTTCTTCCGGACATGAACGTGTCCGGACCGGTTCTCAAAAACTACTAAATGGATCTTCATGAAACTTTGTATGTTGGTAGAGGGGGTCTCAAAGGTGGGAATGCGAAAATCAGAATTTTCAAAATGGCTGCCGTTTCCATGGAAACAATACAAGGTCATAATATAGGACATTGCGATATCTCGGTTACCCAGGTGCGCAGGGTTCTGAAATTTTGCAGGTTAATAGAGCAAAATGAGCTCTTTAATAATACGGAAAAAAATTTTGAAGCGATATTTACGGTTTTCGAGTTATTCACGAAAATGTGATTTTTCGGGCCCAAAAATGGGGAAATTGTCAAAATGCTACGATTTCGACAAAATTTGGTTTCTAGAGGTTTCAAATGATGGGGAGTTAGGTTGCAATGTCAATATTTATGCAACAATGACATAATGCATACGTTTGGGAGATATTTTTGTGTTGGGCATCCCCAACACAGTCAGCACTAGTTATTATTATTCTTCTGATTCTTTATCGTAAAGTTGTCCTCCCTGATACAAGAAAACGGTTCAAGGAAATTGAATAACACTTGTTGGATTGGATAGTGGGTCACTCAAAGGCGTGTAATCATGTTTTGAAATTTTCAAGATGGCCGCCGTTTCAAAATGGCGGCCGTCCGAAAAAGTGGGCGGAAATTTTTTTTTCATCGGATCGTCTTGAAAATTGGTCATCTGGGTAAAGCGGGTATGCTGAGTTCAAATCTGCGACCGGATTTGAACTCCGACTTCCGGTTTTAAAATGGCGGCAATTTTACTACACCCGCCCCCCTTTAGAATGTGAACTTTGTCCGATTTCAATGAAATTTGATTTCTATACATATTTTATTGTACTGAATGAGAAGAAATAGTATCCAAGGCGATTTTGGGCGACTTGTGTGTTGGCATCCCAACACAAATTATAGCTACTTATTATTATTATGTCCCCGAACACGAAGTGTCGGGGACATATTGTTTTTGCTCGGTTTCTTATTATTATTATTATTATGTCCCCGAACACGAAGTGTCGGGGACATATTGTTTTTGCTCGGTTTCTTATTATTATTATTATTATTATTATTATTATTATTATTATTATTATTATTATTATTATTTTTCTCGGTATTCTGGATCGTGAACTTGTCCACATCGGATCGTCTTGAAAATTGGTCATCTGGGTAAAGCGGGTATGCTGAGTTCAAATCTGCGACCGGATTTGAACTCCGACTTCCGGTTTTAAAATGGCGGCCATTTTACTACACCCGCCCCCCTTTAGAATGTGAACTTTGTCCGATTTCAATGAAATTTGATTTCTATACATATTTTATTGTACTGAATGAGAAGAAATAGTATCCAAGGCGATTTTGGGCGACTTGTGTGTTGGCATCCCAACACAAATTATAGCTACTTATTATTATTATGTCCCCGAACACGAAGTGTCGGGGACATATTGTTTTTGCTCGGTTTCTTATTATTATTATTATTATGTCCCCGAACACGAAGTGTCGGGGACATATTGTTTTTGCTCGGTTTCTTATTATTATTATTATTATTATTATTATTATTATATCTCCCAAACACTATGTTTGGGAGATATATTGTTTTTACTCTGTTTCTTATTAAGTCGCCCAAAACAAAGTTTGGGAGACTTATTGTTTTTGCACCGTTTCTTATTATTATTATTATTATTCTTCTGATTCTTTATCGTAAAGTTGTCCTCCCTAATACAAGAAAACAGTTCAAGGAAATTGAATAACACTTGTTGGATTGGATAGTGGGTCATTCAAAGGCGTGTAATCATGTTTTGAAATTTTCAAGATGGCCGCCGTTTCAAAATGGCGGCCGTCGGAAAAAGTGGGCGGAAATTTTTTTTTCATCGGATCGTCTTGAAAATTGGTCATCTGGGTAAAGCGGGTATGCTGAGTTCAAATCTGCGACCGGATTTAAAATCCGACTTCCGGTTTCAAAATGGCGGCCATTTTACTACACCCGCCCCCCTAAAAACGTCAACTTTGTCCGATTTCAACGAAATTTGATTTCTAGACTTCTTTTGATGCACTGATTTGAATGGAACTCTATCCAAGGCGATTTTGGGCGACTTGTGTGTTGGCATCCCAACACAATTATACCTAGTTATTATTCTTTTTTTTTCTTCCGGACATGAACTTGTCCGGAAGGTTTCTCGGAAACTACTCAATGGATCTTCATGAAATTTTATATGTTGATAGAGTGGGTGCCAAAGGTGTGCATGCACTTATTGGAATTTTCAAAATGGCTGCCGTTTCCATGGAAACGAGATAAGGTCATAATATAGGACATTGCGATATCTCGGTTACCTAGGTGCGCAGGGTTCTGAAATTTTGCAGGGTGATAGAGCAAAAGGAGCTCTTTAATAATACGAAAAAAAATTTTGAAGCGATATTTACGGTTTTCGAGTTATTCATGAAAATGCGATTTTTCGGTCCAAAAAAAGGGAAAACTGTAAAAATGCTACAATTTCAACAAAATTTGGTATCTACGGGTTTCAAATGATGGCGAGTTAGGATGCGATGTCAAAATTTATACAAGAGTGACAATATGCATACGTTTGGGAGATATTTTTGTGTTGGGCATCCCCAACACAGTCAGCACTAGTTATTATTATTATTTTTCTCGGTATTCTGGATCGTGAAATTGTCCACCTCATTTTTTCGACATCTTTAAAGGTAGGAAGCTGAAAATTCATAAATCAAGAGTATGGAATGGGAAATTGTGCTTTTTATATTTTTCGCCGAAATCGAACGACCCCATATAGGTAAAAAAAGGGCCTCAAAATGGCTCCTCGAAACCGAAGTTGTCCTCCCTAATACAAGAAAACGGTTAAAGGAAATTGAATAACACTTCTTGGATTGGATAGTGGGTCACTCATAGGCGTGTAATCCTGTTTTGAATTTTCAAGATGGCCGCCGTTTCAAAATGGCTGCCGTCGGAAAAAGTGGGCGGATAATTTTTTTTCATCGGATCGTCATGAAAATTGGTCATCTGGGTAAAGCGGGTATGCTGAAATCAAATCTGCGACCAGATTTGAAATCCGACTTCCGGTTTCAAAATGGCGGCCATTTTACTACACCCGCCCCCCTTTAGAATGTGAACTTTGTCCGATTTCAATGAAATTTGATTTCTATACATATTTTATTGTACTGAATGAGAAGAAATAGTATCCAAGGCGATTTTGGGCGACTTGTGTGTTGGCATCCCAACACAAATTATAGCTACTTATTATTATTATGTCCCCGAACACGAAGTGTCGGGGACATATTGTTTTTGCTCGGTTTCTTATTATTATTATTATTATGTCCCCGAACACGAAGTGTCGGGGACATATTGTTTTTGCTCGGTTTCTTATTATTATTATTATTATTATTATTATTATTATTATTATTATTATTATTATTATTTTTCTCGGTATTCTGGATCGTGAACTTGTCCACATCGGATCGTCTTGAAAATTGGTCATCTGGGTAAAGCGGGTATGCTGAGTTCAAATCTGCGACCGGATTTGAACTCCGACTTCCGGTTTTAAAATGGCGGCCATTTTACTACACCCGCCCCCCTTTAGAATGTGAACTTTGTCCGATTTCAATGAAATTTGATTTCTATACATATTTTATTGTACTGAATGAGAAGAAATAGTATCCAAGGCGATTTTGGGCGACTTGTGTGTTGGCATCCCAACACAAATTATAGCTACTTATTATTATTATGTCCCCGAACACGAAGTGTCGGGGACATATTGTTTTTGCTCGGTTTCTTATTATTATTATTATTATGTCCCCGAACACGAAGTGTCGGGGACATATTGTTTTTGCTCGGTTTCTTATTATTATTATTATTATTATTATTATTATTATATCTCCCAAACACTATGTTTGGGAGATATATTGTTTTTACTCTGTTTCTTATTATTATTCTTTTTTTTTCTTCCGGACATGAACTTGTCCGGAAGGTTTCTCGGAAACTACTCAATGGATCTTCATGAAATTTTATATGTTGATAGAGTGGGTGCCAAAGGTGTGCATGCACTTATTGGAATTTTCAAAATGGCTGCCGTTTCCATGGAAACGAGATAAGGTCATAATATAGGACATTGCGATATCTCGGTTACCTAGGTGCGCAGGGTTCTGAAATTTTGCAGGGTGATAGAGCAAAAGGAGCTCTTTAATAATACGAAAAAAAATTTTGAAGCGATATTTACGGTTTTCGAGTTATTCATGAAAATGCGATTTTTCGGTCCAAAAAAAGGGAAAACTGTAAAAATGCTACAATTTCAACAAAATTTGGTATCTACGGGTTTCAAATGATGGCGAGTTAGGATGCGATGTCAAAATTTATACAAGAGTGACAATATGCATACGTTTGGGAGATATTTTTGTGTTGGGCATCCCCAACACAGTCAGCACTAGTTATTATTATTATTTTTCTCGGTATTCTGGATCGTGAACTTGTCCACCTCATTTTTTCGACATCTTTAAAGGTAGGAAGCTGAAAATTCATAAATCAAGAGTATGGAATGGGAAATTGTGCTTTTTATATTTTTCGCCGAAATCGAACGACCCCATATAGGTAAAAAAAGGGCCTCAAAATGGCTCCTCGAAACCGAAGTTGTCCTCCCTAATACAAGAAAACGGTTAAAGGAAATTGAATAACACTTCTTGGATTGGATAGTGGGTCACTCATAGGCGTGTAATCCTGTTTTGAATTTTCAAGATGGCCGCCGTTTCAAAATGGCTGCCGTCGGAAAAAGTGGGCGGATAATTTTTTTTCATCGGATCGTCATGAAAATTGGTCATCTGGGTAAAGCGGGTATGCTGAAATCAAATCTGCGACCAGATTTGAAATCCGACTTCCGGTTTCAAAATGGCGGCCATTTTACTACACCCGCCCCCTTTAAAATGTGAACTTTGTCCGATTTGAATGAAATTTGATTTCTATACATATTTTATTGTACTGAATGGGAAGAAAAGGTATCCAAGGCGATTTTGGGCGTTTTGTGTGTTGGCATCCCAACACAAATTATAGCTAGTTATTATTCTTCTGATTCTTTATCGTAAAGTTGTCCTCCCTAATACAAGAAAACGGTTAAAGGAAATTGAATAACACTTCTTGGATTGGATAGTGGGTCACTCATAGGCGTGTAATCATGTTTTGAATTTTCAAGATGGCCGCCGTTTCAAAATGGCTGCCGTCGGAAAAAGTGGGCGGAAAATTTTTTTTCATCGGATCGTCATGAAAATTGGTCATCTGGGTAAAGCGGGTATGCTGAAATCAAATCTGCGACCAGATTTGAAATCCGACTTCCGGTTTCAAAATGGCGGCCATTTTACTACACCCGCCCCCTTTAAAATGTGAACTTTGTCCGATTTGAATGAAATTTGATTTCTATACATATTTTATTGTACTGAATGGGAAGAAAAGGTATCCAAGGCGATTTTTGGCGACTTGTGTGTTGGCATCCCAACACAAATTATAGCTAGTTATTAAGTCGCCCAAAACAAAGTTTTGGCGACTTATTGTTTTTACCCCGTTTCTTATTATTCTTCTTATTATTATTCTTTTTCTTACCCTTGAACTTGTACGAAGAACTAGTCCTAGGATTTTTGAGTGACATCAATGAAACTTTGTACAATGATTGACCATCATGTGAAGTTGTTTGATTTGTTTTCGTTTTTTTCAAAATGTCCGCTGTTTCAAAATGGCGGCCATTGGAAAAAGTGGGCGGAAATTTTTTTTTCATCGGATCGTCTTGAAAATTGGTCATCTGGATAAGGCGGGTATGCTGAGTTCAAATCTGTGACCGGATTTGAAATTCAACTTACGGTTTCAAAATGGCGGCCATTTTACTACACCCGCCCCCCTTAAAATGTAAACTTTGTCCGATTTCAATGAAATTTGATTTCTATACATATTTTATTGTACTGAAGGGGAAAAAATGGTATCCAAGGCGATTTTGGGCGACTTGTGTGTTGGCATCCCAACACAAATTATAGCTAATTATTCTTCTTCTGATTCTTTATCGAGAATTTGTCCTCCCTAATACAAGAAAACGGTTAAAAGAACTTGAATAACATTTGTTGGATAGGATAGTGGGTCACTCAAAGGCGTGTAATCATGTTTTGAAATTTTCAAGATGGCCGCCGTTTCAAAATGGCGGCCGTCCGAAAAAGTGGGCGGAAATTTTTTTTTGTCGGATCGTCTTGAAAATTGGTCATCTGGGTAAAGAGGGTATGCTGAGTTCCAATCTGCGACCGGATTTGAAATCCGACTTCCGGTTTTAAAATGGCGGCCATTTTACTACACCCACCCCCCTTAAAAATGTGAACTTTGTCCGATTTCAATGAAATTTGATTTCTATACATATTTTATTGTACTGAATGAGAAGAAATAGTATCCAAGGCGATTTTGGGCGACTTGTGTGTTGGCATCCCAACACAAATTATAGCTAGTTATTATTATTATTAAGTCGCCCAAAACAAAGTTTGGGAGACATTGTTTTTGCACCGTTTCTTATTATTATTAAGTCGCCCAAAACAAAGTTTTGGCGACCTATTGTTTTTACCCCGTTTCTTATTATTCTTATTATTATTTTTCCTTTTATACTCCTTGAACTTGTCCTAAGAACTAGTCCTAGGATTTTTGAGTAACATCATTGAAACTTGGTTCAATGATAGAACATCATATGAAGTTTTGCAGGTGCGTTGGAATTTTTCAAGATGGCCACCGTTTCAAAATGGCGGCCATCGGAAAAAGTGGGCGGAAATTTTTTTTCATCGGATGGTCTTGAAAATTGGTCATCTTGGTAAAGCGGATATGCTGAGTTCAAATCTGCGACCGGATTTGAAATCCGACTTACGGTTTCAAAATGGCGGCCATTTTACTACACCCGCCCCCCTTAAAATGTGAACTTTGTCCGATTTCAATGAAATTTGATTTCTATACATATTTTATTGTACTGAATGGGAAGAAATAGTATCTAAGGCGATTTTGGGCGACTTGTGTGTTGGCATCCCAACACAAATTATAGCTAGTTATTATTATTATTATTCTTATTATTAAGTCGCCCAAAACAAAGTTTGGGAGACTTATTGTTTTTGCACCGTTTCTTATTATTAAGTCGCCCAAAACAAAGTTTTGGCGACTTATTGTTTTTACCCCGTTTCTTATTCTTATTATTATTATTTTCCTTATCCATGAACTTTTCCGAAAGGATTGCTCGTAAGTGCTTTGTAGGAGTTCTATGAAACTTTGCAGGGTTATAAAACACCAAAAGGATTTATGCAACGTAATGTTTAAAAATTCAAAATGGCCGCCGTTTCAAAATGGCGGCCGTTCTAAAAATAGTAACAATGACTTATACTTATCGGAACATTTTGAAAATAGGTAGGCTGGGTAAATGGGGTATCCTGAGTTCAAATGTGAAATCGGATTTAAGATTGGACTTACCGTTTTCAAATGGCGGCCATTTTTATACCCCCGCCCTCTGGTAATTTTGTCCGGATAACTAGTTTGAGATGCTTTGACAAAAGATAATGAAACTTTGCACAGTGATTAACCTTTATTTGAAGTTTTGCAGGAAGTTTTCAGAATGTTCAAAATGGCCGCCGTTTCAAAATGGCGGTCTGTTACTAAAAATAGACAAAAAAATTAAAGTTTGTCTGATTGTAATGGAAATAGGTTATATGGGTAAATCAGGTATGCTGAGTTCAATGGGGCAATCGAAATTTTGATCGGACTTCCGGTTTTAAAATGGCGGCCATTTTTACTACATTCCTGTCCGGGTTAAATGGAAACTTTGTCCGATTTCAATGAAATTTGATTTCTAGGCATATTTTATTGTACTGAATTGAAAGAAATACAATCCATGGCAATTTTGGGCGACTTCTGTGTTGGCATCCCAACACAATTATACCTAGTTATTATTATTATTATGTCCCCGAACACGAAGTGTCGGGGACATATTGTTTTTGCTCGGTTTCTTATTATTAAGTCGCCCAAAACAAAGTTTGGGAGACTTATTGTTTTTGCACTGTTTCTTATTATTATTATTATTATTATTATTCTTTTCCTTACTTAATCATGAACTTGTCTTCAACATTTTGAGAAAACGCTTTGACCAATCAAGATGAAACATGCTGAGGTGGGTGGAGGGTCACTCAGAGGTGTGCAAGAAGTTTTCAAAATTTTCAAGATGGCTGCCATTTTCAAAATGGCCGCCATTAAAGATTTTTGGGCCCCTCTCAGATCTCGAAGATGGGTGGATGGATTTTAATGAAAATTAGTACACTGGTAGAGTGATCCATCTTGAGCAACATGGCAAAAAAAAATTTGACGCGAACGCCGCCATTTTGAAATGGCGGCCGTTTTGCCACACCCGCCCCCCAAAAACGTCAACTTTGTCCGATTTTAACGAAATTTGATTTCTAGACTTGTTTTGATGCACTGATTTGAATGGAATACTATCCAAGGCGATTTTGGGCGACTTCTGTGTTGGCATCCCAACACAATCAGCACTAGTTATTATGTCCCCGACCACGAAGTGTCGTCGGGGACATATTGTTTTTACTCCGTTTCTTATTTTTCTTATTATTATTATTATACTTTTTTTCTTTTTCTTCCGTCAACCTGATGCATGAACTTGTCCGACTATCTCCTCGGACATAGGTGGACCGATCGATTTGAAACTTGGAGGGGTAATAGGTCCCAAGGTCCTTCAGTGTTTTTTGCGATTTATAATTTCAAAATGGCCGCCATTTCCAAGATGGCCGCCAAAAACCGAAAAACGATTACCTTATATTTCTTGGAAACCACATGATGAAATTCAACGAAACTTGGTATACATGTTCAGAAACATAATTGAAAACTTTTTGGGCAAAAAAAAATTTCGCGAGTGGCGGCCATTTTGAAATATGGCCGAAAAAGAGCGAAAAATGTAAACATTGTCCGATTTCAACGAAACTTGGTATAGAGGGTATATGGGTGATGGCGATTCACAGCGCATTGTCGGAATTTCTGTATTGGTCGCCATTTTTAAGATGGCCGCCGAAAATGGCGAAAAATGTAAACATTGTCCGATTTCAATGAAACTTGGTATACAGGGTATATGGGTGATGGCGACTGACGGCACATTGTTGAAATTTCTATAATGGCCGCCATTTTCAAGATGGCCGCCGTAAATCGCGAAAAATGTAAACATTGTCCGATTTCAACGAAACTTGGTATACAGGATATATGGGTGATGGCGACTCACAGCGCATTGTCGGAATTTCCATAATGGCTGCCATTTTCAAGATGGCCGCCGAAAACTGCGAAAAATGTAAACATTGTCCAGTTTTAACGAAACTTGGTACACAGGGTATATGGGTGATGGCGACTCACGGCGCATTGTCGGAAATCTGTTGAAGAGGACAGACATTATATGAGAACGGGAGGGGACATCCCACGTTTCGGGAAACGTAAATTTTAATTATTATTATTATTATGTCCCCGAACACGAAGTGTCGGGGACATATTGTTTTTGCTCGGTTTCTTATTATTAAGTCGCCCAAAACAAAGTTTGGGAGACTTATTGTTTTTGCACCGTTTCTTATTATTATTATTATTATTATTCTTCTGATTCTTTATCGTAAAGTTGTCCTCCCTAATACAAGAAAATGGTCCAAGGAAATTGAATAACACTTGTGAGATTGGATAGTGGGTCACTCAAAGTTGTGTAATGCACTTTTTAAATTTTCAAGATGGCCGCCGTTTCAAAATGGCGGCCATCGGAAAAAGTGGGCGGAAATTTTTTTTTCATCGGATCGTCCTGAAAATTGGTCATCTGGGTAAAGTGGGTATGCTGAACTCAAATCTGCGACCGGATTTGAAATCCGACTTACGGTTTCAAAATGGCGGCCATTTTACTACACCCGCCCCCCCTAAAAACGTCAACTTTGTCCGATTTCAACGAAATTTGATTTCTAGACTTATTTTGATGCACTGATTTGAATGGAACTCTATTCAAGGCGATTTTGGGCGACTTGTGTGTTGGCATCCCAACACAATTATATCTAGTTATTATTATTATTATTCTTCTGATTCTTTATCGTAAAGCTGTCCTCCCTAATACAAGAAAACGGTTCAAGGAAATTGAATAACACTTGTTGGATTGGATAGTGGGTCACTCATAGGCGTGTAATCATGTTTTGAAATTTTCAAGATGGCCGCCGTTTCAAAATGGCGGCCGTCGGAAAAAGTGGGCGGAAATTTTTTTTTCATCGGATCGTCTTGAAAATTTGTCATCTGGGTAAAGCGGGTATGCTGAATTCAAATCTGCGACCAGATTTGAAATCCGACTTCCGGTTTCAAAATGGCGGCCATTTTACTACACCCGCCCCCTTTAAAATGTGAACTTTGTCCGATTTCAATGAAATTTGATTTCTATACATATTTTATTGTACTAAATGGGAAGAAAAGGTATCCAAGGCGATTTTGGGCGACTTGTGTGTTGGCATCCCAACACAAATTATAGCTAGTTATTATTATTATTATGTCCCCGAACACGAAGTGTCGGGGACATATTGTTTTTGCTCGGTTTCTTATTATTATTATTATTATTATTATTATTATGTCCCCGAACACGAAGTGTCGGTGACATATTGTTTTTGCTCGGTTTCTTCTTATTATTATTATTATTATTATGTCCCCGAACACGAAGTGTCGGGGACATATTGTTTTTGCTCGGTTTCTTATTATTATTATGTCCCCGAACACGAAGTGTCGGGGACATATTGTTTTTGCTCGGTTTCTTATTATTATTATTATTATTATTATTATTATTATTATTATTATTATTATTTTTCTCGGTATTCTGGACCGTGAACTTGTCCACCTCATTTTTTCGACATCTTTTAAGGTAGGAAGCTGAATCTTCATATATCAAGAGTATGGAATGGGAGATTGTGCTTTTTGTATTTTTCGTCGAAATCGAACGACCCCTTATAGGTAAAAAAAGGGCCTCAAAATGGCTCCTCGAAACCGAAGTTGAATTTTTACCTGGCATTTCTGATCCGGCAGGGGTAGGTCAAATTCCTTTATGGGGTAAGTGTAGACTTTCAATACCTTTCATTTAAAAAAAAATTTTTGAAAATCGGACTTACCGTTTTCAAAATTTTGCAAAAAAACGAAAATTAATTTTTTTGTCAAATTGAGTTACCTTTCTTTGTATTTTGTATTTTGTAATAGTAATGTAAAAATTCTCAACTTTGTTATTTCTTAATGAAAATTGGTTTACAAGGTAATAGTGGTATGCCGAGTTCATATTTGGTATCGAAAATTTTTTTTGGCGGCCATTTTCAAAATGGCGGCTAAGATGGCCGCCATTTTCCCGCCAAAATTTAAAATTACTCCGATTTTGATGAAAATTGGTATATAAGGTAATAGTGGTATGGCGAGTTGATTTTGATATTAAATTTTTTTCATTGTCGGCCATTTCCAAAATGGCCGCCGTTTCCCGCAAAAATTTAAAATTACTCCGATTTTTATGAAAACTGGTATATAAGGTAATAATGGTATGCCGATTTCATTTTTGACATCAAAAATTTTGTATCGTCGGCCATTTTAAAATGGCTGCCATTTCCCGCCAAAATTTAAAGTTACTCCGATTTTGATGAAAATTGGTATATAAGGTAATAGTGGTATGGCGAGTTGATTTTTGACATTAAAATTTTTTCATCGTCGGCCATTTCCAAAATGGCCGCCGTTTCCCGCCAAAATTAAAGTTACTCTGATTTTTATGAAAACTGGTATAAAAGGTAATAGTGGTATTGCGAGTTGATTTTTTACATTTAAATTTATTTGTAGTCGGCCATTTTGAAAATGGCCGCCGTTTCCCGCCAAAATTAAACTTACTCCTATTTTGATGAATATTGGGTATATTAAGTGATCTCAAATGCCAAGAGACATATTGACAAAGAGGGGTACGTGAGGGGACATATATGTGACTCGCCTGCGATCACAATTAGAACTAGTTATTATTATTATTATTATTTTTCTCGGTATTCTGGACCGTGAACTTGTCCACCTCATTTTTTCGACATTTTTTAAGGTAGGAAGCTGAATCTTCATATATCAAGAGTATGGAATGGGAGATTGTGCTTTTTGTATTTTTCGTCGAAATCGAACGACCCCTTATAGGTAAAAAAAGGGCCTCAAAATGGCTCCTCGAAACCGAAGTTGAATTTTTACCTGGCATTTCTGATCCGGCAGGGGTAGGTCAAATTCCTTTATGGGGTAAGTGTAGACTTTCAATACCTTTCATTTAAAAAAAAATTTTTGAAAATCGGACTTACCGTTTTCAAAATTTTGCAAAAAAACGAAAATTAATTTTTTTGTCAAATTGAGTTACCTTTCTTTGTATTTTGTATTTTGTAATAGTAATGTAAAAATTCTCAACTTTGTTATTTCTTAATGAAAATTGGTTTACAAGGTAATAGTGGTATGCCGAGTTCATATTTGGTATCGAAAATTTTTTTATGGTCGGCCATTTTCAAAATGGCAGCCGTTTCCCGCCAAAATTAAAGTTACTCTGATTTTGATGAAAATTGGTATATAAGGTAAAAGTGGTATGGCGAGTTGATTTTTGACATCAAAATTTTTTTATCGTCGGCCATTTTCAAAATGGCCGCTGTTCCACGCCAAAAATTAAACTTACTCCGTTTTTGATGAAAATTGGTATATAAGGTAATAGTGGTATGGCGAGTTGATTTTTGACATCAAAATTTTTTTATGGTCGGCCATTTTCAAAATGGCCGCCGTTTCCCGCCAAAATTAAAGTTACTCTGATTTTGATGAAAATTGGTATATAAGGTAGAAGTGGTATGGCGAGTTGATTTTTGACATCAAAATTTTTTTTATCGTCGGCCATTTTCAAAATGGCCGCCGTTTCCCGCCAAAAATTAAAATTACTCCGATTTTGATGAAAATTGGTATATAAGGTAATAGTGGTATGGCGAGTTGATTTTTGACATCATTTTTTTTATAGTCGGCAATTTTCAAAATGGCCGCCGTTTCCCGCCAAAATTAAAGTTACTCTCATTTTGATGAAAATTGGTATATAAGGTTATAGTGGTATGGCGAGTTGATTTTTGACATCAAAATTTTTTTATAGTCAGCCATTTTCAAAATGACCGCCATTTCCCGCCAAAATTAAACTTACTCCTATTTTGATGAAAATTGGATATAATAAGTTATCTCAAATGCTAAGAGACATTGACAAAGAGGGGTACGTGAGGGGACATTTTTGTGACTCGCTTGCGATCACAATTAGAACTAGTTATTCTTCTGATTCTTTATCGTAAAGTTGTCCTCCCTAATACAAGAAAATGGATCAAGGAAATTGAATAGCACTTGTTGGATTGGATAGTGGGTCACTCTAAGGCGTGTAATCAAGTTTTGAAATTTTCAAGATGGCCGCCGTTTCAAAATGGCGGCTGTCGGAAAAAGTGGGCGGAAATTTTTTTTTCATCGGATCGTCTTGAAAATTGGTCACCTGGGTAAAGCGGGTATGCTGATTTCAAATCTGCGACCAGATTTAAAATCCGACTTCCGGTTTCAAAATGGCGGCCATTTTACTACACCGCCCCCCTTAAAAATGTGAACTTTGTCCGATTTCAATGAAATTTGATTTCTATACATATTTTATTGTACTGAATGGGAAGAAAAAGTATCCAAGGCTATTTTGGGCGACTTGTGTGTTGGCATCCCAACACAAATTATAGCTAGTTATTATTCTTCTGATTCTTTATCGAGAATTTGTCCTCCCTAGTACAACAAAAGGGTCCAAGGAAATTGAATAACACTTGTGAGATTGGATAGTGGGTCACTCAAAGTTGTGTAATGCACTTTTAAAATTTTCAAGATGGCCACCGTTTCAAAATGGCGGCCATCGGAAAAAGTGGGCGGAATTTTTTTTTCATCGGATCGTCTTGAAAATTGGTCATCTATGTAAAGCGGGTATGCTGAGCTCAAATCTGCGACCGGATTTGAAATCAAACTTACGGTTTCAAAATGGCGGCCATTTTACTACACCCGCCCCCCCCTAAAAACGTCAACTTTGTCCGATTTCAACGAAATTTGATTTCTAGACTTATTTTGATGCACTGATTTGAATGGAACTCTATCCAAGGCGATTTTGGGCGACTTGTGTGTTGGCATCCCAACACAATTATACCTAGTTAAGTCGCCCAAAACAAAGTTTGGGAGACTTATTGTTTTTGCACCGTTTCTTATTATTATTATTATTATTATTATTATTCTTCTGATTCTTTATCGTAAAGTTGTCCTCCCTAATTCAAGAAAATGATTCAAGGAAATTGAATAACACTTGTTGGAATGGATAGTGGGTCACTCAAAGGCGTGTAATCAAGTTTTGAAATTTTCAAGATGGCCGCCGTTTCAAAATGGCGGCCGTCCGAAAAAGTGGGCGGAAATTTTTTTTTCATCGGATCGTCTTGAAAATTGGACATCTGGGTAAAGCGGGTATGCTGAATTCAAATCTGCGACCGGATTTGAAATCTGACTTCCGGTTTCAAAATGGCGGCTATTTTACTACACCCGCCCCCCTTAAAAATGTGAACTTTGTCCGATTTCAATGAAATTTGATTTCTATACATATTTTATTGTACTGAAAGGGAAGAAAAAGTATCCAAGGCGATTTTGGGCGACTTGTGTGTTGGCATCCCAACACAAATTATAGCTAGTTATTCTTCTGATTCTTTATCGTAAAGTTGTCCTCCCTAATACAAGAAAACAGTTCAAGGAAATTGAATAACACTTGTTGGATTGGATAGTGGGTCACTCAAAGGCGTGTAATCATGTTTTGAAATTTTCAAGATGGCCGCCGTTTCAAAATGGCGGCCGTCGGAAAAAGTGGGCGGAAATTTTTTTTTCATCGGATCGTCTTGAAAATTGGTCATCTGGGTAAAGCGGGTATGCTGAGTTCAAATCTGCGACCGGATTTAAAATCCGACTTCCGGTTTCAAAATGGCGGCCATTTTACTACACCCGCCCCCCTAAAAACGTCAACTTTGTCCGATTTCAACGAAATTTGATTTCTAGACTTCTTTTGATGCACTGATTTGAATGGAACTCTATCCAAGGCGATTTTGGGCGACTTGTGTGTTGGCATCCCAACACAATTATACCTAGTTATTATGTCTCCCAAACGAAAGTTTGGAGACATATTGTTTTTACTCCGTTTCTTATTATTATTATGTCCCCGAACACGAAGTGTCGGGGACATATTGTTTTTGCTCGGTTTCTTATTATTATTTTATTTTTTTTATTTTTATTATTATTATTCTTAGTATTCTTTAGTGTGAACTTTTCCGCTCGATTTAAAGAACATCTTTAAAGGTAGGAAGCTGAAACTTCATATATCAAGAGTATGGAGTGTGAAATTGTGTAATCAGATTTTTTCGTCAAAATCAAACGACCCCTTATAGGGTAAATAGGGGCCTGAAAATGGCTCCTCAAAATCAAAGTTGAATTTTTACTGGCATTTCCAAACCGGCTGGATTAGGGAAAATTCCATTCACTATGTAGTAGGTATATATAAGAGGTATCATACAAAAAAAGAATTTTTAAAATCGGACTTACCGTTTTCAAAATTTTGCAAATAAACGAAAAAAGTTTTAAAGGGGAGATAATCCAAATTGAATTTTTGGAAAAATTTTTAACTTTAATATTTTTAAATGAAAATTTGTATTTAAGGTAATTTGGGTATGCCGAGTTTATTTTTGGTATCCAATTTTTTTTTCGTCGGCCATTTTCAAAATGGCCGCCATTTCCGATTAAACTTGGTCCGATTTTAATGAAAATTGGTAGTAAAGGTAACTGGGGTATGCCGAGTTCATTTCTGGTATTGAATTATTTTTATCGGCCGCCATTTTCAAAATGGCCACCACTTCCGGTAAAAATTGAACTTGCTTCGATTTTAACGAAAATTGATATCTAAGGGTTTTGAAGGATGGCAAATTGATGCGTGTTGTCGAAAATGTCGAAAAATTCAAAATGGCCGCCACTTCCGGTAAAAATTGAACTTGCTTCGATTTTAACGAAAATTGATATCTAAGGGTTTTGAAGGATGGCAAATTGATGCGTGTTGTCAAAAATGTCGAAAAATTCAAAATGGCCGCCACTTCCGGTAAAAATTGAACTTGCTCCGATTTTAACGAAAATTTATATCTAAGGGTTTTGAAGGATGGGGAATTGATGCGTGTTGTCGAAAATGTCGAAAAATTCAAAATGGCCGCCACTTCCGGTAAAAATTGAACTTGCTCCGATTTTAACGAAAATTGATATCTTAGGGTTTTGAAGGATGGTGAATTGATGTGCGTTGTCGAAAATGTCGAAAAATTCAAAATGGCCGCCATTTCCGGTAAAAATTCAACTTGCTCAGATTTTAACCAAAATTGATATTTAGGGGTTTTGAATGATAACGAATTGAGGCGCGTTGTCGAAAAATTCAAAATGGCTGCCACTTCGGATTAAGATTTAACTTGTTCTGATTTTAACGAAAATTGATATCTAGGGGTTTTGAAAGATATTGAATTGAGAAGTGTTGTCGAAAATGTCGAAAAATTCAAAATGGCTGCCACTTTCGGAAAATTCAACTTCTTCAGATTTAAACGAAAATTGATATTCTAGTATTATAATGGATGGTTAACAGAAAAATGTGTTCAAAGAAGCCAGATATTAACAAAGAGGGGTACGTGAGGGGACATCTGTGACTCGCTTTGCGATCACAATTATACCTAGTTATATCTCCCAAACACTATGTTTGGGAGATATATTGTTTTAATTCTGTTTCTTATTATTATTATTCTTCTTCTTTTTTTTTCTTCTTTCTTCCGGACATGAACGTGTCCAAACCGGTTCTCCAAAACAACTTGATGGATCTTAATGAAACTTTGTATGGTGATAGGGTGGGTCTCAAAGGTGTGCATGCAATTTTCGAATTTTTCAAAATGGCCACCGTTTCCATGGAAACAGGGAAAGGTCATAATATAGGACATTGCGATATCTCGGTTACCTAGGTGCGCAGGGTTCTGAAATTTTGCAGGTTAATAGAGCAAAAGGAGCTCTTTAATAATACGAAAAAAAATTTGAAGCGATATTTACGGTTTTCGAGTTATTCACGAAAATGCGATTTTTCGGTCCCAAAAATGGGAAAACTGTCAAAATGCTACGATTTCGACAAAATTTGGTATCTAGGGGTTTCAAATGATGGTGAGCTAGGATGCGATGTCAAAATTTATGCAAGAGCGACAATATGCGTACGTTTGGGAGATATTTTTGTGTTGGGCATCCCCAACGCAGTCAGCACTAGTTATTATTATTCTTTTTCTTCTTTCTCCGCGGCATGAAACTGTCCATGCGAGTTCTCAGAAATTGCTTGACGGATTTGCAGGAAACATTGTATGATGGTAGATGGGTCTTTGAAGTAAATCCTAACCTATTCGGAATTTCCAAGATGGCCGCCATTTTCAAAATGGCCGCCATTATATAAGGGTACCCCAAAATTATCTCAAAAACTTTTCGACCAAATTTGGACGTTCATTGACAAAATTAAAAAGGACTTAATTGGTGAGAAAAAAAAAATTCAAGATGGCCGCCATTTTCAAAATGGCTGCTACTGAAAATAGGCAAAATTTGAAAATGTCAACCGATTTGCATGAAACTTAGTATATTAACAGAACAGGGTAAGGCGACCTCAAATCTGTAAATAAAATTTTCAAGATGGCCACCATTTCAAAATGGCCGCCATCCAAAACTGTAAAAATTGACCAATTTCAACCAATGCTTCAATTTCAACAATATTTTGTATCTAAAGGTTTTTATGAATGGTGAAATAGAATACGGTGTCAAAAATGCGTTCGTTTGGGAGACATTTTGTGTTGGGCATCCCCAACACAGTCAGCACTTGTTATTATTATTTTTCTTCTTCTTCTTTCTCGCGCCGCCAACTTAGTCCGGGGCCCTTTTGTACTTTATACGTGACCGATTTAGTTAATATTTGGCACAGTGGTAGAACCCTATGAGATGTGGGTCCTCCCTGAAATTCAAGTATGGGGACCCCCCAGGGGCTGTGCCACGCCCCCCCCCCCCCAATACCCCCAAAAATGATATTTGTTTAATATGTTGAAAATAGTTCAAATAACTACTTTATAACCATATATATTATTAATCCTTATGTTAAGACGAATCATTTGGTACCATAGGGGGGTCCCAGGGGGTCATGCCCCGCCCCCTCAAGTTACAAAATCCTTAATATCTTGAAAATCATTGAAATCCCCACCCTATAACCATATATATTATTACTCCTTATGATTAGACGAATCATTTGGTACCATAGGGGGGTCCAATGGGGTCATGCCCCGCCCCCTCAAATTACAAAATCCTTCATATCTTGAAAATCATTGAGATCCCCACCCTATAACCATATATATTATTATTCCTTATGATAAAACAAATTATTTGGTAACATAGGGGGGTCCCAGGGGGTCATGCCCCGCCCCCTTGAAATTATAAAATCGTTAATATCTTGAAAATCATTGACATCCCAACCCTATAACCATATATATTATTACTCTTTATGATTAGACGAATCATTTGGTACCATAGGGTCATGCCCCGCCCCCTCAAATTACAAAATCCTTAATATCTTTAAAGCCATTGAGATCCCCACCCTATAACCATATATTTTATTACTACTTATTTTAAGAGAAAGCATTTGTAACCATAGGGGAGTCTGAGATTATTACATGGGAGTCAATTGGGAAACTTCGTTTGGGAGACTTAGTAACAGTTTCACTGTTACACTTATTACTTGTTCCACTATAACATAATAAGGGGCCAAAATTGATACTTTTTTATTCGTGGTCCGATTTTGAAAATTTATTTTGCATGTTTTTTTTGTCAAATAGCGGATACAAAATTGAGAATTATTTTTGTGACCCCTTTTGTCTCACCTACTATGTAATTAGGGGCCAAAATTGAAACTTTTTTACTCGTACAAACCTCACAAGAAAATCCAGTAATCAAAACTCATCAATACACAATAGGCTTTTTAAATGTGAGTGGAAAGTCCACCAAAAGCTGCATGTGTCAAAAACCTTTGTCAGTCCACCATGGGCTGCATGTGTCCAGAACAATTGACTATCCATATTTGGCCTAAAACATACAGGGTATAACATGTTGCTGTCCTCGTCAGTCGATGTGTGAACATCTTTTTACTTTTTAGCCCCTGAAAAAGGACTTTTGGTCCGAAAATTTGGGCATTCTTGTTTTATTTGTTTTAAAGGTTTTATTTCTTTATATTTCTTATTTAGTTTTTACCTTTTAGATGTGGCTTCACCATCCATTTATTTATCTATTTTATTTATACACAAGCCACAGTGCAACATACTTTATTTATTTGATTATAACATGTTGCGGTCGTATCATGCTACGCTCAGCGAAGCTTTTTATTTCCGTCTGGAGTTTCCCCTCAAAATTTGCTCTCAACTATTCTCAAGTATTTTGACCAATATAATGACACTCTAGTCCGAGATTGCTCTGACATCCTCGGCGGTTTACCAGTAATCTGGTGCCGTGGGTGTAATCATAAAAGTTATCCCTGTTAAAAATTGTCCCATGTGAATGTTTATCATATATAAGTTATCCCACAGGAACAATTTTGAGAGAGAGTAAGATCAAAAATGCGAGAAAAAAATATCCTACTCAATTAAATCTTATCCCATATTAAGGATAGAATTTGTTTTAAAAGGTATCCTATGTTATTTGTTTTATGGGATAAAATTTCATGTATTATGTATCCTATGGGATGCATTTTTGTGTTTATTATTTCTTATGGGATGGAATTTCATTGTTTTATTATCTTTTTACATCTAAGTCTTTAAAGAGTTTTTTTAAATGATGTTAATCAATAATTTGAAGAGAAGTATTGTGATATAGATGTTTACAGGTAAACTATCAAATGCAAAATGGATGGACAAGAGTACAACAGTCTTTTCCAATTCTTACAAGAAAAGGTTTACCCATCCAGATATACCATCAATGACAAAAGGGCATTACACAAAAAGGCTGAGAACTTCATAATTAAAAATCATAAACTGTACTACAAAGTAAATGGTAAGTAAATATTAACTATACGTATATGTAATTGTAAAGGTTTTTTTTTCAGTTAAAAGTTCCATCAAAGTCAAAATTTAGGACAACAATAAAGATATAATTTCTTACAAATTAATTTTATATAATCCAGGTTATTCCTTAAAAGAAGTACTTTTTGGCACACATCTATACCCCTATATAAGTTGTTTTGATAAAAATCATGATGTGAAAATAAATTATTAGATAAAGGTAATAACAAAACTACCGAACTTGAATGAAAGGTTTAATGTGTTATAAAATGGTAATGTACAACTCTCACAAAACGTCACTAGGACACATGAAATCATATATTTAAAATAAAATTCATATATGTTTATTTAGAATTGTTATATCTATGTCACTCTAATGTTGGTTTCTTTTAATATTTTTTAAATTACAGGCAATTTTGTACATTGATCAAACAAAAGGTCAAACACACCAATTGAATTTTCTAACACGTTTTATAACATGTTTAATAACTTGATTTATAATTATAATTATTTTGCATATAAACAATATTGCAAGATAGCATTTATTTTTTTTTACATCTAAAAATCATAAGATGTATTTGATTACACATCAAATTTTCAAACGCACCATAACTTAACATTAAAATTGTTTTTAATAAATACTCTTGTTAAAAATATAATATTGGTACCTGGAACTAGATATGACGTGTAGGCATTCATTTATCTAAGTGTTTATTTATATGTTGCATATATTTACCTTAGATTTGGGTTTCTTATAAAAATGAATTGTAAATGAATGTCCTACATTTTGACCTTAGCAGAACCTTAAATTTAAAACAAAATGGTATGAAATAAAAGTACTAATAACAAAACAAACGAACTTGAAGGATAAACGATGTCACAGATGTTATGTAATACATGTAAGTAAATAACTTATTTTTAAGATTTAAATTAAAACTAATTGCTGTTTATATCTTTCTAATAAACATGAAAAGTACATATTTTTAGATGCATGAAATCAATAAATTTTAAATAAACTTTAACAATTTCTATAAATTTCAGCTAAACAGGAAACAACAAATGATCAAAACTTGAGATTGGTGTTTCCAAATGATGAGAAAATAAGAATAATATCATCATGTCATGCTGATAATGGTGCTCACTTGTGAGTTGACAAAACTGTAGCGAAAATTTCAGAAAGATATTACTGGCGGGGAATTTATAGGGATGTTCGTGATTACACAAAAACCTGTGAATCATGTCAAAAATCCAATAAAAAACAAAAAACTACAAAACCTGAGATGGAACCGATCACCGTACCTCCTTCAACATGGAAAAAAAATTGTTATCGATTTAATTGTCCCTTACAATGACGATGAGGGTCACCCATTATCCGATGCTGGATACCGATATGTGCTTACAGTAATAGATTTTTTCACCAATTACACAGAGGCATTCCCATTATTCACCAAAACTGCAAGCGAGATCGCTGACAAATTATTTATAATTTTCTGTCGTCATGGTATCCCTTCAGAAATGATAAGTGACAACGGTGGAGAATTTAATTCCAAATTATCTAGTGTCATCTATGATATGTATGGTTATAAACATTTAAAAATTACACCTTACAACCCACGGGCCAATGGAAAATGTGAGAGGTTCAATCAAACATTAAAAAATATGCTTAATAAAACTATTAATGATGAATGTCATAATTGGGAAAGATTTTTCCAAAGTGCCTATTTGCTTACAATTCTTCAAAACATGCCTCGACAAAACATTCCCAATTCTATCTAATGTTCTGGAGAAACACTATACTTCCGGATGAACAATGCATTGGTGACACCCCTACTACATTTGAACCATATATTGAACTAAATGAAAAAGATATTAAAGAGTGTGCAGACAAAATGCACAAAATTCAGAGTATGATATCAGATAAGGTTATGGAAAATGTTCAAAAATCACAAAAACGTCAAAAAGTACATTTTGATAAAAGACACAATATGAACAAAATAGATGAATTTAAGGAAAACGATGTAGTGTTGGTTAAAAATAACAAGAGGCTCCCAGGAGCCTAAATCGCTCACCTGGTCTTGATGTCATTTTGTAGAGCTAACTGAGCTGAACATTTAAATGAGCTAAATAAACATTTCTATAGGCCAAAAACATGAAAAATGTTATTTTAGGGGCCGTAACCCCTATTAAGGGTCATCACAGGACTTCGATCCTATGGAGACTTTTAAAGAGCTAAATGAGCTTAACATTTAAGCAAGCAACAGCTTTTCTCTATCTGTTATAGTTTTCTTTCTATAGACCAAAAACATGAAAAAACATCATTTTAGGGGCCGTAACCTCTATAAGGGGTCATCTGACAACTTCGACCCTATGGAGACTTTTGCACAGCTAAATTAGCTGAACATTTAAGCAAGCAACAGCTTTTCTCTATCTGCAAAAGTTTTTATACTATAGGGCAAAAACATGAAAAAACGCTATTTTTCACCTTTAAGGGGCTATAACCCCTATAAGGGGTCATCTGACAACTTGGACCAAATGGAGACTATTGTAGAGCTTTTAATGCTGAAGCAGTAGGGTGGCATCAGATTTCATCTATCTCTTATACTTTTTGATTTACAAGCCAAAAACAGTAGTCTGACCCCCCTGGTCTATTTTTAGCAACGGCGGCCATGTTTTTCGACGAAGGGGATACCCTAAGGTACCATCAGACCAAATTTATTTCGAATCTGTTCAGCCGTTTCAGAGGAGAAGAAGTTTGAAGAAAAGTTAACGACGACGGACGACGACGACGGACGCCAAGTGATGGCAATAGCTCACCTGGCCTTTGGCCAGGTGAGCTAAAAAGCGTAACAAGAGGCTCCCAGAAGCCTAAATCGCTCACCTGGTCTTGATGTCAACCCTATATTTTGTAGAGCTAAATGAGCTGAACATTTAAGCAAGCAACAGTTTTTTCTTTATCTAATATAGTTTTCATTCTATAGACCAAAAACACGAAAAACCGTTATTTAGGGGCCATAACCCCTATAAGAGGTCATCTGACAACTTCAACCCTATGGAGACTTTTGTAGAGCTTTATGCGCTGAACATTTAAGCATGAGCAACAGCTTTTCTCTATCTACTATAGTTTTCATTCTAAAGGCCAAAAACATGTTAAAAGGTTATTTTAGGGGCTGTAACCCCTATTAAGGGTCATCTGACAACTTCAATCCTATTCAGACTTTTGAAGAGCTAAATAAACTGAACATTTAAGCAAGCAACAGCTTTTCTCTATCTGCTATAGTTTTCATTCTAAAGGCCAAAAACATGTTAAAAGGTTATTTTAGGGGCTGTAACCCCTATTAAGGGTCATCTGACAACTTCAATCCTATTAAGACTTTTGAAGAACTAAATAAACTGAACATTTAAGCAAGCAACAGCTTTTCTCTATCTGCTATAGTTTTCATTCTATAGGCCAAAAACATGAAAAAGGTTATTTTAGGGGCCGTAACCCCTAAAAGAGTCATCAGACGACTTCGATCCTATGGAGACTTTTGTAGAGCTAAATGAGCTGAACATTTAAGCAAGCAACAGCTTTTCTCTATCTGCTATAGTTTTCTTTCTATAGGCCATAATCATGAAAAAACATCATTTTAGGGGCCGTAACCCCTATAAGAGGTCATCTGACTACTTCGACCCTATGGAGACTTTTGTAGAGCTAAATGAGCTGAACATTTAAGCAAGCAACAGCTTTTCTCTATCTGCTATAGTTTTCTTTCTTTAGGCCAAAATCATTAAAAAACATCATTTTAGGGGCCGTAACCCCTATAAGGGGTTATCTGACAACTTCGACCCTATGGAGACTTTTGTACAGCTCAATTAGCTGAACATTTAAGCAAGTAACAGCTTCTCTCTATCTGCAATAGTTTTCATTCTATAGACCGAAAACATGAAAAAACATTATTTCAGGGGCCGTGGCCCCTATAAGGGGTCATCTGACAACTTCGACCCTATGGAGACTTTTGTAGAGCTAAGTGAGCTGAACATTTAAGCAAGCAACAGCTTTTCTCTATCTGCAATAGTTTTCATACTATAGGGCAAAAACATGAAAAAACGCTATTTTTCACCTTTAAGGGGCTGTAACCCCTATAAGGGGTCATCCTACAACTTGGACCAAATGGAGACTTTGGTAGAGCTGTTAATGCTGAAGCAGTAGGGTGGCATCAGATTTTCATCTATCTCTTATACTTTTTGATTTACAAGCCAAAAACAGTAGTCTGACCCCCCCTGGTCTATTTTTAGCAACGGCGGCCATGTTTTTTGACGAATCAAAAATCCCCACATCAGTTCTGTGGGGGATACCCTAAGGTACCATCAGACAAAATTTGGTTTGAATCTGTTCAGCCGTTTCAGAGGAGAAGAAGTTTGAAGAAAAGTTAACGACGACGGACGACGACGACGAACGACGACGACGGACGCCAAGTGATGGCAATAGCTCACATGGCCTTTGGCCAGGTGAGCTAAAAAGGGATTAAACAAAGATAACTGGCTTTGGTCATACAAAGTGGAAACTGTTATTCAGAAAGGTACTTTCAAAATTTCGGATATAAATTCGGACACAATTATCGGAACATATAAACAAATGAACATCAAGAAATATCATGATAGTAATCAACAGAAAACGGCATCTGGAGAATCCGATTTGTGTTTTGTGGATGTGCATGATAAAAAGGAGTCTGCCAGTAGTAGCAACCACCCTTCTCAAGGAGCCCCAATGGAAAGCATTCAAGCAGAAATTGATGATGAAGTGGATACAAATAACAACTATACAATGCAATTAAATGAATCGTTAGGAAGTTTAGACGATTCAATATTCATAACCCAGAATAGTTATTTGGAAATACCAAATGATGTACAATTTGATATTGTTCAAGAATTCATCGAGCAAGACAAAGGAAATGAAGAAAAAGTTGTTGAGACAGTGTCCAAAAGACCAAAACGTGCTCGAAAAGAAAGGAGGCAGTCCAGTATATATGAATATTTCAAATGAATTTAAATTAATATTGAAAAAATATTGCTTCATGTAATAAAAATTATTTGTCATTTGTCAAGTAATTCAAATTCTAAAAATATTCTAGTGACCTACCTACTATTGAATGTATATAAATTTACTAGTTTTAGTAAATGGACCTAATTGAGTTTATGTTGCCAGTTCTCATTCACGTTGTAATTGTTTTGAAATTCAATGTTGCTTGTTTCTTTGTGTGTTGTTTTCTTCGTTCTCGTTTTCTGGTTTTGTCAGAAAAATTTCTGACTTCTGATATTTGGATGACAGGATCATATAATAACACTCTTAAAAAGTATCCTTGGGATAGTTATTCAATGATAAATTATCCTATCTACAAAATGTGTCTAATAATTTTATGCCCCACAATGACATAAAACTATCCACATCAAGGGATAGTTTTTTGTCGGGTGGGATATAATTTCAAGACATATTTTATCCTGTGGGATAAATTATCCTTGAAAAAACTATCCCATGGATACTTTTTAAGAGGGGATAAAAAAAATTGTTACATCTTAATGTTAAAATAACTCTTACTTCAGTCATTTGTGAAATGGGAGATGTAACACAAGACTAAATCAATATTTTAATGTATATCACCACTAGAAACTACCTGAAATAATTCAATAAAATAAGAAAATATTGAACTTTGTCTATTCCATCAAGTTTAAGATCAGCAAAATAATGTTCAAATATTTCATCAAGATATTGTTTTTGTTAAATATGTTGTATTTTCATTCTTAATAACCAAATGTTTCATTTGATACCAAAATATATATGCAACAATGATGATATAGTTGCCTAATTTATCTCGGAAGTGCACAGCAAAACTGTTGTGATAAATCCCGTGTTTTTAATATGGAAGGAGCTCTGACGCCCCACGGCATCAGCTTTCTGGAAAAATGCCGAGGACGTCAGAGCAATCTCGGACTAATGACACTCCTGACATAAAAATGAATAATCTTGTAATACTATTCCTTACCTTTAATTTCGCTTGTTCTTTATTTCAGTGTCAGTAAATATCACTTAAAAAGCCATCAAAAGACAGGAGATTTGCAGACGCTGACATTGTTGTAACGTTGCGCACGGTGTTGGCGCGAACATCATTTTTGGGCATGCTTTTTTATAATGTGCAACACAAATAATTTGTATAGCTTCAACGAAAATATATTTTGGTAGGTAAATGATGCTGAAAGTTTATATTTCACGTTTTTCACATAAATAAGAAAGTAAAAGTACCGTAGATATGAATTAGATAGGTACTTTTGAGCAAATATGTGACAAATTTGCCATGTCCAACGTTACAAATCAAATAACCTTTAAATGATTCACAACGATTTTATCGGTGACTATTTTCCCGATTTAGCACGGATTTGGCGGGAAAGAACGTCGTGTATCGCAAAAATGTGACGTCATAAACACGTGATTTTTACAAGTTTAAGGACCGCCATATTTGGAATTTCGACTTGCTTCAAGAAATTAAGTATTATTTCATTATTTTAGGTTGTAATATTTCAGGATAGGGTGGAGCACATAGCTCAAAGTGATTTCAGTCTTATATATTGTGATATAGTATGGATGTATAACATGGATAAACGTTTTACATCCATACTATAAAGTTAGTGCAGAACTAATACTTAACAGGTTTAAATGTTCTTATATGAATAACAAATAACCTCATCGTAATGAAGACCATTTTTAAATAAGGTTTAAATGTCTACGAGTTTTTCTTTTTCTTGGTGCGTTAACCAGTTTAAGGTTGAAATGCATTTGGTGCATCTGATCCATCTTCATTAGAACCATACATCCAAAAACGATTCTTTGTGGGACCTAAAAGGAGTATCTGAATAGAAATAAACAGGTTAAAGTATACTGCAAATGAACGAGTGAGTGAGTGAGTGAGTTGGTGTTTTACGCCCGTGCAACGCTATATAGGTTATTTACAGGCGATGAACATGAAAAGGATGATAAAATGAACATGAAATGATGATGATAAATGAAATATGGGGATGGGGTGGGAAACAAAGGACCGGTAAATTTTGAAGAACCACAGGAAAAAGGGGAGAGGTGGGTAGGGTCGGAAAATTTAGCCTATGTGGTGCACTACTGGGCGGTCCACAAAGGGGTCTTTTACGTGCATGAAGCGTGGCACTCTCCACACACGTTGGCCCGCTATGGTCGGCGGTCAGGGTTTCCGTATTATAGACCTGACAACCCCCGCGGACGAGGGCTACCCTATTCAGCCACCTAGGGTACACACTTGGTCGCTCTGTGGGCTGAGCACCGACCCGACGTCGGAATCCCAAGACCCTAAGTCGCCTCTTACGACAAGCTAGGCTCTGCTGCGGGCCTATTCGCCACCCGGGCCCCGCACGGGACGCAAATGAACGAAAATCACGAAAAAAAACGTTTATTTGACCATTCAATTTAAACAATTATTTATCATTATAATGAGATACATGATTAATCTAATAAAATTGTCACCCGTGCGGGTCCCGGGTGGCGAATAGGCCCGCAGCAGCGCTAAACTTGTCGGTAAAACTGACATCGGGTCAGGCCGCTTTGCCCACAAAGCGACTGGGGTGTGTGCCCCAGGTAGTTGAATTGGGCAGCCCTGAAATCGAAAGATGCGGGGTCGTCAGGCGATAAGGCGAAAAACCTGACTGCAAACCAAAGTGATGCACCGTGTTGGGGAAAAATGTCACGTTCCTCGCACGTTAAAGAACCCTGCTGCAGGTCTCGGTAAGAGTAGGACCCGTAGGATCCCAATGCAGGACGCCCAATTGCCCGTCCCTTCCCATCACTCCTTTTGCCAATGGCAGTCAAAACTCTTCTACCTGATTGGCTCCTCCACTTCATCATCATTTCATGTTCATTGTATCACCACTTTCATGTTCATCTCCCGGATATAGCCGAAATTGTGCTGCTTGGAAGTAAAGCAATAACTAACTAATAAAATTGTACATACCAGGTACAGTTTTCACTTGACAGCAAAGTTTCTTTGATATCACTCTGTGAATGACTATCTTCGTTTGATGAATCTATTAAAATAAAAAATTGAAGAAAAAAAAATTGAAAAAAAAATATTTTCATGTAATATTATAAATCAAGTACAAGTAGATGCTTTTAAAACTATTCTTTTTTTGGGATATCAACTTGAGAATATAAATTAAAGAAATAATGTCTCCAAGGGACACGAAAGCCTCTGTACTAGGTCCAAAACATAGAGTTAAAGTTATACAGTCCACTTTGTTTACAGGTCCGACAAAGTCGCTTAGGAGGTACAGATTGCCAAACTGATTTAATTGAAAATCACTGGCCTAATATAAAGACATATTTGACATCTGGTTGTGATGAGGGAACAGGTAAAAATAAGAAAACGAACAAACCATGGATTTCTCTGCAATCCAAACTGTACGAAAGGCCAAGAATGCACGGACAAATATGCATTAACTTACGTAAAAAAATACTCGAGTCTGGAAGCGAAATATTGCTTTAAACAATTTATAAAGGATATGGTGTATATGAACCATGAACATGAGACCATAACACATATTTTAACTCCAAACTGCAAATATTTTTTATGAGCTGTATGGCCATTTCGGACATTTTTTCCACATCAGCATCACTAGAACTCAGACATAGGAAATCCATCATTTCAGGGTTCCGGGGGGGGGGGGGATAGGCCCGCAGCAGCGCTAAGCTTGTGGTAAAAGTTCCACTAAAGAGCGCTCAGAAACCTGAAATCGGGGTCAGGCCGCTTTGCCCACAAAGCGACTGGGATGTGTGCTCCAGGTGGTTGAATGGGGGCAGCCCTGACATCGAGAGATGCGGGGTCGTCAGGCTATAATGCGGAAAACATGACCGCAAACCATAGTGGTGCCCCGTGTTGGGGAAATGCCACGTCCCTCGCACGTTAAAGAACCCTGCTGTAGGTCTCGGTAAGAGTAGGACCCGTAGGATCCCCTGCAGGAGGCTAAATTGCCCGAAATCAAACCTCTTTTCTTGTGGCAGTCAAAACTCCCAACCCCGATTGGGCTTGTGTCCCTTTTTCATTCACTTCATCATTTCATGTTCATTGTATCATCCCTTTCATGTTTATCTCCCGGAAATAGCCGAAATCGCGCTGCCTGGGAGTAAAGCCCTAACAAACAAACAAAACAAACCATTTCAAAAGATGTTTAAAATGCATAAAACCAAACGAAATCCAAATAAGTATAGCTAAGGGCAAAACTACAACGGAGGGTGTTAAATAATTTACATTAATTGAGATAACAGTTATAAACAAAGTGAACACATGAATACATATACACATGTTATTGCTCGTAGTGGATTTATATAGCCATTCGGATGTTTACCTCTTTCTTCGCAAGGCCTCGTTGATCTTCTCAACTATACAACTCTGGTAACTGGATCTTTCTGACTCATTCGGATGAAAGTACATGAACTACAATGTACCCATCCATGTACCCTTTTCTTGGTTGGCTAAGCTCAACTTTTTTGTTCTTTTTTTTAATGTCATGGACAAGAGCAGTACAGAGCTGTCAAGATAAGGGACTGCTAAAGTTAACTTGAGTTAACTAGATAGCTGGACCCGTACGGGTTCCGGGTGGCGAATAGGCCCGCAGCAGCGCTAAGCTTGTCGGTAAAAGTCCACTAAGGCCTAAAAAAAAAAATAGCTGTGTTTCCGATTATGGTCCTGAAATTTTTTAGGGTCGGCAGGTAGGGGTTTTTTGTTTTTTTGTTTTTTTTTTTAATATTGTTGTAAAATAATTATTCTGATTTATTTGTGTCAGCAGTGTGGTGTAATTAATTTTTATTTAAATTGTAGTGGCAAGATGTATTACAGAGATGTGATCTAATTTTTGAACTATAAGGGCACGCTGGTCCAGCCTTTTCTTTCAATGACAAGAACAGCACAGAATTTCAAGTCCTTGGATTATGATTTATATGTCCAGAATGCATATATAGTTTCATGTAATTGGCATTTCAACAAAACTAATAACTAGATTAAAGACTAAAATTGTTTTACAGATGACATATATGTGAATAAAGCTTTATGAAAATTTCTTTGTATTGCTGGATTTTATTTCAAGGTTAAGTTACAAAATGTGAAAATGATTTCTACTCCAAATATCAATAATATGTATTCATAGGAAAAGAAACAATGGTGTGTTAAAGTGGCAATCAACATGACGAATATAAAAGATATTGAAATTCATCACAAAACCAAAAGTATACAAGAGTTTTTGTAAAAAAAAACACAATACAACTAAACCAATTTGCAACATCAACCAAAATTTAGTCAGAAGAGAGAACACAGTGCTCTGAGAAAATATTAAGCAGTTCTGACATGACAAGTATTTAAAAGAAGTACAAAGTTTCATTAAAAAATATCTAGATGTTTGATATATATGTACATGAACAAAATAAACATGAATATTAATACCGGTATTTATTTAATGACTGAAACTTGGAAAACTACACAATCTTTTATTAAATCTGACCAAGTCATATATGCAGTACTATTTTAAAAACAAATCTCCTATCTGGAGAATTCTTTGGCATGTTTATTGTCAAAAATCTACTTTTTCTTTCCAAATGGTCTTTGGCAAATAGGTTTCAGGCCACTTGACTTGCAGTCATTACAAATTGGAAGAACAGTTTTGAATTTAAGTTTGAGTTCTTGTAAGACCTCCCCATTACGTTCTCCACAAAAACAACACGTATCTTTGAGACCAATGTCTGAGCTGTAATAGGGCAATTCCACTGGAGTACTGCATTCCAAACCAAGGCGAACAAACACAGTTTTATGTAATTTATCATTGGGTGCTGTAATATAGGAACCACAACTGTACTCCACTTCACTCAGAAGAAGAGCTAACTTTGTCTGTTGTCGACCAGTTAATTTGTTTTTAGCATAAATTACTCGTGGTTTGTTACATTCAATACACTGTATTGTAAACCTTGCTGTCTGTGCTGTGTACACTGATACATCAACTTGATCGTCTATACTTTGTTTCTGTACCTTAGCTGCTGTTGCCCCTCTGATGTTACTTTTTTCTGCAGGTGGTTTGAAGCTTGGTCTGTCTTGTTCGTTTGTTTCTTGACCTTTAATTTCATTGTACGTTTTGTAATGATCTTTGTCATCATCCTTCAACGTTGGATCAGGAAGCCATTCTAAGTACTCCTCTGGGGTCTCTGGAGGTAAGCAACAGGCTGGATCACTGCATTTTCTAACTTGGAAAGAGTACTGCCTCTGTCTGCAATGACGTTCCAAACATACCTGATATTCTTCAACTGATTTAGTGTGTGATTTTACAAGTTTTGAAATATCTAGTCCAGGAAACAATTCCCTTAAATGCCTCTTAAATATATCTATTTCTTCTTCTGATAAGGGATCAATACATGTGAATGGTTCGTCTTTCAAAGTTAATCTTCTGAACCTCTGATTGACAGTAGACTGTACAGGTTCCACTGATGACACCCATGTGTCCTTGGACTGAGGTTTTTTTCTATGTGTTCTCGAATTTGATTCATGGAATTGAATGACTTAAATTCTCCGTTGTCATCACCCCGCTCAAATGCACAGTTCTGTAGTCCTAGATTTAAGATGCTCATTACGCGTTCAGCAGGATTTACCCAACTATTTCCAGGAGCACACCTAGCAATAACCAGCAAGTCTAAATTGAGCTCCCTGAAAAGACAAATACATGAGCACTTAACTGACTCGAGCGTGTTCCGCTGGTCTGTTCCACCATCACTGAACCTTAGGATGACTTTTGGGATTGTATCCTCCATTTGCAGAATTTTACATAATGCAGCACCATGACGGAATGCATTGGAAGGTTGCAAGACAGAATCATTCACTGCTACAAACACCTTTCCTCTTACAAAAGATTTGTCTACACTTTCAGGAGTTGAACATTTTAAATAGACAGACGGACATAAACTTGACTTAGTCATGTCGTGATCACAAGCAACAATTTCTGATGAAGTAGGAACAAGCGTTTTCTTGCCACGAACTCCTGTGGACACTGGCATCCCATGGTTACCGACAGGAATCTTTGCTTTGTCGTCGCAACACAAAATAATTCCTTTATTGCCAAGTTCAACAGCTTTAGCCTCTAAATATTTAAACTGAGCGGCACAGAAGTGCTGATCGGGATGGTCAGCACGTAATTGTCTTTTTTGTATTTTATATTGAACGGGAATTCTACCTGTAAAGTTTAAAGCACTATGTGCATAAGGGTTCCTCGGTGTGAATTGTATTCTAACAAGGGTTTTAGAGGGTATCAGTGTTCCATCTGGACATCTTTCTGCTGCTGTATCAATTAGTTCTTGTAGCGAGATCCAGTTACTCAAATGTGCTTCTCCGTGACGTCGATCATCTGCAGCAGTCACTTTTTCAACTTCTTCTTCCAGTTTCTCAAAGAAGGTATCATATTTATCCGAGGGACGACCTGTATTCAGACTTCTGAGGTCAGCTACCATTTCTGTGTTTCCTAAAGCAATGACATTAAGCCGCTGCTGAGTTTCAGGATGACTTGCTGCACTTGCATCAAGAGCAAGCTCTTTGTATATGAAATCAGCTATGGCTGGCTTAATTTTTGCAATATTTTCTAGTTTCTGTTTGAACTGACGTTTTTGGGCACGAGTATGATACACTGGCAAAGATTCAATAACCTGTTGTACAACCCTAAATGGCTGGGTTACTTTGTCCTTGTCATCTCGATCTGGATCAATCCTCGCTGCAAATGTTATTGTCACTACACTTCCACCAGGACAATAACGAAACAAATCGATAGGAACAGATAACTGCATTTCTTCAAAAAATGTATGTCTTTGATATGGATTTGCAAAAGGTTTTTCAAGATGAGTGTCTTCATTGAACATAACAGGTTCCATAATTTTGGCATTTTTAACATCCTGATCAAAAAGACTATATTTCTGTTTTACTCCATAATCATTTTGTTTTCTAAATTCAACAGAGATGTCTGAACCAACTGTTCAAGCTGGGAATTCTAGGCTTTGGCGATGCTGTTGAGATGTCAATTGATTGTCAAGGTACACTTTGTAATTGTGCAAGCAGTTGGCCAGAGCAGTAATATGTGTTTTGTATTCAACCCATTCTTTACTACTTCCAAATATGGGTCTTGTCAAAATATTAAACAGCCTGGGAATGACTATCTAACTGTGATTGGTTTAATGGTTGGTTTTTCATTTTTTTCCTCTTGACATCATTGTAACCTTGATACTTTTCAAATGCCGGAGGAACTGCAGTGACATCTTTTCTTTTTAATGAGGCATCATAAATAGTCTGATGTTGATTGGTAATATACCATAAGCTGTTAGTTTTCACCTGAAATTACAACGAATTTTTGAATAACTCATCTGACATTGAAATTTTGCTCCCTCTGAAGTTTCAGTTTTTGATGACCTTCCAATGTTTTGCTGATGAACGGTTACTCCTTGAAATATCAATATAGAGCATAACCAAATAAACAGTTTATATACATTTTGTACCGGTTTTGGTATTTGTATTATGTCAACCTAATGTTGATGTGTTGACAGATCTATAGTTTCCGATATTTATAAACAGATAACGCCCATAAAATTGACGACTATAAACAGTTGATAATTAAATGCCAGTTAAAAACATCACATTTTATATTAGTTTTATATGTTGCTGAGAATACTGCCAAGAAACATACAATGTATTGTACAAAATGTTTTACAAATGTGTATGTACAGCAGACAGACAGAAAGAAAATATACCTACATGTATGCCCCTTTATTTTTTTAATAAAATGCAAGTCGGGACAACAATGCAAATGTTACTCTATCAGTTTTCCATACCTGTATAATATAGCTGCCTTCATCCAGTACTGTTGTTTTGTCGAACTGCAACTTTTTTATTTCAAACTCCTGGACGAGATCATTATACAGTTCATCTTTCTTGTTTAAGGTACCACCACTGAAATATAGAAATATAAATGTGCATCACTACCACACCCATGACACCTTAATACTTTTGAAAATGTTTGAACTAAAACTCTTTTTAAAAAAATGAGACGTGTCAGAAATCAAATATGAGAGCCAATACTGGTGCATCTCAGCATAGACTGTTAAAGTGCATTTTAATTTTTGCTGATAAAAGAAATCCAACCCTTTAATAGTGTAAAAAACATTCGGCAGCACCACTCTTAGGAACAGCACTTTTTAGCCCCAATTAACGCTCTGTCCCAGGTGGGAAAATATTGAAAATAGGTCTAAAAGTATGTAGGACAGGCACCAATTATAGACATGCATGATGGGACCACCATTCAATAAAAACCCACGGTTAAACACCACTCTAGCCCCCCCCTTTACTGTTCACATTTTTTTTTGTAAAAAAAACTAAGTCCAACCCTAAAAAAAAATCGGCAGCACCCCCCCCCCTTAGGAATTGCACTTTTTAGCCCCCCCAACCCTCTGTCCCAGGTCTTTGGGTGGGAAAACATTAAAAATGGGTCTGAAAGTATGTGGGGCAGGCACCATTTATAGACATGGAGCTTCCATACTTTCACAATAGTTTTTCCTAACTTTTAAAGATAAAAAAGTCTCTTACCTTTCATGGCACTTTCTTTTTGCAAAGCACCTTTGTCCTTGCATTAATATTTCCAGGGCATTTATTGGTTGAACTGTTTGTCCACTGACACTGTCTGTTTCCATTTTATTTTCCACAAGTTTGCAAGTCAATTTTATAAATTTCACTCCAAAAGAAAGCATACTTCCAACTGTTGTATTGTGTAAATCGTCAATTTCGGTCCATTCTTTGATTTCCTTTTTTTTTCGGAACTGGAACACAAGATCGTGGTTTGACTGTTTTTATCCTTATCGATATCTCCGTCGGAAGGATGAATTTCATTCTTCACATCATCGAAAGTGTCACTTTCTTTGAAGCTGAAGAAAATTTTTTTCTCAGGGAAATGAGAGCATTTCTCTCGTTGCACGGAAAACAAAATCCTCTGTGTTGCCATCTTGCAACTTGTCAAAACGAAACTGTATTCATTGGATCCGAATCACCGCGCATGCTCAGAATATAAAAATAGCGGAACAGTTTCCAATCGTTCTAAATTTAACAGAAACTAAATTTATATTCACCTTGATTCAACCGGGAAATGAATTGGCCGAGAAAAAATATTGTTTTTTAAACTTTTTTAGTTACCATTTTTAAAAGCAGTCGGTAGGGTGTTTTGATTATTTTTTTTTTTCAAATGGCAATAAAAAAGTTTGAACCGGGGGTCTAGCACACGGTCGGTCGGCAATCCGGAAACACAACTATTTTTTGTTAGGCCTAAAGAGCGCTCAGAAACCTGACATCGGGTCAGGCCGCTTTGCCCACAAAGCGACTGGGATGTGTGCCCCAGGTGGTTGAATGGGGCAGCCCTGACATCGAGAGATGCGGGGTTGTCAGGTGATAATGCGGAAAACCTGACCGCTAACCATAGTGGTGCACCGTGTTGGGAAAAATGTCACGTTCCTTGCACGTTAAAGAACCCTGCTGCAGGTCTCGGTAAGAGTAGGACCCGTAGGATCCCCATTCAGGAGGCGAAATTTTCCGTCCCTACCCATCACTCCTTTTTTCCAGTGGCAGCCAAAACTCTCCCACCCGATTGGCCTTGTGTCCCCATTTCCCCCACTTCATCCTCATTTCATGTTCATTGTATCACCACTTTAATGTTCATCTCCCGGATATAGCCGAAATCGTGCTGCTTGGGAGTAAAGCATTAACTAAATAGCTAGATAGCGGACTGTAGTTAACTCAATTTAACTAGAAAAACTACCTAAATGACTGCCTAAAGTTAACATTTATACAGGTAATGTCTGGACGCATCTGTATTAAAAATAAACATGCAGTACTCGGTTACCAAAATGAATGGGGTTCGCTGTGATCACCAAATACTGCTACGTATGGTTCGATCCATTGCTTTACATTGAGCACTCTATTTACGCACTCTATACTGATGTTCGTCATGCTTTCCTTTTTGACCATCTTTAACTCTCAATGTTCTAGCCAGGTTTCTTCTTAGCTTCTTTGGTATCACTGAAAATTTCTGGTCAACATCCTCGTTGGTATGGCCCGCCAAAGGGAAATTAATAAAAATTTGATAAAAAGACTTTAATTTTCAGCAAAATTAGTCTGGACCCCCTCTTTTGGCCCACAGTATCCAGTATGTGGACCCCCCTTTCGAAAATTTATTTATCCGCTCCTGTGAAAAGCCAATCACATGGACCCAGCAGGTGATAATTTCCCTCTCGTGCCCCGAGCTCAGTTTCGCATTCCTAGTCAATTGTTTAATTGAATAGTATTTACATGTAGATGGAACTATGTTTTTGTCCCGTGCTTGGCCCGAGTGGCGAATTGACCCGCAACAGAACTTAGCTTGTCGTAAGAGGTGACTAAGAGTCTCTAGATTCTGATGTAGGGTCAGTGCTCAGCCCACAGAGCGACCACGTGTGTACCCTATACTAGGGGGCTGAATAGGGTGGCCCTCGTCTGTGGGGTTTATCTGGTCTATATTACAGAAACCCCGACCGCTGACCATAGTGGGCCACGATTTATGCACGTAAAAGACCACTTTGTGGACCGCCAAGGATTGCACCATATATGCTTAATTTTTCGCCCCTACCCACCTCTCCCTTTTTCCAGTGGTTCTTCAAAATTTGCCGCTCCTTTGTTTCCCACCCCATCTCCATATTTCATTTATCATCATCACTTCATGTTCATCGCCTGTAAATAACCTCTATAGCGTTGCACGGGCGTAAAACACCAACTCGCTCACTCACTCGAGATCGTAGCATTTCAAATAAAAAAAATATTGTAATGTTATATTTACCAAGCACTTTAAGCAGACATATGTACAGTTACAATATCGTAACCCTATGACGTTCAAGGCCTATAACGTACGTCATAAACACGTGATTTTTACAGGTTAAAGGTCCGCCATATTTGAAATTTCATTTTTTTAGGTTCTAATATTTCGGGAAAGGGTTGAGCACATAGCTCAAAGTGATATCCGTCTTATATATTGTGATATAGTATGGATGTTTAACATGGATAAACGTTGTTATACATCCATACTATAAAGTTGGTGTAGAACAGAAATTATTAATTAATACTATAACAGTACTTAACAGGTTTAAATGTTTTTATATGAATAACAAATAACCTCATCTTAATAAAGACAATTTTGAAATAAGGTTTAAATGTCTACGAGTTCTTTCTTTTTCCTGGTGCGTTAACCAGTTTTAGGTTGAAATACATTTGGTGCATCTGATCCATCTTCATTAGAACCATACATCCAAAAACGATGATTTGTGGGCCCTAAAAGGAGTATCTGAAAAGAAATACACAGATTAAAGTATATTGCAAATGAACGAAAATCACGAAATACTACTGTTTTATTATAAGGGAAGGGAGGGCCTGACATTTTATGTAAATAAATTTTAGGCTTTGTACTTGAAAAAAATGTCAGAATTAGGGAAATTTCTAATTTTAAATATGTATTCCCATATTTGACCTTGAGGGGTCAAAGGTCAAGGTCACATAAAGGTCAAAGTAGCTCCAGTGATTTAACTTATAATGATACATATACATACTAAATATATTTGCTATAAACTAAAAAGTAAGTTTAAGCATTCATTCACAAATACTGTCTAAACCGGGTATATCTTGTTGCTTAGCAACAGAGATAAAGCCTAGTTATTAAAGGTTATAAGCAAAATATTTTTTCTTTCGTGTTTAGGTGTGAGGGTTACATAATAGAAGTAATAGCTTTTTTATTATGTTGGAGGATAATTTAAGCTTAAAAGTTTCCAAAACAGTCAATTTACACTGATCTATACAAGTTTAACTAGTTCAAGTGGCCATAGTAACCATGGTAACCAGGTGGAAATGTTTAAAATATTGCAAATTTTATTTTTCTGGTAATTGGTAGTCATATGATGCATATCAATAGTATTCATCTTGTCAAGGTTTGATGTTATATATGTGTATATTGTTGTGACGAACCTTAATGCACAATCATTGGAAATAATATTACCTTGTTTTTCAAGTACAACAAACACCATGGAAGCTTTCAATTTTTATTATATCATTTTGTTACAAATTCTACGCTTCTATACATGATATAAGCTCCGCTCCGAAAACTCTGTTGCACGAGAATGTCATGAAAGTCATGGATTGGAAATGAAGAACGGAGCTAACACTATGACAATTACATAAAGTCGGAGCAACACAATTCAACATTTAATAAAGTTCGCAATTCGCAACAGGTGTATATGTTGATGTAAAGTAAAGCTTTCGAAATCACAAAATATGAAAATGACACATTTTGTTTCCATGGTAACAGTACTTAAACTAAAAAGCCCCAAGAATTCTTTTTCTTATAATGATAGTATGGTGTTATATCTGCATGGTGATATATATACCCTTCCCATTTGTGGCAACATTTAAAAAATATTATCCTGTAAATATAGCTTAAAATTCGCTATTTCAAGGTAAGCATGCCCTACCCAAGATCCGAAGTGAATAGGAGTCATAGTTTATATAAAAAATAAACTTTTTTTTCATGAACAAAATATGAAAAGTGTGACAACAAAAGCAAAAAAGGTCTGTACATTCTCAATTAATCAGAATTTATAACTACATATTTTTCAGATTGAAATTGGGTGGTTTTTGGCGGAAATGAATGAGCTGGTTGCCATAGCAACGGTAACTCAAATCCATATAGTTACGTATTTTTTTTCTAATAACAAATAGTAAAGACCTCATATACAAAGTTTCAACATTTTCTGAAACTATGCATGCCACACCCTATTTAACATATGGTTGATTTTTACAGAGAATCCATGTTAATTAAAATACCTACTTGGAATCCATCCTGCAGTATTACCATAACCTAATATCAGTCAACCAAGAAACTTTCCCGTCGGTTCAAGAAACACCTGGTTCGTCACCACAGTATCGTCCATACCAAAATAGACATCCCCATTATTATTTCATTTACGCCATTTATTTTCACTTTCTGCCTCCCCTGCAAAGCATAGCAAGACAGGTGTAAATTTGCCAGTGGCAATTTTAAGGACTGTAACTTTCTAACTCGTCTGACATGCATGGACTAACGCCCTAAGTAGAGCTTTTGGTTTTCAAGCTGACACAAAAAATTCCAGATACCAATATAAGTTCAAGATTATTTTATTCCTTATTAAAAGCTTTATATTGCTATAATAAAACTACACTTGACTGCATTAAGTTAAACCATGTTGTCAGATGACGCCCTTATTAAACCTATGACTCCTGATTTTAAATAGTTTTTGCCAAATACCTTTAAATTTAGTTTTATTATTCTTTGTAAGTTTTGTTAGCACCTCCATCTTTAAAGAACTATTAAGGGATGAAACTATGCATATGACCCAGTGATAGTTTAGTACAGATGTATCCTCATCTTTTTGACCTTTGACCTTGATTTCTGGTTCTGTGACTTACAATTTTAATGCATATTACCAATGGCACATCCATACCTCAAGAACTATACATCCTATGTAGAAGAAAATGGTTAACCATATGGCCCATTAGTAGCCTTGTCTTTTGTCCGTGACCTTATTATTCTGCTATATTACTGACAATATTCAATACATATAGTAAGTTTTTATGCCACGCCAATAAAGTTGGGGACATATAGTTTTTTCGGTCCGTTCACCCGTCCGTCCTTCCTTCGGTCTGTCACACTTAAGTTTTCAGCACCCTTTTTCGACATCCTTGCATATATTCAAAAGATTTTACGTATTTGAGTCTACCATGATGAGTTACAGATCAAATTTGAGTTTCGTTCTGGTCCACTGATTTTGGCCTAAACTACGGCCCTTGAACTTGGCAAATTTTGTAAAAAAATAACAGTTTTCCACATTTGTTCGATATCCTTGCATATATTCAAAAGTTAATTGGTATGTGAGTCTACCATGATGAGTTACAGGTCAAGAGTTTCGTTCCGGTCCACTGATTTTAACCTAAATTACAGACCTTGAACTTAGCAAATTTTGTAAAAAAATAGGAGTTTTATTTTTTTGCCAGCGGGGCATCAGTGTAATCTTAAAATATATTTATAGAGGAAAGCCTTTTAATCCAATCACCAACATAAGACTTTTGAGAACCTTTGTTTTAGCAACAAAGTAAAGGGGAAAATAAGAAGGCAAAATTGGACTACTCATATAGGATTCATGTTGGGTGGATGATGTTCTCCTACCAGACTCCTCCACTTAATCATCATTTCATGTTCATTGTATCACCACTTTCATGTTCATCTCCCGGATATAGCCGAAATCGTGCTGCTTGGGAGTAAAGCAATAACTAAATAACTAACTAATGTAAATATCACTTAATGAAAGTTTCAAAATGCACACCAAATGCAGGTTCTACAATTATGTCCATCAATGCCAATCGCAAAAGAACTGCAGGACCATATTTTTACCATTTATCCCACAAGGAATAAAATGGTTGAAGAAAGTTGAGATAACAAATACCAAAACGCGGGTATGAACGGTTAATTTGGATATGCTATATATCGATATTTCAAGGAGTAACCTCTCATCAGTAGCATTTAAATCAAAACATTGGAAGGTCAAATTCCAAAACTGTTGAAAACGAAAAGTACTCAAAACCAAAACGTTCGAACAAGGAAGCCAAATCCAGCACCGAGGATATCGACCATGTGCATTACAAGGAAAGAAACCTGGTGTTTTAAACAATTTTGAATTTAAAAATCGGAAATTTCAGCGACAAAAATATTAGAAATTTTATGGTAAATCGTGTCAGACAAGTCTGACTACCAGGGTTGTGATTACCCTCGGGGACCTCTGGTCCACCAGCAGCGGTTATCGCCCAGTGGTTTCAAATAACAAATACCAAAAGATATGAATTGTTGGTTAGGAACAAGCAAAGAAGATATTATCCCAGCAACAGAAGATTTCACGATAGAAAAATATGTATCAGAATGTGCAACACAGGTTACCAGACTGTATTTGTGAGCAAGGGCAAATGTTATTATTTATTAATTTTACTTGCACAAAATAATACAATAGTTAGCTGCTCAGGCCCCTGTCTCATCTGTTCTGAAGCATTTCAAATTGTTCATTTTTATTGCTTTTTCATAAAATAAAAAGAAACAATCACCTGCCTCATCACTTTTTTGTGTATTAACAATAAAAAAAGCTGCCTCATCCACTTTATGGACCAATAAAAAAATAAATTAGAAGCCTCCCTCCCTCATCTGTTTTTGACAAAAATGGCCTGAGAATGTAAAATTTATTTTTGTATGGCCTTCAGGCCAAATAGCAGTAATTGGTCAGAAACAGTTTTTTAAGTTGTCTGGTAAAGCATTCCCTGCTATAACTAGAGGAATATTTTTTTCATCGATAACGGTATTGGATCATTATCTGCTTCACCATTTCGATGCAAATGTGCCATTCCCCCAAAATTTTCATTTTTGGCCTAACAAAAACCAATTTTGTAACTAAAATCCTTTTAATTCATGGAAAAAACTGAATTACCGGGTAAACATGAACATGATTGAAACGATAATAATCCTTCAAAATTACAACTGCTGTTTTAAGTAAAACTTGACTTTTCTAAATTGAAATTAGCAAAGATGAGCATTGTGATATGGATTGGATCGTAGGTCAAAAATAGTATGTATAATGGCTTGTCAGTCAAGTCCCTTATGTATTGTACACCCCTAAAAATAATGGCGATTCTCAAGTCCTTACTAGGAACACCAGTAAACTCTTTGCTATATAACTTCTAGTTATATCTATTTATACTGCATGCGCGCCGAGTGTAAGGCTGCTTAAATTGTTTCTCTTAAAAAATCTGGATTTTTGTTACAAATAGTGATCGTAGAAATTTGATTTTTGCTGTGGACATTTAGAAATATGCACTAAACATGAATATGGTACTATTTTTTGGAATATTATTTTCATTTATTCAATACCAGTGCTTGAAACATTTAAATTTCAACAAAGACTGGGTGAACACCTTCTCAGTAAATACTATCATGTACTGCGAAAATCGATCGTACAGTGCAAGTGAACTGATGAGTCTTCGTTCTCTGCCGAGACAGTGGATTATTCCTGATCAAGAAGTATTATCAAGGTTAAAAGGTTTGGGCATTTTAAACTTTAGAAGAAAACGAGCAGGTGCGAAAAAACACATGAACTATCACAAACCTAGAAAACAAAATGGTGTAAATTTCTCAAATTTGATATATCCCAAACGAAGTAACACCAAAACTTTTAACAATTTCACAGAAAACGTCATCTGTCTGACTCTAAATTGTCGCTCATTAGTCAGGAAAGATGTACTTGTTGGTCAACTGCTGCGTGAAGAAAACATTGACTTTGCAATTTTTACAGAAACTTGGTTCTCCGATGAAAAGCAGTATCAGTTTGAAACATCGGACCTTAACCAAAACGGTTATAAAATCAGTTTTAACAGACAAAATAGAGTCGGCGGTGGGATTGCCCTTTCGTGTCGATGTGGGATCAACATGCGTAGAGTTCTGTCCGGTAAAAAATTGAGTTTTGAGTTCGGAGTTTGGTAACTTATTTTTAAGAACATAACCATAAATTGTGTTGGCGTATATAGACCGCCTTCATTAGCAACACCGAGTCAATTCGTTTTAGAGTTTTTTCAGTTCCTCGAAGAAATCGTCCCGAAATATTCAAATCTCATGATCATGGGAGATTTCAACTTGCATATCAATGATGGCAGTAATGCGGTTTCGGACTTCAATAACTCTTTAATTGCCCTCGGGTTACAACAACACGTAGACTTTCCAACACACGTTCACGGTCACAATCTTGACTTGGTGATCACCGAATTTACGAATGGGGTTGATTTATTATCCTGTGAACCAGGTCCGTTCCTGTCCGACCACTGCGCTGTTAAAGTGGTAACACGGGTTAAAAAGGAGAATATTGTTAGCAAATCGATTACTTATAGGAACTTTAAAGACATGAATCGTGATGAATTTGCTGCCGATATCAATCGAATGGTGATTAACTCCGATTCCGCTGAAACATTTGTTGATCAGTTTGAACATAAGATCGAAACCTTTCTTGACACACATGCGCCATTAATCGAAAAGACCCAAATATGTAGAGAGTCGAAGCCATGGTTTAGTAACGATATATTATCTATGAAACGAGCGATGCGGCGTTTGGAGAGACTCTGGCGAAAACATCGACAGCCGTGTGACCATGAAAACTATAAGACCGCGCTTAACGCATACCATCGCGAGCTTCAGAACGAAAAACAGTCCGTTCTTAGTCAAACGATACTAGATTTTAAAGGTGACTCTAAAAAACTCTATAAGCTCGTGAAAGAACTTACCGGAAGTACATCAGAAAACCCCATGCCGCCAGCGGAAGACGAAAATACTCTCGCCGACAAGTTTGCAGATCATTTCATGGACAAGATCAAACGAATACGCGATTCCTTAAAAGACTTCGATAGCTATAAACCCCTTTATAAAGACGTGCAAGAGTTCAGTTCCTTTGAAAGTCTTTCACAAGATGAAATTAAAGCTCTTATTAATCAGCTGCAATGTAAAACTTGCGAACTCGACATCTTGCCTACAAAAGTGCTCAAGTTATTTCTAAAAGAACTGTTGCCAACAGTTACTGAGCTTGTAAACCTTTCTTTGACTCAGGGTGTATTTCCTCTGAAGTGGAAACAGGCAATAGTCAGACCTCTGTTGAAAAAGGCAGGACTAGAACTTACGTTTTCCAACTATCGTCCAGTCAGTAATCTGTCATTCTTGTCTAAGCTAATCGAAAAATCTGCATTGTATCGACTCAACAAACACGTGAGCGCCAACAGTCTACTTCCGAAAAATCAGTCAGCATATCGCCAGTTTCATTCTTGTGAGTCTGCTCTTCTCCGACTCGTTAATGACATTCTAGACGGAATGGAACACCAGGAAGTCACTGCGTTAATCGCGTTAGACCTTAGTGCCGCCTTCGACACGGTTGACCACGATATTCTTCTCGATGTGCTTCAGAATCAGTATGGCGTTTGTGGATCCGCACTAGCATGGGTAGATTCGTATCTGCGCCCCCGCAGCTGTCGTGTAAGTGTTAACTCGTCTGTATCCTCCGAACGGATGCTTGACTGTAGTGTCCCACAGGGAAGCTGCCTGGGTCCTTGGTTATACCTGGCATATGCGGGAACAATTTTTGATATCGTGCCTCCATCTATAACTGTGTATTGATTCGCTGACGATCATACAGCCAATACGCGATTTAAACCGACACCGACAGAAGAAGCTTGTGCCATTGACGATTTACAGAACTGTGCTATTGAAATTAACAACTGGATGAATAACAATAAGTTAAAAATGAACAATTCAAAAACAGAATATATCTTTTTTGGTAGCCGATCACAACTAAACAAGTGTTGTACTAAAGAAATAATAATATGTAATGAGGTTATCAAACCAGCAAATTGTATAAGATATCTTGGTGCTTTTTTAGATGAGTCACTTAATTTTCAGGAACATGTTAAACGAAAGTGTAAAACAGCCATGCTTTATTATTTTAAAATTAAAAGCATCAGAAAATATTTGTCAAAAGAGGCTACAGAGACACTGCTATTATCCTTAGTTATTTCCCATTTAGATTATTGTAACATTATTTTATATGGTATTGCTCAAAATGAATTAATGAAACTTCAGCGTATTCAGAACATGTGTGCCAAGCTTGTGTTAAATCGCTCAAAGTATGACAGTTCAAAACAGGCATTATTTGATTTGCACTGGCTTCCTGTTAAAGCGAGAATAAACTTTAAAATACTTATTTATATGTACAACTGTTCGGTAGGGAACGCACCATCTTATTTAATCGATCTTTTAACTCATCAGGTGCCTAAACGTACATTAAGATCTTCAGAATCTGCTGAAGGATGTTATGTTGTTCCTTTTAATAAGAGAAAATCTTTTTCTGATAGAAGTTTTTGTACCATTGGACCAAAACTCTGGAACGAGCTACCTGTTACTTTAAGATCTTCTAAATCTGTTGATGTTTTCAAAAGCAAGCTGAAGTCATTTTACTTTAAAAACTATTTTGCTTTATTTTGAATGTATGAAAACAGCAATCATTGTTCTATGATCAGTCTATTTGTGTGTTTATATGTATATATTTTTTTATAATTATTTGTATACTTTTTTATAATTGAATTGTACAACGCCATTGAATACATTGTAGTAGAAATAGGCGTTTAAGCAAATAATAAAGTTTCAAGTTTCAAAATATCCCGCAGCAGAGCCTAGCTTGTCGTAAAAGGCGATTAAGGGTGTTGGGATTCTGACGTCGGGTCAGTGCTCAGCCCACAGAGCAACCAAGTGTGTACCCTAGGTGGCTGAATAGGGTAGCCCTCGTCCGCGGGGGTTGTCAGGTCTATAATACGGAAACCCTGACCGCCGACCATAGTGGGCCAACGTGTGTGGAGAGTGCCACGCTTCATGCACGTAAAAGACCCCTTTGTGGACCGCCAAGTAGTGCACCACATAGGCTAAATTTTCAGCCCCTACCCACCTCTCCCCTTTTCCTGTGGTTCTTCAAAATTAACCGGTCCTTTGTGTCCCACCCCACCCCCATTTTTCATTTATCATCATCATCATTTCATGTTCATTTTATCATTCTTTTCATGTTCATCGCCTGTAAATAACCTATATAGCGTTGCACGGGCGTAAAACACCAACTCACTCACTCACTCTAGTTATATCCCTGCTAGTATGAGAGGGGGCTATATTGCAATGACCTTGTCCGTCTGTTACAAATTTTCGTAAAGGATTTCTCGGCTGTTACTTAAGGGATTGATTTCAAAATTGGTATGCAACTTCTCATGATGATCTCTATCACAATGGAAGAGGTGTTTATGTGGCATGAAATCTGGTTGAATAAAAAAAAAAATTAACGAAACAGGATCATTGTTATCTTAAATTTCCCTTGTTAGATCTTGTTATGCATTATGTTTTTAATTTTTTTTTTATTTTCTTTTTTGTAGATTTATCGTTCTGATTTGGTGACCTTGTTATGCTATTAATTTTTTGGGGGTTAAAAATCACATCATTTCTTAATGTTATCAACGAGTACATATTCGCACTGAAATGAAACATCAATTAAACATGGGAAGTCGGTCTCTTAATGTTTTAAGATGTTGTTTCATTGTGAACCCTTGTGACCATTTTGAATCATTGACTTATTATTAATCTCATTAATTACTTTTGCTTGCAATCTTCTTGAATTACTTATTATAGTATTTGTTAAAATTATAAAAGCATAAATTTTCTATACTTTTGTAAATAATAAAGGAAGAGTAATGTTACACACCCTTCATAGCGATCAACAAAACACGGATTGATCCGCAAAACGCAGGGCACAGAAAATTTTCAGACTACAGGTTGGTCTTACATTATTGTATCTGCGTAGTTAAGATGAACAAATTTGAACGTATTTTTATCACTGTTCTGTTGAGTATGAGCTTGGCTTTCTTTTTATGTATTTTGTGTTTAGAACATTCCAATAGAAAAAAAGTAAAAATCGAACGATTTTAACAGAAGTTTGTGTCTTTTCAATGAACTTTTGTGTTTGTCGCTATAGAACACGAGAACAACATACTATTTTTCAAAAGTTGAAAGACCCCGTAAATTTACAACATACTTGTGGTTGTCCTGTAACTGCACAAATCGTCATTTATACATCAGTATCATGGGGTATAACCGGCTATGGTAGCAACCCTTACTGTCAAAGAAACAATCGTTCGAACTATTTAGATGTGTTTGATTTTTAAGAACGAGAAGAGGAATAGAAGGTAAAGATAGACAACGGTCTTCTTGAACTATGGTCACAGATCGTTGTCTACCTTTGGCTTCTATTGTTCTTTTCATTCTTAAACATCACACATTTTGGACTGCCGTTACTCTGCCGAGTGTTAAATGAGCCGGTAATATCAAGTGTTTAATGAGTTTATTGTAAATTAAACACAATACCAGGCATTAACATTTCATTTTGTCTTTCTTTACTTTAGAATGAAAGGCACCATTGACGAAACAGAAGTTCTAGAGGGTTCATTTGTCGAGGTGACAACTGAACCGGAAAGAAATATCTGTGTTAAGACATTTAAACCCAAATACAAACTTCAGAAGCATTTAAAAATTCATAACCCATCTGAAGCAAACAAACGGTGCTCCACACGCAATAGATATTTTTCTTCTGAGAGAGAAAAGGATGACCATTAAAAAAAACATAACTCCTTGATATGCCATGTATGTGGAGAAGATTACAAATGAAAGTCAATATTAAACAGCCATATAATTAGCTCTAATCCAGAAAGAATCCTTAAAGAAACATAGGTTGAACTTGACACCAGATTTAATGATGCATTATCAACATAGTAGAAAATGTAGGTCACAGTGACCTACTTTAATCTTGATGCTGTGTTTGTGTTGGTGTTGCAGCACCGCTAAGCTTGTCTGTAAAAGTCCATTAAAGAGCGCTTAGAGACCTGACATCGGGTCAGGCTGCTTTGCCCACAAAGCGACTGGGATGTGTGCCCCAGGTGGTTGAATGGGGCAGCCCTGACATCGAGATATGCGGGGTCGTCAGGCGATAATGCGGAAAACTTGACCACAAACCATAGTGGTGCACCGTGTTGGGAAAAATGTCCAGTGGCAGTCAAAACTCTCCTACCCGATTGGCCTTGTGTCCCCATTTCATCCACTTCATCATCATTTCATGTTCATTGTATCACCACTTTCATGTCCATCTCCCGGATATATAGCCAAAATCGTGCTGCTTGGGAGTAAAGCAATAACTAACTAACTCACTCAAGAAATTTTACGGAAGACACCATGTGCTTGTATACAAATACGGAATTTCTATCTCTCAGATGAGCACAGATGTTGGTTTGACATAGAGTTTTGTAATGTCATCCTTTGCTTGCTTCATCCAATTGCTATGAAATTTAGCAGTGTTGTTCCTTACCATAAAAGGATGAATGGGATTGATTTTGGGGGTCCCCTCTTTTTTGTTTAGAAAGTAAGGGCCAAAAGGGGCCAAAAATGCTATTTCTTTGTTTGTTGCCAGGATAACTTCAGTTGTAGTTACCTAATTTGTTAAAATAGAGATCGACAGAGATCTCTATATTGTTTTGAATCAGTTTAATGAACTATCGTCGTGGCATAAAATATCAGAAGACCAAATTAAAGCGTACCAAACTAGTTAGAAGAACCGTTCCGATCTCTGACATTGGATAAAGTAAACGGGATAAATGATATTGACACTACTGTGACAATTTTGCATGATGTCTCTGACAAAGTTATCCAAAAAAAATGACTTCAATCTAAATACCAAACCGTACTGGAAGCACGCACATATGAACGGACAATGAAAAGGAAATAGATCTCCAAAGGGAAACCGCGTGGGGCATGGGGCATGAAAGCTACAGAAACTACAAATGTGCAAAATACGCGTTTTGACGTTAACAGAGGTCCGCGTGTAAGGAATATGAGCAAAAGTGTTTTGATAAACTCAACCACGATGCCGAGCTTGATAGCCGCATGTTTTGGAAATATCTTAAACGTGGTTTGTTTCAATAAACATTAGAAAGTGTTTCCGGAAATAATCTATAAACTAAGATAAATTATGTATTTCCCCCGAAACTGTTTCAAATGCTTTTGCGTCGTACAAAAAACGAGAGTGATACTTTTGGCAATAACTTTAAACGAGATATAGAAACGGGGTGTTTTGACATTCTAAAGGCGTGTTAATGTGATACAGATGAAATGCCCGGTGATTTGATAACTGAAGTAGAACTATCAAATACTACCGTACAATCTCCAACTTAAAAGCGAGGAAGGCACCCGAATACGATAGCATTCAAAATGATCACTTGAAATTTGGTGGAAAAACTTTAACTACAACTGTATGTTGCATATTTAACAGTATAATTTGACATGGCAAAATGTCGAAGTCCTGGAAGCTCGGCTCAATAGTTCCTATATATAAGGGTTGTACCTAAAGTAAAGTCAATCCGGAAAGTTATAAACCTGTAAGTCTACTTGTGGTAATTTTGAAGTTGTTCGCAGCCGTTTTGAAAAACCGTATATAATTTTCAGTCAACCCTCAACAACAAGGATTTCAGAAACACTTCGGCTGCTCAACAGCATCTTTTATTTTATATGAAGCGATTTACCATAATATTGAATTGTCAAGCAAAATATATGTAGCATTTCTTGATTGCAAGCAGGCTTTTGATTCTGTATGGCGAATAGGGTTGATGTACAAACTATTTAACTTAGGTTTCATGAGTAAAATGTGTTGTATTATTAATGATATGCATTATGAAACATTTAGTGCTGTAGTTGCTAATCGATCACTCATGATACTTCATGAGCTTCAACCCCAGCTTGGGGAGTCATGCTTCATTTCCATGCCGTCAGGACCAGGTGGTCATCACAAGATGTCGTATAGGACATTCTTGAGTCACCCATGTCTACATAGGCAAAAAGTGGACTGCGTTTAACGTACGTCTTGCGTACGTTAGACGCATGTCTTCTGACGCATTTTAAATTATGCGTTTTTTACCCGCATAAGTTTGACGCACATCAAAATTTATCTTGGCAATATTTTTTATTTCATTATAAAACACACTAAATAAATAACTCATTATTTTCATACCTTTTAGGAAACTATACGTCTGACGTATGGTTAGTTAGTTAGTTAGTTAGTTAGTTAGTTATTGCTTTACTCCCAAGCAGCACGATTTCGGCTTTATCCGGGAGATGAACATGAAAGTGATGATACAATGAACATGAAATGATGATGAAGTGGAGAAAATGGGGACACAAGGCCAATCGGGTAGGAGTTTTGACTGCCACTGGAAAAAGGAGTGATGGGTAGGGACTGGAAATTTCGCCTCCTGTATGGGGATCCTACGGGTCCTACTCTTACCGAGACCTGCAGCAGGGTTCTTTAACGTGCGAGGAACGTGACATTTTTCCCAACACGGTGCACCACTATGGTCTGCGGTCAGGTTTTCAGCATTATCGCCTTGCGACCCCGCATCTCTCGATGTCAGGGCTGCCCCATTCAACCACCTGGAGCACACATCCCAGTCGCTTTGTGGGCAAAGCGGCCTGACCCGATGTCAGGTTTCTGAGCGCTCTTTAGTGGACTTTTACCGACAAGCTTAGCGCTGCTGCGGGCCTATTCGCCACCCGGAACCCGCACGGGTGGTTCAAAGAATATCGATGTACTTAAAGATGAACATTGGGGCCTCCTCCTCTGGCTAGACTTAAAAAAAAGGCAAAAGCCAGCACTTAATACAAAAACGCAAAAGCCAGCACTACTCTTATGACGACATAAGACAACTAATGCCTGCCAAAAAATTGACAATTAATTAATGTAAATAAAAAATAAGGTGTCACGGTAAGTTGTCATTAATTTTGGTTGTGAAATAATCATTATTTTGTGAGTAAAACTGATTGACCCCAAAACGGTTAGCTTGTTCTATTTTTATACTCATATAGAATGATAACTACTTGTAATTAGTCAAATGTTGATGAATGAATGTAAATAATATCTATGTAGAAATCTTGCCTGGTTTTATAGATATTGATAAAAAGAAATATTGCTGTTTAAAAAACTTTCAATGTTTGTTTTATATGAAATCATACATACACAAACGAATAATAATAATCAAGCTATAAAAATCTAAACTACAATATTCTCTTGCTTATTACAAACAGTGTGTTAGGAACAAAATCGTGACTTGATTTGTTGTCTAAATTCTTTTACTCTGAAAACGTAAATGAAAGGATCAAAGAAGGAATTTAACAGAATAGTTATTTTTACAAAATCAACATCGCTGTCAGTAAATGATCCAGGAAGAAGTGTCCTTAACATAGCCAGAAAAGCCTTTGGTAATACAGTAAAACTAGTTAAAACGATGATAATACCCAAGGTCAACACATTCATTCGGAATCTTTTCTGTTTTTCTGTTCCCTTCTTATTCCTAGCTATATGACTTCCGTAATTACCTTCTGTAGTACATTGCCCACAATGAACTGGTTGCTGTAAGACGGTTTCATTAGTTGTGCCTTTTGAGCTTGTTGATGCTTCCTTGACGTTGATAGTTCGTACATTTTTCACTTTAGGAACAGTCAGATATGAAGATGATGAAGAGGTAAACTGAACAGTGTTTTCTGTCTGCCCGGCATGCTGATTTTCCATATTTTGTGTGTAAACGCTCACTTGGTTTTTTAGTCTTTTGATGACTAGTCCATAAGACAGAGATATTAATGTAAACAAGATCATAAAAGGCATGTCTGTCAACAGTGGCTTTGAATAGTTAATTATTGTGCAATGAGTTTGCCCTTTCCCTTCTCCGAAGTAGGAAAAATGAACTGTGACGATACATGTCCCAATCAAACAGACTACCATGACACCAATGACCACTTTGTTTGTTGTTGCATTTTTTATCCATTTCTTTTGGATTGTAAAGGTGGCGTTTAATCTTTCTAAACAAATCATCAATGTGTGACACAGCGACATCAAAGTTGAGAAATATGCCAGCCATTCACAAAAATTACATGCAACACTCATATTCGAGAAGTTAAACATTATTCTTATGGTGAAAGCTAATCCACAAATAAAGTCACTTATACTTAAACTGAAAAGTAACGCATGAAAACGGTTTTTCGTCCTTAATTGTTTTGAAATGATGATACATGCAGCATTTGAGAAGCAGATTGTCAATGAAATTATTATGAAGATAGAAAACCGCAAAATTTCTTTCTGCGTCATCATATTTGAATTAAATTTCCTTGGTTTTCTGCCAACGTGGTTTTATATAAATGACTTCTGTAATAAATAAAACAACACAATTTTCGATAATGAAAGCATAAATAAATAATATTTTGGGTACACAGGAAAAATAGAAACGCATGTTTTACGCACGTTTGAAAAAAAACATCCGTTTTTTACATGTTTTTCATGTGCTTTACATGCGTTTTGACAAACGCATGAAAAACGCCTGTAAGAAAAAGGGGTTGTATGTTTTGTAACACATGTAAAAAATGTGTTCAACACATGTTCTTCATATCCAAAACTTAAGAGCCATTCTCCATAAGGACCAAAATGGCATTAAAATAATTTAATTTTTAGAAATATGACAGATTCAAGATGACTGTACACTTCTAAAAAGAATGATTACAGTATAAGTTAGCATCTGATGTAAATACCTTTAATTTCTTATTATCATATGTTTTTCATGCGTGGTACTATTTCTACGTTTACCATGTGTTATGATCATACGTTTTACATATTATGTTTTATATATGTTTTTTCATGCGTAAAACATGCGTTACGATTTTTCCTGTGTACTATCTTTTATTAAATCCATCATTATACTACACGTTTGTTTATATTCTACGTATTTAATAATATTTCTTATTCGCATGAAAGTTGGCAATAGTATATCACCTCCATTTTTTTATGTAATTCGAAACTTCTGGAAGAAAGTTATAAATAAAAGTATTTTTTCTATTGGTTTAGCAATTCATTTATATTTTTTTAAATATAATTGAATGTAAATAATATCTAAAAAAAATTTTTTATTAAAAACAATATTTGATATCGAAACAGTTTGTCCTTATAAGAGTGCCATGGTTAAGAAACCCCTGTAACTGTAAATCCACGAAATAAAAAAAATAAGCTTAAGAAGGCGTAAACTATTTACCTTTATCTTTCCTTAAAACTAGGATCAAATCCAGTACTTTTGCAGATTGTGATTTTAAGCCTCTAGTTCAATGTGTATTAGCGTAACTGTCGCTGTGTTGGCGCATTTTATTTTGGTCATGGAAATAAGTTCTGTAGCGACATATGACAATGTGATATCATTTATGATGTTTAACATCAAGGACAACTTCACTGAACACGGTCCACTATAAAAGTTTTGATCTGTAATAAAATATCACTGAAGACTCTACTGATAGAAAGCCCATTAAAACTTTTGTTCTGTGATATATCATCAACGAAATTCAACTGAAAAAAACTCTCATTACACAAATTGTGCCACTACAAAAATTCATTACCCATTTTATAATTTTGGATTTAACATCGCCGAGGGCTCCATTGTTTTAAAGGTCCATTTAATACTTATAATATATAACAACATCAATGAGAACTCAATTAAAAAAAAATCCACCAAAATATTCTAAATCCACGTGAGTGCCACTGTCAACAGTTCATTATAACAAAATCATTTTTTTGTGATTAAACATCAACGAGTACTCCAAATAAAAAGATCTAAGCAAAATTAGACTTCAACAAAACATCAATTTGAGAACTTCTCTGAAGAAAGTCCCTAAATGTAGTCTTAATCTGCGATATGACACCAATGAGAGCCCTGCTTGAAAAGTCTATGATCAATTGCTAAATGACTTATTCTCACCTACCTATTTCCATATGAAGGTGAACAACTCACATGGTTATTACTGGTCATTCTAATCATCTTTAAAGAATTAGTTCTCTGATTAATTTTATCATTAATGCGGGATGGTTACTTCATTTATCAGATTAACAATCATAAGCTGTACAAAACGGGTGCCGTTCCCATTTCTTTCTGTTCTGACAAGTCAACAATCTTATGATACATTTAGCAAATATCATACAAGTACTTTTCTGAGTATATTGGCATTGAGAATGTGACAAATTTTCAACATTGGATCGAACTAGCAACGATTTTATCTAACAATGGAAATAATTTTTACAAAGACATGAAATAAATTATAAGTACACCACAAGCCAATGATATATATTGCTTCCCCATCGAAGACAACTGTAGTTTTTCTACATTGCATGATTAAAAAAGGGATAATAATCTGAAATGAGAGCAACATCTTCCACATCCTCCTTATTATCATATTTCACACAAGACTACTATATTTCAGATGATTAAACCTTATTTAAATGTGAATTGTAGATAACTACACAAAAGGAAGCAATGTAATTCATATATTTATTTTGATATTTTTCTTCGTCAAACATCTATCTGCCTCCACACTTCAGGAGATTATTATCATAAAATTATATTTTGTAAGTTTTTTGTCTCAAGTGTTGGTTGATAAATTACACAGACAACAGGAAATGATAAACTGACATCAAAATATATTATGCAAAGGATGTGAATTGAATATTAAGTTTAATCTTCGAATCTGGTGTTTTAGATAGAAACGTTAATTACTTGATACGTTGGTATGTTCTTTAAAAATTTGTCATTTAAATCACGATAGCGATCATATATTTCGGTTTGTGGGATAATACTTCACCAAATCAAAAATTGTTTGAGGGGTGTGTCGGATTTAAAATAGGTATGTTTCATATTTTTACATCAGTCAAAATGATTCTCAGCTTGCTCTCAGTGACAGAAAGCGAGTATTCCAAAAGGTGTTCCCTACTGGTCATCTGTTCTTGTTGTCTATTGTCTAACGTCTATCTAGTGTAAATTAGCCCGCCCGCAAAATATATGTGCATTGTAGGCGCAAGAGAACCTTTATAGTAGAAATTTGAAATTGAGGCGATATGTTGATTCGTCTTTGGTCTTTTCTCGTTTGGTTGCTGTGAACTTGGCGTTTTATTTGGATATACTCTTATTTTATCCCTTAACCCGTGCGGATTCCGAGTGGCGAATAGGCCCGCAGCAGCGCTAAGCTTGTCGTTAAAAGTCTACTAAAGAGCGCTCTGAAACCTGACATCGGGTCAGGCAGCTTTGCTCACAAAGCGACTGGGATGTGTGCCCCATGTGGTTGAATTGAGCAGCCCTGACATCGAGAGATGCGGGGTCGTCAGGCGATAATGCGGAAAACCTGACCGCTAACCATATAGTGGTGCACCGTGTTAGGAGAAATGTCACGTTCCTCGCACGTTCAAGAACCCTGCTGCGGGTTTCGGTAGGAGTGGGACCCGTGGGATCCCCATGCAGGAGGCTAAATTTCCCGTTCCTTCCCATCACTCCTTTTTCAAGTGGCAGTCGGAACTCTCCTACCCGGTTGGCCTTGTGTCCCCATTTCCTCCACTTCATCGCCATCTCATGTTCATTTTGTCACCACTTTCATGTTCATCTTCCGGATATAGCCGAAATCGTGCTGCTTGGGAGTAAAGCAATAACTAACTAACTATTTTATCCCTTAGACTTTTAATTACAATGCCATTCCTCTAAGATATTAATGTAAACAAGAAAATCAGAGGTAGGTTTGTAATACATAATAATTTCACAATGACTTTTTTCCTTTTCCAAAGACATTAAAATGTATAGTGGCGATGCACGATACTACCAAACAAACCACCATTACTCCAATAACGACTTTGTTGTTGCAATTTTAATTCATTTCTTAGAACTTGTAAAGGTTGCGTTAAGTCGGTCTTAACATAGACGTTTTGTTAGGCCAAAAAGATAGGTGTGTTTACGGTCAACCGACCGACCCTACCTAATTTTTTGGCCGCGGTTTTGAGAAAATCCGTATTTGTATCATTTCCGGTCCGAAACCAATTTGAATCGCATGTGAAGCCGTTTCACTCCCCTTTTTACCGATTCACCGCTTATAAATAATCATGGCGGCCTCTAAGGAGTATACTCTCCGTGACGTTTAATGAGTGTTAACATCGCAAGGAGAGAAAATGCGTGATCGCTCCTTTTAACAATGGATCTACCTTTACATCCAATTTTTGTCTAAAGGCGAGACATAGGTATTACTTTCCAGCGGCGTAAACTTTTTTGTAAGACTTTTTGTGGATAATGAATTAAGTGAAAAGAATAATAGCTAAGCATCTGATATCTGGTATAAAGACACTTCCTGTTATGGTCTATGCCACTGGTGCCATGCCATTTGACCCTGACCCCATTTTCATGGTTCAGTGACTCTGTGGACTTAGATGTTTTTTGGGATAATTTTGTGGAAAACAAATTAAGTTAAAAGTATATTAGCTAGGCATCTGATATTTGGAATACAGCATTTGGGGTTTCGGTTAGTTAGTTAGTTATTGCTTTACTCCCAAGCAGCACGATTTCGGCTATATCCGGGAGATGAACATGAAAATGGTGATACAATGAACATGAAATGATGATGAAGTGGAGGAAATAGGGACACAAGGCCAATCGGGTAGGAGAGTTTTGACGGCCACTGGAAAAAGGAGTGATGGGTAGGGACGGTAAATTTTGGCTCCTGCATGGGGATCCTACGGGTCCTACTCTTACCGAGACCTGCAGCAGGGTTCTTTAACGTGCGAGGAACGTGACATTTTTGTCAACACGGTGCACCACTATGGTTAGCGGTCAGGTTTTCCGCATTATCGCCTGACGACCCCGCATCTCTCGATGTCAGGGCTGCCCCATTCAACCACCTGGGGCACACATCCTAGTCGCTTTGTGGGCCAAGCGGCCTGACCCCGATGTCAGGTTTCTGAGCGCTCTTAAGTGGACTTTTACCGACAAGCTTAGCGCTGCTGCGGGCCTATTCGCCTCCCGGGTCCCGCACGGGATTTTGGGTTTCGGTCTACACAACTGACACCATGTTGTGTGACCATGACCCCATTTTCACGGTTCAATGACTTTGTGAATGTAGATGATGTTTGGGAGGAAAACTAGTTAAGTGAAAATTTGAATGTTATAGCTAGGCATCTGATATTTGGGGATTATGGTATACACAACTGACGTCACCATGTAATGTGACCTTGACCCCAGTTTTATGGTTGAATGACTTAATGAATTTTTTTTCATTGTTTCTCAATAACTATGGTATCTAGAACAAACTTCAGACAATTTTGTGATGGTTAAATGGAATTCTGTCATCCGTCACATGACCTTGACCTTAACTTTTCTGAAGGCCCAGCTAGACCTTCAATGAGTTCTGTGATGGTGCCGACAGGCAAGACATACCTTAGTGGCAACTCTTGTGTTATGTACATGTACCATGAAGCTGAAATAAAGAAACAACAGTTGTTCTGTAAAAACGTCATCTGGCCAAGAAATAACACCGTCGCTCACAGTGTGAGAAGTTGTGCAGTTATTTAACATTAGACAGTTTATATTTACATGTGAAGAGACCCCAGCACCCGAAGATATACTGATGAGGAGTTTTCAAAATGCTGCCTCGAATGCAGATAAGCAGGCGGTCAATGCGTTTGAACTGCTTATATTTAAAAGAAAATGTAGCTGCAGTCGTACTTGTTTCAGGACAGGATACATGACAATATCTCATGTAAATAATGTCTGTACCAGTATTCTGCCTTGCTCACTCTCTGATTCTCAACTCAGCCCGGCCTTTTAATATAATATTAAATAATAAGACATAACATGTTCTGACTACAGGCTTCAACCACACTGGGTCTCCCAATATAGACAGTACGGAGTGATAGGAGTTTCACTGTGCAATCATTATTTTTCTTAGATGTTATGTTACAGATTTCACTGAGTAATGTGCTCCTTCAGCTTCCAAGACATTTGTATCAACACTTTAAAGGAAAGCGTAAAACATCACAATGAACTGCTCCAAGACACTCATATCGCTCTTTACTTACTGTATCGAGAGATCCAGTGTGCATACACAGAAAGTTTTAATGTCGGATGCAAACCTTGAAAGAAGCAGAGGTACCAATGGGATATCCGAATGTCAAAAGTCCAAAAGGGCAAATGTGGTACAGTTTCACAAAGCTTCAGACTTTTTACCATGTGGCTTGAAAAAATTCTAGTGTCAGAAAAGTGGTTTAATGCTACTGCCCCTATCCTGTGTTAAGGCCTGGTCCCTACACGACCATTGATGCAAGAACCCTTGGAATCAAACTGGTTCTCTTTAATGGTGCAGAAAGTATGAAGTAATGTAAAATATTCAATTGTATTTTTTGTCTGTCAGAATATGACAAAACTTAGCAGTTTGGTAGCACAAAAGGAAATCAGAAGCGGATGATGTTAGGGGTCAACCATTTGATTTGATTTTAATACCCCCCGCAAACAAAGTTTTGAGGGTGTACATAGAAAACACCCTGTCTGTCTGTCTGTCTGTCCGTTTGTCTGTCCACATAACTCGTAAGCGCTTCTCCTCTTAAACCCCTTGAATGATTTTGTTGAAACTTAATATGAAGGAAGTACATGATATGAAGATGTGCATGAAGAATTTTCATCGCATTTGGACGTTATTCAGTGGAGATAATTGGACTTAGACTTTTTAAATACATTATTCAATGGGAGACCCCGTAAGCGCAACTCCTCCTAACCGCTTAAAAGATTTTGTTGAAACTAAACATGAAGGAAGTACATCATATGTAGATGTGCATGACGAATTTTCATCGCATTCGGACATCATTCAGGGGAGATAATTGGACTTAGACTTTTTAAATACATTATTCAATGGGCGACCTCGTAAGCGCAACTCCTCCCAAACCACTTTAAAAAAAATGATGAAACTTAACATGAAGGAAGTGCATCATATGTAGATGTGCATGAAGAATTTTCATTGCAATCAGACATCATTCAGGGGAGATAATTGGTCTTAGACTTTTTAAATACATTATTCAATGGGAGACCCGTAAGCGCAACTCCTCCTAATCTGCTTGATGGATTTTGATGAAACTTTACATGAAGGAAGTTCATCATCTGTAGATGTGCATGAAGACTTTGTATTGCTCTCGGTTATCATTGAGGAGAGATTACTGGACTTGAGATTTTTTTTAAAAGTAAAGAGTCCAATATGAAGCGGGGGTATCCTTTTGTGAGCTCGCTCACAGTATTACTTGGTTTTTTTTTTGTTTTTTTTTTTGTTTTTTTTTTTGTGGGGGGGGGGGGGCTTGGAAGTTATTTTTAAAATTAATAGTCTAATAAATAATCTTTCCTCAAAATAAATAATCTTACCATGAGCCCCCCTCTCAAAATCAAATGGTCGTCCCTTTATTGAAGCTTAAGTCCATTTATTTTTTTCTACAGGAAAACAAGAGCATAATGTTCACATTTATGTTATTGCCCACCCACATACATGGGTCGGACATATAGCACAAAACCTTAGGTTAAGATTTCAACAACAAAAAATCGACCAACCTACCCTATTATTTTTCAGGCCGTGAAAGTAAACACATCCATATTTTTATTGGCCTTACTGAATGACCATTTGTTTCCTGCTCTTTCTATTTTTCAATTTAAGATTCTTATCCTTTCAGAAATAGGAACAGCGTTATGATAACTTATCAATTGTTTTGTGGCACACCTGAAACTGCTAATAGTTATGTATATGATATTAAGCCATATAAGCTGAGCAAAACGTTTGTAACTAAATATGGTTCTTTAATGAACGTTATTTACAGATGAAAGCTTTAACAATCGATTGTTTTTGGTCTATGTATCATAACCAGAAGTACCTAGGTGGGGTCTGAGCATATGTTTTAATGACACGTGTCTATACCATACAATTTTGAAATCAACAACTAAGTTTTTGTCGCTAAATATATTGTTAATTCTATCGTAGAATATATGTCAAGGATTAGAAGAATGTTTTATTTCTTTTCTTATCTGATTTTTTTTTAATATTTAACAAAAGTCGTCAAATAGTTTTTTCCTCATTCATTTTTAATATAAAATATTACATTTTAAAATACTCAATATAGCCTTTTAATACAAAAGGAATCTTTGATGACAATGTGTCTACACATGCCAGATTTTTTTTTCCTTTTAATGAAGCATTTATTTTTTTAGAGAAATTATTTTTTTCATTATCTCATAAATGCATTCGCAAAAGTGTTCGGGGTAGTGACGAGTTTGACTCAGATACAAGTAGTTAGTTAGTTAGTTATTGCTTTACTCCCAAGCAGCACGGTTTCGGCTATTTCCGGGAGATGAACATGAAAATGGTGATACAATGAACATGAAATGATGATGAAGTGAAGGAAATAGGGACAAAAGGCCAATCGGGTAGGAGAGTTTTGACTGCCACTGGAAAAAGGAGTGATGGGTAGGGACGAGAAATTTTGCGTCCTGCATGGGGATCCTACGGGCCCTACTCTTACCGAGACCTGCAGCAGGGTTCTTTAACGTGCGAGGAACGTGACATTTTTCCCAACACGGTGCACCACTATGGTTAGCGGTCAGGTTTTCCGCATTATCACCTGACGACCCCGCATCTCTCGATGTCAGGGCTGCCATTCAACCACCTGGGGCACACATCCCAGTCGTTTTGTGGGCAAAGCGGCCTGACCCCGATGTCAGGTTTCTGAGCGCTCTTTAGTGGACTTTTACCGACAAGCTTAGCGCTGCTGCGGGCCTATTCGCCTCCCGGGCCCCGCACGGGATCAGAGGTAAAGTCATGTGATAATTTCTTTATATATCCGTATTTTAGACCTGGCAACCCCATGAACGAAGTCCACCTTGTTTAGATACCTCGGGCTCACACCTTGGTCGCTTTCTTAGCTGAAAAATAAACCGGTATAAGAATCCCCTAGTCGCCTTTTACGAAAAGCTAGGCTGTGTTTATGTTTTGTGTTTAATGTGCTGTTCTTGTTTTGTAGATTGCTATTGTCGATGCCCCTTCGGACTTATAACACTTGAGTTCCCCATATGTGCCTCTTTGTTTCTAACTTGTTGCAGTATAGTGTTGCCTTGAGAGAGCGCTCAGAAACAACATCCTTTTCTTAAAATAAAATTAATATTTTGCGGATTTTCAGCAAAATTGACCTGAAACACCTCAGAATTAAACATGCACTCCCTCTTTTGGAAAAAATGGATCTACACCATGTGTTCATTTGCCACCTGTTAATAAAATGTATATGACTTGTGTAAAAATAGTTTTTTTTAAGAAGTAAACTAATGGGAATACTTATAATTCAATTTATTTTGTCACTGATAATTAAAACAACAATTTGTTAAATAACATTTATGTACATGAATTCATGTTATGCATCTAATCCTTTAGAAGATATTTTCAAATTCAGGTGATTGCTTATAAAATGCAATATTTAAATGACAAATGGACAACGCGTAAATATTCGGCCTTGAATTGTTTCCATAGAAGTTACGAATCCTTTTGTCTCTTTAGTATAGATAGCTTAAGTTTCGTTTGTTAGTTATCGATAATTCTCTATTACATCTTGAATTTAGTGACGTCAAATATAAGAAAAATTACCACCTAATTTTAACTAATCCTATTTCTAACGGTAACAAAACATAAACGGTATATAACCAGATCGTGTTGCATTTTTTAGCATTTTATGTTTGAACAAGCATTTTCTTGTTGGAAAATTATCATGATTATATTGTCTACTTGCCAAAAAATTAACATGAAATACATTTTAGAAATAAATATTACAGAAAAGTTCTAGGCAATTAATGAATGGACTCGGTCCCAAAATCAACAAGCTTTGTTTTCAATAGAATTTGTAGAAAACTGTAGAAAAAAAAGAAATTGTGAAATTCTTAGAATAAACGAGATGAACTCTAGTTGTTTGATTAAGCATTATATTTTCTATGAAAAAATATTTTCTAAATATAAAACGACCATAAAAATCCAGACCTATACCCTGGAATTGAAGACTTAAACATCGGTTAGCTTTGCTTTCAATGGAAAATTATTTTCTTATTAAAATGTATTGCTCTCCGGAATTTCGTCAAATGATATGTAAAATTATATTCGTTAATGTTACAATTATCTATCAAATGATATACTTGATCAGAAATACAATAGATGTTATTAACTGAGAACAAACGTATGTATGTAGGCTGTAAAATAGTCAAATACAAAAGACAAAAAACATTTCGTAGAGATCGAGGCATGTTGAAAAGAGTAAGTTAATCTTTTTATCTAGTTCTTTATTTGCAATTGTAACAGCACAGATGGTTTAAGTTAAATAACCATTTTTTTTTAATCGCTGATAACTTATTATTATTTTCTTAATAATTCATTGTGTTATTTACACAACGTGAAGGTCCCGTGCGGGGCCCGGGTGGTGAATAGGCCCGCAGCAGAGCCTAGCTTGTCGTAAGAGGCGACTAAGGGTCTTTGGATTCTGACGTCGGGTCAGTGCTCAGCCCACAGAGCGACCAAGTGTGTACCCTAGGTGGCTGAATAGGGTGGCCCTCGTCCGCGGGGGTTGTCAGGTCTATAATACGGAAACCCTGACCGCCGACCATAGTGGGCCAACGTGTGTGGAGAGTGCCACGCTTCATGCACGTAAAAGACCCCTTTGTGGACCGCCAAGTAGTGCACCACAAAGGCTTAATTTTCCGCCCCTACCCACCTCTCCCCTTTTCCTGTGGTTCTTCAAAATTTACCGGTCCTTTGTTTCCCATCCCACCCCCATATTTCATTCATCATCATCATTTCATGTTCATTTTATCATCCTTTTCATGTTCATCGCCTGTAAATAACCTATATAGCGTTGCAAAAAAAAAACTCACTCACTCACTTACACAACGTGTAGATTTATATTAAATTAAAGTATTGCATGATCTCTCCCAAAAAATACTATACTTTATTCGAAAATAATATAATAGGTGGTTAATTATGTCCGTATCTGGATAACATTGAACTGCACCTTTTTCTTTGTGCACACGATATTTTTTTTAAATTCAAAAACTTTACTATTTTGGAAAATATATGACCTTACCTTTCATGAACAGTGTGTCATTCAGTGATAAATAATCATATTTAATTTTTTTAAAAATGTACTTGATAAGATACGATTGTCACATTATTTAATATTAATGTAATTTGATTTCTTTGTATTATATAAAAGGATTAAACATAACATTAAAATATTGAATGACAGAATAAAAGAATTGTCTATAAAATTTCAAAATTTACATAACTCTAAGGTTCTTCCTATTGATCTTGGTCATTTGTCAACAAAGTGACTTCGATGCGGTTCCCAGATGGTTTAGTGGGCAGCCTTATCATCATGAATGCCAGTGTCATCAGGCTGTGATTCGGAAAACTTGACCGCAAACGATTGTTGGTTACCGTATTTGGAGAAAAAACGTCAAGTTCCTCGCACATTACAGAACCCTGCTGCAAGTCTAGATAACAGTGAGACCCGTAGGATCCCCACACAGAAGGCAAAATTGCCGGTCCCTACCCATCACTCGTCTTTCCTGTGGCAGTCAGAATTCTCCCCCCTTTCCTCCACTTCATCATCATTTCAGTTTCATCTCCCCGATATAGCTGGAATTGTGCTGCTTGGGAGTAAAGCAATAACACACTTACTTACCTAATTCAACTCAGCGACGAAAGAAACACAGTCTGACCCTATCGAAGTGACAATTCGGTGAAATACGAATGAAACTATTTTTCACCGTTTGTTTTCACTGAGAAATCAGATTGGACGTAAACTTTCGGTCACATGTATCAGTTATTGCTTGAAAGGTAGAAAATAATTTTTATTTTTATTACAGAATATTTTAGTTAGAGAAAGTCTTCAATGCAGATTATGAACTTATGACAGACATGTATAGTGAATGATTTAAATGATTCTACACCTATTTTTGGCAGGATATCGAACCACTTGAAACTAAGGTTACCTAAAAGTAGCAACTGTAATGACTTACATTATTTAGATAAATGGATCGTGCAGAAATTTTGCGGAAATCGATTTTCGTTGTATTATCAATAACAATCTGTATCACAAACGCCGCCTGCATCCGCCTTTCTAAAAACTTAAAGACAAAAAGCCGTTTCCATCTGTTGTTGTTCAGCTTGAGTATAAGTGACTTTCTGTGTGGTTTTGCTTTTGTTGTAAGATTAGTGTTTGATATCTTTGACATTGTAATAGCATGTCATTTTAGTGAATGGCTGGCATTCTTCTCAACTGTGATGTCACTGTGTCACACATTGCTGATCTGCCTTGAAAGATTAAATGCCACCTTTGCTATGCCAAAGAAATGGATCAGAGCATTGACAACCAAACGAGTTGTTATCATTGTCATGGTGTCGTGTTTGGTCGGCACATGTTTTGCAGCGGTTCACTACACCTTTGTCGGTGACGGGAAGGGCAAAACTCGATGTGACATGCTCGTATACTCAAAGCCTTACTTAACAGACATGCCTCTGATTCTCTTGTTCCTATTAATATCTTTGACGTATGGAATGGTCATTAAAAGATTAAAAAATCAAGTTGAGGTTCATCCACTGAACGTGTCTAGTGTATCCAATGCACTACATAGCAATGCCACACAGATTAAATCTGTCGCTTCTATTTCAAATCGTTTAACCAACGATTCTTTTCTTCACTCAAATAACGATATTACACACAGTGCTGTTCAAACCGACGTCTCGCCTTTAAATATTTATTTGACTGTTCCGAGGATTTCAACGAATAATAGTGTTCGTACTATCAACGTCAAAGAAGCGCCTTCGACCAGCAACAAGAACACATCTCTTCAGAACAACGACAGTCCATCTAGTTCCGAAGTAGAGAATTTAAAAAACAAAACAAATCCGGAAATAAATCTATCAACCCAAAGAAGTAAAACTGTCATACATGCATCTGGAGCGCATTTAGACAAAAATAAGAAAGATATAGAAAGGCGAAAAAGGTTCCGAATGAATATGCTGACTTTGGGTATAATAATTCTCGTAACCGGGGTTACCGTTCTACCGAAGGCCATAGCGACTATTGTGAAGACGTTGTTCCCCGGATCTGTCTCCCTCTTTGATATCAAATTCGTCAACCTATCTCTATTTTGTAATTCCTTATTGGACCCGTTCGTGTACGTATTTAGAGTAAAAGAGTTCAGAGAAAAGCTTAAACCTCGATGTTGCTCTTAACGCATCCTTTGTGTGTGTATTAGGAGTCAGAGAGTTCAGAAAAAAAACGATTAAACCGCCCTGTTGCTCATATTAACAATATTATCATGTTACTCATTTGTGTATGAGAAAAAAATGAAACCTCGCTGTTGCTTCAAATGTATATTAGCATGCGACTCCATGGTGTAACTAATACAGAGTTCAGAGAAACTTAAGTCTAGGCCTGGCTGTTATGTTAAACACATATTGTCCTGTGACACATTTGGTTGTGTTTTACAACCCAGGTGTTTGATCTAACACCTGTTACCTTTAAAATGTACTTTTTTCAGTAAAGTAGATCATTTTCATTTCATTTTTTAGGGTGACAATATCCGTATTCGTAAGAATCGTACTTTTTTATAAGAATTGGCAAAATGAGACAGGATACATACGATAGCGATTCATTGCTATCATTTTTGAGTTTATTGCATTTCTGGAAAATTCCTCGATTATACAGAAAATATCACGTGACTTTACTTGTTTGTGAGACAAACTTGTCATTGCCCCGTAGACTTTTGCGTTTGTAAAATAAAGACAAATAATTTTGCTAAAAAAGTAAATGTCTCATTTAAAGGGAAAAAAACATTGTCTGGCATTTGTAGACACATTGTCATAAAAAAATCCTTTTGTAATAAAAGGAAAATGAATGTTTATTTTGATCTTTTGTTCTTTTCTGCACCGGAAGTTGTCTTGCACAGAAAAAAGTAATATTGGAACTTTCTAGGGATTCACCAGTAATGACGTTATTTATATGAATTCGTATCTTACAAACCTTTAATAATATGTTTGATATACAAATGACAACAAAGTTCCAGACAATAAATTTTGCTACGCCTGACGCGCGTTTCGTCTATTCAAGAATATTGAAAATGCCAAACACTGTTTGAATATGAAGAGCATAGAACAGTATAACCAAAAATTCCAAACTGGGGAACCAAATTATTACTAAGATATTCAACCTATGTCTGGGGTAGGAAGAACCTTAGGGTTTAGACAATTTTGAAATTTAGACGGATAATTTAAGGCGTTGATGTAGTCTCCAACTCAAAAGTGTTGGTGCCGGAGCGGGCTAACCTCGGGGAATTTCAACTCCACCAGCAGTGCTAACCTTCACGTGTGTTCGAAATACAAATGACAACAAAGTTCCAGACAATAAATTTTGCTACGCCTGACGCGCGTTTCGTCTATTCAAGACTCATCAGAAGCGCTCTACCAAAAATATTGAAAATGCCAAACACTGTTTGAATATGAAGAGCATAGAACAGTAAAACCAAAAATTCCAAACTGGGGAACCAAATTATTACTAAGATATTCAACCTATGTCTGGGGTAGGAAGAACCTTAGGGTTTAGACAATTTTGAAATTTAGACGGATAATTTAAGGCGTTGATGTAGTCTCCAACTCAAAAGTGTTGGTGCCGGAGCGGGCTAACCTCGGGGAAAGAGTTTTAATTTGTTTTTGCTTTTTGCCTATGACTGTATACTCCTGTTAACTATAAACTGTTCAAGTCTTTGTAAATGCAATATATACCAAATCACCTCATTTCCTTCTAAACTTTAAGTAAAGATATCGATATCAAGGAAGTATTGTCAGATCATTTAGGGGCAAATTTCAGAAAAATATAAACAGTTTCTAGTTGTTGATTGATATTCAGGTTTTGTCTCTGCCCTTTCGGACTTTTGACATTCAGATACCCCATTGGTACCTCTGCTTCTTAAACATCTACCACACCCTACTTCATCAATAAAAAAGTTTAAACTTTTAACTCAAGTCTCTGGGATTCAATTTCACAGTGTAAGAAAGAAAAGCTTTCATGGACATTTGAGATTGATTCTCCAAGTTCGGTTATTTTGTTATTACCTTTTTTTCCTGTGGTTATTCAAAATATACCGTTCATTTGTTTCTCCACACCATCCCCATATTTCATTTATCATCATCATTTCATGTTCATTTAATCATCTTCTTCATGTTCATCGCCTGTAAATAACCTATATAGACGGGCGTAAAACATTAACTCATTCACTCACTCACTCATGTTCTATCCACTTATTGTTTCGTGCAAAATAAGAATATTCGTTAGGAATTTCCCATTATACTCAGCATATTACATGTATATCTGCTGTGCGTGTTCCGCATCTTTTTGTTCCCAAGAATTTCTGTGTTGATAACTCGGAGCTCGTTTGGGCTTGCTATAGGCTCTCCTAATGGCAATAACGTCAGAATCCGCGGTTTGAATCCGTTTTTCTCCTGCGAAATACTGATTATGTTGCCTTTCAACATACTTCAATACCTTGTCTTTGTACATAACTGAGTTTTCAGAGACATGCAACCCCAAACTCCACAGTCATCAGTGTAATATATGTGTGCACCTTCTTTTTCGCGTTGTTTGTTTGAACATGTTTCTATCAAATTAGCATTGTTCTTATTTAAACCTCTCGGGATAAATTTAAAACCACCTGATTGGTTGCTTTGTAATAAAAGGTTTATAAGTGCTTTTGACTTTATGAATTTTCCATTGCTTGTTGTCCCTTTATTGTTTTCATCGCATTGCCCTTTAATCGCCCAATCGGATTACATAAATCATCATTAGTATTATCAACTTCTATGGTGGATTCATTCTGATCTAATGTTATGCTACAAAAAGTGTGGTTTGATACAGGCGATGATGTTTTGGGGTCTGTTATCAGTATGCTAGACACTTTGGTTTCTTCGTCCATAAATTCTGTTTCTGTTTTAAGTTTGGTATTAATGGTTCGAAATGATCTGCAGACCACGAGTAGAACTGATCCTTTTCAGAGTTATTCCCCTTATAATGTTAAAATTGACCTATTTGTAGTCTTTATATAATGTATAAAAATCGTTACACAGCGCATTTAAGGCAGAATATGCTGTATTCGGCCATAAAACTCTTCCTGTCAAACAGATGTGAAATATAACCCCTCAAGATCAGTTAGATAATATATATGAAAATTATAGATATTTGTGTTACATTGATATGGGCCGAAATATTCTAGGGACGAAAGGGGCGAAATCCTGGGACGAAACGTTCGACTCAAAAGTTCTAGGGCAAGCTGGGGTCACAGCTTCAATTTTTTTATCTAAAAACGATTGCCATATTACATTGTAACGGAATATTGCCATGCCAACAGTGTGTTTGGTATACAAATAATATGATTAGCATAAATTGTCACCGGGTAGGCTCGGACTCGCTAATTTGAACAATAAATTCTCATTTTGTTCAAAAATGTATATGCAACAGATCAAGGTACGGCAATATTCCGTTAGAATATAAAATTGCAATCGTTTTTACATAATAAATTTGAAGCTGTGACCCCGGCTTGCCCCAGAACTTTTGAGTCAAAACTTTCGTCCCAGGATTTCGCCCCTTTCGTCCCTAAGTTTTTTCGGCCCATATCAATATAACACAAATACCTTTAATTTTCACATAAATTATTAAATTGATTTTGATGGTTTAGTTTTCACATCTGATTGACGCAAATAGTTTTATGGCCGAATACAGTCATATTCTACCTTAAATGCGCTGTGTATCTCTTCTAACACACTAAGTGTAATTGCAACCAAACTTAATATAGTTGTTACTTGGCATAAGTGCTACATAACTATCGTTTTGATATTTAATTTGTAAAACAATTGCTGCTATGGCTAAAAATAGAACATAGGATACATTGCAGTTATTTGCAAAAATGGTGGCAGATATAAAAATTCTGACGGGAAGCAAAATTGTTTAGCACCTCAAGATCTACCACCCCTGAAAGTGTAAAGAAGCTGTAACAATCCATTTGGGAATTGTAACCCTTTTTCTTGATTTAAATGTACTTATTAAGCTAAATATTTCGTAAACTATTAAAGGTGTTTGAGAAATTTAAATTGCATCTTGTTAAGCACATAAAGATCAACAAAATATGTAATAGGGTCAAAGTTGTAGACTCTTACTTTTAGGAGTTATTCCCCTTTAAGCGTCAAAATTGTCCATTTTCGCAACGTTTCCCCATTGTACAAATGTTGTATTGTAAACCGTTAAAGCCAGAGGAAAACTTAAGTTACAATACTGGTGAATTAGTAAAGCCCTACAAAAATTCAATATGATCGGAATTTTTTATTGACTCTTTACGGAAGTTATGGTCTCTTAATAACCATTTATGCCTTATAGCTGGGAAATTGTTGAAAAGATAAAAAGCTTTTGTTTGCTAAGTTATCAATGTTGTCAGATGTCACCCCTGATTAAACTTATAGCCCTTTCAATGTAAAAAAGCATTGAAGTCAGGTGAGCGATTCAGGCCCCTGGGAGATCTTGTTTAGCTCACCTTGCCAAAGACAATGTGAGCTTTTCCATAACTTGGCGTCTGTCGTCGGTCGCCCGTCCGTCGTCCAACTTTTCAAATCTTCTTTTCGGAAACCGCTAAGCCAAATTTAATGAAACTTGGTAGGGTTGTTCTGTAGTTTGTCCTCTAAATGACTTTTGTTCAAAATTATAATTCGACATAAAACTTGGCCACCATGGCTAAAAATCGAAAGTAAGGGTAAATTGCAGATTTTTGCAAATTACTCAATGACCGAAACAGATATCCAAATTCTGGCAATGGGTAAAAGTGATCTGCATCAAGATCCTCCTTTCCTGAAATTTGGAAGAGGATCCGATAATCGTCATAGGAGTTGTTACCCTCTTTTATTTTTTCTTAATTTTGCCCATGCGGGTTCCGGGTGGCGAATAGGCCCGCAGCAGCGCTAACCTTGTCGGTAAAAGTCTACTAAAGAGCGCTCAGAAACCTGACATCGGGTCAGACCGCTTTGCCCACAAAGCGACTGGGATGTGTGCCCCAGGTGGTTGAATGGGTCCGCCCTGACATAGAGAGATGCGGGTTCGTCAGGCGATAATGCGGTAAACCTGACCGCAAACCATAGTGGTGCACGGTGTTAGGAAAAATTTCACGTTCCTCGCACGTTAAAGAACCCTGCTGCAGGTTTCGTAAGAGTAGGACCCGTAGGATCCCCATGCAGAGGCTAAATTTTCCGTTCCTACCTTGGGATTCTGACGTCGGGTCGGTGCTCAGCCCACAGAGCGACCAAGTGTGTACACTAGGTGGCAGAATAGGGTTGCCCTCGTCCGCGGGGGTTGTCAGGTCTATAATAGGGAAACCCTGACCGCTGACCATAGTGGGCCAACGTGTGTGGAGAGTGCCACGCTTCATGCACGTAAAAGACCCCTTTGTGGTCAGCCAAGTAGTGCACCACATAGGCTAAATTTTCCGCCCCTACCCACTTCTCCCATTTTCCTGTGGTTTTCAAAATTTACCGGTCCTTTGTTTCCCACCCCACCCCATGTTTCATTTATCATCATCACTTCATGTTCATTTAATCATCCTTTTCATGTTCATCGCCTGTTAATAACCTATATAGCGTTGCAAGGGCGTAAAACACCAACTCACTCACTCACTCCGTCCCTACCAATCGCTCCTTGTACTCGCAAAACCTCACCCAAACAGTTAACGTTGCCCCATCCCCAGTAAGTAACACTTTGGTCCCGCTCTGCTTTGCAGGCGAGACAAAAACTTAAGTATTTGGTAAACAGGACGTAGCGATGATTTAGGCATATAATAGCTTTACACCTTATAGTACTACTATGGAATGAAGCTACATGCCAAATCTCAAGAAGCTGCGGCACAGAATTAACCAGAAAACTGTGACGAAAGTTTTGCGTATATATGGTCATAATAAATAACCAGAGGCTTCCAGGAGCCTGAATCACTCACATTGTATTCAATGATACTTATAAGCTGGATACTAATTTTTACAAAGTACTGCTACTCAATGAATTTGGTCGATTTTAACATTATAAGGGAAAAAAACTCCTATCAAGGAAGGTCTTACAACTCTTACGCCATTACATATTTTTTAGATATGTATGTGCTTTAGGATTTGCAATTTAAATTTAAAATACCTTCCAATGTTTTGATATAAATGCTACTGATGAGAGGTTACTCAATCAGTTATTGAAACCACTGAGACATACTATAGTGTTAACTCTTGTTTTGTATTTTGACCATATATAAGAAAGGTCTTACAACTCTTACGCTATTACAGATTTTTTAGATCTGTATGTGCTATAGGATTTGCAATTTAAATTTAAAATACCTTCCAATATTTTAATATCAATGCTACTGATGAGAGGTTTTTCTTTGAAATATCGATATATAGCATATCCAAATTTACCGTTTATACCCGCGTTTTGGTATTTGTAATTTTGAAACCACTGGGCGATAACCGCTGCTGGTAGACCAAAGGTCCCCGAGGGTGATCACAAACCCGGTCGTCAGACTTGTCTGAAACGATTTACCATAAAATTTCTAATATTTTTGTCGCTGAAATTTCTGATTTTAAAATTCAAAATTGTTTAAAACACCAGGTTTCTTACCTTGTAATGCACATGGTCGATATCCTCGGTGATGGTTTTTGCTTCCTTGTTCGAACTATTTGGTTTTGAGTACAATTCGTTTTCAACGGTTTTGGAATTGTACATTCCAATGTTTTGATATAAATGCTACTGATGAGAGGTTACTCCTTGAAATATCGATATTTAGCATATCCAAATTTACCGTTTGTACCCGCGTTTTGGTATTTGTAATTTTAAATATCTATATTGATGTAAAAAGAGAAAAAAATTGTCAAAGAAAAAAAAAAAAAAAAAAACCCTAGAAAAAGCGCAATAACTCCAACAACTCTGATGTTTTATTTTTAACTATTTGACAAAAATCATGGTCGCCATAGTTAAAAATAAAACATCAGAGTAATTGCTAAAAAACGGTAACAGATATTAAAATACTGATTATGGTAGTAATGATCAGCATATCAAGATCTACCTGCCCTGAAGTTTTGAAAAAAGGTCTGAAACTGGTTGTTGGAGTTATTGCACTTTTTCTTGGGTTTTTTTTTTCTAGTAGTAGCTTAGCACAGTTGCACCCCATGGTGCGACTTTGATCTTGATTTTCCGGTTGAGTGATATTTACAGTTTTCAATACATACAATAGCAATGTAAATTTTTTGTGAGCATCTCCATATCTCAATAACTATAAATCTTAGGTTGATAAAACTTGGTTAGGCATAAGCCCAAGGCCAATAGTAGCTTTAGCACAGTTGCACCTCCATCTCTTGACATTGACCATGATTTTCAGGTTGAGTGACTTTGATTATTTTATAGCATATATTAGCAATGTTGAAGTTAAATAAACACCTTTTAATCTGAGAAACTGAAATTCCTTATAATTGCAAAATATAGTGGAGGTAAGAAAGAATTTTTTTTTTGCTAATGGTGCCGGCAGGCGAGGCATACTTTAGTGTTAACTCTTGTTTTGTATTATGACCATATATATGAAAAAGTTAAGTCGCAGATTTCTGGACAACTAAATGTCACAGTCTCTTGATATCTGTAACATTGCTACTTCCTGTTGTAAGACGCAGGCGACAAACGTCTTCCATGGAAGACCGCCATTAGTTATCAATTAATTTTACATCAGATAAAATCACTGTCATGACTGCATTCAGTTTAAAACTTTAAAAAATTAAAAAATATATATATTTAAATATTATAGGTCAATGCAAGATGAAAAGATTTTTACTGCATCAATCAGTACACATGATGTTATCAAATTCAGGAACATTGAATTGAAACAGTTGCATAAGCTTCATTGTTTAAAGTTTGTGTTAATTAAATCATACATGTCTAATTTATAGGTCTTGTAAAGTTAAATAATAGATATTTAAAAAAACAAGTGTTCTTGACATGTCAAAAGCCTTAATAACTACAAAAAGCAAAGAGGCACCAATGGGGCATTCAAGTGTCAAAAGTTCGAAAGGGCAACGACAAAACCGGTTAACACGAATAAAAACAGCACAATGTCATACAGATGGGACCAAACCTAACCTGTACAAAAGTAAACCAAAAGTAAACATTTAGGTTACTTTTCTGGTTTGCTTTGGTTTACTTGGGTAAACTAGATAGTAAACCATGGTTTACTCAGAGTTAACCGTGGTTTGCTTTTCTAGTTTGGTTTGCTTTCTAAAGTAAACTTAACTTGGTAGAGTAAACCAAACCAGGCCACTTGTTTGGTTTACTTTTAATCTTGTTTAGTTTACTCTGAGTAAACCAAACCAGCGGCCTGGTTTGGTTTACTTTTAATCTTGTTTGGTTTACTATTAATTTTGTTTATTTCAAGAAAACCAAACCAGCGGCGTGTTTTTTGTTTACTCTCAGTCTTATTTATTTGATAAATATTCAAAAGTCTCACACGCAGATCGGCTAGTAAATAGTTTATTCATTACTGTGCATGCTCACTCAAAGTAAACTAAACTAGCTGTCTGGTTTGGTTTACTTTGGCCATGTTTAGTTTACTCAGAGTAAACCAAACCAACGACCTGGTTTGGTTTACTTTTAATCTCGTTTAGTTTACTTTGAGTAAACTAAACTTGCAGCCTGGTTTGGTTTACTCTGACGTAGTAAGTTTACTTTTCTGGTGTGGTTTACTTTGAGTAAACCAAACTAGCCAGATAGCTGGTTTGGTTTGCTTTTGCAGATGGTACCAAACCTAACCTGTACAAAAGTAAACCAAAAGTAAACATTTAGGTTACTTTTCTGGTTTGCTTTGGTTTACTTGGGTAAACTAGATAGTAAACCATGGTTTACTCAGAGTAAACAGTGGTTTGCTTTTCTAGTTTGGTTTGATTTCTAAAGTAAACTAAACTTAGTAGAGTAAACCAAACCAGGCAACTAGTTTGGTTTACTTTTAAACTTGTTTAGTTTACTCTGAGTACACCGAACCAGCGGCCTGGTTTGGTTTACTTTAATCTTGTTTAGTTTACTCTGAATACACCAAACCAGCGGCCTGGTTTAGTTTACTTTTAATCTTGTTTGGTTTACTCTGAGTAAACCAAACCAGCAGCCTGGTTTGGTTTACTATTAATTTTGTTTATTTTAAGTAAACCTAACCAGCGGCGTGTTTTGTTTACTCTCAGTCTTATTTATTTGATGAATATTCAATAGTCTTACACGCAGATCGGCTAGTAAATAGTTTATTCATTCCTGCGCATGCTCGCTCAAAGTAAACCAAACTAGCTGTCTGGTTTGGTTTACTTTGGCCATGTTTAGTTTACTCAGAGTAAACCAAACCAACGACCTGGTTTGGTTTACTTTTAATATCGTTTAGTTTACTTTGAGTAAACTAAACTTGCAGTCTGGTTTGGCTTACTCTGACGTAGTAAGTTTACTTTTCTGATGTGGTTTACTTTGAGTAAACCAAACTAGCCAGATAGCTGGTGTGGTTTGCTTTTGAAAGTAAACTTAGAAGTAAACAATGGTTTACTCAAAGTAAGCCAAACCAACATGACAGTAAACAAATAGTAAACCTTTGGTTTACTTTCTAAGTTTGGTTTGCATACAGGTTTGGTTTGGACCCATCTGTAGCTTGTTACACCTAGCAAAGAACTCGTTATAAACGTTGTTTTTGTAACAGATTAGCTTGCCATGAAGTCTTTGTAATTAGAAAAGTTCCTTTTAAGAGAAATGTCTTCTCTAATACCGTATTAATCTAATAAAGACAAAGATAATGTAACATGATTGTAAACACCCGACCATCTACTCTAGAGGGAATGCAACTGCATGGTAGAGGACAAATCTTCAGTAATCATGTAAGCTTGGAAAGAAGTCGTCAGTAGACCATACACATATTTTTTTGAATTTTAAATTGTAAAAACGCTTCAACTGGTAAGTAAATGTATAAAATGTTGTTACATTGACAATGCAACAATATATTCATGATGATAACCTAATATTATATACTCAAGGCAGTATGCTTACATTTTAAAATACAATACCAAAAACTCTAGAGTGGTTAATAGCATTTATAAAATGTGCAATATTTTAGTGGTAGTTATTGTGTAATGAATTGGATGATTCTAATACCGTAATCTGTTTATTTTCAACAAAATGTAACAACTTAAAACTTTTTAAAATCTTTTCATACATTTGGAAACTGTTATAAATTTTGGAACCTGCCATCAATTTGGCCTCAAGCATTAGTTTGGGTTTTACATATTCCTTATATCAAATATATTTATTTAAGGAGTAAATTCCGGCCCGATTTCACTAGTAAAAATCCGGGTTATAAAATGGTGAATGTCGGGCGGCGGGCGGGCGGTCGGGGAAATACTTTAGTAACAGTTTTCTCAGCAACTACTAATCACAGCCATTTAATATTTGGTATACAGCATCAGGGTGTGGTCCCATAACGTGAGATTGGTTTTCATGCCTGTCGCTTGTCTACTTCATGTTAAACAAAATCCGGCCATTTCTGTCTTTGACCCAATTGTCCCATTTTTAAATAAGTAGAATACGATTGATTTTTTGTCCATTCCGCTTTTCCCCTTTACCACTCCAAACACTAAAATATCTAGCACTCTCTTTTGAAATTGATTAAAAGTCTTTAAATATAGCTTCTACAACGCGACCGAGAATTGAGTTGTAGAAGGTTTTTCTCTAATGTTTACAGGTAAGAAATTGCGAAAGGCCGCTCAACAATTGTACGTGCAATTACGCTGAGAACAAATTTCTCTCTAGAGGTGAGAAATATTTTTCACAACTGGTTGAGAGGTTGATAAATCGGATGAAAATTAGAGAAACGATATCTATCATTTAGTAATATCGGAAACTAATTGGTGAAATCGTTAAAAATGAACAAGATTTCAATTTCATTCATTTTAAAGACTTCAGAAATTAAAGTAAAAGCTATTTCACCATAGTACCTTGCGGGGCCCGGGTGGAAAATTTGCCCGCAGCAGAGACTAGCTTGTCGTAAGTGGCGACTAAGGGTCTTGGGATTCTGACGTCGGGTCGGTTCTCAGCCCACATGAGCAACCAAGTGTGTACCCTATGTGGCTGAATAGGGTAGCCCTCGTCCGAGGAGGTTGTCAGGTCATATTATGGAAACCCTGAAAATTGGTTGCAAAACAGCTCGGCAATATTATTTTGAAATGGTGCGAGTTTGTATAAATCAAATAGGAAATTTTCTACCTATCCAAAACGTTTTTGTAAGAGTATATATACAAGATATTCACCCGATTTAATATAAAACAGAACACATTTACTCACCCTGTTAACTTTTCTATCAAATGAAAAATTATATTACAAAACGTTTGTACAATTTTGAAGATTCATACGATTTGATATAAAACAGAACACATTTCCACAAATTCTCCAGAATGACTGATTCGTTTTTGTCATTTTCTCAGGACTTTGAGATTGATCATTCAAGTTCGGTAGTTTTGTTATTACCTTTTTTTACTCACCTATATCTCACCATGCATCTGTAAACTTTTCTATAAAATATCCAATTAGATTACAAAACGTTGCGTACAAAACAAAATTACACCCGTGCGGGTGCCGGGTGGCGAATAGGCCCGCAGCAGCGCTAAGCTTGTCGGTAAAAGTCCACTAAAGAGCGCTCAGAAACCTGACATCGGGTCAGGCCGCTTTGCCCACAAAGCGACTGGGATGTGTGCCCCAGGTGGTTGAATGGGGCAGCCCTGACATCGAGAGATGTGGGGTCGTCAGGCGATAATGCGGAAAACCTGACCGCAAACCATAGTGGTGCACCGTGTTGGGAAAAATGTCACGTTCCTCGCACGTTAAAGAACCCTGCTGCAGGTCTCGGTAAGAGTAGGACCCGTAGGATCCCCATGCAGGAGGCTAAATTTCTCGTCCCTACCCATCACTCCTTTTTCCAGTGGCAGTCAAAACTCTCCTACCCGATTGGCCTTGTGTCCCCATTTCCTCCACTTCATCATCATTTCATGTTCATTGTATCACCACATTCATGTTCATCTCCCGGATATAGCCGAAATCTTGCTGCTTGGGAGTTAAGCAATAACTAACTAAAACAAAATTATTTACAGAAATTTTACAGAAAAGCAGAGATCTCACTCAAATTTTACAAAGCATGCGGCTGTAATGAAAGTATTCTATAGAAAAATATTGTCCTTAAGAACACAACACAGAACATTCAGTCTAAAGTAAATATAGCACGGATGAACCATCATCAGGTGTGGGTCGATCGCATAGTTTTGCGCCTTTAAATGTATAGCAAGTGTTGGATATCGAGGAAAAGGAGAAAACCTTGCACTGTGGTGTGTTGGAACAGGATTGTGCACAATAGGTGATGGCTTTCATTCCCGTTCCTGTCACTGTTTCTGTGCTCAATGGATACGAAGTGATGCTCTGTCCAATATACACTGACGTGTATTCTCTTCTAGTTTTGTCACTTCTGGTATTATCTAAGATGAAACAAAAACTAACTTTGGATTTGGCTTCCTTATTCGAACGTTTTGGTTTTGAGTACTCTTCGTTTTCAATAGTTTTGGAATTTGACCTTCCAATATTTTGATTTAAATGCTACTGATCATGACGAGAGGTTACTCCTTGAAAAATCGATATAACATTTCCAAAATAATTTTTTTGGTATTTGTAATTTTGTTTTTTTTCACAATGTAATTTAGATCTTTGTTATCATGGATTAAATGAATTTTTAAAATTCTTCAAGGCAAAATAGATAACCTCCTGTACAAAGATCAATATACGGAAAACTTTCCGGGGTTATTTGCATCTTTTGATTTGTTTGAATTCGTTCATTAGACTGAGTGAACTAACATGGATTAGTAACTAGTATATTGCCCTTATAATACCCTGTTTCTTTGGTCACTAACTTTCCAGGGTGTTTGTATCTACCAATGCTGTAGTGGATAGAGTTAATGTTCACAGTACTTGTGCAATAAATTTTTTTCGTTGAAAAACAATCCTGTTTATGAATACATAGATCACCAATCGACAGAACACGGACATGAAGCATTCGCAGGTAAATGAATCGCATTTATTAAAAAACATAAAACATGCCATCATAACTTTACTTAATTCAAACCTGCTTTGATAAATGCTTTGGACAAAACATATAATTCATAAAGCTATTAAAAGCTATTAAAAGATATTTAATCATTTAATGTTGTAATGTCTAAAGTCAGAGCAGAACCATCAGTTATAAAAAAAAATCATTTATCATTTAAGGTTAGTGAGGACACCTGACCCCAAAAATAATGCCAAATTTAAAATGTCCATTTTTTTATATACTAGTATTAGGTATATACTTTATCTTGTGTAAAAATATAAAAAATATATTAGACCCTCTTTCCAGGTTTGTTTTCCCAAAATTTATGCTCAAAGTTTTCCCAAATTACATGAATCAATGAAATACAATATATTTTGAAATAAAACAATAAAAACTGGGGGTCACAATCTTAATTTTTTGTCTACAATACAAATCTTTTTTTTTTGGGGGGGGGGGTCATTTTTCTAGTGGATTATCTCCCTTGTTTTATTTGAAAATTGTATTTATGAAGACGTACACTTATTCCACATCTCAATATCGTCTAGTCTATGGTTATTTTATTTGAATTAAAATAAATTTACTTTGATTAAGTTTTATTAAATGAAACTATTTTACATAAATTTAAAGGAATTTGTGACATTCGCACTTGTTGTTTTGCATTTTTAGCTGTTTTTGGTCACATGACAGGTGTCCTTTGTTACGAAAACTTAACGTAAAAATGATAAACAGAATTCATTTCTATCTAATCATTTATATGCGTACGAATTTTATATATTTCCATGAGCCAATCACCCCCGCATGTCTGATTCTGGTCCCCAACACAAGGGAGGTTACATGCCGTATCAGAGACCTTTGGGTAAGCTGCAATCGTCAAGTAAGGGTCGTAGTTACCACAAAGACACCAGTTAGATCCCTACAATAAATGTACAAACAGGCTTCAAAAAACCTAAAGCTATATACAAACAAACAACTTTTAACCACAGGCGTTTGGGTCCAGGATTTGATTTTATCTTAAATAACGTATATATAAAAATTTTCATCTCGTCTCTATACTATTTAGATTTAACACAATAAATAAAAATAAAATCCTGGACCCAAACGCTTGTGCTTTTAACTCTATCAAATAGTTATCACATTACTTAATTTATTTGCTAACTGGGTTAGATGACACCCTGAATTATGTACGAACAATCAATGACACAAAACGAACCATGAAAACCGCATTAGTTTTGCAAAATAAGATATGTTAATACTTTTTTGTCGTTGGCTTTCCGATTGTTTAATTCAAAATTGGTTGATTTTAAAATTTAGTATTGCACACGTTTGATATCCTTGGTGCTGTATTTGGCTTTCCTGATTGAAGTTTTTTGGGTGTTGAGTACTTTTCGTTCAAAAGTCTTGTTTTTGACCTTCAGATGTTTTGATTCAAATGCTGCTGACAAGAAGTTACCCCTTGCTTGCATTGAAATATGCACATACAGTATAACTAGATTAGCCGTTTTTTGTACCCGTTTTGATGTTTGTATTGTGTAATCAAATGATGGCAAAATATTTAAAAAAAAATCCATTTATTTTTTCTGTATAATGATCTATGTTGGTTTGCTTGGAATAATTCTTAGCTCGAGGATAAGATTTTATGATTAAAGTTTGATTATTCCCTCTTTCGTATATAGTGGGTTATCTCCCATTTGCAGAGTTATCTTCTCTTTCCAGAAGGTATTTTATACTAGTTACTGTGGGGAAATATAAGCTTTTCTGCATTTATTTTTGATTTTGTCAAAAAAATTCTAAAAGTTAAATATAATGATTTTCAAAAAGGTATTTTACATGTTTTCCTTGACGAACAGGGACTGCTAGGGCCTTTGAATAATTTAGAAAAAATTAAAACTTTATTTTCCCCATTCATTTCAATGCAATATACCAACTGTAATGGAGGAAAACTCTTGCAAATGGGAGATGGTAAAAGGTAAAGGTGAGATTTATTTAACATCAGTGAGTACACATCAGTGATGTGATGTGTACACAAGTCAAACAATTAACATAGGGAATTACGATGTTAGGATTCGTGTTCACATTACCTCAACTGCAGCATATTGGAATCCTTCATCCGCACAACCAAGAATGCAATAGTCTACTGTCATATTGTAGAAGACCACATTATTATAGAAAAAATGGGTATTTTCTGGCACTGTCGTCTTTCCAACATCCTTCATAATCAGCAAGATCTAAACATGTAAAAGAAAATGCGAATATATGCATGTGAATGATTTTCATCTACAGCAACAAGCTGTATAACAATTATTGTTAAACATGAAATATGATTATCTTATTCAAAACTACTTTAAGTAGTCATTGTGTCCAATTTTTTTTTCAATTTCAAGTTTGATAAAACTCTATGGTTGTTACAACTCTTCTAATAAAATCCCAAATATGTCTTCACAAACCTGTTTGGTTTTTTGTGGGGTTTTTTTTGTGTGTGTAACTACTGAACCCAAAGAAGGGGGAGATTTGATGGGCCTTAAAACATGATTTAACAAACAATTTCTTTTGAAAAGCCTGCACCAAATCAGGAGCATTACTATCTTCAATTTTTCAGGTATGTCTTCCTTGTTTTGTCTTGTCTTATAGTCATTTGAGATTTATACTCCAAGTTCGGTAATTTTGTTATTACCTCTATTTTAAATGTTAGAGAAACAAATACATTCATACCTAATGCATGGAACAAACACTGAAAAAGATCAAAGTTCCAATCACTTATTTATGATAAAATGTAAGTCTTTTTTATAAACAGTTAAGAGCTTGACCGTTTTCGGTAGTGAAAAAAAACAAAGTATGTAAAGATTCGGACACTAACTTAAGAACTCAGATGTCACTGCAAACGTCAACGTTTTCATAAAGTGGCTATTTTTGCTTTATATGTGATAACAACATTCGTACAAATATCCTAGACGAATTACTTCATTTCTAAGCACAGAAAAGGTAAGATAAAGTAATTTATTATGGTACATAGGGTGTCTAAAGAGTTATCCGTAGAATTTTCTAAAATCTTAGTCACAGTTAGTTAGACTGCTACTTTGAATATTGATAATAAAATTAAAAGTTCACCATAAGAATTTTGCAGAAACAACTTTGAAAACTGCATAATTTTGGTACTTTTTATACAGGATCTATAGGGAAAATTAAAATTTCTTTTACCTAAAAAAATCTACTCCATAGATTTTTCTTAAAATTTGTGAAAATCTGTTTTTGTATTCTTTTTTAAATATATTCAGTAAAACATAATGTTCACCATTAAAATTTTGAAAAAAAAGAAAAAAGGTTTTTTCCCTATTATTTATATACAAATTATCCCCCCTTAAAAATTCGGGAAAAAATTGAAATTTGCAAAGAAGGTGTATTTTATCCAATATTCCCAATAGGAATCAAATAGAAGAACAAGCATTATTAATTTTAAAGTTATGATAGACGTGCAAAAAAGATGCACAGTGATAGACACCCCATCTACCTTAAAGGCATATTGTCTACGGCAAACTCATTTTTTTACCCCCCAATTTTTTGGTGTCAATTAGACCGAAATGCAATAAAATGAATATTGAAAAAAAAATTTGCCACAAATTTTGCCTCAAAAGTAGTTTATTTTGATCAAAATAGCTCGACAATATTGATTGATATTGTATTTACCTGCATTACGGCACATTGACACAGATTTAAACTGAGTAGTTTTAACGCGGACACTAATCGGAACCTCGGGTTTGTCCCCGAATACCTTGATATGTTGAAAAAATACCAATATTTTTCGTGTTTACCTTTTAAATCACGTTCAAAATTTAATACAGACAATAGTTGTCAGTTTTATTCATTAAGTAGCTCTAATATTCGGTTGCCGTTTTAATTTTCTTCCAAGCTAAAACTTCGAGAAACAGATTATGCACCACGTGCAAGAACCATGGAAGTTTTCAATCAAAGAAAGTATAGTGCGCATGCTTACAGCTCATCTACATCTCATGAATATGAATTTTTGTAAAGCTTTACAAATATTACATGTGTATATATTTTTCAATTTTTGAAGTTATAAGATACCCTAGACCATGGTATTTTGAACGTTTGTAGCTTTCTAAATAAACAAAACGAATAGTCTGACGACATTTTTTTGGTTTTACAAAAAAATAATTTTTCGTAGACAATATGCCTTTAATAGGCATAGTGTTTTATTATTTTTATTGATTAAAAATATTCATACTTCATTTTTTCTCTTCAATTACTTAAACCACATTTAATGTAAAATATCAACTTTTTATCATTTTTAGACACTGCATATGGTTTAATACATAACGTTTACCCAAATATTAGAAATGGAGTTAGTATTTAGGGTAAAGTATTAAGGGCATTAATGACAACGCCATAAGACACCGAGAATGCCTTTTTTCCAAAAATGTATTAGCTAAAAAAGACTTCGTCTGAAGTTATATTGTGGCTAAAGACAGTTTTTACGGAAAAAAAATAATAAGGTAAAAAACCAATAAACTTAAAGATTTTGACTTTTTGACATTTTAGATAAAAAAATAACTTAGTTAAGAAACATAAACAGAATTAAATGTGTGTTTTTGAACCAAAGTTTTCAAATTTGAAAAAAAACCTAAATAAATTTATTACTCTATTTTATTTACAAGGTTGGGCGGAGCTTAATTTTCTCGGTCTTTCAGGTAGGATTTGAATGAAGAAGACCGAAATAATTGACCCGTGACCAGCCCGGTCAATAAAATAGAGTAATAAATAAGCGCAAAAACAGAATGATTTAACTTTTGATCCATGTTCTGAACAGTTTTACAACTAGTGCATAGATACTTTAAGCTATCTGTGTTAAATAATTTTAAAGAAAAACCAACAATGCCATATTAACAGGTCGAAGATTTTACCTTTTAAGGATAATGTTTTCGTCAAACTTTTAACCAATAGTTTTTGAGAGAGTATAAATAAATACGATCGCCAACACGTGCTTTTTATGAAATAATTAAATATAACATGACTCGCAAAACAAAAAAATGAGCGGTGAAAAAATTGGTTGTTGTATTTGAATTAATGTCATATTTAAAATAAACATACTAAAGAAACACTTTTTCACCCAAACAGCTTTGACAAGTAGGGAGATTTTATGGGCATGTTTTTACCTTTTTGATTGTCCATTGACCAATACACTTAATACAATAGAAGTCAATAAGTGGAACATAACATTACTTTATAAGGAGAATTGACCCATGTTAAACAAAATAACGTTTAAAACCAATGATATTTGGTATTTGCAAAATATGAGCGAGAAGTTAAAGAATACATGTTTATGTTAGGAACTTTTCTATCAAACCGACGAAAAAGTTATACCATTTTTCCCCATTTGAAAGGTCAATCTTTTACAATTTTGATTGATTTATAAACGAAATCTAGAAAACCCGACCTGATTAAGCAAACTACAAACTTCAAAGAGTTTTTCAATTTAGTACAAATAAACTATTTAGCTATAAAATTAACATAGTATAATTTGCATTAAAAGATGCAAGCACATACTATATCAGTGAAATTATAGAATTAAATGCATGCATACCTGTAATTTGACTGTTCTGAACAGGAGCATTAAATAGAAGATGATTTTCTTTGACAAATGCATCTCGCAAGAATACAATTATACTTGTGAAGAATTCGCATATTTTTGTGCTGTATAACTTTATTAAAATGTCGTATTACATGACTACATTAACATTGATTTTCCAAATTTGGTAATTTTTTATATTTACCTCTATTTATTATTCATAAAAACGGATAAATATGATACATGTATGAAGGAAATACCGTTAGAAAGCTGTAAAACATATTGCAAATGATGTAAAATATGAATACGAACCTAAGATATTCAAACAATTTTGGTTTATTTTTGTCTAATTATTTTTAATGCATAATATCAAGTGATTGATTTGTGGGAATAAAAATAATGACACACACGTTTAGATTTGGCTGACACCAAACGTCCTTTGTCAAGCTTGTGTCGCTATTTTTACTCAATTGGTCTATTATTCAGAGAGTGACATCCTTATATGTATGAACACATTTTGGTAAAATAGAATTTGTTTATTCATTCATATGAAGCGAACCTCTTACAATCACTTCTAGACAAAAGGGACCGCAGACTTGCTTTATTCTTCAATCTCACATTTCGTAATATTGATGATGGCCTTACACTTAACAATCCTCGATTTGGTTACTATTTACATCTCATATATCCGAAGAAACTTGAGATAAAGAACACTACAAATTGTAGGAGTTCTGCTTAATGTTTTGTTATTTCACGAAATTGACACACTAGAAAGGCTTTGTTCAAAGCTCTATGACAAACGTTATGACTTCAACTTTCCAATAGTCAACTGTCCCTTTCTTTGTACCAACATTTCGTCCGCTCTAGCATATTCATTACGTATCACAATCGATTGATTATTCCAGAGCATGTGAGGAGTATAATTACTTCCTTGATATACCAACATTAAATCAATATTTGGCAACGTGACGGGTGTGCTATAGCAAGCAGAAACTGCTTACAATATACCTTTACGGAGCACCTGAGTTCACTCTCGTTTCGACATGAGTTCATTTTGTTGTTAAAAATGAGAATTATTTTCTCTTTGTAATCTCCCACGATCGAAAGTTGTTTCAATTATTATGGAAAAATAAAGTCCTTTATTTTCATTGATGTGATTCTATACAATCTTAAAACTATCTACCAAGTGATGTAAGAGAAGAGGTAACAACATAGGCTGAGAAACTAAGAAACAATTAAAGCAGACTGAATAACTGTAAATAAAGACACATTAAGATGGAAATAAAGCTTCACTTTACGTCAATCTTAGTACTATTAACAGAATAGCTGTGTTGAAATATTAATGAACTATATATGGAAAAGTATCAGTCTGCAACTTGTATTTCTAGTGACTTTCTTACACTAACCTGCGTCAGAAAGAAACAAATCAACATTACGAAACTTTTTATCAATATTGAACCAAATTGTGGTAAATTTTGGTTCAACGTTCAACATTCAAAACTTTTCTTAGTTCAATATTGAACCAGATTTTGGTTAAAAATTCAACATTCAAATTTTTTCTTAGGTCAATATTGAACCAAATTTTGGTTCAACGTTCAACATTCAAAAGTTTTCTTAGTTCAATATTGAAGCACATTTTTGTGCAACTTTCAACATTCAAAATTTTTCTTAGCCCAATATTGAATTAGATTTAAGTTGTAAGCACCCAATGCTAATGAAAAACCAAACCACGTTAGGTTGCAATTGGACTTAAGGTGTCAGAGGAGTTAATATTTTTAAAACGTTTACAGATGACGGACGTTCATTAAGATTTTTAGAAATCGAATGAGGTCTTTTGACTAGCAATTTTGATTAAAACCTCAAGACGAGAGATTAACAGCGCCAGAATTACAAATACCAAAACGCGAAGATAAACGATTAATATGGATATGCTATATATCGATATTTCAAGGAGTAAACTCTCATCAGTAGCATTTAGATCAAAATATTGGAAGGTCAATTTCCAAAACTGTTGAAAACGAAAAGTACCCAAAACCAAAACGTTTGAACAAGGAAGCCCAATCCAGCACGGAAGATATCGACCATGTGCATTACAAGGGAAGAAACCTTGTGTTTAAATCAATTTTGCATTTAACAATCGGAAATTTCAGCGACAAAAATATTAGAAATTTTATGGTAAATCGTGTCAGATAAGTCAGACGAAAAGGCCACGATAACAAAACAGAAAGTAAATAAGTTCAAAATTTGTTGTGCAATTTTTTTTTTCGAAATTCGTATGGGTTTCACATGGCAAAATTTTTATTCTAACTGACCCCGCGTGTGTCACAGTGTTAAACAGTCCTACAGCAAAAAGGCGATTTAGGGTCTAATATTGAATCATTATTTCATGTTTATTTTATCATCTTAACATATTCATTTCTTATATATTCCTGTGCGGGGCCCGGGTGGCGAATAGGCCCGCAGCAGAGCCTAGCTTGTCGTAAGAGGCGACTAAGGGTCTTGGGATTCTGACGTCGGGTCAGTGCTCAGTCCACAGAGCGACCAAGTGTGTACCCTAGGTGGCTGAATAGGGTAGCCCTCGTCCGCGGGGGTTGTCAGGTCTATAATACGGAAACCCTGACCGCCGACCATAGTGGGCCAACGTGTGTGGAGAGTGCCACGCTTTATGCACGTAAAACACCCCTTTGTGGACCGCCCAGTAGTGCACCACATAGGCTAAATTTTCCGCCCCTACCCACCTCTCCCCTTTTCCTGTGGTTCTTCAAAATTTACCGATCCTTTGTGTCCCACCCCATCCCAATATTTCATTTATCATCATCATTTCATGTTCATTTTATCATCCTTTTCATGTTCATCGCCTGTAAATAACCTATATAGCGTTGCACGGGCGTAAAAAACTTGATCTGTAACTCATCAAGGTAAACTCACATACCAAAAATCAGTTCATTATCTATAAGCTTTTAGAAAAAATGCGGAAAACTGAAATTTTAGTGAATTTTCAAAGTTCAAAGGGCCATAACTCCCATAAAAATTTGTGGACCGGCACGAAACTCACACTTGATCTGTAACTTATCAAGGTAAACTCACATACTAAAAATCAGTTCATTATCTATAAGCATTTAGAAAAAAAGTGCGAAAAACTGAAATTTTAGTGAATTTTCAAAGTTCAAAGGGCCATAACTCCCATAAAAATTTGTGGACCAGCACGAAACTCAAATTTGATCTGTAACTCATCAAGGTTAACTCACATACCAAAAATCAGTTCATTATCTATAAGCGTTTAGTAAAAAAGTGCAGAAAACTGAAATTTTAATGAATTTTCAAAGTTCAAAGGACCATAACTCCCATAAAAATGTGTGGACCGGCACGAAACTCAAACTTGATCTGTAACTCATCAAGGTAAACTCACATACCAAAAATCAGTTCATTATCTATAAGCGTTTAGAAAAAAAGTCCGGAAAACTGAATTTGTTACGGACGGACGGACAGACGGACAGACTGATTACTATAGGGCGTCTGCAACAAAGTTGCGGGGCCCTAATTATACTGAAAAGACAAAGACAAAATCGGTAGACAAAAACTATTTACAACGAAACAAACCACACAATAACAACAAAAAATACAGACATAACAACAAAAACCGCATTCAGCAACGTGAACTCATGTCGAATAAAGGTAATAACAAAACTACCGAACTTGAATGATCAATCTCATAGTCCAGAGAAAATGACAAAAACGAATCAGTCATACCGGAGAACTGGTGGATCGCAATGGTCCCGACTTGGTACAGGCATTTCAAACGAAATGGTGGGTTAAACCAGGTTTTATGGCGCCAAACCTCCCTCTTCCATTGCGATCTTCAAGTCCATAGTATGTTTAGTTACAAGAATAGTGCGACACTGAAAAATTTGCTTAACCCATAATATATAGTTACGAAAATAGTGTGACACTGTAAAATTTTCTTGAAATTAGGTTTTATATGTCGAACATGATAGGACATGTAGGATATGAAAATTATCATGAACAATATACAGAAGCTTTTGTCTGGAATTTTGTTGTAATTTTTATTTGAGAGAAACACAAAACCAGAAGAATTAAAGATCGCAATGGTCCTGACTTGGTACAGGCACTTTAAAAAAAATGGTGGGTTAAACCAGGTTTTATGGCGCCAAACCTCCCTCTTCCATTGCGATCTTAGGATCCGGTAATGACCACAGAACACAACATAGTTGTGAGACACAATAGGGATATTGAGGTGATCATCTCAGTACAGCAGACCAGTCAAACACTAATTAAAACAATTAACTATCATATCTTTTAACTCAATTTTGAACTTTTCTACGAAACGAATGTCCTGGAAAAGTTGGCAGTTCCTGCATGTTATAGCACAGCCGTCACGTCACGTTGCCAAAGATCGACTTAATGTAGGTCAAACCCGAAAAGGATGACAATACCAAACTATATGTCAAACCAACATCTCTGCTCTTCTGAGAGAAAGAAATTCCGTATTATCAAGGAAACTCGTCTTATAAAAGGGAGTAATTGAACATTTAATGAAACTCTGCAGTTGTATTTTATTACACAATTTGAACCATTTTATTATGTTATATCAACAACATATTAGGGCGGACATAATATATGTTTTTAAATTAGTTTAAATGAAGATATTAAATGAACTGAAGTGTATGTTTTAGGTGGTTGAAGTGGGTAACTCTTGTCATAATAAATGTTGGGGTCGTCAGGTTACAAAAATGTATAGTACAGAATTAAAACATTTTTTAGAAAACCACATTCAAAAGGTAAAATCCAAATAATTAAATCTCAATAAAAGGTTGAAAAGTAAAACAATACAGTAATGAAAAGGTGTCAAAGTTTTCGAACCTCACGTTTTCTTCAGAGACTAATAGTTCATTTATAATGACAAAATATTTTGGGGATTACATACGTCATAAAAGTGTAAATCTATAACTTTATATTAAGTAAATATCTGTCGTTTCATATCCTCTAGTCTCTTTCACTGGTAATGTTCCCAAGGTGTTTACTCGTTATTTGGTTCTCTTCAGTTGATGTGTCAACCTCTTTTCTCTTTTATTGTCCCTTAAGAAGGACATGAGATCCGAAAATTTAGAAAATAATGTTTTTCTGTTAAATCCTTGCGTTTTTTTATTTGTTATCGATACGGTATTGTATTTCTTTTTTAATATATTAACTTATCTTCTTATCGTCTTTTCATGAAAAAAACTTGTGTTTTTGATTTACTAGATATGATATACATTATAGAAAACGACACGCTTGTAACATGACAGGTTTGAAGCAAGCATAATAAATTTTGGAATCATCCACATAACGACGTTAGATAGCACAACTGGTTGTTCAAAATGTAGGTGTCTTTGCTGCATTGCGTGTCTTCGGTTTCTTCAAGTCTCTTTTTATGTGAAAATAAGGGAATTAGGGATTTGCTTACTTCCTTAGGGAAAGTTGAAGTCATCACGTTTGTCATAGAGCTTTGTTAAAAGTTTTCCTTGAGAGTCACTTCTAAGATGTAGATCTAAATATGAGGCAGACTTCCTAGAATCCGTAGTGTCCTTTATATCTCAAGTTCCCGAGGATATATAAGATGGAGAAAGTCACCAAATAGAAAATTGTTCAGTGAAAGGACATCATCAATATAACGGAAAGTGAGATTAAAAGAGAGCTAGTCTACGAAGAAGTGATTGTAAGAAGTCTGCTTCATATGAATGAAGAAACAAACAGCAAGCAAAGGTGCACAATTAGTGCATTGGAATAAAGCGTCAGACCGATTACATCTCGATTCTTATGAGTTATATCTAAAACAATATAATTTATATACATTTTGGTCAATTGTGTAATCAAAAACAATATTATGAACAGCCTTCTTAACCATTATACACACCCATGTTTAATTTTACTAAGTAAATCTGATCTTGGAGATTTTTAAATGAAGTATAGAGATAAAAGAACTTTAAGATTTCTAAGAATTAAAGTTTGTTTTTGCCTACAAAAACGATGTCTCCGCCCGTTTCCCGAAAAAGTTCGAAGTTCAAATGGCCCTTACTCCCACAAAAATTTGATGATCAAATTTTCCTCGTAATATGCGCAACTACACATTGTGTCCTTCCTGAATACAGAGTGTCTTTAAATTTGGTTCAGTTGTTTTTGAGGAGATGCGCTGACAAGATGATAATTGAGGATTTTCAGCAAATTTCTAAGTTCAAAGGGCCATAACTCCCACATTAATATGAGGATCAAAATTTCTTGGTAACATGCACAACTACATATGTTGTCCTTCCTACATACCAAATTTCATTTAATTTGGTTCAATAGTTTAAGAGTAGTTGTGCTGACAAGATGATAAATGAGGATTTTCAGCGAATTCCTAAGTTCAAACGGCCATAACTCCCACAAACATTTGAGGATCAAAATTTCCTGGTAATATGCACAACTACATATGATGTCCTTCCTATATACCAAGTTTTGTTGAATTTGGTTCAGTAGTTTCAGAGGTTTTGCGCTGACAAACTTTGTGAAGGACAGACAGACGGATGGACACGACAAAAACAATATGTCTCCCCACAAAAGTGGGGGTAGACATAATTGCCATTTATAATTTATATTTGTTACAAATGAACAACATACGTAATCCATCGAGTATAAAGATCACTTCTTTACGCAGTATTGACGGAAAGCAGTATAGACTCAACCTTTGAATCCATAAAATAAATCACAGTTAACATCTAACGCACGCAATGTATATACAGTTCCTATCATACCATTATGGTAGATATTGCATTAACCAGTATAAGTAAGCAGGAATTAACTTTTACCTTCCTCCTGCTATAAATGCTAATTTATGCGCACAAATGTAGACCACAGTCTGCATCAAAAGCATGCATTGTGCTTAGCACCCCTATGTTCACCTACAATACCATTATGGTTCATGTTGCACTTGTTATTTAGCGAGAATGGATGGTTACTTTGTCATTAATGTGGAAAATGTGAGTAAAAGCGAACATCAGAAGTGTTCCCCTATTATACATGTACCACATTAGTTAATATGGCAATGCAATACAGACCTTTAACATTCTTCTGTAAGTAGATAAGACCGACACCAACACTGACACCGGCGTTTGGGTTTTACATAAGCCTCTCTTTCTTTCGTAAGGAGAGTTAATAATGTCAAAAGTGAGACAATTTAACTAAAGGCTCCCAGGAGCATGAATCGCTTACTTGATCTTTTATGCTACAGCCTCTTACCTAGTGTGCAACATGGTCTACATGCACTTTGTTAGTATCATTAAAGAAACTAGAATGGATAGAAAACACTTTTAAGATCAAGAATACAAAGTTTACAAAGCTTTAAATTTGAAAAAAAAGTTGAAATTGATTGAAAACACTTAAAGGGGGATAACTCTTAAAAGGATGATCTAACAATTTTGACCCTGATACCATTTTGTAGATCTTAATGAGCTAAACAATTTTGCAATGCTAACTATTCCTCTAGCTCTTATGGCTTTTAAGATAAAGTCCAAAAACTGTGAACATTGTCAATTTTGACGATTAAGGGGAAATAGCTCATATAAGGAGTCGTCCCACAACTTTGACTCGATGACGAGTTTTGTAGAGCTTTTGATGCTGAAGAAGGAAGGTTCTTCGGATTTTCTCTATCTCTTATACTTTTTGAGCTATAAGCTATAAACTATGGTCTGACCCCCCCCTGTTCTATTTTTAGTAACGGCAGCCATGTTGGTTGGTCGACGTTCACAAATTTCACGAACTTGGTAGAGGACATCCTAAAGATCAAGTGTACTAAGTTTCAAAGCAATCCCACCAGTGGTTTCAGAGAAGAAGATTTTTAAAAATCATTTAAAATTGATAGAAAAATCAGTTAAAGGGGAATTACTCTTAAACGGTTGATCTGACAATTTTGACTCTAAATCAGTTTGGTAGATCTCAATGAGCTGAACAATTTTGCAATGCTAACTTTTCTTCTAGCACTTACAGTTTTCAAGATAAAGTCCAAAAACTGTGAAAATGGTCAATTTTGACGATTAAGGGAAAATAACTCCTATAAGGAGTCGTCCTACAACTTTGGCTCAATGAAGAGTTTTGTAGAGCTTTTGATGCTGAAGAAGGTTAGTTGCTTTGGATTTTCTCTATCTCTTATACTTTTTGAGCTATAAGCTAAAAACTATGATCTTACCCCCCCTGTTCTATTTTTAGTAACAGCGGCCATGTTGATTGGTTGACGTTCACAAATTTCACCAACTTGGTAGAAGACATTCCAAAGATCAAGTGTACACAGTTTCAAAGCAATCCCATCAGTGGTTTTAGAGTAGAAGACGTTTGAAGAAAAGTTAACGGACGGACGACGGAGGCTTAACGATGACAATAGCTCACTTGACCCTTTGGGTCAGGTGAGCTAAAAAGCATAGGATTTTTTATGCTGTAAACGTACTTAATTTTGCGATGTATTTCACGGATTTCGGATTGTTCAAATTTTAGTTCAAATTGGAGTGAAGGATATATAACATGTATAACTAGCTAAAATTCAGTATAAACATTGTACAACGAAACGTGTAAAATTGTAGCCAATTTTGCCCAGTATAGCCAGTTAAAAGATTTATATATATCAACTAAACTGTTTTGGGTTAGTTTTTTGGTCAAATAAATGCATCATAACCATATGAACTCAATACTTGAAAATACCACTGCTACACCAACTACCTCATCCAAGTTCGTAAGAAATAACGTATTTTTTTGCAAAACGGGGTTATTTAAGCAAAACAGATTATTGGTGAAATCGACCCCTTTTACAATAAGACCCCTTTTGTTTATCTATTTGAAACATACTAAAAATGAAAATATTGGTGTTCCCGTTATGTGCATAGCAATATAGAAAAAAACATTTATAAAATATTTTAATATAAAACGGTGAGATACAATAAAGAAAAATATGGTATACATAACCCGTGTTGCAATTAAGCACTGAATGTGGTTACTTTTATTGTTAAATACATGTTCAAACACTGATTGAAATTTCAACTTCAACTTATGATGTAAAATAAAATGGGTCTTTATACCTGGTTTAGGCTCATTTTATTAAAATTATTAAAATTTGTATTCTTAGAGTAATATAAATTCTTAGCTAAAGTGTGGTAAAGGAGGGAAATTTGGCAAAAATCATGAAAAATCATCGTTTTTGGCTCCTATCTTTGCGTGTACGTAAAAATCAAGGGAAGAAATCCCACTTTGAATTGATTTAAGATGATGAATCGTTGAAGGATCTATAAAAGTTAAAAATGAGGAAAATCTAATGACAGGAAAAAAAGTAATGGAACATTTTTGTGTGTTTTCATGGCTTTTCCTATATAATTCATAGTAAAATATTGATATAATTCGAAAAGTAGGTAAGAAACTAATGAATTTTAGATAAAATTATGAAAGAGTACATCATTTTGAACATTTATGTCAATTTTGAAGAAAATATATTGGCAAATTGATTTTGGACCCAAGTGCCACGCTCTACTTTAAGTCAATAAAAAGAAAATATTTAAAAAAAGCTTTTATTTCAAAATGGGGAGATCCAAAAGAATACAAAAATATATTGGAAACAACCCATTTTGCAATAGAGCATTGTATTAGGTTACTTTTATTGTTGAAAAAAAGGTTCAAACACTTCTGGGTATTTCAACTTAAACCAACGATGTTTTGATATAATATTAGGTTAATAAAAAGAGAAAAAATCAGAAAAAAAAGCTTTTTGCAAAATCCAAAGCAAAGCCGAAATATGTTGTTATCAACCTGTTTTGCAATAAACAATTTTTTAATTGACGTTAGATATAAATTATTATACGTTATTATTTTCCTATTTTTAAGTTACCTCAAGATTTATTTTTTAATGTAGTTTCTCTTTTCCCAAACCTACAGTTTTGTATTCAAAATAAAAAAGTAAGAACGTAAAACGTAAGAATTTTTGAGTTCAAAGTACAAAATTAACAATTTATCTATTGAAAAAGTGACACCTTTTCTTTTAATATCCAATCATTTCTTTTAACTAGATGGGCTTCCTTGTTCATTTTTAATTTAAAAAAATGATATAGAACAATTTAAATAAGGGAAAAAACAAAGTAAGAAATTTTATTGCAAAACGGACAGATAAAAAAATACAGAAATATGTTGAAATCAGCCCATTTTGCAATAAAGCAGTGAATAAGGTTACTTTTATCGTTAAATACATTATTCAAACACTTTTGGATATTTCAACTTAAACTAAGGATGTTTTAAAATTGAATAAGGTTAATAAAAGAAAATATGTTTTATTGCAAAGCAAGGAGATCCAACGACTACAAAAATATGTAATATCAACACGTTTTGCAATAAAGCATTGGATAAGGTTGCCTCCATTGTAAAAAATACATGTGCAAACACTTATTGTTATTTCAACTTAAACTTTTTATGTTTAAAAATTCAATAAGGTTTAACTTACTAAAAGAAGGAAAAAGAAGAAAAAAGCTTTTATTGCAAAACGGGAAGATCAAATGAAAATCAAAAATATGTTGTATTCAACCCATTTTGCAATAAATTATTTTAATTGACGTTAGATATAAACAATAACACGTTATTCTTTTCCTATTGTTTAATTACCTCAAGATTTATATCTTAATGCGATGACCCTTTTCACAAACGTTCAGTAATGGAACGTAAGCAATGTTTAAGTTCAAAGTACAAAATTTACAAATTATTTATTGAAAAAAACCACATTTCTTTGAATGTTCAATCATTTCCTTTAATAAGATGAGTTTCTTTGATCATTTTTAATTAAAAGAAATGATATATAAAGATATAAATATGGGAAAAACTAAGTAAGAACTTTTATTGCAAAATGATGGGATCTAAAACCTGAGAAAATTATGTTGTCATGAAACCCTTTTGTAATAAAGCACTGAATTAGGTTACTTTTATTTTTTAAATAACTTTCAAACACTTATTGGTATTTCAACATAAATTAATGGTGTTTTATAGTCAAATTATGTAAAATCATTACATATAAAATGCTCAAAAATAAAATTTTGCATAACATTATTTATATACAAAAATGTTGTAAAAAGATTCTGTCATTCAATTCATGTGTTGTACAGATTTATTCCTTTAAGACAGCTTGCTTTTCCAATTCTGTACAATGCTTTTAGAAAGTTCTTATGTATTGCACGACTTCTATCTGCTTTCCATTTCCGAAGAATTTCCCGAGTTTGATTTAGTAATTTATTATTGTACTTGTACCGAATTTCATCAATTTCTGAGGTGCCCAATCCTAGTTCTATTGCTAGTTGCATTGAGCTGTCTCCAATATGGTTTGCTGTATAATGAAGAAGATAAGGTGTCGGCGAGGCTTGTAGCTGTTCATTGGTGTATTCTGTAAAAAAGCGAAAAAGAAAGACAAAAACTCATGTGCATTGCAGATGATATAAAAAGACATTTGCATTTGAAGTAATACGGGTTCCACCATATATTTTGCTGACTATATGCCTTCGAGAAACTTTAAGCAAGCTTCGTTTTGAAAATAAAGTTAATAATGAAAGATTATCTCTGTTCTATAAGTTTGCTGCATGCATTACCAGTACTAAACAAATATACAACGGCTATCTGCAACGCGTAAGTTGATTAGAATAAGGGAGGATAGGGTCTTACGATGAGGCTATCACATGTCCTAAATCCGAAAAGATAGAAAGTAGGTAGACAATAGATAAAAACCAACACAAACCACACAGCGAAAAAACACACATTACAACCAAACCGCAATCAGCAACGAAAATACGAGTCGAAACGACAATGAACTTAGGTGTGTACATGCTTTTTTCAGTTAATGCTAGTCGATAGATACATTTCGTAATGAATGACAACATTACATTTCCTATGTGAAAATTAAGGCATTTACTTACCCTCTGGAAGTTGAATGTCTCTAAGAACCTTTTAAAAGAAAGTGCAATACTTTGGTTTAACATTAAGACGTTGAGTTTCGTACTTTTAGTATGCTTGTGAGCTAAGAGTTATTGTACGAGCAACACTTTTGTGATATTTTACGTTAAAACACATGTAAGAAGCAAAGAGGCACCAATGGACTTTCAAGTGTCAGAAGTCCGAAAGAGCAACGATTAATTAATGTGGAACATTAAATAGGGTTAACTTAAATAGGCTTATGTTCGTATTCAATAAATAAATAATCAACTAATTAAATAAGGTACGATTTTTTAGTGCAGATTTGGTATTTTTCGTTTTAAATGCTAATTTAAATGTTTTACCTCTTCTGTACCTTTCCTTGATGTTAAAAGTCTTTACTTACATTACATAGATAGTGGCTACTGAGTTCACACTCCAGCAAAGCATTTGCCAGTTTTCGAAAAGAGGCAGATGGATTCTCTTGTTTCCAGTGATGCAGGGCCTTGAACTTCAGATCATCTGGGTTCTTATGTTGAAACTGATACTCCAGGTTGTCCCACGTGTTTACTGGCAATCCAAGGAAGATTACCACTTCTTTACACTTAGAGGGAGAAATTGAGGCTGCAAGACGCCGTAAATGTCTATCTAAAGGACACTGTTCCATCTCAAGATGACCAAGGCCTGTATAATACAAAAAATAATAAGAAATGAATTTCTGATTTTGTTTAAAAAGGACAACACAAACAACAGAAGCATTCATGCTAAGCTTAGAATATATTGAGTTGTTAAGATTCTATTAAAAAATGAGTATACCATTGTTTTTACTTCGAACAATTTATTGTTTTACCTATCTATGTATATGTCTATAATGTCATGACTTATTTATTTCGTCGTTGTGTAATTTTATTATAAGTCTATGAAATTGATCATACCTGCGAGCATACCTGGTTGTAATTGTGGTGCTTCTTTAATTCTCCCGACTTTCTTGTATGTTTATAAACGACGACGAGAAAGACCCTTTTTACTCAACATTTCATTTGAATTTTCTGTTTCAAGTCAGGACCGTTGCAATCTTCATTTTTTTCCAAAACATCTTCTATATTTTTTGTATTAGAGTTTATCTTTCAAGTTCGGTTATTTTGTTATTTCCTTTGTTATATCGAAAAAAATTATCATCTATACATAGAACAGAACATTTTAGCATTTGAGTAATGACGTTATAAAGAAATATTCACTTCAAGAATGTATATCTGCTTACAGTGTAATTTACAAAAGTACAGTTTATATCGACCTATGATGTTAAATTCTAAATTTGAAATTTATTGTTTATCACATAAAAATTTCAAAGTTATTACCTCTTGAAGGGACTTACCTAACTCGTTGTAATAAAAAGATATGATGTTTTTGTCAATAAAATAAACAAATTACAATATGTAATTAATGATATTTACCTTTACAATCTTCTGGGCAATGTTTGGATGGAGCCTTGTGAGAAAAAGAAATGTATATCATCTAACAAATTTGTATCATCCACATTGAAAATGCTTTTAACATATATTCTCTCTCAAAAAAGAAACGAATCATAGAAAGTTATTTGAAATTCCATGGAAATAAAAACTTATTAATATCAATTATAATTGTCAAATGATTATGAAATTTGGCATGGTCATTGCGCAATGATCACTATTACCGGCGATATGAAAACAAATAACGGAAGTGTTGTGCTAACTTATGTGATACCGACAGTATGCTTGCATCACTACTTAATTCCCTGGTTTAATAAAAACGCACACGATCTCTTGCTTCAATTTTTTAAACATATTGAAGCCTCTGCTCCAATACCTACAGTAAAGTTTTTGAATCATTAGGTGGCGCTAGATCTTTCGCATATCCAAATTTGAAAAATCATTGAAATTGAATGTCTTTGTTAAATTCTAGTAAATTTGATGCCCAAATGTTTAAAACAGTAACCTTTTTGTTTGAAAAAAACAAACGTATAATGTCCTTTTGGTGATACCATCATTATTTTAATGAAACTTCATCTCCAAGTGATCAAAAGCAGGCTCAAACATAAAGTTTGAAATTTCCGTAAATGACAAATTTAAAATTCTTAAAGAAGAGAATTTGCCTTTAATGTTTGTCCCTATGAAAAATCAGCACCACAACAGTGTCCGTGTCTTAAATACCAATTTGTTACAAAAAAAACCTGCAAAACATTCCACAATGACAAATAGACGTGTAAAAAAGATTCAAGGATTTTGTAAAATTGGGAAGAGTGTAGTGCTAATACGCAATATTACAATCCAATAAAAGGAATAAAACGCACACTTGTGTATGATTGAAATCTGGTATCAATACCTTGCGCAAAACGTTCTAGGCTTAGAAATCTTGGGATATCAAATCTGGTTATGTCTTGCAAACAAACCTATTGACACAATCCATAATGGCAAGTGCGCTGGACTGTTTATGATTTGCAAAATTTTCGCAAATGAAGTAAAAGTGGCCCATCAGCAAATACCAAGTCAAATTTCTTACTAATTTTTCAATAACTGATGAGAGAAAACATGATTTTTGTATGCAATGTAATTTCCAAATTTTTTATGTGTTTCTTTTTTAAGTGAGTATATTAAAAACGAAAGAATATGGAATGTGTGCCAAAAAGACACGATCCACATATTGAAATGATTTTAATAAATGTACAAAAGTAAAATTGCACTGCGTGTGAAGCGCTTTTCTGTCATGCACGCACTTGATGGCAATGTTTTAATTTTGTTTTTGAACATTTGAGCAAAGTAATTAATAATCAAAGGTATATGCAAACAACTAATAATTGTAAATTGCTATTCCCTGTGCTTTATTCGTTACTTTTTGGTGCAACGCAGTTGATATAAACAATCTTTACGTGTGTGTGTTCGTTCAATACTTTTTAGAGGGCGCATTTAGTTTAAACTCTATTTTCATTCATTGGATTTTTCCTATTTCATTTGACCGAATGAAAAATACAGGTTAACTCATTTCATTAGGAGGTATGTACCAATCATCATACCTACATCATACCTACACTATAAAAAGGTAATGTCTTTACAAATATTTTGTACAATTTTTCAGTTGGTTTAAACTAGGATAAACTCTTAACTCTTAAAAGTTCAATATTAATAATGATAATAATAACAAGAGGCTTACAGAATCGCTCACTTGTCTTGATGTAAAACCTTTGAAGACATTTGTATAGCTAAATAAGCTATATCTTTAAGCAAGAAAAAGCGTTTCTATATCTGCAACATGTTTCATTCTTTAAGAACAAAAACCCACTTATTTCACGTTTAAAGTTGTAACCTCTTTAAGGGTCATCTGACAACTTTGACCCTATGAATGCTTTTGTAGAGCTAAATGAGCTGAACATTTAATCAAGCAACAGCTTTTCTCTATCTTCAATAGTTTTCATTCTATAGGCGAACACTACTGTTTTCGTCTTTAAGGGGCTGTTACCCCTATATGGGGTCATTTGACAGCTTCGACCCTATGAAGACTTTTGTAGAGCTAAATGAGCTGAACATTTAAGCAAGCAACAGCTTTTCTGTATCTGCTATAGTTTTCATTCTATAGGCCAAAAACACTATTTTTCGTCTTTAAAGGACTTTAACTCCTATAAGGGGTCATCTGACAACTTCGATCATATGGAGACTTTTGTAGAGCTAAATGCCATGGACATTTAAGCAAGCAACACCTTTTCTCTATCTGCACTAGTTTTCATTCTATTGACCGAAAACACTATTTTTCGCCTTTAAGGGACTGTTATACCTATAAGGTGTCATCTGTCAATTTCGACTAAATGAAGACTTTTGCCGAAGCAGTAAGGTGGCATCAGATTTCATCTATTTCTTATTCCTATTGTTTAACAGGTCAAAGACAGTAGTCTGACCTCCCTGGTCTATTTTTAGTAACAGCAGCCATGTTTTTGGACGAATCAAAAATCGAAACACAAGTTTTGTGCAGGACACTCTAAGGATCATTCATACTAAGTTTCATTAAATTCTGTTCAGTAGTTTCAGAGGAACAGATTTTAGAACAATTGTTTACAGACGACGACGACAGGCGACAACGAACGCCAAGTGATGGCAATAGCTCACATAGACCTACCTTCGGTCCATGTGAGCTTATAATAATGATAATAATAATAATAGTAATAATGTAATAATTTAAAGATTCAATAAATAAAAAGAAATTTTTACTTTTATTTGTTCCAGTAAAAACTTTTATTTATTTTTGAAATGCATGTATACATACTATTGCCGTTACTTGGCGTCCGTCCGTCGTCCGTCCGTAAACTTTTAGGAACTTTAACTCCTCTGACACCATAAGTCGGATTGTGGTTATTCTTTGGGGTATGGTGTACAAAACTACTGCTTGTATTGTTGATTTGTCAAAAAAAAAACATGGCCGCCATGGCTAAAAATAGAACATAGGGGTAAATCGCAGTTTTTGCAAATAACTCAAAAACGGTAAAGATATAAAAATACTGGGGTAAAAGTGATCAGCACCTCAAGATCTACCTGCCCAGTAATTTTCAAGAAGATCCAACTACCGATGTAGGAGTTATTGCTCTTTTTCTGTATTTTTTTTCAAAATTTTGCACTTATTTAGCCCTATATCTTGAACACTATACAAGATATTTTAAAAATTCATATTTCATATGATTGGGCACATCAGTATCTACATTTCATGTAATTAGGTCAAAGCTGTAGAACCATTTCTTTTAGGAGTTATGGCCCTTAAAGCGTCAAAATTTACCGTTTTTCATTACTTTTCCCCTGAATTTCAAATATTTACAGTACTTGTCTGACACCATATATCCAACTTCAACCAAACTTGGCACAGTTGTTCAATAGCATATATGCTACAATTCTATCGTTTACATTTTTGATTCGTAAAAAAATATGGCCGCCATAGCTAAAAATAGAACATAGGTGTAAATTGCAGTTTTTTGCTAATAACTCAAAAATGGTTACATATATCAAAATTCTTATTGGAGACAAAAGTGATCAACATCTCAAGATCTACCTGCTTTGAAAGTTTCAAGAAGATCCAACAACCGGTGTAGGAGTTATTGCCCTTTTTCATTTTTTTTTCAAAATTTTTCACTTGTTTAGCCATATATCTTGACAACTATACAAGATATTTCAAGAATTTAAATTGCATTTGATTAAGCACATCAAGATCTACATTTTATGTATTTAGATCAAAGCTGTAGGATCATTTCTTTTAGGAGTTATTGTCCTTAAATGAAAAAAACAGACAATGTGCTGTAAAAACTCTCAGAAACAACTTAATAGTAATCAATAACTCACACTCAAGTTATATAAGGAAAATGAACAAAACAACAAAATTTACCATTTTTCATTACTTTTTCCCTGAATTTCAAAGATTAACTTGTCTGACACCGTAAGACAAACTGCATTTTAACTTGGCACATTTGTTTAATAGCTTATATGCTACAACTCTATTGTTCAGATTTTTGATTCGTCAAAAAAAACACGGCCCCCATAGCTAAAAATAGAACATAGGGGTAAATTGCATTTTTTTTGCTAATAACTCAAAAATGGTTTCAGATATCAAAATTATGCAAGAATAAAAAAAGATCAGCATATTAAGATCTACCCGTGCTGAAATTTTGGAAAAGATCTGACTGCTGATGTGGGAGTTATTGCCCTTTTTTCCTAATTTTTGCCAAATTTTGCACTTATTAAGCCCAATATCTTGAAAACTAACCACAAATTTAAATCGCATATGGTTATGCACAATAATATCTACAAAATGTATGTGTCCCTGTAGTTCAGGTGAGCGATTCAGGCTCCTGGGAGCCTCTTGTTGTCTCTTTCCTTTTCACTTTTTTCTATTTGAATAAATTGTGAATATCTCTCCTTTTCTGGCTAACAGTATGTTTTGGTGTAAAGTTTATAAAGTAGTTAAGGAATTAACCAGTGCAAAAAATTGCTCAGATGTAAAAAAATATTATCTCAATTGTTTTTCCCGCTCGGATTAATTGTAATGTTAATTCCCTCAAATGAATGCACAACCTTTTTCATGTTTGTATAATGACAAATTCGTGAATAATAAATGTCACAATTTCACATAAAGTGTACAAATTTTGTGTATGCATTTACAAGTTTTCTGTGTATTGTTAAGATTATGTACTCCTATGTTGATTCCATGTACTTACTCGAATTTAATTTACATGTACATGTATATCAGTTACATGTATGACTTAGTCAAGATGAAAATGCATAAATTTTATATACTTTAAATAGATTAAATAAAATCTATTTTCAAATAGACCTAAATAGCGAAATTTAAAGTCTCGCTCCCGAAAAAAAAAGAAAACCTACTTTTTCGGCAAACCACATGGAGAGCTCCATAACAGAGTGTACCGTTCCATGGTCACATCGCCAGATTTTATCACCTGATGAGGGCATTTGACTATGGGAGAAGAAACAGATTGTCCTTCTAAACCATCCGACACAGATGACTCCGAAATGAATCTCAAAAGGGACAGAGGATTCTTGTGCATCGACTTTGGTTTCTTCTCTTCTTTTTGACAGCCCTAAATAAAACTCCGAAATGCGATTGATAGAAGCTGTAAGGCATTCTTGTATGGAAGAGGCTAGAGTCGGTTCTATTTTACGAACATCAGCAGAATGAACCAAATAAACGACTACTTGTTTTCCTTTGATCTGTACCACAACATCATGATCTTTATCTACTTCGACGACAACTAAATCACTGAAAAGCATTTGTTGACCCAGGAATGTTTTAATCTTGTACATACTGATGAAAGATGCTAAGAATCGGAATCCAAATGCTGGAGGAATTACCTCCCCTTTGAACACGTACGACATCACAATTGATGTTTTATTCGTACATTTAGTTTTAAGGTAGTTTGTACTGTCTGGTCTCTTGATCATACAAGGAATTATGAAAAAAGATTCTTGTCGTGGCTCTTGTTTGACGACATCAGAGACTCGTCCTGGTAAGAAAGAGGTGACACCAGTATATCAAGATGAACAAGTATATCCAAAAGATAGTTTGTGTGTTTCAAAAAAGGGCGAAAAGGCATTTGATTCCACAACAGAACTATATCATTTCGAAGGAGTGTGCCTGTTGACAATAACTTCTGTAAAATATTATTCAAAAGTTCATCTTTCGACCAGAATTGTTGTTCTGTTACTAGAGATCGTAGAACATTGACCAGAAAAACTGGGTTAATAATGATGTAATCTCGAAGATTAGGATCATCAAAGTACAATATCTTTCCAAGTGAGTGCTGGACTCTAAGGAATGTATCTAGTTGCGGATCTGACAAAACTAAGACTTCATTTCTCTCATTCATAACTTTCATTTCTTCCCTAGATATTACATTTATTCCCTTTTCAACTTGTTCTGCTATCATCAACTCCAATGGAACCCAAGCCGTGGGCATTTCCTCCCCCCATCTAGGATGTTCGAAAGCCCTGTTGATGAGTCGGACCCTCAAAATCTCTATTTCCGGATCGGCAGGATCATTAGCATTGATAAAAACCAAAGGATCAATTTCAAGATGGTCTAAACCCGAATGAGATTTGAATAGCTCTTCCAACGCTTTCTGTAGTTTTTTCCTTTGTGCTTCTCTTTTGCTCTAAAAAGTACAATAGATTTTATATAAAACTTCAAATATTTTACCATTGAATGTATTCTGTTTAAACTTGTTTTTCATTTCGGTAATGTGTTGTGGATCATGATTTTTATTAGTAAAATCCAATAGTAAATAAAATTCCCTTTGCCAACAAATTTAGTTTTAAAGTGGGCTAGAAACCAAAATGGTCATAATTCGTCAACAGGAAGTAGATGAGCGACAACTCTTAACTCGAATCCCATGTCTTTGGACGGCATACCAAACATTAAAATGCTGAGTTAAATGTAGTTTCTGAGAAAACTGTTACTAAAATTTTATACTTTTCATCATTAATGTCAAATAATTACTTGTTGTCCTTTTGTCTCAGATACTCTCTTGTTGAATTGAACTTCTATCGATTTGATTTTTACTGTTTGTAAGTTTGTGCTTTGTTATTGATTATCAATAGGGGGAAGGATGGCGCCAAAAAACTAGTTTAACCCCTCCACATTTTAATGTGCCTGACCTAAGCCAGGAATCTTTATCAAAGCTTATGCTTGTATTTAGTCGAATTTATGTTTACAAAAGTAATTCCCACGCTCGCCTACCACCCGTCGCCCGACAATCACCATTTTATAACCAGGATTTTCTATATGTGAAAACCAGCAAAATATTGATTAAAGAAAAAGAAAATTAAAAAACTATACCCAAAACTAAATAATTCTAGATCTTGAAATGCAATTTTACAATCTTCACAAAGATGTTATAATTGAAACAGTACTATACTCACTGGTGCTATTTTGTCTTTATGAGTTGCCACAAGTATTATCCTTGGAAACCCATTTTTCATTTTTGGACAATATGTCAGAATACAGTTCACCCAGTAAAGCAGGTAAACTGAAAATATTTAAATAGTTAAAAAGGTTATTTAAAAAATAAAGGTAACAACAAAAGTACCGATTTAGGAATCAATCCTTTATATCCAAGAAGAAACGACAATACCAAGCAAGAAAATACCAAAAAATTCGAAGACGCTATTTTTCCGATTTGATACACAAATACATGTAGCAAAAAAAATAAGGGGCTTAACGGAATTTAAAAGCACCAACACCTCCTTTTCTATTGCGATGATATCGTTTGGTCACAAAACACAATTGTAAGACATAATACAGGGAGGGTCAGCCACGCGATAATCTCAGTGCAACAAGCAGCCAGAAACAACTAAAAAATTTGAATTAAAAAAATCCATCAGTCTTTTATCCGACATGATTACGTCTACCAGTGGCTTAATCTGTAACTATTGGTAATAATTTGAAGAAATCCGTTTGGCAAACGGTCGTTATTGAAAAACACATCATCAGTATATCTGAAAATGAGTTTTTTTATCCTGTTCTTTACAAGTTCTCGATAAGAGGAAAACAGTATCGCAAGAAGATAAAAAAAAACAGGTTGGCGTGGAGAGTGACGCAAAGTATGTTAACTAAAATGCCAACTTGTTAAAAGATATGGACCCCATGGTGAAACAAAATTTATCTGCTATAGAAGATATTTGAGAAACATATGTAGAATTATAGCTTTGTCGGTTTTTTTCATATAAGTGTAGATAGCTCTGTAGGGTAACATGTAGCCGTCATGCCGATATGCAGTCATTCAAAATAATTTTGCTCAAATTGTTTTCAAAATATGAAACATGGTCGGTAAATTTATATATTAAGAAAAGAAAACAGAAAACATGTTTTTATGTTACCTGCATCAGATGTATATTTATAAAATGGTTCTTGCATGGATGCCATGTTGACTTTAAGATCTTTGCTCCCGTTGAACATCAAGACAAAAACACCTCTATTTGTTATGAATAACTGATGGGTCATGTAGAATTCCTTCTGTCCACCAAAGTCCCAAATATCAAACGGAACTATGCGCTGCTGGTATTTCCCTTCTCGTGTAGCATCGATTATTAATTTTTTAACTTTTTCAAGGGTGGAACTATTTGCCCTGTTTTCCTTTAGCATCTCAAAAATGTGTAATGGTTTGGTTGCTATGGTGTTTTTCGCTTGATTAGACGGAAAGTTTGTGAAATCTTGCATTGATTTTCTGTCTTGAGTTTGCTCTTGTGCATCTCCTAAAACGTTTGGAGATGTTATTTTGGAGATATGGCATTCCTCGTGTGAAGTGTCGGTCTTATGCTTCACATGTATATCACCAAAAGAATATTTTGTGTCTTCTTTTGGTTCGTCTGTACTAGTATTGCCTTGTGCATCGTTTATACATGGTTTATCTTTGTCTGTCATATAATTAGCTGAACCCTTGTCAGAGGATAGATTCAAGGACAGTAACATACCAGCAATAGTATCAATGGAAGCATTACCTACAAAAGGACTAGTTTGTTATTTGAGCAATCAGATCAATAAGAGCAACTGCTCACAAATCAACCCCCTCTAAAAAAACTCATCAGATCTAATTTTAAAATAGGAGATGTACCTCTACATGATGTGACAAACATTATGTGAAAATGTCATAAAAATTCATTGAGGGATTTGGAGACGTTACGGATAGGAGATTGGTATCCCCTCTTTGTTTAATGGATAAGTGAATGTATTGCAATTGGAAACCCTTTAAATCCATCAATTTTTTTTTTTAAATGTTAGTGCACATTAACATTTTATCAAATAAAGGTAATAACAAAACTACCGAACTTGAATGATCAATCTCATAGTCCAGAGAAAATGACAAAAACGAATCAGTCATACCGGATAACTGGTGGATCGCAATGGTCCTGACCTGGTACAGGCACTTCAAACGAAATGGTGGGTTAAAACAGGTTTTATGACGCCAAACCTCCCTCTTCCATTGTGATCTTAGGATCCGGTAATGACCATAGAACACAACATAGTTGTGAGACACAATAAGGATATTGAGGTGATCATCTCAGTACAGCAGACCAGTCAAACACTAATTAAAACAATTAACTATCATATCTTTTAACTCAATTTTGGTGGTGTGAAAATTAAATATGAAATTTCATTTACGGGTTTAGAAAAAAGGTCAACGACTAGATTGTTACCCTCATTTTGTAGATGGTTAGACCATGTTTTGTTATGGGAAGAATCAACCAGATCAGATTTTTAAATGTAGGTGCAAGATACGTGATTGTGTGTGGCCCAGGTGCGTCGATAAAGGCGTTTAACACACATATACGTTATTGTGTAAAAGTTTCATTTAAATCAATTGTATGTTATAGGAGGAGTTGCGGATAAGAGATTGTACCCTAAGGTGAGACGGAATGATGGACGGAAGGATGGACACATGGACGGACAGACATCCCTATCACTATATACACCCCACTTCTCAACTTTGATTCTGTAAAATGTTTTGTAGAATTTAATATTCTTAAACATATGCAATTAAATGCATTTAAGTGTAGATGTCAATTAGCTTAACATTTAAGCAATTACAAGCTGTTTATTATTTTCTACAGTTTGCCAGTTATAAATAAGCTACAAACAGTTGTTTTGACATAAGCAAAGAGGCACCAATGGGACATTCGAGTGTCAAAAGATCGAAAGGGCAACGACAATACCGGTAAACACGAACAAGAACAGCACGAAGAAACACAAAACACAAAATCAACCGAACAAAAATCAACAACGCGAACTCAAGTCGTAACAAGAGTGAACTCAGGTGTTCCGGAAGAGTAAGCGGTTCCTGCCTGCTATAGCACACGCATCGTGTTGCTAATTTCCAATGCAGTGTGTTAAATCTGGTAAAGGAAGACATAACAAAATTCTCAAAAAAAACAACATCTGCACTCATTTTAGAGATAGAAATCCAATATTTGTTTATGGAACCATAAGGAGTAATTGTATATTAAAAGCTTCTCTTAGTTTAAACGGTTTGAAATATACTGGAGAACGAATCTGTGGTCAATTTTAACTTTTTAAGAGGAATTAATTATATAAGATTTGTTCCTAAAACTTTGATCCTATTAAAGAATTTAAAAATCTTGATGTGCTTAACAATATGCAATTTGAATTATCATTCATAGTGTTCAAGATTTTGTGCTTAAAAAGAGATGAAATTGGAAAAAAATCAAGATAATGGGCAACAATTTCTACATGGATGGTTTGAAGTTCTTCAAATTTTCAGGGCAGGATGATCATGAGGTGCTGACAACTATTGCCTACCAACAAAATTTTGATATCTGTTACCGTTTTTGAGTTATACTACAATAAACACCTTCGTAGTATTTTTAGACATGTCGGCATTGTTTTTGTTATACGAATATTGACCGCTTACATATTTTGTAGATCTTGGTGTGCTTAACAATAAGCAATTTTAATGTTTAAATTATCTTGTATAGGTTTTAAGATATTAAGTCTTATGATTTGAAAAAAGAGAAAAAAAAAACTCAATTTGCTGAAAATTTTAGCAATCAAAAGCTCTAATCATTTTCTTTAGTTTGTCATCTGTAAGACATAAACAGTTATTGAGACAATTGGGACAACTATTACTCTCATAAGGGGATATTTAAAACTTCAATTATGTATTTAACTTAACTTAGCATTATCATGATTAAAAGGTTGTTTTTTAGCTCACCTGACCCGAAGGGTCATGTGAGCTATTGTCATCGTTAAGCGTCCGTCGTCCGTCGTCCGTCGTCCGTCGTCCGTCCGTCCGTCCGTCCGTCCGTTAACTTTTCTTCAAAGATCTTCTTCTCTGAAACCACTGAAGGGATTGCATTGAAACTTGGTATACTTGATCTTTAGGATGTCCTCTACCAAGTTTGTGAATTATATACACGTTGACCAACCAACATGGCCGCCGTTGCTAAAAATAGAACAGGGGGGTCAGACCATTGTTTTTGGCTTATAACTTGAAAAGTATAAGAGATAGAGAAAATCCGAAGCAACCTTCCTTGTTCAGCATCAAAAGCTCTACAAATCTCTCCTTTGAGTCGAAGTTGTGAAACTACTCCTTATAGGAGTTATTGCCCTTTAATCGTCAAAATTGACCATTTTTTCAGTTTTTGGACTATATCTTGAAAACTGTTAGAGCTAGAGGAAAAGTTAGCATTGCAGAATTGTTAAGCTCATTGAGATCTACGAAAATGATTTCAGGGTCAAAATTGTCAGATCAACCGTTTAAGAGTTATTCCCCTTTAACTGTTTTTTTTTCCATTAATTTACACTGATTTTCAAAAATCTTCTTCTCTGAAACCACTGAAGGGATTGCATTGATACTTGGTATACTTGATCTTTAGGATGTCCTCTACCAAGTTTGTGAATTATATACACGTTGACCAACCAACATGGCCGCCGTTGCTAAAAATAGAACAGGGGGGGTCAGACCATTGTTTATGGCTTATAACTTGAAAAGTATAAGAGATAGAGAAAATCCGAAGCAACCTTCCTTGTTCAGCATCAAAAGCTCTACAAATCTCGCCATTGAGTCAAAATTGTGAAACAACTCCTTATAGGAGTAATTGCCCTTTAATCGTCAAAATTGACCATTTTTGCAGTTTTTGACAATATCTTGAAAACCATAAAGCTAGAGGAAAAGCTAGCATTCCAGAATTGTTAAGCTCATTCAGATCTACAAAAATGATTTCAGGGTCAAAATTGTCAGATCAGCCATTTAAGAGTTATTCCCCTTTAACTGTTTTTTTCCATTGATTTTAACTTCTTCTCTGAAACCACTGAAGGGATTGCATTGAAACTTGGTACACTTGATCTTTAGGATGTCCTCTACCAAGTTTGTGAATTATATACATGTCGACCAACCAACAAGGCTGCCATTGCTATGGTCCTTATAAGAGTTATTGCCCTTTAACTGTTTTTTTTTCTATTTATTTAAACTGATTTAAAAAAATCTTCTCTGAAACTACTGAAAGGATTGTTTTGCAACTTTGTATTCTTGAAAGGTTGTGTAATTAATTCAAAATTTGGCGTAAGAGATCAGGTGAGCGATTCAGGCTCCTGGGAGCCTCTAGTTTAATTTAGCAATTTGCGATTTCCAATATATTTCATCATTGTTAAATTAACTATTTAAGCAATATCATAATTAAAAGTTTTTTCTCTAGCTTTTACAGTTTGCAATACAATTGTGCAAAAGCCTGCAAAATAGTCAACTTTGATGTTCTAATGGGAATAACTTGGAAAAGGTATGGTCCTACAACTTTGACCTTATAATGTGTTTGTTGGATCTTCTACGCAATGTAACTATCCCAAAGATCTTGTTAAGTTTTCGAGGTATTCAGCTTCATTAGGGAAAAATTCTAACAAGAGGCTCCTAAGAGCCTGAATCGCTCACCTGACCTTAATGATTCTGTTGGAATGCATATATTTTGGGTATCCGAGGCAAAAAAACTCCAATAAAGGATCATCAGTTTGCTTACCATAAAAGAAAATAAAGGGTTTTCACATTTTTTAATAGGTTTAATCTGCTTTGCAAAACTTGATAATTTGGAGCCATAACTTTTATGAGGAGTCAAATGAACTGTAAGTTTCATAAGCAAAAGCTATTCTATAATCTACAACTTGTTCCATTCTGTTGGCAAAAAAAAACGAAAAACGCTATTTTTTTTAACTTAATCAGCAGAGGTTTAAGCAAGCAAAAGTTTTTTCTATCTGCAATATTATTCTTTCTGTAGCCCAAACACATAAAAAAACACTATTTTTTGTACCTTTAGAGGGGCATATTCTCTTTTAGGGATCATCTGACAACTTTTAATAAACGAACACTTTTGTACCGCCAAATCATCTGAAGGAGGGGGTCACAACTTTTCTCTACCTGCAACAGTTTTTATTCAAATGGCTAAAAATGATAAAAAAAGTTATTTTCCCCATTTTTCAATGGGCTATTACCCCAATTAGGTGTCATCTGACAACTTCGACCAAATGAAGACTGCTGCAAAGCTCAATCAGATAAAGATTTGAGCAAGCACCAGCTATTCTCTATGTGTAGGTCCATAAACCCAATATGTGGTCATCTGACGACCTTTAGCCCAATGAAGACTTTTGTAAAGCTAAAATCAGTTGAAGGTATAAGCAAGCAACAGCTATTCTCCAGATTAGTTGGATTAATTATCATGTACTGGATCTACTGTTTTCTCCCTTCAAAATGCATAGCCATGACACTAATTTGTTAATTACTGATATGGTCTTTGTTGACCGTCTTCGAGGCCGTTAGTGTTGGGTCATCTGTAGAGGATGATTGCATCACGTGGATTATTATCGCTTATCGGCCAGAAAGTGCTAATCTATAAACACACCAGGAATTCCACGTCCATAATATACACCTTTACCGTCGAAGGTATCGAGTTGCAATTTTCATCAGCTGTAAACTGATACCAAAGGTGATAAAACCGGACAATGTTTGACCACAATACAAGATAACATTGTTTTAATTTAAAAAACATGTATGTATTGTTTTATTCAGGTTTATTTGAGAATAGGAAAAGTCCAAAAAAGAAACTAAAACAATGAAAGAAAGAAGAGAAAAATGTCGTTTAAATGATAGGTCTCTTCTGCGACAGATAGCGACATGTATTAAAAAAAATAATAATTAAAAATAAGAAATTTTATCGAGTTGAAGTAAAAAAAAATATTCGTATAGTAATTTCTGCAAATAGAAGAGTGTTTATTAAATTGTATGCTCGTAATAGATTGTTTTGATTTTATAAATTAACGGTAGGACTGTAAAGAATGTAAAATATATTGAATATCCGTCTTTTAGTTATACATGTATTATAAAATTTGTATTATTCAAATTAACAAAGAACGTTTCAACACAAACGGATAAAAAATAACTTTTTCCATTGCAGTGTTTTATCATTATCATAGACTAGAATTTATATGTCGGCTTTGTGGTTTGACCTTAGAAATTAGAAAGAATCATCCGCCTCCGTGTGAAAAAAAGTTTTCAAGAGACATCGGCGTTAAATTGAAAATGACCATTCAGATTTCTTAAGTTCATTTGCCAAGCTTGCAGAATTAACTTTGTTCGATGGAGAAACACAAGGAATGATAAGATTTTATTCTACATCCCGGCATTTCAGATTTACAGAAGCAATAAAAATAAACTTCTGTTTTAATGTCTACAATGTCTACATCGTTATTTTCTGCTATTGCTCTGTCCGAAATTTCACCATGCATAATGTTTAAAATGAAAATAGTGACATTTGACTATTGCGTACGATCGGATTTCTAAGATCTATCCAGAAACCACATGCGGTTATGATGTGATGCGATTTAATAAATGACATTAGCACTGATTTAAATAAGTGAGCGGCCTCGCAAACGATCCCTTTGAAGTGGCCTTGTATTTCTTCCTGTCTAAATTACTTCCATGATTCAATAGTCTAAAACATGATGTAATCATTATTTTTCATCTTTGGAGGGCCTTTACCCCTATATGCGGTCATCTTTGAAGAAGTGACTGCCATGTTTATTGGTCTGCTGCGGTCATAAGTTTGGCAATCTTGGTAGAGGAAATCCTATAAATGATGTGTGTCAAGTTTCAAAGCAAATCCTACAGTACTATTAGAGGAGAATAATTTCAAAGAAAATTAACGACGACAACGACGGACGGCAAGTGACGGCAAAAGCTCACTCTTTGGGTCAGGTGAGCTTAAAAGGTTTATAGCTTCTTCATGGGTGCTTAGATCTTCAAATCTTTTTTTTTTCAACAAATCTAAAATCCAAATTACAGTTTTCTACCACAAATGCTAAACAACGAGATGCTCCCAAGAGCCTGAATCGCTCACCTGATCTCTTATGCTAAAGCCTCTTACCTAGTGTGCAACATTGTCTACATGCACTTGGTAGAAACAAGCTAGTTAGGATAGAAAACACTTTTAAGATCAAGAATAAAAAGTTAGAAAGCTTTCCAAAAAACTTAATTAAGTTAAAATTATTTGTAAACAGTTAAAGGGTGATAACTCTTAAAAGGTTGATCTGACAATTTTGACCCTGCATCATTTTTTTGTAGATCTCAATGAGCTAAACAAATTGCAATGCTCAATTTTCCTTTAGCTCTAAGATGATTTTAAAGATAAATTTCAAATAATAAAATGTGTCAATTTTGACGATTAAGGGGAAATAACTCCAATAAGGAGTCGTCCGAAAACTTTGACTCAATTAAGAGTTTTATTGAGCTGTTAATGCTGAAGAGGGATGGTTGCTTTGGGTTTTCTCTATCTCTTATACTTTTCATGCTATAAGCCAAAAACTATTGCCTGCCCCCCCCCCCACTGTTCTATTTTTTGCAACAGCGGCCATGTTAATTGGTCAACGTGCACAAATTTTACTACTTGGTAAAGGACATCCTCACAATCAAGTGTACAAAGTTTGAAAGCAATTCCTTCAGATTTAAAAAAATCAGTTAAAATTGATAGAAAAACATTTAAAAAGAGATAACTCTTAAACGGTTGATCTGACAATTTTGACCATGACTTCAATTTTGTAGCTCTCGATAAGCTTAACAATTGTGCAATGCTAACTTTTCCTAAAGCAATTAGAGTTTTCAAGATAACGTCCAAAAACTGTGAAAATGATCAACAACACTGTCAAAGGGGGAAATAATCAAGAATCATAATTCTGTCATTTCTTCCTTTGGCATTTCTGTTGACAAAAAGAACGATGACGTTCCATCCTTGTATTGGATTCCAAAGTTACATAAAACTCCATACAAGCAACGAATAATATCAAGCGTTCAAAAGTATTTCGATTGTTGCTACTCTAGAAATGGCGTCAATCAAATGTGGATTCTCAAAAATTCTAAAGAACTGGTGGAAAATATCCATTCTAAGTCATTTTCATCATGTAATAGCATTAAAACGTTTGATTTCTCTACATTATATACTTCAATTCCACATTCACAATTAAAATCTCGTTTGGCACAGCTGATTAAACGTAGCTTTATCAAAAAGAACGGAAAACGCAGGTACAAGTATTTGGTAGTCGGTTATAAAAAGACTTACTTTTTCATCCAAGAGTCTAGCAAGAAAAACAAATTTACAGAAGATCAAATAATAGAAATCTCAACTTTCTAATCGACAACATATTTGTACAGTTTGGTGGACGTGTTTTTCAGCAAACAATAGGTATCCCAATGCACCATTGCTTGCCGATTTGTTTCTTCATTCATATGAAGCAGACTTCTTACAATCACTTCTAGACAAAAAGGACCGCAAACTTGCTTTATCCTTCAATCTCACATTTCGTTATATTGATGATATCCTTTCACTAAACAATCCTCGATTTGGTGACTATTTACATCTAATATATCCGAAGGAACTTGAGGTAAAGGACACTACAGATTCTAGGAGGTCTGCTTCATATTTGGATCTATTTCTCGAAATTGACACACAAGGAAGGCTTTGTACAAGGCTTTATGACAAACGTGATGACTTCAACTTTCCAATAGTTAACTTTCCCTTTCTGTGTAGCAACATTCCGTCCGCTCAAGCATATGGAGTTTACGTATCACAATTGATTCGTTATTCCAGAGCATGTGGGGAGTACAAGGAGAGCTACACGGCTGACAAGCAAATTGTTAACACAGGGGTACGTTGCTCCCAGGTTGTTGCCATCACTCAAGAAATTTTACGGACGACATCATGTGCTTGTTTACAAATACGGGATTTCTATCTCTCAGATGAGCACAGATGTTGGTTTGACATAGAGTTTTGTAATGTCATCCTTTCCGGATTTGACCAACACTTAATCGATCTTTGGCAACGTGACGGGTGTGCTATAGCAAGCAGGAACTGCTTACTCTTCCGGAGCACCTGAGTTCACTCTCGTTTCGACTTGAGTTCACGTTGCTGAATGCGGTTTGTTGTTGTGTGTGTGTGTTTTATGTTGTTATGTGGTTTGGTTTTTTTTTGTGATGAGTTTTTGTCTGTCGGTTTTGTTTTTGTCTTTACGGTTTTATGATACTGATTACCCTTTTGGTACACCTTTGCTTCTTTGACGTTTAAAGGGAAATGACTCATATAAGGAGTCGTCCCAAAACTTTGATTCAATGAAGAGTTTCGTAGAGCTTTTGATGCTAAAGAAGGAAGGTTGCTTCGGATTATTTCTATCGCTTATACTTTTTTGAGCTATAAGCCAACAACTATGGTCCGACCACCCTGTCCTATTTTTAGCAACGGCGGCCATGTTGGTTGGTCAACGTGCACAAATTCACAAACCTAGTAGAAGACATTGCAAAGATCAAATGTACAAAGTTTGAAAGCTCTTCATTTAGTGGTTACAGAGAAAATCTTTTGAAGAAAACTTAACGGATTGACGGACGACGGACGCTTAACGATGACAATAGCTCGGGTCAGGTGAGCTAAAAACCTCACGAAGTTTGAATGCCATTTAATCTTCAGTGTGGGAGGAGTTATCGATAATGATAAGAAAAGGCTGAAAATAGTCAATTTCACGTTCAAATGGGAATAATTCCGACAAATGACAGGTCCTACATCTTTGAACATGTTACAGGAAAATAGATTTTGATGTGTTTACCACTATACGGTTGAAAATTTTCAAATCTCTTAAGCTACATGTAGGTGAAAATATGCAAAATTTGGAAAAAAATTTATAAGGCAACATCTCCCTCATTTGTTGTTGAATCTTCTTCAAAATGATAAAGCAGCTTGATCTTGAGGGGCTGATCTTTTACTCTTTGTCACAATTTGATACCTGTTAATCTGCAATTTACCCCTTTGTTCTATATTTAGCCATGGTGGTCATCTTTTATTACAAATTATAAATCTAAACGATTGTTTGAAGCACCCATGAAATAATAACAGCTGTGTCATATTTGAATGCAATTTGACAAATGTTGCCAGAGGAATTAATGTTAGAAAAACTTAACGGACGAGGGATGAAGGATGAATTATTGACGACGGACGGAACGCCAAGTGATGACAATAGCTCACATAACCCATAAAGTAAGGTGCGCTAAAAAATGACATACACATTTTGTGGTGATTAAAGTGTAAAACACTTTAATAGCACTGCAAAATATTTAATAAATCCTGATAGTACATTATTATTTTTGAGTGAAAAAAATGCCTGGAATGGTTGAGACATAAATTAAATATTGCAAGAAAATTTGACGTTATCTGGAACAATTATGCAATACCATTTTTGTTGAAAAAAGCAGACTCTGGTAAACGCTTTACGAAAGATTTTTAGTCCACCAGATATGCTTATATTTACACTAATTCTGTGTACGGATCAAGCATTATAAAAAGAACCTTCATTGAACCCCAGACTGATTTTTGACCTTTCAATAGAAGGTAATAGAATGTGGAATTAGTGTAGGCGACTTCAACTACAATATTAACGATAATTTGTTTTAAAAATCACAACGAAAAACAGCCAGCAGCCGTCAATGAGTCCAGCAGTCGCTGTCATTTGTTCAGAGAGAGAGGTCTTTCCCGTGACCTAGTCATATGACCTTTGACCTTTGTCTTACAGTTAAGCTCCTTTATTTCTGATCATAGAAGTATACGTGTTTACCATACAATCTGTTACGGTTTTTGAACTTATTGTCAAAAACATGTTCAGCGAAAACATGTTTCGGCCGCCATTTTGAAACCACTCAACCGAATCATGTACATTTTGGACTCAAATTATAGGTCTTATCAAGACTATCATTTTTTGTTCATATATTGTCTAAAATATCTTTAACAGTTTCGAGTTATAACTAAAAAACCATTTCACGACAGCCATTTTGGCAATGGTAAACGCAAAAAAAAATTGAACACAGATTTGTAATTGGGACCCTCAAATCTACCTGAAAACAAAATTTCAACAAAATCGGTCAACTTTTACATTTTTGACAAACTTTGCGCCATACGCGCGCAAGCAGGAAGTTGATCGGAACAACTTTTTTGAGTGATAAATCATTGCAAGGAATTAAGCTACAATTTCAACACTTTAGAACTTCGATAGCTGTAAGAGTTTCTAAGTTGACCTGATAACAAAGGTAAACAGCATTTGGCGCTATTGTACCGAAACTTATAAAAGTTGGCGCTAACAAGCTTAACCATTTATTCATGGTAGTCCTGAATAAGTGTGCCTTTCGTTAAGATCGGTCAAGAGACTTTTTTTACACTTTTTTTACATCTGTGGCAGAAAAAAAATAATCATTAGAAATACAGTAAGGTCTTTCCATTGTAGTGGGAAAGACCTTAATAAATAAATTGAAACAAAGCAAAGGAACATCACTGTAACTGCTTATCTCCATTTGAAGTCAGATTAAGGCATAAAACATGAACTAATCCTACACCACACTAAAAGTAATGACGGACCCTAACATTATTTGTTTTTTATCGATGGCGATACTACTAAACCTGTGTGTTTAGGACCCTTAAGTACCTTTTGGCAAAAATATCCATTCTTTGTCGTCTATGCTCATTCCTGCACGACCCATGTATATCCATATTCCGTCTGTAGATTCTCTGACATCTGATATTTCTTCACCCACTAACACTTTGGCCAATGTGCTTTTTCCTACTGCAAATTGTCCAACAAGAAATATTCTGTTCCAGAAGCATTGGTAAGTCCCAAACGTCATGACCTCCTTTAAGTCGGAAGATAATTGTAACCCAAGTTCTTGAAGTTCGTCCATAACTGTTGAAAGTCATAAAGTTTATTTTTCGAATCAAAAATTCGATACCTAAAAACTATTGAGACACGATTAGTTATACTGTATGAACGTTTATTTCAGGCACTAGTTTAGTTTGCTTTTCTTGTAAGTTAACCATGGTAACTAAAGTTAACTTAATGAGGACAGTTCTAAACTGCTGTAGTCCATAACATAAATAGCCTAAGGAAGTCAGGTCAGATCAGTCCGAAGTTTGGGAAATTTTAGCCCGCTAGCAGACCAAATAATAACTCATAATCTTCGCATATACGATATTCTCTTACGAGTTGTAACGATTTTCACAATTTATAGTTTTACGAGTTCTTGCGAGATTTTCTACCAACCTTTTACGATCTATTTCCGAGTTGTCACGATTTCGTCAGTTGTGCGGAAATTTTTCGCACTCCCGTCCAAAGACAATTCGGATTTTATTTTCGAAGTGTTTACGAGCATGTTACGGTGCCTTTACGACGTCTTTACGAGTGAATTGCGATATTGGAAACGATATCGTATCTAACTCGCAAACCACTCGTAAAAGAATTCCTTTGCGAGTTCTTCCCGAGTTAGTAACGAGTAAAGGCGAGTCATTTACGATCTTTATGAGTTCTTTTTGCGAAGTGTTTACGAGTAAAATTATGACATTGCTGTTTTTTCAACTCGTAAAAGTCTTACGAGGATTTTTGACATATATATATAAAACAAACATATTTTTTTATCTTTTAAGGGCCAAAACCCCTAAACATGGTCAACTGACAACTTCGACCAAACGAGGACTGTTAGAGTACTCAATGAGCTTAAGGTTTAAGCAAGCAACAGCTTTTCTCTATCTGCAGTACTTTTCATTCCATGAGCTTTTGGTTTTAGCGAATTCAAGCTTTTCTCAAACTGCAATACTTTTCATTTTATGAGCTAAAGGTTTAAGCAAGTTCCAGCTTTTCTCTAACTGCAATACTTTTCATTCTATGGATCAAAAGCATGACAAAAATATTTTTTATCTTAACACTGCCAAAAAGCCTAATGTCGACCAAATTAGACTTTTGTAGAGCTTAATTAGATAGAGGTTTGTGTGTTATATGTTTTATTCTAAAGAGCAAAAAACATGGAAAAAAACTATTTTCGACCTTCAAATGATAATAACCCCTATATGAGGGGATATCTGACAACTTCGGTCCAATTGAAAATTTGTTAAGCTCAACAAGCATTCTGAAAGTATCGCGTAGATATATAAAGTCCCCTACCGGATGCTTGTTTTTTAGTCAAAACAATTCTTGTAAAAATTAGCATAGCAAAACAAAACATAAACTTGATCAGATCATTATCTACCAACGGTAAAAACAAGAAATCTGTGAGCCAATTCTCACTAGTTTTACTCCCGCTTTCACAACTAGTCCATGTGTTAATAATAAAGTTTACAACAAAGAGCAAAAAAGTAAATGTTTAATGGGTCAAAAAATGTATCTCACAATACATTGTGTCCATATTAGGTTCGTTACCAACAAGTAACAATTGCAACATACTGTTACTAAATCTCCTATACGAAATTTCCCTATCATGAATCCCATGGAATCCTCTCAGACCTCCTATGGTCCCAAAGGAGAAGTAATGTATATGATTGAAGGATTAGGATCTCAATAATTTCAAGATATTAATTAATTTGCCATGAAGGGGCGGAATATGACCCCATCAGACCCTCTTTTGATACCAAATGATGTGTCTTGTTATTAGGAGTAAGAATATATATGGTTATAGGGTGAGGATATCAATCGTTATCAAGATATTAGGTGTTTTGTCATTTTAGGAGGCCTAGGGTGAGGCATGACCCCCTCGGACCCCTCTATAGAACCAAATGATTTGTCTTAAAATAAGAAATAAGAATATATATGATCTAAACGGTTGTAAAAATTTTACGTATTTTGTCATTTGGGGGGGGGTGGGACTGGACCCTATACATCCCTCTAGGGCACCAAATGATTTGTCTTACAATAAGGACTAAGAACATATATGGTTATATTGCTTGATTCTTTATTGCTTTTAACATTTTTTTTAAATACCATTTGTTTAGGTATTTCGAGAGGCAAGGCACGGCAACTTGGGTGCCTTGAATAAAAGCTTCGCCGAACGCAGCAAGATACGACCACAGCATACCGAGCCCTGTATGTTTTAGCCCAAATATGGATAGTCAGTTTCTCTTGCTCTGACGGACGGACTGACTGACACTGTAAATAACAGGGTATAACATAATACCTTGCCACTTCATGTGGCGGGTATAACAATGCGATTTACTTCCGCGACTGAAATCGAAAGTGAAAAACAATAGTTAACAGTTTTTTTTTATAAGATTGGTAAAAATATAAAATTCTAACACATTTAGATAATTGAGATAGAGAATTCTTTGACCTTTTTAGACATAAATGTCTTTTTTCAAAATAATCATACCACATTAAATTCTGTTGAGTATTTTCAAAGAAGGGGATTTTGAAAAAAAAATGTTATCAGACGATGAGGACGGATGCAAAGTGATTGAAGTAGCTCACCTTGACCTTATGTCCAGATGAGCTTAAAATATATTGAAAAGGTTTTTTTATAAGTTTATATCATATCAAGTTATACAAAAGCTGATCGGAGTTAACAAGTTTAGATCTTGCATTCAGCGCGATTGACTTAAAGTCCCCGTACTCTAAATTTAACTAAAGGTTTGTTGTATGCTAAAGATAACTAGCAGAGTGGCTAGGAAAGGCATATTATTGATAAAGTTTACTGTTACAGTTAACCTTATACCGGTTCGCGGTCTGCTTTGATGTTCATATAACTTCATATTTTATAAATTGCAATATCTGTTGGTTAACTTGTTTATTGACAGGTAGGACAGTGAGTTAAAAATCGGTCTATTTAACGAAAGCCAAGAAGGCTCATTCGAGATTCGAAATCTACCCTCCATGATTTAAAGTTATATTTGGTAAACCACGTATGAGTCTTGGGCGGATTGATATAATTAATGTGCATTTCCAATTACCCGACTTAATTTTAATCTGACGGCTTTAATCAGATGCTGCAGAGGCAGATTCAGGAAACGTCTCGTAGTTTTCATAACCTCCCTTTCTTTTGGGTTATAACAATGTAGTGCAGATTTTCGGCACCAAGCCAAAAATTGCTATATCGTGCCAAAATATCACTATTACATGTAGCGACTGCTTACTTTAATACTCGCTTTAAGTCGTCCAGCTCATTACACATTACCACCAAAGATAGCTACTCATGTTACAGTTGAAGCAGAGCCAGGAACCTTCTCCCACTACGTGGATGGTCTTCGGCAGACGCCCATGGCCAAATCAGTTCAATATATATCACCTATCATCGAAGGTATTCTTAAATTTCATATGGCACACTTAATTAATAATCCATTTGAGTCGCTGCGAAGTTAAACAAATTTCAAGAACTTGAGGACACTTGTTTTTTCTTGGGTACTTATTATCTAAATTTTTTGTGATAGATTAAAAACCGCGAAAATAATATATCGTAAATAGGATATATTTAGTAAATGCATCCATACAAATAATCATGAAAATTGAATTCTGTGAACAAAGACTTTCCATTTTGTTTAAAATCGACATTAGGCTCCTGCAAAAACCCCAACTCATAAGGTATATATTTCGAATCTCGAATTTCGAATCTCGAAACTCGAATTTCGATTTCCTAATCTCGAATCTCGTATGAGCCTTCTGGGCTTTCGTACTATTTTGTACAAAATCTCGTTTGTTTTTATATTGTTATTGATTTTCATTTTTAAATGGGTGAAAATCGAAAATGAACACACCCGTCGACCGAAATTGATTTGTAATTATAATGTGTAGTATAACGTTAATTTGACTAAAAATACGATGGTCGGCGAATGTGGCTAATACTTCTTTTGACCACATCCGACGAAACAACAGTGAAAATGGTTAAAATTAAAAAAAACATACAATTTATATCGTGTTTGACTTGTGATGTAAATATTTTGTTTTAACTTAGGCACGAACCATTTTCATACGGTGGGGGCCTGGGATTTTGTTACCTGATATTATTTTTTTTCTGTCCAAATCAAAGTTACAATTTTTTTTTCTACCCAAAGCAAAATCAATATTTTTTTTTCAGGCAAATTCAGAATTTGTTTTTACATTTGTTTTTTCTATTCGTAAGTTTACAGGTCTTTTATCAATTGTGTGAATTAGGCCAGTTCTTGGACTAATTTATTCTCATTAATAATAATAATAATAATAATAATAATTGTGAAATTGTGAGTAACATTCATATATTTTAAAAACAAATGGGATATGTGGAATAAGTCAAACAGACAAACTCTTGGTAGGAGATGAAATGTACATTGGATTATTGTTTTTTTTATTTTAAATACATGCACATTCAATACATACATATATTTATAAGAAAAATGGGATATAGAGAGACATGGCAAATATGTCAGCCAACCTCTGAAAACACAAACTAAAAAATGAAAATAATCAAAAACCAGAATCCCCCCAAAGATAAACATTCAGTACAAAAATGTATATAGCAATATTGATTTAAATGGACAACAGACAAAGTCAAATAGCTGGATATCTAAAATCCAAAATTTGTTTCTTTTATAAATATACTTTTTTCCAATATGTGAAATCTTATTTTAAAACTTATCAAGACTAGAAGTGAAAACCATATTCATTTGTGATTGCCCTGGTTACCGTGTCACGTAGGGGACTTATCACATGGTTACCTTGTAGGTTCATCTTTAGGTATCAAATATTTTAAAAGTTAATTTCCAAGTTTTGGGTTGAAATAAGACAAAGAAAAGTACAAATTAAAGGCAATAAGGAATCATAAAAAAACAAGCATTTTGATTTGGTTAGGGATCTTGCGTTTTAACTGCCATACTAAACAGACATAGGGATAGCTGAAGGCCTCAAAAGCTCTTGAGTAAATGATGCAAAAACATCCATTCTTGTCATTTCCTGAAAGCTTATCATGAAATTTAGATTTCATAATTCATTAAAGAAATCATCATATAAACTACAAAACAGCACAATAATGCAGTTGGAAAAATAAAAATCTGTAAATATTGACCAATGTTGTCTTATAGACATTTCTGGATCTACCCGTGGGATGGGAAACACATATAATTCTATTTGTTAAGCGGGACAACAGTGTCCACACTTCAAATGTTCATTCTTCATACCAGGGTGTCCGAAGGCGGCTGAAGCTCATGGAGACGTGACATACATCACAAAATGATACAGAAGCTATATTCTGAACGGAACAGAAAAAACTTAGACCTGTAGACGATATATAGATCAGGAAAAGTATTCAACCATATGATAAATTCCAAATATTGAAAGCCTTAAGTCGAAAGTTTCTGCAAAATCAGTTATGGAAAGGATTTGATCCCTCAATCAACATTACACCGCTCTCAACTTCTTTATGGGTATAATGCAACAATAGTGTATATGTAAAATAGGTTATAATAATTACATAGCACGGTATAAGAAATGCAATGTAACTTTTAATTATCCTGATTTGGAGTCATACAGCAGAGGTTCATACCATAACAGATCAAGATGCATGTACTAAACATATTAAAAGTGATTCTATTTCCTAGCACATTATAATTTCAAAATTTGAAACTTTGCAAAAGGTAATGATATACCGAGAGAAGCAAAGCAGAAAAAAAATCAGGCTTTTATCAATTGAGTTCAAAGGATGTATAATTTTTTGGGGGGAAATTTATGAATATTTGAATTTTTTTTTCAGCTCCATTAGGAGAATTTTTATTTTTTCTATAAAATTGGAATTAATATTTTTTTTTAAATCCCAGGCCCCCCCCACCAAAAGAAAATGGTTCGCGCCTTACATATATTAATAGTAGAGTTTAACCTTAACTCATTTGCAACAAGGTACTATAAGGGCCATTTTTGGCCCACCTATTTAAGAAAAGATAAATACAATGTAAAAATATCATAAAGTTTCAAGAACATTTTATGTAAGATGGTAGACCTTTGCGACTATAGCTAGTATTGTTTATAATATACTATAGTTTTTATTTTAATGAGGCCCGAAATAGGGCAAAAATAACAAAATTAGAGAAAATGGTCATTTTTAATGCTTATTTCATTATTTTCAATTGTCAGTGACAACGTAGACCATTGCTTTCTCAACTGATTTATAATCTTTTCAGAGTGAAATTTAAAATTCATTAACAATAATTGTGGTCTAAGTTGTTGCTGGCATCTAAAAATTAAAATTATTACCCATAACAAAAATCATAACAAATTGTCATGTTTGACATGGTATTTCACATAAATAACATGTAACATTCTTAAAAATTGAGTTGTACATGCTTTTTCATTCATTTGACTGACTGAATAACACAAGAACTTTTCTCTTTGTCGATGCTCAACTTTTCAGTCTAAGTTGGGCCAAATATGGGCCTTACCGTACCTTATCCTTGACGAAGAGTTGGAGTATGTTGAAAATGAAAATAAGAAAAAACATCAGGCCGATTTGGCTCTACTCCTTTAATGCCTTGAAATAGCGTATTCTATCTTATTAAAATGGTTAAAATGCTTATTCATAAGAAACAAAATCGATACCAACATTGTACAATAACACTACATATCAGGATTCAACATGATCAATTTTGTGTTATTCTTTTTTTATCAGAGTAAAAAATATTGTGAAAATAGCAATAATATGGCAGCGATGATTAGTTATCGCGTTTTGAAAGTTTTACTTTTAACTTGACACGTACAAGAACAAGCAACCGAATGATCAAGCCTGATATGGAATCAAATGAAAATAAAATAAAATGCACTTACCATTTCTTCCTGATCTTTGTCGAGAAAACCTCTTTGGGAGCTTTGTTTTTGGCTTTGTCTTGTATTTAATTTGTGGGAGCATTTCTTCCGTTATGAATTCTATGTGATCCTCTAAAAGTGGTGGTTCAATCTACAAATTTAAAAACAATATTGATATTCCTGCTTATTGAAGTTAAAGTAATGAATAGCAATGACATTTTATAAACGTATCTGTATAATGGAAAAAAGCTTTGCCGAGCGCAGCTTGATACGGCCACAACATGACCAGCCCTGTATATTTTAGGCCAAATATGGAGATTTAATTGCTTTTGTTACATGAAGCCCATGGTGGATTGACAAAGTTTGTTGACACATGCATTACTTGGTGGGCTTATTTTTCATACACATTTCAAAAGGAATACTTTTGTTTCTTTTAAAACGGCCCAAATTATACTACAGTTACAAAAATATAACCCCTTTTGACCCTTTATCAAGGTTATATGAATTTTGCTCCTTTTGTGTCTCACAACTGTGTTGTGTTCTGTGGTCATTACCGGATCCTAAGATCGCAATGGAAGAGGGAGGTTTGGCGCCATAAAACCTGGTTTAACCCACCACTTCTTTGGAAGTGCCTGTACCAAATCAGGACTTTAATTCTTCTGGTTTTGTGTTTCTCTCAAATAAAAATTACAACAAAATTCCAGACGAAAGCTTTTGTATTTTGTTCATGATTATTTTCATATCCTACATGTCCTATTATGTTCGACTTATAAAATCTAATTCCAAGAAAATTTACAGTGTCACACTATTTTACGTAACTATATATTAAGGGTTAAGCATATTTTACAGTGTCACACTATTCTATGTTACTATATGTATTAAGGACTTGAGGATCGCAATGGAAGAGGGAGGTTTGGCGCCATAAAACCTGGTTTAACCCACCATTTCGTTTGAAATGCCTGTACCAAGTCAGGACCATTGCGATCCACCAATTCTCCGGTATGACTGATTCGTTTTTGTCATTTTCTCTGGACTATGAGATTGATCATTCAAGTTCGGTAGTTTTGTTATTACCTTTATTTGACCCCTTACAACAATTAAGGGGATGGCAGTGTCACAAAATTAGACTTCATTTTTTGTAAATTTATTAATTGACAAGAATTATTTGGCAGAAATAAATACAATTAGACATCAAATGAAAGTTTCCATTTTTGCCCCTGTTGGCCCTGAAGGTTCATGGTTACACTTCCAATAGAATGGTAGAAATTTGGCATATTTTTTAGTATATGTACTACTTAATCGTCACATAGAAACACAAGATAAATTATAGCTACGTCTTGATATAAAATTGCTGATCAATTTGGCTTCCAAAATTTAAAAGATTATTTTTTTTTCTTTTCATGTTCTTTCTGTTCAAATTTTACCATAAATAATCCATGAACTATCCCTGAATAACCTTCCATAAAACCGAGTGTGAGTAGATTTAATAACACCAATAATAAAATAACCTAACATGTGGAAGCAAAATGACAGGGCATTGTTGATATTTGGGTTAACTTAAAGAAAACGCCCCGATAAAACGGATCAAGTGTACACGTACAAAATACTTAAAGGTTAAAAATGTAAAATTATTTATCTAGATGCTGCTACGCATTATTAAGCAAATGAATGTGTAGTTTAGGCTCAACATAGCATAAAGACGTAAAATATCAGTCATTTCCGAAGTGTAACGATGAACCTGAATTTCATAACCGAAAAAGGGTGATTGCAATAATTTAGGTCTTTCCCTTTCCAAAAGGAAAACCTAATTGTATATCGTCTGCTTATTATCAAGTCGCCAAAAAAAAAATTTTGGCGACTTATTGTTTTTACCCCGTTTCTTCTTATTATTATTTTATTAAGTCGCCCAAAACAAAAAGACTTATTGTTTTTGTACAGTTTCTTATTATTGTTAAGTCGCCCAAAACAAAGTTTGGGAGACTTATTGTTTTTGCGCCGTTTCTTATCATTATTATTTATAGTCGCCCAAAACAAAAATTGAGAGGCTTATTGTTTTTTCACCGTTTCTTCTTATTATTTTTGTTTATTATGTCACTCCACATAGTGGATGTGACATGTTGTTATTCTACGTTTCTTCTTCTTATTATGTCACTCCACAAAGTGGATGTGACATGCTGTTATTCTACGTTTCTTCTTTTTATGTCCTTCAACATCGTGGATGTGACATGTTGTTATTCTATGCTCTATGACAATTGTGATGACTTCAACTATCAAATAGTCAACTTTCCCCTTCTATGTAACAACATTGCGTCTCCTCAAGCAAATGGAGTTTACGTATCACAATTGATTCGTTATTCCAGAGCATGTGGGGAGTATAACGACTTCATTGATATAGCTATAAGGGTGACAAGCAAATTGTAAACCTAAGGGTTCCTTGCTCCCAAGTTGTTGCCATCACTCAAGAAATGTTTGTTTGACATAGAGTATGGTAATGTCATCATTTCCGGATTACACTAAATCGGTTTTCTTTGGCAACGTGACATGACGGGTGTGTCTAGCAAGCAGGAACTGCTTACTCTTCCGGAGCACCTGAGTTGACTCTCGTTTTGACTTGAGTTCACGTTGCTGAATGCAGTATTGTTGTTATGTGTGAGGGTTTTTATTTTTATTTTATTTTTTTTATTTTTTTTTTTTTTTTTTTTTCGTTGTGATGATTTTTTGTGAACCGTTTTTGTCTTTTTGATATAATGTTTGATAAAACAATGCAATTGTTCAACTTATCTTAGTGTTTATCTCTAAAATCTTGTGAAACAATTTGTTGTCAATAAGATTTTACAAAAGTTTCTTGATTTTTACACCAGAAATTAGTCTTGTCTTAGTATTTCTGTTCGAAATCGGGTGCAAAAAAATTGTTTCGCAAATAATTTCTTGTCAATTTTATTAAATCATCTTATAAGTTTAAACCTATATATCAAATTTTCATCAATTTCTTGAATATAACACAAGCAAAATGATGTGTTCTATATATTACTGGGCAATCAGTTCTTCTTCATAATCTTTTAACTTTTAACCTAATATGTGCTTCAACCGCCATATCCGTGGAACCTTCTTTGAAATGAAGTGATGAATTCATTACAGCAGTTAAATCAAGTTTAACCAAGAAAAGATAATATTCGTTTTACTTAATTTTCTTATTATACCAATCGATTTGACCAGACAAAAAACCAGATCGAATGCCCGGTTGCTTATAAGAAGCAGAGGGACCAATGGGGTATCCAAATGTAAAATGTCCGAAAGGGCAGAGACAAAACCAGTAAACACCAACAAGAACGGGACAAAAACAGACAACATGTAAACATTGAAACACAAAATAACTGAATATCAATCAACAATGCGAACTCCAGTCGAAACAAGAGTGAACTCAGGTGCTCCGGAAGAGTAAGCAGTTCCCGTTTGCTATAGCACACCCGTTGCGTTGCCAATAGTCCATTCAGCGTATCAAATCCGGTAAAGGAAGACAACAAAAAACCATATAACAAACCAACATCTGTACTCATCTGAGAGATCGAAATCCCATATTTGTCTATAAGTGCATGTCTTCCGTAAAATTTCTTGAGTGAAGACAGCAACCGAGGAGCAACATAACCCTGTGTGAGCAATTTTTGCGTCAGACGTGTCGCTCTGCTAACGAAATCGATGTAAGTCCCGCACGCTCTTGAGTAACGAATCAATTGAAATACGTAAACTCCATAAGCTGGAGCGGACGGAATGTTGCTACACAAGAAGGGAAAGCTGACTTTTATTTTATTACTGAAGTCATCTCTCTGTATTTTATAAAAAATTGCAATCAAAAAGAAAATTAATTCTTCTTCAGTAGAGATATTATACACTGGACATATTCTTTGTTCTATAGGTATTTGACTATGTCTTCCTTTTTCAATCATTAAATGATGAAAGTTTGTCCTAATTCTGAAAATCATGGCTCTTTCCACTAAAGTTGTTAGTTTATCAACATATGCTGGTCTTTCCCCTTTTTCGTGGACTCCCGAATAGTTTAGTTTGGCATTGTTCGTTATACTTGAATTTTGTGTAAGTTGGCGTGTATCTTTAATTCTTTATTTGACTTGGTTTGTAAAAGGTAGTCGTCGGAATGATCTGAGATTTCGGCACAGTTTGTGTGGGTCCTGAACACCATTTTTTGCAAATGTAAAAAATATCGGATCTTTCGTTTTAAAATTTCTATCAAAAGTTCATGCCGTTAGCGCATTGGTGCCAATTTCAGAAGTATTGGGTTGGGTTTTAATATAATTTGGTTTGATATATTATTTTGCATAAACGAATTAATTAAACTTTCAAAATTTTTTGAAGAATCCTGGATGGAACGAAGTTTTGCGTTTTTTGTGAAGCTGAGTTAATTTCATAGATAAATAAATAAATACTTTCCCAAATGAGTATATTCAATTACAGTCTCAATCAAATAATTATTAAAATGGAATGCATTTTTGAAAGTTTTGCCATTTGAATTTAACACTATTACTTTTTTTCTGTATTTACTTCAAGTTTCCACGATTCTCAGTAGGACTCTAAGTTATTCAAACAATTTTGTAAACCTTAATCATTTTCTGACAATAAACAATGTCATCAGCATACAGATGTATATTAAAAGAGGAGTAACCAATGGCCACTGTGTCCGTTTTAGGATGATTTAAATGATTCACCAAGTCATTTATAAAGAAATTGAACATATTAGGGATCAGCACTTCTCCTTGCTTAACCCCACGTTCAGAGAGACTACTTTGACTAAGTCCATTTTTAAATTTTATTCGAAATTAGAATCCTAGAAATCTTAGGAGGATTTTTTTTCTGAAGAATCTTATGAAAAAGACCTGTCCTCAAATGCTTTCCGCAAAAAAATGAAAGCAGCAAAAACATTTTTATAGTTAAGTTTTTTTTGTATGTATAATTGATATTTCTTCATCATATTTTGTAATACTTGATTGAGAATTCAAGTTTTGAAATATTCTTCTAAATTATTGATAATGCTTTTTTGAAGTTGGTTATTTTTGTTATCTTTTTTATTGGGTCTTTTATGAAAATTAACATAAGACTCACGGATTATAGGATAAAATTATTTTCAATGGATGTAGCTTAAGTTTTGGCACCTCATCTGACAAAATGTTTGAGGGTTTTTCCTCGAGGTGTAAATTCGTTTGGAATACTTCTGCGGTAACGGAATCACTGAGTACAGGAAGTCACTGGATAAAAGGACTTTAAATTACATCTAATCTTTTATGTAACTTCTTTATTGATATTTGTAAATGTTCAAGCACCTCATTGTTTTCCTGTTGAAAATCTCCATTTCTTATTGAACATGATTCTATACTTTGCTAATGTTTCCAAAGGTCTGTTGATATTTTTTTTTATTTTGGGTGACTAGAACATTGAGCTTTGTGTGCAGTGAGTAACTGGTATTCTATTCTATACCTCTTAGCTGCTCCTTTACTTGAGCCAATATTTTTTTGAAGACTGAATCCTAGATTTTGTAAGTGTAGGTAGTTTTTTTAACTGCTAATTTCACATCTTTGACGGCTGAACTATGAAAGTTGAGGTACATGTTATTTCATTGCCAATTATTCCTTTTGGAAATGTAACCGAATCATCATCTGAGGTGGATATGTTACTTTTTGTGGGGGTAGATGGAGATTAATTCTCAATTAAAGTTTTTTTTTCTTTGATTGATCTGGTTTTTTTTATATTGTCAAATATCATAATTGCTCTGGTTTGTAATTCATCATACTTTTGAAATATATCACCATATTATTTATTCATTTCAAAATATCTTACCAATAATTCTTCACCCTTTTTTGCCTTGATGTCTCTAGCTATGGTGAAAAAGGCTTCCTCTATATTAATATTCTCTTCAGCGCTCGTCTCCATAAACTTGGTGCCAAGCTTTATAGCTAACTGTCAGAAAAAAGTGTTGTCATGTTAAAACCATTCACAACACAGAAAATTAATACGGTATATGTCATAAAACTCTTTTTCAAATGTAAAATTAGTGTAAACGACAGACCTACATACATTGTACATGTATCCTATTAGTGGCAATTCAAACAAAAATCTGCTATAAATATCATACCGGTACAATTTATATGAAATAAAATAGATTTCCCAATGAAGCTATTCATAAAAGGCGTCAAACTTATTTGTAAACAATCAAGAGAGCGAATAGATAAAGTTTAACACCATTGAGAATTCGAAACATTAAAAAACAATTATTTTAATTATAAGTAATTCAATATTCCAGGAAATTTGAAAACAGCTATTAAAATGTAGTCTGATATAACATTCTATTAAACTTTCTTATCCTACATTTTATCTTATACAATTTGATCACACATATGAATTTTTTTATTTAATAAAAAAAATCAATTTTAAAAGAAATTAGATAAACTGCATCAAATGACACCCAAGGCATATGTTTTTGCTTTGTGCTCTTTGCACTTGTGTATGAATTATTATCGGACAGACAGTCTGACTCTGAATCATACAGAGAGCATATGTTTAAAAGTTTATAAATTGCAAATTTGTAATTGTTAAGAAAAGTAAAATGCTAAGCAGTTCAAGAAATTTACTTGGACAAGTATTCTGGGATCAAACCACTAGTTTCTCTCCCCACCCAAAATAAAACATAATAAGGTGATTTGAATGAAACTAGTCTACCTGTTGAAGGATTTTCCACAACAAGTTTGAGAGCCGGCGGTGTACTGGTAAACGCATCGGGCTACTAACACCATGGTTCGTGGTTTAGATCCTCGTCAGGGGTGAAACTTTAACCGATGATTTTTCGATACTTTCTTGATACCATTTACAAGGATGGTCTCAAGAAACGATGTTAGTCCGCCAGAAGAGACGAAAAAAGGTTGTCCCGTGTTTAGGGAGAGCAATATCCTGTACACGTTAGAGACTCCTCTGTAGGGTAAGATAAGAGTAGGCTCAATGAGGCCGCTACAAAGGCCATACTTGCAAACTGACAAGGATTTATACAAGCACTAAGCTCGTTTCCAAATCTTTTATATAAAAATGTTCCAGACCGTACAGGTATTCAGACCGTACGCGTACGGTCCAGACCGTACGAGTGTACCTATACGGTCCGACCGTACGCGTACGGTCCGACCTTACAAGTATACCCGTATGGTCTAAAATGAGCTGGACCATACAAGTATTCAGACCATATGGGTATTTCTTAAAGTTGGCATTTATTCATATAAAATTATGAAAAAATATTGCATTTTCAACCTCAAAAATATGTTAATTTACAATGTGTTGCATAACAATTGTATAAGTTTACAAAATACGTTAAATGCTAAGTAACGTTGTCAAAACAGAACGTTGACCACCACCATTAACTCAATAGAATTACTGAGAAAAAAGTTTAATTGCCCTGTACCAGAACATTTTCACACATACGTCCAGGGTGACACTTACTGCCACAAGGCTCGCAATACATTTTATATTTACAGATTTTACTTTGACATATTCCCTTGCACTTACATCTTTTAGTCGCAAGTGAAAAACTGGCTTGTTTTGCAGCAGCGTGAAGTGAGATCTCGTCGTTTTTCAACGTTTCAACAGATCTTGTTAAAAGTTCTAAATCACCCATATCGTAACAGGAATTAAGAATACCATGCTCACAGGATAACCTATATAAACTTGCATCTTTACCTAAAATATTATCTACCCTACATAATAATCGTAGTAGATCTCCAGATGCCCTATCAACTATTACAAATTTACCAATTTAAATTTTTGCATTTGATTTTGATGCTTTCTTGTTATACTTTTTCATTGTGCTTTCTACAGACTTTTTATATTTTTGTCTAGCATCTGTCTTATTCTGTCGTGAGTGGATGCGTGTCCTTCGTCTGTTGTTACATTGTCACTAGTACTGCCTTCAGTAGGTTCAGCAATAACGTCATGCAGTACGATGAAGTCGCCAACTGCAACATCTTCGTTACCAGGCCACAGTTTTAATGTTTCTCGAATTAACGCGTTGCAGAACTCTCTTCCGTTATCGTGCTGTAGAATTGACGGAAGTCCAACAACCGAAAATACGTGGGTTGTAAGATTGTGTTCCCCTTCATCATCCGATTTATTAATCTGTGGCCAGAAGAAATTGAACTTGGTGTAATGATCTATGTAATGCCCGATCCAACCATATTCACCATCTGGATCTGCCCGCTTATGGCATAAGTCTAACTAACCTCTGTGCATGAAATATTTGGATGTTATCGGTTTTAAAGGAGCAACATTTCTCCGTGGCTTCTTACATGCACATTAAACACAACCTTTTATAAATTCCGCGCATGCTTTCCTAGGAATTTCACAGTATTTTTGTTCAATATCTTTGTACAGCTTATGGTACCCCATGTGAGCCCTTGTTCCCTCATGTACAGCTTTTAGAACGTCAAATATCCTATCCACGGACACTTATTTTTTTCAGTTTGCAAGTACACCTATCCTCCCAGATTCCTACAGAAAAAATAGGGGAACTAAAAAAAACGAAAAGAGGGAAACAAAACTTAAAATAATAAGGAGAACAACAAAATAAAAACAAAATTCATAATTTGTAAATAAAACTAAAATATAGAAAGGCAGTAGATGAGGGAACTGGGAAATGTGATGTTTAATATTGGTACAGTATAACGTGTTTGTTTTTATTAATTTCTTAACCGGTATATAGGGATAGACTTCGTGATGATGATTCAAGGGAGTGACGACGCATAATATAAAGAGATAAGAGCTCTATGGACCTTTTTTTAAACGAGTAGGTAAATATTAAGGGAAACTGACGGACGGACACTAATATGAGTGGTTATGGAATATCAAAACAATATGGAAATCGGTCTTACCTCATTTGAAGGTATGCAGAGCTCATTTTCCTGGATAGCTTATCAGAGAAAATTTCTTGTCTTTAACATATTGCCGAAATCTTGCTGAATCAGCCTCCACCGTCTGCAGATAATGTATTATTCTTTCCGATTTCTCACGGGTTAACAAATGATTGGACGGTCTGTTGACAAAAGTTCCTAAATACTCCTCAAACTTTTCTTCCCACATTTTAATGACTTTGTTTTAGCTGTTACAACTGACGTAAGTGATTAGTAGTATTCAAGTACTCGCTTCTATTTCACAATACTCAATTGATTTTTAAACATTGTGTTCATTATGTCCAAAAAATATACTAGTAAAATATAATAAAATTAATGCATTCTTGCAGTATATGTTTTATTCAATATTGATTTAGGAAATGCAAGTCAGACCGTACGCGTATGGTCCGACCGTAAAGGTTTTTTGAAAAATACTCGTACGGTCCGGACCGTACGCGTACGGTCCGGAACATAAATATGTTTTTAAAATAAATTAAAGCTATATTTCTCTCTATATATATCTAATGCATACTTTTTCTCCTTGTTCTTTCGACACCATTCTCTTGTCGTTTAAATCACATTTGTTCCCTAAGATCATCATCTCTACGTCATGTACGTCACATGGTTCAAACTATTTAAAAAATATCAGAGTAAATTAAAAAAAGAAGAAAAAGGTCATGTTTACAACATTTTATTAAAGTAATAATTAATCAAAAATCATAAAACTTTTTAAGCTGTAAAAATATAAATTGTTAATATAAACTTTTATTAAAGCTACAAAAAGTCCATTGAACAGTGGGATTTTGGCAGAATTTAACAAAAACTTGTCTTTAACAATCATTTGCTTCCCGAGTTGTATCATTCAAACTAGATGCATACGACCCAAGTTTGAACTCACTCGGAAGTGCCCGCGCATACTTTAGGAAAGAGATGAAAACAAATGTGGTCTGAAGAGGTACATGTATGTTCTGCATATGGATTTTGTAACTGTTTTGCTTTTTTCCTTACCACGTTCCCCTTTAAAATGATACCAATAACAAGAGAAAGTGGTTTGGAAATCCCCCAAATGAGAATCATATGTTATTGAATTAGTCGAGTTTTCAATTAAAAATGCCCGGTTAATATTTAGCAAAATAAAAGGAAAACAGGTACGTGTGTGTTGTTGTTATTTACATGTTATAGATATTAAACCGAATGAAATCCAAATATTCAATAATATCAAATGTATGTATTGAGGATCGACAAATTACGATGGAGGGAGCTGAACCTTAGGTTTTAAAACACACATAAGTTAAGATAATGATATTAAACAAAATGTACATATGAGATATATTCTAATGTACAAGTAAACCATAGTTAAAAAAGAAAGAGTATACATCGGAAACACAGAGAATTGTTGTACCAACTTCACACGGTATTAAAGACAAATTCTTCAAAAAATAAAGAAAAAATAAGATTTTTTAAAATAGGATCATATTTTTCTAAAGAGAGGAAATCCACAATGCAAAAAAGTGTTGAAGTTACATAAGGACATGATGCCTCATCTAGCATCATATTCAAAGTTAATTGATGGGATAAAACCTGTCTGTTCCCTGGCTGTTTTTGTAAATATGAATTGTTGTCTACTTCTTCCAGTTACATGAAGAATTATTCCAAAGAAATTCTTTATTGCTCTGGTTGCGGGAAAATCTTTTATCCGATTCAAACTAGTGTTTAATTGCTTCAAGATTTGACCGTGTTCGTATGGAATGCTTGCTTTATAGTATATTTTAACTTAAGCTTGAGCTGTTAAAATTCCGAAGTTTCGAGTTAGTAAAATTCTGAATATTGAAACTAAAATTGAGATGGTAATTCTAAATATGTCATGTCTGTCCGTTCTAGTATTCAATTTCGAAGATCTACATTTTTTTAGAATTAGATGTAACATCAAACAGATTAAGAAATATATCATCTTTCAAGAGTGTGCTGTTTTTATTTTTTTAAGTTACACACATCAACATGCAGCAAAAGGTAAAGGATTGTCTTTCTACAAACACGGGAAGGCATGCATAAATTGTATTTTCTTAAGTAGTCCTAAGATAATGATTATCTCCCTTGATATCTTCAAAACAATGATTTATTTAGTTAATAGTCATATATCTGTTTAAAAAATATTATTATATGTTTAAATTGTCTTTGATTTAGTCATTTAATACATTTGTTATGTATTTAGTGAAATGCTAGCATTTTCTTTGCATATTTGGATATGCTTGGTCTTATGACACCTGTCCTCATTAACCTTAACAGATACACATATTTAGTTGATATTATCGGCTTAACCATATGCAATTCAAATTTCTGAAATATATTGTTTATTTATTGTTAAATGTATTGTGAATTCGTGGGGCATATAGCCAATCCTATTTCATGTATTCCGTAGCTGAATTCTCTATTTTATATATGTAGCAATTAAAATGCAAATTCTGAAAAATAGACAAGACAGGTCGACGGTTCATCCCACTTAGATATGCAATGTCATGCATAGACATTCAAATAACGTATGAATGAATAAACGGAAAATAAACAATATTAAGGACACAATCATAATTTCGACTTCATATAGGAAACATAACAGGAATTAAGTATTGCGCAACCGGAAGTCAAACTGTGACAGAGCTTGAAGGTAGATATTAAAACTTTGCTGGACTGTGATTGGATTATAATATAAAGACTGGATTATCAATGTATGTTTTTACGTTTTTAAATGGATGTCGTTTAATAAGATAAGAATAAAATTTTCCACATGATGGATAATTTTTTTTTTTGGTGATTTTTCAAACAAGGATGAAATTTTCATTAACACCGGAGAAAATTGTATGTAAACATCCGCCAGCTGAACTCGGCATTCAACAGCTCTCCCAAAAGGCGGTCAACATATGATTTGACACCACTTATTCAATGGAAAAAAGGTTACACCATATAGATTTAATTTTATTTACATCAAACACTCTTTAGGGAAAGGTTGAAAGACTGAAAATAGTTGTTTGATTATAAAGGGACAGCAATTACCATCATGTTCCCTATAGCCAAAATTATGTTTCTGTGTTTTCTTAACTTAAGCTTTTTATATCCACTTGTTTTTGGTCTTATTTATTCATATCAAGTCTGATTGAAGGCCCGAGTCACACGATCACTTATTATTTCTGTTTTTGGGCTCAAACAAAACACATTTTGAAAAATACATTGATTTCAATGGAATTTTATGCCGCAGTCACATTATTTGTCTTCTGTATGTCTCTTCTTATCTAAAGTACTAACCTCATGCCTAAAATTTTAGACTGAGTTAGAAAATCCTGATGTTGTTAAAAAACTTGAAAATCGTTACTCAGATCCTATAGATCTCAATTCTTAGGACTCAATCACAAATACAGCAGTGAAATTTGAAACCATTATTCTTGATATATGTTATAAATGTTTAAAGTGTCCTAGATGCCAAAAAAGTAACTAAATATAAGCAATGGTTTGACACAGATTTGAAGGTACTTAGATCTGAAGCTGTTAATAAGGCCAAATTAATGTAAATGTTTCCATTTAACAAAGAAATTAGAAACAATTTTTATAAGTCTTATAGAATTTATAACAAGACTAGAAAATACAAGAGTAAACACTATAAGAGTAATGTTATAGAAAAGCTAGATGAATTATATAACAAGAATCCGAGAGAATACTGGCCCTTGATTAACTCTTTAAAACATAAAACAGAAGAAGAGATACCAGTGCCCCCCACTGCATTTGACATTGTCAAGAATTAGTCCGGTATACCGTTACGCATGCGCTGGAATCAACAATTGTATCGATATTTTTTTTAACATAGAACTATAACGGGAAAATATCTTAAACCTACAATAATAATTTTGTCCCTAAAGCTATTTCTTAGTTGCTGATATGAGCAAAAACTTCAATGTTTTCCCGTAATGATTGTATGAGTTATTTTATAATAGTGTTTCATTTTCTTGCTTCCAATTTAATTTTTTAAAAAGGTGGCGTTGTCCTGTACATAAAACTTATAAACTTATAATAAGAATCGACAGAAGTAGAGACTTGCCTCTTTTCTATAAATTATTTAAAATACTTTGATTAGAAATATATTTTAGTTGCTGATATCGAAAACAAGAAGAACAGTTAACAAGTTGAAATTAACTTTATCTAACTTGCAAAGTAGATCCACCCTGTTTACAGAACTAGACTTCTCTATATCTGAAAAGAAGATACTTTCTGCCATTAAAAACTTTAAAAACAATAATTCAGGAGGAATCCAACTTATAACCACTGATATGCTAAATGCAGGTCAATCATATTTAGTACACACTCTAAAAAGATTATTCAACTCCATTTTATTATCTGGCTATTATCCAAAACATTGGAGTGCAGGTTATCTTGCCCCCATTTTCAAATCAGGAGATTCTATAAACCCTGAAAATTACAGAGGTATAGCAATAACCAGCTGCTTGGGGAAGTTGTTAAACTCTATTCTTAATAATAGGTTGGACAGCTTTCTCAACCAACATAGTATTATCTCACCTTACCAAATCGGTTTTACTAAAAAAGCAAGACCTGCAGATCATATATATACTTGTAAAAAACAGAAATTATACACATGTTTTGTAGATGTTAGGAAAGCCTTCGACTCAGTACTTCAAGAGGCTATTTATATTCAATTACTAAATAATGGAATAGGTGGTTTATTCTACAAACTGTTAAAATATGTATAGCTCATCTTGTTTACAAGTAAAAGTTGGAAAGTACTTAACTAACAGTTTTCAATCATCCATTGGGGTCAGGCAAGGAGATGTGGTAAGCCCTAACTTGTTTAAAATTTTTATCAATGACTTGCCTGCCCTAATGGAATTATCTATTGATCCTGCCTTCATTAATAACAAAAGAATAGATTGTTTGAGGTATGCAGACGATGTAGTCATCACCTCCACATCTAAAATAGGGCTTCAAAATAAACTAAACATTTTAGAAAATTTTTGCAATGAATGGGGCATTGAAGTCAACATTTCCAAGACAAAAGTAATGATTTTTAATAAATGTGGTAAGCTCCTAAAAGACAGTTTATGCTTTAATGATAAATCTCTAGAATGTGTAAAATTTTATAAGTATTTAGGTCTAATGCTTAGACCCTGTGGATCTTTTTATGAAATGCAAAAAGAACTATATAGGAAAGCTGTCAAAGCTTTGTTTAAACTGAAGTCTGATTTTATCTCTCTTGGACCCAGTATTAAGTCATGTTTGCATGTATTTGATCATACTATCAAATCTATTTTACAATATGGAGCAGAGATTTGGGGATGTTATGTTCCCTTCACTCTAAAAACTGATGAGCTATGTGATTTTACTAAGTTAAGTTGATCCCGCTACGGCACCAACACTTTTGAGTTGGAGAATACATCAAAGCTTTAAATTATCAGTCTAAATTTCAAAATTGTCTAAACCCTAAGGTTCTTCCTACCCCAGACATAGGTTGAATATCTTAGTAATAATTTGGTTCCCCAGTTTGGTATTTTTGGTTATACTGTTCTATGCTCTTCATGTTCATACAGTGTTTGGCATTTTCAATATTTTTGGTAGAGCGCCTCTGATGAGTCTTGAATAGACAAAACGCGCGTCAGGCGTAGCAAAATTTATTGTCTGGAACTTTGTTGTCATTTGTATTTCGAACACACGTGAAGGTTTGCACTGCTGGTGGAGTTTTAATTCTCCGAGGTTAGCCCGCTCCGGCACCAACACTTTTGAGTTGGAGAATACATCAAAGCTTTAAATTATCAGTCTAAATTTCAAAATTGTCTAAACCCTAAGGTTCTTCCTACCCCAGACATAGGTTGAATATCTTAGTAATAATTTGGTTCCCCAGTTTGGTATTTTTGGTTATACTGTTCTATGCTCTTCATGTTCATACAGTGTTTGGCATTTTCAATATTTTTGGTAGAGCGCCTCTGATTAGTCTAGAATAGACGAAACGCGCGTCAGGCGTAGCAAAATTTATTGTCTGGAACTTTGTTGTCATTTGTATTTCACCATCATCTAAGATGGAACTCCAATTTGTTAAAAATATTTTAGGAGTTCACAAAAAGGGGTCAAATTTTGCTGTTATGTCAGAAATTGGTAGATACCCTATTATCTTTGATTTATTTAAAGCCAGTATCAACTATTGGCATAGACTAGAAAATTCGCCATCAGATTTACTCAAAGATGCATATATTAATAGTAAAGATTTACATAGTGAAGGTGTAAAATCCTGGGTCTCTGCTCTAACTTGTATGTTTAAACTTGTCAAAACTCCAGCAGAAACATTTTCTGGATACTCAAAATATAAATTAAAAAGCACCATTTGCAAACATTTTAGAGATTTGTTTAGTGGTATTTGGTTTAAAAAAGGAATCAGTTGATTGAGGAGGGAGGCAAACTGAGTACCTATCTTATTCTCAAATCAAATTTTGCGTCTGAAAAATATTTATTGTAAGTGAATTTCAAAATAGAAAGTGTATAACAAAATTTAGAATAAGTCAGCATAAGCTGAAATAAAGGTAATAACAAAACTACCGAACTTGAATGATCAATCTCATAGTCCAGAGAAAATGACAAAAACGAATCAGTCATACCGTAGAACTGGTGGATCGCAATGGTCCTGACTTGGTACAGGCATTTCGATCGAAATTGTGGGTTAAACCAGGTTTTATGGCGCCAAACCTCCCTCTTCCATTGCGATCTTCAAGTCCTTAATATATATAGTAACATAGAATAGTGTGACACTGTAAAATTTGCTTAACCCATAATAAATAGTAATGTGTGACACTGTGAATTTTCTCGGAATTAGGTTAATAAGTCGAACATAATAGGACATGTAGGATATGACAATTATTATGAACAAAATACAGAAGCTTTCGCCTGGAATTTTGTTGTAATTTTTATTTGAGAGAAACACAAAACCAGAAGAATTTAAGATCGCAATGGTCCTGACTTGGTACAGGCACTTCCAAAGAAATGGTGGGTTAAACCAGGTTTTATGGCGCCAAACCTCCCTCTTCCATTGCGATCTTAGGACCCGGTAATGACCATAGAACACAACATAGTTGTGAGACACAATAGGGATATTGAGGTGATCATCTCAGTACAGCAGACCAGTCAAACACTAATTAAAACAATTAACTATCATATCTTTTAACTCAATTTTGAACTTTTCTACTAGTGGCTGATAACGAAGAAAGAATTTTTTTAGTGATCGTATGAGACGTATTTTCTTATAGCCCTGTTTCAATTGAACTGGGTAGATATACTTAACCCATTACCCAAGCAATTAACAGAATCTGTGAACAATGTAGTCTAAACTCTATCGAAGATGAATATCATGTTTTTAATGATTGTACCAAGTTTAATCATGAAAGATTAGAACTGTTTAATTTGATTGCCTCTAGTAACAGTCATTTCTCCTCTCTTTTTTCTGCTGACAAGTTTTATTGGACATTTCATTGTGAAGATCCAATCATATTAAACAAATTAAGTCTTTTTCTGCTGGAGTCAAACTCTATATTATAATTAAAATAAAAATAGATATCTATATATTATTTCCTATAATACTTGTATTGCATTATACACATGAGTCATGATACCATTGTTCAGTTAAAACACACACATGTTAGAGGCAATAGGTATAATTAGGCATTAAGCTTAAATCCTAGGCAATAAGATAATACCTAGTCATTAGTGTTAATGCCTAAATAGAATTTGGCATTAAGCTTAATGCCTAGGATTTAGGTCTAATGTCTGATTTTTTTCCATGAAAATTATTCTTATTGCCTAACCAGATAATCTGATACATCATGAAAAGAAAATTTGAAATTCAAGTTTAAGTTTAACTGAAAAAAAGTATTTCTATGGATTTCTATGGAATTCTAGCCCAATTTCAAACAAAATCAAATATTTTTTATTTCTTTATTTCATTTTATGTTGACAAGATGATAAAATACATGGCCGCTATTACTTAAAATAGAACATAATTATTAAGGTAAATTTATATTTGGGGTTTAAAATGTTAAGGAAACCGTGAGAATTACCATAACTTTGGTCAAAATATTAAAAAGCTGTTATAAAATTTAGCGAGACAAAAGCAGAGTTTTTGGTACGTTATATGATGGATCAATCCATAAATATTTATGTCAGCAACACAGCAACCAAAAATGATGAACTGCTGAAGGTACATAATGTCATGCTTTCGTCGTATTGGTGGTCAGTGATGTAAAAAAAAAATTTAAATGATTCCAAACAAATCAGAATATCAAAGAATGACTTTATGGATTTGCAGTTTCTCCATAAAAATTGTCTGTAGTAAACAATATATAATGTAAGCTTTTTTAGCTCACCTGGCCAAAGGCCATTTGAGCTTATGCCATCACTATGCGTCCGTCGTCGTCCGTCGTCGTCTGTCGTCGTCTGTCGTTGTTCGTTAACAATTTAAAAATCTTCTCCTCTGAAAGAAGCAGAGGTACCAATGGGGTATCCGAATGTCATAAGTCCGAAAGGGCAGAGACAAAACCAGTAAACACCAACAAGAACAGGACAAAAACAGACAACATGTAAAACATGGAAACACAAAACAACTGAATATCAATCAACAACGCGAACTCCAGTCGAAACAAGAGTGAACTCAGGTGCTCCGGAAGAGTAAGCAGTTCCTGCTTGCTATAGCACACCCGTCGCGTTGCCAATAGTCCATTCAGCGTGTCAAATCCGGTAAAGGAAGACAAATCAACACCCTATCACAAACCGACATCTGCACTCATCTGAGAGATCGAAATCCCATATTTGTCTATAAGTGCATGATGTCTTCCGTAAAATTTCTTGAGTGAAGACAGCAATCGAGGAGCAACATAACCCTGTGTGAGCAATTTTTGTGTCAGACGTGTCGCTCTGCTAAGGAAATCGATGCAAGTCCCGCACGCTCTGGAGTAACGAATCAATTGAGATACGTAAGCTCCATAAGCTGGAGCGGACGGAATGTTGCTACACAAGAAAGGGAAGTTGACGATTGGAAAGTTGAAGTCATCACGTTTGTCATAGAGCCTTGTTGAAAGTCTTCCTTGAGAGTCAATTTCGAGATGTAGATCTAAATATGAAGCAGACTTCCTAGAATCCGTTGTGTCCTTGATCTCAAGCTCCTGTGGATATATGAGATGGAGAAAGTCACCAAATCGAGAATTGTTTAGTGAAAGGACATCATCAATATAACGGAACGTGAGGTTGAAAGAGAGAGCTAGTCTACGGTCTTTTTTGTCTAGAAGAGATTGCAAGAAGTCTGCTTCATATGAATGAAGAAACAAAGCAGCAAGCAACTACTGAACCAATTTGCCTGAAACTTGGCAGGAATGATATATGGTATGTTGACTACAAACGATCTTCATTTTGAATTGATCTGATAAACAACATGGCCGCCATTGCTAAAAATAGACCAGGGGGGTCAGACTACTGTTTTTGGATTATGGAAATCCGATGCCACGTTACTGCTTCAGCATCTAAAGCTCTACAAAAGTCTCCATTCGGTCGAAGTTGTCAGATTACCCCTTATAGGGGTTATGGCCCCTTAAAGGTGAAAAATTGTGTTTTTTCATGTTTTTGGCCTACAGAATGAAAACTACACCAGATAGAGATTAGCTGTTGCTTGCTCAAATGTTCAGCTCATTGAGTTATACAAAAGTCTCCATAGGGTCGAAGTTGTCAGATGACCCCTTATAGGGGTTTTGGCCCCTTAAAGGTGGAAAATATTTTCAGAGGAGAAGATTTCTGAAATTGTTAACGGACGACGGACGATGACGAAGACATAGTGATGGCATAAGCTCACATGGCCTTTGGGCAGGTGAGCTAAAATTCAAAGATATTAGAAATAAATAATATTTGAAATTGGGCTACTTACTAGTATCCAAAGAAATACTATTTCAGCTAAACTTACTAATAATGAACCTTTTATTTCAAATTTTCTTTTCATTATGTATCAGATTATCTGGTTAGGCAATAAGAATAATTTTCATGGGAAAAAATCAGGCATTAGACCTAACTCCTAGGCATTAAGCTTAATGCCAAATTCGATTTAGGCATTAACACGAATGACTAGGTATTATCTTATTGCCTAGGATTTAAGCTAAATGCCTAATTATACCTATTGCCTCTAACATATATATAACCTTTATACAATTAGTCATTTATTGTCAAAATCAATTTATGTTGTCATGTCATTGCCCCTTTGAGGGCCCCTGATTTGTCAAATAAAATCTTGAATCTTGAATCTATCTAAATTACTTGTCGAACTTACTGAATAAGTCATTTAGTAACGCCCTACTCACAAAAGCTTAACAAACCTTTCATTGATGTCATTAATTTTTTTAACAGCTATGGACATGATGGATTTAGCAGAATCAACATTTGCGCCATGAATGCATAAGAGGGGAAGAACAATTATGGATCAATGATAGGCTTCAACTATGGTTTATAAAGCATTCTTACTCATACACAGGTAAATTTCTATCAAATTCTGTATAAAGTGTTGAAATATTTATGTTCATTTATCTTTATTTACATATTGCGAGGTGGCAGTTAAAAATATTTTAAACGGCCAATTTTCTAGGTACACAATTTTCATTCCTTTTCTTTGTTTAGAATAAATCCCCATTCAACTGCTCAATGTGGAAAATAAGTAGCAATACTATGTATCTTTCCTACTAAAAAGATAATAATAGAAAACATTGCTTAAAAAATTACAAATACCAAAACGCGGATATAAACGGTTAATTTGGATATGCTATATATCGATATTTCAGTAGCATTTAAATCAAAACATTGGAAGGTCAAATTCCAAAACTGTTGAAAACGAAAAGTACTCAACACCAAAACGTTCGAACAAGGAAGCCAAATCAAGCACCGAGGATATCGACCATGTGCATAACAAGGAAAGAAACCTGGTGTTTTAAACAATTTTGAATTTAAAAAACGGAAATTTCAGCGACAATACAAATGACAACAAAGTTCCAGACAATAAATTTTGCTACGCCTGACGCGCGTTTCGTCTATTCAAGACTCATCAGAGGCGCTCTACCAAAAATATTGAAAATGCCAAACACTGTATAAATATGAAGAGCATAGAACAGTATAACCAAAAATACCAAACTGGGGAACCAAATTATTACTAAGATAATCAACCTATGTCTGGGGTAGGAAGAACCTACATAAAAAATAGTAAAAATTTTATGGTAAATCGTGTCAGACGAGTCTGACGACTAGGCTTGTGATTACCCTCGGGGACCTCTGGTCCACCAGCAGCGGTTTTTGTTTATTTAGACATTTTATGTTGTTATATTTTGTAGGTTTTTTCATTGTTGGCCGCAGCCGAACAGTGGACATTTTTAAATCACCTCAGGAAGTTAAAAAAGAGGTATTAAAAACAGATTAAAAAACAAGAAAAAAGTGTTTCGCGAACATACGTCATGCAGGCCTAACAGTATAGGAAACATAACAGGAATTAAGTATTGCACAACCGGAACTGCCTTTTGGGAGTGCTGTTGAATGCCGAGTTCAACTGGCGGATGTTTACATACAATTTTCTCCGGTGTTAATGAAAATTTCATCCTTGTTTGAAAAATCACCAAACAAAAAAATATCCATCATGTGGAAAATTTTATTCTTATTTTATTAAACTACATCCATTAAAAAACTTGAAAACATGCATTGATAATCCAGTCTTGATATTATAATCCAATCACAGTCCAACAAAGTTTTAATATCTAGCTTCAAGCTCTGTCACAGTTTGACTTCCGGTTGCCCAATACTTAAATCCTGTTATGTTTCCTATACTGTTAGGCCGGCAATACATTTGTTCGCAAAGTACTTTTTTCTTGTTTTTTAATCTGTTTTTAAGAATAACGAAAAGTTTTCAAATCGTTATACCTCTTTTTTAACTTTCTGTGGTGATTTAAGAATGTCCACTGTTCGGCTGCGGCCAACAATGAAAAACCTACAAAATATAACAACATAAAATGTCTTAATGAACAAAATTTTAAGCAATGTTTTCTATTCTTATCTTTTTAGTAGGAAAGATACATAGTATTGCTACTTATTTTCCACATTGAGCAGTTGAATGGGGATTTATTCTAAACAAAAAAAAGGAATGAAAATTGTGTACCTAGAAAATTGGCCGTTTAAAATATTTTTAACTGCCAAGTCGCAATATGTAAATAAAGATAAATGAAAACAGATATTTCAACACGTTATACAGAATTTGATAGAAATTTACCTGCCTATGAACAAGAAAGGCTTTATAAACCATAGTTGAAGCCTATCATTGATCCATATTTTTCTTCCCCTCTTATGCATTCATGGCGCAAATGTTGATTCTGGTGCTAAGTCCATAACTGTTAAAAAAATAATGAAATCAATGAAAGGTTTGTTCAGCTTTTGTGAGTAGGGCTTTACTTAATGACTTATTCAGTAACTACGGCAAGTAATTTAGATAAGAAAAGACACACAGAAGACAAATAATGTGACTGCGGCATAAAATTCCATTGAAATCAATGTATTTTTCATAATGTGTTTTATTTGAGCCCCAAAACAGAAATAATAAGCGATGGTGCGACTCTGGCCTTCAATTAGACTTGATATACATAAATAAGACCAAAACAAGTGGATATAAAAAGCTTGAGTTAAAAAAACACAGAAACATAATTTTGGCTATAGGGAACATGATGGTAATTGCTTCCCCTTTATAATCAAACAACTATTTTCAATCTTTCAACCTTTCCCTGAAGAGTGTTTGGTGTAAATAAAATTAAATCTATATGGTGTAACCGTTTTTCCATTGAATAAGTGGTGTCAATTCATATGTTGACCGCCTTTTGAGAGAGCTGTTGAATGCCGAGTTCAGCTGGCGGATGTTTACATACAATTTTCTCCGGTGTTAATGAAAATTTCATCATTGTTTGAAAAATCACCAATAAAAATTATCCATCATGTGGAAAATTTTATTCTTATTTCATTAAACTACATCCATTTAAAAACTTGAAAACATACATTGATAATCCAGTCTTGATATTATAATCCGATCACAGTCCAGCAAAGTTTTGATATCTAGCTTCAAGCTGTGTCACAGTTCGACTTCCGGTTGTGCAATACTTACATGTAATTCCTGTTGTTTCCTATAATGCTCAACTAAAATCGAGTACGGGAATGTCTGGTATACAATTCCGAATTCGGTGTTTGATAATTAAACGGAAGTAGTTGATAATAACCTGGACCAGTTGATAATGAAAGTTATTATCACACGGTGAAAGTTTTTATGACAAAAAATTAAATTCTAAGCTAAATTACTTGTCAAATTTAAGCATTAATATGTCTAAGTATATGATAATTTATCTTACATATATAAACTACATGTAGATATTCCATGTGTTCATGTGTTTTAATAGAAATAACAACTGTATCATTTTGACGTTCATTGGCAGCGTGTTTTGGCAAATCATTTTGAATTACAGTAATAATTTTTATTACCATGATGTGTGAAACAAGAGGCTCCCAAGAGCCTGAATCACTCACCTGAACTAAAGGTTACTCTGAAAATATATGCTCTTTAAAAATCTAATTTTATTGCCTTAGATATCAAATAAAGTTGATATCTTTCGTATAAAACTAAAATAAAGATAGGTCACCAGGCTTGTTTTTCCCATATAAGGGTTCAAAGTTTGACTAATTTACAATGGCTATTTAGGGAAAGGATATATAAAATGCATAAAATCACTGCTCAAGAAAAAATCTTACATTACAAATTTGATTTTATTTGATCAGAATTAATATTATTAAGCAAACTATGATATAAGAGTGAGAAAATAGGGGGTCACCAACTTCGTTTTGAATCTGACTGTAGAATCCATTGTATTTCGATGGTCATATGTTGCATTAATTATCTCCCTTGATATTTTCAAAACATTGATTTATTAAGTTAATAGTCATTTCTCTGTTAACAAAAACAATATTATTATATGTTAAACATTTTTTTTATTTACTCATTTAATATTTTTGTTATGTATTTATTGATATGCTAGCATTTTCTTTGCATATTTAGATATGCTTGGTCACATGACACCTGTCATCATTTACCTTAACAGATACACATACTTTGTTGATATTATCGGCTTACCCATATGCAATTTAAATTTCTGAAATATATTGTTTAGTTTTCAAGATATATGACTTAAAATGTACAGAATTTGGCAAAAATCAGAAAAGGGGCAATAGCTCCCACATTAGCAGTCGGAACTTTTAAAAATTTCAGGATAAGTAGATCTTAATATGCTGATCACTTTTCATTATAGTTATCTGTAACCACTTTTGAGTTATTAGCAAAAAAAACCGAGCTTACCATTATGTTCTATGTTTAGCCATGGCAGACATGTTTTTAACGAATCGAAAATCCGAACGATAGAATTGTAGCAAAGGTGTACCAAAGGGGTAATCAGTATCATAAAACCGTAAAGACAAAGACAAAACCGGCAGACAAAAAATCATCACAACAAAACAAACCACATAACATAAAACACACACACATAACAACAAAACTGCATTCAGCAACGCAGCATTGTTGCATATATGCTATCAGTATCATAAAACCGTAAAGAAGCAGAGGTACCAATGGGGTATCCGAATGTCAAAAGTCCGAAAGGGCAGAGACTAAACCAAAAACAAAGACAAAACCGGCAGACAAAAAATCATCACAACAAAACAAACCATATAACATAAAACACACACACATAACAACAACACCGCATTCAGCAACGCAGCATTGTAGCATATATGCTATTAAACATGTGTGCCAAGTTTCAGTGCAGTTGGTCCTATGGTGTCAGACAACTTAATCTTTGAAATTCAGGGGGGAAGTAATGCAAAATGGTAATTTTTGTCGCTTTAAAGGCAATAACTATTAAAAGAAATGGTCCTACAGCTTTGATCTATTACATGAAATGTAGATCTTGGTGTGCTTAATCATATGCAACTTAAATTTTTGAGATATTCTATATAGTTTTCAAGATATAGGGCTAAATAATTGAGAAAAAAAACGAAAAAAAACCAGAAAATAGGCAATAACTCCTACATCAATTGTTGGATCTTCTTGAAACTGTCAGAGCAGGAAGAGCTTGAGGGGGCTGATAACTTTTGGTTCTGCTACATTTTAAAATATGAAACCATTTTTTATTTATTAGCAAAAAACGGAAATTTACCCCTATGTTTTATCTTTAGCAATGGTAGCTATGTTTTTAAACGAATCAAAAATTTGGACAATAGAATTGTAGGAGATACTGTAAACCAATTAATTTTTGCGGCTACAAACTTTCGCGGTTTCCTCAGAATGAACATTTTCACGGAGATAATCTTTCGCGGTTTCGTAATTCTCCATCATTACAACCTTTTCACTCAGACTGTTTCGCGGCTATAAACTTTCGCGTATGCAAAGCTTCCGCGAATCTCGCGAAAGTTTATAGCACGCGAAAATTAATTGGTTTACAGTATGCTAGTGAAGATATGTGCCAAGTTTAGATGCAGTTGGTCTAATAGTGTCAAACAAGTTAATCTTTAAAATTCAGGGGAAAGTAATGAAAAATTGTATTTTTTTACGCTTAAAGGGCCATAACTCCTAAAATGGTCCTACAGCTTTTAGCTCATTACATGAAATGTAGATCTTGATGTGCTTAATCATAATAATGCATTTTGAATTCTGGAAATTTCTTGTATGGGGTTAAAAAAGTGAAAATTTTGAAAACTCCTACATCAATTGTTGGATCTTCTTGAAAATTCCAGGGTAGATCTTGAGGTGCTGAACACTTTTATCATATTTACGAATTTTTATATCTGGTACCATTTTTGAGTTATTTGCAAAAAACTGCAATTTACCCCTGTGCTGTATTTTTAGCTACGATGGTCATGTTTTTATAGGAATCATAAATCCAAACGATAGCTTTATTTCATATATGCCAATAAACAACTGAACTATGTTTGGTTCCTCTTTCCGTTAAAACCTTGGTATAGGTACATTGTGCAAGACTGGTAAAAAATTGAGCAATTGGTAGTATTCAGTTTCTTTCAATACAATCGAAGATTTAAAGGGATCGATAGGATCACTACCAATTGCTCATTTTTTTAAAAGTCTTGCACAATTTACTTATACCAAGGTTTTAACGGAAAGAGGATAAACTTGTGGAGTCAGAGGAGTTAACACTTGAAATAAAGTTAACGGACGGACGGAAGACGGACACCAAGTGACAGTGAACTTTAAAGTCACGAAGTTTAAACGGTAAAGGCAAAGTTAACATAGCTTATATGATATTTATATATAATGGATAATTTATATTACTGTCAGGTGTTTGTTGTTGAAATAATAGAATGTGAATGACTGTAAAATCTTACCTACTCCTGCATTTTTGTGGGGATGTTGGTGCACTACCAATTATTTTTATGGCAGCGTCGAAAATCATATGATTAAATATATCTACTGAATGTACTTTATATACCTAGTCAGAGCTGATCGAAAATATGTTTAAAAGGGGCGTGTATGTAGTGCTTCTTACTTTTAGCCAATTCGTCCGCTTATATTCCATTCCGTCCGTAAACACGTTATATATTCCGGTCGCTACAGTAATATTCGATTCCAATTAAGCTTTGGATAGCTAGGAGTCGAAATTGCTCAGGAAAAAAGTTTTTTTGTGTCGTTAAAGTTTTTTGTTTTGTTTCATTGGTTCATTACTTTAAGTTAAAGGAACTTTAATGATAAATTGCTGGTGATTTTACTGTTTGTGGTGTGTCCGTTATTACAAGGCTGATCTTTATATATATATAAGACACTATTTTCGTTTATGAAAGTTTCACTAAGAAAGGTACTAAATCTTGTGATTAAACACCCGTTTTAAGGATTTTCGTGGCTTAAACCTCCATGATATCTATTCACATAAAGGAGCCTTTAGAAAAATAAAACATTAAATAAAGGAGGTAAGATGACTATACTTTTTGATTTCAAAGTTTGATTTGGAAATAAAACTGTTTAAAGGGAAGACAGGACTGACATTTTGGGTCAAGTCGAATAATTTATGTATAAAATTTTGCAGCTTAGAAAACTGATTTTCTTCATTTGAATCGAATCTAGTCACAAATTTGTTTTTAGGTAGAGGCCAAAATATTTATTTCTAACTTTTTCCGCATAAAATATCGGGTGACATCACTGAATTAAATTGTATCATTTCTAATTTATATAGATACCTGTTCTATTTTCCTAATCCAATACCGTATGTTTTTAAAAGATTCCACGTTTGTTATGTCATACACAAACACAATACCCTAAAATAATAATAAAATGGTCTTTAATGAAATGGTAACACCAGATGATAAGACCTTCCTTTCAGCCCATCTAGCCATAAATTACTTAGACTTGGAAAAAATAATATCCCCCAGACAGAGCCTTTGAAATTTGAACTGGCCCATTTGCCTTGGCAGGTAAAATTCCATGGCAAAGCTAACAAATTCAAGATTCAAGCACCTCCGTCATGAATCCTAATATCAACAAGAAGCTTCCAGGAGCCTGAATAGCTCACCTGATCTCTTATCTAGTGTTCAACATGGTCTGCATGTACCTGGTAAGTAGCATTAAAGAAAACACTCAAAAGACCACGAATACAAAGTTGCAAAAGTTTCCCCCCAAAAATTCGAACGAAAACAAAGGGTTGTACTAAGCATACCCCACTCGACCATTCAGAAAGCAGAAAGTAAATAACCGACTGACAGGGAAGTGCCAACACGGTAAAAGTCACCATGCTAAAGTTTTGTACCATATTCAAAATTAATCCCTTCAGTAGAAGCTGAGAAATCTAGTACGAAATCGTTTTCCTTTTTTACCCTTAGAATAGTCTATGTCGGCTCTAAAACAGGAAGTAGTTAACCGACTTACCTTTAACGCACAGGAGACGTAGGTTTAAGCAAGCATTAGCTTTTCACTTTCCAGAATAGATTTCAAACTATAGGGCAAAAACATGAAAACCGCTTTTTGACCTTCAAAGGGCCATACATCCTATCAGGTGTCATCTGACAACTTTGACCCATTTGAGACTTTATAAGCAAGAAACAGCTTTCTATCTGCAATAGTATTCATTTTAAAGGCTTAAACATGAAAACCGTTTTTTGATCTTTTAAAGGCCATAACTCCTAAGAGGGGTCATTTTTTCTATCTGTTAAAGTTGCTAATTCATGAAGCATTTAAAGTGATTTTACCCAATGTTCTATTTTAAGGGACAGCGGCCATCTTTTTACAAATCACTTTTAAATAAGGATAATTTCAAATATCCTTCCTGTAAAGATTCAGTGGTTTAAGACGAGAATATTTTTGAAATGGTTAACGGACGACGACGGACGCCTAGTGATGGCATAATCCAGTAAGCGAAAAACGCAAATTTGATGTTTAAAGAACTAATCCCTATTAGGGGTCATCTGACTGCTTCGAACCAATTAGCACTTATAAAGAGCTAAATGAGCTGAAGGTTTGAGAAAGTAACCTTTTTTTATATTCAATTGTTTTCAATCTATAGGACAACAAACATGAAACAAAGGCCCCCAAAAGCCTGAATCGCTCACCTGATACTTATGCTAAAGTCTCTTACCTAGTGTACAACATGGACTCCATGTACTTGGACAAAATTATTAAAGAAACAAGTTGAAGCAGAAAATACTCTAAAGATCAAGAATTCAAAGTTGCAAAGCTTTCCAAAAACAAGAGGCTATATTGGTTGGTCAGCATGCATAAAGCTCATAAGCTTGGTAGAGGTTTCCAAAAGATCAAGTGTACAAAGTTTTGAAGCAATCCCTTCAGTTGTTTCAGAGAAGTTTTTTTTTATCTGTTCAAACTGATAGAAAAAAAATAAAAATTAATGAGGATGACACATAAAATCATTTTTGTAGATCTCAATGAACTGAACAATTTTCAAAGCTAACTTTTCCTAAAGCACTGTAACAACCCAGTTTGTAATAAAGTAACAAAGGAAAATTCATAAGACCATTTAAAACTAAAACTTTGCATGTACTTTTTGCTTGTTGCTTTGTTGAAGCTGTTACATAATTGTGATGAACTGAACACAAAAGGATAACTTAGAAATAATCTAATTAAATAAATATATGCGTAAAATCATTTTAAAACAAGAGGCTCCCAGTAGCCATTTAACAGAAACTTTGCAGGAATGATATATGACATGTTGGCAACAAAAGATCCTCATTTTAAAATAATTCAATAAAAAACATGGCCACTGTTACTAAAGATAGAACACTTGGTAAAATCACTTAAAATGGCTTATAACAGATAGAAAAAATCCGAAGGATCTTAGATGCTTCAGAATCAAAAGCTCTACGAAGTCTTCATTGGGTCGAAGTTGTCAGATGATCCTTGATAAGGGTTATGGCCATTAAAGGCACAAAATGGCGGTTTTTTTTTATGTTTTTGCCCTATAGAATGAAAACTATTGCTGATGGCGAAAAGTTGTTGCTTGCTTAAATGTTCAGCTAATTTAGCTCTACAAAAGTCTCCATAGAGTCGAAGTTGTCAGATGATAGGGGTTACAGCCTCTTAAAGGCAAAAATAGTGTTTTTGGTCTGTAGAATGAAACTATTGCAGATAGAAAAAAGATGCTGCTTGCTTAAATGCTCAGCTCATTTAACTCTACAAAGTCTTCATAAGGTCAAATTTTCAGATGACCCCTAATAGGGGTTACAGCTCCTTAAAGGTAAAAAAAATTGCGTTTGTTCATGTTTTTGGCCTATAAAATGAAAACTATTGCAGATAGAGAAAAGCAGTTGCTAGCTTAAATGCTCAGTCATTAGCTCTACAAAAGTCTCCATAAGGTAAAAGTTGTCAGATAACCCCTTGGAGAGGTTTCAGCCCTTAAATAATAGTGTTTTTTGCTTATTAGGAATGAAAACTATTGCAGATAGAGAAAAGCCTTGCCTTGCTTAAATATTCAGCTTATTTAGCTATACAAAAGTCTTCGTAGGGTTGACATCAAATCAAGGTGAGCGATTCAGGCTACTGGGAGCCTCTTGTTTTAAAATGATTTTACGCATACATTTATTTAATTAGATTATTTCTAAGTTATCCTTTTGTGTTCAGTTCATCTCAATTATCTCACAGCTTCAACAAAGCAACAAGCAAAAAAGTACATGCAAAGTTTTAGTTTTAAATGGTCTTATGAATTTTCCTTTGTTACAAAGTGGGTTATTACAAACTGTAACTTTATTACAAACTGGGTTGGAAGCTTTAACGCAGTTTGTAATAGAAAAGATATTCAAATAAAACGTGAAATTAAATAGTTAATAGAAAAAAATGATTAATTTGGGACTTTATGCGTTGATGAGGCGACAAAAGCTCAAGACAAATTTCATAAACTGTGAAAATTGTCGATTTTGACAATTAGACACATTCACTGTAAGCCAAAACCAAATCCGAAACCGAAATCGAAACCGAAACCAAAAGTGTGGAATGCGAACACTGTGTCATTATCATCATTTGTTACCTTGTGATGATCAAAGAACATTTTGTTTGTAAATTAGTCATTCTCCTATTTAGCTAAAGCAATGTCATCATGATATATGGTTTAACCATTATGATCTCAGCTTGTGTTAGAAATAAGAAGAGGCTAAAATCAACCATTTTGGAAGTTTGAAACAGCAAATAAAGATAATTACAAAACTACCGAACTTGAATGATCAATCTCATAGATCGAATCGGTCATACCGGAGAATTGGTGGATCGCAATGGTCCTGACTTGGTACAGGCATTGCAAATGAAATGGTGGGTTAAACCAGGTTTTATGGCGCCACACCTCCCTCTTCCATTGCGATCTTAGGATCCGGTAATGACCATAGAACACAACAAAGGTGAAATCAGTAAACACAAATGAGTAAAACACTAAGAATCAGGTAACACAATAACATACTATTGAATATCAATCAGCAATGCAAACTGTTTTGTTTTGTAATTATCGATGTCATTTTATTTTTTGTTTATAACAAATGCACTCTTTAAAGTCTGTTCAGTGTTTTACGATTGGAATATATAACGCTTTTTTGTTTTGTTGCTGTTTGAAATCCTTAGATCTTGGAATAGCCATCTGCATTGCTGTAATTAACACAAAACACGGACACCCAATAATGTGTGCATGTATAGTTTCGTTATAACCTTTACTTAACCCTTTTCAAATCTGTTGATGAAATAGGGTCACTTTTACTTTAATATCTTAATCAATGTCCGACAATGAATAGCAAGATTTCAAAGGATAAGTGTCGAAAAAAAAAGTAAATGCTGCAAGAGACACTTTCGGTCTAACAGAGAAATTAGGCTTTCTTAGCCATTTAAACGATACATTGAGTTACGGATTAATGCATAAAATTGAATGAAAAGGGTAATAACAAACCAATAAGATAAGATGATCGTAATCAATCGTAATCGTCAAAACAAAATCAAGACAAAGACCCATTAGAGACACTGAAGAATGCCGCGGTCGTGACTTGATACAGGCATCCAACAAATGATGAGTTAAGCCAGGTTTTATGGCGTAAAACATTCGCCTTTTTGCAATGTAACATTCAACACAACACTAACCTGAGAAGGTATAGTAAGGATATATAACCTGACATGATATTGATTTTTATACCAATGACGGATATTAAAAGAAAATATTTACATTACATTCATGCAGTCATTAACTCAACTGCAATAAGATAGTTAGATCATTCAATAGAATTCAGATTCGGTTTCGATTTCGGTTACGGCTTATAGTGAAAATGTCTGTTAAAGGGAAATAACTCAAATTAGGAGTTCTGCTACAACTTCGAAGTTTTGTATAGCTGTTCATGGTGAAGAAGTATTGTTGCTACGGATATTCTTACTCTATTATACCTTTCGAGCTATAAGCCAAACACCTTTTTTCCCTTTCAAAATTTGAAGCAATTCCTTAATCGGACAGACCAACGACTATTGATGACACTAACTCATATGACCCTTTGGATCAGGTGAGTTAAAATTGTAAGTTACAATCTGTTTAAGATGATAAAACACCTTAAATTTTAATCTTACTTAATTTATCTCAAAATATCTGAACAGGTGAAATTGTCTAAGTTCTAATGTTTTAAAAATATGTACTGTACTGCACTGTATTTCTAAATACTTTACCTTAGCATGTGTGTAGCAACGAAAAGCACTAGGGTGGTAAGTTGTTGCAATATTTGTAATCAGGTATTCAACGTTATCCCTGAAAAATGCCATAAAAAATCATCAAAGCTGTCTCCTTTGACACCAATATGTCACAATGAGAAAACATCTTTGTTTTGCTTTCTGAAAATTACCATGAGTTTTTTATTTACAGTTTTCATTCTTTGTTATTTTTGTTTGCCAGTTTTTTTATTTTATGCCCGTCCAAGATTTTCCCGTATAACAAATGAATATGTTTGATAAGAATAAAAGAAAAAAAGGTGTTACAATAGGGCATGTTTATGTACATAATTTGATAAGTCAAAAATAACATAGTCGCAGTGGAGCTTTTGACCGACGAAAAGATTAACATTGTTTGCCGAACAATCGTTACATATTTTGTATTTCTTTTCATGAAAAGTGGACGTCAGGTTCTTCTTACCATATCTGTAGTTTGATTTCCTTGCCATCCAGTTCTATTGATTTTATCTCAGAAGTAGCTACAAAAGTTAGGACAAATTATCCACACAGTCTTAAAGATTTAAAATAGCCTTCATCTAAACTGGTTATTCCGATAGATAAATGTTTGTTGGTCCTGGTTGTATTATTGACCTTTTAATGACTATGTGACATTGAAAGTATTATTGGTTTAATGTGGGGTAATCATAAAATATGCAGTTATGTGTAGAGTAATATTTAAGCAATTGAAATCTGTTTTTTTATCTTCTTCTTTTGACATTCTAAGGGCAGTAATTCATAAGAGTCATGATCCTATTACATATTTTGTAATCAAAGTGTACTGAACAAAAAATTGTATAAATTTCTTAAATATCTCATATAGTTTTTTTTAAGCTAATGAGCTTAATAAGTGCAAAATGCATTAAAAAAAATTAAAAGGCAATAACTTCTACACTGGTTTGTTGGATCTTCTTCAAAAAGAAGCTTGAGTTGCTGGTAACTTTTGTTTTCATTCAGAATTTGAAAATATGTCATAGCTATTTTAGTTATCAGCAAAAATTCAATTTACGCCTATGTTCTATTTCTAGCCACGGCCACCATGTTTCATAACCAATCAAAAGTCCTCAAATCATTTCTATTCATCCAATGCTTATAAACAACTATGACAAATTTGGTTTCAATAGGGCTTAAGCTGTCAGAGGAGTTACCGTTTTAATGTAATGAGGAAATGCTGTATAAATGGTGAATATTGACGTTCCTAAAAAATGGTCCTACAACACTGACTCATTACAAATTTTGTTGATTATGATTTGTTTAACAATATCAAATAAATTGTTCAGATATCTTACATTGTTTAAAATTATTGAGCTTAATAAGTCCAAATTTCATAAACTTCAGGTAAAAGGGCAATAACTCCTATATTGTTGGTTCAATTTTCTTCAAAATATAAGGTGTGCCGGTTTTGAGGTTGTGATTACTTTAATTTAACGCCAAAAATTCGCCATCGTTATTGATTTCTATAAAGAATCCCGATAGTAAAAGTAACCCGATATTTATATCCTGATTTTGACATGAACGGCCACTCATAAACTCGGCTAGAGGGTTAAATTTTTAGCTCTTTACTTAACGAGCTGACATGTTACCTGGTCGACCCACGTTCGATCCTCTGTTTCCACGGTGTGAATGAATCATGCTCTTCGGTGACACAAAATTATTTTTTTCTAGTTCATTTTTTGGCATTGTATGTGGTCAATGTTTGTGCAATTCGTTCGGGAATATGAAGATAAGATGGTTTTAAAGAGAGTAACTTTTGTTTGGAAGATTGATCATGATCCCGTATCATGACAGGTACACAAATGACAAATTCTAAGTGAAATATTTACCGTGTACGAACGTTGAATTATAGTTCTCTCTAGAAAATCTAGATAATACATAAGATTTTCCTACTCCTCTATCGCCAATCAAGAGAAGATTTATTTCGTATCTTTTCGCCATTTTGGTGATCTTAAAAATGACAGGGAACACCCTTGTCTGATAAAAGATGTGACGCATTCGGAATGACACTTAAGGGTTTATCAGTACGAATACAAAATAGTTACGTGAGCGGGGAATTTGAATAAATCTATACCAGCACAAGTAACAACTGATATTTTTTTAGATTTCAATGATTATTTTTTGCATTGATTTTGTCTATTTTCAACTGATTCTGTTTGTTTAGAGACTTATAATATGGTATATACTCACCACCATTCTAAGAAGTTTTAATAAATAACATAAGAAATTATGTTTAAAAAATATGAAATTATATCTCTAACTTATGTTCACTATAAAAATAATCGTACTAGTTACTTATTTTAACTAATACAGATGGGACCAGTCCTAACCTGTACGGCAGGTGAACCAGAGAACCTGTCGAAAATTTCGCTATACGTCCACTCATGTCAGTTTTATGGTCAGCCACAGCGGACCGTGGACAGAAGTTCACTTTGATAGTGGACTTGGTCCGTTGTCTTCCCTGTAATCTATCCCATTTTTTTATTTATAAATGCATGTAACAAATGCATCTCAACTTAATTTCTCATTTCAGTTTAGCTCTTCAAAGTATAACTCGAAATCTCTTAATTTCAGGATATTATTTCTTTTCTTTTTAATGTTGACACTTAATATTTGAAATCAGAATTCGTAATCTACACTTGGTCGAATCCTAATCGGTGCCTGGTTAGCTTCCCTGTTCGATTCTTTTGGCTTTGAGTACTTCTGACTTTTTTTACTTTTGGTTTTTTGACCTTCTTATGGTTTGATTCAAGTGTTGCTGGTGACAGGTTTCTCCTTGAGATATCGATGTGCATCATAACCAACTAAATCGTTTTTAAACCCGTTTTGTTATTATATTTGGAAATCACTTGGTCAATAGCCACAGCTGGTGGACCAGATGTTCCCGAGGCTAATCACAAGCATGGTTGTCAGACTTTTTTGGCGTGAATTAATAATTTAATTTCTAAAATTGTTTTGTTATTGAAATTCCTTATTGTTAAATTCTAAATTGTTTAAAACACCAGGTTTCTTTCCTTGTACTGCTTATGGTCGATATCCTCGGTGCTGGATTTGACTGCCCTGTTTAATTCTTTTGGCTCTGAGTATTTATCATTCAATACTTTTGGTATGTGACCTTCCAATGTTTTGATTTGATTCAAATGCTACTGATGGAGGTTACGACTGAAATATCGATATATAGCCTTACCAAATTAACTGTTCTATATCCGTTGTGGTAAAAGTTTTTGAATTTTCTCCTTTATATTAAACAATTCAAAAACTTTTACTGACCAAGGGCTTGCGAACCAGTGGTAATTTGGAAGACTGTTGAGCCCGATTATGAGTTTTTAGGGTGTCTGCATTATATAATCAAACAAAAATTTGAAGTTTTAAATTAGCATTTGTCCAGTACTTAACAAAACCAGCAGTAAAGATCTTAAATAAGCTGTGAAATTGTTTAGTTTATTCTTTCTTCTTTGTCTATCTGTTTATTTGTTTGTAAGAATTATTTTATTTAGCATGAACACGACTTTTTCTCTTATTTGCGTCAAATTAAAGCATTAGGTCAAAAAAGATTTCATGGTGATGGGATTAGCATGTGTGTAGGATAATTTTTTCTGATTTATGTAAACCTTTCTGTGTCAATCAAAGTGGTCAGCTTCAGCATTCAGGTTGCACTTTCATATTGAAATGTTGAGGTAGGGTACCGGCTGTTTAACTTGAAGGCGGACTTGTTTGTTCCCTTAAAATGATTCTTAAAATGACTTTGTCCTAAAACAAATATTTTGAAAATGATTTTGTCCAAAAAATATTTGAATTAAATTTTTGACGGAAAAAATATTTTGGAAGCAGAGGATAATAAAAAAAATTCTGAAGCAGGATGTTTTCTGCTATAGAAATAATGCTAATAATTAAAAAAAGAAATTGTTATGATGTCTTGAAAGAATAAAAATTCAGTCGCAAGAAAAAACTTCTGGCCAGAACATAAAAAAATTCTCAAGAAAGATTTCTGCCATAACAAATTATGCTAATAATAAAAAAATAATTTCTGTCGCAGTCCCTTGATTGAATAAAATTTCAGTCGCGACGTTTTGAAAAAATAAATATTTTTTCAAAAAAAATTGTCTGGCCAAAACAAAAAACCAAGGTCCCTTCTCCCCTTCAAGTTGAATGGTCCGTCCCTAATAAGTGCGGGGGCTAAAATGGAATCACGGCCGGCAATGTCAATATTCCGACCGTAAATGCCCGCAATGCAGCAGCCTTTCATATCAAATTAAAAGATGCGTTACATCAACGAATATAGAACAAAAATAAATAAAATATATGAAAATAGATATTAACTTAAATAAAATGGACTCCTCCTTCTCATATTTTATTTCATTAATAACTACCATCAGTGACACGGCAAACCTAGTCGCTGGTACTGTCTAGATTCGGCTAGCTTGGTGTACTTACACGTACACAGTGTAGTATTTCATTATTGCCTGGTCCGCTGTGGACAGCTTTCCTTATTGTCTGATCAGCTGTTGTCCGCTCTAGGGTTATTAAGAGCTGAACAGACAACACCACCAGGCTAGCTCCAAGCTGACTTATGGTCAGGTCAGTTTTAGCTGACCAAACTTCTGGTCAGGTCAGCTCCTGTCCTGAAATAAAAGTGAACCTGACACCAGACATAGCGGATCACGGTCCACTCAAATGGACCTAAGTTTCCTTTCTTGACAGCTCAAGCTGTCCTAAAGTCTGCTTTATGTCCTCTTTTGTACAGATTAGGACTGGGCCCGTCTGGATGTAATACATATCTGATCTCTACATCTACAATAAAACAGAACTGTGTCTACTCCACTGTATCAACAAAGAAAAACAAACATAAAACCGTCGTTTTATTTTCCGTTTTAGACTCTTAATCATTCAAGGTCAAAGATAGGAAAAGTGTTCTGGTCACGTATCAATTAGCGTTCTTTTTCATACCTGATACTAACTATCGTTTATATTTATGACATTGAGCCATCTTTTCCCTATGTAAACTTCTTTTGAAAATGTTTCATGTAAGCTGACCAAACGTCAGTAACTAAATTTGGTTCTTTATTGAACTTGATTGAACAGGTGAAAGTTTTAACATTAATTTGTATCTATGTATTATAATATAGTACTAAGGTGAGGTCTGATGATATATTCTAACGACACCGATGTATATACCATACAAATTTTAATTTTCAAGCTTATTTTTGTTGCTAAATCAATTGCAAATTCCATCGTAAATCATATACCAAAAGAATAAGATTGTTTTATTTCTGTTTTCATCAAAGTAAATTTTCCAATATTTTACATAATTCGTTAGGTGTTTTGGGGCTTACCTGGGCAAGGGCGATGTGACCTTATGCCATTACTATCACTCTGTCGTCGTCCATATAGCATGAATCCCCCCTAAATAACCTGTCATATAAATATGCTAGCATAGTTTTGATAACAGCAATGATGAAAATACCTGGCAGATGGGGGCCATATTACCTAATTGCTGCAGTCAATTCACATGAAGTTTTGGGCTAAACCAGGTTTCATGGCGCTTAACCTTTCTCTGTAATTGTGAAAATTTAAGTTTTGTGTTATGCCTATAAGTTTTATTATAAATCTTTGAAGTCTTGTATACTGATTATCATTTTTTTATGCGTTCTCGCTTTAAATGGTATTTGAAATGCACGATTATTCTATTTGATATGTAAATAACGTCGTGTATATTTGTCCTACCATTACTTCAAATGGTCAGCCGGTGACTAGTTCTGTTCTTTTTTTTCAATATTGATTGATGAATATTTAACAATCCCATTAAGGTTCGCCCTTTGATAGAAAATACATTTTTTGTTTTGCTTTCTGTCTTGTAACAAATTCATCGGAGGCCCAAGCTCGTACTGATGTTTATGACCAACTATAAGTTGCAAATGCATATGAAGCCCATAGCTAAAATACAAATAAACTTTAGACAATCACTGTGTATTACTTAATCAATATCAATTTATGTATTTCATATTGATTTTAACTTTTGTCATCTGAATTTAATGTTTGATTGAGTAATATAAAACATCTCTTTGTTGGTTAAAATGATGTACAATTTGTTAATGTAAAAGAAAATGATAATGGCGTCGAGGCATGTTTATATGAGTTATATTCACCAGGAAACCAAACGTCCATTGGGTTGATATTTATAAAAATCAGACCTACAGCGATGCTTAAGTTTTTGTATAAATTCTTTAACTCTCAACTGGTACACAAAAGGTCACATAAAGAATTTAACATAAGTGATGCCTTGACAAAATCAAAATTTGCGTCGGTAAAAGAACCGGGTACCAAAATCATTATCATTGAAATGAAAGCTTTTGGTAGTACAGTGCAAGCGGTAATAAGAATGATTATACACAAGGTCAACATATTTATTCGGAATCTCTTTTGGTTTTTTACATCTTCTTATTTGTAGCTATACAATTGTCTGAGGAATTTGAGACCGTTCGGATTCATGTTGTGCAAGTAGTTTTGTGTGTTGTACAATCTAAAGGTTTTGCACCGAAAATGGATGGCTCCTGGTTTCTATCCGAGCTTCATGATTTACTGGTGATGACTGAACATGCTTCCTTAACTTCATTAATTCGGACACTACTAGTAGACGCCCGAGGAGCATCTAAGTAGAAATTTAGAATTGAAGCAATCGGTTGATTCAATTATGACCTGTTCTCTTTTACTTTGTGTGAGCATGTCATATTACTAGGATATACATGTACTTTCACTCGATCCCTAAGTCTTTTAATGACAATTCCATACGTCAAAGATATTAATGTAAACAAGAGAATCAGAGGTTAGTCTGTTAAGCTAGATTTGTTGTAGTTAATACTTTCACAATGAATTTTCTCTTTTCCTTCGCCGAAGACAGTAAAATGTAAAGTGGCGATGCACGATACAATCAAACAAACTACCATTACTCCAATTACGACTTTATTTCTTGTTGCAATTTTAATTCATTTCTTTGGACTTGTAAAGGTTGCGTTTAGCCGTTCTTAACATAGACGTTTTGTTACTAAATGACTATTTGTTTCCTGCTCTTTTTTTTTCAATTTAAGATTCTTATCCTTTCAGAAATAGGAATAGCGTTATGATAACTTATCAATTGTTTTGTGGCACTCCTGAAACTGCTAATAGTTATGTATATGATATTAAGCCATATAAGCTGAGCAAAACGTTTGTAACTAAATATGGTTCTTAAATGAACGTTATTTAACAGATGAAAGCTTTAACAATCGATTTTTGTCTTTATAGCATAATAAGAAGTACCTAGGTGGGGTCTGATCAAATGTTTTAATGACACGTGTCTATACCATACAATTTTGAATTCAACAACTAAGTCTTTTTCGCAAAATATATTTTTAATTCCATCGTAGATTATATATCAAGGATTGGAAGAATGTTTTATTTCTTTTCTTATCTGAAAATAAAAATATTTTTAAAATATTTCAAAAATGTCGTCAAGTCGTTTTTTTTCCTCATTCATTTATAAATATAAAATATTACACTTTAAGATACTCAATATAGCCTTTTAATACAGAAGGAATCTTTGATGACAATTTGTCTACACATGCCAGACTTTTTTTCATTTTAATGAAGCATTTATTTTTAATTAGTGAAATTATTTTTCATTATCTCATAAATGCTTTCACAAAAATGTACGGGAAAGTACTCAGATACAAGTAAAGTCACGTTATAATTTCTAAATTGTCTAAACCCTAAGGTTCTTCCTACCCTAGACAAAAGTTGAATATCTTAGTAATAATTTGGTTCCCCAGTTTGGTATTTTTGGTTATACTGTTCTATGCTCTTCATATTCATACAGTGTTTGGCATTTTCAATATTTTTGGTAGAGCGCCTCTGATGAGTCTTGAATAGACGAAACGCGCGTCAGGCGTAGCAAAATTTATTGTCTGGAACTTTGTTGTCATTTGTATTTCGAACACACGTGAAGGTTAGCACTGCTGGTGGAGTTTAAATTCCCCGAGGTTAGCCCGCTCCGGCACCAACACTTTTGAGTTGGAGAATACATCAAAGCTTTAAATTATCCGTCTAAATTTCAAAATTGTCTAAACCCTAAGGTTCTTCCTACCCTAGACAAAGGTTGAATATCTTAGTAATAATTTGGTTCTCCAGTTTGGTATTTTTGGTTATACTGTTCTATGCTCTTCATATTCATACAGTGTTTGGCATTTTCAATATTTTTGATAGAGCGCCTCTGATGAGTCTTGAATAGACGAAACGCGCGTCAGGCGTAGCAAAATTTATTGTCTGGAACTTTGTTGTCATTTGTATTTCGAACACACGTGAAGGTTAGCACTGCTGGTGGAGTTTAAATTCCCCGAGGTTAGCCCGCTCCGGCACCAACACTTTTGAGTTGGAGAATACATCAAAGCTTTAAATTATCCGTCTGAATTTCAAAATTGTCTAAACCCCAAGGTTCTTCCTACCCTAGACATAGGTTGGATATCTTAGTAATAATTTGGTTCCCCAGTTTGGTATTTTTGGTTATACTGTTCTATCCTCTTCATATTTATACAGTGTTTGGCATTTTCAATATTTTTGGTAGAGCGCCTCTGATGAGTCTTGAATAGACGAAACGCGCGTCAGGCGTAGCAAAATTTATGGTCTGGAACTTTGTTGTCATTTGTATTCCGAACACACGTGAAGGTTAGCACTGCTGGTGGAGTTTAAATTCCCCGAGGTTAGCCCGCTCCGGCACCAACACTCTTGAGTTGGAGAATACATCAAAGCTTTAAATTTTATTTCGTCATACTCATTTCCGGTATAAAATGAGATTGTGCTGCGCATGTGCGACCATCAGTGTGCTTGCGTTACTCGATGAGTAAGCAGCGATCATAATTTGTACTTTTAAACAGAGTAAATACGAAAGTCATCGTTGCTGGCTTTATTAAATATTACTCTAAGTTTTGATAAAATATATTGATAAATATAGTTTTTACGTTGTAAAAACATTCTTTATATTGAATTTGTTGTAAGAGAAAAATGTAAATACGAAAATAAAGTTGTGACATATTTACATTCATGTTCAATATGGCGGAACAGATGATACGAGAAGACCCCAAACATTTGGGGAAAGATATAGGTGACGCTGTCACAGATAAGTCTGTTCCTGATAAAAATAAGAAGCCAGATAAACAAAAGGGTAAAGCTTTAGCTTCGAGACGAACTTCGAAGCAAATCCCTGACTCGCCAGTAGCTTCAACTTCGAAAAATTCGAATGGCGGTCCACGTGGCTCTCAGTCTCATGCAATAGAAAATGACTCTAACGTAACAATGTCTAATGAAAATAGTCAAATTTTGAGCGTATTAAAAGACATTCAAAGCAACCAAAAGAGTCAAACCCTAGAAATTCAGAAAATATCTCAAAGAGTCTCTGATTTAGAGAATGGGTCAGTATATGACGAATATGATGAGAATTATGATGAAAACCTTGATGAAAATGATCAAGAAGCAATTAACCAAGATGAGAGCAATGTTGAAATTGGTCCTCAGAAACGCAAAGGTGAAGAAAAATTTGCATCCATGACTAAAAGAGTTAAAACAAGAGAGTCGTTAGGTCCTAAGATTGATGAGACACTAGCTGAGAACCTTAATGAACTTTTTAGGAATGGTATGAACGAGGAACAATTCACAGACATGGTTAAAGATGATATAACGCCCCGACCAGAAAATTGTGTAGGTCTATCGACAGTAAAAACAAACCCTTTGATTTTGGATTTTTTCTCCCCTCAAACTCAGACCGTAGAAAGAAAAATGCAAGTCATACAGAAAGCTATTGTGAAGGCTTCCATAATTGTTGCTCAAACAGTAAATAATTTAGCAGAACTGGATGAAGAAAATCCAGAAATAGAGAAACTAAATGACGCTTTAGCCTTGCTTGGGCATTGTAATAGAAAAACAAACTTGACAAGAAGAGACCTCATTAAACCGGAAATGTCAAGAGACTATGTACATCTTTGCTCCCAGACCAATCAATATACTAATTTCTTGTTTGGAGATGACATATCTAAAAAGGCAAAAGAAATAGAAGATTGTAGTAAAATAAGTTATAAGATACAAGCTGGTAGTAAATATGGTAATGGGGCTACAAATAGCCGATACAGTCCTCACCATAGAGGCAGAGGTAGAGGTAGAAGAGCCAGAGGTTACAGAGGTACTAGAGGTTACAGAGGTGGCAGAGGACATAATATGTCAAGCCAGATGTCGTACGAAGCCCCAAAAAACCCTCAGAAGAGGGGAGGGTTTCAGAGCAAGGACAAGAACTAGATGAAGTTAGTTGCAAAGATACATTTCAGGCAGGTAGATTGAAAAATTATTCTCATGAATGGGAAAAATTAACTTCGGATCCGCATATTTTAGACATTGTAAAACATTGTCACATTGAATTTATAGATAATAAACCTCCGAAGCAATTACGGGTACCTTTTCAACATTTGTTTAATGAAAAGGAAAATTTGATAGTTGACAATGAAATTAAAAAACTTTTAAATCAGGGTGTAATTAAAATTTGTAATTTAAATAATGATGACTTATTTCTTTCAACTATATTTTTAAGACCCAAAAAGAATGGTGAATTTCGAATGATTTTAAACCTTAAAGGTTTAAATGAGCATATTCCATATAAACACTTTAAAATGGATTCTTTTGAGTCCGCTTTATTTTTAGTTTCAAAAGATTGTTATTTTGGTTCTATTGATCTAAGACATGCTTATTATAGTGTACCTATTGCTGAGGAGGATCAATTTTTTTTGTGTTTTTACTGGAATGAAATAATTTATCAATTTACCTGCCTTCCAAATGGTATAGCTTTTGCCCCAAGGTTATTTACAAAACTTTTAAAACCAGTTTATGCATCTTTAAGACAATTAGGTTACAAAAATGTTGGCTACATTGATGATAGCTTGCTAAGTGGAGAAACAACCATAGAATGTGAAGAGAATATAAAAGCCACCAATACTTTATTTTCTAAATTAGGTTTTGTGGTACATGAAGACAAATCTGTCTTAATCCCAACCAAATGTATAACTTTTTTAGGAAACATCATAAATTCTGAAACAATGACAGTTACTTTGCCAATAGATAAAAAACAAAACATTGCCAATGAATGCAAGAAACTTTTGGATAAAAAATTTGTAAAAATTAGAGAAGTTGCTAAAGTATTAGGCTTAATTGTGTCTAGTTTTTCAGCAGTAGAATTTGGAAAACTCTTTTATCGTAATATTGAGAAAGCAAAAATAATAGCTTTGAAAAAATCTCAGATGAATTTTGACGCAGAAATGTTCATATCTTCTATAATGAAAAAAGAATTAAGATGGTGGTATTTGAATATTCATGATCAAGTTAGAGTAATTAGAAATGAAACACCAGAGTTAACTCTAAAAACAGATGCCTCTCTTCAGGGATGGGGAGCAGAATTTCAAAACATTAGTATAGGTGGAAGATGGTCTAACACAGAACTAGACAATCATATTAATGTTTTAGAGCTCATGGCAATTCACCTAGCAATTAAATCTTTGGTAGGCAGATTAGTAGGCAAACATATCCAGGTTTATTGCGATAACACAACAGCTGTCAGTTACATTAATAATATGGGTGGAATGAGATCTTGTTTATGTAACCAAAAGAGTATAGAAATATGGTTATTTTGCATGGAAAATAATATATGGTTATCATGCTCCCACATTCCAGGGAAATTAAACGTTGTAGCAGATGCAAAGTCTAGAAAATTCAATGACCAGTTGGAGTGGAAATTGAATGTAAAAGTTTTTGATAAATTATGTGCTGTGTGGCAAAAGCCTGACATAGATCTTTTTGCCTCAAGATTGAATTATCAGATAGAATGTTTTTGTTCATGGGAACCTGACCCTATGTCTAATTATGTTAATGCTTTTAGTCTTAATTGGTCATTGTTCAATTTTGTTTATGTTTTTCCTCCATTTAGCTTACTGAACCGTTGCATTCGGAAGATCAAGTCAGACAAAGCAAAAGGGATTGTTATTGCGCCCTACTGGCCGACCCAGATATGGTTCCCCATGCTGATGGAAATTCTCACACAGCCGCCAATCTTGATAAACAGAAGAAACAATCTATTAACTCTTCCACAAACAGCTTTTCGACATCCTCTAGGAAAGAAATGAATTTTGATGGCATGTCAAGTATCAGGAAAAACTTCAGAACCCGAGGACTTTCTAAAATCTCAACAAAAATTCTCATGTCATCATGGAAGAAATCAACTAAAAAGCAGTATAACGTCTACATCAGCAAATGGTTTATGTACTGTAATCAAAGGAAGACTGATCCCTTTCAAACGAATTAAGAGAATGTTATAGAATTTTTTACTAGTCTTTATGAAAATGGTTTAGGATACAGTAGTATTAATTCAGCAAGGAGTGCTTTATCTGCATTAGGACTTAAATTTGACGCATGTTTGGTTGGTCAACATCCTTTGGTAATTAGATATTTAAAAGGAGTCTTCAGTCTACGCCCTATTAAACCGACACTAGTAAGCCATAAATAGTCTGAAATGGCCAAACAAGATACTTTTTAACTGAACAAATCTTTTCCGATTCTCGTTTAGATAATTTAAGATATTCAGTTTATATTCAGATCAATCATCATTACAGTCGGTTCAGATCCGTTCAGACAAATTCAGTTTGTTCAGACTATCGTACGTTAATTAGTGTTAAGATCTGTCAAGACTACTTTAGTAATTATCGGATCAATAACATTTAATTGAATTTAGATTCGTTTGGACCGTGTTAAGATGTGTTAAGATAATAAGAGTTACATCCCTTTGTACTATCAAGACAACTCGAATAATTCAAGCCATATCCGTATTTGCATACTTCTGTAAAACAAGTAGCGACTACAGGGAGGGAAATAAAACGACTGAATTATTCGGGTTAGGTCTATAGATTTCGGGCATTTATATTGATAAGATTCTTCGATTACTTTCATTTTAAATTTGGTCATTACTTGTTACTTTAGTGGGTGGAGCCGTGCGTGATGTCAGCTTAAATTTAATTTAATGAAATCCTCGCGATCTTGCGCAAGTTAAATTATATTTATATTTTTTTATTGCGAATGTAAATCATAATTATATTAAATGCATGCATGCGTCTTTGAACAACTAGAACGTAAACGATTCCAATCATTAGTAATTTAAATCATATTGCTTGATTTTTGAACTCGGTTCTTGTTTCGTATCAATGCATGTGCGCTAATGAAATCATTTGACTTAAAACAAAGTTGTAGAACGTCAACTTTATGTTTTATTTTATTTTGTGACCTTCTTCTGTTAAAGACCAGCTTGTATTTTAATATAAATGCTATAGATGTTGTTTATATACCATAACTACACTAAGTCTTTATCTTCTGTGAATAGACAAACAGGAGTATCCAACATAAACGCGACAGGCAGTGGTGGTCGTGTGTTACTCTATAATTACCGGTACACTAATTAACTAGCTGTAAACAGTTAAACCAAAGAACATGTTGGGATGCAAGAACATTAAAATGATGATTTTAAATCTTTTATATACAGTTCAATATCAAATATAAATTGTTGCGGGTAAAACAGTTGCGGGACAGTCACTGCTTCGGACCCGGCACCTTTAAACCTAAGTTTCGTCTATAAAATGTTTACCACAGAAAAGCGACAGAATACACAACTACCACAGCTAACTGCAGCATGCTATATAATAACTCCTAAAACATGAGGACGTCAATAGTAAGACAGATACACATCCAAACATTTAGACTCGGCATATTCATTAAATGGATTATTGCACAATATAATTGCGGCTGCATTGCATTGTGTAAACTTTTATCAAGATAAATGTTTTGATTTAATTGCGACGGAAGATCCCAGAACCCCCTCCCCTTTTCCCCCCAAACAATTTGTAATTCTTATGCAGAATTTTTTCAAAACTGGCCTGGAAACCCCCGCCCTTTATGTTGACCCGTCCCATCTACTATTTAAAGTCAAAATGTGATAATAAATGATTTATTAGTATTCTTTTTATATATCAACATAAAAAAGATAACCCCCATTCGTTCCTGTTCTTCAAATTGAAGGAAACGCATAAGACATTTTTTTGGCGGTTCCACTACCTGCAACCCCTTTTTAGGATCCGCCACTGCAGGTTTAACCAGTTGAATTAAATTGATAGCCTCAAAATAGAATATTTTTAATAAAAAGCTACACGTGTACGTTGTAATCAATTTATTGAGTAATAGCAGGCTTGTCATCCAAGGAGAATATTATCGGCTATATATAATCTACCGCTGGCAAACTGAAGACAGTCCAAAAAAAATAACGGTGTATGATTTTGAAAAGGAGAACAATACGAGAAAAACGTAGACAACAGACTAGGTTTAGACTGATGCTTACCATTTCTACCTTTTGTCCTATACTCTGTTGTGAATAGTCACGCACGGGTAATTTTTTTAACTGTCTCCAGTTTGCAAGTGTTAACGATAGCCTGTACCAGCCTGTGACCAAGGTTTTAATGAAAGCTACTGATGGTAGTTTTGAAATCTTGGTTGGAGACATACAGCTAGTTATAGATGTTGGCAGAGTATGTGTATTCGGCTGCTGGTCACAGATATACTATTATCCAATAAATTGTTGAGACAGATGATAAACGTCACAGATCCGTGCGGGACCCGGAAGGCGAATAGGCCCACAGCAGCGCTAAACTTGTAGGTAACAGTCCACTTAAAAAGGCTCTGAAACCTGACATCGGGTCAGGCCGCTTAGCACATAAAGCGACTGGGATGTGAGCCCCAGTTGGTTGAATGGGGCAGCCCTGTCATAATGAATACCGGGGTCGTCAAGCCATAATGTGGAAAACCTGAACGCAAACGATAGAGGGCCAATGGGAGGAGAGTGCCACGCTTCATGCTCCAAATAGGCTTAATTTTTTGTCCCTACCAACCTCTACCCTTATCCAGTTGTCTTTAACAGTTACTTTGTTTCTCACCCCATCTCCGTTTTTCTCTCTCAGTGTGTGTGGGTTCAACTAAAATTCAGCATTGTATCTTCCAAAGATAAGGGTTGCTTATGTGATACTGGGTAAAGGATTGGATTCCCACACAGGTAATTGTTCCAACTAGTATGAACTCATTTCAGGTAAGGGTTCTTAATTGTCAGTCACCATAGGTAAGGGTTCCAGAGAGTGTGAATTTTTTGGGGAAGGATTTCGTCACTTTCTTGGTACATTGGTCTATATATGTTGATGGGTCTGTGATTTGGGTGCTGTGTCCTGAATGGGTCTACACAATTCATAAAACAAGCAACAAACAAACCAACAAATAAACGCCAAATGTCAAAGAAGCATCCCCCCAAAAATGTGAAAATATTTAATAATAATAATAATAATAATAATAATAATAATAATAATAATTATAATTTGAGGTTCTTATATATACCGTTTTTCACAACAGTTTAGTCGTCTCAAAGCGGTTCACAAATTAACTTATTATCCGTGGTTTTTGGGCCGTACGAACTATAATCATTTTAACCTCCTAGTGGAGTATATGCAGTCAAATCAAATTAATTCAATATACTAGTATATGAAGTTTATGGCTGAGCCTATACTGAACCCCCTTCCATTAATTAATACATGTATTAATAAATTACAACTATGCTGCTTTTACATTCCTTATAATGTTCTTTTTAATTACATGCACCATAGATATAATATTATATCTATGCATGCACATTTCTATGTTGTGTCTTCCTTGTTTGGTCTTTTCTCTCAGTCATATGAAATGATCCTCCAATGATTCTTTATCCAATACTTACGCTAAATTTTACATTTAAATGGGAGTGAGTGGGTTGATCCATAGATATAATATACACTAGAAATAGCGGGGAAAGTTGCCTGAACATTTCCATCGATATAGACCTGGGAAATCAAAGTCTATAACTGAAAAACCTGAATGCTGACAATAATGGGCTTACATAAATACAGACGCACAAAAATTAAATATTTTTCTTTTGGTTGGTCACCAAAAAGTGTTTCCGTCCATTTCCATATTTCAAGTGGTCTTCAACATTCATTGTTCCTTTGTTTACCACAACACCTCCTGATATATTTCTCATCAATTTATGTTCTTACATTATCTCCTTATTGTCTATCGCCCATATATAACCCATATTGTGTCCTTAATGTCTATTGCCCATATATAACCCATATTGTGCAACTAACTGACTCACTCAAACATCATAATGTGCTCACTGATTGCTCATTTACCCGGAAGGGTGCTTAAAATGTATACTATGTAACACATACCATATACCTGTATCGAAGCTGATCAGTTCAGGTTACTTTTAGTGATCATCAGATACATGTAGGGACGGTTTAAAAAATATTGGGATAGAATTCGGACCTGAATACGCTATTTCTTGAACTGCAGTTAAAATCATTTTGCTAACTCCTTTTTATTTTTATTGTTTCGCATCATGTTACGTTTCTTATTTTATTATCTTTATCTATTCTATCTACCTGAAGGTTACTTAAATATTGGGGATAGAAACGAAAGTATTGTTAATTTGTAATTTTAAATCAAACTCGGCAATATTCCGTATTTTTTTTACGTTTTGTCTCCCCCGCCCCCCCCCCCCCCCCCCCATTCCCCCATAGCATCACAGAAAAATGAAATATTCAATAGTGATATAGTACACTGTTTATTGTTTAAGTTTATAACAAAAACTTATCATGTAGTAGATTGTGAAAGGAATAAAATCCGAACATAGTAAAAAGTCTATTAATATAGATAATATAGATAGATAAAGGTCGAAGTTTGCGCCACGCCGCGCACACAGTTTCCTTTGATATATCAAACGCGCGGCACTGCGTTGCGATGTCTTTAATGCAGATAAACTAATGAAAATCGAAGGTACATGATAATTAATCTTAGATTATCGATGACTGGCTTTATCAGTGGTGTAATAATTAAGTATTTAGCTGTAACCTCTTGATGATAAGGTATACGGATGCAAGTAACCAAACACAGCATGAGAAGACCTATTTGCTCAAGTTTATTTGATAAAAATTGGTGGAGGAAAACTGACACAATTATATCAATACACCATAAGAAAATATAATTTGCTGGGAAAGAAACCTGGATAAATGTTCCTTTAAACTGGGATTACCTTTTTTTCTGTAATTTCCTATAAATGAGACCAAGTTGACTTATTAGAAGTAACATATGGCAATCTAGTGACACCAGTCATATAAGAGTGGAAGCGCGTCGAATCTTCAAATATTCATTTGAATGTTACCCTTTTTATCGGAAGAATATAAAAAATATCACAAACTGCAATTATTACTATCAATATGACATGTATGGTTTTGTATCTTCATAAATGAAATCAAAAACTTATACAATCAGCCTTTCTTTCTTTTATGTATACATGTACACGGGACAATTCATTTATAAAATAACATTTCATTTTATAAATATACTTTATTAAATGAAGCGATCGTGTTCCTTACTCCAAAAGGCAAATATTTATTATGTCCGACGTAATATTTTTTTTTACTTTGCAATGTTGTTTTCTTATTAAGATTGTAGAGAAAACCTCACAAGCTTTAATTAGTGTGGAATAGATTTTACGGGCTGTCATCAGATTTCCAGTGTTAGCTGTAGCCGGTTATTCTCCGCTATACCCTCATATACAGGTCTATGTTTAAGTGTTGGTCATTTTTACATGAGCTTGGTTGTTGGGTTCAAGTCGCAGAGATTTCGTCTTTGTGGGATCTTTAGCACCTAGCGAAAAAAACCCAAAACATAAAGCAGAGAAACACATACATTTCAACATGCAGACAACATAATCTACACGGCATCTTCTTATATTTACTGACAGATAGGTGAGCAACTGTCATGGTGGACTTCTTTTCTTACTTGCGGATGCGAATTCGTGCAGAATTGAAAAATGTTTAGAAAAAAACTGGGGACGAAAAAACCTTAAGTATTCTCCATGGATAAATTCCTGCTGTAAAACGTATTGCAACTAATTTTTCTTTTCTATATATCATTGAAAATTCTTTTATTTTCCAAATATTTTCTACATTATCCGAAAATTAACGCCATGTAGAACACCCGAATATCAAGTGGGTGATAAAAAGTCGGCGAATATCATCTGCCTCAGATGTGTGTCCGGAGCTTTATCTATGTATATTATATCTATGGTTGATCGAACTGCTTTATGTTTAATTTTATTGTTGTTTTTTATTGGGGGAAGGGTAAGATTAAAGATGGCTTATCATAAAAATGTATATTGATATTTTGAAAGCTGCACCTTTTGTTTCTTATCATAGACGAAAAACCTGGTAATTAGTAGCATAATAGTTGCGTCACAAAAGCTCCGAATTTAAAGTTTTGATAGTATTTTTCAAATAGTCTCAGCCGGGCCACATAGGCTGGAAACCCGATAAAGGCCGGTATAGACTGGTTCCCTCCTGATATACAGTAGGAAGTCGGTTGTCAAATTATAAATTTTTACATGTATTGATTTATTGAAAATTTTTATCAGGAAATTAATTAGCATCCTTGAAAGGTTTGTGAAATGGACAGCGAAAAGCGGAGAATTATCGGCATTGGACGAGTTAAAGCCTTACTCCGCCGAAGTCCTATACAAAGACGAAAAGGGCTTGAGTTAGACACCCTTCGGCTATAATTGTTTGATGTTTTACGCCCGATCAAAACAAGACATACACTCAAAACAAACAAACAAACCATAACACATAAAAAATTAAGGTTAAAGAAAAGATTAGATAGTTCACTAGAACAGAAATAATGTTATCTAAATAGTACAGAGTATACACATACATGTAAATTAGCGGTCCGGGATTCGGAAAGAAAGTCACAGGAAAAAATGTCACAGTTTTGATAGGACGATAAAAATGTCACAGGAAAAAAAGACACAAGAAAAAAGTCACAGGAATTAAAGTCAAAATCCCAAATTGAACTAAGTGTTGGTATTTTGTGCTCATACTGCTATTCTTCTTGATTTTTGTTATTTCATTTTTTTTAAACTAGCAATCTTGGGGGAAAGTTTAAGATATGAATAAATACTCTTTTGATCTAGCTAGACTTGATGACAATAATGAAAAATATTATTTACTTACAAATAACTTATTTTTGTAAATATGATTAAATACATTTTACACAGTGAATTTTTATGCTTTACACATCTCAGATTTTTTTCCCTTTTTCCACCACGAGCTTTCAATTAACTAAATACCATTAGGAAAAGGAAGCATGGCCGTCATAGGATGTATATAATTTGTGGCAAGAGTGAAGCGCTGATTGCAGCAATTTTTTTTTATGCAAAGCAACAATTAAGGGTTCATAGCTGCTTAAGGCCTCTTGAAAATCTTGATAAAATGGTGCAAAATCCTGGTTTCTAGTAGGGATTTTCAGCCAGTATTCACGAGTCTATTGAATTGATTACTTTTCCGTCAAGAAAATTGATTTATTGGGATACATTAGTCCCGTGCGGAGCCCGGGTGGCGAATAGGCCCGCAGCAGAGCCTAGCTTATCGTAAGAGTCGACTAAGGGTCTTGGGATTCTGACGTCGGGTTAGTGCTCAGCCCACAGAGCGACCAAGTGTGTACCCTAGGTGGCGGAATAGGGTGGCCCTCGTCCGCGGGGGTTGTCAGGTCTATAATACGGAAACCCTGACCGCTGACCATAGTGGGCCAACGTGTGTGGAGAGTGCCACGCTTCATGCACGCAAAAGACCCCTTTGTGAACCGCCAAGTAGTGCACCACATATGCTAAATTTTCCGCCCCTACCCACCTCTCCCCTTTTTCTGTGGTTCTTCAAGATTTGCCGTTCCTTTGTTTCCCACCCCACCCCCATATTTCATTTTTCATCATCATTTCATGTTCATTTTATCACCTTTTTCATGTTCACCTATATAGCGTTGCACGGGCGTTAAACACCAACTCACTCACTCACTCATGGGATACATGAAGTAATACCCGTTGGGGGTAAATTAGATTTAGGCTTGACTTGGGTCGATTTAAAAAGTGAAAACAATGGTATTTCGCAGCAAGAATAATCTGCTTTACCTTAAATAAACAACACCGAGGTTACTCTTGAATTGGCAGTAACTAGTTTGTGCTGCTAGATTCGACAGCTAGGTGGTGCCATTGTATAACAAAGATAGCTAGAGAGGAGACAAATTTTGGGCTAATTATGTTTCATTGTTCAGCAGTGTTCAGTATACGTCAAATGGATTAATTATTTGCGACTTGCACCCGAGACCTTTTTCATTTTCCGTCCGTACGACCGAGTCGTAACAAAAACACAGAGTTGTCCAATCTTCTCAGCAGCAACATGATCTTTACATACGTTGCTTTATCCAGGTTGCAAAGCATTTTTTTTTCTACCGTTAGGATTTTTTACAAAATTGACAAACATACAAGATTACTGGTGCACTTTATTTTTATTATTTTCATAAATACAAAATAAACCATATTTGGTATCGTATATTATAGGACTTGTACACGAAATTGAGACTGGCACATGTGTACGGATTGTATTTGAAATGTATCAATCTACAAATAAATACATTTTCTTAAATACATATAGAAAAGATGCATGATCTAATTTCATGAATTAAGTTTATTTTAATTCATAATTGATTTGGTTAAAAAAAAATGCTATTGTCGTATTTTGTTTTTGTTCTTTAATTTTCAGTTATAAACGCTATTATATATTTTATGCCTACGGACAAATACTTCAAATCAGTTGACACTCTCGTATTTAAACAGAAAAGAATGTTCATGCACATGTCAGATGGCCCAAGGAGCAGCCGGTACATCAAAAACTAAAACATTTTTTTTTGTATTTTTGAATATCTTTTAATTTATCTTATTCAACATCAAGTTTGAATGTCCCAACATTGCTTTAAAATAAATAACTTAAACAAAAACAAAAATGAGAAAATATATTCCCATTTTCGTGTTTTTACTGCACCTTGTCATTCTTTGGTGCACCAGGCGCACTGGAGTTCTGGCAAAAACTAATTATCTGTAACCATTAACAAAAATTGTCTTTTTATTTTTACCCGCTAGAGTTTTTTTTAAACTTGGCTTAAAATTACTAATGATTGTTTTTGTTACTCCTTTCTTCGTTTTTACATAATTTTAATGAAACAGAGACCAAGTATTTATTTATTTATTATTTTTTTATTTATTTTCTTAATTTATGTACATGTATCAATATTCATATATGTTCGTTAATCCAATTTGTTTATGTTTATATGATTTCAATCTATTTATATTTCCTGTTTTCCAAAAAATTCAGAACCTGTAATTATGAAACTTTCACATATATTTTAAGTTTTTACATTTCTCGCATGTCTGTTTTAAGTCTATTAACTAAGGGAAACAATCCCTGTTAAAAACACTTACTATTTTTGACTTCAATTATTCACATTTTACCTAGACTTAACGAACTTGACAACATCTGAACACATCTTAACAGTTAAATCTACTAATCATCTGAACATGTCCAACATGATCTTAACGCATCTGAACAACCCGCGACAGGGTACAATCTTAAATTCCTTAATCGATCTTAACGAGTCTGAAACGACGTTGAAAGGAGAAAATCTAATTATTCTACTGAAAGTCTTGATAAGTCTGAACAGATTTCTGTTCAGTATTTTTCAACAAAAATAGGTCTTAAATGGCCGATTTAGATGATTTTTTGGTTACTAGTGCGAAGTACAGTTGTGTATGGGATGAACAGATTGTTTTGAACTATTTATGTAGATTATCTCCTGTCAAATTCATTAGTCTTAAAGAACTAACTTTGAAGTTAACTATGCTACTTGCTTTGACGAATGCAACCAGAGTTCAGTCATTACATTTAATGTCTGTACATAGTGTAAATAAATCAAAATCAGAGTTTGTTTTTGTATTGGATGGATTGCTAAAACAAAGCCGTCCAGGCTATAAGGAGCCAGTTATTTCTTGTAAGAGTTATCCTCCAGATAGGAGACTTTGTATATATACAGTTTTGAAAGAATATTTGTTTCGTACTAAACATTTGCGTGCACAAGAAGACACTAAGTTACTTATTAGTTATGTCAAACCATATAAACCAGTTTCTAAGGATACTATCTCCAGGTGGATAAAAGGTCGTCATGACACGTTCAGGAATAAACACTGATATATTTGGGTCACACAGTGTTCGAGCAGCTTCTGTTTCAAAGGCCAAACTTAATGCAGTTCCTTTAAATGAGATTCTCAATAAAGCTGGATGGTCGAATGCCAGGACATTTGCTAAATATTATGATAAAGAAATTGTGAAAGATACCTTTGCAGAAGCTGTTATAAGACAGAAATAAAAGTAAGTTGTTATTCATTATTATTTAAGACTTTTGCTGTCTTTTTAGACTCAATTGATTTTTAGTTCAATTGACTTTGAAGTCTCATTTTATACCGGAAATGAGTATGACGAAATAAAATTCCAAAAATTAAACGAGACTTACCTTGGTTAAGTCGATGTTTGATTGGAGTTTTATGAGTCATAAGACTCATGAAGGTATAAAATGCCCACCAACCCACCCAAGAGGGGGTATTTTGCATTCGATACTTAGAATTATTTTTCATTTTATACATTTTATATAATATATAATATTATTTAATTAGGATATATACTTTTTCACACTTGTGAGTTTATGTAGTATATATATTTTAACAATTTCACTAAAAATCTTGCTATGAAATCTGATGGTCGCACATGCGCAGCACAATCTCATTTTATACCTTCATGAGTCTTATGACTCATAAAACTCCAATCAAACATCGACTTAACCAAGGTAAGTCTCGTTTAATTTTTGGAATTATCCGTCTAAATTTCAAAATTGTCTAAACCCTAAGGTTCTTCCTACCCTAGACATAGGTTGAATATCTTAGTAATAATTTGGTTCTCCAGTTTGGTATTTTTTGTTATACTGTTCTATGCTCTTCATATTCATACAGTGTTTGGCATTTTCAATATTTTTGGTAGAGCGCCTCTGATGAGTCTTGAATAGACGAAACGCGCGTCAGGCGTAGCAAAATTTATTGTCTGGAACTTTGTTGTCATTTGTATTTCGAACACACGTGAAGGTTAGCACTGCTGGTGGAGTTTATATTCCCCGAGGTTAGCCCGCTCCGGCACCAACACTTTTGAGTTGGAGAATACATCAAAGCTTTAAATTATCCGTCTAAATTTCAAAATTGTATAAACCTTAAGGTTCTTCCTACCCCAGACATAGGTTGAATATCTTAGTAATAATTTGGTTCCCCAGTTTGGTATTTTTGGTTATACTGTTCTATGCTCTTCATATTCATACAGTGTTTGGCATTTTCAATATTTTTGGTAGAGCGCCTCTGATGAGTCTTGAATAGACGAAACGCGCGTCAGGCGTAGCAAAACTTATTGTCTGGCACTTTGTTGTCATTTGTATTTCGAACACACGTGAAGGTTAGCAATGCCGGTGGAGTTTAAATTCCCCGAGGTTAGCCCGCTCCGGCACCAACACTTTTGAGTTGGAGTATACATCAAAGCTTTAAATTATCCGTCTAAATTTCAAAATTGTCTAAACCCTAAGGTTCTTCCTACCGTAGACATAGGTTGAATATCTTAGTAATAATTTGGTTCCCCAGTTTGGTATTTTTGGTTATACTGTTCTATGCTCTTCATATTCATACAGTGTTTGGCATTTTCAATATTTTTGGTAGAGCGCCTCTGATGAGTCTTGAATAGACGAAACGCGCGTCAGGCGTAGCAAAATTTATTGTCTGGCACTTTGTTGTCATTTGTATTTCGAACACACGTGAAGGTTAGCAATGCTGGTGGAGTTTAAATTCCCCGAGGTTAGCCCGCTCCGGCACCAACACTTTTGAGTTGGAGTTTACATCAAAGCTTTAAATTATCCGTCTAAATTTCAAAATTGTCTAAACCCTAAGGTTCTTCCTACCGTAGACATAGGTTGAATATCTTAGTAATAATTTGGTTCCCCAGTTTGGTATTTTTGGTTATACTGTTCTATGCTCTTCATATTCATACAGTGTTTGGCATTTTCAATAATTTTGGTAGAGCGCCTCTGATGAGTCTTGGTCCCGTGCGGGGCCCGGGTGGCGAATAGGCCCGCAGCAGAGCCTAGCTTGTCGTAAGAGGCGACTAAGGGTCTTGGGATTCTGACGTCGGGTCAGTGCTCAGCCCACAGAGCGACCAAGTGTGTACCCTAGGTGGCTGAATAGGGTGGCCCTCGTCCGCGGGGGTTGTCAGGTCTATAATACGGAAACCCTGACCGTCGACCATAGTGGGCCAACGTGTGTGAAGAGTGCCACGCTTCATGCACGTAAAAGACCCCTTTGTGGACCGCCCAGTAGTGCACCACATAGGCTAAATTTTCCGCCCCTACCCACCTCTCCCCTTTTCCTGTGGTTCTTCAAAATTTACCGGTCCTTTGTGTCCCATCCCATCCCCATATTTCATTTATCATCATCATTTCATGTTCATTTTATCATCCTTTTCATGTTCATTGCCTGTAAATAACCTATATAGCGTTGCACGGGCGTTAAACACCAACTCACTCACTCACTCACTGATGAGTCTTGAATAGACGAAACGCGCGTCAGGCGTTGCAAAATTTATTGTCTGGAACTTTGTTGTCATTTGTATTTCTTTATTATTCCGTATTTTAGACCTGACAACCCTCATGGACGAAGTCCTCCTTGTTCACCCCCCCCCCCCCCCGGGTCACACACGCTTTCTTAGCTGAAAAATAAACCGGTATAAGAATCCCCTAGTCGCCTTTTACGAAAAGCTAGGTTGTGTTTATGTTTTGTGTTTAATGTGCTGTTCTTGTTTTGTAGATTGTTATTGTCGATGCCCCTTCGGACTTATAACACCTGAGTGCCCCATATGTGCCTCTTTGCTTCTAACTTGTTGCAGTACAGTGTTGCCTTGAGAGAACTCTCAGAAACAACCTTCTTTTATTAAAATAAAATTAATTTATTGCGGATTTTCAGCAAAATTGGCCTGAAACACCCCTTTCGACCTCAGTATTAAAATGTACCCCCTCTTTTGGAAAAAAAACGGACCTTCACTATGTGTTCATTTGCCACCTGCTAATTATGTATATGACTTGTATAAAAATAGTTTTTCAGGAGGTAAATAAATGGGAATACTTATAATTCAATTTATTTTGTCACTGATAATTAAAACAACAATTTGTTAAATAACATTTATGTTATTTTATTTTTCTATACATTCATGTTATGCACCTAATCCTTTAGAAGATATTTTCAAATTCAGGTGATTGCTTATAAAATGCAACATTTAAATGACAAATGGACAACATGTAAATATTCGGCATTGAATTGTTTTCATTGTAGTTACGAATCCTTTTGTCTCTTTCGTATAGATAGCTTAAGTATCGATAATTATCTATTACATCTTGAATTTAGTGACGTCAAATATAAGAAAAATTACCACCTAATTTTAACTATTCCTATTTCTAACGGTAACAAAAAGTAAACCTTATTAAACCAGATCGTGTTGCATTTTTTAGCATTTTATGTTTGACCAAGCATTTTCTTGTTGGAAAATTATCATGATTATATTGTCTACTTGCCAACCAATTAACACGAAATACATTCTAGAAACAAATATTACAGAAAAGTATTGAATGGACATTCTCGGTCCCAAAATCAACAAGCTTTGTTTTCAATATAATTTGTAAAAAACTGTAGAAAAGAAAAGAAATTGTGAAATTCTTAGAATAAACGAGATGAACTCTAGTTGTTTGATTAAGCATTATATTTTCGATGGAAAATTATTTTCTAAATATAAAACTAACATAAAAATCCAGACCTATACCCTGGAGTTGAAGACTTAATCATCGGTTAGATTTGCTTTCAATTGCTCATATTAACAATATTATCATGTTACTCATTTGTGTATGAGTTGGGAGAAAAACTTAAACCTCGCTGTTGCTTCAAATGCATATTAGCATGCGACTCCATGGTGTAACTAATACAGAGTTCAGAGAAACTTAAGTCTAGGCCTGGCTGTTATGTTATACACATATTGTCCTGTGACACATTTGGTTGTATGTTACAACCTAGGTGTTTGATCTTACACCTGTTACCTTTAAAATGAACTTTTTTTCAGTAAAGTAGATCATTTTCATTTCATTTTTTTTTAAGGGTGACAATATCCGTAATCGTAAGAATCGTCCTTTTTGATGAGAATTGGCAAAATGAGAAATGATACATACGATAGCGATGCATTGCTTTCATTTTCGAGTTTATTGCATTTCCGGAAGATTCCTCGATTATACAGAAAATATCACGTGACTTTACTCGTTTGTGAAAAAATTTTTGCTAAAAAAGTAAATGTCTCATTTAAAGGGAAAAAAACATTGTCTGTCATAAGTAGACACATTGTCATAAAAAAATCCTTTGGTAATAAAAGAAAAATGAATGTTTATTTTGATCTATTGTTCTTTTCTGCACCGGAAGTGCATAGAAAAAAAGTAATAATAATGGAACTTTCTAGGGATTCACCAGTAATGACGTTATTTATATGAATTCGTATCTTACAAACCTTTAATAATATGTTTGATATTAGATAAGTTTTAATTTGTTTTTGCTTTCTGCCTATGACTGTATACTTATGTTAACTATAAACTGTTCAAGTCTTTGTAAATGCAATATATACCAATTCACCTCATTTCCTTCTAAACTTTAAGTAAAGATATCGATATCAAGAAAGTATTGTCAAATCATTTATGGACAAATTTCAGAAAATTATAAACAGTTTCTAGTTGTTGATTGATATTCAGTTATTTTGTGTTTCCATGTTTTACATGTTGTCTGTTTTTGTCCCGTTCTTGTTGGTGTTTACTGGTTTTGTCTCTGCCCTTTCGGACTTTTGACATTTGGATACCCCATTGGTACCTCTGCTTCTTAAACATCTACCACACCCTACTTCATCAATAAAAAAGTTTAAACTTTTAACTCAAGTCTCAGGGATTCAATTTCACAGTGTTAGAAAGAAAAGCTTTCATGGACATTTGAGATTGATTCTTCAAGTTCGGTAAATTTGTTATTACCTTTATTTCCTGTGGTTTACCGTTCATTTGTTTCCCCACCCCATCCCCATGTTTCATTTATCATCATCATTTCATGTTCATTTTATCATCCTCTTCATGTTCATCGCCTGTAAATAACCTATATAGCGTTGCACGGGCATAAAACATTGACTCACTCGCCCACTCATGAATGTTCTATCCACTTTTATTGTTTCCGTGTAAAATAAGAATATTTGTTGGGAATTCCCCATTATACTCACCATATTATATCTACTGTGCGTGTTCCGCATCTTTTTGTTCCCAAGAATTTCTGTGTTGATTAGTCGGAGCTCGTTTGAGCTTGCTATAGGCTCTCCTATTGGCAATAACATCAGATTCCTCGGTTTGAATCCGTTTTTCTCCTGCGACATACTGATTATGTTGCCTTTCTACATACTTCAACACCTTGTCTTTGTGTATATAACTGTGAGTTTTCAGAGATAAGCGACCCAAAACTCCACAGATATCAGTGTAATATCTAAGTGCACCTTCATTTTCGCGTTGTTTATTTGAACAATTGTCTAGTATCAAATTAGCTTTGTTCTTTTTTAAACCTCTCGGGATAAATCTAAATCCACCTGATTGGTTGCTATGTAATAAAAGGTTTATGAGTACTTTTGACTTTGTGAATTTGTCATTGTTTGTTGCCCCTTTAATGTTTTCATCGCATTGCCCTTTAATCTCCCCAGTCGGATTACATAAATCATCATTAGTATCATTAACTTCTATGGTGGATTCATTCTGATCTAATGTTATGCTACAAAAAGTGTGGTTTGATACAGGTGATGATGTTTAGGGGTCTGTTATCAGTATGCTAGACACTTTGGTTTCTTCGTCCATAAATTCTGTTTCTGTTTTTAAGTTTGGTATTAATGGTACAAAATGATCTGCATACCACGAGTAGAACTGATCCTTTCAGGATTATTCCCCTTATAATGTTAAAATTGACCTATTTGCAGTCTTTATATAATGTATTAAAATCGTTATCTCTTCTAACACACTAAGTGTAATTGCAACCAAACTTAATATAGTTGTTACTTGGCATAAGTGCTACATAACTACGTTTTGATATTTAATTTGTAAAACAATTGCTGCTATGGTTAAAAAAAGAACATAGGATACATTGCAGATATCAAAATTCTGACGGGAAGCAAAATTGTTTAGCACCTCAAGATCTACCAACCCTGGAAGTTTAAAGAAGCTGTAACCATCCATTTTGGAGTTGTTACCCTTTTCCTTGATTTAAAAAAATGTACTTATTAAGCTCAATATTTCGTGAACTATTAAAGGTGTTTGAGAAATTTAGTCAAAGTTTTAGGAGTTATTCCCCTTTAGAGCGTCAAAATTGTCCATTTTCGCAACATTTCCCCATTGTACAAATGTTGTATTGTAAACCGTTAAAGCTAGAGAAAAACTTAAGTTACAATACTGTTGAATTTGTAAAGCCCTACAAAAATTCAATATGATCGGATTTTTTTATTGACTCTTCACGGAAGTTATGGTCTCTACATAATCATTTATGCCTTATAGCTGGGAAATTGTTGAAAAGATTAAAAGCTTTTGTGTGCTAAATTGAACATTACACTTTAATGCATTAAGTTAATCAATGTTGTCAGGTGTCACCCCTTATTAAACGTATAGCCCTTTCAATGTAAAAAAGCATTAAAGTCAGGAGAGCGATTCAGGCCCCTGTGAGCCTCTTGTTTAGCTCACCTTGCCAAAGGCAATGTGAGCTTTTCCATAACTTGGCGTCTGTCGTCGGTCGCCCGTCCGTCGTCCAACTTTTCAAATCTTCTCGGAAACCGCTAAGCCAAATGTAATGAAACTTGGTAGGGTTGTTCTGTAGTATGTCCTCTAAAAAACTATTGTTCAAAATTATAATTCGACAAAAAACTTGGCCACCATGGCTAAAAATAGAAAATAAGGGTAAATTGCAGATTTTTGCAAATTACTCAAAAACCGAAACAGATATCTAAATTCTAGCAATGGGTAAAAGTGATCAGCACATCAAGATCTCCCTTTCCTGAAATTTGGAAGAGGATCCGATAATCGTTATAGGAGTTATTACCCTCTTTTTTTTCTAAATTTGCCCATGCGGGTTCCGGGTGGCGAAAAGGCCCGCAGCAGCGCTAAGCTTGTCGGTAAAAGTCCACTAAAGAGCACTCAGAAACCTGACATCGGGTCAGGCCGCTTTACCCACAAAGCGACTGGGATGTGTGCCCCAGGTGGTTGAATGGGTCAGCCCTGACAACGAGAGATGCGGGTTCGTAAGGCGATAATGCGGAAAACCTGACCGCAAACCATAGTGGTGCACCGTGTTAGAAAAAAATTCCACGTTCCTCGCACGTTAAAGAACCCTGCTGAAGGTTTCGGTAAGAGTAGGACCCGTAGGATCCCCATGCAGAGGCTAAATTTGCCGTCCCTACCCATAACTCCTTTTTCCAGTGGCAGTCAAAACTCTCCTATCTGAATGGCCTTGTGTCCCCATTTCCTCCACTTCATCATCATTTCATGTTCATTGTATCACCATTTTCATGTTCATCTCCCGGATATAGCCGAATTCGTGCTGCTTGGGAGTAAAGCAATAACTAACTAACTAAATAATTTTTTCACGATTTAAGACCAATATCATCAAAACTATACAAAATATTTGAAAAATATAAAATGTATATGGTAAAGGACATATAGATAACAGAGTCAAAGTTTTAGAACCGTTTCTTAAGGAGTTTAATCCCTTAAGCATTTTCACAGCTTTTAGTTCAACTATCAAAAATCTTCTACTTTAAAACCACTTGACCAAATGTAATGAAACTCGGGAGGGTAATTTTGTAGTAAGTCCTCTACAAAACCATTGTTCAAAATTTTGGTTCGAGAAACAACAAGGTCGCCATAGTTAAAAATAAAACATAAGAGTAATTGCTAAAAAACGGTAACAGATATTAAAATACTGATTATGGTAGAAGTGATAAGCACATCAAGATCTACCTGCCCTGAAGTTTTGAAAAAAAAGGTCTGAAACTGGTTGTTGGAGTTATTGCACTTTTTCTTGTTTTTTTGTTTGGTTTTTTTTTGACATTTTTTTTCTCTTTTTACACCAATATAGATATTTGAAAAATTTAAATTGCAAATCCTAAAGACCATACAGATCTAAAAATTATAGCGTAAGAGTTGTGAGACCTTTCTTGATAGGAGTTTTTTCCCTTATAATGTTAAAATTGATCAAATTCACAGAGAAGCAGTACTTTGTAAAAAATAATATCCAGCTTATAAGTATCATTGAATTTAATGTGAGTGATTCAGGCTCCTGGGAGCCTCTAGTTATTTATTATGACCATATATACGCAAAACTTTCGCCACTGTTTTCTGGTTAAGTGTATGCCTCAGCTTCTTGAGATTTGGCATGTAGCTTCATTCCATAGTAGTACTATAAGGTGTAAAGCAATTATATGCCTAAATCACCGCTACTTCCTGTTTACCAAATACTTAAGTTTTTGCCTCGCCTGCAAAGCAGAGCGGGACATAGGTGTTACTTACCGGGGGTGGGGCGTTAACTTTTGAGTAAGATTTTGCGAGCACCTCCATATCCAAAAAACTATAGGTCCTAGGTTGATGAAATTAGGAATGCATATGCCCTAGTAGTAGCTTAGCACAGTTGCATCGCAGTCTTTTGACCTTGATTTTTCCGGTTGAGTGACTTTAACCATTTTTAATACATATAATAGCAAGGGTATGGTCTTGTAAACACCTCCATATCTCAAGAACTATAAGTCCTAGGTTGATGAAACTTGGTATGCATATGCCCCAGTAGTAGCCTAGCACAGTTGCTTCCCATGGTGCGACTTTGATCTTGATTTCACGGTTGAGTGATTTTTACAGTTTTCAATACATACAATAGCAATGTAAAGGTTTTGTGAGCACCTCCATATCTCAATAACTATAAATCTTAGGTTGATAAAACATGGTTATGCATAAGCCCTTGGCCAATAGTAGCTTTAGCACAGTTGCACCACCATCTTTTGACATTGACATTGATTTCTGATAACTCTTGTTTTGTATTATGACCATATATATGAAAAAGTTAAGTCGCAGATTTCTGGACAACTTAATGTCACAGTCTCTTGATATCTGTAACATTGCTACTTCCTGTTAACCGGATGTTATAAGACGCAGGCGACAAACGTCTTCCATTGAAGACCGCCATTAGTTATCAATTCATTTTACATCAGATAAAATTTTAAGAAGATAGACCATCACTGTCATGACTGCATTCAGTTTAAAACTTTTAAAATTTAAAAATATATATATATATTTAAATATTATAGGTCAATGCAAGATGAAATTTGAAAAGATTTTTACTGCAACAATCAGTACCCATGATGTTATCAAATTCAGGAACATTGAATTGAAACAGTTGCATAAGCTTCATTGTTTAAAGTTTGTGTTAATTTAAATCATACATAGAAGAAAATGAGATGTGAAATAAGTGTACGCGACACAACCTACAACATAAACGTAAATTTAAAACATCCACAATGGAAAACAGCCAGCAGCCTTCAATGTGACCAGTGGTCGCTGCTCGATGTTTTTCAATTGGCCCCTGGATTGAAAATAAATTACATATGATTCAAGCCCAATCCTAAAGTGCAATGAAAGACCCTCTTCTTGACAAAAAACAATTAACATAAATTCGACTAAATACAAACATAAGCTTTGATAAAGATTCCTGGCTCAGGACAGTTGCAGAAGCATCATTGTTTAAAGTTTGTGTTAATTTAAATCATACATGTCTAGTTTATAGGTCTTGTAATAGGTAAAGTTAATTAATAGATATTTAAAAAAAAACAAGTGTTCTTGACATGTCAAAAGCCTTAATAACATACGAGATGAAAATACAAAAAGCAGAGAGGCACCAATGGGGCATTCAAGTGTCAAAAGTCCGAAAGGGCAACGACGAAACCGGTTAACACGAACAAAAACAATACAATGTCATAACTTGTAACACCTAGCAAAGAACTCGCAATGTACGTTGAGTTTGTAACAGACTGGCTTGGCATGAAGTCTTTGTAATTAGAAACGATCCTTTTAAGAGAAATGTCTTCTCTAATACCGTATTAATCTAATAAAGACAAAGATAATGTAACACGATTGTAAAAACCCGACCATCTACTCTAGAGGGAATGCAACTGGTAGAGGACAAATCTTCAGTAATCATGAAAGCTTGGAAAACCATACACATATTTTTTTTAAATTTTAAATTGTAAAAACGCTTCAACTGGTAAGAAAATGTATAAAATGTTATTACATTGACAATGCAACTATTTCTTCATGATGATAACCTAATATTATATCAAGGCAGTTCTTGATGCTTACATTTTTAAAATACAATACCAAGAACTCTAGAGTGGTTAATAGCATTTATAAAATGTGCAATATATTAGTGGTAGTTATTGTGTAATGAATTGGATGATTCTAATGCCGTAATCTGTTTATTTTAAAAAAAAATGTAACAACTTAAAACTTTTTCATTTGGAAACTGTTATAGATTTTGGAACCTGCTATCAATTTGGACTCAAGCATTAGTTTGGGTTTTACATATTCCTTATACCAAATATATTTATTCAAGGAGTAAATTCACTAGTAAAAATCCGGGTTATAAAATGGCGAATGTCGGGCGGGGAAATACTTTCGTAACAGTTTTCTCAGCAGCTACTAATCACAGCCATTTAATATTTGGTATACAGCATCAGGGTGTGGTCCCATCACGTGAGATTGGTTTTCATGCCTGTCGCTTGTCTACTGCATGTTAAACGAAATCCGGCCATTTTTGTCTTTGACCCATTTTTATATAAGTAGAATACGATTAATTTTTTGTCCATTCCGCCATCCCTTTACCACTCCAAACTCTAAAATATCTAGCACTCTCTTTTGAAATTGAGTAAAAGTCTTAAAATATAGCTTCTACAACGCGATCGAGTTGATTATGGAATTTCTAACATCGAGAGAAATAAATTTGATTATTTTAATGGCGAGGCTTGCCGAGCGATTAAAATATCAAATTTATTTCTCGAGATGTTAGAAATTCCGCAATCACCGAGAATTAAGTTGTAGAAGGTTTTTCTCTAATGTTTACAGGTAAGAAATTGCGAAAGGCCGCTCAACAATTGCACGTGCAATTACGCTGAGAACAAATTTCTCTCTAGAGGTGAGAAATATTTTTTCACAACTGGTTGAGAGGTTGATAAATCGGATGAAAATTAGAGAAACGATATCTATCATTTAGTAATATCAGAAACAAATTGGTGAAATCGTTAAAAATGAACAAGATTTCAATTTCATTCATTTTAATGACTTAAGCAATTAAAATAAAAGCTATTTAACCATAGTACCTTGCGGGGCCCGGGTGGCAAATATGCCCGCAGCAGAGCCTAGCTTGTTGTAAGAAGCGACTAAAGGTCTTGGGATTCTGACGTCGGGTCGGTTCTCAGCCAACAGAGCAACCAAGTGTGTACCCTAGGTGGCTGAATAGGGTGGCCCTCGTCCGAGGAGATTGTCAGGTCTATATTATAGTAACCCTGACTGCTGACCATAGTGGGCCAACGTGCGTGGAGATTGCCATGCTTCATGCACGTAAAAGACTCCTTTGTGGACCGTCAAGTAGTGCACCACATAGGCTAAATTTTCTGCCCCTCCCCACCTCTCCCCTTTTCCTGTGGTTTTCAAAATTTACCGTTCCTTCGTTCCCCACCCAACCCCATATTTTATTTATCATCATCATTTCATGTTCATTTTATCATCCTTTTCATGTTCATCGCCTCTAAATAACCTAAATAGCGTTGCACAGACGAAAAACACCAACTCATTCACTCACTCACTCTTTCACCATATATACTCTTCAAAATAAGTTACGAATAGGTAGAAAATTTCTTATACGTACGTTTAATACAAGCCAACACAATTTCAAATTAATATTGCCTAGCTATTTGGACCGATTTTCGTGAAATAAAGAACATAAAAAGATAACATAGTGAAGCTTATTCGTTAAATTTTGAACAAAATCGTAACCTCGCTGTTTATAAGATATTGCAAATTGAATTCAGGTGTACATTTTACGCCTCAACTTCCCGTTTAGATAAATGAAAAAAAAATGTTACGTGAAAAAACATCGGTCGTGTTCTAGTCCCAATGTCTTAAAAAACAGTAAAGTTGGGGTTTAGGTCAATATTATTAAAACAAGAGGCTCCCAGGAGCCTGAATCGCTCACCTGAACTACACAGACACATATATTTTGTAGATATTATTGTGCATAACCATATACGATTTAAATTTCTGAAATATCTTGGTAAGTTTTCAAGATATTGGGCTTGATAAGTGCAAAATTTGGCAAAAATTAGGAAAAAGGGCAATAACTCCTACATCAGCAGTCCATTCATTTTTATTTTAACTGGATTTCATTTCATGAAAAGTGGTTGCAGAACAGCTCGGCAATATTATTACGAAATAATGTGGGTTTGTATAAAACGATTAGGGAATTTTCTACCAATGCAAAACGTTTTGTAAGAGCATATATACAAGATATTCATCCGATTCAATATAAAACAGAGCACATTTACTCACCCATGTCCAAGCATGCATCTGTTAACTTTTCTATCAAATGACAAATTATATTACAAAACGTTTGTATAATTTTGAAGATTCATACGATTTGATATAAAACAGAACACATTTCCACAAATTCTCCGGTATGACTGATTCGTTTTTGTCTCGCCTGCGAAGCAGAGCGGGACATAGGTGTTACTTTACCGGCGACGGCGGCGTTAACTTTTTGAAAAAGTTTTATGAGCACCTCCATATCTCAAGAACTATAGGTCCTGGGTTGATGAAACTTGGTATGCATATGCCCCAGTAGTAGCTTAGCACAGTTGCATCCCCATCTTTTGACCTTGACCTTGATTTTCCGGTTGAGTGACTTTGACAATTTTCAATACATATAATAGCAATGGAAACGTTTTGCGAGCACCTCCATATCTCAAGAACTATAAGTCCTAGGTTGATGAAACTTGGTATGCATATGCCCCAGTAGTAGCTTAGCACAGTTGCATCCCCATGTTTTGACCTTGACCTTGATTTTTCGGTTGAGTGACTTTGACAATTTTCAATACATATAATAGCAATGGAAAAGTTTTGCGAGCAACTCCATATCTCAAGAACTGTAGGTCCTAGGTTGATGAAACTTGGCATGGGTATTCCCCAGTAGTAGCTTAGCACAGTTACATCCCCATCTTTTGACCTTGACCTTGATTTTCCGGTTGAGTGACTTTGATTATTTTTATTGCATATATTTGCAATGTTTAGGTTCTATAAACATCTTTTGATCTCAGAAACTGAAAATCCATGTAAATTCAAAATATAGTGGAAGTAAGAAAGAATAATTGTTTCTGATGGTGCCGGCAGGCGAGACATACTTTAGTGTTAACTCTTGTTGTCATTGTTTCAGGACTTTGAGATTGATCATTCAAGTTCGGTAGTTTTGTTATTACCTTTTACTCACCCATGTCCCATCATACATCTGTAAACTTTTCTATTAAATATCCAATTAGATTACAAAACGTTGCGTATAATTTAAAACAAAATTATTTACAGAAATGTTACAGAAAAGCAGAGATCTCACTCATATTGTACAAAGCATGCCGCTGTAATGAAAGTATTCTATAGAAAATATTTTCCTTAAGAACACAACACAGAACATTCAGTCTAAAGTAAATATAACACGGCTGAACCATCATCAGGTGTGGGTCGATCGCATAGTTTAGCGCCTTTCAATTTATAGCAAGTGTTTGATGTCGATGAAAAGGAGAAAACCTTGCACTGTGGTGTGTTGGAACAGGATTGTGCACAATAGGTGATGGCTTTCATTCCCGTTCCTGTAACTGTATTTGTGCTCAGTGGATACGAAGTGATGCTCTGTCCAATATACACTGACATGTATTCTCTTCTAGTTTTGTCACTTCTGGTATTATCTAAGATGAAACAAAAACTAACTTTGGATTTGGCTTCCTTGTTCGAACGTTTTGGTTTTGAGTACTTTTCGTTTTGAACAGTTTTAGAATTAAGACCTTCCAATATTTTGATTTTAATGAGAGGTTACTGCTTGAAATATCGATATATAACATATCCAAATTAACCGTTTATACCGCATTTTTGGTATTTGTATTTTTATTTCACAATGTAATTTAAATATGTGTTTTCAAAGTTTAAACGAATCTTTAAAATTCTTCATGGCAAAATAGTTAAAAATCCTGTTTAAAGATCAATTTACGGAAAACTTGCCGGGGTTATTTGCATCTTTTGATTTGTTTGAAATCGTTGAATAGACTGAGTGAACTAACATGAATTAATAACTAGTATATTGCCCTTATAATACCCTGTATTTTTGGTCACTAACTTTCCAGGGTGTTCTATCTACCAATGCTGTAGTGGATAGAGTTAATGTTCACAGTACATGTGCAATAAACTTTTTTCGTTGAAAAACAATCCTGTTTATGAATGCATAGATCACCAATCGACAGAACACGGACATAAAGCATTCGCAGGTTAATGAATCGCATTTATTAAAAAAACATAGAACATGCCATCATAACTTTACTTAATTCAAACCTGCTTTGGAAAAAAACATATAATTCATAAAGCTATTAAAAGCTATCATTTAATGTTGTAATGTCTAAAGTCAGAGCAGAACCATCAGTTATAAAAAAAAAATCATTTATCATTTAAGGTTAGTAAGGACACCTGACCCCAAAAATAATGCCAAATTTAAAATGTCCATTTTTTTTATATTAGGTATATACTTTATCTTGGTTAAAAATATTAGACCCCCTTTCCAGGTTTGTTTTCCCAAAATTTATGCTCAAAGTTTTCCCAAATTACTATAGATTATATAGGAAAGGCCAAAAAATTAACATAAAATCTTGTCTCAGAAAAAATCCACGAATTTAAATTTTATTTTTATCTAATTAAAATCAATGAAATACAATATATTTTTAAATAAAACAATAAAAACTGGGGGTCACAATCTTAATTTATTGTCTACAATACAAATCTTTTTTTTTTTGGGGGGGGGCATTTTTCAAGTGGATTATCTCCCTTGTTTTATTTGAAAATTGTATTTATGAAGACGTACACTTATTCCACATCTCAATATCGTCTAGTCTATGGTTATTTTATTTGAATTAAAATAAATTTACTTTGATTAAGTTTTATTAAATGAAACTATTTTACATAGTTTAAAGGTATTTGTGACATTCGCACTTGTTGTTTTGCTTTTTTAGCTGTTTTTGGTCACATGACAGGTGTCCTTTGTTACGAAAACTTAACGTAAAAATGATAAACAGAATTCATTTCTATCTACTCATTTATATGCGTACGAATTTTATATATTTCCATGAGCCAATCACCCCCGCATGTCTGATTCTGGTCCCCAACACAAGGGAGGTTACATTCCGTATCAGGGACCTTTGGATAAGCTGCAATCGTCAAGTAAGGGTCGTAGTTACCACAAAGACACCAGTTAGATCCCTACAATAAATGTACATACAGGCTTCAAAAAACCTAAAGCTATATACAAACAAACAACTTTTAACCACAGGCGTTTGGGTCCAGGATTTTATTATATTTTAAATAACGTATATATAAAAATTTTCATCTCGTCTCTATACTATTTAGACTTAACACAATAAATAAAAATAAAATCCTGGACCCAAACGCTTGTGCTTTTAACTCTATCAAATAGTTATCACATTACTTAATTTATTTGCTAACTGGGTTACATGACACCATGAATTATGTACGAACAATCAATGACACAAAACGAACCATGAAAACCGCATTAGTTTTGCAAAATAAGATATGTTAATACTTTTTTGTCGTTGGCTTTCCGACTGTTTAATTCAAAATTGGTTGATTTTAAAATTTAGTATTGCACACTTTTGATATCCTTGGTGCTGTATTTTGCTTTCGTGATTGAAGTTTTTTAGGTTTTGAGTACTTTTCGTTCAAAAGTATTGTTTTTGACCTTCAGATGTTTTGATTCAAATGCTGCTGAGAAGAAGTTACCCCTTGCTTGCATTGAAATATGCACATACAGTATAACTAGATTAGCCGTTTTTTGTACCCGTTTTGATGTTTGTATTGTGTAATCAAATGAAGGCAAAATATTTTAAAAAATCCATTTATTTTTTCTGTATAATGATCTATGTTGGATTTGCTTGGAATAATTCTTAGCTCGAGGATAAGATTTCATGATTAAATTTTGATTATTCCCTCTTTTCGTATATAGTGGGTTATCTCCCATTTGCAGAGTTATCTTCTCTTTCCAGAAGGTATTTTATACCAGTTACTTTAGGGAAATATAAGCATTTCTGCATTTATTTTTTATTTTGTCAAACAAATTCTAAAAGTTAAATATAATGATTTTCAAAAAGGTATTTAACATGTTTTCCTTGACGAACAGGGACTGCTAGGACCTTTGAATAATTTAGAAAAAAAAACACTTTATTTTCCCCCATTCATTCCAATGCAATATACCAACTGTAATGGAGGAAAACTCTTGCAAATGGGAGATGGTAAAAGGTAAAGGTGAGATTTATTTAACGTCGGTGAGTACACATCAGTGATGTGATGTGTACACAAGTTAAACAATTAACATAGGGAATTACGGTGTTAGGATTCGTGTTCACATTACCTCAACTGCAGCATATTTGAATCCTTCATCCGCACAACCAAGAATGCATTAGTCTACTGTCATATTGTAGAAGACCACATTATTATAGAAAAATGGGTATTTTCTGGCACTGTCGTCTTTCCAACATCCTTCATAATCAGCAAGATCTAAACATGTAAAAGAACATGCGAATATATGCATGTGAATGATTTTCATCTACAGCAACAAGCTTTATAACAATTATTGTTAAACATGAAATATGATTATCTTATTCAAAACTACTTGAACTTTAAGTAGTCATTGTGTCCAATTTTTTTTCAATTTCAAGTTTGATAAAACTCAATGGTTGTTACAACTCTTCTAATAAAATCCAAAATATGTCCTCACAAACCTGTTTGGGTTTTTTGTGGTTTTTAATGTGTGTAACTACTGAACCCAAAGATCGCAATGAAAGGGGAAGATTTGATGCGCCTTAAAACATGATTTAACGAACCATTTCTTTTGAAATGCATGTACCAAGTCAGGACCATAATTCAGGTATGTCTTCCGTGTTTTGTCTTGTCTTAACGTCATTTGAGATTGATACTCCAAGTTCGGTAATTTTGTTATTACCTTTATTTTAAATGTTAGAGAAACAAATACAATCATACCTAATGCATGGAAGAAACACTGAAAAAGATCAAAGTTCCTATTACTTATTTATGATAAAATGTAAGTCTTTTTTATAAACAGTTTATAGCTTGACCGTTTTCGGTAGTGAAAAAAAAACAAAGTATGTAAAGATTCGAACACTTAAGAACTCAGATGTCACTGCAAACGTCAACGTTTTCATAAAGTGTCTAGTTTTGCTTTATATGTGATAATAACTTTCGTACAAATATCCTAGACGAATTACTTCATTTTTAAGCACAGAAAATATCAGATATAGTAATTTATTACGGAACATAGGGTGTCTAAAGAGTTATCCGTAGAATTTTCTAAAATCTTAGTCACAGTTAGCCCTAGACTGGTACTTTAAATATTGATAATAAAATTAAAAGTTCACCATAAGAATTTTTGCAGAAACAACTTTGAAAAATGCATAATTTCAGTACTTTTTATACAGGATCAATAGGGAAAATTAAAATTTCTTTTACCTAAAAAAAGTATACTCCATAGATTTTTTTTAAAATTTGTGAAAATCTGTTTATGTATTGATTTTTAAATATACTCAGTAAAACATATTGTTCACCATTAAAATTTTGAAGAAACAAAATGAAAAATGTGTTTTTCCCTATTATTTTCATACAAAGTATCTCCTCTTAAATTACGGGAAAATATTGAAATTTGCAAAGAAGGTGTATTTTATCCAATATTCCCAATAGGAATCAAATAGAAGAACAAACATTATAAATTTAAAAGTTATGATAGACGTGCAAAAAAGATGCACAGTGATAGATACCCCATCTACCTTTATAGACATAGTGTTTGATTATTTTTATTGATTAAAACATATTCATAGTTTATTTTTTCTCTTCAATTACTTAAACCACATTTAATGTAAAATATCAACTTTTTATCATTTTTAGACAATGCATATGGTTTAATAAATTACGTTTACCTAAATATTAGAAATGGAGTTAGTATTTAGGGTAAAGGATTAAGGGCATTAATGACAACGCCATTAGACACTGAGAAGGCCTTTATTCCAAAAATGTATTAGCTAAATAAGACTTCGTCTGAAATTATATTGTGGCTAAGGACAGCTTATACGGAAAAATAATAAGGTAAAAAACCAATAAACATAAAGATTTTGCCTTTTTGACATTTTTGATAAAACAATAACTTAATTAAGAAACATGAACAGTATTAAATGTGTGTTTTCGAACTAAAGTTTTCAAATTTGAAAAACTGAATAAATTTAAATAAGCGCAAAAACAGAATGATTTAACTTTTGATCCATGTTTTGAACAGTTTTACAACTAGTGCGTAGATACTTTAAGCTACCTGTGTTAAATGATTTTAAAGAAAAACCAACAAGGCAATATTAAGCAAACTACAAACTTCAAAGAGTTTTTCAATTTAGTACAAATAAACTATTTAGCTATAAAATTAACATAGTATAGTTTGCATTAAAAGCTGCAACCACATACTATATCAGTGAAGTAATAGAATTAAATGCGTGCATACCTGTAATTTGACTGTTCTGAACAGTAGCATTAAATAGAATATGAAGTTCTTTGACAAATGCATCTCGCAAGAAGTAATGCAATTATACTTGTGAAGAATTCGCATATTTTTGTGTGGTATAACTTTTAAAATGTCGTATTACATGGCTTCATTAACATTGATTTTCCAAATTTGGTAATTTTTATATTTACCTCTATTTATTATTCATAAAAAACGGATAAATATGATACATGTATGAAGGAAATACCCATCCTCGGAAACCCAGGGGTTCTTCATTTGCATACTCATTCATCACCCCTGGGTCCATACGTATCAATTCCTTCGTTTTACACAGTTCTGAGTCGAGCCTTCTGATTGGTCGCTTAACAATGTTGTTGAGGGGCGATTTATATTGTTTTTTATTACGACTTAGTAAAGTTCAAGATCAGGAGAAAAGAACGCACAGATATGTATCCAATCAGAATGCTTGATAGGAAAATTTGTAAACCTGTCTAAAACGATGTGAATGAGTATGCAAATGAAGAACCCCTGGATTTCCGAGGATGGAAATACCGAAAGAAAGCTGTAAAACATATTGCAAATGATGTAAAATATGAATACGAACCGAAGATATTCAAACAATTTTAGATTATTTTTGTCAAATCATTTTTAATGCATAATATCAAGTGATTAATTTGTGGGAATAAAAATAATGACATACACGTTGAGATTTGGCTGACACCAAACGTCCTTTATCATGCTTATGTCGCTCTTTTTACGCAATCGGTCTATTATTCAGAGAGTGTCATCCTTATATATATGAACACATTTTGGTTAAATTAAATTTGTTTATTCATTCATATGATGCGGACCTCTTACAATCACTTTTGGACAAAAAGGACCGCAGACTTGCTTTATTCTTCAATCTCACATTTCGTTATATTGATGATGTCCTTTCACTTAACAATCCTCGATTTGGTTACTATTAACATCTCATATATCCGAAGGAACTTGAGATAAAGAACACTACAAATTGTAGGAGTTCTGCTTAATGTTTTGATTTATTTCTCGAAATTGACACACTAGAAAGGCTTTGTTCAAAGCTCTATGACAAACGTTATGACTTCAACTTTCCAAAAGTCAACTGTCCCATTCTGTGTACCAACATTTCGTCCGCTCTAGCATATTCATTACGTATCACCATCGATTGATTATTCCAGAGCATGTGAGGAGTATAATGACTTCCTTGATATACCAACATTAAATCAATATTTGGCAACGTGACGGGTGTGCTATAGCAAGCAGGAACTGCTTACCTTTACGGAGGACATGAGTTCACTCTCGTTCCGACTTGAGTTCATGCTGCTGAATGCGATTTTGTTGTAAAAAATGAGAATTATCTTCTCTTTGTTATCTCCCACGCTCGAAAGTTGTTTCAATTATTATGGAAAAATAAGTCCTTTATTTTCATTGATGTGATTCTAAACAATCTTAAAATTATCTATCAAGTGATGTAAAGAGAAGGGGTAAAAACGTAGGCTAAGAAACAATTAAAGCAAACTGAATAACTGTAAATAGACACATTAAGATGGAAATAAAGCTAACTTCACCATACGTCAATCTGAGTACTTTTAACAGAATAGCTGTGTTGAAATATTAATGATCTATATTTGGAAAAGTATTAGTCTGCAACTTTTTTTCTAGTGACTTTTTCACACTAAACTTTATATGCGTCAAAAAGAAACAAATTAACATTACGAAACTTTTTATCATTTTTAATCAGTTCGGTACATGTAGAACTAATCTTGGTCCATATCCATTCTTTTCTCAATGTAGCTGAAGATACATGTTTTACGGCGGCCATTTTTATCATTTTTACCTCTCAAGGTGTGGCTGAACTTAATAGCCGGTCAAGCTAGCAGGAATGATAATGTCCATCCGCAGGAACTGACAAGACCCACATCAACTATATTGGTATGTATGATGTACCAAGTGATACTACATTGTATTAAAGCACAATTTATGCTTCGAATGCTGCATCTGATCTACATTCTACAGTTTCAGAGTGACTCTTTAAACATGTTCAATGAGGTGATAAAAAATCTTAATTATATGTAGACACGTATAGATACATGTCTGATATGATGGAATCTGTTCTCGTGTCGAAATACATTGTTTTACTTTTATCCCCCGCAGAAACGGTTAACCTGGTACCCTGGGCAGAATATAAGTAGCTTCCAACATTCCAAATGCAGAACGGTAACTTGGAAAAATTTGAATATTTTATATAAATCATTTATACCTTTTAGCAATGAGTTTCTGGAAGAATTTGAAATAAACAATCTTGACTTAGATTTTCTTTTTTCAAATAAAAATGACAACAAAGTTAAAAGAGTTAAAAGTGGTTGCTACATTTTTGTAACTTTGTAGCTTTAGAGATAAACAAAATTTAGGGGGGAAATGATATTCTATAAACAGTATTATATAATACTTTATGTTTGAACTTAACGTAATAATAATGATAAAAAGATAATGATTAAAAATAAAATGGTAAAAAAGGCAATTACAATTTGCTAAGTATAAAGCTAACAATATCTAATGTCTACCACGGGTAGCCTTGAGAATATTAACCTCGACCTCTATAGTATCGACCTTGACCTCTTCGGCCTCGTTGGGTGCGGAATGAATAATTGTAGTCCTCGCTTGGTTGATAGTTAAGTTGTTGGCTAGTATTTTCATTCGCCAGTCTGTATGGTATGCCAAGAACTTTGTCTATAGTATCACGTGTGTTGGCAGCTAACATTGCCGTTCCGTGCTGTGATAGGTGATAATTGTCTTGTGAAAGGAATTGTTCAATGGGATTTTCTTTGAATGAAAGGTTTTAATTGTCACATATGGTGATATTGTCTCAGTGTTTGAATTCTTCTTTGAGTCCTAGGATTTGTGCCTTGTTGTTTAATGAATCATCATCTAATCTAGGTGTTGGTAATGAAACTATAGTTTTTGTAACTCTGAATAAGTTTTCTACTTGGTCTATAACTCGACACATATGTTGGACAGAATCGAAATTTGTGTGATGTTTGACATCTTTGTTAAGGAATGGAGAACTATGATATAAGGTTTATCTTTGATGTTTTGAATTGCATTTCCAGTTTTAGTTAAAATAAAAGCAATATGTTTTCACAAGTAAATCTGGTTGACAGTTTATGAGGATCAATTCCCTTAATATTGGAAGTGCCAAGTAGGGCCACATGTGGTTTGTGATTTCTAGGTTTTGATCTTCGCTTCACTTTGTGTGGACTGTTGTATGTCGGTGAAACCAAAAATTCATTGCAATCTCGCATGAAAGGTCATAGGTTTGACACCAAAAATTCTGATTATCGGGTTTTGTGTAACCACTTTAATCAACCTAACCATGACCAATATTTGAACATGAAAGTCCGGTTAATCGAAAAGATTAACCACGACACCAAGTCCTAATCTTAGTACACCTCACCGTAAAAAACGAGAGCTTCACTGGATAAAAACTTTAGGTACTGCAATGACTTATGAATGTAATTATAACATCAAAGGAGTAGGAAATCTATCTAGCCCACAATGTAGTGAGGTGAACGTTCTTAAACTGTTTGACCCCAATGGTAGACACGAACGTGGTCATGGTCACAAACGATACAAACCGGGATCTGGTGCCAGTCAAACTGACAAGTATATTGTCACGCCTGCAGACAAGGCTTCCAATTATATAGTTTTTTGTTTGTAAAGCACATTATTACAATTGTCTAATAAAAGAACTTGGGTAATACTTCCGCTAGTGCTACATACATACGGACTATATTTAACAAAGATGAGATCATAGCCAAACATAGCTCTTTCATGTCCTCTTTCAATATTCAAATGAAAAAGGAACATAAAGAGTTACCATATTTGTACTGGATACCTAAACTTCACAAAAATCCGCACAAAGAAAGGTATATAGCTGGGTGTTCATCATGTTCAACTACAGAGCTGTCCGTCCATTTAACTAAAATCTTGTCTGCTGTCAAAGAAGGTCCACAAGCATACTGCGACACTATTTATAATCGTAGTGGAATCAACCATATGTGGATTTTGAAGAACTCAAAAGATTTATTAGATCATTTTAAATCTAGATCATTTTCTGAGGTTCACTCTTTGAAAACGTTTGATTTTTCAACTTTATATACTACCTTGCCACACGAAAAACTAAAATGTCGCCTGAAAAAGCTTCTCGAAAAAGCCTTTTCAAATTCTAGGAATTTTGTTGTTTTGGGTTATAACTTTACATTCTATTCCAAAACATCTTTCAAAGATAAAATTTGTTACACACTGGAACAAGTTTGCAGTATGCTTGATTTCCTCATTGACATATTTGTCACTTTCGGAGGAGAGATTTTTCAACAACATATCGGCATTCCAATGACACAAACTGTGCTCCTCTCCTCGCCGATTTTTTTTATACTCTTACGAGACTGAATTTCTTTACAGACTCGTTAAGAACAAGAAGATGAAAGAGGCAAGGTCATTTAATCTTACATTCAGATATATTGATGATGTCCTTTCTGTCAATAACACTTCATTTGGTAGATGGATATCTTCAATATATCCTCCAGAAAGAGACCACCAAATTAAATTGCTTCACGTCTTTCTTGGATTTGCACCTCGAATTTGACCCAGATGGTCATTTCAGTACAAAAATTTATGATAAAAGAGACTATTTTGATTTTCAAATTATTAATTTTCCTAATCTACAGAACAATATACCTACTTCCCCAGCATACGGTGTTTATATTTCACAACTTATTCGATATGCCAGAGCTTGCACACATTTCACAGATTTTTTGATCAGACACCGATTTCTTCGTGACCGACTTTTGGAGCAGGGCTATAAGAAAATACCTCTCATACGATCCCTTAAAAAACTCTTTCCTCGTTATCACCCACCAGTAGAAAAGTTCAAATTGAGTTAAAAGAAATGGTGATTAATTGTTTTAATTAGTGTTTGACTGGTCTGCTGTACTGAGTTGAACACCTCAATATCCCTATTGTGTCTCACAACTATGTTGTGTTCTATGGTCATTACAGGATCCCAAGATTGCAATGGAAGAGGGAAGTTTGGCGCCATAAAACCTGCTTTAACCCACCATTTCGTTTGAAATGCCTGTACCAAGTCAGGACCATTGTGATCAACCTATTCTCCGGTATGACTGATTCGTTTTTGTCATTTTCTCTGGACAATGAGATTGGTCATTCAAGTTTGGTAGTTTTCTTATTACCTTTATATTCTGTAAAACTGTTTTTGTTATTTTTATCATGACTAGATTGTGGTTTGAAATCATAAAATTCTTGTTTTTCTGTTGTAGGTTAGTAGTTTCGGATTTAAGCCAGATCAACAATCTGTAAAACTATTTAGCTGTTTCTTGTGTGTGAATAGGCCAAAATATATCTTTAATGTGCTAAAAAGTGATGTAAATTGGAAGTTTCTGAATTAAGATTAGTTTCATTTCATACATCTAACAACAGTATTCAAATGTTGAGACTTAGGTAACATTTTAAGTCAAAACAGGCACCATTGCCCCTTCTTTCATTATATACCTAATGTATCCAATACAAGCTTTTTGAAGTTTAAAAACAATCGCCTGCTTCATACCAAAACTTTACAGTTGTTCATAAATTTTGCCTCATCGGTAAAAAGACATAAAAATGCAACGTTTTTACGATATCAACTATTTGTTTGACCATAAAAACCTCATATTGAAATTAACATTGAAGTCGTCATATTGGATATAAAGAGATAAAACTAATTGGGTTCTTCCTGGTTGGTGTTAAACGGAATACAAAAAAGTATGAGCCCAGAGCAGCAATGAAACAGATATTCTTTCTTTTTGTAGTTATATATGTCGGTAAGTACAAAAGTTATAATTGATCATCTTATTATCTCTATTATTTCTTCACAGCCGTGTTGTGTGTTACAACCGGTCCCTAAGATTGCAATGGAAAAAAGAGCGTTTGGCGCGCCATAAAACCTGGTTGAACCCATCATTTCATTTGAAATGCCTGTACCAAGTCAGGACCATTGCGATCTATAACTTTTCTGGTGTGTCTTCCATGTGTTGTCTTTTCTCTTGGACATTGAAATTGATCTTCCAAATTCGGTATTTTTTATTACCTTATTTAATATTTTTGTTGGAATTTCAACATGTTGTATGTTGAGTATAATATTTTTAATTCTCTTATATAGATTAAAGATGAAGGAATATGGAGTATATATGCATAACACGAATCACATTTTAATATGAACGCAAAACAAAGCAAAGGTAGAGCGTTTTTATTATAAAGTCACAAAGAGGCGTGGATGCTTACATATAATCTATATTTTTCCCGTAGCAGATCAAGGCCTCTGTCATTGAATCTGCTTCTAAAAAACTTTATTGATTTCACCTGTATCTTCTCGTGTTAATGTGGCAACACAGAAATATATTTATTTTTACAATTAATGCTATTTAACAAATAATCTTTATTTTATTTCTAAGAATTTTCAATTATAAATTTAGTATAACAGGTAATTCAGATATATCACTTTTCATAAAAGATATAGATATAAAAAAGACAATAAAGAAATTGGAAATTAATCAATAACACGAAAGAGACCTTATCTTAACCAATGTTCTTTTATCAAATCATGAATAATAATTACGTATATGAGTAAAACAATTAGGGATTTTAATGGACAAAAGGACTCGCACCAAAATTTTATGTTTTGTCTACAGGGCCTTGCTCCCCTCTATAAATATGTTTTTAGAGTCAATGTTCTATACAAAAAAAAACACAATCTGTTCGTATGACAAACACCATATTGCTATGTTACAGTAAAAGTGTAATATTTAAGAAATATATATAATCCCTAAAATTTCCGTAAAAATATGTATAACTACTAAATGGCATAGGAAATATATATAATTCATAATCCTGATCAGTAATTATATACATATAACTGATTTTATAAGTTTGATTTGATATCAATCAATTTGTAGAATGATTTATTAAAGCCAATGTGAAAAATTGAATAAAAGTGTTGAAATTAAACAACTTTTTTAAAGTTCATACTTGATTGTGGGCTGTGTCGCGTACACTTACTGTGGTTTCATTATTATTCGTTGGGTATCAATTTTCGTGGTTTTCGTGGGTGGCCTTGACCCACGAAATTTGTTATCCCACGAAAAGGAAATATAACATTGATCTTTATGCTGCGAACTTCAGAACACGAATTTAAGAATCCATAAACCTTTCAATTTTCATCAAACCACGAAAATTGATACCCACGAAAATAAATGAATCCACATCTCATTATTTTCTATTTATAAAATTTGTGGATTTTGTGTCGATCATTTTTTTATAAAGGTGATGAAATATCCAAAAATTCCAATAAAATAAAAAGTTATTTAATCTGTTATTAGTCTTGATTTTTCCATTAAATGTGACAAAAGCATAGACACATTTATGAAAGTGTGTCCTCAATTCTTTATTTTTCCAATTTTTTGCCCCTTATTCTCTATTTATTTAACGTTTTGACCACTTTTCTTATTATTCTTTATACTGTAAGGAACATTATTCTCTTAACTTTAGTTTTGGGGTCATTATTCTTTATCTGTTAACTTTTAAGCTCACCTGAGCTGAAGGGTCAAGTGAGCTATTGTCATCACTTGGCGTCCGTCGTCTGTCGTCCGTAAACTTTTTAAACCGTTAACTCCTCTGACACCATAAGTCAAATTGCATCCAAACTTGATATGGTTGTTCATTAGCATTCGGTGCTTGGAACTGATACGGGGATTTAGGATTCGTCGTAAAACATGGCCGCCGTGGCTAAAAATAGATCGTAGGGGTAAAATGCATTGTTTGGCAAATAACTCAAAAACGGCTACAGATACAAAAATTCTGGCACAAGTAAAAGTAATCAGCACCTCAAGATCCATCTACCCTGAAATTTTGAAGAAAATCAAAAAAATGTGAAAGAGTTATTGCCCTTTTGTGGATGTTTTTGCAAATTTTGCACCTGTTTAGCTCAATAGTTTGAAAACTATACAAGATATTTCAGAAATTTGAATTGCATTTTGTTTAGCACATCAAGATCTACGAAATATGTATAGGGTCTTTCCTTTTAGGGATTAATGCCCTTAGAATATCAAAATTAAGCATTTTCTTAGCATTTCTTCATTACATTGAAAACTTTAACTCATCTGACACTTTAAGTCCAATAAGAACCAAACTTGGTATAGTTGTTTATTAGCATTAGGTTATTGAACTGATATGGGGATTTTTGATTGGTCGTAAAACATGGCGGCTGTGGCTAAAATTGAACATAGGGGAAAATTGCAGTTTTTAGCAAATAACTCAAAATCGGTGACAGATATTTAAATTTTGATTTTGAGAACAAACTTGATTAGCACCTCAAGATCTTCTAGCTCTGAAATTTTGAAGAAGATCCAACAACCCATGTAGGAGTTATTGCCCTTTTTGTGATTTTTTGCTAATTTTGCACCTATTAAGCTCAATATCTTAAAAGCTATATAGGATATTCAAGAAATTTAAATTGCATATTAATAAGCACATCAAGATCTACAAAATATGTAAAGGGTCAACGTTGTAGGACCCTTCCTTTTACGGGTTATTCCCCTTAGATCATCATAATTGATTATTTTCACAGATTTTCCTGATTACATTGAAAACGTTAACTCCTCTGACACCATAGGTGTTGTTATAGTTGTTTATTTTGGCTAAAAAATAGAACAGTTGGGGTAAACTGCAAATTTTTTGCTAATAACTCAAAAAGGATGAAAGATTTTTAAATTCTGATTGAGAACAAAAGTTATGAACACCTCATGATCAACCAGCCTGGAAATTTTGAAAAAGATCCAACAATCCATGAAAGAGTTATTACCGTTTTATCTTATTTTTTATGAATTTTGCACATACAAAAACAAGAATGAGGAAATCGAGTATCATAAGTCTGCGGACTTGGTCATGGCAAAAAAGAGTAATAATCAGAATGCTCAATCTAAAATGTCCATGAGAAAGACATCGCGAGGCAATAACATTTGAAACAAAAAACTAAGCATAAGGTATTATGTCGTAATGTTCTTAAATCTATTAAGGGTGAAACACGAATTCCTGCAATGAAATAAAGAAGGCCGGACAAGTTCATCATAATTATTCCCCATGGATATTTTTTGCTACAATACTGTACAAAACCAGTCTATCTTATTCTGCAAAAATATGTGATAAAACGTATAGTCATTGAACATCATATTTGTCATCTGTGTTTGTAATATTTTTGACAAGCTGCAGTAATATTTTTAAATTATCCTTAATACCTTTTGTATAAATCCTTGGGAATTATATATAATTTCTGCTTAGTAATTTCCTGAAAATTTCAGTAACTATGTATAATAACTTAAGAGACTAGTTTTTTTACAAATCTACTGAAATTTTCAGAAAATATGTAAAATTTCTAATTATACACTTTTACTGTTTACTAGTTATATAGTAACAAGTCCTTGTGTTTTGCCTGTGTTTTGCAAAATTTAAGACATTTGCTTTTTGTAATTTGTCCACAATTTTTTCTTTAATGTTTACAAGCTGTAGGAGATCCATGCGTTTACCACAAAAACCTGACCAATGTTGAAATACGGGGAACTGGTTGCCAAAAAGTGCCATCATTAATATGTGACAAAAACAATTTTGACACTGGTTGGTACGCAGCAATCCATGAAGGGCGATATCTACAGATGCCTGATTTTAAACAATTGCCAAATAGCTTTGCGTGTGGAACAGAATCTCCGATATGGATTAATAATAACCCAGCAAACACAGTACGTAAGTTTAACGTTATTCTTACGTTACATTTTGGTTAGTTACTTGAATAACATTATTTTTACGTTACATTTTGGTTAGTTACTTGAATAACATTATTCTTACGTTACATTTTGGTTAGTTACTTGAATAACATTATTTTTACGTTACTGCTACATTTATTGATAGTGTGTGTGTGTAACTAAAAAAAAGTTATTGAATAACATTATTTTTACGTTACTGCTACGTTTATTGATAACGTCTGTGTAAACCAAAAATATAACGTTATATAATATATCGTCATGGCAACATTTGCGGAACGTTAAATTCTACCGTAAATTTAAAACGTTTAACTAACATTTGTTTAACGTTTACAGATAAGCGTTACATTCTCAACCTCCTTATCATATTGGTATGGCAGTTTTAGGAAATTATCCATTAGGGTCTTTCTAGTATTATCTGCTATATTGATGAATAAAGGCATGCACTATGCGAACTGAGAAGATGGTTATGGGTTCTCAAAATATAGTTGATATTGAAAAAAAGTTTAGTATCCATTAACGTTGTTTAATCGTTATTATAACGTTGTATGATAACGTTTGTGTGTGACCAAACAACAACGTTATTTAGTAACGTATTTATAACGTATACATAACGTAAAAATTTATCTAGATTCAGCACGTGCGTAGAGACACAATCACGTGTTCATTACTTCTGAATTTAAAAGCGCGTTCACGACAACTAAGACCTCACAGGAAAAGATGTGTTGGCTTCAAGGATTCTTATGTACTTTAAACAAATGCATTATTATGTACAATGATCAATTATCTTTGGCTCACAATAGCTGGCCAAAACTTTTCCGAGTTGGGCATGTTATTGGCATCATCTTTCCCCAAACAGTTGTATTTTATCGTCTGTCTGTATTTATTATTCAATTGTATCGTACATATTTGATTCTATTATTTTTTTTAATATATTTAAATATTTATGTTTAAAATAAACATGATAAACCCGGTTTCACGTACATTACTATGGTCTTTCGATCTATAAATAATACATGTAATATGGCTCCGCTTTGTTTGTTTCATAATTATTGTTTTAGAAAAGGTATGTTGTAATTATTTTGTGGAATTGTTTAACACTAAGCTGTCCAACTGGTGAAATCGCCATATGTCGGTATAGAAGTTCTACAGTCGTACAGAACTTGTGTTTTATTGTTAAATAAAAATTATTTGAAATAAAGTTGAATCACCAAATGATGCATTCAAAACAAATATTATCTTTATTTTACCTGGCCATTCCATTGGGTTTGAAAAAATGCCTTTTTGAACAGGAAGGACATGTAGATAAGCAACATACCTTGGAAACACATCCCGAGACCCCTGCATGAAGCTGCATTCCAAGTGTTGAAAGCCTATGAATAATAGCAACTAACCATGATTTTTTAACCATGATTTCATATACTAAATTCAAATTCATAAGATTTTTGAAATATTAAATTGGTATATTGATATACCGTCACGACTCTAATGATAATTCCTAGAACAAGGGGAAAATTCAACTGTTTATTTAAATGTATATTTAAATGTAAATGTATATTTATGTCCAGAAAAGGTATACCTTTATGAATGTGTCTAAGGCATATCAAATGTTGGGTGACGTTTCAGTACCCGGTCCATCAAAATTCAGAAAAGTTAGATACATGTATGCAAGATATGTTTTTTTTTACGTGTAAATTTCTTATATAATTGAGGGAGCTTCATTCCTTTTGATTTGGAAAGATGCCTTACCATCTTGTGCCACTCCTTAAGTTGAGAAGTTAACTTGCAGTTTTTGTTTATACCAGAAAACCCTTTTTTTTAATTCAAAACCTACAAATTGTTTTAAATTTTCATAACTGTTTTCTCAGCAACTACATCTTTTTTTGTAATTTGGTAAACAAAATCAGTATGGGGCCCATAAAGTAGGATTTGATTTCATGTCTGTCGCTTACCTACTTCATGTTTAACGAAAAACTGGCCATTTAAATTTGACTTTGACTGACAGATTTTCAATCTTCTGGGTAGTGTGCCTGTGATGAGTCTTAAATGAACTAATCACACATCAGGCATGGCAAAAAATTTTGTCTAGTATTTTGTAGTAATTTTGTTAAACATGTACAAATTTCACTTGCATTGATAACACTTATTTAATTTGATGTGATTCCACTTTGTCCATCTGTTAAAAGTTTGCATATTAAAATTTCATGTTAATCTGTCAAACATTTTGAAAAATACTCAATATTTAATTTAAACATAATAACTGGGAACGTCTTGACCTTGTGAATATATATATATTCCAGTAGATATTTTTAAGGAAATTGATAAAACGAGTGATAGAATATCTGTAATCTGTTTAAATTTGTTTTAGAAGCAGATCAAGACTCAGTACTTCAGTACAGTTGAAGTACAAGAAGATAGATCATACAGAATAAGATCATAGACACTTTCTTGATTCACGTCAAATCTATTTTATGTCAAAATTTTGTAAAAAAAATAAACCAAAAATTTTCTCAATTTTTCTATTTAATCACAGCCTATTTCACGGTTCCCACGCGACCTTGAAAACGGGAAAAAGTTGTGAATTTGGTTATGCCTATTCATGGTCATGAAAAGGGCTTGAAAATCGCGATATTTGCCGGAAACCATGAAAAGGCCGTGAATTTTTACTCGAGAGATAATGTGTCTCCTAATATTTTCTGCCGGAAAAGTAAAAAGTCGCGATGAATGTCTTGATGTTAAATCGTCTATGACTATTTTTGTTCCGTATTTTCCTCCAAACGATGGTTCGACTGGTCTTAGTTACAGTCGTTTTGACTGTGAACCAGCCCGAGTTCAGATCACCTGTGAACTTTATGTAAAGGCGTTTTATCGTTGTTTCACATCAACATTTTTACATCGATTTTTATATAAATTACAAATACCAAAAACGCGGGTATAAACGGTTAATTTGGATATGCTCTATATCGATATTTCAAAGGGTTACATCTCATCACTAGCGCTAGCATTTAAATCAAAACATTGGAAGGTCAAATTCTAAAACTGTTAAAAACGAAAAGTACTCAAAACCAAAACGTTTGAACAAGGAAGCCAAATCGAGCACCGAGGATATCGACCATGTGCATTACAAGGAAAGAAACCTGGTGTTTTAAACAATTTTTAATTTAAAAATCAGAAATTTCAGCGACAAAAATTTTAGAAATTTTATGGTTAATCATGTCAGACAAGTCTGACGACCAGGCTTGTGATAACCCTCGGGAACCTCTGGTCCACCAGCATCGGTTATCACCCAGTGGTTTCAAGATTACAAATACCAAAACGCGGGTATAAACGATTGATTTGTATATGCTATACATCGATATTTCAAGGAGTAACCTCTCATCAGTAGCATTTAAATCTACCTTGGAAATATTGTCAAAGATTTTTATGAACCTGGGAATTATATTCAAAGAGTATTTTTATTTATTTTAAATTTTGAAGCAACACAAACCAATGTTTGGCCAAGTTTATGACCCCAGCTAGACAAAGTGTGTTCTTTAACAAATTATTATTGAACCGCGATGAAACTAGACAGAGGTTGTACATGTATTGTTAACAAACAAACTGCCCCTGTGAGTGACTGGCCAGATGTACAGACTTGCATCTGCCGAGTTACGTTGTGGACCTGACACTGTAGAAAACTACATGCAATGGTAAGCACAACCAACCCAACTGTATTAGTCTGCGTTTATGTTCCATCAAAAGGAAAAAACTGCATCAAAGTGTACTGGATGAATTATCCGAAATTATAATTAAGTACCAAGATTCATCACAGATCATTATAGGGGGTGATGTCAATCTTCGTTAGCCAAGGGTTACGACCTGCAATCTCTCATTAGAGTGAGGGAATGGTAAAAAGACAACATATCTGGTATTTAGTCCACAAAGGCTTAATAAGGCTCACATTGTAATTAATACATTTTGTATCTAATGAGAAAACACTTGTATCTAAAGAGAAAACATTATCTATTGGGGCTATTTTATTATGGAAAATGATGAAGTGTTACACTTGGGTATGGACATGCAAAGACACAAACTAACATAGGTTTACTGCCCGAAAGTACTATTGAAAATGAACAGAATCTTTGATGACCAGGTATTGCTGTTAAGATATAAACCTGTGGTATAAAATGTTGAATATATTATATATTGTAAGCATATTTTTTTATACATAACAAACAAGTTGAAAGATATATAAAAAAAACATTTACAACGAAGAGGATTGCCTTAAAACATTTACCCAAATTTGACCATGAAAATGAAAAAAATACCTTGAAAAGACCTTGAACATACCTCGAATTTCATCATGAAAAAAGAGTGGGAGCCCTGCTATTTATAGTTTAGTGCTACAAAGTTGCAACAAGGACAAATTGCAAATTTAAATCAGACTTCTTGATATAATTATATAGAAAATAACCAATAGTGCATTACACACCTCCATAGACCAGTAGTAATTAAAAACCAACAATAAACCGTGATGTTATTTTACAAATTTACATTACACATAAAAGTTACATTTTAAAAAATCACCAACTTCCCAGCAAACACAAAAATGTTATTCTAACTTTAGATAAACGTTATTTTTTTGTTTAAGTAAGGTACATTTTCAACGTTAACGTAACGTAAGGTTTTGTAAACTCTGATCAACGTTACCCGACGTTACTTTTAACATTGCCTAACACCGTAACATTTACGCTATCAAGTAACATTTAAGTTACGTTGTCAGGTATCATTTAAGTTACGTTGTCAGGTAACGTTAAAGTTACGTTGTTTGGGAACGTTGAAAATAAAGTTACATTAAATGTCGCCTGAAAAAACTTCTCGAAAAAGCCTGTTCAAACTCTAGGAATTTTGTTGTTTTGGGTTATAATTCTACATTCTTTTCCAAAACATCTTTCAAAGATAAAATTTGATACACACTGGAACAAGTTTGCAGTATGCTTGATTTCCTCATTGACAACATATTTGTCACCTTCGGAGGAGAGATTTTTCAACATAAATCGGCATTCGAATGGGCACAAACTGTGCTCCTCTCCTCGCCGTTTGTTTTTATACTCTTACGAGACTGAATTTCTTCAGGGGCTCGTAAAGAACAAGAAGATGAAAGAGGCAAGGTCATTTAATCTTACATTCAGATATATTGATGATGTCCTTCTGTCAATAACACTTCATTTGGTTGATTGATTCCTTCAATATATCCTCCAGAATTGGAGATTAAAGAGACCACCGAATCAAATTGCTTCACGTCTTTCTTGGATTTGCACCTCAAATTTGACACAGGTGGTCATCTCAGTACAAAAATTTACGATAAACGAGATTATTCTAATTTTCAAATTATTAATTTTCCTAATCTACAGAGCAATATACCTACTTCCCCTGCATACTGTGTTTATATTTCACAATTTATTCGATATGCCAGAGCTTGCACACATTTCACAGATTTTTTTATCAGACACCGATTTTTTTTGTGACCGACTTTTGGAGCAGGGCTATAAGAAAATACGTCTAATACGATCCCTTTCTTCGTTATCAGCCACTAGTAGAAAAGTTCAAAATCGAGTTAAAAGATATGGTAGTTAATTGTTTTAATTAGTGTTTGACTGGTCTGCTGTACTGAGATGATCACCTCAATATCCCTATTGTGTCTCACAACTATGTTGTGTTCTATGGTCATTACTGGATCCTAAGATCGCAATGGAGGAGGGAGGTTTGGCGCCATAAAACCTGGTTTAACCCACCATTTCGTTTGAAATGCCTGTACCAAGTCAGGACCATTGCGATCCACCAATTCTCCGGTATGACTGATTCGTTTTTGTCATTTCTCTGGACTATGAGATTGATCATTCAAATTCGGTAGTTGTGTTATTACCTTTATTTACGTTGATCGGTGTCTACAAAACGTCGTTACTTTAACGTTAAAATACGTTAAAATGTACGTAACTGTAGCCGAAAATTAACGTTTATCTAACGTTAGATTAACATTTTTGTGTTTGCTGGGAATGCTTAATTTAAATATCCATTCCAATAAGAAAAGTATTGATTATAATGGAAAGTATGAGAAAAGCAAAATAAGACTTTACCTGTCTACAAACAAGCAAACCATTCTTTAGATAACACCGATTGATTCAAAAAGCTTTTAAATAATAATTCTTATAAAACAAAAGAACTCAATTCTTTGATATAAACTTCCGAAATTGAGAATATTTTGGTATAAAAATATGCTTTATACATGAATGCCATTAAAACAATAAAATTCATATGATTTTTGTGAAAACACTTTTTTTTTTCTTGAAATCAAGAAAATGTAGTTTGTTGGCCAGATTGTTCACATAGCAGGATGTGTAAGAGCATTCGATCACCCATGTAAAGTATTGTATCCTATAACAATTAAGAAGTGTCCCTTGTTCTACGTCTACCATCTTCCTCGCGTTGACAGCTGTTTCCAGGGTTATTGCTTCGGTAAGTGATGGTTATATGGAACACTATAAATAGTTATTTTAACCTTCTTGGCTTTATTTTTCAACGCTTATTTAAGGTTGGACGTTACGTAAAAAACGACGTTTCCGATAAAATTTACCTGTAGACTGAAAAATCCGTCTGAATGTCGTGAAACGCAACGTCAACTAAAGTTAAATTCTATTGCGAATATCACCGTTACGGCAATGGTTTCCGTGATATATCTTTTTTTTACATCAATGCATTGTACATTTTCAAAGGAACACTTATTAAGTTTTTGGTTATAAATTGGATATCGTTAGTCCAATTTTGTGATCAAAACACTAAAAGTAAACAGTGTTGAAGACGTGTCTTTCCTAAATGTCTTTGTTATTTTCCCGCTAAAATTGCAGTTTTTAAATGCATATATTTTAAAAACGAGATCCGATACCCCAATTTTTCATTTCATACATTGATGTTAATCACTTAGAACCATATGTCTGCCATTTTTCATTAAAATCTTGATATAAGTCATTTGGTATCGTCTAACCTTTAATTATTTATATCAAATTTAAATTAGATATGGTAGCAACTTAGAGAAATGTTACAGCAAAATTAAGTGTGGGTTTCTTAGAACGAAGCTTATATTTGTTTTAGTTTTGATGTATGTCCAGTACTTTAAAAATGTAATTAATTTACATTTTAAAATTCCATGCTAATACCCAGTGGTGATTCCAGGGGACGGAGGGGGCGTACGCTCCCTTTAATTGATTTTTTTTATATAAAAAATTGGGCAAACTACTTCAAATTTTCATCGAAAATTTGACATTTTTTTGCATTTAGGCCCCCTCCCTTTCATTGAAAACTCCTTTAAAACCCTCCCCTGATACCGGTTAAATAATTACTAAATAAATTTGAACGACTCACTTTTACGTGTTATATTAACAAAATTTCATTTTCAGGAAACCATACTTGCGGGAACCGACCCCCAATTACAACGACCCCAATTACAACAACAACTCCTCCAGGTAATGTATATTATCTATACTACTAAAATAACGAAGCGTTTTTTGTTAGCCGGGTTGCAGCCTTAACAACAAATGCTACGACTAAGCTTCATATTTAAAAAAAAAGGGGATGGGTGTGCCCTTTAAAAATGTCATTAACACATATGCAATTATGTCTGCAGTTTGCTAATTAACCTAATTAATTGATCCGGAAACGGTATAGCGGTCATCGTTCCGGAATTACACTCCAGCGGTCATACTAAAAAGCTCTAGCAAGTGTCCGAGAGGGCATTTGGCACAAGAGACTAAGCAGTTTATTCTTATCTGAAAATGAAAAATATTAAGGTCACCCAACTGCAATATTTTATTGTGTAATATTTTGTAAAGCAACCAACGATTGATTTTCCCGCGAATTCGCGGGTTTTTCATAGTATGTCTTTTATTATATTCTATACTCCTGTTTGCCTTAACATATGTGTTCCCAATCTAAGATAAATAAATATGTTTAAACTACATGTAAAACATTTTGCTTGTTATATTTTTCACAATCTGCAGTAATATTTCAGTTAAACTCCTTGGGAATTATGCATTATTACTGCTAAAAAATTTCCTGAAAATTTTATTAAGCTTGTTATATAACAACTTTACTGAAATTTTCAGGAAATATGTACATTTCCTATTAAACACTTTTACTGTAACAGTAATATGGGAACTAGTCCTTGTGTTTTGCTTGTGTTTTGCAAAATTGAAGACGTGTGCTTTTTGTAATTTGTCCAAAACTTTTTCTTTAATGTATACAAGCTGTAGGAGATCCTTGCGTTTACCACAGAATCCTGACCAATGTTGAAATAAGGGGAACTGGTTGCCAGAAAGTGCCATCGTTAATATGTGACAAAAACAATTTTAACACTGGTTGGTACGCAGCAATCCATGAAGGGCGATATCTACAGATGCCTGATTATAAACAAGTGCCAAATAGCTTTGCATGTGGAACAGAATCGCCGATATGGATTAATAGTAATGCTTAATTTAAATATCCATTCCAGCAAGAAAAGTTATACAATGTAATTACAACGGAAAGTATGACAACAGCAAAAAAAAAACTTTACTGTCTACAAACAAGTTTATGACAAGCAAACTATTTTTAAGATAACACCGATTGAATCGAAACGCTTTAAATTATAATTGTAAAAAAAATTGAAAATACTTTGGTATAAAAGAAGCAAAGGTGTACCAAAGGGGCAATCAGTATCACAAAACCGCAAAGACAAAGACAATTTTGAAAACCGGCAGACAAAAACTCATCACAACAAAACAAACCACACAACAACATAAAACACACACACACATAACAACAAAACCGCATTCAGCAACGTGAACTCAAGTCGAAACGAGAGTGAACTCAGGTGCTCCGGAAGAGTAAGCAGTTCCTGCTTGCTATAGCACACCCGTCATGTTGCCAAAGATCGATTAAGTGTTGGTCAAATCCGGAAAGGATGACATTACAAAACTCTATGTCAAACCAACATCTGTGCTCATCTGAGAGATAGAAATCCCGTATTTGTTAAAAAATATGCTTTATTTGCCATTGTAATAATAAATTTTACATGATTTTTGTGCTAATACATGATTTTCTTTCTTGAAATCAAGAAAATGTTGGTTTGTATAAGATTATCAATAGGGGAATGTTGGGGCAAAAAAAAACAGTTTAACCCCGCCACATTTTATTTGCGCAGGAGTCTTTATCAAAGCTTTTGTTTGTCTCTGTCATCTATATGTTTATAGTTCTATTACAAATACCAAAACGCGGGTATAAACGGTTAATTTAGATATGCTATATATCGATATTTCAAGGAGTAACCTCTCATCAGTAGCATTTAAACCAGAACATTGGAAGGTCAAAATCCAAAACAGTTGAAAACGAAAAGTACTCAAAACCAAAACGTTCGAACAAGGAAGCCAAATCCAGCACCGAGGATATCGACCATGTGCATTACAAGGAAAGAAACCTGGTGTTTTCATCAATTTTGAATTTAACAATCGGAAATTTCAGCGACAATATTTCCAGAATTCTATGTCCAGAATGGGTCTTGTGTTGATAATTTAGGAAAGAAGCAAAGGTGTACCAAAGGGGTAATCAGTATCATAAAACCGTGAAGACAAAGACAAAACCGGCAGACAAAAATCATCACAACAAAACAAACCACATAACAACATAAAACACACACACATAACAACAAAACCGCATTCAGCAACGCGAACTCAAGTAGAAACGAGAGTGAACTCAGGTGCTCCGGAAGAGTAAGCAGTTCCTGCTTACTATAGCACACCCGTCACGTTGCCAAAGATCGATTAAGTGTTGGTCAAATCCGGAAAGGATGACATTACAAAACTCTATGTCAAACCAACATCTGTGCTCATCTGAGAGATAGAAATCCCGTATTTGCATACAAGCACATGATGTCGTCCGTAAAATTTCTTGAGTGATGACAACAACCTGGGAGCAACGTACCCCTGTGTTAACAATTTGCTTGTCAGCCGTGTAGCTCTATCAAGGAAGTCGTTGTACTCCCCACATGCTCTGGAATAACGAATCAATTGTGATACGTAAACTCCATATGCTGGAGCGGACGGAATGTTGCTACACAGAAAGGGAAAGTTAACTATTGGAAAGTTGAAGTCATCACGTTTGTCATAGAGCTTTGTACAAAGCCTTCCTTGTATGTCAATTTCGAGAAATAGATCCAAATATGAAGCAGACCTCCTAGAATCTGTAGTGTCCTTTACCTCAAGTTCCTTCGGATATATGAGATGTAAATAGTCACCAAATCGAGAATTATTTAGCGAAAGGACATCATCAATATAACGAAATGTGAGATTGAAGGATAAAGCAAGTTTGCGGTCCTTTTTGTCTAGAAGTGATTGTAAGAAGTCTGCTTCATATGAATGAAGAAACAAATCGGCAAGCAATGGTGCACAATTTGTGCCCATTGGGATACCTATTGTTTGCTGAAAAACACGTCCACCAAACTGTACAAATATGTTGTCGATTTATTTGATCTTCTGTAAATTTGTTTTTCTTGCTAGACTCTTGGATGACAAAGTAAGTCTTTTTATAACCGACTACCAAATACTTGTACCTGCGTTTTCCATTCTTTTTGATAAAGCTACGTTTAATCAGCTGTGCCAAACGAGATTTTAATTGTGAATGTGGAATTGAAGTATATAATGTAGAGAAATCAAATGTTTTAATGCTATTACATGATGAAAATGACTTAGAATGGAGATTTTCCATCAGTTCTTTAGAATTTTTGAGAATCCACATTTGATTGACGCCATTTCTAGAGTAACAACAATCGAAATACTTTTGAAGGCTTGATTTTATTGCCGTCAATATTGATGTTAACAAAACTGAAAGAGGCTTAGTTGTACATTAGGAATTAAGGAATCTTATGTATTGTATTATCAGTTTTGGGCCAATACAAGATTGCGAGCAACGACCTTTGGTCATGTTAAAGCCTGCTGCCTGTTTTCCATTGTGTTTTTTTTTTATTCCCGTTTTGTTATTTTGGATGCGTCGTGTATACTTATTGCACATTTCTTTATCGTATTTTTTTAGGTTCCCACCCAACAGTTGTAGGCCAGATTGTTCACATATCAGGATGTGTAAGAGCATTCGATCATCCTTGTAAAGTATTATATCCTATTACAATCAAGAAGTGTCCATTGTTTTACGTCTATCATCTTCCCCAAGTTGACAGCTGTTTCCAGGGATATTGCTTCGGTTAGTGAAGGTGATAGGGAAAACTATATACAATTAATTACACTCTCTTGGCTTTATTTTCAACGCTTACTTCAGGAGGTACATGCCACATGCAACAATTTTTTTCTGTCAATGAATTTTCTGAAAAATTTGTTAATGGATGCAACATAACGTGCTCTTTGAAAATTTAACTTGAAAAGAGCATGCTTCCGACTTGGTTTTTGATATAAATGACTCCATAGTCGGGTTGATTTTCATTGAAATGGTAAAAAAATTCATCAATTTCAAAGGAATATCAATGTCTGTATAAAAGTTTTGTCAATGATTTTTTTTTCTTTTTTTTTTATATTATATAGGACTTGTATAATGCATTAGAAAAATGAAAAGAAAAAATGGTGCTTCTCATTTGGTTTCTCTGATATCGATAAAAGTATGCCAAAAAGTAACCTTAAATGTCATTTTTTACATAAATTATCTCCCTTTGCAAAAATGCAGAAAATACTATGTCATCCTTTCCGGATTTGACCAACACTAAACCGATTTTTTGCAACGTGACTGGTGCTATAGCAAGCAGGAACTGCTTACTCTTCCGGAGCACCTGAGTTCACTCTCGTTTCGACTTGGGTTCACGTTGCTGAATGCGGTTTTGTTTTTATGTTTGTGTGTGTTTTTTATGTTGTTAAATGGTTTGTTTTGTTATGATGATTTTTTGTCTACCGGTTTTGTCTTTGTCTTTACGGTTTTATGATACTGATTACCCCTTTGGTACACCTTTGCTTCTTTACTTGTTTTTATGATATTTATTCTAAAGCGAACATTATCTTTAACAAATTGTTCAAATAATTTCAAATCAAACTCAAAGTCTAAAGCATGTAATAAAGAAAATTTTTAAAAATGTTTTAAATTTTAGAAACCTTATAAAACAAAGTAATATAATGGTAATTTGAAGTTTAATTTTGGCTGGTCATGTGATCACTGTCACGCACCTCCTTAAAATATTTATATCAAATTGTAATTAGCAATTATAATAACTAAAAGTAATAATACAGCAAAGTAAAGTGTGGATGTCTTAGACCACGCCTAATATACTCTCTCCACCCGTGCGGGTTCCGGGTGGCGAATAGGCCCGCAGCAGCGCTAAGCTTGTCGGTAAAAGTCCACTAAAGAGCGCTCAGAAACCTGACATCGGGTCAGACCGCTTTGCCCACAAAGCGACTGGGATGTGTGCCCCAGGTGGTTAAATGGGGCAGCCCTGACATCGAGAGATGCGGGGTCGTCAGGCGATAATGCGGAAAACCTGACCGCAAACCATAGCTGTCACCGTGTTGGGAAAAATATTACGTTACTCGCACGTTAAAGAACCCTGGTGCAGGTCTCGGTAAGAGTAGGACCCGTAGGATCCCCATGCAGGAGGCGAAATTTCCCGTCCCTACCCATCACTCCTTTTTCCAGTGGCAGACAAAACTCTCCTACCCGATTGGCCTTGTGTCCCCATTTCCTCCACTTCATCATCATTTCATGTTCATTGCATCATCATTTTCATGTTCATCTCCCGGATATAGCCGAAATCGTGCTGCTTGGGAGTAAAGCAATAACTAACTAACTAACTAATATACTCTCTCAAAAAAGTTACGCAACAGTCATACAGTGGAAAATTTCCCTATATGTTTAAAGTAAACCTACCTTATTATAAATTGATATTGCCAAGCCGTTTTTCAATCATTTTTTATCAAATAAAATCCAAGAAAAAGACAAACAAGTGAAGTGTATTTCTTATGATTTGGGCAAAATCCTAACTGTAACGGTTTTTGATAGAACGCGAGTAGAACATAACCAATGTTTTTCCACGGAAAATGTTGGTTGATTTAAACGAGTTGTTTGCGCATAAAATTAATAGTTGATTTCTTCTTGTGATATCTTAAAAACCAGTGAAGTGACGATTTTTCTAAAATCATAAAAATAAATTTCAATCATTTCTCGTTTTCTTTGTTTTTATTTCATTAAAATGGTTTTTCAATACAAAAATAAAATTAGGTAGGTTTATTTAAAATATATAGGGAAATTTTGTATTGTTGCGTAACTTTTTTGAGTGAGTATATTTGTGTTAGTTTTAATGTATGTATAGTACTATGAACTTTGATCAATTTTCATTTCAAAAACCATGAAAATTATGGTTTAATAAGTTAATTACTGAATAAATTTAAACGAATTACTTTTATTAACAAATTTTCATTTTCAGGAAGCCATACTTGCGGAAACCGACCCCCAATTACAACGCCTCCTCCAGGTAATGTATATTATATATCTTATATATTCTATACTCTTTTTTGTCTTAACATATGCGTTTACACACGTGGTTAAAAGAATTTGTATCAGTTTCTTGCATTGTCTACCTTTTTCACATCTTGTTTTCTATCAAATGAACATCAAGCACTATAACAAGACACTGATCGGTCTACTCTAGTGGTTAATATGACTCATAAACATGGACAGTTTGTTATAGCTTGACATTAAATCATAAATTGAAGCTTAGAAGTTTTATTTTTAAGTATTGTATTAAGAGTTAAGGGACCAACGGTTTAACTAAAGGGTAACTTTGGTTCTTTTTTTTTTGTTCTGGTCAGAAAATTCTAATTCGCGCAGATTTATTTTTAAAGGCATTTTGACAAAATTTGTTTTTCTTATATATGACAGAAATCATGCTTTATACTTTGTACTAAAGGTCTGAGAGTGTTGTGGTAATGTAGTTCAAAATATGTCTGTGTATCCGAAGGCGTCAGACAAGTTGGTGTTTTATCGGGTCTTTAAAATACTGTATTTATAAATGTTTCATTGGTTGAATTACAAAATTGTAACAGTAAAATTGGTATTGCAAACATCCAGTGCTGTGTTCCCTGTCTTGCTGATTATATTGCATGCTTAGCTATTGCACCATTGAAGCTTCAGTCTATGTAAGAATGTACGTACATCTTCAAAGAAAGAGAGAATTTCAGTTCGGAGTTACTTTCAAGAATTTGAAACACTCGGAAACATTTTGAAATTATACTTGAAAGACTAAATTCTAATCTTTCGAGTCGGAAACCTACTTGACTTCCAAATTAAAATTTCGATGTCACTTTAAAACTACTTGGAACAATTTGGAAGATATTGATAACACTAAGAAAAAAATTCTTACATATCAAAAACGTTCAAAATGCATGCGCAAACATCCAAAGTTAAGTAGGCCATGTTCGAATTCAAACCGCGAGAAAGTTATTGTCCTGATGGAAGTTTTAAAAATGAACAAATATTTTATATGAGTTTGTAAATTTTATTAGAAGGTCAGTTACTTTGTTTGATTACATAATTTGTTCCCATTTTACACGAATCTATGCAGGTTTTTTAACTTCGTCTTCTTAATTACTCTGGGTTCATTTATTTTCGTGGATATCCATTTTCGTGGTTTGATGAAAAAGGATCTTTTCGTGGATTCCTAAATTCGTGGGTCTGAATTCTGCAGAATACACATCAATGTTCAATTTTCTTTTCGTGGAATATCAAATTTCGTGGGTCAAGGCCACCCAAAAAAAAAACACAAAAATTGATACCACACGAATAATAATGAAACCACAGTAAATACATTGGTACTTGTTAGCTCTCAGCTGATACCTAAAACAAGTGATTTTCCTGTTCGTTTTTGGTTTTTAGTTCTTCAAAATTTATATGAATACAGTTAACCTATATGTATACATACATATAGAAACCATTTTCCTTTTCGTTATTCATTTTCCTTTTCGTCATTCGTTTTCCTTTTCGATTTTGAATAGGAAATTGACCCCCATTTTCCTTTTCGTTATTCATTTTCCTTTTCGTTTTTTTTTTTTTGGTGGGGGGAGCTTTTGAATAGGAAAGAGACACAAAAGAAAATCACTTGTCTTAGGTTCAGCTGATGTTCATGTACGGATCAATGCTCTTATCTGCGCTATGTCATTGAGTGTAAGATTTCCAAAGTTATCATTTTTTTTTCATATTTCATTTTTTTTTAAAGAAAATAAATACCAAACATCATCGTCATCATTATATGTCACTACATGTACTATTAAAATATAATTTATATATGCATAGTCTTCACTAATACACTGAAATTAACACATTTTGTTTTTTGTAATAACAAACAAAATGGGTAAAATGCTAATTTTCAAAATTATTGCTATATAGTTGTTTGTTTACACACGATAGGAAATGTATAAACGTAGAGCATGTGAATAAATTACAGAACTTTATAGTGAAACATATACAAAACCTATCTATTTGCACTCGGTTAGACATGTGTGAAAGTATGCTAGAACTCTGAAATTGAAAAGTGTATTTTTGGGGGGTAAATTATGGTGTTTAGATGGTGACATTTTAAAGAAGAAGATATTTTTTACATCGATTATTTGCATGTATATCTGAGGAAAAACGCTCTTGGGTTTAAACCAAATATTCTTGAAATTGTAACAGGTATTTTTTGAATAAAATTATTTTGAATTGAAAAAAAAAAAAAAAAAAATATTCTTGACATTTTACGACAATATAACCTACTCGACGTGCTATTAACATGTATAGATACGGAGCAGTTTCCAACGAAACAAATATGGTTCCAAGAAACATGTGATTAATGGAATTACCAGTTTTTAGCAGAATCAATGGACAGTTCGTGTAAACTCTCAAACGGATTGTATTCGCTTCTCAAAAATTCATAACATTATTTCTATAGCAATTATTTGGAAGTACCCGACTATATCTTCTGAACTCTGTACAGTTTTCTATATTGCAAAACTAATAACAGTAGTTCCGACAAGATCACATTTGTAGACTTTGTAGCAGCCACTTTTCGGAGATAATAGCCCATGCAACTTGCCGAGTGCTTTGCGTTGACCAACTTACGAGAAACATTAATCGATCTACTTACTGAACATTTCTATTTGAATCTCTACGTCAAACCTTCTAGCAAGGTCAGTAACTCCTTACAAGATGCTTCTTGGTAAAACGCTGGATATCGATGATGTAGAGAGTTCTGAATTCCGCTCTTTAGTGACATACACGCACCTGGTGACATCATCGGCATAACCTAATCGACGTCTGAACTATTAAACCTTGCAAATTACAGTATGATTAACCATGCAATAGATTTAATAGACAGGAAGAATTAACAATACATGAAATATATATTTTTTTCTTCGAAACGTTTTATTATAGTTTTGTTTATTATTATATTACTATCTTTGATACCTTTTTACATCTAAGACCGAGACACAGCAAACATTATTCACTGAGTTGGCCTGAGATCCTTATTGTCCATGGACGATCGAGACACGGCAAACATTATCACTGAATTGAGGTCGCTTTGGCCTGAGATCCTTATGGTCCATGGACGACCGAGGCACAGCAAACATTATCACTGAGTGGAAGTCGTTTTGGCCTAAGTGTCCATTGACGACAGAGACACTTTCAAATCCAAGGATCAATAGTGTACTATTCTTTTATGTCATACATTTCAGATTGTATATAAGTTAGGCCAATGTTCTAGTAATATTTCATATACTACTTTCGTTTTTCAGAGATGAAAAGTGACATCACTATTCTTATTGTGATAGCACTAGCGGCTCATGGAATTGTTCTTGTAGTGGCAGCTGTTGTTGCTTACTTTATAAAGAGAAGAAAGTAAGTTTCGGTCGCTTCAGGATAGGGGCTCCCGCAGGGTTAAAAATGACCTGCGACCTGAGGGCTTTTTAAGGGCGACTTCCGACCTACACTTCATAAAATCGACCTATGTCAAAAAACGACCTGCGACCCCAAAAATATGCCTTTTAAAAGCGACCTTACGACCTGAGGGGGGGACCCTGTGGGAGCCCCAGGATAGAATAATAACCCTTCAGGCGAAATTTTCTTTAGCATTCTTACGAGTGAGAATATGTATTCGATCAAAGAATTATCAACTATACATGAAGTTACGAAAAGCTCTTGTTAGCGATCGGAGAATTGTTTAACAAAGATGTTTGCAATATAAAAAAAACTTTGTACACGCGGAAAAGAACAACAACATAAGTTGTCCGATTCTTCGTGTTGTTCTCATTTGTATTGACCGCTTACACTTCCGGGGCCCATGAGTTCACTCTTGTTTCGACTGGAGTTCCCGTTGTTGATTGATATTCAGTTATTTTGTGTTTCCATGTTCTACTTGTTGTCTGTTTTTGTCCCGTTCTTGTTGGTGTTTACAGGTTTTGTCTCTGCCTTTCTGTCTTTTGACATTCGGATACCGCATTGGTACCTCTGCTTCTTTCCCCTTAGAACGTCGAAATTGCCAATTTTCACAGCATTTCCATGTTACATTTAAAACTTAATCTGCTCTGACACCTTAGGTCCAATTTGATCCAAACTTTGTACAAATATTCATTATTATTAAATGTATAGCAGTGATGTGGGGATTTTTGATAGATTGTAAAACATGGCTGCCATGACTAAAAATAGAACATAGGGGTGAATAGCAGTTTTTTGCAAATAACTCTAAAACAATAACAGATTGTTATCAATGTTAAATAGTATTTGCCTAATATTCTATAGTTCAGGCACATAAGTCAGGTGAGCAATTCAGGCTCATAGGAGCCTCTTGTTTCATAACCTAACTTGTAAAATGGCAGCAAGAAACACTTTAATAACAAATGGCTTGACCGTACTATAGATCAACTCAAAACAATCTAATAATTCTTTTTTTTGTCATTTGTAAAATAGTTATATTAAGACCAAAACGCGACGAAGGTACTGACCTAAATTGTCAAATAACGTTGCCCTCGATTGTTGAAATACCGCAGGCCTTATTGTATTTTTAGATTATTGTTTTCATTTCTTTTTTTTTCTGTTATCTAGGCCAAAGATAGACGAACCTCCACCTCCATATTCTCCACGATTAACCTACGATTGTAATACGCAATTAATAAATGGATACCCACAGGATAAGACGTATTGACCTATTGTGATTTCGTTATAATTAATGGGATTTCAATTTTCGTTGTTTTATTGAGTGACTAGAACCCACGGAATTTGATACCCAATGAAAAGGAAATTACCATTATCTGTTTGCTGCAGACGACAGACGAATTCAAAAATCCACACAATGACTGTTTGTTATAAAGCCACGAAAATGGGTACCCATATAAAAAGAAGTGTTGACCTATATTGCATTTTCTATTGTTTAATTGCAGCTAGTGCATTCTTACACTAAATGTATCATTTAAAGAGACCACAAAATTGTTATTTTGGATTTTCTGTCTTACAAAATCTTTAGAATTGTGCATTTTCTCTCTGTTTTGAGAACTTGAAAAGCTTGATCACTTTGCAAATGTAATAGCATTTAATAAGAAAAAAATATGATAACATAAACGCATATTGATATTTTTATGTGTCTTCCATTAGTTGAATGTACGAGTAAAAAAACTACTAAGTCACTAATCAGAAAAACTCTTTAACGTACATGAAAAGGAAAAAAGAAATACGTAAAAGACATAGCAAATACATATACCGCATCATATATGTTTATGTGTTGCTGGTGTTTCCAAAACATTGTCCACGTTACATGAAAAATATGTTGTTGCACCTACGGCCAAAGCACCGAATAATATCATGTATCTGCGCAATTAGCATTACATTGGCCGTTTAACAGATGAATTAGGGGTTGGTTTTACAAGGAAAAGAACCACATACACAGCATCTACACTGAGAACATAATTGAAAATAACAAATGTGTCATTTCCTCCTTCGGACTATATGGCTTAAAATAACGACTAACTTTAAAATGTAAATAAAGGTAATAACAAAGTTACCGATCTCAAATGTCCATAAGACGAGACAAAACAAGGAAGACATACCGGAAAAATAGAAGATCGCAATGGTCCTGACTTGGTTCGGGTATTTCAAAAGAAATGGTGGGTTAAACCAGGTATTAAGGCGGGCAAAACCTTCCTCTTCCATTGCGATCTTTGGGCCCGGTAGTTACACAAAACACAACGGGTTTGTGATGACATATCGAGGGGTGCTAATGTAAATTACCTTTTACTACTTATACCAATTATATCATTTTTGAGCATAACAGCGATTAACAGTGTCGGTTTTGTGTGATGATACATCGCCAAATCATTATTCGTTTACTCGTGTTGGATTTAAAATCGACATACTTGATTTTTTATATCAGTCGATAGATGCTTCTTAGCTAGCTGTCAGTAACTTCGATAGTTCTTAACAGAGTATCTCTATGTCCCATTGTTTTCTTTTGTCTCAGGTTCTCTCTTGCTGTATTGAATTTCTATCGATTTGATTTTTACTGTATGTTAGTTTCTGCTTTGTTATTAAATATCAATACTGGGAAGGTTGGGCCATATTTTAGATGTGCCTGTCCTGGTCCAGGCATCTTTATCAAAGCTGATGTTTGAATTCGTTGAATTTATGCTTATTGCTTTTTGTCAAGTAGAGGGTCTTTCATCGACACTTTAGGACTGGGCTTTAATCATGTGTGGTTTATTTTCAATCCAGGGCTTATTACAAGACCGCTGGTCACATTGAAGGTTGCTGACTGTTGCTGATTTGTTTCTTCGTTCATATGAAGCAAATTTTTAACAATCACTTCTAGACAAAACAGATCGTAGACAAGCTTTCTTTTAACCTTTTTTCGTTATATTGATGGTGTGCTTTCACTAAAAAATTCTCGATTTGATGACTTTCCCCTGAAAATCTCATATATCAACAAGACCTTTGGATAAAAGACACAACAAATTCTTATTTCAATATATATTTCAAAACAGATACTTAAGGAAGACATTCAACAAAACTATGACAAATATGATCACTTAACTGTTCAAAGGTCAACTTTCCCTTCTTGTGTAGCAGCTGCCTCCTGTTTTATGAAATCCGGTTCCTTTTTACTACGTATTTTCTTATAACCTCGGTCATGGAGATAGCGGTGTCGGATCCAAATATCTGAAAAATGTGTACAAGCCCTGGCATATCGAAAAAGTTGTGAAATATAGACACCCTAGGCGGGCGAAGTTGGTAAGTTACTTTCCAGGTTAGGAAAATTAATAATTTCAAAATTAAATTCGTCCCTTGTATTGTAAATTTTAGTACTTAGATGACCGTCCGGGTTAAAATCGATATGTAAATCCAAGAATGGCGTAAAGCAAGTGGATTCTGTGGTTTCTTTTATCTCTTGCTCCAGTCTGATTAAAATACAGCCCCCCTGACTTATTTCATCGTCGGGATGAAATAAGTCAGGGGGGCTGTATTTTAATCAGACTGACGATGAAATAAGTCAGGGGGGCTGTATTTTAATCAGACTGCTCTTGCTCTGGAGGATTTATCGAATGGGTCCATCTACTATACGAAGCGTTGTTGATAGAGAGGACGTCATCAATATATCTGAAAGTGAGATTGAATGACATTGCCTCTTTCAACACCGTCGTAAACAACGGGTTTAGAGTCCACCTCCACGTCCGCTCCCTTCGAAGAGAGAAGCGATGTGATATCAGCCGTGGGTAACCGACAATGCTCTTTCATCTTCTTGTTCTTTGCGAGTTCCTGAAGAAATTCAGTGTTGGATGAATATAAACGCAAGCCGACGAGGACACAGTTTGAACCCATTGGAATGCCAACTTGATAATTGAAAGATCTCTACTCCAAATGTAACAATATAATGTCAAGAATGAAATCAAGCATAGTCTTACGTGTTCCAATGTGTAACAAATATTATCTTTATAAGATGTTTCGGGGAAAAATGTAGAAAATAACCTTACACAACAAAGTTCCTTGAATTCGAAAAAGACATTTTAAGTAGTTTTTTTTTTAGGCGACACTTACGTTTTTCGTCTGGCAATTTGTTGTAAAGAGTTGAAAAATCGAAATGATCGGGATTTAAAACCATCTAACAACTCTCACGGTAGGTCCCGTGTCCGAGGACAGGATTGTTTTTTCGAGAGGGATTTACAATTGTCCTGGTTTTTTCAAGAGAATAATCAATAAAAATGCAAACTTTGGTGATATTTAGTGATTTTTAATAATAAAAAAAAATAAAAAATGCTACCAACGGGTAGACATATTTTAGTATTATCATATTGTATAACAACACCAATTACTATTTAAAAAATGTGATTCCTAAAACAATTGTGGGGTTATTTTGAATTTTTACCATCTTGCATTTTCCGCCCCTTAAAAGACAAATATATTGAACGAGATTGCTAATCATTATAAGTGAACATCAATGTTATATTATGGCATCCTGAACATTGATGCCAAAAAGTTGCGTCTTACATATTTTTCAATTAAAATAGAATACATGTCCAGGCTTTTTCAAGAGGCGTCCAGGTTTTTGCAAGAGAGGTCCAGGTTTTTTCATACTTTAGATAGACAAGTTGTGCGTGTTGTTTACCTCTTAAATCATATTTTAAAAGACATTGTATGTTGTTAAAAAAAAATAAGAATACGGTACTATCATTTCAAGGGTTTTGGACAAGAATACGTCAGTTAAAGTCAAGAATTCAACCTTATATAGCCTATATAAACAGGCAGGCACATATAATTGACGCCTACAATCAGAACCCATTAATCTGTTGTCTAAACATAACTACCAACTGTTATAAATTGAAATTGCCTCCTTGAATAATTGGCTGGAAACGAAATGTTTGTGTTGCAACAAGCAGAGAATGCTTACAGTTCCTGGGCTACCTTCTTTTAACTTGACTTGTGGTTGTTTCTTGGGTGCGTTTGTTTGTATCATAGAGTCGTCTTCTTTCATGTCTGCTGTTTTATCAAGGATTAAGACTCAAATGCCCTTTCAGTACGTCTTAATTTTTACACATATGTATTTATTGTATATATTATAGTTTAAACAAAAAACTTCACAAGAATATGCTCCCGTGCGGGACCCGGGAGGCGAATAGGTTAGCAGCAGCGCTAAGCTTGTCGGTAAAAGTCTACTAAAGAGCGCTCAGAAACCTGTCATCTTTCCAGGCCGCTTCGCCCACAAAGCGACTGGGATTGTGCCACAGGTGGTTGAATGGGGCAGGCTAGTCATAATAAATGCCGGTTCGTCAGGCTATACAAATGCAAAAACTTGACCGTAAACCATATTGGACCAACGTGCATGGATAGTTCCAAGGTTCATGCACGTAAAATATCCCATTGTGCACCGCCACAGGCTAAATTTTCCGCACCTACCAACCTCTTCCCTTTTCCAGTGATCTTCAAAATTTACAGATCCTTTGTTTCCCACTCCATCCCCGCTTCTCTCTCTCAGTGAAAATAGGTTCAAATAGGATTTAGCATTGTATTTTTGTCAGATAAAGGATTAATGGTTATGTGAAACTGGGTAAGAGTTGGATATATCCCACACAGGTAGATGTTCCATCTAGTATGCCCGTAGAGTTGGTTCGTTTTACTTCTGGTTTGTGGTCGTGCATGGGTCGATCCTTCGAATGACATACATGGGTCTGTGTCCTGGGTGGGTCTACAGAATTCATTTTGGTGTTTCAATTAGCTCTTGTCCTGCTGATTATGACTGAAATAGTGTCGACTGGACATAAAACAAACATATATAAGAGTATGAGATTCAAATGCCATATAAGTTTCTGTATCTTAACATACATAGGCATACGTTAAGGGGTTCCAATATCTCATATTCTCAATGTTTTTATCCAAAATAGAGGTTTTTTTCTTATCCCATATCCCTGTAAATAGAATAGATTCCTAGTTTGTTTTGCCTCAAATATCCCATATCTCATATGGAATAAATATGTAAATATCCCATATTCCAAAACACCCTTAAACTCTTGAAATAACAGAATGCACCAGTGGAATATGCTCTTTTTATATTGTATTTTTTTTTTGTTTCTGACATACATTATTCCGGCTCTCCCGGATAGATTAACCGATGATCAATTGTTGGGGCCTTGGAGAATAACTCGGTCTAAGGTTGACACTTTATTCAAGCAGCAACATATTAATCAGTGTGACGTGTCTTGTCTAGCTTTCGTTTTGCATGGCGCGGGGGGAACTGACAAAGGGGAAGGAAACGGTCTAACATCCCACGGATCATCAGGGTAATCTCGCGGATCACAATAGGAAGAGATGAAAATTCCAGAGAAGTGTCGAATGTCCAAGCAGGAGTTTGAAACGATATAAGTCGAAGTTCGCCAATTTCACAAGCGATGACGAAAATATTTATAAAAATATCTAGAACAACTGGAACACAAAATGTGTGACAGAACACTCCCCGTCTGATATCCAGGGGTATATCACTATTATTTTCAATTATTTAAACACATAAATCCAAATGTCATATAAGAATCCAAATATAAGGTGTGTAAAATGTACAGTTCCTCCACGGAATGTTTTCTTGATACGCGGATCGTGAGGTAGCTCCAACGTTGTCTGGCTTCCAGCGTTGCCCAATGGGAATATCCAGCGTTGCCACGCACGGCGTGGTGAGGAACAACGTGTTCCTAGATTGAAGAAGCATCCTGGAATTAACGATAGCAGAAAGGAATGTCCGAAAACAATGGATTGTCACAATATATATACAAAATACGTAGTTTGCACACGGTGCAAATAACTATAAGCGTTAGCATGCTGTCGAACAGAACCAGTTCGGTGATCTGTCGTCTTCAGGCGTGATGAAATTCACGACGTCGCCTTCGTATTCTGGCGGTTTATCCCAATCAGGCGGTTTCTCTGAGATGGCTAATACAATCGAGTCCGTAACATTTTGCTTGTGTGGAAAGTTATCACGATACTTGGTTACGTGAAACTGGTTTGGATAATGTTGCAAAGATGAGGGTCGACCGTTCTGCATAACGCACGTTTTCTTGACGTTGATATCCTGTGGTCTATGTTGTCGGTCCAGACAAGTTTCGCCTATAATGACCCAGCCTAACGGCAACTTCTGTGCGAAAGGTTCAAAGTGTGAACCTATCCTTTGGTCGAGAATGTGATGTACAGCCGGGAGCGATCTCCCGATAAGGAGTAGAATCTCACGATTGTCATCAATTGTTGGGATATACTTGGCTATATCCCGCAGATGTGGATGTTGCGACGCAACTTCAGGTGTCGGTATCTCGGACCTGTTGCTCGGAATGTCGTTGCATTCGATGACCATCGACAGATTTGTTTCGAAATCGTCTCCGATTGACTTTATCATAAGGTCGTTTGCTCTCCTTCCTGACATCAGTGTCCGTCCTGAACAGGTCGAAAGATCGTAATTCTCGTAGGGTCCTTTGACGTCAAAGAGGTCGAAGAATTCTTTAGTAGCTAAGGAGTGACTACTTTGGTCATCAATTATTGCGTACATACGATGTACGGTGGATCTATCGTGTTTGGAAAACACGTCAACTGGCAATATCTTTGCGCAAGATTTTCCGCTGTTCGTTGAACTGCATAGTTCTGTGCATGTAACCTGTACGGTGTCGTTGGTGTTGTTAGCCTTTGGAGCCTTTTGCTCCCCGCCATTGTTTTGTGAGGATTCACGAGAAAAACTCGCTGGTCGTTGGTCTGAGTTGGAAATGTGGAGAGCTGTCGGGTGACGTGTGCTCTCGCATTCGTTGCAAACAACTCTTTCTTGACAGTTGGCTTTAAAGTGCGTGTCGGACTCGCAGCACTTAAAGCATACGTTGTGTTCCTTCAGCAATTTAATGCGCTCCTCAATTGGTTTCGCTCTGAAGCCGTTACATTCGTTAAGCGAATGTTTGCCCTTATGTATGATGCAACGCTCCTTCAAGTTGATCGGGTTATTATTCTCTTGTTGCCTCGACCCGTAGGTAGAGCTTTCTGCGAAGCTATGCTCCGAACTCGTGTCTGTAGATGTTTTGTATACGTTGACTTTCTCTTTTGTAGTCTGAGATTGAACCTTACAAGTAAATTGACTGCTCAAATCGTAATGAAAACAAGGATTGTTCTTGATTTTAGCAATTTCACGGATAAAATCCGTTAATTCTGAGAACGGTGCAAATGGTGCCTTATGTCGTGTCATATACTCTGAGGCTTTTGTAGTCCACTTTTCTTGAAGTCCATATGGGAACTTCGCTAATATAGGTTGTTGTCCCGATGACGTATCGAAATACGCTAACAGATCGCGGAAGTTTGGGTTCCGTTTCAGGCATTGAATGTGAGATAGGAGATCGTACAAGTCGTAGAATCGTTCGGTGTCCTTGTTGGTTAACTTAGGGAAGGCTTCCAATTTCTGTCTGAGTGCGTGCTCTGTGAACTGTAATGCGCCATAACGTTCGTCTAGGCGTTCCCAAAGACACTGCAAGCCTCTTGCCGGATCGTCGATATTAGCTGCTTTTACATTTGTTGCATATTGTGCCGATTTATTTCCTAGCCATTTCTTGAGAAGAATAAGCTCTTCGGAGTTGGATATCCGTAGCTCGTTCACGACGCCTTTGAATTCGGCCTTCCAAACTGCATAGGACTCGGCCTTGTCATCAAAGTGAGTAAGACGGGAGAGTAGCAGGTCTTTTCTCAGTAGGAACTTTGTTAATTCTTCGGATGTTGAATCCTTGTTGTCAGAACGGTGTTCCTGCGTCGACGACGACGTTGTCGGCAAGGCATGTCGATCCTGAGTTGATGGCACAAATACGGCAGCATCCCGATTGAGACCATAAGTTTTGCAAGTGGTGTCGACGTCGTCGGTTTCTCGTCGGAAGGGTGTCGATGCCATGGATGGTGGTCCTATCTTCCTAGGCTCTTCAGTTGTAGCAAGCGGTTCGAAAACCGTAACTTTCTTTGTGTAATCGGAGTGCGTCGGATATGTGTTTATTCCGACGTCGGCTTGATCTTCATTCATTGCATGAATACTGCTGTTGTGTTGACTCACATAATCTTGTACCCGTCGGATCGGGTCGGCCATAGGTAATGGTAGGTCGATGCCGATGTGTGGTTCGTCGTCTATATCTTGACTGCGGTCGTCCTCGAAGGCTCTCGCCTCAGCTTCGGCCATAGCTGCTTCCATGTGGGCTTCTATCATCGTTTTGTCGGCTTGCAACTCCAACTTCTTTCGTACGACAGCTGCTGCTTCCATGGCGTCTGCTCGTTCCATTTCAATTCTCTGTCGCTCGACTTCTGCCTTTTGTCGTTCCATCTCAGCTTTCTGGCTAGCTTTTCGCTGCAACTCGTGTTCTTCGAGAAAAGCTTCTTGTTTCGTAAGAGCAGCTTGTTTGGCTAGAAAGGCTATCTTGGCCTTAGCAGCATCTGCTTTAGCACGCTTGTTTCTTGAAGCACTTGAAGAGCTGCTGGATTTTGAGCCACCCACGGATTTACATCCGCTATTTGGCTTTGACCTAACTGAGTTGCGTTCTTGTTTTACGGACCCATGTGGTTCTAGCATAGTGACATTCTGTTGACCTGAGGTAGGCTGCCCTTGTGGCTGATGAATTGCTGGTGACGCGGGACCAAATGCATTGGTGACGTCCCGTAGAGTTGACATCGCTGTGTCCAATGTTTGCCGTCTTATATCAGCCAGGGTAGTGAATGCTTGGAGGTCCCGATTGCTTTCTTCGGCCCTTGTGTCCTTCATAAATTTTATGAATGCGTCGACTTGACGTTCGTATCTACTAGCGGACTGGGCTATCTTTTCTTGTAAAGCGAGGCAGCCTCGTACATTGTCTGGAGGGGTATCGACCTCCTGCAGGAGGGCATTTAACATGCTCCATAGTAGCTCTATGTCTTGGGCGTATTTCTCGCGTCTTTCAATGTAGACGTCCATGCCCTTTTCATTCAGAGTTCTGACTCTTTTCTCTGTATTGTCAGATCGTATGTCTGAGTGTTGATCTGGCCCAGTAGTGTTCGGGGTTGATGGCCTGATTAAACTCTCTATAAACAACATGTTAACTAGACTACATATTTACTAAAACTAATGACTCAGATACAGAGGTACAGATTACAATGCTATAGTCACGTGATATATACAGAGAATGCAGATACTACAATCCCTCCTTCTTTTAGATTAAGAACCCAAATAAAATAATTCAAATTTAAACTTGTTAAAATTAAATTCACTATTAATCATTTGAAAATTAAAGTCTATTGAAAGAAAATTTAGGTTTTTTTTTTAACAAATACTAACACTACGAATCTACTAAATGACTACGGATGTATTATTGTCCATTATAAAAAGTCAATATTCTTTATTTACTTCATAACAAAATCGTCATATTTAGCTGGTAATCTAATGCTTCGTTTCGGTCTATCTTGTATCTGAACGGCTGTGTCATTGTCTAGATTGTCACTATGTTTAACATCAGTGTCATCAGCGTTGTCGGATTCGTCTACAGATTTCTCGTTAAACTTCTTTACATGTGACGAGTTTCTTTTCATAACTACACCGTCATTTGATTGAATAACGACACTGTTACCATTTTTCTCCACAAGATCATACGGTGTTTTCTCGAAAGTTGTTGAAAACTTATTTTCCTTCTTTTGCTTTAGAAGTACACGATCTCCCGGTTTCAAGTCACTCGGTTTAGCATGTCTTATATTGTCACCATACTGCTTTCCCTTCTCCTTCCGCTCAGAGTCTACGTCACGGTAATGTCCATCTTCAACATTTAAGTGTTGTAAATCCGGTATTTTGGTTCGAAGTTTTCTGCGAAATAACAACTCGGACGGCGCTATTCCCGTAGTACTATGAGGGGTGTTTCGGTAAGTCACTAGATACGTTTCGACTTCTTGCTTCCAATTCTTGCCCTCAGCATGTGCAATCCTAATTCTTTTCATTAACGAGCGATTTTGTCTCTCTACTTCGCCGTTCGCTTGCGGCCACAAAGGTGTATTTCTGCGATGTTCTATTCCATTTTCAGTAAGAAAGTTTTCGAAAGTGTCACTGACGAATTGTCTGCCGTTGTCGGTTCGCATCGATAACGGTAATCCATGAATGGAAAAGATTTGTCGACATTTCTCGATAACTTTATCGGACGTAATCGTTTTCATTGTTTGAACCTCATAGTACCTACTAAAATAGTCAACTACAACTAGAATGTAATTTCCATCCGGAAGCGGACCTAATAAATCTGCTGCAACATCTTGCCACGGTCCCGACGGTAACGGAGTTCTCTCCATAGGTTCTGGCGGTGAACCCTGACTAACAATTTGGCATCCATGACAAGTCTTACAGAACTTTTCAACATCACGGTCTATTCCGGGCCACCATACGGAACAACGTACACGCGATTTCATGCTTACGATTCCCGGATGTCCTTCGTGTGCTATACTGAGTATACGATCGCGATACTCTCTCGGAACAACTATTCTCGTCCCTCGCAATAGAAGTTTTCCCACGATACTTAGCTCATGTTTAACTGGTAGATAAGTCTTTTTCTCGAGTTTGTACCACTGACCCGTCTTTAAACAATGGCGTACGTGCGAAAGTTCATCATCAGCTTCTGACGCACGCTCGAGTTCGCGCGTTGTTATCGCGTTCGGTGTAGCTTCCTTCGCGACGAATCGAATATAGTTCTCAGTGTCATCACTTTTACTCGTTTTCGGCTCGGTCATCGTTAATCTTGAGAGTGAATCCGCTATGTTCGAAGAGCCTGGACTATATCGCACGGTGAACGTATAAGGTTGTAGCCTTAAGACCCAGCGCTCAATTCTAGCCGACGGTTTTGACCTTTTCGAGTAAATGAACTCCAACGGCTTATGATCGGTCACTAGTTCGAAATTTACGCCATATATATACATATGAAAACGTTCGCATGCCCAAACGATTCCTAACGCTTCCTTCTCGGTGGTTGAGTACCGTCTCTCAACATCAGTCAAGCTTCTAGACGCATAACTTATTACTTTTCGAGTTCCACTTTTCGTTTCTTGGACAAGTACGGCGCCTAGTCCCACCGGGCTCGCGTCTGTTTCGCGTTCTTATCGAAATATCCCAACGTTTCGGCTTTAGATAGTCTCTGCTTTAACGCATTGAACGACTTTTCCTGTTCCGGTCCCCACTCGAACGGAACGCTCTTTTTCGTTAGACGCCTTAACGGCTCCGATACGGTTGCTAAGTCCTCGATATATCGACCACTAAAATTAACTAGTCCTAAAAAGCTACGTACTTCTGTCGCGGTTTCCGGTTGTCTCGCTTCTACAACTGCTTTGACTTTCGTTTCTGCGGCACCGATTCCTTTTGCAGATAGAACATGACCCATAAATGTCAGCTGCGACATATTGAACTGGCACTTGTCCCTATTTAAAGTTAATCCCTTTTCTTGAAGCGTTTTGAGCACATTTTCCAACCTCGCGTCATGTTCGGCCTCGGTCGCCCCGTAAACTATAATGTCATCATGTATGTTGTGAACACCGTCGCATCCGCGTAAGGCTTGTTGCATCACCCGCTGATACATCTCAGTCGCGCAGCTTACTCCGAATAGAAGACGCTTATATCGGTATAATCCACGATGAGTTACGAAAGTTGTGACGTATCTCGTATTTTCGCTTAACTCGATTTGATGGTAGGCCCATTTAATGTCTAACTTGCTAAACACGGTACTCTGGTTTAGATCTTGAAGCACTTCTTCTATCGTTGGTATTGGATGGCGTTCGCGCACGATACAAGCGTTCGCGCATCTCATGTCGATACATAAGCGAATGTCCTTATCTCCTTTCGGGACTACTACAACGGGCGAAATCCACGGTGTGGGACCCTCGACACGTTCAATAGTATCAAAATTTTCTAGCTCATCTAACTTCTTGTCGAGTTTTTCTCTTAGACTAAACGGCACGCGGCGCGGTTGTTGAGCTATCGGCTTCACGCTTTTGTCGATCGGTAATTCAAGTTGGAAATTTTTGAGTTTGCCAAAACCTTCAAATAAACTCGGAAACTTATCCGGCACTCGGCTTCCGCTTACGGTATTAACGTTAGGGCCAACTTTTAAAACTCTTAGTTTAATTGCAGTTCGTTTGCTGAGCAACGCTTCGCCTTTCCCATCGAATACACAAAATTCTTCTTGCATAACACAGGCATCGCCGATTACAACATCTGCTTTAAAGCAACCTATCAACTGTAACGGTGTCTGACTTCCATACACATAAAGTTTTCTGTCAGTTTTGTATGATTCACATTTAATGTGTTTCTCTTTCAATTTGACCCACATGTCCTTGTCAATTAAGTTTGCACTGGAACCTGAGTCTATCAACATTTTAATGTCAATTCCTCCAACGTTTACATTGACCTTTTCACCTTCTAAATAGTTTTGAATGGTAAAAGCATATTCATCATCGCTATCAGTATCAGCTGATTCTTTTACTTGGTTTACACGAGATTTATGTTGTTTTTGTCTCCTGTGTGAGGGTGTGGATGAGTACTTCTGTTTCGTTTTACAGCATTTTTCGAAATGTCCGATGTTCTGACATTTATTGCAACGTTTTGTTTTTGCTGGACACTGGGGATCTCTTCCGTAATGCCCCTCTCTTCCACATCTAAAACATGCATTGCGATTGTGCGAGTTTGGAGTCTTTGCATGCCTACTCACAGCTTTTGGTTCCGTTACTCTATTTATCTCTCGTTGGGAGCCCTCAATAGATCTTGCTTGAGCGTCAGCTGTTTCATGTGCACGGCCTACTTCTAAAACATTTTGCAGAGTTAATGTTTGTCCCTTTTCTAACAGTTTTCTACGTAATTTATTTGACTTACATTTTTCAATCACTTGGTCCCGAATCGAATTGTTAACATTTTCGAACTCACAGTTTACGGCTTTCTGTTTTAATCGAGTCACATATTGTTCGATTGTCTCATTTTCACTTTGTTCCATCTTTCGGAAAACATATCTCTCGTATGCCGAACTAACTTGCGGTTCAAAGTATTTGTCCAATGCATTTACTGCTTTTTCAAAGTCATTGTCTCCTTGTCCTTCTTCTAACGTAAAGAAAATATCCTGAACGTTCATCCCGGCACAATGAAGCATCAGAGATTTCTTTTGCTTGGCGTCCTTTACTCCCTTTCCTTCTGCAAATAATTGGAATGCACGTTTCCAACGTTTCCATCTTGACGCTATGCTAGCATTGTCACCTTCACAGTCAAATTGTGGTATTCCTCCTAAATCCGAATTTAATGCAGTTGCCATTTTGCCGAATTAAATCCAATTTAAAATCAAATTTAATCAATTATTGATCCTCGTCGCCAATTTGTAGTGTTCGGGGTTGATGGCCTGATTAAACTCTCTATAAACAACATGTTAACTAGACTACATATTTACTAAAACTAATGACTCAGATACAGAGGTACAGATTACAATGCTATAGTCACGTGATATATACAGAGAATGCAGATACTACAATCACTTTGTAGTTACGAGAAAAATCTCGAAAGTGTGATTAGAATAAATAAATTTAAGAGTATTTCTAGTGTCTTTTGCGTTGTTAAGAAATTTAGACCATTTTTCAATGAACCAAAAAAACATGCAAAGAATTCGATTGGCTTATACAGCTATTTATATACGCCCACTAAAAATACAAATGGTTAATGATTGATGGCAAACTCCGCCCAAATGAATCTACCGTCAAACCAGTTAAACCGGTTTTCAGAATCTCAAAACAACTTTATCATTTGGCAAAATTTCCTCTTAATCAAAGATATAATTAGTAATTTAAAAAAAGAGAATTATTAGTTGCATTTACGTTGAAAGAATTTTTATTTCGTCAACTTTTAAAAAACAGAAAGATTTTTATGATTTTTTTATCGTGCAATTAAAGCCCATGCAAAATCGAAATGTCAAATCCAGATTAAACCGGAATACAACCTTTATAGTTTTGACTTTGCGGTTGCACGGACTCCGCGTGCTTTTTGATTGATAGGTGTAAATATTAATGCGCTAGATTGATTTACTGATTTTAAAATATTTTTGATTAGAAATGTAATTTTAATATTTTTTTTACGCGGAATGTACTATAAAATTTATTTATAAGAATTAACTGTAATAAATTTTTGGTTTATAGAACCATAAACTGAATTTTTCATGGTGCACATTTAACATAATCCGCTTCGCGGATTATTCAATGTGCACCATGAAAAATTCAGTTTATGGTTCAATAAACCAAAAATTAATTACAGTTAATTCTTAAATGTTTGCTTATTAGCACTGTGTTTATTAGCTGAGTTTTATAAAATAACGTTTAAAAAACGTATGTGTGCTATCTAGCTTGGCACAAGCTTTGGTGTGTGATTTCGTACGTGTATAACACGTTATATCACGTTATTCTATCTAGCTTATTAAGTTAAGGAAAAACTGAGCTGGGTTTATATTTACCCAGACCAGGTATGTCAATTCTATTGGGTTATGTCACACGAAAACTGTTGAGTGTGACGGATCTAAAGGGTTAGTGTGTGGGCACTTCTACGGCCGAAGCACACTACAAGAACCAAGAAAATGGTGCGTCTCTCTTGCGAGAGCTCATAAAAGTTTTGTATAGAAGGATACAGTCCTTTGCTGGTCTTCTGCGGACGTCTCCTGGCGTAGACTGAGGTGACGCTTCTGCAACTGGCGTTGTTCGGGGCTATTTTACTATTCCGGCTCTCCCGGATAGATTAACCGATGATCAATTGTTGGGGCCTTGGAGAATAACTCGGTCTAAGGTTGACACTTTATTCAAGCAGCAACATATTAATCAGTGTGACGTGTCTTGTCTAGCTTTCGTTTTGCATGGCGCGGGGGGAACTGACAAAGGGGAAGGAAACGGTCTAACATCCCACGGATCATCAGGGTAATCTCGCGGATCACAATAGGAAGAGATGAAAATTCCAGATAAGTGTCGAATGTCCAAGCAGGCGTTTGAAACGATATAAGTCGAAGTTCGCCAATTTCACAAGCGATGACGAAAATATTTATAAAAATATCTAGAACAACTGGAACACAAAATGTGTAACAGAACATACATGTAGATTTTATAGTTTCAAAGACTTGAAAAGGCACAAAAACAAGATTGCAACTTACCTTTCAAAATTTTGCCCACCGTAACAATCGCTCTTTTTGAAACCGGAAATTTATTAAAGCACATCAAGAAAGTACGTCACAACTAATTTTGTCAAATTACTAATTTAGTCTTCAAAGATAATGCATTTGGGCAGCCTACTTATGCTTTAAAGTTAGTAACAAACTTGATATTTTACATGTTATGTGTTTAAATGTATGTTTATTGAGTAGAAGGGATATTAGTTTCCATTTAAGTCGTATGTTTCCACAAAACCCAGTGCCTCTCTTTTGTCAAAATTTTCAAAAAAACAGGACACCTCTCGAAAAAACCGGACAAGTTGTTGTGCCTCTCGAAAACACCTGATCAATTTTAATAAATCATTAACTGACGCTTCTTTACGGACTTTTCTGGAAGAAAAGTAATAATTCGAACATTTTGAATACTTTTATTCCTCTTTTTTGTTTTGTTTCACTTACAATTGAGAATTTAAGCATTTTTTGTAAACGGACAGGCGAAAAAACCTGGACCTCTCTCGAAAAAACTGGACAATGCCTCTCGAAAAAACATTCCTGTCGCCGGACACGGGACCTACCGTGACTCTTTATACAACTATGTTGTGTTCTATGGTCATTACCATATCCTAAGACCGCAATGGAAGAGGGAGGTTTGGCGCCATAAAACCTGGTTTAACCCACCATTTCGTTTGAAATGCCTGTACCAAGTTAGGACTATTGCGATCCACCAATTCTCCGGTATGGCTGATTCGTTTTTGTCATTTTCTCTGGACTATGAGTTCGGTCGTTTTGTTATTACCTTTATTTATCTAGTTCTTTAAAATCCATATATGATTAGTTCCACTACGATTATAAATAGTATCACAGTATGCTTGTTGTCCTTCTTTAACATAGAACATAGAACATTGCCTTCCTGGCCTGATGAACAGGTCTAGCTTTGTTTTTGTGAGAAAAAAAATTCTTGTAAAAAAACACCAAACAAATATTGAAAATCATCTCCTACAGTTATAAGCTCATTGTTATAAAGGGATTGTGTATTCTCACTCTGTTTATTTTTAGAAAATGTATTAGATCGACATATTTAAAACAATTCTGCATACACCAGGTCGGAATGCTAGCAACAAAAGATCGACATATTTAAAAGAACTCTGCATACACCAGGTCGGAATGCTAACATACAAACCGGAGAAACAAAAGATCCACATATTTAAAGAATTCTGCATACACCAGGTCAGAATGCTAGCAACAAAAGATCGACATATTTAAAAGAATTCTGCATACACCAGGTCGGAATGCTAGCATACAAATCCGACAAACAAAAGATCGACATATTTAAAAGAATTATGCATACACCAGGTCGGAATGCTAGCATACAAATCCGAGAAACAAAAGATCGACATATTTAAAAGAATTCTGCATACACCAGGTCGGAATGCTAACATACAAACCGGAGAAACAAAAGATCGACATATTTAAAAGAATTCTGCATACACCAGGTCGGAATGCTAACATACAAACCGGAGAAACAAAAGATCGACATATTTAAAAGAATTCTGCATACACCAGGTCGGAATGCTTGCATACAAACCCCAAAAAACAAAAGATCGACATATTTAAAATAATTCTGCATACACCAGGTCGGAATGCTAGCATACGGACCTGAAAAACGAAAGATCAACATATTCAAAAGAATTCTGCATACACCAGGTCGGAATGCTAGCATACAAACCGGAGAAACAAAAGATCGAAATATTTAAAAGAATTCTGCATACACCAGGTCGGAATGCTAACATACAAACCGAAGAAACAAAAGATCGACATATTTAAAGAATTATGCATACACCAGGTCGGAATGCTAGCATACAAACCCGAGAAACAAAAGATCGACATATTTAAAGAATTCTGCATACACCAGGTCGGAATGCTAGCATACAAACCGGAGGAACAAAAGATCGACATATTTAAAGAATTCTGCATACTCCAGGTCGGAATGCTAGCATACAAATCTGAGAAACAAAAGATCGACATATTTAAAGAATTCTGCATACACCAGGTCGAAATGCTAGCGTACCTGTGAAACAAAAGATCGACATATTTAAAAGAATTCTGCATACACCAGGTCGGAATGCTAACATACAAATCCGAGAAATAAAAGATCGACATATTTAAAAGGAGGAATTCTGCATACACCAGGTCATAATGCTAGCATACAAATCCGAGAAACAAAAGATCGACATATTTAAAGAATTCTGCATACACCAGGTCGGAATGCTAGCAACAAAAGATCGACATATTTAAAGAATTCTGCATACACCAGGTCGGAATGCTAGCAACAAAAGATCGACATATTTAAAAGAATTCTGCATACACCAGGTCGGAATGCTAGCATACAAATCCGAGAAACAAAAGATCGACATATTTAAAAGAATTATGCATACACCAGGTCGGAATGCTAGCATACAAATCCGAGAAACAAAAGATCGACATATTTAAAAGAATTCTGCATACACCAGGTCGGAATGCTAACATACAAACCGGAGAAACAAAAGATCGAAATATTTAAAAGAATTCTGCATACACCAGGTCGGAATGCTAACATACAAACCGGAGAAACAAAAGATCGAAATATTTAAAAGAATTCTGCATACACCAGGTCGGAATGCTAACATACAAACCGGAGAAACAAAAGATCGACATATTTAAAAGAATTCTGCATACACCAGGTCGGAATGCTTGCATACAAACCCCAAAAAACAAAAGATCGACATATTTAAAATAATTATGCATACACCAGGTCGGAATGCTAGCATACGGACCTGAAAAACGAAAGATCAACATATTCAAAAGAATTCTGCATACACCAGGTCGGAATGCTAGCATACAAACCGGAGAAACAAAAGATCGAAATATTTAAAAGAATTCTGCATACACCAGGTCGGAATGCTAACATACAAACCGGAGAAACAAAAGATCGACATATTTTAAGAATTATGCATACACCAGGTCGGAATGCTTGCATACAAACCCAAAAAAACAAAAGATCGACATATTTGAAATAATTCTGCATACACCAGGTCGGAATGCTAGCATACAAACCGGAGGAACAAAAGATCGACATATTTAAAGAATTCTGCATACTCCAGGTCGGAATGCTAGCATACAAATCCGAGAAACAAAAGATCGACATTTTTAAAGAATTCTGCATACACCAGGTCGAAATGCTTGCATACAAACCCCAAAAAACAAAAGATCGACATATTCAAAAGAATTCTGCATACACCAGGTCGGAATGCTAGCATACAAACCGGAGAAACAAAAGATCGAAATATTTAAAAGAATTCTGCATACACCAGGTCGGAATGCTAACATACAAACCGAAGAAACAAAAGATCGACATATTTAAAGAATTATGCATACACCAGGTCGGAATGCTAGCATACAAACCCGAGAAACAAAAGATCGACATATTTAAAGAATTCTGCATACACCAGGTCGGAATGCTAGCATACAAACCGGAGGAACAAAAGATCGACATATTTAAAGAATTCTGCATACTCTAGGTCGGAATGCTAGCATACAAATCCGAGAAACAAAAGATCGACATATTTAAAGAATTCTGCATACACCAGGTCGAAATGCTAGCGTACCTGTGAAACAAAAGATCGACATATTTAAAAGAATTCTGCATACACCAGGTCGGAATGCTAGCATACAAATCCGAGAAATAAAAGATCGACATATTTAAAAGGAGGAATTCTGCATACACCAGGTCATAATGCTAGCATACAAATCCGAGAAACAAAAGATCGACATATTTAAAGAATTCTGCATACACCAGGTCGGAATGCTAGCAACAAAAGATCGACATATTTAAAAGAATTCTGCATACACCAGGTCGGAATGCTAGCATACAAATCCGAGAAACAAATGATCGACATATTTAAAAGAATTATGCATACACCAGGTCGGAATGCTAGCATACAAACCGGAGAAACAAAAGATCGAAATATGTAAAAGAATTCTGCATACACCAGGTAGGAATGCTAGCATACAAATCCGAGAAAAAAAAGATCGACATATTTAAAAGAATTCTGCATACACCAGGTCGGAATGCTAACATACAAACCGGAGAAACAAAAGATCGAAATATTTAAAAGAATTCTGCATACACCAGGTCGGAATGCTAACATACAAACCGGAGAAACAAAAGATCGAAATATTTAAAAGAATTCTGCATACACCAGGTCGGAATGCTAACATACAAACCCGAGAAACAAAAGATCGAAATATTTAAAAGAATTCTGCATACACCAGGTCGGAATGCTAACATACAAACCGGAGAAACAAAAGATCGACATATTTAAAAGAATTCTGCATACACCAGGTCGGAATGCTTGCATACAAACCCCAAAAAACAAAAGATCGACATATTTAAAATAATTCTGCATACACCAGGTCGGAATGCTAGCATACGGACCTGAAAAACGAAAGATCAACATATTCAAAAGAATTCTGCATACACCAGGTCGGAATGCTAGCATACAAACCGGAGAAACAAAAGATCGAAATATTTAAAAGAATTCTGCATACACCAGGTCGGAATGCTAACATACAAACCGGAGAAACAAAAGATCGACATATTTTAAGAATTATGCATACACCAGGTCGGAATGCTTGCATACAAACCCAAAAAAAAAACAAAAGATCGACATATTTAAAATAATTCTGCATACACCAGGTCGGAATGCTAGCATACAAATCCGAGAAATAAAAGATCGACATATTTAAAGAATTCTGCATACTCCAGGTCGGAATGCTAGCATACAAATCCGAGAAACAAAAGATCGACATTTTTAAAGAATTATGCATACACCAGGTCGAAATGCTAGCGTACCTGTGAAACAAAAGATCGACATATTTAAAAGAATTCTGCATACACCAGGTCGGAATGCTAGCATACAAATCCGAGAAATAAAAGATCGACATATTTAAAAGGAGGAATTCTGCATACACCAGGTCATAATGCTAGCATACAAATCCGAGAAACAAAAGATCGACATATTTAAAGAATTCTGCATACACAAGGTCGAAATGCTAGCATACGGACCTGAAAAACGAAAAATCAACATATTTAAAAGAATTCTGCATACACCAGGTCGGAATGCTAGCATACAAATCCGAGAAACAAAAGATCGACAAATTTAAAGAAATTATGCATAAACCAGGTTGGAATGCTAGCATACAAATCCGAGAAACAAAAGATTGACATATCTAAAATAATTCTGCATACACCAGGTCGGAATGCTAGCATACAAACCCGAGAAACAAAAGATCGACATATTTTAAGAATTATGCATACACCAGGTCGGAATGCTAGCATACAAATCCGAGAAACAAAAGATCGACAAATTTAAAGAATTCTGCATACACCAGGTCGAAATGCTAGCATACAAACCGGAGAAACAAAAGATCGAAATATTTAAAAGAATTCTGCATACACCAGGTCGGAATGCTAGCATTCAAACCTGAGAATCAAAGGATCAAAATGATTTGAAAGGATTTGGCATACACTGGGTCGGAATGCTAGCATTCAGACTTGAAAACAAAAATTTCTAACATGTAAATTATAACTGCATAAAAACTCACAAATAATGCTGATTGTGGTTTTATTAAAACAAATTATGTCCTCAATATTTTCGGGCCCATAAAATGTCTTGTTTCCGCATACAAAGTTTAAACAAATGCTAACTGAAAGTAATTCGAGATACATTTTTAAACAAAATTACAATTTTATTTAAAAGAGTGCATCTGTCTTGATTTTTTTAATGGCTATGCAATTTTGACAAGAATTGATCGAAATAAGCCAAAAGATGCCCATGAGAATTATAAAAATTAGATGAGAATTCATTTCCACTGAAGTTTGAATGTCTGAAGTTACAACAAAGTTCCTGACAATAAATTTTGATATGCCTGACACGCGTTTTCCAACTCATCAGAGGCGCTCTACCAAAACGATTGAATGTTCAGAACACTATATGAATCCAGGATTGAATATGAAGAACTGATAATTAAAACATATTTTATTTTCGAACAGATTACAAACTATATATTACGTATTACAAAACCTTTTCCATACAACACCATTTATCATATATATGCTTATATTACTATACCAGTTGCGACCAATTCTCTATCTTTCTCTCCCTACCCACCTAATGTTCATCGTGTACTGTGTTACAACCTTAGATTGTCTACGAGGAGGCTTAACTAGGCAACCGAAAGCTAGATTTTTATCTAGCCTAGGTGGTCTAGTGGTCTAGGGCGCTGGACACAGTGCAGGCGAAGTTGTCATAGATGACAGAGTATGGGTTCGATTCCAGCTCAACCCCGTGCTGGATTTTCCGGTGTCAACGGCTTTAAAAAGATGATTTTCATCACTGTTGGCACACGGACACCCTTTCTAACTTTGAAGCTCACCCTATCCATTCTATATTATATCAATTACTTTACAGAGCTGTACGCAACACCATTTATCATATATATGCTTATATTACTATACCAGTTGCGACCAATTCTCTATCTTTCTCTCCCTACCCACCTAATGTTCATCGTGTACTGTGTTACAACCTTAGATTGTCTACGAGGAGGCTTAACTAGGCAACCGAAAGCTAGATTTTTATCTAGCCTAGGTGGTCTAGTGGTCTAGGGCGCTGGACACAGTGCAGGCGAAGTTGTCATAGATGACAGAGTATGGGTTCGATTCCAGCTCAACCCCGTGCTGGATTTTCCGGTGTCAACGGCTTTAAAAAGATGATTTTCATCACTGTTGGCACACGGACACCCTTTCTAACTTTGAAGCTCACCCTATCCATTCTATATTATATCAATTACTTTACAGAGCTGTACGCAACACCATTTATCATATATATGCTTATATTACTATACCAGTTGCGACCAATTCTCTATCTTTCTCTCCCTACCCACCTAATGTTCATCGTGTACTGTGTTACAACCTTAGATTGTCTACGAGGAGGCTTAACTAGGCAACCGAAAGCTAGATTTTTATCTAGCCTAGGTGGTCTAGTGGTCTAGGGCGCTGGACACAGTGCAGGCGAAGTTGTCATAGATGACAGAGTATGGGTTCGATTCCAGCTCAACCCCGTGCTAGATTTTCCGGTGTCAACGGCTTTAAAAAGATGATTTTCATCACTGTTGGCACACGGACACCCTTTCTAACTTTGAAGCTCACCCTATCCATTCTATATTATATCAATTACTTTACAGAGCTGTACGCAACACCATTTATCATATATATGCTTATATTACTATACCAGTTGCGACCAATTCTCTATCTTTCTCTCCCTACCCACCTAATGTTCATCGTGTACTGTGTTACAACCTTAGATTGTCTACGAGGAGGCTTAACTAGGCAACCGAAAGCTAGATTTTTATCTAGCCTAGGTGGTCTAGTGGTCTAGGGCGCTGGACACAGTGCAGGCGAAGTTGTCATAGATGACAGAGTATGGGTTCGATTCCAGCTCAACCCCGTGCTGGAATTTCCGGTGTCAACGGCTTTAAAAAGATGATTTTCATCACTGTTGGCACACGGACACCCTTTCTAACTTTGAAGCTCACCCTATCCATTCTATATTATATCAATTACTTTACAGAGCTGTACGCAACACCATTTATCATATATATGCTTATATTACTATACCAGTTGCGACCAATTCTCTATCTTTCTCTCCCTACCCACCTAATGTTCATCGTGTACTGTGTTACAACCTTAGATTGTCTACGAGGAGGCTTAACTAGGCAACCGAAAGCTAGATTTTTATCTAGCCTAGGTGGTCTAGTGGTCTAGGGCGCTGGACACAGTGCAGGCGAAGTTGTCATAGATGACAGAGTATGGGTTCGATTCCAGCTCAACCCCGTGCTGGATTTTCCGGTGTCAACGGCTTTAAAAAGATGATTTTCATCACTGTTGGCACACGGACACCCTTTCTAACTTTGAAGCTCACCCTATCCATTCTATATTATATCAATTACTTTACAGAGCTGTACGCAACACCATTTATCATATATATGCTTATATTACTATACCAGTTGCGACCAATTCTCTATCTTTCTCTCCCTACCCACCTAATGTTCATCGTGTACTGTGTTACAACCTTAGATTGTCTACGAGGAGGCTTAACTAGGCAACCGAAAGCTAGATTTTTATCTAGCCTAGGTGGTCTAGTGGTCTAGGGCGCTGGACACAGTGCAGGCGAAGTTGTCATAGATGACAGAGTATGGGTTCGATTCCAGCTCAACCCCGTGCTGGATTTTCCGGTGTCAACGGCTTTAAAAAGATGATTTTCATCACTGTTGGCACACGGACACCCTTTCTAACTTTGAAGCTCACCCTATCCATTCTATATTATATCAATTACTTTACAGAGCTGTACGCAACACCATTTATCATATATATGCTTATATTACTATACCAGTTGCGACCAATTCTCTATCTTTCTCTCCCTACCCACCTAATGTTCATCGTGTACTGTGTTACAACCTTAGATTGTCTACGAGGAGGCTTAACTAGGCAACCGAAAGCTAGATTTTTATCTAGCCTAGGTGGTCTAGTGGTCTAGGGCGCTGGACACAGTGCAGGCGAAGTTGTCATAGATGACAGAGTATGGGTTCGATTCCAGCTCAACCCCGTGCTAGATTTTCCGGTGTCAACGGCTTTAAAAAGATGATTTTCATCACTGTTGGCACACGGACACCCTTTCTAACTTTGAAGCTCACCCTATCCATTCTATATTATATCAATTACTTTACAGAGCTGTACGCAACACCATTTATCATATATATGCTTATATTACTATACCAGTTGCGACCAATTCTCTATCTTTCTCTCCCTACCCACCTAATGTTCATCGTGTACTGTGTTACAACCTTAGATTGTCTACGAGGAGGCTTAACTAGGCAACCGAAAGCTAGATTTTTATCTAGCCTAGGTGGTCTAGTGGTCTAGGGCGCTGGACACAGTGCAGGCGAAGTTGTCATAGATGACAGAGTATGGGTTCGATTCCAGCTCAACCCCGTGCTGGAATTTCCGGTGTCAACGGCTTTAAAAAGATGATTTTCATCACTGTTGGCACACGGACACCCTTTCTAACTTTGAAGCTCACCCTATCCATTCTATATTATATCAATTACTTTACAGAGCTGTACGCAACACCATTTATCATATATATGCTTATATTACTATACCAGTTGCGACCAATTCTCTATCTTTCTCTCCCTACCCACCTAATGTTCATCGTGTACTGTGTTACAACCTTAGATTGTCTACGAGGAGGCTTAACTAGGCAACCGAAAGCTAGATTTTTATCTAGCCTAGGTGGTCTAGTGGTCTAGGGCGCTGGACACAGTGCAGGCGAAGTTGTCATAGATGACAGAGTATGGGTTCGATTCCAGCTCAACCCCGTGCTGGATTTTCCGGTGTCAACGGCTTTAAAAAGATGATTTTCATCACTGTTGGCACACGGACACCCTTTCTAACTTTGAAGCTCACCCTATCCATTCTATATTATATCAATTACTTTACAGAGCTGTACGCAACACCATTTATCATATATATGCTTATATTACTATACCAGTTGCGACCAATTCTCTATCTTTCTCTCCCTACCCACCTAATGTTCATCGTGTACTGTGTTACAACCTTAGATTGTCTACGAGGAGGCTTAACTAGGCAACCGAAAGCTAGATTTTTATCTAGCCTAGGTGGTCTAGTGGTCTAGGGCGCTGGACACAGTGCAGGCGAAGTTGTCATAGATGACAGAGTATGGGTTCGATTCCAGCTCAACCCCGTGCTGGATTTTCCGGTGTCAACGGCTTTAAAAAGATGATTTTCATCACTGTTGGCACACGGACACCCTTTCTAACTTTGAAGCTCACCCTATCCATTCTATATTATATCAATTACTTTACAGAGCTGTACGCAACACCATTTATCATATATATGCTTATATTACTATACCAGTTGCGACCAATTCTCTATCTTTCTCTCCCTACCCACCTAATGTTCATCGTGTACTGTGTTACAACCTTAGATTGTCTACGAGGAGGCTTAACTAGGCAACCGAAAGCTAGATTTTTATCTAGCCTAGGTGGTCTAGTGGTCTAGGGCGCTGGACACAGTGCAGGCGAAGTTGTCATAGATGACAGAGTATGGGTTCGATTCCAGCTCAACCCCGTGCTGGATTTTCCGGTGTCAACGGCTTTAAAAAGATGATTTTCATCACTGTTGGCACACGGACACCCTTTCTAACTTTGAAGCTCACCCTATCCATTCTATATTATATCAATTACTTTACAGAGCTGTACGCAACACCATTTATCATAGATATGCTTATATTACTATACCAGTTGCGACCAATTCTCTATCTTTCTCTCCCTACCCACCTAATGTTCATCGTGTACTGTGTTACAACCTTAGATTGTCTACGAGGAGGCTTAACTAGGCAACCGAAAGCTAGATTTTTATCTAGCCTAGGTGGTCTAGTGGTCTAGGGCGCTGGACACAGTGCAACCGAAGTTGTCATAGATGACAGAGTATGGGTTCGATTCCAGCTCAACCCCGTGCTGGATTTTCCGGTGTCAACGTCTTTAAAAAGATGATTTTCATCACTGTTGGCACACGGACACCCTTTCTAACTTTGAAGCTCACCCTATCCATTCTATATTATATCAATTACTTTTCCATACAAAATTGATATAAATAAATTTGATTATGGAAGTGATTGCAGCATGCAATTACAAACATAGTTAAAACATTCCAAAACACGGTATATATGATAGACATGTCATTGCCTATAGGAAGCAAAGAGGTACCAATGGGGCATTCAAGTGTCAAAAGTCCGAAACGGCAAAGACGAAACCGGTAAACATGAACAAAAACAGCACGAAGAAACACAAAACACAAAATCAAGGTGTGTCCTTCTTAAGTTCTAGGGCCTAGCTGTTATAAGGAAAAGGCAATTGCATGTTTTGCCTTCTTCAGGAGTCGAGGGGTTTAAAATAACTTTCAGTTCTCTATTTCAGATATTCAACTAAAATATTAATTTATGATTAAGGATTGTTAAATCAATTGATCTCCATATATTTTACAATAAAAATATAGAGTAAAAATGGGTAGATTTTGAATAAAGTTGAAGTCACTGTTAATATTTTTAGTGTTGAAACGCTTTGTCTTTTTGATGTAAGTATTAACGTTTTCTAGAATGGACTTTGCTTTGTATCTCACTATGCTTTTCATTGCCAAAAAATATATTTTAGATATAACGGACACTTCATAAAGTCATGACTTGAATCCTCCAAAGACCAGACAACTGGCATGGGTATAAATAGATCAGCATCAAAATAATCTATTGCCGTAGTTTTGTATATGTATGATTTAAAGTGTGTTTGTCTGTTGGTGTTTTACACCCTTTATCGACGCACCTGAGCAATGTAGGGCGGTCAGTCTTAATGGTGGAGGAAACCGGAGTAACCTAAAAACATACAGTTTGGGAAGTCCCTTTTTTGTTAAATACAAACGGGACTCGAACACCAGATGAGCGGTGATCGGCCAGTGATCAATAGTGTGGTATTTTAACCAGCGCCTTAGACCACTCTCCCACCCAGGCCCCTATGATTTAAAGATCTCACGACTGCAAATAAGAAACATACTATAGGCCGGGGAAAACGAAATGGCTAACCGGACAGAAACCCAAATTATGGCTAAGATTAACCTATGCCTGTAGTCGGAAAAAACTTAAGTCTTGAATCTTGAAATTTACACGGTTAATCGTATCGCTTTGCACGGCGTGTTCTTTTAAAATATTTTTTGCTTTTGTCGCGTTTTTACACGTTCTTCAACAACGAAGCGGGCTATAAACAAGCTCCATCAGCAGCGGCTATACATTCCTAGCCGTAAGTTATAGAAATAAAACTACGTATGTTTAAAGCAAAACAGTAAGCAACGGTACACAACTTAAGTTCATTAAAAGTGAAAAGGGGAAAAGAGAAATGATAGATTTTATTGTTTAAACAATATTTCATTGCAATTTTCCAGCCAATTTTTTTTCCAGACAAAATATATGACTACATCTATTCTTATGCCCCCGTGACGACATGTCGGGGGGGATTAAGTTTTACTCGTGTCCATCCGTCCGTACGTCCGTCCGTATAAATTTCCGTCAAGCTTTTCTCAGAAACCATACACGAGATTTGAAACTTGGTAGGATGGTTCAGTATGACAAACTGTACGTCCTAAGCGATTTTCAGATCTATCTGACATCTACTTCCTGTTTTGAACTTCGGCTGAGGTGAAAATATGTAAACATGACAATGAAAATTTCCGTCAAGCTTTTCTCAAAAACTGTACACGAGAATGATTTAAAACTTGATAGGGTTGTTCAGTATATCAAACTGTACGTTCTAAGCGATTTTAAGACCTGTCGGACATCTACTTCCTGTTTGGGACTTAGGCCGATGTGGAAATATGTGAACATGACTGATATTTTCGTCAAGCTTTTCTCAGCAACCACACATGGGAATGATGTAGGATGGTTTAGCATGACAAGCTGTACGTCCTAAGCGATTTTCAGACCTGTCGGATCTCCACTTTCTGTTTGGGACCTAGGCCGATGTGGAAATATGTGAACAGGACTGAACATTTTTGTCAAGCTTTTCTCAGCAACCACACATGAGAATGATTTAAAACTCGGTATGATGGTTTAGTATGACAAGCTGTACGTCCTACGGGATATTCAGACCTATCGGGCATCTACTTCCTGTTTGGGACTTAGGCCGATGTGAAAATATGTGACTTGACTGAAAATTTCATGAGAATGATTTGAAACTAAGTAAGATGGTTCAGTATATACTAGTATGACAAACTGTACGTCCTTAGCGACTTTCAGACCTGTCGGACTTCTTGTTTCTGTTTTGAAACAGCGGGGGCATCTGTGTCCCATGGACACGTTCCTTCTTTATGTTGGATTGTTTTTTTTTCATATCTATAGAGTCACGAAAAGAATCACCATTCATTTTCAGGCCTTATCAATATCTTAATTCGATCCTCGCTCAAGAGAATTATCATTGTTCACTTGCGAAAAATATGTCTGAAGAAGGTTGCAGTTATTTTGAATACTGCAAGTATTGAGGGGTTTTCAGATTTTCTGAAAGAAGCGAGGTTCCAAAGGGGTATCCGAATGTCAAAAGTCCGAATGGGCAGAGACAAACCCAGTAAACACCATCAAGAACGGGACAAAAAACAGACAACATGTAAAACATGGAACCACAAAAATAACTGAATATCAATCAACATCGCGAACTCCAGTTGAAACTAGAGTCAACTCAGGTGCTCCGGAAGAGTAAGCAGTTCCCGTTTGCTATAGCACACTCGTCGCGTTGCCAGCAGTCAATTCAGTGTGTTAAATCCGGTAAAGGAAGACAAAACAAAACACTATGACAAACCAACATCTGCACTCATCTGAGTGATCGAAGTCCCATATTTGTCTATAAGTGCATGATGTCTTCCGTAAAATTTCTTGACCGAGAAGCAACATAACCCTGTGTGAGAACATTTTGCGTCAGACGTGACGCTTGCTATGGAAATCGATGTAAGACTTGCACGCACTGGAGTAACGAATCAAATGAGATACGTAACTCCATAAGCTGGAGCGGACGGAATGTTGCTACACAAGAAGGGAAAATTGACGATTTGAAAGTTGAAGTCATCACGTTTGTCATAGAGCTTTGTTGAAAGTTTTCCTTGAGTGTCAGTTTCAAGATGTAGATCCAAATATGAAGCAGACTTCCTACAACTCGTAGTGTCCTTAATCTCAAGTTCCTGAGGATACATAAGATGGAGAAAGTCACCAAATATATAATTGTTCAGTGAACGGATATCATCAATATAACGGAGAGTGAGATTAAAAGAGAGAGCTAGTCTACGATCTGTTTCGTCAGAAGTGATTGTAAGATTTGACGATAAAGAGTGGAATATAAGTGTACGCGACACATCCAACATTAAAGAATCGACAATTTAAAAAAATCACAATGGGAAACAGCCAGCAGTCATCAAGATGACCAAAGGTCACTACTCGCTGTCTTGCATTGGCCTAAGACTAAAAATACAATACATAACATTCAAACAAATCCCTAGATTATCAACGAAAGACCCATTTCTGGACATAGAAAAAAAACCCAGATATTTGACAGGGACAAACAAAAGCTTTGACAAGGATTCCTGGCTTAGGACATGCACATATATAATGTAGTGGGGTTAAACTAGTTAAAGAAATCTGCTTCTTACGAATGAAGAAACAAATTAGCAAGCAAAGATGCACAATTAGTGCCCATTGGAATCCCTCTTGTTTGCTGAAAAACACGTCCACCAAATTTGACAAATATGTTGTCAATGAGAAACGGTTGATTCAGAAAATAAACTAAAATCTTTATTTTTATTATTTGAATAATTGATCAATTGAGATATGGCTACATCCAGGGAGCGAACTTCCTTCTCCGAGAGTCTGGTTCTAGCGTTCCTTCAGTAATTGAAGATTTTACGCCGGGCGTCTAAAAATTTAGAATTTTGAGTATATACATGCATGATGACTGCCAAAGTTTGTGCAATAAAATCAAAGTGATAATACAGAGAAACAATTTGAAGTGATTAAAACTATATACATTTTATAGCTTTGGAGTTAAGGGTAGAAGATTGGAATAAGAGCAGGTTCAATAACCAGGCTTTTAAATCCATCAACTGTGGTGGCTGAATGTAAATTGTTCCATTGTGTAATTGTATGTGGGGAAGAATCGGGGTTGCTGTGTCTTATTCTACTGTCTGATGGTATAAGTATGTTTGATGCTGGTACTGCTTCTAGGTGATGTACAATTTTGTAAAAGAAAGCAAATCTGTATCTAAGACGTCGAACTTTTTCCTATAAAAAGCAGGAACATTTATTGGCACCGTTTATTTAATGTTCCTGATAAAATGTGACAAAACTATGGGAAGGGGTGGTTTTTTTAGATTTAAAAAAAATAAAAATAAAAATGGGTATATACATAAGAGTGTGGATGGTGGTGTCCTCAACTCTGTATGCTGTAAATTTGTTGACCTTTATTCTCTATTCAGTACCCTCATCATCCTCGGAAACCCAGGGGTTCTTCATTCGCACACTCATTCATCAGTGATGAATGAGAATGCAAATGAAGAACCCCTGGGTTTCCGAGGATGTACTCTCATACATGTACATAATTTTCAGACAGTTCGTAAAGTTCTGCGTCAAAGTACAGGATTTTATTATTATTATTAATGAAAGTTATCGTCATAGACCATTTATAAAGCTTTTTTCATGGAAATAATGTAAACATTTTTTTTTTAAATGTTTCGTTTCTTCAAATCTTTGTTTTGAATTCGTAATTTATATTGACCCAAATCAAAAACCAAGATGGCGGGCAAAAACACCGTCGCCCGTCTTCTTCGTCAACATAAGGCAGCTATTGTGAGAGATCTGGACGTAAACAGAGTTATACCACGCTTAATGAAGAACGAAGTGATAAATCAAACAGAACAGAAACAAATTTTAGAGTCCGGAGACCGACAGACACAGTGTGAAGTGTTTTTAGACATTTTGTCTAAGAAAGGTGTTGGGGCATTTCATGAATTTTGTGCCAGTCTCGAAGAAAGTTCTCCACATCTACTGACAGGCTTTCTGTTAGAAAATCCAGGTTACTTTCCTTCATAGCTTAAGTCTAAAGTCATAGAAATTCTTTAAAAAGTTAACTCAATTGACAAAAAAACATACATGTGATTCTCCCGCCGGGAGACGAAATCTCCCGACTTTTTGATCCATCTCCCGTTCTCCCGACTTTTTGTGTAATCTCCCGCTTTTTCAAGACATGAGAAAATTTAGTTTTATAGACATTTTAATCGTTCAGTCATAAAACATTTCCGTTGTTTTAGGGGTTTGTCAATTAGGTAGACGTTAATTTAACAGGTAAAGGTGTTGATTAAAGGTTTATTGCCATAATTGACCTGATGATTGTATAAACAGTTTGAGATTAATCAGTGAAGCCATGTATATTTGGCACACCCTAGTGCCCCCAATTGACATTGAAATGCAATTTTATTGACCGTTGAAAAACTCCCGCTTTTTGGTCCAATCTCCAGCCAAAAATATCAAAATCTCCAGCTTTGTCATCACAGATCTGTCACATGTATGAAAAAATAAACAACACTCGCACACAGTTATTGTGTGTGTTACCAGAGACCTGTCAAGTGTCACGCAACTCGCGTGAGACTCATGCATCTAGTCAGCAATTTGGCAGCAAATTTCTTTGATCTTTCAGGTTTTTAGCAAATCTCACCCAAGCAGCTCATAAAAACTTGAAAGGCCTGTTACCATAATGTATGATAGTACACTTGTACATGTACATCTACATGTAACCCTCACTCAGTTACCAACCATTCCTTTCAGTGGAGCACAGCGAAACCAACTGGTGGCGCTTGGGTGCTCAATTATAGAGTAGCTACAATAAGGTAGCTCCTTTGAAATTTGAATCGGCGTAGCTACAATTGTAACGGAGCAACGCTGAAAGTGAAATCACACTGGGCGCAATTCAAAAATATTGCTTACAGTATTTTGAATACGAAGGCAGTTAAAATTTTACGACATTATGGACATTCAGCAGAATTTAAAAGATTTAAGTGAAAATATCAATTTTTGAAGTTTTTTATCCTGAACTTTATATTGAAGTTCAGGATCAGAATATTGAAAATGTTGGTTTTATTACAATATAATAGTTATCCATAACTTTTTACCAAATTTATCATTGACCACATATTATTCAGAGTATATTTGGTACAGTAATTTGAACCATTTTGCAGCATTTATTAGATAAATTTGGAGAAAAAAGATCAATTTGCTCCATCACGAACATAAGGCACTCTAGTCTTACTAGTCATTATTGAATTAAATATCTGGTAAGGTGTAATAAACTTCATAGTCTTATTCATCAATTTGAAATCAGTGTCTACCTATACCCTATCCAGTACTAAGATCAATATATTCACTTTTCGGTAAAATTGTGTATTTGCTTTTAATATGAAATATACATGTATTCAAGAAGGCATTCTTAACATACATTTTGTACAATGTACATGTATTCTTTAGGCCTAAAAAAAGTTGTTTTTTTGGGGCAACCTGACCCTACTTAAAATGTTATGCCTCTAATGTCTGACAGGGCTGACAATTGTTTGCAACATGTTACACTGTACATACATGTAGCACTAGCCTGAAAAAGGCTTGATTCACCAAAAATTTAAATTAAGATACAAACATTCTCTTTAAAAGTCAACACAAAATAAAAAGAGAAAACAATTGTATTCATAAAAGAAGCAAAAAGGCACCAATGGGGCATTCGAGCGTCAAAAGTCCGAAAGATCAACGACCAAACCGGTAAACATGAACAAAAACAGCACGATGAAACACAAAATCAACCAAACGGAAATCAACAACGCGAACTCAAGTCGTAACAAGAGTGAACTCAGGTGCTCAGGAAGAAGCACACCCGTCCCATTGCTAATCTCAAATTCAGTGTGTTAATGACTTAATATCTCAGTCTTTTGAAAGAAAGTCACTATTACTTTTTCCATAGCACAAAAGAACTTTTGAACATTTATAAAGGTAAATTAACTTTAATCACATTTGTAGCTCACCTGGCTGAAAGTCACGTGAGCTACATGTATTGCCATCACTTGGGGTCTGACTCTGTCAGTCAGTGCCTTGTCCAACTATTCAAAAATCATCCAGTGTTTTCCTTTCGTCATTAAAGCTGGGTTTACCGACCAACTTCTTTAAAGAGCCGACCACTTTTCCTTTGGGTAAGGTGGTCGGTAATTTTCTTACAAATTCCTGTTTCGTCAACTCTTTAGTGATTGACACATTTACAGCTCCAAGCCAACTTAAATAAAAACTCATTTGTTTACATGTAATAAGAGACATTGATATCTGAAACTAATTAAGTAATTTACAGGTAATTGGCTGACAATGGACATCTATAGAAGTGACAACTAAGGGTCTGCAATAATATAAAACCAGACTGGAGATGGGTTTCTCAATGCACCCACCTTACATTTATGAAAGAAGGAGAACACTGTCATCTCTGAAACTGTTTTGCAAAATATTACAAAATTTAGTAGGGTTGATTTATACATGTAATATTCCTTTACAAAAGTATTGCATGTTCATTCTGTATATTCTACATAAAACATGGCCAAAATTGCTAAAAATAGAACATTGGGGGGGAAATTGCAAGATTTTTTTTATAGCTCAAAATGGTAACAGGTATCAAAATTTTTGCCTTCATGAAAGTTAAAGTGATCAGCTTAGAAAGATCTACATTTTGTACCTGTCATGAAATTTAGAAAAAATATCTGACAACCGATTTAGGAGTAATTGCCCTTGTTTTTAATTTTTTTTTCTGATTTTTGCTTTTCTTTAGCCCAATATCATGGAAACTATTCTATTTATTTGAAACATTTAGATTGCATGTGGTAAAGCACATCAGGATCCACAAATTTTGTAAGTGTGTCAAAGTTTTAGCAATTTCTTTTAGCTTGTACATGAAAGTATCATTTATCATTTAAGAACTGGGGAGGTTACTGATTCAGGCTCCTGGGAGCCTCTAGTTACTTTTACATAACTTATGTCAGCAATTAACATGCATGTAACTTGTAAGCATTTTCTAGACCGATTTCACTGGATTCCTTTCTAACCAATGAAAGAGATAGAAAATAAGTTATTGTTCATAACTTATTTTGACTCTTGGGGGAAATTGAGCTTGGCTTTTTACTATAGAGAAATCTTTATATGAGAGTTTCTACAATCAGACTAAGAGTAAATAAAATGACAGATTGATTCTTTGCCTATCATAAATTCTGCAGACTTCTCCCAACATGCCTAAGGTCATTACAGGACCATAGACCTGACTTGAATAAACGGTTATCCTTTTCAATATTTGGCCATGAAGACGAAAACAGAGTCTGTACCCAAAAAATAATTTAACTGACTAAAAAATATTTACATGTAGTATAAGCCCATCACAGCAGTCATGGAATTTACAGGACTTGGGAGTTACAGGATCAAATCCATGATTTTGAAATATTTTGATAAAATTGTGTTAGTTTTACAAAACGTGTACCGGGGTAATTTGGTAATGCTGTATATGCATATTAAAGGAGTAACTTCTCATCAGCAGCATTTGAATCAAAAGCTGCTAAAATTTACACTTATTGTAACAGATCATGGTCTGTCTGTCCTGTGCTTATTTCCATGACTGTGACAAAGAAAATTAACATACACTTAACAGTTAAGCAGCTGAAGGAGGTACATTGTACATGTAAAATAATGACACAACAGAAATTTTATCTACGAATAGACTGTTTGATCCACTCCTGTCTATTTTCAAGGACTGTTATTATACCCCACACAACATAGTTGCAAAGGGTATAATGTTTTTGACAGGTCAATCTGTCTGCAAGTCTGAGATTTCGTCTATATGTTAAGTAAGGGACGGACCATTTAACTTGAAGGGGGGGGTGCCTTGGTTTTTTGTTTTGATCAGAAAAATTTTTCCCACGCAGAGCGCGGACAAAATATTTATTTTTCGAAGGCATCGAGACAGAATATTATTTTCATTATCAGCATTATTTTTAGTCCCCTACCGGCGAAAGCCGAAGGGGACATTAGGTTTGCGCTCTGTCCGCCTGTCTGTCACGCCTCAGTTTTCCGCACTTTTTTCTAAACGCTTGTAGATAATGAACTGATTTGTAGTATGTGAGTTAACCTTGATGAGTTACAGATCAAGTTTGAGTTTCGTGCCAGTCCACAAATTTTTATGGGAGTTGTGGCCCTTTGAGCTTTGAAAATTCACTAAAATTTCAGTTTTCCGCACTTTTTTTCTAAACGCTTTTAAATAATGAACTGATTTTTGGTATGTAAGTAAGTAAGTAAGTAAGTAAGTAAGTAAATGCTTTATTTAAAGAGGGTAACTCAGTTAGTTAATAACTAATCTTCCCTGAGGCCCTCATAAAATTCATCATACAAAATTACATGAATACAGGTCATAGGATACAATACATGTAATACACAAATTACAAAAAAGAAAGAGAAAACAATAAAATAAAAGCCCATAATACATTTAAAATATACAAACAAACACACTGCATCAACATTGATGAACAAGTATCATTAAATATGTAAATGTTAGGGTCCATATTGTACATGTTGACTAAAATTAACATAATAAGTTGTCTAAATTATTTCTTGACTTTGTGTATTCATTAAAAATGATTTTAATTTTATCTTAAAAGTAGCTAGAGTTTTTGAGGAATGTACATTGATTGGAAGTCTATTCCAGAGAAAAGGTCCAGAATAGGAAAAGGATTGTTTAAAAAGTTCTGTTTTTGGTTTTGGAATACACAAATCTCCATTTGTTGCATTTCGTAATTGATAAGGATTTTCATTAGAGATGTAGTTTATCTTTCTTGTAAGATACTGTGGGGCTTCATTATTAATGCATTTATGAATTAAAATACATTTATGATACAGAATTCTATTTTCAACTGTCAAAAATTCTAACTTTTTAAAAAGAGGAGCAGATGGGGCTAAAAAGTCAGCATCTAAAATCAGTCTGACAACTCTTTTTTGGAGTTTTGCAATACGATTTAAGTTAGCTGCACTACAATTTCCCCAAATAGTGATACAATAGTCAATTAAAGGCAAAATATAACCATTATAAAACAGTTTCATTGAATCTAGAGTTAAATAAAGACAACAAATAGATTCGACTAGAAATTTTTGAACATACACTGTCAACCTGCTCTGTCCAATGTAGATTAGAGTCAATTTTGATTCCTAAAATTTTTTCACAATCAGAAATCTCCAATGGCATTGATTTTAGACAGATATTGACATTCTTATTTTGTGTAACAAGTTTTTGCTTTGTTCCAATAACCATACATTTTGTTTTACTACAATTTATAAACATTTTATTTCCTTGACACCATTTTTCAATTGAAAGGATGTCTTCTTGAATTTTGGGTTGCAGAACCTCAACATTTTTTCCAGATAAATGAATTGTTGAGTCATCTGCATATAGATCAGTAAGAGAATGTGAAACATGAAGTGGAAAATCATTAATATATAATATAAAGAGAAGAGGGCCAAGTATTGAACCTTGGGGGACACCATACTTGATTTTCAATGGAGCAGATTTAATATTTCCTATTTGGACTTGCTGTGTTCGCTTGTTCAAATATGACCTGAAAAATTCAACTGTTCTTGTATTACATCCATAGATATCTAATTTTTTGCATAATATATCATGGTCAACTACATCAAATGCTTTTCTTAAGTCCAGAAGGATTGCAACATTTATGTTTCCTTCATTCATTTGTTCAAGAAAATGATCAATAATATTAGTTAGAGCGGTTTGGCATGAATGATAAGGTCTAAACCCTGATTGTGCTGGATGAAGTAAATTTAAATTTGACAAATAACTATAGAAATGTTTTTGAACATGGTGCTCGATAAGTTTTGTTAAAGTGGGGAGAACTGAAATTGGTCTATAGTTTGAGGTTAAATCTTTGTCTCCTGATTTGAATATTGGTGAAACTTTAGCATTTTTTAAAATATCAGGAAAAATTCCCTTTTCAATCATTTTATTGAATATATAAGTTAAAGAAGACACAATTAATGGTGCACTTAGTTTGAGTAACTTGGGGCCAATACAATCAGATCCTGCTGATTTATTTACATTGAGTTTATTTATACTTAATAGTAAGTCAGGCACCTGTATATATGGAATTGAAAATGGTTGTTCTACTTTATCTGTTACAAATTCCCTTAGCTTGATAAAATCAGTGCATGAGGAATCAGAGTCAGTTTCTCTCAATTTGTCAATACATGTTGTAAAAAACTCATTAAATATTTTAACAATTTCTTTTGTGTCAGTAACATATTTGTCATCTTCAATTTTTAATTTGCATGGTGTTGTATTTGGTACAGGAGTAAGACTTTGAATGCAGCTCCACAAGATTCTTGGATCTTTAGAATCCTTTACCATGTTGTTATAGTATAATTTTTTAGCTTCATTTGTAAGTTGAATAGTTTTGTTTCTCCAAAATCTATAATTTGACCATGTGAGTTTACCATGAAGTTTGAGTTTCCTGCTGGTCCACAAATTTTTATGGGAGTTAGTACCCTTTGAAGTTAGAAAATCCATTGCAATTTTATTTTCTACACTTTTTTATTGTTCCTTGTAGATAATAATCTGATCAAGTATAGGTATTCATTTGTTTTACAAATTTTTACCAGTGACTGAAATATGAGGCCGGTAGGGGACTATGTATTGTTTTGCAATACTCTCAGAATGCTTGTTTATAGCAGAAATCCTTCTTCAGAATAATTTTTTTCTTACCCTCAGTCGCCAAAATATTTTTTTCATCAAAAGTAATTTTCAGAATATTTTTTTAGTAAAAAACCAAGCCCCCCCTTTAAGTTAAATGGTTGGTCCCTAAACATTTTTGTAACAGATTTCTCAGCAACTAATCATATGCTTTTGATATTTGGTATGTAGTTCAGGTAGGGGTCCCATACATGTATGGTGGAATAGGTTTTCAGGTCTGTCCCTCATCCATTTTCTGTTGAACAACCTGCCTTAGACTTTTTTTACTTAATTTTCAGTGGAAAGTTTTTGTAGCAGATTTCTCAGCAACTATTAATCACAGGCTTTTGATATTTGGTATATGTATGTAGCTGCAGGTAGGGGTACCGTATGGTGCCATAATGGTGGATTAGTTTTCAGTTCTGATGATCATCTTCTTCCCGATGAAGGAGCCGACTTAATGACTTTTTTCACTATAAAATTTGGAAATTCAAAATTTTTTAACAGATTTCTCTGCAACATGGTGGAATATGTTTTCAGGTCTGTCTCCTCTCATCCTGTTTAACAAGCGGACAAAAACTCTTACGTTTTTTTATTCCAAATGAAAAATAGATGATAAAATAATATTTCAATTTACATGTTTTAGGCTGTCTAGAACTAATTACATTGTGATTTAATAAGACAATATTCTTGTAATGTTGTAAACAAGATTAGACAATTGTTGAATTTTTTATTCAATTTTCATAGAAGAAAAAATGTGAAGACCTCCTAACTGTTAAATAAGTTGAAAATAAAAAAATAAAGTCAAAATTTGAAATCTTAAATTACCTTAATGTATATGAACTGTGTACATTTTTGACTTTTTTTTTTCACTCTGGTTATAAATTGGTGAATGTCAGGCGGCGGATGGTCAGGCAGGGGGCTGTGAAGAAATTTGTGAAGCAGTTTTCTCAGCAACTTCTTATCACAGCCACTTGATATATGTGATATACAGAATCAGAGTGGGGTGGCATAAGGTGGGATTTGATGTCAGGTCTGATGCTCACCTAATTCCTGTTTAAGGAAAATTCAACCATTTTTGTGTTTGACAGATTTTTTTAAAGCTGTTCATCAGGTAAAAATCTAATTAGCCCAAATGTTGAGAGCAATTAGCCTAAATGAAAATCTACATATTTCTGAATTTTTAGCAAAGGTGGATCCAGGGGAGGCCTGGGCCCCCCTTTTGGCGGAAAAATTTTGCTGAATTTATAGGAAATCATTGAAGCGTGACCAAAGCTGGCCCCCTCTTAGGCCAGTTAGTGGGCCCCCTCTTTTCATAAGTTCTGGATCCGCCACTGTTTAGCAAAATTTAATGTGCCTTTTTATGTTCATTTTTTATTGTATCCGTAAATAATTCATGAATGATGTCACGGTCAGACAAAAAAATAATAGTGCTGTTTGCTAAATATTGTATTAATTTTATTGAGCATGAATGAACAAGAATTCAAATCTCCAAATAGTATAGAAAGGAAAAATGCATTTGTCAGTTTTTGCTTGGAAATACATGTAGCATCATAGACATAGGTCTGCATAAGTTAATATGCAGGCCTATGATAGTATACTATAGTAAAAATGACCCCAATAAAAGCATATAAAAAGTGTGGACAAGAAATTCAATCCTTGTTTACATTTTATCATCCCAGGTACTCTAGATTTAAATTACAAAGTAAACTTCGTACATTTAAAAAAGATATATCATTATCTGGTCTATTTTCCCAGGGTACAAAACTTTTAGCCTTAACACCCCTTTTCACCTGCCAAAATAAACTCTTCCTATATGATACAATAAGACAACTGGACTGTTACATGTTGGACAATAGGTAAACATCTACCTGTATGCTTGAGGTCACATATAACGCCAACAGGTAGGAAATTTGAAATAATTTTTTTTTCGTTGAAAAAATTAAATTTGCATGTTTTAAGATAGAGTGATAACAATTGTACGATGATTATTTGACACTTAACTGCATTTAAACATTTAAAAGACTATCTTACATAAGACATCTAAGTTATTGTTTAACGAGTTGTCTAAAAAATCTTTTGGCATAAAAATTAACTAAACTTTAAATATGACAACACTTTGCAGTGGGGTGTCCCATGGGATAAAAATGTTGAAGGGTTATAATATTAAAAGTTGGATTTTTTTTTTTGGCTACAGCTACACATCTTTATTCATGTTTCCTTGTTTTTTTGCCTTTCCATGCTTTTACATTTGTTCATTGGCATTTAGTTTAATCCAACAATTTTGTTTTAATTTGAAACTCTGAAAATAAAATATAAACATTGTAAGGGTTGTGCAAAGTTATCTCCCCTTTGCAACAGACCAATTTGGCATAATTTTAAGATACTAGTAGTATGGAAAATATAATGTAAAAATGGCTTCAAATGAAGGTAGGCTAACAAAAACATGTACCCCGGTACATGTATATTTGATCAAAACATTTTAGCATCTTTAGTTCAGTGATTGAAATCCACTTCATCCTAGTTTTATAGCATAAGAATTCACAGTAATGTAATCAAAACATTGCTTTGGTTGCAGGGCTGGCTAAAATTCATGAAAATTTGACTGGCTCTATAGCAAAAACAGGTAGAATTTCAGTTCAGGGCTGGTTACTTTTTCATCAAATTTCCTTCCCTGATGTACTTGTAATTAAAGCTTCTTGTAGTGCTGAATGTAATATACAAGTAGATATTTTACACAATAATTTACTTTGAATCAGTGATTTCGAAGCTTTGTAATGAGGGTACCTCATATCAAGATTTAAGGCAAATCTATCTCATATTTTTGATAAAAATTTCTTCCTTTGCAGACACAGCCATTCCTGACTTTGTCTTATTTTTATTATGCTCCCTGGACAACATGTCAGGGGACATTACGTTTTACTCATGTTGGTCCGTCTGTAGAAATTTCCGTCAAGCTTTTCTCGGTAACTGTACATGGAAATGATTTGAAACTTGGTAGAATGGTTCAGAGTGACAAACTGTATGTACTAATTGACTTTTAGACCTGTCCAACCTCTCCTTCCTGTTTGAGGCTGGGCTAAACTGAAAATCTGTGAAAATCTAATTTAATCTACTTGAAAATTTCCATCAAGCTTTTCTCAAAAACTGTACTTTGGAATGATTTAAAACTTAGTCGGCTGGTGCAATGGACACATTCCTTCTTGGCAAGATAAAGTCTTAATTGAATAAATGGTGACAATGTTTAAATAAATGCAATGTACACATTATCACAACATTATCTTCTATCATATCAAGATGTTCAGTGACCAGCTTTAAGTTTGAATATAACATGTAGTTGGTTAAGTGGGTAGTAAAGTAAGCCAAACCAATATTCATACACGTATAACATTTCATCACAATATCTGATTTCACCAACAACAAATTTTAAAATTACCAAATTTATATGAACATAAATTTGGAAAATCAAATGTTGTTTTTTTCTTGTAACAATGCGCCATCATACATGTACATGTATTTGATTTGATAAAATCAAAAGGTGTATCAGAGTTATCTTTCTTGGATCTCTTAGTACACTTAAGATTATAAGAGATTACAATAATGGTTTTGGAGACCATGGTCTGACCACAAATTCCATATAGTCTAGTCATAGTGCTAGTTCATTCATTGATTTAAATTCCAACAAGATGAACAAAAGGACCTTTTTAATTTTAAAAAAGTATAACTTTTTATTAATTAGGAGTTTTCTAGCAAATTAATAAAAATGTTGCAATTTACATGATAAAATAGATGTAATGCTTAATAGAATCTTAGAAGGTTGAATATTAATCATTTAGAAGTTATGTCTAGTGCTGTAAATCTTATATAGATCAAGTTAGTACAATTGTCACCCTAGTTAGTGTGTGATGGGGTGGTTTCTTTCCTGGAGGGAAAAGAAATGCTGGGTGACATATCTTCTAGGGTGATAACTGTTAAATTATATCGAATATTTAAATGAAACAATTCAATATTAAATTTTGAAACATATTTCGGACATTTTAACCTTTTTCCATTGGAAAACATCCAGCCCATACAATATTGAAGAAAAACAAATGTGGGGCTCACGAGAGGGTGACCTTGCCATACTGGTTGACCAAGCGGAATATCACATGTGACGTGACCGCTTCTTAGCGAATCACAATATGAGTACAATGTATATGATATATAAAAATATACCCTGAAAGATCACTAAGTAGATGTTAGGTTTCAAGAACTCTTGCATTCCGAATAATTTCTGAAAGCAACTCTTACATGTATACATACATGTATCCTGTATTTGTAGATGCCATTACAGATGAGAAAGGTCCCACCAAAGCATTACAGATTGGGTTTGAGCTGGCACTGAAAGAAAGAAACCATGCATTAAGAGAGCTACAACAGGTCAAAACAGAACGAGACTCGGCTCTTGCCAGCTTGGAGAATCTAGCAGGCAAATCTAAATCACAGAGGTAAATATGGGATAAATGTTAAGGTGGCTTAAACTTGTCAAGTCAAAACAGAACTCGCCTCAGCTCTAGCCAGCTTGGAGAATCTAGCAGGAAAATCTAAATCACAACTTTAGGTAAATAGGCAGTAAATGTTAAGGTGGCTTAAACTTGTCAAGTCAAAACTTAATGAGACTCAGCTTTAGCCAGCTTGGAGAATCTAGCAGGCAAATCTAAATCACAAAGGTAAATAGTCTGTAAATGTTAAGATGGCTAAAACTTGTCAAGTCACAACAGAATGAGACTCAGCTCTAGCCAGCTTGGAGAATCTAGCAGGCAAATCTAAATGTTTTTTTTTTTCACAAAGGTAAATAGTCAGTAAATGTTAAGGGGGCTTAAACTTGTCAAGTCACAACAGAATGAGACTCATTTCTAGCCAGCTTGAAGAATCTAGCAGGAAAATCTAAATCACATGGGTGATAATTAGGGGCTAGTTACATGTAAGTCAATAGACTTCATGGCTTTAATTCATTTTCTTGACAAACCACTTCACTTCTGTGCTGATTTTCTTCATACTGCCCTCCCCCATGTCTTAAAACCCAGTATATGTATGTGCTTTTTCAACAGTCTGCCTTCAAGTTTCTTTTGGTCTTCTTTGTTTCCATTTGCCCTTTGGTGCCCACATAAGTGTTGGTACATCCATTTATCTGACAGAAAAGAGGTTGATTGTACTGTATTTTAACAGAAAATTTTAGCAGGTTCCAAATTTCGTGATTTGTTTTCAAAAAGGAGGTGTTTAATTTTATCGGTCTTAATTTTTCCTGTTTACAGAATCTAGAGTATGTACAATACATACTTGATAATATTTAGCGATCTTTAATTTCAGCAGATCATCGTACCTAACAAATAAAGCAAAAATTAGAAATTTCCTGTTATACGGTTTTACCGATCTCTCCACATTGAAAAAGAATCTGGTTATGTATACAGACAAAGTAGATTTATAGAAAGTTTATTGATAGAAACTATATATGGACCTTGTGAAAATATTCAGGATAGAGATCTTTGTAAGAAAACCACAATTTAAAAAGTAAATTTCGGAAAAATATCAGTAAATTTTGCATTCAATTGAATGAACTGCAGGCAAAATAGAAAATAAAAAAATGTGATAAATATTTATGATTTTAATGTTTTTGTATTTCAGCAGTAAATCTTCAGAGGGAACATTGGATAGTCGATCAAAGTCACCAAGTCGTAAACCTAGGAGTAAAAGTATGGAGAGCGACTCGGAACTTGATGAGGTATGAACTGGTCTGGTTTTATTCCAGAAAAAATGTGCATATTTTAAGCTTAGGCATTGGTGTCTACAAATGTACATCATAGTAAAGGACATTTTATACATAAGAAAAGTACCACATCAAAGATTGAGTTACAATCAGTTCCTATTTATATGGGACGCAGTCCCACATATGTAGAAACTTCCCAAAACTAATGGTGTTTTTTTTCTTCCAAACCGGATATGCCCAGTGCGCGCAAGCGCACTAGGCACAAATTTCTATGGGGCCAGAAATTCGATGCTTTTCTTGGAATAAATTTTAAAATTGACAGACTTAATAACCACAGTTAAATTTCTTTTTAAAATAGACAGGAGAATACGGATGGAAAGTCAAAACTAACACTCTAAATATATTTTTCAAGGAAAATCTCGTTGTCAAAGAGATGAAATGATCTCGCCAAGTTCTCGCGAGAATGGTCATTGTGAACAGGTGCGTTGTTAGGAACAATCTGTTAACCAATTTATGGCGATGTTTAAACAATAACAATAAAAGATATATAAAGCTTTACAACACTGAATAGTAAAAAAGAAGGTCTTACCTTAGGCTTAGCTGATCATGGAGATTTTTTAATCAATCCTGTGCATGTTTTTTTTCCAAAATCCTGATTGAAACAAGTCGTCATTTTCTGCCAGGTTTTTATATCGATCTTCTCCACCCAATACTTCTAAAAATATATATTGGTATACAGAAAATCACCCAAAACCTGACAGAAAAAAGGTTGATTTGTTTACTTCTGCAAAATTCTGCTGGGGCGCGAAATACTCTGACCTGGAAATGACGTCATGGATAACGTAACACCAAAAGAAGGCTATTTCGTCCCGTCAACGTCATCCTATTATATTTTGATACTATTTTAGAATGTTACAAATATTTGTAATTTGCACAAATAATTCGATATTTGTAATTATTAGTTATTGATTTATTAATGACATTTTTGGCAACTATTTTCTAAAGCTGCGTCCCATTTTAGGTTGCACCTATTATCATATTATTCTTTGTTACATTATTTAATTTTATTATGTTGTTTTAAATGCCACACCTTGAAAAGTAAAGGGGGCATATAGTCTTTGTGTCTGTTTGTCTGTTAGTCTGTCTGTGAAACTGGTTTATCTGTTTGTCTGTCCCTGAAAGTGGTTTGTCTATTTGTCCTTGAAACTGGTTTACTGTCTGTCCCTGAAACTGGTTTGTCTGTCTGTCTGTCTGTCCCTGAAACTGGTTTGTTTCCATTCAAAATCAGGCTAACCTTGAGGTTGAAAGTACTTTTCTGTGACAGAAATGTGAATTTGTCATCATAAGGATAAATATGAACTTCAAACTGCACCTGCTTCATCAACTTCATTGTAATTTTTTTTTGTAAAAGGGGGTAAAGGGGGTTATACAAATGTCTTGTAGGATTTTTTTCTTGCTTTCTGACAAACAATTTAAACATTCACTGCATTGAACAAGTAGTTATGGACAATATTAAATTTAAACATTTAGAATTTAAAAGGAGAAATTATGTCACTTATAAGGTGTTATTTTAAACATGTAATAGATAGCCACTCATACATACAGATTAAGATGATAATCGGTTTGATTTTCACCGATACTATTACGATATTATCTTCGGAAGTTTAGAGAGTTGTCCATCTGATTGTCGTTAAAACTTTTCCTTTGTTTACCTTTAATTAAAGTATTCATTTATCTTACGTGTAATCTCTTGTAGACTACGGCAGGAATTTAAAAGATTAATTTGTTTTTAGGATGTTTAAAAGGAAATTAGGCATGAAATTGGATACTTTAAGTATCGGGTGACAGTCATGTACGGTTATGTAATGATAAAATAAATAATTTTGTAATTAGGGGTTTTAGTAAAAGGAAGACTTTGAGTCTGAAACAACACTTATGTATCTGGTAAGAAATTATACTTGATTTTTCTTGTTCACTAATCCTGGGTATTGGTATTTAAGGGGGGAGGGGAATAAATACAACTAGAAGAGTTATGTAAATGCATAATTTTGTTACTCTAGGGGATTTAGCAAGTCTGAAAACTTCACTTATGTATGTATCTGGTAAAAAAATATATTTGACTTTTCATGTATCCAATGCTGGCTACCGGTATTTAAGGGGGGAGGGGCATTAAAACAACTTGAAGAATTAGGCAATTATAAAATAAATAATTTTATAATTAGTGGGCTTAGTACAAAGAAGAGTTTGTGTCTGAGACATCACCAATGTATCTAATAAAAAACTTATGTTGATTTTTTATGTACCCAAATTCTGGGTATTAAGGGGGGAGGGGCATTAAAGCAACTAACGTCGCTGCAGACCTATATCTAGGTATAGTCACGATGTTAATCTCCCCAGTCAGTAAAGCAACTAGAAGATTAATTTTTTTTAGTAGATATTTGTTGTTAATTTCTCATGGGAATTTAGGGGCAGTATGAAAAAAATCCTTCTGCTAGTTAAAACTGATGCATTCTTCTAATTGTGTCAAAATTGATTTAGAATCTTATTGCTGTATAATCATTTGATTTTGTGGGGGTAAAATTTCATCTTTTTGACCACAAAAACTGAATTGGTGTTGACAATTTTTTGTGGATTTTTAGATTTGGAATAAATTACAGTACTTTTTACTAAGCGTCCCTAATCTTTATATGCAGCAACAACACCAAAAAGTATTAAAAAGAATTTTATTCCAGTAAGAATTTAGCGTCCCTAATCTTTATATGCAGCAACAACACCAAAATGTATTAAATTTTTATATGTAAAGCTTTTTATAGTTTTTGACATCCTAACAAAGAAAAGGAAAATATTTATTTTAATTGTGTCGGAAATATTTTCATTGATTTCTCTTACCTATGAAATACTGTAAAATGATATTATATCTTCCACAAATATTTCTGCTTCTACAGTAGGAAAAAGCTGGAATATCATATTGTAGTCTGAAGCCTTTACTACTAGTACTTTATATGGGAAGGAAAATTTGTCTTCACAAGACAAGTGGTTTGAACTTGAAGATGAATAATAAAGCCCTGGCTTGCAAAAAGGGGGAAACATTTTTTTTCTTTTGGACTTTGTTGTATGAAAAACATGTATGTTTTGATATCTAATGCCTTCATGTAATTTCATTCCTATTTAAATGTCCTTTAAAATTTGTAATTTGAATTTAGTGTCCCTAATCTTTAAATGCAACACAACAACACCAAAAAGTATTAAATTTTTATATGTAAAGCTTTTTATAGTTTTTGACATCCTAACAAAGAAAAGGAGAAGTTGAAATTGAAAATTAAAAATTCAAGGTTTTATTTACATTTTATATAGCATGCCGACCCATTGACTCACAATAGCAAATTTCCACTTTTGTTTGAGTACGACCAGAATAACCTTATATTGCCCTATAATTAAACCATCGACTAGGAACAGTTTTACTGAATTATAAATCAAATTTTAAAGATATTTAAATAGGGAAACTTGAAAGGATCTGTATGTAGGTATTATCACATATGTCAATAAAGTCTTGATCCTTTGTCAACCTGAGTATGTTTAGGTAGAGTGTGAGTCAGTGCCGCAGAGGCTAAGAGAAGTTTAACTTGTCGAAATGATAGACTAAAGGTTTTTTGGCATTTAGGATTTTTACTTGTGCTTGCATGTAGTCATATTAATCTGCATAGCTGGATAAATAAAGAATCTTAAAAAATTTAGTTGCATTGGAATAGAACTTACCTCTACATATATATGTGACAGAAAAAGCAATTTTGTTTGCAACAGGGAAGGAAGGCATTTGTACATTTTTTAAGCATCTTAATGCCAAAAATATAGAAAAAGATTGTTTGCACTATAAACAGGAAGAACATCATGTTTTATTCTTACACATAATCAGTAGCCAGTGCCATTTACTAGTTAATAGAATTCAATTCAGGTTTTAATTAACACAATGTCTTTAATTAGGCTATAAACCTGTCAACAATAGTATCATTTAGACATCTTAATTAAGAAATAGATGGTTTTGCTTTCCTATGGATGCATTGTAATTGGTATTTGGACCATTTCACAGGAAGTTTCTGTCTACTATAGGATGGATGTTGGGAATCAGTTCTAAGTCTGGATCAGGAAGCAGAATTTGGTCTATAATTCTTAAAAGGAAATGATTGTGATTCCTAGTTCTACTCTGATAATACTGATATAATGGACTGAATCAAATTTGTAGGATTTTCCTCAATCAAGAGGATTTCTTGGCTTTAATGGTATATTTTGGAATACACATGATACATAAAGTATTGGTTTTGATAGGCTATTCTTGAAGTAATACTGTGCAGTTTTAGGATTAGTCTGCTTACTAGTACATGTACCTTCATAATACATGTATGGCATGATCATCAGTGACAAGATTTGAAGATTCTGGTAGAAGAATAAAGATTTTTATGAGGCATTGTTAGAAATATTGAAAGTTTAGACATTTGCATTGGTAATCCATATTTCAAAGGATATTTTTAGTATATTTATTCTGCTATTCAATTTCATTTGTTGAAGTGAATTTTTGTCAAACTTTGAAGTTTTGTTCCTAAAGTGGACAACCATCATTTGTTACTATAAATAGCTCTCGTCTATGGACAACAAGGTCGTAAAATAACAATTATAGTCATAATATTGTCTAAGGAAACCCTCAGACTGCTATAAATTTGGTTAGTTATATATTCTAAGCCAAATATAAGGAAACAATTATATATTGTGGTGGTTAATGGACATATGTAATAAATCTTTCACATGACTATTGAATGAGAAGGGGGATAGAGTACAAATTTTCATACTTTTGAACGATTTTTGATTGGAAAGCTGCATGTGCAAATTGCAAGTGCATATTATGATTGATTTCATGTACATGTATATTTTTGGAACAGGTTATTAAAGTCATGCTTTTGGAATTATTTCTCGAATGTGTTTCATATAAGACATAAAAATGACTGTTCAGAAGATACATGTATGTTAAGCTAGACTTTTGGTAGCCGATATTTCATTGTTGGTATTTAAGGAGTGACCTATTCATACAGGTTCATTTAGTTCTGGACTATATGTTTTCATCAGTGCATTGGTTTTAATATGTATATTTGTGACACTTGTGGTTTGGATGCTATACATGTACATGTATTCACATAATTGAGCATTGTTGTACAGGTACATGTACACTGTACCTGTTCGTGACTCTCGGATCAACAAACTGACTTGCATTTTAACATTTGAGTTTTCCTGGTGTTCTTTCATATCACACTGGTTGTAGTTCGACTTTGATGATAAATGACACAGTTTTAAAACTCTGTGTTTTGGGCACCCTGCTTTGTGATTGATGGCTTGTTTTGATCAAATAGAAAGAGATGGATTAAAAAAGTAATTTTTCTACAATAGAAAAAAAATCACTATAAATTCACTTGAAAAGTGCATTGTTACCTAGATTTATTCAAACCAGAGCATTTTAAGAGGGAATGAAATATCTAAGTTGCAGCAATCTTTTCAAAGGTCTGTTTTGAATTTGTAAACATCGATATACAATCGGATTTAATTTTGAAAACAGTTTCACATGTTTGCTTAGTGGTGATTAAAGAATAAATCGAAAAGAGGACGGTACATGTATTATACTTCAAACCAGAAATAGTTTACAATATAAACACTCATAGGAGATATATAGACATAACGGAAAAATGTAAAAAGACATTCTTTTATTTCCATGTTGATAAATGGGTATGACCTGAATTTTTTTTTTTCGTTTGTGAAAATTGAGATGGATTGAAATAAATGGTTAAATGGTGAATGGTTGAAATTTGACAGGAAAATAACATCTTTTTGACATTTTGTTTGAATGCACTCTATACAAGTGACCTCCGAAGTCAACAGGAGAATTCTTTGTCCATGAATGGATTTTAATGTTTTGAATTTAATCTATTTTGTAAAGATGACATATGTACTTTGTTGAACTATAATGATGTCTTATGAAAAGGGAATAAGAAATTGAGCATGTTGAGACTGTGTTTGAAAAAAATACAAATAAAAAAATAGCTTTCATATATGTTTATACATTGAAGAATTAACAAAAAAACTGTGAAATAGTTTAGGCTTCTCAAAGCTGCATGTGCCACATCATGTCCTAGAAGTTGAAAATATTGGCATCATCTAATAAGTAGCTGAAGAAAATTGGAAAAAATGACCCTCCAGATGAAAACCAGAAGGATTAAAAATCAAAGTGGCAACTATTGAATAAAGGAATAAATTTCACATTTGAATTGGGAGTACATGTTTATTTAGAATTATCAACTATGTTTTCTTTTAAAATGAAGGGATTACGACGGAACTCCTCTATCAAGAAAAATAAGGTAAGAATTTGCATGGAGAATTATGTATTAATATTGTAATGTCGTAACAGGATTGTATTATTTTATTGTATAATCATGATAATTGTGTGAAAAATTGGTTTTTGTGGTTTGCATGGGGAAATATACATGTAATATTGTAATAAGATTGTACATTCATCATACTATTCAATGTGACTTTTTGTTGTGAGTTTGCATGAGGACTTATGTATTAATATTGTATTGTCCTAACATGATTTTGTGACTGAGAAAAATCTGTGGGGTTTGCATGCCCTGATGTGAATTTCTATAATAATATATGTTGTTATTTAAATTTGTATTATAATTTCAAAGTTATCTGTTGTGTTTTGCAATGGATTACATGTATATATAAATATTGTAATGTGGACACATTTGTTTACCATGTGAAAATCAGGTTATCAAATCATGTTGAAATATTGGGGAAAAGGATGAGGGAAAAGGGGGGTGTCTATGAGGTTTGCATGTGTTTCTTGTACTTAACATTGGTTATGTGGTGTGTTTAACAGTAATGCATGAAAATTCTTAGCATACATACATGTAATATAGTTAGCAATATAGTGTGAGATTGATAGATAGCATTGGTCTAATCCATTGCTCTAAATCTGTCTCTTGTATAAATTTCTATACATGTGTATCTAAAACTTATCTTTTATCTAACCCTCTGCAAACAATTTTTTTTGTGGATCATCATGTCTGACTGTATGCCAATGTATCTGAGGATAAGCCTTCCTTAATCTCTTGATGGATTTTAATGAAACTTTACCTTAAAGAAGTTTCCAATTGTAGAAACCATTTATTAGATGTTTTCCACCTTAGGCCTTCTTCAGTCACTATCACAAAAGTATTCTCCTGCTACATTTTGACTCTTCTTTTCATCTTGTATTCGAGTATTATTGCCTATGGAATTTTGAGGAACAAAAATTCTAAAGAAGTTTGTGTATAAAGACATTTCATTTCTAGCCGACATTTTTAAAGGGAGATAATTGGACTTGAGCTTTGCAGTCGTAAATATTAAGCAGGGATGCAAACATTTTTTTTGTCAGACATTGGGCCCTACAGGAATGTTAGTATTGCTGGACCTACCAAACTTGTGCCAGACCTATCTTTTTAAAGAGATACTTTTATATTAGATATGATATATTAATATTGTACTTTATATATATAAGATATAAGATATAAGATATAAGATTGTTTATTCCAATTAAGGTCCCTCAAGGGGAATAATAATTTAATACAATGATTTTACATGTATAATTGGGTCAAGACAACACAAATATATATATATACGGTCTGTTCAGAGCCATACCAGTTTTATATTAAATTAACAATAAATTCTTCTGAGTTCAAAACATTCTTGTATATAATTTCCTATTAGAGTTGTAATATTTATATCTTCATTTGACAACATCCATAAAAATTTGGAGGAGTTATTCAAAGTTCTGAAGTTTATACATAATTTATCTAATTCTAAATATAGATTGTTTCTCAAATGTTCATAAAGATTACATTCAGTTATAAAATGGCGTTCATCTTCAACTTCTCCCTGTGAACAAAATCTACAAAGGCGTTCAGATCTGTCAATATTTTTATATCTGCCATATTCTATTAATAACGGATGAGCACTGATTCTTAATTTACACAGTGCTTGTCTAATTTTAAACTGTTTATTTTCTAAATATTTCTCTCTCTCAAAACACTGTTTAAAAGTAAAATAGGTGCAAAGCTTCCCCTTTTTGGTTGCTATGGCTTCATGCTGCAATTTATGCCAATACTCAATATAGTTGTCACATAATTGTTTTTTAATATTATTAGCTAAAGCTCCAGCTTTCATATTCAGATTAGGTATATCTAATTCATTCATTATATACTTTATACAAGAGTACCAAGTGCTGATTTTTCTGGAGTGCAGTGATTTGTTGCACTGATATGCCTCAAATAAAAGCCCTTCCTGTAATTGCTCTAATCTATGACAGTATTTTAACATTGATAAAACTATAGAGAAGTAAATAGGGAAACGTCCAAGCTCAGACATCACTGCTATGTTGCTGGCTTTTTTGTTAACGCCTAAAACATATTTTAGAAATTTTATATGGGATTGCTCTGCTGTATCAGTAGAGAATATGTTTTGTAAAAAATACTCATTAACCTTTTTACATTTTACAGAGTCTGTATTAAACATGCCCCATATTTCACTCCCATACATTATAATTGGTTTGATTGTATGATCATAAAGGTGGAGTAGTGTTGCTACACTGGGATTAGTTGAAGATAAACAGCTTTGTAACTTAAAACAAGCCTTTGTGGATTTTTTACATAATTCTGTTTTACATTGTTGAAATTTCCCACTACAAGTCATAGTGATACCCAGATATTTATAGATATTGGTACATTCAATTGGTTCATTATTAAAAGATATTACACATTTTAAAAATTTTCCTGGTTTATTAAAAATAATAACTTTAGTTTTAGATATATTAACTTTTAAACACCACTCAGAACAATAAGTTTGTAACTTGTTCATTCTATCTTGTAACCCTTCTTGTGATTCTGACAATAAAACAACATCGTCAGCATACATAAGACAGTCAACTCTATAATTATTTACATAAACTGGGTCTGGTGATGATACAAACATTTCTGGTAAATCATTCAAAAATATCTTAAAGAGATTTGGACTTAATACATCTCCTTGTTTCACACCAATAAAAGACTATATATATATGAAGGGATCCTAGAGTGATTCCTGAAGATATTGGTAGTCTGTTAGGTTTATAGGACTATATGTGTAATTTTTTCTTCTTAAAAATGTTGGCCATCAGGTTCTGCACAACAACAGGTTTTGGAGGACTTACATGATTTCTCCCTGTTATGTGTGACAGGTCAGACAATTGTTTGCAACTCTGTGAAGAAAAATGGGATATATATCTTTTAGTGAATTTTGTCATAGTATTCCTTAGGTTAAATGTTTAGTTTATACATGTACTTGTATTAATTGCTCATTTATATTCAACAAAATGTATATATGGAACATCAAACTCATGATATCTTATTAATTTACTAATTGATTTTATGCAAATTAAAATGATGTTAATCATGTTAATGATAAAAGCTAAATATGGAAACTGGTATCAGATTGGTAACACCTCACTTAGTCTCAGTCTGAGACCTGTCTGGATCTTATTTGATTACCTAGCTTGAAATTGGGTTTGGGTTGATAGGGACCAAGTTGGGTGACCTAAAATGATTGCACTACAGAAAAAAATTTGTGGCTTTCAATTTTTCCCCCATTTTGCTTATTGTTATGCCAATTTTAGTTTTACCCAATGTCATTTTTTCTTTAAAAATTTTTTGTCAAGAACTTTCAAGTACTTGAGAAATGCTAGGGCATGGTGGTACATTTTGACAAACTGTATAATGTTCTAAGATGTTTTCATACCTTTTAAGAATCCTATTTTCTGTTTTGGAACCATCTTCCTCAATCTGCTTCCCCCTCCCCCATATGTGAAAAAGTTTGGTTAATTAGAGCAAATTCTTGTACATTGATGAGCTTCTGCCCCTTTTTGGTAAGTCAAAGGTCCACCACTATGGCAAAGCCACTGATTTGTATCTGCAAAAAATCATTTACAGTTTTGATAATGTCACCAATTGATGGTATATATTCATGGGAAAAGAGTAAAAGAACAAAAAACATTTAAATAAATTTTCACCTAAATTTGTTTAAAAAAACAACATACTTTACTTTATTTACCTGTGGGAAGACGTATTTTTGATGATAGGTAATATAAGATATTGGTAAGTGAAGCGTCAAATGTGACAGCATAATAGTTACCATACTGTGAAATCCATCATTCACCGCGTCTGACATTGTTATGTCAATCTACATCTAAATTTGGAGGCTACCTAGTCAAAATGTTAGATCTGTGGTCAGACTCCTGTTTTTGACAGAGTGCTTGGGTCTGTTTTGGCTTCTATTGGAGTGAAAACTTGGTGTTTTGAGTTAACATTGAATTGAAGGATATATTAATTTATTAAGTGGAGTTATTCGTTCTTTGTAAGTTGAAGGTAATTACCATTTTAGAAGTGTCACATAAGAAAATTCATTCATGTAATGGAAGGGAGGATGCTTCATTTCCAACATTAATGCATCGGGGAAAATTGGCTTAATTGTGATTATTTTTATATTCAAACTTTTTTGCAGTAACTACGATGAAGACATTTCAAAAAGGAATTTTAAATGATCCATATTAAACTATCTTTTCTACCTTAAATTCATGCATAGATCTCATAAGAAAGATACATGAATAAAATTTACATAAATTATGCAAATGAACTGTTGATTACAATGTTATTTTATAACATAATGAATACGTTATTGTTGAAATTGTTAGGCTAATCTGTTTAACTTGTATGATGCAATAATGTTTAGAATTCTCCTGGTATTTCATATAACCTGAGTTTACATGCAAAATGGAATGCTAATTTGCATAATCGAGCAATTTGTATCTTCACAGAGAAGCTAGCTAGATGTTAAACTGATACATAATGTTATACTAATATCAGGATAGAATTGTTTTACTTTTAATTGGTCTATTAAAATGAAGTATATTAATTAAATAGCGTAGCTTGCAGCAGAAAGTTGAATCAAAAGTGTCTGACCATTACATCTTTTTAACGGATCTTTTTAAAATATAATACTGCTGGCCTGCTTATAATATGAAGTGCTAAAATGTATAGTTCCATCACAATAATATGTTGGTAAGACTATAGTCATAATACACTGACATCTTTTTTGTAAAAAGTCAGAATCAGACTTGGAAAAGACTTTTTATGAAAACTAGCAAATTTTGCAGTGTTAAATGTCCAAAACCACATTTTCTATAGTATCATTTCCAACAGGATTTACAAAACCCTTAAAATACATGTGCAAAAACAAATCAGACACAACCATCCTTTTCCATTGAGTGAGTTTTGTCCAGAAAATCTGGTCATTTTACTATTCTGTATAAGAAATCAGATTAGGTTTATTTTTGTCATTCAAATAGGAAACAATTATCTCTTATTTCCATCACCTGAAATAAGTGTATATAAATGTACCAAAAAAAGTTCAATAGTGACCATCCTAATAACCTCATTTTTGTCCCCAGAACATCAGGTCATTTTATACTATTTTGTAACAGAAATCAATGACATTCCACACATTCCTGTGATATTAATGACAATTGTTTATGATTTAACTGGGAAGATTAAAAGGGGCTATAGGCCATAAACTAAAGATCATTTGATCTATTTACTTGATTTTTAGCTCACCTTGCCGAAGGCAATGTGAGCTTTTGCAATCACTTGGCGTCCGTCGTCCGTCGTCCGTCGTCCAACTTTTCAAAAATCTTCTTCTCTGAAACTGCTTGGCCAAATGTAATGAAACTTGGTAGGGTTGTTCTGTAGTATGTCCTCTACAAAATTATCGTTCGAAATTTTGATTCGACAAAAAACATGGCCGCCATGGCTAAAAATAGAACATAGGGGTAAATTGCAGTTTTTTGCAAATTACTCAAAAACGGTAACAGATATCAAAATTCTGGCATAGGGTTAAAGTGATCAGCACCTCAAGATCTACCTGCCCAGAAATTTTCATGTAGATCCAACAACCGATGTAGGAGTTATTGCCCTTTTTCTGGATTTTTTTCAAAAATTTTACTTATTTAGCCCTATATCTTGAAAACTATACAAGATATTTCAAAAATTTAAATTGCATATGACTAAGCACATCAAGATCTACAAAAGTTGTAACAGAGTCAAAGTTGTAGGATCATTCCTTTAGGAGTTATACCCCTTGGATTGTAAAAATTGACCATTTTCACAGTTTTTTGTTCAACTTTTCAAAAATCTTCTTCTCTGAAACTGCTTAGTCAAATGAAATGAAACTTGGTAGGGTTGTTCAATAGTATGTGGGCTACAAAATTATCGTTCGAAATTTCGATTCGACAAAAAACATGGCCGCCATGGCTAAAAATAGAACATAAGGTAAATTGCAGTTTTTTGCAAATAACTCAAAAATGGTAATAGATATTAAAATTCTATTTGGATAATAATGATCAGCACATAAAGATCTACCTGCCCTGAAGTTTTGAAGAAGATCTTACAATGGTTGTAGGAGTTATTGCCCTTTTTCTTGTTTTTTTTTTTTTTCAAATTTTGCTCTTTTAAGGCTTATATCTTGAAAACAATACAAGATATTTGAAAAATTTAAATTGCATATGGTTAAGCACATAAAGATCTAAAAATTATGTAATGGGGTCAAAGTTGTAAGACCTTTCTTGATAGGAGTTGTTTCCCTTAGAACATTAAAATTGATAATTCCACAGAGTAGCAGTCCTTTAATAAAATATCCAGCATATAAGTATCATCGAATACAAGGTGAGCGATTCAGGCTCCTGGGAGCCTCTAGTTCTCATTTTTATCATTTTCTGAAACTTCTTTTTTTCTCTGATACTGCACTGCCCTGAGTTAAGTCCTCATTAGACAACAGTCCTGTAAGGAGTTGGGTCAGTTCGACTTTCTAGATGTAGTACTAGTACTGTCAGGTTGCATTGATATTCGTGGGGTATAAATTTTTGTGGTTTTCATGGGTAACAGTAAACCACAAAAATAACAATCCAACAAAATGTAATTTTTACATTGATATTTATTACAGAACAATTTGGATAAACCATGAAATTTAGAATCCAACAAAATGTTTTTTTTGGGGTAAACCATAAAAAATGATATCCACATAAATAGTAATTCCTTGTTTCAATGATAGATGTGCTTGAGAGCGCTGTATGAGCTTGTTCTGGACATTTGTGGTGTCTTCACTGTGTCAGAGACTTGGTTTCCAACCCTGACTACAAAAATCACAAGTCCATTGAAGAAAGAAGAGACAGAATCTGTGCTATTAGCTCTGACTACATCTTATAGGGATGTTTTTAAGTTTTTGTGTACGTTTCAAAAAATGCTTCAACTTTCTCCAGCATTTTATGAAGCTTCATGGATCTACCGGTACTGGTAATTTGGCTTTCCTCTTAATATCCAGGTAAACCCCTTGGTATTTGTTAGACTGAAACCCAGTTCTATCCATCCTTGGAAACCACATGATTCTTCTTTCGCTTCCTCATTCATCACCACTAGGTCATTCCGTATGATTTCGTTGGTTTGCGGGTTCTTGATCTGATCTTGAACTTCAAAATCTTTTAATACAGAAACATGTTAAATACCGTTCGAAAAATATACGTTAATGCGACCAATTAGAAGGCATGATACAAAACTATTAAAAACAAGGGATTTCATGGGTGATGAATAAGTAAGCGAGAGAAGAACCCCTGCTTTTCTGAGGAAGAATTTTTTCCCTTGTTAGATCTTGGAATAATTTGGAAACCACTCATTCAGTCAAAATCATAAACCCCACACAAAGTTTTAAGTAAGTGATTCAAGATTTTAGGTCTCCTGTATAAAACTTTTTTTAAATGACAGAAATTTTGTATGATTAAATTTAATTTAACACCTAGACTTTCAACCTGTAAAATATATTTTTATTATACAAAAATTATGTAATTAAAATTACATCAGCTCATTATCATAATAATTATGTTTTAGCAGACATAAATCTTGTGATAAAGAACCAGAGGTGACAGAGGACAAACCTTGAATATTTATTTTATAATTATAAGTATATAAACATCAGCCCATATATAAATGAAAAAAATAAAGATTTAAATTTCATTTTTTTTTTATCTTTTGCAAGATCTTTATTGATGCATTGAAAACAAACTTAAGATACATGAATGTTATACGCGGTAGTACTTTATAATTTCTGTACTTTTAGTTCTGATGAGGAAAATTAAGCCAAAAGAATTCAGAATATGATTATATGTTGCTCTTTAATTAGAAAAAAATGTTTCTAAATATTTTGTAAAAAAATCTCAATACCGGGTTAAACTTAAGTTATTTCCGGAAGTCTGTCCACATATACTAGTCTCCATCAAAATATAACCGCACAAGAGAATGCTTTGAATTTTAGCAAGGTGGTTCAGCAGAGATTCCCAAGGTGAAAATGATATTACCAGACATTTGGCCTGGTAAATTGATTCTGCTTTTACAAGACCGTACAATTTTTTTACATGACCTTGCAATGTTAAGTCAATATAAAAGCAGAATTTTTAGCTCACCTGGACCGAAGGTCCATGTGAGCTATTACCATCACTTGGCGTCCGTCGTCGTCCCATCGTCGTCGTCGTCGTCGTCGTCCGTTAACAATTTTTAAAAAATCTTCTTCTCTGAAACTGCTGAACAGAATTTCTTCAAACTTGATATGATTGATCCTTAGGGTGTCCTGCACAAAAATTGTGTTCGGTATTTTGATCCGTCAAAAAACATGGCCGCCGTTGCTAAAAATAGACCAGGGGGGTCAGACTACTGTTTTTGGCTTGTAAATCAAAAAGTATAAGAGATAGATGAAATCTGATGCCACGCTACTGCTTCAGCATCAAAAGCTCTACAAAAGTCTCCATTGAGTCGAAGTTGTCAGATGACCCCTTATGGGAGTTACGGCCCCTTAAAGGTGAAAAATAGCATTTTTTCATGTTTTTGGCCTATAGAATGAAAACTATTGCAGATAGAGAGAAGCTGTTGCTTGCTTAAATGTTCAGCTCATTTAGCTCTACAAAAGTCTCCATAAGGTCAAAGTTGTCAGATGACTCCTTATAGGGGTTATGGCCCCTTAAAGGCAAAAAGTAGAGTTTTTGGCCTATAGAATGAAAACTTTTGCAGATAGAGAAAAGCTGTTACTTGCTTAAATGTTCAGCTGGTTTAGCTCTACACTAGCCTCCATAGGGTCGAAGTGGTCAGATGACCCCTTAAAGGCAAAAAATAGTGTTTTTGGCCTATAGAATGAAAACTATTGCAGATAGAGAAAAGCTGTTGCTTGCTTAAATGTTCAGCTCATTAAGCTCTACAAAAGTCTCCATAGGGTCGAAGTTGTCAGATGACCCCTTATAGGGGTTACAGCCCCTTAAAGGCAAAAAATAGTGTTTTTTTGGCCTATGGAATGAAAACTATTGCAGATAGAGAGAAGTTGTTGCTTGCTTAAATGTTAGCTCATTTAGCTCTACAAAAGTTTCCATGGGTCAAATTTGCCAGATAACCCCTTATAGTGGTTACGGCCCCTTAAAGGCAAAAAATAGTGTTTTTGGCCTAAAGAAAGAAAACTTTTGCAGATAGAGAAAAGATGTTGCTTGCTTAAATGTTCAGCTTAATTAGCTCTACAAAAGTCTTTTTAGGGTCGAAGTTGTCAGATGACTCCTTTAAGGGGTTATGGCCCTTTAAAGGTGAAAAATAGTGTTTTTATACCCCGCCACACGAAGTGGCAGGGTATTATGTTATACCCTCAGTTTTTTTCGGTGTCTGTCCGTCCGTCCGTCTGTCCGTCCGTCTGTCTGTCCGTCCCCCGAAGGTTTCCGACCAATAACTTGAAAACGCGTCAAAGGATTTGAATGATATTTTACACAGCTGTTTAGTACAATAAAATACAGGTCAAGTTCGATTTCCAGCATGATCCAAAAAATAGTTTTCGAGATAGGCCACTTTGAAAAATCAAATTTCATGAAATTTTGAGTTTCCGACCAATAACTTGAAAACGCGTCAAAGGATTTGAATGATATTTTGCACAGCTGTTAAGTACAATAAAATACAGGTCAAGTTCGATTTTCAGCATGATCCAAAAAATAGTTTTTGAGATAGGCCACTTTGAAAAATCAAATTTCATGAAATTTTGAGTTTCCAACCAATAACTTGAAAACGCGTCAAAGGATTTAAATGATATTTTGCACAGCTGTTTAGTACAATAAAATACAGGTCAAGTTTAATTTCCAGCTTGATCCAAAAAATAGTTTTTGAGATAGGCCACTTTGAAAAATCAAATTTTATGAAATTTTGAGTTTCCGACCAATAACTTGAAAACGCGTCATGGGATTCAATTGATATTTTGTACAGCTATTGAGTACAATAAAATACAGGTCAAGTTCAATTTCCAGCATGATCCAAAAATCTGTTTTTGAGATAGGCCACTTTGAAATCAAATTTTATGAACTTTTGATATTATGACGTGGCGGGGTATCATTTAATGTCCCATTACATGCCCTATTTTTTGCTTTGGAATGAAAACTATTGCAGATAGAGAAAAGCTTTTTATTGCTTAAACATTCAGCTCATTTAGCTATACAAAAGTCTTCAAAGGGTTGACATTAAGACCAGGTGAGCGATTCAGGCTCCTGGGAGCCTCTTGTTACCTGTCTGACGGATACGATTTTTTTCCCAAAAGACTGAATTTTTACTGGATTTGTCGGTTGGTCCAACGTCCTCGGTAATCTCTGTTCAGTATGACAAGCTTTATGTCTTAGGTGTTTTCAGACTTGTCTGCTTCCTACGCCCTGCTTTGGGTCCCCCCACAACAAAGTCACTCTTTTGGATTATCAGATTTAACTAAGTTAGATGTTCACAAGTGTAATGTTGTGGTGGTAATCTGTCATCCTAACAAGGTTATATATAGAGAGAGGAGAATGCTTCAGGGAGACAACATGTTTTACAACTGCCATGATGGATTGGTTTTGTAAACAGTAAAGTGCTGGACTGAAAGTGTAACTTGACTCAGTTTTTGTGATAATTTGGTATTGAAACTGGAATTTTTGTCATTTCAAGAATGTGATTTTAAATTTGGCTGGCTATTTTAGCAAAAGTGCTTACAATAACTATGTAGAGTCTTTCTGAAACATAATTTTGCTGCATTAATTAGTACCAGTTAGACCTATCAATATAAAATATTTTACTGTGAAGTGTTCTTATTCTAATTTCTGACGGAGGGAGGTACTCTAAAATATGTTTCACTATAACTGATATTGAAAATGGGATAAGAATCCACATATTCCCCTTTAAATTGTAGTTTGACAAACTTTGTAACTGATGATGCTTTTGGTATCTAATAGGATTTGTATAAGTACCAGGTAGAATAGAATTAGACAGTGATCTTTCTTTTGTTGTTGGATTTTCTATGAGAATCAGTTTAGCATCAACTATCATCTGTTTGATTTGCATCATGATGTTTCAAAATTTGTGCTGAAATAAAGTTTATCATTTGTCCTTTCGTTGGTTCTGGAATTGACAATACAATCTGGATCGGAAATTCACTTCAAATTTTGTTTGGAATAAAGTAACTTATTATATTTTTGTTTGGAAATATTCTTTAAGCATGAAAAGATGATATTCCAATTACAAAAGCAGTGCAATCCAGTTCTTAGGTTGGCTAAATAATCATTTAACCTCGTAACCCCAGCTAATCTGCATATCAAAAGGAATTATAATTGGGAGATTACACGTACTTATACAGGGAATTAATTCTCAGATAATTCAATTACGAAGGTGATTAATCGGCCAATAATATTAACATAATTTTCTGGTTGGAAAGCTGCGTGATTTTGTACGGATATTTGAAGAGATAACGATTCTGTCGTGTGGTGAGGTGGTGTGACACAGGATTTTTTGACTGGTTTTCTTGAATTTCGAAATCTGGTATTAGCTAGAAAGAGTTGATTTGAATATATAAACTGGACACCTTTGAGTTGTTATACTATAATTTAGGACTTTAAGGAAGGTTATGTTTTTTTATATATATTCTCTGGATGAAAAACATCTACAATGTTGAAAAAATAAATAGAACTCAGGAATTGGGCTTGTCATATTCAAATGTAAAGAAATATCTAAGATTTTATGAGAATGGAATGACAAATCATAGTTTGGATTTTGGAGTATTTTTATGTAGATTCGGGTCTTGAAAAACCAGAAAGCATATTCAGTTGTTCCTTCTGAAAATGGAGTTGGAAATATTCTGACACTATAAAAACTCTATGTTGGAATTACAATTGGAAGTTTAAAATACTATGAACGACTGGAGAATTAACTTGGTAGTTTAATTGTCAGGAGATTACCAAGACTTATATCGTAGAGTGGGGATTTATTTAATAATAAATACAAATTGTATGAACACTTCACTCCAGTTTCAAGACTGAAGATTTGACTGTGTGACAGGTCTTTGTTTGTAATTACGAGTTCTACTTCAAATGACATTTTATATGTACATGCACTTTACTTTGAGGAACATTTCACTATCGTTTCTAAACTAAAGATTTTTACCGTATGACAAATCTTTGTTATTATTTACGAGTACTTCTTGAACATGGAATGTGAAATACATGTTTATATGTCAACTGTGAAATGATTGTTACATCAAATTACATGTTTGAAACATTCAGGCGTAAAATACATGTACTTCAATGTCCTTGTAGACTGGACAGGAATAACTGAGGAATGTGATAAAAGGTGATGTAAATAGAGGGTCATTATAGATTTGTGGAAGAAAAAGCTGTGAATTTTTCATGCTGTGAACAAATTTTATATTTTACACCTTTATAAGAACATTGAATTTCTTGACAACTTGTGATAAAAGAAGATTTTTTTTTCGGTGGATGAAGTAAAAATTCGATTTTCACTGGTTTTAAAGAAAATATATTAAACATAGTTGTTTTTGATGTTTCTTAATTGTTTTGGAAAAAGAGGAATATGATTTCAGTGGTTTAAAACAAAATATAAACAAAGCTGTATCGGATGCGCCAGAAAGTTGTGAATTTCAGCGTAGCTTTGGAACATTGAATTTTAAGAATTTCATTTCCTCTGCTCAGTACAAAACAATTTGTAGAAATATACATTTGATTCATATAGATACAAAATTAGAGGTTGTTCCTTTCTAAAATGGATTAATAATTCAATAGATTTGTTATTCCTATTTTGAAGTGTTCTAAACAGGATCAAAATGAGGAAGGCTTACTCTTTTAATAAACTCAGGAGGAGTAACCCATTGCGGTGGTCCAAAAGCATGAACGATTTGAGGAGTCACAAAAATGTCAACTTTTCATATACGTGTAATTCCTGGAATACAAATGGATTGGTTCATGTAAGTTTCATGTAGCATAATATGAGTTAAATATTTTCCTTCAAAAGTCACTGGTGAAAAGTTTAAAAAATTAGAAAATTGAACCCTGTTTCAGATTTAAAAACAATTAATCTCTGCATCCTCCCACAAATTGCAATGGGGTTCCAATTTCTATCAGGTCAGAGGTGTTTTAACATAACAGGAACTACCTCATCTGTTTGCAGCACCTACCAGTTAAGTTAATGATTGTCAGTTTGCATGTCCTGACTAATATAGCAGCTTGTAATATGTTCTTTGTGTGTATTGTGAGCTACTGCCATCTTTTAATTAAATTGGTGTCTGTAAAGTCAAATGAGCCTTTTAGGGGGTTATCCCCCTTTATAAAGATTGAAAATTGTGTTTTTGTCAAATACTGTATAAGGTCAGATATCATCCATTTTTAGGGGGTTATCCCCCTTCATAAAGATTGAAAATAGTGTTTTTGTTCAAATTCTGTATATGAAAACTGTTGCAGTCATAATATGTTGAGCTCATTATGCTCTACAAAAGTCTCTATTAGACTCATATCGAACACCCTTAGACCAGAGTGAACAATTGAGACTACCTGGGAGCCTCTGGTTTGTCTTTGGTTCTTTTTTTTTCATACAAATACTTTTCACTATACATGTTGCAAAAAATTCACAGTTTACCTGAGTCCAAATAATATTGAATGACCCAGAATAATCCTAGGTTATATTAGTTTTTTAAAAACATTTAAATTTGACCTGTATGGATGACACTGTTTTATCATAATTCAATATTTACATGAAATTTAAATAAAGAATGTTGATGGGACCCTTGGCCCTTTATATAGATTCTACATTTTCCAAATATTTTATTACCCGAAGTCTGCCTCAGTGACTATAAATTGGATACTTTATATAAAATGTCATAAAGGCCTGTTACAATTTTGGAGTATAAATCATTATAACTGCTGACAGAAATTATCAAGTTATAAAGACAGCTTAAGAAAGTGTGTCTTGTGCTGAAGTTTTGAAAAGAATGAGTTTTCCATATAAGGAGCATCATTTTTGACTGTTTTGTTAATTCTGTACTTTTGTTTGGGAATATAAATCATTATTACTAATAACTGACACACTATATACTTATATAAAGTTATATTAAAGACTGAAGAAAGCAGGTCTCATTCAGATGTTAAGGAAGAAGGATTTTTTTTTTATTATAAAGCAGCATCATTTTAAAGACTGTTCAATTGTTGATTTTGTACTTTTGTTAACAGTGACACAGATTATCAAGTTTTATTAAAGTTTTATGAAAGTGTATTGAAGAAATAAGAAGGATATTTGATAAAAGGAGGCTTTGAAAATACAATTCCTATGATATTTTGTAAGTTTATGTGTTAAATTAAGATATTAAGTTTCTAAATGGTCTGCATTATATCAATTCAATTGAATTAATGATGTTGTAGTTAAGACAACATTTTTTCACCCTGAGGTTTACTAGTTATGAAAAGCTCGAAGTTGTTCCCTTCAAATATTTTAGAGTTTGATATTTGAGGATCGCCACAACTGAATAATCAGGGGTACGGGAACATTTGTCAGAATTTTTACCGAATGAAACAATTGTAACCGACATCATATTTATTATACATGAATTATATAAGTAAAGAACATAAAAGAAATACTTTTCAGTTCAAAAAAGTTAAAGCAAAGGTTTGTTGACAATTATTTCTTTGAGCTCATTACAGTTTGGTTTTAAAAGTTGAAGCCCTATTCAGACATCAATGATTTTTTCTTATAGCAGCACAGCAAAAATAAATGAGTATTCTCCTCGATGTTTTTACAGCAATTTTCTAAATTATTATCAAAACTAATTAAGTCCTTGTACCTTAATTGATTGAAAAACAAAAAATTCACCTGAAGCCTTTCAGAAGATCAAAGGAAAACGTTAACGAGCATAATGAATCCAGGTGAGTGTTGAATTGAACACCTTTCTCACCTGTAATCAGTAGAATCAGTATTAGACTGTCTAGACTTCTCAAATTATCAGGAGATACATCACAGATATGATATTTCAGTCTTTGGGGATCATTTCAGTGTCTGCAGGGAACCTTTGACTGTTAAGAAATTAAACTTAAGAATTTAAAATGATTTTAGATTTCAGGTGTAATTTTTGTCATAAAGTTCAAATATTAATAAGATTTTACAATTTGACAGTTTCAAAACATGAAAAAGTAATTGAGTTATAATTCTTGTCTAATTGATTCAATTATAATGTCCCACAAATTTCTTTTGAATGTAAAAAAAGGGAATAAAGTAAATTATATGTAGATATATCTGAAGGTTTTTAAAATATTTTCTTTAAAATGTTGATGTGATTGATAGGTTGGCCTTGGGTTCCATAATTTGGGAAATCTCAGGATTTTAAGAGATTTGAGTTGCTGCATGTGGCATGATGTGTCAACAGCAAATGACTATTCAATTGGGCCTCCAACATACCAAGTTAAACATCAGGTGCAGATATATCATGCTAAATGCTTCCCAAAGTTGAAGGCTTAAACATGTATAAGTACTGCAGATCTGATAAACATATATCTTTCTTGGGGGTCTCCAGTATCTGTTCTATTTTTAGTAGATGTAGGTCAATAGTCCCTTCATGAGGGCAATAAATACTTGAAGATTGTAATTCTACCTTGTAAAAGATACTTTGGAATTTAATCTAAAAATACAAATGATACACAATATAAGGTAGAATTTTGATACTTACTTGCTGTTCTGATTTCAAAACCAAATGTAACAGCTTTACTGAAGGTAAGATTCAGTATTAATATTCTGTTCTTTTGAAGTGATTTTTTTGTATGCCCCACAAAAAAGGTGTTAAGTTCTGTTTGCATGCCTGTTCCATATCAAGTGTAACTTTTTTAAGTTTAAGTTAGGAAAAGATGTTATGAACTAAGGCACCATGTTATTTGGACTTTCAATGTTTTATTGAATAGAAGGAATTAGTCATTCTTTTGAATTTACCTTTGCTAAAGCATTTTCAACTATCTAATTCTTATTGGTTTATTAGAAACTTTTTTTCATATGATCAAAATGCTGTGATGGCAGGCTTTGAATATTGCAGTCAAAAGTTGTTATAGGCTCTGCATTGTGTCCACATTAATGTCCCTGTATGATTGAATTATAATGAATTATTGTGATATTTTTTATGGAAATCAAAATTCGACACCATATGACTTCTTATACCATGTATACCAGCAGAAAATTTGCAATTTTTTTCTCTTCTGAAAATTCTGGAATCTCTCCAGTCCATGCTAACTTGACTGTTGAAAAGTAAATTAGTGAAATAATTTTTATAAATTACAGGAATATGAAAATTACTTTTGAAGTCAATTATCATTAATTTCAAGTGCCAAAATATAAGAATATAAATTTCGACATGAAGAAAACAAACTAATTTCTAGAAAAACATGTAATCTTAAATTACTTGACATTTATTTCCAATGTCAAACTTTCAAAAATTAATTTCTTGACATTAAAATATGAGTGAAATATGACAAAATATTAAAGTGCATGACAACAATAATTTTACACATTAGTAGTTCATTTTCCAAATTCTATAATTACAATTGAACTTTGACCCTTAGGCAACAAAGGTCATATTGTTCTCTCATACCTGGTCGCACATGAGTAGTTAAAAGGTCATAACCCCAGGCTGTCAATCAATTGTTTGTATTGTTGTGGTTGATTGAATTTTAATGATAAACAAAGTACATGGTTTAATTCCAATTAAAGGTGATTTGAATGAGTTAATCTGGGGGACTATAAAAATAAAAAATCAATGGGGAGGGGCATTCAGTTTTGAGGATTATTGACCTGTCAAGGGGTTTGACATTGCTGGGAAATTTTACGACATCTTGAAATTTAAATTAGGTCACATGCAGTGAGATTTGAGATTGAGGTTTTGGATATAATATTTGTTTCGATTGATATTGAAAAGATGATGATGAAAATTTGTAATCGGTGCCAAAGATATATATCTGAGAAGGATCATAATTGCAAGGTATGAAGATAATGATAGATTTATATTGAAAAAAAAAAGTCATTTTAATATTATACATATCCATGTATTTTCGGCTTTAACAAGGAATTATATAATTCCTTGGCTGTAATATTAATTTTTTATGCATTTTAAAGTAGACAGTTTTCATCATTTTGAATATTTGGAATATATTTTATTTTATAAATGTATGTGTATTACTGCATGACAATACAAATGTATAACATTTTGCAAAAGTTAGAATTAACTATTGTGAAAGATTTTTAGTCAAATTAGAAATGATTTCTATGGACATTTCGTTACATGTAACCTTGAAAAAGCTTCAATATGAAAATGTTAAAAATGACAACATTCTTAAGATGCTTAGTAAGCATTTTTTATTCTGTCACTGCCTGTGACCTTTGGTCACCTTTTGTCATGCTTTTGTTACAAATTAAATATGGTCTTCCTACTTCACTTTAATTCTTTATTTTGTCCCATAAACAGTTTCCTCAATCTTTTGTAAGCCTTAAGGTATTCATAATGTTGACCACCTTAGAAATTTGGTCCATTTATGCTCGACGATCTGTATTTGATATTATGAAGTTTTTTGTTGAAATATTTTACTTACATTATTTATAATTTTTGCTTCATTCGATAGGAATATTAGTTCAAAACTTAAAAAAAAAAAAGAAAATAATTTGAATTTCCTTTTTGCATTTTTAAAAGATAAGAATGTATTCTTTACATATTTTTCATTGAATTTTATTTGGACTGGATGAGGAGAATGCTATCAAATATTTTGCATGATAATTCCTAATGTAAGGACAATAGCATCAAATATTTTTACATGTATTTCATAGTATTTATCCTTATTAATTATTCTGTGTCATTAACCTGAGTATTTATGTTCTTTATGTAAGAAAGTGGTTGCCAAAAAATCTCTGGATAAAAATAAACATCTGTACTTTGGAGAATTTTCAGTTGACTGTTTGCATATTTTGCGTGCGAGTGGAACAATGATTAAAGTTTTGCTCAATTTTCGATATTAATTGTGGATTGTTAACCAAAGTTTTCTCCCAGATTCGAATTGGAATTCAATAATGAAAATTCCAACTAATTTATTTCGAAAGTTTTTCAAGGTAAGAAATTTCATATTCAGCTGTTCCCTTGTCATCAAAAACATGAATTGAATTAAATCAGGGGTTCAAATTAACATTTGAAAGCTAGAGGTCAAGAACTTTTTAAATTTCTGAGTGAAAGGTCCACCAAATGTTATTAAAAAGTCATCAATATGAACTACTGTAAATGCATGCAAGTCCAGGATTTCCTAAATAGAATGTCAAAGGTCCTGTTTGAAAAATTGAAGGTCCCAGACCTTGGACCAGTGCTTATTTGAACCCCTGTAATTTTTTTTTCAGTGGTGGGGCAGGTTGCAGTGGTCTCTCAAACTCCCTTTTCCTAAGGAAATTTTGCAAGTTTTCAGCAAAGTTAAAGACTGGAAAACCAGCTCTTATGTTCATGGTGGACTGTGGGTGGAACATATCTTTTTAAAGTTTTATAGAACTGTGAGATCGGAGTCTTTAGGATTGGTTTATGTTGGTCTTCAGAATTTTTCTGCCAAACTTTTCTGTTTCTTCCACCTTATGAGAGTGAAGGGTCATAGTGTTCTGTCCATTTGTCCCAAATAGGTTTGACTGGATTCAGGAGACATTTGTCAGGTTGTAGTTGCTTTTACAAGTTGCCAGGTCTTCTTTTTGGTGGTCCATGCCAGAAATATAAGCTTAAATTTCTACACATTTGTGACCTCAGACCTGAAATAGTTTTTCATAGGCTAATTATTATTTTATGATCAAAGACTCTATCAACAAAACTTTATCCCCTAAACTTACAAAATACCACACATTCTAGAAAAGAGCCCTAATTTGATCATCTGAATTAATAATAATGTGTTAATTTTCAATATTATTCCAGTAATTGTCCCTAATAATGTGCCAAAATCCCAGTTTAGTAAAGATTTACCATTGAAACCCTATAATTGGAGTAAATCTAAAGAATTTAGTATTATAACACAGATTTAGTAAGTAAATATTTACTTATGATAGGAATTTGATTGTTTGATTTTAAATAAACACTTAGGGGAAAATAAACAAACACATTTGATGGTTTAAGGGGGAGATAATCTTTTAAATAGGGACAGATAATCCTGTAATTGGTCTGATTTTTGCCATTTTCTTTTCATTTACCATGTTTAAAAACTCTTTGGGTATTGTCTAAAGTTTAGAAGGTATATTTTAGCATCATGTATTTATCTACAAGTAAAAGTAAAAGAAGGTAGGAAAAATTTATTTTTATCATCTGATATTTTATTTCATATTTTTTTAAGCTAATGATTTAAATATCAAATTTAAACAGCCTCAACAACCGGTATGTTAAAAGAATTCAAGTGAAAGCTTTCTAAGAAGAGTAATCATTCTTAGAAATGTTTTGTTAACAAAAAACAGTTTTGAAATAAAACAAAAGTTCATGCATGACTTTGAGTTTTTGCTAAAAAAATAATTCCAGATGATTGCCAATAGAAAAATATTTGCGATAAGATGAAATTGCTACCATTTTTGTGAGCAGTTTCATTTTCTTGAAAATTTCTTATAATTGTACATATTGATATTATACAGACAGACAGACCAATTAATTGTAGAAGACAGAACAATTGCACTCAATCAAAGATCAAAGGACATGATAGGTGTTCTATAGACAGGTGTAATTACCTGTAATTAGTGAGATCAAAGGGTACAGGTACAACTTCCTCATTGAGTCGTCTGACCAGTAAAAACTTGTTCTGGTGCTACAGGAGAATCATAAAGTCATTATTTTGTAATGAAATAATAATATTTATAACACCTTGTGATTTGTACCTGTAGGCATATAAATAACATCATATTAATGAAAACATGTGAGATAATGATAAGATTGGGAACAATTTTGAGAAAATGTTTGAAAAGATATAACATATATTATATATGTTTTATTTTTTTAAGTAAAAACATAGACCTTTAATATTTTGATCAGAATGCCTCCCCCTTTTCACTACATTATATATGCATTTGTAGTAAATCTGAGGTTTTGTTTTGAAGTCAGTTTTGTCACAAATGCTAGTTTTTCATTTTATCTTGTCAAGGTTTCATTTTCTTTAGAAAGATTTAAATTATCATCAGAAAAATAATTTTTCAAAATCCACAATGGGAGATTACTCTTCGTGATACTGATAAAGGGAAAGATAACTCCTTCATAGATATTAAGATGAATGGCAAGTAATTTATACTCCCAAAATAACATTCCAGAAAAAGTAGTATATCTTAAGAACAATAGTAATTTATCATAAAGAATTATATTATCTATGAAGGTCTTAGTATTGTTCTTGTAAGAACTCCAGATAAGAGATATCTGTTTTATAGTACAGTTTATAGATTACTATGTCACATAGCTTAAGTGTCTGTTTTCTGTTTTATTGGAAGTGATCATTCATGGCAAAGCAGTTTACTAAATATACAAGCAGGGTGTTATTAGTTTGTTGCACTTCCTACTGTATGTTTTGATAGGATCTAATATTAAGGAACTATAATTTGTTTTAGAGAAAAATCATAACTTTCTGTTAGATTGGAATTGATGCATTCAAGTCAAAGCTTTACTAAATATACATTCAGGTGGTTATATTTGGCTCACATCGTACTATATGTTTTGTTAAGATGTTATAGTAAAAACCATATTGTTTTGGATTAACTTAGGTGGCATCACTGGATAAATTCCAGTATTTATATTTTGATAGTATTTTGTTTGGAGTTAATGTTAAAAAAGAGGATCTTTTTGTTTTCATAACGAAAGTGTAAGTTTTTTTATAGAAATTACACAAAGATTAACGAATGTTTTCATGGTTTTATTAGCTTAATTCTTTTATCTTAATTTTTGTTTCTTTCAAGTCACAACAGATTTTTGTTTGCAAACATCATTAAAACTTTTTGTCTGCCAGCTTCTTACCTACAATTGATAAGGGATAAAAACAGAAACACACACATTAACTATGTGAAAGTGTAATAAACATGGATCTTGTTAATTCATTTTCCACCTATTTACAATTGTTGTCAATATAGTTTTTGACTTCCTTTTCATTGAAAAAAAAATCTATTTGGTGGCTCAAATTATTTTAGGTCCTCTTAATTTTTTCATGAAGGACCTTCTTCATTTAATCATGAATAATTCAAGGGGTCCAATAGAAAGTTGCATGTACATTAGTCACTGTTTAATTTGAGGCAATGATCTGAATCTTGTTTATAAATATCTCCCTTGACTGGTTTTCTTTCAATCTTATTTAGTATTCATAGCCATGCGGTAGGCCATCCATATTTATCTGTGTATGGGAAACGTTACATCTTCCCAAGTGTACTGAATGCCCTCGGTTTAGATTGGCGAGGATTTGTATTTGAATGTATAAGGATGGATTTTACTATTATGTTTACATATTGTAAACTGGGGGTTACAGTCCTAGAACTCTAATAAAAGTTGTAACATACATGAACTTGTAGTTATGTATACTTGGGGTAACTCAGAACTCTAATGAAATTGTAACTTACTTGTAGTGAAGTAATCTTTCATTTACATTTATATACTACATGTATAATGATATACTGTATAATCATTTATTTTTGTTGGGGTCAGAGCACAAAACTGAATTGGAGGGGACAAATATTCGTGGATATTTAATGTTGGTATACACTCATCAACTAATTATTCTAAATTAGTGGGGATTAAATTTCGTGGATTTCTCTTACCCACGAAATAAATGAAATTAAATCCCCCACGAATATTTCTGCTTCTACAGTATACATGATTAAGTTGGAATTAAGTCAACTATTTTTTTTTTGTAAATATACTGGTACAATTTGATTTAAATAGACTTTTTTTCTGTAGTTAGTGAGTGATTGCTTTACTTCAAAGTAGCACAAATTTAGCTATATCAGGGAGATTGAAATTGGGATTTAAAAACTTAAAATTGTGGTGACTCTTTAACTATTTTTGTTTTGGGTCTACTGTAATCAATCATTGATGACTATAAACTAGACATGAAATTTACAAAAAAAAAATCAAAATGTTTGATGATAGTAGTCATCTTACTTATATACAGTTGACGTTGCTTAAGGCCCAAGTCCTTTAGCAAGGTTCAGTTTGAGGTAGGGTTTCCGCTATTTTTAGACTTGTTGCCATCAAAGTATGAGACCTCTTATATTATAGGAGTAGGTTTTTTTGAGGATTTTCAGGGCTTAGCTGTGGTTACAGGATTTATAGTTATTTTAAACCATCAAAAAATTGAAATTTCCACATCTTTAAATTTTCATTTCTTTGTTTTTCAGAGTGGAGACACAATTGTTTGGGAGACACATAAATTCTCGCTGACAAGAGTTCCTGGGTTTGGTTTTGGCATTGCTGTCAGCGGAGGGGTAGACAATCCACATTTTGCCAACGGGGATCCTTCCATTGCCATATCTGATGTTCTGAAGGCAGGACCAGCAGAGGGAAAACTATTGTAAGTTATCAGGGATACAGTAATGCAGGGTTAATTTCTAGGACATTTAAAAATGTGACTGTCAATTGCAACTTTTCAGAAAACATAATGGTAACATGCTCTCTTTTGCTTAGAATTTGCATGGAATAAGGGTATTTGAGGTAAATGTTCATGAACCAGCATCTTTAAAAGTAGCCATTATTGAAGTTTTCTCAAATACCAAATTTCATAAAACAAATCCTATGAATCAGGAGACCCAGAGTAAAATAAGGGCTGCCAAGTTTTGAAATCATATTTTTAAGGCGCCTACAACATATTGGAAAGCAATATAAATAGGAGTCACTTTGGCACAATCCTGCGGCGTCACAACAAATTTCTTCACATTTTCGGGGCAACTACATGTCACAGCCACTTGATATTTGGCATATAGCTTACTTCTAAACTACTGTATGGTGTAAAGCAATTTTATTACCTTAATTCATCTACTTCCTGTTTTCCGAATATTTTAAGATACAGGGGACATACGTCTTCCATGGAAGACTGCCATTCTAGTTCATTATTTGGATGATGTTTCCATGTTATATTAATCATAAAATAAAGAAATGAAAATCAGGAAAGTTTGTAGCCCTGAAAATGAAACAACAAAGCTAAGCTAACATTAATCAGCAACATACACTCCTAATAAAAGGAAATTGAAACTATTGTGTCCTGACATTTTAAAGTGACTTTCTCCAGGCAATAATTCTGTCTTAGGACATTTTTGAACATTCCCTATAACTGGTAATTTTTGGGATGTGAAATTTTTGCGCATATGTTTGAAAATTATGTGATTTAATTTTTGTGGCTTTACATCTTTATTTATGTATAAAATTATTACATACATTTTATTTGGCGATCAATTTTCAACCATGAAGAAGTGCAAAAATTGAATTATTGTAAAAATTTCCAGTTATGAAGATACATTTATGTGTATTTTTTTTCAGAATTAATGATCGTGTAGTCAGTGTTAACAATACATCATTGGAGAATGTAGACCACAGGACAGCTATACAAGTACTGAAGGACAGTGGAAATAAAGTACATCTTGTCATCCGAAGGAGAGTCGTGGTCCCATCCATGATGGACCCAGAGACACCACTAAAAATTACGCTGGAGAAGAAAAGTCGGAAGGATGGTAGGTTTTAGAGATTAAAATGACAACAAAGATCCAGACATTAAATTTTGCTACACCTGACACGCGTTTCTTCTATTCAAGACTCATCAGAGTATGATTATATGATTTTGAAGAGCATATAACAATGAAACCAAAAATACAGAAATGGGGAACCAAATTATAACTAAGATGGTCAACCTATGTCTGGGGTAGGAATAACCTTAGGGTTTAGACAATTTTTTGAAATTTGAACGGATAATTTAAAGCTTTGATGTGTTCTCCAACACAAAAGTGTTGGTGCAGGAGCGGGCTAACCTCGGGGATTAATAATTTGTCTGTCTTCCATTCTTGCAATCTATCAAGACATCTCTGTCTATTACATCTTCTGTGATAACACCCCTGCAAAAAAAAGGATTTGCCCTGTCTTTCTCTCCCATGTGTAATGTAACTCCTTCTCAACTAGTTGATGGCCTGGGGTGAGCATAAAGAAAGTATGAATTGCTTTTAGATTTCATTTAGGGGAGATAATTGGTCTTATTAAGTTGTATTCAATAAAATCTAGAGGAAAAAGTTACAATATAATCACATTTTTGAGAAAAAAGAAAATATATTTATTGTACTGTTTTTTAGACATAAACTAAAATCATAGTTATATATTGTGTTTTCTTTTTAGATTTTGGAGTGGTACTTGGCTGCAGGTTTTTTATCAAAGAGATTTATTCTGGTACCCTTGCTCGTGAAGATGGTAACCTTCAGGAAGGGGATACAGTCTTAAAAGTACGTTTCAATGCAGAAACATTTAACATATTGATACTACACATATATATGTAATCGTTTCTTTTGAAATAGTTCGAGTCAATATTTTTATTTGACCACAAATTTTTGTTATCATAAAAAGATATTATGTTATGGCAGAATGGTCGTAAAACATTCAGTTTTGGTGCAAGAAATTTAGTTGCAGATGCTGTATTGTTATTTGAAGTCTTTTAAATGAAATCATATTTTTCTATTTTGTAAATTTTTTTATGTTTTTATACGACCGCAAAATTTTTGCGATCGTATTATGTTATGGCGATGTCGTTGTCGTCGTCGTCGTCGTTGTCGTCGTCTGTAGACACTTTGGTTTCTGTGCGATAACTTTAGTTGTAGTTAACCAATTGTTATAAAATTTTGATAAGATGTTTATAACCACTAAAGGAAGGTTGGTATTGCATTTGGGGTTTCTGGCCCCTACCGTTTAGGAAAAAAGGGCCAAAAGGGGCAAAAATGGGTATATTGACAAAACCTCTGTAGAATGTTTCATTTTTATCCGATTTTGATCATTCTTTTTTTATTGTATTCCTCTTTAAATTCTGTTAACAAAATGTATCAATGGCTTTGATGTATCTTGTACTGTAAAATTGCTACTGGGGGTCAAAAAAGGGCCACACCCAAAAAATTGACTTTTTTATTTGTAGTCCGATTTTCAAAATCTTTTTTCCATTGGAATCCTTGTGAAAATCCCTGCCTGCGTTTTTCAATCAGATTTGCAATATCTCTCAACGTTTTTGAGAAATTAGGGGTCAAAGGGGCCAAAAACGCTGTTTTTAAAAGTTTATCGAGGCAAATAGTTTTAAACCAAAAATTAAGTTGTAGTAGCCTGCCAATTGTTATGAAGTTTTAATATGATGATTATATCCACTAAAGGAATGTTGGTTTTGTATTTGGGGTTTGTGGCCCCTTCTGTTTTAGAAAAAAAGGGCTAAAACGGGTGTATTGACAAACTTGTTGTAGAATGTTTATCATTCATTTGATTTTGAAAATTCTTTTTTTATTGAATTCATCATTTAATTCTATCGACTAAATGTGTCAATGATTTTGATATGTATTTCACCATTACATTGCTACAGGGGGGGCTAAAGACAGGCCACGCCCATAAAATCAACTTTTTTATTTGTGGTCCGATTTTCAAAATCTTTTTTTCATTGGATTCTTTGTGAATTTTTGTGCCTTATTTTTTAATCAGATTTGCAATATTTTTACCGTTTTTGAGAAATTAGGGGTCAAAGGGCCAAAATTGTAAATTAAAACATGTTTATTAATAAGGCTTTTTATACGACCGCAATTTTTTGCGATCGTATTATGTTATGGCGATGTCGTTGTCGTTGTCGTCGTCGTCGTTGTCGTTGTCGTCTGTAGACAATTTGGTTTCCGTGCGATAACTTTAGTTGTAGTCAACCAATTGTTATAAAATTTTGATATGATGTTTATAACCACTAAAGGAAGGTTGATATTGCATTTGGGTTTCTGACCCCTACCGTTTTAGAAAAAAGGGCCAAAAGGGGTTAAAACGGGTGTATTGACAAAACGTCTGTAGAATGTTTAATTTTCATCCGATTTTAATCATTCTTTTTTTATTGTATTCCTCAATAAATTTCGTCAACAAAATGTAACAACACCTTTGATATATCTTGTACCGTTACATTGCTATAAGGGGTCAAAAAGGGGCCACACCCAAAAAAACGACTTTTTTATTTGTGGTCCGATTTTCAAAATCTTTTTTTCATTGGAATCCTTGTAAAAATCCCTGCTTGCGTTTTTCAATCAGATTTGCAATATCTCATACCGTTTTCGAGAAATTAGGGGTCAAAAGGGCCAAAAACGCCATTTATAAAAGTTTGTCCAGGCAAATAGTTTTTTACCAATATTAAGTTGTAGTGGGCCAGCCAATTGTTATGAAGTTTAAATATGATGATTATATCCACTAAAGGAATGTTGGTTTTGTATTTGGGGTTTGTGGCCCCTACTGTTTTAGAAAAAAAGGGCCAAAGGGGCTAAAACAGGTGTATCGACAAAACTGTTGTAGAATGTTCATTATTCATTCAATTTTGAAAATTCTTTTTTTGTTGAAGTGCTCATAAAATTCTGTCCACTAAATGTGTCAATGATTTTGATATGTATTTTATCATTACATTGCTACAGGGGGCTAAAGACAGGCCACGCCCATAAAATCAACTTTTTATACGACCGCAAAAAATTTGCGGACGTATTATGGTATGATGCTGTCGTTGGTTGTCGTCGTCGTTGTCGTCGTCGGTGTCTGTTAACTTTTTAGTGTTTCCACAATAACTTTAGTTCCAGTTATCCGATTGCTATGAAACTTTACAATGATGTTCCTTACCATAAAAGGATGCATGGGATTGATTTTGGGGGTTCCCCCATTTTTCGTTTAGAAATTAGGGGCCAAAAAAGGGCCAAAAATACTACTTTTTTGTTTGTTTCCACAATAACTTTAGTTCTAGTTATCCAATTGATATGAAATTTGACAGTGATGTTCCTTACCATACAAGGATGAATGGGATTGATTTTTGGGGTCCCCCCTTTTTTTTTTCGAAATAAGGGGCCCAAAAGGGGAAAAAAATTCAAATATTTTACTTGTTTCCACCATAACTTTGGTCCTAGTTGGCCTATTGCTGTGAAATTTGTCAAGAATGTTTCTTACAATAAAAGAATGAACCTGATGAATTTTTGCGCCCCCCTTTTTCTCCGTTGTGTAATTAGGGGCCAAAAGGGGCCAAAATAAAAACTTTTTTATTTGTGGTCCGATTTTGAAATTTTTTTTTACATGTTTGTTCTTGTCAAATAGCGGATACAAAATTAAGAAATAATTTTTGCGACCCCCCTTTTTCCCCTATTACGTAATTAGGGGCCAAATGGGGCCAAAATCGAAACTTTTTTATTTGTGGTCCGATTTTGAAATTTTTTTTTGCAAGTTTATTTTTGTCAAGTAGCGAATCCAAATTTGAGAATTTATTTTTGCGACCCCCACCCCTTTTTCACCTGTTACGTAAAAAGGGGCCGAAATTGAAACTTTTTTATTTCTGGTCCGATTTTGAAAATTTTTTTTGCATGTTTGTTCTTGTCAAATAGCGGATACAAAATTAAGAATTAATTTTTGCGACCCCCCCATTTTCCCCTTATTACGTAATTAGGGGCCAAATGGGGCCGAAATTGAAACTTTTTTATTTCTGGTCCGATTTTGAAATTTTTTTTTGCATGTTTGTTCTTGTCAAATAGCGAATACAAAATTAAGAATTAATTTTTGCGACCCCCCCTTTTTCCCCCTATTACGTAATTAGGGGCCAAATGGGGCTTTTTATTTGTGGTCCGATTTTGAAAATTTTTTTTGCAAATTTATTTTTGTCAGGTAGCGATTCTAAATTTAAGAATAAATTTTTGGGGCTGTAATCATAATTTTTAAAAAATTCTGGTTCGATTTTTAATTTTTTCCCCAAACATTATTCTTTTAAAGAGTAGAATACAACATTCAAAATTTATATTTTTAGCCCCTGGGTTGAAAGTCCATCAGAGAAGCATGTGTCAAAAACCTTTGTCAGTCCACCATGGGCTGCATGTGTCCAGAACAATAGACTATCCATATTAGGCCTAAAATGTACAGGGTTCAACATGTTGCGGTCGTATCATGCTGCGCTCGGCGAAGCTTTTTATTTATTTTTGGTCCAATTTTCAAAATCTTTTTTTTCATTGGAATCCTCCTGAAAATCCCTGGCTGCATTTTTCAATCAGATTTGCAATATCTTTTACCGTTTTCGAGAAATTAGGGGTCAAAGGGGGCAAAAACACCAATTTTGAAAGTTCAAAGTTTGTCAAGGCAAATAGTTTTATACTTAAAATTAAGTTATAATTATTACAGTATTACATGTTAATAGATAAGGCTTTTTGTATTAGATGTTGATGTAAATATATACAAGTCAAAAATGCATTTTTAAGTCCACCACAGAATGCATGTGTCAAAAAACTTTGTACGTCCACCATGGGCTTCATGTGCCCAAAGCAATGGACTATCCATATTAGGCCTCCAACGTACAGGGTAAAACTTGTTGCGGTCGTATCATGCTGCGCTCGGCGTAGCTTTTTATTTTTCTCAAATTTTAATATTCAAGTTATTTTGTTTTTAGATAAACAATACCCCAGTTGAGAACCTGTCCTTGTTAGATGCCAGAAAACTAATAGAGAAAACCAAAGATAAACTACAGCTCTTTGTTACCAAGAAAAATCTACATAAACCACACTACAGACTCCAGGATGATGGTATGGTGATTCCTCAGTCATATAGGTCAAAGGTTAAAGATCAAAACTTAGTAAAAAGTCAAAGGTCAAATTGGAAATCTGAATGATCCTTGCTGAAAAGTCAGAGAGGAAAAGGGGGAAATGTATCAGATAAAACATTTGCAAGTTTAGAAATCAAAACATAAGCGTGTGAAATATTATGATTATTTTCAATACATTTTTTATACTTAAAAAATGATCCTCTATGGTGAAATCAGAGAGGAAAGGGGGAAAATGTATCCTGACAAAACATAAGATAAAGCATTTGCAAGCTTAGAAATTAAAACATTTTATGATTATCTTCAAACTTTATAAAAGTCAAAGAAGTTACAAAAAAAATAAAAACTGATTTTAAAGCATACTAATATTTTGACAAATTTCACAAGGTTTAAAATAGTGAATGGCAGCTGACAACAGGCGGCAGACCGGGAAGATTTTCATAACAGTTTTCTTAGCAACTTATCATTACAGCCTGTTGGTATTGAGTATTTAGCTTCTGCATGGGGTCAAATATAATTGAGTTGTAAATTTTTGGTCTGTTGCTCACCTAATTACAGTATTGAAATCCACCCATTTTTGACCTACAGATTTTCTATCTATTTCAGAAGCATCATTAGGGTATGGTACATTGCAAGGCACACTTCAGACCCAGAAAAGTGAAATAGACAATGTTAACATTTATAGACCAAACGGTCACGTGAACGATTCGTACAAAAATAGTCCACAAGACATCCCACCAGGGGCGTACCCTCCCAGTGAACATGCCCACTACGATGGGAGGTACATCTATGACCATGAGGGACCACCAGTGCCCCCCTTACCAACAGGGGTGGATCCTAGTAAGTAACTTCTGTGCATTTCTTTAATGGGAAAAACTTTAAAAAAATGTCAGCATATGAAATTGTTGTGACCTAAACAAAACAGTCTACACAAAACAGAAATTAGTACTTACCAACTTGCCCCTGTCCAGTAAAAATCCTTTTGGGTTAGTGAAATTTAGAGGAATTTTGAATAGGATGAAAGGAACTAAAACTAAAAATTAAGGATTTGGGCAAGTGGATATCAAATCATACATTCTTAATTAAACCGAAAAAAAATAGAAAATAAGCAAGAGCATTTTTGAACTTCTTACGAAAGTGTAAAAATTACCAAACTAAGATGTTCAATCTTAAATATACAAGAAGACAAAACAAGGCAAGGTCACACCAGTAAAATTTAACATAACAATGACAGGGGCTTGAAAAAGAAATGTAATTGTAAATGAACATGATGGAGTAAATACAAAGTGAATTCCATGTCTCTGAATATATTTGAATTAATTTGTCCTCAGCAGACTGGCAGCTTAAGAACTACATTAAGCAAGTATTATATCAAAAAGGTTATATTCCATGTATACCTTAAGATAACTTTAAAAAAACATTTAATCAAACAGATTTTACTTACTAGATTAAGCTTAGTAAAAAGTAACATATTAAGATGAAAACCCAAACTTTTTTTCAGATGCCCCACCCAGGCCTCCCAGCCCTGGTAAAGAACCTCTCAGACCAGATGACTTCTACAACTCACCACAACAAAATGATGGTTACTATAGTGATAGAATGGAGTCCTACATGGACAAACCCATCACCAGAAGGCATCATGATGAGTAAGTTGTGTACTAAAAATAGATATCTAAATATAGAGACTAGCATTCTATCAATAGGTGTAGGGAAATTACTAACACTCTTAAAATAGATTAAGTCAAACTATAGCCACTCACATGCTATAGCTTAACATAAATGGTTAATGACTCACATTCGATCATAGGCTCACATTTTATTTAAAGAAGAGAAGCTGAAAAAGCGATTCAATTTCATGGGAGCAGATTTTACAAATGAATTTACTAGATTTTCCCAATATTTTGGAAATAACAATTATTTAATTATTAAACGATTAGTTTTCTAAAATTTTTGCAAAATATAGAGAATCTTCTTTCTTTAATTTTCAGTTTTCACAAGGTCCAACTGATATAAACAATTGCTTTTAGCTTTGACAAGAAAAACACAGCACTGACAAGCACAAATTATAAGAGATAACACAATTATATACTATCATATATTGTGTGCTAATTATGTGTAGCACCTAATACACAGGCTTTCTTAACATATATACATGTATAAGGCTTTGTTAGTTACGAAGACATAATCCTCTTTACATAACTCACGGGGAGGGAGGGTAACATAATCAGGGTTATGTTATCGTAACTAAATGCTTTATGTGATGTTTAAAACAACACATCACTGTCTTGCAGTTATGGGACAGATGTTGAAATTCTTTGTTTGCCAATTTGATTTGCAAACTTTGAAAACTTAAGAAGTGTTTTCATATACAAATTATACAATTATATTTGGGGGGCATTCAGTATGTAAACTATGAATTATTTGATTTTGTTATTTTATAATATTAAAATTACAATTTTCATGTTGTAACATTTCATTTGTAATTCTGTGGATTCATTATTGTTCGTGGGATATCAATTTTGGAGGTTTTCATGGGTGGCCTTAACTTACAAATTTGAAAGCCCAGGGAAAAAAAATTAACATTGATTTTTATGCTGCTGACTTCAGAACCATGAATTTAAGAATCCATTAACTGATCCTTTTTCATCAAACCACAAAAATTGGTACCCACGAAAATAAATGAATACACAGTAGAATTTTTAATGTTAATGTTTTAGCCTGGTAAAACCTTGTACATTTAACATTTGAAAGACAAATGTATTGGCAAACAAAGAATTATGGTTATCATTGTACTTTTCAGGCGATATGTGGGCAAAAGAAGGGACATCATGTAAGTATCAACCGACCAAATGGAAAACATAATGAAAATATAATGAAAATCGTTCATTTTACCAAAATTATAGCTTTTACAGAAAGTAGGAAAATCTGTGATAAAAGAAAATGCCATGACTTCAAAATTTTAAATGGAGATTTTATTACTGACAGTTGTTAAATTTTTACTTGGTTTTCCCGCCATTTCTAAATGAAGGCTTTTTCTTCTAAAGCTTTGAACAAAGATGCTCCTGCATAAAAACTTGTGATTTTAAGAATCATTGAAAGTGTTATCTGTACATTTACTTGGCTCTCTAAAGCAAATTAAAAAAAATAGTTTGTGTTATTTTTGTATAGTATTCAAGGAAGTACCTGTTTTATTTCAGTGTAGAACCAAGGACAGTATACTTCCAAAAGGAGCCAGAATTAGGGTTAGGTTTAAGACTAGCTGGAGGGAACGCCACAGGGATATTTATAGCCTCAGTCCAGCCTGGAAGTGGAGCAGCTAAAGTGGGGCTCACTGAAGGGGATGAAATACTCATGGTAAGTCTAATGACAAGACAGGACATTATGGGTTAGGCTTTATTCAGTTACACAAGCAAGTTCACCATGCTTAGAATTCTTATAAAAATTGTATTTATTTTTTTCAAAAAATCCAGTTTATATATAATAGTCGAGAAATCATCAACATAGAAAAAAATGTAAATGGATGAACTTTCCATTTTAGAAAAATTTCATGTGTTGTTGCTTAATAAAGATCATTTTCATGCATATAATTTTTTTCCATTTATTTGCAATAATTGCCTTTCGTTCCATTTAGTAGATAGGTCATATATATTTCGTTCCATTTTGACAAAAAATACATGTGAGCTTGCATGAGATAAATCCTGTGTGCCAGTATAACTTTTTTCGCTGAATGTTAATATCACTTCATTCTGCTATTGAAGTTCACAAATGCAGTGTAAACCTCACCACAAACAATGAGTTCTTCAAGTATATTTGAATCAACATTGTATAAATCTCTACATGGAGAGTAAAAATTTTCCTATATCTATATATTCTTATGTACTTCAGGCCAACAATAAAGAAGTACATGGTTTATCAAGAGAGGAAGCTGTGACCTACTTAACCAGTTTAGAAGGTCAAGTTCAGATGCAAGTCCAGTACAAAAAAGAAGGTCAGTAGAGATCAAGGTCATAGAAATGAAAAAAAATTAGAAATAATCAAACAAGTTGGCTAAGCTTGCTGTTGTAATTGTGCAAATATTTTGTACCCATTTAAACTGGAGAATGAAACTTCTTCAGTAAAATGAAATTAAACGATAGTAAGGAAGAAGGAAAGAGGTACCAATGGGTTATCTGAATGTCAAAGGGCAAATACAAAATCAGTAAACAGGAGGGAGAACAGCAAAAAGAAATATACAACACAAAAACAACTGAATAGCAATCAACTATGTGAACTCAAGTTCATGAACAAGAGGGAATTCAGGTGCTCTTAAGAGTAAGCAGTTCGGCCAAAATTGTAAGCTATGAAACCCCGACAAAGAGTAAAATTTGAATTGCTACCTTCTAGGAACTTTTTAAAACAATAATAAAATATTCCACAAAAATGATTCAGAAGAAGGTATTAATAAATCCATTGTTCTTTCTTTATCACCTAAAACTTTTAAAAATGTTTGAGAAGATTTGTGTATTAAAAATATTTTTTATATATTTCAGAGTATGACAGAATCATGGCCAGTAAAGAGGCAGGAGATTCATTTTATATCAGGTAAAAATATAATATATTTTGGGGCTGAATCTCGCAAAACAAAAAAAACAAAATATCGAAGTTATAAAATTATCAAAGTCATGCATCTGGCAGGTGGGGGAAAATTGTAACAGTTTTCTCAACAACTTCTAATTCTAACCTCTTGAAATTGGGTATGCAGTATCAGCATAAGGTTCATAGAAAACCATTTGGGTCACTTCCTTCCTGTGAAACAAAATCTGTTACATTTTAGATATAAAATGCAAAAGCAGCATGTTGTCAATCAAAGGAAGAAAACAAAAGATATTTTTTACCAGAATTGATAGTTAACCATATAAAAAGTAATGCTGTTTGATAATGTTCATTTGTTGGGTCAAATGAAATTCAGAAACTCTTTAATAGTAAACTACAGAGAAGCAAACTGGATCCAAAATTAGATGCAAAGTTATTGAAAACATGTTACAAACAATGTCTGAGCTTACACAGCAAAAAGCAAACTTTTGACATTGTATAAAATGTAATATTGATTTTTTTCCAGGGCCCATTTTACATATCAGCCTCATGAACAGGGAGAGCTACCAGTAAACCATGGAGACATATTCCTGGTGAAAGATACACTGTTCAGAGGTAGTGTAGGATCCTGGCTGGCCGTTCTACTGGGCAAGAATAATAAGGAGAACAAGAAAGGAATCATTCCTAATAAAAACAGGTGGGTATTGCTGTTAAAGGCAAGGTGATAGACCCTGTCTGTTATACTGTCAAGATTTTCAATTCTAATATGTGTCCCCGGAAAGAACAATAGAAACCATGACGACAACCCATGTTTAAATTCCAATAAAACACAGGTTGACGTCACAGTTCATTGTGCGACGTCATTATATGATTTTACGCTGAAATTGCCGACGTCATAAAGGATCATTTGCACATAAACGTAGCAAGAAACAACAAAATGGCTTCTATAGCATTGTACACTACAGGTCTTTGAAAACACAAAATTGTCATATTAGAATAGAAATAATTCATGTCCAGCCGTGGTTTATTTTCGATTTAACGCTATGCTCTGGGTAAAATATCCACGAAAATAATGGGCACCCATGGTTAAATCTTTAATAAACCACGGGCGGCCATGAATTATTTCTTAATTATAATGAGTCCAACACATTTAATTGATTTTTTGGTGGGATTTTATGTAGTGGAAAATCCAGATTCTAAAATGATGAATATTGGGTGGCGGCTGTTGGGTGAGGAAAAAGTTTTCATAACAGTTTACTCAGCAACTACTTATCACAGCCTCTTGATATTTGGTTTACAGCATCAACATAGGGTCCCATAATATGGGTTTCAATTTCAGGTCTGTTGCTCACCTTCTTCCTGCTTAATGAAATCTGGCCATTTTGACTTAACAGATTTTAAACCTATATGTTTAGGAGGATGTTTTTTTTTTAATAAACAGAAATGATTTTTTGTGGAAAAGAGGTGTCAATTAACAAATGCATGACAACTCATGTTGTATATTCAATACTAGGACAATTCAATGAGAAAAAATCTTAAGTGAAAATTATGTTTTTGAGCCTAGAGAGAATAACCAATGTTAAATGGATTAAAGCAATATTTTGAAAATAGTATTTTGTGTGCAAGTTATCACTTTTGTTTTAACTTGATACCTTATTTTACAGAGCTGAAGAAATTATGGGAACTCAAAATACTGCTGAATCTGAAAAAGAAAACACACCCTCCAAAGTTGGGCGGGGCTTATTTAAACGAAAATCAGCTAGGCGGTCCAAATCCTTGGGCAAGGACCACTGGGAAGATGTGATATTTTGTAAGTCTAACAAGCCTTTTGATTGGCTCAAAAGGTTGCTAAGGAAGCAGTAGTGTAGCTTTTCTAACAAACTTTTTCATTGGTTCAAGAGGTTACAGTAGATATTGTAGTTTAGTTATAATTAAAATAACATGGGATAATGATGTTTGTGCAAGCCAAGTAAAAGTGATTCTCATTTTAAAATTTATAGTCATTTTCGTATCATTGTTTTAAATTTGAATTCCAGATTGATGGATAAGCAAGATATAAATTTAAGAATAGTGAAAGAAACAAAATACATACTTACTCTTTTTAAACCTTAAACTTTTCTTCGCTGACCAAATGAAAGTTTGGGAGATAATTTGTCAGTATTCCAACGTTTGGGAAATATTTTTTTTATTTATTCATTTCTGATAAAGTGTGTATATTCCAAGAATAAAGACAAGTTCAGAAACCAACATCATTATCCTATGCTAGAACTATTGGTGCTAGATCTTATATATTAATTATATATTCTATATATAGCATGTTATTTATTATTGTTGTTAAGTTTTTGTTATTAAATGTATTTATGTTCTCTATGTGTGTTGTGTCTTGTGTATGTGTCCATGTGTTTTGCATGTATGTTTCAAAAAGTATAAAAATCCAGTGTTTGGATGGGCTAGTAGAAACTAATATATGATTCAGTTGCTGCAGAAATTATAGGTAAAAAATACCAAATTTTATTACTGGATCTTGGTCTATTAAGGAAATTATGCCAAAATTCTAATCTGCCTCTCAGAAATTTTCAGAGAAGGGATTGGGGTTCTCCAATTTTGCTGAAAATATTAATGAAAATAAAAAAAATTTAGGAGGAAAAAGGGTTTCCCCCTGAACACTCCCCTGAATCAGCCAATGCCTCTGAAGCCCATTTTGTCTCAACAAGATTCATCATGGATGCTCAAACCAAAAGTTGTATGACCAAATGAACTAGAATTTGATGAGAGCAGAACATAACCAACAACAAATATAGAAAAAGGTGCCAAATTTTAAACTAAGACTTACCTATGCCAATCAGATTAAGGTAGATGGGGTGTCTAAAAAGTTATCCATAGAATTTTCTTAAATTTTGACCACAGTTAGCCCTAGATTGGTACTTAAAATCTCGATGATAAAATTAAAAGTTCACCATGAGAATTTTTTTAGAAACGACTGTAAAAAATGCATGATTTTAGTACTTTTTATATGGGATCAATAGAGAAAATTCAAATTTCTTTTACCTAAAAAAATCCACTCCATAGATTTTTCTTAAAATTTGTGAAAATCTCTGTTTTCGAATGATTTTTAAATATACTAAATAAAAAATAAAGTTCACCATCAAAATTTTTGAAAAAAGTGAAAAATGTATTTTTTCCCCTAATATTTCTATACAAATCATCTCCCCTTAAAAAGTACGGGAAAATATTGAAATTCACAAAAAGGTATATTTTATCCTAATTTTTGTTGTAATTATTAATGTTGATGTTAACCAAGCCCAACAGAAATCAATTAGAGTAACAAGCATTATAAATTCTTAAATTATGATAGATGTGCAAAAAAGATGCTCAGTGATAGACACCCCATCTACCTTAAAGATTTAATTTCCTACATCCTTTTGAGTAATTAGATAGGTTAACCAGGTTTGCCAACTTTCCTGATTTCCAAGGATTTCCCCAATTTCGATATTTCATAATGAATATAGCCTAAAACATATACAAAAAATAAAAATCTGATTTCATAATTGCAAAAGTTGACAGCCCTGTAGGTTTGATATCATTATTTTTTTTTAAACATTGCATATTTTTAGTTTGTAATGAAAAAGATTGCAATCACAGCATTTATTCATAAAAGTTCCTATTAAAAAAATTTCTTTGATCAATGAAGCATAGAACGATCAAATTATATCACTTTGGTGCTTTGTTGTCTTACTTTATTGACTAGTTTTGTGGTTTTTAGCTGATGATGGTGGTAAGTCTAAGACACTTTTAGATTATTCTTGTTGCCATGACAACCCTTTCTAGAATGTAGTGCCCAGCTATGCCATTTTGAATTTTAGACAACACATATATATTAAACAGATATTTTATTCTTTATGCCTGTTTAGAAATGCCTATAGCTGTATAGCCAACGATTAGAATGCCTTGACGCAAACTGCATAGAGATATTTATAATTCATATACATGTATAAAGAACATCATCACATCATGAAGTCATTTTACATTAAAGTCTTGCTGCTTTTATTGTAGGTCTTTTCAAAGGTTTTTGCCTTCATTCTTCGTCCTGGGACACAAGTAAATTTGTTCTCTACATAATTTTTCTTAAAGGAACTAGGTTTTTCTCTTATTTAGATAATAAATTATGCTTTTGTCCCACCCTTTCCATTTTTAGTATCACCCCTGCCATGGCTTGAAGTGTAAAAAAGTAAACTACAATCTTCATGATAATTATTATAGAAACAATACACTCCTTTATCCATTCATTCAATTTATCGTTCTATCAGTACCACCAGTTTCAATTTTAAGTTTGTTTCAATGATTTGAATGTTTTAGTTGGACTAAGAGCATACAGCCAGGAATGTCTATGTATGATTAAGTTTTCTCCAGAGTGACCCTTACATAATTCATACCTAAACATAAATCAGTAGACCACGAGTTAATATCAATGATTTGAATGTTTTAGTTGGACTAAGAGCATACAGCCAGGAATGTCTATGTATGTTTTAGTTTTCCCCTGAGTGAGCCTTACATATTTTAATTCCAACATAAACAGAACACAGCCTTCTCAATATATGTCCACTGCACTGTGTTTTCACATTCAAGTTGACTCGTATTTTACAAATACATGTATAGTGTTTTTAGGAACATAGGAGTATAAGATGAAACATGCTTCATTGAAAATCATAATAACAACAAATTTTCAACCATTAGAATATGCTACACCTGGCACCTCTATCATCTACTCTGAAAGTACTTAAATTTTCGTGGTTTTGGAGTAATATGAATATTGGTGGATTGATGAATTCGTGGCTTTAAAAGATTCTCTAAAATAAAATTGTAAAATTTGTTGGGACTTTGGTTTTTAATTTCATTGATTGTCTGACCCATGAAAACCACAAAAATTGGTACCCAATGAATATTAACACTTTCACAGTATTTAAGACTCATTAGCAGCCGTGGTGAAAGAAATAAGCAGTAGACCACAGACAAATTCTATGTTAAACTATGTAGGTCTACATAGAAGTTGATAAATTTTCTTTGAAATACAACAAGAATTCTATGAAATGTGGACATAGGTCTACATTGACTAAGAAGTTTATTTCTAAGACTGCTGGGCCCTCGAGCAAAAACATTAACTTATCTAAACAAGTCTATGGCAAAAAGTTTGAAAAAATCAAATACAAATATTAATAAGAATTCATCATGACTTAAAATTAACCTATTCCTGGTATGGAAGAAACTTAAGGTTTTGATTATTGAAATGTACACAAAAATACAGTTCTATCAATTGAAAGTCGTCTGATTCCATCATATCTCACTGGCCTGCCTTTGCCTTTCACAGTCATTTGCTAAGAATATACCAACACTGCATACCCCAGATCATTCTTTCACTCTGTCACAATGTATATAAATAGTGTTTTGTTGTCCAATGATATTGATGTATGACACGAAGTGTTCTTGTATATATCTCACTTGTAACTAACAGTGTATTTTTTAAACAAAATAAAACCTGAGGCAAAAGACACCAACAATGACTAATTGAGTCAAAATTGCATCAACAGACTAATTAATCTGTTAAGTGTGAATTTAAATGAGTGAATTGATGATGATGGGTTTTTATAGTCGTGACTATAGGGTAATTCCCCTCTGCAGCGACTATTTAACAGTTAAAAACTGTTAAAGATAAAGACTCGCTATGTGCCATAAGCTGTCAAGCCCATGACACACCACCGCCAGTGTAAGCTGCTCCATAGTATCCTTTGTTGTTGGTGGATGCAGGCCTGTCTTCCTCCACAAGGAGGTACTAGACAGAACTCTGGAAGACAGTGAATGGAGTTTAAAGCTAAACTATATACTACATGTATGTTAGTTATGGGCAATGAACAAGAAAAAGATGATCAATTACACATGAAATGATGACTTAAAAATATTTGGGCAGAAAATTCATGGCAGTGTGCTAAGTTAACTCATACATTCAGTAAGATTAGCACTCTCCACACAAATTCCCCCACTAAGGTCTGGTATCAGGCTTTCTGTATTACGACCTGATAACCTTCTGCCTGTCCACCACCACCACCACACAAGGGCTGGTTATATTCAGGTTTTCTAAGGGCAATGGACATGAAATGGAAGATAGAAAGAACATGAAATGATGAGAAATATGGGATTGGGATGGGAAGCAAAGGAAAAGTAAATTAAGAGACCATTGAAAAAGGTAGTAGTGGGTTGGGACAGAAAATTAGCCTGTGGGGTTTTTTTCTCGCCTGCGAAGCAGAGCGGGACATAGGTGTTACTTTACCGGCGACGGCGGCGGCGACAGCGGCGTTAACTTTTTGGAAAAGTTTTATGAGCACCTCCATATCTCAAGAACTATAGGTCCTGGGTTGATGAAACTTGGTATGCATATGCCCCAGTAGTAGCTTAGCACAGTTGCGTCCCCATCTTTTGATCTTGACCTTGATTTTCCGGTTGAGTGACTTTGACAATTTTCAATACATATATAGCAATGGAAAAGTTTTGCGAGCACCTCCATATCTGAAGAACTATAGGTCGTAGGTTGATGAAACTTGGTATGCATATGCCCCAGTAGTAGCGTAGCACAGATGCGTCCCCATCTTTTGACCTTGACCTTGATTTTCCGGTTGAGTGACTTTGACAATTTTCAATACATATAATAGCAATGGAAAAGTTTTGCGAGCACCTCCATATCTCAAGAACCATAGGTCCTAGGTTGATGAAACATGGTATGCATATGCCCCAGTAGTAGCCTAGCACCGTTGCATCCCCATCTTTTGACCTTGACCTTGATTTTCCGGTTGAGTGACTTTGACAATTTTCAATACATTTTTTTGTACATATATAGCAATGGAAAAGTTTTGCGAGCACCTCCATATCTGAAGAACTATAGGTCCTAGGTTGATGAAACTTGGTATGCATGTGCCCCAGTAGTAGCTTAGCACAGTTGCATCCCCATCTTTTGATCTTGACCTTGATTTTCCGGTTGAGTGACTTTGACAATTTTCAATACATATATAGCAATGGAAAAGTTTTTCGAGCACCTCCATATCTCAAGAACCATAGGTCCTAGGTTGATGAAACTTGGTATGCATATGCCCCAGTAGTAGCCTAGCACCGTTGCATCCCCATCTTTTGACCTTGACCTTGATTTTCCGGTTGAGTGACTTTGACAATTTTCAATACATATATAGCAATGGAAAAGTTTTGCGAGCACCTCCATATCTGAAGAACTATAGGTCCTAGGTTGATGAAACTTGGTATGCATGTGCGCCAGTAGTAGCTTAGCACAGTTACATCCTCATCTTTTGACCTTGACCTTGATTTTCCGGTTGAGTGACTTTGATTATTTTTATTGCATATATTTGCAATGTTTAAGTTCTATAAACATCTTTTGATCTCAGACACTGAAAATCCATTTAAATTCAAAATATAGTGGAAGTAAGAAAGAATAATTGTTTCTGATGGTGCCGGCAGGTGAGACATACTTTAGTGTTAACTCTTGTCATACATGTGCATGATGAAGCTTCATCCAATAGAACTAATAGATTTATTATGTCAAGTTGTTTTGTGCCCATAATACATCTACTTCCTTTTGAGAAATTGATACTTTAAAATACAGGCAACAAAAGTTGTCCATCAAAGACCATAGTTTACTTTTCACAGATTTGAGAAATACTTTCGATGATACAAAGCATAGGCAGAACTTATCTGACAAGTTTAGATCTTTATTTTGTAGTAAATTCCAATTAAAAATAAGCACATTTTATAATTTTCAGGTGATAATTATTATGGTGAGTTATCTAAAGTCAGTTCAAGTTGAGTTCTGAAAAAAAAAGGACAATTCCCCATTACTGTGGTTTCATTATTATTAGTGGGGTATCTGTTTTGGTGGATGGCCCGACCTAAGAAATTGATATCCCACAAAAAGGAAATTTAACGTTGATCTGCGTGCAGCAGACTTCAGAACCACGAATTTAAGGATCCAAGAACTGATCTCTTTTCATTAAACCAGGAAAATTGATAACTTCAAAAACAAATGAATCCACAGTATTTAATCATTGAACATTGTAGAAGTTTCAGTTGGAATATTTTGGAAAAAAACCCATCAACAATGCTTAGGCAATTGTAATTTGTAATGCACCTGTTATGGTCTTGCAAGTTTTCATTCAAATTTAGCAAAATTTTATTTTCAAATTCCTTGGACAGAACTGATTAACAATTTTTGTGAAAGTTATTCCCCTTTTCAGTTTTCTTTGTGTCTGTATTTAATCTTGTACAAAGCCTTGCTTTTCTTCATAACTTCATTTGAATTGCAAGAGTCAATAGGAATTATGAATTAACTTGAACTGACTTTGAATACAAATACCTATGTAAGCATGATTTCATACTCTATAAAATTCATATCAAATTTGTAAATAACTCTCCTATTACAGCAAGGTACTTAATCTTGAACTTTATATATATTCATTTATCATGTTACCATTGATTGATCCTGAATTTTGCCCTGTGAAAAATATTTTTATACACTTCTTTCCTTGTCCTCAGCTCTCTGCATTATATTTTTTTCTGATCTTGAACTTTATAATTACTTATAAATCCTGAATTTTCTATAATGTTCATTTTTAATCTCCTTCCTGTTTACCAGAAAATAAGTTTTTTTAATCTAATTTATTTTATGAGGTGATATTTCTTGCTCTGCATGAAATTATATAAATTGGATTATATCTATGCTGCATGTGATGATTTTCAAAGCTAGCAAAGAAAAAATAATGCACAAAATTACTATTATGAGAAGGAATTTTACATATGAGGGAAAGAAATAAAAAATCTTTATACTAATTGATATATTTGGGGCATTTGACAGCAAGAAAGGTTTGATCATTTCTCAACCAATAATTGACAAAAGTTAACTTCACAAGTTTCAGTATGAGTATACTGTTACTGTAGCAGGGCTAAAAAGATGTGTTGTGAACCTTAGACTATGTTTAATTTCTTCACATCATGAAGTTTATTAAAGAAAATGTTTACTAAAATAGATGGGAAATAAAATTCAAAAATTATATAAAATGTAATTATTTTAATTTAACTTATTCTTCATGAATTCTACTACATAGGATTGATTTTTTCAGATTTATGAATTAAGAACTTTATATGCTTTTGATACATATAATACTGAAATGAATGGAGTTATAATTCATCTTCTTTTCTCATTTACAGCTAACCTGACTACAAAATTTCCTGCTTATGAAAAAGTCTTTATAAAAGAAGGTAATCTTTTAATAAAAATATTTTTGTATTAAAGTAAAAAATATTTGAAATAAATTTCAGGTTTTTCTGAGCTCTTATCAAACAACAGAATGAATCATTGTTTAGATTAAACTTCTAATACAAAACAAAAAGAAAACACATACAAAAAACCTTTGCAGTCTTCAACACAAACAAAAATACACTTGTACATTGCAAGAACTTTATAAAACCAGCTGCACTCATCATTGATTTGGTCCTGTAAATCTTCTAAATTGTTTAGCTCCATGTCTCTGAATTTATTGTATTGCTAATGATAAAAAATTATTTATTTACTTATCCTTTATCATGTTTATTGCAGTGAATTTTGTGCGGCCAGTAGTTATTTTTGGTGCTCTCTCTGATGTAGCCAGAGAAAAAATGTTAACAGAATATCCAGATAGATTTGAATCTCCACGTAAGTTTATTTATACCCATATTAGAGGTACAAGACAAAACAAAAATATACATGTTTCCCATTTCTCTATCTGCACTGTTTACTAGTATTCAGAAAGCTTCAGAAAGTCCTGACTTTGGTTTAAAAAATTCTATGAAAAAGATTGTTTTGCAAAGTCTTATGGTGACCAAACTTTTTCTTCCAATGTGATTAATTATATTACGGAAATAATTCATATGTTTATTTACAAAAACATTTAACTTGTAAGAGATTTATTAAAAACATGACATGGATTTGTCTTTCAAAATTTCTTATCCAGTGAAATCTTATTTTGAAAATGTTTTATTTTTTTTATTATTTGAAATAAACCTTGTTCTGAAACAATTAGGCATTCTTGTATCGAGAAATTCTATTTATGGACAATTCGTGGACAAAAATGGTCTTTTTTTTTAATCAATAGAGTTAGTCACTTTAAGATCCATACTTTTAGATTTGGGGGATCCCCTGATACTATTTATAGATAAATTGTCTATTTATAGAACAAGATGGGACTGGTTTAGATGATGATAAGAAGAACAGATCTGGTATTATAAGGCTTGGTGCAATTAAAGAGATTATCAATAAGGTTTGTATCAGGACAAATTGCCAGGAATGAAAGGAATGCTTTTTGACCAACACTTCATATACATGTATAGATATCCTAATTTGTTGGACTATATGGAACAGGTTTATTAGATTTAATTTTTTTTACTACATATAAGAATGTGAAGTTTCCTAAATATAAGGTGAAATTTCTTGCATATAAGAACTTGAAGTTTCCTACATATAAGGTGAAGTTTGTTGCATATTAGAATGTGAAGTTTCTTACATATATAAGAAAGTTTCCTACACTTAACAATATGAATAAATTCTTTATTCCTCCTTGTCCACTGATGCGAAACTTTTTTCCAAGTATTTATTAGCAAACATGTATAGAAGTGTGCTGAAATCTTGTATAACCAACCCATTTCCATGAAAAAAGGTCATAAAACCAAACACTTGCTCATCCACTGACTAAATGTATCAAATATTTCAAACTGATTTTTAATGTGAAAAAAAAATCTTTGTAAAACAAATGACAACAAAGTTCCAGACAATAAATTTTGCTACGCCTGACACACGTTTTGTCTATTCAAGACTCATCAGTGGCGCTCTATCAAAAATATTGAAAATGCCAAACACTGTATGATGATGAAGAGAATAGAGCAGTAAAACCAAAAATATCAAACTTAAGTTATTCTTTTTTCCATAGATCTGTAAAGATTTGCTTCTCCATGCCATATAAATATATATCAAACATTATTATCTTTTCAGAGAAAACATTGTCTGCTAGATGTCACTCCAAACAATGTAGATAAACTAAACTATGCTCAGTATTATCCTATAGTGATCTTCCTCAAGTCGGAGAATAAAAATATTGTCAAGGAATCTCGGGCCAGACTTGCTAAACATTCCAGTAAAAACCCCAAAAAGTTGTTCGAACAGAGTGTGAAGTTGGAGAAAATGTACAGCCATTTATTTACAGGTATTTTACAAAATTATCAATATAAATGAGTCTAAAAGACATAAGGAGACAATCAAAAATAAAAGGATATTTTAGCATTTAATGCCTAACACACAATCATAGTGTAAATATTGAAATGAAACAATGCAAAGAAACAGCACAGTCTTGATCACGAGGAGGCCTTCAAAGGGGAGAAAACACTGGGACCTCACTGCAAGTTTAGGATGGACACTAGCTTTGGTTAAAGTGGAATTTTATACACCAAACTAAGCACACAATGTTCAGACCCAAGACTTTTACATTATATTTTGGTGAGCAATACTTTTATTCAGTATCTATGTCAGTAAAAATACAGAAAATGGGATTTGTACCTTTTAAACTTTGAAAGTAAAATTCACCATGTCCTTAGTTTTCTTCACACAGAATCAACATCTTGTACCAAACTTAGTCACAACCATATTTTCAGTAAAAAAAATGAAAAATGGTGAATTTCGGGCAGGGAAGAAATTTTCATAACAGCTTTCTCAGCAACTACTAATCACAGGCACTTAGTATACAGAATCAGGTTGGGTGGAATTCGAATTTAGGTCTGTTTCTCACCTACTTCCTGTTCAATGAAATCTAGCCTTTTTTGGCTTTGAGAGATTTTTATTTATATGTTATACAGGTACAGTCCTACAGAATAATGCTGATATCTGGTTCAGGCGAGTAATGGAAGTTATTGATATCCAACAAAAACAACAAATCTGGATGTCCGAGGGACAGGTAGGTTACCATGACAATTAAGGATAGGCCTTTCTTGATAAAGTGAAATGTTATTGTCATTCCCATAACAATTTATAAAATCCTTGATATAGACAAGATCAGAAGTAACCATCGGGTAGTATTTTACCACAATACCCCATCTGTGAAGTGAAATATTTTATCATTGATACAAGATAGAGAGAAGTGAAATTACCATATGCAACAGAACCTACAAAAAATCAGAAGAAATTAACAATTGAAAGAAGCCAGCATTTTCCAGAATAGAGGTTGCTGCTTGTTGCTTGCCATTATACAATTGGCCTTAGATCAAAGTTGTAACGTTTATTTATGAAATCCGATCCTAAAATTCATAGAAAGTCCCGGTTGGGAAAAGCACAAATACTGTTTATGTTTATTCCTCATTGTCTGTTATTACAGATTTTTAGATGCAGCTTCTCTAAAATTACCGACCAGAATTTAACAAAACTATGTATGCAAACAGTACACCATATGTAGTTGTGCCTATTACCAGGATTTTTTTTTGTACTTGGCCCTTTGGACATTGAAATTTGCTAAAATTCCTGATTAATCATCTTGTGACTCAACTTCTCTGAAACTACTGAACAGCTTTCAACAAAACTTGGAATGCAAGATGTACATGCTATGTTGCAATTCCTAATTCTGCAAGGATAATATTGATTTGGAATATGTGGGATATGTGAGCATGCTTACTAAGATTCTTTCATTTGTTTGCTCAAAATTAATGCTCACTTATCTTTTTTTTTTACTTTTCAGCCTGAGGACAATGTCCAGGATGATTATCTATTCCCTATGGCCAGTCGTTTAAGTTTTGCTGGACCTCGAGAGAGTGAACAAGACTTATCACGCCACCGAGACGAGTTTGACTTCTCTCCACAAAATAGACCTAGACTCATTCGGTCATCCTCGGACCCCAGTGTAAACACCATGGAAAAAATTCCAGGGATTCCACCATACCCAGCACCACCTAGTTATAGAAAACCTTCAAGTGTGAGTACCTATAGCAAAATGAAAAGACTTTGCTAGTTTTGTGATTGGCCTTACAAAATAACTACTTACATGTATAATGTTTTGATATTGCAAATGAACTACTTTTAATGTTTGATAGAGGCCACTAGAAGCTTACAAATTTATTTATTTTTTTCGTCAACTTCAAAATCCTAGTGTTTTCCTCACATCACTATTTGTGTTAAAAAATGTAATATTTTAAAAAAGGTTGTCCCTTGTATGGGGAGAGCATTACTCTGTGCGTGTTAAAAACCCCATTTGTAGAGTTCGATAATAAAATGGGGGCCAGTACAATGGCCACACTTGCAAACTGCAAAATGGAGAGGGATTTATAGAAGCATAACACTTGTTAGCCAATCCAGGATAAATAAATATATTTAAACTATAACTATAGTTGTTTTTCTTATAACCAATACACTACCATTACACATAGTTGGTTAATCAGTAGTATCAAGCTTTATTTTCCTGGGAAATAAGATATTTTAAAGAAACAATTGTTTCCATTGCCTATTTGTACATGCATTTTTATTTTATTTATTGATTTTGCAGCCGACCTCACCAGGTGGGAGTGGCCTATATGATGATAGGAGATATGTGGATCGTAAGTAGTTATAAATTTATACAGACTTAATTCTTTGTACTCCATGAAAATGTTATTATTGTACCAAATATAAAAAGATTTTAGAATCCTACTTTTTAAGCTGTCAGATTTATATGATACTGTAGAAGCAAAAATAATTGTGGGGTGATTAATTTTGTATATTTCTTGAGGAATAGAATTTCAGGGAATTTAATCCCTACAAATTAAAAATAATTGAAGAGTGTATTCAGAATAAGAAATTCACAAAAAAATGTCCAAACTGATTCAGTTTAGTGCTCTAAAAACAAAATTTTATCCACTCAAAATTAATGATTTTAAAGTTTATACAACATGCCAGTAAATATTTCAATTTACAAAAGCAAAAACATTGTTAAGGTCGATGGGGTGTCTTAAAATTTATCCATGGATTTATATTAAATAAAAAATAAAGTTCACCATCAAAATTTTGGAAAAAAGTGAAAAATAACAAGCATTATCAATTTTAAAGTTATGATAGATGTGCAAAAAAGATGCTCAGTGATAGACACACCCTCTACCTTATGTTCAAACATATTTTACTGTTCAAAAATCAATAAGACAAATGGATAAGAGACAGGTCTTGCAACTTGGGATGTTTGCTTTGTAGTTCTTGCTTCTGAGTTACTATTTTTGGGTTTACTAACCTTTACATTTTGTGCTTTGTCCTGTTATTGAGTAGCTTTGCAATCAGATTTGTTTCATTATCTAATATGTTATATCTTTTAACATGTGTATAATTTGGGTTATGAAATGGTGAGCAGTGGGCGGGCAGAGGGAATGAAATTTTCTAAACAATTTCTCAGCAACTACTATTCACAGCCACTTGATATTTGATATACAGCATCAGGGTGGTATCCAATATTGTGGGATTAGATTTCAGGTGTGCCGCTCACCTACTTCCTGTTTAACAAAATCTCACCATTTTTTACTCTGACAGATTTTGTAAAATGTGTAGAAATTATTTGTATATGTGTGTTGTGTATTTTTACTAACCCTGTGTGTATTTAATTTCAGTCGACAGATCTGAGGACCGATATTACCCATCATACTATGCAGATAACTTGTCTCCTCGCGGCCATCACGGTAGATCTCATATTGATGCTTATGCCACTATCACCCCTCATGAACGGTTACGGCCCTCATTGCCACAAGATGGTAGGTTTAATATGAATAAAGAAATAAGTTTTTGTAAAAAGTTCAAAATTTACCCCACAAATAAAGCAAGAAAGGACAAGGTACGGTAAGGCCCATATTTGGCCCCCTCTTAGACTAAAAAATAGAAAACTGATCTAGAGAAAAGTCCTTTGTTTATTATTAAGTTAAATGAATGAAGAAGATAAAACAACTAAATTTATAAGAATTTTTTATGTTATTTATTTGAAATTGCTTGTCAAAACATGGTGAATATGTATGATTTCTTTCAATTCGCAAGAAATGGACAATATTTGGGTAATATTTTCAATTTTTAGATGCCAGCGACTACTTGGACTACAGTTATTGTTTATGAACTTTAATTTGCACTATAAAATGGTTACAAATCAGTCGAGAAATCCATGGTCGACGTTGTCGCCGATCATTAAAATGACGATTTTGTCACTTTTGCCCTACTTTAGGCCTCTATAAAATTAAACTTACAGTAGATGAAGGAAAATGTTTACCATTGTCAAAAAGTTTAATCATCTAACTTGAAACCTTGATGATATTTAAATCATTTACTTAGGATTTGTTTTTCTATATAAGGGGGCCAAATATGGCTCTTACTGTACCTTGTCCTTTGTTTGCTACTGATACCAATGAATAAGACCTCATGACAAAAAGGCAGGAACGCTGTTTTCCTTAACAATTAAACGGGACCCCCAGTTCACTATTTGAATATTAATTTATAACAACTAATAAAAACTAGCAAGTTTTTTGTCTTACATTTATGTGCTGTGCTAAAATATAATTATTTCAGATTTTCAGCTTTCATCATAAAACAAGCATATTAACTTCTACTAATGCTTCATGTTAAAACCATTTTTAACAAAAAAAAAACATGCATGTAGGCTAAACCATTTATATATTTGTCCAATAGAACAATTGTTTCACGTTGTGAAGTTCAGGATATTTTTTGCCTCAATAACATGGTTTTTTTCATGTCTTTCGGACAATTCACTTTAAAAAAAAAACAGTTGAAAATTCCTAATCTATGACCAATTACTGTGGTTCATTATTTCCTGGATTATCAATTTTCATGGTTTTCTTGGATGGCCTTGATGCACAAAATATGATACCCCATAAAAGAAATTTTATGTTGATTTGTAACCTGCAGACTTCAGAACCAAAAAAATATCAGAATTCTGATTCAAACAAGTTGGTACCCACAAAAATATATGAATCCACAGTAATTTTGAATGAAAATTGATATCCACTATGTTCATATTTTTCAAGAAGTTACAACAGATCTGGAAATATTTATTTTGGAATATTTTTTTTCTGTCTATTCCAGATCGATGGTTTGATCCAGCATATGACCCACACAGTCAGAAGTCAGCAATAGATCACAGACGGACAGACAGCGACCCGTCACATCACAGTCGACCGTTTGATCCTCATCACCATCATTCACATTCCCATTTGTCACCAGATAGCAAGGTAAGGATTTAAAAAAAACAATCTTTGCCTTCAAATTGATCTGTGTGCATAAATTATCGTCTGAAATTTGATTTTAAAAAAAATTTCAGGGTTTTAAATTAATATTGGAGAGCAAAATGTCCAGGACTTTTTGAAGTTCTAGGTGGAAAGTCCATAAGACGTTTTTAAAAGGTCCTCATTAGGAGTAACTGTAAATACATGCAGGTCCAGGACTTTTGTTAATACAATTCCAAAGGTCCTGAATCAAAAATTGATGGTCCTGGACCACGGACCAGTTCTAATATGAACCCCTCAAGTTTTTTTTATTCTTAAAGCTTTATGAAGCTGTTATACTGGATGATCTAATATTTTCAAAAGTTATTATATAAACAGTTAGCTAATACATTAAAAATTTTAATTTAAGACAACTTACTTTTTGGGATTGAATGATAATGTTATGTTTTACATTTTTTCTTAGCCATACAATGATACAGCATCTTTTAGTGGAGATTCCTATACCCGCTACACATCTCATCCCGCCAACAAGCACGATGATTCAAAACTCCGGGAAAAGTTTGGGACCAAAGGTGTACGGAACACATCACATGATCCTTACAGGTTTACAAGAAGTACTGCTCACAAAGTGAACACCTCCAACATTGATAAATCAAAACTGTCAGATCTCACTGCTCGTTACAGGTAAGCAAATTTGTAGAATTACTTTAAAGAATATTCCTACACAGAAGACAATAGGACATGGGGCTGGAAAAGGAACCCATTTTTGAGTTGAAAATATGTGATTAGGTGGGGAAAACAAACAAAAAATATATGATAAGGTCAATAATATTTACTTGGTGATTATATGACAAGCCTGACCAGGAAATTCTTACTTCTTTTCCAATACAATAGTGGAAAAGTGTTTGTTAATGCATTAAACATCTTTGAATAGCTATAAATAGATCAATGATATCCATTTTTATCTTCAGTTCTCAGCATCAATTATGGGATAAGGGTGCTTTTTTCAATAAAAATATATTATAAGGTATCTAATTTTCCAATTAAAAATGTATGAAAAGGGTGGGGTTTCAAACCTCAGCGACACCTCCCTATCCATAAACTATAGAAGTGTTAATTTGTTCTCTTTTTGCCACAGGGGTACAGAACCAGCACCAAATCAAAAGCCACGATCAATGTCAACATCTCGCCTCCCCTCAGGACCCCCTCATCAGTCATCCACAGAACAGCCTCCCAAAAAGGTCCCTCCACCAGTTCCCGTAAAGACTTACAACCTTAAAGACCGAGGAATCGAACCTGACGAACTGAAAATCAGGAATTATGAAAATACTAATACCAGGTAATTATAATGAAAAAAAAAATATACTTGTAATTAAAAGTTTTTTTTTACTTTCTTTTTTTTATGTGATCATGATACCCATATTTAATCAAGCTTATTGATTGACCTTTGACAAGTCATAAAATTCACAATAGTCTTCTTTATTGGTGGATATTTATGCTTAGCAAAATACCAATGAAAAGTTTTTTTTAAATCTGAATAGTTAATATACCTGTATGATTTCTTTTATGTATTTTTTTTCACGAGTTTGTATGCACATCTAATAGCCCTTATAGCTCCAAAATTTGTATTCATAGACATGTATATATATTCCCATCTTAAATTCACAATCTAATTTATATTGTACTCTCACATTTTGAGTTCATATTTTTGTATTCACATTTTGATTTCAAATTTTTGTATTCACATTTTGATTTCACATTTTGTATTCACATTTTTATTTCACTTTTTTGTATTAACATTTTTATTTCACATTTTTGTATTCACATTTTGTTATTGCTTGATAGCCTCTTTGTAATCAGCTTTATCCCCTTGCTTTTTGCAGATCTTATAATTATAACGAAGCCAGTCCTTATGCCACTGTAAACAAACCTGATCGTTTCCAAGGAGACGAAAATCCTTATGATTATGTTGTTCCCAGGTCTGGTTACCAACGGCAACAGCAGCAACCACCACCAGCACCACATCAAAGTCATTATGCCAAACCATTCACAGGAAGTCCATCAAGAGGACCTAACCCTGCTAGATATTTTGAAAATCAAATTTACATGGACACAAAAGAACTGCAGAAAATGAAATCTTTTCAGAACCAAAATCAACCAGATCACCGTGGCAACCAGGATTATTACTCAAAAGATCCAGGATATGTCAGTCCAAACGAGCATCCAAGGTGAGATGGTTTTCTGACCCTTGAACTTTGAACTCTATACACTTGTGGCTGCTGCTTGCACTTTTGATAAACAAAATTTTATGACTAATTTTTTACTACCATGATATTAGCAGATTTTTATATTTTAGATTATTTACAACCTTTTAAAGATTTTTTACATTTTTTTATTATTTGTAACAAATATTCTCCACTAACTTTAACCCTATTTTGGAAAAAAATTGGAATTTCTATTAGGTCTAACATTTTGCTCAAAATGTAGAATTCATTTTAAAAGAACACATTTATGCCTGTTTCTGGCTTTTGAAATTTTTATTAAATAATTGATTATAAATGGATACAAAAAGATGTTCAATCATTTAGGTGCAAACAGAGATTTTTAAATACTATGGTTATTCCAGAAAAAATAATTCCTGGGGTTGAAAAATAATTGTAGACACAACTACCCATAAAATTATATTGAATATTTTATCAACAGATAAATGTTTTAAAAAAGTCTACTTAATTCTACTTATTGAAAGAATAAATTAGAAAATTGTGTGATTCAACCGCCTACCCATGACTTTTTTTTCTGGAATAGCCATACTTTCACCTTTTGGTGTTTGCCTGCATTGTAATATGGTTGTGATGTTATGTATGGATATTTTATGGTATTTTGTTGTTTGTTCTGGTTTACTGGTCTTTGGCAGAACTAACCTTCATATAAATACATGTATCACCCGTTGTAGAATAGATTCGGCATGACCCTCGTACATCCAAGCATGCTTTGTGCATATATCTTCTACCTGATATTTTTGTTTATATATAAAAACTAGATTTCTCATTGGCATAGGTCATAAGCTATTGACAGATTTGTTTTGAAAATTTCAAATATTTCAACCTTGAAGGACCAAATTTTGGTCACAATCAAGAGAAATGACCAATAACATTTTGTTGAACAGGTAATTAGACCTAAATGTTTTTATTAATAGCTGAAACCACATGTAATGAATGAGTCTTAAAATGATGTAGCCTAAGTGCATGTCAAAGTTTTCATCTTTGTTAATTGAAATATGCATGCAAACTTTGCCTAAGTTGACATTGCAAATTTTTATATCAAAATTAAAGGAAAATATTTTCAGATGAGAACCATTTTTTGGATATGTTAATACTATTTTAGCATTTAAACTTTAAATTAAACATTTAGAGCAAAATAAATACTTTGATTTGTGTTGTTAAGGACTTTATATTCATTTCTCATGCAAAACTAACAAGCAATAGTTTTTGTGTGATTTCACAAAGTTATCTTACATTACTCACAAAATAATAATAAAATTTGGGAAAATTATTTGTACTTCTATAAAATGTTCAAGACCTTTTAGTGATTTCTAAGATGGTAAATTTCTAAAATTAGCATAGTAGGTTGTGATTGAAAAGTTTTGTTTTATTTCACACCTTATTTATATTTCATAACTATATGAAATGAAATTAATCTTTGATTTTGTGAAGGGCTGTTTTCAATTAGAAATAGCTCATATTTGTCTCATGTTCTTCTTAAATGTAGCTTGTGAGAAACTGTTAAAAAAGGGCAGTTTCAAATGATTATGGTTTGTAGTTAGGTTAAAAAAAACAAATGGCAATATCAGAACAATTTCAAACTCTCATGGCGACTGGTACTGGTTTTTAAAAATGTCTTAAAAGGAGTAATAACAAGTTACTATGCTTCGTATATATTAAAAAAAAAATGGCTAATAGGGAAGCGACAAATTTTAAGCCTTAATGGATATATGCAGTCATGACTGAAGATGAAAATATTGTAAATAAATGATAAACAGAAAAAAAATTTATAATAAATTCTAAGGTACATGTATTTATATGAATCATTGGTAGGCCAAAATTAATTTTATGTTTTATTTTTTTATTGTTAATATTGTAGATTAACATATAAAAAGAAACTATTAATTTTTAATTTTGTACAGGTAAGAGAGATTAATTCAGAAATTTTTGACTGAATATTTTCAGTATTTTGTTCATTGCATAGAGAAAAAAAATATTTTTATAAATTTATACATGAACATACATTCCTATTTTTCAGAAATATTAAATATTTTACATATTTGAAAAAGTTGACTTATTTTACATGTTTTATTATTAATTGGCAAAATTTTAAATCATATAAATAAAAACTTTTTTTTCTTAAAATATTTTACATTATGTTAAAATTGATATGCCATATTTGAACATGTTGTATGTTATACATATAGAATCTATTTCTCAAATATAAATAAAATTATAATAGCATGTGTCCTATTTATTTCTGAGTCATGACTGCATATTGTAAGCCCCGACCCCACACCCATCCCCACCCCCAACAAATGCTGAAAACCAATGAATTATTGTACTGGTAGACAATTTGAACTATCAGTAGTGACAAACTAGTGCCTAAAACTATAATTTAACCCCCACCACATTTCACATTGCATGCCCTTAGTCATAACTTGTGTTGTTTCCTATGGTGATTGTTTTTTTTACCAGAAAGGTCTCTTTCTTTGGTGATTTTGATATTTGTTCGGAGTTGCATTATGATACTAATCTTAGACCAATTCCTTGATATTTTGTTCCTTGGTAAATTGTATGTAGTTAGGGTTTCTTTGCTTCATGTCTGAAGAAGAATTTTCATGAAACTTTGTACAAAGAACACCAATGTGTACACCTAAAGTGCATAGAGATTGATCGGTTTGACAAATTTGTAAAAATCGTAAATAATACATAGTGCATTAACAATTTTTATGTTACTTTTACTATTCAATGATACGTGGGAGTTACAAAACACAATGTAAGAAAAAATGGAAAGTGTTTTCTACAACAAAGCAGCATTTAATGCTGAATTTAACAGTTTTAAGGTGGTGTTCTTTTCAGGACAGATGATGAGTTAAATTCTATTAAAAAGACAGAATATCGTAAAAGCTGGACTGGTCCAGAACGACACATGAAACCCATGTCTTCCTATGTTAAGCTTATAACTCCAGGGTTTTACGGGGCTCGCTCTAAATCTCAGGAAGATATACGGTAAAACTTGAGGTTTTCAAAGGAAATTACATATAGAAGTAATTTGACATATGCATTTCCCAAAATGATATTCCCTTCCATTAATTTACAAGAATATCAGGATGTGGGCATGATGGCAGCAGCTGTTCTAAAATTCTCTCAAATTCTTCCATAATTTTCCAATTAAGTTTACTAATGCATAAATCCATGATAACATGATAGCTTATTGTACTTCTTGAAAGGAAAGTGGTCAAATATATCAGTAATATAAAACACCCGTGATGCATTTGTTGTCTCCTAACTGTGTTAACATTTTTCACTTAATCTGTAGAAACAGATTTCAAATTAGTAAATGAAACTCTTCCTCCCTTTCTTTAATGGCTGTTTCTACAAATCCAATTTTTCATTTTGCTCTTCAGATGTCATTGTATACTTCTCAAAATGTCTTTTCCTTGAAAATCTTTTTTAATATCTTTGGTAAATGGTCACATTTCAGACTTTCACAGTCACTTTTGAGGGTTTGGGGTCTTTATAAAGCATGTTGCATGGAAGAAAATATTACTCACACTATATGCACCAATTATATGCTCATGCAAGAGTAATTAAGACATCAATGTTGTTTCCAACAGAAATTTCTTCTGGAGTGTATAAGTATTTTAATATATTCCTTGGGATAAAATTTCACGGTTAAGAACACTAAACTGAATTGGTGGGCACAAAATTTTGTGGAATTTTATACTCTGCAACACGAAATGGCAAGGTATTGTGTTATACCCTCAGTTTGGTTCCATGTCTGTCTGTCTGCCAGTCCCCTGACAGTTTCCAGATGATAACTTAGGGATTTGAATACTATTTTGCACAGCTGTTGTGATCAATAAATAATATAGTAAAGTTCAATTTTCAGGATTATCCGAAAAAAAATTTAATATGGTTTTGCCACCTTTTGATAATGCTTAAATTTTCTGGTCTAAGAAAGATAACTCATTTCTCTTTTAAAAAAAAATTATGAATATATTGTGGCAGGGTACCATTAAATGTCCCATTGATATGCACTCTTTAACTACCAGTAGATATTAGAAATTTTGTGAGTATTCAATTTCTTTGAGTTTTCTTATAAACCGAATTTAATCCCCCAAAAATATTTTGGCAGTATTGACAAATAGCTAATATTCAGGTACAGGTAGATATCTTCTTTTGGTTTTCTTATAGAATTCTTTATTCCCTTAAAACCTGACAGCAGGAACCAAGATCTAAACCCGTGAGAACCAGTTTAATGTTGATAAAAAAAACACTAAAAAAACAGCTGATTATTAGTGATAGTCCAAGAGCACCTCAACTCTGTCTTGTATTGTTAAGATTATTACTTTGCATGACTAGCAGCTTCATAACTTACAATCAGCTATTTGTGTTTTTGATGTTAAGCGACATGTAATAGGTTGTTTCCAGGTGTGAATCTAATGTGTGACGTACCAGGTATATACCCCTTAAAACTGACATTAATTATGTCTTTTGCACAAAATCCATGTAAAAACGCTAAAAAAAATTTTAAATTCCTACCTCACTTCACATGGGGAAAAACAATAACAAAATAATTTTACACCCCCCAAACTAAAATCCTGGATCTGTGCCTGGTTTCAAGAATTTGTTTTTTATTGTTTGCAGTGTAACCCGTTTTTGTATCTCTGCAAAATTTTGTGTCATTGTCATAGTCTTTCGAAAAGGGACAATTCAGAGATGTATTGAACAAACTTTTGAAGAATGTCTTTTGGAGAGTGAGATTTCAATGCTCTTAGGTTCTTTCTAAATTGTTTCTCTTGGAATTATTAGTAGATCTACATTACTTTGTTAGAAACGGATCAGAAAATCCTGCTAATATGCATTGAGTGAGAAATAAAATTGATTGGGTTATTTTTGGTACTTCAATTATTTTTCGCATGTATATGCATACACTTTGTTTTTATTTTGCTTTTGTGGCTTTGCATGAGGTATTTATAAACCATCTATATTTGGAAATAAGAAAACTATTTCATGTATTGGTAATTATTTAAAGTTTTAAAATTTTTACAATTCTGATTTTTTTAAACATGAACAATATTTCAAAAAAATTCAGTGATGTAATGCAAAACTTTTGCTGAGTAAAGGCCTAATGACCTAAGCAGGTGCTTATCCTTTCTCATGAATCTTCTTTTGATTTGCTATTGAATAAATAGTTATAATATGTATACTGAATACTGTATAATCAGTTATTTTCGTGGAGATAAAATTTCATGGTTAAGATCACAAAACTACCAGGTAAATTGGTGCTAGACGATAAATTTACAATTTACATGGATTTTTAATTTCAACTTGATAATGTGAATTTGTGGGGATTTAATTTCGTGTATTTGGCTTACCCCCGAAATTAAACCCCCAAGAATATTTCTGCTTCTACAGTAGTTCAATTCTCTATACAGCTTGTACAAAAATCTCTATAAAAATCTTTCTAGCATATTTTACAAAAGAGACCTTTTTTGAAACAGGGGTGGATCTCAGGATGCTGATAGTGATGACAGAGGAAGTGCCTTTGAAGCTTACAGAAAACCTCAGTTATCTACCTTTGGAAAGTCAGACGCACCTCATAGTCCAGTAGTGTCACCAAACGGACCATTGAAAAATTACAGGTAAATTTGCTATTTTTAGCCACTGTTCCTAGCATGAAAGTGTCATAAGTGCCAGGATGATAAATTATGAAAATTTCTCAAAAGTTCTTTTAAATTTAGTTAAGAGATATGTTTGCAAGGTTGTTTTCTCTTCAGGTCCACTCATCCCAAAAGAAAAAAAGAAAAATCACTAGTATTTGATGAATAGTTACATTTGTGTACTATTTGAAGTTGATTTAACTTAATATGTGTTTTGGCATGAAGTATTAAAGCATGCATAGTTTCTTTGTTCATTTGTTGTTCTTAAAGAATTTTTTATTGTGTTCAATGTTCATTCAGTGTTCAGCTTTTTTCATAAACCCTGAAACTTTGTAGAAAGAAAGTGACAAAAAAATCAAGGTAATTTTATATTTGCTAAAAATTTCATTAAAAATATTGGAAAATAGTATTAGACAGAAATTAATAAATAACAATAGAGCTAATCTGAGATAAGTAAACAGAATTTTTCTTTAGCTATATCTTTTTGGTCTTTTTATAAGATAACAAACGTTCTGCATTAAATTTTGATTTGAAAGGAACGAAATAAGCTCCTATAGTACAATTAGTTATTTCTTACAATATCTTAGGTCATCTTTTAAGTTTCTTTTTTTCTCTTTGTAAATTCTATTATTGTAAGCTTTTTATCTGTATATAGCACTTCTGAAACTCTTACTTCTGGTGAGGGCACCTCTACTAACCATAATGCATTGCAACTTCCTGATGAGTCAGGTGATAAAACTGAAGCTCCACCTACTGAAACTGAGACTCCTTCTGAATCAAATGATACTGAGGGGTAAGACAATGTGCAGCTCAGGATTTGGTTTGGAGTTGCTGCAGGTTTAATGCATGCAAAGGGATTTTCAAATGCCACTGAATAATATAAAGCACACTTTTCCTTTCTAACCTACAACCATGACATTTACAAATCTGCATTGAACGGATTATTTATTATCTAATTGTGTGATTTTTGCAATGATGGTGCTGTTTTGTAGTTATATCTATCACCCTTCAGTAACTACATAGTCATCATATTCATGAATCCACATTCAATCATATCGACCAATCATATCTTGCATTTCAATTATGTCTATATCTAAAATGTTGTTGGCTGAGCAATTCATGGTTTTTCAGATAAAATTTACTATATCATTACTCATGTCATTAGAAAATTTATTGGGAGATGAAAGTAGACCATCCATAAAGAGAGTTAATCGGTTTCTTGGAAAGTTAATAAAATAAAGTTACATAAAATCAGCACTATATCATACATTTAAAGGGGATAAGAAAAAATACTTTACCATTTTTTTGAATTCTATATGCCAATAAAAACTTTCACAGCACTTCAGAAGAGTAACAATTGCACAGATGTACAACATAAAAAGTTATTTCTAAAGAAATCCCAACCCCTAGTTTATAAAAGATACTGTTATTTCAGTATACGTGCATTGTAATCTATACATATGACAATTAATGTTCAGCTGTGGCGTATCCAGAAATTTTCAAATGGGAAACGTGCAATTAAAAAATCATCTGGGACCTTTAAGTCACCGCTTGTTTCATAAGACTCCTTTCCAAATTTCCTGTCAAACAGGAGAGTGCGCCCCCTCCACAAATATCCTAAATCTTTGTCACACCTGGGAAACTCGCAAGTGGCAACCAAATATTGTTACCCGACAGTTTATTGATACTTGGTGAAAGAACACTTATTGCAAGAATCAGGGAATGTCACTACATGTGAAATTTGTCACAATCTTAAATATACCAAAAATAATAGTTAAGCCTGTATTTTAAGTCAGAAATTGCTTTTATATTGTCAAGGCAATTCTAATAACCAGGATAAGTCCGGATTTAAAGAAAAATGTAACTGAACATTATTAATTGAACAAAATAAACTGTTTTTGCTTTATTTATAAGAATTAATGATTCAACAAATGTACATGGCATGGCATTCTTTGATTTCTCAAATTTATTACATTAAATGTAAATCACAAAATTCTGGGTCCTGGAATTTTGGTTGCGACTTTCGAGTTTCTCAGGTGTGTTTGTTCTGGACTGTAAAATTATACCTCTTCAATAAGAATTTTCCATAGTAGTCTCATTCATCAGTTCATCCTTCATTCATAGCATGGAACATCATAATGTTTGAAACTATCAGCTAATGGTTGGTAACAGTTGCAGTTTTTATAATGCTACTGGGTTTCATTATTATTCGTGGGGGATCAATTTTCATGGTTTTTTTGGGTGGCCTTTACCCACAAAAATTTATGCCCCAGGAAAAGGATATTTAACATTGAACTGTATGTTGTAGTCTTCAAAACCACATATTTAAGACTCTATGAACTGAACCATGAAGTTTGGTACCCACAAAAAAAATAAATCCACAGTATTCAATTATTTCATGGGTTGTTGTTTTTTTTTATAATACATATCTTTTTTATGATAATACATGGAAACATTTTACCTAGATTCTTTTTAAATGTCTAGGATTTAATTAAAGAGTTGAAATAATATTGTTTTTTATAGAAGTTCTACAGAAGTTTTATATTTTTTATAGGCTTTTCACATTTTCTTTGGCTTACTTCCATAACACTGCTTAGCCAAGAAACTTTTTATCTACCTTGCTCATAAGCCTTTTGCACTGAGTTAGCAAGTTAACTTAATGAGCAGATGTCTTGATTTACACAGCTACATTCCCTGTATCACTGTAATGATTATTACTACGGTTCTACGGTTCCAACCGTGTTTTGTTCTCTGATTGATGTATTCCTTACTTTATTTATGGTCTGATGACTGTCAATCCGTTATATCCATAAATATTTGAGTCACATTACATGATACCTTTGCTGCGGTCCGCCAAAAAAAAAATTCAATAAGGACCAAATAGAGCTACGAACCTCAGCTAATGATACCTTAGTATACAAAGAAATATGCAACTCAATTTTCACCAGTACAGGCACAGATTTGGAATAAATGAAAATGACTTAGAATCCAACAAGACACACAATGTACAATGATATACATAATACATGTATGTGTTATGATCCGAAGCAAATGTAAATGACACAAAATCCAACAACACATGCAATATGCATTATTTTGAAATATGTAATAGAATTCTAATAGCAGCTTCAATTAACATTTGAACCGTAAGCTCAAGGCAAAAGTATTGAATTGTTTTACCTAGACCCATGTTTGATATTCTTTTCTTATTTATAGATTCCATAATGACCAACAGATAGATGAGAACCACACAGTGGTGGCAACAGCTCGTGGCTCATTTAACCACCAGGGTGGCATCCTAGAATCCCCAGAGACAGACGTCAGTATTATCATACCCCCTGGGGCCATTCCTGAGGGGGTACAACAGGAGATTTACTTTAAAGTCTGCAGGGATAACAATATACTACCACCATTAGATAAAGATAAAGGTAAGTGTCACACTTTTCATGTTTTGCCTTGTAAGAGAGGGGGCATCACCTTGTCTGTCTGTCCATCTGTTACAATTTTTATGGCTCACCATGTATGTATCAGCCATATAGTTTTACCCTTGTCTGTCTGTACTTCTGTATTAAAAACTTTACTTACTTGGTTACTAGATGTTGGGGGTCAATGACGTTTCACCACAAGAAGTGTCTTTGGTACTATGACATCACCCACTAGAAATAAGGTCACTGTAACCTATATTTTACACATGAATGACTTTGGTTACATTCTTGGTTCAGGTCCATAACTCCAATACTACATGTTGAGCGTCAATGGTATTTCACTACTAAATGTGTCTTGGGTAACATGACACCACCCAATAACAAGAGGCTCCCAGGAGCCTGAATTGCTCACCTGGTCTTAATGTCAACCCTTGTAGACTTTTGTATAGCTAAATGAGCTGAATGTTTAAGCAATAAAAAGCTTTTCTCTATCTGCAATAGTTTTCATTCCAAAGCAAAAAACACTATTTTTCACCTTTAAAGGGCCATAACCCCTTAAAGGGGTCATCTGACAACTTCCACCCTAAAAAGACTTTTGTAGAGCTAATTAAGCTGAGCATTTAAGCAAGGAACATCTTTTCTCTATCTGCAAAAGTTTTTTTTTCTTTAGGCCAAAAACACACTATAAGGGGTCATCTTCTGGCAACTTTGACCCTATGGAAACTTTTGTAGAGCTAAATGAGCTGAACATTTAAGCAAGCAACAGCTTTTCTCTATCTGCAATAGTTTTCATTCCATAGGCCAAAAACACTATTTTTTGCCTTTATGGGGCTGTAACCCCTATAAGGGGTCATCTGACAACTTCGACCATTGGAGACTTGTGTAGAGCTAAATGAGCTGAACATTTAAATAAGCAACAACTTTTCTCTATCTGCAATAGTTTTCATTCTATAGGCCAAAAACTCTTTTTTTTTTTTGCCTTTAAGGGGCCATAACCCCTATAAGTGGTCATCTGACAACTTTGACCCTATGTAGACTTTTGTAGAGCTAATTGAGCTGAACATTTAAGCAAGCAACAGCTTTTCTCTATCTTCAATAGTTTTCATTCTATAATCCAAAAACACTATTTTTTGCCTTTAAGGGGCCGTAACCCCTATAAAGGGTCATCTGACAACTTCGACCCTATGGAGACTTGTGTAGAGCTAAACGAGCTGAACATTTAAGCAAGCAACAGCTTTTCTCTATCTGCAATAGTTTTCATTCTATAGGCCAAAAACTCTATTTTTTGCCTTTAAGGGGCCATAACCCCTATAAGGGGTCATCTGACAACCTTGACCTTATGAAGACTTTTGTAGAGCTACATTTGTAAATGAGCTGAACATTTAAGCAAGCAAAAGCTTCTCTCTATCTACAATAGTTTTCATTCTATAGGCCAAATACATGCAAAAATGCTATTTTTCACCTTTAAGGGGCCGTAACTCCCATAAGGGGTCATCTGACAACTTAGACTCAATGGAGACTTTTGTAGAGCTTTTGATGCTGAAGCAGTAGCGTGGCATCAGATTTCATCTATCTCTTATACTTTTTGATTTACAAGCCAAAAACAGAAGTCTGACCCCCCTGGTCTATTTTTAGCAACAGCGGCCATGTTTTTCGACGAATCAAAAATCCCCACATCAGTTCTGTGGGGGATACCCTAAAGTACCACCAGACCAAATTTGGTTTGAATCTGTGCAGCCGTTTGAGAGAAGAAGAAGTTTGAAGAAAAGCTAACGACGACGGACGACGACGACGACGACGGACGACGACGACGACGGACGACGACGACGGACGCCAAGTGATGGCAATAGCTCACATGGCCTTTGGCCAGGTGAGCTAAAAAATGGGTCACTGTGACGTTTATTTTATGCATGAATGACTTTGGTTAAGTTCATTGTTAAAGTCCACATCTCAAATACTACATGTTAGGGGTCAATGATATTTTGCTACTAGAGTCTTGGTAACATGGCACCACCCATCAGAAATCGGGTCACTGTGGCCTATATTTTAAGCATGAACACTTTTAATTAATTTCTTGGTAAAGGCCCCTATCCCAGATAATACACATTGAGGGTCGATGATATTTTAAGTATGGGAGGGCCATCCTGTGGCTCATAGACACATTTTCTAGTTTGTAACAGATTTAACAGCTTCTACTGAAAGGATCTAAGTGTTCAAATGGTTGTATCCTTGGCACAACCTAATGCAACCCCATGTGATATTGGTTTCCATCATGTTGGTCTTCCCATTTAATATTAGTCCCTTTCCTGCTGAGTGTGCAGCCATCACACCAAAGGGCACCCATCTCTTGTTTGCCACTCCTCCTAAACTACTCAATAGATTTTCATGAAACTTTCACACAGTGTTTGTGACATAATTTAATTGTTCACCTTAAATTTTAAATTTGATCTCATTGATTTCACATATATAGATATTTCATTAGATGTTTTGCAACCAATTATTCCTTTTTTCAAGGTGAAACATTATTGTCTCCCTTGGTGATGTGTGGACCTCATGGATTAAAATTTTTACAGCCAGTAGAACTTCAACTCCCTCACTGTGCCTCTGTTAATCCAGAAAGCTGGTCTTTTGCTTTGAAATCTAGTGATTCACCATCAGGTAAGAGGGATAATATGGGGTATTTTAAAAATGTCAGTGGCTCTTTCACAAAAATCGTAATTTTATTCTACAAGCAAGTTTGTCTGTTTCTTTTAAGCTAATACAAAATACCAAAGTGCCTATTAAAATTTCTGTTTTAATCCAAACAATTGAAAGTTAGAAAAACAAAAATATGGAAAGAGGCACTTTTAATTAAAAAAATCAAAAGGTATTGGAACCTAGCACTGAGGATAACATCCATACGTAGTGTAAGAAAGATGATTTGACATCCATCTTCACTGAGAAAATCTAACAGATGATTTTACTATTGTTAAATCAACATTTCATCTGCAAAACTTAAAGGGTAATCTTGGCTTTTTTTCAAATATAACCAATAAATAGTCCCTAAAGTTATCATCAAATTAATATTGTAATTACAATACTGTAAACAGGGAATTTTTTTTTGCAACAGTTTTCATTTTCACTTTAACATTGCTACCATGGAATAAAACGGCACAAATATTGTTATTATACTTCAGTAGATTTTTTAGCTCACCTGACCCGAAGGGTCATGTGAGCTATTGTCATCGTTAGGCGTCCATCGTCCGTCCGTCGTCCGTCGTCCGTTAACTTTTCTTCAAAGATCTTCTCCTCTGAAACCACTGAAGGGATTGCATTGAAACTTGGTATACTTGATCTTTAGGATGTCCTCTACCAAGTTTGTGAATTATATACACGTTGACCAACCAACATGGCCGCCGTTGCTAAAAATAGAACAGGGGGGTCAGACCATTGTTTTTGGCTTTTAACTCGAAAAGTATAATAGATAGAGAAAATCTGAAGCAACCTTCCTTGTTCAGCATCAAAAGCTCTACAAATCTCTCCTTTAAGTCGAAGTTGTGAAACGACTCAGTGTAGGAGTTATTGCCCTTTAATCATCAAAATTGACCATTTTTGCTGTTTTTGGACTATATCTTGAAAACCGAAAGTGCTAGAGGAAAAGTTAGCATTGCAGAATTGTTAAGCTCATTGAGATCTACAAAAATGATTTCAGGGTCAAAATTGTCAGATCAGCCGTTTAAGAGTTATTCCCCTTAAACTGTTTTTTCCATTTATTTTAAGTGATTTTCAAAAATCTTCTTCTCTGAAACCACTGAAGGGATTGCATTGATACTTGGTATACTTGATCTTTAGGATGTCCTCTACCAAGTTTGTGAATTATATACACATCGACCGACCAACATGGCTGCCGTTACTAAAAATAGAACAGGGGGGCAGACCATTGTTTTTGGCTTATAACTCGAAAAGTATAAGAGATAGAGAAAATCCGAAGCAACCACCCTTGTTCAGCATCAAAAGCTCTACCAATCTCTCCATTGAGTTGAAGTTGTGATACGACTCCTTATAGGAGTTTTTGCTTTTTAATCGTCAAAATTGACCATTTTTGCAGTTTTTGGACTATATCTTGAAAACCTTTAGTGCTAGAGGAAAAGTTAGCATTGCAGAATTGTTAAGCTCATTGAGATCTACCAAAATGATTTCAGGGTCAAAATTGTCAGATCAGCCGTTTAAGAGTTATTCCCCTTAAACTGTTTTTTCCATTTATTTTAACTGATTTTTCAAAAATCTTCTCTCTGAAACCACTGAAGGGATTGCATTGATACTTGGTATACTTGATCTTTAGGATGTCCTCTACTAAGTTTATGAATTATATACACATCGACCGTCCAACATGGCCGCCGTTACTAAAAATAGAACAGGGGGCGCAGACCATTGTTTTTGGCTTATAACTCGAAAAGTATAAGAGATAGAGAAAATCCGAAGCAACCTTCCATGTTTAGCATTAAAAGCTCTACAAATCTCTCCATTGAGTTGAAGTTGTGAAACGATGCATTATAGGAGTTATTGCCCTTTAATTGTCAAATTTGACCATTTTTGCAGTTTTTGGACAATATCTTGAAAACCGTTAGAGCTAGAGGAAAAGTTAGCATTGCAGAATTGTTAAGCTTATTGAAATCTTCAAAAATGATTTAAGCCATTTAAGAGTTATTCCCCTTTAACTGTTTTTTTTTTCATTAATTTTAACTGATTTTCAAAAATCTTCTTCTCTGAAATCGCTGAAGGGATTGCATTGATACTTGGTACACTTGATCTTTAGGATGTCCTCTACCAAGTTTGTGAATTATATATACATCGACCAACCAACATAACCGCTATTGCTAAAAATAGAACAGGGGGGCAGACCATTGTTTTTGGCTTATAACTCGAAAAGTATAAGAGATAGAGAAAATCTGAAGCAACTTTTCTTGTTCAGCATTAAAAGGTCCTTACAGGAGTTATTGCCCCTTAACTGTTTTTTCTATTAATTTAAATGATTTCCAAAAATCTTCTCTGAAACCACTGAGGGGATAGTTTTGCAACTTTGTATACTTGAAAGTTTGTGAAATTTATTCAAACTTTGGCATAAGAGATCAGGTGAGCCATTCAGGCTCCTGGGAGCCTCTAGTTTAATATAAAATACAGGTAGATATTTTAACTATGTCATCTTGAATTTGGTAAAAGTACTATTTCCCTAGGGATATAGTAAAAACTATTTCCCTAGGGTAATAGTACCGAAATACTATTTCGCGGGGTTTTTGTATGATTGGCAGTAGGCGTGGCTAGAGTACACTGTATACAAAGTAAAGAGTGAGCAGTAGGCGTGACTTTGTTTTAAGTTGTTTACCGTTTCAGTATAATAAAACAATTGTTTACTGGTCATTCGTAAACAGTACATTTGTTTCCCCTTGGTACTTACCATTTCCCTCGGCGCTACGCGCCTCGTGAAATAGTAAGTACCTCGTGGAAACAAATGTACTGTTTTCCTCATGACCAGTAAACAATTGTATATTGTGTTCCATTGTAGTTTATAGACAATAATTTTACAGCAAGAATTTAAAATTGTGCTAACTTGAAAAATTCAGTCATCCTTTGCCATAAAAAGGTAGATGTGAAAAATTCTTGGTTTACAGTAAACGAAAGAATATGGAATATGTGCCAAAAAGACACGATCCACATATTGAAATGATTTTAATAAATGTACAAAAGCAAAATTTCACTGCGTGTGAAGCGCTTTTCTGGATTAACCTTCATCAGACACGCTAGGAGTAGAAAACTTGGAAAACCGGTAGAATATTAAATTTGATAAAAAAAAAATGCCAAAAAAATATTACAATAATGACCAAACAGATAAATTTATCAATTATTAAAGAAAGATAATGAAATGTGAAATGTTTAAGTGACACAGACTATATGAATCAATGGCAATTTAAAAATCTTTTTTCATTTTCCATATTTTTGATACAATATAATAATATTATAGCTAGTAAGAGCAAACCTTTAAACCTGAATTAATGATCCATACATTTAATTCCAGGTCAACCCACTCAGTGGCAGAATATGAACTTAGCGGGGTCTGAAGGTGTCTCTCAAGGTCGTGTAGGACGGAAAAAAGTCTCAGTGCTTGTAGATCATTTCTAAAGAATTCTCATCACCATAGATACTGACAATCAAATATTTATTGTTATAAAGATATATGTTGGAAATAGAAAAGTTCAAGATTAAGAGTATATTTATTGTTATAAAATATATGTTGGAAATTTTAAAGTTCAAGATTAATGCAGTTTATATTTACTGTTATGATGTTTACTGTTATAAAATGTAAGTGACATTAAAATAGTAAAGTTCAAGATTCATGTTTAAATATAAAATATAAGTGGGAATTAGTCAAGTTCAAGATTTATGTATAGAATATTTTATACAAAAAATTACAATGTTTTAGAAATGTAATTATTATGAAGGAATTTTAATAAGCACATGCATATGTCCAGATTGAATCATAGATGATGTTACCCAAGGGAAATTTTATATGAATATTTATCCTAAGTTACCATGGAATTAACATCACTAATTTATAGTACATAAAATCTTAAAAATATTAAAGAAAAAAAATTGAGGGTAAATAAGGAATTGGAATCAAGCTCTTTATCCTGATTTTTTTCTAATAAACAATTGGTCTTCCATTAATTTGAAGATAAATTTTGAATTTAATCTGCATTGTTTTACTCTTGTATAAAGATTTTTTATAATTTGAGTTAATCCTTCAAATTTTAGAATGAAAATGAAAGAGGTCATCACACATGACCTTAAATCACATTGAGGCAGCTAAATTGAAATTGATGAATGTGTATGTAACATTTAAAACTAGTCACTAGTCATACATAGTAGATGGGTGATTCTAATAATAGCTTTTTAAATATTATGCAATTTAATAATTTATAAATGCAATTTATATTGTTCGTACAAATGTAATTTGTAACTGAAGCAATACAATGGTCAGTTTGCCAAAGACACATTAATAGGTCGCAAGTAAACTTTGTCATACTGTATAATCATTTATTTTCGTGGGGATAAAATTTCATGGTTAAGAGCACAAATCTGAATTGGTGGAGACAAATTTTCGAGGATTTTTTAATTTTTATATATAAACACTGTTTAACTAAATACTTTAGATTCATGGGGATTTAATTTCGTGGATTTTTCATACCCATGAAATAAACGAAATTTAATCCCCCACAAATATTTCTGCTTCTACAGTATACTGGGGATTCATATATTTTCATTGGTACCCATTTTGACGGATTGCTGAATAAAATTTCAGTTCATTTGTTCTTAATTATTTGTTGTTCTGAATTTTGTAGTATGCAAAGCAATGTTCAATTTCCTTTTCGAGGTGAACTGATTTTCTTGGATCAGCTCTATCTATGAAATGACTATCTACCCAACAAGAAAGAATGAAACTTAGAACAAATTTTGATTTTTTACAATTTTTCAGACTCTATGTGTCTATTAACAATATACTGTGACATCAATGCTTCAAGTTTTGATAAAGAATTTATTTTTTTTTAAATCTCACTTTCGAAATCTGGAGCCTAATATTATCTGATTATGGTTGTGACCAAAAATTATTTGTGATATGGTTGGTTGTTTTATTAAGTTTGTTCAAATGTTAATGTTTTACTTCTTAAGAAGATAAATTTTATAATGATGATGAAGTTTGGTACTGAATCTGTTGAAGATTTGTTAATCCAATTTGTAAGTTTTTAATGTGTTAATGAATATTATGAAATGAGATTTTATAGCTTGAATGAATCAAATTACACAAATTGTTTAAGTTATCTAATTTAAGATTAAATGCATTAAAAATAAGTTGTTGCAACTGTATATTTTTAGAAATTTTGTCTTGCACAAAAACTAAAAAAAGATTTTTGATCTAAAAGCAGTGAGCTTATTTATATTTTTTTGTTATCAATTTCATAAAAATTATCATCAGCCAAGAAAAGTAGAACAAAATTTACTAAGTTTTATCTAACTGTTTATATTTTTTATATATATTTCATTATTTTTTTACCAGATCAAGCTGAGATTAATTATAAATGCAGCACATAGATGTTTTATACCTCCTAAACATGTAGTTTTGAATAACTTGGATCGTCATTTATCACGTTGGAACACAGGGAAACTTTTTTCATGTGAAAATATCATATGAAATGAACATGAAAAGTTCACATAAAGTTTGTGTTAAACAATCAATAAGTGTGAATTTCAAATTAAAATTGATGTAGATGCAGTCTTCAGTCTTAACTTTTTGAAGCACAAGCCCGAAATTTTTATTTTTAGAATTTTTCTTTACATATAATTGGCTTGTAATTCCATATTTTAAAGAAATTTTACTGGTCCGAAAGCTATTTTACTGGTTATCCCTTGCAAATCAAATGGGCTTACGTGCATGTTAGACTAACGATCGTTATATGAAACAGCAACCTTGGCTGTCAGACTTGTGGCTAAATTCGAAGACTGTAGATGATCATGTAAAAACAATTGAACATCATCATTACTCGGAGAATTGTTTTCGATAGAATCATAAAATTGATTTTCAGATTAAGTTTTTAGTGTGAAGAAAATAAATATTTATTTCATTTGACATCCACATAGACAAAATTAGCATGTGAACTATTTATGCTATAGCAAATAAGAAATCATGGAAAAGAATCTATATAAATTTATAGATGGATCTTTATTCAAATTATTTTCATTTTCCATATTTTTGATACATTTTATCATTATATTTTGCAATGTAGAAACAAGAGGTCAATATTTAGAACAAAAACATAAACATTTTATACAGTGCCAAAGATAAGTGTAGACTGCTGTGTATTTAGCATTTAGAAACATTTACATAAAATGTACAGATTATTTTTATATAGAAACTAATATTATTATTGTAAATATATATTTTTCAATTGTCTAATTAAGTTTTTTGAGTGAAATATTTTTTTACACTTTTTCGCTCCTTTTTTCAATCATTACACACATTATGTATATATTATTTGTTATATTTTATTCAACATTTTATTCAATAAGATAAAGTTGGGCATAAGCAAAAGAAATGTATCTTTATCAAATTTTCCAGTATCTTTCACAGAAAACTTTGCTACTTTGCTTCAGGTTTTTATCTAAAATTGAGAAAAATATTTCGCCAGGTTTTTTTTATATTAATAATTCTTATCAACTTAGGTTAAAATTGTTTATGAAAAGACCCATAAACAATACAATGTACATCTAAATGCATGTTGTCTGACTGTAGAATTGTAATGTCTTAACTTGCAGCGAGGTAAATATTAAAGTTGTTTGAACTTTCATGTGTTAAATAGTGCTATGATGTAAGATGAAATGTTATTGGTCAGTTTGTTACATGATTATCAAATTTTATGTTAGAACTATTTTGATTGGTTGTTATCTTGTTACCATGGTTGTGTCATATACAAATGTCTATTTTGTTTATATACATATTTTAGATGATTGTGATATATTTGTACAGTCATATTGCAAACATTGAATTAATTTGTAACATATTGTGGATCATGAGTAATCTTAAGGCCAGAATCTTTTGTTTTGTATGTAAACCATGAAGAGTATAGGGGCATAATAATTCAATCTCTGTCTGTTTGTCTGTTTGCATGATTCTTTTTCCTTCTAAATTGATTAAACGTATATAGAATTTAAGGAACCCAAAGGTGGATTAAGGACTGGCGTGCCAGGCGCATGCCCTCCTGTTTGACAGAAAAATTTTGCTAGGAACTGTATAAAACAAAATATCTCAGAAGATATTTTTTTAAATTGCTCACCCTCCCATTTTAAAATTCTGAATCCACCATAAGAACCTACCAATTTCCCTGGACATGGTTGCCTAAATTGTTTACCATAGTCAATTCACAATTGACAGATTTTTCACTTTTCAAGTTTGGATGCTTTTCAGGGTTTGTCTGTTTAGCTACATTTGGCTCTTTCTGTAGTAACTTTTTTTGTGTGATTATTTGTGGTATCACTGAACTGAACTGATTTTTTAACTTTTCAAACTGTTTTCTAAGCGTGTTGCACATTTTTTTCAGTTTTCTGCATCTTCAAGTTCAAGGTTGTGACTTTAGAGAGGGATTTTCCTTGTAATTATGCTTAAATTACTATATTGAGCTTTTTGATTACTCATGATCTATTTTTAAAACATGTACACCAAGGATTCCCCTGATTTATATATAGATATGTAAATTATCATTTTATGTATACCCATCCATCCATCAGTCTATCAATAAATAAACTATATCATTGATCAACTAGTGTTTGAGTATGTTTTTATTTCACTTTACCTGAAGGAATTACATCATATGTGGATGTGCATGAAGAATTTTCATCACTCTTGGATATCATTCAGGGGAGATAATTGGACTTAGACTTTTTAAATACATTATTCAATGGGAGACCTCGTAAGTGCAACTCCTCCTAAACCGCTTGAAGGATTTTGATGAAACTATACATTACGGAAACACCTCATATGTAATTGTGCATGAAGAATTTTCATTGCAATCAGACATCATTCAGGGGAAATAATTGGACTTAAACTTTTTAAATACATTATTCAATGGGAAACCTCATAAGCGCTTCTCCTCCTAAACCGCTTAAAGGATTGTGATAAAACTTTACCTGAAGGAACTACATCATATGTAGATGTGCATGAAGAATTTTCACCGCAATCAGACATCATTCAGGGGAGATAATTGGACTTAGACTTTTTAAATACATTATTCAATGGGAAACCTCGTAAGCGTAACTCCTCCTAAAATGTTTGATGGATTTTGTTGAAACTTTACATGAAGATAGTACATCATCTGTAGATGTGCATGAAGAATTTGTATTGCTCTGGGTTATCATTGAGGGGAGATAACTGGACTTGATATTTTTCTGTTACAGTACAGAGTCCAATATGAAGCGGGGGGGTTTCCTTTTGTGAGTGCGCTCACAGTATTACTATTTATTCGGGTATTGTAAAGGTGTTTATTTTCATGGTTGGTCATTTTTTGACCTTGACCCCATTTTCATGGTTGAATGTTGGTCTTTTTTTCATTGTTTCTCAATAACTATGGTATCTAGAACACACTTCAGACATTTAGTGATGATTAAATGGAATTCTGGCTACTGTCACATGACCTTGACCTTAACTTTTCTGAAGGCTCAGCTAGACCTTCAATGAGTTCTGTGATGGTGCAAACAGGCGAAACATACTTGAGTGTCAACTCTTGTTAGGTGTAGGTAATACACTGTAATTATTAGTTTCTTATTAATTTACAAGTCTTAGACTGGAATCGTTTTCATTTTAAACATTATTATGTTCAAAAAGTCAACACTATTCTTTCGTTTTTAATACTATACTAGTAGATAATTAAATTGTGTGTTTTATAGCTATCAAAACTGTCTCCTATTTCTCTAATACATACTGGTCTATAAACATTTTATGTAAAAGCTGATTTGTAAAGATGTGGAATAACTGTACACAACACCAAATATATAAATCTGCTGCAAGTAAAAGGAAAATCCACAATGGAAAATAGCCAGCGGCTTCAAACATGACCAGTGGATCCTTCAGACCCCCTTCAGGATCATCATGCTTGTCTTGCATGTCTTCAAGATCATCAGTGTCACCTTAACAAAAAAATATTACAAAAAATGAGACTAGCAAAGCATAACATCTGTAGAAAAATAAACCATGATGCTAATTAAAGTAGAAAAAAAACAAATCTAAATATAAATTTATTTCTCTATTTAAATAACAGTTTAACAAGGTAATAAAAATATTTTAAGCATTAACAATAATTTATCACATAAATAATTGGATACCCCAGCAAGGCTTATATTCAAGTGGTCAGGGTTTGTTCTGCAATAGAACTATGAAACTTCTAACATGTAACAGAAAAAGAAATTTTAGCTAGAACTGTCACATAACATGCAATAACGATATTGTACTAAAAATGTAAGGAATTTCAGTGGATATGCAACTTTTTATAATAATGTCATTATAATGCAACATCCAACTAACAAATTCTACGCCTTGCTAGGAGGTGGGATAATTAATCAAAGCAAAAACAAAGACACATTTATAACAATGATAGAAATGAAAATGTAACAATTTGTGAAGAAAATATGTTCTTTATGACATTTTCCATGTAATTAAAAGCAAAATTAAATGTTTAGATAATACCTAGGTGGGTCCAAAAAGAAGAAGGGGATGTTTCAGACAAAAATAAGGGTTGAATATTATTATGTAGACAATCTTTGAAGAGAAACCATTGAATTGGAAAATTGGAACCATTTTACCCCATACATGAATTGCATTTACATAAATTAATTAAGATTTATTATTCTATAAAATAGGGGCCATGTCCTTTGGATGAGAATCTAGGAACTATCTTATCATGGCCTATGCAGGTAATAAATAAATAACAAAAAGGATTTCATCAGTAACAAAAAAACCTACAAGCACCATTTTTAAGGTGTGTTTCAAATTGATTTTAAAAACAAATTAAATCTTTAAAAGTCACTGATTAAACACGAAAAACATTCAAATACATGTAGCATCCATTTTTCACAAGCTTACAAACATAAATAACAACAAATAAAAATCATCCAAAAGCAAATAAATGTGTGATCACATCACTGATTACATGAATTGACCCAGCGAGCTGAATCTGCCCCTGACATATAATACACCTGGAAAAAATTTAAGCACCCTTAGTCTTTTTTATGCTTTTCGATGATTTGAAATAATTTCTATTTTCATTAGTTTGGTCAGTTTTAATTCTTCAATATGCTACTAGATCGATGTGACCTTCGGGTGAAACACACATTTTTGCCTTAAAAAGCGGGAGATAACTCTTTAGGAAATAAGATGCCAAACTTGTAGTAAAAAAACAATGATTCCAGCAGTCATTCGTGCTAAAGGTGGCATTACTCATAATCGACTCTTTGATGATACAGTATCAATCTTTTGATTATGATTAACCTTTTCGAGTGCGATTTGACAATTAATTAAAAGTTTAGAGCTTCAGGGGACCATACTTTTCAGAGACCATGTTTATGCACAAAGGCCATCTTTTTTGCCATGTCGTGTTATGTAAATAAACGATGTCTTTTTGTTTGTTACAAACATGTTAAATTGTGCTTAACAGTGCATACTAAGTTTGCAATAAAAATTATAATGACTATTAGTTAAATAATGGTTAAAAAGTGTTTTGAAAATGTAAAATTTCAAAAAATCATGGGGGTGCTTAACTTTTTTCCAGGTGTATATATTACGGTAAAACATGTCTTCTCTTAATAAAATACACTCTAGAATACAAAAAAAAATCTATATTGCAGTTATAATCAAATTTAAGCATAATTATATATCACATCACATGGCACATTTTTAATAAATTAAAACTAAGATAATAAAATTATTCCGTGGAACAAGTATGATCAGGCAAATTAAATAAACAAAAATTACAGTTCTGACCCATAATAGACTTTTAATTTAATTTGTTACAATTTATAGCGATTATAGTTTTAATAATCAGACTAAACAAATTATTGTATCTCTAAATTTAAGTATTAAAAATATATATATAATTTAAATGTCTTTTAAAAAAAAAATCTGAAACTGAATACATGAATGTATATTTTTACCCAATTTGGGCTTAAGAATTACAATAAGAAAACATTTAAAAACATTATATTAAAATTCTTATCATTTTTTCTGTGGCCAATTTCTGTATAACATTAAACTTGTTGATATCAGGCCAAAAAATCCACACCAAGATCGACTGAATTTTCCTGCCCACAGAATTCCCGGTGGGCACCAGTTTATAGCATTCATAAAGTCAGATGCTGCCTGGATAAGGGCAAGTCTTGATTCCAATAACTTAGACTTTAGATAAGTCGACTCGGTAGACATTCCCATTTCTGATTCCTCACTGAAATTAATAAAAAAAAAGTTACCAGGGATTGTACTGTAGAACTGGTATGAAAAGATATTGCGTTCAGTTCAACTTGTATTATGTATTTAGAAAAGTTTACATGACAGCATTAGGTTACAAAGACAATGACATTACGTAAAACAATTGTAATGTTGCATGTATCAATCAGTTACCTGCCTAAGGTGGGTGGTTTCCTCCGAACATTCCAGTTTCCTCAACCATTAAAAATGACCCCCCCCCCATATGGCCTAGATGTGTCGAAAAGGGTGTTAAACCCCCAAAACAAACAGACAAAGTTATGTTGGATGCAATTATAAAGATTTCTTAACACAGGAATTATAATCAATCCGAAAGCTCCAAGAGAAAAAAGAAAAGACAAAAATTAAAGTTCTTACACATCAGCAAAAATTAAGGGTCCTGATTTAATACAGTTAAACGAAACACATGAGAAAAGGCAGTGATGAAATACAAGTAGTTTCATTTTTGTCTCCAATGGTTTACAGTTATACTTACTTGACTAAATATTCTTTCTTTTTCACTTCTTTAAGCTTCTTTGATGTTTCTCTAATGTTAATAAGCTGCCTACAAAACATAAAAAAAATGGTTTTGCTTACAGAGTTTCAATAAAAAATATATTGTAGGCATTTTTGGAATGGCACATTTTGTTAGTGTTGGACCTAAGATTTATAAAAATGAGGGCATGGTCTCTTAAATTATTCCTGAATAGTTACTAAAAGTTAAATATAAACAATTGCGTTTCCAAATTTCCAAAATGTATGATCATGAGATTACAGATATATGTATTAGTGAATTACCAATACAAGAAGTTTTCATTTTCCTAAATTTGTCTCAATTTTGGAATAAAAAAACAAATAATCCTAGAAAGTAGTGTTCAAAGTGATCATTAATAGATAATCACTCACCCATGCATTGATAATCACTTAAAAGTAACCAAAAAGTGAAGTGATCATGAATGGAGTTGATACTCACTTCAAAGTATGCATGAATTGAATCGATACTCACTGCAAAGTATGCATGAACTGAACTGATACTCACTTCAAAGTATGCATAAATTGAATTGATACTCACTTAAAGTGTGCATGAATTGATACTCACTTATTAGTGACAATAAATTTATACTAATCTATGGCCATAAATTCAAATGCATTTTAAAGTGACAATGTTTTTAAAAATATCTTGACATTCACTTGGGAATGAGTACTCAAATCAAAGTGTGACCATGAATTAATTCATCTTTGTAGCAACCATGAATAAATACTCACTACAAAGTGACAAATTTGCATTTCATTTCAAAATACCATGAATTGATCTTAACTTTAAAGTGACTATGACTTCATACACACTTCAAAGTGACAATGATTTGATATTCACTTCAAAGTCACCATGACTGGATACTCACTTCAAAGTGACAATGACTTGATTATCACTTCAAAGTGACAATGACTTGATACTCACTTCAAAGTGACAATGACTTGATATCCACTTCATTGTGGCAATGACTTAATACTCACTTCAAAGTGACAATGATTTGATACTCACTTCAAAGTGACAATGACTTGATACTCACTTCAAAGTGACAATGACTTGATGCTCACTTCAGAGTGACAATGACTTGATTCTCACTTCATAGTGACCATGACTTGATACTCACTTCACAGTGACCATGACTTGATATTCACTTCAAAGTGACAATAACTTGATGCTCACTTCAAAGTGACAATGACTTGATACTCACTTCAAAGTGACAATGACTTGATACTCACTTCAAAATGACAATGACTTGATTCTCATTTCAAAGTGACAATGACTTGATACTCAATTCAAAGTGACCATGACTTAAAACTCACTTCAAAGTGACAATGACTTGATACTCATTTCAAAGTGACAATGATTTGATAATCACTTGATACTGACTTCAAAGTGACCATGACTTGATTCTCACTTCAAAGTGACAGTAACTTGATACTCACTTCAAAATGACCATGACTTGATACTAACTTCAAAGTAACAATGCCTTGATACTCACTTCAAATTGACCATGACTTGATACTCATTTCAAAGTGACAATGATTTGATACTCACTTCAAAGTGACAATGACTTGATACTCACTTCAAAGTGACCTTGACTTGATTCTCACTTCAAAGTGACAGTAACTTGATACTCACTTCAAAATGACCATGACTTGATACTAACTTCAAAGTAACAATGCCTTGATACTCACTTCAAAGTGACAATGACTTGATACTCACTTCAAAGTGAAAATCACTTGATACTCACTTCAAAGTGGCAATGCTTTGATTTTCACTTCAAAGTGACCATTACTTGATACTCACTTCAAAGTGGCAATGACTTGATACTCACTTCAAAGTGACAATGACTTGATACTCACTTCAAGGTGACAATGATTTGATATTCACTTAAAAGTGACAATGACTTGATACCCACTTCAAAGTGACAATGGCTTGATTCTCACTTCAAAATGACCATGACTTGATACTCACTGCAAAGTCACAATGACTTGATTCTCACTTCAAAGTGACCATGACTTGATTCTCACTTCAAAATGACAATGACTTAATGTTCACTTGATACTCACCTCAAAAGCACAATGAATTCATACTCACTTCAAAATAACCATGAATAGAGACTTTAAGGTTACCATACACTGATACTCACTTCAAAGTCACAATGAATGGATGCTCAGTTCAATATGACAACAAATTAATGCTCACTTGGAAAGGATCATAAATAACTGCAAAGTGACCATGATTTGATAATCATTTCAGAGTGGTCATGCATTAAATATTTACTTGAATCATGTGAAAATGACCATGAGCTGTTAATCACCATAAATAACCGGGAATTGCTACCTTATTCAGAGTGACCATAAATTGATACCCACTCTACAAGTACATGTAACCATGAATAAAAACAACTCAATTCAGATTGATTATACATTGATACTCACTTCAAAATTTCAGAAAACAAAGAAATTGCCCAACAAGCTATCCCTAAGATCCACCATTTTGCTGAGCTGACATTGATTACTTTTCTATCTGCTAACCAAGCAATATGCTCCGTAGGGTAGAAACATTGATTGGCAAAATTTGATATCAGGTTCAGTATTCGGAGAGATGTGACCTTCTCCTGTTAATAGAATGTTGATGCTTATAAATGTTTCTTATACCAACAATTTTTATGAAAAATTAAATCACATTTATTTGTATTTTTCAAAACTAACAAACTTTGGTGAACTATTTTACATTTTTACTTCAAGAACTTAAACTTGCCTTAAAATTTAGCCTGTTGTTTCAAACTGAGCTGGAGGTTTAAGTGGTTACCCTTTTGATACTATGCTTGATTCTGTACTTCATGTACTTGCTGGAGCTCTATTAAACCTATGTGGTCCTTTTAATAATAAAGGTGCCTAATTTGCTACATAAGCACAGCTAATTACACATGGGTTTGTCAATGGAACAACCAGGGTTGTAATGTTGTTTATTATAGGTATACATGTTTATTTAAAAATGTCGTTTTCTTTCTCAATACTGCTTTGATGTATAAATGTACAGTCCTATTTTCTTCTAAATATTAACAATCCGTTCGTTCTACATTCTAACCTCCAATTTGAATATTTAAATAGTTTACCTTAGACCCACAACCATAAGATAAGTTATACATCAACATAGGTAGATCATCGAAGAGACGTAAGATAACACGACATTGACTGAGCTCGCCTCCGATTGTCCGTAATCTTTCAAACATGAAACCTTTTCTATCCCCACCAATAAACATTGCCACATAGCCACATAATCGTATGATCCTATCTCGGCCTCTGTACGTCTCTAAAACTCGAACTAAATCCATTTTGTGCTTTGAGATGTTTTGTGTCCAACTCTGGATCAAATCGAAAGTGAAAATAGATCACATGATTTTTACGCCTATTGAGAATCACCGAAATTAAATTATATTGACAACGCACAGATAGAAACCCAATAAAAACATAGAACTTGTAATGATTGACAAACGACTTGATTTTATAGAAAAACAATGTAAACATGGTAAAGCGGTAGCTTTTTTTTCTGTCTCCATTTTTTTCCTTCGACAAAACTAATATTTTTTCCTTGATTAGATATGAAATGAAATAGTCAATAATATTCACATTATTTTTCATAATAGCATATTTTATGCGAGGTGGACCCCCAACAAATCAATCACTGGGTTCTTTCTTCGACGTCCGCTTTCATCAAACATTTTAATAGTTTGTATGGGGTATTCCAGAATGCTGGGTTTCTCCGGCATTTCGCAGTCTGTCATCTAACTCCTAAGTTCTGTAGTAAATAAAGGTAGCAAATTAACAAAATTACCGAACTGGGATGATAAATCTCATTTATCCAAGAACAAAAGACAAACAAAGCCAAGACATACCAGAGAAATTGAAGATCACAATGGCCCTGACTTGGTACAGGCATTCAGTCAAAATAATTGGTGGGTTGAACCAGGTTCTATGGCGCCAAACCTCCCTCTTCCATTGCGATCTAAAGGTAACACAAAACAGAACATAATTGTGAGACACAATAGAGATAAAGAGGTGATCATCTCAGTTCAACAAACTGTTACAAACTAATTGAAACAATCACCAATCATTTCATCTGACCTAATTTTTAGTTTTGCAGGACACCAAATTTTCATGGCGGGCCCAAAGCTTGGAAAGGACACCGTTACTTATAAAATCAAAAGCTGAATATATAGCAAATCACTGATGACATGGTTAGGAATCTCCGTTTACAAGTATAGGCAAAGAACTTTTTGAATATTTCTGGATCCACCAATGTAATCTATACCAGATTGGTTAGTATTCGAAACAGTTAAACATTAAGATCCGGATGTAACAATGAAACATTAAGTTAAAGGGTAACCGAAGCAGTTCAAAAATATCATATACAGTTTGTACGATTAGCCGTGTGGTTATTTAAACAATCCATGAATACAATATTGAACCGAATGTGTACAAATTCTAGCGGTTACCGGGTATTTCTGTGCATGGATCATGTGTATTCAATGGCGGCATGCAACAGGATTTTTCAATACCAAGACTGCACCTTCGCCAGTCACTCTTAATAGGCCGAGCAGATTGGTGCAATAACTATAAGTGTACAGAACAAGTGGTCCTATTATATGCATGCAATTCAGGACCTGTGCGGAATCCTTTCAAAAGGGTTGTGGATTTATTTGGAAATTACGTTCGTGTGGCACAAAGCCTCGATTATCAAAATCTTTTTGTTCAATAATTCAAGATCATGATAATACAAAACACCATTTGTGCCTAATGTGGTCCCATGCCAGAAGTCTCACTGAACAATGAATTGCCCGTACGTTAAAATTGGCCGAAACCTTAAAAACCATACCAACCATGCAATCCAACGACTTAAAATAAATCAAATGAAATGTGGAATAAGTGTAAGCGACACATCCCGCATAAACAAGCGGTTATTCAAATTAAAACCTACAACGAAAAAAAAACCAGCAGGCAGCCTCAACGAGACCAGTATAATGAATTATATACGTTCATTTAACATTCAAAATACAGATGATGTAATTGTCTGATTTTTAGTAAAAAGTAATTGGAATGCTTATAAAAGATAGTTAGTTAGTTAGTTACAGGTTTACTCTCAAGCAGTGTGATTTTCTCTGTATCTGCATGGGAGATGAGCATTAAAGGGGTGATACAATGATCATAAACTCATAAAAGATAGCATACAAGTTTAAGAAGTCTTAGTCTCTCACTTCAAACTCAGTTAACCATAACATGGATTTTAAATCTAAAAAAAAAATAAAGTAACCATTGTTTATTAAAACCAAAGACACTTGAACCAATTTCTAATTCATGTTTTCTTCAAAGTGAATATGAAGCCTTTAAGTGAAGTCGGAAGTGTAGTAAGGGCTAATATCTTCCTTTATGGTTATAATTCTGGCACATATTCCATATTCTTTCGTTTTTAAGATATGAAATCTTTGCAACAAAGGCCAATATACATTAATGAAGTGTTTTGAATTTTAAACAAACTTTAGCTTTGTTACAACAAAGTTTCGAGTCTCATATAAGCTAAACACAAGTAGCCATTTGTAAAGATAATTACTATATATAGCTAAGAGCCATATACCGTATGAAACACATAGCATAGTCTCCTTTATCAGCTACAAAGTACAAGAGGTGTCAAGAGCTGCTTATGATTGGCTAATTCTCTGGTGTTTCTTTTATATGTGAAAAGGTGCATATGATTGGCTATCACACAAATCTCTTCCAGAATATAAAAACATATCGCTGCAGAAAAAGGCATATAGCCACGTCGTCAAACTTAACAGTGAGACAGTCAATTAAAACGAGCATAGGCCTTCAAAATGTCTATAATACTAATAATCCCTGAAGGACTGGAACCCAAAGAGGAAATGATGTCCAAAACGTTCAGAAATGGTAAGTTTATATTACTCTGACATGTCTGATAAAGAAATGGTCGAAACTTCCGTTATTTTCAAGCATCTTATCACATGTATCAGACTCATAGACCTGTATATCTACATACAGGTCTTTGTCAAAACCCGAAAACAGCCACGCCAAGGAATTTTCATTAGGTCTATAAATATAATGTCTTGTTTTGTTTTTTTTTTATTTAGAATATTTGTTTAAACTTGAATCTACAGTTTTATCATGTTATATACTGTTTTTTGTTTGTTTATTTACTTCTTTCCTTGATAAAAAAAAATACAAACCAACGTAAATGGACAAAGACTCTTAGATAAAATGAAAGATTTAAGCACATTTTCTCTTTTTTATTGGCGGTTTGTTAATTTCAAAACTACAGTAGAATACATCTTGAGACAATTTTAGTTTAAAAATTTCTCAGAAAGCTAGTAAATTCCTATATTTTTTAGATTTTTTTTAAAATCTCCGAATTTAAACAATTCCATGAACTTGTACTTCTAACTTACAGCCAATACTCCATGTGTGAACTACTGTTCTAATGACGATGCCAGTACCATGGTTAGTGGCCTTCCTCGCTATGCTAGTCAGCCTCTCTTCTCCAATAACAGATATCAACAACTTGGAGGTAAAAATGGCAAAATTTCATTGTTCAGAATTTGTATTTTCCAAAATTGTTAAAGGATAAAACTATCTGTAGGGATTCCTTTTCCTTTTAAGATGGTATTGAAAACCATAAATATTCACAATAGCAGTAAACAAGATCAAAATATACTCATGGAAAAAAAGAAACTGTGCATGTCTATTGGAAAATTTCTACTAATCAGAAAATCGTAAAAAATACAGTTATCGAGTTCAAACTTTCACTTAATGTCAAGTTGACTATGCAGATCATTTTTGGATAAAAATCCGAATATTATAAATTCCAGTTTCTGATATTAAAATAAACCCAATTTTTTACCCCAAAAATCAAAAATGAAAATGTTCACCTAAGATTTAACATGTTTAAGTTGTTAACTTTCAACCACTAAAAGATGAAACGTTCTTGGTGAAAATCAGCTGAGAAAACTTAATTAGAATAAAAAAAAGCTATGCCGAGCGCAGCATGATACAACGGCAACAAGTTGAACCCTGTTAGTTGGAGGCCCAATATGGATAGTCTGTTGCTTTGTTCACATGAAACCCATGGTGGACTTACAAAGCTTTTTGACACATGGGTCCTGATGTGGACTTCAAAATGCAAATTTGACACATATAAATTTACATCAACATCAAAAAGTCGTATTTATATACATGTATTAATTGAAATTTTTGGCCCTTAATTCGACCTCTATTTTCTTAAAAATTGTAGAAGATATTGCAAATCTGATTGCCAAATATGGCAGGGAATTTCACAAGGAATCCAATGAAAAAAGGATTTTGAAAGTCGGACCCCAAAAATAAATAAGTTGATTTTATAGACGTGGCCCATCTTTAGCATCTTTATTTTGCAACCGTTTTCTGTGCAATGTAGGTAGCTTCTATTCACTCCTTCCACATTTCATTTCCTAAAATGCCTTTTTCTTTTCTCTATTAATAATAAAATGTGGTTTTTCTTTCTTTTGCAGGTTGAGTCATTTAACGGGAAACTGACCACCAAATTCTAATTTTTAAATAAAACAAATTTGATTTCAAAGGAGTAGAGCCACGAATGCCTCAAATCGGCCCGGTATTTTTACTAATTTTTAAACTACTTCAACTTTTCGTAAATTTATCCAAAATCAGTTGAGGCATAACTGAACTTTTCATATATGTAAGATTTAACAAAATATCTACATCACAGGTCTAGCCTTGGCAATTCAAACACACCATAAATTATACAATTCCTAATTTTTCGCCTATTTTCACTGTTTTCTCGTCGTATTTTGTCAAAAATAGTATTGGCCACATTCGTCGACCATCGTAATTTTTTGATAATCATTTTATAATATAAAAGTACACATTTCTTTCACAAAAGAATTTTGGTCGACGGGTGTGGCCATTTTCGTTTTCACCGATTTATACATGAAAATCAATGAAAAATGTCAAAAAACGAAATTTTGTACAAAATAGACTGATTTTTAGCGCACTGTCCTACTTGTTGATAAACAATTTAACCAAAAGATATTGCAATTTATAAAATATGAAGTCTAATGAACATCAAGGGAGCAATTACAAGGAAGTATATCAAATTTGAATTATTGGGCCGATTTGGGGCCTTCGTGGCTCTACTCCTTTGATTTTTCTTATATTATGGTATCAATAAGGCTTGAAACACAGACTGTTCAATCCTTTATGTTAGTTTAAACATATTTATTTATCCTGGATTGGGAAACAAGCTGAATGCTTACGTAAATCCCTCTCCAGCTAGCAGTTTGCGAGTGTGGCCTTTGCAGCGGCCCCCATTAAGCCTACTCTTATCGAATTCTACAAAGGGGTCTTTAACGTGCATGGGGTATTGCTCTCCATATACACATCCTTTATGTTGTTGTGTCTCTTCCTTTATATAATATGGTTAGGATATGTCTGGAATTTTGGACTCTGTTTTGGCTCTAATTTATAAATGTATATCTTTATGCTTTGATTTGTTCATTTTGTTTATTAATATATTTTCATCCTTTAACTAGAACCAATTTTCCCTTATTCATATGTTTTGGTTTTTGTTTGTTTCAGTGATGTCTTGCAAAAGGCTGAAGTGTCTAAATAATTGCAGTCTACTTCCAAGTGTTAATTACGATGGAATACATTATTGTAACTATCAATTTCCTATATTTCAACATTGTCAAAACAACACTAGGGATAGCCTTTATTGTTCTATTCTCTTCGTAAAGTTTGTTGTAAATTTGATTAATACATCTTAGACAGTGATTCAATATTGCCTTAATTTTTTTCTTTTTTTTGTGGGGGGTGGGGGCTAAAGCCTCTCTGATGAGTCTTTAAGTGCAGTTCTCTGTAAGAATCAGGCAAAATTTAAAAACTTTGAATCATGATTTTAAAAACACATGGTTTTGACAATAAATTGTCATTCAAAATAGCCTTCTAATGAAGAAACAATCATTAGTTGTTGTCTCAAGTGTCAGAGGATGGAGAAAAATATCTGTTAAAATGATAGGAATAGTGTGACTTGACAGAGTTACCTCCCTTAGAATCAAATTTTATATGCATTTCAACCAAAATATATCTCAAATTACTGACTTTAAAAAAAGTGCCAATGCATTTTTTGTTACTTTTTAAGCATTTTGAACTGTATTTTGAAGTCAAACTTGTGTGTTTTTTTTAATCATGATTCACCCATTGCCTAATTCTTACAGAGAATGGCACTTAAATGTAAGCTGCAGCCAAGTCCAACCTCTAATCAACTTTTGATAAGAGGGAGAGGAATGGTACATCTAAACATGCTCACGTTGTGTATCAAACTTGAAATCAATCCCTTTAGTAAAAGTGAAGAAATCTGTTTCTAAAATTGTGTACATAATAGACAGGGTGATTGCAAACAAACCCACCTATATAAATACTCCTGTCAATTAAGAATTCCGACCAGTACCTCCCCGTGGTAAAAGATGGGCCCTGCTCCAGGGATAACAAAGGATACTCTGGAGCAGCTAACACTGGCTGTAGTGTGTCATGGGCTGGACGACCCATGTCACATAGCAAGTCTACACCTGTAAAGGAAATAGTCGAAGCAGAGGGGCATTCCCATATAGTCACTACAACAAATACCCATCAGTCAGTGCGGACTCATCAGTATCAAATATTGGGTATAATCCTAAAATGACACCTACAACTAAGCAGATGTGTTTCTATATCAATCAATCAATCAATCATTTATTGGCCAATCATGGGCCCTCAAGGGGCAAATACAATACAACAAATATGATTTAAAGTTAGGACAATACAAAATGAACAAAGATAATAACATGTTCCAATTGATATATATAAAATTAGGCTCCTTGTACACAAGAGTAAAACTTTATGTAAAACATTTAGTAGCAACCAATTAAGTTATATTGCTTTCCTGCAGAAAGCTGCTCAGCTGATGAATAATTTTATCATTTTCACAAGTGAAACACCAAAAAAGTCTGTCGAAAGCAGAAAGGTTTATAAAGTTAGTGTTATATATATTTACGGTATTAAATAGTAAATTTCTATTAGCATTAAATTTAGGGCATTCTAAAAAATAATGCAATTCGTCTTCGACCTTATTTAGGTTACATTTATCACAAATCCTATGATCTAATGGGGTCATAGGTTTAGTATATCTACCCAATTCAATTTTGAGTTGATGGTTACTCACTCTAAATTTAGCAAAACACTTTCTTTTGTCAAATTCATTAATAATGTCTAAATATTTTTCATATCCAAAATTACATTTGATCTTTAGATAAGTTCTAAGTTTGCTTTCTTCAGAGATAAGTTTTTCTCTATGTTTGTACCATAGTTTTTTGAATAAATCTTTTAAATGTTCACTAATGGAATATTTTACATAATTTTTATTTAAGGTTGCTGAGCCACTCTCTGCAGGAATATTTAAAATTTTAAGTAGAGACATTAAAGAACCATACCAGGTGTCTATCCCATTGTTGTGCATTAACTTCATTTCAGTGAATGCATTTTTTAATAGTTCAGTAGGTGAATTATCTAACCTGTGCCAGTAATTCAAAACAGACTTAAAACAATCAAAAATTATTGGATATTTACCAAATTCGGACAAAACAGCAAAATTTGAAGCTTTTTTACTGACACCAAGTAAATATTTTAGAAGATGTATTTCCATTTTTTCACAAGGGAAGACAGCTGGAAGTTTCGTAAAATCACATAATGAGGTACTATTAAAAGATTTTGGTAAATAGCACCCCCAGATTTCAGAGCTATAATTCAAAATAGGTTTCACAGTGTGGTTAAATATATGTAATGATGACTTGATGCTTGGTCTGAGTGACAACAAATCTGCTTTAAGTTTATATAGTGCCTTGGTTGCTTTATTGAATAGATCATGCTTTGCCTCAGTAAAGGAGCCAGATATGGTGAATAAGATTCCTAGATATTTGTATTTACGAACATTTTCTATTGGAATACCTCTGAAAGTGAATTTATCATTAATGAGTCTGCCTGGTTTATTGAAAATAAGCACTTTAGTTTTTGAAGTATTGACATCAATACACCAATCATTACAATATGTCTCTAACAAATTCAAGCTTTCTTGAAGACCAAAGGCTGATTTTGATACAAGAACTACATCATCAGCATAAAGAAGGCAGTTAACTCTATGGGTATTAAGATATATATTATCTGAACAAGATTCAAGGTATTTTGGGAGATCATTAATAAAGATCTTAAAAAGATTAGGGCTCAAGACATCACCCTGACGTACTCCGATACTAGAAGTAAAGGTGTCAGTTAATTCATGACCCATTCTAACAGAGAGTAATGATTTAGAATACATGTTTTTTAATAAACTATAAAACAACCCACCTATTCCATTTTGCAATATTTTCATGTATATTGCATCATGAATAACTGTATCGAATGCTTTTCTAAAGTCAACAAAGCATGCATATAGTTTTTTATTTGATTTTGTATATTTGTCTATTATAGTTTTTAATACAAACATATGATCAGAGGGTCTTGATTTTTTAGTAAAACCTATTTGGAAAGGTGTAATCAAATTATGTTGTTCCAAATATTTATCAAGTCTGTTGTTGAAAATGGAGTTAAACAGCTTCCCTAAACAACCAGTTATGGCTATACCTCTATAGTTTTCAGGATTGCTGAGGTCGCCCGATTTAAATATAGGGCTAAGGTAACCCGCAGACCAGTTATTAGGGTAAAATCCAGACAAGAGTATTGAGTTAAATAGCTTCTTTATGCCAGGTAGTAAATGTATTTTCCCAGATTTTAGGATATCATTTGTAATCAATTGAAGACCACCAGATTTGTTATTTTTAAGTTTATTGATACCCGACAGTATTTCAGTATCTGTAATGGAGAAGTCAAGGTCTGTAAATGAATTGTAGCCTTTCTCATAATCTATAAGTAATGTTTTAATTTCATTGACTCTTTTTTCATATCTGTCTGGAATTTGATTAAGACTTTCGAAGTGATTTTTGAAATCTGATGGTGCTATAGAAATAAAAAGCTTCCCCGAGTGCAGCATGATATGACCACATGTTGAACCCTGTATGTTTTAGGCCCAATATAAATAGTCTATTGCTCTGGACACATGCAGCCCATGGTGGACTGACAAAGGTTTTTGACACATGCTTCTCTGATGGACTTTCGACCAAGGGGGTAAAAATATTAATTCTCAATTTTGTATTCTACTCTTGAAAAGAATTATGTTTGGAGAAAAAATTAAAAATTGAACCAGAAATTTTTTAAAATTATGATTACGGCCCCATAGGTAATGATGTCGCAAAAATTTATTCTTAAATTTAGAATCGCTACTTGGCAAGGATGAACTAATAAAAAAAATTTTTTAATTGGACCAGAATTTAAAAAGTTACGATTTTGGCCCCATTAAGTCACTATTAACATAACAGTAAAAAATGGGGACACAAAAATATATCTGCTACTTGACAAGAATAAACTTGCAAAAAAATTGTCAAAATCCGACAAGAATTAAAAAAGTTTTGATTACGGCCCCTTTTTGGCCCCTAATTACAAAACAAATGAAAAAGGGGATGGTCGCAAAAATTAATTATCAAATTTGGATAAGACAAGAATAATTTGCAAAAAACATTTTCAAAATCGGACCACAAATAAAAAAGTTTCGATTTTGGTCCCATTTTGCCCCTCATTCTTTTATTGTAAGAAACATTCTTGACTAATTTCACAGCAATAGGCCAACTAGTTATGGTGGAAACAAATAAAATATTTAAATCTTGCCCCTTTTGGGCCCCTAATTTTGAAACAAAACAAGTGGCTTCCAGGAGCCTGAATCGCTCACCTGGTCTAGATGTCAAATCTCTGGTATAGCTAAATGAGCTGAATGTTTTAGCAAAAAAGCTTTTTTTTATCTGCAATAGTTTTCATTCTGTAAGCAAAACAAGAGGCTCCCAGGAGCCTGAATCGCTCACCTGGTCTTAATGTCAACCCTTTGAAGACTTTTGTATAGCTAAATGAGCTGAATGTTTAAGCAATAAAAAGCTTTTCTCTATCTGCAAAAGTTTTCTTTCTTTAGGACAAAAACACTATTTTTTGCCTTTAAGGGGCCATAACCACTATAAGGGGTCATCTGACAACTTTGACCCTATGGAGACTTTTGTAGAGCTAAATGAGCTGAACATTTAGGCAAGCAACAGCTTTCCTCTATCTGCAATAGTTTTCATTCTGTAGGCCAAAAACACTATTTTTTGCCTTTAAAGGGCCGTAACCCCTATAAGGGGTCATCTGACAACTTTGACCCTATGGAGGCTTGTGTAGAGCTAAACAATCTGAACATTTAAGCAAGCAACAGCTTTTCTCTATCTTTAATAGTTTTCATTCTATAGGCCAAAAACTCTATTTTTTACCTTTAAGGGGCCATAACCCCTATAAGGGATCATCTGACAACTTTGACCTTATGGAGACTTTTGTAGAGCTAAATGAGCTGAACATTTAAGCAAGCAACAGCTTCTCTCTATCTGCAATAGTTTTCATTCCATAGGCCAAAAACATGAAAAAATGCTATTTTTCACCTTTAAGGGGCCGTAACTCCCATAAGGGGTCATCTGACAACTTCGACTCAATGGAGACTTTTGTAGAGCTTTTGATGCTGAAGCAGCAGCGTGGCATCAGATTTCATCTATCTCTTATACTTTTTGATTTACAAGCCAAAAACAGTAGTCTGACCCCCCTGGTCTATTTTTAGCAACGGCGGCCATGTTTTTTGACGAATCAAAAATCCCCACATCAGTTCTGTGGGGCATACCCTAAAGTACCACCAGACCAAATTTGGTTTGAATCTGTGCAGCCGTTTCAGAGGAGAAGAAGTTTGAAGAAAAGTTAACGACGACGACGACGGACGACGACGGACGACGACGACGGACGACGACGACGGACGCCAAGTGATGGCAATAGCTCACATGGCCTTTGGCCAGGTGAGCTAAAAAAAACACACTATTTTTTGCCTTTAAAGGGCCATATTCCCTTTAGGGGATCATCTCTCAACTTCAAGCCTATGAAGACTTTTGTACAGCATAATGAACTGAATGTTTAAACAAGCAACAGCTTTTCTTTATCTGCAAAAGTTTTCATTCTATAGGCCAAAAACACTATTTTTCACCTTTCAGGGGTCAACCCCCCTAAAAGAGGTCATCTGAAATCTTTGACCCTATGGGCACTTAATTTGTAGAGCTAAATAAACTTAACATTTAAGCCTATGAAGACTTTTGTACAGCATAATGAACTGAATGTTTAAACAAGCAACAGCTTTTCTTTATCTGCAAAAGTTTTCATTCTATAGGCCAAAAACACTATTTTTCACCTTTCAGGGGTCAACCCCCCTAAAAGAGGTCATCTGAAATCTTTGACCCTATGGGCACTTAATTTGTAGAGCTAAATAAACTTAACATTTAAGCCTATGAAGACTTTTGTACAGCATAATGAACTGAATGTTTAAGCAAGCAACAGCTATTCTCTATCTGCAATAGTTTTCATTCTATAGGTCAAAAACATCATTTTTTGCCTTTAAGGGGCTGTAACCCCTATAATGGGTCATCTGTCAACTTTGACCCTATGGAGACTTTTGTAGAGCTAATTGAGCTGAGCATTTAAGCAAGCAACAGCTTTTCTGTATCTGCAATAGTTTTCATTCTATAGACCAAAAATACTATTTTTCACCATTAAGGGGCTGTAACCCCTATAAGGGGTTATCTGACAGCTTCGACCCTATGGAGAATTTTGTAGAGCTAAATATTTAAGCAAGCAACAGCTTTTCTCTATCTGCAATAGTTTTCATTCTAAAGGGCAAAAAACATCATTTTTCGCCTTTAAGGGGCTGTAACCCTTATAAGGGATCATCTGACAAATTTGACCCTATGGAGACTTTTGTAGAGCTTAACCAGTCAAAAACATTATACCCTTCCCAACTTCGTTGCGTGGGGTATAATTAGCTGAACAATTAAGTAAGCAATAGCTTTTCTCTATCTGCAATAGTTTTCATACTATAGGGCAAAAACATGAAAAAATGCTATTTTTCACCTTTAAGGGGCCATAACCCCTATAAGGGGTCATCTGACAACTTCGACCGAATGGAGACTTTTGTAGAAATTTTGATCCTGAAGCTGTAGCGTGCATCAGATTTCGTCTATCTCTTATACCTTTTGAATTACAAGCCAAAAACAGTAGTCTGACACCCCTGTTCTATTTTTAGCCAGGGCGGCCATGTTTTTTGATGAATCAAAAATCGAAACACAACTTTTATGCAGGACAACCTAAGCATCAATCATACTAAGTTTCATTGAATTCTGTTCAGTAGTTTCAGAGGAGAAGATTTTTGAAAAATTGTTAACAGACGACGACGACGACAGACAACGACGATGGACGCCAAGTGATGGGAATAGCTCACATGAACCTTTGGTCCAGGTGAGCTAAAAAGGGGGGACCCCCAAAATCAATCCCATTAATCCTTGTATGGTAAGGAACATCACTGTCAAGTTTCATAGCAATCGTATACCTGGAACTAAAGTTATTGTGGAAACACTAAAAAGTTAACAGACAATGACTATGACAACAGCATCATACCATAATACGACCACAAATTTTTTGCGGTTGTATAAAAACTGCTTACCATTTGGAAGCACATGAGTTTCTGTCTCTCCCCTGCCAAGCAGAGCGGGACATATGTGTTACTTTACTGGCAGCATTAACTTTTTAGGTATGGTTTTATGAGAACCTCCATATCTCAAGAACTATAGGTTGGTATGCATATGCCCTAGTGGTAGCTTAGCATAATTGCATCCCCATCTTTTGACCTTGATCTTAATTTTCTGGTTGAGTGACTTTGACAATTTTCAATACATAAAATAGCAAGGGTAAGGTTTTGAGAGCACCTCCAGATCTCAGACACTGAAAATCCTTATAAATTCAAAATACATATATAGTGGAAGTAAAAAAGAATTATTGTTTCTAATGGTGACAGCAGGTGAGACATACTTTAGTGTTAACTCTTGATTTTGTTTCTAGCTCTTCTTAAAATCAAACATCACAAAGAAAAACACATACCATATAAGTTCAAGTCTGGACATATGCGATTATTGTGTCTTGATTTGTTGTGCTTGTTTTATCTTATGAATTAAGAGCTTAAGGGGGTACAGAACACCTAAGGGAAATAACTCTTAAATATCACTTAAATGTTTTAGTCGGGCACAAATATTCAAAGAAATCAAGCTTCTCAATGATCAAAATATGAAATGTTGAAACTCCATTATGTTCAATGAAATTTTTCCCAAGAAACATATGGTTCGATTTTCTTAAGATTTTACAGTTAAATTTATATGACTAAAATACATATTTTTCAAATTTTCATGAAAATTAAACGACACAATTTTATTTTAGCCAAAGTGTTGGGTATCCCCTTAAGACATTGATTAATTACCCAATTCTGTAATTTAATTGTGAACTTTTGTTGAATTTGTTGAATAGGAGTTGTGCTCACAAAGTGTTCCTATGACCTATAATGAACAAAGTCAATAAAGTCCCATAACTCCTATAAAATTTGTCGAATCAAAATGGCAGTGGGATATGATCAACTACATATCATGAAAAACAATCCTACAAAATTTCATAAAAATTTGTAGAACGGTCTCAGAGGAGTTGAGCACACTAAAGTCTGACGAATGGACTCATGGACGCATGATGACCATTACTAGGTCCCTCTGTCCCGTTGCGGCAGGGGACAATAAGAAATGCACATCAAAATTATGAGAAAATTTCATGAAAGGTATTAAGTGGTTTAAATTAAGAGTTGTGGATAAAAGATGAATACTTTGGGACATAAATCATGGACAACACAGACCCCTGTCACTTGACAACAAATTTTTCAACTGAGGGATTATATAAAGCAATGTAAACATAAAAATTTGGTGTAGATTTTTTTATTGGACATACCATTCATACTTCATTCATTTGGCTCATAAAGCACACATCACTAACACAAGATACACTGATATATACAAAATATTTTGTCCAGACTTTACTTATGAAACAGTTAGTACTACAATGTATCTTAAATTTCCATGTGTAGAAATTATAATCAGGTTCGATTGCACAATTTAACAATCTTGAAAGAACTTGTTTCTTTTTATGCACTGAGAGGAAAATAGTCGCCACTGACTGTTTCTTTTACAAGTCTTTCAGACATTTATTCAAGATATGAACAGGCACCAGTTTAAATCTTGAACTTTATATTTTCAGTCTGAATCGGACCCAGATTTGTGTTTTTCGGATTCGCTGCCACTGTGTTTGTTGTCCCCACCCTCGCCTGCACTGCTCTCCTCGTCCGATTCTACGATTCGTGCTTTCTTCTTCTTGTGACCCGTATCTGAATCTGAATCCTATGGGAGAAAATGATTTTTTTATGTATATGAATACAGGACAATTCACATGCACATGTGACAAGTAAAGACATATTTCTGCCTAGAATGCTGTAAAAATGGGAATTGCTGACTGGTTCAAATTTGGAATGTGTACATGAGGTTTATTTGTGCTACGGTAAATGTCTGATTTTTTTGCATATTACTTGAAAACCAATCTTTCACAGTTTAATTTTCATGAATATATAAGTGACAAAAGATTAGCAAATGTAAAACTCTTGCAAAAAAACCTTTGATTTCACACTGATGAAAAGTTGAAGGCTTCTGGCTGTTTTTTCATTGTGGACTTTTTAAATTGCAACTTGTTTATGTGGGCTGTGTCATGTACATTTATTTTTCATCTCATTATCTTCTATGTAATTCCTCCTCAATGTAAGGCCCAAACTTAACACTTCAATAGAAAGGCTATAAATTAGTCCAGGTGTCCATATTATGTACTCTTAAGCCTCAAGTAAAACTCACATCCTCTATAGCTCCTTTCTTAGCTTTCATCAACCTCTGTGCTCCTGATCTCTCCTTGTCCGAGTCGTACGACTCACTGTCAGACGAGTAAATGTTTGGTCGATCTGAAATGAAAATAATAAAACATTAATATAATTTATTAATCATTAAGGGAGATTACTCTGTGCCCCTGATCTTTCCTTGTCCAAGTTGTAGGACTCACTGTCAGACGAGTAACTGTTTAGTTGATCTGAAATGAAAATAATTAAACTGTATCTGTATGCTATCTTTACATCCTTTAATAGGACAACCATCACGACGTGACGTAAAACAACCCGCCACCAAAAGAGGGGAAGGATGTGTTCTAGCATTTGGTAACGCTGACCCCAGCGCATGGGTACCGATTTCTGTGTGTCTAACCTAGCTCCCTTACCTGACGGGTCAAACCAAGAGGAGAAAATGGACTACTGGCAGCAGGACCCACCCTCACGCCCGTTTTACTTTTCCTGTTGCTCACCCGTTACTGAAGGGGCTATATACAAACCACCAGAGTCGCATACTTACACCAAGAGATTGACCAAAATGTCAAGATAAAGAGCGGGAACTGGTTAGGACAACTCACCTATCCTCACAGACATCCTGTCCGACACATCACTTACTCGTAGTCGAATACAAGAATGGTGGAGGAAAGCAGAAAATCTGTATTAACAGATCTCCGAAAGAAACCACCCAACTGTCAGGGGGACAACCAAAACCCACAGACATCATGTAAATGAGAGATCTGTCCGACATTCCATAGTATTCAATGTGAACCAGTATGGAAGTCCACCAACAGTCCCAAGTTTTCAATCATCGAGAGAGTAGACGCCCATAAAACAAAATTAAAACCAAAATAGTTTCAAATATGCATGATTCTGTCTGTAAATCCATCAATCTAAGAGAAAATAAACGCACAATTTCGAGTCCAAATCATTTTAACACATAAAATTTGGAGAGCCAAATAAAGACGTCCACTCTGCACGAAGACATTATTATAATTTTTAAAAATCATTAAGGGACATAACTCTTGCCATTGAAATAATCAAATTTATTTCTCTCGATGTTAGAAATTCCATAATCAACTCGATTGCTTTGAAGAAGCTATAAATTTTCAACCCCTTTGCAATCTAATCTGACATAACCCATTACCTCTTGCTGACTTGTACTTTTTCTTTATGGCATTGATTGAGATATCACCCTCGTCCTCGTCATCTTCATCCTCCAGGTAGTTTGAGTTCAGACCTCGGGCCATGTTCCTCTCCTTCTGTCGCCTCTTGTATCCCTCCATTCTGATTGAAGCTCGAAGTTTCTCTTCCTCTTTCTACAAAAAGCATTGTAAAAGTTGGTTATTACCACATACATAAATGTATCTTGTCAATAGCAATGGGGGTGTCACAGCCCCCGCCCCTGGAATACCGAATACCGTTTAAAAAAGGACAGAATACCGTTAAAAAGACTGTAATACCAAATACTATAAAGATCACTGTGTACGTGTACCAAAAGCCTAAAAATTCAGAACATCGCCTACCGCGTACCACACCTTGGCGTACAGAATACCCTTTAAAAAGCTCGGAATACCGCGTACCGAAAGGGCTGTGGCACCCTCAGCAATCCCCATAGATTTCTCCTAAAATTAGGAGATGAATTTTTATGAAAGGAATAAAAAACAATCCACTGACGGTAAAAGTCAAACCACCTCTTACGTGTTAATTTCAGATATTTAGCTTTAACTAGCCTATCTTTCTTATTAGGAAAATCATTTTTATGGTATTTTCATATTTCAAAAACAAAATTATTCATAATATTAATGATTGCCCATATAGCAGGTAATTTTTTGCAGGTTTAAATTTTCTTGGTATTTCTATCATAAAAAGTGTGTATATTTTTAACAGGTTTTAATTTAGCAGTTTGTGTATGAGTAGATGGGGTATTCTGTTAATTGAATATTTTCAGGGTTACAGCCAACTGGTGAAAATAATTGAAATTAAACCACAACAAAAATAACCCACAATGCAGTATCTTAAGTGCCATTCTCTGTAAGAATCAGGCAATGGGTGAATCATGATTAAAAAAAACACACGAGTTTGACTTCAAAATACTGTTCAAAATGCTTAAAAAGTAACAAAAAATGCATTGGCACTTTTTTTAAAAGTCAGTAATTTGAGATATATTTTGGTTGAAATCCATAAAAATTGAAACTAAGGGAGATAACTCTGTTAAGTCACACTAAATTCCTATAATTTTAACGGAAATTTTTCTCCATCCTCTGACACTCGAGACAACAACTAATGTTTGTTTCTTCATTAGAAGGCTATTTTGAATGACAATATATTGTCAAAACTGTGTGATTTTAAAATCATGATTCAAAGTTTTTAAACTTTGCCTGATTCTTACAGAGAACTGCACTTAATTTGATCTCTTATTACATTACCTTAATCATTTCTGATCTGTTGGCATCAGGATCTTTGCCATGGATAGGCAGGACCTTGACCTTTTGTATTTTGGTTGACCTATCTGCCAGAGACATAGTCATCTTTCTGTGAGTGAAGGATTCTGTTGAATGTGGTCTGAAAATTTAGTTATAAGAATTACAGTAAATCTTCCATGGGTGATTTATCTTGTGTATGTGTTTTTAAACTCATCAGAAACAGGTGGTAGATTAGTTTTACACATAAAATTGCTTTATACCTATCATATAGATCTTTAAGATAGATTAATACACCAATTATCAAGAAACAGCGTGTAAGTAGTTTTTAGGAAAACTGCCATTATTTTTCATTAAACGTGCTTCAAAAGTAGTTTTCGGGAAAACTATGACAAATTTTTTTATGCCACGAGATGCACTATGCAAGGATACTGTGGAAAACTTTTTCATTCATACTCGACAAAATTATTCTAAGAAACCTCAATATGGTACACATCTTACCTAAAAGCTACTTTAGTCCTAAAGACATTCTGTCCCTGTAATCCAGTCCCTTGTCTCACATCTTACCTAAATGCTACTTTAGTCCTGAAGACATTCTGTCCCTGTAATCCAGTTCCTTGTCTCACATCTTACCTAAATGCTACTTTAGTTCTGAAGACATTCTGTCCCTGTAAACCAGTTCCTTGTCTCACATCTTACCTAAATGCTACTTTAGTTCTGAAGACATTCTGTCCCTGTAAACCAGTTCCTTGTCTCACATCTTACCTAAATGCTACTTTAGTTCTGAAGACATTCTGTCCCTGTAAACCAGTTCCTTGTCTCACATCTTACCTAAATGCTACTTTAGTTCTGAAGACATTCTGTCCCTGTAAACCAGTTCCTTGTCTCACATCTTACCTAAATGCTACTTTAGTTCTGAAGACATTCTGTCCCTGTAAACCAGTTCCTTGTCTCACATCTTACCTAAATGCTACTTTAGTTCTGAAGACATTCTGTCCCTGTAAACCAGTTCCTTGTCTCACATCTTACCTAAATGCTACTTTAGTTCTGAAGACATTCTCTCCCTGTAAACCAGTCCCTTGTCTCACATCTTACCTAAATGCTACTTTAGTTCTGAAGACATTCTGTCCCTGTAATCTGTTCCCTTGTCTCACATCTTACCTAAATGCTACTTTAGTTCTGAAGACATTCTGTCCCTGTAAACCAGTCCCTTGTCTCACATCTTACCTAAATGCTACTTTAGTCCTGAAGACATTCTGTCCCTGTAAACCAGTTCCTTGTCTCACATCTTACAAGACATTCTGTCCCTGTAATCCAGTCCCTTGTCTCACATCTTACCTAAATGCTACTTTAGTCCTGAAGACATTCTGTCCCTGTAAACCAGTTCCTTGTCTCACATCTTACCTAAATGCTACTTTAGTCCTGAAGACATTCTGTCCCTGTAAACCAGTTCCTTGTCTCACATCTTACCTAAATGCTACTTTAGTTCTGAAGACATTCTGTTCCTGTAATCCAGTTCCTTGTCTCACACCTTACCTAAATGCTACTTTAGTTCTGAAGACATTCTGTCCCTGTAATCCAGTCCCTTGTCTCACATCTTACCTAAATCCTACTTTAGTTCTGAAGACATTCAGTCCCTGTAATCCAGTCCCTTGTCTCACATCTTACCTAAATGCTACTTTAGTTCTGAAGACATTCAGTCCCTGTAAACCAGTTCCTTGTCTCACATCTTAACCTAAATGCTACTTTAGTCCTGAAGACATTCTGTCCCTGTTAACCAGTCCCTTTGTCTCACATCTTACCTAAATGCTACTTTAGTTCTGAAGACATTCTGTCCCTGTAAACCAGTCCCTTGTCTCACATCTTACCTAAATGCTACTTTAGTCCTGAAGACATTCTGTCCCTGTAATCCAGTCCCTTGTCTCACATCTTACCTAAATGCTACTTTAGTCCTGAAGACATTCTGTCCCTGTAATCCAGTCCCTTGTCTCACATCTTACCTAAATGCTACTTTAGTCCTGAAGACATTCTGTCCCTGTAAACCAGTTCCTTGTCTCACATCTTACCTAAATGCTACTTTAGTTCTGAAGACATTCTGTCCCTGTAATCCAGTCCCTTGTCTCACATCTTACCTAAATGCTACTTTAGTTCTGAAGACATTCTGTCCCTGTAAACCAGTCCCTTGTCTCACAAACAAGTGATTGTAGTCTCCTTGTATAGGCATGGTGTGGACGTCAAAGATCTCAGTACCCAGGTGGAGAGACATACTGACAAAAAGAGATAAAGACGTTTTGAAATAAAATTAAAGATAGCGCATGTAATGGGACTTTAAATGATACCCCGCCACGTTAAAATATCAAAAGTTCATAAAATTTTATTTCAAAGTGGCCTATCTCGAAAATTGTTTTTCGGATCATGCTTGAAATTGAACTTGACCTGTATTTTATTGTACTCAATAGCTGAACAAAATATCATTTGAATCACATGACACGTTTTTAAGTTATTGGTTGGAAACTCAATATTTCATGAAATTCTGTCATGTCATGATTTTTTAAAGTGGCCTACCTCGAAAACTATTTTTTGGATCATGCTGGAAATCAATCTTGACCTGTATTTTATTGTACTAAACAGCTGTGCAAAATATCATTCAAATCCTTTGACGCGTTTTCAAGTTATTGGTAGGAAACCTTCGGGGGACGGATGGACAGACACCGAAAAAAACTGAGGGTATAACATAATACCCTGCCACTTCGTGTGGCGGACTATAAAAACCAAAGAAGGAATGTGTCCATGGGACATGGAAGCCCCTGCAGACCCCAAACAGGAAGTTTAAGTACCACTGGTCTAAAAGTTGCTTAGGACATACAGTTTGATATATTGAACCAGCCTGTCAAATTAAAATCATACTCATCTACTGTTCTAGATTTGTATGGACTAATGGAGGGACAAAATATCAAGAGGCTTTATTGAAAATTGCTGGGAATACTTTACAAAAACATATTTGTTGCATAAAGAATCCTGTGGAATTTCATGCCAATTTTTCTTTTATGGTACTTATCAATGAAAATGGTCATAAAAATGTGCTTTTGCCTTTTGTAATTAATGTTATATGATTATCAAAATTTACTGAATTCATCAGTAAAACAAAAGCTTATTATATTCAATAATACACTGTACAATAAATAGTATACAAAGTCCAAGTTTTCATCTAAGTATTTGTTGTTTTAAAGTGGTTGACAATGAACTTTGAAATTGTATTTCAATTACATGAGAAATTTGAGCAGGACAAACATTTATAATGAGGACTTTTTGGTTAATACCAACAAGCAACTAGTGTACTGACAATGTCTGGAATTTAATGACCTCTTCTATGTCAACATAAAAAAATATCCTAGATTCTCATTCATTACCATACCGATTTTTCAGTTTCAGAACATTTTATTTTGATTTTTTGGCAAATTTTATTCATTTTTTGTCAGTTTCCTTTAAAGTTGCAAAATATTTTATTAAACTAGATAAAAAATTAAAAAATAATATTTGCCCCCCCCCCCATATTTTTGAGAAATTTGGATGAGAATCTAGGAATGATTTTATTATGACCTTAAAAAAAGTTCTTTCCAAAATAATTTCTGAAGGATTTGAATACAATTTAAATATGGTCATGGAATTGAGGCTTATATATCATGTATATAATGATCCATTTTATCATTTATCATTTTACATTACTTTAAAATTGACATGTTAGGCCTTAAAAACCCAAGTTGTATCAAGAATTTCAAGAAATTATGTACAGATGTGTTTTAAGGTCTACACAATCAGAAAATTCCATAAAAATAGAGGAAAAATTTCTTCAGCTTTTAAAAGATAAGTTTTTAGAAGTTCCAAAATCAGACTAAAACATTAAGAGAGTTACAATCCTTAAAATAAAGAAAGAATATGTCCATGGGACACAGATGCCCCCGCTGGCCCCAAACAGGAAGTAGATTTCTGACAGGTCTGAATATCGCTTAGAACATGCAGTTTATCATACTGATCCATCCTACCAAGTTTCAAAAGATTCTGGTATACAGTTCCTGAAAAAAGCTTGACATAAATTTTCATATCATGTTCACATATATTCACATTGGCCTAAGTCCCAAACAGGAAGTAGATGTCAAACAGGTCTGAAAATAGCACATGACATACAGTTTGTCATACTGATCCATCCTACCAAGTTTCAAAACATTCTGGTGTACAGTTCCCGAGAAAAGCTTGAAGGAAATTTTCATATCATGTTCACATATTTTAACATTGGCCTATGTCCCAATCAGGAAGTAGATGTCCGACAGGTCTCAAAATCTGAAAGGACGTATAGTTTGTCATACTGAACCATCATACCAAGTTTCAAATCATTCTCATGTACGGTTCCTGAGAAAAGCTTGACGAAAATTTTTTAAGTCATGTTCACACATTTTCACATCAGCCTAAGTCCAAACAGGAAGTAGATGTCCGTTAGGTCTGAAAATTGCTAAGGACGTATAGTTTGTCATACTAAACCATCCTACCAAGATTCAAATCATTATTGTGTACGGTTCCTGAAAAGCTTGACGAAAATTTCGTACGGACGGACATGAGTAAAACTTAATGCCCCCTGACATGTCGTCGCGGGGGCATAAAAATCAATATTGTGAGCATACATACATACAATTGGGCTTTATTTTTTTTTGTGTCACTATTTTTTTCAAATAAAAACATTTAAAGATTGATTTTGAGATAATTTTCAAAACAGAATCTGTGAAATTTTAACCCTGATGAAATATCTATACCAGTACATTGTTTTAACCTTTATTTCTTAAATCTCCAATAACGCACAATTCAAGTCAATTTAATAACAGGATATTATCAGAAGTCTGAACTAAATAAATGATGCAACTAATTAAGTGTATACTATAAGCTAAGAGCCCTTAAGACTTGACCATGTTGAACTTTTTCATTGTATTTTTTTTTATTAGTTACAAAGTACAAGTACTGCAGGAAGAATGGTTATTGATTGGTCAACATGGTGACATTTCCCTTACATGTTTAAATTCCATTTAAATATGTTCAATACGCCTATAAGAGGCTATCATCCTCAAATTACAAGTAGCGTATGATGAAGTGTTGATTGGTTATTGTAACTTAATGATACATGTCACAAGTATCTCGATGGTATATATAGCGGTACATACATGTATTAACAGGTAAAGCCAAAGCTCAAGTCAAATATCAATCAGCTCTGTTTACACTTAACCCAATAACCAGAAATGAAGAACACGGTACTGCTAAATCACATCTTCATAGGAATAATAATCTTAGGCTTAGTATCAGGAAAATCAGACAGACCACAACACTTCTATGGTAAGTCAATACTGGGTTTTCATTTTTATTCATGGGGTATCAATTTTTGTGTTTTTTGCAGGTGGCTTTTAACCACGAAAAGGAATTCAACATTGATCAATATGCTGCAATCTTCAAAACCAATATAAATAAATATCATCTTTATTTTCAAAAATCTTTAATAAACTAGAATGGTAGTCTTCCATCATGTCCATGGAAGATGTATGTTGCCTGCGTCTTAAAATTTTCAGTCTGCAGGAAGTAAATAAACTACAGGCATAAAATCTTTATACACCATATAGTACTATAGGAGGAACCTACTACATGCCAAATATCAATAGACTGTGACATGTAGTTGCTGGGAAAACTGAGATGGAAATTTTTGTGCAGGCTACATAAAAACCTAACTTTTTTTATTGCAGCAAATGTCCCAAAAAGATTTGAGAGACATGTTATTGGAGGGCGGATGAATACAGATCTTGATTTATCTGATGACCCTATCATTAATAATGAGGAAGGTACGAATACAGTTAACATGCATGGATATATAGTAGAAAAAAAAATTCCCGATGATTTAATTTTCACTTGAATCTTAGCAAACATCAGGACACAAATCAGAACATGTGAAATATTAGCTTACATTTTAAGAGAAACAGTTTAGATATGAAACAGTGAAAATTGTGAAAGGTCCCCATTTATCAATAAAAAAAGTGAAATTTGTCCCTAGCAAAAAATCCACTTATTCAGTATCCACGGTATTTTTTCACTTTTATACCTATACTGTAACCACTTTCCTAACAGATCATTTACTGATTCAAATGATTATTGGTCAAAGAAAAGTATTGGACAAACTTTTTTTTTACTGCAGCAAACATCCCTAAAAGATTCCAGAGACATGTTATTGGAGGTGGAATGAATACAGATCTTGGTAAACCTGATGACTTTATCAGTAATAACGACCAAGGTACGAAATACCGTAAAAGTGTATATTTCGCAATGATTTAATTTTCGCTTGAATCCCAGAAAACATTAGGATGGGAATAAGAACATGCCACATATTAGTTTACATTTTAAGAGAAACAGTTTACAAATGTAGATATGAAACAGTGATAATTGTGAACAGCACTTATATCAAGAAAAAAAAGTGCAAAATTCGTCGCTATCAAAAAATCCATTTCAAAATACTGTTTTCACGATATTTTCTCACTTTAATATGTGTTTTGTTACCACTTTCTCAACAGAACTTTATCGATTCATCTGATTATTGGTAAAAAAAAAAGTATATGACGATTTTCTAAGGTTTTTGCAGTTCAATTTTGTTTTTATTGCAGCAAACTTCCTGAAAAGGATCGAGAGACATGTTATACATGTTATAGGAGGGGGGATGAATACAGATCTTGGTAAACATGATGACCCTATCATTAATAATGACCAAGGTAAGAATACGGTTAACACGGAAATACCATAAACATACTTATTTTCACGCATTATGATTTCATCCAAGTTCACAAGTAATTCATTTTGCATATTATGCCCAGAACTCTTTTCATTTCAAACAGATTATTTCATTTCACAGGTATTTAATTTTGCGAAAAATGCCTGACTGTGAAATTCGTGAAAATAATTACCACTGGAAAATACATGTAGGAACGTTTACACTATTCCATAGATATTTTCTAACTTTTATATTGTTACATATTTCTTGTTTCATCTTATTATTGGTCAAATAAAAGTATGGTTTGACAATTAAGCATTTTTTTAAAGAAAACTAAACAACACAATTTTACTTTAGGCACAGTGTTGTGTACCCCATTTACAAACAAGTTCCTACTAGAACGATTCTGAGGCCATACTGACCATTTAGTAAAATAATTGCATTTGTTTCATACTTAAGCCTTTGAATAAGGGATGTCTTCAAAAAAAGAAGGACAGTTAAGGCCATAATGAAATAATTTCTAGATTCTCATCCAAATTTCTTGAAAATATGGGGCAGGGGGTGGCAAATTTTATTCTTTCATCATTTTGATTTCAAAAGAAAAAAAAACGAAAAATGGACATAATTTGCCAAAAAATCAAAGTAAAATTTTTTGATGGGACTGAAAAAATCCTGGCGGGAGGGGATGAGAATCTAGGATTAAAAAAAAAATTATTTTGGCCTAAAGCATTGTTCCTTTGCTTTTTATTCCATATTCATAGAGAGTTCTTATGTCATGGGTCTTTACTTCCTATGTATTTTATTTCCAAAGTCTCTTATTTTGTTGTAATTATGGTTAAAATACACTTTTCTTTTATTTCTTATCAACGACAGTGGACATCCTGAATAGGATCCAGAGGAGTGTCATGACAGAACAGGAAGATGAGGTATAGTATACTGTGGTTTCAACATTATATGTAGGTATCTTTTTCTAGGTTTTCATGGGCAGCAGTCAACCACATAAAGGAGAATCCAACACATTATTACATAGATGCATATGAAATACCGATTTTTCCAAGTGAAATAAATTCGGGTAAATTCACAATGTGAAATAACAAAAATATTTTCACTCTTGCGTCCTTTCCGGTCAAACTGGATTATGACGTCGTGAATTGTATTGCGTTATTTATTAGTGGCATTTTATCTATGTAATAAATACGATAATCAATTAGGTCTCATGAATAACAAAAATATGATCACTCGTGCGGGAACGCACTGAGATTTAACTCGTATAAATCTGTGTGCGTTCACCGACTCGTGATCATATTTTGGTTATTCACTCGACCCAATTAATTATCCTATAAGTATTTTTTACAATGATTCCTTTAAGCAATATTACCTTATTTAACCACCATAGAGAATCAAACAAAAATAAATGAATCCAACATAATTCCAGATATCTTGAACTACTAGAAATATTGAGATGTTTTGAAGTGAGCAAAGACATCACATTTTTCTCCAACAAACATAATGTCAATGTTTTTATCTTTAAAAATAATGAAATTTTTTAATGGAAGTATTTTCAAACATAAAATAATCCCCTTTAAAGCAAAGAATTTTCCTGCTTCCTGCTTTCCTGCTTTCCATTTCTTAATGGAAGTATTTTCAAACATAAAATAATCCCCTTTAAAGCAAAAAATTTTCCTGCTTTCTGTAGATTTTAATGCTTTACTAACTGTTTTTGATCACTTAAATATTCTTGAATTGAGGCAGAGCATTATCAATATGATGCACAATGATGGAAACTTGGTTCCATAGACCTACACTTATCTATCAAATGTTAGGGCTATTCCAGAAAAAAAATATATCCCGGCGGCAGAACCCACTTGAATTAAAATTTTGTTGGTGGGGGTTCAGATACAAAAATTATAAATACAATGCATTGCAATACATAAATTAAATGTATTGGTGGTACCCCTAGATTTGATGGGCGTTCTGCCCCCAGGAGATATTTTTTTCTGGAATAGCCCTCAGTACAAAAGCACAGCCAAACTTCCTTCTTTTAAAAATCTCATTCTTTTATAGGTAAGGAGGTAGAAATAGATCCTGACATTTGCAGGGACTTCAGAACTACAGAACTACATTTATAACTTGAACTGATTGAAAAAAAATTGTATTTTAACCCCCAAAGAAAATATTTCAAAATAAAAATATTATTCAACTTAGTTTTTTTGTGTTACAAATCTTTCAACATCCTTCCACACATGATCAAGGGAAATTTGAAAATGTAAGATGTCATAAATTACTATTTGATTATTGCAGGGATTTTACTAGAATCAAACGAAAAATCTTTCAAAACAGACTACAATTTTAAAATCAAATTAAAAATCTTTCAAAACAGACTACAATCTTAAAAGTTGATTTTTGGAACTTCATGAACATGAAAACAAATTTCAGCAAATTTGAAAGAAAAACACCATGCAATGAATCTTATATGTCATTACCATAAGGATTTTTAATTATCATCAAATTTTTAAGTCACATAGAGCAAAAACTATATGTTCACAGAAAAGGTGGTAGTTATGACAGTTAAACTCATCATTTTAAAGCTAAATACCAAATTTTAAACCAATTCCTTCAGTAGAAACCAAGAAATCTGTTACGAAAAGTTTGTTACGGACAGACAGACAAACGGACAGACTGACTTACTGGAGGACAGACAGACAAGGTGATTGCAATATAGCACTCTCTCTAACAAGCAGGCCTCTACAATAACATTTTTTTCAACTTGTCCCTTTGGACAAGTGCTTTCTTGAATCAACTTGTCCGGATGGATTTGACACTTGTCCGACAACTAAGTTTCTTATACATGTATATGTATATAAAAAAAAAAGGTGTCAAGAGGAAACAATCTTTTAAGAGCTGTTTTATTCAGAAGATTATGTTGTACATGTATACATTGTAAATCCAGAACTAGAAATGACCATAGACAAAAAATCATACTGCTTTTGAAATAATTTGAAAGTGGCATGAAAGCACATTTATCTGTCAGCCAGGATATCAGATATTAATTGTCATCATATGATAAGATTCAGTCAAGACCAATTGTGAAGGGGGATAAAGCGATAACAATTCATGAAAGGTAACAGGAAGGGTCAGGTAGACTCACAGGCACATGTGTTGCAGTTTCTTTGAATGTGAAGAAAAACTTGAAAGTTACCAGTAAATGAATAATAACTGGATTCACCCCTCAAACTCAAAATTTCAACAAAGTTCAATGCATTAATTTTGCCTGGCCTGACATCATTTAAATTCCCAAAGTTTAACAGAAGTTGAATATTTATTAACAATTTTATGCTATCTCTGAAACCCATTTTTTTATTCCTTTTTGGTTCCAGTTGTAAATCTAAATCTTGTCATGCATTTATTTATAAGAATCTCAAATTTGTTTTAGTCACTCCATTATAATTAAGAAAGTCATAAAAATCCCATTTATGTGATTCAGAATCCATATGGACACCACAGCAATCTATGAAAGGAATGCCCAGATTCACTCTTTACCTCATGATTAAGTCCTCATTAAGGAGGTGCTCCTGACATAGGAGTAAATTACTGGCAATCATACATACATACAGTGCGTCTCATTCCCCGGTATTTACTTCCCTCTTGAAAGTGAGATCGAAAATAAAATTTTTATTAAATTGTCATCCTGATTTTAATGTTTACTGACTGATAATTCTCATCACCATAGCATGGATTTCAAATTTAAAAATGAGGATTTTAAATAATGCATTCTGTCAGGATTTTTTTACTTGTCCCATCGGACAAGTGCCAAGTCAAAGTTGCTTGTCCGCCGGGATTTTCAGCTTGTCCCGGACAATCGGACAAACGTTATTGTCGAGCCCTGACAAGTGGTGGTTTAGTATGATGCTGATGCTAATGAAGTGAATTGAATATACAGTCAAACCTGTATTAAACAGCCACCATAGGGACAACCTAAAATTTGCCGCCTAATCCAGTTCAAACATACATGTATAGGGAAATCTGTGGGGAGGGGTTTGGAGTGGCTGCATATCAGAGGTGGTCACTTATTCCAGGTGGCCCATGGGGCAGGTTTGATTGTACTGATAAATTTACCTTCCGTCTGACCAGCGTACGATTCTAGAGTTACTTTCTCTCCTGGGACGTCCGAACTCATCTAATACAGGGTTCCCATCAGCATCCTTCACATTCCTCCATCGTATGGCATTCTCTACCTATAAAATGGGGATAAATAAAATACTGTGGTTTTGTTATCATTTGTGGGGTATCAATTTTTGTGGTTTTCGTGGGTAGCATTGACCCATGAAATTTGGTACCCATACAAAAGAAATTTAACATTGAACTGTATGCTAGCCTACAGACTTCAAAACCACAACTTTAAGAATCCACAAACTGATCCGTTTTCATATCAAACCACGAAAATTGGTACCCATGAAAATAAATGAATTCACAGTACAATGCAACCAAAGCCTGAATTAACAGAAACTATGTGTAAAATGAACTTGTTCCCTTGCTTATTTATAGATTTTGAACCTGTAATTAAAGCACTTGTTTGTATGGAACAAATTGTTAAGTGTCAGTAGTGGATACAGAGGAGGGAGGAAGGGCTTCAGAGGTTGAAAACATATAATTAGAAAATTTATTTCTATTTTTGAAATGAAATCTCGCCTTTCATCCCCAAGGCGCTTCATGAGCAGGAAGAAATGGTCTGAAGGCTGTAAACATAACAACTTTTGCAGTGTTCTAATTTTCACGGTCAATGAAAATCCACAAAATAAATTATGTAACAATTATATTTAAATCAATGTATGATAATTGAAAAAAAAAATAATAACAACAAAATAGGCATTCAGATTGAATGCGCAAAAATTATCAATCACAAAAATTAATAGTGGAAAAATAGGCATTCAGATCGAATGTGCGAAAATTATCAACCACTATTAAAATTTGCAGTATTTTAACAGAAAGAGTAAGATAGCCTACAACGTAGGTACAACATCAAAACTCCGATCTTCTAGAAGTTAAACAATTCTCAGCAGTCTGCGCCTTTAACCACTAGCCCGAAGCCTGTGTCTAGTAAAAATTCATTCGGGCAAATTTTTGTTTGAACATATATTAAAAGTTTACAAAAACATAAGAATTTCATGGTTCCGGCTAGTAGCTGAAAAAGTTTTTGACACAGACTGTTCTGTATAACTTTTCTAACCTTCAACTTTAACCTTGCTCGACCTTCCTCATCTAAAAGTTCATCTTCATCAATTTCGTCTTCATAACTTTGAGGATCATAGGGTCTGAAAAATACAAAATATAAATAAAGCAAGTTAAAAAGCTTCACTGCTTACACATTTTTTTAACACAATGGAACATTCTAGTCCCTGAATTTAATTAGGCAAATAGTCAGATGCACTCAAATTTGGTGAATTGGAGACTCAATTTAAAAAAATCTATCAATGTAAAAAATGACCAGGATATGGATTTGTTAGATTAGAACAACATGTGAAAGTAAGGGACTCCATAAAATGAAAGGTTCCCATGAAAATGCTTCATACCAATTAACAAGAGAATCTGTTTTGTGAAAAGGATATTGAACACACAGTTTCAGCTGGTATCATACAAATATTGCTCATGTTTATTACCTTGTGTCAAGTGTATGTTCTGTTAATTTTTTCAAAATTCTTGAACACAAACTCTGAAACATGACTTATGGTGTGAACTGTCTTTACCTTGTTTCTACGCTGAGGAAGTTAGGTAGTTTGACGTAGTGGATGGTTTTGCCTAGATTTGTAATGATACGAGGGATCTCAACTTCTATGAGTGTTTCCTGGGGTTCCTCTGGCTCTTCTTCTTCGTCAGACCCACGCTCCCGCTGAAAAAAATATGGTTAAATGAAATTTGTTTGCTGAAAGTCCAGTCAACAATATTTCTTTTAAAAACTGTAAAAGTCTGTCAGAGGCAAAAAAGGCTGGATTAAGAAATCGATTTCCACCCTGATGCTGCAAACCAAGTATCAAGTGGCTGTGATAAGTAGTTGCTGAGAAAACTGTTACAAAAATTTCTTCAACTGACAGCCTGCTCGCCATGCCAACCACTGCACAACATTCACCGTTTTATAACCCGGATTCTTCACTCCGTGAAATCCGGCCAATAAGGACAAGAACAAATTGGTCAAATACAGTCGAACCTCGATGTGTCGAACTCGGATTAATCGAATACTCGGTTTACTCGAACTATTTTGAAAGTCCCGGCAAAATTCCCGTTAGCCCAATGCGTTTTTACCTTTGATTACTCGAACTCGGATAGTTCGAAATCCTGGTTAAGTCGAGGTATTTTGGCAGTCCCCACGCTTTGAAAATAACAGTAATTAACCCTGATTACTCGTAGCCGACTTTTCAAATTCTTTGATGTCATTTTAATTGATTCGTGACTGCTGTATGGCTTCAAAAGGTGTTAATCATGAGTTGTTTATTTGATGATTGGACACGTGTGTATTCATGTGTAACTCTTTGATCTGATCACCCAAGCGTTTTAAACATCATGGTAAATTGTGTGTTTAATCTGAGTAGACGAATTTAATCAGCAAAGCCGGTATTTAAATCATGTTTTTGTTTCAATACATAAATAACAATGATAAATTGATATTATTTAATAAAATAAAATAAATCAGCGTCATCTGAAGAAGAAACTCAACTCAACTTCCACCATTACTACTGACTTACAACATACGTATTAATTCGTTTCGTAACTGATTTTGTATTTTCAATGTTTGAATGGTTGATTGCATCATATGATGTTGATTCAAGATTGGAATAAATTTTTAAAACATGTTTTATTTAATAATTTATTTCACACAAAGTAATTTCTTGACACGATGACGCGTCTTTAAACACACAAAACACAACAAAATAGGAGATACATCTAGGCATGGAAATGGTACATTAACAAACAACGTTAGATTCTACTTCGAGATTATTCTGAACTTGGATGAGTCGAACCTCTGATAACTCGAATACTTTTCAATGGTCCCCTCGACTTCGAATTAACGAGGTTCGACTGTAGTTATATCAGTTGAAAACTTTGTTTCATTTATAAAATTAAAAAAGAACGGGACAAGAAAAAGTGTTGTTTTGAAATGATAAAGCAAAAGGAAATCAGTTTTGGTTATGACCTCGGTTTGAATTTTAGAATGTGAAACTTTTTCCCAGAATCCCAGGTTGTACTCTCTACAGCATCCTCACCTGTGACCCTTCATCGTCACTCCTACGTTCCCCTGTGTCAGCTTTTTTGGCTTTATCTTCTTCGTCTGAACTGATATCATCAGCATCACCAAACAAATCACCAACTGTTGCTACAAATCATAAATAGAAAAAAGTAAAAAATGGTTGGATTTGGTTAAACAGGAAGTAGGTGGGCTACAGACCTGAAATAAAATCCAACAGTATGGGACCCCACATTGATGCTGCATGCATACCAAATATCAAGCAGCTGTAATAAGAAGTTGCTGTGAAAACTGTTACGAAAATTTACACCTGTTGCCCAACCGCCATTATCCATTTTATAACCCAGATTATTTCTTCCATGAAATCTGGCCAAAAATTAAAAGTTTATCAAGAAACTGTCCCAATAGAGAAAGGTGATTTTCTTTAAAACTTTGTTTTAACTATGTGACATGGCATAAAATAAGTACAGGAAGTTCAATGTATAGGACAAACAACGTTGATGGTGTGGAACATTCTTTTTCATTTCATAGTATTGTAAATAGCAGTACAATGTAGTTCAAAATACAAAAGCAAAACAATCACTGAATATATTTTGAATTCCTTACCATCTACACCCTCGTTTTCATCATCACTACCAACAATTCTTTTCTTCTTCCTTCTGCCAATGTCTGAATCACTTCCTGTAAAGAAAGTAATAAAAATAGTGTGTTTCAGTTAGTAATTTCTCCTACTAAAAACTTAATTAGACCATACAATGTACATTGTACATTTTATAAGTGCATGTCCTATGCCTGGGATCTCTGTCTTTTGTCAAAGCCTAAGGTTGTCCCTGTCCACTATATGTTAATTATTTTTTTCCAGAAATGGGTCTTTTGTTGATAATTCTAGGATTTGTATTGAACCTTATGTATTATATTCTTAATCTTGAGCCAGTTCAAAATGGCATTTATTGACCTTTGATCTATTTAAGGCTGCTGGATGTCTTTCATTATGCATTTTTTTTAATTGCCACTTGTTCATGTAGGTTGTGTCAGGACAGTCATGTACACCTATTCCACATTTCATCACTGTCTATTGGAAAGTTCACACACACATTTAAATCAGACCAAACAGTGGCATTTTGTATGTAATACATAACTCAGTTCTTCATTCTATTACAAATGCACAATGCACATGAAGTGTCAATACAAATTTGTGTGTATATATATATTTTTTCAAATGGTTTTCAAACATGTCAAATACATGAATATACCTGATCCACTGTCTTTTCTCAACCTTGGACTGCCTGAACCTGACCTTGGACTTTTTGACTTGGACCTAGATCTTGATCTTGATAATGGACTTCTGGACCGTGACCTTGACTTTGGTGTCCCTGATCTTGACCTTCCTGATCTTGGACTACCAGAGCCACTTCTTGCTGGACTATGTGAACCACTTCTAACAGATCTTGGACTTCCACTTTTTGCTGACATAGGACTTCCTGATCTTGACCTTGGACTGCCTGACCTTGACCTTGGACTTCCTGATCTTGACCTTGGACTTCCTGATCTTGACCTTGGACTTCCTGATCTTGATCTAGGGCTACCTGATCTAGACCTTGGGGTCCCAGATCTTGACCTTCCAGATCCACTCTGTGCAGGGCTGTGAGAAGCACTTCTAGGTGAATGACTTCCACTTCTTCGTGACCTTGGGCTACCCGAACCTGATCTTGGAGACCCTGACCTAACAGATCCAGGACTCCCTGACCTTGATCTTTGACCTCCACTTCCAGCTGGTGACCCTGGTGGACTGTGATCTGATCCACTGTGATGTGATGGAGTTCCTCTGGAACTATGTGGGCTGCCTGAATGGGCTGGACTGCTGTGGCCACTGCCCCCAGGAGTGCCTGGTGGTGATCCTGACTGATGACTGCCATGGTCACTCTCTGAAAATTGAAAAAAATAGGTCATTGAATGGGACATTAAATGATACCCCACCACAAATGAATATAATATCAATAGTTCATAAAATTTTAAAAAATAAAAAAAAAAGATGGAAATAAATAAGTACATTATATATACCTGAAAAAAAGATAGGTTTGTCGGGCCAAACCTCTCCCTTCCATTGCAATTTTGTAATTAAAATTAAAATTGTCTCTTTTATCGTAAATGTTTGTATTGAGATGATCCCGACCACCCAGAGTGAGTGAGCAGGGTTTCCGCTGGCGTGGGCCACTTGGGCCATTGGCCCTATTTTTTCAATTCTGGCCCAAAAAATATAATTTTGGCCCAACAAAGTGGCCCAAAATGTTGGTTCCGTATTTTGATCAACAATGTCATTTTCGAGCCTTTCAAACTGACAACAAATTTCACTATGAAGCCCTATATATTGATTTATGACCCAAGCTAACACCGTTAATTAACTGTCAATTGTGTAAAGGGTCAAAATAACAGGTGCTTGACCATCGCTGATTGATTTGGATTAATTGATAGAAATCAATCATGAATGCAATATAATTGACCAATCAGGAGTAAGTTTATTTTTATATCAGCTGATTTAAATGGCAATTCACGTGCTCTGACCATGTTGACCAAATGATAAATTTTCTTGTGTAAATATCAGAAAAACTGGAAGTAAACATAGATGAAAGGATTTACTTTCATGAAATTATTTTATGAAGAACATCCTGTAATCCAAACACATCCTTTTTCATGCATCAAATTGAGATCAGATGAAACAGGGATGTCAAAAACAAAATCAGTTTTATTTTATCCCTGGATGAAAGAACTTTGTTTACATATTTACGATCTCTGTCTCCTCTGTAATACCCTCCTTTTAATAGGAGCACCTCCATAACAGCGGAGTACTGTGGTTGAGTGGAGTTCCAATGATTGATTTTTTATTTTGTTAATCAAGTTTTTTTTTTTATTGTTTTTTTTTGCCCATAATAACAAAAACAAAAAATTCTAGACAGATCTGTAGTACATTAAAAAAACATTATGACAGTTTGTTAAATCTTAATATGATTAACTATGATCAATTCAACAAATGTTTAAATATATATTATTGAACATAATAATAACTGTCGTAATCTGTGTGGTTTCCTTGGTACTGAAAATATAATATTAATAATGATTTCCGGCCAAAACTCAAAAAAAAATATTGGCCCAATGTCATTAATGTTGGCCCAAAAAATATGCATTTGGCCCAAGGGATGGCCCAAAGAAAAATACACCCAGAGGAAACCCTGAGTGAGTATTTTACACTCTTTTCAAATGGCTTTGTTTTAATGAGGAACATGCAATGTCTAGACTGGTTACAGAAAAACCCAATTAAAAGCAGGTATGCGAGTCATAAAACCCCCTAGCCTGATAAATCTAACAAAACAAAAACAAAACAATAAAAAATGCTGTGGAAATCCGTCGATGTTTACATGATATACCAATTGACGATGGTAAGATGTATGTAAAATTTGTTAACTATGTGTAATATATCATGATTTATCGTTATGTTGAATATTTTTTTACGAAATGACAAGACTTTTATAGAAATTACCATTTCCACTTTCGGCATCGCTGCCGAAAAGTTCCTTTTCCGCCATGTTGTGACGATAAATTCTCTTCCGAGTTCGGACAGAACACGTTATATTTTCGGGATCGGATTTACAAAGTTATTTATGATACAAATAAAACTTCGGCACTAGCTATTCTTTTTAATTTTAGTGTGTAAACTAGTTATGAACTAATAACATTCCATTGAAATATTAACTAAAATTCAGGTTTATGTCAATTCATTTTTTCTAATAAGACCGAAATTCATATAAAAAAGGTTATCTCTCTTTCCCCACTTCTCCTCGGGTAATCAAATTTAATGCCATACAAACTTTTTGGGGAAAAATCAAAGCGTTAAAAGGCATATAGCACTAAAGAAACCGATTTTCTGTCTACTAGACTTTATAAAACGCAAAAATCACTGATGTATTTAATGTATTACAGAATGTCTAAACTAATGAGTAATATGAGGCAGGTAAAACCTGTTACGCTCCCGAAGTTTCAATTAATTGAATTTTTGGGGGTTCGAAAATAAAAACAAACTAGCTTTTCTTGTGGGTTACGTGAGCGTTTAATGACGTCTAAAATTTTCAAAGATGAAAACGTTAAAAAGACGCCGAAAGTTCGGGAAAACAAGCGCGTGCTAAACCGGACGTTGAAGGAAAATTCAGGTAATACGCTCCCGAAGGGAGCAATAATGGTAGAAATGTCAATATATTCTAGTTGTACTATGGACTCAATTTTCCTTCAACGTCCGGTAAATCACGCGCGGTTTCCTGGACTTTCTGCGTCTTTTTAACGCTTTTTTCTTTGAAAATTCCTGACGTCATTAAGCGCACAAAGGACCCACAAGAAAAGCTACTTTGTTTTTATTTTCGAATAAGAATTTGTTCCAATTAATTGCCCAATAAACATTTGAAAACTTATTTTAGCTTGTAAAATATTTAAGGATACGTTCAAACTTCGGGAGCGTCACAGGTTTAACCTGCATCATATTACGCTCCCGCAGGGAGCGATAATGGTAGAAATGTCAATATTTTAGTTGTACAATGAGCTGAATTTTCCTTCAACGTCCGGTTTAGCACGTGCTTCTTTTCCCGAACTTTCGGCGTCTTTTTAACGTTTTTATCTTTGAAAATTTTAGACGTCATTAAACGCTCACGTAACCCACAAGAAAAGCTAGTTTGTTTTTATTTTCGAACCCCCCAAAAAATAAATTAATTGAAACTGCGGGAGCGTAACAGGTTTTACCTGCCTCATATTACTCATTAGTTTAGACATTCTGTAATACATTAAATACATTGAAACAATAAAAATACACAAAATAAATGTTCGATTCCCAAGTAGGAACATTGCCTGACCGATTTTCTGTCTAGACTATATAAAAACGCGAAAATCAGCTAGTTGTCCTCTGGTTCTGGTGTCGCTGGCCCTTATGTATAGCTCACTGTTGATGTCAACCAGATGGTGTTGTATCTTGAACATCATGCACAGTCTGTTGTTTTTCCTCCTCTGCTCTAGGCTCTGCCATCCAAGTTGGTGTATCATCTGAGTTACACATCCAGCTGTTCGGGTTATGTTGTCATTTGAGACGAATCGAGCCGCTCTTCTCTGAACATTTTCTAGGACCTTGATCTTACTCTGGCTTGTTGGATCCCATACAGAGGATGCATACTCAAATGTTGGTCTGACTATGCTTATGTAATTGGTCTCTTTTATTTGCTTTAGACAGTCTTTAAGGTTACGCCTTATGAAGCCAAGCGTCTTGTTCCCTTTAGCCACAACGTTGTCTACATGTTTGTCCCAAGAGAGGTTGCTGGTTAGGGTTACTCCTAAGTATTTGCTGGCATCCTCAATCTCTAGGATGTGTCCATGAAGATGGTATGGGGGCTTCCCAGATGTTACTCTGATAACTGTGCATTTTGTTGGGTTGAATGACACCTTCCACATGCTTTTCCAGGTTTCAAGTGCTGTAAGATCTTTCTGGAGGAGATGGCTGTCCCCAGGACTTGATATTTCACGAAAAAGGATGGTGTCGTCTGCAAACAGTCTAGTTTCAGAGTGGTTAATCATATCAGGCATGTCGTTGATATATGCAAGAAAAAGTAATGGTCCTAGTACTAGATAAAGTACTCCTATCTAGATAAATAGTATAATTTAAATATTCGACTAAACTTCCATTGTATCTGCAGTCTAACCACAAAAATAACAATGTGCATTGATATCAACAAAAGGTTACCTTAGGCCCCCAAAATATTATAATAATTTGCATTGGTGTAAACCATTTATTACATGAGTCTTTTTATAGGAAGTGACACCATTTTAGGGTCATTTTTAGTTCTTTTCCGAATAAAATTTAAAAAAAATCATGTTTTTTAATCGTTTTGAGAATTTATTTATAAGAATGACTATGACTGTAATATTTTTTTTTCATTGGGGACAAGAAAAAGTTTTTCATATAATCTACAATGCGCATTTTTTTCATACCCCTACCAAAAAAATTATGACAGTCATTCCTCAAAAATAAATGCGATATAAAATGTGCACTAGACTTCATCATAGACCTGTACAGGTCTATGGTTTCACAAACAGAAAAAGAAATTAATTTTCACTTTTGTTCATTTCTTAAGATAAATTACTTACAATGAACAAAGTTAATATGATCATTTTATCGTATTATTTTTCCAGTTTGTGAAACCAACAGGTCGTGCTTAATTTTCAGTGCTTAGTCAGCGCTGCCTTTTAACGCTTTAGCGCTTTGATATGACTTCATAAGGCAAGCTAAAAAGCTCTGCCTAAAAGCGAACAAACAAAAAAGTGAGGCTTTATTCAACAGATTAAATGGCTTAAGAAACCAAACCATGAATTTTATCAAATAAAAATAGTTTTTAGCACAAACTCATACTGTATTGTGTCTATTATTTTATCATAGAACGGAAAGTATTTAAACAAGAGGCTACCAGGAGCATGAAACGCTCGCCTTGTTCTTAATATAAGTCAGAATGGTATCTTCTATTCATGAGCTTTATTACCATATATAGACAAGATAACTTAATTTGAGAAGAGAAACGACAATTCGAAATCATATGAAGCAGCAAAGTTGGCATATTCGACATTTTGGAAGCCTAGCGACGTTATAAATTGTGTCATCTAACAACTTCTACCAATAGAAACTTTAGCAAAGCTCAATGAGTCGAAGAGCCTAAAATCCTTGATAAAAGATTTTTCCTATCTGTTATTGTTGCCGAGTAATATAAGCCATAGTTAACTTGCTACTCTACTATTAACTAGGGGCATTATCAAATTTCCGAAACCCTCGGCACAATCAGTTCTGTATTCCAAATAACATAGGAAGAGTTGCGCGACGAAGGAATAATGTGCCCTTAGGCTACCAGTGTAGCCCAGCTCCAAGGAACATTATCAAAATGTCAATCTACATCCATAGTGCAACTACTGAGCATAAATTCAGTTCTGTACTCCAAATATCCTAAGGGAAGTTCCGTGACGAAGGAATAATGTGCCCGAAGGCTCCATGTGCGCATTATCAACAATCCAAAACCTTCGGTACAATCTACATCCATAGGGCAACTACTGCGCCGTTTCAGTTCCATATTCTAAATATCATAGGAATTAGGAGGAGTAATAGTGTGATCTTAAGCTACCTTTGCAACCCAGCACTTATTGGTATTATTAAAATTCCGAAACCCACGTCGTATATCGAACAGCAAAACATTATCCCCGCGCTTTGCCTAGCCATATACCCAGTATAATGGGTATAAGAGAAAACGATCTGTTGAAGTGGTTTGCCTAGCATCTATTTTACTTCGCTAGACTAATCTTTAAAAAATCTACCATGAACGCGGATGTCCTTTAATAGAGAAGAACGCGTATGCTTAACGAATTTAAAAGATACACAATATCTCAAATAAGTCTAGTTTCATGTTTTGCTGTTGTTGAACTTGCGTAGATTTTTTTACTCTAAAATGTCCCGACAGCACGACGGGCGTGTTAACTGCTTGCCCTTTCAGACCATTTATGCCTACCCTTGTTTTATCTAGGATTTTGCATTGTGTTTCTTGTAAATATAGTATAAATACAATAATTTGTCCTCTATAATTTAGAAATCTGGAAGCTTCACCTAATGTTGCACTCGTAAAAACCGAAAGAAGAGTTCGGTTATCTTTCTTTTCATGTAATTGGCTTCTTTTTTTTAAAATTCATATTTTTAAACCAACATATATAATAGACTCATCAGAGGCGCTGTATCAAAAAGATTAAAAAACACTAGAGAACGAAACAAGGTAATTTAACATTTTCTTTTTCATCATCTAGCAGGAAACCCATTTTCGTCATCTAGCAGGAAACTCAGCTTCGTCATCTAGCAGGAAACTCATTTTCGTCATCTAGCAGGAAACACATTGTCATCTAGCAGGAAACCCATTTACGTCATCTAGCAGGAAACACAGCTTCGTCATCTAGCAGGAAACCCATTTTCGTCATCTAGCAGGAAACCCATTTTCGTCATCTAGCAGGAAACTCAGCTTCGTCATCTAGCAGGAAACCCATTTTCGTCATCTAGCATGAAACTAAGCTTCGTCATCTTGCAGGAAACCCATTTTCGTCATCTAGCAGGAAACCCATTTCGTAATCTAACAGGAAGCACAACTTCGTCACTAAGCAGGAATCATAGCGTCGTCATCTAGCAGGAAACCCATTTTCATCTAGCAGGAAGCACAGCTTCTTTATCTAGCAGGAAACCCATTTTCGTCATCTAGCAGGAAGAACAGCTTCTTCATCTAGCAGGAAGCACAGCTTCGTCATATAGCAGGAAGCACAGCTTCGTCATCTAGCAGGAAGCACAGCGTCGTCATCTAGCAGGAAACCCATTTTCATCTAGCAGGAAGCACAGATTCGTCATCAACAGAAAACCCAGCTTTTCATCAATCAGGAAACCCAGCTTCGTCATCTACCAGGAAACCCATTGTCATCTAGCAGGAAGCACAGCTTCTTTATCTAGCAGGAAACCCATTTTCGTCATCTAGCAGGAAGAACAGCTTCGTCATCTAGCAGGAAGCACAGCTTTGTCATATAGCAGGAAGCACAGCTTCGTCATCTAGCAGGAATCACAGCGTCGTCATCTAGCAGGAAACCCATTTTCATCTAGCAGGAAGCACAACTTCGTCATCAACAGAAAACCCAGCTTTTCATCAATAAGGAAACCCAGCTTCGTCATCTACCAGGAAACCCATTGTCATCTAGCAGGAAGCACAGCTTCGTCATCTGGCAGGAAACACAGCTTCGTAATCTAGCAGGAAACCCATTGTCATCCATCAGGAAGCACAGTTTCGTCATCTACCAGGAAACCCAGCTTCGTCATCTAGCAGGAAACCCATTTTCGTCATATACCGGCCAGGAAAACCAGCTTCATCATCTAGCAGGAAACCCATTTCCGTCATATACCAGGAAACCATCATTCGTCATCTAGTAGAAATCCCAGCTTCATCATCTAGTAGAAATCCCAGCTTCATTATCTAGTAGAAATCCCAGCTTCATTATCTAGTAGAAATCCCAGCTTCATCATCTAGTAGAAATCCCAGCTTCATCATCTAGTAGAAATCCCAGCTTCATTATCTAGCAGGAAAGTCACTTTAGTCATATACATATATATAAGTCTAAATATCTACATTAACTCTGATAAGCTGAAACAAAGTTGAGATACAAATTTGTTCGCACCCGGAACGGGAATCGAATATCTCTTTTTGCCACATCAATTGCAACACCGCCTGCACTAAGTCCAGCAACCTAGACCACTCCGCCAACTACGCTATATAATATGTGTTTGCTTCCAAGTGTATGTCCCAATGGCAAAAATGATGAAGAAGCGATCCGCAGTCAACTTTGACTCCTTGAATTTCACATGAAAATTACCTGAGTCGTAGTAATGTAAATTTTTCTCGTCAATTGATGTGAAGTAATTTTACGTAAAATTCACATGATTTACATGTGAAACTCATGTGGGATTTATGTGAATTTCACATGAAAGCTCATTTCACAAATTTGGAGACTCATAATATAAATAACTCGCGGATGAGTCCAGTTATCTTTCTTTCCATGTGTTTAACTTTAAAAAAATCATTTTTATAGTAGCGTTCCTCAATTATTTAAAAAAAAACTAGAGTCACCATACCATGCATTTAAACGTTTTCAACCTAAAACCCAGTTTCGATATCATTTTTAACACCTTTGAGGCTGTTTGTAAAAACCAAAACAAACACACAATCATTTAACATTCGCAGGAACCTTTGAATATAAATACATGTACATCAAGAAAATGAAGGAATCAACGGTTTTCGGGGGATCCAATAGGCACTTGTTCCAAAAGTTTTCCAAAAAAATCACGTGTCAACAGAAAATATGGCTCTGTTGTTTTTAATGCATACTGTAAATTTACTAGATGATTGTTTTTTTTTGTTCTATTCTCTTGTTGTACACTGATGACTTTTCTAAGATTTATTACGAGGGGAATCCTAATATACATTTTTTTTCGTTAAAATTTTCGCCCTACAAACCAGTTCAAAAAGTTAATCGCTCGTTTTCAGATAAGAAGCAGATCCAATAGAAGGATATACAATGGAAATCCTTCATTGGAAATTTTGTCAAAATCGTCCTGTTCATAGCTCCCTTTTCCTTCTGTGCCCATAATGGTGAGTCACAATACTTTTCTCTAAGAGCAATAGAGATGTATACCCCAGGGTGTTGAATTTGGTAAACCTTTCATCATGCATACATGCAGGGGGTTGTCGGACCACCATAAGGATAACCTCATCGCAAACCATAGAGGTGTACCTTGCGGGAAAAAAAGACAGGTTCCTTGCACGTTTAAGAATACTTATATTCGTCTCAGTATAAGCTGTACTCATGAAATTCTCTGTAGTAAGCTTAATCTCCTGATACATGTATTACCTATCTTTTCTTCTCCGATGGCAGTAAAGCTCATTCCTACGATTGGCCTTGTGTCCCCATCCCACTTATCATATCATCATCATTTCATGTTCATTTTATCACCCCTTTTTGTTCATGGCTGGTATTACCATTTGTGCGTTGCTAACTCTAACCTGTTTGTATACCGTACTTCATTATACCTTTTTGTAATTTTTTAGCCGAATTGCAACGAAGTTGAACTCGGCTATTGTGATGATGATGGCGGGCGGCTAGGCGTGCGGGCGTCAACAATTGGTTTCTGGACCATAATTCAAAAAGTTGTGAACCGATTTCAATGAAACTTTGGGATATTGTAACATACAATAAGAGGAGGAACCCTATTTATTGTGAGAAAAATTCGTTCAAGGTCAAGATCACAGCGACAGAAAAACCTTAGAAAATTTCTTGAATTAGTGGTTTCCGGACCATAACTCACAAAGTTTTCAGCTGATTTTAATGAAACTTTAGGATATTGTTACATACCATAAGAGGAGGAACCCTATTGATTTTGGGGTAAATCCGTCTAAGGTCAAGGTCACAGCAACAGAAAAACATTTGAAATTTACTTAAAAAGCAGTTTCTGGTCAATTACTCAAAAAGTTGTCAACAGATTTTAATGAAACTTTGTAATGTTGTTACCAATTATAAGAGGAGAAACCCTAATGATTTTGGGGTAATTTCGTTCAAGGATCAAGGGCAGAGCGGCAGAAAAACAATGGTTTCAGGACAATTACTCGAAAAGTTCTCAATCGATTTTATTAAAGTTTTGGCATAATGTTGCAAACTACATTGTATATGGACAGTTGAATTTGCAAAAATTTTTATGCAAGATTGGAAGAGATTACTACTATCTGCTTGTAATAACCGATTATGTCAAATCTTAAAACGAAGACAAGGAAAGTTTTGGTTAATAAAATACGGCAACTCGGCTTTTGCACCCATGTGCATATTGATTTTTAATACTAGTAGTCGGACCAAATAAAAAAAAGTGTCAAGCATGCAGAATGATAGAAAATTAAATATTTTTGAAGGACATCTTTCATTGTAAAAGAGCACTTAGTTGAACAGTCCAAGTCTACAATCTTACAAAGTAAGTCTACAATCTTACAAAGTCATATAAGGATAACGGATCTTATGGACAGGTGTTCACGTTATCACAACTTTAACCCAATATCGTGAGAAAATCACATTAAATATTATGATTTAAATTTATATTAAATGATTACATGTACATTTCAAATGTTCTGCTCACAATAGTGAAGATTTTGCTTTAATGCTTTATTAATGTAACAAAACGTCTAGACCGACTTAATAAAGACCAAGACACAACTAGTGGACATTAATCATCACAAAAACCAACCACACAACAAACAAAAAAGCACACCATATGCAACTTAACTGCAATATGCAACAGGAAATAAAACCGAAACGAAAGTGTTCCGAAGGGGCAGACAGTTCGTGTCGTCCAGTTTGTTAAATCACACTCGTTAGGTTTCCAACGACAGAATTTGTGTGGGTCAGGACAACAATGCTGGTTCCCAACAACAGAATCTGTTTTTTTATTCCCGGTGAATGACAACAAAATCAAACCTCTATGTTGAATCTGTACTCATGGAAGAAATTCCGAACAGCTGTGTATATATGATGTCTTCTGCAAAATTTCTTGAGTAAATACAGCAACTTTTATTATTCAAATATACATTACTTTTAGCATTTGAGTGTTTTAATTATTTGACCTGTGTATGATCTATAAGTCTGTTTTGTTTGTTCGTTTTTGTTTGTTTGGTTTTCTTTTTTGATGAGGTTGACTTGATGTCTGGTTTTGACCTTACTTGAGTTCGTTGTTTTATTTTGACTTGATGACTGATATTTATTTGATATTGTTTGTTTTGATTTTCTGATTATTGGTCCATTCTGTTGTTGTTGGTTTTTTTTGTGTGTTTCGATTTTAGCCTTTATAGATTTATACAATTTTTAAATATATCGGTATAAAAACTTTCTTCTTTTAAGTTCATTTTAGTATTGAACATTAATTTTAGGCATATCATTTCAGCTATTCAATCTATTTCGCCTGTTTGTATGTTAAATAAATCATCATTCAATTACTTTAATAAATCTATTGAATTACCCAAAATGGTGTTTTTTCAATAGTCTGTGGTTTTATTAAGAAAATATTTTTCAATGATCTCGCATTCAAATCACAAATTTCTTGAGTAACGACAGCCACTTTTAGGATTAAAAATTACCATTACTGATAGAATTTGGGTTTCATTTCAGTTTACTGATAGTATTTGGGTTTTATTACTGATAGTATTTGGGTTTTATTACTGATAGTATTTGGGTTTTATTACTGATAGTATTTGTTTTTTTTTTGATAATTTGATTTGCGTCTGATTTGTAAGTTTGTTTTTGTTTTTGGCTTTTATGTCGTCTGTAAGGTGTTGCAAAGCATATATAGATGTCACTTTGGCACTGCGTCTGTCGTCTTGTGGCGTCACATATAATTTTGGTCGCATACATGTCCCAGTCTCTTAGATATTTGATCATGACATGTAGCTTCCTTTAATAGTACTGTATGGTCTAAAGCGATTTTATGCCTTTAACTCATCTAATTCCTGTTTACCAAATATTTTAAGACGCTGGCGATATTTGCCTTCCTGTTCCATTTAAGACCGTCATTCTAGTGTGTGTTTGCTTTTTCTTTGTATTTTTGTGTTAATTTGTGTGTTTTTTTTTTATTTTGAGGGGTGAAGTTGACATAATGTCTGGTTATGAGGTTCCTTTTTGACCTAACTTCACGTAACTTGAATTTGTAGTTATATTTCGACTTGAATTTGGGTTTTGATTGAATTTTGTTTCAATTGAGTGCTTGTTTTTGGCTTTTCTTTTGTTTCTACATTGATTTTCAAGCATTAAATCTAAATACTTTTTAACTTTCTCGGATAGAAAAACTATCTTAAGTACATTAAACGACCTGTTAACATTATTGCACATTAAAAAGCAATTCATTTCAGCAATTCAATCATTTCTCTTGTTTGCATGTTAAATAAATCATAACTCAATGACTTTTATAAATCTATTGAATTATCAAAAAAATGGTTTTTCCCAAGTCTGTGGTTTTGATTAAGAAAATATTTCTCAATGAACTCGCATTTAAATCACCGCAGATAAAAAAAATCTTATCGGAAAACAATTTATTGAAGGGTTCGTTTCAACTTGATAGAAAACCCATTGAAAAATCTCAAGTTAGATAAGCCGTTTTATAAACGGTTACCTTGCCTTATTTCAAATTACCTGAAATCAATAAAATACATAAAATTTAATATTTGCATTTTAGGGCACGCTTCCGGAGATACTAAGTAGAAGTTCTAAATTTAGCTACTCCCATGACTACGAACATAGCGAATATGCGCAATGAATTATTATGAAATCTGTGGCGGCGAATTCAAACTTTATAAAAACAAGAATTTATGCAAGGATTAGAATTTAGAAATAATATCATGTAACAATAATTGAATATGGTGTTTTGGTTCCAATGTTGGACTTAATACGTATGACAGGTCAGTGTTAAGGTATTTCGGACTCGAAATCTACTTCTTAACTTTATGTCTCATATATAGTACTTTATAGCATAAAACTTAAATGTGATGATGTCTGACTTAAGTCGCAAACCTTTTCACTGATTTCTTTTATAAATAAATTGTTTAAAATATCGAATTTCTTTCCTTGTATTGCAAATGCGAAGATCGATATCCTCCGGACTGGTTTTGGCTTTCTTGTTTTGGGTTAGAGTACTTTTGGTTTTCGACCTTCCAATGAATGATTCAAATGCTGCTGATGAGAGGTTATTCCTTGAAATATGCTTATTTATCAGCATAACCAAATTAAACGCATTTAAATACCACTTTCGTGTATTTTTAAGACTTTTTAATATTTTTATATTTTCATTTCATGTTTTAATTCGTTTATAAATGACATTTTCTCCACCATTATTTGAACTTAATAAGATATAACTACACTTCGAGAGTAAAAATTAACTTTTAGAATGTCCTTATAAATCACAAAACATCATTTTCTTTACAAACATAAAATATGGAAAAAAACGAAAAAAAAAAACCAATAAATTAAAGATTAGCATTTTGAAATATACTAAATAGATATTCATGTAATATTTGATACTTTATAATTTTCTATAGATATAGATCAAAAATCACTGCTTAAAATAGCTGTTTTCTTATAAATTGATATTTTCTTATATGAAACTGAGACCTTACTTTTATAAAGTAATAAAACAAAAGGCTCTGAAATAAATAGCTAACAGAGGAAAAACAAGAAAGAAAAACTAGATATGTATGTTTTAAGAATCATTTATAGAAAATAATCTAATAATTTGAAATTAAGAAATGTAAAAGATTCTCAATTTATTATTGAAGTATTATCTCAAATTATGAAAAATATTATTAAGATAACTTCAAATAAATTTTTACTGCTCAAACTTATTTGGGCCTTTACTTTATATAGGACTTCGTTACCAACTTAAATATAGTAGCTAGCCACCATATCTTACGAAGTAGAATTTAAATTCACTTTAATGCACAGTCGTGCACAACTGTTTAACGGTAAACGCTCCTATGCAAGGGTGATTATGCATTGGAAAAGTAATTTATTTAAAAGTTATAAATGTCGGCATAGAATTAAATTCATAGACACTCTTTTGACACGTTCTATTTAGGATGAAAAGAGAAGTTTACATTTAGAAGTCGTGACAATATTTTCGTTGCGTGTCTGATAGAGAAATTGTTTAAAACTCTCAAAAACCAGAAGATTTTCCCCTAGTCCGCAAGTCTTGTACTCGATAGCGTGGGTGCTATGTTTTGTTCTCTTTTTCATACGAGTACATGTACCTGGCTTCAAATTCGCTTGTCATACACGAGTTTGTATCGCGAATTCCTTTTTTAATTTGTTTTAGGCCAAATGAAAAACCCTAGTTTTTCATGCCGACCCTATTAAACCTCTTTATTGCCATATTTGCTTGAGCACCGTTAAACTTGATACAAAATCCGTATCTAATCCCCATTCAATCAATGTAAAATAATAATTAGATGAAAATAAATGCCTATACCTACCTACCCTAAGTTTTCAGGCATGATACAAGAAACACACATACTTTTTATCTGGCTTTATCAAATTTGTATTATCATGCAACTTTTGATAAGCAGTCTACGCTTAAAAGAAGTTTATATCGTGGTTTTCCTTTTTTTTATTTGTTTTATTAAAGTATATCATGCAACGGTTGTTAGTTTGTAATAAAAAAAAATGAGACTTTTCATGATTATGTAATTTGTAAGAGTAAATTTCAACATTGCATGTTTATGAATTCAAATTAAGCATACGTGCATTTAATATTAAACTTGAATACTGACAGAGACTGATAGGCAATTTTTTTTTGAAATTCATTCAACGGACTTTCATGAAATTTTTTATATGCGAATCATAAATGCATGGCGCTTAACTATTATGTAAATTTAAGATCTCTACCCTTTAGAGCTGAATTTTAACGTTCAAAAAATTGTGGACGGACCAACAGCTTAAAAAAGTGCTTGCACTTGTTTTCCGATCCCTATCATGCCTATACTGATATATCAATGTAATGTATTGTGTATTTTCATGTTTACTGAATAAAATATTGTTTACACTAACAGCTTAAAAAAAAGAGTTTTGCAGCGTTTACCTCGGTTATTCATTCACTAAATAAGTTGAGAATAATAAATCTGTCTAATATAAATGTTTTAGAGATATGGGTAGTGTTATTGTTACTATTCTGTCAGTATAGTTATTTTGATAAACCAAAATTGGCCCAGCACCAGTGGTGATCTATTCAACAAATTACATTCATTTGGACACAATTTAAAGAACACCTACTGTTTAAAAACGGTTGAAAAATAAGATTTTTACAGTTTACTTTGATAATATAAATCAATTTAAAGTTAAACCGATTTTGGGGTTGTATAACATACGGAATCTGATACGGAGAGTTTTTACGGCAAATTGATGGATCAGATGTCATTAAAATGTTACAAAGTCATTATGAGTCGTCCGACGAGATAAACAGGTGATACCACGGTTAACATTTAAAAAAGTTACCTTTTAAAGATGAACTAAATCCAAAATTACATAAAATGGTAAATTTTTAATCTCAAATTGGCCCACTTTCAAGAGCGAATTTTTCATCAAATCATTTTTAGATAGTTTAGCCAGAAAAAAGTATGGACTTAATGAGCAAATCTTAATTTCTTATAGTCATCTATAGTCATCATCATAGCCAATTAAACACCTTATATGCATTCATTAGTAGATGATTTTATGAATTGATAAAAAGCATAGATCTATAACCAAATATTTAGGTGTTTTTTTCAAATTATAAATTATTCAACTTTAATCATTCTATAGAAGTATTTTTATACAAAAGTCGTATATAAACGAATTCTTTTTTTTTTGTGCGCAAGTAACAAGTTGAAATATATTAAACGATAACCCCTATGATATTATTCTCATACTTTTAATGATTTAATCCAATAACATATACTTCGAAATCACACACGTATAAACTTTAGATTTTTTTTCCAGAAATGGAATAAACAGTATCCAATTCAACAAGCATAAGTTCAAGCTAAAGCTTAACTCAATTTTAAAACTGATTATATCCAATTTAAGACATAAGTTTTAATCCCTATCATCAAAATAGAAGAAGAACAAAACATTTATATCCTTCTCAAATTATATATCCTGTGTTTCTTTATATTAAATTGACGCCTCCATCACTTTGGCGTTTTCAGCAAAATTTTTGCATATTTTTGGCATGTTCTATTGCCAGCAGCTGAGTTTCGGAGCCGAATAATTCCTTGAAAAGTTTCCTATGTCAAAATGTATTATTTCGAATGAAAACTGATCCAAATCACACGACACAATCTCTTTTATACTAAGGCAAAACATTTCCTTATTAGTCTAAAAAGACAATTTCCATAAATTGCTTCCGCGAGGAAGATAAACAAAACTCTTAATAACAATTAAATGTTTCAAGATTATTTTTGCCGCTGTATTTCGTCATTGTTCTAAACATTGATTCAATAAACTGCTATAGGTGCCAGATATCCATTCCTCTTCGGCTTAAGATTTATCCAATAAAAGTTTCCAGCAATCAGTTCGGAAGCAATCATGTTTCCTCTCCGGTCACGTGATATTCGATGCAGGATTTTTTTCTTAATGCAGTTTTAAACTCAATTAAGCTTTAACTCGGTATTGGTAGCACGACAATTTTCTAATTCTATTTCCATCTGCAGTAGTGAATTAGATTTCCATAGGACGCTGTATTTGCTACAGAACAAATCTAATATAATTTCAAAGCTCTACTACGGTGCTTTTGAATCAAGTTACTGCATCGTACTTGAGTTTTCCTGTTTCCGATGCTGAAAGATTAGATCCCTTCTGGAAATGTAATTCTTTTAATCCAATTTTGTTGCATTAGCCATTTTCTACTTTCACATTAATATTACTGCCGAAGTCCAAGAGCATTGTGATTTGGCACAATGTCATCTTGCATGCAAAACTGGCTCTCTTGATACCATGAATTAAAGCACTCAACATTTTGTGAAGAAACAAAATGTATTTACCGCAAATCAGATCAATATTTAGCAAAAAGCAGTAATTTGCTATGAAATCATTCATTTAAGAAGATGTTAAAAGAACTGAATCGAAAAAATGAGGCTTGTCTACTTTTTATACAAATAGGGTTTAGCAGACGGCATAACCATGGCAACCTGGCACGCGACAGGTGCACGAGATATGGAAAATCAATGACAAGGACCGGAAGTTGCTATCAATTTTCATTATTTGACACTGCATGAGTAGAAAACAATCTTTAAGATTTCCGGTCGTTATGTCAAAAAGCTTTTTAAAATATTAAATTATAAATCTTTTTTTTTTCCAATTTTAAAATGCTCTTTGTTTGCAGTGGTTGAATGATGACATGTTTCGCTATCTCGGTATCTATTAAAAATACATGTACATTTTGTAATAAACTGATTACAAGTGCAAATACGATGTGATTAAAATCGTTGACAAATAACGCTTTTTAAATTGAAACAAAATGAAAATTTACCAATTCTATTTATTGCTAGAACACATTCTATGCACTACCTAAGAAAGTTGGGAGCATATAAGGTTCTGGTCTGTAAATCCATACCTCAAAAATAAGATTTATCTTCAGAATGACATTACTTTTTAGGCAAGCGCAGCGAAGCCTTATGGAGTCTATAGAGTAGTGATGATTTTCGCGTTTTTTTTTCAGTCTAGACGGAGTGATCTTCCTGCATCCAGTCTTGGAATAATGCTTTATTATCTTTATTACTTTTCAATATTTCTTAACATGATACACACTTTTATAAATCTCCATTTTTATTGCCGTTTTATAGGATTGGCAATAATTTTATTTATTCCTTTGCATTTTACTGACGATCTATTTGGTTTAAGGCGATAGAATATAAATTATGTATTCATCTATTACTTGATTGGTTTGTATAAATATTTCTCTTATTTGATTGGTCAACGCAAGGATACGGTCTTGTTCATTCATAAATTCATCAATGGGACGAGTGCATTTAAATTGAAGGGGTGTTTAAATCGATACCGTCTACACGCGATACCTGTCTTGTGTGTGTAATTGTGTTCATTATGCATTACGATCCTTTCTTCGCTCACCAAAATTATTATTTCGCAAACATTATAAACAATAATTATACTTTAACAGAGGATAAATCTTTTACAGTACTTATATATTGCGCTTGCCTATAAACGCTTTAGCGCTTTGATTTTCTATTTTGACATAATTTTGAAATCTTTTTAACAATTTTCAGTGTTAACATTAAGTGCAATAAAAAGATATTTAACAGCATGAAACAAGTCAGGAAACATTATAGTAGAGTGACGAAACGTGAAAAAGTCGTTTAGTTTTCGAGTTTAAATGACCCACCTGTCACATGGAATTTGATTGTCAAAAATGATAGATTGATTATTGAGCTTCCAAAAAATGTTTGTCGTCGCATAAAAATGTGGTGCCATCTGACGTTAAAATGACGTTTTTCGAAGGTACCCCCTTGGCACATACCTACCTACACCCCATCTAACCTAAAAATAAAATATTTCCGCTTATTATCTATAGAGTTCATGATCAGAAAACAAAAATATAAGGATTGATTAAGATTTTAGACGCAGTAAACAAAATAAATTTTAGTTTTTTGTAGATGTAATTTGTGTCCGAATAAGAGCCAAAAAATGCCTAAAAAATTGAAGTTTTTCTCTACTCCCACAGCGAACATGCACTTTTTCATTCATAAAGTTATATAGCTATGAAGTATTAAGTAAAAATGAAATAATAGCCGATTTAGATTTTAGAAAAATGCTTTTAACTTAAAGTTATAATGAATAGTTCAAGATTTTTTTTCGAGCAGATGACGTATTTTATTCGGAATATATACAGCACTTTTAACGAAATCGATTTAATTCTAACTCCAAGGTCATTTGTGTTTACATTCTTTGTTACAATATTAACCTAATTTCCTTTGTAAATTATGTTTGCTAAGTTTATAGTTGTTTTTGTTAATTTATTCAATATTTATAGTCGGAAAACCAAGTATTTATGAAAAATGTAGTTTGTTTTTGAAGTTTACAAACAATCACCTGTGGGTGCGTTTGAATAGTTGGTGTGTTTGACTTTGATTATAAAAAATATGAATAAGGAATATAGCAGTATCAAAGTTGCGTCTTTTGGTTCAAAGAGTAGATCAAGCTTTAAAAGAAATCAAGTAAAAGAAAATTAAAACCATTTTTTGACGATTCCGTTGCCCAAAGGTGGTTTCTTATTAAAAAAAAATCCCAAATCCAGAAAAAGTGAAGAGTTTGGAAAATTGCAGAAGAATATCGTTAACGAGACAATTTTTGTCTTGGGATTATTTTCCCTAAATTCGCAAACTCAAACTATCCGCAAAAATATCCCCCTCGCGATTGCTTTCTTTTCAAGCGTTTAAAGTATAAGTAATCAGATGGAACGCGATTTTATTCCCACACGCGAGAGATCAGTAACATTTACAAAAAAAAGACGCGAAAAATTCCACGTTTACAGTATGCGATCATATGTCCTCTTTAGTCTTGTAATCACGAAAAGGAAGCTTTCATCTTGTACAAGTCGACGAAATGTATTTCAGTAGAGGTGAAAAAGGAAGTTTTTTTCTTTTAAATCTGACAACACGAATAAGTTTGTTTAGGTGTGCATTTCCTTCATTCAGTTGGAAAAAAAACATGTGAAGGTGTGGGTGGGGAATAGGCCCACAGCGGCAAGCTTGTCGGTAAAGAGGGACATTAAAGAGCGCTCGGAAAACTTACATAGAGTCAGGCCGCTTTGACCACAAAGCGACTGGAATGTGTGTCCCAGGTGATTGAATTAGGGCAGTCCTGTCATAAAAAATGGATAAAATGTTCAGTTTTTCGCATGTAAAAGAACCCTGATGCAGGTCTCGATAAGAGTAGGACCCGCAGGATCCCCATGAACGAAGCTTAATTGTCCGATCAAAACCTAACTCTCATCCATTTTAGAAATTACAATGGCAGTCAATTTCCAACCAAATTGGCTTTGTGTCCCCAATTCTTCCATTTCATCATCATTTCATGTTCATTTTAGGTTGAACTTCATCTCTCTGATATAGCCGAAATCATGATGCTTGGAAGTAAAACAATACTAGTAGCAGACTTACTGACTGGTTTCAAACCGAGTTATTTTAAAATTCTATAGATCATGTAGATAGCAGAAGGTTTATTATTTCATTCACTCTGGTATATCTTCCATCAACTGTTGTTCAGATTTTGCCTTTTGCACATGCTCTTAGTGGTTGTAACTCGACATCACGACTTTTTGTTTCAAAAAGGCCTTGTATAACGCAATGAAAACGAATCCGGATCGTTTTGCAAATCTGACTGCCTAGCAAACGATCACCATTCATGACGCTATTGAAAAAAGAAAGGATTTTTTGCAGATTTATATAACCAGAGTTTCTAATATAAAACTTTGAACCTGTTATTTTTGATTTAATAATCACTGCAGTCTTTTTGTTTATGCAGCTGTAAATATGTGTTACTTAATGTGTCTGTAAGGAACAGCTAGGATCTTTCGTGCACATGTTTGTGTCTTTGTCAAAATGAGGAAAAACTGTCGCTATCACCGAACTGTTGTTAGAACTGATGCAGTTGAGGTGCCTGAAGAATCAGATTCTCTAAAGTGTTGTTATTTCAAACCATTTCAGGGGTAATTGCCGTAATTGACACACTAATGTAGTCAGATATATATACGTGCATGAGGAAAATAGCATAGATTGATGTGTGCTGCATGTTCAAAATTTCTTAAATGGGAGGAGTGTAAACCATTTGCATAACACGTGAATAGTGAAATAAACCCTTATTATTCTTAATTTTAAACTATCTTATTTTGTTTTGCCATCCTGAATGGAATATTTCAAAAATATCTCAAAATATATTCGATTTTTATTTTTTATGCAACTTGACCTGTGACGGAAACTCGATCAGATCTCAAAATACGTGAATAAAGATCCGTAAAATCATTTGCCATAGTGAAGCTGGGTAACACAGCTAATCATGTGAACAAAAACAAAACTAAAATGTCAATAAAATATAAATAAAAAACTATTTTTGTATTAAAAAACAATCTTTTTTACATACAATTTTAGCAGACCGGATGTGGCGTCTGTGTGTGTCATTTGAAACATTTTTTTCTTGTAATAGCTTTATAGTTCTTTATATTAAGCGTTTTTGGTCTTGCTTTCATTTTGTTTCCCTATTTTAAGGTTTTAACGCGTTTTAACTATTCTGTACTTCATGGAACGTTTTCCACTCATGACCTTTGACCTTGATTTTTGACATGATGGCACCAGATATTATGGCGACGACATTCATTTCCTGAAAGAAGAATGATTTTGCTTTTCAAACAGCTTTTCAAAATCCATGTGACAGATGGGTCATTTAAATTTTTCAAAATTGACAGTCCGTCACTCTACTATTAAGACAATACAGTATAAAGACGTTTTCAAAATATTTTCGCGAAAATGGTGAAGCAGGATTCCATTAAGAAAGAATATGATGAGATGTGGAATAAGTGAACGCGACAAAACCATATAAACAAGCAGCAATTAAAAAAGATCACGATGAAAGTTCACTGAGAAAAAAAACCACAAGTGCTCTTGAACAACTTTGCCAAAAAGACTGCACGAACACAACATGAATGTCCAAGGAAAGTGGACTTTCACCCCCCCCCATCACTCCTTATGGATTTGCAACTGCAGTTATTGAGAATATAATATTAATATTTTTACCAGGCATAAATCGAAGTAAAATCGAACGATTTCTAAATAAAAGTACAGAAAACAAAAGGACACTCCATGTGAGTGAGAGAGCTTTACGCCCTGGCAACACTTTATAGGTTATATAAAGGCGAGGAACATGACAAGGATGATAGAATGAACATGAAAAATGGGGGTGGGATGGGAAACAAATGAACCTTCAATTTGTGCCACAGGAAAAGGAGAGAGGTTGGTAGGGGCAGGAAATTTAGCCTATGTGGTGCACTACTTGGCGGTCCACAAATTGATCTTTTACGTGCACATAGCGTGGCTATCTCCACACAATTTGGCCATCTATGGCAGAATTACAAAGTAACCAGCATACAGAGACCAATTTTCATGCAAATCCGGCTATGGAAAGAACATAGAACTAGCAAATAAATCATAATGGTTAGTTAATAGTTAATAAGAAATTATTTGTAGGCAAAAATTTAAGGTCGTAAAAGATTTTCGACGGACTTTGTGTGCAATTTTATAATGTAAATCGACAACAATTACCTCGAATATAAATGTACATATTCTAGTTCTGGATCTATAGCGTTTACGGACGGACAAAGTGTCTTTGGAACCTAGGTGCACAGCAGGTCACAAATAATCTATTGAATCGCTCGAAGTCAAAGGCCAGTATACAGGACTCGAATAACTAGGTGGTCCGTTTGCTCTTACATTAAAAACCAGGGGCGGTGTACTCGAATCTATACTTAAAATGACCACAAGAAGGATTCTTTGAAAAAAAAAACTTCAGAAAAATGAGAATTTCTAAAAAAAATAAAAAAATACATAGAGCAACACTAAGAAATGCCTTTGTTGCAGTTGTTCTGGTATTTTGCAAAGATATTTACCAAATTTATGGTATTTTTTTTTATAGAAAACTATTAGGCGTTCTGCGGGATGGCATCTATCTTTATTTGTAATAAGCATAAGCATTTTCTGATGACTTTGTCGTATCGCACCTGGTTTAACGTGTTTTTAATCCTGTACCCATAACATGCTTTAATGCACATCGCTAATTTTCAATTGAAAACTTGCATCTTTATTACGGCCTACTTCTATTTGACACAAAACTGTTTTCACTCTACAAATCCAGTTGTATTGAATCAAGTTTTTATGAAATATTTAATAAGTTATCATGCTACATAAATCATATCAAAACATAAAATGAGCAATTAAACGAGAGTGACTTGCAAATAAGATATCGCCTTATTTAAGATGCATTAAGGAAAAATGCATATTTAATCAATGTTGCAATACGGTGCAGACTTGTAGGAAACACTAGCGATGTGTTGAGGTGCCCTTATTCCTTTAAAGACTTACAGGAGATACAAGTGCTGAACAAATATTCATGTCCAATATACATGTATCACTATTTTGAAATTTCATCTTTCATTAATTGGAAAACTATCTATCCATGTCAATTTCATGTATTTCAATACAAATCTGACCTAAAGTACTAACATTTGCCATATATAGAGCATAAAAGAAGTAACGGTGTATCAATTGGGCAATCCATTGTCGTAAATTTGAAAAGGCAAATTGAAAAGGCAAAGTCAAAACCGGTATATTTAAAATCATAACAAAAACAAACCACACAACATAAAAAGACATATTACAGCAAAACCATCATCAGCATTGTGAACTCAAGTCGAAATGAAATTCACGAATTCGACCTTATTTATACTTTTTCAACACTTTTACAAACATATTCTATCCTATTCCTTACCATATAAAGAATAAAACAATCAAAAATTCGTCATTTATATTTTCTTTTTCTTTTCAAAATTCACATATTCCAGATTTTGGAAATTAGCAACACGACGGGTGTGCTATAGCAGGCGGGAACTGCTTACTATTCCGGAGCACCTGAGTTCATTCTTATTACGACTTGAGTTCGCGTTGATGATGTCCGTTCGGTTGATTTTGTAATTTGTGCTACTTCGTGCTGTTCTTGTTCGTGTTTGTCGGTTTCGTCATTCGGACTTTTGACACTGGAATGCTTTACTAATACTTCTTTGCTTCTTCTTTACAATTTCTTGCTAAAAATAATTTTTCAAAGCATTTTTTATGTTTGTTTAATCTTAGTTTTCAGATGGAGGATTTCAATACACAAAACTCAAAACAAAAGACAGAACAGCACCAATATCCAAACAACCCAGGAAAAGACCAGATGTACGTGGAGCAACACCCACCAAATCAGAATGCTGATAGACTTTTTCCTAGGGATCAATCAAAACGCCAGATTCCTCGGCCGATGTCACCGTTGACAATCAACACTGAAATGACGTCACCATGTTTACCACCTGATAGTCACGTGCAATACCAACGTCATCAATCGGAAGAGACAAACATGGGCATGCGCCAGAGATGTCTTCCGTCACCTTTTTTCTATTCGCAAATAGACGGCCCTTTAAAGTCTCCTGGTATATTTGTGCCATATTCAGACGAGAAAACAAGAGAGAAAATAGAGTCGGCTATAAGAGATATTCTTAGCAATAGAGAAAAGGGTAAACTATTTAATAAAGATGATTATTTTGCACATCTAGCATATTATAAAGCAAAATCCTATTAAAACTAACTAAGCCTTCGTCATTTATATAAAAAATATACATACATGTAGTTTCCTTGATTTGTCGTTTGAATTTTCCAAATTTCTTTTCTCATTTGTTTTATTAGGAGGAAACTATAATAAAACCCAAATTTGCAAAATAACAATTTTTGCATTGCACCCTTTTCCTTAATTAAGGGGATTAAATCAGACCCTCAACGTATTTTGGGTTCTCTCATTTAGATGTGATGAAGTTGTCGATTGCTTTTTCACTTTTTGTACGCAAATTAAAAAAAAGTATTGTGCAATTAGCGGTTATTTAAGCAATGATGTTCCGTCCTTTTTTATTGTTTAGAATTGTTGTTATTTTGATTTTGACTATGTCCTTTGATAAAAGAGTTCATCCATTTCAGAGCCCATGATGACGCCAGACGTCTTTCCCCTACAAGACCCTCCAAAGTCTAAAATTAAACGTCAAATATCGACAGACTCAAATGAATCGAATGACAACCGGACACAAAGCTATCCATCCAAAAGAGTCAACTATTCTTCAGGGAGGAGCCAGGAGGGAAATGACCAAGTTGATGCTGTCAATACTAGTACAGATCGATTAAGAAAGGATTATGAGAAATTTCGTCAGCAAAGTCGTATGTTTGCATCCTATCAGCACATGCAGAATATTCAATCATCTACCTTGAATCTCGAATCGGAACAACGACGAACAATTCAAAATATTCCACAGACGCCGTATACTCAAAATCTTCAGTGGGTGATATCCGATCCAAATCCCAATTCAATTCACGATTTTGTCCCAGCAACACCGACAACGACTTGCACAGAAAAATCTTATAGTTCCCCAAATTCTACAATTAAATCTTCTGCCGCTGGAAGAAGTCCGAGTAAGCAGAGTGCAAGTAACGAAGATGACACAGAAAGAACTATTTGTATATCTGATTTTTCAAGAGAATTTCAAAACGAGTCATATCCACGTGATTGCATCCCAACATGCACAGCGTCAACTGTTTCCGATTTGCCACATTCAAGAGTTACGGAAACTGGTTTTGTATTTCCCAAGCAACCAGTGGTAACGGATCCGGTTATCTTTAGTCCGAGAATAGCTTCTGATAAATTCCGTCCAAGTTTTCGAAGTACTCCTTTGAAACCTCAACAGAAGGATAGGGATGAAGAAACATTTTTTGGATCATATTCTTCTCCGACAAAAACAGCAGGAGCGTCATCGGCAAGTCCGGTGAAACATCATGAATTTGTCACGCAACAAAGCTGTTGTAGGCACAAAGCCTCATATTCTCAAAACCAACAGTCGCCATGCAATCGCTTTCTTGAAGATAACAATTCCGATTCAGTTTTTAACTCCTTCAATTCTTCATTAAGTCGATCTTCTTCAAAGTCCTTTCAGAATGATCCGGTGTACAGAGAAAAGGCGAAGGATTTCGTAGGAGAAACACGTGACAATAGAAAAGATGACGGCAGCGAAAGTCGTGAAGAGAGGTTGATGCTGATGAATGATATGCTACGATCGTATAGTATGATCGAATTTTCTCCTTCAAAACATGATATCGACCGAGTCCATGAAAGAGTTCGGAGTATATACAGGTCAATATCTAGTCCAATGGAGATGAAAGAAATTTTAAAGAATTTGTTAATAGAGGAAAGAATGAAAGAAGAATTTATAAACGAAGATGTCTTCGATACTTCTCCATCGAAAAGAAGAATCGAGAGGGGTTCCAAAGGGTATCCGTCATATCTTCATGATAGATCGTACGGCGAAGGCTATGAACATCCCGATGCCAGACGTCGACTGTTTGGTGAATATCACAATCCCACGAGAGGTAATAGTAATAGTGTGTTTCACAAAAAGAAGCATGTAAATTAAATAAGAAATGTCAAGGTGTATCTATATCAGTGTTATGGCTTGTTACAGGCATTTCAGGGGATTGATACGTTCTAAAAATGATAGGTTGTACCCATCAAGTAAAGGTAATAACAAAATGACCGAACATAGAGGATCAATTTCAAATGCTAAAGGAAAAGACAAAACAAGAAAGACATACCTGAGAAATTGAAGATCGAAATGGTGCTGACACTTGGTACAGGGAATTCAAAAAGAATTGAAGGGTTAAACCAGGTTTTATAGCCTCTTCATTGCTTTTATGCATAAATGCAAAATGTTTTTTTTTGTAAATTGGACTTTATTTTTAGAATAACGGAGCGTTTGACTTTCATTGTTATATTTTCAGGTAAATGTCCAAGAAGAGAAGGCTCGGTCATTGAAGAAACTGCATCCGACTTAACAGATATTCTTAGTAGAATGTACAAACAACACGTGGAAGAACTAAAGGACGAAATGAGAGAACGATACCACCAGGACTTGGACTCACATGACCGATTTAGTAGGTTGGGTTTCTACCAAGATTCCCGAGTGTCACCTGGGCGTAAGAAGGAAGACTTTTCCTTAAGTAATCCGAGACCGGGAACCAGTTCAGAAAATATGTGTGAAACACCCGGATGTGCTCATGGGGAAAGTAGAATTTCACGAGATAGTACGAGAAAAAGAAAAAGAGGTAAATATGGGTAAAAAGGTTATGATAAAGTTTTACAGTCTTTGTTTTTTCTCTTTTTTTACCGAATTTGTTCTACCCTTGTCTAGATCAACATAACAATAAATTAGCAAAAACATTTTCCCTTAATCAGCAATTTGAATCAGTAGTAGAGTAAACAAATTCTGGAACGGACATCACTTACTTGACAAGTCTTTACACTGAACTTGATATTGTTTAGAGTTCAAAATCAGTAGACTATCTTCAAAGCCGATCCAGTAGTCTCCAGTGTATTAAGTAGTAGTCCACTTAAGAATCATGCAAAATTGAAGAAAAGTGATTCATCGATAAAAAGGTTACAGACGTTTATTGTTAACGAAAGATAGTTCAAAGTAGATAAAATAAGAAATTTGCTCATAACTGCCTGGTCCTGGGAGAAATCTTGCCATTTTGTTACAATGGTTTCTATTGAAATTATTGACAATTTTAAGAGTTATCTCCCTTTCTTACATTTTTCCAATGCATTCTATATATTTTTTTCCTCTCAGGACCAGGGCTAGTTTGGAAAAAGAGCACAAAAGATCAAAACAGGGTGCTAGTAGGAGTAACATATAAAAATAAATAGGTGTAGGCTTTCCACTCATGAATCGCTCTTTGCATGATTCTTATATAAAGTGGTACTTAACTCGTGAATTAACTGGACACGATCTTAAATTTACTTGATTTGCTGCAAAAAGAATATACTGAACTTAAAACACCGGACACTTTGACCATCCAGTAAATCTTTTAGATGTCAAGTAGGTTTTGTCTGTTCCAGCAGTGAAATGTTCTTCCAGTGAAATAATGTGCCATGGTTTTGTAATCATTTCGTTTTTCACTCAGAAATTTTGTATCTTGTTAAAAATGCTGCAACGGATGTTCAAAATGAAGAAAAAACACACCTTTATAAATGTTTCCATCATAACCTCATGACATTTTCTTATTCTATTTCCTTTACTAATCAAGGTGACATAGAAGTTTGTGTCAACTGTGAAGACGACGAGATATCAAAACGTTCAAGAGGTCTTCAGTCAGCCCTAAAGAAAGTAGAACATTCCGGCGGCAAAAACTGTAGCTGTGCCAACATCGAGCGTGCAATTTTAGAAATGGCGCGAAACGCCTACGCAAAGATACGACGAATGGATTCCAGCGAATATTCGTTTGATCGTTTTAACAACGAAGCATCAGAAACTAGGGAACAAATTTTTGATTCCGTGAAAGTTTTATGTGGAATAAAAAGCATGTGTAAATACGGGAGGATTATAGAGGACATGTACTCCGGTAGTGTGGTTTTTGTTCTGAACTGTCCTAACCTATTAGCATTAGATGATTTATGGAAGATGTATACATCAGGGGAACTGAGTCAGAGTTTGAACGATACGTTTATGAATGAAAAGGTCAGAGCAAAGTACGCATGTCCAACAGCAAGACTTGAGGTTTATATTTCTGAAGATGCGTATGCAAAAGCAAGAAAAGAATTGTCAGCGGGTAAGTTAACTTATTCACTTATACGGTACTCTGCACATCATCTATGTTGCATGTAGAATTCATGATATCGGCATAAATGCATCTATCTTTGTTTTCATTTTGCCTCTAATTGTTTATGCTCATGACGATGTTTTTAAACCATTGATATTGATGAGAAATGTTCAAGATTTCTGGAATCCATCTATTACATGATTTTGGTCTTGTTGAATGTGTTGTGTGTTAACATGCTCCAATACTTTTTATACTTAGTTAATCTCTGAAAGTTTGACACGAATTTTTTGGTATTATAATGCTTTAAAGAGGAGACTGTTGAGATGCTACAAATAGTTACTTTACTTACTTCTATAATGCTGCTAGTTTTCTGGATGCAGTGGAAGGTGTTTGACTTCTTGTCCCACGTGTAACATCATCTTTGTTTCATTGTTTTGTGTTCGTTCTGGTTATCCTTAAATGACTCTTTTACCTCGTTCAGAATGGAACTAAACAACAATTATTTTTTATATTTCAGTAGATGTGAAATCATCCAAGATGAACACATCACTCTCAAAGAGTGACACAGAAATAGCCAGTGTTTGTAGCTCTTCGAAGGAAAATTACTCACGTGAACTGACTCCTAGAAAGAAGGTCAAGCCTTCCGCTCTAGCAATCATACACATGCGCAGTCAGTCAGCTCCAAGTGTGAACCAATCACCCTCACCGAGTCCATCATGTTTATCTCCCTTGTCGAACTCACCCTTTTCGAGGGAGAGAAAGTTCTCATTTTCTGCCTTCGGTGATCAATCTTCCAGGAAAGTTTTCCAAGAAATGTAAGTTAAAAGTTTCTGTATAGTTATGTTAACATTGATTTTAGTCCTTGTGTTACTTTTATAGTAACTACCAAATCATAACATATTGAACGGGACACAAAAATCTTAGAATGTTATTTCTTGCAAGTTTCCCTGTTGTTACCATAAGAAGAATTTAGTGATCATGATGTATCGAGAAAAGACATTAGCAAACAAATAAAATGAAGGAAAATTTAACTTAAAGGTTTAAAACAGATAATCATAAACAGCATTTAATTTATGTAAATTAAGCAAATTAAAAATATAGACTTAAATTATAGAACAAACAAAAACTGAGATCACCAAACGATCAGTATAATTAATGTTTTTTATTCTAACTTAACATTTTCATATTTTTGTTATCTTTTTTATTTACAGAAAAACAGTTTCACCAACAATGAAAAAAGTATTTGATTTTGATGTGAATATAAACACTAAGTCGTCGCCTAAACGGAAAACTTTTGGAGAAATCCCTCCATGGGAAAACCAGAAGGTTGAATCGGGATCAAATCCAAAACGTAGAGTTATACGTGACTGAAGGGTATATTTGAATTTGCCCGACGATTTTTCCGTCTGTACATCTGTCCGTCCCACCCAAGGTTTACCTTTAAGGTAACCTTTGCGTTTACGCTGATTTATTCCTAAACGCACATAGAATCTTCGTCTGTACACTTAGTAACAATAAAAGAACAAAATCTTGCAGAAAAAAACTATGTAATTCCAACAAATATGTGCTGAGTGAGCCATCAGTTTTTCGTGCGACATATTTACTTTCCTTTTAAGACCTTTTTTTTGTACATGTAGTCTAGAGAGGACTACCTAAGTAAGATTTTTACTTGTGTCCAATTCAATATGCTTTTATTGGCAATAAAATATGTTTAAATTAAGGATATCACAATTTATATTCTCTTTTCTGTTAAGTCTTGTGTAAGAACTGTCAAAATTCATTACTTATTTTCAACATGGCCGCCGGCTCTGATTTATAAGAGACTTTGTTTATTAATTCTTAAATCAAAAGCTCAAGAGAAAAAAAAATGAATTTATTGTGTTTTCATATTATTAACATAAAACATATTAGTTTATTAACGAGATTTTTTTAAAATAAAAAAAATATAATTGGTCGTTAAAGCATGTAAAAGAATAAAGACAAATTGTTGTTTTTGCTAAATACTTTATTATATTGTTAGATATATTGTGCGTATTATATTTCTGAGTCTATTTTATACATTTTATATAATCCTATGTTATTTATTTAAAATATCTTTTTTTTATTTTATGCTACTATTTAATTTTAAAAATTTCTTTATGTTTCTGTGTATTTAGGCATATTTTACTCAAGAGATGCTGGTTTCATATGTTTAGAAGTACATATTAAGTTATTTAATTTTATTTGTTTAATTATTTTGAATATTTTAATATATATAAATAGATTTATTTAGAATGTTATATAGTTGTTTTATTGATTATTATTAGTATTGCGGCATACATAATCAAACGATAAAATGGTTATCTGCTATATCAGGATCGTACGGAAGCCCGTTACTACCATAACAAGATAAAAAGTGAACTCCACATGGTATTAACGGGCTTCCGTAGGATCGCACTAAAATGCTTGCTGCTTTTTTTCAGCTATGAGCCGGCTAGCTTTCTAGAAAACTTGCATTCCCTATGTTAAGTCAATAAAGATTATCTTACAATTGGCCATTACCAGAGTTATGGTTCCTTACAAATGGTACGATTTACTTCCTGTGTAGATTGTTTGGTCAATATCTAAGGGTTTTCATTTTTAAGGAAATAAATATTAATATTTTTTTTCATTGTTGTTCCATGAAAAAAAAAAAACGAGTGTATCAAAAGTAAACCAAAAGACAACTCTAGAGATAGGACACAACGCGTGTAATTTGAAAAAAAGTCATATCAAAACTACCGAATTTGGAGGATCAGTATTACATGTCCAATTTAGAAAAGACAAAATAAGGAAGACACATCGGCGAAATTGAAGATCGCAATGGTCCTGACTTGGTACGGGCATGAAAAAATTATGGATTAAACCAGGTTTTATGGCATCAAACTTCCCTCTATCATTGCGACCATTGGATCCGGTAGTATAAACACAACAAAATGAGGAAATAAAAAACCTGTTTGAATTGGGATAAAATATTTTAGATTAATGATGAGATTGAAATTTTATCTTACACGCAAAACGTACTTGTCAGGTCCAATTCTTCATTTGCCTTTAGTGTTTCAACGAAGAACGAGGAAAAATAGAAAAATAGATGAATAAAGTCAAGCATACTGCAGGGGTTCCTTAGTGTCCTTAATTTGTAGAAACCTTCAAAAGTGTTCTTTAAAGTGCGTGGAATGTTGCCTTTTTAGCTCACCTGGACGGAAGGTCCATGTGAGTTATTACCATCACTTGGCGTCCGTCGTCGTATGTTAACAATTTTTCAAAATATCTTCTCCTCTGAAACTGCTGAACAGAATTTAATGAAACTTGGTATGAATGATCCTTAGGGTGTTCTGCACCAAACTCTTGTTTCGATTTTTGAACTGTCAAAAAACATTGCCGCCGTTACTTAAAAACGACCAGGGGGTCAGACTACTGTTTTTGGCTTGTAAATCAAAAAGCATAAGAGATAGATGAAATCTGATGCCATCCTGCTGCTTCAGTATTAAAAGTTCTACAAACGTCTCCATTTGGTCAAAGTTGTCAGATGATCCCTTATAGGGGTTACAGCCCCTTAAAGGTGAAAAATAGCGTTTTTTCGTGTTTTTGGCTAATAGAATGAAAACTATTGCAGATAGAGAAAAGCTGTTGCTTGCTTAAATGTTCAGCTCATTTAGCTCTACAAAAGTCTGTCTCCATCGGGTCGAAGTTGTCAAATGACCCCATATAGGGGTAACGGCCCCTTACAGGCAAAAAATAGTGTTTTTGGCCAATAGAATGAAAACTATTGCAGATAGAGAAAAGCTGGTGCTTGCCTAAATGTTCAGCTCATTCAGCTCTACAAGAGTCTTCATAGGGTCAGAGTTGTTACATGACCCCTTTATAGGGTTACAGCCCCTTAAAGGCTAAAATAGTGTTTTTGGTCTACAGAATGATAACTATTGCAGATAAAGAAAATCTGTTGCTTGCTTAAATGTTCAGCTCATTTTAGCTCTACAAAAGTCTCCATAGGGTCGAAGTTGTCAGATGACCCCTTATAGGGGTTACGGTCCCTTAAAGGCAAAAAATATTGTTTTTGGCCTATAGAATGGAAACTATTGCAGATAGAGAAAAGCTGTTGCTTGCTTATATGTTCAGCTCATTGAATTATAAAAAAGTCTCCATAGGATCGAAGTTGTCAGATGACCCCTTATAGGGGTTACAGCCCCTTAAAGGCAAAAGATACTGTTTTGGCCTACAGAATGAAAACATATTGCGTAAAGAGAAAAGCTGTTGCTTGCTTAAGTGTTCAGCTCATTTAGCTCTACAAAAGTATTCTTAGGGTCGAAGTTTTCAGATGACTCCTTTAAGGGGTTATGGTCCTTTAAAGGTGAAAATTAGTGTTTTTTGCTTATAAAATGAAAACTATTGCAGATAGAGAAAAGCTTTTTCTTGCTTATACATTCAGCTCTTTCAGATATACAAAAGTCTTCATAGGGTTGACATCAAGAGCAGGTGAGCGATTCAGGCTCCTGGAAGCCTCTTGTTTCCCAACACGGTGCAGCACTATGCTATGATTTGCGATCAGGGTTTCAGTATTATGGTCTGATGACCCCGTAATGTAAGATGGCATTTCGGGTAACCCCTTTCAACCAAACATCACAGTCGTTTCGTGGACAAAGCATAAGGGAACTTAGTACTCTTTAAAATTAGTGGACTTTTTATCGACAAGCTTAGAAGTCCTGTAAGCCTATATTCGTCGCACGAAAAGATAATGAGTTTATCTGTGTCATTTAAAAAAATATGTATATTTCTTCTATCTAGGGAATCATTGATAAATAAATCTCCTAATCTCATTTTGAAGTCTATAATTGTGTTTAACACACGTATCTAAATATTTGAATTCTGAATTGTGACCAAACACAAACAAAGAGATTTGTTCAATACCCGTGTTACTGTGTTATTTTCTTCGTTTGTACCTGCCATACGTTGTTTTTCAAATATTTAGCAATTTAAAGTGTTAATTTTACAAACAGGGATTATCTAAAATTATTCTTTGCTGATAAACAATTATTTTAGGCAGTGCTTGACAGAGGTTATCGCCCTTTGAATGTAATGTATATTTGAGTTAATTCTCTTTGATTAAAATAGTACAAATTATAAGATTCTTATATCTTATATACATATTTATGACGAAAAGAGAAATGCACACTGTTAATACTAGTATGCATGACAAGTAATCGCAACTATGTATAAAAGCGAATTAACAATAATTAAGACTTTCATTCTGAAGTCATAGCTCTAGGCATAACTCTTGAGCAAACATTCGCACGCCCACTTTTAGTTGAGGACAGCAGACGGTGCACAATTACCCGACTGCATGTCTATTTCGCTTGACCCGAATTGGTGTATTTAGCAAACAAGGTAAAAAGAATAAAATATGATATTACGAAGAATTAAAAGACCAATAACTGGGCGTTGTCATTGATAAACCTTAGATGACCAAGACGTTTTATTTTCATCATGGTCTCTTTGAAGTTTTAATAACTAATTGTCTGGTCTTTTGTATACTGTCTGTTTCAAGTAGGGGTCGGGACAAAGAGTCCAGGTTTTATGGTGATCCGATTTACTTTCAATATTTAATTGTCATTTTTGTATAAATCATTCGTTCTTTAACAAGCGGGTTTTATCACAAGAAATCAAATACTTGCTAATGTCGATTTCGATTATTGTGATTGTCTGTAAATAAGACTAGTGCACTTAAAGTCTTGAATTTTGATTAAATAATGCTTGCATGTTTTCAGCAAAGAAATAAAAATTTTGTATAACCAAACATTATTATAAAAATCGACGAAATAACAAAATTATCAAAGAGGTTGTGTCTTGAAAATACCTTTGATAGTAGAAAAACAGCACAATTTTTTTAACGCAAGAATATTTTAAAAACTACCAGTGTAAGATAAAAAATCAACAATTCAAAAAGTTTTATTTATTAGCCAAAAATACAACGCCAATGTTATCGTATTTGTTGCTTTTTGAATGATAAAATAAAAATTTTAGTTCAAATAAAACGAATTTGAGACATCACATATCATATCAAGGTGCAAGAGACCAACACATACCAATCGGAACTCATCGGCCTTTCTAAAGAAAAAGTTATTTTTTAGTGTAACGGAAATGGCCGAATAGTTACGATTGCAACACATACATAAGTCTGTTTCTGATGCATGTTCGGTGGGTTTTACTACGTATTATGGTACGAATATTCAAACAAACATTTCAAAACTGTCCTCGAAGCTTCTGCTTTAAATTTCGTTTTGTTAAAACGAAGTTTACTTTTTGTTTTAAAGATATATTTTGAGGTGCATTAGAAAAGCTCTCATTAGTACAAACTTTTTAGAGAAAATAAACTAGCAAAGTTTGTACTTGTGTCATCTATGAAAAAGCTAGCACTTAATCAGATTTGGTCATAAATTTTAAAGTTGTTTTAAGAACAATTGTGTTCCTGTCTTTAATTTCATACACTTTTGTCATGTCTCGTTTTCCATTTTGTAAACTGTACTAAGGGTATTAAGTTAGTAAGTGAGAAGTTCCTCATGTTCTTACTCGAAAGTCGCCATTCAAAACCAACCACAATTTACAATTCACTAAGCTAATATTTGAAATAGACATAAGATGTGTATTGTAAACTTATTACTATAAAATCATTAAGTACTTAGACATAATCTTTAATGTTAAACAAATCTATCATAACTGGTCGCCATTTTAATAATCAGGGTCTATGAAGTGTTTGTTTGTCATTTTCTTGAGTATGCAGTTATTAAGCATCAAGTTGACCAGGTCAAATTAAGATTAGGCTCAAGTGTTTAAATTATTTTTGACATTCATCAATAAATCAGCATAATTTGCAGAATATAATGACGCAAGAGTTTGCTCTATGCATTTGGGGGATAAAGATGTTTTCTACCAAAGTATTTTACATTTGATGCAAAAGAATAAGAAAACACCTTTTGTCAATATCCTATGGGTTAATTTATATATGTTTAAGCTGTTACAGAACAAAAAAATGAAAAACAATATCATGTTCATGTAGCATAATACAGCAAAAACAGTTCATATTGATTATAATATTCTTGTCTTGAGCGTCAAATACGTTGAGAATACCTTTTCCCACCTGATGACGGTCTTTGACTCAGATTACTTTCAAAATAATTCGTAGCGTTTGTTACTTCGTATTTTGTCTCCTTGTTTTCTAAAGTGTTCATTTTCATGCAAACATATATCGAAATCCTTTTCTCTGTTTTTTTTTTTTTTGAGCGTTTGAATGTTCTTTGATAATCAAACATATTGGACTATGGAATAGAAACTGCTGATATAGATATCGAGTTCTACCTCGTTTGAAATGATTTAACGTTTAATTGAAAGCCAAAAGAACGGGAAGTGCCGATAAAAGCAGGTCGCGCTAAAAACGTCGGGTCAAGACGACGGTTTTCATTATTTTCGTTTAATCAATTCTTTTCCAATACAAAATGTCACATGCAAGCAATACTGTTGTCAAGCGATTTATTCTGATAAAATAACGGATATATCAGAAATACAAATAGAGAAAGTAAATAATCGTAATGATTAGCGAATCTGGTATAATAAAATACAGATAAGTACGGGATAGTACCGACTGCATTCCGTGACACGAGATAGTGTTATGGGCTATACAGGGCAATAAATTTGAGATTAATGAAGAAACAGTCAATAAATAATGATATGATATTGTCTAGGGCTGGCAAGAAAGTAATTCCACCTATCACCCGATAATAACGCGATGACCTATGACTTCTGGAGTTTAGAAGTCTAATATTTTGGGTCCATAGGTCTGTTTGCATAAGAATATGTTCCTAGGGTTAGGTTTCCTTTATCGATTTTAAGTCATTCTGGTTTTTACAAATTATGAAGGATTGTTGACTTTTGTATGCATTGTTGGGTTTTATCATTTGTTTCTCAAACCCTCGCCGTGTATCTGCTTAACATATCAGAAAAAAACATCAATGTTATCATGTGTTGCTTTTTGAATGATAAAACACAATTTTAGTTAAAATGAAATGCTTATTAGACATCACAAATTAGTTTAAAAATATTCATTTATCCTTGATTGGGAAACAAGCTTGATGCTTATGTGAATCCCTCTCCAGCTAGCAGTTTGCGATTGTGGCATTTGTAGCGGTCCCCATTGAACCTACTCTTAGGGGTCTTTAACGTGCATGGGGTATCGCTCTCCGCATTCACGGGAAAAACTTTTTTGTTTCTTCCAAAGAACCAGTATCGTTCCTTGAGACAAGACAATCCTCACAAATGGTGTCACTGAGAGAGAGTCGGAAAATTGGTTCATGAAATTTTCACCCCGGACGAGGATTGAACCATGAAACTTGGTGTTAGCCCGACGCATTAACCACTACACCACCGGCTCTCTCACCTTTTATATCAAAGTACATGAGATTAACATATATATAAGCATAGTCTGTAAGAAACAGCATTCTGACGCTCGGTGGGTTTTCATAAGTATTCTAAATGGTATAAATTTAAAACACGCATTTCAAAACTGTGCTCGAAACTTCTGCATAAAAAATTCAGTTTATTAACAAATGGATGACAAAGTTCACGTTTCACAGACAATTTGTAAGATGCAACAGAAAAGCTTTTATTGGTATAAACCTTTAAGCGCAAATATATTAGTACTAGTTATTGATCAATGCGCTTTTACTGATTAACATCTATTGAAAACCAGTTTCTTAAGCAGATTTGTTCTTAAGGATTTATTTTAGAAGAAAAAATATATGTGTTCCTGTCTTTAATTTCATAAGCTTTTGACATATCTTACACATTTTTTTCTCAAAAGGTGAAAGCACATGCCCATCCACAAGATGCGACTAACTTTGATTTTACGACGATGACATTCTAATCGCAAGCCAAAGAGCCTTCCAAACTCCAAAACAATGGGACACAGAGAAATAAAAACAACATGCATAATATAAATTGATTTCTGAGGCATGCATATAGAAACTAAAATTGCAAGAGTGCGGAGATATGAAATAAAGTAAAGCAACTTTCAACATAATCACAAAAATGAGAAAGTAAACTCACTTCTATTGTACATGTAGTATATAATGAATAGAGATAATACAACGTGAACATTTTAGTATTTCCAACTGAATATTACTAGTATTTGTACTATCTATGTTAAGTTAAAACTCTTGTTACAAATTAGCGAGAAAAAGGACGAAAATCCTTCTAGTATTCAGGCTTTTTTATAATATGGAAACCCTGACCGCTGGCCATAGTGGGCCAACGCATTTTTAGAGTGCCATGCTTCATTCACGTAAAGGATCCCTTGTGCAAGTAGTGAGCTTCATGGCTAAATTTAGTGCTCCTACTTATCTCTCCCCTTTACCTGGGGTCTTCCAAATTTTCTGTTCCTTTGATTCCAATAACTTAAGCCCATACTTCTCATAATCATTTCATGTTTATTTTACCTTCTCGTGTTTTATATAACCTATATAGTGTTGCTATAGGACGTAAAATGCCAACTCATGCACTCACTTACTCTTAATATTTAAGCGAGAAGAAGAATCGAAATTTACCGAAGCTTACCGATTCAGAAAAAATCTCGTAGGTGTAGCTATTTTTTGTTTACAAGCGCCGAAGTTGTTGTACATACGACTCAAAATATTTAAGGTTTTATAATATTTAAACAAACTCAGACATATAAAATACGTGTCAATATGAACAGGCCAATATAATTACAGGATCAAATATTATAGGCTTCGTCTTGTCTCTGGTGCTCTTGTTTAAAGTCCCACTAAATACCTTTAATGAATATAAAGGTAAATGTTTGCAAATCCGAGATTTGACAATTATTCGAGTATTTGAAAGGCAAGGGCGGGACCCAGGCCGACGGGTCCTTTTGGTTCTTGTTTACATAAATGTCCTATATCGTAAAACCTCGTAGGCGCTTTGCTTTTATCCCTTAACATGCATACTTTTGAACCCTTGTGTATTATGATTGCACTTCTCTTTCGAAACCTTTGCTTCTTTACTTTCGAAATGCTTTGACCGAAATTTGTTGACGGGGGATAACTCTTCGAAACATCGATGAGCACAACTGTTGGGTTTTTATAACGTGTTTGTATTTTCATCCTGTACTGGATTAAACATACGTTAGTTTGATTGTTGGCAACGCGATGGGTGTAAGAGTACTCTAGTTTGTATTTTTAGAAGCGGGTCGGGAATCTAAGTTAGCTTTCATGAACACTTTCGATTCGACTATAGAGAAACAAAGAGGTACCAATTGGCCATCCGAATGTCCAAAGTCCGCAAAAACAAAACCATTTAGCACAAACGAAAACAGCACAAAGAAACAGACAACACAAAAACAACTGAATAGTAATCAACAACACAAACTCACGTCGTAACGAGAGTGGAAGAAGCAGAGGTACCAATGGGGTATCCGAACGTCAAAAGTCCGAAAGGGCAGAGACAAAACCAGTAAACACCAGCAAGAACGGGACAAAAACAGACAACATGTAAAACATGGAAACACAAAATAACTGAATGTCAATCAACAACGCGAACTCCAATCGAAACAATTGTGAACTCAGGTGCTCCGGAAGAGTAAGCAGTTCCTGCTTGCTATAGCACATCCGTCGCGTTGCCAATAGTCTATTCAGCGTGTCAAATCCGGTAAAGGAAGACAAAACAAAACCCTATGACAAACCAACATCTGCACTCATCTGAGAGATCGAAATCCCATATTTGTTTATAAGTGCATGATGTCTTCCGTAAAATTTCTTAAGTGAAGACAGCAACCGAGGAGCAACATAACCCTGTGTGAGCAATTTTTGCGTCAGACGTGTCGCTCTGCTAATGAAATCGATGTAAGTCCCGCACGCTCTGGAGTAACGAATCAATTGAGATACTCAGGTGCTCCGGAAGAATTAATGTTTTTTATTAATACAGTTTGTTTTGTTGTGTTTCGTTCTTTATTCGTCTTTATTCGTTTGTGTCTTCTTAAGTTTTTTTTTTTGGTCTTTTCGAATTAGTCTTACGACATTAGTAGTCCTTTGCTCTTTTCATGCTACTTCAGATAGATAAAACTAGTAATCAGATTTGAAGCAATGTACATAACACAATGAAAAATTAATACAAAACAATTATTTCTTTTTAAGATATTTTAATCCCCGCATTCCTCGCCGGTTGGATCATAAAATAGAACCGTTTTTATGTGGTTTTGTGTTCCTCTTATAGCGGTTTTATTGTTTGTTTATTTGGTATAAAAACACAATAAATAATTGCTGAATGGATACCCTTTGTTGCTATATAAAGCCTGACGTGACCTTTGCTGCTTAAAATTGTTTCTTGCTTCGAGATATGTCCAGCGATTTTATTGACGTTCGACAGATTTTCTTTGGTCACGCCTATAAGCGTTCAAATGACTATGCTGAATCAATTAAACGCTTGACTTCGATAAGCACGTTGTCTTTAGTGTTGACAGCCGAAATTGAATTTAAAAGTCGCATGGCTTTGAAAATAACAAATTGACTTGTCCAGCAAGATTGATGAATTAAGACCCATAAACCATGACATGAAGAAAGGGGATCTCCGTAAGACGTCCCTGGTTTGGTTAATTTAAACCGTACTGAACCCTAAATTGTCTGTAACTATTTGTATTTGGGCATTAGACATGTTTGAGATAGCTCATTCTCATGTGAAGATTATTTATAATAATGCAAATCCACTGTGTAAATCCTAATGTTTTATTCAAAAAGTTAACGTTTTCTTAGGTCGTAAAATGCCACACACATATACATGCAAACGAGTTGAAAAATAAGGGTTTACATATCTCCACCTAGTTGTAATAAAAAACCCTCTTATGCTCTCTTACTCGGCGAGGATTTTAATGGGGTTCCATTTGATGTATTTGAGCAGCCGCTTCAAATTTAAGCGCTAATTGGTTCGATTTTTGAGTTGCTGAAGATATATTATTAATATTTTTGTTGTAAATTCGTGATAATACCTATTTATATTAAGTTTTTAATTATACACTATATCCTTATTTTTTATTTTTTTACCCTGAACTTCATAGTAAAGTTTAGGATCAAAATTGTAAAAGTGACAATATTATCATCCAGGCTAAGCATAAAATTTCGACTTCCTCGGGGGATCCATTCCGGGTGATGGGGCACCTTTGTAGCTCCGCCGAATCAGTCAAAAAGATGCCCAAGGAGCTACATTATTGCAGCAGCTGAGCTTATCTTCATAAGCTAATTAAACTTCATTTTTCAAAGAAACCGAAAGAGGAAAAAATAAATGTACGCAGTAAGTAACGAGGAAGTAGGCTGTCGACAGAGAGTTTATATTTCAAAGAAGAATTAAAAGCGTAGTACAAATCTAAATGACGTAATATTCAAGAAAACCGTTGTCTAATCATATGCAATAAATAACATTTTGGTCTATTGCATTAGTTTCTCTAGTCCATGCTATTAAAGGGGCTCCTCATGGGGGGTACCAGGAATCAAGTAATCAGCATTTTTTGCCATAGTAATCAAATAATCATATATTGTTTAGAAATGTAATCCAAAACTTTTTCCCAATGGGAATCAAGTAATCAATAATTCAAACATTGGGAATCTAATAATCATTAAATATTTGCTCTTGTAATCAAGTAATCACCTTTAAAATTGCCTGGGAATCGTGTAATCAAAAACCCCATGAGAAGGCAAATTAAAAAAGCAAAGGGGTAATCAATATCATAAAACCGTAAAGACAAAGACAAAACCGGCAGATAAAAAAATCATCATAACAAAACAAACCACACAACCACATAAAACACACACACACACATAACAACAAAACCGCATTCAGCAACGTGAACTCAAGTCGAAACGAGAGTGAACTCAGGTGCTCCGGAAGAGTAAGCAGTTCCTGCTCGCTATAGCACACCCGTCACGTTTCCAAAGATCGATTTAGTGTTGGTCGAATCCGGAAAGGATGACATTACAAAACTCTATGTCACACCAACATCTGTGCTCATCTGAGAGTTAGAAATCCCGTATTTGTATACAAGCACATGATGGCTTCTGTAAAATTTCTTGAGTGATGACAACAACCTAAAAATTGCAAATTTTCCAAACCTATGAAAATTGTCATTTGCCAAACCAAAAACTTGGAATTTTCCAAGCCTTTTTGTCAAGCCTATTCCATTTATACTTGAACTTCAAACTTTTTATCAGAAACAACAAATTCTCTCAGGTGTGGGTACACATATTGCATATGGTCTAGTTACTGGCCCAGCCTAGTAAAAGGTTCGCCTAGCCCATCGTATAGTGTGAACTTCAAACCTTATTTTTATCTGAACAACACATTCTTCAAGATATTGGTGCTTGTGTCCTATTTTATTTACTTAAGACAATGTTTACAAATATTTGAACATAGAAACGTGCATTTCCCATAATCCTTACCCATGCACATAAAATCAGGAACGATAACTTTTGTAAACTCATCATAAAAGATTAGGTAAGTACCGTATCAATTAGCGATAAGAGCCGAGACAATACGAAGGTCAACAGCTCAACGCTTCTTGATAGAAAGAGGCGTGGGAATTTGTCTACTTGAATAAAGAACAAGAATTTAAAACGCAATAAAAATATTGAGACCCTTTTCATCACTTTACAAAAGCTACCGTAATACCTATTTATTTCTTTTTTTCCACAAATATGTTTATTATCTAAATATCCATTCAACTCATAATTCTTCCCATTGCAAATAAATTTCTTCATAATAACGACCACAGTCTGTTTAGCTTTAATCCTTTTAGGGTCACACAATAAGTCTTCTTTATATGCATTCTTCACGATAGATGTGCTTGCCGATTGAAAATTCATCTTTTCAGGGGTATTTTTGTAAGAACGTTGACGTTTAATTAAGTATGATATATTTGAGTCTATTAACTATTATTAATATGAAATCGGGTATAAATAATACCGCTGAATGGACTCAAACTAGCTTTAGAAAACTGGGAGGTTAACATTTTAAACCTTCAAAGGGTTGGCCGAAGATTTATAGGTTAAATGAGGTTAATTGTTAATAATTTGGTTATAATGAAGAGTTTGGAACGTGACATTGGCATTTTGTCTTTTAAGGTTTTTTTCTTCAAATTTTCGGGGCTTATTTTCTTCAAATGCTTTCATGACACGGATTGAATTTTGGAATTATTTTTTTTCTCTTTCATTTAGGCTTAGGGTAAACTTATCTATGGGTATGGGCATTTTTCTTTCTTTTTTGTCCCGTCTCTTTCCATTCCGATTTACTATGAAGTTTGAAGTAGTTTCAGAAGGAATTAAAAAACAAAAACAAAATGATTTACATGGGTCATATACTAAGGCACTCTATCTAGATGTTCACCCCTTCCATCTTTACCCGTATACAATTGCACAAGATACTCTTTAAAATTTATATATATGAGTTCGGAAGAAATTCAGATGGGACTCAACAAAATTGAGCTGTTTGAGCAAAAGTACAAAGGAACAAGAGTACTGTAATTTCATTACCATTCGTGGGGTATGTCGGTATCTGTGAACCACGAAAAAAAAAATCCAACAAAGTGTCATTTTTGTTATTGTTTAGACTTAGCAAGATGTACAAACCACGAAATAAAAAATTCAACGATTTTTTTTTTGCTGAAACCATCAAAATTGATAACCACGAAAATAAATGAATCCATGCATAATACGCCAAATGAGAATCTTTTAAAATCATGTTTGTATTAAATATGATTTGCTTTTTACTTTGATTGAGATGGCTTGTGGTTTGAATCACTTTCACCACAAAATTCACGCATAATTCATCATTTAGAAAATTGGGCATAGAATAAACTCATTTTTTTTTCTCACAGAAAACGTATGGAACAAGCACTGAAATATCGAGGGAGAAAAATCGGGCCTTTGATAACTACATTAGCATGATAAATAAAAAGTTCAATGACCATATCTGTATATTAAATATGATTGAAGTTATAAAAAGAAATCTTTTATCTGTTTTGATCTAAAGTTTAAAGGTTTTAGAAAAGAACTGACCAATAGCCGTTATAGTTTATTTGGTATGAACTTAAAGGTTAATATCCGTAAACCGTTATAGACGATTTGTCAACTTTGACATATTTGACAATTATATTCCGCATATAATTATTGAAAAACATGTTTATCAACCTCAGCTCTTAGTAAAATAAAATAAAAATGATTTAAATTAAGGTTTTTTTCTGATTTTACCGGTCTTGTCTTTTTTATAGTTCATTTAAGATCCTGTTCCATTTTTAGCTCAAACGTTCTTTTAAAATCCTCCTGGTTTTAGTACTTTAGGTTAAGGTGTTCAAAAGCCATTTAACTCAAAATATGACACATAACCGAAACATAGACCTGTATATTAAATTTAATATACAGATCTATGACCGAAATAAGTAAAAAACAAAAGGAACAAAATTGCAAAAACAAATATACCGCAACAGAGACATGCACATGTCTGTACACAACCTAAGCTTTTGTTTGTGCTTGTCTTTTTTATGTTTTCTGCTCCTTGTTTAAGAAGGGGGTCTATCTGGGACTATGTCAGTGCTGGATTTGAATTATATGTATTTTATAAAGACCATGTACCGATTGCAGAACCGCGAGCATCGTTGAAGGCTGCTGGCGGTTGTCCATTTAGTTTTTTTTTCTTAATTGCCGCTTGATTGTGGGTTGGTCGCGTACACTTATTCCAAATTTCATTATTTGCTAATAATGAAACAAAAGTTAAAATGTTGCATTTATAGCAAAGAAATCCAATTAAGCTGGTCCTGGATTTGCAGTGAGTAGCGAGCCCTGCACAACGTTGAATACCGTGTCGATTTTCCGCTTTATTTTGTTTCTATGAGCATATTTTAAGTCATTTCCCGTTCTTTTCAATGCTGACTTTTGAGTTCAGTTTTTGCTGCATGGAAAAGGTTTAATTTGTCCCACATTTGTATTGCAAAAATGTCATTTACTTATCTAGTAAACTTTTGGATAGCTTTTCTGTCGAGAACCTAATACATTGACAAGCGAAGTCCCTTAAATTTAGGAAACCAAAACAATTTGAATTAACAAAGACAATTTGTCTATGCAGTCTTCTTTTACGAAATACTAGTATTCCCTAGCAACACTGTATATGTGTTATGTCATGGCAATGAACATGAGAGGGTGATAAAATGAATACGAAGGTGGTCAGTTGGTGTTTTACGTCCTTGTAACGCTATATAGGTCATTTAAAGACGATGATGATAAAATGAACATGAAATTATGATTAATAAATGAAATATGGGTGGGAAACATATGAAGAACCACAGGAAAAGGGGAGAGGCGGGTAGGGGGCAGAAATTTTAGCCTATGTGGTGCACTAATTGGCGGTCCATAAAGGGGTCTTTTACGTGCATGAAGCGTGGAACCCTCCACAAAATGAACATGAAGGGGGTGATAATATGAACATGAAATGATGATGAGAGGCAGTATGATTTGGATGTAAGGAGGGAAACACGTTATGCCTATTTATGGTAGAAATATATATATATATATATCAATATGGTATTTTTTTTTCTAATTTGAAATGAGAAAGCCTGCTTCATTGCCTTACATATATTCACATCGGCAAACAGATGTAGAAAAATATCATATTTTCATTTTTCCAGTTCAACAGAAATTGAGAAATTCGAATCGATACAATTAAATTCTAATAAATAATAAATTTCAAATTTCACGAAATCATTAATGGTCATAAAATGATATAAAATAGAAATAAGTTACAAACTCGAACACCTGGTGAAGCGCTTTAGAACACCTTTTCTGTTTGTATAGGACCTTAAGTATCAAGTCACAAGTCTCGTTAACAAGTCATTCGGTGTGAAATGGACAATTTTGATATTATATTTAATACTGTGTATTGCTCTTTCGTGTCTCTTTAGAACTTTGATGTATTTATTTGGTATTTATGGGTGTTTATTTTAAATGGAGTAACTGGGGTAGTAACACCTCGTATTTGCTACTTGCTGCTTTTTCTTGTTTTAATTTAGATTTAGTGGATATATGTCTTCTGAAAATTAAAACAAACAAATTGAAGTGAAATTAACACCAAATTGTAAGCAAACGCGACGGGTGTGCTATAGCAAGTAGGAGCTGCTTACTCTTCCGGAGCACCTGAGTTCACTCTCGTTTTGACTTAAGTTCGCGTTGTTGATTGATATTCATATTTTGTGTTTCCGTGTTTTACATGTTGTCTGTTTTTGTCCCGTTCTTGTTGGTGTTTACTGGTTTTGTCTCTGCCCTTTCGGACGTTTGACATTTGGATACCCCATTGGTGCCTCTGCTTCTTTGGTATTGTTACTGAACAATTACTTTTTCTTCTTTTAATAAAACAACCAGGAAATTCCAACTGGTTTCTAAACAATGTTTAGTAAAACTTGCGGATTTTTAAAGTACAAGGCCAAGCACAAGCGAAGTTTCCCTTTTTGTCGAAACTAGGTTTGACTCTGTGTTGCGATGCAATATCCTTTTCCTGTATATCTCATGGTTGCTTAATATGTTGTTTTTGAACTTGAAGTTTACATCCAAAGGCTAAAGCTTATTATGTTTATTCATTTTTCTAGTGCTACGGTTTACAATTAGGCATAAAACTCTCAAGGATGTGGTAGGCCCCTTTTTGCATTGGCAATTTTACAATACACACTCAGTCGGATGGCACTATCTTTTTCCTTTTGTTACCCCAGTTTACGTAAATTTTATTCAGCAATTTGGTAAGTCTATATATGCAGGTTATATCCATAAGACAAATGCTAAAGTTCGGATTATCTTTACTTGATTTTCTAGATCTATACTACCGGTATTTTAGACAAACCCCTTATGAACAAGTAAGGATTCTTTTGCATGGACATTTTAACAAGACACTTGCAGTCATATAGCTTTTTCCTTTCGGTACCCCATTTTATGTTAATCCGACTCAGCAATTTTGTAAGTCTCTATGTAGAGCTATTTAAACATAAATAGAGTTGCATGGTGTGATGCGTAAACTTTAATCTGATTTCACGCATGATTTTACCAAAGGATAAATAAAATATTAACATTTTATTACATTTATTATAACGGTTTTACTTCTCGCGGAGAAATTCCCACGGCGGAAGAACCGTTGCGCCACCTGTAGGTGATGCACTTAAAATTTAATTGAATATATATTAATATTTTGATATAGATGTTAAATGTAAATTAAATTGTACCTAAGAGATTTTGATCGGAAAAAGGGTATGATTCATATTAAGGAATGTTTATGGCAATGAAAAAGAGAAGTACTAGTACCAAAATATAGGACATCACGTGTAGGGGCAAACAAAATATAAAAAAATAAAAACTGCAAAGTAATTTTTGAAACTTGAAATGGAACTTTACAATTATGCTATTATATTATGCAACAATTGAATAAAAACATTCGAAGCTTTTTTTTTAATTTATTACCCAGAAACTGAGCAAAATGGACCGGACCGGGCACCGAAAGAACCGGAACAAGAATTCGTCGCGACGTCGTGCGGAGGGGTAGAAATAAGAAAGTTTATAGAGAAAGTTTAGTCAAGTCTATCTATCGATCATGTAAAGTTGATTATTCGATATACTTCCTTACAAGATCACTCTTTAGATATGTCTACTTATAACGATAACTTTTATGAAATTGCTTCACTTATGTTTTTGCAAGTCTCTTCTGAAGAGATCAAACTATTTTTTTAGTCTGATGCAATTTTAAAAAGTGTCGATCATTTATTATTTTCGTTTGTCAAGGATTTGCATAAAAATGATACTGTTTATAAAAACACCCTTCAAACCAAGCTTGTCTTTGATTTTTGTGTCATCTTTACGTTTTAAAAGTGATACATCTAAAGACCGAATCTTTGATGTAGCTTTTAAATTGAAATTGATAGACTGGCTAATCGCGTATTGATTTCAAGATGAACTTTAAATAGAAGTAAAAGAGGACTAATCCTATTTATCAGTAATCAAAACACCCTTATTTCATAATAATAGAGTGTTCACATTTCATAAAGTAATTTTCGTCATAACCACTTAAAAATGTTAAAGAATTTCATTATTTGAAGTTTGTTTATTAATGATCAAAGCGGAAGAATTTTTGAAAATGTACATACATGTGACGGATCCCTGATGACAAAGCTGGAGATTTTGATTTTTTTGGCTGGAGATTGGACAAAAAAGCGGGAGATTTTCAACGCTCATTAAAATTACATTTCAATGTCAATTGAGGGCACTAGCGTGTGCTAAATATACATGGCTTCACTGATTAATCTCAAACTGTTTATACAATCATCAAGTCAATTATGGCAATAAACCTTCAATTAACACCATTGCCTATTAAATTAACATCTACCTAATTGACAAACCCTTAAAACATCGGAAATGTTTTATGATTGAACAATTAGAATGTCTATAAAACTAAAATTTTGTCATGTCTTGAAAAAGCGGGAGATTGCACAAAAAGTCGGGAGAACGGGAGATGGGTCAAAAAGTCGGGAGATTTTGTCTCCCGGCGGGAGAATCACATGTATGAATGTATTTAAAATTATTATACCACTTTTATCATTTCTATATTTGAAGGCTTTAAATTGAAGTACATGATTTTCGTTTTACCTTTTAAAATTTAAATGCAATGTTATATGTTCGTTTGATTCAGATTCTAACCAACTTTATTAAGAGCATCAAAATGTTTTAGTTATTTCTGTCAGTCTGTAAACTGTTTTTGTCTTTGCCTTTCCGGACTCAAATGCATCATTGGTACTTTTTTCATTGCTGTTAAAATCTAGCTCCTAAGATCTAGGCTCCAAATTGAAGATATTGAGACAATTTCGTTTGATTTTATCTTTTTATTTGATTCTTTCAATTCCAAGTCATTTGACTTGTTTTTACAAATTTTATTTGAATATTGTAGTTGGTTTTAGTGCTTGCGATGGATTAAACATCGCCAATCAATCAATAAATCAATCAATCAATCAATCAATCAACCTAAGAATCTTTGATATGACGGAGTCTTTGAAGTGAGTCTCGGGCAGACAAAACAAGCATAAGAGGGTTCTATTAATAGAACGATGTTTCTAAAAGTCAAGCCTTATTCGGACTATGATCAGCATCTCTCAAACGCTTATCAGATACATGTTTACTTATGAGAACATCTTGTCAATAAAACAGCCCAAAGTAAACACTGTCGATTGTTCTCGAGTGTTAAATCTCGTGTGAACAAACAACAAATACCGCGGAATCTCGCCAGTTACCACGATCTCGCGTTTTATCAGAAAATCAAATTTTTATGACTTGCTTGTTTTTAATTTTACAAGCTGGCAAAAGTGGAGAGTCGTACTGGATCTAACTGGGCTGTGGCTATACAAGGATGATACTAAAAATGTGACAACTTTTGAGGGATACTTGAGGGGACCCTTGTTGACCCTCCCTTATCAGATACGTGTGTTCTTCAGATTAATAATGATAAAACGATAAGTTGAAGATTTGTTTTAAACTCATAAACGATGTGAGAAAATTCTAAATAAAGGTAATAACAAAAATACTCAACTGGTACGACCAGAAGAAAAAAAAAAAAACAAGGCAAAGACTCACGAAAGAAGATCGCAATGGCCCCGACTTCGTTCTGGCTAAAAATGGTGGGTCAAATAAGGTTTTATTGCATTAAACGTCCGTTTTCGGAGAAAGTGCTAGCCTTACATAAAACAAAATGGTAAGCGATGCCTTGAGATATCTTGAAACCTATCCTTTAATATATCAAGTCATCCAATATACAAGTATCTTATAACAATTCGATTACTAGGGAATGAAGTCCACTTAAACTTGTCATATAAATCTTGGTTTTACCCATAAGCATCATTAGTGTCTATAAACTTTAAGACAATTTATGATTTTTTGGGGTCTAAATGAGATATTAGTCTTTGATTTTGCGTTGTTGCTTTGACAGAAGTTTGACAGTTCCCAACTGATTTAAGTTAAACATTTCCATAAACTGTCATAATTCAAGTAGTCTGTTTGACCAACTATTTAACTTGAAGAGGGGGCATGGCTTTTTACCCCCATAAAATTGAAAATGATTTTGATGGAAAAAAAAATGACAGCAAAAATATTCTGAAGGATTTCTGCTATATAAAATAATGCTAAAAATGAAGAAAAAAAAACTACTCTGTCGCGACGCCTCAAAAAATAAATATCACCCCTTTTCAAGATAAATGGTTCGTCCCTTAGTACGGCATTTCCATAATCTCTTTTAAATTAAGCATAGATTTTAAACAATGTTCTGGGGACAAACATATGATATCAATTTGAAATAACATAAGAATAAATAAAAACCGCCAAAAGTATGTATTCAACACAGTTTTGTCGGATCGGCTTACTGCCAGTATTTTATGTTTTAAGATTATATGACAAATTGGCAGTGCGACGGGTGTGCCATAGCAAGCATTTTCCTTAACACCTGAGTTCACTCTCGTTACGACTATATTTCGCGTTACTTTGTATTGATTTTTTGTTCGGTTGATTTTGTGGGGTTTTTTTGGGGGTGTTTCTTCTTTATGTTTTGAGTTTATTCATGCTGTTCTTGTTCTTGTTAACTGGTTTTGTCAACGGTTTTAATATATTCATTTTTTTTAATATTTCACCAATAAATAAGGCCAAGGTAAACGTTTCCCTTATGGTCTTTTGACACTCGAATGCCTTATTGATGCCTCTTGTTTCTTATAACTTTTCTTGCCCTTTTGGACTTTTGACACTCGAACGCCCTATTGGTGCCTCTTTGCTTCTTATAGCTTAGATATATATCTCAACTCAAAGTTTTTCTTTTCTTGAAACCTTTCACCTTAACTTAGTTCTCGTAAGACACGACTGGCATTTATAAATACATGTATAAGTGCACCTCTTTCATCTAATGTGAAAAGACTGTCTTCGCCTCGTGCAGATATAACATTAATATTTCAAAGGAAATTTTTTATGAAATACCTTGATCGTGAGAATAAAATTTTTATATAAAGCATATACAATAATTTATCAATGAAATGTCAATATCTGGTGCAAAATTTGTGATCGATATGAAATTGATAAGATGAAAATCTATGCAAAAAGCTCGTGAAATTAAATTGCTTGCATTTTATTCGGTACAAAACCCGTTTGAAATTGAAAAGAAATCATTTTAAATTTAAAATACACAACGGATTATGACAAAATATTTAAAGATATGTTTTATCAGTCCCCTATTCAACAAATTCTTATTTCAAATGAAAAATCTTTTCATGACAATTTCAAATCAAAATTCAATATTTTATAAACCTTTACGACAGGTACAATGAATACGGTAGATTCAAATTAATAGCTCAGCCAAGGTAGCCTGCGATAACGGTTTTAATTTATTCAGATTTTTTAATATCTAACCAATAAATAAGGCCAACCCAAAGAATTTTTCCTGATGATTTTTCTGGAGTTTCATCACTTTATGTATTTTAATATACGAGTGCTGGATGACGAAAATGTCAGCAGCTTCGTAGGATAGTTATTACTAGCCTGATCGGTAAAAGTCCACTAAAGAGCCAGAACCTGGCGTTGGGTTAGGCCACTTTGCCCACAAAACCACTGGGATGTGCCCCTAAGGTGATTAATTTGGATCATAGCACTGTCATCGTTTTGAGGGTAGCACTGTAATAGTTTTGAGGGTAGCACTGTAATCGTTTTGAGGGTAGCACTGTAATCGTTTTGAGGGTAGCACTGTAATAGTTTTGAGGGTAGCACTGTAATAGTTTTGAGGGTAGCACTGTAATCGTTTTGAGGATAGCACTGTAATCGTTTTGAGGGTAGCACTGTAATAGTTTTGAGGGTAGCACTGTAATAGTTTTGAGGGTAGCACTGTAATAGTTTTTTGCCTGGCTCCTCAGACTACTAGTATATTGCGTAACACCTGACCATAAACCAGAGAAATATACCGTGTTGAGAAACATCGCTTATTAAAGAACAGTGCTGCAGATCTTGATTAGAGTAGGTATCGTAGGGTCTGCAGTAGGCTAAAATGCTCGATTTTGTAGCCACCCTTCTTCAGCTCGAATTTCCGATTGTCCATGTCTCCGTTTTCTCCGCTTCATTATCATTTCATGTTTGTTTTATCACTCCTTTCATGTTCATTTTATCACTTTTTTTTCACTTCAATTTCTTTGATTAAGCAGAATTCGTACTGTTTTGGAGTAAAACAATATTTAACTTACTGCAATACTAAATGTATACAATAAATGGCCGTATATTGCCTTCGGATAATGTTAAATCGTCGGTGTCGTTGTCTGAAGAAATTTGGTTTCCGTCCGGTTTGGTGCGATACCCTTGATTAGTTAGCTCTGGTTAACCAAATGCTAGCATAGTTTTCGTTTGCTCTTTTCTATGGTGGTTTTTCAAATTGCAGCTGATTTATGCAAGATGTGTACAATTTGTCTGTAACTCCTTTGTCTTTAATGGCTTATATCTGAAAGTACTACAAAAATATTACAATATGTTTAATGTATTTTTTGTATGTGTGTGTGTGTGCGTTTGTGTTTACCGCCCTTTATCAACGCACCTGGGCCTTTTTTGTACAACTCTTGAATCTTGAATGCTAACTAATATTTCATGAAACCAAAATTCATAGATCTAATACTATGTTTCTATATACTTAATAAAAAAAGTTTTTATTTTATTTTATTAAGGGATTGTTGACCTAACGTTTTCGTTTAAATATGCCATAATTTTAATGAAACGCCTATTTCGTCCTGACATAAAATCATAAACATATTCCTATAAATTTCTTCATGCACGTTACTTTATGAAACGACATCCTGGTCTGTGCAATTATGAAGAAAAAAATTAAATGTGAACGGCCTATATCAATAAATAAAATATATTTGTATATTCCGTTTGGTTCATTGCTTTTCCCACGATCTCAGACTAGACGATTCAATTTTGTAAGTCTTTCTCCTAATAAATAAAAGCTTTACGTATAAATTCTAAATGTAAACACTAAATGTGTTTTCAATACAAAAGAGCTCTTTCAAGATGGCAGTCCTTGATTCGAATTGCATGCATTGACGGTTATTTTGCATATCAATTGAAGCCATTTTAATCAGTTATTTTCAGATGATGTAAAAGTGTTTAAAATATACTTTTGCATCATTAAGTTTATAAAAATGTCTATTTCATTATGCTTATCGCAAAAGGTACTTTTTATTGAGTTGTGTTTTGATCTATTTTAGGTAAATGTTTCTCATTAAAAAGATATTTAATAAACGACATGACTTATTAAAAGATTTAAATCTTTTGGAAAATGAAAGATGCGATTACAGCAACTATTAAAGAAGTTATTTTTTGCTTTGCGCCAGACATTTCAATGCTTTTTTTTTTTGTTAGCTGAAGACCGTAAATAGTCGAAATCCTTCTCTCCTCTTGTGATCCAAAATTGGAGATGGATTCCTTTGATCAGCGATATTTCTATTCATCCTCCTCTGAAAACGAGGAGCAGCATTCAAAGCATATAATGTGAAGTTTATAAATACCCTAAGACATTTAAGGTCATTCGATAGATCTTTTCCTAACCAGATAAATTAGGTTTTGTGACTTTCGTGCATGTGTTCTTAAAGTCCATTTAAGAAAGAAAGAATGTCTCCAGTAAAAATGACAAACATAAAATAAATTATATTCTTTCTTTCCATTAATTGTTCAGTTGGAAGAGTTTCCACATGCACAATGAAGCCTAGTAAACCCCACCATTCATTTTGAACTATTTGTACAATGTCAGGTCAATTGTTGCGATCGTTCTTTTTTTTTTGGTCTTATTTGGACTTTTTCTCTTAGATATACGAGATTGACCATTCAGTTCGTTTCGCTATTTACGTTTTTTTGTTATTTCCTAGACAACCATTACAAGATTTATAATATCGCTTAGGAGCCTGAATCGCTCACCTGGTCCTTAAACTATAGGTCTGGGGCTCTTTTCTGATAACTATGACCCAATCGGGACTTTTGTAGAGCTTAATCAGTCCGTTTTCCACCGTTAAAAAATTATCTGCCCTATTTTTTCACTCTCCTGTAAAAAGGTTAAAAATAGTACCTTAAAAATACATGAGCTAAGGTGAGATGCACTCTTATACAATGTGCGATTAAAAATCAGGTGTTGGATTAAGCCACTTGTAATTTAAAAGGTAAGGTCTAGACATATTTTTGCCTCTATGAATACAATCTAAATCACCATACCTAATGATAGAGATTCATATTTTTAACACAAACACGTCGTTAAGGCCAAGCGGAACTGATACTCTGTTTTTGTTAAAAAATTCCAGTGTATTTATTTCCATGGGTGCCACCTACACATTCGGTTTAGTAATGGCGAATACAAAAAGACACCAAATCAGCTAGTTTGAAAAATTCTATGAACACGGGCAAAAAAGTGTAACACTTTTGAATAGCCCGTAGTCAAGTAATTTCAGGGGAATTAATGTTATATTTGACCAAGTACAAGTGGTGCGTTTGATAGGTTTTTATAGATATGTAACATTGCGCAAAAGAAATAACAGATATATAATTTACATAATTTTGAAATGCAGACTTACTACCTCCATCTAAATTCTAATTCATCCATCGTTTTTCTTTTAATTTTAATATTTGGATAGGAAAACTTTTGTTGCAGGGACAGATCCAAAATTGATTCACAGCTGGGGGGGGGGTACCGCTTATAGTCTACCGAGGACAAGAGGAGGGTTCAGGGTCAATTTCGCAAACTTATTCAATGGAAAGGGGATTAAAAACCCCGATAATCCCCCCTCTGGATCCGACATTGCCATGATAAAAGATAAAATATATTGTTCAGATTTAAATTTGTGTGACTGTTTTTCTTGAAAATATGAAGATGTTGAGGCTAATTGAAACGACCATTTGTTTATCAATCTTATATAAAACCGGTTCTCTATTAATTTGGATAAAGCGATCAAAGATCAACAAGAATTGGCTTTGTATTTTGATTTGTATTTAAGTAGGTCAAATGCTCGTGAGTCAAAATAAATTTTAAATTAAATATCCTTTGATTCTTTTAATGAAAATATGTTTTATTTTTTCAATTTTCATACAAATTTAATGAAACTAATTTTATAAAGTTAACGAAAAATGTTTTAGTGAATAGATAGCATTTTTTTTGTTACTTATCGCAATGTCAAGGACGGGTGTGTTCGTTTGGGTAAATAGTTATAACACAGGCACTAAAAAAGATCCAACTTTAGAATTACGTATCTCTTCAAATGTTTGAGGTGCCACCTTGACTGTAGCATCAATTTATAAGAAAATATTTACTGTGTAATTGGAATTTTTTGTAGATTTTTCCTGTTACGGGCAAAAAAGTGTAACAGTAAATAACAACACCCCCCATTTGACACAAAAGTAAAAATATTTGTAAACGTAAACCATTTTCGGTCGTAATATTTCGTATGTAAGTTAAGAAATAAATGTTTAATCCTTATTTAAGAACAATTTTGTCCAAAAGTGTCGTTTAATAGGTTTTTAAAGGTCTTGACAACAGCGTAAACAACCCAATAGCACTTTTCTACCTCGTTTGATAGAAGAGGTAAATTCTTTTGTTCTCTTTTCGGTGGAAATCGGACTGTAATTGGCTGACGTTTTAATGCAAGCGAGCATCAGCTTTGCAATATCTGCAATAGTTTTTATTCACACTATTTTTGACCTTTGAAGGGCCATAAGGAGTCATTTGACATCTTCAAACCAATGGAGACTTCAGTAAAGCTATATGAGCTCAACGTTTAAGCAAGCAACAGCTATTCTATATCTGTAATAGTTTTCATTCTATATGGCAAAAACTCAAAAATATAAAAAAAGCTACTTTTTACCTTAAAAGACAGCTTCGACAAACTGGAGACTTTTATAGAGCTCAATTAGCTGAAGTTTTAAGCAAGCAACGACTTTTCTCTATCTGCAATAGTTTCCATTCTATACAAATACAAATTACAAATACAAATACAAATTTTTATTAGCCAATTATGGGCCCTCAAGGGGCATAGGGCAAAAATATGAGAAAACGCTATTTTTTGCCTTTAAAGGACCATATCCCCTATTAGGGGTCATCTGACAGCTTCGACCCAATGTTGACTTTTGTAGAGCATAGGAGGGTTGCGGCTTATTTTCTCTATCGCTTATACTTTTTGATACAAATACAAGACAAAAACAATCATACCAAGTTTCATAAATTCTGTTCAGTAGTTTCAGAGGAGAAGAATTTTTTAAAAATTGATAACGGACGACGACTGCGACGACGACGGCGATGACGACGTGAGCAAAAAGTGTAGTTTTTACACTTACGTTGTTTCACCTAGATTCGACAGAATGTAACCAAAAACCTTAACTGTACACGAAACCGACAATGTACTTGCACGAACCCATCCGAGTTAGCACAAAATATTTTTAAACCAGGATTATAGTAATTGACAGCAATTTTGTCTTGTCTTCGGACACACGTCAATTGATATCCCATGCATTTTATTATTGCTAACACGCCCTATCGCTTTTCATATCTATTTTTAAATTTACTATAAAATGGAGATATTCGTCAAAATTTTACATTAAGTGAATGAGAGCCTGTTGAGCTTGTGATTTGCATTAAAAACCTTCGTTTATTATGACATGTATGAGTTGTGAAATTGTATGCATGAATTTTGAAAAATGAAAAGTTTTACTAGAACATGCAAACTGAAGTATAATATCTGTTGAATGTAAAGCATAGAGATTTATATTTTTGATTAAAAAAAATATCGGTAGACTAACAAAGACGTACAATTCACTATCGAGTTCATTGCTTCATCATTGATGCCCGAAGTCCAATACCTCTATCAATACGACTAAACAATTTTATCCAAAGACTAAACCATCTTTGAAAGGCAGTTTATATTTTTAAGTTTAGTTAAACCAAGAAAAACTAAAGGAAGACGACCTCTGACCCAATCACCAAGTTTTATGATGAACAGAGTAACTGTAGTAAGAATATTTATTCATATTTACAAGTCTTCAAGTTTCGTTTAGGAAAATTAATAAATGTTCTTGACAAGTCCTGTCAATCAAGACACCGGAAATTATGAATCAGTCTCTAGAAAATACAAGATACAGCAAAAACCTGTCTTTTCTAATATAAAAAAAACTATATATTTCTATGGGAAATACACAGTTAGGCTATTTTAAACATGTTCACATAGGAAAGGACGTGTTGTTGTAACGTTTCAACAGTTTATTTTTTTCACATGGTAATGAATTTGCTATTAACAAAATCTGTAGTATTTAATGCATAATATGATTGTACTTTATAAAACCATCTTTTGAAAATTAACACCTTATATTATAGGTAATTTCTGTTTCCTAATACTAGTATCTATTATAAACTAATGCTAGACATAAAAATGTGTTGCGTATCATAATCTTTGAGGTTTCACCAGAGGTGTTGCTGTTTGTTATTCAAATAGCGTTTGCAATGACTTATCAAAAATACCCCCACTACAATATGTATTGAACAATAACAATGCAAAGCATTCCCCATATATGAGCAACTATTTCACCCAAAATCAAAGCCAAACACAAAAGACCTCATATTGACCCCAAGGCCCCCATGTCAATATGATCTCTCTCTTCAAAAGATATATACTGTTATATTTTAATTATATATCTCTATTCATCTTCTTGTCTTTTAATTATCTATAAAGTTTACAAAAAGGCCATGTCGTTTAGGATCTAACAAAAAGGCAACAAAACGGTTGACTGTGGAGAATAAGAAAAGCTTTGATCTATCTACTGATAAAGGATCATCTAAAAGCTATCATTTTCATGAAAATATTTGTCCACTTTATTGTATAAACTTAAGTTTTCTTTTAAAAGAAATAACGGTATTTAACCGATCATTTTCGTCAAAGTGATAATTGGTTTTTAGCCCAACCTTTCGATCTTCTGTCAACAGAGGCTTGAAAAGACCTGTCAGGTGCAAAAACGGGGTTGGATTGGGCTTGCTGTGAAAATTGGTTTGTCACTGTGAGAAAAACAAACAACGGTTTGACAAAAAAATGCGTATTTCAAAATTGCTGCTCCATGAATACACATTTTCTTATGAAATATGAAATACGATGTTTGGAAGATTTTAAAGGTTTTGACATCGTTCATCGTACAAACTCGTCGCTGTTTCACAAGTGTTAACGTTTAAGTCAATTTTGTTAGAGAGATTCACAAAGAAACGAGCAAAAAGACCCTCAAAATCTGATCACGAATGAAAGATCAACGTGATGTTCTGGAAAGAACACACTTATTGGTATCGTCTTGAAAACTTAGAGTCTTCATTTCCCATACTAAAAGATGCCTACTTGGTGTCAAAATCATTAAATGAAGCTAAGACACAATCTTGGTATGGATCTATGGCATTTATACTTAAACAAATTAAAGGTATTCAGGACCTAAAAAATGTGAGTCCTCACAAATTCTCAAACTCCTATAAAAAACTGCTGAGTCAGTTCTACGGAGAGAAATGGCTCATTCAAATGCAAAAATCTTGTGATGGAAAATTGTGCAGCTATGGCAAATTCAAATGTAATTTCGGATTTGAACCATATCTGACACTTATTCGTTCCGAAGAGCACAGGAAAAATTTCACTAGACTAAGAATATCAGCACATAGATTGAGAATAGAACAAGGGCGTTATCAGGGTACTCCCCGACAAAGTAGGACATGCCTCAGGTGTAGCTCAGACGAGGTAGACGATGAAATGCATTTTCTATTCGATTGCAAGTTTTTAGCAAATCTAAGAACAGAAATGCTTCAGACAGTCAATCAAAACTGTCCAAATTTTCAACAGCTGCATTCGAGTGGAAAGCTAATTTGGTTACTCAACACCGAAAACGTAGATATATTACTAAAAATTTGTGAATTAATAAAGGCGTCTAATATTTAGTGGTGCAGGTGGTTTAAAATTTATTTTTTAAATGGCAAGGACAAGTGTGTGTCATAGAGCACCGTCCCTTGGTGCCGTTTGTACACGTGTAACCATTTAGCTTATATCTGCTTATGCATGTACATACGACACAAGGATGACCACCTGGTCCTGCAGCCACTCATATACAAGGGCCAAGACTGGAATGTGCCATAGAGCATTGTCCCTCGGTGCCATCTGCAGATATATTACCTCATGTGCTAGTGTATCTGCTTTTGACACGAGGATGGCCACTCCGGTTTTGTAGCTAACTTGTAGAATTATATTATATATAACTTTTTAAATCTAACTGTGCACCATTGCTTCCATTAATAGGCCGATCTCCTCGTCTGGGTTGTACCTGAGTGCTTATAATAAGAATACTAGTACTTGTTATAATCTTAATGACTATAAATATACTAAATATAAATTAACTAATATATGGGTGATAATTATATACTTCATATGTAACTTATATTAATTGTTATTACATTGTGTTAATTGCTCTGTATCATGCCCCTTGTGGGCCCATGCTTTTGGTTAATAAAACATTCTTCTTCTTCTTCTTCTTCTTCATACAAGTTTCATAAAAGCTGAGAAAATAAAAACTGAAGATCATGGAGAAAGCTTTTAAAATTGCATCAAAATCAGTGATTACACTTGTTTCTAGATAAAAAATCAAACAAATATTTCTATTATTTTGCGATGGTTTAAGAAGGATATTCGGCTGTATATATAGATATATAAGATATTTTATCTACCAATTATGGTCCCACAGAGAGCTATTACAAATATAAACAATCATGATTTTCAACACACATAGACATAAGAAGAGCTGTAATGAGACAAATAGACAAAATTTAATTAAAAAAATGATTATAATATCATAAATTTGCCAATGTATGACCCCGGCGAGGTTGTTCATTTATAATATTAGGTCTAGAGAACGAGAACGTAAATAACTATATATTTTATTTTTTATTTTTATTTTAAGGTGCCCTCTGTTTACTTATTATAGGATTAAAAGAGTATATACTATATAGTTACTATATAGTTCCATATTCTTTCGTTTTTGCTTATGGATATACTCCAGCCATATTTCATGGACAAGAGTATACCACCTCGTGACTGATGTAGAATCGCAAGATAATGAGGTTATAATTGAGCGGAGACATTGCAAAAACCGTCAAGGGATAGTGCTTGTTTTGGATATGGTCTCTGTTACATCATAACAAAGAGCATTCCACCTCACGTCTTGTGCAGAACAACAAAGCCTTAAAAAATCCAAACTACTTATATGAAATAAGAAACGGTTAAGGAAGCAAAATAGTTCGTTACCGTTGAGTGGTATAAAACCTGGTTCAATAATATGAAACTATATTATTTGAAATGCCAGCACCAAGACAGAACAACTGCGATGTTATTTCGGCCACAGCTATTTTGTTCCGAGATTTAGTCTTGTCTGGTTTTCTTAGACAATTTCGATCATCCTCTGATGGTCGACTTCCGTTAGTTTTGTTGTTATCTCTTTTCAAAGAACAATAAAAAACACATATATATTGAGTCATGTAGCACCATACCTGAGCATATTTATACATATATTTTCACTCTTTCCAACTTCTATCGATTTGATTTCTACTGTGTGTTAGTTTGTGCTTTGTTATTGATTCTCAATAGGGGAAAGGTTGGTGCCAATAAAACTAGTTTAACCCCGCCACATTGCCTGTCCTAAGCCAGGAATCTTTGTCAAAGCTTATGTTTGTATTTCATCGAATTTATGTTAATTGGTTTTTTTTTGTCAAGAAGGGGGTCTTTTATGGAACGTCATAGCTGCCTTATGATACACAAACACATATCATTAAGGCAACAAACATTCTTTCATTGCACTTTAGGATTGGGCTTGAATCATACATTAGTTTATTTCAATCCAGGGCCAATTGAAAAACAGTGAGCTGCGACCACTGGTGACATTGAAGGCTGCTGGCTGTTTTCTATTGAGGATTTTTTAAATTGTCCTTTATATTGTAGGTTATGTCGCGTACACTTATTCCACATCTCATTATCTTCTATTCTGAATTTAAAGAGTACAAGGAATAATTCATTTGTTTAATTTCTCTTATTTTCCAATACCGATTCAGATTCTTTTATGACAGTTTGTAATAGATGCTGGCTAAGCACAAAACAATTTCAATTATAAGATTTCAATAAATTTTGTTATTTTGAACGAGTTTCTTTGATTTATAATTTTGTTTTAATAATGGTTTTAAATTATTGATATTCAATTTATTTTAGGGCCACTTAAGGAATAAAGAAGTTTGTAAATATTTAAAAGGAGGCAAACCTTTCATCTTCAATTTGTACATTTTTGTTCAAATAGATTTTTCTAAACATAACAATAAAAGAAAATTATGTGTGACAAATTTCTGCGGTAGGAGCAAAAGACAGTCTTCTGGTAACGAAAGGGTCCGGAATGCATCCAACTTTTCATTCACTACAAGAGATCGTCATAAAAACCCAAAACGTTTTGTCAACCAAAGTAATCAAGGACGTCCCTAACCCCGAACACAATGCAAAATTATTTACAACCCCGGTTTACCCCTACTTATCAACTAAATAAAACATAATTGATTTTTCATGAATGTGATTAAATTCATTTATTAAAGCAAAATTGACATAAATTTCTCGATGGAAATTCTACCTTGTCGCCAAAAATATGAAGATGTCTAAATAAAGATGTAAGACTGTTATAATTCTATACTTGGTAGGATTAAATACTTTATAATTAAGTTATGATTCTGATTTTCCCACCGTTATAGTGAAAAATATTAATAATTGTTATGATTTAAATTTGATTTTTAATTATGACGTGTAGCCTAACCATTTACCTAGAAAGTTGCCGTGGGAATAAAATCATTTCTAGGTGCTTTTGTGCAACCAATATAACGAAATTTGGATGTGAAAAATATTTGATTTTTAATACAAAATATCTACATACTGAATTAAAACACAAAAGTTGTATATGACCGACTGTTTGCGCCCTTCCAATACTATATAGGTTATATCAGAGTGATGAACACGAAAAGGATGATGATGTGAAATATGTGGGTCCGAGTGAGAAACAAAGGAACGATTAATATTGAAATTCACTAGAAATTGAAAAGTGCGAAGGTAGCGAAAATTGAGCCTATGTGGCAATTTCCAGACGATTAACAAAGGAGTGTTTTACATGCAAGAGGCGTGACACACTCCGCAATAAAACGTTGGCTGAGCTATGACCTGCCGTCAGCATCTCAAAATTTGTCGCCTCTTACGATTCGGTTGCACATCCATGCACCACCTGAACCCCACACGAGGTATATAAATGATACAAGTGCAACATCTTTTATTTTTGAACACAAGGAACAGAACAAAAAAAAAGATAAAAAAACCCTAAAATTTAGCTTTAAATATGAAACAACATTTTTATTTTTTTATTTGTTTTACTGTTCGCATTAACTTCTTAATGGCGTTTACAACAACAACACAAAAGGGGAGGGATATATGTAAGAAAGACCTCGCTATCTCTTACAGGAAATAGAATCTGATAGAAAATGTTACCAGATTCAGTTTCATCCGATGCAACATAATACTGAACTTCCTAATAAATATAAAAATTAAACAAGAGGGAAAGTTTGTACATTTAAAATTAAAAGTGAAATACGTATCTTCTCCGGATCCGATGTCATGTTATCTTTTATCTATGTTAAAAATACGTGTAAGCGATATAAAGTGACAAAAACGTCCGAAATAAATTTATTATGTAATAACTTTGACCGAAAATTTGAAACCAAATGACTGAATGACAAGCAAAAACACGAAAAGAAGGTACTTTTGTGCAGACTTGGCAAAACAATTGTCAAATGGCTTAGACCCCCTCCCTATTTCGACTCTCCAACCACTGCAATGTAACAGATTAATATCACATGGTATACTTAAGGGTCGCCCTGAGGTTATTGTAAAGAAGAAAACTACAATGTCGTTTGATTCCAGCTAACAAAGTCATGAAAACAAGCCAAAAACGAATGGGATAAACTTTCAAAAGCCAATGTAACAGAAGATAATGGGATATGGAATAAGTGTACGCGACACAGTCCACATATTCAAGCGGCAATTCAAAAAGACAACAATGAAAAACAGCCAGCAGGCTAGCATGTAGAATAGTAAGCCAGAAAATGAAAGTTAAGTTTATACAACATAAGAATAAAACAGAATGCCAGGGGTAAAGAACACCCAAGGGAAATAATCCTAAAATATCACTTTAAGGTTTAAGTCAGGCACATTTATTCGAAGCTTCTCAATGATCAAAATATGAAATGTTGAAACTCATTTAGGTTGAATGAAAATTTTCCCAAGAAACCCATGGTTCGATTTTCTTTAGATTTCACAATTGAATTTATTTGAGTTAAGTACATATATTTTCAAATTTTCAGAAAAACTAAACGACACAACTTTATTTTAGTGTTGGGTACCCCCTCAAGACTATCAGTCAAGCAGTCAGACCATCTGAACTATACAAGAATAAGACCATCAGCTGCATTTTGCGAGTTTATGTTTCCAAAAAATATGTGAGGTTTCAAGCAATGTAGAAAAAAAGTTTTTTTTTAAAATGACAACTCTGCAAATATGTCAGTCACGTAACAAAATTTGGAGGTTAAAAAATATATAGTCATATACCATATCAAAACAACTTTACTTTTGTTTCTGTGTTGTTTTGTATGATATACTTGAACAAAGATGACATAATAGATACATATAGATATAAAATACATACAATATCGATACCTAGATCCCATGTCATGTACTGAACTTCAGTAATAAGAGGAGCTAGGCTCCCCAAAGTTTACACGACAAGTGCATTGTTTCTGTGTGGTCAAGGTTTACAAGAAGGTAATATAGCGATAAAATGACAGACAAATAAAGTTACAAACAAATTAGTACTCATGCAGGGTATTCCCCTCAGGTCTCAAGGTGATTTTAAAGTCTGCGCGTGTTACTATTAAGGCATATTTTCACAGGTAGTAGCCATAGGTCGGTTTTAATGCAATTCTAAGAAAGGTCGATTTAACTTAATACTCGAGCTCGGAAGTCGTCCCTTAAAGTCTTCAGCTCAATGTTGTTGTTTTTTCTCTGTCTGTAGGCCCCTTGAGACTTATTGGATGGGAACGGTAAATTTCAACTGGCTAAAAAACGTACACAAAAATTCATATACACACCAGAAAAATGGAAAACCGTAATAGTACTAAGTTGAATAAAGACATTTGATCAGAAGCTGATGGTGAAGCCAGATGTTGATTGAAAATGAAAATTAAAACATTTTGCTCTTTGACATGAACCTTTTATATTGAGATGAAAAATATATACTGTAATTAATTTCAAAAATGTAAACATATTGCCTTAAAAACAATATATTCTTTATATAAATATATTTTTGCTATACATATTAAAACTGGAAATGAATCCAAATTCCTACATTTTCACTTTGACCCTTCAAGAGATTACCATCAAGATACAATGTATTTGATCATATTTAGATCTGAGTTATACTCCATATTCTTATCAACTTGCCCTTTATCCTGCCCTATTCATTAAGATTTTCGTCTTTGCTTATCACCATTATAAGCAATTGGTTAAGTCCGTTGTATTCCGTTATCGTCAGAATTTACAATACGATTTTGGTAATTGGTTGTTCTATCAATGAAAGCAGATTATGGCGGATAATGACGTAATTCACAACAAACAGTTTACGTTTGTCGGGGTACTTGTCGTATTTACCTGTAAAGTTTCGGAATTGTCCGCGAGTTTAAGATCAAAGTCTAGTTTCTACTCTGGTTAAACCCTTCTTAACATTCAATGTATCTAAAATTTAATACGAAACGTTCCTGAATTTATAATTAATTTGTTGTAAATTTTATATCCCTGTTTTGCTGTTCACAATTTAACTTATATTCCTTATTATTGATATTTCTTTTGGTCTATTGTAAATAAAAGGCAAAACTTGCACAAAAATGTTTGTGGAAAATAATGTGATGTTTAGTGTATCTAACATTTCTTTTGTAGCAGACGTTTTACAGTTTTTCATCCTTTAAGAATCAAATAAAAAATGCTAAGACCTTGCATTGGCACTGGTGTTTCAAAAAAACTAAAAACTGCTAGCTCTTCCGGAGCACCTGAGTTCACTGTCATTTCGATTTGAGTTCGCTTTGCTAATTGAGGTTTAGTTGATATGTGTGTATTTTGTTTGTTGTGTGTTTTGTTTCGTTGTGAAAATTTATTGTCTATCAATTTCGTCTTTTTCCTTTTGGAATACTAGTAATGATGTTTGATTGTCCATTTGGTACACATTTGCTTCTTTTAGAAAAACCTTTATACTCTTGCCCTTTTCTAATGCAGATAGACCACCACATATAAACGATGTTATTCTTGACTGAGTTACGTATTCTGCTTAGTATCTATATCAATTTATATCTTTTATCGTCCATCTACCAAAGGAAAGAGATCACGAGCTGTCATTCGGAAACTCTTAATAAAAGGACGTTCAGAATGATGCTTTTGTCTGGTAAAGGACCGAGGATTAGACAAAAATGTGTTCGTATATCACAATAATGCTAATTTGCTCGGTTTCCTAGTTACTTATGATATGATAAGAGAGTAAGAGAGTTATTAAGTAGAGAATTCCTTAACAAATCAGGTGTTGTGTAAACTGGGGCAATAGGGTCATATAAATTTTCAATTATTTTCGAAGGGGATGTCACGTTCATATTTTATCATGTATTTTACGACATGTATTTTTACGGCATTTCGTGTCGTTTCTCGAAATACTACTGTTTTGAGTTTATGAAGTAAATTATTTATTTTGTTTTCCTCTGTTCTATCTTTGTGATGCAATTTATATCGTGTTTCACGTCATTTCTTTTATTTCTATTGTTTAAAAAGGAGTTAAAATAACACTTAAAGAAGGACGAGTGTATTAGGCAAAATCAAATACAGCAAACAAAATAGATAATAAATGAGTTGACAATGTGATTCGTCATGGTTTCAGCTCAGTATTTGAGCTTCCCTTTATAGAAAGAAATACAAAGTTTGACTTAAAAGTCTTATGCAACTGACGTACTGTCGTATGTGGGTCTCACCAAGGAACCTGCATCAAAACATGACCAAATACCCGAATTATTTTCAAATAAGAAGTAGGTTAGTTTTAGCGAAATAATTTACTGTGCAACATCGATAAAACTTAAACCAGTAAATGTAGTTAATTCTGCATATTTTTTTCCAATTTAAGTCCACATATAGAATTATAATTTTAAAAGCACAAAAATCAGGTAAATCAGCACGTCGATACCATACATTTATAGATTTCGGAACTCAAGCAAATAAAACAAACGAATAGGATTAATCCTTTAAGAGATGCACAAAACTTGACCGATGCACCGGTACTTTTGATCTTCTAGGATTAACACAGATTAAGGATTAGGCTTGCAAAGCAAGTACTCTTTTGCACCTGTACAGCCACTTGCCCTTTGACTTATGCACTTGAAAGCGATTAAACAAGATAATCTTTTTTTTTATTCTTTGAGTGTAAACGGTTGTCTGAGGATAATCTTTTCATATTGTCTCAAACTTTGCTTTATTTCTCCGTTTTTGTCTTAAAACTAGCTTTGTTGAAATTAACTTTAAGGTTCAAAGTTTACCAAAGTTTAATCGGATGAAGAAAATCGTTAATAACAATGCAATTCAGATCTTTTTGATGAGACTTTGCACTACCATTTCTATCTGTCTATAGAATTATTGGGAGGATAAGCCTGCTTGTCGACTTATTTGCAACGTCAATACTCTTAGAACCCAATTAGTCATTCGCTATTATTATTTTCTAATTTAAGCCAAGTTAATTCCTATTAGTGCTCTCTTTAATATACCTGATAACACCTGATGTGCCTAACTGGGAAGTGGTCTTTTCTGCATCGGCTTGTTCTAATCAATTTTCTGATGGAGTTAGGCCTTGCGAAAAAGTTTCGAATTTGGTATGAAACTCATAGCTCCATGCACAGAAGAAGCTGGTCAATTATAAAAGGAACTTAAACAATTATAAATTTCAATAGATTAGTTTCTCTGGTCTGCTTAGCTTGGCCTTTATGTGACAAATCGGCTTAGACTAGGAATATTTTTCTAATAATGGTGTTGTTGTTCATCATTAATAAGCTTATGATATAAAAATATTACTAATGATAAGACACCACAATACAAACTAACCTAATACAGTTGTCAATTTTATTAACAAGTTTTCAATATATTATGACAGCGGACGAATATTAGATGTTTTTCATATTGTAAACGGCTTATAGGATTACCTTGCATAACGCCGTTGCCGCGGATTAAAAGACAATACAGTTCTTGTAAAATATTTCTACAAATAGTGACTTTATATTATCCGAATTGCTATGATTCATTAAAAAGCCAATATGGAACGAAAACTTAAAATTGAACTAACATTTGACTACTTAAAGAAATGCAAAGCTTAGGGGATTTAGATTTGAACATTTGCGTGTAAATTGTGATAAGCATCAAGCCATTTTTAAACCATGCTTACTATATGTTTTGGCTTATATTGTACGTTTTAAGTTTAACTTGAAATTAGGTCAGATGATTTTATTACTTTAAATCACTAACATCATAAATTGGATTGTAATGCATGTAGCAAAAATCTTTTGGTATACACAAAATAGAGAAAACAATAAAACTACGAAACTGAGATGGTCATTCTCATATGTCCATTAAGAACAATACCAGACAAAGACATATCGGGAAAGTTGAAGATCGCAATGATCCTGGATTGGTACTGGTATTTCAAAAGAAACTTTTCTGTATTTTTTTCATCATGGACCTTGATAAAGTACGACATAAAATAAATACTTATATTGACTACTAGCAACTGCCACCTTTGGAATGAGCAAAGACTGAACGAATTTTCTCAATACTAGATGACGCGTACACTCTACATTTATATTTTGAAAGCATGAACACTTTAATCTCTCATGATTTATTCCTCCTTTATGTTTTTTTAACCTTAAAGATGATCAACAAAATAGGCATTTCTGTTCTGAAGAGTTGTGATCATCTGTCTCCTCTATATAAATTGATCGAGTATATTTTACTGTACTTTGATCTTTGTAGTAGATATGAAGTTAGGCAAGGTTGGGCTACATTACCAGTTTAATTCTACCACATATTGTGCCACAACTGTGTCTGTTCTAGACCAGACAGCTTTGTCAAAATTGTGCTTTTTTTATAATTGTTTTGCATGTGTAGCTTTGTTTGCCATATGCATTTATTTTTTTATTTTTGGCCAATTGCAGTCAGCTAGGGGAGACAACTGGTGGTATAGGTTTATCTTTTTCGACTTTAAGCAAAAAACCAGTCAATTACCGGTGATAGGGGTCTTCCTAGACGTAAACGTGAGTTCCACGTTGAAGGCCTTACTGTGACTTTAGAAAGAACAGCAATAAAAGCGGGGTTTCATTTCTTAATATTGAAATTTTGTGTCGTGCATATATGCGCCATATCAATTATCGTTTTAGAAAAAAAGCTGTTTACTTGTTTTCTTGTGCATTTTTTTTTTAATTTCCGTTGATTTATTTAGGTTATCATCTACAGTTATTCCAATTCTCAATTGCATTCTACTATAACGTTTTCGTCGGAATTGAAAATATCCATAAAACATTCATATAATTCTTTCAGCTGCAAAATTCTACAATTCACTTAATATTTGTAACTTATTAAAAACACAATAGAATTTTCTGAAAATTTTTATTCAAAAATATAAATTCCTTAAAATTGTTCACATCACAACTTGTACACACAAAATTCTAAATCCCTAAATCTTGGACGGATTGATAAGGGAATAAGATCCGGAATGATCTCGAAGTATATAAAATATAATACTAAAATAGGTGTTAATGATTACACTATAAATAAGAAAGATATCACAGGATAAAACAGCAAGTCAAGTGAAAGTCGTTTTTGGTTGATCTTTGGGTAGAATTTCGTATTTTGATATCAATGTTCCAGTCTCCCAAAACAGGCGTTGTAATCTGAATCGTGAAGAAGTCATTCTTACTGTAAAAATATAACCCCTTTTAACACAAAGTGAAATGATAAAATGCATTTGAAGAATTTAATGCCCAAACAATTTGTTTAAATTAGATTTTGAAATTTAAAAAGAAACGATGAAAAACTTAAAAACCAAAATGCTCATTTTAAAATGCAACGCACGATCACAAAACTTTTTAAAACATAATTTATTTTGCTGGTTTTTGGACCTTCACATGTTGGTAAACACGTTTAAAATAAGACAAATACTGATCATCCTGATCAATCAGAAGAAGATAAAGTGTTCTAGTCTATAAATGTGTTCTAAACAGGGTCAATAAATAGGTATAAATTAAAATCTATAAATAATTAACTATATTTATATATCACTTTTTTTCAATATCATCACACGTAAGCTTACACAGTATGCAAATATATGCAAATCAGGAAACATAAAAACAGAAATATATTCTTTGTGTTAACCTAACTACCAAACTCTAAATGTTTTATCTCTCAAATTTCTTACTTTGAAGCCCAAATTTTGATGATAGTTATCTGCCCCTAAACACATTTGAGTACAATGTCCATCATTTTGTTTTGAATTTAAAATATTTTTTTCAATTTATGATAAATTTAAAAAAATGAAATAGCAACCCCAAATTTAAGCACTTAAATGCATACTGTGTACAATCACAACAAACCACAACAAATCTCACAGCAAACTGTGAATAAATAATGCATTCAACTAAGAAATGTCAGTAGTCTTCCACACAAATCTACAATTAAACTAGCTAGTGAGAAAACAGTTAAACTGAATTCAAAATCCTTACTAAGTAAGAGGATATGTAACTTGCGGTGATATGTACGATGTTTTGTCTTTTAAGACGGATTTTATATGAAAAATTAATGATTTTGAAAATTATATTTTTTCATATAAAATGTATGAAAGGACGGTAATTTTGAATCATGGCGAAATGATTATGAATATTATTAGGACGGTGGGACTCTTTATGTAAATCTTATACCGGCAAGGGACTTATGATAATTTTGGGACATGAAATTGAACACATTCCTTTCAAAAACAAATTTTGAACACATTAAATAAAATGTTTGAAAAAAAAACATTGAACAGAATAAATAACAACAATTAACAATATAAATATATAAAAAATATAACAACAACAAAATACAAACTCCTTCGTAATAAAAGTTATTAGTTTGTATGTCAGAAACAATTGGCCCACTAACTAACTATTTTTCTGTACAAAGAAAGAATAAAGAATTCATCTTGAGTGATATATCAATATTACAAAATGGACGGCATAAATAAGGACATGTGGGAACGAAACACTGGTTGCCATGGATTCCATACACAGCCGAAGTTTCGCACCTCTTTCTTCTATATATATTGAAATTGTCAATTTGTAGTACCAATTAAAGAAAAAAATTTATTCGCATTGAAAACCCCTAAATAGATCCCCAAAAAAAATATTTTAAGAAATGAGAATTTTCAGCAAATAAGAAACCACCCCCTTTTAACCCTCCCGCCTTTTCATGAACAGTAAACCATAGAAAACAAGACTTGATTAATTTGAATAACAGTTCTGATTCGATCGGTTCTACAAATTGACAATATTTATCACAGCACTGCTAGTAAGTTAAGATATTTTACAAATTATCTCCCTTGAAATTCGAGACTTTTGTCCAATGGCCACTAGGTGGCAAATAAATAAGCAGACAACGAGTGTTAAATACTCAAAATACATTATACCACTTCTAGATAAATAATGTGCTCTTAAGAATAAATAAGTATAAATAAATAACAAAGTTAGTCAAGAAAGGCCCAATAATGTTTTGTGCTCACAGAATTCTTTCATATTGTTCAAAACGGTCAATGATTCTTTTAAAATTTGGTTTGTCTCTGTCAACTCCTTCCGGAATTGCGCAAAGCCATCAGCACTTGTATCATGTCTTCTAATGTTTTTGTATGCATTTTCAGCCATTTGTAAAAACTGTCTTTCCATAATTGCGCATGAGCAGTTTTCAGGTCGAGTCTCTAGTTCTGACTTGCGCAATTGGCTATTTAGAACGCTGACATCCGCTTCTAGTTGTTTGAGGTAATTAAGATTCATTTGCCTTTTTAATTCTGAAACAAACAAAACAAAGCATACATTAAAATACATTTAATTTTTTTAATAATAGAGGAGATTTTAAAAAAAAGTTATCACTGATTGAAATGACTTCGTTCAAGCCCCACCATTTAATTCAATGAACAAATTAGATTGATGGGCAAAGAAGGAGCTTATTGTGTCTTTGAATAAAGGCCTTACATAGAAATTCATTCAATCGAGAACGGAAAAAATGAAAATTGTACGAAATTGAAGATTGAAATAAAATTTTACCTGTCCTTCTCTTCTTTACAGATCTTTCATCACAGTCACAATCACATTCGGATCTCTCTGATGTTTTCCTTTTTCGTCTACTAAGCTGGCCGAGGAGTTGTGATAGAAGAGCTGATGATTCTGGATCCCTGAGACGCTCTGCCAATTCATCATCTTCGCCGTAATCAAAACGTTTATGTGATGATCTCGGTGAAAACTGTTCACAGTGACTAAAAACTTCTGAAAAATTGAATGTTAACTTCTTAGTTGTTGATAATGATTATGATTTTGCCATTAAAGAAACCAAAAGTAGTGTATTATATAGAAATCATTATCAAATCAGTTACTTTTAAAGCTGAACTATGTCCATTAAAAGATATAATTCTGGGAAACTTTTAAATGAACGGTAAATTAAGTTTTTTATGTATTTTTTCATACCTTCTGATCGCCTTTGGTTTCCATCGAACACCAACTGTTTCCGAACGTTTCTCCGCTCATCTACGTAGTCTCCTGGATAGTCTGGAATTCTACGGACAGGCGGAGATCGATTTACCATTTCCCTGGCATAGTAACCCGGAGACAATTGATCCGTATTCGATTCAATTTTATGTATACTTCCTGTCATTGATCTTACAGGTAACGTGAGAGGTTCTGGTGGAATCGTACTCAGCTTGACAGGTGTTCTTTCCAAAAATTCCTGCTGTTCGAATCGATTTTTGGGTGAGAAACAACGTTTTTGTGGTGTGCGGTCTACTCTTTGTTGTTGTTGACGATAGGTTTCTAATCGTGGAGACGATGGTGGACGGACAAAGCAGGATTCCGGGGACCTATTGAGCACCTGTCAATGAAAATGAAAATCAAAGAGTCATTAGTGCGTTTAATTAGCATTACCTATCGAATATCGATATCAAGCTTTATTAAAGACCGTATTGATTGGTGCTTAACGCTTTTTAAGAGAGTCAATTATCACCTTATTGAACATTTTTCACCTATGATTCAAGACAACGTGTATGTTTTTACAGCTGTTTTGCAATTTCATGTGTTTTAATGAGTTTTTCCCATTCTCCAGAACTTTGTAAAACCATAATGATGTTTGACATCGATTTTTGTAATGTTTATTAACATCAATTGAATGGTATTCAATATAAGAAGAAAACAGAATAACTTTCATTCAAATTCGCTTTGAAGTATGAAAAGTGCCAATATGTATTGCGGTGAATGCTACCGACCACAAACTTTATTTTCAGCTAAAAAACGAACTTGCCTAACTTTATACCCCATTGCGTGATGCATGAAGGTACACAAGAAGGTAAAAATGTAAAAAAATGCAATTTAAAGTAAGAGTTTAATAATACAAAATTCATAGACTTACAGAGATACGCTGGGAGTCCGTCACTGAGCTGCAGATAGACGACCTGGACGACATATCAGGTGATACGGGAGGGCTTCTAGGTTTTAACCTCTCAATCATCATCCAATCAGAATTATCGCCATATAAGTGACAATGATCTGGTTCCGAATGTGATGGTGAGCTGGTTCCCCGATCCGTATACCGCCGAGGGGAGATCCCTCCGTGCTTATCATAACTCATGTCTTGAATCACCGGTGGATACCTGAATATTAAACTTTCGGATTTCTTGAGTCTAGGTGTGGACGGAGAGTATTGAACTGATTTTGGTGTTTCCACGTTTTCACGTGACCTTGGCGTTGTTGGAATTTCGCATGATTTGCTCCGAAAACAGTCCTCTACTTCGGTATCATCTTTACGCTCTCGCTCATCTTGTATAAATTTGTAGTCTTTAAGTTTATCTAAAATATCCTTTGGTAGCGAATCGAGTGAAAGTAGCATAGAATTTGAACGTTTTTCCTGAGTTTCCATATCGTTGTCTCATCTGCAGTGTAACGTCATGCTGAAAAAAAAGTAAATTTGCATAAATTAAACAATGCAAAACGCTGGCAATTTAGACGGGAGTATTCAAAATCTAAATTGTAATATCTCCGGTAATAAAATTCCTAAGTTTTTACCTGAAATAAACTTTAAGTCCATATCATCTAAATGGCATTTTATATGTATTAATTAATACAAATCCATCGAAACAGGTGCCTGATTTTCAATTAAGATATTTTATCCCGACTGAATTCATCTCCGTGACCGTAACCGTCCGGGGATTAAAAATGACTAATCGCCATTCGCCGAAACGTTTTAATGTCCTTGGTTATTGTAATATATCTATATCTATAGTGGATCGGGTATCTTGTCTCTTTTATCCCTCGCCGATCGTATAACAGTAGTCCTAATGAAACAAGTAAATAATTTAAATATTCCTAATCACTCATATGTTTATTCTTAATCACCTAGATGTTTAAACAGGTGAGATAGCGGGTAGCCATTGTTTCATTCCAATTGACAGGGATTATTGGAACCTATTGAGATTCAAGCTAAATTAAAATTTCTATCATATTCTCAAAAATCGACCAGATTTATGAATTATTCAGCATTCTTTTAAAGTCTCCTTTGATGTTATTAAAATCCCGATATAAGTAAGATTAAAATAATTGAAACATGAAAATGAAAAGAGGGATCGAATTATAGATAAATACTTTATATCAGGAATTTGCTGAAACTAGTTTTATACTTCCATTTGAGACAAAGAGTTTTCAATTAAAGAAAAAAAATACCAGATATTCCCCATTTTAGACACGCGAAAGAGTTAGTCTTTCAATAATGTATGAAACATTCAATTCAATACATTTATGTGGTAAAGGTATTTTTTTTAAAAACAATAAATACCAAGGGGTCATTGTTTTAAATTATTGTTTCTTGAAATACAATCGTGATCTTCGTTATTTCTATCGTTACACCCAAGCAATGATAAGAGAATTTGAATTATCTGATATGGACATGATTATTTCGTTGCATTTATGGGCAACCTATTTGTTTAGTTCTGTATTTATGTTCATTCAATTGGCTCCATTCGAGTATTCCGTCTTAATGTGTTAGATTTATAGAGGCCAATACTTGACACTGCCATAATACAAACCCAGTGACCGTTATATCAGCCCTGATAAGGTCACACTATTTAAAAGTTCAGTTTTATATAACTTAATCAAAATCTTTTCCATAAATTATCCGGTTATTGATAAAGTTGATTTATTTTACCGATATGCAATCCATCTACCGATTTGATTTCAATCGTCCGAAACCTTTATCTACAAACTTATTTGCATAGTACCGTAGATTAACATGCATATACAATAAAAATAGCTACAATTGTATCGAATTCTTTTTAAATTTTACAGATATCGATTTCAAACGTCACAATATGAGGTCAAATGTCGTAGATTTCGAACGGTACTAATTAAATAAACCGCGACTAATGGGATTACCTTGATGAATGCCTTCGGTGATGGAAAACAATGGCGCTTCAAAACTGCAACGAGTATCTGATGACGAGTTGCAGTCTAACATTACATCTTTACAACGTTTTAAACATCTATCTCTGCGCCTTTTTCGAGTCTTCATTGTATTATATTTGCAAATATGTAAATAGTTTGAGAAATTCACATAGATGAGGGTTCCCAAGAAGCTTCTATTGTACCTTTAAATAGTAACAATACTATTTATTGACAAGGTTAAAGTACTGATAAACAAAATTGAATAAGATTTTTAATTAAGAAGATGCTAAACTATTTGCAGCATTTACCCATACCTAGTAATCTTGCGTTTCAAATTTCGTTTTGAAAATCCAAAACTTTGTGAATTCTGTAATGCAGTAATAAAATGCTTATCTTATATCACCAGAAACTAATTTTCAACGACTTTTGTATAAATTTAGAAATTCAGTTTAAGCTTTACCATTGAGTGAGTGAGTGAGTGAGTTGGTGTTTTACGCCCGTGCAACGCTATATAGGTTATTTACAGGCGATGAACATAAAAAGATGATAGAATGAACATGAAATGATGATGAAATATGGGGATGGGGTGGGACACAAAGGACCGGTAAATTTTGAAGAACCACAGGTAAAGGGGAGAGGTGGGTAGGGGCGGAAAATTTAGCCTATGTGGTGCACTGCTTGGCGGTCCTTGAAGGACTTTTATATAAATTCGGAATTCAGCTGAAATTTTCTATAGAAAGGGACAGGAAAGGTGTTTTATAAATGAGTATTGCGACATGAAATTCCAATTTACAAACATTCCAGAAAGCTTTCGAATATAATGTCTTATTTAAATATTATTGAATACTTATTCTATCCCAAAAATCAACAAGCGACAGTTTTAAAAACATCTTATACAAAACGCTTTGACGAAAAAGCCAAATGAAAATTCCATTATATAAATACGTGAATAACAGTTAAGTCACAAAACATACATAGAAATTTGAATTAAAATGGAGTCATTCAAAGATTTGTTGATGCCTTTGTGCTCTCGGATAACTACTTATACAAGCAAATGAACAGCAACAAGCTAAAACCTTGGGAAAATAACTATCCCGTATACAGAACCGATCATCCGTTAAAGAAATTACCACTAACTTATTATAAAAAGGTTTGATCAGACTGTACATAAATTTAAAATTTCATTTCATAAATAATGATATCATTCATAATTTTTAACATTTAAGATCTAATAATTTTCACTTCGATGGTTAATTGTTAACCTAATACACACTGAATCTTTATTTTGCTTACTTTTACATAAAACAAAGACTTTTATTTACATTTTGGTCAAATGCACCCAAAACCCTCAATTTTCATCATTTTTAACTTCCGAAACACGGCAAATCATGTTTCAAATCATTGTAATACAAAGCCCCCTTTTGGTAGAAACAATACCGATTATTTTCATATTAGGAGGTAAATTGCACCTTTAAACCTTCAATTTATTTTAATTCATCAATGACGCACTATATTTTATATTTATGATTTACTTCATCAGCAAAATACAGGTCTTTAAGTGTCGTCTGCAAAGTTGCACTTTTGACAAGTCGCCATTGAAATCACCGCAAAAAAATAACGCTATGAAAAACTACAATGTATATTTTTGTCTTTTGTATCAAAACTGTGGTTATATTTCGCACTGATACTTATTACACCAAAAACAAACTTGATGAGTCTTTTTCGGCTATGAAATCAGATATCTTTAAGGTCTCGCGGTGTTAACAAATTTGATTGATACAAGTTTTTATGATTTTATCAGTAAGAAGTTTAAGATATCTTTTGTTAGATTATAGCGGTTGATATGAAACTTAAGGAAAAATTATGTATATATCATATTTTCTATATTATAAAGCATATTTTTAGACTAGACGTGCGTCAGAACTAATGCCGGGAATTTTGTGATTTGGTTTCTTACTTAATATGCGTTCTATGTTAAAAATATTTTGCAGCCTAAAACAATGTGCGTTGAATACAAGACTAAAAAGCACTATTTAAAAAGCAAACAAACTATTTGAACAACAACCAATTGACAACTTTCACTATTTGTTTAAGAATTCTTTTAAACTTTCAAATTTTCAAAACCCCGACGCGTTGTATGAATTGAAATGATGTAATATAAACTATATGGACTAAAGTCACGGAAAATTGAGCACCAATAAAAGATAAAAATCTTTACTATCTCGATGCTATAATCCTCGCGTGTCTATCTACTTTTTTGTTTTACATTTTTCAAAATAAAAGAATCTCAATTTTACTTATTTCCGATATACAAGAAATATTCTAAATGGCGTCTTCTTTTGTTTTTCCGCGTTTTTAAATGTATGCATCTTATCGTAAAATCGCTCTTTTCTCGCATGAAAGAAATAAAAAGAGAAAATTTTAAAACTTTAAAGCACATGGTTTGATCTTTTTTTTTTGAAATTTTAATATGGTTTTGTCATGATGAACTTTTCTCGCTAAGATGGTTTTCCGGGTTTGAATACACAAATTGAGATGTTATTGAAAACTAACACAGACTCGTCCTTATGTTTTTATGCCATAAAAGATAATTTTACACTGGAAAACTTTGAGTCTTAAAACACTTTTTAACTTTGTTCTAAATTTCAACTTGTTTGTCCCAGCAGACGAGAGCGTGCTAAGGACTTCCGCATTCTCCAGACGATATTAAATTTATGGCTGTTGTAACTTGCTCTTTCACCGAAGATCTCCAAAAAGCACCTGATCTATTTATTGTAACAAATAGTATGCAGTGTTTATTACAAGCGTGTTAATTTTCGCTATCTATTTATCTTATATCTATATCTCATTATCCTAAAACTTGTACTAAAATTTGTGCAAGTTTGCAATTCGATATGCTTAACTTCGTTTCGGTTTTTGAATTGTATATTTTATATACACCGGAATGTTCTCATTTGGTATCTTCTCTATTCTGTGCTGTCATGTCGAAGTACGATCAGAAATAATTTTACTTCCAGAAGCACCTGTTATCGTGTGATACACGTAAGAACTGTCATGAGAAATGAAATTAATTGATATTTATGAATGTTATAATAAAAAGATGATTTGAGCGTGTAGAATCTTGTATCTTTCTTGCATGTTGATCTCACCAAAGACATACATCAAGCAACTATTGTGTTTCTTTTTTGATTTTAGATCGTTTGTTTTTTTGTTTGGTAAGTACAAGATTTTGTCCCATTTCGTTGGAGAATAAGCTATTTCATTTTTGCTGATCTCGGCATTTAAATTTTTTTGGGGTACATTTGCATTAATATAAGACATTTTTTATTCCTTTTATATAGAGAAATGGGTCGTGACAATCTATCCTGAACCAAAGAGTGCGTTCTACCTGTTTAAACTTAGAGTGCACTTAGAATATTACTTGCATGTTCACAATTAAGGCTCACAGTGACCATATCTCATCTCGAGTGCTTCTTGACATACTTTGTGTAAAGGGTAAAAAACTAATAGTTTTCGGCTTTAACAAATCCTAAGTTTATCTTTTCAATCCATAAAATATTTCGAACTATAGGTTTTAGGTTAACTCTGCATATAGTATGCCTTTCGTATTGATATCATTTCTTATCTGCGCTTTTACAACGTTGATCGACTATTTAAAACAATTTTGAACAAGGTGTATCTAGCACTAAGGCATGTAAGGTATAGCCTGCATAAAAACTGTGTTTTCTTATCAATTCAATTTTCTTATCTGTTTACAAAATTGATATCGACCAAGTTTTGAAACCCTTTTCATATTTGAAAAAAAGTAAGCTTTCGTATTGATGTTATGCTCTTATCTGCTTTACAGTTATATATATCGACCAGTTTGTTTAAACCTTCAATTTCTTAATTAAACATCGGAGGTAATGTTGTGTCTTTGTTCATTTTCATTAATTCATACTGATATCATTCTGTTTTCTTAAGTATCGACCAGTTTTGAACTCTTTCATAAAAAATAATATCGAAAATGTAAACATTCAAATCAGCAGTTTTCCCAAAACTTTAAAAATCTGCACGCTTTAACCATTATATTAGGTGACTTCAATACTAAGCCGACGGCGTTCAGGCACGTTTCGGTGGGACTACCGTTAATTTAAATGGACTCTAATACAACACCAAAACTTGTTAAATGAGGAAAATTTAAAATCCATCGATCGTCCATCATTCTTGTCTTGACAATTTTTAAATTAACGGTAAATATTTACCTGAAAAACTCAGGTGTTATAAACGTCGCTGTCAGTTTGATGATTTTTAGCATGTGGCAGGTATTTACGAGTACGAACACAACGCTATATGGATTATGTAATTTTGATTTACTAGCAAAAAGAAAATTTTCAATGAGACTGTTTAAGTACAGCAGTTTTTTTTTACATAAAAATAAAATTCAAAATGACGCTTGTAGACGCAAACCGGGGACGCAAAACCGTTATTTTTTTTTTATAGCTTTTCAATTTATTGCAAAATAAGGGATGATTTTTGGCAATTTAGCGTTGTTTTTCACAATTTTTATATAGATATATAACTTTGCATATAAAGCATAAGAGAACTTGTTTTAATTCGTTGCTATGGTTCTTCTTTAAAATCAATTAAAATGTGAAAGTTTAAATCGATGAGACATGAATATTATCTCTTTCTGAAATGGAATCAATTGCTTTTAAAACAGTATTGATTGAGAATACAAACAAGAATTTGCATATTGTTATGCAAAAATATGCAACAATATCGGCCTTTATTGGAATGAAACAGATTTGAACCATTGTTGGTAGATAAAGATATGCTGATTTTCTAATGCAAAAACAAAACAAAACAAACGAAAAAGGATCAATAAATAAAATTAAAGTCTATTTTGCAAGGAAATCACACTTACAATGATGCAAAAAAAATCCTCAATAATGAAAACAAGTGAGCTAAAATAATCATAACTATATTGCTGTTAGAATTACAGTCGACCAACACAAATGCTTAATGAATAATCCAATTAAATGGGTTAATTTAATTGCATTATTTTAATTAAATTAAGTACTTACATTTAAAGTAAAACTTCATGCTTGATTCTTCATTAGTAAAATATCCATATATGAAATAAATTAAAAATCACATTTGAGAAGTCCTTTACTCTCATTTCCCTGAGGTTCAACTAACTAAACCCAAAGCCATAACGGTAAATATATATATTTCTTTTATCTTGGAATTCAATACTTATTATATGGCAAAAATGTCAACACTAAACACGTGCTCGTAGTATTTCAATAGTATTTTTCAGTATACCTGCAATCAATCGCTGTCAATCATATCAATTCAGGTAAAAAGATACGCCCACTTGGCCACGCCCCTTCTTCCACGGTGGATCACCCACGAGCCCGGAAAACCCGTAGAGATATGTTTAAAATTGAGTTATATATACCCAACCGTTACGGCTATATTTACCTATGTTAGACGAGAAGAATTTCAATAAGTTTGGTCAATAGATTTGCATAAAACCGTTAAGTACGTTTGATGATTTGCAAAAAATCGATGTGAAATTTAATGTTTTGATAAACGTTTATAAATTGTAAAATATATTTTGAAACGTGATGAAACTTGCTTTTAATTTTTTTAACGAAAAGTGCTTTTTATGCAAATTTGTTTAAGGAAAGTAGAATTGACGAATTGAAAAGTAGGATTTTTGTTGATCCAATGCGGTTCCTAATAATAGATCATATATAAATCTTTTTTTTTTTAAACTAAGATCCAAAACGGTTGAAGAACCCAAACCAGCTGAGCTGCATGTTCTTACTAGTAATTATGCAAATGCGAAGAGTATGAAGCTGAAAATGTATTTCACGTTAATCAAACAAGGAAATTAAGCTAGTTAGATTTTCATTGAACATGCATGTTCTCAATACCGGGTATTTGAATCGTTATCTACCAAGTTATTGTTACTTATCAGACATGTTAAATGTTATTCTAAAACTAAACCGCTAGACCTTTGAGGGAAAAAACACCGAGAGAATCTCCCAAGAAAGACTATACGTGTTCGCAAAACATCGGCATTTTCCGGTAAGTTGCACGAAGCACTTACGAAATCCTCCGAAATAGGACGAAATGCGCACATTCATTTGCTTTTTTGTTTTCTTTTTTTCTCTATCTCTATTCCTATCATGCATTTTGTAATAGTTTTAATATTGTATATAGAATTAAGAAAAAAAAAATTGCCAATTTAAAGAACACATATTAATTGATTCTTTTCCCATGAGTTGACAACCAAACTTAATATTATTTACACCAGGTCTTTGATAACAATATTATTGTCAAAATATAAGTCCAAAATTAAAGTTGACTTAATAAATTGGAAACCAAGTTGACATTTTATAGCAAGAGTCAGAAAAAAGTTTAGACAGAATTAAAGAATATAAATTGTGAATAAGTAAGTTAATAATAAGTCAATTGATATAAGTGCGATGACTGGATATTTTTCGAAACATTGATATTATCATTTTATTCAAAATAACGATATATATCTAAACAGCGAAGTTTACAAGTATGATAGAAAATGAGCGAAAAAGAAATGGAAAAAACGAAAGAAAAAATACACATTCGGCAAACGCGAAATAATGAACATGATACGGATGATAAAATGAACATGAAATGGATGATAAAATGAACTTGAAAAGGATGATAAAATGAACACGAGAAGGATGATGATGATGACGGGGAAGGATGGGAAACAAAGGAACCGAGTTAACTTTGAAGACCACTGAAAAAGGAGCTAGTTAGTTAGTAAGTTACTTAGTAAGCTATTGCATTAATCCCGAGCAACACGGTTTCAGCTATATATCTGGGAGACGGACATGATGGGGTGATACAATGAACATGAAATGACGATGAAGTGGAGGAACGGGGACACAATGAAACTGAGATTAAAATGACAACAAAGTTTCAGACAATAAATTTTGTTTCGCCTGACGCGCTTTTCGTCTATTCAAGACTCACCAGAGGCGCTCTATTCAAAACTCACCGGAGTTTTGCCTGCCACACTGGAAAAACGGAATGATGGGTAGGGACAGGCAATATAGCCTTCTACTGGCCCTACTCTTACCGAGACCTGCAGCAAGGAGGAGCGTGATATTTTTTCTCAACAAGGTGCACCACTACGGTTTGCAGTTAGGTTTTCCGTATTGTAGCATGACGACCCGGCATTCATGATGACAGGGCTGCCCAATTCAACAACCTAGGGCACACATCCCTGTTGCTTTGTTAGCAAAGCGGTCTGACCCAATGACTATGTCAGGTTTCTGAGCTTTCTTTAGTGGACTTTTACCGACAAGCCTAGCGCTACTGTGAGCGTTTTTACCACCGGAACCTGCACGGGTGTGAAGAGAGAGAGGTGGGTAAAGGCGGAAAATTCGGCCTGAAGATGTGATGCACTATCTAGCGGTCCGGAGTGTTCTTTAATGTTCATGAAACATACAAGGCATACGATTTGGGATCAAAGATGCAACTTATTAAACAAAAACTAAAACGACTTGATTTTTGCGCTTCAGTATAATGCAACTTGTCCAAAGGTATTTGAAGCGTTTGTTTGGTAAAACATGAAAAACAAAATCGGTAAATTACATTATTAAAAAAACAAAATTAATGCTAAAACACGAGCGAAATGTTAATGACACCACACGCATTCCATAAAATGTCAATATTCCCATTTCAAATATAACATTTTACCAAAATTGACACTTATTCAATGCTATCATTAGATTTGGAATGCTCAACCTAACAAAACCAAGGTGAAAAAATACCGCTAAGATCAATAGCGAAAAATTGCCGTGTAATTATTGGGGAGAGATAAAACCCGCAAACAAAGACCTGGAGAGGGGTTTTAATTCAACATGAGGGGTTTTGTAGTATAATGACTTTGACATTGATCATTGATCGATAGGGATTTATCTAAATTGTTGTATTGACTGTACCGGTACGGGGTCGCATGGATTGAGAAACAGTGGCGTATCTAGAGAGGTTCCGAGATCGAGCCCCCTTTTCTCGGGACATTTTGTAATTTTCTTGCATTTTTTTCTCAAAATCAGAAAGTCCCCTATCGTTCTAAATATCCTATAGGCGTATCCCTCTTGGAAGATGTATATTTTCCTCTGCATATTTGAAAATACCGCTTTTTAAAGATTTTTGTGGTAATTTTGTTCATTTGTTCTACATCTTTTTATTGCCTATCTGTTTGGTTGATTTTGTGTGCTTTTTATGTTTTGGTTTGGCTTTTCGTGCTTTTCTCGTTCGTGTTTACTGGTTTTATCTTTGCACTTTCGGACTTTTGCCATTTGGATGTCCCATTGGTACCTCTGCTTCTTTTATAGCTAGACATGCCATGAACCAACAGCGCATGCCGCTCATTGTGACTTGAAACAAACCTGAACCTTTCATGAAGGTAAAAGGCGCTCATGATGTTAGTTTGAATTGATAATGAGTATTTATTATACTTTAACCTTTCTTGGAGGTCAAGGCAGCGACTTGGCCAGAAGCGGGGTAAATACTGACGTCAGCAACTGAAAAGAGCTTACTTTTCAAAATATGAATTTAATGCTAAAATCCACTAAAATCTTTTGAAATTTTCTTTCTTAAGCGTTAATTTGGTAAAATGAATGTTAAAATACCTCCGTTTAGATATATTCCACAATATGAAATAACAGAGTTGATTATATTATGTAAAATAGTCATTCAAAAGAAGTTAAAATACGATGATATTTTGTTCATACAAAAATTTCATTGAATTCAAATGCAAAAATCTTTTAAAAGATAACTGTTTAAAATTTAATTTCACAATTTAAATGCATCTAAACACGATTCTTGAATTTGATAATCCGAGAACTTGATATGACGGACGGTTTTGGTCGTCTGCCGAGCTCGTGCATAACGGGGAAATGATAGTTTCGTATTCATCTGCTAAATATTTTTGGTGGGTGTCATTTACTTTTTTGTTTTCTGTATGAATAATGAAAAGAAATAAACAAAACAATTTACGCGTGTCATTGAATGCATTTAACTTTTAAGATATATTAATTTGAATTTTATTTGCCCTTTTAGCTCTCTATGCAAATAGAGGTGTCAAAACTAATATAAATGTTAGTTGCAATTTCCTTTGACGAGAGAGCCGACACAATTGTCACGTATTTATCGAAAACTACTAACTGTTGCTTTAGATTAAACGTTTAAATTAGCATCCAAGGACACATTTTGGGTACGGGAAGTGAAGAAATCGTATAAAATACGAACATGAAATTGAAATATAGATAAACAAAATTAATTTAGATGTAGATAATTGCAGGAGCGTTTTAGAACAAAACATACACTTTTAAAATGGAGAGCAAATGACACACGACATTTTTTAAAGTGCAACTAAAACGACTTATTCAACTTTATTTCATTTAATAGTCACTAATGCCATTATGGGGCATTCCCAGTGTCAAAGATCCGAATGGGCAACGACGAAACCAATAAACACAAACGAATAGCACGAAGAAACAAACACAGGCTTGTAAAAGGTTAATAGTAAAAACTGAATGACAAAGCCGCGATAGACAAAAACACGTGCATGATAACTGGCCGTAAAAGCCAATATCGCAATGGTCCTGATTTTCACAGTATTTTTATTTCAACAGAAGTAAAACAAAATGACACTAAAAAGGGAACTTTCAGCCCGAAGGTTGGTGCAAATTATGAGTTGTCAAATTCTGAAAGTCCAGACTTGGTATATGGATTTCAATAGAAATAAAAACAAAAGAACAGTACAAAAAAATTTGTCCAAAGATTGAGTGGTCAACGGTATAAATACGGCCACATAAATCATAGCAACATTCAATGTAACGGGAAACATGTAGGTAATTAACTTGTCCGTTCGTTTTCGGACTTAACTATTGCATCTCAGCCGGCTGAAATAAAAGTCAAACAAACAACATTTAAAGCTTTAAAAAAATAATTCAACAGTTTAGTAGATTAATTGGATCCGGTTCAAAATGAGCGCTTCTTAATTGTTCGACGATAAGAAATAGTTTTCTAATATTTTCAACGAATTGCAGAATGAAAATATTAGAAAACTATTTCTTATCGTCGAATTAAAAAATATCAAAGCTTTCAGAAATGAAAACTTCTCTAAAAATGGATTAGGCTAAAATACATACACCTATGTAAGCGTATCTTTTTCGTGAACGATCTGAACAATTTAACAAATTTTATTGGAATAACAAATTAACTTTTCAATTTAAGTTTTTAACATTTAAGGATTTTAATAGTTTTGATAAATTGAGACATCAATTTGAAGGTTGTAAAACCGCCATTAAAGTACACCCTAAGGACTTTCGGTATTTTTACATCCCTGTGAATTACTTGAAAGTGGAACGAAGTTTTACTACAAATTAAGAGATTAACTTTCGTTTTGTAACGTGACTCAACCTGACTTTTGATATTAATCCGCTAATTTCAGATCAATCCTCAGATAAAAGATCGAAGCAAAAGATTAAAGTGCCCGGATATAAGATGGCGACTTATCACCCGGCGACAAGTACAATGGGGTCGTGCTGTGAGGGGTGTTTGTTTTTCATATGATACCTTGGGGTTGTTTTGGCGTGTGTAAATTAACTTATTGTAACATTGTCAACACGTTAATTGCCTTATTTTAACAGACATTTCAAGATTTGATCATCATGTTTTGACAAATAGAATCGGGCAATTTGTAATTCATTTCATCACAATTCCCGTCCATGGAACAAACACCAGAAATTTTAATAACTAATTTTTCGTGTGATTTCCTTGATCTAACTTATTGTAATAACTGAGACAGTCTAAATTTGGTTTTAAACGGATGTTCTACTATTTTTGAAATTCTTTTGTGATTTTAAAATATATAATTTTAAACCTTTTGAAACCTTTTAAATCCGGAACAACTTACACGTGTTTACACGGTACGGTCTCTGCATGATGTAAATCAAAAAAATATTGAAATCCAGTTATTGCATTCGAAGTAAGGGGAAACTGTTACAATTGTTTTGCTTTAAAATTGTAAATCATGGCTAGGCCGAAGGATGTTTGGCTAATTTCGTTTTAGAAATAAAAAATAACCTTGGTAAAAATATGCATAATTTATACGAAATAGTCTCATTAAAAATATCAGGGATCATACCTTGTCAAATACATGATAGTCCCGTGCGGGGCCCGGGTGCCGAATAGGCCCGCAGCAGAGCTTAGCTTGTCGTAAGAGGCGACTAAGGGTCTTGGGATTCTGACGTCGGGTCAGTGCTCAGCCCACAGAGCGACCTAGTGTGTGCCCTAGGTGGCTGAATAGGGTGGCCCTCGTCCGCGGGGGTTGTCAGGTCTATAATACGGAAACCCTGACCGCTGTCCATAGTCGGCCAACGTGTGTGGAGAGTGCCACGCTTCATGCACGCAAAAGACCCCTTTGTGGACCGCCAAGTAGTGCACCACATAGGCTAAATTTTTCGCCCCTACCCGCCTCTCCCCATTTCCTGTGGACGTCAAAATTAACTGTTTTCCTTTGTATCCCACCCCACCCCATATTTCATTTATCATCATCATTTCATGTTCATATGTTCATCGCCTGTAAATAACCTATATAGCGTTGCACGGGCGTATAACACCAACTCACTCACTCACTCACTTACTATATGCATGATAGGACCGGTCATCACATTTTATATGTTAAAATAAGAGCAGGACTTTCACCGTTTTTATTTCGTTAATTAAAAGACCCTAACAGTTTAACCATGACCTTCCTTACTCTTTACACAAAATCACATTTTATATAAAAATAGAAACAGCCCTTACACTGTTTTTTTATCTATTAATGTTACAGGGAGATCTTCAACATGAAGCAAAAGCTCTCACTACACTGCCTTATTAGCAGTTCCCGTAAATTAAAAGACTCTCAAAGTTTTAACCAACCTTCCTTACTCTTAACCCCATATACTTAATATACTCCGCTCCGTCAAATGAACCAACAGAGGCAATTTCCATCAATTTCAATTGACTCTTAAAGGTTTAAAATACAACAATATAACTCCCATTTTCATCAAGTCTGTAATCGTAAACCTATCATTAGTTCGTTCTACGATGGGTTTAATAGCCGCTTTAGACGGCTTCGTGCAGCGTTAAAACGCTCTTTTGTTATTCTTGTAAAATATCGTTACTTTAAATGTTAAAAAGGTTGTTTTTATAGAGATATATGCAAGTCATGCATTTGTCGTTTGCATGAAATGAGATTCATATGTTTTTTTTTCTCTTTAATTTATCTTTTCCTTTTCATAGATGTATATACGTAGAAACCTGACTTTTACCATAAAAGGAATACTATATCTATGACAATCGAATGCAGCAAAGCTATGAAAGAAGCAAAGTGGTAACAATAGGGCATTTGAATGATAAAAGTCTGAAACACCGGGACGAAGACAAAACCAGTTAACACGAACGAGAATTTTAAACTAAGAAACAGACAACATAAAAAAGCAAATGAATGCCAATCGACAACGCGAACGAAGGTCGAGACTGAACTCCGTGTGCTCTGTAAGGGTAAGCAGGCCCTGCTTGCTATAGCATTCAAGTCACATTGTTAATGGTCAAAGCAGCGAACCAAATTCGGTAAAGGAGGACAACATAAATCTCTATGACAAATCAACATCTGCATTTGTGAGTGAGTGAGTGAGTTAAAGCGTGCAACGCTATATAGGTTATTTACAAGCGATGAACATGAAAAGGGTGATAAAATGAACATGAAATGATGATGATAAATGTGAAATATGGGAGTGGGATGGGAAACAAAGCAACGGTAAATTTTGAAGAAGAAAAAAACACAGGAAAAGGGGAGAAGTGGGTAAAGGCGAAAAATTTAGCCTATGTTGTGCACTACTTTGCGGTCCACAAAGGGGTCTTTTACGTGCATGAAGCATGGCACTCTCCAATCACGTTGGCCCAACATCTGCATGCACTCATCCGAGAGATAGAACACAACAACTCAGGAGCAACGTAATCTTATGTTAGCAATTTAAGTATCAGATGTGACACTCTTCCAAGGAAACCAATGCAAGTCCAACTAGTATTGGAATAAAGAATCAGTTGTGATACCTGAATCTGTTTCAAAACCCTAAGGTTCTTCCTACCTAAGGCATATGATGATCATATTCTAAGTTTGGGTTCTGTTTCGACACATTTAAGTTTAACTAACCACGCCCTCATATTCATCATAGTGTTTGCTATTTTTAATCTTTTTGCTAGAGGGTATCTGATGAGTCTTCAATTAAAGAAACAAGCGTCGGGCGTTAGTTAGTTATTGCTTTACTCCCAAGCAGCGCGATTTCAGCTTTATCCGGGAGATGAACATGCAAGAGGTGATACAATGAACATGAAATGATGCTGAAGTGGAGGAAACGGGGACACAAGGTCCCGGGGAGGAGAATTTTGACTATCATGCACTGGAAAAAGCATAAATGGGTAGGAACAGGCAATTTAGTCTCCTGCATGGAGATCCTACGGGATATACTCACGCCAGGAGGGATCTTTAACGTGCAAGAAATGTGACATTTTCCCGACACGGTGCACCACTATGGTTTGCGGTCAGGTTTTCTGCATTTTAGCCTTAAGATCTGACATTCATTACGACAGGGCCACCCCATTCAACCACCTGGGGCACACATCCAGGTCGCTTTATGTACAAAGCGGCTTGACCCCATGTCAGGTTTCTGTACGCTCTTTAGTGGAATTTTTACCTACAAGCATAGCGCTGCTGCGGGCTTATTTGCCGCTCTGAACCCAAACGGGTAGCGTCGGGCGTAGCAACATTTATTGCCATGAACTTCGTTGTAATTTTGATTGATGTTTTAGCATAAATATAATACAATACCACAGAGGTTGTGTACTATAGTGAATGAAAAAAAGAAAAAAGGTAGTTAGTAAGTTATTGCTTTACTCCCAACCAGTAAGATTTCGACAACTAGTAGTAGTATATCCGGGAGATTAACATGAAAGGGGTGATACAATTAACATGAAATGATGATAAAATAAAGAAAATGGGGACACAAGACCAGTTGGGGGGGGAGTTTTGGCTGCCACTGGAATAGGAATAGGATTGGTAGGCACGGGAAATATAGCCTCCTGAATTTATTCTACGGACCCTACACTTATCGAGACCTGGATTAGTGTTCTTTAATGTGCGAGTAAAGTGACATTTCTTTCCAACACGGTGTATTGCTATGATTTGCGACCAGGTGCTCTGTATAATGGTCTGACGATCTTTTCCAACACAGTATACCGCTATGATTTGCGACCAGGTTTTCTGTAGAATAGTCTGACGACTTCTGCATGCTTTATGAAATAGTTACCTTTACCATCCGGGGCGCTCTGTTGGAAAAGCGTCACACATCAGGTTGAGTACCGATTTTCAATGAACTTGATTCAATCGAAAAGAATAATAAAACAAGAAAGAACTTGTTTATTTGTTATTAGTTTCCAAGAACTCATTTTCTATGCTTACCAGAACCTAATGAAAATCCCTGTCAGTTTTTGTCTAAACTTGTGTGAACTCCTATACTTGACCTAACCAAGGGGTGACCATCTCTTAACGGAACCATCTGTAAAATTTTATGAGTCTATTAAGAGCATAAAGCAGATTAGGCTTAGCATAAAATTTTTATTAGGTGTGAATTCATCATTATTTATTGTTGTCGTGTTTACATGTCAAACTTTATATTTGTTTGTTCATTCAATAAAAGTATGGACATATAAATTGTCACCATGTTTACTTCTTGATGACACGTGATTTGCAAACTACCCGTATGTAAACAAGTGAGTTCCGAATGTCAAAATTTCTGTTCAATGAAACAGATGCGTACGATGAAGTCGATACAATTTATCAAGTTTTCAATATTTGATTTCTCCATATCGGTTATTAATTATTTACTTAATAAAGAAACATTGAATTTTGGTTTTAAATTGCAGGATATTAATTCGTAGCTAACGGGATTGACACGACCCCAATCTCGCGGCGATAATGCACGTTCGATATAGAACAATAATTAAAATGTGGAATAAAGTTTGTAAATAAATTCATAATTTATAATTGTTACTTTGAGTTATGGACAGATGTGTTTACGTGTAAGATTAAACAATTATTTCGATAAGGCTACACTATAGATGAATCAGCTAGTTTAATTGTTTTCATACAGTCCTGAGAAAATCATATCGAATTATTGTCTCAGTACAGTCATGTAATTACAAAACTACCGTACTGGGATGATCAATCACAAATGTCTTAGAAGAGAAGACAAAACAAGGAAAATAGACACATAAGACATTGAAAATGGTACAGACATTTCAAAGAATGGATGATTAAACCCGGTTTTATGGCGCCAAACCGCCATCTTCCGTTGCGATCTTGGGGTCTGTATGTAGTAACGAAAAACAAAACACGGTTGTAGGACACAATGAAGAAAGTATACATCTTATTTGGTGCTCCTTTTGGTACTGATTGCACCGTTTCTGTCGACAATAGCTTGGTTATTACCACTGCCGATAGAAGATTGGACGGATAGTTCGATGTCCAAAAATTAAGCCAAAAGCAGCGGTTCTCCTAGACACTCAGTGTAGGCTCTTCAGTGTCACAGCCGAATAATGGAAGTATACATCCATTTATTGAATCTCTAAAGGACAAATACTATCACGATTTGGAAATTATGGTTGTTTCTTCTATCTTTTAGCAGCCGATTTTAGTTAATTTGCACTTAATATTTTGAGCAATAGGTTGCCTCAGTAACGTATTTTTGAGTATACAGTCTACTCAATTTACCCATGTTATTTCATGACAATAGATAAATTCGAATCTTTGGTTTATTCAAATTCTCGTTAGAGAAAATCTGAATGAAAGGAATTACATTTCATTTTACCCTTTACTCATGAACTCAACAAAAACTAAACTAAATGATCTTATAGTTTTATCCCCCTCCCAATAAAAGCAAGATATCGTATGGGAATCATAAAAATATTATACAAACAAAGAAAAAGAAAACAATCGCATCACAATAAAGGTTTAATATAGGCGAGATAATATGGTATATCCTTTGCTTGGTTTCGTGTCCATGCGCCTATCCAAGTACACCCCTTAAAACTGACAAAAAAATTGTTATATTTTTGCATCAAATCCACGTAAAGAACACTAAAATAAAATTTGCGCATCGTTTTGCTCGGTAAAAAACAGTTATTACGACACCCTTAAACTAAAATACGGGATCAGCTCATTGGGGTCTGTCTGTCTGTCTTTGCAACAGTGCTGTACCCGTTATAAACGCACCAAAATGTTAAAAAAAATTATTATAATTTCAAACAATTCAATTACATCCGATTTTTTCTTCTAATTTGACATTTTTTCATTGAGTTACGTTTCAATTTTATGGAAGTTATGGGTGGGTGGGGAGGGTCTTGTTCTTTTCCATTATGCTTGATGCAATGGGTAGTAGTATCCGGATTTTCTAGTAGTGCACATCCAGTGCTGCCTTAATTAAGATGACCTTTATGTCTAGTTATTTAAGGGGAAGAGTGCTAAAAGGAATACTGGTGTATATGTACTTCTATCTCCCATATGTATACGATTATAGAGGGCTAAAATGCAGGCATCGAATTTTTGTGTCCTTTACGTAAGGCCACCATGGCCGACGACGGGTCCTGAAGCAGCATGATAATAACGTTATGGAAGGGCGGTTTTGGTGCTGGCCTAAGAGCCTGACGTTTTGAATTTGTCGTTTGCTTTTGTTGACAAATCTATCTTCAGTTTAGCTTTTAATAATACGTCTTCGTATAACTCATATATACGTGTCCTTAAACATTCCGGGGATAATTTACAAACTGAGCCACTTCACAATTCTGTTGAATATTTGTTCTGTGACGGACTTTTACAAATTACTCCACCCAAACCGGAGTACAAACCCAAGCAATAAAATCCGATGTACAAATAAGACCCCATTGTAAAAAGTCGCCAAGTAGAAAACAAGTTTTTAATCCAAATACAAATATACTTAAAAGGAAGTTCAATAGCCCTTCATATGCAATTGAGTGAATCGGGATCATTATGTGAAAAACGTCTCAAATTTTTAATTTTTCTTTCGATATTTTTAACTACCTGTCGCAACACGAAACTGAGATGACTTAAGTTTCCTTTATTACTAAAGATAAGCACCCGAACGGTTGATGGAGGCGTTGGATTTTGATAAGTTTGCTTAATTTGATCTTCTTGTATAAGCTTTCTTCGAAGGTACCCGGATTCCTATTGCTATTTTTGGTAGAATCATCCGGTTCATTTTAATATAGTGCATGTACACGTCGAAACACGATAGTAAGATGATTTAAGCTTCCTAGATTGCAAAAAGGAATGAATGAACTTCAACGAACAAGTTAGGAGTTCGTGCATTATTATTATGATTTATTAAGTCTGATGTACTTTTTAAATACAAGAAGCTGGAGAGGTTAGGGGGCGTTGGTTATTACAGTTGGCTTGTTAAATTTGATCTACTTCTATAGGCGTTGGTTGTTTGAAACCCATTATCTTTTTTGTTATTTTTGGTTGAATTGTCTTGTACATCTTTGATTACCATTAATATGTTAATTTCGATATCAAACTTGTCGCAACACTAAATTGAGATGACTTAAGCTTCCTCAAATACTCAAAATAGATAAAAGACTTGAAAGGTTTTTCCTTTTCTGAAAATAAACAATAGAAGAATAAGATGTTGCTTATTACACGTAGCCTGCTAAATTTGATCATATATTCTATATGCACTCATTAGTATGGAAGGGTATATCCGCCAAAAATATGGTTGTTTTTTCTTCGTAAATTTGTAGACTTGTGTCATTCCTTACATGTTCAGTTATTTCTTTGCCCATTGTTAATTCGTCCATTATCTAGAGTACTGTGGTTTCATTATTATTCGTGGGGTACTAATTTTCGTGGTTTTCGAGGGTGGTCTTGACCCACGAAATTTGATACCTAACGAAAATGAAATTTAACATATATCTTAAGGCTGCCGACTTTAGAACCACGAATTTAAGATTCCACAAAATTGTTCCTTTTCACTAAACCTCGAAAATTGGTACCCACAAAAATAAATGAATCCACAGTATAACATTTTCAACACGTTTTTATTTGTTTCATGTAGTTTCGTTCGTTAGTACTTTGTTGCTCCAGTAGTGTATAATTTGTTCTTTGTACATTTCTCAAATATTACACTTTCAAAGCCAGTTAACCATTATCTTTGTTCGGTTATTGTTATTCCTAAATTTCGCAATGGAAGAGGGAGGTTTGGCGCCATAAAACCTGGTTTAACCCACCATTTCGTTTGAAATGCCTGTACCAAGACTGAAGTCAGGACCATTGCGATCCACCAATTCTCCGGTATGACTGATTCGTTTTTGTCATTTTCTCTGGACTATGAGATTGATCATTCAAGTTATTACCTTTTTTGATTATTTGTTAAACGTGCTATTAGTGATACCCGGAACCCTTTTTTCTGGTCAAGCTGTACAATTTGTCATATCTATAATAAACATGTATAAGGTATCTTTTTAAATAGCGTGTTTTTTTTCTAAATGATAGATTTGAAAAGTTTTGCCAGACTTTTTGTTTTTCAGACTTCTTTCAAATCGAATAAAACTCTCGTTGATGAAAAATACCTGGACGAGATATCTTTTTGGTGGTAGCAAGTGAAGGAAACATTGACTATGGCAGGAATTTGTTTCATTCTAATGAGACACTCTGAAAACAACATCACGGAAAGCTATGAGAAATATTGAAATAGGAGTGACTTGGGGTGCTAAAAATTTGAAGCTTCTAATCCATGTACGGTAGCATGTATATTTTGTTAAATACCGATGAATTTATTGATAACATATTGTATGAGAGTTTTCCTCTGAATAATGCCGTTAAATGAATAATAAATTGCATCTAAACACAAAGATGACAGGTTTTGGCTCTTTTGACAAATTTATATTTGAATTTTTCTTTTTAAAAAGTCATATTGAACGTCACGGATCGTTGTTCATATTTGTCAAATAATGGTATTTAGTGTTAGGCTTATAACGGTCAATTGGCTACGAAACGCCCATTCAAGTATGTTTTAATTCATCGGTCTTAGGTCAAAATTAAAATCGCCAAACATAATTACTTTCAATGTCCAGGGCACTTGACGTTAAGAGGTCGCGTTATAAATACCTCTTTAACAATAGGGTAAGCGTCAATTCATTTGCAGACCAAACAACCATTGTTGACACAAATAATCAACGGCTTGACACCTCGTAATAAAATTTGGCACATTCCGAACTGACCACTACAAATTCCGGAGAAACACGAATTAATCCGATTGGGTTTAATATTGTCAAAGATACCTATTAAAAACGTCATTTTTACATGAAAAGGTATTTATTTTACTTGGTCGTTTTAAATTATTGAGCTTATTAATTTATGAAACATTCAATAAATTTTCAAATGTAAATATACTCTTTGATAACGCCCGTGTGAATCGAAAGGACTACGATGAATTGGACTTGTACATCTGAATAAACATGAAACTTAAAAAAATCCTATTGATTTTTTAAATTTAAAATTCAATTCATGTAATCGGGTTGGACTTAATAGCATCAAGAAAAATTCTTAAGCAGGTTAGGAAAGCTTGTTTAAACACGTTTACGGGAATAAATACATATTTTGACAACGCCTTTTATCTTTTAATAAAAGGTGGCTTTTTGAATGATTAGGAAAACATTCTCACGTTTTGATCTTGCATAAATTATTAAATGAGGCATTTCTTTATATCTATTTGTATTTAAAAGCAAATAAACGGGTACATGTGGTAAAATGAATACATGCACATATCTATATGAACACGGACATCACTATAGAATTCTAAGTCACGACATGCAAAATGCATATTTTTTTAAGTAAAAGTAAAATTTATTCCAGAATAAATCTTGTCAGTTTTTTGGCGAATGTATTAAAATTAACACGACAAAAGTAACTGCATAATGTAAAATCGTAAAAAAAGTAAAATAAAATTTATTACACAATAAATCTCTGCGGGTTATTAGGAAAATGTATGGAAATGAACAAAAGACAAAATTAAGTAATAAAGAGCTACTGTACCATTGTTAAAATCGAATAATGCTTAAAAATGCACAAACATGTATAACCGCTTGTAATGTGAGTTTAAAAAATAAGATTAAGATAATATTTTGAATCGTCAAAATTGTTTTCTGTTTAGAACTTTGTCGTATTACGTTGCATTCAGCTAAATCATTTGACCAACCAAATTAAAACCAATTGAAGGGGAATCCTGGGCAACTACTTTTCGCAAGTACTTTTTTCGCGTTTTTATGTCAGAGGGCGATTTCGCAAATCTTCTTAAACAAAGCTACTATATATAGAAATGGGTCTATTCACGTCGATTTTAATTCGCGAATTTCTCTACCTCGCGAAATACGTGAAAATATATCGCTGTCGAAGTTGGTTTACAGTATCATTCGTCTATTCCCGGTTGACCTTACCAAGGTTAATTATGTAAAAATTTAATAGTCAAAACAGGGTAAAAAGTCACACAGAGACTATAAAAGAAGTAGCTTCTTACGCTTCCGGAGCACCTGAGTTCACTATCGTTATGACTCGAGTTCGCGTTGCTGATTGCTATATAGTTGTTTTCGTGTTTTGTGTTGTCTGTTTCTTCGTGCTGTTCTCATTCATGTTTACTGGTTTTGTCTTGGCTCTCCAGTAGGACTTTTGACATTCGAATGACACATCGGTACCTCTGATTCTAGCATACTAGAAAACTGTTTTTTTAGGACAAACAGCTGCTGCCGACGCTGCTCACCTTTATATAACTAATAGTTTTAGTTCTAGAAAAAAAAATCAAGTGACAATCAAAACTGTAAATTGCAAAGTAACCTATGTTTTTACTCTATATATCGAGAACATTCATACTTAGCTTGGTGCGATAAGATCAAAAGTGTGTCACCCAGAAAATTAAGTTTTGATACGAAATAATTTAAAATCCATAACCAAAAATTATTAAATTTTATCGGGTTGAATCTTTTTTGAAAATGAGATTTTCAAGTTTACCAAATTACATTGTTATGACATTATAACGGGTTGGAGCTGGAGAACCATAAAGAACGACCTTAATTAATGTCACAGTATTTCTCCAACCCTAATTTAACCAAAAAATATAAATTGGAAATTTGGACAATTCAAAACTACTTCGATTTCGCTTTAAAAAGGGTATTTTGACAATCTAAATGATAACTCGTGAGGTTAAATCGATCAAGATAATAGTACTTATATATGATATATGACCGAGGGCGGTGGCCGAGGGGACATCAGCCTGTCGTCACATATTGTTTGTTATTGATAGAAAAATATTGGAAGGCCGTGTTCAAGTGGGGACTTCACAACGATGAAAACGACAGTCATGACACGACAACTTTAAATTTATATGGTTTAATTATCTTTTTTTATATATAATTTTTAAGATTAAAGGACTTCATATTATTGCGGTGTTCTCCATGCCCAAACGTTTGGCTAGAGCGGCTTTTAAAATAAAAAACAAAAACAAAAAAAACTCAATTGAAAACCCAAGACAGGGACATTATATTTCGTTTTTTATGTTGTTTTTTTAGTCAAATTTTCATTTCATTTTAAGTACATACTGATCGTGACAAAATTTCAAAAAAGTTATATTTTTATATGTAAATATATATATGGGAAAAAATAATGTTTTCATGCAGAAAACGGCCTATGTAACATACTCATGTATTATAATAAACAACTTTTAACAATACACGTTTCAGAGCTTCTGCTATATAAATTACATGTCTTTTTTTAATACATTTTAAATATCAAGACAATAAAATGACACAATTTTCAAATAACTCATGATCCCCACTATAATATGCGTCCGGGACGATCTGTCAACTAGCTACGCGGATTTTATTAGAATTTTACGTTGATTAGTAACTGCAATCATGCAAGGACACAAACTTTTGTCTCTACGTAGGCATATCTTGTGAAAAAAAAGGTTCTGTTGCGTTTTAGTTTTTTGTATATTCAAATATAATATTTTATCAGAAAAAAAAAGCCTTTTGATACAGTAAACAAAGAAAAAATGTCAAAGAAAACAAAGCTGTTGTGTTTCACACGCCTCTTTTAACGGGGCAAATTCGTAACACTATAACAATGGGCTAACGTATTGATAGGTTTAATTGACCAATTACTTTCTATTGACTTTATGGACACCATAAAACATGCCTTGATTCACAAGGGTGACGCCAATAATGTTAAAATCAACACTTTATTGTTTACAAACAAATATGGTCACTCGTGTCATTTGGACACTATAGAAAAATACAGGTGACACCCGAATACAACTTCCGTTATGCATAGACCCAATTTCAAGCAACGTGTATACAACAGTCAATGAAACAAAGAAATAAATTTCGATTAACGATGACTTTGTTTCCATGTCGTTCAATTTCTCACATGTTAATTTATTCAAAAATATGATTCTTTAAAATAAACTACAGATGGGTGCACACATAACATACATGTACGAAAGTAAGCATAACGTTAACAGTGGCCGTTTTCCACGCCCGGTCATGTATGCTTTAGCAGATATCCTAGTTAACATGCGTTAACTCATGACAGGTCAAAGCAGACTTGCAACAGCTTTTATTTTATGACTGGTCATCACCATTAACATAGCCGAACAATGCAAAAGTTTTAGAATAGAAGATAATGAGATGTGTAATAAGTGTACGCGACACGACCATCAGTGACGACATTTTAAGAAATTTGCAATACAGCCAGCAGCCTTCAATGTGACCATTGGTCGCTGGTCTCTGTTTTCTAATTGGCACTAGATTAGAAATGTAATGCATATTATTCAAAACCTATCCAAATATGTTAAAGAAACGGACCCCTTCCTTTACAAAGAAGAAATAACATAAAGTAGACATTGAGGTCAAGTACATTCATCCGCGTTGATCGTTGGGCCAAAAGAACTAGTTTAACCCCACCGAAATTTATATGTGTCTGTCCTAAGCCAGGAATCTTTGACAAAGCTTTTGTTTGTACTCGTCTTTTTGATGTTTACTGTTCCTTGTTTAAGAAAGGGGTCTATCTGTGACTATTTCAGGAATGCATTTGAATAATATGCATTTTATTAAGACCATTGGCAAATTGCAGAACGGTGCGCAGGGCCTACTGGCCTATAGCCAAACAGGTTATATTAATGAACTATTTAGTTTTCGTTGAAAACTCTGTTCCTAACATAAAGTTTATGTATGCTTTTTAAGTAAACTTGCCGTACAGGTTATGTATGCACCCATCTGTAATTTAATATTGAAACGATGTTGATCGAAAACGCATGCTGCTTGAGCTCTAGAAAGCTATACGGGAAGAACATTACAAATGAAATGTATTTTTTTATGTCAAAGTAAACAAAAAAAAATCTATGTGAAATTTAGAATAGAAGATAATGAGATGTGGAATAAGTGAACGCGACACAACCAACAGTGACGACGGTTTAAAAAATCCGCAATGCAGCCAACACACTTCAATATGACTTTTAAACGATGGTCTCTGTTTTCTTAAAGGCCCTAGATTAATAAATAATGCATTTGATTCAAAACATATCTAAAAATGTTAAAGAAACGGACCTTTTTCTTGACAAAAAAGAAATAACATAAAGTAAAGTTGAGGTCAAGTATATTCATCCGCGTTGATAGTTGGGCCCAAAGAACTAGTTTAACCCCGCCGAAATTTATATGTGCCTGTCCTAAACCAGGAATCTTTGACAAAGCTTTTTTTTGTACTTGTCTTTTTGATGTTTTCTGTACCTTGTTTAAGAAAGGGGTTTATCTGTGACTATTTCAGGACTGCATTTGAAATATATGCATTTCATTAAGACCATGGTCAAATTGAAGAACGGCGCGCAGGGCCTACTGGCCTTGTTGAAGGCTGCTGGCGGTTGTCCATTGTGTTATTTTTTAAATTACCGCTTATTATGTGAGCTGTGTAGCGAACACTTATACCACATATCATTATTTTCTGTTCTTAGGATGCATCTTTGTTATTGAAAGTTCAAGTTGGTTGTATCCTCTTGGGTAACATCGATAGACAAGTTAAAATTTATGTTTTTGTTCGCAATTTTTACTAATATTGAATGGATGATATTTAAAAATACACAAACAGTGCCTTGGGCGCCCTTTTAAGATAGGACATAAACATACCCATCTAAATCTTATCTATCATTTAACTTAGCTAAGTGAATGTTCTTGTTAAAGTTTTACAAATTGGATTAACTTTTCATAACTGGCTATAAAAACCTAGAATTGAATGTTTATATTGAAGTGTTAGTTTCATGATAAAAGTGAAAAATTGAGATTAGCCGATATGATCTCTCATTAAAGCTGCGATAAAATTTTATAGGTACGTTATGGTGTTCTGCTATTGAAATTGGCTAATGGTGGTTGGGTGTTTATCCGGGTTGGTGAAACAAGAAATGAATTTAGGATGCGGTTGTTTTTGTGTGTGTTGTTGTTTGATGATTTAGCTGCTAAGATCCTCATCCTGGCATCATTATTAAATAGTCGAAGTTAAATAAATATATTTCAAGATGTCATATTTCCGCTATGAATTGATACAAAGACCACGACGTCTTCTTTTCTATTAAGGGGCCCAAGGTTTCAAACAAAGTATCTTTCAATTTTGATGTTTTGTTTGGTTTGGTACCCTTGCTCCTAAAATTTCTTACATATTGGCTTCCAAGATAAGCCGTATCATACAGGTGAAAGCAAAAACAACTAGTGTTATTGACAGTCGATACTTTGTTGAAAGACTGTTTGCACTCTGAGTATGACATTGATTTGTTTTTCCGTTTTTTTTCTTTCTATTTAACATGTATTTCATTCTGTGTTGATGGTTCCTATTTTTATCACACGATGCACCAGTCTAAACATATTATAAAACATTTGTTTAGGGTGCATTTAACTAGATGCGTGATCTTGGCTTTTTCCTAAAATATTTTGGATCTGATTTTTGAAGAAACAATATTTTGACAGCAAAAATGAAGAAGAAAAAAATAATCTGAAAAAGGATTTAAAAAAAAAAAAATTCTGGCTAAAACAAAAACCAAAGGCTCCTTTTTCAAATTAAATGGTCGGCCCCTTAAAACGGCAGTTCAATTTAAACCTGAGAATTTTTTTTATTGGAGAACATATAAGAATTGCAACAATTTTGGTACGTCACTGTTGAAGCTATACAAAACAAAGGTACCGTCAACGTTTTATTTTGGGTTCTCAAAGTACCGTGTATTGCAATTTTCATTGTATAATATGATAATGGCTCTGCCCTAAAAGCTCGCGAAGATACAAAATCAATATGATAATAGGTGCAACCAAAACTGGGTTTAACCTTAATTGGATCTGGAAAACATGTCAAAATACCCTTGGCTGGATCAATAGCTAAGAGGGTTCATTTTTGAATAAAAATTTAATAATGTATTTGAAAAAAAAATGTATTATCCGTAAAAACGCCAAAATATGGTTTGCGGCCGGGACAACATCATCCATAACTTAATCGATCCTTCAGTGACGTCATATCATTCGACAAGCAGACTGTAAACATGAAGACATCAAAATGTCACCGCTCTTCTGCCAGGTTTTGTTATATTTTTTGTATACCCGTATCTATAACTGCCAAGTACTGTCTGCAAAAGATTGATTTAGAAACCTGGTGGAAAATGACGACGTTTTAGGGACCACATAGGATAAGGATGGATTAGGATTTATTTTCAGATCAGGTAGGACCAAATTATCATACATATGTAGAAAAACAGTTGCTGATCGCTTTATTTTAATCTGTGTTATGAAAAGTTCCGTAAATTGATTGACAGAACTTATTAAGGACGATGCGCATGACTATGCACTTTGGGTAAATTGTCACTACAGTATCGAGTTCTCGCGAGAGGAAGCCATATAGTGTTCGTTCGTTAGATAGTTATTATTTATTGAGAAAGTTATTGTCATTAACAACAAGAAGAGGTTTTGTTTTGTTACCGTTTGTAAATAAATAAGCGAAAATAAAGGGTCTCGCTAACGCGAGACACGGTATTTTTGAAAAGGTCGGATGCCTTCCAAATGATGACAGAATTTATTTTCAACCATCGTATTTTGAGTCTCGTGCAATTTGGCAGACTCTCTACTCTCTAGTGAGCTGCGCTTCGCTCGCATATTAGGAATGATGGTTTGTCTCTTCACGTTTCAGAATTTAAGTCTGATTTCGGAACTCCTCTAGACTATACCTTTGAAAACTGGAGAAATGTTTTGCACACTGATCCCTACATTTTATGACATTTTCTACTTATTTCTACCTCAAAGATTAAAAGTATCCTGAATTTTTTTATACAGCTTCATGGTTTTTAAGGCCTAGGAGTCTGATTTCACGCCAAATGTTTGAAGTCATATTTCTAGGAAACGAGCACAGGGACATATAGTTTTCTTTATGTCAAATGTATTAGTGGGCAATTATCTATTATTTCCAACACAGATTATAAAATCTTTGATATAAAAAATTCCAGGAGTGTCCATCTTGAATAGTACATTTGTATTTACATTGAAAACAAAATCAGAAAAATCACATGTCTGAAAGCACAGGTCCATTATTTGTCTTTAATAGTGACAAATAAAAGTTTAAAAAGAAAGTTAAGAATACCCATATCTTATCCTATAATTAAAATTACAAATATGTTTGTCGCCTATAGAGTCAGACGGTTCAGTTCAAAGCAATCTTGTAACATTGAAATGAAATTTGAATTTCAAATTCGATTTCATCTACAAGTTTGTCAAAAAACGAAGGTCAAGCCGCATAGTTATTGAATACCGAATTAAGATTTGGTAACAAAATGACAAAACTGTCATAATCTACGTGACGGACGATTGTAAATGATAAACTATAATAAAATCAATTAGGTTTTTGAGTGAGACTTTAATTATTTGAACCTTAACATTTAATTGCTATATCTTGACATTTAATACCGATGTACTGTCGATTCTCTTTGTGAATTTGTGTTCTCAGATTGCTATCTCATGATCAGATAAAAATGATACGACTAAAAACCGAAGAAGGCCTAGACGTTATACACAGTTTGTAGACTTTTTTTTTATGTTGGTGGTGTTTATAAATTTTGACAAAACCTAGGCTTCCTAGCTAGTCCTCTTCAATTAAATAACCGGTTTCTTAGTTATTGGGCAAGAATGGGGAAGCGTTGTTTGCGATCGCCACCCCCTTGCAAAAAATATAATGAAAAACTCTCTAGGAATGTACCAATACCCCCTCAAATGGATCAAATTTTAGAATTAAAAATTCTCAAACTTGTTGGGGACCACCCCCCACCCCCGTAGACCCTTCACCACAACCCTTCCTTGCCAGATACCTGTCGACGGCACAGGACCATTGGTTTCTTGATTTGAAGGTTAAATGTTCTCCTTTGTGGATTTTATATTGCTGTTGATTTAAGAAGGTTCTGTAACGAACATTAACTAGTGTTCCATAGTAGAGCAAAAATCTCTTAGACGGACATAATTTACATGCCAAGTCTTCTTTACACTTAACTTGTAAAATGTAAATTGTTCAGTAGTGTTAAGATTTCAAGTTCCATTTCATTAGGTTATTTCCAATTCCGTTCCAGTAGTGTCCAGTGTATAAACTCTTAATTTTACTTGACACGATCTTGATTTTACTTGATTTACTGCAAGAACAGTATACTGAATAAAACCTGAATTTCTTAAAACAATGGACACTTTGAGAGTCAAGTAAATCTAGTAGTTGCTAAGAAGGTTTTGTCCGTGCCAGTGAAATGTTTTCCTAGTTTATATTTCGTTATATTTTGTGAGACTTTATTCAACAGTCATTTGAATTGAGAAACAGGTCCATATCAGCTAATGCTTAATTCAACTAGATTTTCTATGTGATGTTAATGTGTTATTGAAACTGTTTGTATGTTTGTTCATAGTTACTGATTGTATTGCTTGACTCTTACGGGTGTTTTTTGCAATAAAGATATGTACATTTCTGTTATTCGTTTGAAAAATGTTTAACGTAAGCTTCAATAAGTTGGCACCTTTGACGTCTTTGATAAGATCAGGGGATTGGATCCGCCCAATCATAGATGTCAAAGCAGCTAAATGACTGTAGCAAGTTTCGAGTAAAACAAAGTTTAATTTTCCAGGTAATAAATAATCTGATCATACTTTGCATACTTCTGCGATATTGCTATGAATATCATTGCAAAAAAAAAACGAAATCCGCAACATTACGACGTTTAAATCATAACCCTGCTTGGATAGTGGAGAGGAGGTTATGAAGTGATAGGAGTTTCCGTCCGTCCGTTTGTGCGTTCGTCCTTTTTACGCCTTAAGATACCTATCTCCCTTTTGGAACTCCACCCAAACCTCACAATGGATTTTCAGGATTTTTTCACACAATGTCAGATTTAAGATGTTCAAATTTTATTAAAAACTTTCAGACATACATAAATATGTAACATGAGGTCAGACGAAGTACATGTATACAAATACAAATATTAAACGACACATAATTAAGCACACAAATATCAAATACAGAAAAAAAAGTTCCAAAACATATACATATACATGCACACTGAATGGTAACTTTTATCTTACAAAGATGAGATTTTCTTCATAAATTTATGTGACATCATTTAAAAGTACATTTGGAATCCATCATTTAATGACAATTGTTAGAAACACATTTCGATATTAATATTTTATAAAACATACAAATGGCATTATTTCATATAACGTTAAAATGATATAATGCTAGAATTTGTAAAATCATAATTAGTTTCGTGTATCATAAAGGCAACATTATATAAATAAATAATTTTTCAAAATTTTAATTATACGTTGAAAGAGAGTCGAGCTTAATATTTTATAAGCTTTTCCCATTTTAAAAAAAGACAATCCCTTTCAGCATGCACTTTTTTGTCACTTTTGATTTTCAAATATTGGCAATTATAATTCAAAATATATTCCTATAGGGTGCGAAAGTGAAAATTATCAACACCACAAAGTTTTCATTTGTACTTTTACGATATGAACGTTCGGCAGAAGCTACGTGTGACTAATACATCAATACTAAGTTTTCTTCCATGATATGGAGTAATGGGGTAAACTAACGTCATGGATACAGATATGGTGCTAATTTTTGTCATGTTTTCTGTCTTACTGTCTATGTGCGACAATAATTCTGGTAAGATTATGATAGAATATAAGTTTGTACTTAAGGATCGGCACCAGGGGCAGATCCCGAGTCACATGAAGAGGGGGCGTAATTGGTAAATAATATTAAATTTCTGATGAAAATTTGAAGTAGCTTTGTCAATTTCATACAAATGATTCTCTTTTAAAAGGGATGGGGCATAAACCCCTTCGTCCCAATCTAAATCCGCCACTGGTCACTCCTGACATGTTCTATTTAGATTATGAATTTTATAAATTAATCCTTGAATTGATATATATATATGCCTACTTTAGCTTATAAAAATAGAAAACTAAAGGTTTGTGTGCTTAATTGTTCTGAGATTTATGATAGAAGCAAAGGTACCAATGTGGCATCCGAATGCCAAAGTCTGAAAGAGCAGAGACAAATAGTATATATAAATTTCTACTAAAAAATCATTACTATTATTCATTATCATTCTTTCGTATTTAATAAATTGTGAGTCATGAAGGTGTTTTATTTTCAAAATTGTTACAGTACCGATTTTTAACTGAAAACTTTCATTTTTTTATTAACAACTAAATTTTAAAAATACATTTATTAACAAAAGTACGGTGGTACATTTAAAGACACTCATTTTTTTATTTTTATTCAAATTTATCTCGAGCGCACGACTTATTATGTCGTTAGCACGACTTTTTATTTCGAGCGCACGACTTATTATGTCGAGCGCACGACTTATTATGCCGTGCTTTCGACTTATTATGTCGTGCGCACGACTTATGATGTCATGCTCTCGACTTAATATCTCGAGTGCACGACTTATTATGTCGTGTGCACGACTTTTTATCTCGAGCGCACGACTTATTATGTCGAGCGCACGACTTATGATGTCGAGTGCACGACTTATTATGTCATGCTCTCGACTTATTATGTCGAACGCACGACTTATTATCTCGAGCGCACGACTTATTATGTCGTGCGCACGACTTATTATGTCGAGTGCACGACTTATTATCTCGAGCGCACGACTTCTTATGTCGGGTGCACGACTTATTATGTCGTGCTCTCGACTTATTATCTCGAGTGCACGACTTAGTCTGTCGAGAGCAAGACTTTTTATGTCGTGCTCTAAACTTATTATGCCATGCGCACGACTTATTATGTCGTGCGTACGACTTAATATCTCGAGTGCACGACTTATTATGTCGAGCGCACGACTTATTATCTCGAGCGCACAACATATTATGTCTTGAGCACGACTTATTATGTCGTGCGCACGACTTATTATGTCGAGTGCACGACTTATTATCTCGAGCGCACGACTTATTATATCGTGCTCTCGACTTATTATGTCGTACGCACGCCTTATTATGTCGAGCGCACGACTTATTATGTCGAGTGCACGACTTATTATGTCGTGCTCTCGACTTATTATGTCGAACGCACGACTTATTATCTCGAGCGCACGACTTATTATGTCGAGTGCACGACTTATATTATCTCGAGCGCACGACTTATTATGTCGTGCTCTCGACTTATTATCTCGAGTGCACGACTTAGTCTGTCGAGCGCAATACTTTTTATGTCGTGCTCTAAACTTATTATGCCATGCGCACGACTTATTATGCCGTGCGTACGACTTAATATCTCGAGTGCACGACTTATTATGTCGAGCGCACGACTTATTATCTCGAGCGTACGACATATTATGTCTTGAGCACGACTTATTATGTCGTGCGCACGACTTATTATGTCGAGTGCACGACTTATTATCTCGAGCGCACGACTTATTATATCGTGCTCTCGACTTATTATGTCGTACGCACGCCTTATTATGTCGAGCGCACGACTTATTATGTCGTGTGCACGACTTATCATGATATAAATTATGTGGTCATTTCCAATCCAAGCACCCCAAATCAAAGATTACGTAGTGTTTATATCAAATCATACTATAATCAGTATAATATTAATAACGTGGCCATTTCCAACTGAATCACCCCAATAAGGTTTTGAAGATATGACCATATAGTCAATTCTACTCTATGATTTTATCTTAAATTAATATTTTAGTTAGATAGTTGATTGCTTGATTTATAGTTTAGTTTCTAGTTGATATCGAGTGTTTCTTGGACTTTTTATCATATTTAGCACCCTTCATCAGCAGCCTGTCACTTTAAATCTATATATGAATAATCATATTTTAGATTTATTGGGCTGGACACCTTTAGATCTTACTGTGCTGTGTAGTGCTTGTGTCAATATCTATCTAACTCTTATCTAATTGATATATTAATGTTCATTATGGTGTCGATTGAAATTTGATTTTCATTTTAAAATAGTGGAAGTAACCATTTCTTTCAAGTTTTTATATCTGCAGTAACCTATATTATAGGTTTTCCCGTAAATAATAGCTTTGCTTCTTCATTTTGTGATAGTTTATCCCAATGTTTTAATAGTGACCTCCAATATTGAAAATTGAATATTTGATTGAGCAAAACAGAAAATAAGGAAAAGGTCTGAGGCTGAACGGTGTAAAGACGGGGTTTTGTGATTTTTTATAGTGGGCACGAGATAAAATGTCGAAAGCACGAGATAACAAGTCGTGCGCTCGAGATAATTAGTCGTGTGCACGACATAATAAGTCGTGCGCACGACATAATAAGTCGAGAGCACGACATAATTAGTCGTGCGCTCGACATAATAAGTCGTGAACTCGAGATATTAAGTCGTGCGCACGACATAATAAGTCGAGAGCACGACATTATAAGTCGTGCGCTCGACATAATAAGTCGTGCGCTCGACATAATAAGTCGAGAGCATGACATAATAAGTCGTGCGCTAGACATAATAAGTCGTGCGCTCGAGATAAAAAGTCGTGCTCACGACATAATAAGTCATGCGCTCGAGATAAATGTTAATAAAAATAAAAAAAATGAGTGTCCTAAATGTACCACCGTACAAAAGAAACGTACACATAATATGGCAATTCAGTTGTTTTTTTATGGTCCACTTTGTTCATCGCAGTTGGAATAAATGTACGCGACACAGCCTTCACAACCAAACGGCAATTTAAAAATATCTACAATGGAAGACAGTTAGAAGTCTTCAAAGTGACCAGTGGTATCTGCTCGCGTTGTTTTGTTTTGCTTTGCGTACTATTCTGTCATGTGCGTTTCTCTATTTTTGTCCGTCTTGTGTTTTATGTTTACCAATGTCTTTTATGTCAACCAAAGTCTTAATGTCTACCAATGTTGTTTTTATCTCTACTAACGTCTTTATGTCTACTAATGTAATGTCTACGTCTTTTATGTCTATCAATCTCTTTATGTCTATCAATGTCTTTATTTCTATTTAAGTCTTAATTTCTACCAATGTCTTTTAAATATGTCTACCAATGTCTTTATGTCTTCCAATGTCTTTTATGCCAAATACCATGTGAGCTATTGCCATCACTTGGCGTCCGTCGTCGTCGTCGTCCGTCGTCGTCGTTAACTTTTCTTATATCTTCTTCTCCTCTGAAACGGCTTCACAGATTCAAACCAAATTTGGTCTGGTGATACTTAAGGGTATCCCCCACAGAACTGATGTAGGGATTTTTGATTCGTCGAAAAAAATGGCCGCCGTTGCTAAAAATAGACCAGGGGGTAAGACAACTGCTTTTGGCTTGTAAATCAAAAAGTATAAGAAATAGATGAAATCTGATGCCACCCTACTGCTTCAGCATCAAAAGTTCTACAAAAGTCTCCATTAGGTCTAGGTTGTCAGATGACCCCTTATAGAGATTACAGCCCCTTAAAGGTGAAAGTAGTATTTTTTCATGTTTTTGCCCTATAGTATGAAAACTATTACAAATAGAGAAAAGCTGCTGCTTGCTTAAATGTTCAGCTCATTTAGCTTTACAAAAGTCTTCATAGGGTCGAAGTTGTCAGATGACCCCTTATAGGGGTTACGGTCCCTAAAGTAACGTTGTTTTTTCATGTTTTTGCCCTATGTAATGAAAACTATTGCAGATAGAGAGAAGCTGTTGCTTGCTTAAAGGTTTAGCTCATTTAGCTCTTCAAAAGTCTCCATAGGATCGAAGTTGTCAAATGACACCTTATAGGGGTTACAACCCCTAAAATAATTTCATGTTTTTGGCCTATGGAATGAAAACTATTTCAGATAGAGAGCTGTTGCTTGCTGAATGTTCAGCTCATTTAGCTCTACAAAAGTCTCCATAGGATCAAAGTTGTCAGATGACTCCTTATAGGAGTAACGGCCCCTTAATAACATTTTTTTTTATGTTTTTGGCCTATGACATGAAAACTGTATCAGATAGAGAGAAGCTGTTGCTTGCTTAAGGGTTCAGCTCATTTAGCTCTAAAAAAGTCTCCATAGGATCGAAGTCATCTGATGACCCCTTATAGGGGTTATGGCCTCTAAAATAATGTTTTTCATGATTGGGGCCTATATAATGAAACTATAGTAGATAGAGAAAAGCTGTTGCTTGCTTAAACATTCAGCTCATTTAGCTCTACAAAAATCTTCATAGGGTTGAAGTTTTCATATGACCCCTATAAAGGGGTTATGGGTCCTAAATTAACGTTTTGTTATGTTTTGGGCCTACAGAATGAAAACTATAGTAGATTGAGAAAAGCTGTTGCTTGCTTAAATGTTCAGCTCATTTAGCAATACAAAAGTCTTTGTAGGGTCGACATCAAGACCAGGTGAGCGATTCAGGCTCCTGGGAGCCTCCTGTTTGTTTACCAATGTCGTTTATGTCTTTAAATGTCTTTTATGTCTACCAATGTCATTTATGTCTATCAATGTCTTCATGTCTACCAATAAAGTCTTTATGTCTATCAATGTCTTTATGTCTACCAACGTCTATATGTCTACCAATGTCTTCATGTCTACCAATGTCTTCATGTATACCAATGTCATTTATATGTCTACCAATGTATTTTATGTTTTGAAATGTCTTTTATGTCTACCAATGTATTTTATGTTTTTAAATGTCTTTTATGTCTACCAATGTATTTTATGTTTTTAAATATCTTTTATGTCTACCAATGTATTTTATGTCTACCAAAGTCTTTATGTAGACCAATGTCGTGTTAATTGAACTTAATTTGAATGCCCTTTTGGTAACCGATTAACAAAACTATAGAAACTACTCCAAGCACATTGATAGACGGAAACAAATTCTTAATGGCTTACAATCCATTTATTTTTTGTCGAAAAAAGGAAACTCTTTTATCATTGTCGAAAAAAAAAGAAAGACAATTCTCGTTTAAATGAAATAAAATATTTTATTTCGGATACATTCACCGTTTTCAGCTTTTCTTCAGAAATTTCCTTTGTTTATGTAGTAAGTCTAAACTTATTTATTTATACTGGATTGGGAAACAGGCTTATTGCCTTTATAAATCCCTCTACAACTTGCAGTTTGCAATATTGTGTATAATAAGCTTGTTAACATTATGAACAAACGTACCCCTAAAAAGGGGAATTTCCTCAATCTATGTTTGTATTTCAAAAATTATATTCAATACATGTATGGTTACCTTATTTGATTTGATTAAAATATTATATTTGTTCATTATTTAGTCTATGGAGCACAGGCGGGATTTCTGATAAACACAACAGACACAGGGACAGTTAGTGTAAACTCTGGTACGGGTAATATCCATCGTTACTATGAGAACTTAAATAACCATGGAGTTGATATAAATTCAGGGGATCTAGTATTTGAGGTGAAATCTTGTGGAGAAGCGTTCATTCTTTTGTCAGACCTTGGTGGAAACGTTATTTTCGAACTTGGCATCGGTTGTTGGAGCAACAAAAAAGTCTGTATCAACAAATATGGACAGAAACAAGACAAATTTAATGTCGGATCAATATTGGATTGTGACCAATTCAAATTTTTCTGGCTTAAATGGACAGTTAATGGGACAGTCTCTTTTGGTACGGGCAACACTGTTGGGACGAAACAGGTCTTTACTGAACAGACTAGAAAGACTCTATTTGGGCTAGGAGTCCGATCCGGTTATGGTAACACTGCAGTTTGGAGACGAGTTATTTCAAGTAGGTATTTTGGTATGGATACAATATAGGTGTTACTATTTATTGGATTTTTTTCTTATATTGGTGTGAATGTCAATAGTCAAAAATCATATTGGCAAATGCTGGATCACCAAAACGTTAAGTATTCATAATTTCCTGTTTAAGACTCATTAGAGGCCATTTTGTATAAAAGATGAAAATACCAAACAAAATATGAATATGAAGATTAGAATACAAAAAAAAATACCGAATTGTGAGCCCAAAATAAAACTTAGATCAACTATGACTCGGGTAAAAACAACCTTAAGGGCTTTAAAAATTTGGAATGTACACATTTTCCCTGGGATAAAGTGTTCCCCAATACAGGTGTGTTAATGCAAGAGTAGGCTAAACTCGACGAGGAATTAAAATTTCATTAGCAGCCCTAAATTTACGGTTAATTGAATCAAAATTAGTGCAAAATTCAAGGCAATAGAAATTACTTACGCCTGTCTCGTCTATGTTAGACCTACCACAGGTGCTCTATTCAAAAAGGAGAAAATGCAAAACCTAATTATATTGAATTCTTACCGTATTTAACAGTATTTCTTGCCCTTTTTGTACAGAACTCATGTCTCATCTCAAATATCCTCAGGAACTTGAGACACAACGGATTCTAGGAAAAAGTAATTACAACAAAGTTACAGACAATAAATTTTGCTACGCCTGGCGCCTGCTTTTCCAAAAATATTGAAAGAGCCAAACACTAAATGATTATGAAGAGCACAGAACAATAAAATCCAAAATATCGAATTCGGAAACAAAATTATGACGAAGACCATCAACCTATGTCTGATGTAGGAAGAACCTTTGGGTTTTAGTAATTTTGAAATTTATCCGGATACCCCGGTAATTTAGCTTCGATGTGTTCTTTAACACACAAGTGTTTATGCGGAAGGAATCTCGGGGAATTACGCAGGCAATTTGTCTTAACGTAGAATTAACGTTAAGCTCGATTAACACTAATTTAACGTTAATGTCACACTTATTTAATGTTAAATTAACGTTAGTTTAACGTTAAATTTTGTATCGTTAATTAAGTGTTTTAATATTAACATTAATTTAGTGTTACACTTTTTAACGTTAATTTTTCTGTTGAATTATGTGGCGTCGAATGTTTAACTTCAACGTCAAATTAACAATCGAAGCTCGATTAACACTAATTCAGTTAACGTTAATGTTTAACATTAAATTAGTGTTAACAAAATTGCCTGTGTAAAACACCACCAGCAGCGCTAATCTTCACGGGGGTTGGAAATAAAAATTACAACAAAGTTACAGACATTAATTTTTGCTACTCCTTAAGCGCGTTTCGTCTATTAAAGACTCATCAGAGTTGCTCTTGGTTCGTTCCTTCGGAGCTGGCGGGAATGACATCAGTTTCCTTGGAATATTGTCACTGTTCCGACTAATAAATTGCTAGCACATGTGTACAGTGTTATGTTGCTCCTCAGTTGCTGTCTTCACTCAAGAAATATTACGGAAGACATCATGCGCTCATGCATAGAACAAAATGGGACATCTCTTTCTCAGATAAGTGAAGATGTTGTTTGTCATAGGGTTTTGTTTTGTCTTCCTTTGCCGGATTTGACACACTGAATTAAAAATTAGAAGCGCGACGTGTGTGCCATAACAAGCATCAACTGCTTACTCTTCAGGAGCACCTGAATTACATCTCTTCGAGACTTGAGTTCGCTTTGATGATTACTGTACCGTTGATTCTGTGTTTTAATGTTTGTGTTTTATTGTGCTGTTCTGGTTCGTGTTCACTGGTTTTGTCTTTGCCCTTTCGGACTTCTGAGGCTCGAATTCCCCACTTCTGCCGCTTTGCTTCTTAGATACATCTCGTTTAGAGCGTGAAACAAAGCTAATAATCATCATAGTAAGTGTCATTAATTAAAGTAAAAATTAAATATAAATTTATATTATAAAATTTGATAAACTAGAAAAAAACTGTGAGCAGAAGCTCACAAATAAATACCCCCGCCACCAAAAAATTTATCAGATATTTTTTTTTAAAAAGGCAGTGCACATTTGCATTATGTGACAAAAATTGTGTGAAAGTTTCATGAAAATCCGTCAAAGGGTTTAGGAGGAGTTGCAGATAAGACATATGTGTACCCCGATGTTGTCGAATGGCTAAGTCCATAATTTGCTGTGGAAAACCCCAAAAATCATTCTGATCAAATTTAAAAAAAAATGGTGCACATCTACATTATACAAATGCAAAGATTGTGTGTTATTTTTCTGTAAAATCCATCAATGGGTTTAGAAGGAGTTGCGGATAAGAGATACCCCCATGTAGTCGAATGGCTAAGTCCATGTTTTGCTATGGGAAACCCCAAAAATCATTCTGATCAAATTTTAGAATAAAAGGTGCACATCTACATTTTGTGACAAAGAATGTGTGAAAGTTTCATGAAAATCCATCTAGGGGTTTAGGAGGAGTTGCGGATAAGAGATGGGTACCCCCTTGTAGTGGAATGGCTGAGTCCAATTTTCGCTATGGGAAACCTTAAAAAACATTCTGATCAAATTTTTAAATAGTAGGTGCACATCTACATTATGTGACAAAGAATGTGTGAAAGTTTCATGAAAATCCATCAAGGGGTTTATGAGTAGTTGTGGATAAGAGTTGGGTACCCCCTTGTAGTGGAATGGATAAGTCCATGTTTCGCTATGGGAAACCCCAAAAATCATTCTGATCAAATTTTAAGATAGTTGGTGCACAGTTACATTATGTGACAAAGAATGTGTGAAAGTTTCATGAAAATACATCAAGGGGTTTGGGAGGAGTTGCGGATAAGAGATTAGTACCCTTAGGCGTCACGGAAGGACGGACACACGGACGGACAGACACCCTTATCACTATAAGGGTGAAGAGCTTGAATCACTGTCGGACTGGGTAAGGACTATCCGATCTCTTGTACGAAGCCGAATAGACAAACTTCGCAAATGTGTGAACCCCCGGCCTTCTTCTGTATTTAGAGATCGTGAAGCTCTCAATTGTCTCTCTTCCTTACATGACAGGTATGTTGTCACGCCAGCATACAAGGCTTCCAATAATATAGTTTTTGTATGTAAAGCACATTATTACAATTGTCTTATAAAAGAACTAGGCATTGATGGTAATGCTTCCGCTAGTGCTACATACACACGGACTACATTTAATAAAGATGAAATCATAGCCAACCATAGCTCTTTTATGTCCTCTTTCAATATTCCAATGAAAGAGGAACATAAAGAGTTACCACATTTGTACTGGATACCTAAACTTCACAAAAATCCGTACAAAGAAAGGTATATAGCTGGATCTTCATCATGTTCAACTACAGAGCTGTCCGTTCATTTAACTAAAATCTTGTCTGCTGTCAAAGAAGGTCAACAAGCATACTGCGACACTATTTATAATCGTAGTGGAATTAACCATATGTGGATTTTGAAAAACTCAAAAGATTTGTTATAGATCATTTTAAATTTAGATCATTTTCTGAGGTTCACTCTTTGAAAACGTTCGATTTTTCAACTTAATACACTACCTTGCCACACGAAAAACTAAAATGTCGCCTGAAAAAACTTCTCGAAAAAGCCTTTTCAAACTCAAGGAATTTTGTTGTTTTGGGTTATAATTCTACATTCTTTTTCAAAACATCTTTCAAAGATAAAATTTGTTACACACTGGAACAAGTTTGCAGTATGCTTGATTTCCTCATTGACAACATATTTGTCACCTTCGGAGGAGAGATTTTTCAACAACAAATCGGTATTCCAATGGGCACAAACTGTGCTCCTCTCCTCGCCGATTCGTTTTTATACTCTTACGAGACTGAATTTCTTCAGGGACTCGTAAAGAACAAGAAGATGAAAGAGGCAAGGTCATTAATCTTACATTCAGATATATTGACGATGTCCTTTCTGTCAATAACACTTCATTTGGAAGCTGGATTCCTTCAGTATATCCTCCGGAATTGGAGATTAAAGAGACCACCGAATCTAATTGCTTCACGTCTTTCTTGGATTTGCACCTCGAATTTGACCCAGGTGGTCATCTCAGTACAAAAATTTACGATAAAGGAGACGATTTTAATTTTCAAATTATTAATTTTCCTAATCTACAGAGCAATATACCTACTTCTCCTGCATACGGTGTTTATATATCTCAACTTATTCGATATGCCAGAGCTTGCACACATTTCACAGATTTTTTGATCAGACACCGGTTTCTTCGTGACCGACTTTTGAAGCAGGGCTATAATAAAATACGTCTCATACGATCACTAAAAAGATTCTTTCTTCGTTATCAGCCACTAGTAGAAAAGTTCAAAATTGAGTTAAAAGATATGATAGTTAATTGTTTTAATTAGTGTTTGACTGGTCTGCTGTACTGAGATGATCACCTCAATATCCCTATTGTGTCTCACAACTATGTTGTGTTCTATGGTCATTACCGGGTCCTAAGATCGCAATGGAAGAGGGAGGTTTGGCGCCATAGAACCTGGTTTAACCCACCATTTCGTTTGAAATGCCTGTACCAAGTCAGGACCATTGCGATCCACCAGTTCTCCGGTATGACTGATTCGTTTTTGTCATTTTCTCTGGACTATGAGATTGATCATTCAAGTTCGGTAGTTTTGTTATTACCTTTATATATACCCCCCTTTTCAAGCAAGGGGTATGAAATTTGATCTATATCTGCAATTAATTTTTTAAGGATTTTAGTTTTTTTTGTGTTTTTCAAAATTAGCTGTGGCAACGGAACAGACGACCACCAGCCTACCGACCACGCAAACTTCTACAACTATCTTATCGACGCAACTTCCAAATACTTCCGGATCAACACAGAACCCATCAACAAGCCTATCAACGTCATTAAGTCCACCAACAGCCTCAGGCTCTACGACTATCCCTTCGAAGCAAACGACGACTGAACTCCCAACTACTTCCGAATCGACGCAGAACCCGTCAACGTCAGGATCTAACTGCGCATGTTCTTGTACAACGTCATCAACCTCTCAGAGTACAGATGAGACAGAACCAGGTCCATATAAGGTGGAAAAGAAAACTCTGTCGTCACATAAGAGAAAACTGACGAGTGCTTCAGACCCAAGAAAATCTTCTATGTACATCGGGACAGTTGGGGTGGCTGTGATATCGTCTATTGTTTTATTCCTTATCGTTCTAGATTGTATCCCACGCAATCAGAAGAAAAAAATGAGCACAAAGAAAAGTAAGCAAATCAAGAGAAAATGTAAAGTTGGCGCAATGTTTTCCTCTGACAAGCCTTTACCAAAGCAGACAGACAGTGGATTTCGTTTCTCCTCAAAGTAACTACCTGGTTTATGCTCCATCTGCGACATTCGGGCCATATAATGTTCAGGTCCGTTCGTCCGTCCATCCGTCCCAAATGTTGCGAGATGGGTTTTGTACATGTTCTTGTTTTTAGCTCACCTGACCCGAAGGGTCATGTGAGCTATTGTCATCGTTAAGCGTCCGTCGTCCGTCCGTCCGTCCGTCTGTACGTCCGTCCGTTAACTGTTCTTCAAAGATCTTCTTCTCTAAAACCACTGAAGGGATGGCATTGATACTTGGTATACTTGATCTTTAGGATGTCCTCCACCAAGTTTGTGAATTATATACACGTTGACCAACCAACATGGCCGCCGTTTCTAAAAATAGAACAGGGGGGGTCAGACCATTGTTTTTGACTTATAACTCGAAAAGTATAAGAGATAGAGAAAATCCGAAGCAACCTTCCTTGTTCAGCATCAAAAGCTCTACAAATCTCTCCATTGAGTCGAAGTTGTGAAACGACTCCTTATAGGAGTTATTGCCCTTTAATCATCAAAATTGACCATTTTTGCAGTTTTTGGACTATATGTTGAAAACCGTTAGAGCTAGACAGGAAAAGTTAGCATTGTAGAATTGTTAAGCTCATTGAGATCTACGAAAATGATTTCAGGGTCAAAATTGTCAGATCAACCGTTTAAGAGTTATTCCCCTTTAACTGTTTTTTTCCATTAATTTACACTGCTTTTCAAAAATCTTCTTCTCTGAAACCACTGAAGGGATTGCTTTGAAACTTGGTACACTTGATCTTTAGGATGTCCTCTACCAAGTTTGTGAATTATATACATGTCGACCAACCAACAAGGCCGCCATTGCTATGGTCCTTATAGGAGTTATTGCCCTTTAACTGTTTTTAAACTGATTTCAAAAAATCTTCTCTGAAACTACTGAAAGGATTGTTTTGCAACTTTGTATTCTTGAAAGGTTGTGTAATTAATTCAAACTTTGGCGTAAGAGATCAGGTGAGCGATTCAGGCTCTTGGGAGCCTCTAGTTTTTTCTCGTTGACGTTTTGAATCGACCATCATCGTTCAGTATGTTGTTGCTACTTTAGTTTTTCTATTAGTTGATACAAAAGAAACATAGTCAAACCAAAGGTGATTAGAATTTCATAGAAGAGCATGACTGGGTTCTAAGAGTGAGTATTTAATTTGCTTTCTCATTAGGTTTTTGATTACATGATTCCCAGACCATTTTAAAGGTGATTACTTGATTACAAGAGCAAATATTAAATGATTATTAGATTACCAAGGTTTGAATTATTGATTTCTTGATTCCAATCGGAAAAAAGTTTTCTAAAAAATATATGATTATTTGATTACTTTGGCAAAAACAAATGCTGATTACTTTATTCCTGGTACCCCCCATGAAGAGCCCCTTTAATTTATCAAATTTGAGTATTTCCTCAAAATAAAGATATCATCAGTACACGAATGCCTAAAGAGATTTGAAGATGAGGGAATTTTAAAATTTGAAATGTTTAATGAAACCGGGCACTGTTATCTAAATGCTCAACTTAAAATGTATAATATATTTGTACTGTGTATTGAACGTGTTTCTACAGCAGACAACTGTTATTTCTAATGTTATTTCTAATGGCACCAACTGTTATATCTAATGGCACCAACTGTTCTTTCTATTGGCACCAACTGTTATATCTAATGGCACCAACTGTTCTTTCTAATGGCACCAACTGTTCTTTCTAATGGCACCAACTGTTCTTTCTATTGGCACCAACTGTTATTTCTAATGGCACCAACTGTTCTTTCTATTGGCACCAACTGTTATATCTAATGGCACCAACTGTTCTTTCTAATGGCACCAACTGTTCTTTCTAATGGCACCAACTGTTCTTTCTATTGGCACCAACTGTTATTTCTATTGGCACCAATTGTTATTTCTAATGGCACCAACTGTTATATCTAATGGCACCAACTGTTCTTTCTATTGGCACCAACTGTTATATCTAATGGCACCAACTGTTCTTTCTATTGGCACCAACTGTTATTTCTATTGGCACCAACTGTTATTTCTAATGGCACCAACTGTTCTTTCTATTGGCACCAACTGTTATATCTAATGGCACCAACTGTTCTTTCTATTGGCACCAACTGTTCTTTCTAATGGCACCAACTGTTCTTTCTGTTGGCACCAACTGTTATATCTAATGGCACCAACTGTTCTTTCTAATGGCACCAACTGTTATATCTAATGGCACCAACTGTTCTTTCTATTGGCACCAACTGTTCTTTCTATTGGCACCAACTGTTCTTTCTATTGGCACCAACTGTTATATCTAATGGCACCAACTGTTCTTTCTAATGGCACCAACTGTTATATCTATTGGCACCAATTGTTATTTAATACTCATGAAGCACAATTGTTCCACTCAATTATAATTAATATGATCACTTATATACAAAATGGCCGTAGATTTGCATTAATCTTTATAATTTACATTCCGTTATATTGACGGTGTCAATAAACAAATAGGAGACTTTTCCATATCGTATATACCCAGTTAATTTTGATTAAAACACTTCAGATTTTTAGATTTTCAACTTGAAATTAAAACTCAATGAAGACATTTAACAAAGCTTTACCACAAACGTAGTTAACGTCTTCAAATGTCCCATCGTTAACACTTTTCCATGTTATGAAGCAACATTCTCCCCCCCCCAGCTAATGGTGTTTACGTTTCGCAACCGAGTACCAAATAGATCGTCAGGTCTTTAAGGAAACGACCATTTAACTTGAAGGGGGTGCCTTGTTTTTTTCCTTAAAAAAAATTCTGAAAATTATTTGGATGAAAAAATATTTTGGCAGCAGAGGGTAAGAAAAAATAGTCTGAAGAAGGATTTCTCTGTCATATGAAATAATGATAATAATGAAAAAATATTCTGTCGCGACACCTTCGAAAAATAAATATTTTTTCTGACCAAAACAAAAAAACAAGGCCCCCCTTTAAGTTAAATGGTCTGTCCCTAATCGATTTATAACAAAGAATGACTAGGAAACACCCGCTAATTCGCGGGAAAATCAATCGTTGCGTTGCTTAAAAAAATAGACCGCACAATAAAAGCATTGCATAGTATATATAGTATCCTTTGTTATCGACGGATGCAGGGCCCGTCTTCCACCACGGGGAGGTACTGGTCGGAATTTTGGAGGACGGTAAAAGTGGATCAACCGCTACGCAATTTTTACGCGTAGGAAAAAAATCAATATGGTTTTCATTTTTCTATCAAGTTACAATTTTTGACGGTAAAACATTTTTTTGCATATTTTTTATAGTAAACTAACCAATATAATATATAATATAAGATCATTTGAAGATATAACATAGAAAATGGAAAAGTTTTGTGGGATTTATTTGTAATTGTCTGGAAACGGGGGAAATAATTTCAAACATTCTAAAAAAGCGGGGGGCAATTCCGGAACGATGACGGCTAAAACGTTTCCGGATCAATTAATTAGGTTTTCAAAGGGCACAACCATCCCCTATTTTGATATATGAAGCTTAGTCGTAGCATTTGTTGTTTAGGCTGCTACCCGGCTAACAAAAAACGCTTCGTTATTTTAGTAGTATAGATTATAAGAATAAAAATACCCGAACAACAAATGAACAATGAGAGGGGGGGGGGTATGGTGAAAATTGAAATAAAAGGCAGGATGCCAGAAATTAAATAAAAAGGCAGTACAGTACATTTATTTATAAAAAAAGTCAGAATGGTTTTTTTTTACTTCAGTATTTACAACGACATTAAAGAAAAAAAAACTGCACGCGAGCGCACACATACAAAAATCATGCTCCGATTGTTCGAAAAATAAAAAGGCAGGTCGCAATAATTATGACGAGACTTTTATGCCATAATTGGGACAAAACGTTGATGTACACACCTGTTTTTTCCTAAAATCATATTCTGAAAATTATTTTTGATGAAAAAAATATTTTGGCAGCTGAGGGTAAGAAAAAAAATATTCTGAAGAAGAAATTTCTGATATACAAAATAATGCTGATAATAAAAAAAAATTCTGTCGCGACGCCTTCGAAAAATAAATATTTTGTCTAATTTTCTGATAAAAAAAAACAAAACAAAACAAGCCCTCCTTCAAGTTAAATGGTCCGTCCCTAAAGGTGCATATCTCTGTAATTCCAATAGACATTAGACATTAGACATTATTTTATTTCAGCCAATCAAGGACCTTTGCAGGCAATGACAATTAACATTTATGATTTAAAACAGTACAGAACAGACATAGCTTAGCAATACTGCAATTGTTTATATAAATTAATTGTAATGCAAAATATATAATGCATGTGTGTGTTTGTGTGGAACAAGCATGGTTGACTATATTAATAAGAATAGATACACAGTGTGTTAATGATATAGATATTCATCTCTCAGCTATGGACACCAAGGGACGGTGCTTAAGGAAACACTTTTTTTTTTTTTTTTTAAACAAATAGTGTTCCTCCTCGTGTCCAAAGCAGAGAGACAAACTTTAATTAAATATTAAATATCAAATTATTTGTTTAAGTGCTACAGACACCAAGGGACGGTGCTTAAGGAGATACTTTATAAAATATAGAGTGATTTAAAATAGTACTCCTCCTCGTGTCTAAAGCAAATAAACAAAACATAAGTGTAACCCCCTTTTGATTTGTTGCTGGAGAAGACAGGTGTTCAGATATAAATATCATTTGCAATTCTTTTTAATAAAACTGCAAAGGTTATGTAATACAGCTTTATCTTCACAGGTCATTAACCAAAAGAATTTTTCGTTATTATTTAAGTTTATAAAGTTATGACATGTTTTTGAAATAATATCAAACAGTTCCTGTCTTTCTCCAACAAAATTTGTACAGGTGATAAGAAAGTGCATCTCATCCTCTACTTCTTCAGAGTCACAGTGAAGACAATGTCTAAGGTGTGGAGGTATACCCTGGTATCTACCAGATTCAATCCGCAAATGATGTGATGAAACTCTAAGCTGTGTTAAGCTTCTCCTCCACTCAAAATTGCTAATAAGACTCAAATAGTTTTCAAACCCATGACTAGTTTTAAATTTAACAAAAGTTCTTAATTTGCCTTCTGAATTGTTGGATAGTTGGTTCTCCCATAATTTAATGTATGAATCTTTAATAATATTTCTAATTTTCTCTTTTGACTTGTAATTGTCCTTCAGTTTTGGTATATTTTCTATAATTTTATGGATAGAAGCACTCCATGAAGGTTTATGCTGTTCATGTAAAAGTTTGGATTCTTGGTAAGCATCATTTAAAAGGGGAAATTTTTCATTGTTTTCTAAACGAATCCAATAATTGATCATAGCTTTAACAATGTCAAAATGAAGTGGAAATCTACCCAGTTCTGAAAGAACAGCAAAATTTGTGGTCTTTTTGTGTACCCCAAGTATAAATTTACAAAATTTTATGTGCAATTTATCACAGGTAATGTTACCATAAATTTTGTCAAGTGAAGGAGAACCATTCCTAAATTTAGCAGTATAAGGGTTGAAAAATCCCCATATCTCACAGCCATATAAAAGAATAGGCTTTATTGTATGATCAAATACATTGATACTAGTCTTTACATTAGGGTTATAGGTCAAAAAGTCTTTTTGTAATTTAAAGTATGCCTTTAGACTCTTTTTGTATAACTCATTTTGAGCAAAGGAGAAGGTACCAGAAGCACTAAAAAACACACCTAGATATTTACAGTGTTGCACACATTCTATATTAAACTCTTTGTAGTTGAACTTATGCTCTATGTGTCTGCCTGCCTTGTTGAAAATTAATACTTTGGTTTTTTGGGGGTTTACAGTAAGACACCAATCATTGCAGTACCTACTTAGGATATCTAGTTTAGATTGAAGTCCTGTGGCACTGGTGGATAGAAGAATTATATCATCTGCATACATTAAGCAGTTCAAAGGTTTTCCATTTAAAATTACTGGGTCAGGAGAGTTTTCAAAAAGATCAGGAAGATCATTTATGAAGATTTTAAACAAGTTAGGACTTAAATTGTCTCCTTGTTTGACCCCAAGTTGGATGGAAAAGAACTCTGTCAACTCATTTTTAATTTTAACACATGAGTTACTTATTTCATACATTCTTTTGATAATATTATAGAAACGATTACCAACCCCAATTTTTAACAGTTTTAGTTTGATCCCCGCGTGTACCACAGTATCAAATGCTTTTTGAAAATCAACAAAGCAGGCATGTACTCTGCCATCTTTAGAGCCGCAATATTTGTCAAACACACATTTAAGTATAAATAAGTGGTCAGTTGTTCTAGCTTTTCTTGTGAACCCAACCTGACACTTGTTAATAATATTGTGTTTTTCAAGAAAAAGATCTAATCTTGTATTAATGATACTGTTAAACAGCTTTCCAATTGCGTTAGTGACAGATATACCTCTATAGTTATTTGGATCACTAATATCATTGGCTTTATGAATTGGAGTAACAAAGCCTGTTGCCCAACTTTCTGGATAATTTCCACTTGAAAGGCAAGCATTAAATAATCTATGTAAACATGGCACAAGATTACTTTGTGCTGATTTAAGCATGTTATTTGATATATTATCTAATCCTGGTGATTTGCCACATTTTAATTTTGATATAGATTTTGTAATCTCATCAGTAGTGATCAACATATCTAATTCATTAAAAACTTTTTCTTTTTCCAAAGTGTCAAGTAGGCTCTCAAGATGATTTAAGCGTTCTTGAAAGTTTTGTTTTATTTGGTTTAAACCCTTAAAGTGAGATACCCATGTTGATGGATCAACAGCAGAGCTTTTTTCATCTTGTCCCTTTTGTTGTCTTAGTTCATTAATCAGATTCCAATAAAGCTTTGGATTGTTGTCATGAAGAGAATCTAGCTGGTCTAAAATAGACTGTTTATATTGTCTATATTTGTACTTTCGTAGTTTGTTATACTCTCTTCTAAGTTTATAAAAATGGTTTTTTACAGATGCATCTTTTGGATATTTTGAATATATTTTTCCATAGCTAATAAGATTGAATCGCAACTTTTTTAGGTCATTGTCAAACCACTTTTTATTTTTCGACTTTTTGGAATTCTTGCATATTCGACGCCTCTTAAGGGATATCTTAGCAGCTGAAAAAATCACTTCAGCAAGCTCTGCTGCTGCACCATCAACAGATTCTTTTGAGTTATCAATCACTTTAGAGTTAAAATCATCAATTTTAGTTTGGATCTCTGATGAACACATGGCAGCTTGGAATTTATGTTGTGAATCATCTGACCATACAAAGTTAGGGGAGATAGATTTTGTTACCCCTGTATTGATAGGTCTAGATTCTGGAATATATTTAGCAGACATATTCCATTCCAATTTACAATGTGTGTCTGAGAGTGTGGGATCCAATAAGTAAAAGATTTGATATTTGGAAAGTGGGTATATTTTGGATAGTAATTGACATCTCACCGGTTCTAGATTTAGGTCATTAATGTTACGAGCGAGTGCTCCATTTCTTTATTTTGTGTTATTATTCTTATCAAATGTTTGGTAAAATGTTTTTGTTTTTGTAACTTTGTTAAAATGTTTTGCTCTTTTTGGTGTACTTTTGCAATAAAGCTGTAAGATTATTTATTGTATTTTTTTCGGCAGAACCGCCATTCTGTAGTTTCATTATTCTTAAATTCTACTAAAGAATTCTATTACGGTAGAGTGCAAGAGTAATGTAAAAACAATCGTGCGAAAAGGGTCCACATTTGCATAGACCTATACCTTCATGGCTCCAAGTGTGTTTCCAAAGTAGATTTTGAAAGGGATTTGCCTTTAGAATCGGTGCCTTTTGATTTGATAACTAAATAAATGACTGGATATATCCTACTGTTTTATAAATCAGTCAATATAACTGAGGAATAAGTTATGGTACTGTTCCAATATATTTCAATACGTATGAGTTGTTTTTTTTTTTCGGGGAAGCTTAATTTCGCGATTTTCTTAAAAAATGAAAGATTTTTTTTTGCGGAATTCAATTTTAGCGATTTCTTAAATGCAAGTATATACTTTGCATATACTGTTTACCAGATTCAATTTTCACGAGTTTATATTTTCGCGAGTTGCCAAGTACCGCAAAAAAAGCGAAAATTAAACACAGTTAAAAAAAACTTATACGGTATAATTCAATATAAAATGTTTGTACTTGTTAAATTTTACGAATATTTCTATGTAATTGTCTTAGTCTATAGTTGCATTAATAAAGTTACTTCTAAAGTTAAAATATAAATGAGCGTAGTATATGCATATCATTCAAAGTCAACATGCACGTATATGTTCCATGGGAAAATTCATGCAGTTTTTCTCGTATATTTTGCTAAAAAACGATTATCTATAGAAAATTTTCTGAAAGAAAACACAAAGAATAGAAAATTTTCCCATAGCTACACCCATAATGGTGACCTATATTACACCCTAAAATGTAGAAAAAGACTCTGTGTTGACTTAAAATACATTAATTGTGACATATGCAGATCTTTTGACGATAATATGATAACACAATTTCATGAGCATTTCATGAAGATTCATTCTTTTTGATTTTCTCAAATTTTCTTTATTTTTGATTTTAAATAAAAGTTTGTTAAAGGTAAAATTATATAACATTTTATCAATAATAAATAATGAAAAATTTTGAATAAAATATATATACATATATTTACATGTACATGTGTATAAGTATACATGTGAATAAATTAAAATTACAACAAAGTTCCAGATATTAAATTTGCTACGCCTGGCGCGTTTCGTTTATTCAAGACTCATCAAAGGCGCTCTACCCAACATATATGAGAAAGCCAAACACTAGTGATTGTAGTGCGTGTAGACATTAACGAAACCTTAAAAGTGCATGTAAACCAACTTATTTTCGCGAGTATTTTATTTCGCGTTGTCAGAGGGCGATTTTGATGCTATTTATTTTCGCGATTTTAAGTTGAACCAATTATATATAACTATAGAAATTGTTCTGTTCGGCATGATTGATTTTCGCGAATTTCTGTAACTCGCGAAATGCACGAAAATTAATCGCTCGCGAAATTTAATCGATTTACCGAAGAAGCAGAGATGAACCAGTGGTGCATTCTAATTTCAAAAGTCCTGAACGACAACGATAAAATTAGTAAACAAAAACGAGAAAAGCACGAAAAAAAAACAGAAAACACAAATACACATAAAAAATAACTGAAAGCAATCAACAAGTCTAATCGTAACTAGAAAGAACTCAGGTGCCCCGGAAAAGCTGGTTAACACATTATTATATTTTCATGCAAGAGTAAGGTTTTTATGCAACAATATACACATACAATCTGATTAAAATTGTTCCGTTCTTACAGTCACCATAGCACAAAAAAAAAGGAAAATATATATATGTTTAACGAGTCTTCTAAGAAGTCCGATTTATGTTAGAATTAGGATTTACGTCTCTAACTGAAACCTAGGAAGAGTTTGTATCGGGCTTTTAAATTGAACTTCTTTATATGCAAAATACACCTATATGGGTCAAAGCAATAACAAAATCATGTAAAATACAAAACATATACAGAAAACAACAGAGTATACAGAACATTAACATATGGATTTATAGTTTTAAGAACATTTTGACCAATGTGGACCCTATTTTCGTAGTACCAGTGACAGTTTAAACATAGATATAAGATACATGTATAATATATATTATATCTATGGTTTAAACAAACGTGATACCTAACTTTGTCATTGTCGACTTCTCCTTAATTATATAGAGCACAAAGAAATAACAATTTTTCCATAACGAACCAATATTACACCACAAAAATGGTTGTAGAATGACATAAGCAAATAATATCGTATAAGATAATAATTTAAACTATGCCATTACGATCGATCGAGGTCTTTTTACCTCACATTTCGTTATATTGACGATATCCTCTCACTAAGGGACCGACCATTTAACTTGAAGGGAGGGGCCTTGTTTTTTTCCTAAAAAAATATTCTGAAAATAATTTTTGATGAAAAAAATATTTTGGCAGCTCCGGTTAAGGAAATAAAATATACTGAAGAAGGATTTTGACATATAAAATAATGCTAATGATGAAAAAAAAATTCTGTCCCGATGCCTTTAAAAAAACATTTCCCGCGCCCTAAGCCCCCCCCCCCTTTTCAAGTTAAATGGTCCGTCCCTAAGCAATTCTCGATTTAGTGACTTCCTTCATTTCATATATCCACAAAAACTCAAAATAAAGGACACAACGAATTCTTCGAAGTCTGCGTCATATTTTGATATACAAGTCAAGGAAGACTAACAACAAAGTTCTATGACAAACATAAAATTTTGCTTTATGGATACATATTTTTTGCTCGTTTTTGTCATGTTTATTGTCTTTCTGTCTGTGTGTGACAATTATGCTGGTTAGCTTATCATGATAATAGTTATATGTATTTACTTTAATTACTGATAATTTGTTCATTACTCTACCTATTACTAGAATGGCGGTATTCCATGGAATATGTATGGCGCCTGCATCTTAAGATATTCGGTAAACAGAAAGTAAATTAATGACGGGCACAAAATCGCTTAACACCATACAATACTACAGAAGGAAGCTTCGTGCCAAATAATATGGAGTAGGCATTGCCTAAATGCGAGCATAGCTAAAAGGGACTACGTTTTGTTTATAGAATGATGATCATAATCAATGCAATCAAATGGTGCATTTTACATCATTTTTGTTTGGGTTTTCCTGTTTTATCTGCTAGTTTTGTTCTGTCTTACCAAAAAGTGTGAATGAGTGGACAGAAATTATTTTTGTGTTGGATCTACTCCGGGCATCTACTTAAGTTGGATATTCAGAATCAGAAGCAGACGAACATTGTAGTGCACGACTTTGGTTCATTTTAATTACACAAAATTCATAAGTTTATTTGGTAAACAAGTTTTTCAATTTCTAACAATCTTTTTCATATACATTTCTTATTCATATTTTGTTCTAAATGTCGACATTCAGGGCTATCGCTATCATTTAATTTCCAATATTTCCATTTGCTTATTTTGGGGCGAGATGGTATGGGGCGATTAAGCTTTGAGACACGTTAGTTTCGTACGTGCATATAACCAAGACGAAACGAGCAGCTTATGTGTTTTTATTATTTTAAGAATATTATTTTCGTGTAAAAAGCGCAATTTATTATCTTTTTAAGCATTATTTCTTTTCTTATAAATTATTTTAACATTCACTCCGGCCCTGTAAAAATAATAACCCTTTCCGGACCATAAAAAATCTAAATCAGCATTAGCAAATTTCTCGCGGAAACAAATACCGTAGAGCTCTCCGCTCGAGCGGTCACTTCGTGCCCGCTTGCGAGCTATGCTCGCTATCAAGAGGCAAGCTCCCCACAGCGCTCTCTCATTTCGTCGATTAGACATAGACGTTAGGCGTTAGGAGAATGTTAAACGTTGTGAGAAGCTTGATTAAGAGGCTTAGATATGAAGTTGACGGAAAAATTGGGACAAGCAGGACGACGCCGCAAGACGACGAAAAGTGCCAAAGTAACATATATATGTCGCTTTGCAACGCGTACTACAGGCGATATAATGACAATGGAGTTCTAGCTATCTATTCATCTATAAGGACAGTCTACATTTCCAAAAGGGTTTCCGTTTCTGCAAATATATTTTTTTAGGTAAAAATGCTTGTATGACAAATGTATGCATGTATTTAGATTAATTCCAACATATTCATTTTAGAATACATGTTTTCAATAATACAATCGCAAAAAACGTTTACTTTAGATCTTTTTTTGGGGGGGGCAAGAGAATAAAATGATCGGGCCCATACATGGAAAAGCGGTTGATTCCATTTGAGAATGCATGTATTTAGATTAATTCCAACATATTCATTTTAGAATTCATGTTTTCAATAATACAATCGCAAAAAACGTTTACTTTAGATCTTTTTTTGGGGGGAGGCAAGAGAATAAAATGATCGGGCCCATACATGGAAAAGCGGTTGATTCCATTTGATCCCCTTCCCTTGTTTACGGTTCTGCTCATCGACTCTTATACGGATTCTAGTATCTAATAAAAATACATACTTAGAAAGTTCTGAATGAATAATTGGTGACAATAATAAAAAGTTAGGGAGCAGAAGGATTTAAGAATATTAGATTTTTTAACTATATTTTAAATATTTTTTGTTAATAAACCATTTCTAAGTTTACGCCATAAAGTGTTGAACTAAAAGTTGACTTGGTAAAGTGCTTAATTAATATTTAAGGACAAAATGAACACAAATGGAAACAGACTGGAAATGCACAAATTTGTCGATGGTGTACCTTAATGAAAGACAAAATAAAGAAAGTTCTTGTACCATTTTGACAGAAAGTAGAGGCTAATACTTTTTTTGGAAAAAATAAGTCTACATTTTTGTGGAGGAGAGAAAAATATTTTCGGCAACTTTCACCACATTTTAAAAAAATGTCCCTCTTCGATCCATTACTAGTATACAGAGGCAGTTTTGTTAACGTCAAGTTAAAAATTGAAAGTTAACAATTCACGTCACATTATTCAACAGGAAATTTAACGTTAAACTTTGTAATGATATTTTTAACAGTATAATGTTTATATTGAACATTAAATCAGTGTAACATTAGCGTTAGATCAGTGTTGATCGAGCTTAACGTTAGTTTTCACGATTTTTCTAGCTTCGTTTGATCAAAAACGACAAGTCTTGAAATTCAATTATGAACAACCGGTGACCTTTGTGAAAAAATTGACATATATGCACATGTAAACATTTAAAAGTGACATTCTGACCTAAGGGGTGAGGCGGAAATGCCCTCGAAAGATAAATAGCTTCGGTTAATATTTGTTAAAAATTATACCTTAGGGCAAGAAAAAATGTATATATATGTTCTCGGTTACAGTGCTTAAAAAAAAGGTAGGTATAACATATGTATCAGTAAAAAATAGGGTAGGTATAAGTATACAAATAGACTGGGTATATGTATGCAAATAGGGTAGGTATAAGTATACAAGTAGACTGGGTATATGTATGCAAATAGGGTAGGTATAAGTATACAAGTAGACTGGGTATATGTATGCAAATAGGGTAGGTTTAGGTATACAAATAGGGTAGGTATAGGTATAAAGATAGGGTAGGTAAACAAATAGGGTAGGTATAGGTATACAAATAGGGTAAGTATAAGTATACAAAAAGGGTAGGTATAGGTATAAAAATAGGGAAGGTATTGGTATACAAATAGGGTAGGTTTAGATATAGAAATAGGGTTAGTATATGTATACAAATAGGGTTGGTATATGTATACAAATAGGGTTGGTATATGTATACAAATAGGGTAGGTTTAGGTATAAAAATAGTGCAGGTATAGGCATACAAATAGGGTTGGTATATGTATGCAAATAGGGTAGGTATAAGTATACAAATAGGGTAGGTTTATGTATACAAATAGGGTATGTTTAGGTATACAAATAGGGCAGGTATTGGTATACAAATAGGATTGGTATATCTATACAAATAGGGTAGGTATAAGTATATAAATAGGGTAGGTTTAGGTACTAGTATACAAATAGGGTAGGTATAGGCATACAAATAGGGCAGATATAAGTGTACAAATAGGGTAGGTATAAGTATACAAATAGGGTTGGTATATGTATACAAATAGGGTAGGTATAAGTATACAAATAGGGTAGGTTTATGTATACAAATAGGGCAGGTATAGGCATACAAATAAGGTAGGTATATGAACATTTAAACAAGCAACAGCTTTAAAATTCTCTTTCAGCAATAGTTTTCATTCTGTAGGCCAAAAATGTGCAAAATGTTATTTTAAGGGCCAACAGGGTAGGTATAGGTATACAAATAAGGTAGGTGAAAGAATACAAATAGGGCAGGTATAAGCATACAAATAGGGTAGGTATTGGTATACAAATAAGGTAGGTATAATTATACAAATAGGGTTGGTATATGTATACAACTAGGGCAAGTATAGGCATACAAATAGGGTAGGTATTGGTATACAAATAGGTTAGGTATAGGCATACAAATAAGGTAGGTATTGGTATACAAATGGGGTAGGTATTGGTATACAAATGGGGTAGGTTTAGATATACAAATAGGGTTTGTATATGTATACTAATAGGGTAGGTTTAGGTATACAAATAGGGTAGGTATAGGTATGCAAAAAAGGCAGGTATAGGCATACGAATAGGGTAGGTATAGGCATACAAATAGGGTAGGTATTGGTTTACAAATAGGGTAAGTATAGGTATACAAATAGGGCAGGTATAAGCATAGAAATAGGATAGGTATAAGTATACACATAGGGTAAGATAGGTATACAAATAGGGTAAGTATAAATTCAGGGTAGGTATAGGTATACGAATAGGGTAGGTATAGGTATACAAATAGGGTAAGTATAGGTATACAAATAGGGAAGGTATAGGTATACAAATAGGTCAGGTTTAGGTATGCAAATAGGGTAGGTATAAGTATACAAAAAGGGCAGGTATAGGCATACAAATAGGGTAGGTATTGGTATATAAATAGGGTATGTATATAAATAGGGCAGATATAGGTATACAAATAGGGTAGGTTTAAGTATACAAATAGGGTAAGTATAAGTATACAAATAGGGTAGGTATAGGTATACAAATAGGGTAGGTTTAACTATACAAATAGGGTAGGTATAGGTTTACAAATAGGGTAGGTATTGGTATATAAATAGGGTATGTATACAAATAGGGCAGGTATGGGTATACAAATAGGGTAGGTTTAAGTATACAAATAAGGTATGTAAAAGTATACGAATAGGGTAGGTAAGGGTAGGTATAAAGTATTTATAAAGGATACAAATAGGGTATATGGATAAATATACAAATAGGGTATAGGTATACCAATAAACCCTATTGTGCTTTAATAGGGATTCATGATTTATCGGCATTCTCGCAAAATTACCAATAAAATGTGCTGCGGTAGGTCTAGATCTGAATTGCTTAACAGACATATTTTGGGGCCGTTTTATTGATTTTTTTTTCATTTATTACATGTATTTAGTCTTTGGTGCAACACAGCCTGGTTTTGAATTCAATACACCGGACAGTGGCAACAAGGATGTTATAGGATATTCCAAAATCTATCTTGATAATGTTAACCTCCGGGACCACGGAATCGATACAACCTTAGGGGAACTGGTTTTTGAGCTGAAAGCTTGCGGCGATTCGTTCATACTTCTTTCTGAAACTGCAGACCTCAGAGGTAATGTCATAGTCGAACTTGGAATCGGGTGTAATGGTAACAGAAAAGTCTGTATCAACAAACCCAGGACACCACAAAAACAAATTGATTCCGATCAAATATTGGATTGTAATAATTTCAATTTTTTCTGGCTTAAATGGACAGCTAATGGGGAAGTCTCTTTTGGTAAGGGCGATACTGTTGGGGCAAACCAAGTTTATCTTGAACAGACAGGAAAATTCACCAAAGGAATTGGTGCAAGATCCGGGTTCGGTAACGCTGCAGATTGGAGACGTCTTATTCCAAGTACGTGTTTGATATGGACATAGTGTTTATTTCTTTTTAAAGTTTGAATTTCTTTATTATACCTTTGACTTTTTTGATAATTGCTGGATCCCCAAATGGCCAATCTATATAGTAACCCTACTTCGAAAAAATATAGGTATACTAGTGTGTGGAACTCACGCTGAATATTAGTTTAAACCCATTACAGGATTGTGATGATTACCTTTTATATTGTCACCGTGTAAATCAAATCGATTGTTTTCTTTGAAAGGATACACAGTAAATATAATTCGGTCAAATATATTTATCCATGATAGCTTTTTATGACAAACGTTATCTAATTTCTTAATTATATTTTTACTATCTTATTATAAATCTAAATGTATGATTAAAATATGGTCAATATAATACATTCTTAAATAATATTTGTTGTTTGGTTTTTAAATTAGCTGTGACAACGGAACAGACGGCTACCAGCCTACCGACCACAAATGTCCTATCGACGCAGACGACTAACCTTTTAACTACTTCCGGATCCGGAACCGATTCGACGCAGTTGCTGTCAACTTCAGTTTCTAACTGCGCATGCTCCTGTACAACGTCATCAACCTCTCAGAGTACAGACGAAGCAGACCCAGGACCATATAAGGTGGACACGAAAACTCTGTCGTCGCGTAAAAGAAAACTGACGAGTGCTTCAGACCCAAGGAAATCTTCTATGTACATCGGCACTGTGGGCGTGGCTGTTATATTGTCTGTTATTTTATTCATCATTGTACTAGATTGTTTTCCTACCGAAATGAGCAAAACCTTGGGTAAAAAGAAAAGTAAACAGATCAAGAGAAAATGTAAAGCTGGTGCAATGGTTTCCCCTGGCAGTCCCCAACCAAAGCAGGGAGACAATGGCTTCCGTTTTACTTCTAAGTAGCTTTCTCGTATTTTGACATTTTGAAATAAATCATCATCGTTTACTAGTTTATTGTTTTTTTTCTAAATGTCATTCGTAGAACAGTCTAGCCTTTATATTTTCGGAAAACCCGAAGCCTGGATTTTTATTTGTGCACTATAAATGCGCGCATTTAACAAAAAGTTACTTTTGTATAATACATTTTTCTGCCAAAAACAGATCACATCTTTTTTTTAATTCAAAACGTCGTCCTTTCTTTCATAATTTTTTGGGCTTCCTGCTTTTAATGTTAAATTTCACTAAAGCCCCCCCCCCCAAAAAAAAATCAAATGGTTGCTCCCTCAGTTATAAAATATTTGTGCAGTGTGTTGAACTTGTTTTTCAGCAGAATTAAAGGTTCTTACATAAGTTCTTGGAAAAGACCGGCTGATCTTTCATGAGTGATAGAATTTTTCAGTCTTTTTGCGAGTGGAGCGCAGCGGAACGAGTTAAAAGACCTAAAAAATTCTAGCACGAGCCAAGAACGCGTGTAAGTACCTATTTCTTCCGTAAAAATGTATTTTTTATATTCTGAAACCTTAGGTGACTTCATTCTAAAAACCGAAAATTTAAAATAACATTGCATTTCATTGGTCGACATCATCGATCAATATCAGTACCGGCGGTTATTATTGGTTAATTGACCAGTGTGAGATCGCTGCACGTGCTCGCATCTCAACCTGGTCATCTCACACTGAAAAGAGTCATTTAGGGAAGAAAATATCGTTATCCATACTGGCCCTTCTTGTGAACTATGGCTGGCTTATTCTTATGAAGCACCCGTAACGATCACTTATATCTGTACCAAGTCAGGACCATTGCGATTTATAACTGTTCCGGTGTCTTTTCTCTTGGACATTGAGATTGATCTTTATTATATACGTAGACGTTCACATCATGATTCTTAAAAAACATTTGTTGTCAATATTAAAACAATCCTCTCCAGGCCCGTAGTCAAGGGGAGGGGGATAAGCAGTTTGTACCCCCTTTTGCAGAAAATACTTAAATCCCAAGTACAACCCCTACATTTTCTTTAAGTGCTATGTAAATGTATCCCCTAACGGAAAGATCTGCTTACGGGCCTGCACCGCGTATATACCCAGTTAATTGAGATTTAAACACACTACAGATTCCGGGAGGCCTACTTTTATTTAGATTTACATTTTGAAATTAACACTCAAGAAAGACATTTTACAAAGCCTTATATTAACAAACGTAAGGACTTCAAATGTTCTTTGCAACCCTCTGGTCAGGCGTGATTGATGGTGGAGGAGTACGATCCCTCGAAAATTGTGAAGAGGATGTGCCCCGACCCTCTCTGCTCCTAAAAGTGCATGGAGAGTGCGTAGGATTAACCACCCCTTCGAGAATCCACGGTTTTTGCATCCCAGTACACAGGCAAAATTCAGACATACGTCTGACGTACGTTTGTAAAAATGTGCGTCTGATGTAGTGTATAAACGTACATTAAACATATGTTTCTAACCACCGTTCAGTAAACGTACGTCAAATAATTGTCAAAACATATGTCAGAGGTACGTTATTTAAACATGCGTCTAACATACGTTTACCATACGTCAGACATATAGTTTCCTAAAATGTATGAAATTGGTGAGTTATTTTTTAGTGTGTTTTATTATGGAATAAAAATAGTGCCAAGATAAATTTTTAACGTGCGTCAAACGTACGCGGTTAGAAACGCCAATTTAATATGCGTCAGATGACATGGATTTAACGTACGTCAGACGCACGTTAAACGCAGTCCCCATTTTGCCTGTGTAAGGCAGGAGGCATGCAATTCTTTCGTTAACTCTCGTCTCATGAAAACGTTTCAACTTTCTGTCCACAACTAACGTCATTGAGTGTGCGCATCACAACCGATGCAATTTCAAAACATCCACAATGCAAAACCGTCAGTAGCCTTTAATGTGACCAGTGGAACTATATTTTTATGTATATTATATCAGCTTATGCTTTCTACCTTTCTATTGTGTGTGTTTTTTGTTTAAATTATCAACTGTATGATATAATGATTCCATTGTTGTTACTTTATGAAATGCTTAGCTCCAATTGATGTTCTTTCGCAATAAATATGCAGGTTTATTTATTGATTCTCATTTTTAGGACAGAACTGCCATTCTGTAGTTGTCATTTTCAAAGAGGAGTGTAAGAGAAATGTAAGCACATGTGCAAAAAAGGAAAGGGTCCACATTTCAGCAATGACAGAAGCCTACGCTCAAGGCTTCTGGTTTATGGTTGAGTGCAGAAAGGGGGTGTTTTTGAAGTGATGGCGGCACCCCTGTGTGAATGTTTTTTTTTCATTATAATTAATTATGTTATTAGCTAAGTAACATTAAAACTATAAGAATGGGAGTATTTTTGAAGTGATGGCGGCACGTCTGTACCCTAATTCCAATGAATTGACCCCCTATAAATCGGTCTGTCTATAAAATCTGTGTCATTTGCTTTGATAATCATATATGATAATAAATAACTGGTATGCATATCATTTAAATTCAAGATGCACGAATATGTTCCTTGGGAAAACTCATTCAGTTTTCCGTATATTAGATATTTAGCTGAAAATAGATTATCTATAGAAAATTTTATGAAAGAAAACACAAAGAATAGATAATTTTCCCATAGCTACACCCACAGTGATGGCATTGGTTACACACCCAAAAAGTTGTAGAAAAAGACCCTCTGCTTATTTTAAAAATACATAAACTATGACATAAGCAGATAATATCATAGTAGATGATATTGTGATTACACAATTTCATAAACATTCATTTTAATGTCCTCAACGCTTCTTTTATTAATTTCATTTTTAAAAAGTGGTTGAAAGTAGTATTACGTAGCACTGTTTAATATGGCCTTTCTTAGAAAATTTCGAGAACACAACCTCTGCTGCGTTCTATGCTGAAATGTCTTTAGATCTAAGTTCATCACATTAACATAACAAATAGCCTTACGCTACAATTGGGAAAAATATTAATGAAAACAATGGCAACCCATGTTAAAATCTCCAATAAACCACGGGCGGCAATGGGTTAATTATTTCTTAAGTTGTGGCTCACATGTTTTCTTTTTGACTCTTTTGCGGCTATTTAATTCTACGTATTATAACAGTCCCGGGGTTACTTTCTTATTTTAAGTACGGGGACGTGTGGCAGCAGGTCTCAAAATGGAACTCGAATGAATACTAAGACATTCTGGATTTTGATATACTGCCCGAAAAAACATGGAAGATAAAATGCAAACCAGAATTAATAGCAAAACAGACTTGTATAAATACGTATTCACTTGCCGTGATTTATTTCTTTTTAAAAAGTACATATTTTTGTCTGATATTAGAAACAAGTCAGGCAAAAACAACTAAAACTTTGATTATTTTGTCCTCATATCTACATATCGTGCATGTTTATATTTATATATATATAATTCAATGCATGTACCTAATTGTTTAGTCAAGGGCTAAGTATTCAGGGGCTTGTTCATATACAGTAGTTTATACTAATCTATTACCCAAAATTAATATCATATGTAAAATTCAAACCTGAATTGATACAGGAAGATAAAAATGGCACCCCATATAGATACCAGAAATTTCAAAACTACAACCAGTCTTCCAGAATTCCGACCAGTATCTCCCGTGGTGGAAGACGGGTCCTGCATACATCGATAACAAAGGATACTATGGAACAGCTAATACTGGCGGTGGTGTGTCATGGGCTGGACGACCCATGGGACATAGCAAGTCTTTACCATTATTGGTAACATAGTCGCTGCAGAGGCTATACAGCCTATAGTTACGACTATAAACACCCATCATCATCATCTACTACCCGAATTTGTCGCACGTCCCTGTATACCAATATAAAGCAAGTAACCCCCTTTGGATTACAGTATACCTTACATTTAGTAAACACAAAAATTATGTGAGATTAATGTACATACCATTTTAATATGGTAGTACACTCAATGGAATTTCATTTCAAGATATATTCGGACAACAAATGTTGATTTTGAATTAGAAATTAATAATTTAGGAAACAAACAAATCACTAGGCATTAGATATTTACTTAATTGTTCTAAAACATATAAAATCGACATTATGCTAGAAATTTGAAACTATGCATTACATGTAAAGCCATAAATAAGTTATGTTTTAAAAGTTGGATTATATTTTGTAAATGGGCATAGCTGAATATTTAATACGTGTTTTTCAGTTTTGAAAAGCAAGTCTTTTCAAATTGTGCTTTTATCATTTTGATTTTAGATATTGGCTATTATTATTTATAACATATCCCTCTAAAAGAGCACCAAGAACATACTGCTAGTAGAAATTCGTTTTAAATCCTCTCCAGTTATATATGAAGTAAACAACGCTATGGATACAGATTTTGTGCTTGTTTATGTCATGTTTATTGCCTTCCCGTTTCTGTGTGATTTCGGTAAGCCTATCATTATATATGTTTTCTTACTTTTTACTTTATTTATAATGATACTGACAATGACTGCTGTTGGTCACTCTATAGCGTTTCAGAATCTGATCTCGCCGGGAACTCTTCTAGAGTATATATATGACTAATGATTGACTATACCTTTAAATACTGAAAAAGCTTTTTGCACACTGAACCTTACTTTTTATAACAGTTTATATCGACCTTAACTTTATTAAATTTCTTGAATTATTTTTAAACAACTTCATGGTGTTGAGATCAAAAAGGTCACAATGTTCAAGTTTTAAAAAATCTAGAGGATAGACGATATTGAGATGTGGAATAAGTGTACGCGACACAACAAACATAAACAAACAGCAATTCAAAAACTCACAACGGAAAACAGCAAGCAGTCTTCAACATGACCATAGGTCACTGCTTACCGTCTTGCATTGGTCCAAGACTTATAATAGAGGAGTCTGATTTCCCGTTGATTTTTTGACGAGATACATTTCTGAAACAAGCGCACGAACTTATAGTTTTCTTTTTGTCATTTGATTTATTTTATTTATTTGTCATTTGTCATTTTGATTAGGGGACAATTATTATCTATTATTTCCACCACAAATCATAAAATCTTTAATATACAAAACTTTAGGAGTGACCATCCTTAAGATTGATTAAGCATTAAAAAAGTTATAGCAACATGACAAAGTATTAAAAGAATTTTTCATAGCATTAATAGGAGCCCAGTAAACATTCGGGACAAACCATTTAACTTGAAGGGGGGGCTTGGTTTTTTTCCTAAAAAATATTCTGAAAATTATTTTTGATGAAAAAAATATTTTGGCAGCTGAGGGTAAAAAAATATTCTGAAGAAGGATTTCGGATTTCTGCTATAAAAATAATGCTGATAATAAAAAAAAAAATTCCGTCGCGACGCCTTCGAAAAATAAATATTTTGTCCGCGCTCTGCGGGGAAAAAAATTTCTGATCAAAACAAAACACCAAGACCCTCCCTTCAAGTTAAATGGTCCGTCCCATACTTGTTGGTGAGAGAGAAATATATTCAGACACGTGGACCTATTTTTAGAAAGAAAGGTAATAACATACATGACATAATTGCCGAACTAGTATAGTCAAAATCAGTGACCAAATATTTATAGACATAGAAAGAAAGCTACCACAAAGCCAATCGCACTCAATACAGAAATAAGAGCAAATTTCTAACCTTTAGTTAACCTTGAAATCCATTAAAACTACCTTGGTCCTAATATGAGATAGGCATTTCCTAAATGCGAGCACAGCATAAATATAAGATGTCAATGAACAGCTTAATTGTATTTTTACATACCTTTTGAGTTGAAAAAAGCCACCCTCCCTATACCATGAAACATCAAAATTGGATCCTTTTTTTTGCCCTGATATGACGAAGTTCCACGCCTCAATTTAGGAATAAAACCGTTTAGAATTCAGAATATAAGATCTAGAGGACCCCATTCCCGAAAAGACGTGGACACTTTTGATGCACTGTTTTGATCGTATAGTCTATTTATTTATGCAGAATTAAACAGAATTCCATTAAAAAGTAAAATTTTATTTTCTATATCAAATTTTTTTAAGCATATACTTGATGCAGATAATACCTTACTAAAAGAAATTTATATTAATTCAAAAGAATGTAATCCTTGGGTAAAAAAAGTCAAAAATATTTTTAATAACCTTGGTTTTTCATTCATGATAAATAACACATTCCTTTCTAAAAGCAACCTTGGTCAAATTAAGCAACGTATACAAGATCAATGTCTACAAGATCAAAACTCGAATATATACAAATCAACAAAAATAGAATTTTTTCAAAGTTTATACAAGATGGGAACAAGACCTCCATATGTAGATTTATTACAAAATAAAGATGATCGAGCTACGATTTGTAAAATTCGAATTAGCGCTCATTCACTTTTTATTGAGCATAAAAGACATCTTAATATTCCAAAAAATGAAAGATATTGTCCAATATGTAAATCAGGTCAAATTGAAAATGAAAAACATTTTATTCTTAACTGCGGAGCTCTTAAAAACCAAAGAGACATATTTAATACTAATATACTAAAATTACATGATAATAAAATAGTTAATGTAAATGATAAAATATCATTTTTACTTAATAGTAACTCCTACAAAATCCTTAAATTAACTGCCACACTTACAAACTGTATGAGCATTAGAAAAAGCCTATTATGATAGAATTATACTTTGTTTTATTACTACCTTTCATGTTAACTTTATGTGTTCCTATAAATTTAAAATATACAATTGTATTTCTATTTAAAAGCTTTGTAATCTGTATTTACATATTATATATATTGGGCCTTAACCATGTAATATTGATGTGCTTGTGCCAATACACATGTAAAAAAAAATAAAATAAAAATAAAATATTATTATTATTTTCATTTTAATCAGTTCATTTTCTAGAACGTTCAGTTTGGGATGAGGTATTTGGGCCGAGTGAGCGTAAAAAAAGAAAATGTAAAAAAATGAAGAAAGTTTGTTTTACTTAAAAAATGAAGTAACTCAGCGTCATCAGAACATTTTTCTCCTTGTTCTATATTTACAAAGAAAAAATTTTGAAGGCGATTAGCAAAATTGGTAATTATTTTCAAATTCACATCGAACCTGTGTGCACGTATATTGTGAGAAGCATATCCGGACGAAAAAAAATCAATATCAGCATTAGGCACATTTTTCGCAGCAACTTGCTGTAGAGCTCTCCGCTGTCACGGGCACTTCGTGCCCACTACGAGCTGTGCTCGCTATAAAGTCAGGTGCAGGTTAAAGGGGGGCGTGAAGGACGTGTACCCCCTCAAACTGGCAAAATTATGTTGGTTTTTATTGCATTAAATCCGAATAAAGAAAAATTTAAAGAAATTGTACCCCCTAACAAAAAATCCTGGATCCGCCCCTAAAAGATTAGTTGCTTCAGCCAATATTAGTTAGAATTTTTAACAACATTGACCATGAAGTCTGTTTACGGTTGCATTGCTTAAGGATGATAGCTGGTAAATTTTTAAGATTTTTATCAGATTTTCGGAATCCTCGAGATTTTTGCAATTAGAATAGGGATACTTTTTTGTCCCCTAACCTCTAATTTATTTTCATAATAGATTTCGTTGGGTCATTAAGAACAAATTTACTGTTTTATGAATTATTTTTTATTTTTCATTGGTTTTACACTAAAACAATTTCCTCCTTCGGCCTTTCTGTTGGTGGCAGTAATGATGACATTCCATCCCTGTACTGGATTCCCAAATTACATAAAAATCCATACAAACAGCGATTCATTGCAGGGTCATCCAAATGTACAACTAAACCTCTTTCAGTTTTGTTGACTTCAATACTTACGGCAGTAAAATCCGGCCTCCAGAAATATTACGATTGTTGTTATTCAAGAAATGGTGTCAATCAAATGTGGATCCTGAAGAATTCGAAAGAACTGATGGAGATTCTTAACTCTAATTCAGTTTCATCTTGTAACAGCATCAAAACATTCGATTTCTCCACACTTTACACTTCAATTCCACATGAACAACTGAAATCGCGATTGGCACAGCTGATTAAACGCAGCTTTTTCAAAAAGAACGGAAAACGCAGGTACAAATATCTGGTAGTCGGTTATAATAAGACTTACTTCGCCATCAATGAGTCTAAAAGTAAGAACAAATTTACAGAAGATCAAATAATCGACATGCTCAACTTTCTAATCGACAACATATTTGTTCAGTTTGGTGGACGTGTTTTTCAGCAAACAATAGGGATTCCAATGGGCACCAATTGTGCACCTTTGCTTGCTGATTTGTTTCTTCATTCATATGAAGCAGACTTCTTACAATCTCTTCTAGACAAAAAAGATCTTAGACTAGCTCTCTCTTTTAACCTCACGTTCCGTTATATTGATGATGTCCTTTCACTGAACAATTCTCGATTTGGTGACTTTCTCCATCTCATATATCCCCCGGAACTTGAGATAAAGGACACAACGGATTCTAGGAAGTCTGCTTCATATTTAGATCTACATCTCGAAATAGACTGTCAAGGAAAACTATCAACAAAGCTCTATGACAAACGTGATGACTTCAACTTCCCAATCGTCAACTTTCCCTTCGTGTGTAGCAACATTCCGTCCGCTCCAGCTTATGGAGTTTACGTATCACAATTGATTCGTTACTCCAGAGCTTGTGGGAATTACATCGATTTCCTTGGCAGAGCGTCACGTTTGACACAGATATTGTTAACACAGGGTTATGTTGCTCCTCGGTTGCTGTCTTCACTCAAAAATTTTTACGGTAGACACCATGTACTCATAGATAAATATGGGATTTCTATCTCTCAGATGAGTGCAGATGTTGGTTTGTCATAGGGTTTTGTTTTGTCTTCCTTTACCGGATTTGACACACTGAATTGGAAATTGGCAACGCGGCGGGTGTGCTATAGCAGGCAGAAACCGCTTACTCTTCCGAAGCACCCGAGTTCACTCTTGTTACGACTTGAGTTCGCGTTGTTGATTTCTTTTCGGTTGTTTTTATGTTTTGTGTTTTCTTGTGCTGTTCTTGTTTATGTTTACCGGTTTTGTCGTTGCCTTTTCGGACTTTTGACACTCGAATGCCCCTTTGGTGCCTCTGATTATTTCAACAACCCTGATGTTGCGAAGACATTGTCCACCTTACATGACAAATATATTGTCGTACCTGCTGATAAAGCGCCTAACAACATCATTTTCGTATGCAAAAGACACTATATTGATTGTTTAACAGCTGAATTAGGGGTTGGTTGTACTAGCAATAGCACCACATATACAGCAACAACACTGTGAAAGGAGGAAATAATCAACAATCATAATTCTGTCATTTCTTCCTTTGGCATTCCTGTTGACAAAAAGAACGATGACGTTCCAAAGTTACATAAAACTCCATACAAGCAACGATTTATTGCTGGGTCATCCAAATGTACAACTAAGCCTCTTTCAGTTTTGTTAACATCAATATTGACGGCAATAAAATCAAGCATTCAAAAGTATTTCGATTGTTGTTGTTGTTACTCTAGAAATGGCGTCAATCAAATGTGGATTCTCAAAAATTCTAAAGAACTGATGGAAAATCTCCATTTTAAGTCATTTTCATAATGTAATAGCATTAAAACGTTTGATTTCTCTACATTATATACTTCAATTCCACATTCACAACTAAAATCTCGTTTGGCACAGCTGATTAAACGTAGCTTTATCAAAAAGAACGGAAAACGCAGGTACAAGTATTTGGTAGTCGGTTATAAAAAGACTTACTTTGTCATCCAAGAGTCTAGCAAGAAAAACAAATTAACAGAAGATCAAATAATAGAAATGCTCAACTTTCTAATCGACAACATATTTGTTCAGTTTGGTGGACGTGTTTTTCAGCAAACAATAGGTATTCCAATGGGCACAAATTGTGCACCATTGCTTGCCGATTTGTTTCTTCATTCATATGAAGCGGACTTCTTACAATCACTTCTAGACAAAAAGGACCGCAAACTTGCTTTATCCTTCAATCTCACATTTCGTTATATTGATGATGTCCTTTCACTAAACAATCCTCGGTTTGGTGACTATTTACATCTCATATATCCGAAGGAACTTGAGATAAAGGACACTGCAGATTCTAGGAGGTCAGCTTCATATCTGGATCTATTTCTCGAAATTGACACACAAGGAAGGCTTTGTACAAAGCTCTATGACAAACGTCATGACTTCAACTTTCCAATAGTTAACTTTCCCTTTCTGTGTAGCAACATTCCGTCCGCTCCAGCATATGGAGTTTACGTATCACAATTGATTCGCTATTCAAGAGCATGTGCGGAGTACAACGACTTCCTTGATAGAGCCACACGGCTGACAAACAAATTGTTAACACAGGGGTACGTTGCTCCCAGGTTGTTGTCATCACTCAAAAAATTTTACGGACGACATCATGTGCTTGTATACAAATACGGGATTTCTATCTCTCAGATGAGCACAGATGTTGGTTTGACATAGAGTTTTGTAATGTCATCCTTTCCGGATTTGACCAACACTTAATCAATCTTTGGCAACGTGACGGGTGTGCTATAGTAAGCAGGAACTGCTTACTCTTCCGGAGCACCTGAGTTCACTCTCGTTTCGACTTTAGTTCGCGTTGCTGAATGCGGTTTTGTTGTTATGTGTGTTTGTGTTTTATGTTGTTATGTGGTTTGTTTTGTTGTGATGATTTTTGTCTGCCGGTTTTGTCTTTGTCTTTACGGTTTTATGATACTGATTACCCCTTTGGTACACCTTTGCTTCTTTGTCTCTGCCCTTTCGGACTTTTGACATTCGGATACCCCATTGGTACCTCTGCTTCTTTCTAATGCTATGACGACTTTTATTATTGACTCTAATGGAGCTATCAGGCCAAAAATAAATAAGATTGCTACACGTAGCCAATGTCCCCCATCCGCCGCATTCAAGTTGAAAAACAACTTAATCTAAAAAGATTTAATGCCTTTGCGATATGATTACTTACATATCATGACAAACAATCCTACAAAATTTCATCAAAATCTGAGCTCACAAAGTGTTCCTATAACTTATAATGAACAAATGTCAAATCGAATTGGCGTTGCGATATGAACAACTACAATTCATGGCAAACAATCCTACAAAATTTTATCAAAATCCGTTGAGCGGTCTGAGAGGAGTTGCGCTCACAAAGTGGTCCTATGACAAGTGGATAAAGTCCCATAACTCCTATTAAACTTGTCGAATAAAAATGGCGGTACAATGTGATCAACTACATATCATGAAAAACAATCCTACAAAGTTTCATAAAAATCCGTTGAGCATTCTCAGAGGATTTGCGCTTACAAAAGTGTGACGGACGCACAGACGGACAGACTCACGGACGGGTGGACGAAGACCATTATTGTTTCCCTCCGTCGCGTTGTGGCGAGGGACAAATATTGCCCACAAATGAGCCCTTACCCCAAAAATTGTATTATATTTTAATTTACATGAAATAAACATTTTTTCCAGAAATATTTAACATTATGTTTTGTTAATTAAACAAAAAATAAAGATTTTCCCTACCAACCTACCCAGTGGTTTGAAAGTAGGGTACCGACATTTCATAGGCTGGCGTTATAGTGATAAATGTATTCACTGACATTCCAAAATAAATGTCAATAAAACTTGCTAGAGTAGACAGCAAAACAAAGGGAAGTTCGTAGACCCTTAACCGAATTATTTTGGGGGCCTTGGTTTTGCTCTAAAATATTTTGATTGATAATGAAAAAAATGGCAACAAATGTTAAGAAAAAAAAGTATTTTTAAGGATTTCTGAATTATGAAATAATGTTAATACATGCATTAATGAAAAAAATAAAATAATCTGTCGTAATATTTTTCTGACCAGAACAAAAAACTAAGCCCCTCCCATTTCAAGTTAAACGAGTTGTGCATTAATAATAATTGTATTTTTTATCTAGTCTTTGGTGGAACACAGCCTGGTTTTCTTGTCAATACACCGAACAGTGGCGACAAAGATATTGTTTATACAAATCCCACAGATATCTACAATGATAATGGAAACCTCCGCAACCATGGAATCGAAACAACCTTAGGGGAACTGGTTTTTGAGTTGAAAGCTTGTGCATGGTGATTCGTTCATTCTTCTGACTGAAACTGCAGACCTCAGTGGTGATGTCATAGTCGAAATTGCAATCGGGTGTCATGGTAACACAAAAGTCTGTATCAACAAACCCGAGACACCACAAAGACAAATTGATTCCGATCAAATATTGGATTGCAACAGTTTCAAATATTTCTGGCTTAAATGGACAGTTAATGGGGACATCTCTTTTGGTAAGGGCGATACTGTTGGGACAAACCAAGTCTATCTTGAACAGACAGGAAAATTCCCCAAAGGACTTGGTGTAAGATCCGGTTTCGGTAACGTTGCAGTTTGGAGACGTTTTATTCCAAGTACGTGTTTGATATGGTTTTTGTTTTTATTTCTTTTTAAGTTTGAATTTCTTTATTATACCTTTGACTTACAAAACTATTTTGATAATTGCTGGATTCCCAAATGGTCAATCTATTTAGTAACCCTTCTTCGAAAAAATATAGGTATACTAGTGTGTGGAACTCGCGCTGAATATTAGTTTAAACCCATTACGGGATTGTGATGAGTACCTTATATATTGTCACCGTGTAAATCAAATCGATTGTTTTCTTTGAAAGGATACACAGTAAATATAATTCGGTCAAATATATTTATCCGTGAAAGCTTTTTATGAAAAAAGTTATCTACTTTCTTAATTATGTTTTTACTATTCTATTATACGCCCCCGAAGGGAGCGATAATGGTAGAAATGTCAATATTTTAGTTGTACTAATATGATGCAGGTTAAACCTGTGACGCTCCCGAAGTTTGAACGTATCCTTAAATATTTTACAAGCTAAAATAAGTTTTCAAATGTTTATTGGGAAACAAATTCTTATTCGAAAATAAAAACAAAGTAGCTTTTCTTGTGGGTCCTGTGTGCGCTTAATGACGTCAGGAATTTTCAAAGAAAAAAGCGTTAAAAAGACGCAGAAAGTCCGGGAAACCGCGCGTGGTTTACCGGACGTTGAAGGAAAATTGAGCCCATAGTACAACTAGAATATTGACATTTCTACCATTATCGCTCCCTTCGGGAGCGTATGAGCTGAATTTTCCTTCAACGTCCGGTATAGCACGCGCTTGTTTTCCCGAACTTTCGGCGTCTTTTTAACGTTTTTATCTTTGAAAATCTTAGACGTCATTAAACGCTCACGTAACCCACAAGAAAAGCTAGTTTGTTTTTATTTTCGAACCAAAAAAAAATTAATTAATTGAAGCCTCGGGAGCGTAACAGGTTTTACCTGCCTCATATTAAATCTAAATATATGATTAAAATATGGAAAATATAATAAATTCTTAAATAATATTTAATTGTTGTTTGGTTTTTAAATTAGCTGTGACAACGGAACAGACGGCTACCAGCCTACCGACCATAAATGTTCTATCGACGCAGACGACTAACCTTTTAACTACTTCCGGATCCGGAACCGATTCGACGCAGTTGCTGTCAACTTCAGCATCTAACTGCGCATGCTCATGTACAACGTCATCAACCTCTCAGAGTACAGACGAAGCAGACACAGGACCATATAAGGTGGACACGAAAACGCTGTCGTCGCGTAAAAGAAAACTGACGAGTGCTTCAGACCCAAGGAAATCTTCTATGTACATCGGGACAGTGGGCGTGGCTGTTATATTGTCTGTTATTTTATTCATCATTGTACTAGATTGTTTTCCTACCGAAATTAGTAAAACCTTGGGTAAAAAGAAAAGTAAACAGATCAAGATTTAGATTTAGAATTATTTTATTTGCTCTAAATATGCAAACAAGGATCAGACACAAGTTGACAACAATATAAATAGTTACATTTTGCTCAAATATTTTTATCAATACAAATGCATCTAACTTATGAAGTCTTCTCCTTTAACAAAAGTTTTAACACAAGATCAATACCTAAAGAGCATGCATAAATTGTTTATCAATAGATTATTATATATAAAAAAAATGGTGGTGGCGGTTTATGTGGTATGATGACCTCTGATATGTCACTGTAATTACACGAGGAATCTTTTTGACAACTGGATATATTTAAATACAAGTTTAAATAATTGGCAGTTTTCTTCGTATGACAGATCGGGACTGCCGTGCGTTAAGAGGCCTAAATTCACCTGAATTTGGAATTTATTTGAAATATTTGATAGAAGGTCATTTCTTATTTGTCTGTATTTCATGCATTGGAAAAAGAAGTGATAAGGGTCCTCAACAAAGTCTCCACATGAACAGATAGGTTCGTCTGCAATATTGACAGATCAAGAGAAAATGTAAAGTTGGCGCAACGGTTTCCCCTGGCAGTCCCCAACCAAAACAGGGAGACAATAGCTTTCGTTTTTCTTCTAAGTAGCTAGCTTCCTTGTATTATGACATTTTGAAATCAATCGTCATCGTTTACCTATAGTTTGTTGTTGTTTCCAAATGTCATTCATAGAACCGTCTTGCCTTTTTTTATTTTCTGAAAACCCGGAGCCTGGATTTTTATTTGTGCACTATAAATGCGCGCATTTAAAAAAGAGTTACTATTGTATAATACATTTTTTCTGCCGAAAACAGATCCCATCTTTCTTTTAATTCAAAACATCGTCCTTTCTTCTGATTTCATAATTTATTTGGCATCCTGCTTTTAATGTTAAATTTCACTAAAGCCCCCCCCCCCCACCCCCCAAAAAAAATAATCAAATGGTTGCTTCCTCAGTTATGAAATATTTGTGCAGTGTGTTGAACTTGTTTTTCAGCAGAATTAAAGGTTCTTACATAAGTTCTTGGAAAAGACCGGCTGATCTTTCATGAGTGATAGAATTTTTCAGTCTTTTTGCGAGTGGAGCGCAGCGGAACGAGTCAAAAGACCTAAAAAAATTCTAGCACGAGTGAAAGATCATGGCCGGTTGTCCAAGAACGCGTGTAAGTACCTATTTCTTCCGTAAAAATGTATTTTTTATATTCTGAAACCTTAGGTGACTTCATTCTAAAAACCGAAAGTTTAAAATAACATTGCATTTCATTGGTCGACATCATCGATCAATATCAGTACCGGCGGTTATTATTGGTTAATTGACCAGTGTGAGATCGCTGCACGTGGTCGCATCTCAACCTGGTCATCTCACACTGAAAAGAGTCATTTACGGAAGAAAATATCGTTATCCATGCTGGCCCTTCTTGTGAACTATGGCTGGCTTATTCTTATGAAGCACCCGTAACGATCACTTATATCTGTACCAAGTCAGGACCATTGCGATTTATAACTGTTCCGGTGTCTTTTCTCTTGGACATTGAGATTGATCTTTATTATATACGTAGACGTTCACATCATGATTCTTAAAAACATTTGTTGTCAATATTAAAACAATCCTCTCCAGGCCCGTAGTCAAGGGATGGGGGGTAAAAAATACTTCAATCCCAAGTACAACCCCTACATTTTCTTTAAGTACTATGTAAATGTATCCCCTAACAGAAAGATCTGCTTACGGGCCTGCACCGCGTATATACCCAGTTAATTGAGATTTAAACACACTACAGATTCCGGGAGGCCTATTTTATTTAGATTTACATCTTGAAATTAACACTCAAGAAAGACATTTTACAAAGCCTTATATTAACAAACGTAAGGACTTCAAATGTTCTTTGCAACCCTCTGGTCAGGCGTGATTGATGGTGGAGGAGTACGATCCCCCGAAAATTGTGAAGAGCATGTGCCCCGACCCTTTCTGCTCCTCCAAGTGCACGGAGAGTGCGTAGGATAAACCACCCCTTCGAGAATCCACGGTTTTTGCATCCCACTAAGGCAAGATGCAATTCTTTCGTTAACTCTCGTCTCATGAAAACGTTTCAACATTCTGTCCACAACTAACGCCATTGAGTGTGCGCATCACAACCGATGCAATTTCAAAACATCCACAATGCGAAACCGTCAGTAGCCTTTAATGTGACCAGTGGTTGCAAAACTATATTTTTATGTATATTATATCAGCTATAATGCTTTCCACCTGTCTATTGTGTGTGTGTTTTTTGTTTAAATTATCAACTGTATGATATAATGATTGTATTGTTGTTACTTTGTGAAATGCTTGGCTCGAAATTGATGTACTTTTGCAATAAATATGCAGGTTTATTTATTGGTTCTCATTTGTAGGACAGAACCGCCATTCTGTAGTTGTCATTTTAAAATTTTGCTAAAGAGGAGTGTCAGAGAAATGTAAGCACATGTGCAAAAAGAGAAAGGGTCCACATTTAAGCAATGACAGAAGCCTACGTTCAAGGCTTCTGGTTTATGGTTGAGTGCAGAATGGGGGTGTTTTTGAAGTGACGGTGGCACCCCTGTGTCATTTTTTTTTCATTATAATGAATTATTTCCTAAGTAACATTTAAACTATAAGAATGGGAGTATTTTTGAAGTGATGGCGGCACCCTAATTCCAATGAATTGACTCCCTATAAATCGGTCTGTCTATAAGATCTGTGTCATTTGCTTTGATAATCATATATTGTTAATAAATAACTGGTATGCATATCATTCAAATTCAAGATGCAGGAATATGTTCCATGTGAAAACTCATTCAGTTTTCCGTATACTTAGTATTAGATATTTAGCTGAAAATAGATTATCTATAGAAAATTTTATGAAAGAAAACACAAAGAATAGATAATTTTCCCATAGCTACACCCACAGTGATGGCATACGTTACACACCCAAAAAATTGTAGAAAAATACCCTATGTTTATTTTAAATACATTAACTATGACATAAGCAGATAATATCATATAAGATGATATTGTGATTACACAATTTCATACACATTCATTTTCAATGTCCCCAACCTTTCTATAATTAATTTGATTTTTAAAAGTTCGTTGAAAGTAATATGAAATAGCCCTGTTTAGTAAATTATGAGAAATAAGGGAAAAAAATATATAGGTCTACTTTTTATTACAGTGGATTCCTCTTATTGGCATAACAAATTTGTCAGAGAAATTTATGCAATTAACTGAATGACCCCATAAAGTGAAATGTCAATTTTAAACAGAAAATACAAAGAATTTATATAATTTTGTCTAATTATCAAATGTGTTGAGTAATTAGAACACCCAGGTGACACTTTTCTTGTATCCCAATGCTTGTAAAAACAAATGTGACATAAATGAAGGTTGTAAAAACATGTTTTGATAACTTTTATCAAACACACTTCAAAGACCTCGTTAAGAAAACATATGATTTTGACAGGTATCAAGGTGATTTTTTTTTTGAAAATTTTAAGTCAATTAACAGGAATTTTACACTTTTTCGCAGATTTTCAAAGCAATTAAATGAAATTTTTAGCATTGAAAGTATAGGAAAGGGTTTGGTGTTTTAAAATCTTAGTCAATTAAGAGGATTATTCTAATAAGAGTTAGTCGATAAAGTGGAATCCACTGTATCGACTGGTTGTTTCCGTATTAAAGTGCTTGTAGACATTTATGAAAACTTAAAAGTGCAAAGTACACGAAAGAAGCTGAGAGGTACCAATGGGGAATTTGAATGTCAAAAGTCCGAAAGGGAGAAGACAAAACCAGTAAACATTACGAACAAAGAGAACAACAAAATAAACACAAAATTTAAAAGTAATCAACAACGTCGTATATATATAGAGAGTGAAATCTAGTGGTGTGTCATTGGCTGGACGACCCATGGCACAAAGTGTGTCATGTTTAAAAGTCGCTGCAGAGGGTTCTACCTTATAATCACAACTATAAACAACCTTATCGTATCGTGTATTTTTACAGTAGAAACTGACAGTATTTCTTTTATATTTCAACAATGAACATCATCATACATTTTTATTCATCTTTTTCTTGCGTAAATCAGGTGATGTGCTTATCTAGACGTCAACAATGAACATCATCATACATTTTTATTCATCTTTTTCTTGCGTAAATCAGGTGATGTGCTTATCTAGACGTCATTGTTTGGTAGAGTAGACCACGGCAGCTTGTATCATTTTTCTACCTTACCTGAAAGTCCGACTCTAACCTCGGGAGCGCGGTGGCCGAGTGGTCAAGGCACTGGACTTTAAATCACAGGTCGACACCTATGTGGGTTCGAGCCCCACATGTGTCAAGGTTTCCCAGGCACCTACCTTTGCCCGTGGGTTTCACTGATTTTCAAGCTTGGAATATTAGGCTTTCATCCCACACAATCCGGGCAACCATGCAAGAATTCATATTAGCAAAACGGGTGTTAATCTTGCCGTCGGTCAAAAAGCTCTTCAGAGCTTATGTTAATTGTTTGACATGTGATGATGTGTACTTACCGACGTTCACATAAATCTTAATCTTTACCTTCTGATGACGCCAAGCCAATATAATTGCAGCCTGAAATTGAGGCTTACTCCAGAGTTAAAGCCCGAGTCACAATTGAACGCGTGGATTACTTACTCGTGAAACTCGAGTTTGCCAAATGGTTGTATGATGCGTACAGTGTGGGTGTTGAATTGCCAGCCCTACCATTGGATAGCAGCTTGCTGCGAAAGGGAAGCAGCCTTGTGCATTAGTCGACCCTTCCAATTATAGCCTCTCATACAACAAGACCTATGTGACCCAGATATGGGATCCTCCACGAGGTGGCAGATGGCAACTGGGTACCTTGCGGCCCCAGGCAGAATCACAAGGTCTCGGAGGAATCTAGGCCCCTAGATGCACGGTATGCTAGGCCCACCGGCGTGTGGATATGCCCTGGTACCTGCAATCCTAGATCCCAGCTATGGGTTAAATAGTATCACTGCCTTGTGATGGACTTTTTAGTCAAAGGCTATGGGAGAAAACCCAGACAGAAAATCCGGAGAGATGACTTCCGTTAGCAGAGTAATGCAATCATCTACGGGAAGGAAAACCCAGAGAGAAAACCCGATCCAACAGAGAGTAGGTTGTGCGTTGGGCTAGCGCCCCAACTACAGGACCATGGAAACATGGGAAACAACAAAGCTACAGAAACGGAAACCAGGGAACAATATCAAGCTTTGTGTAGCCAGGATGACACCACTGCTTTAAGGCAGAATATGACGAGAATAATAACTCCGAAACAGTCCATCCTGTCTCCAAAGAACATCTTAAAGTTTGGATGCTGGAACGTACGAACAATGTATGAGCCAGGCAAACTAGCGCAAGTTATTAGAGAGATGAACACATACCATCTAGAAGTTCTAGGAATTAGTGAATGTCGTTGGACAAATTCAGGTGCTGTTATACATAACTCCGGAGCAAAAGTATACTACTCCGGAAGAAATGACGGGAAACATCATGAAGGAGTTGCGATAATAGTTAACAAAACAGCAGCTAAAAGTTTAATAGAATGGAAACCATACAATGAACGACTAATGTCAGCAAGGTTCAAAACATCCTATGGGCACATTACCTTTATCCAGTGTTATGCACCCACAAACGATGCCAGAGACAGTGAAAAAGATGAATTTTACAACATGTTGAACTCAGCATATGCAGAAACACCAAAGCATGATGTTGTCATAGTAATGGGAGATCTCAATGCAAAGGTTGGAGCAGACAACACCGGCTCAGATGAGATCATGGGAAGACATGGAATGGGTACCATCAATGCAAATGGTGAAAGACTAGTAGAAACATGTCTTGTCAACAACCTTGTAATTGGAGGCTCTCTTTTCCAACATAAGAACATACACAAAGAAACATGGGTATCACCAAATGGACGTACCAAAAATCAGATAGATCACATCCTAATTAACAAGAAGTGGAGAACATCATTGATAGATGTAATTGTAAAGAGAGGAGCTGATGTTGGTAGTGATCATCATCTTGTTACTGGAAAAATAAGACTTAAGCTGAGAAAAAATAGAAAGCAACAGAAAAGTACTGCATTTGACATAAAACAATTGAAAAATGTTGAGAAACAACAGGAATTCAGTACTGTACTGAGAAATAAATATGAGGCTTTGAGAAGATTAGAAGATTGTTCAGTTGATGAGAACTGGACGGACATCTGTGGCATATACAAAGAGTCATGTCAGGAGGTTTTAGGTTTTAAAAGCAAACAGAGAAAAGAGTGGATATCTGATAACACCTGGGAGAAAGTTGAGAAAAGAAAAAACGCAAAACAGCAAATGTTGGCCAACCCACATGATAACAACAAAAAAGAGGAGTACATTAGGTTGAACAAGGAAGTGAAAAAGAATACAAAGAAAGACAAAAATAATTACATCGAAGAACAAGCAGTGAAAGCAGAGGAAGCAGCAAATAGTGGAAACATGAGGGCTTTATACCAAATTACTAGGAGCCTGAGTGGCCAATGCATCAACAGTAACAATCATGTTAAATCGAAAGATGGTGTATTGCTAACTAGGCAGGAAGACCAACTAAACAGATGGAAGGAACACTTCTGTGAGATACTGAATAGAGAGTCACCACAAGAGCTGCATACATTTGATGAAGTTGATCATCCAGAACTTAATATCTACACTGGTGAAATATCTGAAGAAGAAATAAGAAATGCAATAAAAAAGCTGAAAAATAACAAAGCAGCAGGAATTGACCAAATACAAGCTGAAACATTGAAAGCAGACATAGGCCTTAGTGTAGATATTCTGAAACAGCTATTGAATAAAATCATGAGAGATGAAGCTATACCAGCAGAATGGAAACAGGGAGTTATTGTAAAACTACCCAAAAAAGGACAACTGACTGATTGTAACAACTGGCGTGGTATTTGTCTTCTGTCAGTGCCTGGGAAGATCTTGAGTAGAATTATACTTGACAGAATTAAAGAAGCAGTCGACAAAATCTTAAGGGAAGAACAAAGTGGCTTTAGAAGAAACAGATCATGTGTTGACAACATATTTATTTTAAGAACTATAATTGAACAGACTAATGAATGAAATTCATCACTATATATAAATTTTATTGATTTTGAGAAGGCTTTTGATAGTATTCATAGAGACTCCCTTTGGAAAATTCTTCAACACTATGGAATCAACCAAAAAATAATTAATATCATTAAAGAAATGTACAACGGATTCAGATGTGCAGTACGGCATGATGGTGAACTCACAGACTGGTTTTTGATAACATCAGGGGTCAGACAAGGATGTATAATCTCACCGCTACTTTTCATTCTAGCAATAGATTGGGTCATGAGAAGAACAATAGACGAACCAAGAGGCATTCAATGGGGACTGACAAGTTCATTAGAGGACATGGACTTTGCTGACGACATTAGTCTGTTCTCGCAAACGTACCACCACATGCAGATGAAATCCAATAACATAAGTAAAGAAGCCAAGAAAATAGGATTGAAAATAAACGACAGAAAAACAAAAGTCATGAAAACCAACTGCCGTCACAACAGCCATATCATCATGAATGGAAAACCTATTGAAGAAGTTACAGACTTTTGTTATCTTGGAAGTACTCTAAGTTGTGATGGAGAAGTAATGAAAGAAATAAGTATCAGAATAGGGAAAGCAACATCAGCTTTTAATAAACTTTCGAACATCTGGAAGTCTAGGAGAATATCATACAGAACTAAGATCAGACTGTATAAAAGCAATGTAAGATCAGTTTTATTATATGGAGCAGAGACATGGAGAACAAACAAGGAAATTGAGAGAAAATTGAGAGGAGTTGAGGGCAGATTGTTAAGACGGATTATGAACATCAAATGGACAGACAGAGTATCAAACATTGAACTCGCTGAAAGAACAGGTATACGAAACATTAATGTTGAGATTAAGAAAAGGAGATGGAAATACACAGGGCATATTTTGAGGATGGACAACACCAGGCATGTAAAAAGAGCACTGAGGTGGACACCAGCTGGCAAGAGGAAGCCAGGAAGGCCAAAAGGTACATGGAGGAGGACACTAGAAGCAGAGATGAAAGAGTTGGGATACAGCTGGAGAGAACTTGAGAGAAAGGCAAAGGACAGAGCTGGATGGCGTACCCTGGTGGAAGCCTTATGTGTTACCTAACACGAAGAGGATATGTATGTATGTATGAAACTCGATTTTCAACAAAGCACCATATTTTGAACCCCTACTCTATCTAAGAGTTTTAGATGAACATTATGAAACAATAGCACAAAGAAATGACACACTTTCAAATAACTGATTTTGCATCTCCCCCGTAAAAAAGAAAATGTGTAGAAAATGAAGGCATGTGTTACACAAAAAAGCTGTAGAAAATCGATTTATTATGACATAAGCGGATAATATCATAGAAGATGATAATTTGATATCACAGTTTAATAAACTTTCAATTATTCATTTCCCAAGCTTTCTCAGATTTAACAGTTTGTTTAGAGTTAGATTACATAACCATGCATAATAATTCATGAAAAATATTTTATAAAATATATTTATAGGTCTATGTTTACTATTGAAGGTTCTTTAAAAAATATTGTATATATACTCATAAAAACCTCGAGAGTGCAAATTATAAGGCTATGGATCCCATATTAATATTTTTTATGCAAGAGCAAAATAATGACGAAGCAATCTTCAGAGACCGACCATTTAACTTAGAGGGGGCCTTTGGTCATTTCATAAAACAAATTCTGAATCTGATTTCACGGTGGTGAAAACAAATTATGACGACAGAGGGTTAAGACCGGCGTGTTCACATTAGAACCGATTGCAATCGATTCAAATACGGCTAGTGTGAACAGGGTGTAAGAACAAAAATATTCTAAAGAAGTATTTCTGCCATATAATAAATTATTAATAATGAAAATAAAAAAAAAATTGTGATGGCACCTTTTATTATTATTAAAAACTAATTATCATTAAAACTAATATTTTTTTCGCGCCCTGCCCCGAAAAAAATTATGACCAGATAGATAAAACCAATGCCCACCCTTTATACCCGTACTGATTAAAACCAGTTCGCCCATTTCCTTTGGCATCAAGCATTTTATCAAAGAAGGTGCGACAGGGATTTATTTGAAAAAAAAAATATTTTTTCCCAGGAAAATATGTTTAGGACTTTGTCAGAAAATATATGCCTATCATCAGTCCAGCATCTAACTAGCATCTAAATTCGAAATTCATTTAAAACAAGTTCTTTCGGAGAATAAACTATCTTAAGTTTTTGTTTGTCCAGAAAAAATTCTCGAGAATTACATCCAAGAGCCCCTTCGGTGATAAAGTGGTTATTGCCTTATACATATATTAAGAAGGATATTATGTTCATATGTCTCCCGACATATGTAACTACAATGTAAATGCGAAATCTAAAACAATTTCTTACGGAGAATAACAATCGGTGATAAAGTGATAAGCGCCTTAAACACATTAAGAAGGCCGTCTCCCGACATATATATATATTTAAGTATCTTCTCAGTACATTGAATCCTTAAGGAACAATGAAAGGTAAATAACGCAAAGTACATATTTCAGGGGGATCTAGATATTTTTGAAAGAGGGTCCACCTATCGTCTACTAAAGTCGAAAGGTTTCGTTGGGGTTCCATTCCAATTTTGCCTCAAATCTGCATAGGAATGCTTCGGAAACACCACCCCTGGTCCGTACACAGGGTTTGCAGGGCGTGAATCTGAGACCCGCCCTTTTGAAAACCAACACGCACTATTAAACTCAATCTGACTATTAAAGTCGACACTAGGTATAAACTAAGACTATATATTACCAAAAAACTCACAGATTACATTTGCACCTCCATTGCACAACTCCTGCGTACGGGCCTGGATCCGCTACTTTATGTTTTTAACAGAAAATTGCGTTAAAGTAAGTCTATCAGTGAATTGCTCACGGGAATCTTTTGACAGCATTCCTTATAAAAAAATTTCAACATGATTTTACAATCAACTAGTTTTCAATTTTGCCTGAGACAGGTATTGTGAATAGAAAAATTGTAAAAAAAAGAGCACAAAGAACACGGCATAACCCCAGCAACAATTATGGCCTATATAAATTATTAAGCGTAAAAAGTTGTTGAAAACGAATCACCACCTTTAAATACATTTATTATGATTTAATCAGATAATATCACAGAAGATGATAATTTGATAACACAATATCAAAACTTTCAATTATTCATTTTTTTCTTAATAGATTTGAAAAAAAAGTTTAAAAAAGTAAAATTGCCTAATAAATCATAAAAATGTAAGTAGAATTATATAATTCTATAGTTTACCTAAACCCGTTTGTTAGTGTCACTGTTTAATTTTTTTCTAAATGGGCTAGCTGTATCGCGTACACTTGACCCGAATAACATAGTCAGGCTGCGCTCGTTCGAAATATAAATTATATACGTTCGTCATTTACATCCTCGGAAACCCAGGGGTTCTTCATTTGCACACTCATTCATCACCCCTGGGTCCATACGTTTCAATTCCTTCGTTTTACACAGATCTGAGTCGAGCCTTCTGATTGGTCGCTTAACAATGTTGTTAAGGGACGATTTATATTGTTTTTATTACAACTTAGTAAAGTTCAAGATCAGGGGAAAAGAACGCACAAGTATGTGTCCAATCAGAATAATTGATAGGAAAATTTGTAAAGCTGTCTAAAACGAAGGAATTGATACGAATGGACCCAGGGGTGATGAATGAGTGTGCGAATGAAGAACCCCTGGGTTTCCGAGGATGGTCAATTATTGAATTGGCGAACTCAAACTTAAATTTCCCCATTAACACCAATTGTAAATAAATTGTTAATGCGGAGATCCACTACGGCCCTCCATACGACATAAAATTAGGGTTATGAAAAATCCTTCACATCTTAGTAAAAATCCTTAGACTCTATTCGCCTATATAAAGTGTTAATACAAATTACCTGGCTTGATACGCGTGTTCCTTAGAGTGGTCGTTATATATATCGCTCCATTAATGACAGCCGAAGTATACGAGGACGTATAGGGCTTGAACTATTCGAGTTAGAGTACACATATTCCACATCTCATTATCTTCTGTTAGGTACACGAAACAGTGGATATCACAATGGTCCTGACAGGTCACATGCATTACAAACCTACCGAACTGGAACGATCAATCTCAAATGTCCAAGAAAAAAGTACACAGAAAGACAGAGTCATATATGTAAAGTAAGTCCTGATTATGATTTTAGGGGGGGGGTCAGGTTGAAATAAAAAGATAGAATGCCAAAAAATCAAGAAATATAAAAAACAGGACAGTGCTTTTACTTGAAACTAGAAAATGTGCCTATGAGCTATAGGATGGCCCTCCCGTTCTTGAAATATCATGTGCCCCCAATGTATATAACCTGGGTTATGAAACTTAACCAAGAACTTAACCAAATTCGTTCATGAATAAAATATAGGTCAGAGTGACCTAATTTCTAGTGAGAGATGTAGCCCTACCAAAGACCCAATTAGTGGGGAAATATCATTGGCCTCCAACATCTAGTATCTGAGTAATGGACCTTAACCAAGAACTTAACCAAAGTCGTTCATGCATAAAATATAGGTCGCAGTGACCTCATTTCTAGTGGGTGGTGTCGCCTAACCCAAAACACATCTACTGGTGAAATATCATTGACCTTCTACATCTAGTATCCAAGTTATAGACCTTAACCAAGAACTTACCCAAAGTCGTTCATGGATAAAATATAGGTCACAGTGACCTAATTTCTAGTGGGTGGTGTCACCTTACCTAAGTCATATCTAGTGGTGCAATATCATTGACCCCAAATACATGTATCTAGTATCTGAGTAATGGACCTTATCCAAGAACTTGACCGAAGTGTTACGGACGGACGTACGGACAAGGGTAAAACTATATGGCCGATCCACATACGTGGTCGGGTCATAAAACAGGCAGGATAGTGGTTTCGGCCGAAAAATTTATAGTAATTAAAAAAAAAATTCGCACATTGGCGAGCAAAGAAACTCAAGGTTCCAGTTTCCCCGAAAATGAACATGCGAGACAAATAAAATATCCATAGCCCCTACTAAAAGTCAAATGGTTGCTCCGTAAATAGAATTATCGCAATTGAATAAGGTTGAGTGACACCCAATACACCCTTTCTCTTCCATAGCAATTAGATGTTGGGTTTAAGAAGATTTAATGATAGATGGTGCATGGACAATGTTTTGGGCAGTATTTCTTGTATCTTTGAACAGAATTATAATTCCTTTTTTTTTTTGGTCTAAATCCGGTTTTCTGCCTTGCATAGAAAATTTGTGAAAAGACAACACAAAGAAAAGACCATTTTCTGCAGCTTCACCCACGATGTTGGTCTGTATTTTAGATCCCCCAAAATTGTTAAGAAGATCCCGCATTTACATAAAATAAATGAATTATTGCACCTCAAAAGACTTTAGTTTGATAGCCCAATTTCGAAATGTTTCATTATTCCATTTTCTTAATTTTTTCTAAAATTAGATTTGAAAAAAAATGTTTTTAAAAAGTAAAATTACATAACCAAGTGCATAAATCAGGAGAAAGTTTGCATTCAATTATATGGATCTATGGTTGTTATATTCTTTTCGATGTTACAACGTATTAAATAAAATGTATTGAGGTATATATTCATGAAGCCTTGAAAGGGCAAAGTATGCAGATTAAAGAACGCATTATTATAGTTTCATGTAAATGCATGAAAACGATGATACAGCAACTACTTAATTGTTACCACCCCTGATTTTTCTAGCACTCTAGATTTAGGAGAGTAGTCGTTTGAAGCCGTAAAAGTTACCCTTATGCAGCTTCTTTAATGAAGCAAATTAATCTTTTTGTATATTGAACTTAAAGAAGAAAAGGGGCGCCAATATGGCATTCGAGTGTCAAAAGTCCGAAAGGGCAACGACAAAACCAGTTAACACGAACAAGAACAGCACGAAGAAACACAAAACAAAACACAAAATCAACCGAACGGAAATCAACGACGCGAACTCAAGTCGTAACAAGAGTGAACTCAGGTGCTCCGGAAGAGTAAGCGGTTCCTGCCTGCTATAGCACACCCGTCGTATTGCTAATTTCCAATTAAAACAAGAAGTAGTGTAGTGAATATAGGCTTTAGAACAATACGTTCAAGCAAACTAAGGTGGAAAAGGAACTGACAACGTCGGACCTAAAAGGGGGGGGATGACTGACCGAAGGGCTCCGTTTCATATCTCAAATTCAAACAAATATTTTGCCCGAAAGGGGGGGGGCAATGGTACTTCCAGGAAAAAGATGTCGATTTTAAACAATTAATAATTAAAAATGTTTTTACAATATTTCTTATTACCGAACATATTTGTTCATTTATTTACGAAAATGGGTCAAGGATTTCTATAGAAGTATAAGAACGAAATGAAGCGACATGTAAGATAAATACTCGTATAGCATACACTTTAACTTTCTAAGAAGATTTCTTTACAAAACTCAGTTTTAAAACTGAAAAAGGCCAACACGAATAAAGACCTTAATTTGATAAAAACTTTCTCTTGATTTATTAGACATGGTTATGTAATTTTACTTTCAACAAACTTTACTTCAAATTGAGAAAATGAAAAATTGAAAGTTTATGAAATTTGGCAATCAAACTACCGTCTTTAAAGATGTTTATCTTCTAGTGTCATAATTCATCGAGCTTTTAAAGGGTGAAATATATACTTAAAGTTAAAGTGTATGCTAAATTTATCTTACATGGGCAAATGCGAACATGAGTTTTGATATCATCATGCAAGAGCATGCATAAAAAACACAAATGCAGCCAAATCGATTGGTATGGACTGAGGATAAGCCTTGATTTGCGAACAAGACCATGCTACGAAGTAATTTGATAGAAGGTTAAATTTTGTAGCATGTTAAGATCTAAACTGGCGTTGTTTTATGAAGATTGTATAGTTTGCATCCATTTTATATTACGTTGGTAGTATTTTCTGTGTCTTGTACAAGTAGCAATTAAAGTTTGATTCCATTTTCATAGTTGATGACAAAGTTCCAATATTTTTATCAGGGTCTCGTTCTTAATTTTATTACAAACAAAAAAAATGTTCTTAATTTTATTAAAAAAAATAATAATAAAAAAAATAATAAAAAAAACAGAAAGAAGACACTCGGATATCTTATCAATGCAACCAGTAACGGATCCATAAATTTCAAAAAGGGGAGACCCACTGCCTGGCTATAAAAAGGGGGGGGGCAACTTTGGTCATGCTTCAATGATTTCTCCGGTATGACTGATTCGTTTTTGTCATTTTCTCTGGACAATGAGATTGATCATTCAAGTTCGGTAGTTTTGTTATTACCTTTATTTCCTATGTATCCAACAGAAATTTTCACCGCTGCCCCTCTAGATCCGCCCCTCCCAACACAAAAACATCGAATCACTGTAAAACAACAATTTAAATTCCTGAATTCAAACCAGAAACGTTTTCTAACCAGGTCAACAAACTTTATCTACAAAATCTTAATATTGGTTTTTGAAAAGCCAAAAAGCTTTATTCCTTTGTCTGTCATAGACAATAGAAAATATCGTGCCTTTTATGTGAAGAAAAAACTTTCTTTTAATTGACTAACAATGTTAAGCAAGCGACAAATATCAACAATAAGAAATATTAATACAGTTTAAAAATTTGTTGATTTCTTGTGTTCGCTGTATGATGAGTTTAGTCCTGTCAATGAAAAAAATAAATGTTATTTTCATAAGGCAACTGCATGCCACTGTCAATAAAATTAAATGTTATTTCCGAGAGGCAACTGCATGTACTTTGGGGTCAATTAACGATCTTTTTTCAATTCAATGAAAATGATAATGTTTAGGGATCCTCCAATTCGAAAATTCGTAAAAACATGCTACGAATTAAGCTATGTAGGCCCTTTGAAGTGACTGATTGAAACCGTTAACTAACTCTGTAAATTAAGATTTCTCATTAACAACCTTACTTTAAACTGTAGCTTTACAAAGTATTGATTTGTGGACGGGACACATTCAAAGTGTATTTTCTAACCCATGCATAATTGCTCTTAGTAACGGCTAAACCTATTGTTTTTAGTTAAGTCTCGGAGTTGCATGATTCTGTAGCAAGTAAGACTAAAGGAATGAAGACTTGAATAAATTGCTTGTTCCCAGCATGCTCCAGACATGACTGACACCCTTTCCATAAGTAATTTTCTAATAGACATAGGAATTTTGAACTTGTTACCAAGTGCTAGCAAGAAAAATACCTAACTGTGACTTTAGTAATGATAAGAAACCCCTACATTATAAATGTGGCGTTCCGGCTGGACATTGCTTCGATGTTTCAATTTCTGTATATATCTGGTTCGAGATTGTGTTATGCATATAAAATTGATTCTTCGATAAACTTCTTTCCAAACTGAATCTATTATAAGGTCCCTTATAAAATAAAGATAAATGACCCTCAAAAGTACATACTGACTTTTTGAAAAGGACTGAATGTTAGCGACCATAAATTAAAGTCCGCAAATGTGAACAAGTTTAAAAGATGAAGTCACCCCAATATAGATAAATGGGCATGATAACAATTTGGGTGTCTCTTCTTCACAGTTTTCAATCGTTTTTCACACTCTGAAGGCCACGCTAGTTAGAGATAAGTAAGATATGGTGGCCATATTGAAAGGAAGACAAAAACCAAAAAGCAATCTATTGTCATCGGATACGAGGAAGGCTATCTTAATTACTGACGAAAATGATGAAAATTGTGTTAAAATTATAGATGAATTATAAAATTATGAGACCTATGTATTGAAAAAGATGTCCTAATCTATCGTTTATGAGTGAGAAATGGCTAAAATATGTTGATCGTTCCGTGAAAGGGTTAAATCCACCGTGAAATTACCTGACAATGCAGTTTTTGATAAGAATACAATGCATACAAATTGATTTGATAATAGGGAACATTCCACAGTGGTGAAAAGGTCGAAAATATGGAAATTGATAATCGATTGCTATTTTGTTGGTGCATTGTAAACTTGTGGTTTTTGAGAAAAGAAAATATTATTGCAAATTGTGGTTTTAAGCCTAAAGTAATTGTGGTTAACAATTGATCAAATCCAATAGACGTATAAAAGCATTGTAAGTTTTTTCAACAAATGTTAAAAGTTGAATTTATATTCCGTTTGACCTTTTTAATCATTCATAAGTCGTGAATTTTATTAGCATTTAACAATCCGAGAGAAATAGCTACAAAGCAAATGAAGAAACAAAGAAAAAAAATAAAGAATTGCATAAATGTGATGCCACTTCTATGATTAATAAGCGTAATACATTTCATGCAGATCTGACTTAAGAGCTGAGGCACAAAAGGTCCAGAGAGGGTTTTAAATGAACATTTGATTAGTTATTTTCGTGCAGATGTTCAGCAAAGATTGGGTAGGGACCCTCTTTTGCATTCTTCTCGATGTTGAATACCTTTTAGAAGAAATCAGGAATCCACCCCTGCCTAAGTTAGGTCAAATGGTGACTTTACCTGCAGTTTTGTTAATAAGGGTTGCCTAAGGCAAAAAGATAATGAGAATACTTCGAGAACATCCCGAAGTATTTGTTTAGTCATTCCTTATTTTTTCTTAAAGTTTGTCTAAAACCCTTGTTATGGTCTTTATTGGGAAAACATCGGGAACACGACCCCTGTGAAAATCAATATACGTCTGTATTTTATACCGATTTCTCATTTTAAAACAAAAGCAATACTAGTACCTGTTCGGACTGAGAACAGCAGAAAACTTTTATGAAAGAGATTTGGAATGTAACAGTGTACCATGTTTAAGCCTTAATCAGAGCCAACAAGGAGGAGCGTTTAGGCACGGACCATTTGACTTTCTGGGGGGGCCTGGGATTTTACCTTGAGCCGGGAAATTTTTTTTCGCCCGCTTTGCGGGCCAGATTATTTTTTTCACACACATATTAAGCAAGGAAATTTTGTTGGCAAGATTTTTTTTTTCAATTTGCAAGATTGAAACCAGATTATTTTTTTCAACCTAGGTGCTGGCCAGATTATTTTTTTTTACAAAAATCAGGGCCGGGAGATTTTTTTCAAAAAAATCCCAGGCCCCCCCCCCAGAAAATCAAATGGTCCGTGCCTTATCACTACAATGAAAACCTACGAACAGTGAACACCTTAAAGGCTTTATTTATTATTCGACATGTTTATTAACTAGTCTATGCTATTGTGGGTAATTTCCTACAGTTTAAAGGGAAATTTCAGTTTGCACTTAACACGGAAACGCCTTTTAAATAGCCAAAAAAAATCGTTATTATTTATATGCATATGCAAAAATATGTGGCTGTTTTCATATAGGGATAAAAGACTATGTTGATGTTATTTTATCTGGGACTTTAGATCATGTGTGTGTTGGTGTTTAACGCCCTTTATCGACGCACATGGGCCATGAAGGGCAGTCTTTAAATCATGAAAAATCTCAATCTTTGAAATGAAGATATTTTTTTTTATGGTATTTCATGTATTCATTATAATCATTTTTTTCCTTTTCTTTGCACATGTTTCAAAATAAAGGCATTTTTATACTTTTCTTAGTCTTGGATTTGGTGATAATTTTAAAAACAAAGAGGTACTTTATATTATAGTGTTGGTTCGTTCTCACAATTTATATTTTCACAGTTTTATTGCATTATAAACCATGTGAATTTTGTTTCAAACAAAATACCTTTATCTGATTTACATAATGTCACACTGTTTTAAAAATCTTGCGTGACAATTTAATCAAAATTACAATTTGATTTTCACAACGTCACAAGGTGCAAGTTAATATCAGCGATACTTTTAATTAACCTTTAAATTAAATTCCCGTGTCAAAAATTACAATAGGCGGATACATACAAGAGTGTGAACTTCCAGTTGCAGCATGTCAATAAATTCACCTTGCCATGCAAGATTTATCAGATCCTATCTTGAATTTTAACACAGACTTATTATTGAAAACTAAAACGTTTTAGGGCTGTACATGTTGTACCCACACAACTCAAATAACAATTTAGATGACAATTAAACATGTTGTTTTGAGTCTTTAGCCTTCAGTTCTTATGACTGTTTTGCAACAGCTTAGACACAATTTAAATGATAAACAAGTTGTCTCAAGTCCCCCGCCCGACCGTTTAAACAACCACGAAAACGAATCTTAAAAATCGAACGTTTTTGATATCAGTAAACCGCACAAAGCTGCATATTCGGAACAAAGATAGTCAGCCAAAAGTGACTGGTCAATACGTTATTGGACGATGTTTCGTCTACAGTCTTCTGAGAACGAAAAAATGAGGCTTAAGGCCAATTTTGCCTTAAACAATTTTTTTATGGAACAAGCTCTTCTCTTATAATCATGGAAGATGCGCGTCTTGAATAGAAACACAATGTCGAATCCTGTTTTTTTTCAATTTCCTATATTTGCAGTGCATGGTGTGCGAGCATTTGCCCTCTGGTTCCTTTGCTTTGAATTTTTTTTAATGTTGATAATGTGATTTTTTTTTCATTTGTGTCATGCACATTTCCTCCATATCATTTATTTTCAATAGTTTTTAAATTAATTCCAGGTCCTTCCTAGGATAGCCTTTGTGTTTTTTTTTTTCGGACAGTTTATCTCTACCTAATAAAACATTCCATTTGGCTTTTATTTTAAAATTATGATTATAGAAGAATGTACCTCTGCAGCGACTTAAAAGATGCACTGTGTGTCATGAGTCCTTCAGCTCATGGCAGAGCTCCACCAGTGTTAGCTGCTTCATAGGACCCGATAAGATGACTAGCGCCGTAGCGCGTTCGCTCACCGGTAAATTAAGATACCGGCGAGGAGGCACTGGTCGGAATTTTGGAAGAACTTAAATCATCACATGCATTTAAATAATCGGTTTCTAGTTGATGTTAACTCAATAAATAATTTGATTGTTTGACTTAGTTTTGATATTTCTTTCGATTTGTAACATATGAGCACCGATCCTTGGTACCTTCTGCAGACATATAACATGAATATCCAGTATGTTTGCTTTTGGTACAAGGTCTTGTAGCCTTTATCACAAATAAAACTATACATATTCTTACTTAACAAACATGCATCCTGTTGTCCTAGCTGTACCTGAGTTATATATGCCTATGCATCTAGCCTTTAGATTTTGTGAAAATTTTAAACTTGAAATGTGAAATTTATTGCTACTATATGTCTTTATTATATGTACTGCAATGTGCCCCTCGTGGGCCCGTTCTTATGGACAATAAATATTCTTCTTCTTCTTCATATGTTATTGGTTGTTTTTTTTGCAATAAAAGTTTTGAAATTATCACGAAAATATACTGATCATTTCTTCAGGAACGTCTCAGCAGGTGTTCAATTTCCCTGTCTTCCTTATTTAAAGAAATCACTTGGTAAATTCATGGAAAGAAAGACAACTCTAATATTTTTCAACGTTTCTATAAAAAATGTGTTTCAAAAATAATTTTTTACCCCAAAAGTATCCCATTCTTTATAGTTAAATTAATTAGGACATTGATATATTTGAATATTATTACCGGTATATACTGAATAATACATGGCAAAATCTGTATCATATGCTGTATTTACCCGAGACACCTTTATCTGACCGAGGGCCAACGGCCCGAGGTATGATATAGGTCGAGGGTTAATACAGCATGTGATGCAGATTTTGCCATGTAATGTTCATTATATCATATAAAATAAAATATTGATATTTTGTAGGGGTGCGATATAGGGTATGCGATATAGGGTTAGGGGTGCGATATAGGGGGTGCGATATAGGGTTAGAGGTGCGATATAGGGGGTGCGATATAGGGTATGCGATATAGGTAAAGTGCTTTGTCCTATAATGCATATTAAAAAAGACTATATTTATACTTAAATATATGATATATTAAAATTACAAATACCAAAACACGGGTATCAACGGTTAATTTGGATATGCTATATCGATATTTCAAGGAGTAACCTCTCATCAGTAGCATTTAAATCAAAACACAGGAAGGTCAAATCCCAAAACTGTTGAAAACGAAAAGTACTCAAAACCAAAATGTTCAAGGAAGCCAAATCCAGCACCATTGTACATGATTTATCAATTATGTTCTATTCCTTTACTTGTTCCCAGTGCCAGTGGGCTTCTGGTTTGAAAATAAAAGATATGTTATGTTATGTTATTTATTCAACTTATTTCCTACCTTTGGATTTAAATCGTCTTAACTTTACCGTGTAAGGTTACCGAAATAAGCTTGAGGAAAATTTCTCATATCGACTTAGATCTACAGAGGAATTAGCAGCCGAAATCACTATGAGATATTATAAAAGGATAGTTTGTCTAAGCAAACCAACCGTAACCCAAATTTCAAATTATTCTTATTTACTGTTTCTTAGAAAAGCTTGATGGGGCATAAAAAGCTAAAAGGGACTATGATCTTTTACCCCTTTAAGGAGTTATCCTACAACTTTGATCCAATGGAGTTTTTTGTAGAGGTTAATGAGCTGAAGGTTTAAGCAACAACTTTTCAATATCTGAAACACTTTTAAGTCTTAAGGGGCTTAAACATGATTAAAAACAAGTTTTACTTTTTAGGACCATTACTCCTTTAAGGGGTCATCAGTCAAGTTCCACACAATAGAGACTTCTGTACAGCTTGAAGAGCTGTAGTTCTAAGCAAGCATTTTTTTTTCTACCGGCCAAAAACATAAAAAAACACTATTTTTACCTTTAAAGGGCCTTAACCCCTATAATGGGTCATGTGACATCTTCAACAAAATGGAGTCTTTAGTAGAACTCAATGAGCGGAATGTTTAAGCAATCAACAGCTTTTCTCTATCTGGAATCAATTTCATTCTATTAACCAAAAACATGAAAAAACACTGTTTTTTACCTCTAAAAAGCCATAACCCCATAAGGGGTCAACTGACATCTTCGATCCAGTTGAGACTTTTGTAGAGCTTAATAAGCTGAAGGTTTCATCAAGCAACAGCTTTTCGATATCTGCAATAGTTTTCATTCTATAGAGAGGGAACATGAAAAAACGCTACTTTTTATCTATAAAGGGCCATAACGCCTATCATCTTCGAAATTGAGCTGAAGTTTTAAGCAAGCAAAAGCATTTCTCTATCTGCAATAGTTTTCATTCTATAAAGTAGACACATGAAAAAAAAACGCTATATTTGATCTTTAAAGGGCCATAACCCCTATCAGGTCATCTGACAGCTTCGACCCAATGGAGACTTTTGTAGAGCTTTTGATTCTGAAGAAGATAGTTTGCATAAGATTCTCTCTATCTCTTATACATTTTGAATTACAATCCAAAAACAGTAGTCTAAACCCCTTGTCTATCTTTAGCAACGGCAGACATCTATTTTGACAGATCAAAAATCGAAACACAACTTTTGTGACCTTAAGGATCAATCAAACTAAGTTTCATCAAATTCTGTTCAGTATTTTTATTTTTTATTTTTGAAAATTGTTGGCAGACGACAGACAACGGACGATCAAAAGCTCACCAGAACTTATGTAATTTGTAAATTGCTAATCGACTATAAATTAAATAAAGCTTATTTGATTTGATTTGAAGTGACTGCAATAGCTCACATTCGGTCCAGGTGAGCTAAAAAGTTATTTATAAATTTTCCAAAATGGTTGCCCATAAGAAGATCCAGTGAATTTACTGGACAGCAAACAAAACTATGGAGCAGCGTGTGGGGGCATACATGAAGGATATGAAATATTAAGATGAAGTCGGATAGCTCATACATGTGCTACCGAAGGCTCATGATAAGTAACATTACAGGAGTAGCTCTTAGATGTAAACCAGATACATTGTAGATAATGAAACAGACCCAAGAAGATCTAGAGAGCTATAAATAAATAAATGGAAAAAGACATGGAAAATACCATAGCTTCTATCAAATGGTCAAGTATGAAGAAAATCCATCAAATTTTCCCTGTTTTAGTTTGTAATTGAGAATTTTCCCCTTCAATAAGCTTATTTCCACTTGCTTCAGGATCAGAAATAATCGTTACTTTAATTACAATTTACCATTGTATTCGACCTGTACTAGAGTTATCTCTCTTTGAACAGTCTACTGTCAGTGTCAGGACTTGTTTTCTTTTTTCTTTGTGTTTCTAGTCAATTGTTGTAATTGTATATAACCAATATGGCTTTGGCATAAATAATTGTTTCTTGTTTTTAATACATCAGTGTACAATGATTCATGGATATTCAATGTGAAGTTATTGAAAAAGCAGCTTTAAAGCAAATGAAAACTTGGTGTGGCATACACACAAACAAACAGACAGACCTAAAACCATATGTCGACGCTGAGACAGCCAAAAACCTTTATTTCTAACTTTTTCCTGCAAACTGTATGGTGTGTGTATAATACAATAGAGAGTTTATAGTGGTATAAACTATAGGCTAGAAGACTGCATCAACTGTTGGAAAAAAAAACAACATTGTGTGCCATGAACCGTTAAGCTCGCAGTGGCAGATCCGGGGAGGGGGGGGGGGGGGGGGGGGGAGTGGGCATAAACCACCCCTTTCACTGAAAACTTTTATTTTGTTTGTATAAAATACACCATTTACTTCATTTGCAATTACCCCCCCCCCCCTTGAACTCTGGATCCTCCTCTTGCTTGTGACAGACCACAGCTAGATTTTGCAGCATCAGTTAAGAGTTGAACCAGAGACAGGAACCATTTATCACCATGTAGAGGTTTTGGTCTGAATTCAAGTGTACGTGTGTCAATCTGCCTCTGGTCCTCAGGTAATAAAACAACAATTGAACACGGATACATTTATTGGCTATTAAATGTAAACAAATGTACAAAGATAGCACAGGCCTGTAACTATGGTAACAATACTAAAGGTCATCACAATATGAAGGTCAACTCCATGGAAACACAAACATATGACCAAAAGGCAATGATAAAAATATGAATGAAACAAAAAACAATTGTATTTCTTCCTCCTTCTATAAAAACAATTAATTATACACAAACTTCATAAAAATTCTTACTTCTGTGCAATTTCCTTATTTTAAATTAAAGCTATCATGCAAATACTTTTTTTATCGTTCACTAAAAAAGATTAAAAATCAATATAAAGTCTACAAAAGTCATGAGGAGTCCAGTCCTGTACACAAAATTTAAGTTTAAAATAAATATGGATGGCAAATTTTCATTATTTTTTTTATATAAGCATCATCAAGTTGTTCTTCTGTATAAAATTCCAGATCTGTATCCCTGGTAACCTTTGAGATTGATATTACAATATTAAAGTTTTTAGGGTAAACAAACTTATTCTGCAACCACTTTATTTCACATTTTAATGTCATTGGGTGATTTTAGGGATTTATATTTTTCGTGATTTTCGTTACAACAATTTTAATTGCTATAAAATTTAGCCTTTTACGACAATTCAATTTCATGAATTGCTGTTACTCGCGATATAGGTGAAAACAAATCGCTCATGAAAATTAATTGGTTTACAGTGATTGGGAATTTACAGACACACAGATAGAAGGTTTGGAAAGGGCCCACCCCAACCTTGATGCAGGGAACTTCATAATGGAGCCAGGGTATGGGGGTCGAGATGTTTCAGGGGTTGGAAATCCCACTTTCTTCAGATAAGATTTTTATCTTTTGTGTAGAATTGTTACATTGGTCTTGAAACCCCCTTTCATCTGCAAAGGTCTGTATAGGGATGCCTCCCCCACCCCCTCATTCAAACATTTCACTCCTTCCTGGATTTGCCTCTGAACTTATTACACTTAGTACAGTATAAGTATATTTTGGTTAAGATAAAGTAAGAAAATGGGTAAAAGACAGAAATGGCCGGATTTTGTTTAACAGGAATTATATGAGCCACAGACCTGAATTCAATTCCCACTTTATTGGAGCCTCTGCTGATGAAGCGAGGCTGTGATAAGTAGTTACTGAGAAAACTGTTACAAAAGTATTTTTCCCGCCTGCCCACTGGCCGACATTCACCATTTTATAACCTGTATTTTCACTAGTGAAATCCGGCTAATATTATGATAAAAGTTATCTATATTGCATTAAAATATCTTCCTTTGTTAAAGAAAGATAAATATGCATAACTGAATATCATTAAATAATATACAGGTAAAAATTTTTAAATTATTTTATATGTCATTGTCATACCTGTACATAGGGTAAAGATAAGGGCATCTTAATTTTAAATACAAAATCAAAAATGTTACAAAATTATATAAAAGGAGTTAAAACTTATACAAATAAAACCTGCCCTACCTTAAATGATTAATTCATATATCAAAATACATGAATTCTTTTCTATTCCTTGTAGTACATCATACATGACTTTTTAAAAACAATTTAAACTTAAATTAAAAATTTGATGACTTTTTTCTCTTTCTTGCAGTTAAATTTACTGTTACATATTGACCTACTACCATACAATGATTTCCTTTTGTCCTATTTCTGGATTAAAACTTTTTCTCTATTTTATTCATCCAGTTGGTCAGAGCCTAATTCTCTCAGTCTTTTGGTAAGATTCTGAAATAACTGACCCATAACCAACCCAGTGAATAAAATAGGGTAATATCCTCTTTACATTGAGACCCAAATCATAATACTATAATATCACATATCATGGTAGCACTGTGTTAATACAGAACATTGAAAGCGAGCAAAATCCTAGCAGCAGCGAAGACATTATAATCATGGTCAAAGGGGAGTAACTCTAACATTTCACCGGTTTATTATTGATCAACTTTCTTAGGCACTTTGTCATTTCAGAGTTACTTCCCTTTTAGTACATTTTTTTTTTCTATATATGAAGCTTTATTTACAGCAGATATGAAATTTTACAGATTGAAAACTTAAAAATCTTCAGTTAAAAACATATATAAACCAAGATTTGAAAATGTTCCCCTCTTTTCCATGAAATCAGAAGAGTGGCCAAGTCACTCAACCAAGTTACAGAAACTTTAAATCTTCTGATGTACTTACTATGGTCTTTGGTCAATGAATTCCCCCCAGTTCACCCAGAAAAGTAATATTAATACAAATATTAATGTACAACATTGGAAAACCAAGGAAATTATGTCATTGAAAATTAAAAGTGTGAAAATTGACACCTGTGAAAATTATGACCTTTACATTATTCAAGGTAATTCAAGAGAACCGACATTAAAAAAAAATCTTAAAAAGTAACCCTACTCTTTGTACAAATATTTAAAACTTGACTATTATTTCCTGAGAATAGATACAGGTTCTTTATTCACCAATTACAACAGAAGAAAAGGGAAAAGCACACAACAAGTGCCGGATTTTGATTAATGATTAAAAAAAAAAAACAAAGTTCATTGATCAATGGTCACTAGATAACAGATTCTTGTGAAGAGTAATTTAGGAAAACGTCACTGCAGACCATTATCATGGTATAGTCACGACGCTAAACTCCCACAGTCAGAGTAATTTAGGGACAGACCATTTAATTTGAATAGGGGGATTGGTTTTTGGTTTTGGTGAACAAAATATTGGATTTTTTTTTCTTACCCTCTGCTGCAAAAAATATTTTTTCACAAAAAATAATTTAAAGAATATTTTTTGACAAAAAATAATTTTAAGAATATTTTTTGACAAAAAAAAAACACCTTCAAGTTAAATGGTAAGTCCCTAAGAACGTTTAACTCAAAATAAAAAAATCAGTTATCATTGTGTGTATTTAATCTGATCTACAAGACCTGATGATAGAAAATCATTTTGATTCAGTGTTAAAAAAGGAAATTTATCATGAAGCGATAATTTTTTCTCAATTTAAAACCATAAAATCTCTGTAAAAATAATCCAAAGGCAAAGGGATAATTCTTTTAGAAAACTATATAAATATTCAAAAGAAATGTGAATTTATCCTCCACATGAAAGATTCACTTTACAAAAATGGTAAAATAGCACCAAGCTAAAATATCCATGTTTTCTAAAAAAAAATTAATATCTTAATTCAGGGCTTGTTACTCTACTGAATAAATATTAATTTCATGTGTGCTTTTTTTCTACTGTTGAATATATTAACAAAATAACATAACTTTTTCATATTCATGTTTTTTCCCTTTACATTACAGATGAGAAATACAAGTAACTAGAGGCTCCCAGGAGCCTGAATCGCTCACCTGATTTCTTATGCCAAAGTTTGAATAAATTTCACAAACTTTCAACTATACAAAGTTGCAAATAATCCCTTCAGTGGTTTCAGAGAAGATTTTTGGAAATCAGTTTAAATTAATAGAAAAAAAAACAGTTAAAGGGCAATAACTCCTATAAGGACCTTTTGATGCTAAACAAGAAAAGTTGCTTCGGATTTTCTCTATCTCTTATACTTTTTGAGTTATAAGCCAAAAACAATGGTCTGACCCCCCCTGTTCTATTTTTAGCAATGGCGGCCATGTTGGTTGGTTGACGTGTATATAATTCACAAACTTGGTAGAGGACATCCTAAAGATCAATTGTACCAAGTTTCAAAGCAATCCCTTCAGTGGTTTCAGAGAAGAAGATTTTTGAAAATCAGTTAAAATTAATGGAAAAAAACAGTTAAAGGGGAATAACTCTTAAATGGCTGATCTGACCATTTTGACCCTGAAATCATTTTTGTAGATCTCAATGAGCTGAACAATTCTGCAATGCTAACTTTTCCTCTAGCTCTAATGGTTTTCAAGATATTGTCCAAAAACTGCAAAAATGGTCAATTTTGACGATGAAAGGGCAATAACTCCTATAAGGAGTCGTTTCACAACTTCGACTCAATGGAGAGATTTGTAGAGCTTTTGATGCTGAACAAGGAAGGTTGCTTCGGATTTTCTCTATCTTTTATACTTTTTGAGTTATAAGCCAAAAACAATGGTCTGACCCCCCTGTTCTATTTTTAGCAACGGCGGCCATGTTGGTTGGTCGACGTGTATATAATTCACAAACTTGGTAGAGGACATCCTAAAGATCATGTATACCAAGTATCAATGCAATCCCTTCAGTGGTTTCAGAGAAGAAGATTTTTGAAGAAAAGTTAACGAACGGACGACGGACGGACGGACGGACGACGGACGCTTAACGATGACAATAGCTCACATGACCCTTCGGGTCAGGTGAGCTAATAAAACGGAACAAAATTCCATGACAATAAAAATTACATCATATATTTATATTTATATATGCACATGCCTCATAATCCATTTATAAGGAGTACATTGAATTCTTATATTATTTTTTCACATTGAAAATTTCATTTCTTTGAATAAAACCCTCACTGGTCTTCAATAAATGCAAGTTTTATAGTTAAAACACATCTACAAAGGTAGGTTACTATAAGTACATGTTATAATAAATTTCTTTAAAATGACTTAAATTCTAGTTTTATCTCATTTTCTTTTCACTACAATTTTAACAGTGATTACAAAATGAATGACAAATTAAAAATGATATATTTAATAAAATACAGGGCTAAACTCAACACTTTACAAAAGCACAAGAATAAAACTACCTCCCACATTAGAGAGCTAATATAACAAATCTATCTTCATAGTAAAGAGTTCATAATACAACCATTTTTATAATCATGACTTTGTCAAAACAAATCAACATAACAATGCCACTTTTCAGTTCATCACATGACTATTTTGACCTTTCACCTTCCTTGACCTTTGACTTATGACATACTGGAGCAGGGCAGTCCTGGTGACCCCATTTGACAGAGAACTCTATCAAGCCATTGTAATGGTCCATTTAAATGAATTTCAATCCAACATGGTGTACTCGTTACTGTTTGTCGTCTGAAAGTAAAGCGGAAAAGTTATAGGATCAAAATTAACATTCGAGATCAAAGGTCAAGGAGTTTGTAGATTTTTGGTAAAAAGTCCACCAGATTACTTGAAAAAGTCTTCAATGTAAATGATGTTAATACTTAAATTTGTAATTAAGATTAAAAAGTTCCTGCTACAGAAATTAAAGGTCCCAAACCTAGGCCTAGTGCTTATTTGAACCCCTGTAAACTCATCCGGGTTAATTAGTCATTTTTTTGTAACATTGAATTAACATAGATTAAGCAATTAATATTAAATGAGTATTATTAATCAAGTTTTGATAAATTCACATTAAATTTTAACATTTAATGTCACATTGTTCTACATGAAAATTGAAATTATAGCTTTTATAAACACTAAAATAAAAGGGGTAGGGGCTATAAGGTGCTTATTTGGCCCCAAATTTGTTATGAAAATAAATTTGGAGAACAAATCAAGTTTATACTGTAATTAATTGATGCTATGTATGGTTGTAATGTAACAAGCTGAAATACACATGTCATCATTGACATGATGTCTTAATTGATTGCTTAATGACGTCATATTTCAAGAAAAGCTGAAAAACGGAAAAATATCACAAATTTAAGACCAGTCTTTCAAACAAGAGTTAACACTAAAGTATGTCTCGCCTGCCGGCACCATCAGAAACAATTATTCTTTCTTACTTCCACTATATTTTGAATTTACATGGATTTTCAGTTTCTGAGATCAAAAGATGTATATAGAACTTACACATTGCAAATATATGCAATAAAATTAATCAAAGTCACTCAACCGGAAAATCAAGGTCAAGGTCAAAAGATGGGGATGCAACTGTGCTAAGCTACTGCTGGGGCATATGTATACCAAGTTTCATCAACCTAAGACCTATAGTTCTTGAGATATGGAGGTGCTCGCAAAACTTTTCCATTGCTATTATATGTATTGAAAATTGTCAAAGTCACTCAACCGGAAAATCAAGGTCAAGGTCAAAAGATGGGGATGCAAATGTGGTAAGCTACTACTGGGGCATATGCATACAAAGTTTTATCAACCTAGGACCTATAGTTCTTGAGATATGGAGGTGCTCGCAAAACTTTTCCATTGCTATTATATGTATTGAAAATTGTCAAAGTCACTCAACCGGAAAATCAAGGTCAAGGTCAAAAGATGGGGATGCAACTGAGCTAAGCTACTACTGGGGCATATGCATACCAAGTTTCATCAACCTAGGACCTATAGTTCTTGAGATATGGAGGTGCTCGCAAAACTTTTTAATTGCTATTATATGTATTGAAAAATGTCAAAGTCAATCAACCGGAAAATCATGGTCAAGGTCAAAAGATGGGGATGCAACTGTGCTAAGCTACTACTGGGGCATATGCATACCAAGTTTCATCAACCCAGGACCTATAGTTCTCGAGATATGGAGGTGCTCATAAAACTTTTCCAAAAAGTTAACGCCGCCGTCGCCGCCGCCGGTAAAGTAACACCTATGTCCCGCTCTGCTTCGCAGGCGAGACAAAAATTAAATACCTCCGCATGCCTCCACCAAAAAGATATTTCACACACTGCAATACTGTGTCATCTTGCATATTTTTGCTAAGTTTCATTTTGGTGGAGGCCTGTGGAGGCATTCAAATTTAATAAAAACGATGTAAAATGTGACGTTTTTCACCATTTTGGACAAATGCTATAAAAAAGTCATATTTAAAAGACCCGTGTAGAGAAAAACTCTCAACTTACAATGCCATAATTGCCAAACACTTTGTTTGCATCATTTTAGGAATGCAAATTAAACATAGTTCATTCAAATAAAATACACTTCAATTATGGGGCCAAAATAGGGTCTTAGAGCCCCTACCCCTTTATTATGTTAAACTTATATTGAATTAATTATAAATAAGTGCTGCATTATTTCATAATTTGATTAAGCAGGTGCAGATCTAATATTGTAAATAATATTTTTTGTCCTCTAATCTAGAATTTCTTGAAAAATATCCCTCAATTTTTCCAAATTTTTAATGTGCTACCCAGCTTACATTGAACCCTAGATCAGTACCTGTGTAAGTCTGTCACTTATTTACTTTTTAACAAAATCCAGCAATTTTTGTCTTAGCCCTAGTTACATATGATAAAAGACATCAGTTCAATGCTGCTGTCTGTTTTCTTATGGGTAATATTGCTAATATTTTTTATTGTCCTTCCTGAATTATATTCAGTCAGCTAAAAACTTGACAGACACATCAAAATGTAATCTGTTTAGATTAAAAAATATCAAATCTTATTGTTATGACATAATCTCCTATTTCTTTCTTTCTAAAAAAAGACGCGATAGATTAAAATGACATTTTCTATGTCAGCAACGAACATGAAACATTAATCCTTTCATAAGACGTTATTTTTAATCTTTCTTGTATTCTGAGATTTATGGGATATTTTTGCTTCTTTTTTGACAATTTATGGGAATTCTTTTGTCTTTCTTGTATTCTGATAATCTTTAGGGATTTTTCCTTTTTCTTTTTTGACAATTTATGGGAATTCTTTTGTCTTGCTTGTATTCTGATAATCTTTAGGGATTTTTTTCTTTTTCTTTTTTGACAATTTATGGGAATTCTTTTTCTTTCTTGTATTCTGACAATTTATATGGATTTTTTTCTTCTTCTATTTTGACAATTTATGGAGTTTTTTTTCTTGTATTCTGAGATTAATGTGGGATATTTTTGTTTCTTTTTGGACAATTAATGGGGATTCTTTTTTCTTTCTTGTATTCTGACAATTTATATGGATTTTCTTCTTCTATTTTGGCAATTTAAGAGGATTTTTTTTATCTTTTTTGCACGGATAGCTTACAAGATTAATTGTCTTTTTTCTTGTATTCTGACAATTTATGAGAATATCATATTATTTGTTGTATTCTGCCAGTTACTAAGAAAATAACAAGTATTTTTTTTACTCAAATAAGGCTTTCATATATAGACTATATAACAGTATAAGAAAATCTGTCAAAGTCAAAAGTGGCCGGATTTTGTTAAACAGGAAGTAGATGAGCAGCAGACCTTAAATCAAATCCCACTTTATGGGACCCCACCATGATGCTGCATACCAATAGCAAGAAGCTGTGTTAAGAAGTTGCTGAGAAAAAATGTTAAGAAAATAAGATAAGATATGATTTTTCACTCCGTGAAATCTGGCCAAAAAAGAGTTGCACTAAAGTTGTGTTAATGATACCCCACTCGACCATTCAGAAAACAGGAAGATGGTACCCAACTGATGTGGAAAGGGGAGGCATGTTACAATACTGTGTACCAAATTTAAAATCAACGTGTTAAGAGGAAGCCTTATAATCTGTGTCTATTTTTTTACCTTAAACAGATTCAAATCCTTGATGGACTGACTGGGCTAGAAGAACCCCTTACCAGACTCCCACCCCCTTTAGTCAGAAGACCCCCCCCCATTTTTTTCACCCCATCCTTTCACAAAGCTCATCCTTATAGTACACATCCTTGTGAGTTGATAGACAGATTCAAATCCTTGATTGACTGACTGGGCTAGAAGAGCCCCTTCCCAGACTCCCACCCCCTTTGGCCAGAAGACCCCCCCCCTATTATCTCACCCCCTTACCTGTATTCAGCACCCCACCCTTTCACAAAGCTCATCCTTATAGTACACATCCTTGTAAGTTGATAAACAGATTCAAATCCTTGATTGACTGACTGGGCTAGAAGTGCAGCAAATTCCTGGTTGTTAAAAATCTTCAGATTGCAACCTATAATAGAAAATAATGAGATGTGGAATAAGTGTACACAACACAGCCAACAATCAAGAGGCAATACAGAACAATTCAGACAAAAACACAATGGACAACCGCCAGCTGCCTAACAGCCTTCAATGAGGCCATTAGGTGCTGCTCACGGTTCTGCTATTGGTCCATAGTCCAAATTAAATGCATATAATTCAAATCCAGTCCTGAACCTGAAATAGTCACAGATAGACCCCCTTCTAAAACAAGGAACAGAAAACATCATAAAGACAAGTACAAGCTATAAAACAGATATCAATTCATTAAAGGATAAAAAATCTGTCAAAGCCAGAAAGAGGTGGATTTTAGTAAACAGGAAGTAAGTCAGTGACAGACCTGAAATGAATCCCATAGTAAGGGACCTGATACTGACAATTTGTGCTTTGTACAATATTAGCAATAGGGGGAAGGTTGGGCCCAAAAAACTAGTTTAACCCCGCCACATTTTATATGTGCCTGTCCTAAGCCAGGAATCCTTGTCAAAGCTTTTGTACCGTCTGTTTTTTGTTCTATGTCCAGAAATGGGTCTTTCATTGATAATATAGAGATTTGTTTGAATCTTATGTATTGTATTTTTTCTTGGTGAGTGACCTCTGGTCATGTTGAAGATTGCTGGCTGTTTTCCATTGTGATTTTTTAAATTGTTGTTTCTTTAATTTTGGTTTGTCGCGTACACTTATTCCACATCTACTTCAAGAGGCTGTGATTAGTAGCTGCATAGAAAACTGTTATGATTAACTATTTCCATGCCCCAAACCTGTAGCACAACATTCTCTAATCTTTACAACCATGTTTTTTCATGCTATCCATGAGATCAGGCCAAAAAGGGTCAAACATTTACAGACAGAAAGACAACGAACAAAATTAATGGGTATCACATCATACCAAAAGTACATTTGTGTGTCCCAGCCTGATTTTAGAAAAGCTACATACCTGAAATCAAATCTCAAAACCCCCAAGATGATGCAGAAATATCATTGACTCCCAACATCTAGAAACTAAGTAATGGGCCTTAACCAAAGTATTACAGAGATATGCAGGTACAAGGGTAAAACTATTTGTCTGATCCACAAATCTGGTTTGGCCATAAAATAAAATTGTGGGCAGGCAATTAAATGTTACCTGGAGGTATTTTCACACAGTTGCCGGGTGCCAACCATATCTCTGATTACAGTTCTTACCTGGAGGTATTTTACACACAGTTGCCGGGTGCCAACCATATCTCTGATCACAGTTCTTACCTGGAGGTATTTTACACACAGTTGCCGGGTGCCAACCATATCTCTGATTACAGTTCTTACCTGGAGGTATTTTACACACAGTTGCCGGGTGCCAACCATATCTCTGATTACAATTCTTACCTGGAGGTATTTTACACACAGTTGCCGGGTGCCAACCATATCTCTGATTGCAGTTCTTACCTGGAGGTATTTTACACACAGTTGCCGGGTGCCAACCATATCTCTGATCTCAGTTCTTACCTGGAGGTATTTTACACACAGTTGCTGGGTGCCAACCATATCTCTGATCACAGTTCTTACCTGGAGGTATTTTACACACAGTTGCCGGGTGCCAACCATATCTCTGATTACAATTCTTACCTGGAGGTATTTTACACACAGTTGCCGGGTGACAACCATATCTCTGATTGCAGATCTTACCTGGAGGTATTTTACACACAGTTGCTGGGTGCCAACCATATCTCTGATCACAGTTCTTACCTGGAGGTATTTTACACACAGTTGCTGGGTGCCAACCATATCTCTGATTGCAGATCTTACCTGGAGGTATTTTACACACAGTTGCCGGGTGCCAACCATATCTCTTGATTACAATTCTTACCTGGAGGTATTTTACACACAGTTGCCTGGTGCCAACCATATCTCTGATCACAGTTCTTACCTGGAGGTATTTTACACACAGTTGCCGGATGCCAACCATATCTCTGATCACAGTTCTTACCTGGAGGTATTTTACACACAGTTGCCGGATGCCAACCATATCTCTGATTACAGTTTGGGCTCTGTACGAACACGGCACTTTCACTTAGGCATTCCGCAAAAACTTCGCCTCCAATGTAGTATAAACGAACACCTTTACCTGTAATAAAATTATTTTTGATATCAAGTATGAACACATATATTAAGGATGATTAAAAAAAATTATAGAATCTTATCCCCATCCACCCTGATTTTTTCAGCCACTTGATTTTTGGCCAATTATGTTCATTTTTGGTCAATTGTCCTTTGAAATAGTAGAACATTTGTTCAAAAAGGATAAAAAATAAAATTTTCATACCTACCCCTTATTTCTAAGAAAATTAAGATGAAAATCTAGGAATTATTTTTTATGGCCTTACCCGTAAAATCATTACTTTTGATATCATTCAGATGTTCAGATATCTGAATATACTTTAATGATCATGGGTTAGCAGAGAAGTAAACACACTGACAAAAGTAGAATGACAAAAACAGACTGAAGCATACAATTTTCTGCTTTTATTGTTCTGTTTTTATTAGTTTGTGTGTTCTGCTTTTGTTGCTAATTGTAAGTGTGTTCTGTTTTTGCTGTTCTGCTTTTAATAGTTAATGAGTTCAGCTTTTGTTGTAATGTTCTTATTAGTGTGATCTGCTTTTGTTGTTCTGTTCTTATTAGTGTGATCTGCTTTTGTTGTTATCTTCTTATTAGTTTGTGTGTCCTGCTTTTGTTGTTATGTTCTTATTAGTTCGTGTGTTCTGCTTTTGTTGTTCTGTTCTTTTTAGAAAGTGTGTTCTGCTTTTGTTGTTCTGTTCTTATTTGTTAGTGTGTTCTGCTTTTGTTGTTCTGTTCTTAATGATTAGTGTGTTCTGCTTCTGTTGTTCTGTTCTTATCAGTTAGTGTGTTCTGCTTTTGTTGTGTTGTTCTTATCAGTTAGTGTGTTCTACTTTTGTTTTACTGTTCTAATTAGTTAGTGTGTTCTGCTTTTGTTGTTCTGTTCTTATCAGTTAGTGTGTTCTGCTTTTGTTGTTGTGTTCTTATTAGTTAGTGTGTTCTGCTTTTGTTGTTCTGTTCTTATTAGTTAGTGAGTTCTGCTTTTGTTGTTCTGCTCTTATTAGTTAGTGTGTTCTGCTTTTGTTGTTCTGTTCTTATTAGTTAGTGTATTCTGTGTTTTTTTTTTGTTATGTTCTTATTTGTGAGTGTGTTCTGCTTTTGTTGTTCTGGTCTAATAAGTGGACGAGTTCTGCTTTCGTTGTTCTGCTCTTAAGTTCTAATTAGTTATTGTGTTCTGCTCTTATTAATGGACAAGTTCTGCTTTTGTTGTTCTGTTCTTATTAATGGACAAGTTCTGCTTTTGTTGTTCTGTTCTTATTAATGGACAAGTTCTGCTTTTGTTGTTCTGCTCTTATTAATGGACAAGTTCTGCTTTTGTTGTTCTGTTCTTATTAATGGACAAGTTCTGCTTTTGTTGTTCTGTTCTTATTAATGGACAAGTTCTGCTTTTGTTGTTCTGTTCTTATTAGTAAGTGTGTTCTGCTTTTGTTGTTCTGTTCTTATTAGTTAGTGGGTTCTGCTTTTGTTGTTCTGTTCTTACTGATTAGTGTGTTCTGCTTTTGTTGTTCTGTTCTAACTAGTTAGTGTGTTCTGCTTCTGTTGTTCTGTTCTTATCAATAAGTGTGTTCTGCTTTTGTTGTTTTGTTCTTATTAGTCAGTATGTTCTACTTTTGTTGTTCTGTTTTTATAAGAAAGTGTTTTCTACTTTTGTTGTTCTATTGTGTTCTGCTTTTGTTGTTCTGTTCTTATTAGAGTGTTCTTTTTTGTTGCTCTGTTCTTAATGATTAGTGTGTTCTGTTCTTATTAGTGTGTTCTGTTGTTGTTGCTCTGTTCATAATGATTAGTGTGATAGACTTTTGTTGTTCTGTTCTTATTAGTGATTTATGTTCTGCTTTTGTTGTTCTGTTCTTATTAGTGGACAAGTTCTGATTTTGTTGTTCTGCTCTTAAGAGTAAGTGTGTTCTGCTTTTATTGTTCTGTTCTTTTTAGTAAGTGTGTTCTGCTTTTGTTGTTCTGTTCTTATTAGTTAGTGTATTCAGTTTTTTTTGCTTGTTATGTTCTTGTTTGTGAGTGCGTTCTGCTTTTGTTGTTCTGGTCTAATAAGTGGACGAGTTCTGCTTTTGTTGTTCTGCTCTTAAGTTCTAATTAGTTATTGTGTTCTGCTCTTATTAATGGACAAGTTCTGCTTTTGTTGTTCTGTTCTTATAATGGACAAGTTCTGCTTTTGTTGTTCTGTTCTTATTAATGGACAAGTTCTGCTTTTGTTATTCTGTTCTTATTAATGGACAAGTTCTGCTTTTGTTGTTCTGTTCTTATTAATGGACAAGTTCTGCTTTTGTTGTTCTGCTCTTATTAGTAAGTGCATTAGTGTGTTCTGCTTCTGTAGTTCTGGATCATGAATTATACTGAATTACGTCCTATATGCATTGTTAGAAATATTTTTTTGTAAAAGCTTGCCCTGAGGAAAAGTCAAAATGGTGTCACCAATATTACTTCAAGAAATGTTTTTATCATTTTCAAATGTCCATTCTGAAAGTGGTTACAGACTTTAACTTGCCCCTCTCAATTTCAGCAATGAAGGGCAAGTCTAACACTGCTATATGTTGCTTGGCAACAATTTGTAGGCAATTTACAATATCTAAATACAACATAAAAGAGTCATTCAATGAGAACAATGAAGTAACCTTTTCTTACTGAAACTGAGAAATTAGTAGATGGATAATTAATGGTGCTGTTTATATAAGAAAAGATTTCTAAGAATTATAAACCAACTATAGAGCAAAAGATATAATAGACAACAGATGACAAGGGTCAGCAAAGAGTTGACAATAGCTGCTTGCCAATGTGAGTCAGAAAAGCTGAAGATATCATACATTTTTTATACTCCTAAGTGCAAGTGTCCTGAGATAAGGTATGCAAAGTTCAGAACAATAACACACTAATAAAATAATGAAGTCATGTTGAAGTTATGTGAATTTCCCTGAAAAACAGAAAATGAATCTTCTTTTATTATAGAAACTTAAGCTTTGTTTCAGAGATGGAAAAATAATGGTCTTGTTTATATAAAATCCGATTTCTAAGACTTTGAAGAACAATAGGTTAATTAGGTTCTTCTACCTGAGAATAACCTTTGTCCATAATCTAGGACAATAAATAAACAAAGAATAGTCAATATGAAGGCTGTCTGGTATGGCTTCATTTAGCAATAACATCCAAATTAAAAACCTGTCTTATTCTATGATTGGATTTGTATGTGATATAAAAACTTTTTGTATTACAAGTTTTTCCAATCAGTTTGTATATTATATGCCTATTCTTTTCCTTATGAGTAGAAACAAAAGTTAACTCTGAAGTAAGTCTAGCCTGGCAAGAACATCAGAATTATTAATAAATTCCTTGTTTAATCCCCAATACCTTGATATTTATAGCTGTTTTAAAGGAAATCAAATTTGAAATCTAACATTGGAAAGATACCTGATTAAAACCTGTCAATGTCAGTAATTCTGATAATCCATGGTCAAGTCCATAAGATGCTTATAAAATTTTGAAATTGCAAATTTTTAATGTTTCAAGGAAATTGCTAAATCACTTATCTGTTTAGCACTGCTTGTAAAGCAAGATCTAGGATTCACTTGGCTTTACTGCAACCTGCAATTCATATCCATGCACAGATGAAAGCAAGTTTCCAGCCAGGAATCTTTATAAAAGCTGATGTTTGTATTCATCAAATCTATGTTATTTTTTTTTGTCAAGAAGGGGGTCTTCCATTGACACTTTAGGACTGGGCTTGAATCAGTTGTAGTTTATTTTCAATCTAAGGCCAATGGAAAAACAGTGAGAAGCGACCACTGGTCACATTGAAGGCTGCTGGCTGTTTTCCTTTGCAGATTTTTAAAACTATTGTTAACATTGTAGGTTGTGTCACGTACATTTATTTCACATCTCATTATCTTCTATTGTCTGCTTGTTGCAACACACATGTAACATTGCCACTCTCCTCATTTTGCTTGTTCGTGCTTGGTGAAAATCACCTGTCACATTACCAAGATCAATCTTTTGTATCACAGTCATGTTCAATGCAGCTTTCCAGTGCACAAGGTACCAAGTACATGTACTATATAAATTGTAACTGTGTAAATCCAGAATCTATCTTTTGTATCACATGTTCAATGCAGCTTTCCAGTGCACAAGGTACCAAGTACATGTACTATATAAGTTGTAACTGCTTAAATCCAGAAGCAAGTTGGTGGGCACCAACCACGAGTCTCATTGAAAACAGCTGTTTTCCATTGTGTATTTTTATTCTCTGTTGATTTATGGGGATGGAAGATAATAAGATATAGAGTAACGGCTGATTTATGGGGGATAGAAGAAAAAAGATGTAGAATAAGACGTAGGGTGCCTCAAACTACATAGATCGGTGTATATTTAATACTGTAAACCGGGAAATTTTCGCGCCGTCTTTTTTTTGCGGTATGGAGACTGAGTTTTAGTTCGCATACTTTAAAATTCGCGCTGAAATGTTATTGTCCATAGATTGCAATAGAAGACAAGTTCATTCGCGCCGTTTTATTTTCGCGCTAGCAATGTCTCCGCGAAAATCGCGAAAATATAACTGCCGCGAAAATTTCCCGGTTTACAGTAAATTTCCGTAACAGGAAACAGTCACCATCCTCAAAGCTGATCACTCCTCGCTGTTGTTACACATCTTTTTTTCTTCTACCTCTAATAAATCAGCCATTACTCTATATCTTAGTATCTTTTATGTCCATAAATCAGTGGAGATTTTAAAACACTGTTCTCAATGTGACTTGTGTTTGGTGCCCACCAACTTGTTCTTGATTTAAACCATTACAATTTATATATAGTACATTTACTTAGAAAATAATAAGATGTGGAATAAGTGTACGCAACACAACCCACAATTAAACGGCAATTTAGAAAAACCACAATGGACAACCGCCAGCAGTCTTCAACGAGGCCACTTGGCACTGCTCGCGGTTCTGCAATTGGCCCATGGTCTAAATAAAATGCATATAATTCAAGCCCAATCCTATGTTTGCATACTTGTGAGGGTTTAAATGGGATGCCTTTGAATGTAAAGGAGCAGATGCCTCAAATTTAAGTGCTACCAGGTTAAGAGATCACCATTGTGTGAATTCTATGTTGTAATTCAATTTCTATCCCTTTTTGAAGTTAAATTCAAGGTATGTGTTAAAAATACTTCAGTTTCAATAAGATCTTAATTTCTACATTACAATCAAAATAGTTAAGTGACAATAAAATCTGATATCACAATTGTACTTTAAAACTTAAATGGACAGAAAACAATAATTATTATAAGTTTATTTTACTTTTAGGCTATAGAGCTTTCACAAGTGCCTTTGAAGGCTAGACTTTAATTTTCAACTTGCTCCCTTATGTGCGTGTGTGTTTGGGTTTGATTCCCCTTTTTATGCAACATTGCCATATAGGCATGATAGGTTGGTGGAGGAAACCACAGTTCCCAGAGGAATCTGACAAACCTAATCACATACAGGTGGGTAAGTCAATTTTCTGTAAATTACAAATAGGATTGGAACAACACCTGAGAGGTGTCTAGTGATCAATAGTGTGGTATTTAAACCAACACCTAAGACAACTTGGCTACCAAGGCCAGCTCCTCCAATTCAAGTAACAAGACCACTTTGCAGCTCTGCCTTATCAAAGATGTCAAAGAAGCCAAACCATTTTAACCAAATAAATAGGGACTGTTAAATAGATAGGGATTTTAAAGGAATCAAAATTGGGCCTCTTGAAGGCCTGCACTTATCAAAGATGTCAAAGAAGCCGAACCATTTTAACCAATATAAGAAGCAGAGGTACCAATGGGGTATCCGAATGTCAAAAATCCGAAAGGGCAGAGGCAAAACCAGTAAACACCAACAAGAACGGGACAAAAACAGACAACATGTAAAACATATAAACACAAAATAACTGAATATCAATCAACAACGCGAACTCCAGTCAAACAAGAGGGAACTCAGGTGCTCCGAAAGAGTAAGCAGTTCCTTCTTGCTATAGCACACCCGTCCCATTGCCAATAGTCCATTCAGCGTGTCAAATCCGGTAAAGGAAGACAAAACAAAAAATAAGGTTAGATAATATAGGGTTTATAGAGGACTGTTAAACAGATAGGGATTGTAAAGGAAATAATATAGAACCTCTTGAAGGCCAGGGCATTGTAGCTCCACCATATCAAAGATGTCAAAGGCGCTGAATCAGTAAAGCTATTAAGCCATACATACCTATATGTCGTCTAGTCATCTCGACTTGTTGTGTTCTATTAATGTTAGACAGAAGTCCTAGACAGAACCTCTCCGAATTGGAAGGATCGGTAAATCCATCCACCGTCAGGGAAGGCATTGAAGCGTGAAAAGTCTCCCCAACACGATTGTTCAGCTCATAGTAAGCTATTGAGCACCAAAATGCTGGTTCTTTATAAGTAACAGGCTCTGCATCTGTCAAAATAAAAAAATAAATAAACATTGTATCTATGTTTTGGCTCACATGAGTTTCACATGAATTGAACTGCACATTAAATTTATGTGAATCTAACATGAAAATCACATGAGTTTCACATGAAATTGATGTGTAGAGTTTTCATGTGAGATTCAGGTGAATTGACATGAGCATTTTTTCACATGAAACTCATGAGAGCCAAATTTGCCTGTACATGTATATCTATTATTACATAATGAGATGTGGAATAAGTGTATGTGACACAACCTACAACCTACATATATAAACAGCAATTTATAAATCTACAATGGAAAACAGCCATCAGCCTTCAATATGACCAGAGGTCACTGCTTGGCGCTTTGCAATAGCCCTAACATATCTTAATGTACTTTTGTTTAATGGATTCTATACAATGAATGACCTTTTGTTCTCAGTTCTGCCTTAGTCTATACTAGTTTATTCTACAGATACTTGTTTTATATATTGTATCAAATAGACTCTACTAACTACTAGTTGGCTCTATACAGATCTCTTACTTAGAGAATTACTACAACTGCAAGATGAATCATATTGTTCTCAGTGTTGCCTCAGTCGATACTAGTTTGCTCTTCAGATACTTGTACATGGATCAAATGGATCCCTCTAAAGATTACTTTCTGAGGAGAACTTGATGCTTAACTATTGATCTTGAATTTGCCTTGGTCGACACTAGTTTGTTCTACAGATACATGTACTTGTACATGGATCAAATAAATCCCTATACAGATACCTTACTGAGGTGAACTTGATGAAATGCTTAACTATTGATCTTGTCTTTGCCACATTAGATACTAGTTTGTTCTGAAGATACTTGTACTTTTGTTTAATGGATTCTATTCATATTACTTATCAAGGGGTGCTTTTGGTGAAAGCTTATACTATTGATCTCGACTTTGCCTCAGTCAATACTAGTTTGTTCTACAGATACTTGTACATGGATCAAATAAGTCCCTATACAGATTACCTTACTGGGGCAAACTTGATAAAATGCTTAATTATCGATCTTGACTTTGCCTCAGTCGATACTAGTTTGTTCTACAGATGCTTGTACTTTTGTTTAATGGATTCTATACATATTACTTATCAAGAGGTGCTTTTGGTGAAAGCTTAAACTATTGATCTCCACTTTGCCTCAGTCGATACTAGTTTGTTCTACAGATGCTTGTACTTTCATTAAATGGATTGTATAAAGATCACTTACCAAGAGGTGAACTTGGTGAAACATCAACACCGTCTAAAAATCAATTGTAAAAACATTTTAGTAAACGAGCATGTCTACAAGTCATTAGGATGAAGTCGTGAAAAAAAAACTCATTTTGCAAACCAGGAAGTAAAAGACAAGGAAAACATACGTATTCTTATTTCTTACATAAGTTATAAAAATTTTAATATATAGATTCAGGGATAGACGTGGAATTGTTGATTGGATAAATTAGAAATTGACTCAAAGTAGTGCCGAGGGATTTGTTTTAATAAGTTGAGGTTTGCAAAGAAAATGATATACAGTGTATATAACTTAAGGACAAAACGCAATGGTTTTTTTTTTAATACTTGACATTAATAACCCTTTTTGTAAGATTTCAGTAAATTATTTCAAATTTTACAGAGATCAGCACTTTTTATGATATTGACAGTAATACACCTTTGGATACTGTCAATTCCTGATAGTAAATTTTTGTTCTGTCATAATTTACAAACAAATTTCAAAAAGCCTTGAAAACAGTTCTATAGTCATCTGAAAAAAACACCCTTATTAATTGAAGACTCAAAATTCTACAACTAGATTCATTACCATAATCAGGGGCAGATCCAGTATTTTAGTTTTGGTGAGGTGTAAAAATATTTTGTTGTTGTTTTTTAGACAAACTAAGTGAAAATTTTTATCAGTTTTAGGGTGTAAACGCCCCAAATACCGTTTCTGACAGAAACTGCGCAAATTTACCCCTTCTGCATTGGCCCCAGATATTCAGAGTAGGGATAATTGTTGTTATTAAAAGCCATCTTGTACTTACCCATGCCCTGTGTGTCAGTATTGTCGCCATCTTCACTCATGTACCCTGGGGGTGGTGTGTCTGAAAAGGAAGAAAAAAGCAATAAATTGTCAGTCGTGTGACTGAAATGGAGGAAAATAGCAATAAGATGTCAGTTGAGAGATGGTTTACCTGAAAAGGAGGAAAATAGCAATAAGATGTCAACTTTTGTGAATTTCAGAGTAGTTGCTGTAAACTGTGAAATTTTGAGGTCACCTTTTTGCGGTAGGATGATTGACTTTTGGTTTGCAGTTTTAAACATGCCCTGAAATGTTTAAGTGTCCATAGACTACATTGGAAGACAAATATATTCCAGCCATTTCATTTTTGCACTTACAATGTCAACGCATAAATAAAACTGCTGGGAAAATTTTCTAATTTACAATACATACTGTGGTTTCATTGATTTTCGTGGTTATTGTAGGTAGGGCTGATCCACAAAATTTGATTCCCCATGAACAGGAAATTCACATTTGCAAACTTCAGAACCAATAGAATTTTAGAACCCATGAACTGAAATTTTTCAGCACTTCGTCTGCTTGACCTTCAATGAAATTACCCAAAAATCAATAAGATTCCTCCTCTTATGATTAGTAACAATATACCAAAGTTTCATTAAAATCTGTTGAGAACTTTTTGAGTTATGGTCCAGAAACCACTTAGTCAAGAAATTTTCTAATGTTTTTCTGTCGCTTTGAGCTTGACCTTGAACTGATGTAGCCCAAAATCGATAAACTTCCTCCCCTTGTGGTCTGTAACAATATCCCAAAGTTTAAATATAATCAGTTCTAAACTTTTTTAGTTATGGTCCGGACACCACTAATTCTAGAAATTTTCAAACGTTTTTGTGTCACTGTGACCTTGACCTTGAACAGATTTATCCCAAAATTGATAGGGTTCCTTCTATTGTGGTATGTAACAATATCCCAAATTTCATTAAAGTCAGTTCACAACATTCTGAGTTATGGCTGGAAACAAATTGTTGAAGCCTGCACGCACGCCCGCCCGGCCGCCCCCCCATCATCAAAACAATAGCCGAGTTCAACTTCATTGCAACTCGGCTAAAAAAAAGATGTGAAATACTATTAGTGTATGCAAAACAACCTACATCATAAAACAAGTGGTAATTGAAAAATCAACAATGGAAGAATACCTGAGCATCCTTCAATGCAAAAGGGTGGCTGTACACCTGTTTGGCAATTACACCTGGAATCGCCACTGATGAAATACCTGAAAACAAAAATGTGTCAAAAAGACGAAGTGCCCAATGTCTATTGACATTTGGGACATATGATACATGGCAGACAGACAAACAAACCACAACACTATTACCCCTCCCCCTTTATTGTAGATTCTCCTTCCCTCCCGCCCTGAGTTTTTTGGACACCTGATAAAAATTTATTTTATTTTTGGCAAATTTTGTTAATTTTTTGTCAATATCGTTTAAAATATCAAAATTTATATAAAGTAAAATATAATATTCATCCGCCGACCGGCCATATATTCAAGAAAATTGGATGAGAATCTAGGAATTATTTTATTATGACCTAAAGCTTGATATGATTATCTTCTTTTCTTCGATTTTGGGACAGTCTGAGTCAGAACGGCAAACAGACAGACAGACAACAAAACTATATTCCCCTCTTATTATGCAGATAGGGCATTAATAGTAATCAATCTTAGACATTAAGTACAGTTCTCTGTAAGAATCCGGCAAAATTTAAAAACTTTGAATCATGATTTTAAAAACACACGGTTTTGACAATAAATTGTCATTCAAAATAGCCTTCTAATGAAGAAACAAACATTAGTTGTTGTCTCGATTGTCAGAGGATGGAGAAAAAAATCATGTTAAAATGAGAGGAATTTAATGTGACTTGACAGAGTTATCTCCCTTAGATTCAAATTTTATATGCATTTCAACCAAAATATATCTCAAATTACTGACTTTAAAAAAAAGTGCCGATGCATTTTTTGTTACTTTTTAAGCATTTTGAACAGTATTTTGAAGTCAAACTCGTGTGTTTTTTTAATCATGATTCACCCATTGCCTGATTCTTACAGAGAATGGCACTAATCCCTAAAGCTGGATATGATTATCTCTTATTCTTCGCAGCTTGTACCAAAGTCCATTTAATGAAAATGAATTTATATAAATATCAATATTATAACAGATTATATGAGTACTACAGGATGAGATCAAATGACCAAAAAATAAATCCACAATAAGTAGATTTTATATTTTTTAACAATCATCATAGAGCAAAATTGGATTATAAATGACGAATTTTCATATCCATTTACTGCAATGATTTTAGAGTAGATATTGAAAATATCCAATACTTCAACAAAAGTCTGGTGTTATTACCATTGATCTTTAGAATAACGATATTGAAATCATGATAAACTCAAGAATTAATTGTCAATGTGAAAAAAATCTAGTCAATAACATTGGCATAAGAGAAACTTTGGTTTCTTTCTAATTCAATATCAAATTCATCTATTTCTAAATCTCAGTCTATGGTCAGTCAACTTCAAACTCTGGGTACATTGCTCATCTTTCAATTTGTATTTCAATATCGGGTGAACAAACCGCAGACAACACTAGTTCTCAGACTGAACTGGCCTCTTTGGTTGATAATCTAAGTGGCCTTTCTTCAGGGTTGAAGCTTAAATAGGTAGTCAGAAGCCCAACTGTGGCTACTAAAATTTTATACTGCTAGTGAATTCTTATGAACTTTCCATTGTTGTTCAATAATTTGGGCTATTTCAAGAAATTTTCAAGGACTGTAATTTGCCTTTTAAATCCATATCTTTCAACTTGGAAAAAAAAAATCTTTTGACCTACAAAGTTTTCTTACAGGAGAACAGACATGTTCAAATCAAATTCAGCAAATCTTTTAATCTCCAAGATATAGCAAGAAAAACTAATGTCAAAATTAAACTTTTAACCACAGGGAGTGATAAAATTTGCACATGCAATTTTAGCGGTTTAGAGAAGATTTTATATTGAATGTTTAAAATGACAATTCTGCAGACTGCGGAAAAGGAACAGACCAAATTGTTATTGCATGATATTTTGTCTTTATAAACTAAACCTTTGTTATGCAATAAGTGCAATAAAGTTTAATTTAGTCATAGACAAAGTCTATTGTCATTTTATAGTCTAAGGTTTTATATTCCAGGGGATTAAAATATCCAAGAGTCATTAAAAAATCTTTCAAGAGAGGAAATCTTGTTGGTGTCATTAAGACTGACTAATTAAGGCCATTATTAAAAATATCCTAGATTCTGATCCCCTCACTTCCCGATTTTTTCAGCCCCTTCAAAAATTTTTATTTTGATTTAAGGGAAATTTTGGCTAATTGTCTTCGAAATGGCAGATATTTTATCAACATGGATAAAAAAAATAACATTTGCCCACTCACTACATATTTTCAGGAAATTTGGATGAGAATCTAGGATTTATTTTATTATGGCTTAAATGTGTTCAAGTTAACCATCAAACTTTAAAATCTACCTAATATATGATTAACAAAATTATGTTTTCATATATACATGATGTATTTAATAATTTTGAAGAAAGTTATAAATTATTGTTTATAATACAATGTAATAATCTTATACTTTCAGTATTATTGGATTTCAGTTTAGTATATGCAGCTTAAAAATCCAATATGTGCATCTAGGGATTATATTTCTTAAACTCATAATGTCTACATAAAAATAAATGGTTTCAAAAACAGTTTAAATCATGAAAAAGTTATTCTGTATGTTAAAATTCCAATTTGAGCATCTATAGGGGTTAAATTTCCTAAAATAATATTGTCTATATACAAATAAATGATTTTAAAAATCAGTTTAATTCATGAAAAAAATCTGCATTTTCCATTTTATTTCTAAAGTAATTGATGGTAAAAGGGTGTTATTCTATGCAGTTTTATAACTTTGTATAATTCTGACTTAGAACGACGAAAATTTCAAGAAATGCTTATTTTTTTAAAGCATTTTAAAGCTGGATTTAAATTTTTGCATAGTTTAATTTTAATCAAATAGTTATTGCATGCATTGATAAGACAAAATTTTCCCTATGTAACACTTAATCTCGATGTAATTTATGACTTCATTTTTTTTTGTTTAATTATGGACAGACTAATGAATCAAGGGCCCTGTGTCCACTTAAATTTCAGAATTAACATTTTAAACAAGGTATTAAATAAAACTGGAATTCAATTTGAAAATAAGAAAACCCATAAAATTTGGCCTTTGTTTAGGATCAGACATTAGCACTGTATTCTGGTCAATTTCAAATGTGTACATATTTTTTATGGTCTCTTCTAAAAAAATAAAATCTTGTTTTCTTTGATATTCTTCAAGATATTGTTGATAAAAATTCTCTCTTTTAAATATACATCTTATTTCACTAGTTCAAATGTGTGTAGACAAGTCTCACTAACCCCATGCAGTTAGTTGAGCTAAGGCCATGCATGCATGGGGTTAATGCAGCTCAGTACAAACTCAAAATTATTGAAAATAAAGTGCTTAATTGTCTGATCATAAACAAAGGCTGAATTCTAAAAGTTTTCTTATTTTCATATTGAAATTCAGTTTTATTTAATACCTGGTTTTATTAATTACATGTATGTAAATTTTATTTTGCTAACTGTACAAAATCAGAACTAAGGTTCTGAGTTTAAGGTCACCATGAAATAATTTAAAGATTCTCATATAAACTTTTTGAAAATATCAAATTTACTGTTTTTTTATTTATATTTTATCAATTTTGATAAAATGTTCTGCTATCATAAATTAATTGATTGAAAATGAACATAATTCGACCCCAAAAAAAATAGATTTTTTTTTTCAGATTGCTGAGAATCTAGGATATTTTTTTTTTAATTTGCCTATACTAGTGTTAATCTTGGACACAGACAGACAGACTGCCAGACAAAGTGAAAACTTAAAAGGCCAATATTCACAATCTGATCCTTTAATTACGATCAATTAGGATGTAATGGGTATAATTTATAATGCTTAATATTATGATGTATTGCTCTGAGGAAGAGCAATTATTTTTTTTTAATTTAAATTTTAACTTTGATAATTTTATAGTCATTTTATTATAAAATCAAAAGTCAAAAGTATATAAGAAAAAAAAATATTTAAAACAGATACTATAATTTCTCTTCAATAATAATTAGAAAATCATTAAATCCCTGTCAGTATTTAGAGAATATGTAAAAGTAAAAAATGGTCAGATTTTGTTAAACAAGAAGTAGATGAGCTACAGATCTGATATCAAATCACACCCTGATGCTGTATACCCAACTTTCATAAACTTTGAGTCAGTTTACCCTGTTTTTTTTACATTTTATTTTTTTACAATAATATTCAAACTTTGTGAATGCAAATGGTCTGACATAGCCCTGGGTCATATTGCTCCTTCTACTGTGGTTTCATTATTATTCGTGGGGTATCAATTTTCCTTATTTTCGCGGGTGGCCTTTACCCACGAAATTTGATACCCAACGAAAAGGTAATTCAACATTGATCTGTATGCTGCAGACATCAGAACCATGAATTTAAAAGAATCCATTAACAGATCCTTTTTCATCAAACCACGAAAATTGGTACCAATGAAAACTAGATGGAGCCTTCCCTGGAAGGCATATGTCGCCTGCGTATCTATAATTGTTCGCCAAACAGGAAGCAGTTAATTTTCGGGCATTAAATCTCCTCACACCTTATAGTACTATGCAATGAAGCTACATACCAAATATCAAGAGGCTGTGGCATGTAGTTGCCTGGAAAACTGCGACAAAAATTTGGCATCTATGTCCATTATATATAAAACATTAAGTATTCGTCAAACAGGAAGTCGTTATTTTTCGGGCATAAAATTGCTTTACACCTTATAGTACTATGCAATGAAGCTACATACCAAATATCAAGAGGCTGTGGCATGTAGTTGCCTGGAAAACTGCGACGAAAATTTGGCATCTATGTCCATTATATATAAAACATTAAGTATTCGTCAAACAGGAAGTCGTTATTTTTCAGGCTTAAAATCGCTTTACACCTTATAGTACTATGCAATGAAGCTACATACCAAATATCAAGAGGCTGTGGCATGTAGTTGCCTGGAAAACTGCGACGAAAATTTGACATCTATGTCCATTATATATAAAACATTAAGTATTCGTCAAACAGGAAGTCATTATTTTTCGGGCATAAAAGCGCTTTACACCTTACAGTACTATGCAATGAAGCTACACACCAAATATCAAGAGGCTGTGGCATGTAGTTGCCTGGAAAACTGCGACGGAAATTTTTGTGACGCCGCAGGACGACTACGCAGGACGACGACGCAGGACGACGCAAGACGACGGATAGTGCCAAAGTAACCCCTATATGTCGCTTCTGCAACACGTTGCAGGCGACATAATAAATGAATCCACAGTAATTATTATATGATTTAATTATTTCATGTATTTGCAGACCTTAAATGTTGTCAACTCTTACCCTATTTGTAACTTGGTGAAATGTTTTTTTTTTTCCAAAACTTTAAAAACCTTGTTTCTGACAATGTCTAAGTAGTATCATAAAAAATATCAATGAAATCTTATAAAATCATTTAATCACAATTTCAAGACTATACTGTATCAAACAAATTTTCACAGAACAAAATCTTTTACATTTTCTAAGAATTTACTAGACATTTTGCCGTGTACAAATTAAAATTGATCAAGTCCTTACCCCTTAATAAATTGTACTTTGCCAAATGTCTGACTGATTTTCCTATGAAGGAATATGACCTATATCCTTTTACCAAAGTCTGCTTACTTCTTAGCAATACCTGACTCTTCCAGCTCGAATTCATTACTTATTAAACAACTAAAACAATATCAAGAAGGAAGAGTTCCATTGTAATATTACTGATGACATGAATATATATGGGTCAAATCTTTTATTATTTCAGGGATGGGAAAGAATTTTTAGCAAAGGGCCATTTTCCACTTTTTTTCTAGGAAATTCAAAATTTTTTGAAGACGATTTTTATTTTCTTCTTTTTCTACAAAAATTTTTGAGATGAAAGAGGGCAATTTTCATTTTTAATGGGCCAATCCTTGTTTTTTTTATGCAAAAAATTCATTATAGTTCCTTGGATTTGTACCAACTTGCATATTAATTATACTGTAAATATAATGTTTTAATTTTCGCAGTTACTAATTTTCATGCAAATGTTCCATATGTCTATTTTGGCAGAAATTGGTTTTCTGAACTTTCAATGATCATATACTTTGAAATACATGAAATTTTTAGATATTCTTGACTTTTATTTTTTCGACTTTTTGACATTGAGTACTGCAGCTAGCTTATTTTTTTCTACAAATCATGCAGTGATTCCAGAGTATTTTTTTTTTCTCTTTTACTGGACATGTCCTGTTATCATGCACATAATGCAATTGAAAAAGTCAAAATATTTTACTGGACCAAGCAAATTTTTACCAGATTTGTCCATTGTCTGACGGCCCTTTGGAATGACTGACAGATATGTATCATCTGCTGGCTCAAATGAGCAAACTAATATCTTTATTTTTATTTACAAAAAACTTGGGAAACATTTGTTTGTTTATGTATATGTTTAACAGAAAAACAATCTTTTTTGTTCATTTACCTGAACCTAGTTAACAAAATAATGACCCTATACCTTAATAGTATTTAACAACCAAAAGACCCAAAATCATTAAGTAATTTTGTGAATATTCCACAAGCCCATCCTTCTTAAATCAAAATTTTCATAATCCAATTAAATTATTTAATTTATACAAATAATTAATACCATAATTCAATTAATTCTAATTAGAATATTTCCATTAATAATAAATATAATTTTATCAAATACAATATCAAAAAGAAATCTAATACATTTACAAAAACAAGAAGAAAAAAAATCAAATATCTTACCATGATAAGAATACATGTATTCAAAGAATAGCATGTCGGAGCAGCCATGAAAACTTCCAGGTTCAAAATAAATTAAATAAATTACCAGGTTCTCAGAGCATCCCCAATTTGAAACGAAACGTCACATCTACCTACCGCTAGTGCTTGAACAAACATGATCATTCATTGGCATAGCCGTTCGTAGATTAGGTCTAAAAGAGGGGGCTCGGTCCACACCACGTATTCCGCTAAGATGGTTGTGTATAGCCATCACAGCCCACCTCCCATTGCTGTTTTGCACATTTGCCCCCAACACATTTAAGTAAGGTCATTTGAATTGGTTTAATTCTATATTTCTCTATATGGTAGAGTCAAACTAGTCAGCTGATTCTTTCAGGAGAAGGAAAAAAATCTATATCTACATAGGCTATATATAGACTCTGTAGATAATCAGGATTGGAGAAGTTCTATACTCATCGATAGTAAAGAAGCAAGCAGCATTTTAAGTATAATGAAGTTGACAGTTGAAGCAACACTTAAACAAACTTTGGTTTGGAAGTCTTGCTCTACATTAGTTTCAAATTAAAATATTTCAAATTATAAAAACAGAAATGGAGAAATTTTATACTCATCGCTTAAAAGCAAGCAGCATTTTAAGTATAATGAAGTTAACAGTTGAAGCAACAATAAACAAACTTTGGTTTAGAAGTCTTGCTCTGACAAAGCTTCAAGCTGAAACCTTTCAGATTATAAGTTATTAAGGGAACTAGTATATAATATAAACAGGATTTGAGAAAGTATATACTCATAAATAAGAAGGAAGCAGAATTTTAAGTATACTGAAAATGACAGTTGAAGGTTGAAGCAACACTAAACAAACTTTGATTTAGAAGCCCTGCTCAACATGGGCTACAAATTAAAACCTTTAAGATTACAGGCTTTTTAGAGATCTTGTAGACAAACAGGATTGGAGATAGTAGTATACTCATGGATAAGAAGCAAGCAGCATTTTAACTATACTGAAATTGACAGTTGAAGCAACACTTAAACAAACTTTGGTTTTGAAGTCCTGCTCTGCATGGACTACAAATTAAGACCTTTTAGATTATAGGCTTTTTAGCTATATAGAGAACTACCTAGTAGATAAACAGGATTGGAGAAATTTTATACTTATCGATAAGAAACAAGCAGCATTTTAACTATGATGAAGTTGACAGTTGAAGCAACAATAAACAAACTTTGGTTTAGAAGTCCTGCTCTGCATGGGCTACAAATTAAAACCTTTTAGATTACAGGCTTTTTAGAGAACTTGTAGATAATAAAACAGGATTGGAGATAATATATACTCATCGATAAGAAGCAAGCAGCATTGTAAGTATACAGAAGTTGACAGTTGAAGTAACAAAAAAAAAAAGCGAGCAGCATTTTAAGTATACTGAAAATGACAGTTGAAGCAACACTAAACAGACTTTGGTTTACAAGTCTTCCCCAACATCAGGGCTTCAAATTAAAACCTTTTAGATTACAGGCTTTTTATAAATAGGATTGGAGATAGTATATACTCATCAATAAGAAGCAAGCAGCATTACAAGTATACTGGAATTGACAGTTGAAGTAACGCTAAGCCAAAGGTCTGGGATATTTTTCAGGAAGCACTTAAAATAATTTATAAGTTTTACTTTTAAAAACAGTAGATATGAGGAATCTTTAATGGGATAACACCAGCTGTTCTGTAAGATTAGTGAAGATATATGCTCATCAAAAAGGAGGAAGCGACAGATAATTACACTAAAAACACTGTTTGCAGCATCATTATAACTCAAAACACAGGGGCTTGTGTATAGTAAAAAAATGTATATCCCCCTCTATCCCTTTTCACGCGGTAGAGGGGGACATAAATATTTTTACTATACACAAGCCCCTGTGCTCAAAATGTAAACAGAACTATGCAATTGGGATTCAAACAGCAAACAGTAGTTTGTATATACTAGAAATACTTTTGCACCTCAGCATCAGTTAAAAATTTAAACTGAAAGGGATTCAACAGGGGTTGGGAAGGTAGGGGGCCATGGGGCTTATGGCCCCTTCAAATTTAGAATTTTAATGAAAAAAGTGATAAAATTGACCCCTCATTAAAAATGCTTCCACCAATCCCTGACAGATTCATGTACAAATGCATTGCCGACACATCAAGGTGTCAAGAACCCCTTTAAATTCCCCCAAATTATTAGCCTTGAAATTTAACGACCCTTAACATGTAGGCAAATGTTTTCAGTAGTACCCCAGAAAAAGGTAAAACAATATATTCCACCCCGTATATACATGGGCACACCATAAAAATGTACTATCAGCTAAATCATTATGTAAAGACTTTTATCTTTTTATATCATAAACAATCATGGAAATAATACTCCATGACATATCATGCAAAGTTTCCATGATATATTTTCAACATCTTATTATGAGCTTTTATATAAGAAAAATTATCGCTCTTGCATCATGATCCAGATGTCTTTTTAATGTCAACATTGTATTAAAAATTTAATGGGTTCTCAACATTGTATTAAAAATAATAATTGTTTCGCAACATTTCAGATTAAAACATCGAACATACAAAAAACTTAATCGCCCAGAGCTGCCATTCTTTTTTATTTTCATGGGTTTTCTCTATTTTCAGCTCTTTATTTTATTATGACTATAACATTAAATTTCATTGTCCGAAATATATTTAAAACCCTACATGTATTTCAAAATGTCATAAGTTATCTATTTTATTAAACATGTACATGATAATCAAAGACCCTCAATAGTGAGCACGCTCATATACCCTTATGCGTCCACATTATGGACAAAGATGATCTATTTCGAGTAAGAATAAAGAAGTCAGAGTTGTAATGTTTTCCAAGTCAGCTTTTTAAACAGGATGTAGATGGAGTGACAGACCTGCATGAAAATGTATCCCAACATATGGGATCACGACCCTTAAAAATGAAGTGAAAGAAGTCTAAATTGCTCCTTTAACAGGAGGCAAATGATTGACAGACATGCAAAAACATATCCATCCATATGGGCCCTTACTTGAAGCTACATACAAAATATAAAAGTATAAAAAGCCTAAAATAAATAGTTGCTGAGAAAACTGTTACGAACATTTTAACACTTAAAATTTAGTGAAAATAGTTTTAAAGTTGGCTCGTTATACAGAAGGTATGTGATTGACAGACCTGAAAACAAAACCCACCAGATGGGACCCCTACCTGAAGCTACATACTAAATATCAAAAGCCTACGATTATTAATAGCTGAAAATTTTGATCACCAACAGACTTGTAAAAAAAAAAAACATTATACCCTTCGCAACTTTGTTGTGTGGGGTATAAATATACATGTACATAGTGAAAATTAAATGCTAGGCAACAATTAAACATAAGGGTGGCATCCCAAACAACTGTTAAGTGTGGCATAAAATAAATAAAGGAAGAAAAGAGAGACCAGGGCTGTCAATAGAAATTAATGAGATGTGGAATAAGTGTACGCGACACAGCCCACAATCAAGCAGCAATTTAGGACAGGAGTTAACACTAAAGTATGTCTCGCCTGCCGGCACCATCAGAAACAATTCTTCTTTCTTACTTCCACTATATTTTGAATTTACATGGATTTTCAGTTTCTGAGATCAAAAGATGTGTAAAGATTGCAAATATATGCAATTAAAACAATCAAAGTCACACAACCTGAAAATCAAGGTCAAGGATATAACTGTGCTAAGCTACTGCTGGGGCATATGCATACCAAGTTTCATCAACCTAGGACTTGTAAGGGTCAAAAGATGGGGATACAACTGTGCTAAGCTACTACTGGGGCATATGCATACCAAGTTTCATCAACCTAGGACCTATAGTTCTTGAGATATGGAGGTGCTTGCAACATTTCCATTGCTATTATATGTATTGGAAATTGTCAAAGTCACTCAACAGGAAGATCAAGGTCAAGGTCAAAATGTGCTAAGCTACTACTGGGGCATATGCATACCAAGTTTCATCAAACTAGGACCTATAGTTCTTGAGATATGGAGGTGCTTGCAAAACTTTTCCATTGCTATTATATGTATTGAAAATTGTCAAAGTCACTCAACGGGAAAATCAAGGTCAAGGTCAAAAGATGGGGATGCAACTGTGCTAAGCTACTACTGGGGCATATGCATACCAAGTTTCATCAACCCAGGACCTATAGTTCTTGAGATATGGAGGTGCTAATAAAACTTTTCCAAAAAGTTAACGCCGCTTTCGCCCCCCCCCCCCTGGTAAAGTAACAAGCCTTTGTCCCGCTCTGCTTCGCAGGCGAGACAAAAACCACAATGGACAAGTTTTGAAGAGCTGCTTGCGTGAGATTTGCCATAAAATTGAAAGATCAAAGAAATTTGCTGACAAATTGTCGACTAGATAAGTGAGTCTCAAGCGAGTTGCGTGACATTTGACAGGTCTAACTCACTGAAACCCCAAAAAAAAATTAATCACATCTATTTTTTTGATGGTAAGAACCATCAATGCAAAATTTCAAAGCGATGACCTTAGAACTATAGTTTTTGTGCTAAAGATGATTGCAAATATACGTCAACAATTTTATAAAACTAGAGGCTCCAAGGAGCCTAAATCGCTCACCTGATCTCTTATGCCAAAGTTTGAATAAATTTCACAAACTTTCAAGTATACAAAGTTGCAAAACAATCCTTTCAGTGGTTTCAGAGAAGATTTTTGGAAATCAGTTTAAACTAATAGAAAAAAACAGTTAAAGGGCAATAACTCCTGTAAGGACCTTTTGATGCTGAACAAGCAAATTTGCTTCAGATTTTCTCTATTTCTATACTTTTCGAGTCATAAGCCAAAAACAATTGTCTGACCCCTTGTTCTATTTTTAGCAATGGCGGCCATGTTGGTTGGTCGACATGTATGTTATTCACAAACATGGTAGAGGACATCCTAAAGATCAAGTGTACCAAGTTTCAAAGCAATCCCTTCAGTGGTTTCAGAGAAGAAGATTTTTGAAAATCAGTGTAAATTAATGGAAAAACAGTTAAAGGGGAATAACTCTTAAACGGCTGATCTGACAATTTAGACCCTGAAATCATTTTTGTAGATCTCAATGAGCTTAACAATTCTGCAATGCTAACTTTTCCTCTAGCTCTAATGGTTTTCAAGATATTGTCCAGAAACTGCAAAAATGGTCATTTTTGACGATTAAAGGGCAATAACTCCTATAAGGAGTTGTTTCACAATTTTGACTCAATGGAGAGATTTGTAGAGCTTTTGATGCTGAACATGATAGGTTGCTTCAGATTTTCTCTATCTCTTATATTTTTTGAGTTATAAGCCAAAAACAATGGTCTGACCCCCCTGTTCTATTTTTAGCAACGGCGGCCATGTTGGTTGGTCGACATGTATATAATTCACAAACTTGGTAGAGTACACCCTAAAGATCATGTATACCAAGTATCAATGCAATCCCTTCAGTGGTTTTAGAGAAGAAGATTTTTGAAAATAAGTGTAAATTAATGGAAAAAAACAGTTAAAGGGGAATAACTCTTAAACGACTGATCTGACAATTTAGACCCTGAAATCATTTTTGTAGATCTCAATGAGCTTAACAATTCTGCAATGCTAACTTTTCCTCTAGCTCTAACGGTTTTCAAAATATAGTCCAAAAACTGCAAAAATGGTCAATTTTGATGATTAAAGGGCATTAACTCCTATAAGGAGTCGTTTCACAACTTCGACTCAATGGAGAGTTTCGTAGAACTTTTGATGCTGAACAAGGAAGGTTGCTTCGGATTTTCTCTATCTCTTATACTTTTTGAGTTATAAGCCAAAAACAATGGTCTGACACCCCTGTTCTATTTTTAGCAACGGCGGCCATGTTGGTTGGTCGACATGTATATAATTCACAAACTTGGTAGAGTACACCCTAAAGATCATGTATACCAAGTATCAATGCAATCCCTTCAGTGGTTTTAGAGAAGAAGATCTTTGAAGAAAAGTTAACGGACGACGGACGGACGGACGGACGACGGACGCTTAACGATGACAATAGCTCACATGACCCTTCGGGTCAGGTGAGCTAAAAAGTTACTACGCAGCCTAGAGATTTGATTTTTAAGTGACTTGTTTTAGTTGTTTATGTTAACTCCAATCATATTTAATCCAGACACTTGCACGTTGTGTAACAAAAGGAATCAGATTTCCTGCAAAAAGTTGCTTTTATCATTGTGTTGTTATGCCATCTTTAAATCCCATGCAAATCCTTTGACAATTTATTGACCTAATCATGAGGTTGATTTAAAACGTATTACCAATTACTTTTTATTGACACGCACACTCAAAGATGTCTTTGAGATGCACTTTCTTAGTGCACTGTATGCTAATAACCAGAAAATCTTTAGTGGTTTCATTCAATCCTTTGAGAACCATTATGATTTTGAATACTGCGGATTCATTTATTTTCATGAACACAAATTTTTGTCGTTTGATATAAAAAAGGGTTCTAGTATTCTTAAATTGGTGGTTATGAAAGCTTCACTATACAGATCAATGGTAAATCCTTTTTGTGGGGTATCAAATTTCGTGGGTCAAGGCCTACCCATGAAAACCACGAAAAATTAAAACCAAACAGTCATTATATTGAAACCGCAATATTTCATCCTTAAGGTTGGCTTGTTTAAGAAGGGGGTCTATCTGTGACCATTTCAGGACTGGATTTGAATTATATGCATTTTATTTAGACGATGGGCCAAATTGCGGAACTGCGAGCAGCGCCTACTGGCCTCATTGAAGGCTGCTGGCGGTTGCCCATTGTTGCTTTTTCTGAATTGACTCTTGATTGTGGGCTGTGTGGCTAACACTTATTCCACATCTCATTATTTTCATAACCCGAAATCTACGCCTAACTACTTAGTATAGGGGTTATAATTGTCTTCGGGTTCGCATTACATGTTTTGTAAATATTAATGCGCGTAAAAATATATTCCTGCATAAGACATTGCAAAACGTTAATTAATGAACAGATGAAAATATTCTGGAAATTGATTTTCGTATGATCATTAATTTATTCAAATATGAGCTTGTATTATAGTAAATATCAAACATTTATATGCATTGAAGCTACGAATGTAGTAATGTGTAAAAGTAGTCTACGAAGCTTCACTCGAACGTCGCCATTTTTAAGAGATAAATTTTTGCATTGTTCATTAACCTCTTCAACATGTAGTTTAAGATTTTACTTTTCAATTGTTAATTTTTTGAAATTATGTGTTCAAAATGTAGTACTCCAAAGTAATTATGAACTTTGAACAACTTAAATTGACTATAAAACATAGCATTTGTGATTAGATGTATCGATCTACTTCCTTGTTTATATATAAATCCCGGATATAAATAGAGTAAATAAGCGATGGTCCCACGTGTTTTATTTGTACTTGGATTTATATCTAAAATAAAGGGGGGAGTCATGGTTTTATTCCTATAGCATAATGTTTACAATGGGAATGGTGAAATTATTTATGAACATGATGAGCAGCTTACCGGTAGTTCAATTCTTTTTGGGCAAATTTTATATTGTCAGACACAATAATTTTCTTTTAGTGAACCATTGAGATATACGGCATGTACACAATTTGTTTATAATAACTGTTATCTTAATTCATGTAAAATCTAAATCCCTCCATGTTTTGCCCTTAGCTATATTAATTTGGATTACGTTTGGTGTTATACTTTTAAACATCTTTTGGAATCGTGGTTTTCCTATGTTTGCATGCTTCTAGTGCTGCTGATGAGGAATAACATTCCGAAATTGCCATATAGCTCATAAAAATTAATTGCAGTTGGGTCGACAATATAACTGGCATATGTGTTATAGTCTCATGTTTATTTACTCCGTATCCTTTCATCAATTATATAATAACAAAGGAACCTGTTACTAAAACAAATACTTATAACTTACAAAATATATATAAAACCAAAGACAAGACTATTTAATTAACAGGTCTACATATGAAACAGAAATATACATAATTAGAAAATTCTTCACGGTCTTGATCGGGTTATCACTGGATATGGTGACAACCATATCCTCTCTTGTCTATTATTGATGTTAAAGTGTTATAGTTTTTCATAGTCCAGAACATCTTTGTGAATCACATGTTTCGAGTCCATGTACAAGAACTAAAAACTTTGGCTTGATAGCCCACATCTAGATTTCAGTAGCTTACCATCTGTTTTTGTACAAAAAGTCTCACTCAGTTTAAATTCTGGTAGCCCAAAGCAAATTGTAGGGGCCATTGGCCTGTGGGTGAGTGCTAATTTCAAACACTGATGTCCCATCCCTGATAGGTGAATGAAGTGATATAAGTTGTGGGTAACAGAAGGGTCCTAAAGTCTAGCAGAGTGAATTGCTTTGATTTAAAGATTTATTTGCGTTATCATTTACGCCATAATAAAATAATTCCTAGATTCTCATCCAAATTGCTAGAAAATATGGGGCAGGTGGGCAAATTTTATTTTTTATTTTTTTATCCGTTTTGATAGATTATACTGCCATTTTACAGAAAAAAGTCCAAAAATGGACAAAAGTTCCTAAAATATCAAAATAAAACTTGAGGACTGGCTGAAAAATCAGGACGGGAGGGAATGAGAATCTAGGATATTTTTTATATTGGCCTTAAGGATAATTACATGAAGGTTCCATTTAGAGGCAGAGGCAGCTGCAAGCTCTTAGTTTTCCAAATGATTTTATTGGAGTTAAACAATTCTTCCACATCTCATCTTTTTTTTCAGACAATCTTACAAATACCAAAATGCAGGTATATTACGATCAATTTGTATATGCTATATTTTGATATTTCAAGGAGTAACCTCTCAGTAGCATTTAATTCAAAATAGGGAAAGAATGTTTTTTTATTTTACACTATTATTTTTATTATCTAAATTATAACTCAATCTTGCACATAACCATAAAAGTCACAAGACAATAATTAAACTCTATTTCCTTGTGTAGAACTTTTAATGATTGTTTTATTCAATTTCATTTACTGTCATGACTGTGAAAAGACTTCTTTTAAATACTAGCTTAAACATATTTATTTATCCTGGATTGGGACACAAGCTAAATGTTTCTATAAATCCCTCTCAAGCTAGCAGTTTGCAGGTGTGGCCTTTGTAAATGGCCCCCATCTAAAGCCTACTGTTATAGAACTCTACAAAGGGGTCTTATAAAGTGCACAGGGTTACTCACCCCATACATGGGACAATCCTTTTTGTCCCTTCCAAAGGAATAGCATTGTTTCTTGAGACCATCCTCGCAAATGGTGTCAAGAGGGAGTCCGAAAATTGGTTCATGAAATTTTCACCCCCCCCGACAAGGATTGAACCACAAACCTTGGTGTTAGTAGGCCGACGTGTTAACTACTACACCACCGGCTCAGTCTTTAGAATACGGGTATCCATTTCCATGGATAGGGATAAAGATGTTTTTTCTTGGATTCATGAACATGTTGATGAATCAGGGCTTTAATTTTTTTTTTAAACCTATTTAGATTAAAGTACAGATAAGATGTTTTGTCTACATACTATGGCCTATTTTTTTTTTCCCAGAAATCAATACAAAAAACCAGACGTTTCCAGACAGAGAGATTGACATGACCACTGAAAAAATTTAATTTCACAATGTTTAGGTCAATCGATGCAAACCTTTGTTAAGAGCTTTTCACTTGGCTGGCGGAAAATTGAAAAAAAAATCATACATATTGAGACATTTAGTAGACGCAATAACAGACTCTAAATTAAAGACAGCATTTAGGGATGGACAAATTTACATATTAGTTTTCTATTGTGTTATTTGAACTTTTATGACAGTGGGTCAATTTTATCTCTAAGAAATTATAAAATGGTGTGACTGACTTGATTCTTTTAACTGTTGCTGCTAATTACACCCGTGCGGGTTCCGGGTGGCGAATAGGCCCGCAGCAGCGCTAAGCTTGTCGGTTTAAAAAGCCCATTAAAGAGCGCTCAGAAACCTGACATTGGGTCAGGCCGCTTTGCCCACAAAGCGACTGGGATGTGTGCCCCAGGTGGTTGAATGGGGCAGCCCTGACATCGAGAGATGCGGGGTCGTCAGGCGATAATGCGGAAAACCTGACGGCAAACCATAGTGGTTCACCGTGTTGGGAAAAATGTCACGTTCCTCGCACGTTAAAGAACCCTGCTGCAGGTCTCGGTAAGAGTAGGACCCGTAGGATCCCCATGCAGGAGGCTAAATTTCCCGTCCCTACCCATCACTCCTTTTTCCAGTGGCAGTCAAAACTCTTCTACCCGATTGGCCTTGTGTCCCCATTTCCTCCACTTCATCATCATTTCATGTTCATTGTATCACCACTTTCATGTTCATCTCCTGGATATAGCCGAAATCGTGCTGCTTGGAGTAAAGCAATAACTAACTAACTAAGCTAATAAAATTCAACCATATTAAATATTGTGCTCTACTATGCAAAGTTTCATATGAATCTGTTGAAGAGTTTGTAATTTATACAGGAACCAACAAGGACATAGATGAACAGATATTTTAAAGACAGACACATCAGAACCAAATATTAAATCCAAAATTTTGAAAAGGGGTTTCAGGTTCCAAATTGTCGCGGGTTCACTGTGGACAAAAAGGGGGAGGTGTGCTTCCAGATCAAATCTGCTGAAAATCTACAGAAAATAAATTTTGGGGGCAGAAAAGGTGGCTCCTATCCCACCCCAGACACAACCCTAGATCTACAACTGAAAACAAAGTACAAATGTATAGCAATTTAAATATCTACAAATCCTGAATGTACATGTTGGGGTTAAAAATCCAAATCAAACCCGATGTCAATAAACAAATATTAAGTGTAGTAAATATAAAATGAAACCTTTCCATTCTGAAGCCCTTTGGAGCTCATTTAAGACAGACTTTTGGTTTATATCAACCATAGCTTATAATTATAGAAATTATTTTAGGAAGTTTAGTTTGTGAATTCTTGAATTCATGGTTTAGAACACTGCAGCATACAGATTAATGTTAAATTTCCTTGTCTTGGGACATCAATTTTCGCGGTTAAAGGCCACCCACGAAAACCATGAAAATTGGTACCCCACGAATAATATTGAAACCACAGTATTCTAATACAGTTGCCTTATTAAAAACCTTCAGAATTCACTGCCCACACTAGCATTACTAATATACAGGTATCTCTTCAGATCAAAGACCTAATAATTGAACTTCAGATATAATAGACAAAGAAAAATATTTTTGTTTGTCCAATTTTCATTACTTTTGTATCCTACAATTAACCATAACTCATACAAAACTGTCAATAATATGTTTTCTTACTTATTAAATAAATGGGTTTTAAGACAATTTTAACATAAAATATCATCGTCAGTATTAATTAATTTTCATACAAACTCGTCCCCACACTGATCTTTGTCAGATAATTCTTCATAACGATCAAATGAGTGTCAAATCAATGGACAGCGGGTGACCAATTTTTATAATTTACGATGTTCATTTTCTGAAATTATCTAAATATACTTTTTCAAAATTTAAATAATGGCGTTACATACAAAGAGTAATTGACGGCTGGATTATATTTACTGCGGACTTCCAGGAAGTTCTTTTTCTACTAATAAGATATACATGCTAAATTTCGTGTCAGAAGAAGGAATAATCTATAGACCTATAACAATACTGTCATAATCCTTTGTTTTGACAAAACGTGAGCCTCATGAGTAAATAGAAGGCGTAATGATAGAATTTTTGGAAAAAAAAATATTTGGGTTTGGGTGAAAACAAAACACCATACATGAATCTTGAATGCATATACATCAAAACAAGAGTTAACACTAAAGTATGTCTTGCCTGCCAGCACTATCAGAAACAATTATTCTTTCTTACTTCCACAATATTTTGAATTAACATGAATTTTCAGTTTCTGAGATCAAAAGATGTTTATAGAACTTAAACATTGCTAATATATGCAATAAATATAATCTAAGTCACTCAACCAGAAAATCAAGGTCAAGGTCAAAAGATGGGTATGCAACTGTGCTAAGCCACTACTGGGGCATATGCATACCAAGTTTCATCAACCCAGGACCTATAGTTCTTGAGATATGGAGGTGCTCATAAAACTTTTCCAAAAAGTTAAAGTCCCCGTTGCCGCCGCCGGCGGTAAAGTAACACCTATGTCCCGCTCTGCTTCGCAGGGGAGACAATAAAATTACTCTCTTTTAAACATATCACAAAATATTACATATCTATGCCTGAAAGTGAGGTTCATATTTTTTTCATTATTTTTTCTGTAACAGAAGAAAGATATTAAGATCCAATAAATCTTCAATTCACTATATATACCCATATCTAAACCATGTCATGACAATTATGTTTAAAAAAAATAAATAAAATCATTTAAGACAATTAGTTTTTAAAAGAAAGTCATAAATATAGGAATATAGGTCACAGCATGGAGGTACAAAAACATAAAATATCTTATAGAATTATAAATTCACTATATATATTTTTAATATCTAAACCATGTCATCTTTATTTCTATTAAGTCTTTGCATAATGACAAAAATTTCTCAAGAAAAAAAGTAATAAAAGACAAATATAAATAAAAAAAAGTCATAAAAAAGAATATAAGCATGGCTATAGTGTGTAATAAATCAAAATATATCATGAAATATACTTTAAGATCAATTGTTATGTTAAATTTATAAATTTTTATTCATATATTCTAATTTTCAATATCTAAGGATGGTCTAATGAAGAAAAAAGAACAAATAAGCAGCAACTAAGTGTTCAAAGTAACCAGCCCTTAATTGAAATTCTACCTGTTTTTACAAATTTATTTAGCCAGTCTAATTTTCATGAATTTTAACCAGCCCTGCCAAAAATTAACCAGTTTGGCCTGGAGGTCGGGCTATTATATCCGACTCTGATTTTATTCCTCAATGTTGAGATATATTTTATGAGTATAGACACAGAAGACATAAATGTTTGCATACCCATAGCCAGGGGGGTTCGAGGGGTTTGGACAAACCCCCCCTTGTGGGGAAAAAAATTGTAAAATATAGGTAAAAACAAGCTGAAATTTGGTTAAGCACTATTAAACAAGAGGCTCCGAGGAGCCTGAATCACTCACCTGAACTACACAGATACATATATTTTGTAGATATTATTGTGCTAAACCATATGCGATTTAAATTTCTGAAATAACTTGGTTAGTTTTCGAGTTATTGTGCTTAATAAGTGCAAAATTTAGAAGGGCAATAACTCCCACATCAGCAGTCAGTTCTTTTCCGAAATTTCAGGACAGGTACTTAATATGCTGATCACTTTTGATTCTTGCACAATTTTGATACATGTATCTGAAACCATTTTTGAGTTATTAGCAAAAACAAGTGTGGCCACTAAAAGTATATGCCTGCCGGCACCATCACTAAAATCAACTACCTTAGCTTTCATTTCTTGATATAAACACAAAAAGTGTCTGTATACCCAATATCAGATGCCTAGCTATTATACTATTCAAGCAATCCATTGTCCACACAAGTATTACAAAAAGTTTTCTGCCTGAAAAAACCTAAGTTCACAGAGTCACTGGAGCGTAAAAATGGGGTCATGGTCACATGGCATGGTGACAGTTGCATTGTTCATAACCGCAACTGTCTGTATATCCAATATCAGATGCCTAGCTATTATAATTTTCCGGCAATTCATTGTCCACAAAAGTCTTACAATAAAGTTTTTTGGCCTGAAAAAGACCCACTAGAGCATGATAATGGGGTCAGGGTCAAACGGCATGGTGCCAGTTGCGTAGACCATAACCCCAACTGTCTGTATACCAAATATCAGATGCCTAGCTATTAAGCTTTTCTTGTAATTCATTTTCCACAAAAGTCTTACAAAGGGGTCTTTTGGCCTGAAAAAAACATCTAAGTTCACAGAGTCGCTGAACCATGAAATTGGGGTCAGGGTCAAACAGCATGGTGCCAGTTGCGTAGACCATAACCCCAACTGTCTGTATACCAAATATCAGATGCCTAGCTATTATACTTTTCTTGTAAATCATTTTCCACAAAAGTCTTACAAAGGGGTCTTTTGGCCTGAAAAAACATCTAAGTTCACAGAGTCGCTGAACCATGAAATTGGGGTCAGGGTCAAACGGCATGGTGCCAGTTGCGTAGACCATAACCCCAACTGTCTGTATACCAAATATCAGATGCCTAGCTATTATACTTTTCTTGTAATTCATTTTCCACAAAAGTCTTACAAAAAAGTTTACGCCGTCGCCGCCGCCGGAAAGTAATACCTATGTCTCGCCTTCAGCGACTAAAGTCGCAGGCGAGACAAAAATGAAATTTATGCCCTATGTTCTATTTTTAGCCATGGCAGCCATGTTTTTTTACGAATCAAAAATATGAACGACAGAGTTGTAGCATATAAGCTATTAAACAAGTGTGCCAAGTTAAGATGCAATTGGTCTTACAGTGTCAGACAAGTTAATCTTTAAAATTCAGGGGAAAAGTAATGAAAAATGGTAAATTTTGTTGTTTTAAGGACAATAACTCCTAATAGAAAGGGTCCTACAGCTTTGACCTAGATACATGAAATGTAGATCTTGATGTGCTTGATCATAGACAATTTAAATTTTTCGAAATATCTTGTATAGTTTTCAAGATATATGGCTAAATAAGAGAAAAAAATTTAAAAAAAATCCAGAAAAGGGCAATAACTCCTACATCAATTGTTGGATCTTCTTGAAACTTTCAGAGCAGGTAGATCTTGAGATGCTGATCACTTTTGTCTCCAATCAGGATTTTGATATCTGTAACCATTTTTGAGATAGCAAAAAACTGCAATTTACCCCTATGTTCTATTTCTAGCCATGGCGGCCATATTTTTTGATGAATCAAAAATCTGAACGATACACTTGTAGCATTTATGCTATTAAACAACTGTGCCAAGTTTGGTTGAGGTTGGATGTATGGTGTCAAACAAGTTAATCTTTGAAATTCTGGGAAAAAGTAATGAAAAATTGGTAAATTTGACGCATTTAGGGCCATAACTCCTAAAAGAAATGGTTCCACAGCTTTGACCTAATTACATGAAATGTAGATCTTAATGTGCTTAATCATATGCAATTTGAATTTTTTAAATATCTTGTATAATTTTTAAGATATAGGGCTAAATAAGTGCAAATCCAGAAAAAGGGCAATAACTCCTACATCGGTTGTTGGATCTTCTTGAAAATTTCAGGACAGGTAGATCTTGAGGTGCTGATCACTTTAATCCGTCACAGAATTTAATATCTGTCACCGTTTTTGAGTTATTTGCCAAAAACTGTATTTGACCCCCTGTTCTATTTTTAGTAACAGCGGCCATGTTTTTTGACATATCAAAAATCCCAATGCAAAATTTTTGCACAATACCCTAAGGAGCAACCATATCAAGTTTGGCTGCATTTGGCCAAGCAGTTTCAGAGAAGAAGATGTTTGAAAAAAGCTAACGGACGACAGACAACAGACGACGGACGACGGACTGACGACAGACGCAAAGTGATGGCAATAGCTCACATGACCCTTTGGGTCAGGTGAGCTAAAAAAGGAATATTTGGAAAATAGAACCCCCCCCTAAAAAAATTCTGCCTACGGGTATGATTTGTATTTGTGTGTGTGTTTATGTTTAACACCCATTTAGAAGCACCTTAGCCTTACAGGGCAGCCAGTTCCCAAGGGTCAGCCTTCCTATTTCATGAAAGGATATGGGGTAAATGAATAGGAAACCGTAACACACCGTCTTACTTCAACTGCAATTTATTCAAATGATTTGTATGGCCAAATCGGAAATTAATAAAAACTAACATAAAAATTTTCTAAAATGTTTCAATGTTATTTAGTATGACAAAAAGCATGGGATATAACTATCACTTTCCTCAGATTGAAAGGTCACAATGTTTTTTAACATTTAAAAGTTTGCTTTGAAGAAACATTTGAAGTGGCAAGCCTTTTCAATGAATTTTCAAGTTATAGTTATTATTAACAAAATAAAGTTAAAAGGTTGCCCCCAAAAAAACCTTCTGGTCCCATGCCCTTTTTCTACCCGTGGGAGCCTCAGTTGTTCAACATGACAAGCCTGATAGTATAGTGATGTTTTCAATTTAAAACCCTAGAAAAAAAGACATTTTTTTACCAAACATTTAATCACGGAAGTTTGGCTTAGATATGGATCAATACGTCTCTAGGGAAAATCTGAAAAAAATGCTGGAGGCGATGTAATTGAGGGTTAAACATGTTAAAATAAAAAGATAATCGGTAAAAGCAACTGTCATGGAATTTTTGTCTATTGGTTGATTACGGAGTTTACGAAGCTTTCAAGGGACCTTGTTTTTTTAGTAATCTAATTTTCTTTTAGCATGTCAAATATTTGCTCAAAGACATTTTAATTGCTTTATCATGGAGTCAGCAATTGACTCTTTTTTTTTATAATTATAAATGGATGAACAGAATATAACACCAATACTTAAAAGTTTTATTCCAATTACAGGTCCCTAAAGGGGCAATTACAAAAAAAACTAAACATATAATTTTCAGAAAATTATACACTTTACAAGTTAAACATGTTTTTCTCTATCATAAATTTTATAATAATTTATTTTATCTTCTAAAGGGTAAATTAGCAGAACAAAATTGCTGACACGTAGCCAATGTCCCCTGCTGTCCCATTACAGTTATGGAATGATTTACCCACAATCTTTCATTGATTTACCCACAATCTTTCATAATGTACCAAACAAAAATCTGTTCAAAACAAAAATAAGGAAATTTCTACAATCACATATTTAGATGTTTAGGGAAAAACAATTAACTTTTGTATTGCATTGAATCATAAAGCTGATTGATTGTATTGTTCTTATCATTATGAATATTGTAATGTTCACTTTTATATTATAAATGTACTTTTGCAATTTGTATTGAGGGCCTCAGGGAAGATTGGTTGTAAAACTAACTGTGTAACCCTCTTGAAATAAAGAATTTACTTACTTACTTACTTACTTACTTACTTACTAGTTGAAAATTTAATAAAATTTTAAGAATTTTGACTTTTTTCTACAATTTTATCTAGAAATTTTTGGTTAATTTTTCCTAACATCGCATGAGAATCACCTACATGTATATTAACAACATAGCTACCTATAGCTTTCTATATGGTGACCATAAACTAGTCACTGTATATACAATATTGAGATGTGGAATAAGTGTTCGCGACACAACAAACATAAACAAACAGCAATTCAAAAAATCACAACGGAAAACAGCAAGCAGTCTTCAACATGACCATAGGTCACTGCTTACCGTCTTGCATTGGCCCAAGACTTATAATACAATACAAAAGTATCAAAACCAATCCCTAAATCATCAACGAAAGACTCAATTCTTGACATAAAACAGTTAACATAGAATGACAAGGACAAACAAAGGCTTTGGCAAAGTTTCCTGGCTTAGGACAGGCACATATAAAATGTGGCGGGGTTAAACTAGTTTTTTGGATCCAACCTTCCCCCTATTGATAAGCTTGCACAAAGCTACATATAAAACACACTGTAAAACTAAGCAGCTGGGGGCATTACCTTATCTACTTGTTTATTGGTTTGGTTGATAAGTTTTTATTCTTTTCTTATATTCATATAAAAATAGAGTTTTATTAAAAAAGAAAAAGTATGAACCACTAATACTAAAATCTGTTTTCTCAAACATAAGATTATGCTGGGTATTCGGACACATGGAACTGGTTGAGACACACAAGACCAGGTGAGAGTTGTTTGTCAGCTGACCATTTCTGATGCTTCAATTGGTCAATTTTGTTGATCAGTCCCTTGTGTCCATACCAAAGGGAAGGGACTGACCATGGACAAGTACATACAACATGGACTTTGTAACACCAGCAAGATATCCCTTGTGTCAAAATTCAAAGTTGACCATTGAAAGTAAACAGAAATTGTCAGCTAACCTGGTGCTGTGTGTTCCATTCAAGTTCTAGAATAGAATAGAATAGAATAATTTATTAAACCAATTATGGGCCCATCACTGGGCATATATATATACATACATGAATACAATTGAAAACATCAAACATAGCTTAAACAAAAGATATAGACATATTTACCAAAAAACAAAACAAAAAGTGATCAATGAAAATAAACACATTTATTATTATCTAGTTTAGTTTTTCTCATATCAAAGCTATTATGAATAAATGAGGATAATGTATTACAAATTAATTTGTCTTCACAGGATAGCAGCCATATGAATTTAAGGTCATTGTTAAGATATTTGAAGTTGGAACAATAATTATCAACATGTTCGAAAAGGGTTGTTCTTTCTTTATCATTTAAGTTCTATGTATCTGAATATCAGGCTTTCACATCATCCATTCAGCAATTTTGAGATCTCGATTAAATAGCTTAAAACAAGTTTATTGATGACTGCATATCTAAAATATTTTGCCCAAACATACATTGTCAACAGCATTTATATAGACAGATACCGATACTGAGGTCATCATATCCTTTAATCAGAGGACTTTAAAAGCATTTCAACTCCATTTACATGTCATGTATACCTTTCATGAATATTCAGATTTTGGACAAGTACAGAAATTTATCAATATTCAATAAATAGTCTATGGAATAAATCCAAAATCTAGCATTAATATTGATAGATACTGAGGTCAGCTCACAAAAAAAACAAGTTGTTCGTAGGCGGACAATCAAATGCATCAAAACATTCAAAAATCCATATTGTCTCGCCACGAGACTCAGAAAAGAACCATTACAAATGGGAGTCAAAGGTCAAAAACTAGAGTGCATAACATAATACAACCTATATTTTTGTAACCCTACATTTTAACTGCTGAAGATTCCCAATAAAATCTTAGAAATGATAAATTATTTAGACAGGGAAACATTTGGGATTAATTTAATATTAAGGTTTACAAATCTTCAAAATGTCATAAGTTATTTTGTAATTACTTTAGAACATCCACTAGGTAGAATAGATGAATTCAATAAATAAATAAAAATACATTGTATGTCTAAACAAGAGGCTCCCAGGAGCCTGAATTGCTCACCTGAGCTACACAGATACACATATTTTGTAGATATTATTGCCCTTATTCATATGCAATTTAAATTTTTGAAATATCTTGTATAGTTTTCAAGCTATAGGGCTAAATAAGTGCAAAATTTTGAAAAAAAAATTCAAAAAGGGCAATAACTCCCACATCAGCTGTTAGATCTTTTTCAAAATTTCAGGACAGGTAAATCTTAATATGCTGATCACTTTTGATTCTTGCACAATCTTGATATCTGTAACCAATTTTGAGTTATTAGCAAAAAACTACAAGTTACCCCTATATTCTATTTTTAGCCATGGCGGCCATGTTTTTTTACGAATCTAAAATCCAAACAATAGAATAGTAGCATATATGCTATTATACAAGTGTGCAGTTGGTCTTATGGTGTCAGACAAGTTAATCTTTGAAATTCAGGGGAAAAGTAATGAAAAATGGTAAATTTTGATGTTTTAAGGGCAATAACTCCTAAAAGGAATGGTCCTACAGCTTTGACTTAATTACATGAAATATAGATCTTGATGTGCTGAATCATAGGCAATTTGAATTTTTGAAATATCTTGTATAGTTTTTAAGATATAGGGCTAAATAAGTGCAAAATTTTGAAAAAAATCCAGAAAAAGGGCCATTACTCCTACATCCATTGTTGGATCTTTTTAAAAATTTCTAGGCAGGTAGATCTTGAGGTGCTGATCACTTTTATCCAGCCAAAATTTTGATATTTGTTACCATTTTTGAGTTATTTGCAAAAAACTGTAATTTTCCCTATGTTCTATTTTTAGCCATGGCGGCCATGTTTTTTTACGAATCAAAAATCCGAACTATAGTTTTGTACACATAATGCCACTAAACAACTGTACCAAGTTTGGTTGCAATTGGACTTATGGTGTCGGACAAGTTAACGTTTGAAAAATTGTTTTCAGACCACGACAGACGACGACGACGCCAAGTGATGATAAAAGCTCACATGGACCTTTGGTCAAGGTGAGCTAAAAATAGAAGATGAAAAATGTTTCAGAGTCCACAAACAAGGTAATTGCAATATAGTCACCTCTCTTACGAGTGGGGGTATTAAAATGATCAGATTTATACTAAACAGGAAGAATTTGAGTCAAAGGATAAAGTCAAATCCCACAATATCTGACAAATTATCAAGAGGCTTTGATATGCAGGACTTCAAAGGGACTTTCTTCAGGTCCCAAGGTCTCTATCACAAGAATTGACACTTAAGTATGTCTTGCCTGTTGGCACCATCACATAACTAATTGAAGGCTATTGTCACTAGGAAAGTCTGCATTGAAGACTTCACTATTACCACTAGGGAAGTGATCTGGCCCCAGTTTCATAAAACATTTCAAATTTGAGATTTCCTCAAATCTGTCCTCAACTCAAATATTGACCAATGAAATTGCAAGAAATTTCAGTTGAGGAAGGATTTAAGGAAATCTCAAATTTGAGATGTTTTATGAAACTGGGGCCTGGAGGGGTAACGACACTAACCTGGTATATTGAAGACTTCACTATTGCCGCTAGGGAAGTGATCTGGAGGGGTAATTACACTTACCTGGTATATTGAAGACTTCACTATTGCCACTAGGGATGTGATCTGGAGGGGTAATAACACTAACCTGGTATATTGAAGACTTCACTATTGCCACTAGGGATGTGATCTGGAGGGGTAATAACACTTACCTGGTATATTGAAGACTTCACTATTGCCACTAGGGATGTGATCTGGAGGGGTAATAACACTTACCTGGTATATTGAAGACTTCACTATTGCCACTAGGGATGTGATCTGGAGGGGTAATAACACTAACCTGGTATATTGAAGACTTCACTATTGCCGCTAGGGAAGTCTGTATTCTCAGGTACTGTCATGGCATAGTTTTCCAGCTGTGGTAGGTTGTCAGGGATGTCATTATGCCTGGGAACCAGAACAGGTGGAAGCACTGCAATACACAGAAAAGTAAACTGTGAGATTGAGCGCTTAAATAAATACCCCTCCCCCCACCCCCTGTAAATAAAACATTCACATCTACGCGTATCACATGATATCCCAGACCTATTTAAGAGCATTTGTTATTTCATGTGAAAAGAGTCATCAAAATCAATCAGGCACAAACAGTTAGTCGGGTCCAATCTAATATTTGAAAATTTTATATTGGACAAAAAACCAAATTGTTTTAACATCAGTTTCAGTTCAGTTGATTTCTTAAAGTGCCATTTGAAACTGTAAATGTCAGTCTTTCATTTTTAGTCAGGATAATCACTGTTGCAATTAGCCATGGCTATAGGTACGATAATCTTTCAGTGACTGACCAATCACAATCTAGCTGATGGTCATGTTGCCTCGTCACATATCAAGTCACATATCAATACACGCTCGCAATAAAGTTCCCTTTCCAACATCCAATTACTACTCTACCCCTATATTAAACAAGTATCTTTAAAAGATGTAGAATATCCTTGCTAACAGTACTTTCAGTACTTTGATTTTATTACCTGGAGCTTCAATCCTTGTGTAATGATAAGGGTTGACACAGACTTCGTCTTTCTTCAGATGAAAAGCGTATTCACATCCGTCTACTGCTCGCAACTCTTGGTGATTGGTCAGATCTGGCCACCTCCAAAGTCGACAGTATATTACGTGTGGCAAGCCTTTACGGTGGGAAACTTGTAGTCTACCGTCCAACGATCTATAAATAGAAAAGAAATCCAGTTAGCATTTTTATGTCACATAAAAAGAGATGGTCTTCACCTTTTAGGCAATGCTCACACTGCACTTCTGGTTTAGGATGAATCCTATCGAAGTCTTTGCCTTGTGCCTTAAGTGCAGGACCTGTGTATTGAAGTACACTGTATGTATATAGTACATGTTATAAGTAAATTTTACACACTAATCCTGAAATGAATGAAAATCAGACCTGTCAAGTAACTCAAGTTCCACATATCATGCATATGTAGCATGCATATGAGACTCACTCATCAGGTCACCAATTTGGCTGCAAAGGACAAGGTATGATAAGGGTTATTTTTGGCCCCTTTTTCAAAAGTGAAATCACTTTGATGCTTAAATATTGATTTATTTGATATTAAGTAATGAAAGTATCTAAATCTAAAGGTTTTAAACAGAGTACATGTACATCAAATCTCATTTTAGCATTAGATCAATCTTGCTTTTTCTCAAAATTACATATATTTTTGTATGTTTCTGGCAAAAATAACTATGAACGGATAAGTGGCCCTAAAAAATATTTTAACTGTTGATTTGTCATACTCATACCAAAACTAATGTTTCCAGAAATTACCTTTGTGGCTCATATTTAAATATTTCAAAAACCGTTATCATTTCAACAATTTTCAGCCAATTTTGTTACATTTCACAGTGTGCACATGGGTCAAAATGTATTTTGCATGTTCTAAAAATATAACTTCTGTATCACAAAATCACACTATTATTTGGAAATTTTGTCTAATTTAGGGGGTCAATTCATGCTCTTATCCTATCTTATCCTTTCTTTGATTTAAACAAATTTTTCTTTGATCTTTCAATTTTTGTTAAATCTCACACGAATCAAAAACATGACAGCCTTACTAATCATTTGAGTATTCTTGAATTTGTCAATAAGAAACTGAAACCTTGATGTGATTCATGGTCAGACTCCCTTTGAAAAAAAATAATACTAGTAGACGATATTTAAAAAAATGTGTGGAAAGTGTTCACGACACAACCAACATAACAGACCTGTCAAGTGTCACGCAACTCGCAGGGCTGTCAAGTTTTGATGAGCTGCATGCGTGAGATTTGCAGAAAAATTGAAAGATCAAAGGAAAAAATTAAAAGATCAAAGAAATTTGCAGCCAAATTGCCAACTAGATGCGCGAGTCTCACACGAGCTGCGTGACACTTGACAGGCCTGAACTTGTGTGAAGTCGCACGCATCAAGTCGGCAATTTTGCGGCAAATTTCTTTGATTTTTAAATTTTTTTCCTTTGATCTTTCAATTTTTTGTCAAATCTCACACATGCAGCTCATAAAAACTTGACAGCCCTGACATAAAGAAAAAGCTTTGAAATTGTATAAGAGCATACACCTTAAGCACGTGAATACTTTCCACTGCTCCACACAGCATATGAGACAAACTCAGCAAAAAATAAAGAAATGACAACAAAGGATTAAAGTTTTTTTCTAGAAGTGCACTCGGGTATTTCATATACATAATGGGTAAAAGATTAATCATTCACGAAAAAACAACTGAATGAGACCTTTTCTTCGTAATCCAGTAAATCATATATCTTGAAGACCAATAAAAAGGGACAGATAATTCTGTAATATCCATTGGCCCCTTTTTTGCTTTGCCTCGGGATTCCTCGTTAATATCAAAAGGGCATATAGCAAAGAAAAGGAGAAGTGACATTGAAGATCTGGTTGAAATCAGAAATATTAGGGGGGGGGGGGGTATTTATTTGGTGAGAGAAAAACAACTTCTAAAGATTAAGCATAAACTGACTACAAGTTCTATAACCCCTTTTATCCAAAGTCTTGTACTGACAAAATGTCATAGTATTGTGTGACTTAATCGAGATTCAATTTATTCAAAATGCTACAAGCATTAATAATTTACATGTACTTTAACCTGAGACAGTCCTTTTTCTTTATTTCTTAAAAGATGTTTCAAATGTCTTACCTGCCGAAAAATGTCAGGTGTTACCTTGTATTATCAAAGGTTAATTACACAAGGCCTCATAAGGGGGACACAAGAAACTTGTAATTCTTTTTTGTTCAGATAAATAAGCCATAACATAATTCACTCAAGCAAAAATGTATCTAATGTTTTTTATACCATTTCTATGCCTGGTTAGTACATAAACATCAAGTGAAATCATTTGTTTTTACGGTAATCAATTCCATAGAATTTTTTTTTATTACAGCAAAAAATTGTGCAAGTAGATTACCCCTCATGGAAGCCTCAAAACAAATTTGACCCAGACAGACTGACCTACCTTCTAAGTGACCTTGTTTTACCCCAATTTAATCAGGTGGCTTTCAGATGAAAACAATCTTATTGATTTTTTTTCCTCCACACAAAAGAGTTTTTTTGCCTTGTGTATATATATCAATATATCCACTTGATTAGAAGCAACACAGGTTACTAAATATAGATCTTTCCATTAGGGTTTTTTCACTTGATACGGCTGTGTTAAAAACTATTGGTATAAGAATTTATACATTGAAACTTGGTTTACTTTAAGATTATAAATCAGCTGATATTAATAAATGAAACATTTGAATAACAATCATAATTTACCTATACCGATGTATTGAGGTTTTTTTTTACAGTGGCAGATCCAGAATTCTGAAAAGAGGGGTCCCATTGACTGGCCTAAGAGGGGCACACTTTGGTCATGCTTCAATGATTTCCTATATATTCAACCAAATTTTTCCGCCAAAAAGGGGGGCTTAGGCCCCCCTGGATCCGCCTCTGTTTTATTGCTTTCTGATTTAACTAGTATAAATTATAATGCATCTGCACTTAAAAGACCTGTCAAGTCTCATGCATCTGAGACTCACTAATCTGGTCCCCAATTTGTAGGCAAATTTCTGTGATCTTTAAATTTTATGGCAAAATCTTACACGAACCGCTCATTAAAACATGACAGCCCTGACTTAGTACATGCATGTGCAATTCATATTGCAGGTTCTAACCTTTTCCTAAGCAAATATTTTCTAAATCAAATCATCCACCCATCCCTATTGTTTGATGGACCCGAAACCAATTTGATTTATTTATATTGGTTTTTCCACATCTTTAGAAACAATTTTGAAATGGGATGGTTAACGTTCTAGGTCTGTTCTCATCAGGGGTCCCCTAGAATTTCTTTTTAAAATATGCATCAAGAACTATTTTTTGAGTTTGTAAGTAATTCGCTAAGATTTTCACGCTTCCTGTATGCTATGATCGTTTTTTTATTAAAAAATATTTTTACAAGTTTCATCATCATTCATGTTCAAGAACATTCCAATACTTCAGTACATTATTTTTGATTTTCCTGAGTCTAGGATTGTAATTAGTTCCCATTATTAACGGATTCTCTTCATCTTTATTTTCTCTTGTTTTAAGAAGGTGTGACCTTTCATGGCCCAAAACTGCAGACATACTTGTGTCGATTTCATAACCCGAATAACCACGGTCAATTAGTTAATTTAGTTTATCAGGAAGATGTTTTAAAATTTCATGCTGTTTGAATGATCTGGTTGACCTAATTAAAGATACCCAGTTCATTAGGACAGCTTTCCCAAGCCTTGAAAAGGGGCTGCCCTATTTGGTAAAAATTTTGTTTTGCATTCAATTCATATTCAAATACAGCATTACCTTCAGAATGCTTCTCTACTTGTGATACACAGATCATATTATATGCAAAGAATAAGCTAAATGCATCTTATATATATGCAGACAAAAACGATATATCTATAAATTTTCATAGTGTTAGAAACAAAGTCCTTTAAAAAATGTCACCAACAGTACATTGAAAAAGTGTTACTCTACTTGTAATATACACTAACAGTGTTACTCTACTTCTAATTTACATTCAAGGAATATAAGTCAAATGCATTTTATGTGGGCAGACAAAAACTCTATCGTGACTTTTCAAGGTGTTAGATCAAAAGCATTTTGATAAATGTCAACAACATGTACAGTACGTACCATGCAAAACAAAGAAAAAACTGGCAAAGTAAGGAAAGGCCTTAAAGGTCAGCAAAATTCATTTCCCAAGATATTAAATGGATTTACTCTAAACATGGATGTCCTAAAAATGGTATTAAAAATCTGCACCCTTTATGATTTTATAGTTATTGCTAAGTATTAGTAATACCAAACACATTTTTTGATAGATATTTTTTATAGAATCTTGAGTTGCTTTATTATATGTAAAGGGAAGTAACTCTATCTATTCTATGAAACTTTACCAAAGGATTCACTGTAATTGGCACACACACTTGTTCTGAACATACTGAATACAGAAGCTAAATTAGAAGAAAGCACTCTTAAGTTCTGTGAATCATGCTGAACTCATACTCTCATTCTTAAATGCCCAGGAAAACATGATCTTACTGTCTAAAAATATAAATGTGTTTGTTCAGTGAGTACAATTGAAGGGGGTGGTAAAGGGGGGGTACATGCACGGATGAACGACCAAATAAAAATGATAATCACGATGAACGGCCAATAAAATAATGATAATCACGATGAAGGAAAATTAAAATAGAGAATCACGATGCACGATGAACCTCCATGCATGGCTGAACGGGAAATAAAAATTGCTCAACACGATGCACGAAAAAAAACCTTTACCACCCACATTGAAAGTTATGTTTTGAAAAAAAAATCTCCAGGATTTATGGTGAGCATAGCTTGCAAGCGGGCACGAATTCCCCGCTCGAGCGGAGAGCTCTACGGTATTTGTTTCCGTGAGGAATTTGCTAATGCTGATTTAGATTTTTTATGGTCCCGAAAGGGTTATTTTTTTTACAGGGCCGGAGTGAATGTTAAAATAATTTATAACAAAAGAAATAATGCATAAAACAGGGTTGCCACTATTTTGTTGTTGCAAAATTCAAGGGTTTTTCCAGGACTTTTCAAGGGTATTTAAGTTATTTTCAAGGATGAAAATAGTGGACAAAATATCAGTCCCCCGATGAAATTTTCTGTGAAACAGTTCAATCATACACTTGATTGTGGAACTATCAAATTCCAGGGTTTTTTAAGGATATTTTCATATTTTTTCAAAATTCAAGGTCTTTTCCAGGACCTTGAACTGACAAATGGAATTCAAGGGTTTTTCCATGTTTCAAGGATGCGTGTCAACCCTGTTAAAAAAATAATAAATAGCGCTTTTTACAAAAAATAATATTCTTAAAATAATATATACACATAAGCTGTTCGTTTCGTCTTGGTTATGCACGTACAAAACTAACGTGTCTCGAAGTTAATCGCCCCATACCATCTCGCCCCAAAATAAGCAAATGGAAATATTGGAAATTAAATGATAGCGATAGCCCTGAATGTCGACATTCAGAAAAAGACCAGAACAAAACTAGCAGATAAAAGAGGAAAACCCAACAAAAATGATGTAAAATGCACCATTTGATTGCATTGATTATGATCATCATTATATAAACAAAATGTAGTCCCTTAAAGCTATGCTCGCATTTAGGCAATGCCTACTCCATATTATGCTACGTGTAGCTACTATTTTCTGTAAATGTAAATATATCACATGGTCAGGGAATACCTAATAAAATACTAATAAAACATTGAATGATAAACAAGAATATGTGCCCAACCTTGCAACATGCTCTACTTTTTACATGTTTTAAATTTTCATGATTTTTTTTAAAGATTTCTGTTAGTTCATTATGAATTTATGTGTAGTTACTGTTTCATCATAATACCATACTTCCTTAATGGAAAAGTAACTTCAACCTGTAGGTAAAACTGATTTGAAACAGATACTGAAGAACTAGACAAACAGACCAACAAACCCTATAACTGTATGCCCCTCTTCTTTATAGTGGAGCATAAAAAGGTAAACAAAAAAATAGACAAAAATAATAAAATAGATAAAAAAATTATAAATAAAAATAAGATTGCAGGCACGCCCCATATATTTTAAAATTGGATGGAAATAAGTTACATGTACAAAATGTACCATATCAAACATTATGTTGATAAAAATTTATGTTAATTGTTTTGGTTTTTTTTGTCAAGAAGAGGGTCTTTCATTGCACTTTAGGATTGGACTTGAATCATATGTAGTTTATTTTCAATCCAGGGCCAATTGGAAAACAGCCAGCAGCGGCCACTGGTCACATTTAAGGCTGCTGGCTGTTTTCCATTGTAGATTTTTTTAAACTGTCATTTATTTATATTGTAGGTTATCACAATGTGTCGTGTACACTTATTCCACATCTCACTATCTTCTTTTGTTTACACTACTTTCAGCGGAGCACAGCAAACCCAATACGCAATTTTCGAGTTCATTTTTTTTCGGAAAAATCCCTCAATTAGATAGAATTTATCACGTGACTTTACCAGTTTTTGAAGCAAACTGGTTTGCTGCCCCATAAGCTTACACCAAAGCATCTGTGGAATTATGAGAACAATAATATTTCTGTAAACGGTAAATACTTCAATAAATTGGATAAGTTTTCTTACCTGTGTAGAAAAATTTCTAAAATCTCAAATTTCATCGTTATTAAATAACAAAGCAAACCCTTTGCTCATTCGTGCACCGGAAGTTGACATGCTTTAAAAAAATTCTAATAAAAGAATCAACCCGGGGAAAACTAGCCATTCCGTCCTATCTTGGAAATGGTGTATTGGTTGTGCTTGAGTATTTATTAAAGAGGTGATTTATGACCTGGACAATATGTACATGTGTATCTATTTTATGATTAAAATATGTTATTTTACATCTTAATCAATTATAACATAACCTTTTGAAGGTGTAATTACTCAGCAATTAATGTAATTTCAAATTTTTATCTTGAACTTCATAAAACTCAAGATCAGCATTGAAGTGAAAATGGTCACTATCAAACATTACTCATTAGTTCAAAGACATATGTGGAGATTTATAATTAGCAACACAGTTGATTGAATATACAATGTATGTCCATTGTTCCATATGAAAATATACAAAATTAGTTAACTAAGTAATGAAGTTTATTGTTTTATAATTAGCTCTTTTGATGTAAATGGGCATTGGGCATGAATCGTAACCCTTACAAAGAGTGACAGGGTGAGGGTTATGTTATCATATTAATATGAGGCAGGTTTTTCCTCACTGTGATGCTCCCGATGTCAAAACATATATAAATATTGTACAGTGATTTACATGCAAAAATAAATATTTTTTTTATACAATTGCAATATGAATTGAAACAAAATATATTCAAAAATAAAAACAAACTAGCTTTTCTTGTGGGTCACATGTGGGTTTAATGATGTTCGAAATTTGTAATGAAAAAAATGATAAAAAGACATTGCGATAGTTTTCGCGGAACCTCCTACATTCAAAACTGAATTCGGTTCCTTACCCGGAAGAAGAAGAAGACACTAAAAGTTTGGGAAAACACGTGTGCTAAACCGGATGTTGAAGGAAAATTCAGCTCAAAGTTTAACTAACATATAGGAGTGTTCGCCTAGCTCATTAGTGATGTCATATTCACTAATTTGCATCTCATTAAGTGTCAAATTGGATGGCAATAAACAGTGCAATAAACAAACATCGATTGATAGGATAATTTCCTCAAATTTTAAATCCTTGTAACTTTTTTATTTGATAAGATAAATTGGTTCTGTAAACGGTTCTAGGAAGAAAAATTTATTCATATTTACCATAATTAAGTTTTAAAAGATTGCTAAAAAAATAAATTTTCTACAAAATTGTTTCTGGACCAAGTTGATTTTTGTTGAAAATTTTAAATCAACCAAATTTTCGATCTTTTGAACCACTGAATATTTATTTGTAAAATGCACTACAAAAACGATCTTTTTCTGAAAATTGTAGAACCAAAAGAATTTTTCAATTATCTTGAAAAACAAAAAAGTTATGACAGTTTAAAGACGTTTTTCAACACAATTTTATTGTCTTTTTGCCCTCCAAAAATATTCCACAGGTAAGCTCTGACGTCACGGCGAACATCCCTATTGACATTTCTACCATTATCACTACCTTCAGGAGTGTTTAACTTCATGTAGATGAGAATGTATGTGTTTTATTATGGCTTAAATCTGCTACTGAACTTAAATCATTTACCCTATGTGAATAATCTGTGAAAACATAGCTCTAGTTGTTTAAGGACTCTATCCGCTGTTTCTGCTTGATTTTTTCTTGAAGGGAAAGTTCATTCATAACAGAAGGATAAACACTTAACTGGAGACACAATCTCACCTTGGGATCGTTATACATTTAGTTGATTCCTCTTGCCTTGTGATAGCCTTTTCTAATTCATCCAACCCACCAGTTTTCTTCAGCTTCTTTACCAAACTTTTGACTGCTTTTTCGCTCCATTTGTCTTCCCTATCCGAACTGTCCCCTTTTTTCCACCCAAGGAGTCGTTTGACGATTGGGGGAGTAAAAGGAGACAGGGATGTCATATTGCTAACAGATTTTATGTAATGTTTAAGCCGAAATTTTCACAAGTATCAGCAATATTTACAAATTCATTACGAAATTTGACAAAGCAGCTAGCAACCGGAAGTTGATATATTTTCGAACATGCGTGAGATTTTTTTCCAATTTGACTTCGTCCCTGATATGTCGTCCCTACACTGAGACGATCAATGATTTATGAGTATTTTTTTTTTTTTTTTTCAGATGTTAAACTTCTTGTTGAGATTAGTCGTTATTCTGGTTTTACAATGGAATAACTTGAGATCAAAACTTTCCACTTTTCTTACTTTTTTACCAACTTCAATCTCAGAAAATTAAAACTAAATTTTATAGTCTGAGACTGAGAAAATTAAAACTAAACTAAAGTTATAATTTTCTCAGAATTAGTTTAATTATCTAAACTTTAAGTAATTATCGATAATAAATATTTTCATAGACCTGTATAATTATACCTAATATAATAAATAGATATCTTAAAGGTGAAATTCTACAATAAGAAATCACACATAGTAGACATTTTGACAGTAGTCCCACACTGAGACAATAATTAAATTCGATATGATTTTCTCAGTCCCACAGTATGCTATCCCCAATGATCATGGTTTTTAAATAGGTATATACATAGACATGATAGACTTGTATATTTAATCATGGAGATATGATATATCTATATCATAACTCCGTGATTTAATATACAGGTCTATGGTATATATGAATTCGAAACTTTTAAGATCAGACACAAGAACATTTTTAAAACTAAAACTGTTCAAATATATATTCAAATTTAAATCTCAGCTGCATTTTCATCGTGGCATGTTCGAATTTTAAAACGCTCTAGTAAAAAATAACTCATCGAAAATAATCTTTCTAATTGTATGTTTTCCATATAAAGATTTTACAGAAAGTATTGATTTTCACGTGAATTTTGAAGGAAAATAGAAAGCAAACTGCAATTAATCTGAGAAAATTAGAAATCACATCACTACAGCGCATGAACATACGTACAAATACATGTACAATGACCATATGCACGTTCAAATAAATTTTAAAAATGGTTGGCATTTTTGGTATCTCAGCTGTTTCTATAAAAATACATACCATTTGAAAACTTGCTGGCCACTCTGATACTATAGACAAAGGTCTGTACCAGACATTCTTAATGACCCTTAATGGCAGTTCCTTTGTGAACATTTTTTTCCAATCTGATATCTTTGGGCCAAGAAATCCTCAAAAATTATAGTGAATATGTAGAATAATCAAACTAAATGATTTTGCTTACTATAGACATTGTGACCAAGTGGATTTAAGAGGGGGCGAACAGGGGGACAGGGACACGGGAGTTGAGGGGACGGGGGGGCGGATGTAGAGGAGCGGACAGGAAGGACGGGGGTACCGGGCTTGAGGTGGTGGGGAGCAGGGGTGGAAGGGGCGGGAAGCGGGGGAAGAGGATCGACCCCCCTGTCCATCTCCCCAATTTAAAGTCTATGGCAACTTTGATAAAGCGATTCAACGGCATCTCCCGAATTCTGACCAGAACCTCCACACGGCGGGAGACGGTTCCTGTTTCCTGTTCACTGACTGTAACTGGGGCAACCAACAGCTTTATGTACTTCCGGTCTTGTCGTCACTTGTGTTGGTAGAAAAATACGAGATATCCATCTCTTCACTATAGATGTGCATGGGATTGTAACAGAGTATTTGTTTTGTAGTCTCTTATGGACAGAGTTTGAAATGCACTGATGTACGTGAGCGTTGTTAAATACGCGACAAATTAAGCAGTAACTGTTTATACTTCATGAGTATTTCAATTTTGTTGACGTTAAAAATGCCTTCGACAGAATTTGAAAAGAGAGCTTAATTATGGAAAAAAAGTTAGATTTTATGGAGATCCATAAAAAATGTATACATAATAAAAAACTTTACAGCAGCTTCACATGCATGCAGCATAAAGAACAAAAACATCGAGGCCTAAGCTTAAATGGGTGTAAGTCAAGGATGTGTCATGTCTCATGTGTTTTCGGATATATAATAGAATTAAGAATTCAATAAATACCGGATTTGTCCTACATTAAATCGATCTTTTGCAACGTGGCTGTTGCGCTAGCAATAGCTAGCAAGCAGGAATTGCTTACTTTTCCGGAACATCAGATAGAAGATAATAAGACGTGGAGTAAGACTTAATTAGTGCACACGATACAACCTATAATATAAACGACAATTTAAAAAATCCACAATAGAAAACCAGCAGCATTCAATGTGACTAGTGGTCGCTGCTCGCTGTTTTGATTGGACTATGGATTGAAAATAAACTACATATATATATGATTCAAGCACAATCATAAAGTGCAATGAAAGATTTTAAATCCGACACAACACGTCAAACAATTAATGATTTGGTGATGTATCAATCATTACACATAACCAACACACTTGACGGTTCTAATGCTAAATAAGACATTAGTATAAAAAGTTTAAAGTAAGCGAGTTCGCTCTCGCTTCGCCTTGAGTTCACGTTGCTGATTGCAGTTTGATTGTGCTTTGTGTTTTTGTTTGTTGTGCATGTGGTCTGATCGTTCGTTTGTACGGTCTTGCACATGCATGAAATACCCAAAATCACTGCCTGAATATGCCTACATCGTCTAAAAATCACTGATACGTAACTGAGGATCTAATTAAGCTTAATACTACCAATTACACTTCAACAGTAGACCTTTTTATACAGATCCTCCTCCAGCGACTGATTACTTACGTTGAAAAAACAGTAAGAAACGATGAGGATGACGCACATAACTTCCTCATACTAGTATCCCTAATGTACCCCAGTCACACATTCAGGATCATTCGGTCGGCGACATTCGTTGTAATCTGTATTTCCATGCCTACCCGTGCTGTTACTTTGTGTGACAGTTCTGAAACGTACTGAGCATTTTATATAGGCGCACAATTTTAAAACACGTTCAAAATTTTGCTACGGATCAAACCACAGTCGAATTTAAATCGTACTGAAATGTTTAATTCGTTCTGAGTTGTTATAAATCCGACCTATATTTGGAACGTCTTGATCAACAACGGTTTCAGAACGGTAAGGCTACATATACACTACGGTTAGTTCACGGAACAGCACTTAACTGGATATACATATCCATACGGACAGATAAGGAATACAAAATTAAAGTGAATCCGGCTGTACGTTTGAGTTCGATGCAACACTGATTTCAACTGCGCAATCTTAAGAATTAACATGGTGAATATGCCATCAAACAAAGTTTTTTACACAAGTTATTTTGTATTTATTCCTCTTGAAGTTATAGCAGTGTTTTAAGAGTTTCCGAATTAATACTTTTCTAACCTTTTTGGTAAGATTTATACAGATATTGATCTTTGAAATGATTTCAGAAGATAAATGAAATCTCATGAATACATGGTATTGTTCTATTATAATTATACGGTTGGAATCTGCATTCTTGAATTATTATGAATAGTATTATTTCTCTTTAAAAAGTCAATTAGTCGAAACAATCGAGTGAATGGGGCCTGCATCCATCAAATGACAGACATTCAAACAATATTTTCTAAAAACAATTTGGATACATGTCCACCTTAAAGTTAACTAAATTATTCAAATGCTTGTATTAATTAACATTTACAAACAAATTTGTCAAAGGCATAAATAGTCGGATTTCGTTAAACACAAAGTACATAAAATCGTATCCCATGCTTCTGGGACCCCACCCTGATGCTGTATATACCAAATATCAAATGACTTAGTTGCTGAGAAAACTGATACGAAAATTTCTTCCCAGCCCGTGCGACATTCACCATGCATTTTATAACCCGGATTTTTCATTCCGGCCAAATATGAAGCATGTCGTTGAAAGAAAAAAGCTAGCATTGGTCGCACAAAAGGCAAAGCATTTATCTACCTAACAAATGAAACTAAAAGCAAGAATATCGAGTATTTAAGATGCCATAAATCCATTTGCATCTTTGAAATAATTGAAAGTACATGCAGAACATTAACGTTTCATCATAGGGTATGTCATGAGGAGAGGACATACATCTCGTATCAGTTGCTCTGTATTGAGAGCCAGAAGCCCTTGTGGCCAGAAGTAAAACGTATAAGAAAGCCGGCCGACCAAAGACCCCTTAACATGCAAAGACAAACGATGGAAGGGAGATGACAATTTGTGGCAGTATACTTGGGGAATGATAGAAAGGCTGGCAAAAGATCGTCACCAATGCCGGTGGACCTTTTTTGTTGCCTTCGTGCCACCAGATATAAGGAGCAATAGTATAGACACATGCGTGAAGATCACTGGAGTGCTAAATTGCTGTCAAAGAGGTGCACTGCAGATCGACACCATGCTTACCGCTGGCATATGGGATTGGGAGTCAATGGTAAGATTTTTCTTTTAAATCGGCGTCATGAGCAAATATATGTTTGGTTTTTTTTTACTCATTAAGGAAAGTAGGATATATATATTTTTTCAAACATGTTAGTCTCAAATGTTTGACCATTATATGCTATTAAACTTTTGGAGAATTATATTGCATCCCATTTCAAATTTTATCTAATACGAACAAAAAGATAATTTCTATTGACTTGGCAAAGTCTGGATGATCATAGAGCACTGTCCCTCGATGCCCTCTGTGGATGAATTACCTTAAGAGCTAATTAATCTAAATTGGGCACAAGGATGGCCCATCCAGTCTTGTAGTCTTTCACATAAACATATCATAAAGCAAAGGTCAGGGAATGCCATAAAGCACCGACCCTTGGTATTTCCTGCAAACAGATCAAGTCTGCATGCTTTTGGTACAAAGACGACATAGCCTGTAGTCTATTCCACAATTTGTTAAAATTGTTATTCGTTGTTACTGGTTATTCATTGTATATGTACTTGTAACATGCCCCGTGTAGACCCATTTTCTTGTGGACAATAAAATATTCTTTTTCTTCTAAAATTCCATATTTTCACAGGGGCTTAAATTTTTGTCATTAATATCAACTTTATAAAGCACAAAAATTCAAAAATAACCTTATGGAAATAAAAAACTGGCTTAAAAACCTTTTGAAAAAAGGATACGAATTCAATGTTTTAGTAAAATCTTTGCATTTGGTATGTTTTGGCAGAAATATTGATAGCTTGATAGTAACTTTAAAACGTTAAATTTTTCACTTTTTATCCACTGTATTATTTATAAGCACCACAGCGATCAAGTATGTCGGTTCTGTATGGTGATACAACTCTTAATCATTCATTGTTTTGACGTGGGGTGTCGGATTTAGAACTGATGTATTTGATTCTTTTACATCAATCGATAAATGTTTCTTAGCTAGTTGTCAGTAACTTCGAGTGTTCTCAAGAGAGTTCCTCTTTGTCTTGTTATTTTCGTACAGTATTTTGTCTTAGGTTCTCTCTTGTTGAATTGAACTTTTGTCGATTGAGTTTTACAGTGTGTTTTTTATATGTTGCTTTGTGCAAGCTTATCAATAGGGGGAAGGTTGGATCCAAAAAACTAGTTTAACCCCGCCACATTTTATATGTGCCTGTCCTAAGCCAGGAAACTTTGCCAAAGCCTTTGTTTGTCCTTGTCATTCTATGTTAACTGTTTTATGTCAAGAATTGAGTCTTTCGTTGATGATTTAGGGATTGGTTTTGATACTTTTGTATTGTATTATAAGTCTTGGGCCAATGCAAGACGGTAAGCAGTGACCTATGGTCATGTTTAAGACTGCTTGCTGTTTTCCGTTGTGATTTTTTGAATTGCTGTTTGTTTATGTTTGTTGTGTCGCGTACACTTATTCCACATCTCAATATCGTATATTTAAAATATCGAACCCCTATGCTCTAAAATTCAAGCCCCTGTGATTATTTTATGTATCAGAAATCCTTCTCCACGGATTTTATTTTCTTAACCTCTGAATGTGGCAAATATATTAATCCGCGCTAGCGAAAGCGCGGGGATAATGTTTTGCTGTTCGATGTGCGTATGTACGTACGTACGTGCGTACGCATGGCGTTAATGTCTAGGATAATCTCTGTAACCACTGGGAGTAGAAAGATGAAACTTAGGTTATTGATTGCATTGTGGGTGGGGACTGTGCCGAAGGTTTTTGAAATTTTGATAGTGCTCCTAGGGGATGGGCTGCATAGGTAGCGTAAGGGCACATTATTCCTTCGTCACGCAACTCCTCCCGGGTTATTTGGAATACAGAACTGAAACTGGAATACAGAACTAAAACTTGGCTCAGTAGTTGCATTATGGATGTAGATTCGATCGAAGGTTTTGGAATTTTGATAATGCCCCTAGGGGATGGGCTGCAAAGGTAGCCTTAGGGCACATTATTCCTTCGTCATGCAACTCCTCCTATATAGGTTATTTGGAATACAGAACTAAAACTTGGCTCAGTAGTTGCACTATGGATGTAGATTCTATCGAAGGTTTTGGAATTTTGATAATGCCCCTAGGGGATGGGCTGCATAGGTAGCCTTAGGGCACATTATTCCTTCGTCATGCAATTTCTCCTAGGTTATTTGGAATGTGGAACTAAAACTTGGCTCAGTAGTTGCACTATGAATATTCCTTTGTCTCACAACTTCTCTAATGTTATTTGGAATACGGATCTGAAACTTAGCTCAGTAGTTGCACTATGGATGTAGATTCTGCCAAAGGTTTTGGAATTTTGATAATGCCCTTAGACTGTTAGAGGCTGGGCTGCATAGGAAGCCTAAGGGCACATTATTCCTTCGTGTGCATAATTCACTCCAACTACCGGGGAAAAGTCTCATTTTAATACATTTACATTTGATAGTACTAGTAATGCTCATTATATTCATAGGCTATTTCCTTCAATTATTTGCCCTTATACTATCAAACACAAGAGTAGCGCGAGGATATGCTTCGACTAGTTTTTATTTAAAATGAGAAGTTCATATATTTATTATGGAGCGACTATGGTGGGGATTGGGGTTCTATGGTGAAATTTAAAATGAAAGGCAGGATGCCAGAAAATCAGGAAATATAAACTCAAAGGCAGTCTCTCGTCCTGACTGAGCTGCATGGATAGTGCATTCGGGATTTTCGAAGACTACTTCATGGGGCTTTTGCATACAAACTCATAATTCCTGGGTGATAGTAATTGACCGCGTGGATGTGACAAAACAATAGGTATATATATGTTTTGTTTTTTGTTGAAAATTTATATTAAAATAGGTATAGTTTTAAGACAGTTCTATATAATGGGTATGCTTTTTAATTTTTATTGAAAAAAAAAAACGGTCTCATATATAAATATGGGTCTTGTTTTATCCATATTTAACTCACCTGGGGTCAGACTACTGTTTTTTGCTCAGTTGTAAATCAAAAAAATATAAGAGATAGATGAAATCTGATGCCACCAAACTGCTTCAGCATCTAAAGTTCTACAAAAGTCTCCATTTGGTCAAAGTTGTCAGATGAGGTGAAAAATAGCGTTTTTTCATGTTTTTGGCTAATAGAATGAAAACTATTGCAGATAGAGAAAAGTTGTTGCTTGCTGAAATGTTCAGCTCATTTAGCTCTAAAAAAGTCACGAAACTGATGACCCCTTTGCAGCCCCTAACTGAATAAGGTTTTTTTCATATTTTTGTCCTATAGAATGAAAACTATTGCAGGTAGAGAAAAACTGTTGCGTGTGCTGAAATGTTCAGCTCAAGACTATATAGGGTCAAAGCTGTCAGGTGACCCCTTATAGGGGTTACAGTCCCTAAAATAAGTTTTTTTCCATGTTTTTGGCCTATAGAATAAAAACTTTTGGAGATAGAGAAAAGCTGATGCTTGGTTAAATTCAATGTTGAATCAAGGAATTATTCTTTGTTGAACGGTAGAGATCCTTTCCAAATTAAATAAGTCGGCTCCTAATTAATAAACTAAACTATAATTATTGAAGCTTTCATTCACATGGCACATCATAATTAGTGTGTTTCATATTGGACTCGTCCAAATTATTGGTCAGTTACTAAACAGTTATTTGTTTATTTATTTATTTGTTTCCTGAAGACAATAATTAGTGACAAATTCAAAATTTATTTTTAATTCCAAACTGTCAATGTTCTGCTGGCGCGATAAAGTTATCCCTCAATTATTTAAATTTTCCTGAAGACATCCGCGAAGCTGTGTCACAGTTGTGTACATACACTATCCATTCGGAACATTCGTGATTCAAAAAAATCCGCGAAATTTAGGTCAAGGTGGTAAATAAAACTCGCGCTTTATCCTTACTCTTGCTGTTTCAATTTTATTTTTAAACATTAATTTTCTCTGTTTATCTTCATTTAATCGATAACCAAGGATTGAAAGATCACCATTTTTTAATAATTCGGAAGCGAAACCACGTTAAAAATACACAAATGTGTGTAAATGGACGAGTCTAAAATTATACACAAATGGGTAGGATAGGTTGTTGTTTATACGGCCGACAAATACGTCGGTTTTACACAGCCGTTAAAATGTTAATTTGTTAATTATATGGGAAAGTATTTCACGTTAATTACAGGTGTTAGGAAAGGTAAGAGTCGGGGGCACTTGTGGGCTAAAAGATGTAAATAATCGTTCATTATCTTCTTCGATACAGATGAAAACATTTTCAACTTTTCAAACCACTGCGTCGGCCATGATTAATATTGTGTGTGCTATAAATATCCGCGGGAAGGCGTTCCAACGTCTCACCTTTGTTTCATTTTCAAAATACCACATAAATACTGTTTAGTTAATTAAGTCATGGTGTTGTTTTAAAAATACAAATGTATAATTTTTATGAAACATCAACAACAACATGATCAAAGCATTTGACAACCCCCCCTTTTTGTTTTAGTTTTCTTTAGAATAAAAGAAAATGTTTTATGTCAATTTCTATCCACAAGCTTTCCTTAAGCTTTTTCTATTTATTGTATCAAGCACACAGTTTGTGAACTTGATATAGAATTGATGGAACATGGAGAAGGGATTTTGGACCCGCAACATTTATATTGCAAATTTGAAAAATAATTTTTGTTAGCGATGACAAGAACTTCACAAAAAATGAAAATATGGGCAGATTTAATTCTAGTCAGCAACTTTGTTAATTTACATGATTTACAACAGAAATGTTAAGTGGGTCCATCAGGCAGTATTTGTGCTCAGGTCCGACATGCCAAGAATGAATTGAACAAATATTGCGATGGCTGATTATTTTTGAACATACATGTATTCCACAGAGTGTCCCTTTCATATAACCTTCACTTATTTCATTTAAATCTTTTGAACTTTTTCAAGATTGTATACAATGTATGTGCCTATTTGTTTTATTTAGATTTGAAACCGAATTTCAACATGTTTAAAGTTGATAACAAAAATTAAAAAAAAATTGGCAAATTGTGTAAATGTAAATTGCTTTTCATACTTTGTAGATTCCTAACTTGCTTCTGACAAAAAGACCCGGCAAAGAATGCAGAGACGCATTGAGGATCAGGTACATATCTTACAATTACAGCTTTGTTGAGTGATTTGTTGTTAAACATGTATTGTTTTGAATAACTAATAACTGTTCAGTTGACTTTTCAGAATTTGATTGATTTATATTTATCCTGGATTGGGAAACAAGATTAATGCTTATGTAAATCCCTTTCCAGCTAGCAGTTTTTTTATTTGGACCTATGGGTACTCCAAAATCAATGACATGAAGAATGATCTAAAGGACCTGATAGCAAAATTGTGACAATTTTACTTTTGAACCACCTTATTTGACTAAATATACAATAGAAATGTTAAGTAAAGACAAATCTGGGGAGGGGGGGGGGGGATGATAAGGCAGAGTCCCTGTTTAAAATAATGGTTTGATAAATAGGAAATCATTGAGGAATGACTAGAGTTGTCCCTCCCTTTCAAAGTTTCTGGATCGACCAGTGTTACACAGGATAAGATTCACAAACAAATAGTCTGCAGCATACACACCAATGTTAAATTTCCTTTTCGTGGGATATCAAATTTCGTTGTTCAAGGCTATCCACGAAAGCAACGAAAATTGATACAACACGAATTATAATGAAACCACAGTATTTTATTGAAGATCTATATTGCAAAATGTTTTAAGTTTAATGGTGTTACAATGTTAGTTTTACAAAATGTGATAACAATTTCTTCTGCTGTTTAACATAAAGTTTACTTTAATTTGTGCATAAACTCTTTGAAGTACCATGAATCTATTTTTACATCAATTATTACAGAGAAGATTAACACCCGGTGAGACACAGTATCCAAGAGTTATTGCCCCTTCTGCTCAGAGGTTTGGGGAAGGAGGAGACAACCACATGTCATATCCATTACAGAATTTTCAGTAAGTTATGTTTCTAATTGGAATTGAATTGCTGAAGCTGCCTAGCCAACATGTATATACATTTGTAGTTTTCATTTTGTTCATTCATCCATCAACAATTTTATGTGAACCATATAACTCCAACACTGAATAAATGTCATCCTCGGAAACCCATTCATCAACCCTGGGACATTACACATGAAATACTTTGTTTTTGATAGTTTTGTATAGAGCCTTCTGATTGGACGCATTATATTTTTATAATGTGATTTTAACATGTTTCTATATTCAAATTTTATGAAGTTCAAGATCAGATTCTAAATGGGAATGGAATAAAATCGTGCTAAATGTCCCAGGGATGACCAATAAGTAGGCGAGAAAAGAACCCCTGGGTTTCCGAGGATGCTTGTATGGTAGAGAGATCTGAAATTTCACAGTGATTAAGTACCATTTGAGAATTTACATATACATGATACAAAATATTCATGATTTATCTGTTAAACTTTGGCAAAGCTTAGATTTCATGTATTTTGCTGGGTCTTTGTCAGAATCATGTAAATTTCATAATTAGACTCTATTATGAATTCAATTGGTATAATTTTATGATAATTTTACACTGGTCAGGGATTTTCCACGCTAAAATTTCCAATATTGGAATAGTCAGGGCATCTTATAATTAGTTAAGCCTAGGCAAACCATTGATCATGTTGATTGTTAATTCATAACTATAACAGGGGCACTTAGTTGTTCTCAGTTCTTCTTTCTTAATTCAACTTCAATCTCTTTTTCTCTCTGCAGCTATATATATAATAGGATTTCAAATAAGGCAGGTCAAATTGTTATAATGTTTATTATCTGATCGAATTTTCAAAGCTGAAGACTATTACCATCAGCTTTAGGCACCCACATTAAAGCATTTGTGTTCCTTGGATGTTTTCTGGATTTTGTTTTATTTTATTTTTCAGAGTCAACCAGGGAAGTGGGTTGCACCCTGGACAGGCCCCTAGTGCCCATCATGGAGTCCAGCAGCCCGCCCATCAGCAAGCCCCATCCCAGGCCATCCCTCAGGTGATACAACCACCCCAGGTAAGATATGAGTTTGGATTATCTCCCTTTGTACACTTTAGATAGCAAACAAGTTTATAAAGTAGATTTATAAAGAGCTTGTTGAATTTTATATCGTATGTTATGTATACATGTGCACTTTTTGCCCTTTTTATGCCGCATGCAAAATAATGTATGGGGCCCATTGTGGCATAATGATGTCTTGTGTAGTTTTGTATCAAAAAATTTCGTCACAATTTTCCTATAGGTAAAACTACAAATCATATTAACAGTGAACACACATGAAGGTGACATGCATTTTCCAATGAAGACCTCCATTTGGAGTAGAATCACAAACCAACAGATTTAAAAAAGAAAACCATAGAGTATACTTCACTTGCATGCAAAAAAGCTTGTCAGCTTATTTTTCCTTTTGTATGTAAATTTTTTTGCCCATGTGAATTTAAAGAATACTTTAAGCTTGTACATTAGCATACTTCATTGCATGATAACAGAGCTTGTAGAACATTTTTCATTAGTTTATACATCTTCTAACCCCTAGGAAAGTAAGCAGAAATAACAGCATGTTATATTATCCAGAAACAGATGTTTTAACTCCCGATCCGTTTCTCTAAATTTCCATTTTATTATTTTTTACTAGGATGACAAGAAACCTATTGTCATCCAAACAGAGACTAAACAGGATGCTGCAGTGAGTGATCTCCCTTAGAAAAAGTCAAACAGATTTTGAGATCTCTAGGAAAAATGTCAATATAGATTTGGAGATCTCGTTTATAATTTAAAGAAAAAAATCTCAAACAGATTTGTTGATCTCTCCTTAATAATACAACATTCAGATTTGGAGTATCGTATTGTACAGGGTCTTGATATAAAAGAGGAGAAATCTTTTTGTTGATTCTGACAGACTGAATGTTTATTAAAATAAAATTTGGTGTGTTTTGTGTATTTTCAATGTTAATTCAAGACTTTTTAAAATTTAAGATATTTATTTCCCTGTTTGTCCTGTAAACAGGGTTCCCACGCCATACTTGAATTCAAGGAAACCTGGAAAAGTCCTTGAATTTCATTTCATTGTTAAATTTTTTTATCAAATATCCTTGAAAAACCCTGGAATTTTGTAATGTGCAGATTTGTTGACCATTTGATAAAAAAGGCAGAAAAATATTGGATTTTTAAAATTTTTGCAGACTATATTAATCCTTGAAAATGACCTCAATAACCTTGAAAAGTCCTTGAAAAACCCTTGAATTTTTATGTCCAAAAAAATAGTGGGAACCCTGTGTAAATTGACAGAAGAAATATTTACAAATTACCTGTCAGGACAGGTGACAAGGTCGGTTTTATAAAGACTGATAATGTCCATCAGGTGTGATCAGAGATAAGAGAGCTCCAAATCTGTTTGTAGCCATCCGTAAACACATAATTAACAGAGTTGTGTTGTGTTTCTTTCTAATTAACCCATCACTAATTAATATTTACGATAGTTTTCAGCATTTTACACAATATCTAAAGGATGCAGGCTAAAAGTTAATGTGTGAAAGTCAAAATTAAATACCTCCAAAACTTTGATAGGTCTAGTACTCATACTGTCATGGTCATGTAGACATGTTTTGAACATCAAAAAGTAAGATGGCCACACTGAATTGTTGGCCTTCAAATGACATGAATGAAAAATAACAGGTACATGTACATGAATGTTTTCATGAAGATTCCATTTCTAGATTTTTAAAAACATTTTAAGGAAGCTGTTTGTAACTCCAACAACATGTGGTCTTTTCCATGTTTCATCTTAGTGTTTTAAGTATTTTGTAATTTTATCTTTCAGATTTTTAGCTCACCTGGACCGAAGGTCCATGTGAGCTATTACCATCACTTGGCGTCCGTCGTCGTCGTCTGTCGTCGTCGTCGTCGTCCTCGTCTGTTAACAATTTTTAGCTCACCTGGACCGAAGGTCCATGTGAGCTATTGCTATCACTTGGCGTCCGTCGTCGTCGTCCGTCGTCGTCGTCGTCGTTAACTTTTCTTTGAAAATCTTCTCCTCCGAAACGACTGAAGGGATTGCTCTGAAACTTTGCACACTTCATCTATGGGATGTCCTCTACCAAGATTGCACAAATGGTGGCCGCCGTCCAAACAACATGGCCGCCGTTACTAAAAATAGACATGGGGGGGGTCAGACTACTGTTTTTGGCTTGTAAATCAAAAAGTATAAGAGATAGATGAAATCTGATGTCACGCTACTGCTTCAGCATCAAAAGCTCTACTAAAGTCTTCATTGAGTCCAAGTTGTCAGATGACCCCTTATAGGAGTTACGGCCCTTTAAAGGTGAAAAATAGCATTTTTTCATGTTTTTGGATTATAGAATGAAAACTATTACAGATAGAGAAAAGTTGTTGCTTGCTAAAATGTTCAGCTCATTTAGCTCTACAAAAGTCTCCATAGGGTCGAAATTGTCAGATGTCCCCTTATAGGGGTTACGGCCCCTAAAATAACGTTTTTTTAGCTCACCTGGACCGAAGGTCCATGTGAGCTATTACCATCACTTGGCGTCCGTCGTCGTCGTCGTCGTCTGTCGTCGTCTGTCGTCGTCTGTCCTTGTCGTCTGTTAACAATTTTTCAAAAATCTTCTCCTCTGAAACTAGTGAACAGAATTTAATGAAACTTGGTATGAATGATCCTTAGGGTGTCCTGCACCAAACTTGTGTTTTGATTTTTGATCCGTTAAATAACATGGCCGCCGTTACTAAAAATAGACTAGGGGGGTCAGACTACTGTTTTTGGCTTATAAATCAAAAAGTATAAGAGATAGAGGAAATCTGAGGCCACGCTTCTGATTCAGCATCAAAAGCTCTACAAAAGTCTCCATTTGGTCAAAGTTGTCAGATGACCCCTTATAGGGGTTACGGCCCCTTGAAGGTGAAAAATAGCATTTTTTCATGTTTTGGCCTACAGAATGAAAACTATTGCAGATAGAGATTAGCTGTTGCTTGCTTAAATGTTCAGCTCATATAACTCTACAAAAGTCTCTATAGGGTCGAAGTTGTCAGATGACCCCTTATAGGGGTTACGGCCCCTTAAAGGTGAAAAATAGCCATTTTTTCATGTTTTGCCTACAGAATGAAAACTATTGCAGATAGAGATTAGCTGTTGCTTGCTTAAATGTTCAGCTCATTTAGCTCTACAAAAGTCTCCATAGGGTCGAAGTTGTCAGATAACCCCTTATAGGGGTTACGGCCCCTGAAAAATAGCGTTTTTTCATGTTTTTGTCCTACAGAATGAAAACTGTTGCACATAGAGATTAGCTGTTGCTTACTTAAATGTTCAGCTCATTTAGCTCTACAAAATTCTCCATAGGGTCGAAGTTGTCAGATGACCCCTTATAGGGGTTAAGGCCCCTGAAAAATAGTGATTTTTCATGTTTTTGTCCTACAGAATGAAAACTATTGCAGATAGAGATTAGCTGTTGCTTGCTTAAATGTTCAGCTCATTTAGCTCTACAAAATTCTCCATAGGGTCGAAGTTGTCAGGTGACCCCTTATAGGGGTTACAGCCTCTGAAAAAAGCGATTTTTCATGTTTTTGGCCTACAGAATGAAAACTATTGCAGATAGAGATTAGCTGTTGCTTGCTTTAATGTTCAGCTCATTTAGCTCTACAAAAGTCTCCATAGGGTCGAAGTTGTCAGATGACTCCTTATAGGGGTTATGGCCCCTTATAGGTGAAAAATGGTGTTTTTGGCCTATAGAATGAAAACTATTGCAGGTAGAGAAAAGCTGTTGCTTGCTTAAATGTTTAGCTCATTTAGCTCTACAAAAGTATAGGGTCAACATCAAGACCAGGTGAGCGATTCAGGCTCCTGGGAGCCTCTTGTTATGTTTTTGGCCTATGGAATAAAACTATAGCAGATAGAGAGAAGCTGTTGCTTGCTTAAATGTTCAGCTCATTTAGCTCTACAAAAGTGTCCATAGGGTCGAAGTTGTCAGATGTCCCCTTATAGGGGTTACTGCCCCTAAAATAACGTTTTTTTATGTTTTTGGCCTATGGAATAAAACTATAGCAGATAGAGAGAAGCTGTTGCTTGCTTAAATGTTCAGCTTATTTAGCTCTACAAAAGTCTCCATAGGGTCGAAGTTGTCAGATGACCCCTTATAGGGGTTACGGCCCCTAAAATAACGTTCTTTCATGTTTTTGGCCTATAGAATAAAAACTACAGCAGATAGAGAGAAGTTGTTGCTTGCTTAAATGTTCAGTTCATTTAGCTCTACAAAAGTTTTCATAGGGTCAAAGTTGTCAGATGACCCCTTATAGGGGTTATTGCCCTTAAAATAACGTTTTTTCATGATTTGGGCCTACGGCTACAGAATGAAAACTATAGTAGATAGTGATAAGCTGTTACTTGCTTAAATGTTCAGCTCATTTAGCTCCAGAAAAGTCTTTATAGGGTCAACATCAAGACCAGGTGAGCGATTTAGGCTCCTGGGAGCCTCTTGTTCAAAAATCTTCTCCTCTGAAACTACCAAACAGAATTTAATGAAACTTGGTATGAATGATCCTTAGGGTGTCCTGCACCAAACTTGTGTTTTGATTTTTAATCCGTTAAAAAACATGGCCGCCGTTACTAAAAATAGACTAGGGGGGTCAGACTACTGTTTTTGGCTTATAAATCAAAAAGTATAAGAGATAGAGGAAATCTGAGGCCACGCTACTGATTCAGCATCAAAAGCTCTACAAAAGTCTCCATTTGGTCAAAGTTGTCAGATGACCCCTTATAGGGGTTACGGCCCCTTAAAGGTGAAAAATAGCATTTTTTCATGTTTTTGGCCTACAGAATGAAAACTATTGCAGATAGAGATTAGCTGTTGCTTGCTTAAATGTTCAGCTCATTTAACTCTACAAAAGTCTCCATAGGGTTGAAGTTGTCAGATGACCCCTTATAGGGGTTACGGCCCCTGAAAGGTGAAAAATAGCCATTTTTCATGTTTTTGGCCTACAGAATGAAAACTATTGCAGATAGAGATTAGCTGTTGCTTGCTTAAATGTTTAGCTCATTTAGCTCTACGAAAGTCTCCATAGGATCGAAGTTGTCCGATAACCCCTTATAGGGGTTACGGCCCCTGAAAAATGGCATTTTTTCATGTTTTTGGCCTACAGAATGAAAACTATTGCACATAGAGATTAGCTGTTGCTTGCTTAAATGTTCAGCTCATTGAGCTCTACAAAATTCTCCATAGGGTTGAAGTTGTCAGATGACTCCTTATAGGGGTTACGGCCCATGAAAAATAGCGATTTTTCATGTTTTTGTCCTACAGAATGAAAACTATTGCAGATAGACATTAGCTGTTGCTTGCTTAAATGTTCAGCTCATTTAGCTTTACAAAATTCTCCATAGGGTCGAAGTTGGCAGATGACCCCTTATAGGGGTTACGGCCCCTGAAAAATAGCGATTTTTCATGTTTTTGGCCTACAGAATGAAAACTATTGCAGATAGAGATTAGCTGTTGCTTGCTTAAATGTTCAGCTCATTTAGCTTTACAAAATTCTCCATAGGGTTGAAGTTGTCAGATGACCCCTTATAGGGGTTACGGCCCCTTGAAAAATAGCCATTTTTCATGTTTTTGGCCTACAGAATGAAAACTATTGCAGATAGAGATTAGCTGTTGGTTGCTTAAATGTTCAGCTCATTTAGCTCTACAAAAGTCTTCATAGGGTCGAAGTTGTCAGATGACTCCTTATAGGGGTTATGGCCCCTTATAGGTGAAAAATGGTGTTTTTGGCCTATAGAATGAAAACTATTGCAGGTAGAGAAAAGCTGTTGCTTGCTTAAATGTTCAGCTCATTTAGCTCTACAAAAGTATAGGGTCAACATCAAGACCAGGTGAGCGATTCAGGCTCCTTGGAGCCTCTTGTTTTTTATCCTTACAAATCAAAGCTAATTACATGTACATGTACAAGATTTATCACTTTTCTATTTGATAATTTAATTATGTTTGCAAAATGTAGGTACTAGTGTGCTAACTTGCACAAAAATAACATTTCTCTTGATTTCCTTTGTGTTATTGCTAACTGTCTTATTTCAAATAACCTGTATTTATAGTTACATTTGTAAGTGGTACAAAGTTTCAACTATGGAGTGGTTTTGAAATTAGATATATCAAAGAGTTCAAGAATAGAAAATAAACTTGCCTTTTTCAGGACAAATTACTTAATTCCTGTCAAAGCAATAGAAAGTTAAAAGGATTTCCTTATTTTCCACTCGTCGATTATGAGGCCTATTTTGTCCTAGTTCATGTAGTTATTCTCCAATTTAGATTTCAAATTAATTTCCTTTTATATCATATTATGTGTTGACAAAAAATGGTTAGGGGATCTTAAAGAGGATGAATTACTTGAATTAAGTAACAATAAATAGGCAGAACGGAAAAAAAAGTTTACACATGTTACAGTATACTCTGGACTCATTTATTTTTGTGGGTATAAATTTTTCGTGGTTTGATTAGAATTGATAGGTTCTTTGATTCTTTAATTCGTGGTTCTGAAGATCAATGTTATATTTAGTTTTTGTTGGGTATCAAATTTTCGTGGGTCAAGGCCACCCACAAAAACAACAGAAATTGGTACCCCACAAATAATAATGAAACCTCAATTTTCAATTTATTTGTTTTCAGGCACACACTGCACAAGTTCAAGGTCAACAGCAGCAGTTCCAAAGGTTAAAGGTCGAGGATGCCTTATCTTACCTGGACCAGGTCAAGCTACAGTTCGGGAACCAGCCACAAGTTTACAACGACTTCCTGGACATAATGAAGGAGTTTAAATCTCAGTCGTATGTACCTAATATGGAACGGTACAAATTTTACAATGCCGTGTAGTGGGTTATTTTTGTGGTGGTATCATTTCGAGGGTCAACAGAAATTGCGACGAAGTAAATCCAGCAAAGATATTCATCTATTGCAAGCCATATATGAACACATTCACAAACTGTGAAAATAAAACAAGCAAGAATAATTTGCATATTTTAAACCACATAAACCATGAAAATTTACCCGCCGCAAAAATAACCCACAATACAGTATCTATTGGAACAACTGTTAATGGGGGGGGGGGGAAATACATGTATAATCTAGTGTCCTTGATTAAGGTTCATCAGGACAGTTTGAATTTTTGTTAAAGAAAATCTTAGTATATACGTACAGATCAAACAGCATATTATCAGGTTAAATAAAGTATAGTAGGACCTAGATATCGACACAACTTATTACATCCACACATTTATTTTGTTGAAGATAGCACAGTTTTGTCGGTAGTTTTTTTTGCGTTCAAATTGACAAAATATCCCTATTGTACCTCTCAACTGACATGTTGGTGAACACTTTTGGTTAAATAATAATTAAATGTCCCATGACTTTTAAGGCCATGTGCAAGGGTGTTAGTGATATTTACCTAAAATTGGCTTTGCTCAAAAAAGGGAAAAAAGCAGAACTTAATTTCTTATCTATTTCTATTATTATGATTAATATATCTAGGTCTTGCTATGGGGTCTTTTTTAACTTTATACGTAATCTTTGCTGTACACATACTAAAAAATCAATCTAAATTTAAGCCATTTTGAAGTAAATGTATACCTTAACCTACAAAAAATAACCGCTCAATGACTGGTTCCTTGAAAATTGCAAACTTGTGTGACAGATTAGCAAGTTTGTGAAAATTTAATTTGGCCAAAACAAAAGACATGAAATTGAAACCACTTGGAAATATCCCAATTTACAATACCATAAAAATATTGTATGTCCTTTCTTTTATGTATTTGTTACACTTCTGCATAACAATCTTTTTTTACCAATTCCCCTTGAAATGTTGAATCACTTACAGTACACTCAGAGAGGATTGATTCTCGTACTCTGATTTCGGAGGGAAATTTTTTAATGACTCCAGGAAACTCCAAGAAAAGCCATAAAAATCTAGGAGGGTTTTAGGAGTACTCCCTCCAAAGGGTCATAAATTACTCCGAGCTTGGAGTTTTTTATTGCCTTGAAAACCTTTTGAGGTAGAACTTATTTCCTGTCTTTCTTGTCAGGTGAAAATGATTATAATACACAAGGTAATAAACAACTCCAAAATACTCCGAAAAAGGTAATAAATTTCTCCCAGATGGGAGAAATTCCTTGGAGAATTTTAAGAGTTTACTCTGTGAAACTCTGTGAATCACTGGACACTGAAATCAGAGTATGAGAATCAATCCTCTCTGAGTGTACTGTAATTGATTTTCATGAAACTTTCACACAATATATCTTAACTGCTTTTCCTGTTTTAATTTGATCCGATTGGTTTTTGTGAGTAATGAAGGATATTTATTTGTGAGTTAAATGGTGTTCATCCTGTCTTAAATGATTGATATGATATGGGTCTTATATTCAGGGTTAAATAACTGTCATAGAAATGAAGTTTTAAACGAACTAGATTTTGAGATGGGCTTTGGAAAAAAAAAACTAATAAAAGGCCCCAAAATTAAGGTAGACAAACAGAATTCATATTAGGTACAACCATATACCGAGACAGCCACACCTGTGATGACAATGTTGTCTTGACAATAATTTATCGAACATGGAATGATAGTTTTGCCTCATGTCAAAGACTTAAATAAGATAGATTGTTTAATTTGAAAAGTATCTTATAATATATGTATACCACTATTTATAATCTGTAATACTTTTTTACAGTATTGACACTCCAGGAGTCATCAATCGAGTCTCTAATCTGTTCAAAGGCCACCCAGATCTGATTGTAGGGTTCAATACCTTCCTACCCCCTGGATACAAGATTGAAGTCCAGGCTAACGAGATCAGCGTCCACCAGCCTGGCCAGCAGACACTGTGTATTCCTACGTCGGCTCCAGTAAATCTGACTTCTGTATGTATTTAGTTGGTTTTGATATATTCTTAAGAACAGGAAAATAATAAATTGCCTGTACAGATCAGGATAACCACTGGTTCTCAAACCTAGAAAAGTCCTCAAATTGAATTGTTAGAACCAAATATGTGAAAAGCTTTTAAATCTTATCTATACGTCTTACTGATTTCATTTTCTATGATACTGTTACCTAAAGTTTTTTGTAAAAACCTACAAATCTTTGTTTTTTTACTATACTTGTATATTCAAAGAAAACACCTCATATTACTTTGGTTATTCCTAAGACTTCACCTTTTTTAAAAATATCTTACAAGTGTATACATTATGTCCTAAAAAGCAGTCTGAAACATTTAATCTTTGTATAGCTAAATTAAAATTGATCTTGAATTACAGAAAGTTCCGCCTCCAGCTCACATGCCAAGTAGCCATGGCCATAGCAACCAGTCCTCTCACCATAGTTACCATCAGTCACCAAGGCAACACCAAGAACCTGTTGTCCATAACAACCAACCAACCACACCAGTCCAGCAGCAGCAGCAGCAACAACAACAGGCAGGGCAACCAGTTGAGTTCAACCATGCTATCAACTATGTCAATAAAATTAAGGTAAGTTTTGTTATGATATTTATAGATTATAACATGCCATTTTTCATATCAGACTTATTATCAGCCCCAGGTCATGATATCAGCCCGAGAGCCATAGGCTCGAGGGATGATAATGACCGCGGGCTGATTTTGGTCTGATATGAAAAATAACATGTTATGATCTTTTTATCATATACTTCAATATCAGTGTGAAATATATGGTATTTTGAAATGGCATTTGGATACGGCATCTGATTAAAATTTGTATTTTGCCAATGTAAACAAACAAATCAAATGTATCTTGAATATCGTGGTACGTAGCTACGTAGAAACGGTGACGTCACAGTTAAATATTTGGTTGGAATGAACGTAATTTATACCACCGAGAAATGAAACCCAAGGAGAAGTGGGAAGGGGGTATAATTCACACAAAATGCACTCTTTTAGATGCATCTGTGTCGTCTGCCATAAGTTTTGAAAATGTCTATAACTTATATCGACTACGGTCATGTCTGTAATACAATTCCGATTTTGGCGTTTGATAATAAAACGGAAGTAGTTGATAATAAGCTGAACCAGTTGATCATGGCGTTTGATAATAAAACGGAAGTAGTTGATAATAAGCTGAACCAGTTGATCATGAAAGTGATTATCACACGGTGAAGGTGTCTTTGGAAAAAAAATCAAATTCTCTTTAAAAATTACTCTATTCTCATGTTGTTAAATTTAAGCATTATTATGTCTAAGTATATGATAAAAAAAAATTAACTGCTTTCTGGGTATTGTTGATCTATAGATGAGATGCTTATCAACTTATCACCCTCATTTTTTGCCGATTTGTCATTGATCTGGTTCAAGTTTGAAATAATATAATTAAAAACTAATTCATGTCCTCAGTTGGTTTGAAATACTTGTTTTGGTATTTCTTGGACTTTTGAATATTGTCAGACTAATGAATCAATTTTCTATGCCATAAACAAATAAATGTCAGACTTCTATTACTCCAATGTATTTTGGCGTCATTATTCCTACACTTGACCTTTAAGTGCATTATAACATCCAGAATTTTCATACCTCAAAATCTGTGTATTAAACCATGCAATTAACATACTGTGAAAGTATTAATGTTGTTGGCGTACTAATTTTCATGGTTTTCACGGGTCAAGCAAACCACGAATTTTAAATCTTGGTGAACAGAGAATAAAATATTGGTTATTATAGGGAATCTTTTAAAACAACAAATTCATGAATGAATGAACATGCAATTTACTCGCAATTCAAGAAAATCGATACCCACGAATTTAAGTACTTTCACAGTTTTGGTAGAACTTGAAAATCATAAACACATTTTGATTACAGAATCGTTTCCATGGGCAGCCAGAGATCTACAAGGCATTCCTAGAGATCCTACATACCTACCAGAAGGAACAGAGGAATCTCAAAGAGGTAAGAACATATAACAATCAAGCAATCATATTAGCTACTATATCTTATAAAAATCACTATTCATTGAAACCATATGTATTTGAAGTGACTTGCAGCCAGCAGTTTCTCTGTTGATAAAAGACTTGGCAGGCAATAGCTATTTGTCTTTTACTCATCATAACTGCATTTCAACATGTTCAATGGAATAGCCTTTATGTAAGAGCTCTCTCATATGGGCAAAATATTAAAAAGCACATCTTGTAGTGTTGTTGACGTTTTAGGGCTTATCTTAAGAATACAAAGTATTAAACTTTTCTCTTAACAGATGAATGCATATTTTTAAACTAATAAAGCACCCAGTATTGACAGAACTACAGTACAGAATACAAAATTCACAATTTGCATACAAATTTAATGATAGGGTCGTTGCAATAATACCTTCCCCAATCTTATTTGTAACAATGAAAAGTTTTTTTATTACCTAAGCATGAGAGAAATTTTACTACGACTTTTATTTAATGTCAGGTCATAATACATCTGTTGCTAGTTACGATCTAAAATTGTCAAATCACAAAATTGAATTAATCAGAAGGTAACTACTAATAGTTGACAGCGCAGTTCATTCATGGATGCTACCATGGTTCATTCAAACAATTATTTTGAATATGATTTGTTCGTAGTGAGCCACTTGGCTTAAATGGGGAAGGAATTATTAAAACGACTCAAAACATTTTAGTAATTTGAAAACCAAATATTTAAAACAAAATCATAGCAGTTGTTTTTTGAAGACTTTTGTTGAATTGTTTATAGAATTTAAGTAAGAGTGTTTACTTGCTATTTTTAAAGTTTGATATATCTGTAGTACATTTGATATTTTCAGGGTATAGTAACTACCTACAAGCCGTTGACAGAAGCTGAGGTTTACTCCCAGGTGGCGAAGTTGTTCCAGAACCAGGAAGATCTGCTCGCTGAGTTTGGACAGTTCCTACCTGATGCTAATGGTTCTGCCTATGGAGGATATGTAAGGAAAATTAGATAGTTCATTACACTAGTAATTGGCAATTGTTTTTATGACTCATCTACAAAAGTAGGGCATACAGACTTATTGTGTTCAGGTCTGTTCGTCCGTCTGTCCCAAATATTGTGAAATGGGGCTTTATGTCTTTAATGTGGACATACATGTATTATTGTTTGTAATTGCAACATCTACAAAAGTAGGGCATACACACTTATTGTGTTCAGGTCTGTTCGTCCGTCTGTCCCAAATGTTGCGAGATAGACCTTTATGTCTTATGGATGTACATGTACATGTATTCTTGTTTGGGAATTGCAACATTGTAATTGCATGAAATTAAGAAAAGTCTTCTTATCATTTGATCAAAAGATCCACAATACAAAAAAATGAGATGTGGAATAAGTTAACAAAACACAACTTGCATAAACCAGACGTTGCTGCTTACAGTCTTGCAAAAGGTCCTAGATCAAAGTTCCACAACATCTTACTAATTCAGCTGTATAAAATAGACACTATGATATTATTGGGGGTTTAGATTAAAAGAAAATATTTATTATTGTGGTTTAGATTAAAAGAAGTCTAATCAATTCAGAAACAAGAAAAAAGAGGAAAATGCAAAAAAAAAAAACATTGAAGAAATTTTGACAAAAATTCAAGGATTATTTAGCAATTCTAATACCATGAATACAGACCAGGCCCACAAACAAAGAAATACCATAATTACAAGCCATATGTAAATTTTCATTATACGCTGGGTGGACGTTACAGTTACTTTTACGACAAAACCAAAGACATCATCAATATATTTTGTGCAAAAAAGGTCAAAATGGCAGATTTGCACTATATACATGTAGGTCCAAAAAAGGACATATTAGAATTAAAAGATTTACTTGGTAATCCTGCTTGCATTGCAAACATTTTACTTGATCATTACAGCTTAACATGCTACAGAATGATTCCTCTCTGGGGGTCAGAAATGACCATTCCTCTACAGTGAAAAAACAAGGTCTCAAAAGCCAGATGAACAAATCTAGTCAACATAGACGGCCATCCAGTGGCCAACAGCCACCTCAAAAGGTATGTTATAAGTCAACATAGACGGCCATCCAGTGGCCAACAGCCACCACAAAAGGTATGTACTTAGTCAACATCGATGGCCATCCAGTGGACAACAGCCACCACAAAAGGTATGTTCTTAGTCAACATAGACGACCATCCAGTGGCCAACAGCCACCACAAAAGGTATGTTATTAGTCCACATAGACGGCCATCCAGTGGCCAACAGCCACCACAAAAGGTATGTTCTTAGTCTGCATAGGCGGCCATCCAGTGGACAACAGCCACCACAAAAGTTATGTTCTTAGTCAACATAGAGGGCCATCCAGTGGTCAACATCCACCACAAAAGGTGTGTTCTTAGTCTGCATAGACGGCCATCCAGTGGACAACAGCCACCACAAAAGGTATGTTATAAGTCAGCATAGACGGCCATCCTGTGGCCAACAGCCACCACAATAGGTATGTTATTAGTCAACATCGACGGCCATCCAGTGGCCAACAGCCACCACAAAAGGTATATTGAAACAAATTTGAAATCACTATTAAATGAATTTTGTTAATTTCATGAAAATCTATTGTATATTTCGTAAAAAATTTTGATTTTTCGCCAACTGGACCCATTCTTACTTTGTCAATATTTAAGTGTTAAAATAGACATTTATCATGTAGATGAGAGCCATCACAAAATTATGTTAAAAAAATGATTCTAAGGCCAGCAATGATAGAAAAATGCATATATCATAAAGAATCCATTTATCATCCTAAATACTGAGGATTCTTTATTTTTGTGGGTACCAATTTTCGTGGTTTAATGAAAAAGGACCATTTCATGGATTCTTAAATTTGTAGTTTTGATGTCTGCAGCATACAGAATAATGATAACTTTCCTTTTCATTGGCTATTAAATTTCGTGGTTGAAAGCCTCCCACAAAAACCAAGAAAAATTTATACCCCACAAATAATAATGAAACCATAGTACAAGTCATCAGGATGAATATTAACACAGTTATACGTCTGTTTTGTGTGTCAGTTGTCACCAATACAAACTGTTTTGTAATACTATATTTGATATTTTGATAGAAACAGAAGACTGGTACACTGAAAGACATCTCCTTAGCAGAGGCAGGACGGTATGGTACACTGAATGAATTTGCCTTCTTCGACAAGGTTAGTTGTATTTCAGGAGTGTATTAAAAAACATGTAACTTCATCTGAAAATATGCTTTAAAATTTATTCTTAATTAGAAAACAGTAAGCAACCTAACTTCTTCAAACTCTGGTCTACCTTTAAGTCTGTCTTGCTAGACAATTATTTTGATCTTCTTAAAACTTTTGACATAAATTCATCATGGTTTAAACTTGACAAACCCAGTAAAGAAAAGAGATGTTAACTTAGGGCTGTTCCATTTAAATTGATGTGGGGGAGGGGGAGCGCACTTTGTTCACCCCCCCCCCATAAAAAAAACCTTACACATCCACAAAAAAAGGCATTTTAATCCCCCACCGACAGAAAAATAAAAAACTGCATTCCCCTGTCCCACGTCAATTTAAATGGAACAGCCCTTAACACTTTCCCCCTTTCAATTTTTTGTTTGTTTTTCACGTTCTCCTCACGATATATTCACGTTGACGTCGTATTTCCGCGGAGTATTTAATTGATGATTGACGTCGGGCACCTGTTAGCCAGAAGTCAACATTGAACTATGTTATTTTACATTGCCGGCGTCTTACGTTACATCAGTTGAAAACTCAAGCTTGTTCTTCATGAAACAACACATGTCAATAATATATTTGTAAGAATTATTCATTTTTGTTGAAATTATGTAAATAAAGATTGAAATATCCTCGGTCTTTTCTAGTATTTTTACCGTCAGCTTACGGACGATGTCATGTAAATGTGTTTCTATGCAAACAGATTGGTTACCGAGCATCAGAATATTACTCATTCGATACAAAACCCAATAAAAATATATCGACTTTGATATTTATTGTAAAAAATGTATAATTTATTAAGCCAAGTGTGATCTGAGTTTCTGCACAAAATACAATTGACAACAAAATGGCGACGTTGTTACGATAAACAAGGTCAAAGGGGGATAATTCAAACTTACCAGGAAAACACTAAAGCAATGAAAGACGAGTCTGATCCCAGTCCAAAAAAATAAATTATAACTCAAGAACATGTAATAAACTGTTGAAATGTCATACTTTAAAAGTTATTGCACAGAAAACAGCAATGAAACGTGGAAAGATGTTCATGAAAACAGTCATTTTCTTTTTTTTAAATTGAAATCTAGATCATGCTGACACCTTTGCTTCATGTATTGTGTGTATACCAAGTATTTAGAGTAGACTAATAGGGTTGTGTATTATAATCTGACAAATCATTTTACCTTTTCTTTTGTTGACTACACCCAAGTTTCCATATATTTGTATTATTTGTATTCCATATACATGTATTATTCAAACAATATGTTTAAGGTAAAAACAAGAAAATTTGGCTCTTCACAAAATAATTTATTCCTCTAGAACAGTAATGCCCACAACAGCATGAAACCTACGGTGGCATTCCATGCTACAAAGGTGTTTATCACATTTTTTACACCCAAACACTGTCTCTTTCCTTTTTCTCTCTCCATGCTTAGTACAGTATTTGCATGTGGACTTCTTTCTATTTAGTCTAACATATTTATGAATATTAGGATTTCCATTTTGCATAGGAAAGACATTAAGAGTAGGTATTCTTGTTCGTTGATATGTAAATCCATTGATGAGCTGGGTGACGAGATTAATTCTGAAATCTAACTGCGTGAAGCGCTTCTTGCTTCTCTCACTTTGATTAAAGTGGCAATGGAAAGTAAACCCATTAATAATACACAAATTGATCATGAAATTCAAAAGAAATTTCCACCACTTCTTTGAGCTTCTGCCCACTGGATATTTTGATCTGAGTTGGTCACAAATATCCACACCACGGAAATTTTGCTGATAGTTTGTTACAATTCTGGGTCTTGTTATTCTGCGGTTTGTTCCATCCTTTTGGCGTCTCTCTGTCATGTCACACTAAAATGTATAAAGATCTTATTTTTCATATTTAAAAATATTAGCAGGAAATAATCAATATAACAGTGTGTAGCATACTAGATTTTTATTTATTGAAATACTGGCTTTATTGCAAGTTTAATTGTGAACTGAAGGATAAAATAATTGTATTGCTTCTCATAATCTCACATTTTTTTTTTACCTATATTAACATGAAAATTTCAAATTCATTTATTTGAAAAAAGATAACTTAAAATTTGTATGTGCATATTTCTTATTGAGCTTTTAATAAGACTTAAGAGTTCCAAAAATTAAGACGTCTTAACTGAACAGCTAGATGTACAATCAGAAAGGTTTTTATTTATAAAAAAAATTCTAAAATACCTGGTCTATAGACTCATTTGTAGACAACACTGTCACATGTCTGTTGTCCATCCATACAACTGCAACCAAATTTCCAGACTGTTTTGCAACATACTGGCCCTGCTCCAGACGCACAGGTAAGTTCTTTGCTTTAAGATCTTCAGGGAACTGTTTACGGTTTTGTCTTATGGTACCACATGAGTAAACACCATTCTGTAGAAGATCCAGTGCCAGAGGTACAGATGTGAAAAAACTGTCATAATAGACGTGATGGAATTTCCCTCTCAGCTCCTCTGTAAGCTTAGTTATAACATTATAAGAAAGCCCTTTACCATTTGTGTTGTTGGAGCCCTTTCCAAGGTAAACATCAAATTCATGGCAGTATCCTTTAAATTATTCATTTATTTGCACAACTTACATCTTACAATAAGATCAAAGGCACTCATACAATACACATACAATAATTCTGAATGGAATAAACAGTAAACATTATTATACAAATCACAGTAAAATATATATTTATATACTTATTCCACCAGACTAACATTCATACTTGAAAATCAAATGAAACTTTTATTTGGCCCCTGTCCTCAGTTCTAAAGACTGCTTTATAAAAGAGCCTAAACATTTCACTTGCTGTGTTGTTAGCGGGTTTAAAATATTTTGTATTTTAGAATTTGTATAGTTACTCAGAAAATTATTTAAAAGGAAATAATTATGAATTATGAATATGTAATTAAAGTTTCAAACTCAAGGCTTACAAGACAATTAGATAATTAAATAAAAGCATACATAGTAGGTTCAAAACCATGCAATGTAGGTAAATTTGCATTAACACAGGTTGTTTTTTTTCAGACATGAATTATGAGTACATGTTTCAGAGAATTTTTCTTTTAAAAATATTTTATTTGAATTGAAATTCACAGCAAATAAGATAATGCTTTAGTGTTTATATACTATGCATGATTTAGTACAAATTTATACAGTACATGTACAATAATACATGTGTACAATGATACCTAGTGATAAAACAAGGTGAAGTTTAAGTTGTAATTTATACATTTTGAAAATCAAAAAATAACAATGTACATCAGTCAATACCTGAAGTAGTGTCACATCTCATCCACACCTTGATTCCCCATTTCACTGGCTTTGATGGTACATATTGTTTTGCTGCAAACCGTCCTTTGTATGGAATCATGGCCTCATCTATGCTTTGGTTTTTTCTTGGAGCATTAGCATTTTTGCATCTTTCAAGGACTGAATCCATCACTGGCCTAACTCTCCAAAGCTTGTCAGGATTATTCTGTGGATTAGGATCCGGTTCATGGCCACAGATATGAAGATACTGAGTAAGCTTCTCGTACCTCTTTACTGTCATCACCTCTTTTACCCCACCGTTCGCTATGTATTTATTGGTAGACCATAGAAATTTATAATCTGGTACTTGGACAATTCCCATCAGAATAAGGATGCCTAAAAATAATTAATAAAATAAATAATTATGCAGTTAAAAAAGGGAGTATTCAGGTACATTATCTTGTGTGTATATCAATACATGCATGAGTAGAGTATGTGTTTGCTAGCTACACATGTAAGGGTAATATTCTTTTTAAAATTTATTTGTACAGAGATACAAATTATGCATGAGAGTACACATGTAGACTAAATTTGAAATTACACAACAAATATGCCAAATCAAACTCCTAAGAGTGCATAATAATATCTAATTTTAAATAACCACATTGTATGTTATTATAAAATAAATGTGTCCAAATATATACATTGCATTACCACATACCTAAATATGCAGACATTTCATTAAAATCTGTTTCTGTCCAGTTGGGGTCTGCATGGCGACGAGCGTAATTGTTGGTTTCCTCGACCATTCTGTGTACACTTTCCTCTGTGAAAAAGGTATGAAAACACTCTTTCTCTGACACATTCTCGCCTAACTCAATCTGTGGACCTGTTTCAGCGGTAAATTGACGAACTGGCACGTCGTCACCAGTCTCACTCCAATGAACCTCATTCATGTCTTCGTCATCACCGATGTTTTCTTCATCATTATTTTCTTCTTCTTCGTCACTAACGACCGGAACATCGATGTCACTTTCCCGGTCACTCTCTGCATCCTCGTGTTGAAAAATTTCATGTACTTCATCAGGAAAAATAGTATTCCAAACATCCCAAACATTTCGGCTTTCGAGTGCCGCCATGTTTGTTGTCGTCTGATGATGACATGTGAAAATCTAATGAATATTCATGGTTGAAGTGTGTGACACCGCCCCTAAACAAATGTAAGAGTACACTAATTTATTGATTTATATTCCGCCAACTTGCCGATTGCATTTGAATACAAAATTGAGTCTAATTTGTTGTTTATAATAAATTAGTATGCAAAGCGTAGAAAAGCGTATCTGCGGGGAAATGGTAAAGGCGTAAAAGGCGTATATGCGGGGGAACGGTAAAAGCGTAAAAGGCGTATCTGCGTGGTAAGGTATTAAAAAGACAATGTACAAAAAAGCAAATAGAGAAACAAAAGATGAAATCACAAAATAACCAACACACTTAGACAGTTGATGATAATCTCATTGCTTTGAAAAAAGTGCTCATTTAGAAATTAAAGGATCCTTACAAATATGATGCAGAGCAATATGAATACATGTATATCCTGAAACTGACAAATTTCTTAGATTGATCTTTTATTCTTTATAGGTACGGAAAGCCCTGAAATATCCTGAAGTCTATGATAACTTAGATTCATCTTTTATTCTATAAGTACGAAAAGCCCTGAAATATCCTGAAGTCTATGATAACTTAGATTCATCTTTTATTCTTTAGGTACGGAAAGCCCTGAAATATCCTGAAGTCTACGATAACTTAGATTCATCTTTTATTCTTTAGGTACGGAAAGCCCTGAAATATCCTGAAGTCTATGATAACTTAGATTCATCTTTTATTCTATAAGTACGAAAAGCCCTGAAATATCCTGAAGTCTACGATAACTTAGATTCATCTTTTATTCTTTAGGTACGGAAAGCCCTGAAATATCCTGAAGTCTACGATAACTTAGATTTATCTTTTATTCTTTAGGTACGGAAAGCCCTGAAATATCCTGAAGTCTACGATAACTTAGATTCATCTTTTATTCTTTAGGTACGGAAAGCCCTGAAATATCCTGAAGTCTACGATAACTTAGATTGATCTTTTATTCTTTAGGTACGGAAAGCCCTGAAATATCCTGAAGTCTACGATAACTTAGATTCATCTTTTATTCTTTAGGTACGGAAAGCCCTGAAATATCCTGAAGTCTACGATAACTTAGATTGATCTTTTATTCTTTAGGTACGGAAAGCTCTGAAATATCCTGAAGTCTACGATAACTTAGATTGATCTTTTATTCTTTATAGGTACGGAAAGCCCTGAAGTATCCTGAAGTCTACGATAACTTTCTGCGATGTTTAGTGCTCTTCAACCAGGAAGTAATATCCAGGTCAGAGCTGGTACAGCTGGTTCAGACATTTCTTGTGTAAGTTTGTAGTGTTATCAAACATGGTTCAAATAACCATGAACAAATACAATGGTAAACTATGAATCAAATAAAAATTGTAAGTTTGTCTTTCAGGCATTCCTGATTTAAATTTTGATCTGTCCGACAAGATTGCATATAAAAGATGAGATCAATTCATTTCAATAAGAAGTAATATTTATACCTATGCTTTAAAGAAAAAAACGTGCAGTTACGCTCTTTCTTTGTTCAATGTGTCTCAAAGCAACATTTAAGAGTTACTTTGACACTATCTGTCTTCTTGAGGCATCATCCAGCATCGTCCTGCAGAGTCACAAAATTTTTGTTGCATTTTCTGAGCAACAACATGTCACAGCCTCTTGATATTTTGCAAGTAGCTTCCTTCTAAGGTACAATATGGTGTCAAGCAATTTTATGCTCGTCATTCATCTACTTCCTGTTTACCAAATATTTTAAGATGTAGGTGACATAAGTCTTCCATGGAAGACCACCAATTTTGTTACTAATGCAGGGGTCACACTAGTTGGCATTGGGTCTATGTGTTCTTGTTCAGTTTTGTTCTACTAAATGACCATCCTCATTACACAAGCTAGCATGGGAAATTTAATTGCTTTATGTGGTGATCTTCTTCAGATTAGATATCTTGTTTTCCAGGAAATACCCTGAGTTGTATAAATGGTTCAAAGATTTCTTGGGTTATAAGGAATCTGGTGGTACGACAGAATCTATTCCAATCGGAGCCACGGGGAAGGAGAGAGTCAGTGGTGATCTTGCTATGGAAATAGGTAAGGTTGTGGTAACGGGTGAACAGGGTTAGAAGGGGGTGGGGGAATTAATTTCAAGAAATGAACTGGTCATGGAAAAAGGAAGGTTTATGATATGGGTTAGAAAAAGGTGTCATAAAAATAGGGAAAGTATTTTAGCCATATAAAGTTTTTTAAATTTTAAGCATTCCTAAAAAACAGTACAATATGTTCATTATTTATTTAAATTTTAAGCTTTCATTTGAGAACATATCCTTAAAAAACAGTATAATATGTACATTTAGAATTCATTTTCATAAAAAAATAAAGATTTGTTTTCATTACATGTAATACATAGATAAGCTATACATGTATATTGAAGAGATTCCTAAATATATGCTGGAATTGTGCACAAATGTAAGAATAAAGTTACCCCCCCCAACTTTTCCAAATCCTTTTACTCTATTTTTCACCAGGTTGGTCACTGATCAGATATTTAGGACTTCTTAACAATTACCTAAAAGACTGATAAAGTTGTGAAAAAAAAAGTAATACATACATATTAATAATAGGCATGATAGTTAGATATTGAATCATGTATTTTACTTGTAGATTATGCAACATGTAAGAAATATGGTACAAGTTACAGAGCATTACCCAAATCATACCCCCAGCCAAGGTGTTCAGGACGGTCCATGTTGTGTAAAGAGGTAAGGTAGCATTACCATAGTTATATCCAAGTCTTAGTAATCAGGAAACATAAGTGTTCAGCCCATGTTGTGTTTAGAAGTAGGAAATTAGCATAAAGAAAATTGTATATATTAAAATTTTGGAAGAAGCACTTGATATTCCAGATTGTTTCCCAATCTGTTCAAGGCATTATAACTCAAAAATACAATGATTAGTTTAGGCTTTGAAGCAGGACTCCTGCATCTTTTGTTTTTCTTTCATAATAATTTATCGAACTATAAACCTAAATTGCCACCTAAATTTTATTTTATTTGTATTAAACTAAAATCTTTTATGATTTCAGGTATTGAATGACACTTGGGTCTCGTTTCCGTCATGGTCAGAAGACTCGACATTTGTCACATCCAGGAAAACCCAGTATGAGGAACACATATACAGATGTGAAGATGAACGGTTTGAGGCAAGTTATAAATAGAAATGATGCAAGATTTTTTTGGTATCTGATTTGGACATGGAATACACATGATAATGTGGTTTCATATTATTCGTGGGGTACGAATTTTCGTGGTTTTCGTGGGTGGTCTTTAACCATGAAAATTGATGTCCCACGAAAAGGAAATTAATCATTGATCTGTATGCTACAGTGTTCAAAACCACAAATTCAAGAATCCACAAACTATTCCTTTTCCATCAATCCATCAACCCACGAAAATTGGTACCCATACCCAAAAAATCACATTATAAGAGCTGTATAGGATGAGGTTAAGAAGCAAAGAGGCACCAATGGGGCATTAGTGTCAAAAGTCCAAAAGTGCAACAACAAATCTAGTTAGTAGAACGAGAATAGCACGAAGAAACACAAAAGATAAAAAAAACCCACCAAATCAACCGAACAGAAGCCAAACATTTGTAATAATAATATGATTTTCTACTTCTATATATTTCATAGCCGTAGGCTTCATTTAATGATGTTTTTGATAAAATTAACATGTATTAGAAAAAATACATATTTTTAAACATTTTGTTTTAACAAGAAAGTTTTTTTGTAGTTGGACATTGTAATAGAATCTAATCTCACCACAATAAAAGTGCTAGAAGGTGTTCAGAAAAAAATGGCTCGCATGAACCCAGAGGAGGCAGCTAAATTCAGGCTAGACAACACACTGGGTGGAGCATCAGAGGTGCTGCATCGCAAGGCAATACAAAGGTAGGTCCTAGACAAAACACTGGGTGGAGCATCAGAGGTGCTGCATCGCAAGGCAATACAAAGGTAGGTCCTAGACAAAACACTGGGCAGAGCATCAGAGATGCTGCATCGCAAGGCAATACAAAGGTACTTTTTGATATATCAGTTGATGTCACAAGCACAAATGATATATTCATTATATTACTAGTGATTCTATTTTCGATTTCTTACAATGTCTTTAATAGCTTAGGGCTGTTCCATTTAAATTGATGTGAGGGAGGAGGGATGCACTTTGTTCAAGACCCCGCACCAATATTAAAAAAATTATTGCACATCCACAAAAAAGCATTTTAACCCCCCCCACCAACAGAATTTTTTTTTTCACAACTTCTTTATGTCACATTTTTACGTCAGTCGGCAATTTCCCAGCTTTATTTTGGTTTTTATAAAAATTAATTGTTTCCTGCAGAAATCACTAAAAGTAGTTGGTTTACAATATTAATTATATATTAGAATTTAATAATGTCTATTTTATGTGTTTGTTTACAGAATCTATGGTGACAAGGCCCCTGATATCATTGATGGTCTAAAGAAAAACCCAGTTGTAGCCGTTCCATTAGTGCTTAGAAGGTAAACCGATATCACTAATACATCGATAGATTTAAAAATAAAATCTTTCAACATAGAATTATTCAATGTTTACATTTGATAGTGAAAATTTGTGTGAAAGATCCTCAATAAATTTGGTATGTTGAGGTAGTTTAGAGGTATAAAAAAAATAATTGACCTAAGATTGATTTTAAAAAATTCACGGTTCAAAGACATTGTTAATCTTATGCACATTTAAAATCTACAATAATGACATTAGGTCTCCATTGTTATTTTTGAATTTTTGACTTAAATTTTTCGAATAATAATATAAACAATATTTGAAAAAAATCTACAAAATGCATAGAATTTTGAAACCATTCATTAAGTAGAAAAAAATTTACACTTACAGGGCATATTTTTGATATCTGTAATAGATACTTAAGGTCACCATTCTTTTAAAAAATGTTGGAAAAACTTTAATGTGTGATATTTAATCTTTTTTGGCTGAATTTTGAGGAGGGAAAAATAATGGTGATAAAATGGTGAAACTCAGGCTGTGGGATAGAGCCAGGGGCCAGGTTTTCAAACATATTTTAACAGTTATGACATATTAACCCATACAATTAAATGGACAAATGGATGTCACAATCGTAAGACACATTCGAAAACCTGGCCCCTGGTTGGAGTTGAAATAATTTTCATAACAGTTTTCTCAGCAACTACTTATTATGGCCTCTTGTTACATGTAATTGTTATGCAGCATTAGCATGGGGTCCCATACAGTAGGATTTGATTTCAAGTGTGTTGCTAACCTACTGAATTTATAACAAAATATGACCATTTTGTCTGACAGATCTCTCACAAGCAAAGATTGATGATGAAAATTTCAAGTGTTTTGCACACCTCCTGAATTTATAATAAAATTTGATAATTTTTGGCTAACAGATCTTTCACAAGCTTGATTATGCAAATTTGGTCTTTTTACTTAAGGTTAAAAGCTAAGGAGGAGGAATGGAGAGAAGCCCAGAAAAACTTCAACAAAGTTTGGAGGGAACAGAATGAGAAATATTATCTCAAATCGTTAGATCACCAAGGCATTAACTTTAAACAGAATGACGTGAAATCATTACGGTCCAAAGCATTACTGAATGAAATAGAAACCATATATGATGAGGTAAATAAATTTAGGGTTTGTTATAGGTTTAGTAATGGAGCTTATTGATTGTTCCACACAAACTCAGATAAAATCATATATTGTGCGTGTTTTAATTTTCACGTCCTGACAGCTGCCGCAAATAAAGCAAAAATTAAATCATGGCAAAAATAACTACTTATACGGTATTTAGTTTACTGCGAAGAAAAGAGTACCCTTAGTGAGCTTGCTCTATTTTAGTGTTCATTGCTACAATAATTTTGATACATCGTGTTTTGTTGAGAAATGGTTACATTTGTTGTAGCAAATTCATATTTCAAAATTGAGTTGCCTCAGCACAAAATTAACATGTTAACATACGTAATTTGATCAAATTGTCTATTGATAACCAACCTCTTCTCTGAAAATGACTATTTAATACACTCTAAATTATCTCTTTTCATTTTAGCGTCAGGATAATGAGAATTCAGCCTCAGAGCCATGGAACCCACATTTAACATTGTGTTATAAAGATAAATCTATGTTAGAAGACGCTACATCATTGATCATCCATCATGTAAAAAGACAGTCAGGTATGTTATAGGCTGATATTTAAAAATTATCCTAGATTCTCATCCCCTCCAGGTTTTGATTTTTTGGCTAATTATGTTCATATATGGTCAATATCCTTTACAATGTCGGAACATTTGATCAAAATGGATAAAATATAAAAAATAAAGTTTGCCCACCTGCATCATTTTCAGAAATTTGGATGAAAATCTAGGAATTATATATTATGGCCATATACTCCCATGTACAGGGTTCATTTTATAGATTTTGACTACAAGGTATCTGGACATTATGTTTACTGTAAACCAATTTGTTATGACATATGTTTTATTTTTGTTGATTTTGCTAGGAACAGAAATTTGCAAATATGAATCTAATTTATGTATCATAGTAATATAACTGAAATAATGACAAATCGCCATCTGACATAAAAGGCCAAAAATAAAGAAGTTGTGCAAATAAGTTGGTTTTCAGAATACATATTGTATCTGTTTGCAGGTTTAGCCAAAGAACACAAACAGAAAATAAAACAATTACTGAAGCACTTTATACCAGACCTGTTCTATACTGCCAGAGGGGATCTCAGTGATGATGAAATGGACCCAGATGATGGTAGGCTATTTATAGACACAAAATCTATTTTTAGTAGTTTCATTTTGTGTATTTATAGATACAGAATTTATTTTAAGTAGTTTCATTTTGTATGCTCATAGACGAAAATTCTATTTAAGTTGTTTCATTTTGTATGATGATATGAGTTAGTTCAGGAAATTTATTCATTCAATTTGGGTATAATTGATTAAATAGTTAGACAATCAGCATAAACCCTTTGAATGCCATCTGAAAGAAAAATAAATTGTCTATAACTGATGAAAATTATTAACTAGTACTTTATACATATTACAAATACCAAAACAGGTATAAAACGGGTAATTTGGTTTCCCTGTATATGCATATTTCAAGGAATAACCTCTCATCAACAGCATTGTAAGGTCAGAAACCAAAATTATTGAACAAAAAAGACTCAAAACCCAGGAAAGGAAGGATATAGACTATGTGCAGTACAAGGAAATCAACCTGGTGTTTTAAACAATTTTGAATGTTACAATCTGATATTTCATTGTGTAGCTTTCTGATTGTAAGTTAAGGTTTGATTTGTGGTTGTTTAGCCTTAACTTGTATTACTTACAGAAGACAACAGCGACCAAGATGAAGAGACAAACAAAGAAAACAAAGAGAAAACAAAAGTAGAAAAAGAAGAGAAAGTGAAAGTAGAAATTGAAAGTAAGGAGGAAGAAAAGGAGAACGTCCCATTGAAGGAAGAGCCCATGGAGACTGACACCCCTGTCAAAACTGAAGGAGAAATCAAGGAAGAGGAGAAACCAGTCATGAACGGAGACGTCAGTAATGAAGATTCAGATCTGGAAGACGTAAGTCGATAATAGGGCTTGTATTTGAAATTAAAACCCGGGGAGCCCCAGGTGGGTTCATTTGGACAGATTAAGAATATGTTGATAATATACAGCCTAGGTTATTCCAAATGTACACTGACTGTCACTGTTCTGTGTTTATTGTAATTTTTAGACCAGGGATAAATAAGGGCTGTTCCATTTAAATTGATATGGGGGAGGGGGGACACACCAATATAAAGAAAATCATTACACATCCACAAAAATATGCATTTTAACCCCCCACCAACAGAAAAATGAAAATACTGCATCCCCCTGTCCCGCATAAATTTAAATGGAACAGCCCTTATCTACCCAGGGTACCCTAGGACGTAATTTCAAATGCAGCATTGAGGATGTTTTAGTCCAACTTTGTTCATCTGTCTGTCTGTCTGTCCATCTTCAATTTAGGTGAATGTTTAAACACAATAGCTACATATATAAGGTGGTCAGAACTGAAATTCCACGTTATTTTAGTATCCTTATGAAATTGCCATAGTAAATTTCAATTCGAATCCAAGAATTTGTAGAAAAACAAAATTTTACTAATGCTTTAGTTTGACTCAGAATTGTAGTTCAAAAACTATTGATTAAAGTTAATGTAATAACTTGAACTAAACTTTTCCTTGATCTTATGTATTCACTGTAAAAGAAAAGAAAAGATGGTTTTATCAGCATTGTAATATGAATGCAAGACTTTTTAAATTTATATTTGAGTTATATTTCCAAGACCTTTGACCTTTCTTGTGTATTCTCAAGGACGATGTATACAACTTGATACACATCAACAATAACTGGTACCTGTTTTTCCGTCTCCACCACATCCTGTGTGATCGACTATACAAGATTTACACACACTCGCAGAAGATCGCTGCTGAAGAGGCTCTGTGTCGGAAAGACAGAAAGGAATCTACAGCCATTGCTCTCAGGCTCAAGGCACCAAGTAAGTTGATATGTTATCCTTCCATATTAAACCTTCCACCCCTCCCTCAAATATTATACTCGAACTTAAAGTAGCTGCAGAAGAAACTCTGTGTTACAAAGATAGGAAGGAATCAACAGCCATTGCTCTCAGGCTGAAGGCTCCAAGTAAGTTGATATGTTATCCTTCCATATTAAACCTTCCACCCCTCCCTCCAATATTATAATAGAACTTAGTAGTTGCAGAAGAAACTCTGTGTTACAAAAATAGGAAGGAATCAACAGCCATCACTCTCAGGCTTAAGGCACCAAGTAAGTTGATATAAAATCCTTCCATATTTACTCACCCTTCAATATTTTATGTCTTTCCTTCCCACGGTAGATCCCTGCAGAGGAAATTCTCTGTATCCTAACTCTAGCATACATTTGTTTTAAGGTGAAATGGAAAAAGTGTACACGACTCAATCTCCATAAATCAATTTTTAAATTCACAGGAGGAAAAAGCAAGCAGTCTTGTCATCTTACAATTGGTTTGCTATCATCAATAAAAAATCATACACCTTAAGCATTGGGAGATGTTCAACTGCATTCACACAACAACTAACCCAACCTCTGTGTTCATGTTTACTTGATCTATTTTAAGGTGAAGTAGAGCCGGAGGAGTACTACCCTTACTTCCTGGAGATGATCAAGAGTCTGTTGGATGGTAACTTAGAGCCCACACAGTACGAGGACCAGCTACGGGAGATGTATGGGATCCATGCTTATATCACATTCACCATGGATAAACTGGTCCAGAACTTAGTCAGACAGGTGTGTTTTATCATGGTATGAATGAGCAGCTATAAAAATTATATGACCATTTTAACCTGTTATGACTGAATATGTCTTAACAAAAAAAATGTCTTTAAAAAAATTGTTCAAGCGAGTTACTTGTTATCATGATTATGGATTTTGATTGTTATTTTAAAGAAATTTTAGCAAAAAGTTAAGACAACTGTAATAAGTGTTTGATTCATGTTAAAGGCCTCAATGTGATTTGGGAATCAAGAACAGACAAATAAAACATCTCATTTTTTGGCAGGATTTCACAGAGTGATCAATACAGGTTGTAAAATGGTGAAAAGGGGGGGGGGGGGTAGGGAAGTATCCATTACATTTTTTTTTCAAACTGCTCATCACAGCCACTTGATTTTTGGTATACAGCAAGTACAATCATATTGATTGCAATAAAATACAGGCCAAGTTCAATTTTCATGATGATCCAAATAATATTATTGAAGAATTGCCACTTTATAAATTTTCCAAATTTGAAAATGATAAAGTTTTCTGGTCTAAGAAAAATAACTCATTTCTTTTTTGTCTCTATATAGATGTATAATATATACAGTATAGTATACAAATATATTTAACTTTTGATGAATATCATGGCGAGGTATCATTTAATGTCCCATTAGATGCCCTATTTTTATCCATTCTCATACAGTTAATACAATTTATTTCAGGTACAAAACATGGTCAGTGAGGAGACCAGTTGTAAGGTCCACAGTATGTACCTGGAGGAGAGGAAGAACTGTGCCACTGGTGGCCGTGTGGCTACCTACCACCAGAGAGCTAATGCTGAGCAGGCTTATCAGAAGGCTGCGGAACATCTTCTCACTGACGAAAACTGCTTTAAAGCCATGCTGGTAAGATTTCTTAAGACTGAAACTGACTGGACAAAAATAGCAGGAAAATTAAACAATTTTATAGGGTAATTAAAAGGTCTCATGTTCCACATTTATTTTGATGAGATGAGCTTTAAAATCATGGCAGTAAGGGATATTAATGCTCAACATGAGATAAATAGTTAACTGAACAAAAAGAATCAAACAAGCACTAAATGTTTGAAGTCTTTAAAGGCAAAGACAAAATTGGTAGAAGAGAAAAATAAAAACCACAAAGAAACAGATAAAAAAAACTTACAAAACTATACTACTGTGGATGCATTTATTTTCGTTGGTATCAATTTTCGTGGTTTGTTGAAAAAGGATCTGTTCGTGGATTCTTAATTTCGTGGTTCTGATGTCTCCAGCATACAGATCAATGTTAAATTTCCTACTCGTTGGGTATCAAATTTTGTGGATGAAGGCTACCCACGAAAATTGATACCCCACGAATAATAATGAAACCACAGTATCAGGTATGTGAAGCTCTCAAGCATTCAAAGGATAAGCAGTTTCTGATTGTTATGACTCCCTTGTCTGTTGCCTACTTTCAATTCATTGAATTTCAATTACTGTAAAGGACAACAAAACAAAAACTTTAAACTGAAAAATAAACATCAAATATTAAATTCAGCATTAGATGTACAGAAATGCAACCCTATCATTAGGGCTGTTCCAGAATTAAATGTGTGGGGGGGGGGGGGGGTCAGGAGGCACTTTTTTCTTTACCTCACCCCCATAAAAAAATTTATTTTATCATTGTTTCTTCACAAAATATTTCTAAAACACACACCACCCACCATATATTAAATAGAAATTCCTCCCGACCCCCCCCCCCCCCCCACACCATTAATTCTGGAACAGCCCTTAGTCATTTTTACCTTGTGAAACTTTGTCATCACTAGAATTTTGATTTTTTTTTTAGAATTTCTTATACACAAATTAAGTGTGCATGTAAGGTTCAAGTCCAATGTTCTTTGATCCATGCAACTTTAAAAATAAAAAAATAAATTATAAGATTAGTTAATTTGGTTATTATAATTTTCAGTTCAAACGTGATTGTCGGCTGACCCTTGAGCTACTTGACACTGAGCACGAGCAGTCAGATGACCCAGTTGAAGTAGAGCGATGGTCTGAGTACGTAGATAAGTATGTTTCCCATGACGACACTGTCTCCGAAGATCTGAAGGACCAGCTTGCCAGGAAACCAGTCTTCTTACCAAGGTTTGTTCTACATATTGACCTTGTATACACCTTTGGAATGTTATTATATTCATGGTATCAATTTTGTTGGGGTGGACTAAAATTCAATTATGTGGGATGATTAAACTATTTATTATACAAATCAACAAAAAAATCTACATTTTCTTAGGAACTTTGTTTGAATTCCTAAAAAAAACAGGAAAAGGTACCCATGAAACAATAATTCATTCATGGTATGACGGTTATTATTTGCTGGGAACATAATCAAAATGTATTGTATAACACTATTTTAGCTGAGACTAAAATCATTTTATTGGAAAAATATAAATGATGTCTTCCCACATTTAATTCATACCAAAACACAAAATTTAAAAACAATGTCATATAGTTTGTACATCAACTCTTCATAAACCACTTGATGAAATTAGAAAAACTTAACATTGAGTAAGATCATCATGTCAGACATTTTAATACCTGTGAATATTGCCAGGGGGGTAGGGGGGGATGCCATATTTATACAAAATAATTACAACATTATAATTTTAAACTTGTAGAAATGTACGCCAGTGGCGACAGAAGAATAAAAACGAAAAGAAGAAAGAAGATGAAGATCAGGAAGACAGTGGCGACACCTCACCTAAAGCTAACACCGACGATATGGACATTTTAGATAACACGGAATGTAAATTCAACGTTAATTCTTTCAAGATTGTTTATGTTGTAAACAGTGAATACTACCTCTACAAAAGGACGGCTCTTACCAAGGCTCGACAGGTGAGAATTACCTAGATAACACAAAATGACGATTCATGGTTAACTGATTTGGGTTAACAGATTTAGTTAGTTGTGTTCTCCTTAGTTTGCATCTGAAAAAAAGAGTAACCCTGGTAGGAACTATTAAAGTTTTACTTGGGATAGAACAAGAAAATGTGTTTGATGTATATTTACTGTGGTTTCATTATCATTCGTGGGGTTTCAATTTTTATGGGTGGCCTTAACCCACGAAATTTGATACCCATCGAAAAGGATCGTCAAACCACGAAAATTGGTACCCACGAAAATAAATGAATCCACAGTTATAAGTTTGGAAAATGTTCTGAATTCACCTATTACTTAGTGAGTGGATTATCAACCCATACAAAATGAAGTTATCCACATTCTATTCTATTTTTGACCCTGGGACAATAAAATACCTAGGGTACACAAGAAGGGAATGAAATCTTAGTTATATTATCTTCCAATGTATGTTTTGTCCTTGTCTGTCTGTCTGTGCATATTTCCATCTGTATAAGTCTTTCTGTCTCATCTATAAGTGAACAGCATTTCCTCTCCACAAAAAAATGCATGTGTAAAATTTTCAATTTTGTCATAAAAGTTTTAAAAACATTGACCTTTTACCTTTGTAAACTTCTCTAAAAAAAGAATTTACCAACTTGTTTACTTATTGAGTAAATAAAAATATTTTTTCATCTTTTTCAGTCTCACAAAAGGGTATCCCTGAAGATGCATGATAGATTTGCCGAGCTGGTGTCCAAGTGGAGGGAGGAAAATGTAACAGCCGAAGCCATGAAGAAGACAAAGAATTGGCTGGATGGAGAAATCGATGATGTGCGACCAAGCGAAACAACAAAGGAAGAAATCTCCAATCCAGACAAAGCACCATATTATGACTATTGCAAATACAGGGTTAAATTTTTCAAAACAGTTGAAAAAGAAATTGATGATTAATATTTGAGTTACCATGGCAATAAGTTCTATGTATTTATACAATTTTATGTCAGATGATGCTGTGAAAGTATTAAATTTCATGGGGTACAAATTTTTTCGTGGTTTTCGTGGATCAAGCAAATCATGAATTTCTATGATGAATTCATTAATCCATGAAAACACATTAGAAAATTAATGCCCACTTATTTAAGTACTTTCACAGTAAGATTCCAATGAAATTTGCAACACTGATCAATTCTTCTGAAATGGCATATATGAATTTGTGTTAACATTTTATATCCTGAATATGTTCACTGCCAAACTTGTTTCTCTAAAATCATTTTTTTGCTATGTTGATGGTTTGTCTAAAATGATATGTTATTGTTTAAAGAATGCATGTACTATCATGATGCCCTTAAGTGAGTGGAAAATATTTTTACCATAAACTTTGGGTAATTCTACCAGTTTGATTTTTTCTTTCAAAATTAGTTCTATTTCAATTACTATGAATTTTGAATAATCTTTTGAATTCAAAAATCTAATGTTAAGAAAAAAAATCACGAGGGGTTTTGTAATGGTTTTGTATGAATGGGCGAAAAAATCGATGATTTACGACCAAGGGAAACCAAATGAAGATATTTCGAATCATAAGAGGGCACCATATTACCACTATTGCAAATACAGGGTTAAATTTTTTCATAACATTGAAAAAAGAAATTGACAATTAAAGTTTGAGTTTATGTATCATGGTAATTATGTCTGTGTGTTTGAAATTTAGATGTTCAATATTCTTAAGCTTCTTGTCAAATCAAAGACCTTTTTCAAACCTCTGTATGAAATTTGCAAACTTCATAGCTTCCTTCTTGAACTTCTATGAGCCAGTGAATTGATCAATTATGAAAAAAATATATTGTAAAGGTGGAAATTTTTGCATGGGTGAAATTTTAACTTGGGTAGGGGGAGATATTCTTTACTTGCACATAATTTATATTCTTTACTTTAGGAATAAAGTATTTTGGTGGAGATAATTTGTTATTAGGAATTACGCGTAAATAAACCCCGGTGCAAAAATTTCCAGGATTACAGTAAAACTATTTGTCTTACATTTGTTAAGAAGTTGAATTTTGTAAAATTTTAATGTGGTCTGATATTGAATTAAATTTTTTTAATTGTAAAAATTAAATGTGGCCTATTGTTATGTGTAAGTAGCCACTATTTATGTGTTTAGGTAGACATTTGTACATAGTTGTATTTTTTTTTCATATCATCTTATCATCATTGTAAAAAATTAAAATATCTACAACTATATTATGTTGTTTTTTACAATTTTTTTTCTATCTTGGAAACATTTTAATTGTTACTTTGTTGATTTGACAAAAAAGGTAATTTCTTACAAAAACAGATAGAAGACAATGAGATGTGAAATAAGGGTAAATGACACAACTGAAATAAGTGTACGTGACACAACCTTCATTATATAAGTGGCAATTTAAAAAAATCCTCAATTGAAAGCAGGGGGCAGTGTCAGTGTGAGTGTGGCCCTAGATTAAAAATATGTAAATGATTTGAAACCAATCCTTAAAATATCAAAGAAAGACATCCTTGGTCAAAGAACAAATAATCCCCCCCCCCAGCAAACGAAGTTGGGGGGGGGGGGGTATAACGGAATCACCCTGGCCATCTGTTAATATGCCTCACAAACGCAACTTTTTAACTGCTGCTTGACAGATTTTGATGAAACTTTAAATGGAGGAAGACCATCATATGTAGAAGTGATTGAAGAATTTTCCACCCTGTCGAATATCATTCAGGGGAGATAATTGGACTTGGACTTCAGATATAGTATTCAATGGGAGACCTCATAAGCATAATTCCTCCTAAACCACTGCAAGATTTTTATGAAACTTTACATGAAAGAAGTACATATAAGTAGATGTGCATGAAGAATTTTGTCCCTGTTGGATATCATTCTTGGGAGATAATTGGACTTTGATTTGTAGGGAAAATGAAATCAAAGATGAAGGGGAGTATTCTTTGGTGTGCTCACAATATTCCTTGTTTTAGTTTCACTCTAAATATACATGCATCAGCATACTGTAAAATTTATATTCTATAAAGTATAGATGTTATGAATTAATGTACATAAAACAAGTTTTTTTTATTAGCTCACTTTACCGAAGGTTCATGTGAGCTATTACCATCACATTTTGTCTGTCGTCCCTTCACAATTTTTTTAAAGATCTTCTCTGAAACTCCTGAAAAATAGACCAAGGGGATCAGACTTCTGTTTTTTGTTTGTAATTCAAAAAGTATAAGATATAGATGAAATCTGATTCACCGTACTGCTTTACCATCAAAAGTTCTTCAAAAGTCTCCATTTGGTCGAAGTTGTCAGATGATCCATAGCCTTCTTTCATGATTTGGGCTTATAGAATGAAAACTATTGCAGATAGAAAAAAGCTGTTGCTTGCCTAAATGTTTAGCTCATATAGCTCTTCAAAAGTCTCCATAGGGTTGAAGTTGTCAGATAACCCCTTATAGGGATTATGACCCCCTAAAGGTGAAAAAAATGATGTTTTTGGTCTATAGAAGGAAAATTATTGCAGAAAGAGAAAAGCTGTTAGTTGATTAAATGTTCAGTTCATTTAGCTCTACAAAAGTCTTCATAAGGCCGAAGTTGTTAGATGACCCCTTATAGGGGTTACAACTCCATAAAGGTGAAAAATAGTGTGATAGACTTATAAAATGAGAACTATTGAAGATAGAGAAAAGTTGTTGCTTGCTTAAATGTACAGCTTATTTAGCTCTTCAAAAAATTCCATAGGGTCAAAGTTGTCAGATGACATCTGATAGAGGTTACATCTTAAAGGTGAAAATCCCTTACAGGGGTTACGAACCCGTAAAGGTGAAAAATAGTGTTTTTGGTCTATAGAATGAAAACTGTTGCAGATAGAAACTAGAAAATGTGTCTATGAGCCACAGGATGGCCTTCCCGTTCTTGAAATATTATTGACCCTCAATGTGTATTACCTGGGATATGGAAGGTTCAGAGGCGGATCCAGAAATTCTGAAAAGAGGAGTCCCACTGACTGGCCTAAGAGGGGGCCTGCTTTGGTCACGCTATAATGATTTCCTATATGTTCAACCAAATTTTTCCACCAAAAGGGGGGCCCGGGCCCCCCAGGGCCCCCTCCTGGACCCGCCTATGACCTTTACCAAGAAATTGATCAAAAGTGTTCATGTGTAAAATATAGGTCGCTGTGACCTTATTTCTGATAGGTGGTGCCATGTTTCCAAGACTCATCGAGTAGTGACATATTTTTGACCCCTAACATGTAGTATTCAAGATATGGACCTTAACCATGAACTTAACCAAAGTCATTCATGCGTAAAATATAGGTCACAGTGACCTCATTTCTAGTGGATGGTGTCACCTTACCCAAGACACATCTAGTGGTGAAATATCATTGACCCCCAACATCTAGTATCCAAGTTATGGACCTTTACCAAGAACTTAACCAAAGTCGTCGTGCATAAAATATAGGTCACAGTGACCTAATTTATAGATGGTGGTGTATCCCTACCCAAGACCCATCTAGTGGTGAAATATCATTGACCCCCAACATCTAGTATCCGAATATTGGACCTTAACCAAGAACTTAACCAAAGTTTTACGGACGGTCGGACGGACGGACGGACAAGGGTAAAACTATGTGGCCGATCCACATACGTGGCCGGGCCATAAAAAGCAATTGCTTGCATAAACAATCAGTTTAAGTCTTTTGAAGGGTCGAAATTGGCAGATGATCCCTTAAAGGGGTAATGGCCCTTTAATGTTTTTTGCTTATAGAATGAAAACTATTGCAGATATAGAAAAGCTTTTTCTTGCTTACACATTCAGCTCATTTAGCTCTACAAAAGTCTTCATAGGGGTGACATCAAGACCAGGTGGGCGATTCAGGCTCCTCTTGTAACAAAATGTTAAGCTCTACAGAAGCCTCTATTGGTTTAAAGTTGTCTGAAAATTAATTAAAGCTTATGCTTTTGAAAGGTCAAACATTTTGTTCTAAAACTAAAATAATCGAAGATAGAGAATTTTTTTAGCTGTTGCTTGCTTAAATTGTTTACTGATGAATCCTTACAAAAGTCTCATTTGTGATATATTAGTCAGACAACCTCTTTAAGGGTATTACAGCTAATATAAAGGATCCTGTAAGGTATTCAAGCTGCAGAAAGCCGCTGAATCAAAAGTGTCAATGATGCCATATGGGACGTTTTCAAAAAATGTCCACTTTTTAACATGGGTTATTAAAAAATGCAATGTTGATAAACTGACCTTTTAATTTTAATAACATTTTCTTAAACATTTATATTGACAGAATACAAAATCTGTTAGCAAATCAAAGTGTTTTATGGATAAAAATTATACGACTTGGAACATGGGTTAGAAAAAAGTCCACTTCGCAACAACATTTTAAGACTTCAATTTTTCAAACAAATTACATCTTTAATAATTTTTTTTTTACATTATATGTAAAAAAATTCAGCACAATTAATATCACACGACTATAAAACTTGTAAATGTAGTGTAAAAATAAACAAAAACAACTATTCAGAGGTGTGGTTTCTGAAACATTAAGAAAAACGTACATTTAGACTTATAACAATTCGAGGCATATGGTTTTAAATACAAATGACAACAAAGTTCCAGACAATAAATTTTGCTACGCCTGACGCGCGTTTCGTCTATTCAAGACTCATCAGAGGCGCTCTACCAAAAATATTGAAAATGCCAAACACTGTATGAATATGAAGAGCATAGAACAGTATAACCAAAAATACCAAACTGGGGAACCAAATTATTACTAAGATATTCAACCTATTTCTGGGATAGAAAGAACCTTAGGGTTTAGACAATTTTGAAATTTAGACGGATAATTTAAAGCTTTGATGTATTCTCCAACTCAAAAGTGTTGGTGCCGGAGCGGGCTAACCTCGGGGAATTTAAACTCCACCAGCATATAGTTCTAATATAGTTCAATGATTCTTCAAATCAAACTTTAAAACACCAATGAAAAAGATTTGCTTTTAATTCATTTTAATCCTGATAATTTGAAAATTGAGGCATGTTGCATGGTGGACATTTTTATGTTGCATAGTGGACATTATTTCACAACTTTCTGGTTCCTTCGGTCTATTGCCATCACTTGGCGTCCGTCGTCGTCTGGCGTCTGTCGTCTGTCGTCCGTTAACAATTTTTCAAAAATCTCCTCTGAAACTACTGTACAGAATTTAATGAAACTTAGAATGAATTATCCTTAGGGTGTCCTGCACCAAACTTGTGCTTCGATTTTTGATCCGTCATAAAACATGACCGCCGTTACTAAAAATAGACCAGGGGTGTCAGACTACTGTTTTGGCATGTAAATCAAAAGTAGTAGAGATAGATGAAATCTGATGCCACCCTACTGCTTCAGTATCAAAAGTTCTACAAAAGTCTCCATTTGGTCAAAGTTGTCAGATAATTCCTTATAGGGGTTACAGCCCCTTAAAGGTGAAAAATAGCATTTTTCATGTTTTTGGCTCACAGAATGAAAACTATTGCAGATAGAGAAAAGCTGTTGCTTGCTTAAATGTTCAGCTCATTTAGCTCTACAAAAATCTCCATAGGATCGAAGTTGTTAGATTACCCCTTATAGGGGTTAGGGCCCCTTAAAGGCAAAAAATAGTGTTTTTGGCCTATAGAATGAAAACTATTGCAGATAGAGAAAAGTTGTTGCTTGCTTAAATGTTTAGCTCATTTAGCTCTACAAAAATCTCCATAGGGTCGAAGTTGTCAGATTATCCCTTATAGGGGTTAGGGCCTCTTAAAGGCAAAAAATAGTGTTTTTGGCCTATAGAATGAAAACTATTGCAGATAGAGAAAAGCTGTTGCTTGCTTAAATGTTCAGCTCATTTAGCTCTACAAAAGTCTCCAAGGGTCGAAGTTGTCAGATGACCCCTTATAGGGGTTACAGCCCCTTAAAGGCAAAAAATACTGTTTTTGGCCTATAGAATGAAAACATATTGCTAAAAGAGAAAAGCTGTTGCTTGCTTCAATGTTCAGCTCATTTAGCAATACAAAAGTCTTCATAGGGTTGACATCAAGACCAGGTGAGCGATTTAGGCTCCTGGGAGCCTCTTGTTTTAGACTTTGAGACGCGTGATTAATTGTTGGTCTCTTTTTTTTTCAATATTGCTAAAATAGGTAGTGAAACACATTCTTATTTGCTGTTACTGATCTTTTTATGTGAAATTCAAGTTTTCGCATAAATTGTCCACTATGCAACATAATTTCCCCTATGCAACAAAATGTGTCCATTATGCTACGATATTTGTCCACTTCGAAACGAAATGTTTCACAGTGGACCGTTGCAAAGTGGACATATTTACACATAAGTCGACTTTTTGTTTTATTTCAATGTCTTTAAATTATACTTGTTTTTAATTTGGTCAGATCTTTTGTTTTACTTTATAAAAGTCAAAATATTTAGTGCCTTTCTGCTTTAATTCTTAAAAAAATACGCGTTGCTTAGTGGACAATAACAAAAATATTATAGTGAAAGGTCATACCAACTGCCTTCATGCATGCACAAAACAGCATCCTCAACTATGTTTTTGTCGCCACATAAACTTAAGTGGTGTTAGGTTCAATATACAAGGAAGGACATTTAAATCAAGATATAGGAAGATTGGATTTACATTCAATTATTATTGTTGTTGCGAAGTGGACATGTCTTTCACGGACACATACTAAATTGCTAATAGCAAAGTTTTTGTAGAGATTAGCTTAAAGTTAAGAAAAAAAATTTCAACTATGAATGTAAGTCAGCAAATATTCAACGTTAAATACTTTAAAAAATGATCTAAATTGGTTGGAATTGTAAAGAAATGAATAAAAAATTTTGATATGGACACTATCTTAGATGAAGTTTTGTGTCCTTTTGTTTTAATTTTTGAGATTTTCTGATTACATATTGATCTTTACATTATTGCTTTCGCAACTAAATTGCTAATAGCAAAGTTTTTGTAGAGATTAGCTTAAAGTTAAGAAAAAAAAGTACAATAAAAACAATGGCACTTGAAATATACTCAATATCTAATTGAACATTACATGTACACATCGTGGACACAAAAATGGACATTTTTGTAAATCCGCCCATATAGCCTTTGTAAGGCACTGCTTTATTAAGGTAGATGGGATGTCTATAAATTTCTGCATTTCTGCATAAAATTTTCTTAAATTTTGGCAACAGTTAGCCCTAAGGTGCTTTAAATCTCGATAATTGAATCAAAAGTTCACCATCAGAATTTTTGTAGAATCGCGACTTTAAAAAATGCATATCCCTCTAAAAACTACAAGAAAATGTTGAAATGCGCAAAGAAAGTGTACTTTTTCCGAATTTTTATTGGCATTTTCAATTTTGGCGTTTACTAAGCCTACTAGAGATCAATCAGAACAGCTAGCATAATTTAAAGTTAAGATGGATGGGGGAAAAAAAGATGCTTAGTCATCGAAACCTTATCTACATTAATACTAATAAATACTGGGCCAAATACGTGCTACTGAACTTGACCTTTAACCTTGCCTGACAAGAGAAAGATCACGTGAGCTACGTCCACATTCTGGAAAATCATACATGCGCTCGCTTCATTACCTCGATTTCTCAAGTTTTTTTTAAGACATTAAAAATATCTTGTATATGCAGTGTACAAGTTTCAATAATTCATTTGAAGTAATTTCAAGGCTTTTTCCATATTAATCTGCGAATATATTTTCCTAGTTCAAAAGAATGCTACAAACAGCATATGATTTTGCATGGTTTATAAGTGACCACTGCAAAATGATTTTAGATATATAACAGAATTTCTGTAGTTTTGAGATGTTGCAATCACTAGCTCAGTGATATATAAGGAAGTTGAATGGGAAATTACTCTCATAGTATACAAAACCATTTTATGCGATCAGCAGCACAGAAGTTGTAAAGATATCATTCAGTGCGTTTCTAATACATGCCTGTTTGCTATCAAAATATGCCTGGTTACCATCTACACCTACATTTTTGACAAAAGGGATGCAAACAGTCTGCTATGTTATATTTTATATTGAATTTGCACAATTATTTCTATCGTATCGTGACCGCAACATGAATATCAGACAAATTTTAATTTACTATATTCTATATCATTGACTAATCAATTATATTTTATGGCATTTCTATCAAAAAATAGCAACCACCTAGAAAAACACGTAACAATAAAAATTCATCATTAAGTTAATGGTGTTGGGGCTTGTTTATTTTTTGTTGTTGCTACGATGATTGCACATTTTTACATTGATTTTTTATAGGCGTCAAGTTAGAATATTTTCTCCCATTATTAGCATTGTTAAATACATTAATTATACATGTATACCAGAAATTCTTCTTCAGAATATTTGTTCTTGACTCTGCTGCCAAAATATGTTTTTTTTTCATTAAAAATCAATTTCTATATTTATTTAGCAACCCTTCAAGTTGGATGGTCCCTAGTGGTTATGTGGGGAAAAAATACATGTTAACAACAAAACATCGACACAACTACCTCAGATGGTCGCTGATGGTTTCCCCGAACTTTACTACCTCTTGATATAAAAAATGAACATAAAATAAGAGACAATGAAAATTGGATGGTCCCTAGTGGTTATGTGGGGGGAAAATACATGTTAACAACAAAACATCGACACAACTACCTCATATGGTCGCTGATGTTCTCCCCGAACTTTTTACTCTATCCCAAACACCAATCACTTGATTACAAAAAAAAAAACTGAACATAAAATAAGAGACAATGAAAAGGCCAGTTGGAAACGTTAACACATTATTACTTTTGAAAACTTTTCAAAGAAAAAAAGTTACCTCTCAAATTTTCTTTTTTTTTCTTTAAAATATAATGACATTTTAGTATTATAAAACAAAATGTTGTTTTCAGGGAAATCCAAATCACCAATGCATTTCAATACAGGTATCGTTTTTTTTTTTGTATCCTTTCACTTTCACCATTCGTCAAATAGAAACCCAAATAATGGGCTTCCAACAGCGCGCCCAATAACGTTTCCAACTGTAGATCCTATAGCAAACCCCAGAACTGGAATTGGACAAATAGCTTGCCCAATGACACCTCCAGCGACTGAACCTCCGGTAGCACAAACAGCACCTCCAACAGACTTCGTAGTCTCACGTTTACAATCTCTCTCGGTAATTATTCCTTTCTCTCTTTGTTCGTCCAATTTATATATATCATATGCGGCGAATCCTGCTTCAACAACAGCGCTCACGGCAAACGTTGTTTTCGCTGTTCTTTTCAAGGCTTGTTTACCAGCAACTTTGGCAACCTCTGCACACTCCTTTGAAGCTAAAAGTTGTGTTTTTGTAAATTGTGAGGATTTACCTGCAACATTGCAGATGTTTTCAGCACATCTGTCAACCTGGCAACCTGGCGACGCAGCAGAAGCGGTAGGTGCATTGATTATATGTGTTGCGACATTAATTACTTCATTTGCTGCTAATTTGACAAAAAAGTGGGCAGGTATTGTTGCTATCAGACACCCACTCATTCTGAGCATGGCCCTCTTTCCATGAATTATAAGAGCGTCAAAACTGTCAATAAATGCCATCCCCCACGCTCCAAGTTTTCGTATTTGCTCTGAATATGGATTACCTGTTAAAATGTAGCTAACCAGATGTTCACAGTTATTACTTGTAAGTGAATAAAGCTTTTCATTCCATCTTTCCCAAAAACGTTTTTTTGCATTTTCTTTTTCTTCTTTGGATTTTGGATAGTTAGGTGCCTCAATAACATACAGTTTACCATTTTTAATTGCTTTCTCAATTTTTTTTATATTCACATTTCTATTCAAAACTGCTCCGGATCCAGACAAAAGGTTCTTGAAAGGCACAAAGTATTCATACACCCCATTTTTTGCATCAAAATAACTTGATATGATGCAGTGATGGTAGTATAATCCCCTCGATCTTTTTAATGCAACATGGACAATGTCTTGAGAAAGCTCCCAAAACTCTTCGGCAGATTTCATTAGACGAGCATACTGCGGCTGTAATTAAAATATGTTGACTCAAGTTTAAGGATAAATCAAATACATTGCACTTGTTTTCTTTTAAAAATACGAAACAAAATTAATCATTTTATATTTTCCTTTTTTTCAACTTTCGGTTCAGGAAGTTTACATTCTCCCGAACGGTATTTGTTGACAATGAATGATAATGCTTTCAAGGTAATTCTCGGTAAGTCACCAGTCTGTCCCAATCCACCAGACCCACCAGTCAGTCCTAGTCCATCAGTCCGTCCTTCTCCGCGACTCGGTCCTACTCCACCAGTCAGTCCCACACCACCAGTCCCATCTGTCAGTCCTACTCCACCAGTCAGTCCCACTCCACTAGTCAGTCCTACTCCATCAGTCAGTTCCACTCCACCAGTCAGTCCCACTCCACCAGTCAGTCCCACTCCACCAGTCAGTCCCACTCCACCAGACTGTCCTACTCCACCAGTCAGTCCCACTCCACCTGTCAGTCCCAATCCATCTGTCAGTCCTAGCCCACTAGTCAGTCCCAATCCACCAGTCTGTCTTACTCCACCTGTCAGTCCCACACCTACAGTCAGTCCCATTCCATCAGTCACCTACTCCATCAGTCACTCCTACTCCAATAGTCAGTCTCACTCCACTAGTCAGTCCCACTCCACCAGTCAGTCCCACTCCATCAGTCATTCCTACTCCACCAGTCAGTCCCACTCCACCTGTCAGTCCCACTCCACCAGTCTGTCCTACTTCACCTGTCAGTCCCAAACCTACAGTCAGTCCCACTCCACCAGTCAGTCCCACTCCATCAGTCACCTACTCCATCAGTCAGTCCTACTCCAATAATCAGTCTCACTCCACTAGTCAGTCCCACTCCACCTGTCAGTCCCACTCCACCAGACTGTCCTCCACCAGTCAGTCCCAAGGTGCCAGTCAGTCTAACTCCATCAGTCAGTCCCACTCCACCAGTCAGTCCCATTCCATCAGTCAGTCACACTCCACCAGTCAGTCCCACTCCATCAGTCAGTCACACTTCACCGGTCAGTCCCACTCCATATCAGTCAGTCCCACTCCATCAGTCAGTCACACTCCACCAGTCAGTCCCACTCCATCCTTCAGTCACACTCCACCCGTCAGTCCCACTCCATCAGTCAGTCCCACTCCATCAGTCAGCCCCACTTTGCCGCATGTGATGTGCTTAGAAGAACTTCAGGAATTACATAGAATACACTTTAGAATACCATTGCTGACATCAGACAAAGTTGATTTCTTACACACAGCATGGCAGTGACGGATCTAAAGGGCGGGGCATTTGGGATGGGGATATGAAAGCCCTTTCCTCTAATTATTATTTTTTTTGTACGGCTTTTCGGCCGAATTGGTCTAGAACTCCCGTGCGGGGCCCAATGGCGAATAGGCCCACAATAGAACCTAGCTTATCGTAAGAGACGACTTAGGTCTTGGCATTCTGACATCGGGTTAGATGTACCCTGTGGATAAAATTAAATAGGATGGCCCCGTCTGCGGGGGTGTATAATGGGGAAAGCCTGACGGCTGACTTAAGTCGGCCAACGCATGTCGCATGTTAGGAGTGCCACGCAAATACCAGTCAGAAGAATGTAAATGCTCCCTATGTGGATAGCCAAGTAGTGGCTACTAGTGCACCACATAGGCTTTATTTTCCACCCATATCCACCCCTCCCCTTTTCCTGTGGTCTTCAAAGTTTTCTGTTCCTTTGTTTCTCACCCACCCCTATATTTCTCATCATCATTTCATATTCATTTTATCATCCTCTTCATGTTCATTGCCGTTATATAACCTATATAGTCTTATGAGAGCTTAAAAACACCAACTCACTCCTCACTCATTCACCTCCCCAATGATCAGTGAGTCCCTCTCTTTTAAAAATATCAGAATCCTCCCATGTTAGAATACATGTCTTTGGCTACATTCATATATATTTGGCTGTTATAATAATATAACGTGACGGTACCCAAATTGCAACAACTTTGACGGTTTTTGTCTCGTATCTTTATCTGGGCACGATTGCTTAAAACTTTGATCGGCTGTGTTTTAAGAGTAAGGGGGCTCCCGCAGGGTACCCCCTCAGGTCGCAAGGTCGTTTTTAAAAGAGGCCTGAGGTCGCAAGGTCGCTTTTAAAAGGCATATTTTGGCCGAGGTCGCAGGTCGTTTTTTGGCATAGGTCGATTTTATGAAGTGTAGGTCGGAAATCGCCCTTAAAAAGCCCTAAGGTCGCAGGTCGTTTTTTACCCTGCGAGAGCCACAGTAAGGTTTACTGTATTTATCCATAAAGAAAAAAAATAATATTTGATACACAAATGTCATAAAACAGATTTAAAGACGCCTGAGAATGACCCTAGCTTTTCACATCAGGGGTACCCAAATTGCACATGGGGGTAAAAAATTTACTCCTTAAGATTTCTCTTAAAAATCTTGCTTCATTTATTGAAGGTGATAACTTTAATTCAATTTCTCTAAAAAATCCAATCAAGAAAAGGTATGCCAAAAAATTTAAAGGCAATCTATGACTCCTGGTCGGATTTTTGGGGCTCCTCATGGGGGGTACCAGGAATCAAGTAATCAGCATGTTTTTACCAAAGTAATCAAATAATCATATATTTTTTTAGAAATGTAATCAAAAACCTGGTAAAATCGGCAATCAAATAATCAATAATTCAAACCTTGGTAATCAAATAATCATTAATTATTGGCTCTTGTAATCAAGTAATCACCTTTAAAATGGCCTGGGAATCATGTAATCTAAAACCCCATGAGAAGGCAAATTTTTAGACAATTGCACAGTATTCCCGAAAAAGGCTGTATAATTGTGTATTTTCTTGTTTGCAGCTAAAACAACGGTATAGACATGCGAAGTCCATGCAAATGAAGCATTTACATCTTTTAAATATTTAAAAACACTAAATACAAACATAACTGACCTGGAAAACAAAGTTAATTTGGCATCCATTACGTTATCTAGTGCGGACGTGATAGAAAGCACTTTTATTTTAGTTCCGGGTTGAGATCTTATTCATATGAATTTTGCTGTCTGAACAATTTGGCAACAAATAATATTTAACAAAACGAAAAATAAACAACAATTGTCAAGATTTTCAACATCAACCAGAAGTCCTGTCTGTTGCACGGCAATTTTCAGCAAAGGGCCATATTGGATATGGTCTATTCCATTATCATATACAATCGTATTTTTTCTATAATATTATAGAAATGACTTTTGTATTCATATTTTTGTTGAATACTTTAGAAAAACAATCTAATATTAATAACAGAAAAGAAAAACTAGTATTACTTTACAATCCTGTTATTTTAGAACAATTCATGCAGAGTGTTGCAATTTGGGTAGCGTTACGTAGGGGACAACATTTATAAATTTTAGGAAAATTATTCAACAAAATTATTCATAACAGATTACTACAATTTCTAGATATTAACAAAATAATAAATGAAAACCAAATTGGATTGAAGTCAAAGGCAAGAACTGCTGACCACATTTTCTCTCTTAAATCCATTATAGATCATCACAAATCTAAAAAAAAGAAAGTATATGCAGCCTTCATAGATCTAAAAAAGGCCTTTGATACAGTTTGGAGAGAAGGCCTCTTTTATATCTTACTTAAGCATAAAATTCCATACAAAATTTTTTATATTATATATTCTATGTATCAAAACACTACATGCAGACTAAAATTTTCAAACGGAGTAAGCGAAAAATTAACTTCTAATTGTGGAGTAAAACAAGGGGATATCTTGAGTCCTACCTTGTTTAACCTATTTATAAATGGCCTTACTGATGAACTTAAGAATAGCTCAACAAACCCAATTATACTAGGAAGTTTAAATATACCATTACTTATGTACGCAGATGATATCATCTTGCTATCAGAATCACAGGAAGGTCTACAAAAAGCACTGGATACTTTAAACAACTTCTGTGTATCCTGGAAACTTAATGTAAATAAACAGAAATCAAAAATATTGATCTTTAATTCTAATGGAAAATCACACTTTAACCAATTTAAGATAGATAATGAGACTATAGAAACAGTTAAATCATATTGTTATCTAGGAGTGGTTTTTAACTACACTGGTAACTTTAATCTAGCTAAAACTCAATTAATGGAAAAGGGGAGAAAAGCCTGGTTTAAGATAAAGAAATCAATATCTTTAGATAATCCATGCAAACTGTTTGAAAAACTTTTTGATACCCTGATTGAACCTATCATACTATATGGTAGCGAGGTATGGGGAGCTACCAATAGTTACAAAGATTCAGAACCATATGAATATTTACATTTAAAATTTATTAAAGAAATTTTAGGGGTTCACTACAAAACAACAAATATTGCCTGCCTAGCAGAAGCAAATAGAACACCTTTATATACCAAAATTCAGATGAAAATGCTGAGATTCCTAAACCATATAATAAACTCTCCAAACTCTTTAGTGAATTCCATTTTTGATAAGGTCAAAGACACAAGTATATGGATGTCCAACATCAAAAATTTATTAAATAAATTAGGATTTAACCATTTAAACCTCAATATAAATAATATTGATCTATACTTAAATAGAATCGAACAAAGAATAAATGATCAATATAAACAAAATATGAATAGCTCTATAGAAGCTAGTAGCAAACTTTCTTTCTTTCATAAAATTTTTATACCAACTAAACGCCCTGCTTATTTAGACCTCTGTAAAGCTAAGAGTGAAAGATCTATCCTTTGTAAATTGCGTTTAAGTTCCCACAACTTGGCTATAGAAAGAGGAAGATATAATAATACTGAAAGAAGTGAACGCATTTGTCTCTCTTGTGATAACAAAAACATTGAAGACGAGTTCCACTTTCTATCAACTTGTCCTCACTACAATAATCTAAGAAATAACCTTATTGAAAAACTTAAAAATCTACTAGGATATCCGTTTCCTCATACTCTAACAATTAAAGAAATTAAATTTCTTCTTAACAACAATTCCTTTTCAATTATTAAAATTTTCATTAAATTTTTACAAGAATGCTGGAAGATAAGAAAACACAATTAAATGATAATGAATAAATTAGTACCACTGTCATGCCATGTTAATATTGATATATCTGTAATTATAAAATGTTATTTTTTTGCTTATTTTGTGCTGTAACCATTTAATATAAATGTGTTTATGCAAATAAATATTGTCTATTGTCTATTGTCTATTGTCTATAAATAAGAAAAAAAAATTACTACTTCAACAAGATCGACTTTGAACATAAAACAGAATTCAGTTTGAATAGATTTTCCATTATAATAAAATCTATTAACTGATGTTCAAGTTTTGAAGGCAATCAAATGTCGTCTGTGGGGCTTGTTTAGGGGGGGGGTACCAATATCCCATATCCCCGTAAATTTTTCATCAAATATCCCATATCCCAAAAAGTGTTTTTCCAGTATCCCATATCCCTGTAAATAAAATGGACTTTAACATCCCATATCCCAGTAAGTTTTGCCTCAAATATCCCGTATCCCATGAAAAAATTGTGTGAATATCCCATATCCCAATATACCCTAAACAAGCCTCGTCTGTATCTAAGGGTGTAAAATGTTTCAATAACATCATGTCGTTATCAGTTTTTTGACAAACTTTTTAAAAGTGAGGAATCATGTTGGAAGCATTTAAAACTACACGTTTAAGAGCTAAGTTAACAATACTTTAAATTAATACTTACAATTTTCATTTTTCAGTTTCGACTCCGAGACTTGCCAAACACTCGACCATTCAAATACAAACTGACCAGTACGTCAGTGACGTTACCAATATTTAGTGTAACGTCACAAGAAAGGGTACAATAAAGGAAAAGCGACGTCTGTAACTAAGGTAAGGTTGACAACTGACTATTGTTTAAAAATTTTACATAAAAAAAAAAGAAAAATATATTGTGTAGTTCTTCTTTTAACAATTACACAGGTTTACATCAACTGATTAACAAATTAATTGCCAAAGGAAAACGGTACAGTAGCAAGTTGTAGTCATGCCTTGGTTAAATGGAAGACAAAATAAAACCATATGACAAACCCACATCTACACTCATCACATTTGTCTGTGAAATTTCTTGAGTGAAGACAGCAACTGAGAAGCAACATAACCCTTTGTTAGAATTTTTTTCAGACGTGACGCTCCGCCATACCGAGTAACGAAACGTAAACTTCATAAGCTGCAGCAGACAGAATGTTGCTACACAAGAAAGGAAAATTGAAGATAAGAAAGTTGAAGTTGGAAGGCTGATAGATAGTTATGACCAGTTATATTTCTCTGTTGTCTACGGTAACACTTTCTCTATCATTTTACTGTCAGTCCCACAATTTGTAAAGCATTTGAACTTATTGAGGGCTAAAATATCATTATGTGAGGCTTGTCTCGCAGAAAATGCTATAATATTATAATCTATAATGTCATCATCATGTAAGTGGTTACTAGAAACAATATCATCAAGTTTTCATATTCGGTTACTATTAAGTCGTTGAAAAAATCCATCACATTCAGGATGTGATTGAAATAGAAGATAATTGGATGTGGAATAGGTGTACGTGACCCAACGACATTTAAAAAATTCACAACGGAAAACATCCAGCAGCCTTAAATGTGACCAGCGGGTGCTGCTCGTTGTTTTCAATTTGCCCTAGATTGAAAATAAACTACACATGATTCATGCCCAATCCTAAAGTGCCAATGAAAGATCGTCTACTTAACAAAACAAAAATAGCATAAATTCGACGAATACATACATCACGCTGGTCTATGATAACGCACTGGCAACAGTGTCAACGTACGGAAAACGGTTTCCCAACGCACAGACAACGGAAAAATACAGTGCTTTTTAGGGTCAGCCTCTATTTTATCAATTTTAAGACATTAATTAATGCAGGTTGAAAGTAAAAATACCCACACGGAATGACTTAACTACTAGTATTCAAGATTTGACTTAGAATGTCTTTTAAATACAAGCATTGCTTTTAAAGGAATAAATTACTAGTACAGCTAGAATTCTGAGTAAAGGATATGAAGTGAGCAATTTGGTTAAATCTTGCAATTTAGTCTTTTTTAGGGAGACATATTGATAATTTGATACTCACCGAAAGGTAATTTGCTTTTTACACTAGTGTCACTTTTGAGCATTACACTGATCAAACGAAATGGTTTTGTGTGATTATAACATTACCAAATAAGTGTTATAATGGATTTAAAATCTTTTTTTTTAAATCAGTTGATATAAGCTTCTAGTTCAACCCAGCAACATTTTATATGTGGGGTCAACAGTCAAAAGGGGAGTTGCCCGCGGTCGGTCATCTTTGACATTTTAGTATTGGTTTTGAATCATACGCATTATTATAATCAAGGGCCAGTTGCATTGAAGAAAGATGGATGTGCTTCATTTGCGATTTCTTTTAAACCTGCTGTTTGTCGCGTACGTACGGGGTGCCGAATGGGACTGTTGTGATTTTGTACACAAAATATGATTTTGTCATAACAAAATCAATTTTGTCTTACAAAACTATGTTATCTAATGAGAACTTCAATTTTGTTTTGACAAAATTTGTTTCTGTAGACTAAATTCATTTTTGTAAACAAAACTCATTTTTGTCATGACAAAATTGAATTTTGACAATTGAATTTTGTCAAATAGGCATGCAAATATAAACTTATTTGCACACAAAATTGACTTTTGTTACCCAATAAGTAAATTAAAACACAAAACACAATTTTGTATGCAAATTAGTTTACATATCGTATCGCGTTTTTGTAAGAAGGCATTTCATTGGACATAGTAACTGCGGGTATTTATTCGAATAGATGATTGGCCATAAGGCTTACTAATGAAGTATATATGTGTGTCACATATATATAGGATATTTCGTACTATACTTGTCTTGTTTTAACTTTTACTTAAATTGATTTACAAAGACTGTAATGTGTTAAATTTGAAGATACGGACAAAATGTCGGATTTTCAATCATAATCTTTCCGTCATTGACTTTAAAAAAATACTTTTTCGTACTAGAAATTGACATTATATTTTTCGTCTGCTATTTTATTTTTCCGATGGCCTCCATCATCAGCATGCCCGAGGAAGATATTGATATAGACCGGCTACAAAAGTTGTTAGGTGAAGATATGACAATCACACAGATTGCACAAGTCTTCAATGTTTGCACAAAAACAATCTACAGAAGAATGAAGAGTTTTGGACTAACGAGAATACCATTCTCTGATATCAGTGATGACGAGCTGGTAGACATTGTGATGGAGATAAAACAAAATCACCCCAACGATGGTGAAGTTCTGATGGATGGTAACCTTAAAGCTCGTGCCCCTCCTATCAAGATCAATCGCTGGAGGCTTAGATCAGCAATTCACTTTGTGGATAGTGCTGGTGTGCAGGCTCGACGAACGGTTACACTTAAACGTCGCAAGTATTCTGTGCAATGTCCACATTATCTTTGGCACATCGATGGGAACCATAAGCTTATAAAGTGGAAAATGGTTATCCATGGAGGTAAGCACATTGCAATATATGATGGGGTGGACAACACGGGGGCATGTATCTATGATTATCTAGGGTAAATATATGTATGAAGGTCGAAAAATTGGGGTTAGGGCATTATTTACACTCTTCACCATCGTTGGGGTGATTTTGTTTTATCTCCATCACAATGTCTACCAGTTCGTCATCACTGATATCAGAGAATGGTATTCTCGTTAGTCCAAAACTCTTCATTCTTCTGTAGATTGTTTTTGTGCAAACATTGAAGACTTGTGCAATCTGTGTGATTGTCATATCTTCACCTAACAACTTTTGTAGCCGGTCTATATCAATATCTTCCTCGGGCATGCTGATGATGGAGGCCATCGTAAAAATAAAATAGCAGACGAAAAATATAATGTCAATTTCTAGTACGAAAAAGTATTTATTTAAAGTCAATGACGGAAAGATTATGATTGAAAATCCGACATTTTGTCCGTAACACTTTACAGTCTTTGTAAACTAAATTAAGTAAAAGTTAAAACAAGACAAGTATACTAGTACGAAATATCCTATATATTTGACACACATATATACTTCATTAGTAAGCCTTATGGCCAATTATCTATTCATATAAATACCCGCGGTTACTATGTCAAATGAAATGCCTTCTTACAAAAAGGTGATACGATAGGTTAACTAATTTGCATACAAAATTGACTTTTGTGTTACAAAATTGAGCTTTGTGTCACAAAATTGACTTTTGTTATTTAATTTACATATTGGGTAACAAAGGTCAATTTTGTATGCAAATAAGTTTATATTTGCATGCCTATTTGACAAAATTCAATTTTGTCATGACAAAAATGAGTTTTGTTTACAAAAATGAGTTTTGTTTAGAAAAATGAATTTTGTCTACAGAAACAAATTTTGTCAAAACAAAATTGAAGTTCTCATTAGATAACATAGTTTTGTAAGACAAAATTGATTTTGTTATGACAAAATTATATTTTTGCCGGTGTACAAAATCACAACAGTCCCATTCGGCGCCCCGTAGTACGCTTATCCAAAATTTTATTATCTTTTATTGATAGTTGACATTTCAGTGTATATGTCAACGGAGTTGCAGATGTGACACCTCCTGGAAAAGTTTTGTTAGTTTGATTGGCCTGGTTTCGCTTTGAATAAATCAACGATCAGAATATTCTTAAGATATTTCATTAACACATAAAAAACAGGTCATTAGTTTTGCTAATGCGATGGTAACTTCTTATTTCATTAAATTTTGTATGTTCATCCGTTGTATCTGCGTTGCTTCGTTTTCGTTGCCGCCACCTAGGTTGTATTTCTAAATCGATGAAAATGCTGATATTCTAGAAGTTTTTGAACAAAAATTAACAAAGCGTATGTTCAAAAGTCATATCATTTCTAACTGTTTTTCATTCATAAATGTATGTATTGCAATGAAATTTTAAGAAAATCCCTGAATCTCCGTGAATTTTCTCTTGACTGCTCTAGCTGTACTCTAGTGCTATGCTTGAATTTAGAAGACATTCTAAGTCAAATCTTGAATAGTTAAGTCATTTCGTGTGGGTATTTTTTCTTTCGGCCCGCATTAATGGATATCTTAAAATTGATGAAATAGAGACTGACCTTAAACAAACCACTGCATTTTCCGTTGTCTGTGCGTTGGTAAACCATTGTCTGTGCGGTGACACCGTTGCCAGTGCGTAATCATAGACCAGTGTGAACACCAGCTTTCATAAAGATTCCTGGCTTTGGACAGGCACATTTAAAATGTGGCAGTTGTTTGAAACTTTTATGCACATGAGGTTTAACATTGTAGTTACACACAAGGAAGGATTGCCAAAATATAGGATTATGAAAAACTAATTTAACTAGTATAAGATGGCATATTTTTATATCCTGACCATATACATGTTGATCCGACTTTTCATGTTACCATTGTCCGTCCGTACGTCTGTAACACTTTGGTTAAGGTCCATGACTCTGATACTGCATGTTGGTGGTCAATGATATGCCGCTACATTCACTTAAAATTGGGTCGCTACAATGACATTGATAAAATTCTTGGTATAGGTCCATATTTCAGGTAATACATGTTTGGGGCCAGTGATATTTCAAGAACGGGAGGGCCATCTGTGTCTCGTCCGATTTTTATTTTTATAAGCTAAATTTTATAAGACTTTTTGCAAAGTTGAACCTCCTTTTTCAGTTTAGAAATTACCCAAAGAAATAATTAATGCATTTGTTATTCTAGACTTGAGTTCGCGTTGTTGGTTGATATTCAGTTATTTTTGTGTTTCCGTGTTTTACATGTTGTCTGTTTTTGTCCCGTTCTTGTTGGTGTTTACTGGTTTTGTCTCTGCCCTTTCGGACTTTTGACATTCGGATATCCCATTGGTACCTCTGCTTCTAGCTAATTCATTTCTGCTGTAACTTATATTTTTCAATCTAATGGATTCAACTTAATAATTAATTTTGCCAAAACTCTATTTTGAATCGTGGGCTTAAAAATGTGGATATTATAAGGGACCGACCATTTAACTTGAAGGGGGCCTTGGTTTTTTCCTAAAAAAATATTCTGAAAATTATTTTTGATGAAAAAAATATTTTGGCAGCTGAGGGTAAGAAAAAAAAAATTCTTAAGAAGGATTCCTTCTATAAAAAATAATGCTGATAATGAAAAAAATATTCTGTCGCGACGCATTCGAAAAATAAATATTTTGTCCGCGCTCTGCGCGGAAAATTTCTGATCAAAACAAAAAACCAGGCCCACCCCTTCAAGTTAAATGGTCCGTCCCTTACTGAGTAATAGATCAGAATGCAAGCTACTTTATTGACTTTATATATGGTCTGATTTTAAAAAAGGCCACTGGTTTCCTTGTGAAAATATGCATAGACTGGTCCAACTATAAGTGTACATGTGTCAAGTAGATTACGTCTCCAAAGCAAATTCCTATTCATATTGGGCCTCCAGCGTTCAGGGTCCAATATGCACTCGACGAAGTTTTATTTCCAGCAAGCAGGCATCCCACTCTATTCTGACCTTTTTGTTCTTTAATTTCCTGCTTTTCGTTTTGTAGTGTTTTTTTGCCTCGCAATTTTCGGGTCGAGCGAATTATAAGCTTATAGTTTGGACTTTCTTGTTACGCATACATGTATCTTTAAAAAAAAATCATAAAAATGTACAGTAAGTTGCCGGGCGACTGCTAACGGAAACATTATATACTGAACAATAAAAGAAACGCATGATTTGTTTTTTTTTAATTTTTATTGCTCGGGCTCAAGGGCCCGAGCGTGTTCTAGGTTCATAGCAATTGCATGAAGATCTCTGTACAAACAGCGCTTGTAAATTCAGTCATTGGATTCCGCCCATTTCAAAACATTTAAATGATCAATGCATCAGAATTGAAGACGCTTCCGGGCAGCGGAAATAGCCGAATGATTCCGATTACTTATCGGAATCTTCCTAGTATGATTTCGTTTGAACCCGTATTCGTCTTCAAATTTCACGACTATTAAGCGTGGGTCTTAATTACCGTGTTTGGATTCATTCTTTATGAACTTATGTACAGTACACGAACACATGAGTCCACTTAGATCTTCATTTTATTGCTTAGTTGATTAATTTATCAACGCAAAACATTTTTTTTCACTTCATGCAAGGAATTATATATAATTCCTTGGTTCATATAAAGCTCAGATATAAAGATAAAGATAAAGAAATTTTATTTCCTAGTCATAGGGATCCAAACAAGCATTGAATCAATATACACTTATCTTCTGTAGCTATATTTAACTGGTTCAGACCATTATTGGGCATAATCGGGGCATTCTTTTTCGATCAATAAATTTTGATAAGTGTGCTCCACTCAACTATAAATAGAATCTGTGTTTTGTCATGGTTACCAACTTTATTCTCAAAGGAGTAGATAATTATATAACTTTTACAGACGATATATTTAACGGGTTCGAATTGTTATGAAATAAGTATAGTTTAATCGTACAATCCGATATATATTTATAATATCTAAAAATTGGAAGTAAAAAAAAAAGTATATGACTACGTTTTTTATACAACTAGTCAATGCATCTAGCGGATTCTATTGTTTTCTCCATTCTCTTTTTTTTACCATTTAAGTTGTTAAAGTTAGTAAAAGTGAAGAGGGTTACAGAGTATAGAATTGAAGTGTACGTTTCAGTTATTTGCAATAAAAGTTAAAAAAATGTTTAAAAAAAAGCTTATGACTATGTTATTTTGTTCGGAGCACTATTGCGTAGTTTAATAAAGTCTTAACCATATTAATAAAGTTTTGGTGACATTTTATATCCTGTTATATCCTTAGGAACACTTAAAGATACAACGGATTCTAGGAAGTCTGCTTCATATTTCCGTGTTAGCATTTATGTGTCCAACGTGACGCTTTACCAAGGAAATCGATGTAATTTCAACAAGCTAGATATACATCTCAAAATTGAAACTGTCAAAAAAAGCCCTATGACAACAATTACATTTCATCTGCTCCAGCTTATGGAGTTTTCAAATCACAATTGATTCGTTCCTCCAGAGGATTATGTTGCGCCTAGGTTGCTGTCTTCACTCAATAAATTTTATGGTAGACACTATACACTCGTTAAAATAAGTATGGAAATTTCTATCTCAGATGTTGCTTTGTCATAGAATTTTGTTTTGTCTTCCTTTACCGGATTTGACACACTGAGTCAGAAATCGGTAGCGCGACGTGCGTTCTACAGCAGACAGGAACTGTTTACTATTCCGGAGCACCAGAGTTCACTCTTGTTACGACTTGAGTTCGCGTTGTTGATTTCTGTTTAGTTGATTTTGAGTTTCTTCGTGCTGTTCTTGTTCGTGTTTATAATAACCATAGTTGACACATTGAATTGACAATTGACAGTGTGGCGGTTGTGCTATTGCAAACAGAAACTGCTTAATCTCCCGGAGCACAAGAGTTCACTCTCATCACGACTTGACATTGCGTTTATGATTGCCATTTGATTTTTGCATTTTTTGTGTTTTATCCTGTCCATTCCGTTTCTTCGTGCTATCATTTGTTTTGTCTTTGCCTTTTAGGAATTTTAACATTCGGATGCCCCATTTTACCTCTTCCTCTATCAAAAACGGCTCATAGATTTCTGATTAAGATATTCAAGTCTTCTGGTTGTTGCGGATTTTTTAATTGCGACTTATATGTGTTTTCGTTAATAGTAAAAACATCTTTAAAAAAATAAATGCCGGGCCCGAGCAAGCTTTTTGGAAAGCTTATACTTGTATTGTTAATAGATTTGAGTAATTAAAATTATCAGTACAATTACCTGTATGTTTAAATGGTGACTTTACGATGTTTCTAAATTTTGTTTGATCTTGGGTAACCGCAATCGCAAATAGTGCATTTTATGAGCAATCGCTACTTCGGCGCTAAACATATTTCAATAAAACTTTGATTATGGATTGCCACACATATCAGGTAACAAACCCAATTGTTTATTTTTATCTTAGGCGGGTGCGCAAAATGTGTATCCACAGCATGCATCATTAAGAGCACTTCCGTTAATAAGACAATGTCTCAAATGTCAATTCAATTAATTTTTGGAAATCAATTTCAATTGCATCCATGAAATGGCTGCTACCTGATACAACAACCGGAAAAGGTCGGCTACAAAAAGTAACGCGCATATACGCTTCCAAGCAATTTTGCATGCACCTTTCGGAAATTGTAGAACAGTCTTAAAGCCTTTATCATTTTATTGAATCCCGAACCGATATTGAGCATAAGGTGCCGATAACCGATGTTACCATCGATACAAATAATTAGCAAATTTGTGATGACGAATTTGTTGCTGTTATGACTAAGAATTGAGTAAACTCAATTTTCTCACACATGCTAACCTTTTTTATTCTTTAAAGGATACCATTATAATATGATTGTTATAATTATCTAAGACCCGTGCGGGTTCCGGGTGGCGAATAGGCCCGCAGCAGCGTTAAGCTTGTCGGTAAAAGTCCACTAAAGAGCGCTCAGAAACGTGACATCGGGTCAGGCCGCTTTGCCCACAAAGCGACTGGGATGTGTGCCCCAGGTGGTTGAGTGGGGCAGCCCTGACATCAAGAGATGCGGGGCGGTCAGTCGATAATGCGGAAAACCTGACCGCAAACCATAGTGGTGCACCGTGTTGGGAAAAATGTCACGTTCCTCGCACGTTAAAGAACCCTCCTGCAAGTCTCGATAAGAGTAGGACCCATAGGATCCCCATGCAGGAGGCTAAATTTCCCGTCCCTACCCATCACTCTTTTTTTCAGTGGCAGTCAAAACTCTCCTGCCCGATTGGCCTTGTGTCCCCATTTCCTCCACTTCATCATCATTTCATGTTCATTGTATCACCACTTTCATGTTCATCTCCCGGATATAGCCGAAATCGTGCTGCTTGGACTAACTAACTAATAATTATCTAATATTAATGGAAAACTATTTTTGATGTAATGGTAGAAAAAAATATGCGTGTCTCATGTTGTTCAGTATACATAAATGTAGACTGAACGTTCTACATTATTAACTTGATTGTTTGTTTTCATAATCGTTATAATCCCCCTCCACGTTTTTGGCATTATAGAGTTTTAACCAAATGACCATTCATAGATTAAGTTATGGTTAAAAGGATACCTCTTTGTCTAAATTGTCACAGAAAGCCGTGTTTATGAAATACATTAGATGATCTTAAAATTCCCTTAATTTAAATGAAATTGAACTTAAATCTTCTTAAATTTGTGCCAATATATTTCGTTTATAAGTTCAGGGGTACCGGTCATTTGAACATTTCTCTGTAAAACGTGAAAGACGTGTTTCAAACATTTTATGGGAAATAATGAACGCTATTCGATTTATGCTCCAGCTATTTATTTTATATTGTGAGTAATTAATTGTTTGTTGTTTTATAATGTTGAGTCTTAGATAGACGAAACGTGCATCAGCCGAAAGTGACATACCATTTAATTTTAAAAAGGGGGAGGGTTTGGCCAGAAATTTATTTTTGTGCAAAAAGTTTGATTTTTTTAATTGCGACGCAGCAATATTTTTTTCTAATATAAGGGAGAGCTCTTGATTAACTTGAAGGAGAGCCTTGTTTTTTTTTTTGGCCAGAATTTTTTTTTCGCGCAGAACGCAAAAAAATATTTATTTTGTGAATGACACAGAATTTTTATTTTTTGAAGTCGTCGCGCGACGATCGACAGAATCTTTTTTTTTCATTATTTTATAAGGCAGAAATTCTACTTCTGCCAAAATATTTTTTTTATCAAAATCATTTGCAAAATATTTTTTTCATTAAAAATTATTTTCAAAATATTTTTTGAGGGAGAAAACCAACCAAGCCCCACCCTTCACGTAAAATTATTGGTCCCTATGCATTTCTTTTATGGCAGAATTTTTTGCACAAAATTGTTTTCTACACTTGTGATGGCAAAGTATTTTCTTATCAAAATTCATAGCTAAAATATATTTTTAAGAAAAAAAAGCAAGACCTCCTTTCATGTTATGGTCGGTCCATAACAAAATTTACTGCCTTGAACTTTGTTTTAATTTAATTTTGATCTCTTACACCATTAGTGATAGTTAATAGCACATTAAAGCTTATTATATTTTCAGAGTAAATTTCAAAAATGTTCGTTTTTCCCAGACAGAGATTGATCACATTCCGGTTCCAATTCGGTATACTTTGTATGCTCTTATATATTTTCGAGTACTGGAGTTTGTGTTGGATAGACACAGTTTACATGTTTCCTTAATTTGACGTTTGACTACATCTGATAATTTTTTCTGTTTGGCCATTGTTGTAATATTTTGTTTTTGTTTTATCAAATCTAATAGTCTATTGGTTTTCCAAGTTTTCGACTCCTAGCGTGTCTGATGAAGGTTTTTAATCCAGAAAAGTGCTTCACACAGCAGTAAATTTTGCTTATTTGAACATTTATCACAACATGTCAATATGTGGATTGTGTCTTTCTGGCACATATTCCGTATTCTTCCGTTTATAAATGTTCGGTTTATATTTCTAAGCTCTCCATATTCATATAATGTTTGGCATTTTCAATATTTTTGGTACAGCACCTCTGACGAGTCTTGAATAAACAAACGCACGTCAGACGTAACAGAATTAATTGCCTGGAACTTTATTGCGAATATGATTTATTCTTCACAAAATTACAGACAAAATGATGTTCACATGCATATCTCGCGTTCGTAGTTGTCAGATTTTTCAACGAAAATTTTGAAACGCTTATAAAAAAAGCGAAAGAAAAATGTTATGCCAAATTTAGAAAATTTCACTGCATTAACATGGACCTTTCCCCCTCCCGACTTACATTATTAGTAAAAAGAATTACAAAATTCCAAACAATAATTTTCACTATAGCCTCAGGTACGAAGAGTGCTTTGAAAAGGTAAGGGGCTTCATTTTTTTGTTTTGATTAGGGACCGATCATTTAACTTGAAGGGGGGTCTTTGTTTTTTCTTAAAAAAATATTCTGAAAATTATTTTTGATGAAAAAAATATTTTGGCAGCAGAGGGTAAGAAAATAAATATTCTGAAAAAGGATTTCTGCCATATAAAATAATGATAATAATGAGAAAAAAAAATATTCTGTCGCGACGCCTTCGAAAAATGAAAAAAATTCTGACCAAAACAAAAAACCAAGGCCCCCTTTCAAGTTAAATGGTCCGTCCCTTACCAAAACAAAAAATGAAGGCCCTAACCTTTTCTTTTTTTTACCGAGCAGATCGCTTAAAAAAGGTTTTTTGATTCAAGGCGTTAAGACAGAATTCTAGTATATATTTTTATTCATTTAAGCATTAATTTATAAGGGAGAAACCCTCGTTTAGAATATTTTTCCCAACCTCTGCTGCCAAAATATTTTTTCCGTCCAAAACATTTTCATTTTTTTTTGGAAAACCAAGCCCCCCCTATTTACTGCACACGCGACGCCTATTGAAGACTCATAACAGTCGCTCTATCCTTAATAATGGAAATGCCAAACACTTTTTGAATATGTAAATATAGAACAATTACTGGTAAACCAACAGAACTTTGAATCGAAATTATAATTAAGATGTACTCTGTCTGGGAAAAAAAGAATCATAGGTTTTTGTCAATTCGAAATTTGAACAGATAGTTTTATAGCTTTTCTACACAAAAGTCTTCATGCATGAAGGATCGGACACGGCTTATCTTTAGAAAAATTTAACTTCACCAGCAGCGCTTACTTTTTTATGGGTGTTAAAGATGAAAATTGCAACAAAGTATTTTTCTAAGCTGAGTAAAGTCTTTAGGGACAGACCATTTATCTTGCTTTTTTTTCAAATGACACAGAACACAACGAATTTTAAGAAGACCAAATAATCGACATACGCAACTTTCTTATAGACAACACATTCGTTCAGTTTGGTAGACGTGTTTTCAGCAAACAATAGGGATTCCAATGGGCACATTTGCTTGCTGATTTGTTTCTTCGTTCGTATGAAGCAGATTCTTACAATCACTTCTTTACACAAACTAGCTCTCTCGTTTAAGCTCACTAACCGTTATATTGATGATATCCTTTCACTGAACAATTCTCGATTCAGTGACTTTCTCCATCTCATTTATCCTCAAGAACTTGAGATAATTGACAAAACAGATTCTAGGAAGGCTATTTCATATCTGGATGTAAATTGAAAGTCTTTCTTGTGGGTTCTCAAAATAAACCCTCAAGAAAGACTTTCAAGGCTCTGTGACAATCCTGATAACTTCAACATTCCAATCGCCAATTTTCGCTTCTTGTGTGGTTGTGTAGCAACAGTTTATGGGTTAACGTATTACGATTGATTCGTTATTCCAGAGCTTACATAAAGTTATGTTGCTCCTTGACACCCCCCCTCGGGGTTCCTGTATATCCTCCAACGGGGACGTGCGGCATATTCTGGTAGCAATTTGCCATTTATCTTCTTGTATTAATATAGGTTGAATTTAAAATATAAATATGATATCAATTTTGGGTAAAATATTAGTATAAATTCTGGTATATAAATTCCTGATAAATTATATTTTGATTATAAAATCTATCATACACATGCATGAAGTGACAATTTGCTATCTCTGCCACAATGAGTTTATTTTTGTGGGTAGTATTACCACTACTATTTATTTGGGTATCAAAATCCAGACAGCATTAGTAGTTATTCGGGTACCATTTTCATAACCTGCCGCCATGACGTTCCGTACTAAAAATAAGAGCGTAACTCCCCGGCTCCTGGAATGCTGTCCTCATAAAACTATGGGATTTCAATCTCTCAGATGAGTGCAGATGTTGGTTTGTCATAGGGTTTTGTTTTGTCTTCCTTAACCGGATTCGACACGCTGAATGGACTATTGGCAACGCGACAGGTGTGCTATAGCAAGCAGGAACTGCTTACTCTTCCGAAGCACCTGAGTTCACTCTTGTTTCGACTGGAGTTCGCGTTGTTGATTGATATTCAGTTATTTTGTGTTTCCATGTTTTACATGTTGTCTGTTTTTGTTCCGTTGTTGTTGGTGTTTACTGGTTTTGTCTCTGCCCTTTCGGACTTTTTACATTCGGATACCCCATTGGTACCTCTGCTTCTCTCAGATGAGTGCAGATGTTGGTTTGTCATAGTTTTTTTACCGGATTTATAACACTGAATTGGCACTTGGCAACGCGACGTGCGTTGTAACAAGCAGTAACTGCTTACTCTTCCGGAACACCTGAGTTCACTTCCGTTACGACTTGAGTTTGCATCGTTGAATTTTGTTCCATTGTTATTGTGTTTTGTGTGTCTCCGCGCTGTTCTCGTTTGTGTTTACTGGTTTGTCGTTGCCCTTTCAACGTCGAAAACCCACGGTCTCGGCTACGCTTACCACGTGATAAACGTAGTGAGCGGAGTGCAATCGACCCTGAGTATCCGAGGATGTTGCCCTTTCGGAATTTGGACACTCGCCCCATTGATGTCTCTTTGCTTCTATAAATTACAATTTCTACTGGCTCTATCGTTTGCTCCAAATGAATGCAGGAATTTTTCCATAAACCATATTTTAAAATTGTGTTAATAGAGGTGCTCCAATGACTACATCAAAAAATTTGCATGAAAGGTTTACAGGTAGAAAATGAAATAAGAGAAGCTACTCTTCGAGCAAAAAGTGTCTTAAGTCCCCCTTTTTAGATCTTTGAAATGTATTTTAATCAATAATATTACATAAGAAATTATATTCACTTGTTTCCGGCTATGCGAATTTAATGACTACTAATCAATATCGGATATAAGAATATATAAATAACATATAGCTGAGAGGGTGATAGAGTAATAAAAGAGTGAATAAAATGTTGTGCCCTATAAAATAAATTTAGAAAACACTTTTTTTCTGTTAGAAGATGCATTTATAATAAGTTTTTATTTTGAATAAGCACCTGGCACAAAATATTGATAAATCTAAATGCTATTAATTAATGAACTGAGAAAGAATAGAAAATAATGAGATGTGGAATAAGTGTACGCGACACAACCCACAATTAAACGGCAATTTAGAAAAACCACATTGGACAACCGCCAGCAGCCTTCAACTAGGCCATTTGGCACTGCTCGCGGTTCTGCAATTGGCCCATGGTCTAAATAAAATGCATATAATTCAAATCCAGCCCTGAAATAATCACAGATTGACCCCCTTCTTAAACAAGGAACAGAAAACATCAAAAAGACAAGTACAAACGAAAGCTTTGTCAAAGATTCCTGGCTTAGGACAGGCACATGTAATATGAGGCGGGGTTAAACTAGTTTTTTTTGGGCCCAACCTCCCCCCTATCAATATTCCAAGACAAAGCACAAAAACTAAACACACAATAAAAATCAAATCGATCAAAGTCCAATTCCTAAGAACCTAAGACAAAAAACAAGAACAACAAAAGGACGGTAAAGGAACACTCTATAGAACAATCGCTGTTACTGACAGCTAGCTGAGAATCGTATGTCAAATTGAGGCTGTGCACGAGCTCCCGGCGCACGAGAGGGTGATAGATAGAAAATTATTACCCGCGAGGGTGATAGATATAAAATTATCACACGCTGGGGTTATAATTTTTCCTTTTTTGAAATATCTTATGTGATATATTGATTAAAAGTTGTTTGGAAAATATCGTATGAAGTATAATAAAAAAGGTTAACATGCATTGGACGAATATTTACTAAAGCTCTTAGCTTATGACATGCACTTAACAAAATGTTTATCAGAAATTTTTAATTTCCTCAGCATTCATAACTTATGTCATATCTTATTCTTTTCTTTTCGAAAGGTGCGCTCGTGGCGACAAACGCATACGATTTTACCACCGAGAGCAACCTGCGTACCTTGCTCTGGACGACCAATGGGTACCAACTGATGAGCCGGCCTGACGCTACTGTTGATGTCAACGTTAGCTTTATAGCCATGTCACTAAACGATTTGGTAAGCAAACTACTTTTGTCTCTAAACGATCTGGTAAGTGTCACTGGATAATCCTTGTTTCTTAACGACCTGGTAGATGACCTCCTGTCTCTTCACTACTTAAAAAAATGGAGATCCTCTGTTTCTTAACGATCAGGTAATTATATAGTCTATGTCTCTTGTAATGATCTGGGAAGCGAAAAACCTTTGTCTCTTACCGAACTCTTTGTCTCTTCGTGACTTTAAAAGTTGATAACGATCTGCCAAGAAGTGGATATTATCTGTATCTTAACGGTAAGTGAATCGTTTACTTGACAGCAATTTCTCCTGATCAGTAGAAGTCGACAAATATGCTACTAAAATTAAAATGGAAGGACAACACATTTTTATTAGGTTAGGTCCCCAAAACTAGTTTCACCACCACCACCATCATATTTTGATGTACTTGCCCTATGTCAGGAAAACAAACTTATACGTAAATAGTTGTCAACAAAACTTTTGTATCCATCAACAAATGTTATATGAGACTGTCTTAAGCCATGAATATTTGTCAAATAAAGGTAATAACAAAACTACCGAACTTGAATGATCAATCTCATAGTCCAGAAAAAATGACAAAATGAATCAGTCATACCGGAAAATTGGTGGATCGCAATGGTCCTGACTTGGTTCAGGCATTTCAAACGAAATGGTGGGTTAAACCAGGTTTTATGGCGCCAAACCTTCCTCTTCCATTGCGATCTTAGGATTAAATTAAAAGCTATTAAATTGCTGTACCTTTCTTTTTTCGATATTATTTTTTAAGGTTTAGGAATGAAAAGTTTTAGAAATGGTATTGAGTCTTATTTATCTTTTATCTTGGACAAAAACAAGACAACGAGCAGCGACCACTGGTCACAATAAAAGCTTCTGATTGCCTTTTGTAACATTTTATTCTAAATTACCGCTTGGTTTATGTAGGTTGTGTTGCATGCACTTACACTTATCTGTAACAGATTTAGATCTATGTAAATTATGTATATCCGGGGTTTATAATTTGTATAATCTCAATTTGGAACTTAAGAATATTAATTTATGATTATAAAAGTTGTTATAATTTTACTTCATGCTCTGTATATTTGATCACATATAAATATACGTTTTTATACTTTTAGAATTTATTTTAGTCAAAGGCTTTATACTGCCACATCTCCTCCAAAGGCGTATGTGTACATTTATGTTTTATTATCTGTCAGTGTATTGTAACTCGTAATAATCCTTGTATTTTGGATTTATGACCAATAAATTAAATTGATTTTTTTTGGATTTTGCACTTATTATACATCTCATTATTGACTTCAAGCATTGCTAGTTATAGGCAGACTTGGTGCAACTATTGTTCTCAACTTCAGCTTCTCTATTCATATTCCTCGAAAAACTTTCCAGATACGTAATTTCACTCAGAAACGACAAAACTCACAAGCACTTAAGTTTAGAAAATGAATTGACCCATATTTTCAATAGTGCTTTTGTTACGAGTATTTTATGGAGTACAAAGTGCATATTGTCTGATTAAAGGAGTGTGTTCGGAAAGAGACAAAAACGACCTTAAATTTTAAATTTGAGACAGCTTCAAAATTGCTGCTAGAATGATCATACATTGTGAATGAATTGTTTTCTTTCGTGAACAGAAGAGACTTATAAAGTTAGTGAACTTCTTTAAACATCCCCATTTTTGACATATTTAGGCATTTTTGGGTATTATATAATGAATATAATGTTGGCCGCATTTTCTGACCAATATTATTTCCGATTGAAATATTCACTTTGAAGTAATGATTTAATTAACAAAAATCTATATTTGTCAGAGAATGCAACCACTTTTGGATTTGGAACAATAGTGGTGAAATGGGGGACTAATCAACATAAATGAAGATTTTCCTAATCATTTCTATATTACGATGTCATTGAAAGAAAAAAAAAACCACTTTTATCAATAAGAAATAAACTGTTCTATATGCTTAATTTGGGTATTCAGTGAGTTTTTTTTTCAAGGCACCTGTTTTGATTATTTGAAAACGAAATATCAGCCAAAATTGCAGGGCCAATGATATAGGCCTTTGTGAACATACTCCTTTTCAACAAAGTGTTATGAAAATCGTTGATGTATGCTTTTTTTTATTTCAGGACGTCAAAAGCCAGAGTATGAGTTTAAATGGATACTTTTCATTCGTAAGTATTTTGAATATAATATGTATTCTTGGTGGAACATACTGAGAATTATACATATGATATATCTATATCATTTGAGCAAACTGTCGTTTGGTATGCACAATAAATGCACTTTGCAGCTGCACATATTGTTCGTCTGTTCTTCCTAACGGCGTCCAAACGCAGATTCCGCCGTTTCCAACGTTTAAAGGTTCCTGTGAAAAATCCTGACGCAGGGGATAAAATTTAACTGATCATTATGAAAAAAACTCCTTGACAAAATTAATAAAAGGGAATGACAATATTTAAAATAAGCACAAACATTTTGGGTATAAATTATTATAATTGACGCACACTCAGTCGCGATTAGAAAGTGATTAAGAATGATTTCAAGTTAGATTTAAGAGGGCAAAGTTATGGTGATTTTGTGTTTTAATTTAAACATAAGTATTTATTTAACCTGGGTTGGGAAACAAGCTTATTGCTTATATAAATCCCTCTCCAGCTAGCAGTTTGATTTTTTGTGTTGTATTTAATCATGCTGGGCTTGAATAGTTAATATTACATTTTCAATCTACACAGGCAAAATGTGGGCTGCTGACATACGTTAAAGGCATGTCATCTGACGCATTTTAAATTGGCGTTTCTAACCGCGTACGTGTGACGCACGTTAAATTTTTTTTATTCAATAATAAAACACCCTAAATAAATAACTCACCAATTTCATACATTTTAGGAAACTATACGTCTGACGTATGGTAAACGTATGTTTGACGCACGTTTAAATAACGTACGTCTGACGTATATTTGGCAATTATTTGACGTATGTTTACCGTTAGGCGGTTAGAAACATATGTTTAACGTATGTTTATACACTACATCAGACGCACGTTTTAACAAACGTACCTCAGACATATGTCTAAATTTTGCCTGTGTAGGACCAATTGCAAAACAGCGACCGCTGTTCGCATCGAAGGCTGCAGGCTGTTTTTTTTAATTTTTAATTTCGCTGATAAAATAGGTTGCGTTGCAAACACTAATTCCACATCTTAGTATTTTCTTTTTACATTCAAATTTTGTGAACACCTCAAGGTGCGTCCCCGGGTTACCTCTTCATTTCCATTTTTTTAGAAATGGTCAGACAGTCGTCTAGTGTGGTCCACCAATCCAACATACAGCATGATTGACAACATCTTCAGCACATCGGTGTACACATGGCGACCTACTCTAATTGTAGGTAATGCGTAAGTATTCGACCAAGCTATGCCATAGGGGGATCCAAAGGGGGGGCTTGGGGGGCCCGGTCCCCCATTTTGGCAGAGAAATTTGGTTGAATATAAAGGAAATCATTGAAGTGTGACCAAAGCGGGTCCCCTCTTAGGCCAGTCAATGGGCCCCTATTTTCAGAATTTCTGGATCCGCCACTGTAGGCAGATTTCGTATACTACATCTGTCATACGACTAAAGTCGTCGGATTTTGTAGCCTACATTTGTCATTTGTCTCGATTCTGTTTTTGAATCAGAATAGGTAACGCACATGGTTTGGTGTAAGGAAACTATGACCAACGGTATATGGCATATGCTCCTAATAACAAGCTAAAACACGGAATTTCAGCAAAACTTGAGCTTGATCACCCCATGCTTAAATGCATCCAAGGAGTCAGCACTGACAAGATTGGTTTGAAGTTGTTCAAGATGTTGATTTCTGCTGAAAGAACGAGGCTCTTAAGCTGTTTTCTTGGCAATCAAGTGGCCTCGAGTCGTTGCACCAGTCGGATATTTTGCTCTGTTGCAGCGACCCCATTCTAATCCTGTGTATTCCAACTGGCGTGCGTTCTAGGCTTCCCCGGTATTTCATGTTTGTAATTTGGTTTTACGAGGACATGATGATAAGTTCCCGTTGAATAAAAATGCAGTGTTTGCCTTTTTGGTATTTGTAATGATGTGATGGGATAGTTGAGCTTACTGTCGATGATGATGCCATCGCTTTATCTGTTTTTGTTTGAGTTGATTCTGATGAATAAGGCATGGACGGCTGATGGTTTTGCATTTGTTGGTGATGGTTGATTACTTCACACTTGTCTGGGTTAAAATCAATCAGCCAATCTTTCTCCTACTGCTTTAGCTCGTTTAAGTACTTCTTCAGTTTGGTTTTGTCATCTGTCTTGAGCGTTTGGTACAGTAAGTAGTATTTCGTAAATAGTTTCGCTGTGGAGTCAACTCGAACTGGGAGGTCATTGATGTATACTAGATAGAGTAGAGGAAGTAATAGTTATACAGTGCCTAGAGGCACGCCGGACTCGACCGATAACGTGAACTACGTTTGTCATTCGTATTACCCGAGAAAGATTACGTGAACTAATTTGTCAAGCGTTTTGACACGATAGAATCGAATAAGGCATTTCGATACACAAAAAAAAAATAAAAAAAATAAAATGAAAATAAAGCACAAATTCAATGACGGTTAAGGTAAAACCATAGATAAAACACAGAAAGACCCTTAAGAAAACAACACCTATCAAAATCTTCAAAAACCCTGATAAATCTAAATCCTGTAAATCTGAACGTCCCTTTTCTTTGTCATATACAGGACTGTGTAGGCTATAAAACAAAGTATGTGTCTATAAAGACACGACAGAGCAAACAGACATATACTAGTACGTTAATTATCATAAGTTTCAAAATGGGGTTGATACAAATAAGTTTTTCTGTACTTTGATTTCAGTTCGTGCTCAGTTTTGTTCTTTTGTGTTTTTATTGCATTGTTGTCTTTGATGTTAAGCAATTTTGTCTTTGTCTTTTCGGAAGTCATACATTCTAATCCCATTTTATATTTTTCATGCTATTTCAGAATTGATGGTGCCTCCATAATTGAAGATGAAGATAACATGATGAGAATTACATCTTCCGGTACGGTTATCTGGGATCAACTCTTTCAAACAGCTACCTCATGTAACACCGATATAACCTTTTATCCATTTGACACGCAGACCTGCTCCATCGATTTAACCACGTGGTCATACACATCCAATGAGGTCTCTTTGTTATTTGAAACCGATATGGCCGCCATTTCTATGGAATTTTTCTTGGAAAATGGCGAGTGGGAATATATAAGCTACACTACCGAGATAGAAACCGTTACTAGAGGCCCCTCTGAATTCAAAACAGCTAGAATAGATATGACTTTTCGTAGACGACCAGCATTTATGGTTATGAATATTATTTTACCGGTAATTGCACTAGCAATGTTAATTTGTTTGGTGTTTATAGTGCCCGAAGGAAAAATGGGTTATAGTTTGACTGTGATGCTGGCGTATGCTGTTTACCTCACGTTGGTGTCTGGTCACATGCCGTCAACCTCTGTTCAAACGTCAGTTTTAGGTAGGTTTTCGATCGGCCGAAGACAGGGCAACTACTGAAAAATATTAATCTCTCCACGTGTATCTATACAATACAAAGTTTATGTCGACAAAAATGGTACTCATTTACGGGTAAATCATTGAAGAATTTATTATGCCTAATGGCATTAATCATTTGCAGTAAATAAGTTTCTAAAATTTTACTACTTAAGATTATTTGGCTCTCAGACATGTCGGTATAATTTTTAGTTTGGAACCCTTTTCAAAACAAACAAAAACGGGGAAAAAAAACACAAACAAAATAACAAACTAACAAAACCAGCTTGCAATGAAAACAAAACAGCATACTGTCTTCAAAGTTTTAAAATCAACAATTATCGTTTCTCTAGACCTACTTTGAAATAACGTAGCCATCATGTTTGATTTTTTTCAGGACTGTACAACCTGATTGTCCTATTCTTAGGAATACTTTCTGTTCCGATAACTATCTTTACGTTGACCTGCAATCACGAAAAGTTAGACGTAGATGTGGTACCGGAAATGATCTGCAACATCACTTCCTGTTTCGAAAGATTTATTCGATGTCCCGGATGCTGTGGAAAAAGGAATGATAAGGTTTCGGTCATTTTGGTTGAAGAACATGATAAAAAGAAAACCGTAAATCCAGACGATGGAAAGGAGAACCAAGAAAACTTTGGTACTTATGGATGGAAAGATGTAGGAAAAATTTGGGATAAGTTCTTCTTTAAACTCTACTGGATTGTAGAAGTTTCAATTACTATTATCCTAATGATTGTCATGCTTTTGGGTTACTTCACACGTTATACCGAACAGCACTGAAGATGAAAAGACGAATATTGTTATTGTTTTTGTCACAAAATTTTGCCATGCACTGACATATGTAATTTGTATTTCCGATCCCAAGACTAAAACGAAAATGAGCAATTGGCTTTCTTAAACCAAATATAGGAAGCAAACAAAAAGTTCTCACTTTCGGTATAACCAGGAGGTTTTCATTCTCGGATGGCAGTGATCTTGATGTTCTGTACAGTTCCAGTAGTTCTTCGAGATATTGCGGAGCACGTCCTGTCATAACTTTAAAAGTATATAGTAATATTTTGTATTGACATCTAGATTTTCCTATATAGGAAGAGCATTCTCAAATGACAAACAGCAAAAACACAAAACAAGGAAGACATACCAAATAAATCGGAGATCGCGATGGTCCTGATTTGGTACAGGCATAATACAAGAGAATTGAGTTTATGGCACTAATCTTTCCTCTTCCATTATAGCGATCGTACGGTCCGTAAGTACATGATCAACATTATCATGAAACATGATAGGGATTTTGTAATAAGAATAAAAAAGAAACCATTCTTGCCGCGGCAATAGCCTTAACCTTTTCTTCAAATTTTGTAAATGTTATAAGTGCCAATATTTGGTTATAACTTGAGTCAAACGAAACTTTGTATATAAATACATGTACGTTGTTGCATACCATCACAACTGCACCTTCATCTTTCAAACAAGTTAGCTTGTACTTGATTCATTTTGTTAAATGTAACTTATTTTTACATCTCTATATCTGTGTAAAATATTTTTGTGAATAAATGATGCCATTAATGGTACCCATACTCCTTATTCATGTTATCAACGGTTTTCATTTTGAACATATGGGCCTGGGTGGCCGAGTGGTCTAAGGGTCTGGTTTAAATACCACGCTATTGACCACGAGCCGATCACCTCTCAGCTGGTGTTCGATTCCCGTTTGTATTTAACAAAAAAGGGACCTACCCAACTGTATGTGATGAGGTTTGTCAGTTTCCTGCCCAAAGTCGGTGGTTTCCTCTGGGTACTCCGGTTACCTCCACCATTAAAACTGATCGCTTTACATGGCCCAGATAAAGGGAATAAAACACACACATATAAATATATTTTGAACATATTTATTAATCATGCATTATGAAACAAACTTAATATTTCTAAAATCCCTCCACAATGAGCAGATTGTAAGTGTGATCTTTGCAGCGGCCACATTGAGCCTAATTTTATCGAGCTATAGCATGAGGGTTTTCATGTGCTCAAGGTATTCTCTGTTCATATACTAGACTTACTTTTTTGTTGTCCCGTCTTAAGGACTAACATTTTGGTGATGCAACCAGGAGGTCTGTCTCTTGCTGCTCTTAAATTTCTGTTCTATGGATTATACTTAGTTGGGTCTGCTTTGATGGATCCCAAAATTGAGCATGCATATCATTATATTCTATCATCGGTCTTACCATTAACAAGTTAACTGAATATTCGACTTTTTAGCGGCTTATGATTCAAATACTGTTGTTTCATTATTATTCGTGTGGGGTATCAATTTTCGTAGTTTTGTGGGTGGCCTTTACCCACGAAAATTTGTGCCTCACGAAAATGAATTCTAACATTGTTCTGTATCCTGCAGTCTACAAAACCAAGAATTTAAGATCCACGAACAGATCCTTTTTCATCAAACCACGAATGAAAATAAATGAATCCCAATATATTGTTACACTTTCTAGTGATGTTGTTTATGTCTGTATTTCAAGTAAAGGTGCTGTTGATTGAGTTTCTGTAACGTATTTGCTCGATTTAACATTGTCTAAAAAATGTCCATGTCAGTCGCTTATACGATGTTTGGATTTTGTGTTTTTCCATGGTTAAACTCTGATGACTATATGCACTTCTTTTCATTTAAACTCATACATGTATACCATTTTTCTGGGTTTCCAAGACAGCACTTTAGGTATTTTTGTTGGGTGTAGGTAATCTTCGATTTCGAGTTTGATAACCAACACCCCTTTCATGATATCATTATCATTACTTCTAAATTAAAAATATGATTTTTTTGTCTGTCTGACATGTTAACAAAATTATGGAAAATTTCTTCAATCTTTTTAAATAGATTCAATCAAGTACATTGTTGCTTTTCACATGTACATAAAAAAATGAATTCATCCTCAACATCCTTTCAACAAAAACATTGATAAAGGGCATACTCTTTGGTCAATAGGTGTGTTGTTATGATGCCCTTGCTAAATATAAGGATAACTATTACTTATGTATACTTGATCTTTAGGATGTCCTCTATCAAGTTTGTGAAATTTATGCACGCCGACCAACCAAGATGGCTGCCGTTGCTAAAAATAGAACACGGGGGTCAGACCATTGTTTTTGGCTTAAAGCTCACAAAGTATATGAGATAGAGAACATATGAAGCAACGCTACTGTTTCAGCATCAAAAGCTCTACAAATCTCTCTACTGAGTCAAAGTTGTGGAACAACTAATAAGGGTTATCTCCCCTAAATCGTCAAAATTGACCATTTTTGTAATTTTTGGAATATATCTTGAAAACCATTAGTGCTAGAGAAAAGTTATCATTGTAAACATGTTAAGCTCATTGAGATCTACTAAAATGACTTGGGGTCAAAATTGTCAGATCAACCGTTTAAGAGTTAAGCCCCTTTAACTGTTTTTTTCCATCAATTTTTACTGATTGTAAAAAATCTTCTCTGAAACCACTGAAGGGATTGCTTTCAAACTTTGTACACTTGATCTTTAGGATGTCCTCTACCAAGTTTGTGAAAGTATGCACCTGGACCAACCAAGATGGCCGCTGTTGCTAAAACTAGAACAGGGGGGTCGGACCATTGTTTTTGGCTTATAGCTCACAATGTATAAGAGATAGAGAAAATCTGAAGCAACGCTGCTATTGCAGCATCAAAAGCTCTACAAATCTCTCCATTTAATCGAAGTTGTGGAACAACTCCTTATAGGAATTATCTCCCCTTTATCGTCAAAATTGACCATTTTTGTAATTTTTGGACTATATCTCGAAAACCATTAGTGCTAGAGGAAAAGTTAGCATTGCAAAAAGTGTCAACTGTTTAAGAGTTATTCCCCTTTAACTGTTTTTTCCATAAACTTTTACTGATTTTAAAAAATCTTCCTCTCTGAAACCACTGAAGGGATTGCTCTCAAACTTTGTACACTTTATCTTTAGGATGTCCTCTACTAAGTTTGTGAAATAAGTGCACGCCGTTCAACCAAGATGGCCCCTTCTGCTAAAAATACAACAGGGGGTCAGACCATTGTTTTTGGCTTATAACTCACAAAGTATAAGAGATAGAGAAAAATCTGAAGGAACCCTCCTATTTTAGCATCCAAAGCTCTACAAAACTCACCATTGAGTCGAAGCTGTGTGACTACTCTTTATTGGAGTTTTGTCCCCTTAATCATCAAAATTGACCATTTTCCCAGTTTTTTAACTCTATCTTGAAAACCGTTAGAGCAAGAGAAACATATAGCATTGCTAAATTGTTCAGCTAATTGCAATGTACAAAATGGATTCAGGGTCAAAATTATCAGATCAACCGTTTAAGAATTATCCTCCTTTTAACTTTTTTGGGTCTTCAAATGGAAAGCTTTGTATTCTTGATCTAAAGCGTGTTATCGTAACTTTTTTCTTAAATGTTACTGACCAAGTACATGTAGACCATGCTGCAAACTAGCTAATTATAAGAGGCTTTAGCATAAATGAGGTGAGCGATTCAGGCTCCTGGGAGCTTCTTGTTTTTCTTTTTTGATTTATTTTCGTCATTGTATATTTGTATCTTCCAAAATTAAATAAAATTTTCTTCTAGCTTATTAGAAACAGCAAGTAATATACTAAATTTAGAAAAAATATTTTGATTATCTAAATATGATTGAAACTCAATTCATTGAAAAGTAATTTTAAAATTTCAGCATATGATTTTTTCAACTTTAAGTTACATTTATTGGATAACGATACTACTTTGTTAATCTATGAATTGATAACATGATACCAATACCCAATTGCTAGTTTTAGTGTATCTATACATATAAAAAGGAATAACACCAAGTTCTGAAAAAAACCCGATAGGTTGACTGGTGGACCTGAGGGCCCCGAGAGTAATCACAAGCCTGGTCGTCAGACTTGTGTGACACGATTTACCATAAAATTTCAAATATTTTGTCGCTAAAATTTCCGATTTTTGAATTCAAAATTGGTTAAAACACCGGGTTTCTTTCCTTGTAATGAACAAGGTCGATATCTTCGGTGCTGGATATGGCTTCCTTGTTCGAACGTTTTGGTTTTGAGAACTTTTCGTTTTCAACAGTTTGGGAATTTGACCTTCGAAGGTTTTTATTTAAATGCTACTGATGAGAGTTTACTCCTTGAAATATCGATATATAGCTTATCCAAATTAACCGTTTTGGTATTTGTAATTTTCAGACTTTTTTTCTCTTTGATTAATACATCGAATGACCACATCATTATTTATCAAATAAATATATTAGTCAATATTAGTTTTAAATAAATCGGTAACTTTTTTATCATAATCAATCACATTTCGATCTTAATCTACTGATCAAATTTATAGAATCGATATATAGCATATCCAAATTACCGTTTATACCCGCGTTTTGGTATTTGTAATTTTGGAGGAAGTTTGATCGATTAGTTGGTCTCATCAATCGATTAGTTTTCCATAACTGATCGATTACTAATCGATGATCGGGTTGATCGATAAGTTAAGCCATGTGTGGTACATGCTTTCTTTAGATATGTTCTGAATTTCGACCAATCGCTGTCTTTGTATATAGAATTATGAGTAACATCGCTAACAATCAAAACAGTATGCATATGGCCTGCTACACATTTCGAACATTTGTAACCAAACCATGTAATTTAAAATGAGATGTGGAATAAGTGTACGCGACACAACCTACAATATAAACGACAATTTGGAAAATCCACAACGGAAAACAGCCAGCAGCGTTCAATGTGACCAGCGGTCGCTGCTTTCTGTTTTGCAATTGGCCCTTTTTGTCTCGCCTCCGACGAATGTCGCAAAAGGCGAGACTTAGGTATGGTGATTCCGGCGGCGGCGACGGCGGCGTCCACAATTGGTTAAAGTTATTGCTTAAGTCTGTTTTGTGTGAACTAGTTATGTTACACCATCGATATTTGGTATGCAGTTGCATCAGCATCAGTACAGATCAGTTTTAAAAGGATTTCACCTGTATGCTCCTGCAGTCACGGTCTACTTCTTTGAAATTTTACACTGATTTTGCCGAGGCTAACCTTTTTTTCTTACTTCTATTTAACATGAAGAAGTTATGGTTCACCATTGATATTGGGTATGCACTTGCATTAGCATTAGTACAGATCAATTTCAAAAGCATTTCATCTGTGTGCTCCTGCAGTCACGGTCTACTGACTTTGAAAGTTTACACCTATTTGGCCGAGGTTAACATTTTTTCTTACGTTCGTTTAACATGAAGCAGTTATGGTACATCATTGATATTGGGTATGCACTTGCATTAGCATCAGTACAGATCAATTTCAAGAGTATTTTATCTGTACGCTCCTGTAGTCACGGTCTACTGACTTTGAAATTTTACACTTTTTAACTTTTTACTTATGTCATGAGTGTTTTATATAAAGCAATCATGGTTCACCATTTTTATTTAATATGAAGCTGCTTAAGCATCAGTTAAGAGCAGTTTAAGGAATTTTACTTCATTAAAACTGTGTCCATTTTCGACAGGCGAAACATGTATCTGTGTTAACAGTTCATTTTTCTGAAAGTATCATAGACAGCTTCAAAAACGCATTTTTTTTTTATATTTTTCATAAATGGATTAAGATCCAAATTATAAAGGCTGAGAATTAAAACAGTAACAGCACTGACATGGAAATTGAAACAGAAAGGATTAAACATTTTTGTAGAAGAGAAATGAGGTCCAAAACTGACTTTGCATGTTGAAGGAACTAACATTCACATGCTATTTTATCTAAATAAGTACATGTTAAGGGACAACCATTTGTTACGGGGGGGCTGGCAATTTGGGTTGAGTCAGATTATCTATTTTCAAAATTTTCTAGACAATTTATTTTCCGCCGCTACGCGGCAATAATATTTATTTTCTATATACCATTCAAAAGAATCTGGGGACAGATTATTTATTCTTTTTTTATTTTCTGGGATGTAAAAAAGTCCAGATTTTTTGTTTCAAAATGTTTCCAGGCAAGAGTATTTCTCAACAAAAACTGCCAGCCCCCCATTCAAAAAGTCGTCCCCTTATTCAAAAGCATTTTGTTTCAGGTATAAAAAAATACATGTAGCTGAGATTTTTATTTTGCACTCGGCAGTTTTTTTGGGGACTGGCAACTTTTCAAAGTAAGGTGATGAATATTTGACTTAGTTATCCGGGGTTCCTTAATATAATTTTATTAAAGATAGTTACCATAACATGTAAGAACCAAAATTATACAAAACACGGTGTGAAATTAAAATATATCTTTGGGATTATACAAGGAACGCAACTTCCTCCTTTTTTGATAATGATCCTATTATGTAGAATGGTCAACCCTGATTTTTTGTATCAAAGATTTTTTTAGTTGCGATGGAAATGATAGATAATTGTCAATCTCTTATTCATATCACAAAGAGAAAACTATGTTGCCGTGTGCTCATTTCCAAATAAATTATATCAAAAATTTGGCGGGAAACCAGACTCCTCTACATTTTACATATCTTTAACATTGCGACGTTTTTTGGTCTTAAAAACCATGAAGTTGTATCAAGAATTTCAAAAAAAAAGAAATTTTATTCACTTGATATTTTAGGTCTCAATAATCATAAAATGTCATAAAAAGTAATTTTCTTTACTATTCAAATGCATAGTCTAGAGGAGTTCCGAAATTAGACTGAAATACTAAAATATGAAGAGTGACCATCCCTAAGATATCATCCTTCCAAAAATGCAACCTGCTACATTTCCTATCGTTGTTCCGACAAAATATCCCAAAACTGGAACCAGAACAAGTGTCTGTCCAATTGTTCCGCCAGCAACAGAGCCGACAGTAGCACCGACAGCTCCAATTACGATCTTTCGACACTCTCGATTGTAGCCATCTTTGTTTTCATCCAGTTCGGATATTTCATATAATGCAAAGGCTGTTTCTATGGCACCGATCACAACGAGCGTAGATCCCATAGTTTTACGAATAGCTTGCCTTCCTGAAGTGGTTGCAGTTTGGACGCAGTCTTTTGAAGCTAACATATGTGAAGAAGTTAAGGATGAACTCTTTTTAGCTGCCTCATGACAGATAACTTCTGTAACCAGGGCCGTAACTAGGGTCAAAGTATAGAGGAGGCAGGGGTTTGGGGGCCGCCGATTGAGGCCCCCATGAAGCGGGGGGTCCGGGGGGCTTGTCCCCCGGAGGAAGAAAATTTTGCAAAAATGAACGTAAAATTACACATTTTCCCTTGTTTTAACAAGGTTGAATTAACAAGGTTGAATTAAAATAAACAGTTTTGCAGTATTTCCTTATTTTCTTCGCTGTGATTATAGTATCTCTATCTTAAGTAAATAAATCTGAATGCTTGGAAAATGAGTTTTAATACAAAACGTCTAAACATATTGTAGTATACAAATTAATCAGTCTTTTTCTAATCAGCACCGAACGCCAGATAAATCTTTCTGCTTCCTCCCATATCCCATCTTTTAAGTACCGTTTCCGGATTTACCTGCCCAACATTGTCATTCCGGTGAACGTGGAGCATAGCTAGACCACATAGACGGTTCTCGGTCATCGTGGCTCTGCACCAAGTTTTTAAACGCCTGAGAGCAGAGAAAGATCTCTCACATGAGCAGGAGCCAACTGGCAGTGTTAAAATCAACTTTAGTATGGTGTTGACGTTCGGGTACAAATCTGGATCAGCATATGCTATTGCGGCTGTCAGTGTCTTGACAGAATCGGGAAGATTTAAATTATTACATTTCCTAACCCATCTTTCTACCTCTTGCACAAAGTCGTTGGGGAATGGTAAGTCGGTGATGTATTCCGTTTTCATGTCTAGAATTATTTGTTGGTTTAACTTCTGTACAAGCGATGGTACAAGGTAGTTACCATAGAACATAGATTTAAGTTCGTCAGGAAATCGTTCATTCAAATGTGTAATAATGTGGTCAATGAACGGTAGGAAAAAGTTGACACGGTAATGTTCTTCTATTCCTTCGATTTGGGCATTCGCTCTGTGTCGTTGTCTTTGTGCAGTTCTTGGCTTTGTTGGTTCTACTTCGACTTCACTCGCAATTGATACGCTTCTTTCATAAAGATCGTGAAACTTATTATCAGATTCTGCCCTGATACTATTAAAAATCTGAAGTAAATCTCTAGCCTCTTGGTGAGCCTTCACCAAATCACAAGTCTCGGATTGGAGAAGAATTGATAATGGTCGAATGTAGCCCAGAGTGTACTGCAACATTACCGTTACAACGATGAAATCAAACTTAAGTAAAACGGCAAGATAAGAAGAAGCATCAGCTGCAGCTTGACCTTTTGATCTTGATTTAATGATTTCGAGGACAGCAATGAGAGATTTGTAATGTGTAAGCAGCCAAGACAGTGTATCAACCCTAGAAGTCCATCTCGTCTCGGATAGCTTTGGCATCATATTCTGTCGCATTGCAGCTTCAAAAAGTGTTTCTTCGTTGTCATAAAGAAGATCAAAGTCTAACTCTTTGTTCCCTTGCTGAACTTCTTGCATTAAAATAGCTTTACGTTTGCTCACGCCACATACAAACCATGTTATTTTACCAAGTATGGTTAGTGAGGTTTATCTATTTATAAGATAAACCAGTTTAATGAAAGCGAGATTAATAAATTTTCTATTCTTTCTCCGGATTTTAATATCCGTACTTGTTCCGGGTTTTATAATTTTATTCACGAATTGACATGTGATGGACGAAGGAAACAAAATATAATCCAAGCAATCCTTCATTCTACCCCATAATTAGATGACAAATTTGCCGAAGTTGAGAAGCATGTATGGTGCACCATTCTCGTGAAAAATTAGGACAGTTGTTTTTACATTATTGGAGGAGATTTGAAAGTAATCCAGCCAACGGACATTGAATCAACAAACATTGTCAACAAACATTGCCTTAAATATTTGTTAAATAATTTGAACCCATCTGTTTGAACCATCGTAAAACCAAAGGAACTAACGTTCTTTCCTGGACTTGAATCGTTTATACAACTTGAACCGGAGGAAAAACGATAAAAGAAGATAGATTGAACTCTGTCGGTACATATCTTTTTGTCGAAAAACAGAACTTACTAAGGAAAAACGATAAAAGAAGAAAGATTGAACTCCAACTTACTAAGAACGCGTGATGTCAAATACAGGACGATGCTGATAAGGCCATCTGGTGCTTCAAGGAATCAGGATAAAGCAGGATTGTACATGTAGGCTAAGCAACGTTTTGGATACACATTTCCGAGATCAGATTATAATTCAAGGTACATGTTTAGGTTTAATTTAAAATAGCAGCTAAACATAAATAAATTTACATGAAAAGTTTATACCCGGCTTATACCAGGGCAGTATATAATTTATTGACCATTAAATTTCAAATACACGATATTTATTACTTCCTGAAGTAAATGTTCTTGTAAATGATAAAATCAATCACATCTTGTTTGTATTTGTACGTCAACCAAATCACACGACGGGCACCTGTTAACCGACGTTACGTCACATTCAAATCAAATCATTGATGTCATGTTCACGAAAACACCCCAAATAAACAAAACTGCATAAAACATCAAGCATGTACATGTCGTACTAACAAACTTACCATCGAACGGAGTTATTCTTACATATTTATTTTAAATTCAAAATCGAGTACTGCCTGTAATGTTATACATGTATTTCAGCTAACTTTTCTGTTGTGTTCTCTAATATGTTTATTCGTTTGCTTTATTGCATTTCAACTTACTTTGCCTTTGTTTTACTTATACTTCCATATCGTACTTGCTAGCCTAGACAGCCTAGGCTGGTGCATGGAGTGACAGGTCAAATCACTGTGTCTGTCCGTCCGTCTTTGAACACTTTCAGATATTAAGAATTACCCGAATTGATCCAAACACCTTCAATAAATAAGTTCACACTGTCCTTATCTCCAAACCAGGTTTAATTACTTGTAAAGCTATTTTGATTTGTCCTGCACGGGGGGCTAGCTACATTTTATGTTTCCGGACGGCCTGACAGTATATTGAATAATAAAGATGATATCTTTGGATGATTTCCTGCATTTAACGTGCAGATCCTCTGACAAGCGACATTAGCGTACACAGTCACAACATGTCACGTTAGAATTTGTCCTGTGGGCATTGCCCCCCCCCCTCTTGTTGTCCTAGTTCATTTGAAATTGCAGATCAAATATTTTTATGGTTGCTGTGTATATGCATTTTCATTTTATACCATTTCGGCATCATTTGAAGGCGTTTTGTCTGCCAAATTCCCATCTTTTCGTATGGCTCTCCAATCTTTTGATGTCATTTTAAACGTCTTACGAAATGTATTTAGGAGAAACCTTTGAAAATATATCATGTTTATTTTTAGTACCAAAACTGCATTAGACTGGGTCACAATTGTTAGACCAACGTGGTTGATTATTTGTTTAGCCTTCGTGACGACAAATTTATTTTAAATGTATTTGTTGCAGCCATCAGTCGGGATCGCAAATGTTTTGTTCCCGGAAGCTTTAATGTGGTGACGAATTGAACAGGTTCATTTATATAATCATTTTCTTTGTTTGGAGACTTTGGCGTTTTTCGCCGACATTTGTGTTTCTACACGGACTGAGGTCTGGGACGGGAGACGGATGCTTGAAGCGTGTATGAACCGTTAAGCAAAGTTGGATACAGTGTGCATGTTAAAGGCGGGATAAGAGCTCATGAATGTGAATTTTTGTAAAACTTTTCATATATCATTTAGTCATGTTAGTGATAAATGTTTTTCGGTTTTTAGATTAATTTAGCTGTTTACTTGTTAAAGTTTAAAATTAGACAATGCCAAAATTTTGCCTTTTTGTTAGTATAAAATTATTTTCGTAGACTTTTATTCAATTTGTAAACTTTGTATTCTACATAGTTTTTCTTGATAGTCAATTGATTGCGTAAGTATGCTTGATATTACGATGATTACGGTCTAGTTTCTTATTATTCGAATGCCTTACTGTACATGTTGACAATTAAAATATTTAAGAATGCAGAAACTAAACGTTTACATGTACTCGTGCTTCTGAGATTGAAACTATAGGCATGTCGAATTAAACTAGTGGCTCAATAAGAAAACTTGTTGCATATATTTACTAATACAAAACATGTTTTAATCAGGGCATGATCACTTAACAACTTGAACATTAAAATACAGTCACTAGATACGTTATGGAGATTCGTTCAGGCGATGATTGATTAAGAAGTACCTTGTTTTATCACACCTTATTAAACTTGAACAGCCAAACAATACCTACTTAGGTGGGAAATACAGAGTTATATTTATGGTTTCTACTATATTGAATAATTCAATTATACGGTTACCTATGATGATGTGTCCCTTATTGGCTCTTATTCACTCAGATTGAAAGAACGGTAGATAAAGTGGGTCGGTTGGGTAAAGTGTGAGCGTGTATAGACACGCTCATTTGGCAGTAAAAGGGGAAACACTGTTTTGCTCCATAAATATCAATAAAAAATTTTCAACGCTTTACCGTTGAAATTTGGTCTAGATCATCTCATGCCTCCCATGAGTGGTCGGTTCTGATCTGTTTCCGGATTGAATTTGGCCAGTGCATACTAGAAATAAAATCCTTACTACAATTAAACAAAAGAAAGTGTGTCCCAAAAGGGGGCCGGGATGTATTTGAACGTGTATAGACACACTCATTTGGCGATAAGGGGACACTATTCTTTCCTTAATTGTACGTCGGGTCATATTAATTATAACTTTCCAACGCTTTACCGTTGGAAGTTGGTCTAGACCATCTCATGCCTCCCATGAGTGGTCGGTTCTAATCTGTCACCAGATTGAATTTGGCCAGGGTATACAGTGCCTGAAATAGGAAAACCCAATCTGGTGGCCCATAGAAAATTTTTGGGCCAGTGTTCTTATATGTGTCAAAAATCTACTCGCAATTGGCCAGTGGGCAAGTGGCCATTTCAGGCACTGTGTATAATAAAAGTAAATCCATGGTAAATCTAAATCAAAAATAATATTAATTTTACTCCCATGATAAACCATGGGGTGACAAAATATGGGCTGGCGTACTGGAATATTGTGTCCCTCGTTCTCTCCAGGAACCTGAGAGGAATGTGAGCATCCATTGCCTACCAATGGTGCACAGATTTGTCCGTATATCCTTGTGATTGGCATTCTGTTTCCCTATCTTGTCAATTCCTCTCTTGCAGCTAGCTGTGGCCGTAATTAGCCATTTAATATGTTTGTCTCAATATTTATGCGCCAAATTATTGAGTCTTTAATTAATGAGGTTTATCTATTTATAAGATAAACCAGTTTAATGAAAGCGAGATTAATAAATTTTCTATTCTTTCTCCGGATTTTAATATCCGTACTTGTTCCGGGTTTTATAATTTTATTCACGAATTGACATGTGATGGACGAAGGAAACAAAATCCCTCCATCCTCCCCCTTTTTTCACCGTCCAACATTTTTGCTGCTGTTGTTTTATTTTCTCTTTTCAGGCTCTTCAAATATGACAACAGGATCCCGGAGCTTCCGAGGATCTTACAATTTTGAGCTTAGAATCGACAAATCTACAAATTTGCGGACGATGCAGTTTGAAATACTCTTGGATTTTACAAAAATGTCCGTGTCAATGTTCATTTTGCTAGTATTTGAATGACTTTTTTAAAATGTTACTCGATTATATTTATTATTTTCTACCTGCATATCGCGAGTATACCAAATACAGACTTTTTAAAGTTCTAAGTTATCAGTTTACATTCAATTTTTAATTAATTTTTGTGATTGTGTGTATATGCTTAATTATTTTTAATAAAAATTCCTGTCACAGTCTACTAGGGCGGAATTTGGCAAGATAAGGGGACACTATTCTTTCCTTAATTGTACGTCGGGTCATATTAATTATAACTTTCCAACGCTTTACCGTTGGAAGTTGGTCTAGACCATCTCATGCCTCCCATGAGTGGTCGGTTCTAATCTGTCACCAGATTGAATTTGGCCAGGGTATACAGTGCCTGAAATAGGAAAACCCAATCTGGTGGCCCATAGAAAATTTTTGGGCCAGTGTTCTTATATGTGTCAAAAATCTACTCGCAATTGGCCAGTGGGCAAGTGGCCATTTCAGGCACTGTGTATAATAAAAGTAAATCCATGGTAAATCTAAATCAAAAATAATATTAATTTTACTCCCATGATAAACCATGGGGTGACAAAATATGGGCTGGCGTACTGGAATATTGTGTCCCTCGTTCTCTCCAGGAACCTGAGAGGAATGTGAGCATCCATTGCCTACCAATGGTGCACAGATTTGTCCGTATATCCTTGTGATTGGCATTCTGTTTCCCTATCTTGTCAATTCCTCTCTTGCAGCTAGCTGTGGCCGTAATTAGCCATTTAATATGTTTGTCTCAATATTTATGCGCCAAATTATTGAGTCTTTAATTAAAGTGTTTCTAGCTTCCACAACTTTATTGCATGTATTAACTATAACCAAGTTCAGGCGATGTGAACTACAATGGACAAAGTATTTAGCCTCTGGGAACGAATCTTTGACACGTTTATGTACTCCGGAAATCTCACCTGACATTGTGGCACAACCGTCATAGCCTTGTCCTCGCAACTTTGTCAAATTGAACCCCCATTCCTGTCCAAGACTATGTAAAACTGCATTTGAAATAGTTTCGGCGTCTGTTTGAGCAACTTCAACAAACCCCAAAAAATCTTCGCTAACATCATATTGGTCCTTTTCATAATTAACGTATCGCACACAGATAGATAACTGCGCTTTTTCTGCTACATCAGTGGTTTCATCGACCATTACACTGAAATATTCGGATTTTAAACAACGATCTCTGATAGCATCTCTGATTTCCAATTCACATAAATGTATGAATTCGTTTTGAACTTTTGGAGACAAGTATTTGTATTTTGCAGTGGATAAGTGAACCCTAAGTACATCGTCAAAGTTTGACTTCCAGTCGACAAAGTACTGAAAGTTTCCATCTTCTTTTCCTTCGTCTTTTAACCAATTTCCGCGGAATGCAATATTTCGCTGTCCGAGTCTGATAACAATGTCAATAATCGAAATAAGACTTGCCCGGTTTTTCTGAATTTTTTCCTGGTATGCCTTACTGATGCTTTCTGTGACAGGGACAGTCTCTCCTTTTATTGTCATCAAAAACTTTTCGCTTTTTTCTAGGGAAGTCTGATGTCTTTCAGAGTTTGAATGCCTTTCAAGAGCGCCCCGTTTTTCTCCGGAAGCGTTTTTCCAGTCTCGAAAACCACATGTGATAAATTCAGGATTTTTTTCTGAAGCTGTTGCCGGAAAGGCAATACAATAAGCACAGAAAACACTGTCATCTGAAGGCGAATAACGTAACCAAGGTTGCCTTTCTTCCCATTTTATATTATAACGTCTTCCTTGAGAATTTAGCGGATAGTCAAACTTTGAATCTGGTGTCCATCTATGTTCTAGAAGGTGTTGACGTTCGCCGTCTGACAGGGGTTTGTTAATCATTTTTTTTGGATCCTCTTCACATAATGGTTTTGAACTAGATGCAAATTGAGAAGGTTGTATGCTTGGTTCAGCGATTGAAGACGTACAAGGAGCATCTTCCGATGATACTTCAGGATGCTCCTTAGGGTGTTTACTTTTGAAATACAAATCGAGTGACGACTGTTTGGACATATTACCTATTTTAAATGAAAAAAGCCAGATTTAACAAATATCAGAACTACATTTATTTAACTGTAAGTACACCTAGTACCAGATATCTTAACACAACATGCATTACTGCAAGAACATATTGAAAGTGACTTTTTGTAAAATTTTATTAATTTGTTCTGAGGGATAAATACAGACAATTAATAAACTATTATTCTGACAAGGTAGGCTGGATCTGCATGAAAAGTTCATGTAAATATCTTGATCTTTTTAATAAGACTACAATATATCAAAGCGGTTAACCGTATTGTAAAGTTTTTGAGTTTAAGTAATGTTGAAGGAATGATGTATGGACGGACAGACACAGTGAAAACTTTTCGATGCGGGCGGCGCGCCGGTGCCTTCAATGCACCGGCGCGCCGCCTGCATCGAGGCTTCATTATTTCGGAATGAAAAACTTAAATTTAGACAAATACTAAATGATTATGCATACATCAGTCTATGAATTTAACAATTATCTGTTAAAATTCATAACTGCCTGGGTTTGACTGTTTGAAATAATGTGAACATCTTTAATTACTTTGACGGATACTCTCTCAAGGTTTTCTACTTTTATATTGTTGCTCGAAGGACGTACTCTGAGTCTCAATAAAATCTTTTGTAGATTTTAATTGATAAAACATATATCAAATTATCATCAATGTGCATAAATTATGCACTTTACACTCACCTGTCCTCGATCGTCTGATTTTTTCAATCTAATAAGTCGACTGTGCTCAGTTTGCAATGTTGACACTTCGCGGGAAAACAATAATAAATAACCAATGTCGGATATCTTTAGAAAAAAAAATCCGGATATTTAAAACGAAAGATATGTGATATATGTTTATGATTTATAGTTGTAACAGTGATTCTTGATATTGTGCGATCTAATTAATTTAATAATTGGATTTTTCAAAGTAAAAAAACACACTTATTATTTTTTTTGCTGTAAATCTGGAGGAGGCAGTTGCCTCCGTTGCCTCAGTGGTAGTTACGGCCCTGGTAACATTATTCACTTTCAGAATTGAGGTCGAAGGCGATTGTTTTGTGAATACCTTATCAGCACAAGTCGTTTCTTCATTTACTGCAACGGTCATAAAATGATAAGCAAATAAGGTACCAATGAAACCACTTAATAATTTGACTAAGTTTCTCATTTTATTTCGCATGAAACGTTTTTTAAGGTCATCTCCAGCAAAATCCCATTTTTCTGCTTGAAGTTCTTTCCGAACACTTTGAATGCCTGTTAACATATTCCAATTCAAATCCTTTAATGGGTATAAATCCTGAAGAAATAATCTAATCACATCAGTTCCAGAAACGTTTGGTATCAAGTTCTTTATGTTTTGGATATCCCGGAGCTTCAACATACATAATATGACGGTCAGATATATTACAACTTGGGATTAGGTAAAAACATTTTTTACAGATTTGTACTGTGGGCTACGGAAGCCATGAAGGGACAAGGAAAATAATTAAACTTATCCGAGATCTCGGTTTAGTAATTCGTTTTCTCTAATTTACATCCGATTTATCAACCTCTCAACCAGTTGTGAAAAAATATTTCTCACCTCTAGAGAGAAATTTGTTCTCAGCGTAATTGCACGTGCAATTGATGAGCGACCTTTTGCAATTTCTTACCTGTAAACATTAGAGAAAAACCTTCTACAACTCGGCAAGCCTCGCCATTAAAATAATCAAATTTATTTCTCTCGATGTTAGAAATTCCATAATCAACTCGATCGCGTTGTAGAAGCTATATATCTCGGATTAGTAATCCGTTATCCCAGTTTATCAAACCGAGATCTCGGATTAGTAATCTGTTATCTCTAATTTTTAAACTGTGATCTCGGTTAAATTATCCGTTTTCTCAGTTTATCAAACCGAGATCTCGGATTAGTAATCCGTTATCTCGGTTTATCAAACCGTGATCTCGGATTTTGAAACCCGTTTAGTTATTCGCCAATGCTCAAAACATACCCATGGCAGGACGGATCGAACAGAAGAATATAAGTAAAAGTAATATTAGTGGAGCTTTTCTTACTTGACTCAAGCTAGAGAACAATTGTAGCAAATAATTAGCTAGCGAACAATTAGGAGATAAATCTAAAAACTAAAAAACTACAAATAACCAAAACGTACCAAAAACCTTTAAATGTATAAAAGAGCTTCCACTAAGCTAAATGAATGTTTCTAAAGAGAATGCTATTCATTTGCAATGAGTAAATCATATGACTGAACTTTTGAAAGATAGCGAACAATTACAGCGAACATTTAGCGGGGATGTCGACTTCTATTTAGGACGACCCACAGAGATTGTGCCACTATATGATTGCTGCCGTCGTATAACCGACATGCAGGGCTTTTCTTAGCAATACTGATAAAAAAATGCTGACGTATAGCTATGATGCTGTCGTTGTCGTCTGCGTCGTTGTCTGTTAACTTGAGTGTTACGTGACGATAACATAAGTTCTAGTTCTAAATTGCTATGAAATTGACAATATTCCATATAAGGATGAACTGGATTGTTTTTGGAGGTTCCCCATTTTTTGCGTTTAAAAATTAGGGGTACAAAATGCTACTTTATTGTTTGTTCCCAAAATAACTTTTGTTCTCGTTAACCAAATGCTATGCAATTTTACAATAACGTTTCCTACCATAAGAAAGATGAAAGAGATTTATTTTTCTTGTCTCCCTTTATTGGTTTAATAGTAAGGGGCTCAAAAGGGGCAAATAATTCAAATGTTTTATTTGTTCCCACAATAACTTTGGTTTTGGTTGGCCAATTGTTATAAGTTTGACATTGATATGTTTTACAATTTAACCATATTTGGGATTGATTTTGCCCCCTTTTTTCAATTAAAAATAAGGGACACTAAATGGGCAAAAAATGCAAGGCCATTCAAAAAAAATTTCAGGCGTAGCAAAATTTAGTCTGGAACTTTGTTGTATTTTTCATTTCAAAGCTATAATGAATTAATTAATCAATCAAGAGGTTTTGCATTTTGATTCATTTTTTTCTATTGCAGATGGATATTCGCAAAGTAATCAAAGACTATTACGAGATAATTAGCTCTCATTAACGATATTAACATCTCCTTGTGCCAATGGTAAAGGTAAAAGGATATGGGTCTAGGAGAGAGAACTTTACTATTGTCTAATTTAAATTTGATCTGATTAACATTTTGGGAGGTGGTGGTAAATTAATTTATTTGTGAAATGCGACACACAGTTTTTCTATTTTTTTATTGATTTTTTTTACTGTGAAACAAATAACTATACAAAACAGTGAAACTCTCTACACGCTGTTAATTTACACTGATCAGAAAGAGTCCGATGCCTGATTTCGATAAATCATAAAGAATCCGTTTCCAAAAAATATTTTTAATGACTCGTATCTTCAAGAACTTTTTCCCAATATCAAAAATAGGAATGCAGGTTAAGGAAAAGTATTTTGTGTCCGGAGAATTGTTCAACATTGACCTAAACATATATTTAATAAGAAAATACAGTAACATTATTTGATTATATTCTAGACATTCATATATATTATCAAATTCGAATAATCTTGCATTCTGCAGTTTCTGTGGAATCCAATGGAGCATGAACATAAACACGTAAGAGATAGCTATAAATAGACCATGATAAGAAAATACCGATATGTATTTGGCTCAAATCAACAGGCCTCAGATTATGCAGACAATATTGGGTTTAAAAGAGAAAATCATACACGTGTAACGATGAAATATCGAGTACAAAGCATTGTATTGTTCCGTGGCTCATTTAGAATTGTTCAAATAAATTTCGTTCTAAATATTTTTAGTCTTTTTGAGCTATCGTCCGTTCCGACCTGTCAAGGACTGTCAAAATAATCAGAAATTGTACCTTTCCTAATCCAAAAGAATCCGTTTCATCAGAAAGAATCCGTTATGGCTATGCACCGTGCAGATGGCACCCCTCACTTTTTAGCTCCTGGCGTCCGTTGTCGGTTATTAGATTTTTCCTAAATCTTCTTCTTTGAAACCACTTGACAAAATGTAACCAAACTCGGTAGTGTTGTTCTGTAGCATGTACTCTACAAAACGATCTTTTTAATTTGGATTTGACGAAAAACATGTCCACCACAGCAAACAAGTAAATCTGTTAGCTTATGCTCACTAGTGCATGTAGTGATACCCCGCTCCCAAAACTAAGCCTTGCATAAAAACATAAGAATTGGATAATCAAGAAGTAGATGTTTTAGGTGTTTAAAATCGCTATACAACATAGAGTCTAAAGTATAAAGTAATTTATCGATCAATATTACATAGTATTATAAGAGCTTTAAGATGACGTTGCAATGCAAGTTAAACTGAAACACGAACAATATTATACACAACTTTCTCAGAACACGTACCCTGTTCCACAACCCCCTCCTACACCACCCGGTATAGAACTGTTGCTTAGAGAAATGAATGAACGGCTTAAAGGTGTAGAGTCGAAACTTACAAAACTTGATACAATAGAAAACCGTATAAATACAAAATTCAATGCGGTTGACAAAGAGCTTTCTCAGTGTAAAAGTAGAATACAGACGTTAGAAGAAAGTGCTCAGTTTTTATCAAACATTCACGACGAACATAAAGCAATTAAAAATAGACTAGATAAACTCTGTAAAACTCTCGAAACAACAAACGTTAACCAAGAGGTGAAAGATGTAAAAGATCGGCTCGTTGATGTGGAATTAAAAGCGCTCAGAAATAATCTTCTGTTTTTCGGCATAGAAGAACCCGTTGTGGACAAAAGTTCGGACGAGGAAAAAGGAGCAGTTGGTGGAACAGTAACCGCGGAACAAGCCGAAAATGACACTCCGTTAACCGATGCGAACGCGAACCAAACACCCGAGGAAAATTGCGTAAACACCGTGATTGACTTCTGTGAAAACATATTGAAAATCGAAGACGCGAAGACGAAACTTAAAATTGACCTCGCTTACCGTCTAGGAAAGAAAAAGATGAATGCAAAATACCCAAGACCTATAGTCGTCAAATTTTCGAATGTGGCACTTCGAGATATGGCGAAAAACGTTTCGCACAGGCTAAAAGGCTCGAACTTCGGGATAAGCCCGCACTTCCCACCAGACGTGATCGAACGCAGGAAAAAACTGTTGCCGATAATGCATCAAAAACGTAAGGAAAAGAAAAAGGCATTCATGGTAGATGACAAGCTATACGTGGAAGGCAAGCTATGGGAGGAATAGGAACTCACGGAGGATGGTACATGTGAAAATACAAAATCATTGCTCAAAATATGTTCATGGAATATTTCGAAAGGTCTAATTAGGAAATTAAAAGATGAAGAATTTAAAAGTGTTGTAAATGATTATGATATATTGTGTTTTAATGAATGTTGGGTAAAATGTCCTAGTGAATTTGAATTACATGGTTTTGAAAAGAAATATGTAGCAAGAGAAAAGTGTAATGGTGGTGGTGTAGTTTTATTTTATAAGAAATGGTTAAACGATTTTATAGAAACTTTGGTAGACGATTACTGAACTTATGTTTAGCTGCAGGGTTGAGAATTTGTAACGGAAGATTTGGTGTTGACAGTAGCAAATTAACATTTCAAAATAAAAATGGTTGTAGTATTATTGATTATTTATTGTTTTCTTGTAATGCTTTCGATATCATTGATTCGTTTTGTATAGGAAATTTTACCACTTTTTCATGTCATGCTCCAATATATGTTGATATTAAATTAAAAGGTTTAATTACCAAGGGTATATGTACATGTAAGACTGTAAAATATGATTCGTTACGATGGAACGAAGAGTGTTTAAATGCAGTTAGAGAAGAATTGTTAGAAAACGTAGAGAAATTTGATGAACTTACTCAAACGATTACGGTTGATAGTGAAATAGACTCCGTTGTGACTTCCTTAAATGCGCTATTAATGGACGTTTTTGAAAAGTACACTAAAGTGAGCGTAGAACGTACTTTAAAATGCGAAAACTGTACCACTAAGCCAACTGGTAAAAAGATTAACAATGATAAGCCGTGGATAACAGCCGAGTGTAAAGCCCAATATAAACGTTACAAGTCTGCTTTGAACAGCTTCAACGACCATTATTCTGAAGAAAATAGACTCAAGCTAAATTTAGAAAAACAGAAGTACAAAACGATGGAAAACAAGTTAAAAAGAAGTTATAAAAACAGACAAGGAAACATGCTTGACTCAATGAAGAAATCAAACCCCAAACGTTTTTACCGAAAATTTAAAAAGCAAAAGAATGTCGTTCGAAGTAACTTGACTACTAGTGACTTTGCTGAACATTTTAAGAATCTTATGAACATTGATAATCTAGATCCTCAACAAACAACGGACACCGACAACATTTCTGCTATATACGAGGAACTTGAGAGACATTTTACTGTTTCGGAACTTGAACAATGTGTTAAAAAACTTAACAGAAATAAGTCACCAGGAATAGATAATGTCATAAATGAATTCATAATTGAAAGCAAGACAATCCTGTTGCCTTTACTGTGTAAGCTCTTTAATATCATATTAGAAACTGGTCATTACCCACAATTGTGGGTGAAGAGTGTGATTGTGCCATTTTTTAAAAAAGGTGATACCGACGAACCAGGGAATTACCGTGGAATCTCGTTATTGTCCCATATCGGAAAATTGTTCACCTCACTTATAAACAGTAGACTCACGGAATGGAGTGAACATAATAACATTATTACAGATGCACAGTTTGGTTTCAGGCCCGGATACGGAACACATGATGCTATTTTTGCTCTTCATTCTATCGTTTCGAATTCTCTTAGAAATAATAAACGTCTTTATTGTTGTTTTATAGATTACAAAAAAGCATTTGACAGTGTCAATCACCTTAATTTGTGGTCAAGACTTATAAAATCTGGTATAAATGGGAAACTTTTGTCTGTTTTAAAGTCTATGTATTCTAAACTGAAAGCTTGTATTAAGCATGAAGGTAGCTATTCAAACTTTTTTAATTGTAATATTGGCCTTCTACAAGGAGAATCATTATCACCTTTTTTATATGCACTTTATGTAAATGACCTAGAAATAGAGTTAATAAGTCAAGGGTGTATACCATATGAGTTACAGTTGCTTAATTTATATCTTTTTATGTATGCTGATGATACAGTGATTTTTAGTGAGAGTATAAGTGAGTTACAAAAAATGATTAATGTTATAAATACTTGTTCTAATGAACAAAACCTGTTTATTAATTTAAGTAAAACTAAAATTGTTGTTTTTAGACAAAGAGGCTTTGTTAAACCTGATGAGAAATGGTTTATAAATGATGAACCAATTGATATTTGTGATGATTTTGTGTACCTTGGAGTACTTTTTAAGTACAATGGTAATTTTAATGACACCCAAAAATGTTATGTAATCAAGGTAAAAAGGCTCTTTTTAGTCTTTTTAGTAAAACCCAAGATGATTGTCTTAACATAGAAACTTTACTGTCATTATTTGACACATATGTAAAACCAATTTTGAATTATAGTTGTGAAGTGTGGGGCAACCACAAAGCAGCAGATATAGAAACTTTGCATCTGTCATTTTTGAAAAGAGTTTTAAAGGTAAAGAAAAGTAGCACAAACTATATGGTATATTTTGAATTGGGAAGGACACCGTTATTCATTGAGAGATATTGTAAATTACTTAAGTACTGGTTTAAATTGTTAAATACTGATAACTGTATATTAAGTAGTTGTTACAAAGAAATGCTCGAATCAAGTTATGTAAAACCAAATAGTAAATGGAATTGGTGTTGTCATATCAGAGACATTCTATGTAAATATGGTTTTCAATATGTCTGGTTGTCACAAAATGTTGAAAATATTGATGTATTAATTAATGAATTTAGAGAACGTGTTCTAGATGAGTTTATTTGTGAAGCTGTTTCATTTTTTGATAATTCACCAAAGTGTCGTTTATATAGGTACATCCATAATAGGTTTCAACTGCAATTTTATTTAGATAAGCCTGTAAATTATAGATATAAGCCTTTAATTACCAAGTATCGTATACATGCTCATAATTTATGTATAGAAACTGGTCGTTATTATGATATAGACAGAAATGCTAGATTATGTACAATGTGCAACTGTGACTCTATTGAAGATGAATATCATTTTATACTTGAGTGTACAAAATATACAACGTTACGATCGAAATTTATTAAACCTTATTACTACCGTAACCCATCTGTATTTAAGTTAGTTCAATTACTTTCTGTCAATAATATCAAAGAACTTAATAATTTAGGTAAATATTTGTTGCTAGCTGAGAAGGTTAGAAATTCTTGAACCATACTCCAAACCATATATCTATGTATTTGTATTTATATTTATAATTATTATACTGTATGTTTATTAGCCTATAAGCTGTATTGCTTTTGGAATAAAGTATTATTATTATTGTACTAATTACCTAATTAGTGCTAAAAGTATTTTCTACGTGCCCAATGCGCTTTCTTAAGCCAAAATTCCAATGGTAATTGATGTAACAACACATGTCATTTGACTTTCAATACAAAAATGGGGCAATTTTATGTCTGGCCTGCAACGAATGTCACAAAAGGCGAGACCAAGGTATGATAATTCCGGCGACAGCGGCGTCCACAATCGTTAAAGTTTTTGCTTAAGTCTGTTTTATGTGAACTGGTTATGGTACACCATTGATATTTGGTATGCAGTTGTAATAACATCAGTACAGATAAGTTTTTAAAGCATTTTATCTGTAATGTATGCTCCTGAAGTCATGATCTATACTGATTTAACTATTTCATACTGATTTGACAAATGTTAACCTTTTTTCTTAAGATAATAACATGAATCAGTTTTGGTACAACATTGATATTTAGTATGCAGTTGCATTAATATCAGTACGGATCAATATCAATGATGTTCAATCTTTATGCTCCTGCAGACACGTCTAGTGACTTTGAGGTTTTTTACTCATTTAGCTAAATGTTTTTTTTCTTAATCTTTTTTTTTTTGGGAACAAGTACAAGAGATGATTTTTGCATCAATACAGATCAATTCTATAAGTAATTGACACTACTGCAGTTTCTTTAAGTATTGTCATATTTTAACTTCATTTTATACAGTGTCCAGCTGCGACAGGGGAGACCCATCTTTGTGTTAACAGTTCATTTAGATTTTCGAGTCATCTTTGAAAATCAACTTTGTGTAGAATAAGCATATAGTTTGGTATCATTCAACTGCCAGTTGTGGCACACGTCGCAGGCGTCAGATTTAAAAGTCATGCAGGTACAGTCGAACTGTGCCTTGGTTCTCTAAAAACACCCCTATAGGAGATTGATCACCCATTTCATTAGAATCAACTTATAATTCCAACTGAGCTAGAATAAATATTTATTTTGTTAATTATATTCTTATTAATTAAAACATTCATATACATTCATGTCTTTATTTCCTCGAGTGCCAAAAGTCCGAAAGTGCAACGACAAAACACGAACGAGAACAGCCCCCCCCCCAAAAAAAAAACCCCCAACAATACACAAAATCAATCGAACAGACATCAACAACGCGAACTTAAGTCATAACTAGACTGAACGCAGGTGCTCCGAAAGAGTAAAACGTTCCTGCTTGCTAATGCACATCCGTCGCGCAAATTTTCATTTCACTGTGTCAAATCCAGCAAAAGAAGACAAAACCATACCACCATCTGTACCCATCTGAGAGATAAAAATTCCATATGCATTGTATATATGTCTATGAGCGCATGTTGTCAGAATTTTTCTTTACTGAAGACTGCAACTGAGGAGCAATATAACACTTTCTTAGCATTTTTTTTTGGTCAGACGTGACGTTATGCCAAGGAAATCGATTTAATTTCCGGAAGCTCTGACTGAAATAACAAATTATCTCACACGTGATACCGGAACAATGTGGTTGAAGTGGTTTGTACATGTCTTATCTGTGCCAATAGATGACGGTTTATTTTTGGTAGATATACTAGGGATTAAAACAGAAACAGAATTCAGAATAACCAAGTCCTTCTTAGATGTATCATTTCTTAAATGAGCAACATGGAAGTAAGTTGTTACTTGTTTATTATTAAAAATACTATTTCATTTTGTACTTGATATTCTAATGTTCAAATATCACACGGCTATTTTAGGTAAATCAAGTTTTACCAAAAATCTGTTTGGACCATTCGAATTACACAGTGTTAAATTGGTTATCGCCTTTTGAACACATCTGATTTACTACTGAAAATAATGATACAAATAACCTCGGGGGAGGAGGTGCACTCTAATACTTCATGGATAGGGAGGTGCCGCTGAGATTTTGAAACCCCACCCTTTTCATATATATTGCATGTGAAAATGTGTTACCTTATACTTTGTTTTTACAGAAAATAATCACCCTATCTCATAAATGATGCTGAGAACTAAAGAAAAAGTTTGATATCATTTGATTTTAATAGCTGTTCAAAGATGGTTAGTCAATCAACATACATTTTTACACATGTATGAATACATTTGTATTGGAAAAAGTAAGAATTACCTGGTCGGGCTTGTCATATAATCAGCAAGTGAATTTTATTAACCTTATCATATAATTATGTCTGTTTTCCCGACCTAATCATATATTCTAAACCTGAAAAATGGTACATATTCCAGCGGTACGTCCTATCACCTTTTATATAGGAAGTGGGCCCCGAGGAAATAACCCTAATTTTAAAATTTGCAGTACCACATACACATCGTTTTGTAAACATAATTATGCATCTTGTAACCCTCCAAAATATCAGGTAATATAATGTATATTATTTACCTTTGTAGCCACCATACGGCCGAATTGTTTCGTCTGTGCGTGAATTTTGGGAACTCGCCAGAGATGTTACTCATTTTGCTTTCGCCCGAAAAGGGTACTTCCACCATTTCATAGTTGCAAGTTGGTTTTATGCAAAACAAAAAATCTATGAATATTATTTGTCATTCAAGAAGTTTGTTACGGGTCCTGGTTGTGGAGAATTTGAAACGAGAGATATTGATAAAAATGAAATTGAAAATGCTATAAATGAGAAGAAATTGTACGTTGTTGAAAATCCGAAATATCCAAAAACTGACAAAGAGAGAAAAGAAGCTACCGAACGCTTTTGGTCTAGATGGGGAGAGCGAGCTTATTCCCTTGCACTTAATAACTGTGAGACCATAGTAAACTATATACTTACTGGCATACCAGTTTCAAAGCAGATTGAAAATATTCGGGAATCAGAGGCGTGGAAGATGGTCTTTGTCGAAACTATTGATGTTTTTATTAGTAGTGGCAAGAGAAATCTGTTCAAAGCAAGTTGTAGCTGCTTAATTGGTAAAATGGCTGTCAATTATTTTCTTAAAAGTATGGGGACAACCTTAATGGTCACTGGGCTGGTGGAAGGCATATTTGCTCTGTATGAGGTCTGTGAAATTGAGGATCAGGAGGCCAAAAGCCACATCAGAAGAACAGACGCCTCAAGAGAAAAGAAGAAAATTTGTGCTGGAGCTGTAGGCGCTACAGCTGGTTCAGTTGCAGGTGCAGCGATCGGGCAGTTGGTTTTACCGGTTCCAGTTTTAGGGTATGCTGTCGGATCTTTCATCGGAAATCTAAGCGGCCGTGCTATAGGCAGGTGTTTGGCAGAATGATTTATGGAATTTATAGATTTTTGAACACTTAAATCTCATATGCATTCTCTAAGCAAGACGTAATACGATATTACTGTAGGAAGTAAACAATTTCTTTAAGACAAAACTTTGCTTTGATATTTGATATTCATTGCATACAATATAACAATGATCTATTAATATCCTTACTTGTATTAATCTGGCAAATTATGTTAGCTATATCCGCGTCCAGTTTCGACAGTATATATCACCGTTAATCATATCACCAGAAATGATATAAACTTGTTTGAACAAAATACTTAAAAAAATAGAGGGGTCAAGCTACGGATAAAACAATTTGTAATTCAGAGAGGCATTGTCTGGCTAGGTTCATGGGGGAGCACACTTTGAACTTGCTTTTATGAATCTCTTTATAGTAAACCACATTTTTCGGCTAAATGGGCTCCTGCCCTCCCCTTTCATCCAGCCAAGAGGCGGTCCCTGCAGTCACAGAAAGAGTATTAATCAAAATAAGGTCCCAGTGACAACTTACCAAAGCTAATTTAACTTAAAAGCAAAATATAGCATTAAACTTACATTAAAGACCGATTAATATTAATTTGATAGAATTCAGAGTTTTGAAAAATTTTCCTTTAAGGATGCTCGCTAATCTTGTGTTGGGATTTCTGTCATTTTTTCGGAATCCTAAGGTTTTTACCATCAAAATAGAGTTAATTTCCTGGCCCATAAACTCACAATTTTCTTGTTATCAATGTCTTAAATATGTCATAAAGAGGTTAAAAACAAATAGGAATCTATAAAGTTTGATCAAAACCTTTCTATTTTGTCATGAACTTGAGCAGGTAAATTGTGCTAATGCTAAACCTAGGAAAAAGTAAGAGAAAACTTTTTCCCACAAAAATTCTAACGTCAATTATCTTGAAAACTAGGTCACAAACCTATTTTTTTATTAATTATATACCCTTTCCTATTATCTTTTCGTTTAAGGCATCAAATTTGTAACCTATTTATTTTCAATAGTAGAAGCAAACATTGTTAAGATCACAAACTTTGTTTGATTTATAAACGGTCTCAATATATCTACAGATATGTATGTCCATGACACTTCAAAACTATGACAAACAGCTAAAAATACTACATGGAAATTTCATGTCTAAATATACCCATTACATAGATAATATGCCTTTTATAGATTTATACAGATACAGTGTCACCATTTATAATGAATTCATGTAGCTTTTGCAACTGTTCTGTTGGTTGGCATACAAAATTGTGTTGGTTTTAGTAGATACCAAGAAAATAATGATGATAATAATAATGGATTTCATTTCAAATGAGGTGTTAAAAAGTGATACTCATGGACTGTTGTATGTCGGTGAAACCAAAAATTCATTGCGTTCTCGCATGAATGGTCATAGGTATGACACCAAAAATTCTGATTATCGGGTTTTGTATAACCACAATGTTTGAACATGAAAGTCCGGTTTATCAAAAAGATTTACCACGACACCAACAGTCCAAATCTTAGTACACCTCACCGTAAAAAACGAGAGCTTCACTGGATAAAAACTTTAGGTACTGCAATGCCTTATGGATGTAATGATAACATCAAAGGAGTAGGAAATCTTTCTAGCCCTCAATGTAGTGAGGTGAATGTTATGAAACTGTTTGACCCTAATGGTAGACACAAACGTAGTCATGGTCACAAACGATACAAACCAAGATCTGGTGCCAGTCAAACTGACAACAGATCTCTTTCAGACACGTTTGATGATCTGGTTACAAGTCTACAACAACCATTGGGAGTCCATCATGTTCGTACCATTCTCTATTCACTACGAGTCACGAAACTTAAAGACCTACGTGATCTTGGGTTAGAAAAAGCAGGTACTGATCCATTTACTCCTTCTTACAGGCTTACTAGCATTATTTGCGACGTTGCTCTTTTCCGTATTTTTAAGCCTGTAAGAAGTGAGCCTCTTACTACTGAGGATAGGAAATTTCTCCATATTCCATTTAAGAACAAAGGGATAGATGCTATAAACATTAGCAATATTTTAAATCGTAAGGAAGTTACATCTCAAATTCCTCAATATTTCAAAAATCAGTCAACACCAATTGTTTCCTACCGCTACACTAAAACCATAAGTAGTAAAATTTTCATCCACAAAAAGGCATTGCAGGACCTAAACATTGAAGAATATCTAAAGTCCCCTCTGACATGTGATTGCTATGCTTCTCCCTTTGTCTATGGTCCATCTGGTCATGTCATCACGGGTGATCTTAAGATAATTGAAAATGATTTATTACGTAATGTGGTTTCCCATGGACCTAAATTCAGGGAACCGCAACGTATAAATTGGAATCATAACTTTAAGATCATCATGGACGCTGTGGAGGACTATGCTAGAGCCTGGATAAAGAGGGAAAAGGACCAAGAACCTGAGCTTGAATCACTGTCGGACTGGGTAAGGACTATCCGATCTCTTGTGCGAAGCCGAATAGACAAACTTCGCAAATGTGTGAACCCCCGGCCTTCTTCTGTATTTAGAGATCGTGAAGCTCTCAATTGTCTCTCTTCCTTACATGACAGATATGTTGTCACGCCAGCAGACAAGGCTTCCAATAATATAGTTTTTGTATGTAAAGCACATTATTACAATTGTCTAATAAAAGAACTAGGCATTGATGGTAATACTTCCGCTAGTGCTACATACACACGGACTACATTTAACAAAGATGAAATCATAGCCAACCATAGCTCTTTTATGTCCTCTTTCAATATTCCAATGAAAGAGGAACATAAAGAGTTACCATATTTGTACTGGAAACCTAAACTTCACAAAAATCCGTACAAAGAAAGGTATATAGCTGGATCTTCATCATGTTCAACTACAGAGCTGTCCGTTCATTTAACTAAAATCTTGTCTGCTGTCAAAGAAGGTCAACAAGCATACTGCGACACTATTTATAATCGTAGTGGAATTAACCATATGTGGATTTTGAAAAACTCAAAAGATTTGTTAGATCATTTTAAATCTAGATCATTTTCTGAGGTTCACTCTTTGAAAACGTTCGATTTTTCAACTTTATACACTACCTTGCCACACGAAAAACTAAAATGTCGCCTGAAAAAAACTTCTCGAAAAAGCCTTTTCAAACTCAAGGAATTTTGTTGTTTTGGGTTATAATTCTACATTCTTTTCCAAAACATCTTTCAAAGATAAAATTTGTTACACACTGGAACAAGTTTGCAGTATGCTTGATTTCCTCATTGACAACATATTTGTCACCTTCGGAGGAGAGATTTTTCAACAACAAATCGGCATTCCAATGGGCACAAACTGTGTTCCTCTCCTCGCCGATTTGTTTTTATACTCTTACGAGACTGAATTTCTTCAGGGACTCGTTAAGAACAAGAAGATGAAAGAGGCAAGGTCATTTAATCTTACATTCAGATATATTGATGATGTCCTTTCTATCAATAACACTTCATTTGGTAGTTGGATTCCTTCAATATATCCTCCGGAATTGGAGATTAAAGAGACCACCGAATCTAATTGCTTCACGTCTTTCTTGGATTTGCCCCTCGAATTTGACCCAGGTGGTCATCTCAGTACAAAAATTTACGATAAACGAGACGATTTTAATTTTCAAATTATTAATTTTCCTAATCTTCAGAGCAATATACCTACTTCTCCTGCTTACGGTGTTTATATTTCTCAACTTATTCGATATGCCAGAGCTTGCACACATTTTACAGATTTTTTGATCAGACACCGGTTTCTTCGTGACCGACTTTTGAAGCAGGGCTATAAGAAAATACGTCTCATACGATCACTAAAAAAATTCTTTCTTCGTTATCAGCCACTAGTAGAAAAGTTCAAAATTGAGTTAAAAGATATGATAGTTAATTGTTTTAATTAGTGTTTGACTGGTCTGCTGTACTGAGATGATCACCTCAATATCCTTATTGTGTCTCACAACTATGTTATGTTCTATGGTCATTACCGGATCCTAAGATCGCAATGGAAGAGGGAGGTTTGGCGCCATAAAACCTGGTTTAACCCACCATTTCGTTTGAAGTGCCTGTACCAAGTCAGGACCATTGCGATCCACCAGTTCTCCGGTATGACTGATTCGTTTTTGTCATTTTCTCTGGACTATGAGATTGATCATTCAAGTTCGGTAGTTTTGTTATTACCTTTATTTACAATCAATTCTGAAACTATTTAAGTTTTTAAAAGGCAAACTGATACTTTTAAGCATCAAATTTTTGTCAGTGCAAGAGGGGCATTCTAAAAACGCAAAGCAGGGACGGATCCAGGATCTTAGTTAAGGGGAGGCATAAAAAATGTTCTTGTTTTTCGCCCAGCGAGGCCCGAAATTTTTTAACTTTTTTTTTAACGTGGATTTTGTTCAAAAACATCAGTTTTGTCGGGGGGGGGAGGGGGTGATACATTTACGCCTTTCTTTGGATTAGTGCCTGCAAAGGGTTGTGGGGTATACTTTTATAGGTCGTACTATCATCATGGTATGCTCATGAAGGGCGAATTTTAATCGTGGCAAGTAATTAAGGATAAAGTATTTTTTATTAATATAAAGACCAGGCATTGATCTATCATCAAAACACAAATAAGACAGAAACAAAAACCACGAATTCAAATTCACATAACAAAATAACAGAGAAAAAAAACCCCAAAAAACAAAAGAAATAAAAACAGACATACATTTAGATCAAGTATTTGACAACACAGCTGAGGAAATGATGTTCAGATAGTGTTATCCTTCTTATAATAAGGAAATGATGATGTATTAAAAATACAATGCATTAACATAATTTCAATGTTTGAATAAGGTTGTACAAATGAAATCGTATCAAATATCTTTATTTGACATAGCACAGTAATACATGCTAATCCAAGTTAAAACATAAGAAAAGAAAGCAGCAACTTGGAGGATCAATCTCAATATCCAAATGAAATGATAAAACATGGAAGACACACCGGAATAGTTATAGATCGCAATGGTCCTAACTTACTTATTGTCTTGCAAAGAATAATTGTGAGACTATAGTAAACTATATTCTTACTGGCAGTCCAGTACCAAAGCAAACCGAAAATATTTGGAAATTGGAAGCATTGAAGATGATATTCGTCGTCATTTTTTGATGATTTTGTGAGTGACTAAAAGATAAATCCCCCCAAAAGATATTGTAGCTGCTTTATTGGTAAAATAAATGTGAATTATTTTGTCAAAAGTGCAGTTAATACATTCAGTTAAGTTGCTTTCCAAGAACTAACTACGTGTTTGCCTGCATCGCTTGAACAATCTGAGAGTAAAGTTGGATGCCATGTTTGGAAGATTTCAGATGAAATGAATGGTTTAAAGTTCACACAAAACAGATTTTGGCATCACAAAAATGCACTGAAACCGCTAATGTTGCAGGTAAGCAAGCTATGCGGTAACAACTTAGTAGCCACTGGGCAAGTCAAAGGAATATTTGATATGTATGAGGTCTCTAATATTGAAATCAGGAGGCAAAATGTCATTTCAGAAGAAATGACGCTTCAACAGAAAACAAAGAAAATTTGTGGTAAAAATGTAGGCGCTACAGTTGGTCCAGTTGCTGGAGGAGCGATCGGGCAGATGTCTTTACCAGGTATGCTGTCGAATTATTCTTTGGAAATCTTAGCGGCTGTGTCTTTGACAGGTGTTTGTCAGAATTAATTATAAATTTTTAACACTAAAATCGAATATTGTTTCATGCATTCTGTGGGGAAAAGAAAATGTCAATATATCTGTAGGAAGTGAATTATTTCCTTAAGGAAGTTTGGGGGTCTATAAATTTGACATTAGGTCACGGTGCTTAATTTGAAATAACTGGGTTTCAATCTTTGAAAATTTTGTATAGATGGTATAAGAAAAATTCTCCAAATGCATATATTTTTTTAAAACCTGACGTAAAAATTTCTACAAATTAACTTTTGATTTCTGTAATGAAAAAATGCATGATGTCACAAACTCCTTTTCGAGATATTTCAGGAAACTAAATTTTTTAATATTTTTCTTTGTAAAATATTAGTCACACATTTTCCCGCCAATTATCTCCCTGAAATTATTTTTTTAAGAAAGAGCTTAATATCTTTTGAAGTGTTTATCTTGTTTTTTTCCAATAATAAAATTAAATAAAGAAATAAATTTACATCATTTATGTTTCAACGAGTCTTTTGAATTGAAATATAGGCTAAACATTTGCCAAATGACTGAAAAAGATGCTCCATTTTAGAACCCCCAGCCTCCTTAAGATACAAATACCAAAAACAGATTTAACAACGGTTAATTTGGTTAGGCTGTATTTTGATATTTCAAAGAGTAACCTTTCATCAGCAGCATTTGAATCAAATCATTGGAAAGTCAAAAATTAAAAAGTATTGAATGAAAAGTACTCAAAGACAAAATGTTCGAACAGGAAAGCCAAAGCCAGCACGTAGGATATCGACCATGTGCAATAAAAACGTGAATACAGAGTTTGCATTGGTTCGTCCTCCAGAATTCCGACCAGTCCTTCCTCGTGGTGCATCCATCGACAACAAAGGATACAATGGAGCAGCTAACAATAGCGGTGGTGCATCATTGACTCGACGACCCATGGCACAAAGTGAGTCTTTTACAGTTTAAGTTTTTTTGCTGCAGAGGGGCCCCCTATAGCCCCAACATCATCATTGCATGAGTATGAGTATTTGCATTCAATATTGATAACAATATACTATTAATACCCTTTATCATATATATCTGACATATTTTGCAATTTTAGTGAGCTATTGCCACTATAAATACTGTTTGAACAAAATACTAAAAAATAGAGGGGGCACTTTGATCATGCCTCTATGAATCCCTATATATCAAACCAAACTTTTGGGGCACATATGCCCCTCTTCATCCAGCCCTGAGCAGAACCTGAAGTCACAAGTTTTTGCCATCCAGGTACAGGGAATTGCTCCCCTCTAATAATATTTTGTTAGAGTCAATGTGTGGTACGAAAAAAAACCACAAGGGTGATACTACTTTCACCTACCCTGATTCTTCAATTCGATTTTTTTAATAAATCATTTATCTCATACCTTTTCCTGTTATATTCGTTTCACGAATGATGTTCATTTCCAAAACACCCAAATATTTCTTCATTTATTGCATTTCGGCCTCAAAATCAGTCTTTGTTCGTAAATATTGTAAAATTTGGCAATCGCTTGGACAATGTGATACATAACCAGAGCTTATTTAACTTTCAAGCAAAATATATAGCATTCAACTTTTAAAATAAGACAGATTATTATACATTTTGATAGAATTCAGTGTTTTTAACCCTTTTCTTTTAGGGTCACAAACTAAACATGATATAAACGGTCTAAATATAGCTATGTTCTTGACTCTTCAAAACTATGACAAGCAGCTAAAAATACTACCTGGAAATTCCATATCTAAATTTATCCATTACGTAAATAGCTAAAACACAGATACAGGGTCACCTTGAAACAGCTCATTGGTGTGTCTTCTATTTTGAATAACTTCGTGTAACTTTTGCAACTGTTCAGTTGGTTTGCATGCATTAAACTTGGTATGATCTTGGCAAGAGCATAGTGCTAGCTTAGTGGTATCGGTTACATATGTACATCAATACAGCTATAGCCGACTGCTCCGTATGAGGGTGTCACAGCCCTTTTGGTACGCGGTATTCCGTGTTTTTTAAAGGGTATTTGGTACACCAAGGTGTGGTACGCGGTACGCGATGTTCCGAATTTTTAGGCTTTTGGTTCGCGTACGCCGTGATCTTTAGAGTATTCTGTATTCCAGTCTTTTTAACGGTATTCTGTCCTTATTTAAACGGTATTCGGTATTCCGGGGGGGGGGGGTGTCACCCCCCGTATTCTTCTCATGTCCTAACTATGCTGTTAGAACGCTCTACGAATTATTTGAACATGTTCAAAATTTACTAGGGGCAGTCGTAGTCAACCACGACCTCCTTGACCCCGGGACGTCAACACTACTATGTGCCACGATTAGCACTATTACGTAATAAAAAAACACAACTATACCTTTGATATTAGTAACTAAATTCAACCCACGGTTTAATCATCTAAACAGGGCACTACGTGCACACTGGGATAAATTACTCAGAGATGAGAGATAAAAAACATCTTAAAGAAAATGCATTTTATTGCATATAAGCGAAATAAACATTATAAATTACAAAGCTAAGCTTCGACATTAAGATGGATTCGTTTGGCAGATTGATTCCTTCAATATATCATCCAGAGCTGGAGATTAAATAAACCACCGAATCCACTTGCTTTTCATCATGCTTGGATCCACATCTCGAATTGACCCGGTTGGTCATCTCAGTACAAAAAATTACGATAAAAGAGACGGCATTTTCAATATTTTTGGTAGAGCGCCTCTGATGAGTCTTGAATAGACGAAACGCGCGTCAGGCGTAGCAAAATTTATTGTCTGGAACTTTGTTGTCATTTGTATTTCGAACACACGTGAAGGTTAGCACTGCTGGTGGAGTTTAAATTCCCCGAGGTTAGCCCGCTCCGGCACCAACACTTTTGAGTTGGAAAATACATCAAAGCTTTAAATTATCCGTCTAAATTTCAAAATTGTCTAAACCCTAATGTTCTTCCTACCCCAGACATAGGTTGAATATCTTAGTAATAATTTGGTTCCCCAGTTTGGTATTTTTGGTTATACTGTTCTATGCTCTTCATATTCATACAGTGTTTGGCATTTTCAATATTTTTGGTAGAGCGCCTCTGATGAGTCTTGAATAGACGAAACGCGCGTCAGGCGTAGCAAAATTTATTGTCTGGAACTTTGTTGTCATTTGTATTTCGAACACACGTGAAGGTTAGCACTGCTGGTGGAGTTTAAATTCCCCGAGGTTAGCCCGCTCCGGCACCAACACTTTTGAGTTGGAAAATACATCAAAGCTTTAAATTATCCGTCTAAATTTCAAAATTGTCTAAACCCTAATGTTCTTCCTACCCCAGACATAGGTTGAATATCTTAGTAATAATTTGGTTCTCCAGTTTGGTATTTTAGGTTATACTGTTCTATGCTCTTCATATTCATACAGTGTTTAGCATTTTCAATATTTTTGGTAGAGCGCCTCTGATGAGTCTTGAATAGACGAAACGCGCGTCAGGCGTAGCAAAATTTATTGTCTGGAACTTTGTTGTCATTTGTATTTCGAACACACGTGAAGGTTAGCACTGCTGGTGGAGTTTAAATTCCCCGAGGTTAGCCCGCTCCGGCACCAACACTTTTGAGTTGGAAAATACATCAAAGCTTTAAATTATCCGTCTAAATTTCAAAATTGTCTAAACCCTAATGTTCTTCCTACCCCAGACATAGGTTGAATATCTTAGTAATAATTTGGTTCCCCAGTTTGGTATTTTTGGTTATACTGTTCGATGCTCTTCATATTCATACAGTGTTTGGCATTTTCAATATTTTTGGTAGAGCGCCTCTGATGAGTCTTGAAAAGACGAAACGCGCGTCAGGCGTAGCAAAATTTATTGTCTGGAACTTTGTTGTCATTTGTATTTCGAACACACGTGAAGGTTAGCACTGCTGGTGGAGTTTAAATTCCCCGAGGTTAGCCCGCTCCGGCACCAACACTTTTGAGATGGAGAATACATCAAAGCTTTAAATTATCCGTCTGAATTTCAAAATTGTCTAAACCCTAATGTTCTTCCTACCCCAGACATAGGTTGAATATCTTAGTAATAATTTGGTTCCCCAGTTTGGTATTTTAGGTTATACTGTTCTATGCTCTTCATATTCATACAGTGTTTGGCATTTTCAATATTTTTGGTAGAGCGCCTCTGATGAGTCTTGAATAGACGAAACGCGCGTCAGGCGTTGCAAAATTTATTGTCTAGAACTTTGTTGTCATTTGTATTTCGAACACACGTGAAGGTTAGCACTGCTGGTGGAGTTTAAATTCCCCGAGGTTAGCCCGCTCCGGCACCAACACTTTTGAGTTGGAAAATACATCAAAGCTTTAAATTATCCGTCTAAATTTCAAAATTGTCTTAACCCTAATGTTCTTCCTACCCCAGACATAGGTTGAATATCTTAGTAATAATTTGGTTCCCCAGTTTGGTATTTTTGGTTATACTGTTCTATGCTCTTCATATTCATACAGTGTTTGGCATTTTCAATATTTTTGGTAGAGCGCCTCTGATGAGTCTTGAATAGACGAAACGCGCGTCAGTCGTAGCAAAATTTATTGTCTGGAACTTTGTTGTCATTTGTATTTCGAACACACGTGAAGGTTAGCACTGCTGGTGGAGTTTAAATTCCCCGAGGTTAGCCCGCTCCGGCACCAACACTTTTGAGTTGGAAAATACATCAAAGCTTTAAATTATCCGTCTAAATTTCAAAATTGTCTAAACCCTAATGTTCTTCCTACCCCAGACATAGGTTGAGTATCTTAGTAATAATTTGGTTCCCCAGTTTGGTATTTTTGGTTATACTGTTCTATGCTCTTCATATTCATACAGTGTTTGGCATTTTCAATATTTTGGTAGAGCGCCTCTGATGAGTTTTGAATAGACGAAACGCGCGTCAGGCGTAGCAAAATTTATTGTCTGGAACTTTGTTGTCATTTGTATTTCGAACACACGTGAAGGTTAGCACTGCTGGTGGAGTTTAAATTCCCCGAGGTTAGCCCGCTCCGGCACCAACACTTTTGAGTTGGAGAATACATCAAAGCTTTAAATTATCCGTCTAAATTTCAAAATTGTCTAAACCCTAATGTTCTTCCTACCCCAGACATAGGTTGAATATCTTAGTAATAATTTGGTTCCCCAGTTTGGTATTTTAGGTTATACTGTTCTATGCTCTTCATATTCATACAGTGTTTGGCATTTTCAATATTTTTGGTAGAGCGCCTCTGATGAGTCTTGAATAGACGAAACGCGCGTCAGGCGTAGCAAAATTTATTGTCTGGAACTTTGTTGTCATTTGTATTTCGAACACACGTGAAGGTTAGCACTGCTGGTGGAGTTTAAATTCCCCGAGGTTAGACCGCTCCGGCACCAACATTTTTGAGTTGGAGAATACATCAAAGCTTTACATTATCCGTCTAAATTTCAAAATTGTGTAAACCCTAATGTTCTTCCTACCCCAGACATAGGTTGAATATCTTAGTAATAATTTGGTTCCCCAGTTTGGTATTTTTGGTTATACTGTTCTATGCTCTTCATATTCATACAGTATTTGGCATTTTCAATATTTTTGGTAGAGCGCCTCTGATGAGTCTTGAATAGACGAAACGCGCGTCAGTCGTAGCAAAATTTATTGTCTGGAACTTTGTTGTCATTTGTATTTCATTATCAGCCACTGGTAGAAAAAAATAATATTATGTTAGATGAAATGGTTAGTTCTTGTTTTGATTAGTGTTTGGCTGGTTGATGTACTGAGATGATCTCTAATATGTCATCACAAACCTGTTGTGTTTTGTGTAACTATCGGACCCAAATATTACAATGGAAGAGGACGGTTTGGTGCGCCTTAAAACCTGGTTTAACCCACCATTTCTTTTGAAATGTCTGTACCAAGTCAGGACCATTGCGATTTTCAATTAACCGGTATGTATTCTTTGTTTTGTCTCGTCTTATGGACATTTGAGATTGATTCTCCAAGTTCGGTTATTTTGTTATTACCTTTATTATAGCAAAAGAAGCAGAGGTACCATTGGGGTGTCCGAATGTCAAAAGTCCGAAAGGGCAGAGACAAAGCCAGCAAACACCAACAAGAACGGGACAAAAACTGACAACATGTAAAACATTGAAACACAAAATAACTGAATATCAATCAACAACGCGAACTCCAGTCAAAATAAGAGTGAACTCAGGTGCTCCGGAAGAGTAAGCAGTTCCTGCTTGCTATAGCACACCCGTTGCGTTGCCAATAGTCCATTCGGCGTGTCAAATCCGGTAAAGGAAGACAAAACAAAATCCTATGACAAACCAACATCTGCACTAATCTGAGAGATCGAAATCCCATATTTGTCTATAAATGCATGATGTCTTCCGTTAAATTTCTTGAGTGAAGACAGCAACCGAGGAGCAACATAACCCTGTGTGAACAATTTTTGCGTCAGACGTGTCGTTCTGCTAAGAGAATCGATGTAAGCCCCGCACGCTCTGGAGTAACGAATCAATTGAGATACATAAACTCCAAAATCCCGAACCACCGTTAGTACATGTTACTAGAAATGAAAAAGGCTAGGAAGGAAAAGACTACTAGTTCTTCTTTATAAAAAACGTTGTGAAGTCTTGAGGTTAAACAATGTTGGGAGATGGATATCCGCAGTTTGTGACCTTGGGTGAGAGAAAAGAAGCTACCGAACGCTTTGATTTTGCAAGGAATAATTGGAAGACCATGGTTAACTATATTTTTACTTGCAATCCAGTATCAAAACAAAACGAAAATATGCAGGAGTCGGAGACATAAAAGATGATCTTCGTCGACATTTTTGGTGTTTTTATGAGTGATTTTAAGATAAATTTGTTAAAAACAAATTGTAGATGCAAAATTGGTCAAATAACTGTCAATTATTTTGTCAAAAGAGCAGTTAATACAGTCAGTTAATTTAATTTACAAGAACTAACTATGTGTTCGCCTGCATTGCCTTCACAATCTGTAGATAAGGTTGCAGCTAAAAAGAATGGTTTAAATGCCATGGCGGTATCGTTTGTCATTTGTATTTCGAACACCCGTGGAGGTTAGCACTGCTGGTGGAGTTTTAATTCCCCGAGGTTAGCCCGCTCCAGCACCAACTATTTTGTGTTGGAGAACACATCAAAGCTTTAAAGTATCTGTCTAAATTTCAAAATTTAACAAATTGAGTTAAAAGATATGATAGTTAATTGTTTTAATTAGTGTTTGACTGGTCTGCTGTACTGAGATGATCACCTCAATATCCCTATTGTGTCTCACAACTATGTTGTGTTCTATGGTCATTACCGGATCCTAAGATCGCAATGGAAGAGGGAGGTTTGGCGCCATAAAACCTGGTTTAACCCACCACTTCTTTGGAAGTGCCTGTACCAAGTCAGGACCATTGCGATCTTTAATTCTTCTGGTTTTGTGTTTCTCCCAAATAAAAATTAAAACATAGTTCGAGACAAAAGCTTCTGTATTTTGCTAATGATAATTTTCATATCCAACATGTTCTATTATGTTCGACTTATAAAACCTAATTCCACGAAAGTTTTAGTGTCACACTATGAAACGTAACTATATATTATGGGTTAAGCAAATTTTACATTGTCACACTATTCTATGTAACTATATATATTATGGGCTTGAAGATTGCAATGGAAGAGGGAGGTTTGGCGCCATAAAACCTGGTTTAACCCACCATTTCGTTTGAAATGCCTGTACCAAGTCAGGACCATTTCGATCCACCAGTTCTCCGGTATGACTGATTCGTTTTTGTCATTTTCTCTGGACTATGAGATTGATCATTCAAGTTCGGTAGTTTTGTTATTACCTTTATTTTCAAAATTGTCTAAACCCTAATGTTCTTCCTACCCCAGACATAGGTCGATCATCTTAGTAATAGTTTGGTTCCCAAGTTTGGTATTTTTGGTTTTAATGTTCTATGCTCTTCATAATCATATAGTGTTTGGCATTTTAAATAATTTTGGTAGAGCGCCTCTGATGAGTCTTGAATAGACGAAACGCGCGTCAGGCGTAGCGAAATTTATTGTCTGGAACTTTGTTGTCATTTGTATTTTGGCCAAGACACCAGGCTACATTTTTATGAAAACGTATGCTTAGCTTAGAGTCACACTTCCATGATCTATTCTAGGGTTCTTTGATAATATGAAGATTCTAAAGCTTTCTAGTTCTACAGTTTATCATATACACATTATGATGGCATACACAACCGGTTTACAATCAGGTTAGACAATTTATTTGAGTGGAACAAAAATGGAAAAGCATATGTCACTGCTTCTATTGTAAAATTATGAATAAGAAATAATAAAATCACTACTCCGACATTCACAACATACGTTTTCAGTTATCCAAGACTTATCTAGCACTTTATCTTCTCGGAGAAACTCATCACGGCAATACTTTTTGTGTAGGCAAGATATTCCATATATATATAAAACACCAGGAACTGCATGGAAACCATTTGGCTTGCAACATCAGTTCAAAATCACTAACACATCTCATTACATAAGAACTGCCTATACCTGCGAAGGCTACAACTAAATCAGTCAATTCTGACAGTCCACCTAGAACATTACCCAATTCACAAACAACACGAGAACTGGCTGTACATGTAAAGCTTTCCGCTGAATCAGTCAATTCTGACTGTTCATAAAAGCATCACTATTTCATTAAAACCACAAAAGCATTCCTCATAATACCCGAACACTAATCATAAATTCTCAAAGCATCAACCTCTAACAATCTCTAAACTATTCCCTAAAGTAACTTTCCTAAAGTCTATCTATAGTCAATAATTACCTATAACTGAAAACCTAAGGGTCTTCTATAGTAACCAACAATTAATTAACATTCCAATCAGCATATTTGACCTATTTTAAACACAAAACTAACACCAAATCAGCACCAAGAGCCTATTTATCAAATTATAATGACAAGTATTTGACAGTTAGCATTCTATGAACAATACCACGAAAACCTGATATCCCACTTAACAAAACACTGAAAAAGATTATAAAATTCAATACATATGACTAAAAGTATAACAAAACACTGAAAAAGATTATAAAATGCAATACATATGACTAAAAGTATAACAAAAACAAAAACTAATCACTGAAATTCATGAAAAAAAAAACGTTGACATAAAGATCATGCAAAAAGAGATTTTGGCATAAAAAATGCACAGATACTGCTAATGTTGCTGGTAACAACTTTAGTTCCCACTGGGCTAATTGAAAGAATATTTGCTATGTATGAGATCTCTTAGATTGAGAATCAGGAGGCAAAAGGTCACATCAGAAGAAAAGACGCCTCAACAGAAAAGAAGAAAATTTGTGGTGGAGCAATAGGCACCAAAGTTAATTCAGTTGCTGGAGGAGCGACCAGGCAGTTGCTTTTACAGCTTCCAGTATTACGGTCGGATCGTTCTTTGGAAATCTAAGCGGACATGCCTTTGGCAGATGTTTGGCAGAATGAATTTGTAACACTAAAATCAAGTAATATCTCATGCATTCTGTGAGGAAAAGGAAATGTCGATATTTCTGTAGCCAGTGAATTATTTCCTTAAGGAGGTTGGGTGTATAAAAATTTTACATATGATATTTTTCAAACTTTTATAGTAAATTGATTTTAGTATGAGCATCTAAAAAATACAATAATTAAAAGCTTCGCCGAGCGCAGCATGATATGACCGCAACACGTTGAACCCTGTACCTTTAAGGCCAATATGGATAGTCAATTTATCTAAACACGTGCAGTCCATGGTAGACTGACAAAGGTTTTTGACACATGCCTTCTTTGGTGGACTTTCCACCCACATTTTACAAGGAAATCATTAGATTTTATCTATTTTAAAAGCAAATGAAAAAAAAATATACATACAATATTAACTTTATGTTATTTCAATATCCCCGCTCAATTTTATATTAAGAAATAGACCACTTTTCTTGGTTAATCTATTATTATTTTTCTTTTTGATCCCTTTGACCCCCAACTTCATGAAAACAGTCAGAGATATTGCCAATCTTTAAACGAGTAAAACAAAATCCAATCTTGGCACCTAATTAGTAATAGGAGAAAAAGGCAGGTCGCAAAATAATTCTCAATCTTGTATCCGCAAGTTGACAAGAACAAACATGCAAAAAAAAAAATCAAAATCAGATCACAAATAAAAAAAGTTTCAATTTTGGTCCCTTTCGGCTCCTAAAAAAAGGGAAAAAGAGGGGACGAAAAACTAATTCTCAATTTTGCATTTTCTATTTGACAAAAACATGAAAAAAATTAAAAATCGGCCCACAAGTAAAATAGTTTTGATTTTGTCCCTTTTTAGCCCCTTATCTCTTAAGGATGTTCGCTACTATTATTCCAAATAAATAGGTTTTACATTTAAATGAAACGATAATAGAACAAGGTATAAAATAAGCAAAAAATGTTGATAGGCTCGTGACCTCGTTTTCAAGATAATTGACGTTACAGTTTTGGCGGGAAAAGGTTTTCTCTGACTTTTTCATAGGTTTAGCATTAGCACTATTTAGCTGTTAAAACGCATGACAGAATAAAAAAGATTTGACTAAACTTTGACTATAACCTCTTCATGACATATTAAAGAAAATAATAACAAGAAAAAAGGGGGTTCGTGGGCAAATGTTTTAACCCTATTTTGATGGTAAAATCCAGAGGATTCCGAAAAAATGACAGATATACCAAAACAAGTCCGGAGAACACCCTTAACGAAAAATGGGCGGACCCCAAAATCAATCCCATTCATCCTTTTATGGTAGAAAACATGACTGTCAAATTTCATAGCAATCGTATAAATAGAACTAAAATTATTAATGAAATAAACAAAAAAGGAGTATATTTGGCCCTTTTTATGCCCCGCCATTCTGGTTGGAGGGCATATAATTTTTCGGTCCGTTCGCCCGTCCTTCCGTCTGTCACACTTTAGTTTCCGCACTTTTTTCGACATCCTTGCATATAATCAAAATATTTTTGGTATGTGAGTCTACCATGATGCGTTATAGGTCAAGTTTGAGTTTTGTTCCGGTCCACTGATTTTGACCTAAATTGAGGCCCTTGAAATTAGCAAATTTTGTAAAAATAACAGTTTTCCTCACTTTTTTCCACATCCTTGCATATTCATAAGATTTTTTGTATGTGAGTCTACCAAAATGAGTTACAGGTCAAGTTTGAGTTTCGTTCCGGTCCACTGATTTTGACCTAAATTACGGCCTTAAACTTAGCAAATTTTGTAAAAAAAAAAAACAGTTTTCCACAATTTTCGACATCCTTGCATATATTCAAAAGGTTTTTAGTATGTGAGTCCACCATGATGATTTACAGATCAAGTTTGAGTTTCGTTCTGGTCCGCTGATTTTGATCTAAAATACGACCCTCAAACTTACCAAATTTTTTCAAAATAACAGTTTTATTTTAACGCTACGTTATGTTTTCGCATATTAATTGTAATTTAATCTGTGTACTTGTAAGAAGAATAAACTGCGTGCGTATAGTTTTCTTATATAAGATATTTAAACAATGATCTTTTAAAAGACCAAGTATTTGCATTACGGTGGCTTTATTTTTATGCCATTATTCTCTTCGAACCAATAAAACTTGCTAAGCTTAAAATAGATGGTATATATTATATCTAGCTATATATATTTAATAACTATTGGTGCAATACCTCTATCCACCAAGTATTCATTGAGTGCAGATGAATTTAGAACAAAATGGGAATTGTAAGTACATATGGTACCTTTTATAGTTTTAAATGTTTTCATTACTTCACTCTGAGTTGTCGAAAATTATCTGAAACATCTGAGGTGTTTTAATTGAAACTTTAGGATTATTTCTTTGTGCAAAACAAAAACAAAATCAATCGATCAAGAATGTTTTAAAACCAATTACTTGTATTTTCGTTAGAATGTTTTTGATTAAATTTGATTCTTTTGCTGTAAGCATGAAAGTGTTCGTTCAAAGATGAAGTCTTAATTTTGGGGATATGTTTTACAGAGGAATAACTGATACATCTTTTAGCAAATGTTTTCATTACAATCTGAGCGGCTTTATTGAAGCTTTAGTACAAACTTGTATCATTTCTGTGTGTTTTGTTTAAAACAGAATTAATCGAGCAAGAATGTGTTAAAAACAATAACAAACATTTTCGTAAGAATGGTTTTTTGTTTGTTCCGGAATCTTCTAGGTTTTACAAGTAAAATAGTAGGTTTTGGCTCGATTATTCACTATTTTTCTTTTAAATGATGTAATTGTCAGAAAAGACAGTTAAAAGCTTTCTTTCTGGATATTGTATATATTTCTGATGTACAAAAATAATAAACCAAATTTGACCATATTTTTTGTCTGAAAGTCATTTTTCGTTTAACCATGCAATAAATACTTAATAGCTTAAATATGATCAAAACACGTTTTTCTTATGTTTTCGGGAGACACCGTGCGTCCGTAGACAAATATGGGATTTCTATCTCTCAAATGAGTGTAGATGTTGGTTTGTCGTAGAAATATGTTTTATCTTCCTTTACCGGATTTGACACACTGAATTGGAAATTAGCAACACGACGGGTGTGCTATAGCAGACAGCAACCGCTTATTCCCCCAGAGCACCTGAGTTTACTCTTGTTACCGTTATTTCCGTTCGGTTGATTTTGTGTTTTGTGTTTCTCCGTGTTGTTCTTGTTCGTGTTTACCGGTTTCGTCGTTTCTCATTCGTACTTTGAATCTCGAATGCCCCATTGATGCCTCTGCTTCTTTCTTTTAGCCACAGTATAGTCGCCTCGTTACCTCTGCCAAAGAATTTTGGGAATTGGCTAAGGGCATTGTCCATGTTGCACTTGAGAGGGCTGGCGGACGTTACTTCCATCACTGCATCATATCTAGTTATTTTGAGAAGACATGTAAGGTGTACGAATATTTTTTGGCTTTTAAAAACTTTTTTTCCGGACCCGGAAAAGTTGGGAATAGAGATGTTGATAAAAACGAAATTGAGAATGCTATTAAAAAAGGTCAGCTGTACGTGATCGAGGCACCTAACTATCCAAAAACCAAACAAGAAATGAAAGAGGCATATAAACGATTCTGGAACAGATGGAATGAAAAGCTATATTCACTAGCAAGCAACAATTGTGAACATCTTGTCAACTACATCTTAACAGGCAACCCATATTCTGAGCAAATAAGGAAACTTGGAGCATGGGGGATGGCATTTGTTGATTGTTTTGACGCTCTTATAAGTCGTGGAAAAAGAGCCATGCTAAAAATGAGTGGCTGTCTGATAGCCAAAATACCTGCCCGCTTTTTTATCCAATTTGCAGCAAGGGAAGTAGTAAATATCGCAGCAACAAATATTATCCATGCACCTACAGTGGCAGCATCGACAGATTTCCAAGTTGGTAGATATGCCAAAAAAATCTGCAAAGACTCGCATAAATTTACAAAGACACAACTTTTGTCATCAGATACTGCAGGAGTTGCGGGTAAAGAAGCCATAAAAAAGTCAGCGGTAACATCGTTAGTTGCGGGCGCTGTAGTTGAAAGTGCATTTACCTTATATGATATCTACCAACTTGACGAGCTAAGAGAGAAAGGAATCATATCCGATAGAGATTGTAGACGCGAGACGGTTAAGTCCCTTGGGGGCGCTGCTTGTGCTACAGGAGGTTCAGTCGCTGGAGGTGTAATAGGTCAAGTTATTTGTCCTATTCCAGTTTTGGGTGCTATGGTAGGATCCACAATTGGAAACGTTGCTGGGCGCTTAGTTGGTAACGCAGTTTCTGGGCTTTTATTTGATGAATTTTGAAAGAAAAAGAATAAAATGCCGATGCCGATGAAAATTTATTTCTGTAGTATGTTAACCAACTTACCATACACATAGATTAACTTTAGTTTATGATTCAAAGACAATTGATTACGATTTAAAATCTGTATATAGACTTGGAATGAATATTTAAATGAAGGAAACTATTCCATATTCTTTCGTTTTTAATATTAATTAATTTTAGACCTTGTTATCAAGAATAGGGGGTATAGGTGTACTGTTCTACTTGTGCCTTTCCGTAGTTCACTCGCCTTTTTAATTGCTTATAACTCAGAAATATTGGACTGTTACATTCAGAAACAAGATTAATATGAAATATAAATATAAAAAAGAGTTCATTCTCGTTTCGACTTAAGTTCAAGTTTCTGAATGCGGTTTTGTTGTTATTTGTGTGTTTCTTTGTTTTGTTGTTGTTGTGTAGTTTGTTCGTTGTGATGTTTACATGTATTTGTCACCGATTTTGTCGTTGTCTTATCGGTATAAAGGTATTCGATTACCCCTTTTGTACACCTGTTCTTCTTTAATATAAGAAGCAAAGATGTACGAAAGTACAAAATAGTGCATAGTGGGACACCTTTATACATTCATTGATTATCTTTTTCGAGTTTTTACCAATAACATTTAATATGTGCAACACATAGTAGATATTAGTAGTTAGAATTAACTCACAGATTGCTTAGTTCTAATTAGTCTCTTTTAAATATTATATTTAAGTCGCCCAAAACAAAGTTTTGGCGACTTATTGTTTTTACCCCGTTTCTTATTATTCTTTTTATTATTTTTCCTTTTATTATTATACTCCTTGAGTTTGTCCAAAGAACTAGTCCTAGAATTTTTGAGTAACATTAATGAAACTTGGTACAATGATAGAACATCATAAAATTATGAAGTTTTGTAGGTGCATTGGATTTTTTGCAATATGGCCGCCGTTTCAAAATGGCGGTCATCGGAAAAAGTGGGCGGATTTTTTTTCATCAGATCATCTTGAAAATGGGTCATCTGGGTAAAGTGGACATCCTGATCATTTTAGCGCGACCGGAACTGTGATTTGACTTCTGGTTTTGAAATGGCGATCGTTCTACCCCCCCCCCCCAAAAAAAAAAAAAAAACAAAAACAAAAAAAAACGTCAACTTTGTCCGATTTCAACGAAATTTGATTTCTAGACTAACTTTGATGCACTGATTATAATGGAACAAAATCTAAGGCGATTTTGGGCAACTTGTGTGTTAATTGGCATCCCATCACGATTATACCTAGTTTTACGTGTGCTACAATGTTAATGTCATGAATACGTCATATCAAAATCTGTACCATATTGTAAGAACCAGAGGAACATCGACCCGATATATACAGTATGTAATACAGATTTGGAATTTCATATGTTTTATTTATCACGTATTTACCTTGTGAATTTTTGTAATTACGTTTGTTATGGTCATTGGGTTGCAATATAGGTCATGAAGGCAGCCATACAAAGTGCTTTACGGTATTTGTTCCCACGAACAAAAATGCCTGATATTGATAAAGAAAGTTCATGGTACGGAAGTGCGATTCAAGCTTACAGTACTGATTTGAATTTTAAATGATACTCCTTCTAAGATAAGTTATGTGGTTTAATGCAAAGACGAAATGTAAAAATATCAGTGGAGCAAATATTTACTAGCAACGTAATTAATTTGTGCTTTTCATTTATTCATGTACATTAGTCTATCAGCCGACCCTCAAAAATAGCATTTTGAATGTCTTCCGCGGAGTGAGTGAGTGAGTTGGTGTTTAACGCCCGTGCAACGCTATATAGGTTATTTACAGGCGATGAACATGAAAAGGATGATACAATGAACATGAAATGATGATGATATATGAAATATGGGATGGGGTGGGAAACATAGGGACGGTAAATTTTGAAGAACCACAGGAAAAGGGGAGAAGTGGGTAGGGGCGGAAAATTTAGCCTATGTGGTGCACTACTTCGCGGTCCACAAAGGGGTCTTTTACGTGCATGAAGCGTGGCATTCTCCACACACGTTGGCCCACTATGGTCGGCGGTCAGGGTTTCCGTATTATAGACCTGACAACCCCCGCGGACGAGGGATACCCTATTCAGCCACCTAGGGTACACACTTGGTCGCTCTGTGGGCTGAGCACTGACCCGACGTCAGAATCCCAAGACCCTTAGTCTTCCGCGGAGAACAGCAGTTTTTCGGTGGTTTAGTATAGTTTAACACCTAAACTTAAAAATTTACCTTGTTATACTGGACAAAAAGTGTCCAAACAGGGAATAACATGCGCCATTTTGAATACACTCATTTTGACAGACACAAATCATGTTGAAAGCATTGAATTCATATTGCTGTCAAATATTTACAATGCGATGGAATATAATTGCGTTAGCTCTTATGTAATCTGTAAAATAAAAATAAAAATATGGCGTATAATATTTATCGATTAGAATCGTCGAAGTACCGATTTGGGACTTTATTAAACATTCTGGCTTTTTCGCTTAATTTTTGCAATTTTTTCGTCGCTGTAGTCATATTTGCAATGTACGTTTGCTTTTATGACCATTAATCGTTCATCGATATGTATTCTGATCACAACAGTCAATGGTTATTTAGATAGTTACACCGAGGGGCAGATAATCGAGCCTCAAGACTCCCTATGCATATACGAGCTAAAATCTCTGTACAGAAACGATGCATTTAACATTCTTTTACATGGTATTTATTTGATGAAAAATATGTTTTTTATCTAAAATGTGTGGTAATATACAAACACACATCGATATAATAATCTAGAACCACATTTGCACAATGCTTTTTAGTAAAAAGGGGGGTCTATGTAGATGCTTTTAAAGTATAAAATAATATCACAATGTTTGGTTCTTGGATATGAGATAGAATGAACAAAACGGTTCAAACATGTAAAAATAGTAACATTGAACATATGTACAATATCTAAAGGCTTGTTTTCCTTGTTTACTTTGATGTGCAACAAGCAAATTTTAGTGCTATTGTTAACGCCAGTTCTAAAAAAAAACGATTAACCTATCTCTCGTTTGAAGAGGAAGGTTTCGCACAATAAAACACGGTTGTACCAAATCAGGACCATTGTGATGTTCAACTTTCTGGTATGTCATTGCCTTTTTGTCTTTTGTCTCTGATATATGAGACTGATCATCCCAGTTCGGTAGTTTTGTCGTTAACTTGATTAAATGAGTTGATTCGAGAGAAAATATTATTTATATCTTTTGTTTTTTAAATAAATGTATGCCATTGTATTTACAAATCACTAATAATTTACATTTTAGTACTTTTAAGTATGCAATTTTGTATATGTGCATGCCTGTTTTTTTGTTGTTGTTCAGACTGCAATGTCAGATTGTAGCTATAATCGTCATTTGTAAGCGATGCATTTGCCATTTTTTTCGATTTAGATAATTATTTTAAACAAATTATTATTACTAGGAGGGCAAAATATCAAAGATTAGGGATGAGCCATGGTTGAACATGTACTTTTCTCATCTATCTGTGCGTAAATGTACAATTTCTTGAATCATTTTACACAGTACTTACTTATATATTTGCACACAGTTTTATGATATGATAATATTAATGAACACCAAGATATACATTAAATTTTATGCATATTGGTGAAAATAATTATTGGAAACCTAAAATGTTTTGTGCAAAAGTCGTCTTTTTAATAATCAAATTGTTAAGTTAACTCTCGTTTGCACATGAGTTCGCTAACTTAATTCCTAATCATTATTTTTGGGTTGTTTGTTTTCTCATGATGTTGTCGTTGTTGTTATCTAGTTTTGTCTTAGGCCATTCGGACTTTTGACATAAGCATTTCCCATAGGTACCTCTATGCTTCGTGCATTTTCAATTCAAACAGCAATTCTATATGGTAAATTACATTGACTGGAAGGAGATTCTATCCAGACGTTTTAAAGAAGAAAATTGCTCCCATGCTCTTTTTTTGTAAAAAGTAGATTTGAGATAGATATTAAATGCATTGTATCGTTAGACTCTTTATTGTAAATTTTATTTCAACATGTAAAACATCTTTCTGATAACAAAAAGGATATTGTTAATTATTGTGTATAACTGAAAGTAAAGTTTGTTCTCTAGTGTCAGTATACGTAGATGTGTTTCTGTATTTGGTGTGCATTTTTCGATATTGAATATTTGGAAAATATCGCAACAAATATTTCACGATTTTGAATGCTTTTTTTAGAAACTGCTCGTAAACATAGTCATATTAAGTATTTTTAAAACATGAACATAGACCCCCCTTTTTTACTTAAAAGCATTGTGTAAATGTGGTTTTGATAAGTATATCGATGTGTATTAGTATATTACCTCACTTTTGATATGAAAACATATTTTTCAACGAATAAATACCATTTAAAAGTATGTTGAGTTATACATCTATGGTTAAATGCATCATTTTGTACTGAGGTTTTAGCTTTCTATTTGCACAGGAAGTCTTAAGGCTCGATTATCTGCTCATTGGTGTTTCTATCTAAATAACTATCGATTGTTATGATCAGAATACATATTAATGAACGATTTATGGTCATTGAAAGCAAACGTACATTGCAAATATGACTATAGCAACGAAAAATGGCAAAAAAAAAACAAAAAAAAAAAACAGGTATACAGAGTGTTTTTAAGAGTCCAGATGTCGGTACTTTATTGATACTTATCGATAAATATTATACGCCATATTTTCATTTTCATTTTACAGGTTACATAACACCTTACAAAAATATATTTCATCGCATTATAAAAAATTGACAGCAATATGAATTCAATGTTTTTAACATGATTTGTGTCTGTCAAAATGGGTAAATTCAAAATGGCACATGTTATACCCTGTTTGGACACCTTTTCCTGGTATAGCAAGGTAAATTTGAAAGTCTACATTTTAAACTATACTAAACCATTAAAAAACTGCTGTTCCCCGGGTTAGACATTCATCTCGAAAACTAGAGGCCTTTTTTGATTTGGTTGATAGACTACATTGCACTCCAAAGGAGCAAATATTGTCAACGTCAAACGTCATTATTCAAAATTTGAACTGAAAAAATACAATTTCCTATTTTCAGTCAACATAGGTTTTCTTCCTTTTGCACAGCTATAGTTTACAAATAGTATTGTCCACTTTTATTTGAACCGTCGCTCAAAAGGCCCCAAAAAATTAAAAGAGTAATTGAAAAAGATTGAAAACTTGTTTCAATAACTCTTGTATATAAATACTTATTTGTTTGCTGTTCCATAAAATTTGATACTTGGTTATTTTTTGTTCGTTAGGGGACGACCATTTAATTCTGTGGGAGAGGCTTAGCAGTTTGTGTTTTCGCCGCATAGCAGCGGTCATCAATTTTTGACTCGCACAATTTATTTAATGAACAATCTAACTCGACTCAAACTGCCAGCCCCCTCAAAATTAAATGGTTGTCGTGTTACCTGTGTTGATTGTAAGAGTTAGCACTAAATGTATGCAATGAAAATGTTTCTTTTTTGAACGTGTATTTCGTTTACAAGTGTAGTTTGTTTTTTGTTTTTTATAGTTTTGTGTAATTATAATATTTTATGTAATGAATTCCGCTTGATACATTATATAAGTTTTGTTTATATCACACCATTTAATACATTGTTCTTTTGTTTGCATATGGTTTAAGATGCGCAAGTTCTTTTTGAGTAAAACACTTTAATCTATTTTGCATTCTAATTCCTTATGTATTCCGTCAAAGTAGATTACACTGATAGTCCTAAAACGTAAGCCACATTGCCATTACTCAAAATCAAAGTTTTAGCAGATTTCAAACATTACAAATCATTGAAACTTTTTGTCATTATCTCAAGGTGCTTCGTAGTGTCAGGATATGTTACGATTTTAATGCTTAAATCTGCGATTTTGATAACTAAGCCTATAATTTCATAACATAAAACTCTGCCTATAAATGTCACAAACTGAAAGAAAACCTCTGAAGGAACCATATCATTACGCACCTGAAAACCACAGTACACGGAATAAATGGACATAAACACACCTTTACGTAGGCCCGTTTTTATCGGCCGCACTATTCAGAGCGTGACCCAAAACAATATACGCAATGCATGCTAACTGAAACAAATGAATTTTGTTAAAACGCAGAGACACCTGAAGAAAAAAAAAAACGTAACAAATACTTTCACTGGTTCCCCACGGATTAAGAAGCTTTCATAAGATTTTATTCAGAACAATAAAATATGCTATTTTACTCTTCGTTTGATAGAGCGCCTCTGATGAGTCTTGAATAGACGAAACGCGCGTCAGGCGTAGCAAAATTTATTGTATGGAACTTTGTTGTCATTTTTACTTCAGCATTATGCTAATTTTAAACATCAAGACGTATAATTAGTATAATTACTGTAAAACGATGTGTTATCAGGTTTTTTAAAGGATTTTATGGTCAGCAGTTTCACACTGTGTTAAGAAAAAAACAAGATGCTCCCAGGCTGATTCGCTCACCTGACTTGTATGCCTGAAGCATAGCCTATTTGGCAAACTACTGTGATCTCATTTTTATTCGGTTGGGTATCAATTTTCATTGTATTTCTAGGTGGTTTTGTCCCACGAAATTTGAAAACCCACGAAAAGGAAAAAATGATATGCATGCTGCAGACTTCAGAACCACGAATATAAGAATCCACGAAATGACCCTTTTTCATCAAACCACGAAAATTGGTACAAACGAAAAAAAATGAGTCCACAGTATATTTGACATTAAAAGTGTTTTAAGTTTAAAGGGGTCATCTGACAATATGGTTTAACTTAATATAGCAATGATTGTGAAGTGTTATAACCTTTATTTTCTTCTTTTAACATTTGCTAAGAGAAATAACTCCTTAAATGAAGAACATTACAATTTTTGCCTAATTGCATATTTTGTAGATTATGATGAGCTTAAAATTTCAAATACCAAAACGCGGGTATAAACTTAAAAGTATGCAATTTACATTTCTTAAATACTCCATAGAGATTTAGCTTAATACATTTTTGTATGCGCAAAAGTGGATAAAAATCAAGATAAAAGGACAATTACTCTTCCATGGGATGTTTAATCTTCTTCAAAATTTCAGGGCAGGTAGATCTTTAAATGCTGATCACTTTTTCTTTATCAGAATTTAAAAATCTATCACCTTTTTTGAGTCATTAACAAAAAATGCAATTTACCCCTTATGTTCTATTTTTAGCCACGGTGGCCTTTTTTACAACCAATCCAAAATCCTAACATCAGCACTATACTCTTAAATGCTAATAAACAACTATACCAAGTTTGGTTTCAATTACACTTAAAGTGTCAGAGACTAAAAAAAAGGACGACGGACTGACGACGGACACCAAGTGATGACAATAGCTCAAATGACCCTTCGGATCAAGTGAGCTAAAAAGGGGTTGATATTATGGAAAACAGTTTGTTTTGGCCTATATACCGCGTAGTACAAGCCCAGAAAACCTGTCAACGGAATCGATTTTGTCGGGTTCGAACAATACAGTACTATGTATCATTGTATTGTAATTGTGGAAAATCTTAATCTTCTGGATATTTTCATGAAATAACCAACCATATTTTAAACAAGTCCACCCCCATCTTTTTTTTTTATTAAAGATGATAATAATGTTTATAATTGTTAATTGGCAAAATGAAGTATACATGTAGAGACATACATTCGTACACTCCTACGTTTTTTCAATATACACAAACTATAATCATACACATGTAATAAATACATATTTGGCACTTGAATTGCCAAGGATAACCATAAAGCTATGAAAACAACTTTTTTTTCAAATGTAGTCCCTGCATTTTGAAGTAACAAAATATGTTTTTAGAATCCTTTACTGAATAGTTTGCAAACTTTAAAATCATTATAATAATTTTGCTTAGTAAAATAATGACAAAATGCATAATACAAATGCTGGAAATTTGGGGTATGTGTAAAATGCAAAACGAGAAACACAGAAACATCAAATAAAAACCCTGTATGTATATGAGTTGCGACAATGAGATCTACTTTTGTCAAATTCATACATACATACATACATATATACATACATACATACATACATACATACATACATACATACATACATACATACATACATACATACATACATACATACATACATACATACATTTATATTTGTAAATACTATACATAATATTTTTGGGTTTATCCATTTGTATGTCGCGGCTACATGTTCTTAGTTTTTGTATGTTTGTATTTGCTATTAACATCTCTTGAGGTTTTTAAATATGCAATGAGGTTTATTTATTTATAAAACATGAATGAAGCTGTTTGATATTTATGATCGTTTTTATACCAAAATATAAATTAAAAGAATAATATCCAAGATCATAAATAAGGATATAACCATACAAAAATCATCATGAAATATACTCTATATATGGTTTTGTAATTGTGGGAAAAATAAAGTTGCGAAATGAGGCATTATGACTTTCTGACATACTCTTAGTTTTTGTTGTTGATTTTTTACTTTTCATATATTTCTTTTTCAAATTTCTAAGAGGAACTATTCTCTTATTCTAAACCATTCATTATGTCACAAATTTTAACTATTTTTGTCTGTAAACCCCATCAGCACCCTCATTTCTGTCAATCAACAAATCTGTGATAAAAATGCATTAGAAAGGGTCACAGCTGTACTATGTAGTTTGATACAGAATTTAAATGCTGCCACATAAATCACTCTTAATCAGACCACTATAAGTGATTAATCCTTGAACTTCAAATTGAAGGTAACTTTTAATTTTAAAAATTGATCAATAACACATTTGTTTTCTTGTTTCTCTGTCTCTTGTTTCTCTGTTTCTCGTTTATATGTTTCTCGGTTCTCTGTTTCTCGTTTTGCATTTTACACATACCCAGAAATTTGGTGATGTGTAAAAGAAACAACAGTTATTCCTATGATATAAAACGCACGAAACAGGAAAAAAAAGAAGATTGTTAAAGGCCGAGAATACATGTCATCATCCATTGTTACTTCGTTTTTATGACAGGAAAATGTCATTTTTAGAAAATCGTTAATCTGGGACAGATATAAATAAATAAAGGAAAGTCCAAATCTAATTTCATCTTCATGACGACATGGACTATTTAAAGACATAGAACCTATCATTTTGGCAATTTTAAAAAATAATGAAATTCACACTATTTGAAGAATTCATTGTAAAACCTTTGAAGAAACTGTTGAATTTTCAAAAAATCTTCCAGAAAGTATTCTTTTCGACAGAAAAATGAAGAAAAAAACGCAGTGTCAAAAAAGAGGACAATCTAATTATAGAATGTAAACACTTGCGGGTGCCGGTAAACTGAGAAACGAAAAGTAACCAAACGAAACGGAGCGAAACAAAAAACGATATCGGTAAAGATTGAAACGTAAACAGTAAAATAAGCAACCAAAATCAGTAAAGAAAGGAAACAAAGTCGAGCGAAACTGGTAAAAAATTAAAACTGAATCGATTTTAGCCAGCAATAGTCGTTTTTCTTAATTTACCGATTTTGTGTTCTCTTCGCCACGTTTGGTTACATTTCGTTTCTCAGTTTAACATTACCCAGTTTACCAAATGTAAATATTTATGATGGACAATACTTAATCAACGCGAATAATAAAAATAAGATTATTTTATAGAAAACTGCAAAACATTGAGTTTTTATGTTGGAAAAGATAAGTTTTAGATAGTATATTTTTAATATATGTACTTTTTATTCAATGTAAAAAAATTGCGAAATTGAAAGGTTCTATGTCTTTAATGATTCAAAACATGAAAGTCGCCGTTTGCTGTTATGATAACAAAGAGAGACCTACATCTAAAATTAAGATAAAGGAAGACAAAATAAAACACAACAGGTAAACGATCTAAAAATAATAATAAAGATGGTCAATAATGTTTTACTTGTACAAGCTTCTAAATATATGTTCTTTTGTTTAATAATAGCTCTTTGTATGTTATTTAAGTATACACTTGAACTTTTATTAAGGAGCATTTGGTACTCGACAAACTTTAAAAATATACAACGTTTAATATGCTCTGATGTTTTTAATTGACCATAGTTTTATTATAGAACTTTTGTATAGAAGCAAGATAATCTTCATTGTATTAAATGAAAGACTAATGTGTTTACTTATGCTCAATAGGGTTTCTATTATGTAATCATTTTTTGGTGTCGACAGTAACACTTTTTTTAATGTTACCAAATTGATACGGAAAAAACATCCAGAAAAAAGTTTGCTAGAAAACTTGGTTATAACTTTAGTAACCACCATGAATGCATTTGTAAGAATAACACTTAAAGAAATATCATTTTCTATCAATATTTTAAAAATGCAACTCACTAATTTATCACAATTCAACACATTTATAAAATTATTGAAACCCCCTTTTTCTGCATTTTTTCACCATGTTTTATAAAGGAAGTAACACATTGCCGAACTCAGAGGATATCAAATATCCAATTTACACTCTTTATTGTCTGGAACTTTGTTGTCATTTTTATTTGTTAGATTTAATTTTGCTTTTCTTTTCAAATCCACTTGTTGGATGTTGGTAATTATTTACATCCCTTAATTTATTTCATTTAGTGGGTTTGATAAAATATTTTGCAGTTGAAAAAAATGTCTATTTTCCGGTGGACCTAAACGTATTGCCAAGTGTGTATTTAGTACACCTGTTTGATTAAATGAATCTTGGGATAAAAAGATTTTTCAAAAGCCAAATTGTAACCAAAAAAAATGGAAATGAAAAACTAGGAATATGCTTTCGAAAATAAGATATTAGCCATCAAAATTTAATGAAAATGACTCATATTTTGGAAAATGTTTTTCTTCAATAGAAGAAAATGAGATGTGGAATAAGTGTACGCGACACAACCTACATTATAAACGTATATTTTAAATATCCACAATGGATAACAGCCAGCAGCCTTCAATGTGACCAGCGGTCGCTGCTCGCTGTTTTTCAATTGACCCCTGGATTGAAAATAAAATTTTCAAGTTTTGAATAAGTGCTTTTTTATATTTATAAATTAAACATGTTTGAAGTAAGTATTTTTCGTTTTATACGAATTCGGTAAAAAATACAATTAAAAGAAAGTTTAAGGTCCTTTTTGGTAAACAACATTTTCTGTCTGTAAAATTTTTAAGATGTAAATAGACAAAATATATGTTGGTAATTTCATCGAAAATAAAAGTATAAAAAGGTGCTAAACATGCTTGTTTTCCCACTTAAAAGTTTCAATCAAAGTATGTCGTACTAGTACATGTAAAAGTTACAATAAATAGAGTAGGGAAGGCCACATCAAATAATCAATAAATCATTGATAAAAAAAACATCCCATTCAAACTACATATTACGTAATTTTGTCTATCTTAATTTCTGGCCCAAAAAAGAAACGATAACAAAATAGAAATGTCATCTTTTCAAAACAATAGATAATTGTCCTACAATATTTTGCACATATCGAGGGAATAACATATTGGACTACATCTGCAGAAAAAATGATGAATACAAACCAGGACAAACGGTGAAGAGCGCTTGCGAGTTCAGGTCTGTAGAAAATGAAAGTTGAAAATTTGGTAAAAATCGCTAACACATTGGTGTTGAAGGTTCAGTCAGGAGCTCAAACTGATTGTCAGAAGATTAAAACAAAAAGCTTTTGCTGCAAAGACCTAGAAGATTACAACACAAGAGAAAAAAAATCAAAAAAGTCATTTAACACCGTTAGTAACCGAAATTTCATACTCTTCTGTTTCTTGCACTTTTGAGGCAAATTAAGGTTTTTTGCACGTTATTTCATTTTTTTAAAATTTAACATTACAAAAATTTTATGGAAATATTTTGGATGATTTTGGCTTTCAATAAATCTAGCTTTTGATGATTTAAACTTTGAAACAAGAATTGGTAAAAAATGGCATTTTTGCAATAAAAATGTAAAATGTTTTTAAGGCATTTGGGAAAATTATTCTCTTTCACCTTTCGTCATCCATCATTTTATGAATAACTTTATGCCAAAACGTTTACCATTTTCCCAGTAATTCTATGGAGATCTCATTTTTTAAAAAAATTTTAACAAAATTTTAAAGACGTCTCCTGACGTTATACTCGTTTATTATCCAAAACTGTTTTCATTCAAAGCATTGTTAAAATAATGTTTATACATGTATATATTGTACCAAATATTTCCCTTTCAACTGTGAACTTAATTTTAAAAATTAACTGGGTATCAATTCTTTTTTGGGCTAGTATATTAAGTTAGTATTTCAGGATATATTATGGTCAAATTAGTACACCAATATAACACAGGATGGTTACTTTGTCTGATAACAAAACGTTCGACGATATAGATATTAATCAATTCAAGTGTTTCTAAAACATGTATATAACCACGATAACCGCTGCTGGTGGACCGGACGTCCTGGGGGGGGGTTATCACAAGCCTGGTCGTCAGACACGATTAACCATAAAATTTCTTATATTTTTGTCGGTGAAACTTCCGGCTTTTAAATTCAAAATTGTATAAAACATCAGGTTTCTTTGGCTTCCTTGTTCGAATGTTTTGGTTTTGAGTACCTTTCGTTTTCAACAGTTTATTTTTCTTCCAATGTTTTGATTTAAATGCTACTGATGAGAGGTTACTCCTTGAAATATCGATATATAATATACCCAAATTAACCGTTTATACCCGTATTTTGGTATTGTAATAAATAATGCAAAGGAAAATTACCGTTAGTCGTTGTTCGTTTTTTTTTTCAACAATGACACAAGCATGATGAGATGTAAAAACTAATACTGCCTTACAAAATGGTAGTGTTAATTTTATTCGAAACAATGAAACAATAAAAAGTTCTTAAAAATAATATATGTTTAAAAGATACGAAACAACCAGTTGTTATCTCTAGCCTAACTACCAATCAAAATTGAGAATACATACGTAGACGTCAAACCTGATATGAAATTAACAAAGAGAACAATTATTCAGTATTACAAACACATCTTTCCATGGATATGTATGACTTACCAAAAGTTAACGAAGAGCATTATGATGAATTACAAACAAACTCGCAACATGGTACGGATTCGCGTAACAATTATGGTAGCCGCACCGGATGTTCAATAGCAAATTGGGTTATTTTATATCTCTTGGTTTCTGTTGCTATTGTGGCTATTCTTTTTTTACATTTGGCTTTACCGTATTTCGGAGACGATACAAAGGAGACAAAAGGTAAGTATTATTATTTGATATGATGCAAAAGTAGCATAAATATGACAATTAAAGGGACATCAGTCAATGAAAAGTTCAAACTGTAGTTGGAAGCTAATACGCTATTTTATTCACAAGGTTGGGCGGAGCTTAACTTTCTCGGTCTTTAAGTTGAGATTTTAACGAAGAAGTCCGAAATAATTGACCCGTGACACGCCAGGTTAGTAAAATAGAGTAATAAGCTACCGTCAAGTAAATGAAAGAGCAAGCAGTTCAACCTTTCCACAACACAGTCGTCGTGTTGCCGATGATTATTTTATGAAGGTTGAATAGCGTTTAAAGTACTTCTTTTTCTAAGAGTCAGGCAGATACCATTAATAGGGTGGCACTAAGATAAATACACAAAAAAAATCAACAGAATTAGATAAAGCAACCCAGTAAACTTTGTTTTGACCACTAAATTTTTCAGTCTATCTTTGGTTTAGGAGATATTACCAGTCAAAATTTTGTTACATTGTATAGTGAAAAGTACGGGAAATTTCCCGCCATATTTTTTCCTTTATAACCAGTCAAAAAATATCCAAGCACGAAATACATATTAAGAAAAAAACACTGCCTTATGTTTGTTTTTATAATGAAATGCATGCATCTATACCTCAAAATCTGAAATTGGAAATTATCGGTGTGCCACCCACTGCCTGATCCTTATGTGGAATAGTTCTTAAATGAGAAGTCAAAACAAAGAATATATGACCAAATAAATTTCTTGCTCATTAAGAGTACAAATGTCCGAATTTTCGAGCAGAACATAATGTCATATGTAAAAAATAAATGAAACAAAGAACTGTTCATAATTACACCATACGTATTTAGAGTTTTAGGTAACAATATTTTCTATAAACATTGAAAATATGTTGAACAAATTAGGTAACGTCATTTCATACCTATAAATCTCTGAAAAGAAATACATAAGTGCACTTCGCCAATTGTCCTGTAACCAACTTTAAACACACTTCCAATAATATCAGTTTTATATAACTCTGAGTTATTGTAGTTGCTCACACTCACATTTGCCTTTATAATTTTTTTACCCCCCCCCCAAATTAGTAATCATGGTCTTATGTAGGATACAAATGTTTTTTTTTTTGTCACTTTGATGTGACTAATTTTTTATATTCTACACTGTCAAAGTCAGTATTAACAAGTGTTTTGAAAAAATAAAGTTTATAACCACAAAATAAGTTAAGATGGTTTTATGTCGGATACAAATGTTTGTTGTAACTTTGATGTGACTAAATTTTTATATTCTACACTGTCAAAGTCAGTAGCAAGTGTTTTCTAAAAGTTCAAAAGAAACACTCATTATATACAGTTACTTTAAATACCATGCATGGCTGAGTGAAACGCACTTTGTAAAGTTGAAGGCTTTTGAAGTGTAAAAGCTACTATATAATAAACAATGTGGTATACATTTGAGTTTTAGTCGAAGATCATATTTTTAAAGAGGCTAAAGAATAAAAAATAAAAAACAAACACCGAAGATACTTGTAAGAATTCTTATGTAAATTGGGGTTTTCAAGCTGAGGGTATTAATAATATCAAATTATACTTTGCAGTTTTCGTCGAAGATATTGGAAAGATGAAAGGTAATTTTGTAATAAGTAAATAATAACAACCTTCTTTCATAATATCTTTTTTTCCTCAGGATATTCGGGCTATATTTTTTGTGTGTAAATCTTCAAATCGCAAAAAAAGAATATAAACAAACTTGCATTGGTTAGTTTTTGTCTGGTATTTACTTCAACATTCTTACAAGCTATATCACTATAATGTCTGTATTTAAGATAATTTTATTTCAATACATTAAATGACTTATTTTCGCACGCTCGTAATACCAGTTATATCTTGCTCTCAGAATGTAGCCTCAGCTCACGCATTCTTTGAAATCATATCCGAATTCTCGAAGGATATAAAAGCAGACTTACGACTGGTGACAGTTGCATAGACCATACTCTTAACTGTCTGTATACCAAATATCAGATGCCTGGCTATTATACTTTTCAAGCAATTCATTGTCCACTAAAGTCTTACAAAAACGTTTACGACGCCGCCACTGCCGTCGCCGCCGGTAAGTAATACCTTTGTCTCGCCTTTCGCGACTATTCGTCACAGGCGAGACAAAAACGGGATTCTATGACCTGAATGTAATTAAGAAGCAAAGATACACCAATGGGGCATTCGAGTGTCAAAAGTCCGAAAGGGCAACGACAAAACCGGTAAACACGAACAAAAACAGCACGAAGAAACACATAACGAAAAATCAACAAAACTGAAATCAACGTCATGAACTCAAGTCGTAACAAGAGTGAACTCTGGTTCTCCGGAAGAGTAAGCGGTTCCTGCCTGTAAGTTTGTCAATTACCGGCCAAAGGACGGCGGATTTCAGCGGGTACTCTGATTTCGACTACAATTATAACTGACAAAGAGAGGTTTGTTTTCTGTTTTTCTATCATGTAATATAATTTAATTTGATAGATATATATCATTGCTGTTTTTAAGATGATTTAGAAAAAATGAAAGAGCAGCTCAATGATTTGATCAACAAAACAGAAGCAGATGGTCAGTTAACTTTACAAATACTTTTCTGAAGAAACAAATAAAACAAATTAGGTTGAAAAAAAGTATTATTGTATAAATAGTAGTTGAAAGTGATAAGTGTATACGGACCACATAGTTAGGATACTAACACATTTCGTTTTATAGTGAAAAATGTTACCAGTGTCGACCTTCTCAAAATTTTGAAAGTATTGATAAAAAACGTTTTAGTCAGTTTCCTAATATTCAACGATTTAAACAAATATATTTTTTTATTAAATTTGAAATATGAAACGTCAAATTAATAAAAAAAAAAGAAACAAATAAGTTTACAATTCCGAACTTAGTTTTCATTATCATGATTCAATACTTGACCACCATGGATATATATCAATTCTGACCTGAAAATTTATCCTTAACGGATTTTGTGTATTCAATCCATGCCTTATATAACTTTTATATATAGTAAATAAATGAATGCACGCCAATCATTTTTCTTCTTCTTTTTGTTTATGATATCTACAGTACACCAAGAGACATACCGTGACTGAACACTGTGATAGTGGTACACCACTCTTAGAGACATAACAAATATCTTTTTTGTGGTTAAATATCTTTTAAAAATTCTTTTTGGAAATTGTTCTGTATAACCATTTCCTCTAAATGTAAAAAGAATTTTTTAAAAATCTTTAACCACAAAAAAGATATTTGTTATGTCTCTAAGAGTGGTGTACCACTATCACAGTGTTCAGTCACGGTATGTCTCTTGGTGTACTGTAGTAGATCTAACCTGTAGCCAGGACTGGTGCAGATTTGGCATCAAATTATACTATTTCTCAAACACCACGGCTAACTGGAAAAAGTCAAATGTGCGTAAAATATCACTATCTACACTTTTTATTCCTTTACTTAAAAGTCCTTTTATCATTATAAAATTCTTCAACATCAAGTTTTAAGTTGTGTAACTTCGAAGATTACTAACTTAACTGAAAATAACGCAAAAAGCTTTTATATTAATGAAGTCTCGTGGTAAATATGTTATTAAATGGTATAAACTATAAAAAGAACAATTAGTTGTGATATCAAGAAAAAAAACTATAATAAAATTAATAGAAAGCAATGAAAATGGGCCCTTTTTACGACCCAAAATTTAACTTTCATGTAGTTTTAATTTTATTTAGGCATTTTGTAACGAAATGTTTGACACAAAGCTTGCTGAACCTGAAACCGAACTGGAAATAGGTTATTTGAAATCACAAGCAAACAAAAGATTGTTTGAAGGCGTTGAAGGTAAGTGAATGCTTTATTTCAAGCTATATTCACGTATAAATACCATATAAGGACGGCTGTCCTCGTCAAGGATTTAATGAACTGTGTTAAAAAGTATGTCAAATCCGGTTAAGGAAGACAAAACAAAACCTTTAAACGTACCAACATCTGCACTCATCAAAGAGATCGAAATCATTTACAGTAAACGTAGTAATTTTCGCGGTGTACTTATTTTCGCTTTTTTTCGCGGTTGCTAAAAGACCGCGAAAATCAGTACCCGCGAATATTTGATAAACATTGTAATTGTGTGCATGAAATGTGATATCTGTGACCATTGAGCGTGGTATAAAATCAAAATGATTATAAATAATGAATAAAGCATAATTAATTATTTATATAATGAAGAGAAAGACAATCGGCTTGCTGTGACCATACATTGGTAAATAAACTTTAATATATTAAAAGACAAGGATCAAACACTTCAGAAACAATTAACAATTTGTCTGTAAGCTCATTATATCTTCCGTAAAATTTCCTGAGTGAAGAAAGCAACCAAAGAGCATCATAACGCTGTGTAAGCAGTTTTTGTGTAAAACGTGTGACGTTCTGCTTAGGAAATCGATGAGGTCCCGCAAGCTCTGGAAAAACGAATCAATTGTGATACCTGAACTCCATGGGCTAGAGCGGACGGATTGAAACTACACAAGAAGGGAACGTTGGCGATAGGAAGAAGCAAATAGGCACCAATTGGTACATTCGAGTGTCAAAAGTTCAAAAGGGCAACGACAAAACCGGTAAACACGAAAAAGAACAGCATGCAGAAACACAAAATACAACTCATGTCGTAACAAGAGTGAACTCAGGTGGAGAGCCGGTGGAGAGCCGGTTGTGTAGTGGTTAACGCGTCGGGCCACTAACACCAAGGTTCGTGATTCGATCCTCGTCCGGGATGAAAATTTCATGAACCAATTTTCCGACTCTCTCTTGATGTCATTTGCGAGGATGGTCTGAAGGAAGGATGCTAGTCCTTCGGAAGGGACGAAAAAAGGTTGTCCCGTGTTTGTGGAAAGCTATACCCCGTGCACGTTAAAGACCCCTTTGTAGAATTCGATAAGAGTAGGCTCAATGGGGGCCGCTGCAAAGGCCACACTCGCAAGCTGCTAGCTGGAGAGGGATTTACATAAGCATTAAGCTTGTTTCCCAATCCAGGATAAATAAATATGTTTAAACTAAACTAACTCAGGTTCTCCGGAAGAGCAAGCGGTTCCTGTCTGCTATAGCACACCCGTCATTCTGCTCATTTGAAATCTGTACGTCAAATCCAGTAAAGAAAAAAAACTCTACGACAAACCACCATCTGCACTCATTTGAGAGATAGAAATCCTATATTTTTCTTCGGGTGCATAGTGTGTACCGTAAAATTTCTTGGGTGAATCCAATAATCGTGGAGCAACAATACCCCTGTGTTATCGATTTCTGTGTAAAATGTGAAGCTTTTCCATGCAAATCGATGTAATTCCTGTAAGCTCTGGAGTAAGGAATTAACTGATGATACGAAAACTACATAAGCCGGAGCGGACGGAATGTTACTACACATGAGGGTAAAGATCACGATTGGCAAATTGGAGTCATCGCGTTTGTCATAGAGCTTTGTTGAAATTCTTCCTCGAGTGTCAATTTCGAGATGTTAATCTAAATATGAAGCAGACTTCCTAGAATCTTTTGTTTCCTTTATCTGAAGTTCCAAAGGATATATGAGATGGACAAAGTCACCAAATCGAGAATTGTTCAGCCAAAGGACATCATCAAAATAACGGAACGTGCGGTTGAATCGGAGCACTAGTCTACGATCATTTTTGTGTAGAACAGATTGTAAGAAGTCTGCTTCATATGAATGAAAAAATTAATTGGCAAGCAAAGGTGCACAATTAGTGGAAAGTTGAAGTCATAGTCATCACGTTTGTCATAGCGCTTCATCTTTATTTCTATTTAAGGCTACTGGATTGGTGGAACTGATGCGTCCAATGAAGGAACATCGGTGTGGGCGTCAGACAACAGATCTATAATACGTTCTGACTGGTTTATTGGAGAACCTAATAGTGAAAGAAATGAAGATTGTATAGAGATGCGTGCAAGTTTTGGTGGAGTTGACAATATCGCGGTGAACTTCAGATGGAATGATTTACCTTGCACTGGGTATCCGAAGAACTTTATATGCGAAAAAAGGTAAATTCTATTATAAAGGTCAGATTTTTTATGCATTCGTTACAGTCTTATTATATACTTTGATAAGTTGCTTTAAGTATGTTTGATTAAATTAAAGACAAACCGCCGATTAAACACTGATTAATGAAAAGCCAAATTGATCTTAGTACATGGTTTTCATTTAAAAAAATAAAAAAAACATCAGAAATACAGGATAACTTGCTAATAAATGTGTTAATCAATATGTATTTTAGCGTGTAGACTTACTACATATTCTGTAATTCTAAATATTCATTCTACAAGTAAACGATTTAAGCGAACAAACTTTTGCATATCAAAATCATGTTAAAGTTGTGGCTATCTGGATTTGTATGTAGCCTACTAGAACAGAATATTAAAACCAGGAATTTGTAAAATGACTGCGAATAGCAAATAAAGGTAATAACAAAACTACCGAACTTGAATGATCTCATAGTCCAGAGAAAATGACAAAAACGAATCAGTCATACCGGAGAATTGGTGGATCGCAATGGTCCTGACTTGGTACTGGAATTTCAAACAAAATGGTGGGTTAAACCAGGTTTTATTGTGCCAAACCTCCCTCTTCTCTTGCGATCTTAGGATCCGCTATTGACCATAGAACACAACATAGTTGTGAGACACAATATAGGGATATTGAGGTGATAATCTCAGTACAGCAGACCAGTCAAACATTAATTAAAACAATTAATCACCATATCTTTGAACTCAATTTTGAACTTTTCTACTAGTGGCTGATAACGAAGAAAGAATTTTTTTAGGGATTGTATGAGACGTATTTTCTTATAGCACAGCTCTAAAATGTGCCGAAGAAATCGGTGTCTGATAAAAAAATCTGAGAAATGTGTGTAAGCTCTGGTATATCGAATAAGTTGTGAAATATAAACACCGTATGCAGGAGAAGTAGGTATATTGTTCTGTAAATTAGAAAATACATATAAAGAGCCATGTCTGCAGATGCTCTTGGTTATTAAATTGGGCATCTTCTTGTACGAGTAGTACACATGCAAATGTATTAAAAGTATTTTAACAATGGAACATATGTAACTGTATACATCATAATAAATTATTGTTTGCTCTTTTAATTTACAGCTTGTAATGTGCCCTTGAGAGATTGATGAGGAAAGACTTTGTCGATTCCAATTGTAACAATGAACACATGACATGGCCGTCTTGCTTTGATTTCGAATAAAATTTTGTTTGCATTTTCTTTCAAACCCATTATTTTTAAGATACACTACCACATTTTAGTAACTACATTGACCGTTGATCCCAACCACCTTAGCTCGACAGATTTCTTAGAAGCAGACTTCTTACAATTACTTCTAGACAAAAAAAATCGTGGACTAGCTCTCTCTTTTAACCTCACGTTCCGTTATATTGATGATGTCCTTTCACTGAACAATTCTCGATTTGGTGACTTTCCCTATCTCATATATCAGGAACTAAAAATAAAAGACACCACGGATTCTAGGAAGTCTGCTTTATATTTAGATCTACATTTCGGAATTGACTCTAAGGAAAACAATCAATAAATCTATATGACAAACGAGATATCGATTTGTTACTCTATAGCTTGAGTGAATTACATCAGTGTCCTAGGTAGAGCGTCACGTTTGTCACAGATATTGCTCAAGTTTGCTATCTTCACTGAAGAAATTTTACGGTACACACCGTGCTCTCGAAAACAAATATGGGATATCTATTGACGCCTTAGAAAAAAAGTCCGCACTCTGCGCGGAAAAGAAATTCTGACCAAAAACAAAAAAATCAATGCCTCCCCCTTTAGTCATATGGTCCGTCCCTGAAAGATTGTAACAAAATTATGGAACAGGGATAATAAATCTCAACCTTCGTTTTCAATTTCTCAAAGATTTTGAAAGTCTAAACTACTACTAATATACCAACTTTTCTTTTGATACTTTTAACTGTTTGATACAATTCATTCAGCTTATTAAAAAAAATGAAAAGACAATGACGGCTTGCCCCAGAGCTTTTGCGTCGCAACATTCGTCCCAGGATTTGGCCCATTTCGCCCCTAAGATATTTCGGCCCATTTTAATATTACAAAAATATCTATAACTTTAAATTCATATAAATTTCTTTATTGATCTTGAAGGGTGATATTACACATCTGGTCGACGGAAAGAGTTTTATGGCCGAATCAATCATATTTTGCCTTACATGCACTGTGATCAGTTCTGTCGCCGGACACGGGACCTACCGTGGCTGTGATCAGTTTCATCTTGCAACAGCATCAAAACTTTTGATTTATCGACTCTTTACACTTCTTTTCCACATGCATAACTCAAATCACGACTGACACAGCTGAATAAACGCAGCTTTTAAAAAAAGAATGGAAGACGCAGGTACAAATATCTGGTAGTCGATTACAGTAAAACTTACTTTGTCATCAATGAGTCTAAGAAAAAATAAAAAATATATACAGTAGACAAACAAATCGACATAAAAACATGTTCAATTTTCTTTTCGACAACATATTTGTTCAGTTTGGTGGACGTGTTTTTCAGCAAGCAAAAGGGATTGCAATGGACACTAATTCTGCACCTTTGCTTGTTGGTCTGTATATTCATTCATATGAAGCAGACGTCTTACAATCTCATATAGACAAAAAAGATCGTAGACTAGCTCTCTTTTTTAACCTCAACAAATCTCTATGACAAACGTGATGACTTCAACTGTCCAGTCGTCAACTTTCCCTTTTGTGTAGCAACATTCCACCTGGTTCTGCTTATGGAGTTTCCGTATCACAGTTGATTTGTCACTCAAGAGCTGGCGGAATTAACATCGATTTCCTTAGCAGGTCGTCACGTTTTACACAGAAATTGCTTACACAGGGTTATGCTGGTCAAAGGTTGCTGTCTTCATTAAAGAAATTTTTCGGTAGACACCATGCACTCGTAGACAAATATGGGATTTCTATCTCTCAAATGAGAAGAGATGTTGGCTTGTCGAAGCATATTGATTTGTCTACTTCGCCAGCTTTGATACACTGAATTGGAAATTAGCAACACGACTGGTGTGCTATAGCAGGCAGGAACCGCTTACTCTATCGGAGCACCTGAATTCAATCTTGTAACGAGTTGAGTTCGCGTTTTTAGTTTCCGTTCGGTTGATTTTGTATTTTGTTTGTCTTCAACGCTTCATTGCAAGGTCATCCAAATATACCACTGAACCTCTATTAGTTCTGTTGACTTCAATACTTACGGCAATAAAATCTGTCTCAAAACCTATTACGATTGTTGTTATTCTAGAAATGATGTCATTCAAATGTGGATCCTAAAGAAACTGAAAGAACTGATGACGATTCTTTACTTGTAATGAGTCTACAAATAACAAATTTACAGAAGAAAAAATGATCGCTGCTGCTTCCTGATATATGTTCTTTTTCATTAACATGAAACAGACTTCGACTATCACTTCTTAACAAAAAAGACCGTAGACTAGCTCTCTTTTTTTAATCGCACATTTCGTTATATTGATGATGCCTTTTCACTGAAATATTTCGTGACTTTCTCCATTTTATATATCCTAAGGACACTACGGATTCTAGAAAGTCTATAGCATATAAATTAAGGTCAACATCTTGAAATAGACACTCAAGGAAAACTTTCAACAAAGCTTTATGACAAACGTGATGATTTTAACTTTTTCCATTGTCAACATTCTCTTCTTGTATATCAACATTCCGTCCGTGCAGTTTATGAACTATCACTATTTGTTATTCCAGAGCTTGTTCGACTTACATGGCTTTCCTTAACAGAGCCTCAGATGTAACACATTAATTGCTCGCACAGGGTTATTTTGCTCCTCAATTGCTATCTTCACCAAATAAATTTAACGAAAGACATCATGCGATTATAGACAAATATGGGATTTCGATCTCTCAGATGAATGCAGATGTTGATTTGGCATAGGGTTTGACACACTGCATTGACTGTGGGCTTCACGAATGGTGTGCTATAGCAAGCAGGAACTTATTACTTTTCCGGAGCACATGAGGTCACTCTCGTTACGAAATTGTAAATTGATTTTCAGTGCGTTGTATTTCCGTGTAACATATGTCGTATGTTTTTCGTTCTGTTCTCGTTGATGTTGACTGGTGTTATCTCTGCCCTGTCGTACCTTTTAGACATTCGGATGCACCATTTGTACCTCTGTTCCTTGCTTGATCAGTATAAAGAACATTTATAAAATATAGTTTTAAGTAAGTCTAGTCAATGTTTCAAAAGTATGTATCATCAAAAGTTTTCATTTGTATTCATGATGACATTAATGGTGTAATTTTAATGTATTAAATTACTTATTAATGTAGTTGTCCCATCCCTGGTACCAGCAATGAAATTCGTTTCCTGTTAAGTTGATGTATCCGTCTTCTCTTTAGGGTTAGACTGGTCTCTTTCGTTCATTTTAAGGGCATTGAATTCGTACTTTATTTCCTTTCGAAGACAGATCTACCAACCACTTATTATGATAGAATGATTGACAGTCAACAGTGAAGAACCTTTGGTGTCCAGTAATTTTAACTCGAATCTTAAGGTGAAGAATAAAGCAATGACTGTGGTAAAGTTCTTTAAAAACGGGTAATTGTGAGTGCCAACTAAATTATCTGTTTATAAATAGTTACCAATTAAATACTCTTTTCAGTCATTAACTGGTCAATGGAAGCAAGATCCACAATTAATTTTGACTGATGGTACAGGTGGTTTTCTGTTCAAATTCGTTTATCCATATCTGTCACAGTGTTTCGAGTTTCTATACTTTTCAAAAAAGTTACGCATAGGTAGAAAATTCCCTATATGTTTAATACAAACCCACACCATTTCGAAACAATATAACTAAGCATTCCTTTACCCGATTTTCATAAAATAAAAAACCGATAAAAAGATGAATAAAAAGAAAAATAATTTTTTTTAAAAGTTTTTTTTTGTTTTAATTTGAGCAAAATCGTAACCTCGCTTTTTTTTTAAAGATATTGCAAGTAGAACTTTAGCGTACATTTTACGAATCAACTTCCCGTATAAAATATTACAAAATGTTCCGCGAAAAACATTGATCGTGTTCTGCTCGCGATATCGTAAAAACTATTTAATAAAGACTTTGGCCCAAATAAATCGAAAACAATATTTCCTTTTCTTTTAACTGGATTTCCAGCATATCTGAAAAGTAGTAGAGGCCACTTTGAAAAATCAAATTTCATGAATTTTTTTGTTTCCAACTGATAACTTGAAAACGCGTCAAGGGAATCCAATGATATTTTGCACAGCTGTTAAGTACAATAAAATACTGGTCAAGTTCAATTTCCAGCAGGATATGACAAATAGTTTTTGAGATTGATCTCTTTGAAAAATGAAATTTTATGAACTATTGATATCATATAATGGCGGGGTATCATTTAATGTCACATTAGATGCCCTATGTTTAGCTTCAAATCATCATTTTTTCCTATATAACCTTTTTCAAATAAATGGGTAATCTCCTATTTTTAGAACCTTATTAGCGGTCTTAAATGTACGGTGACCCTCATTTTTATTGCATATTTGTTATCTGTAAGTGTGCCAAATTACAGAAAAGTCTGTGGTTTCAACTTAAGACCCTCGAGCCCCCTTAAAGAGACTGTAACATTTTTTAATGATTTTTGGTTTATTATTACTTTCAGTAATTGTATATTTTACTTCAACGGTAGGCTTTATTCGCCCTTTATACCTAATTTAGAAGGCAATGATATGATAAATAATTGAACATGATAAAAACTGTCTTAATCAGCGACAGAAGCCTTAAATGTGCCCAGTAAACGTTGTTGATCCGCCTTCAAATCTTTGTACATAATAAATAACGAAGAAACATGTTTATTTAAATTCAAGAATTTAAAGATAAAATAATACTTGGAATAAATCTTTTATCACCTTAAATCTATAAATGTATAATAAAGATTGTTCATGTCTAGGAAATTACCTCACAAGAGACACAACATAACAACTATTACCCGACACATTACCAGGCCTCAGTCCGTCGGCGTACTTTTAGAAATATAAGGGCATAAAATTAATGGAAAATGATGATTTTGTGTTTTAAGAAGCTAGAGAACAAGTGTTGAAATCTTTTTTTTGTGTGTATAAATATACAAAAAGTATGTTAATACTTACAAAATGTCATTATAAGTTGCCAATTGCAAGATTCGGTACACTGCTTTGGCACCTTTTGCTTTAATTTAGAGGTATCTGGTAAAACATGCCTTAAGTGAAAGTGGAAAATTTGTGTGTTCAAATGATTATCATCTTGTTAAACAGTTTTGAATTTTGATTAGCAATTAGATTTTTGTCAAAAAGTTATGTTTGACACACTTTTACAAAGGATTTTATACTAGGCAAAAAAAGAAACGTTACATCGGTTTTCTTTTAAGATTTTTTCGAAAGATATTTTGTTTTGAATTTTTGATATAAAGATTAGGCAATAAACGGGGTCTTCTGTCAAATTTGCACATTCAAGGCGGATTTGAAAATGACGTGACGTCATTTTTCAATTTTGACCAAAATTGGAACTTTAAACATTTTACGTGTCGAAAATTCAATTAAGCCAGTGATAATGGTCGTTAAATGTAACAAATACCACGGTTAACAAAAGGTCGCACTTAAATGTTGAGAAATTGTAAGTCAGACACGTTACGTTAACGTCAAAAGTTGAAGCAAATCTCTTCTTTCGTGTTGGGTACAGGGATGACAAAAATACAGGTGATTAATCATTTAAAAGACTTTAGAACAACTATCCATAGACCAGAGACTCGTGTCAGAGGTAGCAGAACAATGATCGTTGAGACCGGAAGTAGCAGAATACCATAACCAACGCGAGTTTAGATCAGGCGTTGCCACTTTATTTTTATTCGTAATCGCTTCGTTAACGGTGCCAAACCTTAACTCGTGTAAATTGATAAAATTCTAATCAAATTTTCATAAACACTGAACGTACGCGGTCACGCCAAGCTGACGTCATTGTTAAAAAAAAAGACGTCCTCTGAATTACGTTTCTTTCGCGTAATAACGTTAATGAGTTGTATCATGCTTAAAATAGCCATAGATAAGTAAGAAGCACCTTTTTTAACTGAAAAATCAAAATTTAACAGAAATTTGGTAACTTTCAACATTATGTCATTTTTTTATTTTACTGAATTTGGTTTTTAGAAATAACCAAATCCCGCCGACCGGAAACCGTTGCAAAATATCCCATCCCTGTAGTTTTACAGATGGTTAAATATCCCTAAATTCTGAATTCAACTTTATTTTCATCGAAATGCTGTCAGATATTCAAAATGGATGGTTAGTCAGGAACGATAATGCTTTGCAAACTTGATTTTCTACAATATCTAGGTTAAACCTTAAAGAGATGTTAAATTCGAATCAAAATCAGATATACTGGATGTTAGTCTCTTCAGTATGACCAAAGATATGTTTATTCAATTGAAGTTACAACTTTACTTTTGCAATAGAAATTTTATCAAATAAAATATAAGTGTAACGTTTCTTTTTTTGCCTAGTATATATTTTACTCTAAACAGACCTATAGCCCCCTCACCAACAGACCCATTTCACAAATATCCTTCATGTAAATAAAGGTAACAACGAACCTACAGATGTTAGTGGATCAACCTCAAATGTCCAAATGAAAAAAGAAGCAAAACAAGAGAAATACAGATGAGATTGAAGATCGTAATGATTTCGCCTTAGTTCAGTATTTTAAAAGAAATTGTGAATTTAACCAGGTTTTATAGTGCCAAACCTCCCTCTTCCATTGTGATCCTCAATTGCAAAACCTAAACTGAAAATATTTAGCCAATGAAAGTAACCTGGAATTCAACGTTTAAAATTTTTGAAAGATGAAAATAAAAGCGGTGATCAAATGACCAAATATGAAGGAAACAACAAAACTGGAACTTGAAGGATCAATCTCATTCTAGTATGTCTAAAGGAAAAGACTAAACTATTGGCAACGCGACGGGTGTGCTATAGCAAGCAGGAACTGCTTACTCTTCCGGAGCACCTGAGTTCACTCTTGTTTCGACTGGAGTTCGCGTTGTTGATTCATATTCAGTTTTTTGTGTTTCCATGTTTTACGTGTTGTCTGTTTTTGTCCCGTTCTTGTTTGTGTTTACTGGTTTAGTCTCTGCCCTTTCGGACTTTTGACATTCGGATACCCCATTGGTACCTCTGCTTCTTACAAAACAAGGCGGACATTTTTGAGATATTGAAGAAACGGTCCTGTCTTGGTACAGGCATTTCAAAAGATATGGTGGAATAAACCAGGTCTTGTGGTGCCAAATCTCCCTCTTCCTTTGCAATATTACGGTCCGGTAGTAACACAAAACAGACATTATAGGGATATCGAGTTTGTCATCTCAGTACAACAACCAGTTAAACACAAAATCCAAGAAACAAGGAGGCACCAATAGGCAATTCGAGTGTTGGCAACGAATAAAATCAGAAAAAAATATATGGCACCAATATGTAAACATTATATTGCGCTCAACTCTTTCGCTCTTTTCAAAATCCAGACCAGTGAACACAAACGATTACAGCACCGAGAAACAAAAAAAAAAACATAAAAAACACAAATACAGCAGCATTGCATCCCCCCAAAAAAAACTCAAATGGCAATGAGAGATGCTCCAAATTAGTCACTATTTTGTCTAACATACTTTCCACCAGTGGCTGATAACGGAGGAAGAATTATTTAAGAGATCTTAAAACCTTGGTCTAATAGTCGGTCATGGAGAAAGTGGTAAGGAAAGACCAACAGACGGAGTTCTCAGTTAGACGTATGAAGATAGTGTAATGAGTTAGCACATATCAATGATAATCAAAATCCAAGCTTTATTTTGACCAGGAATCGAATATGCCAGACCTCGAGTGCTCGTGCATATCCAACTATATCGGTCCTAGTTGCTGTACTGGTAACATCCTAAAGTATTGTTGGGATGACTTTGTTTGTGAAAAGTCAGAAATAAAAAATTACATTTGTGGTGTTGGGGTCCAGTGAAGGTTACACATACCATATTGTAGATAATTTAGTTTACGATTATATAAATTTATTCCTTTGGCAATGGTCTATTTGTTATAAATAAGCAAATATCAAAAGTGGGTTAATTTTACAAAAATGATACGCTAGACACCTTGTGGTTTGGTTAATATATCATTATATATTTTTTTCTAGAAACAAGTGCCTGTGCCAATACAAGTATCATATGATCATGGCTGACAGGAGTCTAAGAACCTGATATGGGACCTGATATAAAAATACTCTGTGTAATAAACTATTCAAAGATATACTGATAAGTCAAAAGCCAACAAATAGATCTATTACATTTCCTTATATCACAGCGACTTTCTGACTAGAGTTCTGTGACGAAGGATGCTGCGTGTTCTCCCTGAGCAACACCAGCGGATAAACTTACAACTGAATAAACGTGAACCTTGGAATCTGGCAAATACCTCTATTTACAAAAACTAACACTGGTTACCGCGAAATATGATTTATTCTGGATACACTTTTAACATGGATGGTGCTAACAGTTCAATACTGAAGTCCAATCTGACAAACAAAATTAAAAACAGAGTATTTATGACACAAACGGATTAAGTGAATTTAAAAAGACACATACATGTATATCTCGAAACATGTGAAAACTACACCAAACAGATTAAAAAGTTAGCACTTTGACGGAATTAACAAAATACAACAATTTCTACTTATAGATAAAACGCCAAAACAGGATAGGTCTAATTGACAAATAAATATATGGATTAAAATTAAGCATGAGAACCAAAAAATTGTAAATCTAAATTATGTAATGTTATGTAAACAAAAAAACTTCAAAATTATTAATGTAAAAAGAAACGTTTTAAGACAATAGTGTAAGCAAAATCAATTATGAAAAATAAAAAAAACAAATAAACTAAGAAATGTCCTAAAAGTCCGAAATTTGATTACAATTTGTCACTATGACAACTCCTCCCTGCTCCCACTAAGCACGACCCCGTGCTTCGAATAGAAAATTACCGAAAATAACCTCCTCTAGATCTACGGTTAAAGTTTCTGTTGTAATTTTTGAACGTCTGTTGAGGTTGACACTGATAGAATATTGAATTTAATCATTCAATTTCGCTGTTAAGGTCCTGATTTTGGAATTGTTCTTGTTGTATTTGCGACTGCAAAAAGTTTATGTTTCTTTCCGAGTCCTTAATTTTTATTACGTATTCTGTAAGTTTTTCTTGATATTCTTCAGTTAGAGTTCGAATCTACTGCGCTTTATCGATCGACAGTTGTGACAGTATCCGATTGATTATCTGAAATCTTTTCTAATCTCTTTACTTCTGCCCTGAGATGTTCATTTTCGGAAATCACTGACTTTAAGCGGTCTTCTTGGATAATGTCCTGTTTGACTGGTTGATTATCCAACAATTTAAGTTTGGTTTTCAACTCTCGGATCTTGTTGTGAAGGGATTTATTTTCAACACTTAGCAAATCGCACTTACTTTGGTGATCGGTGTTGGAAGTCCGCAAATTCTTATTTTCCTCGGTAGCCACTTGAAGCTTCTCTTTTGAACTGATAATCTCATTTTTCAAACCGAACGTGGTTTCTTGTGATGCAAGAAAAGCTGTGGTCCTAAGGCTCGAATAAGGCAGTTCTCGAAGTGCCTTCTTATTTTCTACGAACTTCTTTAATCTATTTTGGTCCCTCATTTTCTGGCTCTTTGACTTAACTCTTGATAGTTTGCTATCCTTGTCCATTTTCGTTATCTGTTGAATCTTGAGTTTTTGTTGTCTAAGACACATTATTGCAAAATGTCCAAAATCTTTTACATCTAAAACACTGTTCATTTAAAGCTAAACATCTAAGTTGATAATGTCTCTTACCACACCGTCCACAAGCTGGTATCACACGTGTTTGAAAATTCAACGGTCTCCATTGTGGTCGGAAATTGTATTCAATAGCTTTTATGCGGGAACTGTTTTACTCACTTAGCGCTTGAGGTATCGGGATAGGTGTTGAGCTAAAATGTCGACACAATCCTATTGTCCACCAATTATCACAGCGACTTTCTGACTAGAGTCCTGTGACGAAGGACCCTGCGTGTTCTCCCTGAGCAACACCAGCGGATAAACTAACAACTGAATAAACGTGAACCTTGGAATCTGGCAAATACCTCTATTTACAAAGACAAACACTGGTTACCGCGAAATATGATTTATTCTGGATACACTTTTAACATGGATGGTGCTAACAGTTCAATACTGAAGTCCAATCTGACAAACAAAATTAAAAACAGAGTATTTATGACACAAACGGATTAAGTGAATTTAAAAAGACACATATTTATCGAAACATGTAAAAACTACATCAAACAGATTAAAAAGTTAGCACTTTGACGGAATTAACTAAATAACAAAATACAACAATTACTACTTATAGATAAAACGCCAAAACAGGATATGGATTAAAATTAAGCATGAGAACCAAACATTATGTAATGTTATGTAAACAAAAAACTTCAAAATTATTAATGTAAAAAGAAACGTTTTAAAACAATAGTGTAAGCCAAATCAATTATACAAATAAAAAACAAATAAACTAAGAAATTTCCGAAAAGACCGAAAGTGAACTTAAACACAATTTTTCACTATGACACTTACAAGGACCTGAAATCATATGATTCCACTGTATCAACTATTTAATGCCTTATGTATGATTTAACAGAATGTAGCGCATTATTATCCTTAATCTGCACTAGGTTTTTTTATCTGCCAAAAAGCCGAGAGCTCAAGAGGTAATTATTTTCTTTCTGGTATTTGTATTTGAAACGACAGGGTCGATAACCGCTGCTGATGTAAGAGGTCCCCGAGGATACTCACAAACTTGGTCGTCAGACTTGTCTGACACGAATATACCAATAAATGCAAACTCTTTTTTACCTTGAAGTTTCGGATTGTTAAATTCTAAATTGTTTAAAACACCAGGTTTCTTTCATTGTACTGCACATGGTTTATATCTTTATACTGGATTTGGTTTTCCTGGTCGAACAATTTTTGGTTTTGAGTGCTTTTTGTTTAATACTTTTGGTTTTTGGTACCGACCTTCAAGCATTTTGATTTCAACGATTGACCAATGCAACACTATTTTTCTGGACATCAATTATTCAACTAAAAGAATTAACGACGATTTTTTTATATGAAAAAATATTTGTTTAGGCAGGTAAATGTAGTTTTGAATGTTTCTTTTTCAAATGTATGTGAAGATTTTATTTAGCTTTATAAAGCAAAATTGATAGATTCTATGTCTATAAATCAATACTTTGCAAAACTTAGCAAATATATTTAGACTGTTGATAAAATATATTAAGTAACACTATCATTTTTAACGACAACAATGTACATAATATTTCAAAAATGAAAAATACAGGCAGATATGATTATTTGTTATATTTTACTGATAAGTCAATCGCCTTTCACTCTTTTCATACAGTGAAGTTATATCAGTACAATATGACATACGATAGCTGTCAGCACATAAATCTCCCAATTACGTGACCAATTACATTTCCAAAGAAAAACAAGACTGCGCTCGCTACGACTGGAACAAGATAACATTTCTGTCCTGTCCATAATCCTCCGAAAGAGAAAACTACGGTGCCAATGGCCCCACCTACAATTTTTTGACACATTTGTGTGTACTTATCATTTTCTGCATCAGAAAGACTGTTTGTCTTTAATGTTAATATTTCTTTTATTTCATATATAGCAAAGACAGTTTCAACCAAAAAGGTCATACAAATTGTAAAACCAATGGTCTTTTGAAAAAAACATTTTACCTTCAGTTGCAGTTCTAAACATTGATTTGAAGCTAAAATCTGCGAAGGCGTAATGTTTAAATCCGAACACTGTTTAGCTGCTTCATGGCAGATAAATTTTGTAAGATTTCCCACTTCACATCGAGCTTCTGAAGGGGACGATTCTTCGAGTATTATTTCAGCAAACCTGATCAATAGCAGATTTGTAGCAATAGAAAGAAAGAGCTGTGCCAATGAGCCAGGAAATTCCCAACTTTAGAATGTTTCGCTTTTCATTTCTAATAAAAACATAATCAAGATCAGTGCCAATTGCGTCATATTTTCCCGATTGTAAATCGCTTCTTATTTTTGGTGAATTTAATAAAAATGTTAGTAATTTTGTCTTTACAGAGTCTTTGTAGTCTTGTACCAGCCAGTTGAATATTTTCTACAAAAAGATAAAACAGAATATAAATAGATAGTAAATTTGTTTATTTTGGTTTGTGTCTTTTGTTGTTTCAAGAATTCCCTAAAATTAGTGGAAGTTGTAAAGCTACATTAACTTTTGATTACTAGGATGCATTTTTTACAAGCATCAAAACACAGAAATATTCAAGTTTGAGCACACCTATGATGTCATTTCAACATTAAGTGATAAATGAAAATTACAACAAAGTTCCAGCCAATAAATTTTGCAACGGCTGACACGTGTATTTTAAGACTCATTAGAGGCGCTCTACCCAAAATATTGAAAAAAGTAAAAAAACATCAATATTATGAGAAGCATATATCATAACAATTAAAACAAAAATACCGAGCAGTAAAACAAAACTATGACAAAGACCAATCTATGTCTTGGGTAGGCAAAACCAGGAGAACCTTAGAGTTGTGACCATTTTTAAATTTTAACGGATACTTCATAGCTTTAATTTGTTCTGGAACACAAAAGTGTTCATGCCGGAGCTGTCTTACCTCGGAAAATTAAACCTCGATCGACCAACGGTGCAAACCTTCACATGCGTTAGAAATGAATATTACAACAAGGTTCAGGTCAATAAATGAACGAATTTAAGACACAACGAACTGACCTTTTTAAATAATACCATGTTAATGCGTACCCACGAAAGGTTACATATCCATAATCATAAACGAATCCACAGAATGATTAATAAAGTATAAATCAAATGGAGAAACTGTTAAAATTTCCAGAGTATTCTTCCTTTAATTAATGATCAAAATACATAATTCCTGTACCCAGGAAACACCAGGAAGTTACCGTTGTTTAATTAGGTTGTCAGCATTTCCATACACTGTATTTTGTGCACTTTTCTATCGGAAATGATACTTTTCAGTTGTGTTTTTTTTTAATATTACGTTTCTTCAGATGTTTTATACATTAATCTTCATACAATGACAATTTGCCCATTTTGCTGCTTACTCTTCTGGGTCACCTGATTTCACTCTCGTTACGACGCGCGTGTTTATGTTTTGTGTTTCTTAGTGCTAATTTCGTTCATGTTTCCTGGTTTTTATTTCCCTTTCAGAATTGTGACACTCGAGTGCCCCCCCCTTCTGTGCCTCTTTTCTTACTTTATAAAATTAAGAAAATGATAGGATCAATGTATTATGATATAAACGTTAATTTTACAGAACAAACTGTTTTTGTTATACATATTCATCGTCACTCTAGTGTCAACATTAAAAAAGTAACAAAAAGGTCTTGACCTATAATTCAATTATTCAGAATATGTTTTTGAATTTTTGTTTCTACCCATAAAACACATGTTTAATTTTCCTTATTTTTTAGAACGCTTATTCCATAGACACACTGGTTTACTATGATGTCTAGGTTTAAGCTAAGTGAGGACACATATTATATGACCATAATTATTTTAACATGCAAAATGAAACAAGTGCATATATCAATAAATGATCAAAAATATTCTAAGCGAAAAAGAAACGTTTTGTTATATTGGTTTTCTCTTAAAAAAATTAAAAAAAACATATGTTTTTCTTATTTTTGATGTAAACATTGGGTGACTTACGGTTTATCTAATAATTTTGCTTATTAAAGGCGAATTTGAAAATGTGATAACGTTGTCAAAAAAAAAAAAACAACAAAAAAAATCACCACACAACCTTCCTAATGACAAGGCTGTAACTTTGTCATAACCTTGCCATGCTTTTTCTTGCGTCACTATATTTTTTCGTATATAAATCAGAATTTAATTAAACATTTACAAGGACTAGTCTAGACATAGTTATAACTATGTTTTGTGTTTTGTTCAAAAATGAAAGAAAACATTAAACAATAAAATACTTTTAAAATAAATCATTCAAACTTAACCCAAATAAATTAATAAATATTAAATCAATGCACCATACTTTAATCGATAAAATTTTTGAATCAAACAAGGGAAATAATTCATTGGAACGCTGACCCCCCAAATAACAAAGGTTTTAATTGTAGAGAAAACTAAAAAAATGATGCCCCCCTGTTGTAAATGTTTGATTTCCAAAATGTTAAATTTTCCAAGACAAGATTTTATGTTCTCTTGTTACTCGGAAGTCTTCGGTTTCCGAGTCTTGTCGGAGAAAAAATTAATGGAAGAAGGCGCGCCAAACTGTTACAACTCGTTTTCACGTCGCTAACTCTCGTAGAAATGGAATATAGGTCAAAATAAAACCAGATTAGAAAAAGCGATGGCCTGACTCATTACATCAAATTAATGATATTCAATTAACTTTCCGCGATAAGAAATTTTTCGATGGATAGTTATGCGATTCTTTCATAATGTACGTTTCTATAAAATATCAACATACCATTGTATTGAATATCGTATAATTGAGCACTTAGATATCGTAATATTAATTAAATGAGGATGGGTAAAATAATTTCCGCGTGTGCAATATGTATTGCGTATTTATGAATAATTGTATGACGGACTAGGTTTACTGTGTATTTATATATTCATTTTGATACCAACAAATCGGCAACGAAGATAATAAACTTCGTCATGAATATTTAAGAAGCCGTGTTGATTGGTCGCTTAAAGATATCTCGTAATGCCTTAGGCCAATCGGGCCAGTCAAATCATCGCTTCTATAACGTTAACATGTGCTTTTTATCGTTATAATTGTAAGCAATCAAAATGGAGTATAACGACTTCAAATTTGTTAGGCGTGAAAGAAAATTGAAACGTTTTAGCGAAACACGATTGACAATTTGGCACGTTCAATTTGATGAACAGAAAGGATGATTATCTTTCGATACATACAGGTGGCGAGAAAAGTATGTGCTACCAATTACCTTTTCAAGAGTTTTGGACAGGGAGGCATCAGAAAAAAAAATATGCAATGTCCCCGGTGATTACCCCGTTGATTTCCATATGTAAGAAATACGTGATTTCTTTTCTACGTGTGGTTTAAAGGAACATACATAGGGAAGGCAGATGATTATGGAGGATGTAGGAATTATCCGTGGGTTTCTGACGATGTCCTTATTTGAAGTGTTGGAAAATATGCATTTGATATGTTTGATGTTTGCATTTACGATGGACCGAGGCGTGAATGTTGACGTGACAGGAAACAAAGCTGTCTGTGCGTCAGGCGTAGCAAAATTTATTGTCTGGAACTTTGTTGTCATTTGTATTTCGAACACACGTGAAGGTTAGCAATGCTGGTGGAGTTTAAATTCCCCGAGGTTAGCCCGCTCCGGCACCAACACTTTTGAGTTGGAGAATACATCAAAGCTTTAAATTATCCGTCTAAATTTCAAAATTGTCTAAACCCTAAGGTTCTTCCTACCCCAGACATAGGTTGAATATCTTAGTAATAATTTGGTTCCCCAGTTTGGTATTTTTTGTTATACTGTTCTATGCTCTTCATATTCATACAGTGTTTGGCATTTTCAATATTTTTGGTAGAGCGCCTCTGATGAAACTTAAATAGACGAAAAGCGCGTCAGGCGTAGCAAAATTTATTGTCTGGAACTTTGTTGTCATTTGTGTTTCGAACACACGTGAAGGTTAGCACTGCTGGTGGAGTTTAAATTCCCCGAGGTTAGCCCGCTCCGGCACCAACACTTTTGAGTTGGAGAATACATCAAAGCTTTAAATTATCCGTCTAAATTTCAAAATTGTCTAAACCCTAAGGTTTTTCCTACCCCAGACATAGGTTGAATATCTTAGTAATAATTAGGTTCCTCAGTTTGGTATTTTTGGTTATACTGTTCTATGCTCTTCATATTCATACAGTGTTTGGCATTATCAATATTTTTGGTAGAGCGCCTCTGATGAGTCTTAAATAGACGAAACGCGCGTCAGGCGTAGCAAAATTTATTGTCTGGAACTTTGTTGTCATTTGTATTTCCAGAGAAAGAACACTGATATATCCTGCATTTGTTTTATACTAGTTTTTTATAATAGGTTGTTTTATAATAGATAATATTTGTTTAATTTGATATGTAACATTTACTACATGCATATTGTATCAACTGTGGGCCTAAGCTGCCGGACATGCAAAATAATTCAGAATGCCTTTTTAATACGTATTGGGTACTGGCATGCATATGGTTTCCCGAATCTCGGGTACCAAAAAAAAAAGAATTAAATCAGGTTACTCCGGACTTACATGTACATTGTACTGTTTCTCAAAAACTGAAAGAAGCAAAATGTAACAAAAATAAAAGCATAATAAATTGTTGATATGCATACATGTACAAGACTCGCTTACTCGCGAGGGTTTTAATGGGGTCCCGTTGAACGTAATGGAGCAGCCGACTTAAATGTACTGTAAGATCAGACATAAGATGTATTTTAACCAAGTGCATGTACATGTATATACAAAGAAATTGTTGTATAAAATCCGAAATTTAATTAATGTATATCATGCATGCCTTGTGCATTCCAATTCTTCCCGTAGGTTATAATAAGGTATATATTGTATCGCGGGCTCTGGCTCAAAAGAAAGTAGTCACTGACTCACCCACCCACTTTTCTAGATAATTACAAAAACTTAAAACTTGCATTAATGGGGGAATGAATTTTTCTTCCAAGGCTGGAGGATCACGTCTTAAAATAAATGTAAAGAGTGGCAGAAAACAAAAGATGTAGCAGAATGGTTGTGCCAGACGTGTGGTGACGGATGCTTGGAATGGCATCATTTGTTATACTATAACAGCGGTTCGCACCGGTCTGTTATACAAAAGCTCGGGACAAACTAGTTCACTTTTTAAATGAAACAAAACACGAAATAAAGTTCCAAATGTTAATTAATAATGAAATACATATGGAATAATCCACATAAAACACTACAATATATTTTAAAAGACGGCTTTCCGTAAACTATTTGTAAAATGACTTTAAAACGTACGACGTCCGTTCAGTTACGATGTCGGATTCCAACTACCCTCACCATATTTGAAACATCGAAATTACATAAGAATTTACAAAATATTAATTAAACATTCTAAATAGACAAAAGAGGATTAAGACTTAGCAACATTGAACAATTAGACCTGATACATAAAGAATTACTCGACTATGAAAGGAACAAACAGATTAAATAAATTAAAGATAAAATGACACTTTTAAGAAATGAGTTAGATAATCCTTTAAAACGTTTTTTACACTTTTCCATGGGAAATATTAAAAATAAAATAAATAAATACTAGTACAATGACTGTTTCAGATTTAAAAACAATACAACAATTTTGAAAGGCTTAATATTTTACTAAATACAAATGACAACAAAGTTCCAGACAATAAATTTTGCTACGCCTGACGCGCGTTTCGTCTATTCAAGACTCATCAGAGGCGCTCTACCAAAAATATTGAAAATGCCAAACACTGTATGAATATGAAGAGCATAGAACAGTATAACCAAAAATACCAAACTGGGGAACCAAATTATTACTAAGATATTCAACCTATGTCTGGGGTAGGAAGAACCTTAGGGTTTTGACAATTTTGAAATTTAGACGGATAATTTAAAGCTTTGATGTATTCTCCAACTCAAAAGTGTTGGTGCCGGAGCGGGCTAACCTCGGGGAATTTACACTCCACCAGCAGTGCTAATTTATAAGTCCAAAAATATCAGATACAATACACGATTTTTTTTTCCACTGTCACAATACCCTGAACTTAGAGCATCATTTAAAACAACGTATTGGCTGTGCCGAAAGTGTCATAAAACATCGGGCCTTTATTATTATGTGTAATCGGGCCTTTATTATTATGTGTTTGTATTAAAAAAAAGGAAATCTGTCGAAGTAAAAAATGTACAGCATGTACAATGATCAGCTTACTCAATTGATGAAATGTATTTTCCTACACTAAATTTGTTAAAAACAAGTAGTGTGTATGCCATTATCATATGCATGTCATGTTTATGTTATTAGAATACATTTGTACACATTTACTTGTTTCACTGTTATTTAATTTGTTGTATTAACATTTTTCATATTCGTGTACATTGATTTAATGGGTTCCCCTTTTTTAGGGGTCAATAATGTTACATTCTTGTTTGTTCCCACAATGACTTTTATTCTTGGTAACCAAATGCTGTGAAATTTAATATTTTGGGGTCCCCCTTTTATTCGTATATAAACTAGGGGCCCTAAAATGTCAAAAATGGGTCAAAGACAGAAATTGCCGGATTTCGTTTAACAAGAAGTAGGTGAGCGACAGACCTGAAATCACATCCCACGATATGGGAGCCCATGTTGATGCTGCAGACCAAATATCAAGAGGCTGTGATTAGTAGTTGCTAAAAAAACTGTTAAAAATTGTCTACTATTGGACATTATTGTAAAAAATTAACTAAGTCGGTAAACAGGAAGTAGATGAGCGACAGACCTGAAATCGCATCACACGTTATGGGACCTCACCCTGATACTGTATACCAAATATCAAGTGGCTATGATAAATAGTTGCTGAGTAAGCTGTTACAAAAATTTTCTACTATTGGACATTATTGTCAAAAATTAACTAAGTCGGTAAAAAGGAAGTAGGTGAGCGACAGACCTGAAATCACACCCCACGTTATGGGACCTCATCCTGATACTGTATACCAAAATATCAAGTGGCTGTGATAAATAGTTGCTGAGAAAACTGTTACGAAAATTTCTACTATTGGACATTATTGTCAAAAATTAACTAAGTAAACAGGAAGTAGGTAAGCGACAGACATGAAATCGCATCCCAAGTTATGGGACCCCACTTTGATGCTGTATACCAAATATCAAGTGGCTGTGATAAGTAGTTGCTGAGATAACTGTAACGAAAATTTCTTCCCCGGCCGCCTGCTCATCATGCTTAAGCCAGTTCAGCTTTAAACCAAATTTAAGATAAATCCCTTTAGTAGAAGCCGAGAAATCTGTTAGGGAACATTGTCTATTTTTGGTAATTAAAAAGTCTTAACTCGGCTCTAAAAAACAGGATGTAGATGCGTAACTGACCTAGAAAGGGGAGACACGGTACAACGCATCATGCTAAAGCTGTTTACTGAATTTGAAATCAATCCCTCCAGTTGAAGCCGAGAAATCTGTTACGAAAGTTTCTTACGGACGGGTAAACAGATGGATAATGTGATTGCAGTACAGGTCCCTCTCTTACGAGTATGGGTAAAGTATTATATTTGGTCCCACAATAATTTTGGTCCTGGTTGGTCCATCGTTCTGATATGTCTTACCATTACACCATAGATGGGATTGATTATGGGGTCCCCCCTTTTTTCAATTAGAAATTAATGGCCATTAAATGGGCAAAAATGTTCCATTTTATTTCTGGTCTGATTTTTTTTTGCAATTTAATTCTTATCAAGCAGTGGATGCAAATTGAAATATTTATAATTGCAACCCCCTATTTTCCGTTACTTAATTAGGGACCAACAGGGGGAAAAGTGAATTTTTTTGGGTCTGCTTTTTGCAAAAAAGTTTTGAATTCCTTGTAAAAAGTGGGTGGAAAGTTCACCAAAGGTGGCATGTGTTAAAACAACTTTATCAGTCTACCATGGGCATAATTTGCCTCAAACATACAATGTCCATGCAACATGTTGCGGTCATATCATGCTGCACTCGGCGAAGCTTTTTATTCGCAAATAAGTAAGAAATTTTACAGATATAAAAGGGGTAGAGCCACGAAAGGGAAAAAATGGCCCACCCTAAAAAATTATCAAACTGTGTTTTAAAATGTTGCACATTGTGTCTTTTTTCTGCAAAAGACAGCCCAATAACTTTTTGATTGACCATTTAGTCATTTTTGGGAAAAAAACGTGAAAATTAACAAGAAATTGCTAATTTCTGGAAATATTTTTTAGTTTTGTACTGGAATGCCATTAGTTCAGAGTAAAAGTGTAAAATGGAAGTACATTAGTCAATTCAACCACAGGTTTAGGTTTGAATGTGTTTTTATTGATTTAATCTTTTATTTTGGGGCTAAAAGTTGAAAAATCAGCAAAAAATCACACATTTTTGATTCTTTTTTATATTTAAAAATATCTATATATAACATACATCATGATACATAATATGGGCTTAAAGTTGCAAATAAAATACAATGAGGCACTACATCAAGACTTACATTCGAAATATTGGTATTTCTGTTCTTTTTTTGTTGTTGTAAAAATGGCAAAATGATTGCAAAATCTATGATTTCTGGAAATAGTTTTTACAATTCCCTTTTATCGCGTAACAGCAATATTAAAAACTATGCAAAATATATGAATGCAGTTTAGACAAACTAAATGTAAGATTGTTTTAAAATTTTCTTGCAGACAAAGTTATTTTTTGGTGCAAAACTAGGTAAAATAAGCAAAAACTACTGATTTCTGGAATTGTTGTTTTACAATTTCTTCCAATTGTGTACCAACAACTTTTCTATGCAAAATATATGCTCGCAGTTTAGACTAACTAAATGAAGTATTGTTTTAAAATTTGCTTGCAGACAAAGTTAATTTTGGGGGGCAAAACTAGGTAAAATAAGCCAAAACCACTGATTTCTGGAATTGTTTTGACTCTGTTTTAAGTCGAACTTTTATTTAATATATATCCAAACTTGTTTATGTCCCGATTATGGCTGAAATATCGCCGACGGGACAATAATCTGACAACAATCAATCAATTTATCGTGTAAAACCAATCTTTCTTTGCAAAATATATGCATGTAGTTTATCAAGTTACTGTAAATGTAGTATTGTTTTACTATTTTCTTGATGACAAAGCGGTATTTTCAGTGTAATAATCCATACAGTATTGACAAAGCAGGTGATCTACCGGAGAATTGTTCCTGAATTTCAATAAGGGGTGCAAGAGGTACAAGTATACGTAGACATCAAATAAAATGTACACAGACACTTCAGGTCATAAACGTCAGATAATAGCCACACCTCTTTATAAAACAAAAACATACCCAAAATAAATAATTGTCCTAGCTCAATTGTAATACATTCGTCTAAATCTTATAATGCAATTAAAAGTAAAGCAATCAGTATGTTTATAAAAAATACATTTGCGCAAGTCTGAACAGGATATATGTCATAACGATATATTTTTTGTACTATCGTATTATTGAAGCAAGTGAGCAAGTATTTATTTACTAGTATACCAATACCAATACCAATATTTTTATTTTTTCAAATTAGGTCCCCATTAGGGCAATTACATATAACAGTCATGATTAAAACAATGTTAACATTACAGTACATAGACAAGTACATGTATACTCAATAATGTAAGTATATAAACACAACTAGTATACTTAATGAAACACAATCAATGCATTCCTAGTACAAAATGTAGTCCAATGTTGAGCTTTTCTATATCATGGAATTCCTTTCATGTGGAAAATACCGATATTGAATTATCTTGATTTTTTATTAAACGAGGTGTGGATGCGCAAACGCCAAAAGAAAAAACCCCCAAAACAACAACACATTTCTCCATTTTACCAATATGTTTTGTTATTTATCGTTTTTAATTATTTCTTGCCTTTATTTCCTTCCTTTCTCGTGCACATGGGCATGGTTTTGTAACCTTTTAGCATATGCGTAAGCGTACCGTTATACAATTGAGAACCCCTCCTCCGGGTGGCAAATAGGCCCGCAGCAGCGCTAAGATTGTCGGTTAAAGTCCACTATAGAGCGCTCAGAAACCTGACATCGAGCCAGACCGTTTTGCCCACAAAGCTACTGTTATGTGTGCCCCGGCTGGTGATTGATTGGGACAGCCCTGTCATAATGAATGCCGGGGTCGTCAGACTATGATGCGGAAAACCTGACCGCAAACCATAGTGGTGCACCCTGTTGGGAAAAATGTCACGTACGTTAAAGAACCCTGCTGCAGGTCTCGATAAAAGTAGGACCCGTACCTAGGATCCCCATGCAGGAGGCTAAATTTCCAGTCCCTACCCATCATTCCTTTTTCCAGTGACAGTCAAAACTCTCCTACCCAATTGGCCTTGTGTCCCCATTTCCTAACTAGCTATACCATTGAAGATTTAGTCATTGCAAAAATACAAATACCAAAACCGGTATTTGCATATTTCTAGACCAAACAGAGTTTTCAAATCCGGGTAATTTGGTTATGATGTATGTGCATATTTCAAGGGGTAACCTCTCATCAGCAGCATCAAAACATTGGAAGGTCGAAAAACAAAATTATTAAAGCAAAGTACTCTAAACCAAAACGTTCCAAAAGGGAAGCCAAATCTAGAATCGATGATATTTAGTTATAATTTGGTTTGTCAATAATAAAAGCGATAGTTTAAACATAATATATTGTCAAAAACAAAGACAAAGGGACAGGACACAAGATCTACAACTTAGAAGTCTTCTCCCGTAAAAGCGATCTAGACAGTCCCGTGGACTAGGTACATTGTAATTATTGAATAATAAGGGACGGACCATTCAACTTGAAGGGGGGGCCTTGGTTTTTTGTTTTGACCAAAAAAAAATTTCCGCGCAGAGCGCGGACAAAATATTTATTTTTTGAAGACGTCGCGACAGAATATTTTTTTTTCATTATCAGCATTATTTTTTATAGCAGAAATCCTTCTTCAGAATATTTTTTTTCTTACCCTCAGCTGCCAAAATATTTTTTTCATCAAACATAATTTTCAGAATATTTTTTTAGGAAAAAAACAAGGCCTCCTCCTTCAAGTTAAATGGTCGGTCCCTAATAACTTTATTAACGCAACACAAGACTACATGTCATGGCGATACAATAATGAAACAAGTTATCAAGCAAAGTTGGCCCACTGGATTTAATTGAATAACCAAGAACCTTAAAGTACCGTTAAACTTTTTGAAGACGTCGCGACAGAATATTTTTTTTTTCATTATCAGCATTATTTTTTATAGCAGAAATCCTTCTTCAGAATACTTTTTTTCTTACCCTCAGCTGCCAAAATATTTTTTTCATCAAAAATAATTTTCAGAATATTTTTTTAGGAAAAAAACAAGGCCTCCCCCTTCAAGTTAAATGGTCGGTCCCTAATAACTTTATTAATGCAACACAAGACTACATGTCATGGCGATACAATAATGAAACAAGTTATCAAGCAAAGTTGGCCCACTGGACTTAATTGAATATAACCAAGAACCTTAAAGTACCGTTAAACTGTTATTTTCAGAAAACAGACGAATTATATGCTTTATTGGTCACAAAAGAATAATAGGGAAAAGTAACTTTCACTACCACAGGCGTTTGGGTCCAGGATTTTTTTGTATTATAAATAACGTGTATATAAAAATTTTCATCTCGTCTATATACTATTGGAAATAGTATATAGACGAGATGAAAATTTTTATATATACGTTATTCATAATAAAATAAAATCCTGGACCCAAACGCCTGTGCTCACTACATTCGCGTGAGGATTACGACCTGGTCCATTTAACGTATTTGAGCTGTGCCGTAGTTAATATTATAACTATGTAGGTACGGCACTTCTTTATGAATAAAATTCTTCAGGTATTTAATTGAAAACTTTCACACTTAATGTGTATCTTCTGATGTCCACTTATGCATTTATTCTAGTCTTTCTCCTCTCTCTGAATAAATAGTTTAGCTTGTCTCTAGAGAGTTGAGATGTGTTACCTAGCTCTGATTTAAGTAATCATTACAGCGAGCATCGCAGATGCGAGCCCTACGGCATTGTGCATGTTTTGAGATGTGCCAGAAATATACTGACGATTAAACCGGAACAGGTTTAGTTTTACGGAGTGAAAAAAATAATAGGCACGGAGCAAGTAAAACAATCAACCCCCTGGGCTTATAAAAATACATCATAATCTGTTTATATGCAAAAATAAAAAATTAGAAATTCAAAAACAGTGATAAAACCCTCATTCATCCACTTGTTTATTTTTACACACAGATTTTTATTTAAACACCATTCGGTCTTCTCCGCTGAAAAACGGTTTTCCGGAAATTATCGAGCTAGCTTTAGGCAACATCGTCCCATTTACTAGTCATACCAAATTCATGATACTGACCTAGCTTTGTTAAATTCTAAGTAAGATAAAGAAATACATAAATTTACTGAATAAAACCTACTCATAATAATAATAATATAAATAAAAGGTTCTTACCTGAAAATGAAAGAAGAGTCACATCCTGTGGGGTTTCACTCACTCTCCTCAATCCTGCATGCTATTTTTACTTCACCGTTTTTTCTGCCAGGTTTCTAAATGTACCTTCTGTTACCAATGCTTCAAATAAAACACTGATACTCGAGAAATCTCACAAAACCTGACAGAATCTGAATGTTGTTTTGGTCTGCTGAAGCGCGAAATACTCTGACAAGGAAATGACGTCACGTAATCTATAAAGGAATAATTTCGTCCCCGCTAAATGTCGTCCCAGAATGTTACAGGGTTTATCATTTGCACAAATATTAAATTGAATTCTTAATGAGTAGTTATTGATCCCAGATAGTGCATATGATTTGGGTTGGGTGGGGTCAGACTTTGCTACTACCTAATTCTATTTTTTAAAAGTTCCCTCTTTACGTACGTTACAGCACATGGATTTATTTTTAAAAGGTAAGTTATATAGATTTTCGATGCTCGCTAAAAAGGCAGGGCCTTAATCATATTAAAAAATTGACCAAATAACCCGGCTATGTATTGTTTTTCAAATACATTCCAGCTTTGTAAGTACTGAACTTGGTATTTCAAAGCACCTTGAAGAAGTTGTGAAAAAGTTAATTCGTTTTGGGAACTTTTTTTCTTTAAAGTGCACAAAGTTCCTTTTAATTACAAAACAGAATAAAATAAGACAGTTTTTCAATCATTATTTTAAAAAAAAACAAATATTGAAATTAAAAGATAATAATAAAAAGATAATTATTTATATTTTCAGAATCCATCTATCCAAGGGGAGGTAACTCCACGGCACACCAAACAACAACAATTTCAACCAATTTTGGGGACATTTTTACTTTTTTAACAACCTCCGCACGCATGGGCACCCTTGTAATTTTGTTTAGTGTAAAAAGGGTTATTTTAGATGATATATTAAAAGAGCAACGGTGCCCATGGGTGCGGAGGGTTTTTAAATTACCAACAAAAGCCTAAAAAAGTACGATTTTCTACGATTTTTGCTATTTTAACCATTTTTGCAGCTATTTTATTGACATTACAACTTTGAAAACTCGCAATAATTTTATACAGCCTTAAAATTAAAACCATTAGCTTTCGTTTGATACCATTTTAATGTGGTACACGTTGGTTTTAAAAATTAAAATTATGTGGGCCAAAAATGCACCTTCGTGAACCTTTCCCTTTCTGTTAATAACAAAAAAATATGCAAAATATTTTTTCATCAAAAATCAGATCAAGACCATATTTTTTATGATAAAAAACTCTGTAGAACAAAATTTCATGCTTTTCATTTCCCAAATAGTCCTACAAAAAGTTTACGGCTAAGAAAAAAACCCAGATTTGTTGAAGCGTGAAAATGGGTTCATGGTTTCACAGCATGGTGTGATTAGCGGAGACCACAACCCCAACCGTCTAAGAATTATCAGATGCCTAGGTTTTATACTTTTCATGTAATTAAACAAAGATGTTTTGATACGTCTAAAAAAGACCTTATTTCATATAAGAGTCGTTGAAGCGTAAAAATGGATCAGGATCATGGTCAGATGGTATAGAGCCAGTTGCGTAGACCACATCCCCAACTGCCAGTATTTCAAATATTTAGGTATGTATATTATACTTTTATGTTATTAATTTTTCCACAAAAGTCTGCAAAAAATTTATTAAACCAGTATACTATAGGATAAAGCTATAATCATACAAAATATAAGACCACTATCTTATGTAGTTGCATGTTAGAAAACCGTGATGTAATTTATATTTTCACAGATGATATCTTATGATTGTGATTTCTATACTAGGCAAAAAAAGAAACGTTACACTTATTTTTTATTAGATAAAATTTCTATAACAAAAGAAAAGTTGTAACTTCCATTGAATAAACGTTTCTTTGGTCATACTGAAGAGACTAAAATACAGTATACCTGATTTTAATTCGAATTTAACATCTCTTTAAGGTTTTACCTAGATATTGTAGAAAATCAATTTTGCAAAGCATTATCGTTCCTGACTAACCATTAATTTTGAATATCTGACAGCATTTCGATGAATATAAAGTTGAATTCAGAATTTAGGGACATTTAACCATCTGTTAAACTACAGGGATGGGATATTTTGCAACGGTTTCCGTTGAGATTGGTTATTTCTAAAAACCAAATTCAGTAAAATAAAAAATGACAAAATGTTGAAAGTTACAAAATTTTGATTTTTCGGTTTAAAAAGGGTGCTTCTTACTTATCTATGACAATTTTAGGCATGGTACAACTCATTAACGTCATTACACGAAAGAAACGTAATTCAGAGGACGTCTTTTTTAAAACAATGACGTCAGCTTGGCGTGACCGCGTACGTTCAGTGTTTATGAAAATTAGATTAGAATTTTGTCCATTTACTTGAGTTAAGGTTTTGTACCGTTAACGAAGCGATTACGAAGAAAAATAAAGCGGCAACGCCTGATCTAAACTCGCGTTGGTTATGGTATTCTGCTACTTCCGGTCTCACCGATTGTTGTTCTGCTACCTCTGACACGAATCTCTGGTCTATGGATAGTTGTTCTAAAGTCTTTTAAATGATTAATCACCTGTATTTTTGTCATTCCTGTACCCAACACGAAAGAAGAGAGTTGCTTCAACTTTTGACGTTAACGTTACCTGTCTGACTTACAATTTCTCAACATTTAAGTGCGACCTTTTGATAACCGTGATGTTTGTTACATTTAACGACCATAATCACTAGCGTAATTGAATTTTCGACGCGTAAAATTTTAAAAGTTCCAATTTTGGTAAAAATTGAAAAGTGACGTAACGTCATTTTCAAATCCGACTTCAATACGCAAATTTGACAGAAAACCCCGTTTATTGCCTTATCTTAAATTAAAAATTCAAAACAAAATATGTTTCGAAAAAATCTTAAAAGAAAACCAATGTAACGTTTCTTTTTTTGCCAAGTATAGTACAGAATATTCCTACTTATACCAAATCCTTCACTCTCGCATATACAAAAATGCAATTAAGAAAGCTACGGAAAGCAAAAGGTATTTTTATACATTCGACTTCTCATTTCTTACTTCATGTACGTTTAACTCTAAACTTCATGTTTTATACTTCCTAGTTTAAATTTCATGCTCTAGAGATCAAACTTCATTGTTCTTATTTCTGAGTTTTTGCAAGTTTACACTTACTTTTCGCAATTATAACTTAACTAACTTATCATCACGACCAGGGCATATATTCCAGCAGCTCGATCATCCCTATCTCATCATAAAGTTGAAAGTGACCCAAATCCCTCTCACGGAAATACAGCAAACAACAAAATAGCACATTCGTTAAGTCAGACACACTTACTTGACTGTTTTCGCTCATTTCATTTTCCAACAGAATGAATATATTTACATCCGCTTGTTTACACTGATAACGTCTATAATTCTGTTTTTGAAAAGTTATACATCACCTGATGCCCTACTTTTGATTTTGATAATATCAATACACTGACAATCTCTTTTCTTGTGTAACAAAGTTAACACCCCAAAAATTATATTATAAGTACATTATCGTTGTTACTTCAGAATGCAACATTTTATAGTTCATTGCTTATCAATGGCATAGATAAATATTTCAAACGTACAGGTTTCGGTCTATCATTATTGAACCTTTTACAACAAGGCAAATTTATACCTCTGTTCCATTTTTTCTTAAATATACACTTCGAGTAAAGGCTTTGCCTAAATGTTGATAAAAAATAGTAAAAAATCAAAGTGAAACTATTCCATTAAAAATTAGTTATCTCATGAGAAGTAATTTTATACATTCTTGCCCTTAGTATTCATTTTTTAAACCACACATAAATATAAGTTTTATATTATTTTAACAATATCTCATGACGTCATTATTTGGTTCATTTCCATGCATTTCCGATGCCTTTCAAAAGTCCAAAAGGACAACGACAAAATCAGTAAGCATGTACGAGAACAACAGGCTTTTGAAATTTTCATTATAACATATCTTAAGGTTTCTGTGACATTTCTAGCACATAGCTTACTGAGCCAGTTAGTTTATCGCATTGGTCAATATAGGCAAGCGGCATGAAGGGCCTTGAAAAAAAATAAATTACCTAAAATCCTCATATAATGTGTTTAACTATATTGAAAGTTTAATTTTTCAGCTTTCAAAATGTACAAGGACAAATTACACACCCCAAAATTGATATTTTGAGTCGCAAAATTCAAGAGAGCTAAAATGTAAACAAATGTTGTTTTGAGCTTCAAATTTAATAGTATATATTGCTGACAAATAGTAAGATATGTAAAACATTCACTTCCGGTCACTTTGAAGAGTCCTATGCCGTCATATTTTCTATTTTTTGAATTGTGAGACAAAGAAATAAAGTTTTTACTTATTTATTTCTCTTTCTGTAGAAGATTATCAACACTTTAAAGAATAGTTCAAAAAGCGCTTATTCTGTCTGTAGAAGATTATCAACACTTTAAAAAATAGTTCAAAAGCGCTTATTGATTTAAAACAACCACATTATTGAATTAAATCAGAATGTTAGGTTTTCGTTTAAAAAGGCATACACTTACTTTCAAAAGGTGATAAGTATCAAACTACAAAATTAAACTTAAAACCATTAATTTTAGTTCAGAAGAACAAATTTTGCAAGTAGCAACATTCCGTCCGCTCCAGCATATGGAGTTTACGTATCACAATTGATTCGCTATTCCAGAGCATGTGGGGAGTACAACGACTTCCTTGATAGAGCCACACGGCTGACAAGCAAATTGTTAACACAGGGGTACGTTGCTCCCAGGTTGTTGTCATCACTCAAGAAATTTTACGGACGACATCATGTGCTTGTATACAAATACGGGATTTCTATCTCTCAGATGAGCACATATGTTGGTTTGACATAGAGTTTTGTAATGTCATCCTTTCCGGATTTGACCAACACTTAATCGATCTTTGGCAACGTGACGGGTGTGCTATAGCAAGCAGGAACTGCTTACTCTTCTGGAGCACCTGAGTTCACTCTCGTTTCGACTTGAGTTCGCGTTGCTGAATGTGGTTTTGTTGTTATGTGTGTGTGTGTTTTATGTTGTTATGTGGTTTGTTTTGTTGTGATGATTTTTTGTCTGCCGGTTTTGTCTTTGTCTTTACGGTTTTATGATACTGATTACCCCTTTGGTACACCTTTGCTTCTTGCAAAGAAGAAAATAAGGAAGATAAAAGAAAATTTAACTAAAGAAGCAGAGGGTGCAGGACATAGTAATTCAAAGTGACGTCATTGGACCAAAGCAATGCTATTTCCATGCTCTGAATAAAATCTGGCTATCACTTGCACTATGGACATTTATATATCAGTAAAAAGATAAATCTGCACTCTTATTGATGGTCTATATTTTATGAATCAATAATAGTCCAATAAAAGTGCCAAACACAGACCTAAAAGGGGGTGTTATACATGTAGTGAAAAATAAAGGGGGGTCATCATATTTTCTAGACTTGATTTCAGTAACTGCTACAATAATGAAAATACCTGAACCAGAACTATCTGAAAGGCCATGTTTCCTTTTGTTAACTGTGAAAATATCGGGGTACGTTTACCTGCTTTTTTAAAGAAATATCTCTGTTTACATAAAAAGTGGCGATTTGTCACATTCAAAAAATTTATAGTTACCCCCCTTTGTACAATTATTATCCAAAAAAAAATTTATTTTACAAAAGCAGACCTGATATGATGTTTTTCATGCAGAGAAGTATGTAAACAATCACAAAAGTACAAAATAAATGGTAATTCTAACTTCCGGTACAAAAACAGACAGGATTCCCTTCACTCATTGGTCAATATATTTGGCTACCACCACTAGTCTTTTCTACGAAACTGTGTCTAGCATCGAGAGGTACCAATGGGGTATCCGAATGTCAAAAGTCCGAAAGGACAGAGAAAAAACCAGTAAACAGCAACAAGAACGGGACAAAAAACAGACAACATGTAAAACATGGAAACACAAAATACTGAATATCGACCAACAACGCGAACTCCAGTCGAAACTAAAGTGAACTCAGGTGCTCCGGAAGAGTAATCAGTACCTGCTTGCTACAGCACACCCGTCGCATTGCCAATAGTCCATTTAGCGTGTCAAATCCGGTAAAGGAAGACAAAACAAACCCTATCATATCAGACCGGCGAATAGAGCATCTTAAAAACTTCAACAAACCCCAAAACCTCAGAAGATATTTAGTGTCTTAAAAGAGAATTTTGTTTAACTGTAGGTAGACAATCATAACACAAGTATACCACTCGTGTAAAAAAACAATGGTCACATCTTATTGTTTGTATTCATCGTATTTGGCCGTTAAACTCGACGCTGCATTGATGGTTTTAATTGGGGAACCAAATTCAATCGAATAAACAGTAGGTTAATCAAATGATGGTTCATACAATTTCAATTGTAAAGGAAAGGTTTAATCGAGATCTAGAACCATTTGGCGGAAAACACATTTAAGCTAGATATTTTGGTTAAAAAATTCGGTTATAAAAGGTTTTTGTCGGGAAGATTTAGAAATTTTATGACAGTTTTCTTTACAAATGCAAAGACGTACTTATGTCTACCTCTTGATGATTGGTGTGCCACATCAGCTTGGGGTCCCATATTGTAGGAATAGATTTTATGTATGTGGCTTAGATATCTATTTCTTTACTGATCCTTTTGTTAACTTCTGACATTGATGGTCAATGAAAATTTGTCTGCATTTTGATATTTAGTATGTAGCAGAAGCATAAGGCCTTAAACTTCAGCTTAAAATTATCCGTCTAAATTTCAAAATTGTCTAAACCATAAGGTTCTTCCTACCCCAGACATAGGTTGAATATCTTAGTAATAATTTGGTTCCCCAGTTTGGTATTTTTGGTTATACTGTTCTATGCTCTTCATATTCATACAGTGTTTGGCATTTTCAATATTTTTGGTAGAGCCCTTCTGATGAGTCTTAAATAGACGAAACGCGCGTCAGGCGTAGCAAAATTTATTGTCTGGAACTTTGTTGTCATTTGTATTTCGAACACACGTGAAGGTTAGCATTGCTGGTGGAGTTTAAATTCCCCGAGGTTAGCCCGCTCCGGCACCAACACTTTTGAGTTGGAGAATACATCAAAGCTTAAAATTATCCGTCTATATTTCAAAATTGTCTAAACCCTAAGGTTCTTCCTACCCCAGACATAGGTTGAATATCTTAGTAATAATTTGATTCCCCAGTTTGGTATTTTTGGTTATACTGTTCTATGCTCTTCATATTCATACAGTGTTTGGCATTTTCAATATTTTTGGTAGAGCCCTTCTGATGAGTCTTAAATAGACGAAACGCGCGTCAGGCGTAGCAAAATTTATTGTCTGGAACTTTGTTGTCATTTGTATTTCGAACACACGTGAAGGTTAGCATTGCTGGTGGAGTTTAAATTCCCCGAGGTTAGCCCGCTCCGGCACCAACACTTTTGAGTTGGAGAATACATCAAAGCTTAAAATTATCCGTCTATATTTCAAAATTGTCTAAACCCTAAGGTTCTTCCTACCCCAGACATAGGTTGAATATCTTAGTAATAATTTGATTCCCCAGTTTGGTATTTTTGGTTATACTGTTCTATGCTCTTCATATTCATACAGTGTTTGGTATTTTCAATATTTTTGGTAGAGCGCCTCTGATGAGTCTTAAATAGACGAAACGCGCGTCAGGCGTAGCAAAATTTATTGTCTGGAACTTTGTTGTCATTTGTATTTCGAACACACGTGAAGGTTAGCACTGCTGGTGGAGTTTAAATTCCCCGAGGTTAGCCCGCTCCGGCACCAACACTTTTGAGTTGGAGAATACATCAAAGCTTAAAATTATCCGTCTAAATTTCAAAATTGTCTAAACCCTAAGGTTCTTCCTACCCCAGACATAGGTTGAATATCTTAGTAATAATTTGGTTCCCCAGTTTGGTATTTTTGGTTATACTGTTCTATGCTCTTCATATTCATACAGTGTTTGGCATTTTCAATATTTTTGGTAGAGCGCCTCTGATGAGTCTTAAATAGACGAAACGCGCGTCAGGCGTAGCAAAATTTATTGTCTGGAACTTTGTTGTCATTTGTATTTCAAGTATGATTGTGATCTACTTTGTTTGCCGTCTTAATTAATTTCAATAGAAATTATTTTCATAACAAATTGATGCAAACATGCATTTTATATAACACTGTATTATCTTCCAAGTCGAAAAAACAAACAATATTATGTAATATATATACAGTATTCCAGCGCTTATAACACTTTAAAGTAAAACAGATTGTTAAAATTACAATTTCTTATTTTATAGTGGGATATCGATTTTTAAAACTATTACTTATATATCATATATCATAAGTATGTTGTTATTTAGGACCCCACTTCTGATCACAAATGCATAACATTCATATAAATTCTTGACCTTTCAGGTTTGGAAATGTTTTCTAAACAAGCAGCTAAAAATACTACCAGGAAATTCCATGTCTATACTTACACAGTACTAAGAATTCAATGATTTAAAAAAAAATATCCTAAAATATACTGAAGGTTAATACAAAAATAATAACTTTATTGTCATATAAACCATATTACACATGATTTGTGACAGAAATAAAAACAGAAAACTACAAATAAACGACAAAATAAAGTCTATGGGACTCCTACCCTCAGCTCTGATGACCGTTCAATGAAGGAGGCAAGGCTCTGAGTTTTCCGAAAATTTGTGGGAGATAGTATTTGAATTAAATTATCATGGTCAGCGGTGGGATTTACATTCTTGATACTAAAATCTGTCAGTAATTTATTTGAATATGACAATTAAAACTGAAATGTGCCTTTAATCATAAATAATCTCAGGAAATATTAAAAGAGTATCAAGTAAAACCCTTCAAGACAGCTTAATTGGCGTATAATCTATTCATGATAACTTTGGTAGCTTTGACCATCTGTTCTGGCGATGTCTATATCTGTGTATAATTTATGTCTATCTGATTTGGTTACCAATCATCATGTCTTCGACCGTTCATTAAATCTAGGACTGGATTTACTCTTCCTTTTTTGTCATTGTAGCTATATGGTATTGCGTATATTGCGGGTCCCTTTCAAATCCATTTTAACTCTATGTTCACGAAAGGGTTTTAATAGAGATTGTTGGTATGATATGTTGTAAGAAGAACAAACTAGTGTAGATCGAATTCGATTTTAACAATACAAAGACTATGACAACTATTCTGACAGGTTGAAACCTCATTTTTTAATTAGTCCATGAGGTATGCTGTGGAATAAATTGAGGGATAACAATACCCTAGAAATGACATAACCCCGTGCTAGTTATGTGATTGATAGACCCAACCTTTTACCAGTAAAATCATGATACTTTCCAAAAGAGCTGAAATTATTGAGCTCCAATGCGTCAGCTCTATATGCTGGAGCGGAGTGAGTATTAAAAATAGTTGAAAACCCAATTGCGGAATTTATGTATTTAGATAGGGGAAAATGTCCAAACAGGTACAACAATAATTTTACAGTGATGAAAATACAATTGTCATATTATTTTTTATTATAAAATTCATGAAAATAATAACAAGAGGTTATGTTAAAAAAGATAATAATAATAAAAATTGTATATGAAAATCAATTTGAAAAATATATTTTAAATTTAAGCCCCCCCCCCCCGATTTAAAAGGTCGGTCTCTAAACAAAATATACCTCTAAAATATTAATTAATTTAAAATTATTAATTTCCTTAACTGGAAAGTAACATACCAACGTCACCTGCATGCGGTGTCTATATTTCATATGCCAGGGCTTCTATACGTTTTTCAGATTGTTTTATCCGACACCGCTTTCTCTGTAACCGACTATTAGACCAAGGTTATAAGAAAATTAGTCTCATTTGATGTCAATAACTTTTTTCTCCATCATCAGCCACTGGTAGAAAACAAAATCATATTAAACGAAATGGTTAGTTCTTGCTTCGATTAGTGTTTGGCTGGTTGTTGTACTGAGATGATCATCTTATTAGCATCCCTAATATGTCTTAACAAACCTGTTGTGATTTTTGTAACTACCGGAGCCAAAGATCGAATTGGAAGGAGGAGGTTTTGCGCTTAAAACCTGGTTTAACCCACCATTTCTTTTGAAATGCCTGTACCAAGTCAGGACCATTGGGATCTTCAATTTTTCCAGTATGTCTTCCTTGTTTTGTCTTATCTTATGCACATTTGAGATTGATTCTCCAAGTTCGGTATTTTTTTGTTATTACCTTTATTTAATACACGTATGTATGATGCATATCAATATTAAAACAACAATAAGGTCTTTGTTCATAAATAAAACAAACACAACAAAATTATAAGAGTCTTATATGAATAGATACGTTACACTTTTATGAAACAGCTTATTTTCAACAAGAGGCTCCAAGGACCACGAATTTTGGTTTTGAAGTTATGATGGTTTCTTTCATGAATTATTTCAACTATACGGGGGGGATCATCTAACAACTCTATACCAAATAATACTTTTGTAAAGCTAAATATACTGAAGTCTTCAGCAAGCAACAACATTTCCTATATTTTATCTGCAAAAGTTTTTATCAAGTAGTGCAAAAGCGAGAACTACTGCGTATTTTCACCCGAAATAAGCAATTACCCCAATAAAAAGTAATACGGAAAATTTCGACATAATTAAGATATTCAAAGAGCTAAATGAGCTGAATGTTTGCGTTGGCAAAAACCCTTTCTAGTTAATTTACTCTATATCATTAATCATTCCTGTACAGTTTCAGCTATTTCTATATTATCATCTGGAGAGAGATTGGAATTCTAGAGTATCAAAATCTAAATGAGGGTTAAATTTTGAAATATTATCTAGTAGGACTTTTTGACGCTCATAAAGTGGACATTGTAGAAAGTGTGAAATATCTTTTATGCTACAACCAAAGTCACATTCTAAGTTCTCATACAAGTGAGGTAGATATAAGTGATGGTTTAAGTTACTAACTTCATTGCGAATACATATAACAATATATATAATTTTATAGTATAAGTTATTATATTAAGTCCTAGAGACTTCAATTTATAAATTCAGAGCTAATAAAATGTTTAATTACCCCAAGCTGAACAGGAACTCATCAAGGTACTTTGGAGTACCCGTACTTGATCCTCCTATTGAATGTGTTACAATGGAAGTTGATATCTCTGATCAGTTTAAACTCACATTTATGGAGAGGAGATTATCTTGTTGCATGAAGGAAAAAAATCCAGTATAAAAGAATTACCTGTTGAAAATTTCACATTGGCAAAATAGCTCAAAAATGGTATTTATACAAAAGAAAATTCGCATATTAATGTCAAAGAGTTTTTTAAATCATTAAATTCATAATAGAAAATAGTTAAGTTGCAAAAAACATAGATATAAGCAATTTCTCTCAGAGATAGGAGTTTTTCCTTCAGGTAAAAATCATCTACCTATAGCTATGAGTAGTTTTCATTTTTAATGAAGGTTCAAGTTAAACTGATCAAAATTAGCTTCTATTAACACAAAATTCTATTGATAAATCAATCACCAGTACTCCAATGTACCTTGATGAGTTCCTGTTCAGCTGGGGGAACGAAACATTTACTTCGCTATAATACGCTTCCGAAGGGAGCGATAATGGTAGAAATGTCAATATTTTAGAAGGCGTAACAGGTTTAACCTGCCTCATATTATAAAGCAAGTCAAATGATAAGTATAATCTGAGCCGGGTTAACTTTAGGTCGCTCTTGGCTTCAGCGCGGTTAACTTTTGATCGCTCTAGGCTAAAGTTATCATTAGGTCGCTCTTATGCTAAAGTTTACATCAGGTTAGTTCTAGGCTAAAGTTAAGTATCAGAGCGGTCAGGAAGAGCAGATCGTGGACCAAGTTGTTTTTAACGTTAACTTTAGACCGGTCCACTGTCTGTCTGATGTTATCTTAAAACAGATCTCAGTTAACTTTAGGTAGTCAAAAAGTTTACTTTTCATGTTAACTTGCGTACAGGTTGTGTCTTGTCGTATCTGTTTAGAATTTTAGATTACTTTTGATATCCCCCACAAGCGATTTTTGCTGTTCGATGTATGTACGTATGTATGGCGTTAATGTTCAGGATAATCTCTGTTATACAAATTACAACAAAGTTGCAGACAATAAATTTTTCTACGCCTGTCGCGCGTTTCGTCTATTCAAGACTCATCAGAGGCGCTAAATGCCAAACACTATATGATTATGAAGAGCATAGAACATTTAAACCAAAAATACCAAACTGGGGAACCAAATTATTACTAAGATGATCAACCTATGTCTGGGGTAGGAAGAACCTTAGGGTTTAGACAATTTTGAAATTTAAACGGATAATTTAAAGCTTTGATGTGTTCTCCAACACAAAAGTGTTGGTGCCGGAGCGGGCTGACCTCGGGGAATTAAAACTCCACCAGCAGTGCTAACCACAGGGAATAAAAAAGATGATAAATGGGTCATCGGTTGCAATGTGTGCAGGACTTTGCCGTATGCTTCTGAATTTTGATAATGCCCATAAGGACTAGGCTGCAAAGCTAGCTAGAAGGCACATTTTTTCCTTCGTGGCGCAATTCCTCCTGCATTATTTGGAATATGAAACTAAAACATGGCTCCTTCGTTGCACTATAAATGTTAAATGTGCCGAAGGTTTCGGATTTTTGATAATGCCCCAGGGCCTTGGTTACATAGACAGATTAAGGGCCCATTCCTCCGTCACGCAACTCCTTTGGGCCAAGACAAACTTAGGATGTTGATTATGTCGTTAGAATGTATATTGTTTATATCTAAGGTTATCTCTTTTGTTAATTTTACTTTTGTCGATTTAATTTTGTGTGCTATGTTGGCGTTTTGACAAGGTTATCATAAATGAAATTTGGGTTCAGAGGACTGGTGTAGCCTGCCACATTTTATATGTGCCTGTTCTGATGCAAGAATTTTTGACAAAGCTTTTGTTTGTCCCTATAATCTTTGGGTTTAATGATCTATGCATAAAAATGAGTTTTTCGTTGATAACTTGGGAACTGGTATTGAATATTTTGTACTTTTTATCAATATTGCACCAATGAAAGACTGCGAACAACAACTTCTGTTCATGTTTAAGTCTGCTGACTGTTTCCACTGTGATTTGAAATCGCCATATCTTTAGTTTGGTTGTGTTGTGTATTCGTATTCAACACCTCATTATCGTCTATTGTAATCATACTTAAATAAAAAAAAATTATAAAGTTTTGTCTATCAGTTTTGATATTTTTAACTATAAAAACAAATGTCATAGCCTTGAAATATAATGATATATAGAATAGACATTTAAGCGTTCTAGTTTTAAAAATACAAAATTATTGCAAATATGTTACTATATTTTTGATATATAAGTATAGGCTTTCTGTCAAAGAAGCAGAGGTATCAATGGGACTACGAACGTCAAAAGTCCGAAATGGCAGAGACAAAACTAGTAAACACCAGCGAAAAAAGGACAGTTAAACAACCAACTTAAAACATACATTAACAACCGAAAAACAATCAACACTGCGCACTTAAGTCATAAAAATGTAATCACGATCAAAGATCTTTCAAATTGAATAATTTTCTTTCATGGTCTTTAAAACGTAACGGACCTTGCCTTGGCATGTGGTATAATAGAAATAATTATGATAGTTTTTTGGTCTACAGGGTATACTATTTCGCGGAACAAACTATTATTTTTCCACGTTTTACATAGCACCCATATAAAAAATAATGAGAATATATAAGATAAAGTTTGCTCAAGTTCATGTCTGATGGTCTACACTATCAATTTAAGATAGAACATCGTCTAAAAAAAACCGTCAACATAGTTGATAAGTTTTCTAACCCTTACCCGCGTTTCGTCTATGGCTAATACAATATGAATACTGAAGGAAGCAAAGAGGCACCTATTGGGTATTCGAGTGTCGAAAGTCCGAAAGGGCAACGATACATTGTTGCATCATTGCTCCTGATACAACATATAAAATCAGAATGTCTTTTAAAGTGTGAGGATTTTCAATTCAAATGGTGCCCCTCTGCCCCAAAAGGTAATAAAAAGCAAATAATACACTAAAGTTGTAGGACTGGTATAATTTTATTTTATACTTCATTTGGGTTCCGATAACTCCGTTAAAAACCTGCCACCAACACGACCAATTACATTTCCCATTGCGGAACCTACGAAATATCCTAGAACTGGAATCGGAATAAATGCCTGTCCTAACGCTCCTCCGACCACCGAGCCACCTGTTGCACCGACGGCTCCCACTACAATCTTACTCTCTTCTCTCCTGAAATCACTGTCATTAACATGACCTTTATTCCTCTGCTCCTCGAGTTTTGATAATTCATACCCTGCAAAAAGGCTTTCGGTGATGCCGGTAACGAGAAGACCAGAGCCCATTGATTTGAAAATGGCATTTTTGCCTGCATTGTTAGCGGCTTTCGTACATTCTTTTGAAGCCAAAATTTGTGCGGACGTAAACTTAGTACCCTTTTTTCCTGCCTCGGTACAAATACGTTCGCCGAGCTTACTAACTGTACATGAAGGACCTGATGGTGAAGATCTTACAAGTGTCTTTGCAGCAACCTGACATACTTCATTAACTGCGACCTTAACGAAGTATTCGGAGCATATTGCGCTAACAAGACAGCCGCCTAACTTCAACAAATTCATTTTGCAATTACTAAAACAAACATCGACAAAATCAACGCCAAGCATCTTCCATCCGCCACGGATCTTTTCAATTTGTTCCGAAAAGGGAGTGCCATTTAAGATATAGTTAACTAGGTGTTCACAGTTATTAATTCCAAGGGAATAAGCCTGTTCTCCCCATCTTCCCCAAAAGCGTTTGCCTGCTTTGTCTTTCTCTTCTTTGGTTTTCGGATAACCTGGTTTCTCAATTACATATAACGCCCTGTTTTTAATAGACTGCTCTATTTCTTGTTCATCAATATCGTTTTTTGCAACTGTTCCTGGATTCCAGCTAGTAACTAATTGCTTAAAAGACACGTAATATTCGTAAATTTTCTGTTTAGTGTCATACCAACTTGCTACTATATAATGGTGAAAGTAACCAGTTCTTTTGACTGCAAAATGAACAACACCTTGGGCGAGTTCCCAAAATTCTCTGATGGACGTCACGATTCGGCTGTACTCGGGCTGAAAAATAAAAGTTAAAACTGTAATTTTGTTATACTTTGTTAAGCATCTTACAGGTTCTAAGATTAGAAATGGCAAGATAAACATGACAATTTTATTGTTTTTACCTGAGCAAAGCAAATAAAAACAAGTTACACCAAGTGCTATTACCGTTCTTTATCGTAAGCGATTTTTACAATTCAAACAAAATTAACAAATATTGAGTAAAATCAAAATTCTTCCATGAATACATGATAGTTCTGGTATTGCATTTAAATTTGAAATATAACTCAACGTTTAATGAATATACTAATATAAGTACACATTTGTGTTTTTTTGGTAAGTACATCCAACCATATAGTATGTGAGCTTTGATTTAAACTGTCAAAAATATATAGATAAAACTCTTTTACTCTATTACACTGCACAATAATTTTGTTTCTTAAAGTGTTCCAATAACATGGAAAATGGTTCAAACAGTTTAGAATGATTTAACTAAAATTTGTTTTAAATCTGCCTTATATTCGAATTCTAAACCTTTTTGCTCAAGCTCCTTTAATCAGTCTTCAAGAAGAAAAAAAACGATTAAACGTGCTTTACCTTTAAAAAGGTGAATTCTTTATTTATATATTTGATAACATATAATTTTCAATATAAAAGTTACATGTCCCCGAGCAAAAAAAAACCCTTCATTTCATGATCATGAATCTTTAATACCTTTTTCATTTTCTTCGCTGTTGAGAAAATATTGTGTATAAAAATTAAAACCATTATATTTAATTGATACATGTTCATTTGAAAGAAAATGAATGGATAAATTTTATGATTTACTTACTTCCAAGCTGCTCATTCTCGTGTTCTTAATCTATATATTCTCTCTTTACTGTTTCCAAACATGTCTAAAATAAGTTCAGATGAGCCGTAGAATTTATACTAAAGCTATAAATAAAGTGTGTTCGATTGGTTTCACCATTCAACTATGTTTGAAACCCCAAGGTCGATATTATGACGCAAAAAGAATTTTTTATTTGTAATCAATCAATAAAAAACAATTGAGACACCACTTACTTAGCTTTAATTAAATGTTCATACCCGCGTTTTGGTATTTGTAATTTTGAAAAGACTGGGCGATAACCGCTACTGGTGGACCAGAGGTCCCCGAGGGTAATCACAAGCTTGGTAGTCAGACTTGTCTGACACGATTTACCATAAAACTTCTAATATTTTTGTCGCTGAAATTTCCGTTTTTTAAATTCAAAGTTGTTTAAAACAGCAGGTTTCTTTCCTTGTAATGCACATGGTCTATATCCTCGGTGCTGGATTTTGCTTCCTTGTTCGAACGTTATGGTTTTGAGTACTTTTCGTTTTCAACAGTTTTGGATTTTGACCTTCCAATATTTTGATTTAAATGCTACTGATGAGAGGTTTCTCCTTGAAATATCTAAATATAGCATATTCAAATTAAATGTTCATACCCGCGTTTTGGTATTTGTAATTTTGAAACCACTGGGCGATAACCGCTGCTGGTGGACCAGAGGTCCCCGAGGGTAATCACAAGCTTGGTAGTCAGACTTGTCTGACACGATTTACCATAAAACTTCTAATATTTTTGTCGCTGAAATTTCCGTTTTTTAAATTCAAAGTTGTTTAAAACACCAGGTTTCTTTCCTTGTAATGCACATGGTCGATATCCCCGGTGCTGGATTTTGCTTCCTTGTTCGAACGTTTTGGTTTTGAGTACTTTTCGTTTTCAACAGTTTTGGAATTTGACCTTCCAATATTTTGATTTAAATGCTACTGATGAGAGGTTACTCCTTGAAATATCTAAATATAGCATATCCAAATTAAATGTTCATACCCGCATTTTGGTATTTGTAATTTTGAAACCACTGGGCGATAACCGCTGCTGGTGGACCAGAGGTCCCCGAGGGTAATCACAAGCCTGGTAGTCAGACTTGTCTGACACGATTTACCATAAAACTTTTAATATTTTTGTCGCTGAAGTTTCTGTTTTTTAAATTCAACGTTTTTTCAAACACCAGGTTTCTTTCCTTGTAATGCACATGGTCGATATCCTCGGTGCTGGATTTGGCTTCCTTGTTGGAACGTTTTGGTTTTGAGTACTTTTCGTTTTCAATAGTTTTGGAATTTGACCTTCCAATATTTTGATTTAAATGCTACTGATCAGAGGTTACTCCTTGAAATATTGATATATAACATATCCGAATTAAATGTTCATACCCGCGTTTTGGTATTTATAATTTTGAAACCACTGGGCGATAACCGCTGCTGGTGGACCAGAGTTCCCAGAGGGTAATCACAAGCCTGGTAGTCAGACTTGTCTGCCACGATTTACCATAAAACTTCTAATATTTTTGTCGCTGAAATTTCTTTTTTTTTTAATTCAAAGTTGTTTAAAACACCCGGTTTCTTTCCTTGTAATGCACGTGGTCGATATCCTCGGTGCTGGATTTGGCTTCCTTGTTCGAACGTTTTGGTTTTGAGTACTTTTCGTTTTCAACAGTTTTGGATTTTGACCTTCCAATATTTTGATTTAAATGCTACTGATGAGAGGTTACTCCTTGAAATATCGATATATAGCATATCCTAATTAAATGTTCATACCCGCGTTTTGGTATTTGTAACTTTAAAAGCTCCACCGATGAATAATGTTTTTTCCTTGTTTATAATTATATAGCAAATTTTTTGACAAAATACATAACTCAAGAATTAATCAAGATATAGCTATTTTATAAGATATCAGCTGAAAAGGGAGACACCTCTTTACAAAATAGAAAATAATGAGATGTGAAATATGTTTATGCGGCACAATTTAAAAATCCACGATAAAAAAATACCAAATTAAACCTTAAAAAGTCCTTGAAAACAGGCCTACAAAATTAAAATCATTGAACAATTGTACAAGTTATTATTTTTTCTTCAAAAATTTCCGTACAAGTTATAACTTGTATGACTGAACTTGTACAGGTTATAACTTGTACGATGGCATCATACAAGTTATAACTTGTACAAAATAATAACATGTACACGACATATATCTATATAGTGTATTCTTTCATATAAGTTATCGATAAAGTTGAATTGATCTTCCATTTAAAAAAAAATCCGCTAAATTTAGATCCTGCCAAAAAAAAAACTTATACTTATGCCGCTGCTTCTGTTTAAAAAAATTAATAATGAATTGAAATAACAACTATGATACCATAATTTTTCACCTGGTTTAACCCACCACTTCTTTGGAAGTGCCTGTACCAAGTCAGGACCATTGCAATCTTTAATTCTTCTGGTTTTGTGTTTCTCTAAAATAAAAATTAAAACAATGTTCCAGACAAAAGGTTCTGTATTAAGTTCATGATAATTTTCATATCCTACATGACCTATTATTTTCGACTTATAAAACCTAATTCCAAGAAAATTTTACAGTGTCACACTATTTTACGTAACTATATATTATGGGTTAAGCACATTTTACTGTATCACACTACTCTAGTTGACTATATATATTATGGACTTGGAGATCGCAATGGAAGAGGGAGGTTTGGCGCCATAAAACCTGGTTTAACCCACCATTTCGTTTGAAATGCCTGTACCAAGTCAGGACCATTGCGATCCACCAGTTCTCTGGTATGACTGATTCGTTTTTGTCATTTTCTCTGGACTATGAGATTGATCATTCAAGTTCGGTAGTTTTGTTATTACCTTTAGTTATATAAACTAAACAAATGCATTTTTTCCGAGGAATTATTCACGGCAATACTACCGGTAAAGGCCAGATATTCCTTTTTTCACATCTAACGTAAAAAATTGACTAAACACTTCAGTTCGAAAGAAGAAATGCAATCTCGAATTTCACGAGAATCCTGAAGTACATTGGGTACAATATCTAATTCACGTATAACAAAAGAGATCGCTATAACTATATAAGTCTACAGCTGTCAGTTGGGTAACCGGAAGTGCATTTTTGGTCAAAATGTGATCAGTCTCTGATCAGTGACCTTCCGCGTCGTCGGCACTATTTCGTGCACTTGCTGCGTCACAAATTGTCGCCGTGAAAGCGGCAACGCCAACGAACATCTCCGTATCTTCTAAACCGTTTTACGGAAAAGTATGAAAATTGGCATGCCCAATCTAAAGAAGATATTTAATAATTTCCAATAGTTAAAATATAGTTTTAACAAAATTCTTTTGATTTATTCTTAATTCTTTTCAGACTTTTCAAAATCGTGTTTTCGCGATTCTGAAAATAAACTGTAAACTTAAATTTGGTACAAAAAAATGTTCATTCAAGAACCATCGAGATTTTTTGTCTGGACATTGCTGTATATCGTGGCAACATTTCCTATATAGTTTCGTTGTGGAACACACATGAACAAAAAAGTGTACCAATTTTAAACTCAAATCCCTGAAATTTGCGTATTTTTTTCGCTTCTTTCCCGATATCATTTTCATTTATTGATTGTTTACAGATTACGTCATGCAACCTACTAAATACGTGGAAGTTGTGAAGTAAATACGAAATAAAAAAGAATTTTATGCATGTTTTTTTAAAAAAAAATCGGCAAAAATAAACGAATATATATGAACATCTTTCAGCTCTTTCAACCAAACTGCAAGGTGCGCGCCACGACGTCAAATCATTAAGATGCCTGGTCATGCCTGGGCACAGCTGAGGGGCACATTCCACATGGCATACTTCTGTTTGAAAGAGTGATTTCATGCCTTGGTATTTATTAACATGACAGTCGTAGGGACTGCAACACAGACACACACAAAATGGCAAAGTCCAACTCCCCTTCTAGATATTTATAAAAAAATGTGAAATGTTGAATGATCTTGAATGGTGAATATTGTCTTTAAAATAATTTTGGTTGAATTACTGTATCTATTTCATATGCGCATGTCATCTTTTAGCATTTTGGTCAGTTGATTTTGTAAACATGATTGTTAAAGTTTACAATAACATGCATACATGGGTTAATAATTGCGAGGCAATTAAAATTGTGTTAATTTTAAAAAATAAATGAACAAATCAGTGATAACAGGGATGTCCAAGATCAGTTTTATTTAATCCCTGGTGATAATGAGAGAAAGCAAGCAAAAAATTTCCCAAAACAAATCATATAAATACACAGTTTTTAATAGAGCCCCTTAATAATTAGGATGTGTAATTCTTTAAAAGGGAGATTGTTATTATTTATTTTTTGCCTGAAACCTGTGAGTTATAATCTTATTTCCAGCTGAAACATTAAAGACATTGGGCATTTTTTAAATAGAGTTTCACTATTTATACTTCAAAACTGTCTCACATCCATTAGTAAGCAGACTCCATACATATTAAATATTATTAAAAATAGCTATTTTTCTTATAAAAATAAGATTAAAATGAAAACAAACAATTTCAATAGATGCTTAAATATGCTTGTTGAAGGCTACAGGCAGTTTTTTCATTGAGTTTTTTTCTTTATTTCCACTGGTTATGTGAGCTGTGTCCTGTACACTTACTCCACATCTCATTATTTTCTATTTCTATGCTATTAGCTGTTGTAATCTGTGTCTTTAGTGTCCATGTACTGAAAATGTTATATATGTATACATGTACAGGACTATTGCTAGTGTTAATCATGTTAATTATTGAACAAATTTGGATAATAGAGGAATTAATGCTTTAACCATATTCATAGGTTGACCTTTCATTCCATAATTATATAACTCCCGCAGAAATTAGCGTAACTTGAACTTAATAGATCTGTAACTCATCATGGTAGACTCGCATACCAAAAATTAGTTCATTATCTACAAGCATTTATAAAAAAAAGTGTTGAAAACTGAAATTTTAGTGAATTTTTAAAGTTTAAAGGGTCATAACTCTTGTAAAAATCAGTGGACAAGAACTAAACTTAAGCTTGATCTGTAACTCATCATGGTAGACTTACATACCAAGATTCATTTCATTATCTACACGCGTTTAGAAAAAAAGTGTGGAAAACTGAGGCATGACAGACGGACAGTATGCAAACCTAAAATCTACATTTACTTTAAGCTCTGTGCGAGATGAACTTTTTGTATTTGAAACTTAGTTGGCCAAACTGTAGCTTTTGATGGTTGTTTTCCGGTAAAAATTGATGGACTGAAATAAAACCTAAATGTGACCTGTAACATATGGTAGACTTATACATTGTGTACATCAAAAACCAATTATTAGCAAGTAAACACATGTACATGTACATGTATATGTATCTACATGTATAAGCATTTAGGGGTGCGAGAGACATTCAATTCAGACTGAGTGCAAACCTTTGGCTTTCGCAAGGTAGGGGACTAAAAACAAGCTATACTGAGGGCAGCATGTTGAACTCTGATCACCAATTTTGTGCAGTCTTTATAAAAAAAACCATGAATGCTGCAACATTGAAACAGTCAATGAATTGTTACACACAGCCAGAACTTTATCTTGGCACAAATCCACCCACATCATATCAAGTACATAATTAAAAATTTACATGTACTATAAAGTTATAAATATTTAATAGGTAATCTTAATCTTATAATATTACAGTAATAAAAATATCATATTTACCTGAACAAGTTGAAAGTAGTTTTACTGTTGCCGTTAAGAGATGAAAGTACATAGCCCAAAAAAAGCATTGCAATTATTCATACGCAAAGTTGCTAATTTTGAGTATGAGTATGTCTAGATCTGGCATCACAAAAAGCTGAATGGTCTTCAAATATCTTCTTGGTCTACCATTTATACAAATGCTGGATCAGCATTTCTATTGATGGACAATTTGAGAAAGATTTTTATTTCAACATACCTAATACATGTAACATGTTAAAAGTATTTTTTAAAGAATATATAAAAATGGATTTAAAAGTGTGTTTTTATGAGATACCAGCATATGACATACAGAAGCGTGCTTCAACTAGAACCTTGGCTTACTGACATGTTGGTGCAGTGCATGAACAGTCTTACCAGTACATGTATATAAGCAAACAAATTTTGTTGTAGTTGAATCTTCACCATATATGAAACACAGAACTTTGTGCATAACATTGTGCATAAACCTACATGTATACCATTTCTTTCAAAAAGATTTCATAAGCATAAATTTTATCTGTAAAAGAATGAGACATCTTTATTTTTTTAGATGTAATACTAATATAGTATGAGTATTGACAATTTAATTTGACATATCATGCATATAGGCCTTTGCATCATGTTAGATATACTGGTCAGACTTTTTATAAAAAAAAGTGGTGAGCTTAAAATTTTAATCGGTCAATTTTGGATTTCTTTAAAAATTTTCTAGATTTAAACTGTTTTCAATCATACATGTATATTGATAAGGTAAATATTACAATAGCATTACTTCTGAAGCAAAATTATCATATTATTTTATGATCATGATGATAAGAATGTGTACTATATACAATAATAACTTTATTTGCAAATTACACCCATGGGGGTCAAGCAAACACAATACAACATATAACATATTTACATTCAAACAATGACATGTAATATACATGTAACGGACTATCAAATGCACTGTTATTCACAGAGATGCATGTGTATATTTGTCTAGTTTGACTCAGCTGGACACAATATAAATATAGATTGCGAATGCTGAAATGCATACCAAATGTTAATGGTGTGCTGTATTATATATAATTTTCAATATACATTTGTACATATGCCCAATCACAAGTTTGTCAAAGAAATTGTTACCCGTAATAAACTAGTTATCTTTTATTCAACATGTACAAATTTTTTTTGTTTTTGGCACAAATTCCACCTAAAAAACAATAAAAAGTTTTTAAGCCTCACTTTGCTGGGTGTCAAACAATTTATATGTCCTCTTAAACTAAATCATAGATCAGTTCATCATGATTTGAATGTTGATCCAGGGCTGTCAAGTTTTGATGGGCTGCTTGTGTGAGATTTGTTAAAAATTGAAAGATCAAAGAAAGGAGTATATGTGGCAAACTTTGGGACTACATGTAGATGTGTGAGTCTCATGCGACTTGCATGACACTTGAAAGGTTTGTCTTACAAACTGTTGTTATGAGGCCAATGGGCACAACAGCCAAAAAGGAAAAAAATAAACAAGTATACCACAATGTCAATGTCAGCTGTGTTCCTTACTTCACAACAGAATGAGGATGATTGACAGGCCTTTGATACATGTACATGTCATAGATCTATATATTGCGAAGTTGTCACAGGGTTGTTCTGTTGTTTGATAAAATGCAAATTTATAAATGTAAGAATTCTCAGGCGAATTTGCGTTTTGAAAGACAGAACTACCGAGATTAACCAAGAGACAAATGCATGCTCCTGAAGAATCATATGCTAGCATCTATTTCGCTAAATTAGGAAACCCTTTTAGGAAGAAAAATGTTTAAAAATATTTAGAACATGTCCACAAATTTTGTTTATCGAAGGGAGACAACACACGAGTAGGAAGTTCGATCGATAAAATCCTCCCCAAGACGGACGTAAAATCCGTACTTTTTAACGCAAAAGTTTCAACTTTGAAATTGGTACAAAAAAATGTTCATTTACCGATTTTACTCGGAGTGGGCTTGTTTAAAAGAACAGAATCTCAGCTTTCACCCCATATTAGCTTCGTTGTGGAACACGAAACTTCGTCGCTTCGATTTTTTCAGTGAAATTTTTTGCACGATTTTTTCATGCCAAAATTTACCGATTGAAATTAAAATGATGAAAGAAAAACATTATATTCGTCCAAGAAACAAAGATAAATAAATAGAAATAGGTAACCGTTTCCTTATTTTTATTAAAGTTAGATGGAAAATGTTAAATAACATCAAAAACAGTGGAAATCCTTCTCTCCCATTTAGACCCTAAAATGGCGGCCATTACGGCTTCTCCGATAGACCCCTTTGATCAGTGATATTCCTACTCAGGCGCTTCCGGTTACCCAACTGTGTATCATTCAATTCCGACATTTCATGAAAAGCAACAATGTTTTATAGCGAGCATCACAGATGTGAGCCCTACGGCATTGTTTATGTTTTGAGATGTGCCAAAAAACTGACGAGAAAACCGGAACAGGTTTTCTTTTACGGAGCAAAAAAAATAAAAGGCACGGAACAAGTAGAACAATCAACCCTATGTGCTTATAAACGTTTATGCAAAACTAAAAAAAATAAAATACAAAACAATTGATAAAACCCTCATTCATCCACTAGTTTATTTTTACACAAATATTTTTATTTGAACACCACTCGGTGTTTTCCGCTGAAATCCGATTTTCCGGAAATAACCGAGCTAGCTTTGGGCAACTGTTGCAAATCGCCCAATAGAATGATTCGACTAATCACACCCGTAATGCACGATAATGACCAAGCTTTGTTATTTTTTTAGTAAGATAAAGAAATACATGAATTAACTGAAAAAAAATCTTACTTACAATCATAACTGACTACGACTAATTCATAATATAATAATAAAACAAAGGAATTACCTGAAAATGAAAGTATAGTCTCATTGACTGATGACGTAGGCGGAAGTTCATGTTACTCATTCTCATTATTTTAATATCCATGCTAGGGAACGGACGTGTCGAGTGCGACACGTCATACTGTAAGTATTCCATTTTATTTGCCTTGGTGGCTATGCATTTATATTTTATAGGCCTAGGTGGCCATGCACTGATAATTTATAGGCCTAGGTGGCCATGCACTGATAATTTTAAGGCCTAGGTGGCCATGCACTGATAATTTATAGGCCTAGGTGGCCATGCACTTTAAGGCCTAGGTGGCCATGATATAGACCTAGGTGGTCATGCACATATAGACCTAGGTGGTCAAGCACATATTGGCCTAGGTGGCTATGAAAAGATATTTCATGAAATAAATATTGAGTCACATGTGTGCACGTTTGTTGCGTAGAGAAAAGCTTAGAACATGTATAACTTTAAAGAAAATATATGCCAACAAATTTTAAGCAAGCATATGAATAATAGATAAATGCTTATTTGTGAACATATAATGTCATTGTGTTTTTTCTATTTCAAGGATATATACCTTGTTGTATTGAATGAAGTTCACGTGTCGTTTTATCGAGGACTGTTTTGATTTGGTTGAGTAAATTTAAATATACACCGAACATGTGCTTGATTATTAGTTAAAATTTACAAGTATTTATTTTGATTTCAGAGATGTATAAAGTGTTATAAAAGAAGAGGATTACTTTCTGTGGAAATACTGGAATTCAAATATATGATTGAGGTTAGTTAGTGCGTTTTATCCGACGAAATATTTATAATATTCAAATTATCTGATCTTTGCATTGTTTTTGAAAGATATCCGTAGTGTTAATGCATAATAAGCTTGTTCTGTTGGCCAATACATGTAGCAGTTTAGTCTTGTAAGTGCCGTCATGTAATTTCTTTTCGAAAACTGTTTCGCTAGTTGCTTAACATTATTATCAGAATTCATTAAGAAAAGAAGTAATAGTTATACAACGGACATATTTAATTATATAACATGTTTAATATATGAAATATCTTAATAGGCTAAGCTTGTTAACAGTATATAGTATTGTTCCTTTCAGAGTGAACATAAGGTACGGAATGGTAGTGATCCCGTTACGCTGAAAAAGCATTAACCCAGAGATGGAAGACAGAAATGAAAGCCAAATTAGACAATGTGAATGATATAGCAATCTATTATAACAATAGACTTAAGGGATCGTTATTTCATGTTAAACGAATGTTCAAGGCAAATAAAATGAGATAATTAAAATGTGTACTTTGTTGACATGTTAAATGTTTTATACAAATTGCCCTAATTCTTGTTTGGTATTGCTTTCTTTGTGAATTTCCTTTCGTTAGCAATTCAAGGGACACTGATGCCCTAGTGGGTTCGCTCACGTGAGTTGCATACGAGGGGATTTTCTCCTTTAGGTGTTACAAAATTGGTATATACTAGTATTTGAATTAAACTGGTCTTTAGTAAATATGATTTTTATTCCATTTATTTTGCTTTAATGTTATAGTTACACACCGATATGATTTTCATCTAACTATATAATAATAGGGAATCTCAGGAACTTGTTTACACTTGAAGGAGAGATCCCTTCGTTTTGCAAACTCACGTGCAGATCGGAATAGAAACTTGAAATAGTGGATGTTATACCTTCGCATGTGTCAGACTTAGATTTGTGTTGGTGCTTAATATGAGATTGTTGTATAATGATCGCAAAAGCCATTACAATCAGTTTGTAATACAGGTTTTATTAGATAAACCCTTGTCCTTGTCATATCGTGTTTATATGAGGTGTTTTATTTTATTTTTTATGTTTTGGGAAGAGAGCTTAAGGTGGTTTATTGTCGTTTCGTTATGAAATTTGCATCTTGTAAGCTGTCGAGTTTTACTTCCCATAACTTAACATGAACTGAAAGCATAGAGATAGCTGACACTGAGGATATGGGTATAGTCTCATTGACTGATGACGTAGGCGGAAGTTCATGTTACTCATTCTCATTATTTTAATATCCATGCTTATGGATAGACAGTAGATGTGATGATTGTCATACACGTCAGTTACAGTGTCACTTAGCTTAGATATGAGGTGGTTTCCTTACCCACCCTTCCCGCCCTTTAAAACCAATAGATGGGTGTTTTAGACAGAGATACACCAAATGTGGACAATTTGTTAATATATTAGTAATATATACATATTTTGCCTTGAAGAAATTTTTTATTGACGGAAAAGTAAAATATATGACATCGAACAAGAATTGGTGTAAATTGTCCACATTTTGGTGTACGTATCTTTATGTTTTCAGTTCTACGCTTCGAGTTTTACTTCCCATAACTTAACATGAACTGAAAGCATAGAGATAGCAGACACTGAGGATATGGGTAGAGTCCCATTCTGCGGGGTTTCTCTCACTTTCCTGAAATCTGCATGATATTCTTACTTAACCGTTTTATCCGCCGTCCGTTACCAATGCTACAAATTAAACACTGATACTCAGAAAATCTCAAAAAACCGAACAAAACCTGAATGTTGTTTTGGTCTGCTGAAGAAGCGCGAAATAATCTGACAAGGAAATGACGTCACGGAATCCATAAAGGGATAATTTTGTACCCGCTAAATGTCGTCTCACAATATAACATGGATTTATTATTTGATTTTTAATAAGACAAATTAGTTATTGATCCCAAATATTTTTAACAACAATTTTTCAAGTGCATAAGATTTGGGTGGGGTGGGGTCAGACTGCTATCTTATTCCTTTTAAAAGATTCCTTCTTTATAGACTTAGATGGTCGAGCACATGGATATAATTTAAAAATATATATAAATTTTCGATGCTTGCTAAAAAGGCAGGGCCTTAATCATATTATAACACTTATAAAATTATTCATCGTAATTACAGAACAATTGTTTTGGTTTTGAGTACTTTTCGTTTTCAACAGTTTTGGATTTTGACCTTCCAATATTTTGATTTAAATGCTACTGATGAGAGGTTACTCCTTGAAATATCGATATATAGCATATCCTAATTAAATGTTCATACCCGCGTTTTGGTATTTGTAACTTTAAAAGCTCCACCGATGAATAATGTTTTTTCCTTGTTTATAATTATATAGCAAATTTTTTGACAAAATACATAACTCAAGAATTAATCAAGATATAGCTATTTTATAAGATATCAGCTGAAAAGGGAGACACCTCTTTACAAAATAGAAAATAATGAGATGTGAAATATGTTTATGCGGCACAATTTAAAAATCCACGATAAAAAAATACCAAATTAAACCTTAAAAAGTCCTTGAAAACCGGCCTACAAAACTAAAATCATTGAACAATTGTACAAGTTATTATTTTTTCTTCAAAAATTTCCGTACAAGTTATAACTTGTATGACTGAACTTGTACAGGTTATAACTTGTACGATGGCATCATACAAGTTATAACTTGTACAAAATAATAACATGTACACGACATATATCTATATAGTGTATTCTTTCATATAAGTTATCGATAAAGTTGAATTGATCTTCCATTTAAAAAAAATCCGCTAAATTTAGATCCTTATACTTATGCCGCTGCTTCTGTTTAAAAAAATTAATAATGAATTGAAATAACAACTATTATACCATAATTTTTCAGTTATATAAACTAAACAAATGCATTTTTTCCGAGGAATTATTCACGGCAATACTACCGGTAAAGGCCAGATATTCCTTTTTTCACATCTAACGTAAAAAATTGACTAAACACTTCAGTTCGAAAGAAGAAATGCAATCTCGAATTTCACGAGAATCCTGAAGTACATTGGGTACAATATCTAATTCACGTATAACAAAAGAGATCGCTATAACTATATAAGTCTACAGCTGTATCATTCAATTCCGACATTTCATGAAAAGCAACAATGTTTTATAGCGAGCATCACAGATGTGAGCCCTACGGCATTGTTTATGTTTTGAGATGTGCCAGAAAACTGACGAGAAAACCGGAACAGGTTTTCTTTTACGGAGCAAAAAAAATAATAGGCACGGAACAAGTAGAACAATCAACCCTATGTGCTTATAAACGTTTATGCAAAACTAAAAAAATTAAAATACAAAACAATTGATAAAACCCTCATTCATCCACTAGTTTATTTTTACACAAATATTTTTATTTGAACACCACTCGGTGTTTTCCGCTGAAATCCGATTTTCCGGAAATAACCGAGCTAGCTTTGGGCAACTGTTGCAAATCGCCCAATAGAATGATTCGACTAATCACACCCGTAATGCACGATAATGACCAAGCTTTGTTATTTTTTTAGTAAGATAAAGAAATACATGAATTAACTGAAAAAAAATCTTACTTACAATCATAACTGACTACGACTAATTCATAATATAATAATAAAACAAAGGAATTACCTGAAAATGAAAGTATAGTCTCATTGACTGATGACGTAGGCGGAAGTTCATGTTACTCATTCTCATTATTTTAATATCCATGCTAGGGAACGGACGTGTCGAGTGCGACACGTCATACTGTAAGTATTCCATTTTATTTGCCTTGGTGGCTATGCATTTATATTTTATAGGCCTAGGTGGCCATGCACTGATAATTTATAGGCCTAGGTGGCCATGCACTGATAATTTTAAGGCCTAGGTGGCCATGCACTGATAATTTATAGGCCTAGGTGGCCATGCACTTTAAGGCCTAGGTGGCCATGATATAGACCTAGGTGGTCATGCACATATAGACCTAGGTGGTCAAGCACATATTGGCCTAGGTGGCTATGAAAAGATATTTCATGAAATAAATATTGAGTCACATGTGTGCACGTTTGTTGCGTAGAGAAAAGCTTAGAACATGTATAACTTTAAAGAAAATATATGCCAACAAATTTTAAGCAAGCATATGAATAATAGATAAATGCTTATTTGTGAACATATAATGTCATTGTGTTTTTTCTATTTCAAGGATATATACCTTGTTGTATTGAATGAAGTTCACGTGTCGTTTTATCGAGGACTGTTTTGATTTGGTTGAGTAAATTTAAATATACACCGAACATGTGCTTGATTATTAGTTAAAATTTACAAGTATTTATTTTGATTTCAGAGATGTATAAAGTGTTATAAAAGAAGAGGATTACTTTCTGTGGAAATACTGGAATTCAAATATATGATTGAGGTTAGTTAGTGCGTTTTATCCGACGAAATATTTATAATATTCAAATTATCTGATCTTTGCATTGTTTTTGAAAGATATCCGTAGTGTTAATGCATAATAAGCTTGTTCTGTTGGCCAATACATGTAGCAGTTTAGTCTTGTAAGTGCCGTCATGTAATTTCTTTTCGAAAACTGTTTCGCTAGTTGCTTAACATTATTATCAGAATTCATTAAGAAAAGAAGTAATAGTTATACAACGGACATATTTAATTATATAACATGTTTAATATATGAAATATCTTAATAGGCTAAGCTTGTTAACAGTATATAGTATTGTTCCTTTCAGAGTGAACATAAGGTACGGAATGGTAGTGATCCCGTTACGCTGAAAAAGCATTAACCCAGAGATGGAAGACAGAAATGAAAGCCAAATTAGACAATGTGAATGATATAGCAATCTATTATAACAATAGACTTAAGGGATCGTTATTTCATGTTAAACGAATGTTCAAGGCAAATAAAATGAGATAATTAAAATGTGTACTTTGTTGACATGTTAAATGTTTTATACAAATTGCCCTAATTCTTGTTTGGTATTGCTTTCTTTGTGAATTTCCTTTCGTTAGCAATTCAAGGGACACTGATGCCCTAGTGGGTTCGCTCACGTGAGTTGCATACGAGGGGATTTTCTCCTTTAGGTGTTACAAAATTGGTATATACTAGTATTTGAATTAAACTGGTCTTTAGTAAATATGATTTTTATTCCATTTATTTTGCTTTAATGTTATAGTTACACACCGATATGATTTTCATCTAACTATATAATAATAGGGAATCTCAGGAACTTGTTTACACTTGAAGGAGAGATCCCTTCGTTTTGCAAACTCACGTGCAGATCGGAATAGAAACTTGAAATAGTGGATGTTATACCTTCGCATGTGTCAGACTTAGATTTGTGTTGGTGCTTAATATGAGATTGTTGTATAATGATCGCAAAAGCCATTACAATCAGTTTGTAATACAGGTTTTATTAGATAAACCCTTGTCCTTGTCATATCGTGTTTATATGAGGTGTTTTATTTTATTTTTTGAGTTTTGGGAAGAGAGCTTAAGGTGGTTTATTGTCGTTTCGTTATGAAATTTGCATCTTGTAAGCTGTCGAGTTTTACTTCCCATAACTTAACATGAACTGAAAGCATAGAGATAGCTGACACTGAGGATATGGGTATAGTCTCATTGACTGATGACGTAGGCGGAAGTTCATGTTACTCATTCTCATTATTTTAATATCCATGCTTATGGATAGACAGTAGATGTGATGATTGTCATACACGTCAGTTACAGTGTCACTTAGCTTAGATATGAGGTGGTTTCCTTACCCACCCTTCCCGCCCTTTAAAACCAATAGATGGGTGTTTTAGACAGAGATACACCAAATGTGGACAATTTGTTAATATATTAGTAATATATACATATTTTGCCTTGAAGAAATTTTTTATTGACGGAAAAGTAAAATATATGACATCGAACAAGAATTGGTGTAAATTGTCCACATTTTGGTGTACGTATCTTTATGTTTTCAGTTCTACGCTTCGAGTTTTACTTCCCATAACTTAACATGAACTGAAAGCATAGAGATAGCAGACACTGAGGATATGGGTAGAGTCCCATTCTGCGGGGTTTCTCTCACTTTCCTGAAATCTGCATGATATTCTTACTTAACCGTTTTATCCGCCGTCCGTTACCAATGCTACAAATTAAACACTGATACTCAGAAAATCTCAAAAAACCGAACAAAACCTGAATGTTGTTTTGGTCTGCTGAAGAAGCGCGAAATAATCTGACAAGGAAATGACGTCACGGAATCCATAAAGGGATAATTTTGTACCCGCTAAATGTCGTCTCACAATATAACATGGATTTATTATTTGATTTTTAATAAGACAAATTAGTTATTGATCCCAAATATTTTTAACAACAATTTTTCAAGTGCATAAGATTTGGGTGGGGTGGGGTCAGACTGCTATCTTATTCCTTTTAAAAGATTCCTTCTTTATAGACTTAGATGGTCGAGCACATGGATATAATTTAAAAATATATATAAATTTTCGATGCTTGCTAAAAAGGCAGGGCCTTAATCATATTATAACACTTATAAAATTATTCATCGTAATTACAGAACAATTGTTTTGGTTTTGAGTACTTTTCGTTTTCAACAGTTTTGGATTTTGACCTTCCGATATTTTGATTTAAATGCTACTGATGAGAGGTTACTCCTTGAAATATCGATATATAGCATATCCTAATTAAATGTTCATACCCGCGTTTTGGTATTTGTAACTTTAAAAGCTCCACCGATGAATAATGTTTTTTCCTTGTTTATAATTATATAGCAAATTTTTTGACAAAATACATAACTCAAGAATTAATCAAGATATAGCTATTTTATAAGATATCAGCTGAAAAGGGAGACACCTCTTTACAAAATAGAAAATAATGAGATGTGAAATATGTTTATGCGGCACAATTTAAAAATCCACGATAAAAAAAATACCAAATTAAACCTTAAAAAGTCCTTGAAAACCGGCCTACAAAATTAAAATCATTGAACAATTGTACAAGTTATTATTTTTTCTTCAAAAATTTCCGTACAAGTTATAACTTGTATGACTGAACTTGTACAGGTTATAACTTGTACGATGGCATCATACAAGTTATAACTTGTACAAAATAATAACATGTACACGACATATATTTATATAGTGTATTCTTTCATATAAGTTATCGATAAAGTTGAATTGATCTTCCATTTAAAAAAAAATCCGCTAAATTTAGATCCTTATACTTATGCCGCTGCTTCTGTTTAAAAAAATTAATAATGAATTGAAATAACAACTATGATACCATAATTTTTCAGTTTTATAAACTAAACAAATGCATTTTTTCCGAGGAATTATTCACGGCAATACTACCGGTAAAGGCCAGATATTCCTTTTTTCACATCTAACGTAAAAATTGACTAAACACTTCAGTTCGAAAGAAGAAATGCAATCTCGAATTCCACGAGCTTTGCTATACTCACGTAGGTAGGAGCTAAATCAGGCAATCCTGAAGTACATTGTGTACAATATCTAATTCACGTATAACAAAAGAGATCGCTATAACTATATAAGTCTACAGCTGTATCATTCAATTCCGACATTTCATGAAAAGCAACAATGTTTTATAGCGAGCATCACTGGCAGATGTGAGCCCTACGGCATTGTTTATGTTTTGAGATGTGCCAGAAAACTGACGAGAAAACCGGAACAGGTTTTCTTTTACGGAGCAAAAAAAAATAATAGGCAAGTGCTACAAATTAAACACTGATACTCAGAAAATCTCACAAAACCGAACAAAATCTGAATGTTGTTTTGGTCTGCTGAAGAAGCTCGAAATAATCTGACAAGGAAATGACGTCACGAAATCCATAAAGGGATAATTTTGTACCCACTAAATGTCGTCTCACAATATAACATGGATTTGTTATTTGATTTTTAATAAGACAAATTAGTTATTGATCCCAGATATTTTTAACAACCATTTTTCAAGTGCATATGATTTGGGTGGGGTGGGGTCAGACTGCTATCTTATTCCTTTTAAAAGATTCCTTCTTTATAGACTTAGATGGTCGAGCACATGGATATAATTTAAAAATATATCTAAATTTTCGATGCTTGCTAAAAAGGCAGGGCCTTAATCATATCATAACACTTATAAAATTATTCATCGTAATTACAGAACAATTGCTTCACCGACAAATAATAATTTGTCATAATAGGAAACACTTGGATATGTGCTTTTAAATAATAATTTGATACATAATGCGCAAATATGAATCTGCGATCGGTAATCGGTCATTTTAGATTTCTGTTTATGTCCAATAAAGGACAATTGAGAAGCCACTTTATTGTTCAAAACTAAAATTACCTCATCGTTAGATAAGGTTTTGTCCTTTGTAACAACTGGACACATGCTTTTGCATAATAGTTGGTTAAATAATATGATAATTAAAAGAACCGAACCAACCCTATAATGATTTTTAGCTAATATAAATATGTAAAACAAATATGAAATTTCTTCAATACTATCGGTTTTAGACCTTATCAAAATGCATCTGAGGACAGATTTCTCCTTTAGATATACATGCAGTATTACTGTACTTGATACACAAGGGCCTGCTTGCTTTTAGACTTTTGATATTTTAACCCTTCTGTTAGTGGATCGGAGGTTATCACTAGGATCATATTTGTCGGAAACGAACTTTACAGATTCATTTATTATCGTTCTCGAGTTATCTAAATTAAAACATTTTAAACATCAGGTTTCTTTTCTTGTGCTGCATATCATTACACATGTTCGGTATAATTTGTGCTATTTTGCTTTATTTTTCTACCTTTAATTGTGAGTAATATTATTGTAATGTCATTACATTGTGGTTGGTTCTGAACTAAAAATGGTGCTAACGAAGTCTTTCTCCCAAAGCATCTTCGCTAGCCAAGGGTTCCGATCCGCTATTTCTCATCTTCACCCTTTACAGATCTAGAAGATTTTGTAATCTCAACATTTTAATTATCTCCCTTGAAGCAGTATCTATTCCAAGAATTTTATTTCCATTAATCTTTTTACAAAAATAGAGGATAATTCATTACATTCAAAACACATATTTATAAAATGATAAAATAAAGGTAATCGTGGTAAGATTCGATCATATTTCTAATATCTTTTGCAAAAATATTAGTTATTTATCACTTAGTTAACCCATATGTTTATTACTGCACCAATCAAATGAGAAAATGTATGTCCATACGTTGCTGCAGACCTATATCTTGGTTTAGTCACGACGTTAAGTTCCCCAGTCAGTCTGTATGTCCATAGTCTTCCAGAATTCTGAACCAGGGCGATAACAAAGGATACTCTGGAGCACTGGCGGTGGTGTGCCATGAGCTGGACGACCCATGGCACACAGCGGTCTAAAACAGTCGCTGCAGAGGCTCTTTAGCCTATAGTGACGACAATTTAAACCCATCAGTCAGTGTGTCCATATCTGACAAGGGTGAAAATAAAAAAAAATTAAAAAAGCGGATCGTACCCTTGGCTAGCAATGATGCTCCCATAGCAACAGTTTGAATAATTCTCTGGCAAGTATTCGGTTTGCGCGATAGTTGCCTGGTGATGCTTTCAAGACTATTTATAAATTGAAACAAAATAAATGCAATCACGTAACATAAACAGTAAAGGGAGTAAATAAACTAGCAATATAATCAAAAGAAAAAGTAAAGAACTTGAAAACAGTAAAAAATATTTTCAAGAATGTGTAATATTTCGCTTTCTTGTTAAGAAAACAAATCATGTAATTTGATGGCCGATCAGATGACGTAAAATTGTATCTACTGTCCGGCAGTTAGCACGTGTAGTCATCCCCGCCTCAACGCGCCCAGTAATGGTTTTCGTCAGTCCGTCCGTCCATCACACTTTATGGCCACAGCTTCTCTGAAACCACTTAACGGATTTGCAGACATTTTGTAGGACCGTTTGGCATGACATGTTGATCATATCGCAACGCCATTTGATTTGACATATTTTATAGGACTTGAACGATTTTTGGCATTTTTTGTCAGAAAAACACATTGTAAGAGCAACTCCTCTGAGATTATTGGACATATTTTGTCGTAATTTTGTAAGATTGTTTTCATGATATATAGATGCTCATATTGCAGTGCCATTTTGATTTACAAATCTTTATTTGAGTTATTGGACTTTGTCGTTTTGTACATTTTAAATCATAGAAACATAAACTCTTTAAAAACAACTCAGCACATTTATTGACATTTTGTAGAATCATGATGTACTTTCCCCATCTGCAAAAGACATTTAGTTTTCATATCTAGTTTTGGGGTTTGATTTTAAGTTGGCGGAAAACAGTCCTTGTCTAATTGATTTAAATTTGTTTTCTTATTTTTGATTGGCCATACTCTTAATCCTCATTTTCCCTTCTCATGCTGAGTATAGGAATATAAAGAATTATTGAAAGGAGTTTCATGAAAATGTTTCGTTTCAAAACAGATTAAATCTGTAACACATTTATACATGAAAATAACTTTGACAGAACTAGCGTGCAAACTTAATAACAACATGAACAATATGAGTCTAAATTATTTTGGATGTTTGAGTTTATTTTACCTAGATTATGCAAGAAAATGTTATGAACATAATATACGGTAGTTATTAACAATTAATAGGTTTCATGGTCACTATGTAACACATTAGACATGAAAAAAAACTTTGACAGAACTAGCGTGCAAAATTAATAACAATATGAGTCTAAATTATTTTGGATGTTTGAGTTTATTTTACCTAGATTATGCAAAAAAATGTTATGAACATAATATACGGTAGTTATTAACAATGAACAGGTTTCATTGTCACTATAGTCATGTTTAAATTAAAGTTTGCATGACCACAAATTTTTAAAAAGCAAATATAAATCCTTTATCAGTAATCAGAAATGGCAACTGAGACGTCTCTTTTTGTTTCAGACTTAAATTGCTTCGCCGACAAATTATGTTTTGTCATCATATGTTACAATTAGACACGTGCTGAAACATAATTTGTTAGATAATGTGTTAATTAGAATAATTAACCCCCAATAATTGAAATGGTTTTAATTTTTGAAAAAAAATATACTTAAACCAAATATGATTTGTGGTCGAAAATGCCCAAGGCTCCAGGATACTATGCTAATACTACACTCACTTTGCTTATTTATTCTTGCACTCGATGCTGATACATTGTTTAATGATTCTAAAACTCTTTAGTTCTACATTTTATTATAAACACACGATGATGATGAATGCTTATGATGATGATGATGATGACATAAATTCAGTTTACAAAACAAAATCAAAATTGCAGTTGATCTATTTATCTTGGATCTTGAACCATGTCACAAGTTCTTGTTATAAAATCAATAATGCAAAGAAATATTAACTATGAAACCAAAAGCTTTCTGAACTAAACAAAAACCATATTTTTTTTGTTACGTACACTTATTCCACATTTTTTCTATACTGTACACTAAAAATTGTCAATTTTTTAACTAGTTTATCATTCGGACAGTTTGTTTGGGCGCGTTCACAAACGAAACCTATACTCTGTTGGATTAAAAAAAATATATACTTAGCTGTTTTATCTTTCGATACTAAATAAAATCCCGAATTAAACATGTTTTATAAATTGTTTCTGATTTTGAAACCGTTAAGTAAAGTATATTAAAGCATATACATGTACTTTTACCACAAAATATACTTCACATATTATTAATTCCTGCCATTTAAAATGTTTATGTGCTTGATTTTACCATGCAGGGATTGGCTTGTACTGTCATTATTCAAAACATAAAACAAATATGATGCCATTGTGGTCGAAAATGCCCAAAGCTCCAGGATACTATGCTAATATTACTCTCACTTTGCTTATTTATTCTTGCACTCGATGTTGATACATTGTATAATGATTCTTAAACTCTTTAGTTCTACATTTTATTATAAACACACAATGATAATGATGATGATGATGATGATGATGATGATGATGATGATGATGATGATGATGATGACATAAATTCATTTTACAAAACAAAATCAAAATTGGAGTTGATCTATTTTTCTTGGATATTGAACCATGAAACAAAATCTTGTTATAAAATCAATAATGCAAAGAAATATTTGCTATGAAACCAAAAGTATTTTGAACTAAACAAAAAACATATTTTTTCACAATAATTTAGCACAGCAATACTTTCTGTGAAGTCTACAACTTAATTAGCCAATCCTGACAGTTCATTAAGTGCAATATCCAATTCACGTATAACAAAAGAGATCGCTTTTATTGTTTTACTCTACAGCTATAAAACACGAACATTTTTTCTCACTTCCAATTTAAGAGACACAAAACAGATTAACAGATATCCTAGATGTATTTTCCGAACCGTGCATGCATTGGCAATGTAAAAAGCGTCAAAGCAGCAGTCAAAAAACTAAATGATATATCCCTTGGTTGAATAATGACAGTACAAGCCAATCCCTGCATGGTAAAATCAAGCACATAAACATTTTAAATGGCAGGAATTAATAATATGTGAAGTATATTTTGTGGTAAAAGTACATGTATATGCTTTAATATACTTTACTTAACGGTTTCAAAATCAGAAACAATTTATAAAACATGTTTATTTCGGGATTTTATTTAGTATCGAAAGATAAAACAGCTAAGTATATATTTTTTTAAATCCAACAGAGTATAGGTTTCGTTTGTGAACGCGCCCAAACAAACTGTCCGAATGATAAACTAGTTAAAAAATTGACAATTTTTAGTGTACAGTATAGAAAAAATGAGGTGTGGAATAAGTGTACGTAACAAGCGACGGTGATTTAGAAAAAAACACATTGAAGAACAGCGCAGATATGAATCTTTGATCGGTAAACGGTCATTTTAGATTTCTGTTTATGTCCAATAAAGGACAACTGAGAAGCCACTTTATTGTTCAAAACTAAAATTACCTCATCGTTAGATAAGGTTTTGTCCTTCGTAACAACTTGACTCATGCTTTTGCATAATAGTTGGTTAAATAATATGATAATTAAAAGAGCCGAACCAACCCTATAATGATTTTTAGCTAATATAAATATGTAGAACAAATATGAAATTTCTTCAATACTATCGGTTTTAGACCTTATCAAAATGCATCTGAGGACAGATTTCTCCTTTAGATATACATGCAGTATTACTGTACTTGATACACAAGGGCCTGCTTGCTTTTAGACTTTTGATATTTTAACCCTTCTGTTAGTGGATCGGAGGTTATCACTAGGATCATATTTGTCGGAAACGAACTTTACAGATTCATTTATTATCGTTCTCGAGTTATCTAAATTAAAATTGTTTTAAACATCAGGTTTCTTTTCTTGTGCTGCATATCATTACACATGTTCGATATAATTTGTGTTATTTTGCTTCATTTTTCTACCTTTAATTGTGAGTAATATTATTGTAATGTCATTACATTGTGGTTGGTTCTGAATTAAAAATGGTGCTAACGAAGTCTTTCTCCCAAAGCATCTTCGCTAGCCAAGGGTTCCGATCCGCTATTTCTAATCTTCACCCTTGGCAGATCTTGACGATTTTGTAATCTCAACATTTTACTTATCTCTCTTGAAGCAGTATCTTTTCCAAGAATTTTATTTCCATTCATCTTTTTACAAAAATAGAGGATAATTCATTACATTCAAAACACATATTTATAAAATGATAAAATAAAGGTAATCGTGGTAAGATTCGATCATATTTCTAATATCTTTTGCAAAAATATTAGTTATTTATCACTTAGTTAACCCATATGTTTATTACTGCACCAATCAAATGAGAAAATGTATGTCCATACGTCGCTGCAGACCTATATCTTGGATTGGTCACGACGTTAAGTTCCCCAGTCAGTCTGTATGTCCATAGTCTTTCAGAATTCTGAACCAGGGCGATAACAAAGGATACTCTGGAGCAGCTAACACTGGCGGTGGTGTGCCATTGGCTGGACGACCCATGGCACACAGCGGTCTAAAACAGTCGCTGCAGAGGCTCTTTAGCCTATAGTGACGACAATTAAAACCCATCAGTCAGTGTGTCCATATCTGACAAGGGTGAAAATAAAAAAAAATATAAAAAAGCGGATCGTAACCTTGGCTAGCAATGATGCTCCTATAGCAACAGTTTGAATAATTCTCTGGCAAGTATTCGGTTTGCCCGATAGTTGCCTGGCGACGCTTTCAAGACTATTTATAAATTGAAACAAAATAAAAGAAATCACGTAACATAAACAGTAAAGGGAGTAAATAAACTAGCAATATAATCAAAAGAAAAAGTAAAGAACTTGAAAAGAGTTAAAATATTTTCAAGAATGTGTAATATTTCGCTTTCTTGTTAAGAAAACAAATCATGTAATTTGATGGCCGATCAGATGACGTAAAATTGTATCTACTGTCCGGCAGTTAGCACGTGTAGTCATCCCCCGCCTCAACGCGCCCAGTAATGGTATTCGTCAGTCCGTCCGTCCATCACACTTTATGGCCACAGCTTCTCTGAAACAGCTTAACAGATTTGCAGAGATTTCGTAGGACCGTTTGGCATCACATGTTGATCATATCGCAACGCCATTTGATTTGACACATTTTATAGGACTTAAACGATTTTTGGCATTTTTTGTCAGAAAAACACATTGTAAGAGCAACTCCTCTGAGATTATTGGACATATTTTGTCGTAATTTTGTAAGATTGTTTGCATGATATATAGATGCTCATATTTCAGTGCCATTTTGATTTACAAATCTTTATTTGACTTATTGGACTTTGTCGTTTTGAACATTTTAAATCATAGAAACATAAACTCTTTAAAAGCAACTCAGCACATTTATTGACATTTTGTAGAATCATGATGTATTTTCCCTATCTGCAAAAGACATTTAGTTTTCATATCTAGGTTTGGGGTTTGATTTTAAGTTGGCGGAAAACATAGTCTTTGTTTAATTGATTCAAATTTGAATTCTTATTTTTAATTTGCCATACTCTTAATCCTCATTTTCACTTCTCATGCTGAGTATAGAAATATAAAAAATTGTTGAAAGGAGTTTCATGAAAATGTTTCGCCCCAAAACAGATTAAATCTGTAACACATTTATACATGAAAAAAACGTTGACAGAACTAGCGTGCAAAATTAATAACAATATGAGTCTCAATTATTTTGGATGTTTGAGTTTATTTTACCTAGATTATGCAAGAAAATGTTATGAACATAATATACGGTAGTTATTAACAATTAATAGGTTTCATGGTCACTATAGTCATGTTTAAATTAAAGTTTGCATGACCACAAATTTTTAAAAAGCAAATATAAATCCTTTATCAGTAATCAGAAATGGCAATTGAGACGTCTCTCTTTGTTTCAGACTTAAATTGATTCGCCGACAAATTATGTTTTGTCTTCATATGTTACAATTAGACACATGCTTAAACATAATTTGTTAGAAAATATGTTAATTAGAATAATTAACCCCAAATAATTAAAATGGTTTTAATTTTTGAAAAAAAAATACTTAAACCAAATATGATTTGTGGTCGAAAATGCCCAAGACTCCAAGATACTATGATAATACTACACCCACTTTGCTTATTTATTCTTGCACTCGATGCTGATACATTGTTTAATGATTCTAAAACTCTTTAGTTCTACATTTTATTATAAACACACGATGATGATGAATGCTTATGATGATGATGATGATGATGATGACATAAATTTAGTTTACAAAACAAAATCAAAATTGCAGTTGATCTATTTATCTTGGATCTTGAACCATGTCACAAGTTCTTGTTATAAAATCAATAATGCAAAGAAATATTAACTATGAAACCAAAAGCTTTCTGAACTAAACAAAAACCATATTTTTTGACAATAATTTAGCACAGCAATACCTTCTGTGAAGTCTACAGCTTAATCAGTTAATCCTGACAGTTCATTAAGTACAATATCCAATTCACATATAACTAAAGAGATCGTTTCACTGTTTTAGTCTACGGCTATAAAACACGAACATTTTTTTCTCACTTCCAATTTAAAAGACACAAAACAGATTAACAGATATCCTAGATGAATTTTCCGAACCGTGCATGCATTGGCAATGTAAAAAGCGTCAAAGCAGCAGTCAAAAAACTAAATGATATATCCCTTGGTTGAACAATGACTGTACAATCCAATCCCTGCATGGTAAAATCAAGCACATGAACATTTTAAATGGCAGGAATTAATAATATGTGAAGTGTATTTTGGGGTAAAAGTTCATGTATATGCTTTAATATACTTTACTTAACGGTTTCAAAATCAGAAACAATTTATAAAACATGTTTAATTCGGGATTTGATTAAGTATCGAAAGATAAAACAGCTAAGTATATATTTTTTAAAATCCAACAGAGTATAGGGTTTTGTTTGTGAACGCGCCCAAACAAACTGTCCGAATGATAAATTAAACTAGTTAAAAATTGTCAATTTTTAATGTACAGTATAGAAAAAAATGAGGTGTGGATGTGTACGCGACACAGCTCACATAACATGCGACGGTAATTTAGAAAAACCACATTGAAGAACAGCCAGCAGCAAAATTGTATAAAACAAATTCTATTTATGGATTTCATGCCCCTTCCAACCCACACGAAGTCTTGTCAGAGGGGACTGAATTAGATTATTCTTCTGTCCGTCCGTACTTGTGAAGTGGTAAAGCATAGCAATTCTAATGGCCACACCACGTGAATCGGATATATACTTGTAGTTTTACAATTTTCCTTCCATCAATACGTCCGTAACACTTAGTTTAGTTCCATAATTTAACTTCTAAATATTAATAAAGAGCATTGCGATAGGCCCCTCCGTCGCGTTGCAACGGGCGACAATTAAAATGACTGATGTAGCAAATCATTTTTTCCTGCTTGATGTGATTGATCTTGACATGCCATTGTATCATTTGTAAATAAAATTTGAGTATATGTGTTTAATGATTCACCTGTTAAATAAATGTATTAGTATGTACATACAATTTTTGAACGTATGCTGGATTTGTTTAAAAAAGAAACTACTATTATTAGAACTGGCATTATCACTCTTTGCAGACAATATAAACATGTAATTTACAAATGCATGCCTGAATTGGTTTGTTTATTGTTGTAATGTCAAATTTTGTAAGTTATACATGTATGATCACACGGGCCCATAAATAGATAAAAGAAATAGGATCATTTATTTGTAGTTTGTTCTTTATTTGGTATGCAAAAGGAAGAAAAAAAATGTGGACAAATGGTGCATCCGAAAGTCTAAAGTCTAAAGTCATCAAACAAGAAAGATAACAGCACGAAGACAGCATATAAATACAAAGCAAAACAGTTAATCATGATGTCCCAAAATATCGCAATCTCGTGAAAGACTCAAAAGCTGCTTCAATTTGTTTTTTCGTATTATTGAAGAGCTCCTTTTGATCTAATGACCTACAAAATTGCAGGAGCCTACCCACGTAGGTCACATAGATATTGCAATGCCGTATATTATGACCTTTCGTTAATTACACAGAAACGGCAATTTTGAAAATTACGAAAAGCTTATGCACACCTCAGATAAATCATCGTACAATGTTTCGTGGAAATCCTTCGGTTCCGCGTATACGACTTCCCATTGAATGAACCATTCCAGTAGATGTGCCCTTAAATTAGAAAAAAAACAAGGGTCCTTCATTACAGCTAGGCACGTCGTTTTACTTAATAGTTGGTTACCCGTCACACTGGGCGAAGACCACGTTCTTCGTACGTTCTTAGAACGTAGTAAGTTTCTACGTTTTCACAACGATGGCTCTGTAGTCCTTAAAATGACCGCATATAGTCTTCAGAGTTTACTGTCTCAACGTTTGTTGTGTAGGTGCATTCTGTTGACACTGCGTACAACGTTCATAGATAAAAAATACTTGCAATCACTGACTTTTTTCAAAATTATCGTAATGTACTATAGGGGAAAATTTAAAAGGTAACATGGATCTCTATATCTTTATTCTTTAAAAATCATAACATAGATACAAAGATAAAAACTGATATAGATCGATATAATGTAAAACACGAAAAGTATGGTATAAAAGTAGTATGACCAGAAAGTATAAAGCATCTAAAATGCCGTTCGTGTCATCTACACTTCTATAAAAAGCTTAAGAACCGAATCGAATTCAATCGGGTATTTTAATTTCGTAAAAAATGATCCACTTTTTTACTATTTTTCAATGGTTTTATTTGGTTGTGTTATTTCCCGGTGTTATTTATATATGTAGAAAGGAAGAAACCATTTGATTTGCATGGGAAATTCGTGTATTAATATGTTCATTCAGTTTTGACTCTGTTCTTCATTTTCCTGTGAAAATGCCTTTATGGTATACAAATTTCAATATTTTGATTGCGACTTAAAAATGTTTGTAACATGTGTATGCAGAGCTCTGATGTGTATGTAAAATAACAATTCCTGATTCTCGGAACAGGTTAAATTTTAATATGGACTTTCCTTGATTATTTTTATCCTGCTGTTAAATTTGATAAGCTTCTAATCCGTTGTAAAATACATGGAACTATATAGGTTATATATTTCAACAATATGAAATATGTTACTTGATTTTCGGACCGAATTAAATTTGGGTAGTTTATAAACTTTCTTAAGGTATTTTTGTCCTGCTGTTCAATTTGACAAATTCCTAATCTGTCGGTGTAGTACAGACGTTTGTTTTATAAACTGTCATTCCATTGACATAAGCAAAGGTGTACCAAAGGGGTAATCAGTATCATAAAACCGTAAAGACAAAGACAAAACCGGCAGACAAAAAATCATCACAACAAAACAAACCACATAACAACATAAAACACACACACATATTACAACAAAACCGCATTCAGCAACGCGAACTCAAGTCGAAACGAGAGTGAACTCAGGTGCTCCGGAAGAGTAAGCAGTTCCTGCTTGCTATAGCACACCCGTCACGTTGCCAAAGATCGATTAAGTGTTGGTCAAATCCGGAAAGGATGACATTACAAAACTCTATGTCAAACCAACATCTGTGCTCATCTGAGAGATAGAAATCCCGTATTTGTATACGAGCACATGATGTCGTCCGTAAAATTTCTTGAGTGATGACAACAACCTGGGAGCAACGTACCCCTGTGTTAACAATTTGCTTGTCAGCCGTGTGGCTCTATCAAGGAAGTCGTTGTACTCCCCTCATGCTCTGGAATAGCGAATCAATTGTGATACGTAAACTCCATATGCTGGAGCGGACGGAATGTTGCTACACAGAAAGGGAAAGTTAACTATTGGAAAGTTGAAGTCATCACGTTTGTCATAGAGCTTTGTACAAAGCCTTCCTTGTGTGTCAATGTCGAGAAATAGATCCAGATATGAAGCGGACCTCCTAGAATCTGTAGTGTCCTTTATCTCAAGTTCCTTCGGATATATGAGATGTAAATAGTCACCAAATCGAGGATTGTTTAGTGAAAGGACATCATCAATATAACGAAATGTGAGATTGAAGGATAAAGCAAGTTTGCGGTCCTTTTTGTCTAGAAGTGATTGTAAGAAGTCCGCTTCATATGAATGAAGAAACAAATCGGCAAGCAATGGTGCACAATTTGTGCCCATTGGGATACCTATTGTTTGCTGAAAAACACGTCCACCAAACTGAACAAATATGTTGTCGATTAGAAAGTTGAGCATTTCTATTATTTGATCTTCTGTAAATTTGTTTTTCTTGCTAGACTCTTGGATGACATATTGTACGATGCTCACCTCACAAACCAAGCGGTTTCCGGCTGTTGTTTTCGGACACGTTTGTTATAAATATGCTGTGAAATGTTTATTTTACAAGCCGAATATCGTTTTAATGGATAAAGAACAAATGTTCTCTCTCTCTCAATTGACAGAGCAAACGAATTTTCGTTATGTTTAGATATTTGTTTTATAAAAACTAAGCTTTTGTCAAGGTTTATTTTTATCAATATTTAAGTCTTGAAATAAATACTTTTCTTCAGATTGCTTAATAGTTGTAAAACTTTATTTCCTAAATAGTGAGGACAGATTTATTAAACTGCAAATCGTCATTGATATAGTAAGAAGATACATTTTATACAGTAATGAAACGTTTTGTTAGAAAGATAAATATTCGAGACAAAATAAGTATAAAAATTAGTATAACTTATAAAATACTTATAGTAAATTAATTTTTAGATTAAAAAAATATATTTTTACGAAATTATGGCTATACATTTAATAAAACGTAACGGAAACTAGTCCCTTAAAATGTTTTTGTTCGAAAATAAACAGAACTTAAATTTTCAGCAAAGTTAATATATATATAACATAATTTCAACGATCAATTAACAATTTTCATTTTGTTTTTAAAAAACAATTAAGTGAAAGTAACTTACGAGGAACTTTATTTTTTGTGAACTAAGACACATGGAGATCACCCTAAATACAGAATGGTTACATGTTGTGTCCTAGAGCAAAGGTAACAGCATAATTTACAATGAATAATAAGTTTCTTTTAAAGTTTGATTGCCTCATTGATATACCTTTGCTTCTTTCTTATTATCATTTAAAGAAATACTGTTTAGAATTTCATTTATAAAATTTGTAAAGAATTGAATAAAAGATAAACTTAATACTGAAAGCATTCCTAGACTGGGGTATCACATAGGTCAAAAACGAGCTGCAACCTGAAGACTTTTTAGGGGTGACTTCCGACCTCCTTTTAAGGATGGTCACTCGTGAACTTTTTATATCAAACATTTTATGATTTTTGATGGAAATGATATGTGATTGTCTACTAAATCAAATAACAAAAAGAAAATGATAGGTCCGTGTGCTGGTTTCCGAGATATACGACTTCAAAAAATTGGCGAGAAATCAGACTCCTCTAGATTTTACATAACCTTAACATTGTGACATCATTTACCTTAAAAACCATGAAGTTGTATCAAGAATGTAAAGAAATTTTATACATCACTTGAAAAGGTAAATTATATTCAAAAGATTGATACTGTATCGTCAAAGAGTCAATTTCGAGTACGTCCACCTTTAACACTAGTGACTGATGGAAGCCTTGGTTTTAAACTGCCAGTTTGGCATCTAATTTCCTGAAGAGTCATCTCCCGCTTTTCAAGGCGAAAATATATGCTTTTAACCAAAAGCTTACACCCTTTAAGTCATATATAGAAGATTAAAACTGACCAAAATCATGAAAATTAAAAACTATTTCAAATCATTAAAAAGCCAAAAAAGTCTAAGGGTGTTTAACTTTTTTCCAGGTGTACATGTCCCCTCCTTCAGTGAAAGTAGCAAATAGTTAGCCCTTTAGAAAGGTGTCTCCTGAATCTAGATCTAAAGTAAAAATTTATGGAAAGGTATCTGGAGTGTATAAATGATTTCGCACGGGTCTAAAGGTGATATGTCCATTGACGTACGTTAATCATATTGAACCATTAAATCATTCTAGATGAAGATCATAACCGGCTGCTAGAAAAAGCGTTAGGACAGACGGAGATGAGTAAAACTTTATATCCCGACGACATCGACATGTCGGGTGGTGGTGGAAGAAAAATATTTAAACTCCTTAACTTCAATATTTTATGAACCCGTTATTTTTGGTACCATTTTTCTGTTCATTACTTTACATTAAAACATAAATTATGTACAAACACCTACCTCTGCCATGACTGCATATGTATCTTCACTATTGAAGACTGGGAAGCAAAAGGTTTATTCTTTGAAATCAAACAATAAACTCTTTGATGAAGAAACACAAAACAAACATCATCCGAACGGAAATCTACAACGCGAACTCAAGTCGTAACAAGAATGAATTCAGATGCCCCGGAAGAGTAAGCAGTTTCTGCCTGCTATTGCTCACCAATCAAGCTGCTAATTTCCAATCCGGTAAAGGAAGACAAAACAAAACGCTACGATCTCTCATCTGAAAGATAGAAATCCCATATTATTCTACGAGTGCACGGTGTCTACCGTAAAATTTCCTGAGTGGAAACAGTAACCGTAGAGCAACATAACCCTGTGTTAGCAATTTCTGTGTCAAACGTGAAGCTCTGCCAAGGAAATCGATATTATTCTCGCAAGCTCTGGAGTAAGGAATCAACTGTGATACGAATACACCATTAGCTGGAGCGGACGAAATGTTGCTACACAAGAAGGAAAAATGGACAATTGGAAAGTTGAAGTCATTACGTTTGTCATAAAGCTTAGTGGGAAGTCTTCCTGGAAAGTCTATTTCGGAATGTAGATCTAAGTATGAAGCTGGCTTCCTTGAATCTGTTGTGTCCTTTTTCTCAAGTTCATGATGATATATGAGATGAAGAAAGTCACCAAATTAACAATTGTTCAGTGATAGGATATCATTAATATAACGGAACGTGAGGTTAAAGGAGAGAGCTAGTTCATGAAGATATATGAGATGAAGAAAGTCGCCGAATTGACAATTGTTCGGTGTGAGGGTGTCGTCGATATGACATGGGGTTGGATTGGGGGGGGCTGGTCTACGGTCTTTTTTGTCTGGTGGGGATTGTGAGAAGTCTGCTTCATATAAATGGGGGAGCGAATCGGGGGCGGCGGGGCTTAACATTGCGTTGTTACATATAAAAATGTATATTGGTAGAAATGCGTTTGTTTTCGCTTTTGATATTTACTCCAAACTAATTAATAAATCCAGATGAGCCAACCATTACCGTTCCGGGAGAAAAATGTTAATATTTTTCCGGTTCCAACTTTTAACCGCACGGAGGAATCCGGGGAAAGTACAAGCGCCGAAAAGAAACAAAAAGCACAATAGTCTGGGAATTTGAAAATGTAAATAAATATGTGGTGTAAAGATGATAAAGGAGATATCAAGATCTATCAATAAAAATGAAATTAAAAAAAAATACACAAAAATTGCTGTTGCTTCAAAAAGGCAAAAATTAAGTAGACTGCAGACATTAATGCAAAATTATTGAGAAAGATTTAAAATAATTTATCAAAATTATCAGTTTGACACTTTTCGTCTTCCTTTAATGTTTTAATTTGTAGTTACAGACGGGGTTTCATTCTCTCTTGGTGCAGTTGTTTTTGTTTTAGATTGACAAGATCTTTAATGAAAAAGTTAGGGAAACTAATTTCTTTTCTTGATCTTCCGCCGTCCAAAAGAATGTTACACGTACTTCTTTATGGGGAGGGGCTAGTATTTATAAAGCGGACTTAGTCTTTCATTTAAATACTGACTAACACACATCATAAAGTTAACAAATTAAACTTTATTGATGAAATTACACCCGTAAGGGTCAAATCGGCATACATTGTAGATATTTAGAACATTAAAATACGTTTCTTCTTCAGACACTTTTTCTTACTATGCTCAAGCTATAATCCTTTCCTTCAGAATCTTTGTTACGACTTGTTGATTTCAGTTCGGTTGATTTTGTGTTTTGTGTTTCTTCGTGTTGTTCCTGGTTTTGTGGTTGCCCTTTCGGATTTTTGACACTCGAATGTCCAATTGGTGCCTCTTTGCTTCTTTTATAAAGATAAGCATCTGACTCTAGATACTCAATTTCTTACCATGATTTGTATCAGTTGACATTTAATCGAGTTAACATCAGCTGTTTGACCCGCTGCAGTATTATAAAGGGAGGAGGATATTGTTCAGCAGGAAGGCAGGAACTGCTTACTCTTCCGGACCACTTGAGTTCACTCTTGTTTCGACTGGAGTTCGCGTTGTTGATTGGTATTCAGTTATTTTGTGTTTCCATGTTTTACATGTTGTCTGTTTTTGTCACGTTCTTGTTGGTGTTTCCTGGTTTTGTCTCTGCACTTATTAGACTTTTGAGATTCGATACCCCATTGGTACCTCTGCTTCGTTCAAAGATGAACTTGACATGATTCTCAATTGTAAATATGTATATACAGCATCACCAAATAAATCGTTCTTTAAATCCACTTTGGTGTTTTGTATTTTATTTTTAAACCAATAGGTTGATAACCACTGCAGGTATACTTTAGGCTATATCGACAAAAATCCGAAGGGGGTGTAGGTTTGCGCTCTTTCTATTCATACTTTTGGGTACTTTTTCTAAATGCTGTAGATGGACTGATTGATTGCAAGATAGTCTACTATGATGAGTTCCAAATCAAGTTGCCGTTTTGTTCTGGTATGCAATTTTATACGGGAGTTAAGCTCTTTCAACAATTTTCTGAAATTGCACTTTCCTGCACTTTGTTTTTAGAGATTGTAGATATTGAGCTGATTTTTGGTTTGGTATGTAAAACAACTATGACGCAAATCATTGTAAAGTTTCATTCATATCCGCACATTTTTCTAAGAATTATGTCTTTTTTAATCTATAAAAACAGCTTTCTCTTTTCTTCTTATTGCTCGTAGAAAATGAATAAGGTATGTTTATGTCTGTTTTTGTTCACTTATTTTTAACAGATTCATTAAATGTATTGCGAAAAATATCCTTTTTGTACTAACAAAAAAGGCAAACAGACAATTTGTCTTGTTTAATTTCAAACATATGAACAATAAAAATATAGTTTGGGCACCCTATTAATCTTATAATCGAAAACCAATCATCACTAAATAATATTTGTAAAGCTTTACAATAATGCATATTCATCCCGCCTTAAGCATGTGCATTGTATTTAATTTTGTTTATAAACTTTGCTGGTTGATACATGCGGCCAACAAACTGTATCTGGAGGTTTAAGATTGTGTAGAAATCTATATGGCGTCGAAAATACCAATTCCGCCAAATTAGAAAAAATTGACAATAATACCTCATATTTAAGTAATGAAGATATTTTAAATCGTTTAGTTTAATTTGTTTGTTTGATTTGTCGCTATATCTAAGTCTTCGGGAACAAAACTCAGAGATCCCGATTGCAATAGTTGGCTGTATTAACTGTACAAAAATGTATCCGTCGTCACGAAGGTAAACAAATTATCAAAATACATACTTAAACAATTACGAACACAAAAAAAACAAATTAAAGGAAAATTTGGTAATAAATGTATATTCTAAATCTTGTTTTACACTACATTTCGGTCTTAATGACATGATAACATTGAGAACGAAAAAGGATTTTTGTAGACAATTAAACAATCCCATTCCTAAATATAGGGCCGACAGGAGACTATGTATTGTTTTAAAATACTCCCAGAATGCTTGTTTATTTTTTGATTTTTACTATTGTCTAAATTCAAAACTATTCAAACACCAGGTTTCTTTCCTTGTAATGCACATGGTCGATATCTTCATTGCTGGTATTGGCTGCCCTGTTCGAAACGTTTTGATTTTGATTTGTTTTCTTCAAATCTTGTAGTATTGACCTTCCTATGTTTTGATTCAAATGCTGCTAATGAGGAATTATTCTTTGAAATATCGATATGCAGCATTACAAACGTAGCCGTCCCTTTATCTGGCAATGGTATAATAATAACTTATAATCTCATTTTCTCCAAAACTGGGTGTTAGATAAAATTTCCGGACTTTTTGTTTAATTCTATTTCTACCAGTTTGTGTTCTGTTCGAAGTATATCTGGTGCTTTAATTTAAAAAAAAACACAGTTGAATATAGTTCTTTATAACAGTTTTTGCCATATTTAGAACTTTTTCATCTTTCCCCTTAGAAATGGTCTAGTTTGTGTCTTATTGTAAAAGTGTAAAAGTTAACAAAAAGCAAACAGGCACCAATAATTTGGTATTCGAGTGTCAAAAGTCCGAAAAAGTGGAACGACGAAACCGATAAACACGAACACCACTACACGAAGAAACACAAAACAAAAAATCAACCGAAAGGAAATCTACAACTCGAACTCAAGTTGTAACAAGAGTGAACCCAGGTGCTCCGGAGGAGTATGCGATTCCTGCCTGTTATAACGCACCCGTCGTGTTGCTAATTTGCTATTGAGTGTGTCAAATCCGGTAAAGAATCTCTCTCCAATTTGCAGTTTGCGAGTGTGACCTTTGTAAACGGCCCCTATTGAGCCTACTCTTATTAAACTCTACAAAGGGGTCTTTAACGTGCACAGGGTATCGCTCTCCCCAAACAAGGGCCAACCTGTTTTCATCCCTTCCGAACGTCTAGCATCGTTTCTTGAGACCGTCCTCGCAAATGGTGTCAAGAAAGAGTCGAAAAATCGGTTCATGAAATTTTCATCCCTGACGATGGTCGAACAAAGAACCTCGGTGTTAGTAGCCCGACACGTTAACCAATACACCACCGGATACGAAGACTTCATAAGTAGGAGCGGACGGAATGTTGCTACACAAAAGGGGAAGATGACGATTGGACAGTTGAAGTCATCACGGTTGTCAAAGAGCTTTGTTGGAAGTCTTCCATGAGAGTCAATTTCAAGATGTAGATCAAAATATGAAGCAGACTTCCTAGAATTCGTTGTGTCCTTTCCATCAAGTTCCTGAGGATATATGAGATGGAGAAAGTCACAAAATCGAAGAAAATTGTTCAGCGAAAGGACAATATAACGGAACGTAAAATTAAAATAGAGAGCTAGTTTACGATCTTTTTGTCTACAAGAGATTGAGATAGAAATCTCATATTTGTGTACGAATGCACGGTGTTTACCTTAGCATTTCTTGAGTGAAAACAGCAAATGTGGAGCAACATATCCTTGTGTTAGCAATTTCTGTGTCAAAACGGGACTTTTTATTACTAACGGATAAAAAGACTATTAAAGCAGATAAAAATAGAAATTAATATAACCAAAATAGTACCTGTACCCTTTACGAAATGAATGAAAAAAAAAGAACGCCGAAGAATCGTTTATACTTATTTTGTTTTCCTTTATTGTTTAAAACAGTATGACAAACAGATAGCTGATTTAAATCTGATTAAGCTTATTCAAAATTTTAACGGTTCTTTTCAAGCTAATTTTTTGGCACACTGTCCACCACCTGACCAATAATTTCCAAACCATGACCAACCTGTCCAAAACCAGCTTCCTATAAATTGCCCAAATGTCCAACCAAAACCTGGCCAAGCAAGGTTTCCTATCAATCCTCCAATAATAGAAGTGATGGAGGAACATAAAGCTGCTCCAAGGGTTTCTGAAACCGATATTTCTTTTTTCTGACTTAATTTTTCATACACTGCATTTAAAAGACAGAATACGATTGTCGAAGCTATTTCTTTTGGATTGCAAACTTTGCCTAGTATAGGCAGTAGAACATCCAGATTTGAATTCGTTCCCTTTGCATTCGCCCAAGAAATTCCAGCCTCTACCAGGCCCTTTGCTAGCTCTTTGGTCATTAAAGTCACAGGTATTTTGATCATGACTCCTTTGAGATCAATATCCAACATGGTTTCCAGCCAATCTTTAAGCTCAAAAATTTTGGATATCCAATCAACATTTACTTTTTCTACTTTCATGTTTTTTTTATTTTTTTGAATCCCTTTGTAGCTGCAACAAAGTGAAATTACTAATTAAATCTTGGATCGTAATTGTTACAGATGTTCAGTTCAAAATTGATATTAATTGAGGTAGTAAAATGTTTAAGGGTGCAAAATATGGATACTAATTTGTAAAATACACAAAAAGAAATGTTCACCTTCGGATTGTTGGATTTATAAGCTTCAAAATCATAAGTGTTTTTAAAGAGACTTGATAAGGTATCTCATTTTACATGTAAATCTAATTGAAACACACTTCGAAGGATTTCAAGTTCCGGGGGGGGGGGGGATATGAGATAAATAAATCAAGGATTGTTTAGTCAAAGTACAGTATCAATCTAACAGATACCTGTGAAGGTTTGATTACATGATAGAGCTAGTCCTTTGTGTGTTTGTAAGAAAAATGTATTTGCTTCAAAGAATGAATAACAAATTAGCGCGTAGTGAAGCATGTGTATGTTATGTGTAAGTGATAAATAAAGGCAATAACAAAACTACCGAACTTGAATGATCAATCTCATAGTCCAGAGAAAATGACCAAAACGAATCAGTCATACCGGAGAATTGGTGGATTGCAATGGTCCTGACTTGGTACAGGCATTTCAAACGAAATGGTGGGTTAAACCAGGTTTGATGGCGCCAAACCTCCCTCTTCCATTGCGATCTTAGGATCCGGTAATGACCACAGAACACAACACAGTTGTGAGACACAATTTATGAGTTTAAACTTTAATTCCCAATAAGCTACTCATTTTGTTTTTTTTATAGACACCTAAAACAGGATAATCTACATAATCGAGAAAATCAGGTTCCTTTCCTTGTTATGCACATGGTCGATATCCTTGGTGCTGGATTTGGCTTCCTTGTTCAAACGTTTTGGTTTTTAGTACTTTTCGCTTTCAACAGTTTGGATTTGACCTTCCAATGTTTTGATTTAAATGCTACTGATGAGATGTTACTCCTTGAAATATCGGTATATAGCATATCCAAATTTACCGTTTATACCCGCGTTTTGGTATTTGTAATGCAGCTATAACATTTCCTATGCAATGATAACTTACCTCAACATACATTGGCAGAGTCTACTCTGTTTAGGAAGGCCGATGACCTGGCATAGGCTAGTTGTATTCTGAACAATGCAAAAGATAACTGTTCTTTATATATATTCACAATAAGTTCTTGTTCATTGGTTATGAAAGTAACCAATAACCAATCTGTGTTTGATAAGATTCAATGTAATAATACGAATTCTTAACTCGGGTATGGAAATTCAAGTAACGATGAAATTTAGAAATGAAAAACGATATCACAAAATCAATATATGCCAGCAATTTATACCAAAATCAATATTCTACCGGTTTTCCAAGTTTTCTACCCCTAGCGTGTCTGATGAAGGTTAATCCAGAAAAGAGCTTCACACGCAGTGAAATTTTGCTTTTGTACATTTATTAAAATCATTTCAATATGTGGATCGTGTCTTTTTGGCACATATTCCATATTCTTTCGTTTTTAATATTATAATAAACAAACTTTGCATTGAATGTCAATGAAAAGCACGAAAAATATTCCTTTATGCATTACATAACCCTGTGTTTATCTTACAAAAAATGTCTTGTGGTAATATTGCACAGTATTTGTTTGCCTGTTTAAAACAAATCCCAAAGAAATATCAATAAAATAGCTTCTTATGGTTGTGTTTTATATACGCAAATTTCAAGGAGCAACCTCTAAATAGCTGTATTTAAATCAACATATTTGAGGGTCGAACACTAAAATTATTGAGAGAAAGAACTCGTACTTAAAAGAATCTTTAATGCCAGTTGTAAAAACTCTAAAATACATGTATCGAATTGTTTCTTTTCACTAATAGATACTTGTACCACACCGTACAACCGACAAAATCATTATTTGAAATCCATGTCCAACTCTATGAAATGAGCTCATAACAATTTGAGACGAAACTTCAATTGAGCACCATGTACGCATTAGAACTCAAACAAAAAACATTTGTTGACAATTTTGACCTGGATGAAAAAAGCCTGTTAACCCTGTTTATTGATTTGTTGTATTAAATAAAATGAAACTACATAAAAATCCAATCCTGTAAATTTGTGTATCAAATCTTTAATTTACCCATTAGAACTTCAATGCTATCAAAACACAATGTTATCCTGCCCAGATATAGTTGATCTTAGTCATAATTTGGTTTTGGGGATTTGTTTAATGCTCTTCATATTCAAAGGGCGTGAGGCATGTTTGAAAACACGAAACGCACATCAGGCGAGGAGAAAATTCAGTATTGTCTGAAACTTTTTTGTAATTTTCATTTCCAGATTTTCAGTACGTAAATACGTTTGTTGTTAACTTAGTAATAGCGAGCATCTCAGATGCGAGCCCTACGGCATTGTGCATGTTTTGAGATGTGCCAGAAATATACTGACGATAAAACCGGAACAGGGTTACTTTTACGGAGTGAAAAAAATTAATAGGCACGGAGCAAGTAATACAATATCAACCCTCTGGGCTTATAAAAAAATACATCATAATCTGTTATGCAAAAATAAAAAAAATAGAAATTCAAAAACAGTGATAAAACCCTCATTCATCCACTTGTTTATTTCTACACACAGATTTTGATAAAAACACCATTCGGTCTTTTCCGCTGACAAAAACAATTTTCCGGAAATTACCGAGCAAGCTTTAGGCAACATCGTCCCATTGATGCATGATACTGAACTAGCTTTGATAAATTCTTAGTAAGATAAAGAAGTACATAAATTTACTGATTAAAACCTACTCATAATAATAACTAAAAGGTTCTTACCTGAAAATGAAAGAAGAGTCCCATCCTGTGGGGTTTCACTCACTCTTCTCAATCGTGCATGATATTTTTACTTCACCGTTTTTTCCGCCAGGTTTCTAAATGTACCTTCTGTTACCGATGCTTGAAATAAAACACTGATACTCAGAAAATCTCACAATACCTCACAGAATCTGAATGTTGTTTTGGTCTGTTGAAGAAGTGCGAAATACTCTGACAAGGAAATGACGTCACGTAATCTAAAAAGGGATAAATTCGTCCCCGCTAAATGTCGTCCAAGAACGTTACAGGATTTATTATTTACACAAATATTAAATTGAATTTTTAATAAGTAGTTATTGATCCAAGATATTTTAACAACAACTTTCTCAAGTGCATAAGATTTGGGTTGGGTGGGGTCAGACTTTGCTACTACCTAATTCCTTTTTTAAAAGTTCCCTCTTTACGTTACACTTAGCCGGTCGAGCACATTGATTTATTATATATACATAAAAGGTATATAGATTTTCGATGCTCGCAAAAAAGGCACGGCCTTAATCATATTATGATTTACGATCATACTCTCTGAACTATACGAGGAGTTCGTCAACAAAAATAACTGCTAGTGTTTGAAGAATCTTCAAAATAAAAAGGGTAGAGGGTGACTATTATAGTTGTTCTTGTTTTTCAACGTTTTATTTTGTCTGTTGTTGATCCTGCTCTTGTTGGTATTTACTGGTATTTTGTTTACCCTTAAGTAAATTTTGACATTCGGATGCCCGATTTGCACCTCTGCTTCTTTCATCGATCCATAAGCTTGTTTTAAGGTCTTTATTTATCTATTCATTAGATGATACGGGTATATGGAATAAATGTACGCGACTCAAGCTACATTCAAAAACGGTACCATTTTTTTAAAGATTATTTTTTGTTTGGCTGTGTCTGTATTTAGGATCAAAGGCACATTCCAGTTTTGTTGTCCTAATTGTAGGATCTTTATGTATATCTTAAGATATTTTTAAAAAATTATTGAATTCTAAGTACTGCATGGATAATATTAGATATAAAATTTCCTGTAGTAATTTTAGCTGCTTATCAAAGTTTTGAAATATGATACCGAAAGGTCAAGAACATACAGATATGACAATTTATTATTGTACTTTAATTTTAGGTATAATAAGGAGCAAAGGGGCACCGATGGGGCATTCGAGTGTCAAAATTCCGAAAGGGCAACGACAAATCCAGTAAACACGAACAAGAACTGCACGATGAAACACAATTTTCAAAATCAACCGAACGGAAATCAACAACGCGAACTCAAGTCGTAACAAGAGTGAACACAGGTGCTCCGGAAGAGTAAGCGGTTCATGCTTAGTTGCTATAGCACACACGTAGTGTTGCTCATTTTAACAATAAGCTCTGTAGAATTGTCAATATCATAAATCCAATTTACTCTTTTCATTAGACTCCAGGGAATTAAAGGCAACAAACCAATCTTTTTGTATTGAATGGCTGGGTTTTGATTTATCCTTGATTTTCTTTTTGTTTCAACCATTAAATCTACCACGTGCACAACCATTATGAAAAAGTCCCTTAAAAACTGAAACGAATAATTCTAATGTTCGATTGTAGAAAAATATTTAATTTTCTGACCGCCCTGGTAATAGTCCTTTTCAGAAAGTATTTTCCGGGCGTGCGGACTTGAGAAATGTTTTATTTATACACTACAGGTTTACGACTTCCGAGTCGGCCTCGCCATTGTAAATTTGTTGAAATTAAATAAATTCGTTAACATGTTAAAACATTTAAAATCAGATTGCCAAAGTAACAACGACTAAAACATACGTTAACTTCACTTCAAACCAGTTTATTTGAAAGAAGCAGAGGTACCAACGGGGTATCAAAATGTCAAAAATCCGAAAGGGCAGAGACAAAATCAGTTAACACCAACAAGAACGGGACAAAAACCCACAAAGGGAAACTACTCTTGCAACAATGCAAATAAAAGAATCGGAATTGGAATTCCGGGTTACTCTTTGAAAAGGGCTATTGAGTTTACGTATCTAAACTAAGCAAAATTGACGATCTAGTTCGGTGTATTGTGATTTGCTTGATATATATATAACAACATAATGGCTTATACCTGGTTTTGTTTTTACCCGGGGGCTATACTCCTATAAAATCGATGGAATGAGTATGCCAAAATAAAGGGTATGTTTTCAGGTTTCAAAGTGTAGAACAGGGTTGGAAATTCAGCTCAGCTGTTACTAACAGGATAACAAAGATGTTCAAATCAATGAGTTTCATCAGTTAAATAAAAAAAGACATGAATTATAACATTTAAATGCTGCTAAAAGTGGTAGCTCCTGTGTAATTTTTATCAAAATGGTCTTACCTCTGTGAATGACCTCGGAACGGCTATATATTATACAATCATATATATAAATCAAAGCATTTATGACAATATCATAACAAGGAATGATATATGATGTCCGCTGGTATAACAGGGTATGAATTCACAATTTTCTTGATGCTAACAGGGTCCAGTCCGAAGCAGGTCAACGGAACAGGTATACTTTAAATCATAGGTGGTAGCCCCCCCTCCGGGTGTTTCTGTTTCTATTGCTTTTGATGTCATTAAAGTATCTTAATAGTAGAAATTGTGTGCTGATATTCAATGTCATATTTCTATCTTTGATATGAGTTTGTCGCAGTGTTGGTACTGCCATCCTATACCGAATTATCTATGACATAACAAGCATAAACTGCCTTTACTTTCGGTGGATATGTGGTTCCGAAAATGACATATACAAACCAATATAAAGTTAAAATCAAAAGTATATGCAATTTTCAGAAAACCGAAGTATAAGACTTAATTTAGGGCAGATTAATATAAACCATGGAAAGTCCGAATCTAAATATGCACTATTACATAGGTGCTATTATTAGACAAGGACATATTTTCTTGGTCTATTTATATTTCGGAAAATTTTATATCTTTTAATTAAAACGCCAGGAGGCTTCAGAAAAAAGTTTTAAAATGTGAACATAATTTTCTTAAAAAAAGAAGGAACATACTAGGAAAATTGAAAATAGGAAAGAAACTAAAAGCCTTATACAAAATCAAAAATACCAAAACGCAGGGGCTGATCCAGAAATTTTCGAAAGGGGAGGGTCCACATACTGGATTGGGGGTTCCAGACAAATTTTGCTGAAAATCTACACAAAAATAAAAAAAAAAATCGAAAAGAAAGGGGGGGGGTTCCGACCCCACAAACACCCCGCTGGATCCGCCACTGAAACGCGGGTATAAACGAAAAATTTGGATATCCTATATATCGATATTTCAACGAGTAACCTCTCATTAGTAACATTTATATCAAAACATTAAAAGGTCCAAAACGAAAACGCAAAGTGTTCATAACCAGAACGTTCGAACAAGGAACAATACAATCATACAATATCCACTTTAAATGGACGCATAGATGTTGGTTTGTCATAGAGCTTTATTTTGTCTACCTTTACCGGAATGGACACACTGAATTAGAAATTGGCAGTACAACAAGTGTGCTATAGCAGGCAGGAACTGCTTAATCTTCCGGAGTACCTGAGTTCAATCTTGTTACGACCTGAGTTCCCGTTCTTGATTTCTGTTCGGTTCATTTTATGTTTTTTAAGTTTTGTATTTCCTCGTGCTGTTCTTGTTCGTGTTTCTGTTTTGTCAATGTTCTTTTTGATTTTTGACATGCAGTATCAATCAATATGTTTCTATAGTCGTAAATATAAGCTAAAGAGTCGCTGCAGCAATTTAAAAGACTAGCTATGTGTTAGTGGTTGTCCAGCCCATGACACACCACCGCCAGTGTTAGCTGCTCCAGAGTATCCTTTGTTGTCGCTGGAACAGTGTCCGTCTTGTACTGGTCAGAAATTGAAAGTCAACATGTAGTAGTAACTGTAGTCATACTTTAACGCATCATCAACATTAGCCAAACCTATTTAAATATATATAAGGATGCGAATGGGTTTAAAGAGTAAGGAATAAAGACTTATAATAATGAACAGATAAAGAATAATGACCCAAAGACTTCAGAATATTCAAAAAAGAGAATAATAACCCTTTCAGTTGAAAGCGTAATGAAATACGTAATGTGTTTAACAATGTTTAAAGAATAAAGAATAAATTGCAAATAGTTTAAAGACATCCACATCCTAATACATTTTAAAGGTCTAAATGTCATTATCAATTTTATTAAACAACAAAAAGCCTAGGCAGGTTGTCAAAACATGGTTTTAATTATTAAAAAATCTCATTTTAATAAAAGTGTTAATCTAGGACAGATACAAAATAGATCATGGAAAATCAAAATCTAATTTTACCTTGATGACGACAGGACTATTTTAATCTGTATGATTTAAACAATCTAAATCAGTTGCGCATATATCGTAGAAAATAATCCTTATATCATTTGTATGGTCTTGCATGTATTGGGCTTAATGAAGTTTTCAAGAGACCGTCATTTGTTAAAGGCTCTACTGGTTTGTGTATGCATTTCATGTTTAGCGAATCTGATAACTGGTTTGGCCCACTAAGAACCGTGTGGCATGAGGGTGTGGCTGGCCGTAGTTTTTATGAGGTTTTGTGTAAGACTAGTTTAAAACACACAAGTATATGAACATTTCATGTGCTCTATCTTTCATTGAATAATGCGAATAAAAACATGTAAAAGATCACATCGCAACATAAAAAACAAAGAAAATCAGAAAATGGGTCAATACTGTTAAAACTACACCTTTAAAGATAGACTTGTCAAATATTCATTTTATCTTAGGTCATAAAAAATTGAGGAAAATATTTTCAGAAACTTTAAATCTCGGAAAGGCTAAAATAAACGATAAAAATTTAAAATTGAATTTTACCTTCTTCATTACGCCATGGAAGGTGCAAAGAGGCACCAACGGGACATTTGAGTGTCAAAAGTCCGAAAAGGCAACGACGAAACCGGTCAACACGAACCAGAACAGCACGAAGAAACACAATATTAACCGAACTGAAATCATAAACGCGAACTCAAGTCGTAACATAAGTGAACTCAGGTGCACCGAAAGAGTAAGCGGTTCCTACCTGCTATAGCACACCACTCGTGTTGCTAATTTCCAATTCAGTGTGTCAAGTCCGGTAGAGGAAGACAAAACAAATTCTCTAACAAACCAAAATCTGTACTCATTTGAGAGATAGAAATATCATTTTTTGTCTACGAGTGCACGGTGTCTACCGTACAATTTCTTGAGTGAAAACAGCAACCGTGGAGCATTCTAACCCTGTGTCAGCAATTTCTGTGTTAAACGTGACGCTCTGCCAAAGATCGATGTAATTTCTGCAAGCTCTAGAGTAAGGAATCAACTGTGATACGAAGACTCCATAAGCAGGAGCGGACGGAATGTTGGTGCACAAAAAGGGAAAGTTGATGATTGGAATGTTTAAGTCATCACGTTTGTCATACAGCTTTGTTGAAAGTCTTCCTTGAGAGTCAATTTCGAGATGTAGATCTAAATATGAAGCAGAATTCCTAAAATCCGTTGTGTCCTTTATCTTAAGTTCCTGCAGATATATGAGATGGAGAAAGTCACCAAATTGGATATTGTTTAGTGAAAGGACATCATCAATACAACGGAACGTGAGGTGAGGTTAAAAGGGAGAGTTAGTCTACGACCTTTTTTGTCTAGAAGAGATTGTGAAAAGTCTGCTTCATATGAACGTAGAAACAAATCAGCAAGCAAAGGTGCACAATTGGTGTCCATTGAAATCCATATTGTTTGCTGAAAACACGTCCACTAAAGTGAAAAAATATGTTGTCGACAAGAAAGAAAATTGAGCATGTTGACTATTTGGTCTTCTGTATATCTGTTCTTTTGCTTAGACTCATTGATGACAAAGTAAGTCTTGTTGTAATCGATAAAAGATAGTTGTACCTGCGTTTTCCATTCTTTTTGATGGAAGATCACAAGATGAAACTGATTTCAAGTTAAGAATCTGCAATAGTTTTTTTTCGAATTCATCAAGATCCACATTTGATCGACACCATTTCTAGAATAACAACAATTGTAATATATCTGGAGACCGGATTTTATTGCCGTTAGTATTGAAGTCAACAGAACTGAAAGAGGTTTAGTTGTACATTTTGATGACCCTGCAATGAAGCGCTGTGCGTATGGACTTTTATGTAATTTAGGAATCCAATACAAGGACGGAATGCCATCATTGTCAGCACCAACAGAGAGCCCGAAGGAGGAAATGACAGATTTGAGATTGTCAATTATTTCCTCCTTGGACAGTGTTGTAGCAGTGTACTATTTTAATCTGTAAAATTCCCAAAATCTAAATCAAATGCGCATTTGTCTTAGAAAAACCAAAATTACATTTCATTTGGGCTTAATGAAGAAATCGGTATTTTCTTTAAAGGCTCTATTGTTTGGCTACATATATATCGCATTTGTGCGATCTGACAACGGGGAGGACTATTATAACAAGTGATATTTTTTACCTGTAATTTATCATTGTAGCATAATAAAATTTAGGTCCTTTTTATATCCTGCAGGCTCTTTGAACATGCATATAGTAGCTGCATCAATCTATCTCTCTATACAATCTTATAATTCTCTGTTAAATCTTGTATTAATGATGCTTCCCTTTGAGGGACCATAATAAATCTTACGTCTTATTCTATACATTTCTGACGAAGTTGAAAACTACTATGACCTACTAAAAACCTTTATTGGACATCTTAGCAGTGTGCGAATGTGTCTTTAGTAGTTTTTTTAGTTTTGTGTATGACTAGGTTCAAAGACGTAAGTGATTGCAAATGGCCTGTTATACTGAGCATTTCATATGCTCGACGATTTTTTCATAGAATGGATGTATTAATAACATCTAAACGGCCTCTATCCCATCCCCATCTCAACATAGAACTAAAACATCAGAGCATCATCTAATACCGTTAGAAAAATGTGTCCTTATCAGTACCGTTTATAATAATTTGCTAAGTTTGGAAGAAATACATCATTTTAAGAACTTAAAATCTGGGACAGAAAAAAACTAAATGATGGAAATTTAAAATTCATTTTCATTCTTTCCTAAATGTAACAGGAAGGTAAATCGAATTTTCCAAATTTAACGCAAACAATCGCCTAAATCTGAAAAAAATAATGATTACGTTTACAAATACTGGAATTCATTTTTTTTTCATCATAGCAATTTAATTAGATGTGGCATAAGTTTACGCAACACAATCTACATGTTCATTAATCAGCGGCATTTTTATGAATATCCAAATAAAAAAAATCATTTTGACAAGTGGTTATATTATTAATTTCTTTACTAATTTCAATTCAAATTGCAAAGAACACATTAAATACTGGACAGATCATAAGACATTAAAGACTCATTGGGGTTTTATATTTGTGATCAGTCGTGTGACATTAAACGATAACTTATCTAAAAATCAATAAGCTCTCAAAACGTTTTAAAATTCTCAATTTTTCATTTCACTGAAGTAATTTTCACGGTATTTTTAACAGGAAATAATATTACTTGTGTAAATACTTTTTACGACAAGGAGGATAAAGAGCAGTAAACTCTTCTATTCATTTTGATAGTTACATAATATTAGAAATATTAATTCGTAAAATATCTAGATTCCTAACGTTCCTAGCAGGATTATACTTTTTGTATTTTACATGATGGTTTGATTAACGGTCACGTTCTACCATATCATAGCAACAGTCCCAATTTTAGTATCCTTTCGTTACCACAGAAAAGAAAACCAAATGGATCTGGATATTGGAAAGCACTGTTCCAAACAGACTGACTAGGAAGAGTAAATTGCATTTCTCTGACTAAATGTTATTTCCGTTATATCGATGATGTCCTTTCACTAAACATTTTTTGATTTGGTGACTTTTTACATTTTTTATAACCTTATAACTTGAGATAAAGGACACAACGGAATCTAGGAAATCTGCTTCATATTTAGATTTACGTCTCTATGACAAACGTGTTGACATCAACTTTCTAATTGTCAAAGTTCCCTTCTTGTGAAGCAACATTCCGTCCGCTCCAGCATATGGAGTTTACGTATCTCAATTGATTCGTTACTCCAGAGCGTGCGGGACTTACATCGATTCCCTTAGCAGAGCGTCACGTCTTACACAAAAATTGCTTACACAGGGTTTTGCTGTCTTCACCCAAGAAATTTTACGAAAGAAATCATGCGCTCATAGAAAAAATATGTGATTTAAATCCCTCGGATGAGTGCAGATGTTGGTATGTCAAAGGTTTTTGTCTTCCTTTGCCGGATTTTACACACTGAAATATCAGTTGGCAACGCGGTGGGTGTGTCATAGCAAGCTGAAACTGCTTACCCTTCCGTAGCACCTGATTTCATACCGTAACGGCTTGAGTACGCGTTGTTGATTGCTTTCCAAATGTTTATGATTATTTTATGTTTTACGTTGTGTTTTTCTGTCCTGTTTTGTTGTTGTTGACTGGTTTTATCTATGCCTTTTCGGACTTTTGACATTCGGATGCCCCATTGGTACTTTTGCTTCTTTGTGTAAATAGGAAAATGGTTTACCAAATTGGAAAGACAAAAAATAAACACGGCCAGTATGATTCATCAAAGTTACATTAATCTTTTATAAAAGATGAATCTATAAGGGATGGACCATTTATATTGAAGGAAAGGGCTTTGATTTTAAGATATGTCAGAAAACATATTCATATTTTAAAGGCGTCATGACAATTTTTTTTCATAAGGTGTCATTATGCTATAAATCCTCATTCAGAATACCTTTCTTCCTGTTATCTGACGACAGAATACTTTTTCTGATTATCTGATGGCAGAATACTTTTTACTTATTATCTGATGGCAGAATACTTTTTCTGATTATCTGACGACAGAATACTTTTTCTGATTATCTGATGGCAGAATACTTTTTACTTATTATCTGATGGCAGAATACTTTTTCTGATTATCTGACGACAGAATACTTGTTTCTAATTATCTGACGACAGAATACTTGTTTCTAATTATCTGACGACAGAAAACTTTTTTCTGATTGTCTGACGACAGAATACTTTTTCTGATTATCTGACGACAGAATACTTGTTTCTAATTATCTGACGACAGAATACTTTTTCTAATTGTCTGACGACAGAATACTTTGTCTGATTATCTGACGGCAGAATACTTGTTTCTAATTATCTGACGACAGAATACTTTTTCTAATTATCTGACGACAGAATACTTTTTACATATTATATGATGTCAGAATACTTTTTACATATTATATGATGTCAGAATACTTTTTACATATTATATGATGTCAGAATACTTTTTACATATTATATGATGTCAGAATACTTTTTACATATTATATGATGTCAGAATACTTGTTTCTAATTATATGATGTCAGAATACTTGTTTCTTATTATCTGATGTCAAAATACTTGTTTCTTATTATCTGATGTCAAAATACTTTTTCTAATTATCTGATGTCGGAATACTTTTTCTGATTATCTGATGTCTGAATACTTTTTCTGATTATCTGATGTCTGAATACATTTTCTAATTATCTGATGTCGGAATACTTGTTTCTGATTATCTGAGTCAGAATAGTTGTTTCTTATTATCTGATGTCGGAATACTTGTTTCTGATTATCTGAGTCAGAATAGTTGTTTCTTATTATCTGATGTCAGAATCCTTTTTTTATAGAATACTTTTTCTAATTAAAAAGTCATTTGTTCAGAGAACAAATGTGAGGTCTTTCCCTGTCTTATGTTTTTGTTAAGTACTAAAGACATTTGAGTCACTTTGTTTATGACAAGATGTTGCCAATTATTGTGATATAGGCTCCAGAATTAAGATTAGGGGTCCTAGAGTCAGAAAAAGTATGGTTGCTAAGGACTTTATGTCGGTTGCTATGGACTAAATGTCACTTCCAGTTGCAAAAACTTACATCTAAACTCAGAAAGTAGTCTTGGTTTAGAATATATATGGTTGCTATGGACTTTTCATTAATGTTACCTTGTTGCTAGGGAATGACCTTGACCTATGACCTTTGACCTTTGACTCAAATTGTAGCTCTTTATATACTGATTCATTTAAGTATACATGTTTACTATACTATCTGTTATGGTTTTCAAGTTATTGGCAAAAAACGCGTTTCGCGAAACTTGTTTTGGCCGCCATTTTGGAACCGTTCAACCGAATCATGTACTGTTTGGGTTCAAATTGTAGGTAATTTTATCTTCTTTCAAATTAACCCTATGTTTCATTCACCATCTTTTACGGTTTAAAAGTTATAAACAAAAAATCATTTTTAAAATACGAATCAAGGGCGATAACTCAAAAACGACAAGTTTTACGCTTTCGCACCTGAAACCTTTTTTGTAGCTTTCGACATAGCGAACATTTTTTTCATGTATTGTCCGCTTCAATTTTGTACGGTTTAAGTGTTATTTCATAAAAACTGTTTACGGTGCCAGCCATTTTGAAAATGGCTGCCCGTAACCAATCGACTTTGGTCTTAAATTGAAGGACATATAATGACGGTCACAAAAAACCCATATGTTTACTATATTATCTCTGACGGTTTAAAAGTTATAAGCCAAAAACGGATAAGCCGAAACGCGTTAAGGGCCATAACTCGAAAACGGTTTGTTGTACAGTGTTCGACCCTTTATATCAAATAAAGGTCTAAATGAGACGAGTATTTTTCCCATTACATGTCTGCTTCAATTTTGTATGGTTTTTGAGCTATACTGCAAACAAGGTGTGCCATGACCTCTGACCTTGAGATTTGACCTTTGACCTTGACATTTTTAGATGTAACATAGGTCACCTAGGATGATTGGTGAAGGTCCCAAGTCTCTAGGACTAACCGTTTTGAAGAAAAAAAATTTGACGCATCGCGACAGGTTTCGACTCAAAAACGCGTAACCAGGAAGTTGATCGAAATTTTTTTTTTTGCGTGACGAATCATGACCAGGAGTCTAGCAACATTATCCCTACTTCAGATTTTTGATAAGGGTTACAGTTTTTGAGTTAATCTGCAAACAAGGATTTTGGGTTCCGGGCAGATAACTCCGTTACTAAAAATAGATCAGTTTCACAGGGTCGGTCAAGGCGAGTTCCCGTATGACCAAATAATGGTACCAAGTATCGAAAAGATATGTCGCGACACTTTTCGTATATTGATGGCAGAAAAGAAGAAAAATAATAATAATAATAATAATAATAACCATAAGAAATACAGTAAGGTCTTTCCTTCTGTGGAAGGGAAAGACCTTAATTATCTGATGTCAGAATACTTGTTTCTTATTATCTGATGGCAGAATATTTTTTACTTATTATCTAATGTCAGAATACTTTTTTCTGATTATCTGATGTCAGAATATATTTTTTTGATTATTTGATGTCAGAATACTTGTTCCTTATTTTCTGATGTCAGAATCCTTTTTCTATTTTTCTGATGTCGGAATATTTGTTTCTGATTATCTGATGTCAGGATACTTTTTTTTCTGATTATCTGATGTCAGAATCCTTTTTTTCTGATGAACTAATGTCAGAATCCTTTTTCTTATTATCTGATGTCAGAATCCTTTTTTTCTGAATATCTAGTCACAGAATTCCTGTTTCTTATTATCTGATGTCAGAATATCTGATGTCAGAATCCTTTTTTATTATTTGATGTCAGAATTCTTTTTTTCTGATTAGCTGATGTCAGAATCCTTTTTGTCTGATTATCTGATGTCAGAATCCGTTTTACTTATTATCTTATGTCAGAATATTTTTTTTTCTGATTATCTGATGTCGGAATACTTGTTTCTGATTATCTGATGTCGGAATACTTGTTTCTGATCATCTGATGATAGAACACTTGTTTCTTATTATCTAATGTCAGAATACTTTTTTCTGATTATCTGATGTCAGAATCCTTTTTTCTGATTATCTGATGTCAGAATCTTTTTTCTAATTGTCTGATGTCAGAATACTTTTTACTTATTATCTTATGTCGGAATATTTTTTTTTCTGATTATCTGATGTCAGAATTCTTGTTTCTTAATATCTGATATCAGAATACTTTTTTTTCTGCTTATCTGATGTCCGAATACTTTTTTCTAATTACCTGATGTCAAAATACTTTTATATTATTATTTGGTGTCAGAATATTTCGTCTCGCAAATATTTTACGGAAAAAAAAACAAGTCCTATTCCTTAAAATTAAAAGATCGGTCAATTAAGTTGCCTTGAATGATAATTTTGGGTTTGACTATATGCTCAAAGGCACAATTCAGTTGTTGTTGTCATTTTAGTATTGACAAGGTTTTTAATAGACGATACGACGATTCAATAAATGCAAAACCCGTTTTACTGTGTCCATTTATGACCAAAAGCACATTAGAGTTAAATAATGTCCTTATTGTATAAATGTTATTTATATCTTATGATATTTATTGAAAATCATTGAATTCCAAGTTCTGGATAATATTAGATATTTTGAATTTTCTTTCGCATTTTAAGCTGCATATCATAGTTTTCAAACTGAAGGCCAAGAAAATATAGATATGAAGACTTCAGGTATTGATCTCCTAAGTACTAACAATGTTATTCATATGTGATCCGTCGTTTGACCTTAAATGATAAGATTCTTTATTCATTTTTAAAAAGTTTCAAATTTGCGGTAAACCTATATTATTTTCATATCAAAATAAATTGGTTAATACATTTGTTTATCATTGTACTTTTGATTTGAATTATCAAAAGCTATGTTAACCTGTAAATATTCTGTTGTTTATATTGAATTCAATTTACTGTTTCTATAGACTCTTGGGATAAACGGCGACAGACCCTATTTTTTGTATTAAGTGGGTCTTGATTAAACTTATCCTTTATTTTCTATCTGTTTTAACCATCATAATTAGCCACATGATCAATCATCTTTATAAATAGTTTTCTTCATTGAAAACAATAGTTCTGATTTTTGAACAATATTTAACGTTCCGTTTGGCCCGCCCTTGTTCTTGAGTTTACGTATCACAACTGAGTCGAGATTGACATTCTCTATATTGCTTTGACAACAATGAAAAGGTTTATGAAAAAGTTAAGCAATCGCTACTGTAACAGAATTTTTGAAAATAGTGGCGTAAATTATTTTTGGAGTGTCAAAAATTCCCTTTACGTTAAGGACAAATTTTGAACTTTTGAAAATACGTTCCAAACCGTTGACAGCTATGATTTTCTTCTTTGTATACAAATCTTCCTCATAATCAAATAAAAAAAAAAATGAATATTTAGTAAAATGGTGCTTTGATAAATCTTAAAGTGATAACATCTGTTCTAAAGTTTCAAGAGTATAGGGTAAATCGTTTTTCATTAACGAAACCCTTAAAGGCTTTGTTAATTAGACTGACATAGAACTGATCACTGCACATAACTTTCTTTTAGATAATATTGACATACGTTTTAGAAAACAAATATATCGCCAAGTTATTGGTATTCCCATAGAAACCAATTGCACCCCACCTATAGCAGATCGTTGTTATATTGTTATGAATTACAATAAATGGCCAAACTCCAAAAAGACACAAACAAACACCACGTGCAACTTATTGACATTTATAACAATACTTACAGATACTTAGACGACATACTTGCTCTTAACAACCCTTGATTACTCAAACTGTATATATTATATCTATCCTAAAGAATTTACCCTTTATAAATCTAAGTCCCTTTTCTTGAAGATGATGTACCTCTAGCTCCCTCTTTAGGAGTGTACATTTCACAGTAAGTCAGATATGCTCGTATTTGCGGTGGTGTTTCTGTTTTTAATGACAAAAACCGTTGCATTACAGAAAAAATACTAAAACAAGGGTATCGATACCACAAAATTCCTTCATAAATATGGGTATCTTATTGAAAAAAATAACTGCACACGTCTTTTTGCGAGTGTAAAAGGAATATCACATCCCGAATTCTATAGAAATTTGATTAATAAGGCACGTAAATTCAGAAACAATCTTCTTGACATGGTACTTCGCCTTTAAAACTTATCAAAGAAAGGATACAAGTTGAAAGTTATTGTAAAATCATTAAATTTAGTGTTTTTTGGTAGAAATATTGATAACTTGATAGTAACTCTAAAACGTTAATCTTAAACCATTTGACTTTTGTATTGTTTTTAAGGATTTGTGTGGTGAATCTAAATCATTAGTTGTTTGAAGTGTTACGTTGGATTTAGAATCGATATGTTTGATTTTTTTTTTACATCAGTCGATAAATGCTTCTTAGCTAGCTGTCAATAACTGCGAGTGTTCTCAAGAGAGTTTCTTTACGTCTCGTTTTTCCCGTATAGTACTTTTGTTTCAGGTTGTCTCTCTCTGAATTGAACTTTTATCGATTTGATTTTTTTGGTGCTTTGTACAAAATAAACAATAGGGGGAAGAATAGGCCCAAAAACTAGTTTAAACCACCCACATTTCAAATGTGCCTGTCCTAAACCAGGAAATCTTGTCAAAGCTTTTGTTTGTCCGTGTAACCTATCTGTTTTTGTTCTATGTCCATAAATGCGTCTTTTGTTGATAATCTAGGGATTTGTTTGAATCTCATGTATTGTATTTTTTGTCTTGGGCCAATGCAAGACAGCAAGCAGTGACCTCTTGTCATGTTGAAGACTGCTGGCTGTTTTCCATTGTGTTTTTTTTTTAAATTGCCGTTTCTTTAATGTTAGTTTTGTGTCGCGTACACTTTATATTCCACATCTTTTCATCGTCTATTAGTGTGGTGTATATATAATGAATGGTTTTCTTGGTATATCACACCATCAAGTCTAACAACATAATGGCTTACACAGGTCTATGTTTCTATTTTAATTTATGTTGTTGGCATAAAATTAACTTAACAGTAGACATTTGCTGATATTCAATGACATATTTCTATATTTCAGATGAGTTTGTCACAGTGTTGGTACTGGCATCCTCTGCCGAATTCGACCAACTCCAGAGTATCTATGGTTACGTAAAGAATACGGCATAACAAACAGGAACTGCCTATCCTTTTGTTGAGTATGTGTTTCCGTTTAAGACATATACAAACTAATATATTGTAAAAAGTACATATGTATATGCAACTTTGTATAGGACACAATTTTTATGCAGATAAAAATAGACGATGGAAAGTCCGAATCTAAATATAGGGTGTAGGTAATCATCGAGTTCGAGTTCGAGTCAGAGTTAGAGTTCGAGTTAAAGTTCGAGTTACGACTCGAGTTCGAGTAAAAGTTCGAGTTAGAGTTCGAGTTATTTTTCGAGTTCGAGTTGAAATTTGAGCTAACTCGAATCAGTGATTTTTATGGCAATAATCGAGTTTCGACTAGAGTTTGAGTTAGAGTTCGAGTTACAGATCGAGTTAGAGTTCGAGTTGGATATTTAATTTTGCGCAATTACATGGAATGTTGTCAAAAATAACACTTGTTGGTGTTTACTGGTTTTGTCTCTGCCCTTTCGGACTTTTGACATTCGGATATTCAATTGGTACCTCTGCTTCTTTTAATTACACTGTTTCAGGTTGTCGACTTGAAATATACTAATTTATAAAATATATGAACGTCTAGAATATAATCAAACAATGTTACTGTAATTTCAACCCTGAAAATCATCTGACAAACAGATTTTGATTTTTTTTTTTGTTTGTCAGATGATTTTCAGGGTTGAAATTACAGTAACATTGTTTGATTATATTCTAGACATTCATATATATTATCAAATTCGATAAATCTTGCATTCTGCAGTTTCTGTGGAATCCAATGGAGCATGAACATAAACACGTTAGAGATAGCTATAAATAGACCATGCAATTTATAAAATATATGTGTAGATATGATAAAAAACCAATAAACGTATATATTTACGTAATGTCACAAAGACGGTTGACAAGAAGCAAATATGTACCAATGTTGCAATCTCCCGCCCAATTAACAAGCGGGGGTATAATCAAAACTTGGTATATATATTCTCCGGTACTGGACCAACACGGCGGAATCCACGTCTTTTGTCTTTGAATATCTGAAAAAATATTATTCCCCCACTCGTAAGAGAGGGGGTTATATTGCAATCACCTTGTCCGTCCAAGAGTTGTACCGTGCCCCCTTCCATTCTTTCGTTCGTCCTGCCGTTATTTTCGAAACAATTGTATGACGTTAATGTCTGTTTTTATATAACTTTATCCTATGTATATACCTCCTGTTATACTCTACCGAATACTTTTAACGCAAGGCATTATTTGGGGAGCGGGCGTATAACTTGTGAGCAATAGCTCACAGATTTACTTGTTTTCTATCAAGTTTCTTGAATGAAGACAACAACAATCGAACAGTAAGGGAACGTACATTAGATTTTTAGGAGGAGTGGTATGGATATTTTCTTCTTCCCGCCTTTCTATTTTTGAAAAATCGAAGCCTGGAATTTTTGTTTTGCGCGCATTTTTTATTTTCATTTTTAAACTTAACATAACCCTTTTCAGGCATAAACACCATTCTGCCTTTTTTTAATTCAGAGCACCGTCCAGCTTTTTAATTTTCTGATTTTTTGCATCCAGCTGCCTTTTATTTCAAATTCATCATAGCCCCACCCCCGGCCCGTCCCCCAAGAAATCAAACGGTTATTCCCTTACATAACACTGTGTTATTACACTTTTGCGTCAGAAGCATTTTATAGATGTCCAACTTTGTTTAAGAAGAAAAATAAACATCCGATGTAAATATATTTCATTGTAGTCGGGTTTTTATATGTAACCACATTAATAATATGAATCAGTACCTTACTAAGTATCTCAAAGTAGATTGCTGGTTACATGCAGCAGAGTTTCAAATATAAATGATAAATAAAGTGTACAAAAAAAATTATACAACTGATTTTGTAACTCTAACTCTAACTCAACCTGTAACTCGAACTCTAACTCGAACTCGAGTCGTAACTCAATAATTTCCATGAAAACCACTGTTTCGAGTTAGCTAAAAATTTTAACTCGAACTCGAATAATAAGTCGAACTCTTACTCGAACTTTAACTCGAACTCGATTCGTAAATCGAACTTTAACTCGAACTCTAACTCTGACTCGAACTCGATAATTACCTACACCCCTAAACATATACTATTACAGCGATGCTAGTATTATATAATCAGACAAGAACATTCTTTGTTTACTTATTTACCTTTGTTAGAAAAATGAAACACTTTTGATATCTTTTAATAATAATAAAGCGTACTGAATTAATACGCCAGGAGACTTCAGAAAAAAAGTTTTGAAATTGTAAAAAATATTTTCTATAAATATTGATAATTTTGTGCTTAAAAACTGGACTATGAAAAATAAAGATAGAAAATTAGGAATAAAAACGAAAGCCTTACACAAATCATACAATTTACACTTTTCATTACTTAGATAACGTTATTTGAGGTGGTTGTCGCCTATTTAAATTGGCCAGAAAACAGAAACAGAATTATAGTTTTAACAGACCAACTTTTCACTACCTTCCCTACCCAAATGAAAAAGGGATTGGAGAATATCATCAGTTTAGCAGATTTCTGTTATGCTTGTAATGTACAAACAAAGAAAAATATAAAGGAGATAAATCAGATGTTGAACTTTTCATTGCTAAATTAATTTGGTCAACCCATGTGGATCAACCTATGGAAGATAAAATCAGTCTTAAGATAGATTTTCTCATCTGAATATTTTCTTTCTAAGCTTTGATTTTTATCTTATCTATCTATTTTCTTTTTAAGTTTGTTTCTATTTTCTCTCTCTTTTTGAATTAGTTTACTGATAATTGATTGCAAGTAATGGTAAAAAGGACATTGTTGCAACAGGTGGCTCGGTCGTTGGAGGATATTGAGTACAGGCATTTATTCCGATTCCAGTTCTAGGATATTTCATAGGTTCTGCAATAGATAATGTACCTGGTCGTATTGGTGGCATGTTCGTATCAGATTTTGTAATCCAAACGAAGAATTAAACAAACTAACACATACTGCTTAAGTGTGTTTTTATTGTATTTGTTTATCATAACGATTTTTTGTGAGAAGAGGTCACCATTTTATTTAAATCTTATTAAATATCAAACTTGAAAACACATTACATTATTAGTTCTGATTATATATACAAAGTGTAAAGGGGCAATACAAATTAGTAAACATGAAAGAGAACACATGCAGAAATGATTGCCTTGAAAAAACCATAAACCACAAAAAGCAATACAGAAATCAACAACACAAACTCAAGAGTTATCCAAATTAACCGTTTATACCCGCATTTTGGTATTTGTAATTTTTAAAGTAATTGAACTTAGTTAGTAGGTGATTTTGAACGCACTTTTAATTTGTTTGAAAAATCGGATTAGTAGAGTAGACGGAATGCAAAAAGACACTTTATTTAAAAGTTTAATGTCCCGAAAGAACATACTCCTGATTTTCGGCATAAACGAAAGGTACATGCTTCTAGTTAGATTTTTGACTTGTCGTAAGAAGTTCGTATGGTCGAGTTTTTCTAAATATTACGTTAAATAGGGGTACCTTCGATCAATTGTCCTATAGCATAACAATATAACATCATATTCAAAGCAGAAAAAAAAATTCACGTTGAATTTGCATTTATTGCCTACAAAATAGACAGATCTTGACTACCAATGCAGTAGGCTTACTTAAAGGGTGCATCTTTGTATTCAAATTACGATTTGAAAAAACGTCTAAAATATTAGCAAAATCAAGGTGATTTTAACTTACCATTTTAAAACTCTTTAAGTATCATTATTGAAACTAATATATCGTATTGACACATCTACAAACTAATTGTTCCTCAATTTTTATAGCGATAGGACGAATAATTTTGATTTTAACGAGGACAAACTTTTTTTTAAATGTGTCAATTGCGGTCCGGAAACCTTAATTCCGTATTTGTTACGTCTTTTACACTCTAGTTTAAATGCAAATCGTGTATTATGAATTTGCTATTTTTGTTTCAAATTACGATATTTTTTTGTGTTTTTGTGTGGTTTTGATTTGTTAATTTGTTATTGTGTTGATTTCCATTCGAATTCACTCGTTTTCTTGTGTCTTCATATTTCAAATAGTCTCATTGACTGATGACGTAGGCGGAAGTTCATGTTACTCATTCTCATTATTTTAATATCCATGCTAGGGAACGGACGTGTCGAGTGCGACACGTCATACTGTAAGTATTCCATTTTATTTGCCTTGGTGGCTATGCATTTATATTTTATAGGCCTAGGTGGCCATGTACTGATAATTTATAGGCCTAGGTGGCCATGCACTGATAATTTTAAGGCCTAGGTGGCCATGCACTGATAATTTATAGGCCTAGGTGGCCATGCACTTTAAGGCCTAGGTGGCCATGATATAGACCTAGGTGGTCATGCACATATAGGCCTAGGTGGCCATGAACATATAGACCTAGGTGGTCAAGCACATATTGGCCTAGGTGGCTATGAAAAGATATTTCATGAAAAAAATATTGAGTCACATGTGTGCACGTTTGTTGCGTAGAGAAAAGCTTAGAACATGTATAACTTTAAAGAAAATATATGCCAACAAATTTTAAGCAAGCATATGAATAATAGATAAATGCTTATTTGTGAACATAATGCCATTGTGTATTTTCTATTTCAAGGACATATAACTTTGTTGTATTGAATGAAGTTCACGTGTCGTTTTATCGAGGACTGTTTTGATTTGGTTGAGTAAATTTAAATATACACCGAACATGTGCTTGATTATTAGTTAAAATTTACAAGTATTTATTTTGATTTCAGAGATGTATAAAGTGTTATAAAAGGAGAGGATTACTTTCTGTGGAAATACTGGAATTCAAATATATGATTGAGGTTAGTTAGTGCGTTTTATCCAACTAAATATTTATAATATTCAAATTATCTGATCTTTGCATTGTTTTTGAAAGATATCCGTAGTGTTAATGCATAATAAGCTTGTTCTGTTGGCTAATACATGTAGCAGTTTAGTCTTGTAAGTGCCATCATGTAATTTCTTTTCGAAAACTGTTTCGTTAGTTGCTTTAATAACATTATTATCAGAACTCATTAAGAAAAGAAGTAATAGTTATACAACGGACATATTTAATTATATAACATGTTATCTTAATAGGCTAAGCTTGTTAACAGTATATAGTATTGTTCCTTTCAGAGTAACATAAGGTACGGAATGGAAGTGATCCCGTTACGCTGGAAAAGCATTAACCCAGAGATGGAAGACAGAAATGAAAGCCAAATTAGACAATGTGAATGATATAGCAATCTATTATAACAATAGACTTAAGGGATCGTTATTTCATGTTAAACGAATGTTCAAGGCAAATAAAATGAGATAATTAAAATGTGTACTTTGTTGACATGTTAAATGTTTTATACAAATTGCCCTAATTCTTGTTTGGTATTGCTTTCTTTGTGAATTTCCTTTCGTTAGCAATTCAAGGGACACTGATGCCCTAGTGGGTTCGCTCACGTGAGTTGCATACGAGGGGATTTTCTCCTTTAGGTGTTACAAAATTGGTATATACTAGTATTTGAATTAAACTGGTCTTTAGTAAATATGATTTTTATTCCATTTATTTTGCTTAAATGTTATAGTTACACACCGATATGATTTTCATCTAACTATATAATAATAGGGAATCTCAGGAACTTGTTTACACTTGAAGGAGAGATCCCTTCGTTTTGCAAACTCACGTGCAGATTGGAAAAGAAACTTGAAATAGTGGATGTATACCTTCGCATGTGTCAGACTTAGATTTGTGTTGGTGCTTAATATGAGATTGTTGTATAATGATCGCAAAAGCCATTACAATCAGTTTGTAATACAGGTTTTATTAGATAAACCCTTGTCCTTGTCATATCGTGTTTATATGAGGTGTTTTATTTTTATTTTTTGAGTTTTGGGAAGAGAGCTAAAGGTGGTTTATTGTCGTTTCGTTATGAAATTTGCATCTTGTAAGCTGTCGAGTTTTACTTCCCATAACTTAACATGAACTGAAAGCATAGAGATAGCAGACACTGAGGATATGGGTATAGTCTCATTGACTGATGACGTAGGCGGAAGTTCATGTTACTCATTCTCATTATTTTAATATCCATGCTTATGGATAGACAGTAGATGTGATGATTGTCATACACGTCAGTTACAGTGTCACTTAGCTTAGATATGAGGTGGTTTCCTTACCCACCCTTCCCGCCCTTTAAAACGAATAAATTGGTGTTTTAGACAGAGATACACCAAATGTGGACAATTTGTTAATATATTAGTAATATATACATAGTTTGCCTTGAAGAAATTTTTTATTGACGGAAAAGTAAAATATATTACATCGAACAAGAATTGGTGTAAATTGTCCACATTTTGGTGTACGTATCTTTATGTTTTCAGTTCTACGCTTCGAGTTTTACTTCCCATAACTTAACATGAACTGAAAGCATAGAGATAGCAGACACTGAGGATATGGGTAGGTCAAAAGCACCGTCATCAATGGATTCAGTAAGTAGTCCTGTTAAAATTAGGCCATCAAGCCCAAAAAAGGGGGAGTTATTCACACGATTGGGACAAATGCATTATTTGTCAAGTTGTATCAGAAGAGCCGACAATCATAATGCGCACTGTTGGTAAAAATACCCTTCTGAATGCTATTTTTAATTTGTTCTGAAATGTACATTTCTTTTTTTTGTATTCAAGTTGAATGCGACTCATCAAGGAATTATTGTGAATAATAGACTAGTACTTCTAGTAAAAAAATGGCTATTCCATGTTATACTGAACATCGATCACAAAGGGGATACAAATGACAACAAAGTTCCACACAATAAATTTTGCTTCGCCTAACGCGCGTTTCGTCTATTAAAGACTCATCAGAGGCGCTCTACCAAAAATATTGAAAATGCCAAACACTAATTAATATGAAGAGCACAGAACAGTAAAACCAAAAATACCTAACTAGGGAACCAAATTTTTACTAAGATATCAACTTATGTCTGGGTTAGGAAGAACCTTAGGATTTAGACAATTTTGAAATTTAGACAGATAATTTAAAGCTTTGATGTTTTCTCCAACTCAAAAGTGTTGGTGCCGGAGCGGGCTAACCTCGGGGAATTAAAACTCCACCAGCTGCCAACCTTCACGTGTGTTCGAAATACAAATGACAACATAGTTCCAGACAATAAATTTTGCTTCGCCTGACGCGCGTTTCGTCTATTCATGACTCATCAGAGGCGCTCTACCAAAAATATTGAAAATGCCAAACACTAATGAATATGAAGAGCATAGAACAGTAAAACCAAAAATACCTAGCTGGGGGAACCAAATTTTTACTAAGATATCAACTTATGTCTGGGATAGGAAGAACCTTAGGATTTAGACAATTTTGAAATTTAGACAGATAATTTAAAGCCTTGATGTTTTCTCCAACTCAAAAGTGTTGGTGCCGGAGCGGGCTAACCTCGGGGAATTTAAACTCCACCAGCAGCGCTAACCTTCACGTGTGTTCGAAATACAAATGACAACATAGTTCTAGACAATAAATTTTGCTTCGCCTGACGCGCGTTTCGTCTATTCATGACTCATCAGAGGCGCTCTACCAAAAATATTGAAAATGCCAAACACTAATGAATATGAAGAGCATAGAACAGTAAAACCAAAAATACCTAGCTGGGGTGACCAAATTTTTACTAAGATATCAACTTATGTCTGGGATAGGAAGAACCTTAGGATTTAGACAATTTTGAAATTTAGACAGATAATTTAAAGCTTTGATGTTTTGTCCAACTCAAAAGTGTTGTTGCTGGAGCGGGCTAACCTCGGGGAAATTTAACTCCACCAGCAGCGCTAACCTTCACGTGTTCGAAATACAAATGACAACAAAGTTCCAGACAATAAAGTTTGCTTCGCCTGACGCGCGTTTCGTCTATTCAAGACTCATCAGAGGCGCTCTACCAAAAATATTGAAAATGCCAAACACTAATGAATATAAAGAGCATAGAACAGTAAAACCAAAAATACCTAACTTGGAAACCAAATTTTTACTAAGATATCAACCTATGTCTTGGGTAGGAAGAACCTAAGGATTTAGACAATTTTGAAATTTAGACAAATCATTTAATGTTTTGATGTTTTCTCCAACTCAAAAGTGTTGGTGCCAGAGCGGGATAACCTCGGGGAATTTAAACTCCACCAGTAGCGCTAACCTTCACGTGTGTTATATATTAAATACAAGATTTATTAGACATTTCGTTAATTTTCAAGCATAAGTTAACGTTTATCAAGACATATACAATTAGTGCCCTTGTGTCCAAAAGCCATTCTTGAATGATTTGTTGAAGGAATCGCTGAATTCGAGATTGAACAAAAAGTAATCATAATCTTAGAATCAAAATAATGTTACCAAGATTTTGTCAAAAAATTATCAAATTTTTAATTGTCGTTAATGAGATATAGCGAAAATTACTTGTGTTTTTTTCATGGCTTGATTGATTGTTGATTGCTTATTGTCCCGTCGGTGATATTTCAGCCATAATCGGGACCTCTTTTTTCATGGCCAGAAATCAAAAATACGATATATTACCAAACTACAAAAACTTTTTAGCAGGTTTTATTCAAAATAAACTTTTAAAATCAAAGTATCATTATGTGATAAAGATTCTTTAAAGTTTTGTGAAATTTGAAGCAGTTATAAAGGAGTTGTTGAAGCTAAGAGTGCGGTACCCCCTCACCTTAGCCAAAAATTTCCTTACTTTACTATGGTGAATCCTTATTTTTCATTCAATGAATAAGGTAAAAAGATATGTTGAACAACAATATGTAGCAATATTTTTGACTAAGTTTTATGAAATTTTTAGCACAGATGGCGAATATGTGGTGGATTAGAACTGTACGGTCCTTGGGTGGCTGTGTTAAGTTTTAGTCGGTATAAAATACAAAGATTTTCTAGATACAATTTCAAACAAAAATATTACAATTACACATTAAGGAAAAGAAAATACCTGAATTTCGAAAAAATCAAAGATGGTTCAAAGGAAAAAAAAATGGTGATAAGAGTAAAATAACACATTTTGTGTACGAATGACAAAACACTTGTTTCACTTATCAACGTCCCCTTTTATAATTCTTATCAAAATCTTATAGGTTAAAACAAAAATAACAACATGCGACCACATTTGTGTGAAATTTTCAAAGAGATTCGTACAATAATGTAGAAGCGATAATGGTTACTAGAAAGGTACACCTTCGTCAAAATATGCAAAGTCCCTGTTTTCACACGGGTAAACCCCTAATCAGACTCGAATTAAAATTTTTCGTATTCAACAATCAATGGTGTAATATTCAAAATATTATGTGTAACTTTAATCAAATACTATAAAGTTCTGTAGGTATAATCAGGCATTCTATATTGGCACCCCTGGTATTTTGGACAGGAGTGTTGACTATTACAATATAGGGCTTGAAGTCCTAAAAAACGAATTAAGTAGGCCTATAAACCTTACTTGCCCTAAATGTATTGATATAAATGGTAAAAAGCATTAGAACCTTTTACAATGTGTCAACTTAGTTTAGAAGGTTTGTTTTACTCTATTGTTCTTAATATCCCCCATTTTCAAGGATCTCTTAAACACAGTTTTTAATGATTATATGGCCAAATAACATTTAAGAAAACATACTTGGTATGTTAACTGTTAGACAAACTTGAAACAAAAATAGAAAATTCTATTTAAATTGAAAAATAATAGCGCAGAAAATTCCTCCACAAAAAGGGGGGAAATTCGTCCTTCATGTAAATTTATTGAATTTTTAATGATAAACGGTAGTACTATCGAAACTTTTTTTCAATTGAAATATTTGTTTAGACATTCTATCATATATTTCTGATCACTTGTTTCAATTTTATCCACAAATAAATACGAAAATGAAAAAACTCTTTTACGGTTGTTTTTTTTTTTTGTTTTTTCGTCTATTGACCTTTGACCTTGAATTTCTGAAAACTCGACCAACTCTGATTCCTACGACATGCATATTTCGATTGCTTAGGTCCTGCTCTTTCAAATGATATATAATATGTGATTATGTTCGGTGGGACATTAAATTTTTCAAATCAAGATGCCGTCTACTCTACTAGATGGACGGTAAAGGATAATAATGTGTTAGGATATTTCTTTGACTGTTATCGTACTGCTTGTATAAACGGAATTTGAGAACTGAAGGAACGACCAGCGAATCATTACACGGAAAACTGTTTGGTTCATAACGATCCAGCGGCATAAAAAATGATCTTACAAGTACCAACATCGTTTTAACTCGCAAAAAAACATATTTAGTATCTGACAGAAAATGTTTTTAAGGCAAATCATTAAACTCAAAATACCACAACTTATGATTTATGGTCTTTTGTATTTCTGGTAAAAGAAACGAAGAGCCAATTAAGATCCGCCGCTATTTTATTTAACAGCACTTTGGTTCGATGAACAATAGTTATAAAAAATGATAAATGAAATGTTTGCTACACACTGTCGTAGTTTCAACTGATCAAATAAAAAAAACATGGCCGCAGTTGCTAAAAACGAAACAGGAGGTAATACCTTTTTTTCCCAAATAACTCAAAGACTGTGGCAGATACCAAGAGTCTGGCAAAGTGAAAGTGATTGGCACGTCAAGATCTACATACTCTAAAATTTTGAAGAAATTCCAACAAACCATGTGGGAGTTATTGCCCCTATTCTTATTTTTTCTGCTTTTTGCACTTATTTTGTCTTATATTTTAAGAATTATATAAGATATTGATGTAATTTCAATTGCTTAAATGTTCAACAATTTGAGATCTACAAAATTGTCCATAAGGTTGAAATTTTCAAATGACTCCTAATAGGGGTTATGGCCCCTTAAAAACACCTAGAATAGTGATTTTAGCCTTATAGATTTAGGCTAAATTATCAGATGACCCTAATATGAGTTATGACCTGTTTAATAACAAAAATAAGATTGTACGTGATATTTAGATTGTTTTTCACGAATTCTCTTTTGTGGATAAAAAAATTGGGTTCAAACACTTTGAATCCCAATGGGGAGATCTAGCTCATGAAATCTGGCAGATTTTAGAATGTACATAATGATTGAATCCTTCACCTTGAAGTAATCAACAGCAGCAAAATAATACTTAACGCTAGATATAGGGTCGATGGAGCATTGAATCCTTGCAGCATTGAATCCTATCCCAATTGCAACATTTTTCGAATTAGCCAATATGGATCATGAACACCTTCTTAAACCTCAAATTCTCAACAAGACAAAAACGAACGAAACTCTACGAACGTAACAATTAGGATACATTATTTAAGTATATGAAAAAAATGCAAATTAACAACAAATTAACCTGTTTCTGGGGATTGAGCTTTTTATATTACAAATTTAATGGTAGACAAAATATTATTTGTGTTCTGAATGTTAAAAATTCATAAATCCAGTTGTTCTTCTCATAGATAAGTTTAATTTCGTTAAGTTACGTTGAATATTTTGAGAATTTGATAAATCTTCCTTTGAAGGTTTTCCTTTTAATGACAACATTTATTACATTACATTATATATTGTGCATTTAGTAATGAAAACTAAAGAAGCTTCTAAAATACTGCTAAACATGTAAGTCATGATAAAGCATACAGAGTATAAAAAATATATGTCAGCAAAAGTTTCAGGTCTTCTTATTCTATATTTGACAACATGAACACCGTCGGTTCATTCATCCGCTCGTCTCTCAATCCAAGGAATAACCTTGATTTGACATTAAAAACTTTATCTATTGAAACTTGCAATTGTGGGCACACTTAGCCACTTTTTCGGTAAAAAAATGATGAATATAAGGTTGCTCGCGTATTTTGACCAAGTATTCACGTTTAAGAAATTAATTAACAAACAAAACTCTATGTTGGTTAGAGCATGCGGCCACTTTTGATTTAGGCTCAATAGTCATGATAGAGGTTAAAAAGAGGTTAAAAAATCGACAAAAAAAAAGATTTTTTTCTAATTATTCTCATATTTAGGGTGCCACCGAAGAAAACAGCACAATTTCATCGCTAGAATACTGTTATATATCTAAAAAATAGGTATTCTGGTACTTATTTTAAAAGCAAACGTATGGATGAAGCAAGCAGAGGTACCAATGGGGTATTCGAATGTCAAAGTCCGAAAGGGCAGAGACAAAACCATTTAACACCAACAAGAACGGGACAAAAACAGACAACATGTAAAACATGGAAACACAAAATAACTGAATATCAATCAACAACGCGAACTCCAGTCGGATCAAGAGTGAAATCAGGTGCTCCGGAAGAGTAGGCAGTTCCTGCTTGCTATAGCACACCCGTCGCGTTGCCAATAGTCTATTCAGCGTGTAAAATCCGTTAAAGGAAGACAAAACAACACGCTATGACAAACCAACATCTGCACTCATCTGAGAGATCGAAATCCCATATTTGTCTATAAGTGCATGATGTCTTCCGTAAAATTTCTTGAGTGAAGACAGCAACCGAGGAGCAACATAACACTGTGTGAGCAATTATTGCGTCCGACGTGTCACTGTGCTAAGGAAATCGATGTAAGTCCTGCACGCTCTGGAGTAACGAACCAATTGAGAGACGTAAACTCCAAAAGCTGGAGCGGACGGAATGTTGCTACACAAGAAGGGGAAGTTGACGATTGGAAAGTTGAAGTCATCACGTTTGTCATAGAGCCTTGTTGAAAGTCTTCCTTGAGAGTCAATTTCGAGATGAATATCTAAATGTGAAGCAGACTTCCTAGAATCCGTTGTGTCCTTTATCTCAATCTCCTGGGGATATATGAGATAGAGAAAGTCACCAAATCGAGTATTGTATAGGGAAAGGACATCATCAATATAACGGAACGTGAGGTTGAAAGAGAGAGCTAGTCTACGGTCTTTTTTTGTCTAGAAGATATTGTAAGAAGTTTGCTTCATATGAATGAAGAAACAAATCAGCAAGCAAAGGTGCACAATTTTTGCCCATTGGAATCCCTATTGTTTGCTGAAAATCATGTCCACCAAACTGAACGAATATGTCAATAAGAAAGTTGAGCATGTCGATTATTTGGTCTTTTGTAAATTTGTTCTTTTTCTTAGACTCATTGAGGACAAAGTAAGTCTTGGTATAATCGACTAGAAGAAATTTGTACCTGCGTTTTCCATTCTTTTTGCAAAAGCTGCGTTTAATCAGCTGTGCCAATCATGATTTCAGTTGTGGAATAGGAGTGTAAAGTGTGGAGAAATCGAATGTTTTGATGCTGTTACAAGATGAAACTGATTTAGAGTTAAGAATCTCCATCAGTTCTTTCGAATTCTTCAGGATCCACATTTGATTAACAACATTTCTAGAAAAACAACAATCGTAATATTTCTGGAGGCCGGATTTTATTGCCGTAAGTATTGAAGTCAACAGAACTGAAAGAGGCTTAGTTGTACATTTGGATGACCCTGCAATGAAGCGCTGTTGTATGGATTTTTATGTATTTTAGGAATCCCATACAGGGATGGAATGTCATTATTACTGCCACCAACAGAAAGGCCGAAGAAGGAAATGACAGATTTGTGATTGTCAATGATTTCCTCCTTAGACAGTGTTGTAGCCGTGTATATGGTGCTATTGCTGGTACAACAAACCCCCAATTCAGCTGTTAAACAGTCAATATAGTTTTTTTTTGCAAAAAAATGATGTTAATGTGGACAATGTTTTGGCAACATCAGCGTTGCTGAAAATGGATGTTGCCTTAGTGCTCATTGAGCCTTTGATTCTTTTCAAAACCAATGACCTCAAAGCTTTTTAATTCATTCTGACAAAACGTCAAATTCTTTTTCCTGTTCTTTTTTGTCCATTTTCTGGCATAATTCTCAACTGAATCCATAATTGTTTTGAAATTATAGCTCCAGTAGAATTCGTCTTGGCTCACGATAGTTATGTCCTTTAGCCAAAACATCGCGAAGTAAGTCATTTTCCACGATGTTAAGGTCACAAGTAATAACGTGGCCAGAGCACCATATTTGAATGGGGACTTTTCACAGGTACAGTCTGGAGGTTTTGCTTTGAGGTCATTGGTGCAATGGTGGAAGTGTAGGAATAAGAGATATAGGAATGCTTTCATCTTTGAAGTAAGGAATTTTTACGTAACAGATTTGTGGTGTAAAATATTTCCAAAATTTATAGCATCTAACCCCTTGTTTAACAATGGAAGTGAAAGAAAGGAACGATTGTCTTTACTGTTTTCGTGTGGAACTCCAAAAGGTTTGAATAAGCGGTTGTAACCGATATCAAGAACGATAGCAGTGAGTCTATAAATGTTAGACTTAGGGTCAGTGACCGGATTTTCTAGACGTTCCTTGTACAAAGTATTGAGTTTAGAAAGGGGAATAGATAACAGTTTAGTTCAAATGTGATGAATCCGTAGAGGTTTTTGGACAAACGGAAGCAATCCACTAACTGATACATCGCAAAGATTTGGTGCGTTGTATTTTCGTTGTCCATGACGTCGTTTCCGTCTCTACGTTTTTTCAAAGAGATTCATCAAATTAACATCACTGCATCTAGGGCTAGAAGAATTTCCTACACTTCCAAAAATAGTTTCGGTAATTGTTTTAATTGCCTTTAGCTATTTCATACGTGTTTTGCGATTTGAAAATATACTCTTCGAAAAAGGTTATGCATAGGTAGAAAATTTCCTATATGTTTTATAAAAACCAACATCATTTCAAAACAATATTACCAAGCCGTCCATAGGCCGATTTTCAAGAAATAAAAACCAGTAAAAATAAAAATAAATGAAATTTATTTGTTTAATTTGAGCAAAACCGTAATTTCGCTACTTTTTAAGATATTGCAAGTATAACTCAAATGTACATTTTACGCACCAATTTCCCGGTTAAATCAATGCAAAATGTATCGTGAAAAACATTAGTCGTGTTCTACACATTATGTCTTAAAAGCCATTGAAGTTAGGATTTTGGTCACAATTAATCAAACAATCTTTATTTGGTTACATATTACTGGATTTTTTTCATGAAAATCGATGCAGAACATCTCGGCAATTTTGTTTTGAAATTGTTTAGATTTACATTAAACGTACGGGGATTTTCTATCTATGCGTAACTTTTTTGAAGAATATATGAATTATAAGGACCTGTGACTGTTTTCATTTTGTAACAATTGTTGCATTGACATATAAATATCAATTAAGAACAAGAATGGAACATACAACTAAAGCTAGTTCTATAACTCGACTAGAGCAAAATGAATACCTCAAACGGACTTCATCGTCTCAGGATTAGAATCACAATTAGTTATGAGTCATTTCTCTTGTGTTTTTGTCCAATTTATAGGACAAATTCAAATTTACTGCAGTTGTTTCCAACGCGGTAATGGCTTAAAGGTTGGTTAGTGATGAATGTAAGTAAGATGGCATTCCCTAAGCACACTTCGCGTCAGGCGTAGAAAATTTATTGTCTGGAACTTTGTTGTCTTTTGTATTTCACATCTTCTTAACAAACTAAGAAACTGTGTTGTATTTTGTGTTACTACTGATCCCTTAAACCACAAATAAAGAAGAGGTTGTGCGTCACTTACGTTGTTAAGTTCCCTTTTCCTCGGAAATGCATACACAAATTCAAGGGCAGATTTGTCGTTATGTAGTGCCTTGATCTGTCTGATCTTCTGAACATTTGATTTTTATAATCCTGGTTCACTTATAGTTTTATCTTTGTAACAAATTGACCATGACAAAAGAACTAGGGTGGTCAAAAGCCATCTGCCGCAGACAACTGTAAGTGAAATTTTACTGTAAATACTTTCGTGTAACGATTCATGTTTTCTTCAAAAACTGTATATATGTTTCTAAATATGATTAGAGATAACCAATTGTAATCTAGTCATTAAATAGATCGAATGTCTTCAGATATTTTATTTGTGTCCTGTCTTAATTTTTTTTACTTGATTGTTGCTTTGTGATGTTTTTTTAATTTCCTGTCGTCTGTTCAAGATTATTATCCTGTTTCGGATTTGATCAGATGTATTGGTTCATGCTCTTCATGTTTATATAATATTTGAAAATCTTAAATATCTTTTATCTTTCCATCTTGAAAGAACAAAACAACCCTCAAGGGCAACACACTGTTTTAGTAACTTGGTTATCAGTAGTGAAAAGAAAGATTCTTGAATAATTACTCCGCCACATATTATATCTGCATTTTCTAATTTTTAAAGCAATAAACATTTGTCAAAGTTTATGCTTGTGACTGTCGTCCTTGTGTCCTGTATAATCTAATCTACGAGTTTTTAAACGAATAACTTGTATTGCAATATTTGCTTAACTACCTATAAATGTGATAGTTCTATTTGAACCAATGAGATTTTCAACTTTAAATAGATGGTATATATATATTGTATATTAACAACCTTCTTATATCGTCGATTGATAATTTACCAAGATAAAATTCCTTTCGGTACAAATATAAAAGAAAATGAGAACTGTAAGTATTTTGTTAGCTTTTACCTTTTTTCAGCTGCTCCCAAAACGATTTGCTGAACACACTTTAGCATTTAGTTACGTGTTTTCATTTCCATTTTTCAAACATATCAACTAACTGATAAGAGCAACAATATCTTTATTTGTGTTTATTTTTTTGTATTATTTTTTAAGCTCACCTGATCCGAAGGGTCATGTGAGTTATTGTCATCATTAAGCGTTCGTCGTCCGCCCGTCCGTCCGTCCGTTAACTTTTCTTCAAACATGTTCTTCTCTGAAACCACTGATGGGATTATTTGAACTTCGTACTGTTGATCGAGTTACAGGAATAGTTAGCATTGCAAAATTGTCCAGCTCATTGAGGTCTACAATAATGATTTTAGGATCAAAATTGTCAGATCAACCGTTTAGGATTACCCCCCCCCTTTCACTGATTTTTCTATCTATTTTAACTATTTTTTTAAAATCTTCTTCTTCTCTGAAACCACTGGTGGGATTGCTTTGAAACTTTGTACACTTGATCTTTAGAATGTCATCTACCAAGTTTGTGAAATTTGTGACCGTCGACGAACCAACATGGCCGCCGTTACTAAATATTGAACGGGGGGGGGGTCAGACCATAGTTTTTAGCTTATAGCTCAAAAAGTATAAGAGATAAAGAAAATCCGAAGCAACCTGTCTTCTTCAGCATCAAAAGCTCTACAAAACTCTCCATGTGACAAAGTTGTGGGACGACTCCTTATAGGAGTTATTTCCCCTTAATCGTCAAAATTGACCATTTTCACAGTTTTTTAACTTTATATTAAAAGCCATCAGAGTAAGAGGAATAGTTAGCATTGCAAAATTGTTCAGCTCATTGAGATCTACAAAAAAGGTTTCAGGGTCAAAATTGTCAGATCATCCTTTTAAGTATTTTCAATCAAATTTGTTTTCTTTCAAATGGAAAGCTTTGTAACTTTGTATTCTTGATCTTAAAAGTGTTTCTATCTTAACTAGTTTCTTAAATGTTACATACCAAGTACATGAAGACCATGTTGCACACTAGGTAAGAGGCTTTAACATAAGAGATCAGGTGAGCGAATCAGGCTCCTTGGAGCCTCTAGTTTATATATATATATATTAAATCAGAGATATCTGAATTCCGTTTATTTTTCATAGTCTTATCTATTTAAAGAAAATGATTAACATATTAAAACATGCTGTCTAACGTTTAATACTTGCGCTAAAATTGAATGCATTAATCAAGTAGAATCAAATCCAGTTTACTAGCAAAATTACTCCCCAAAAGTGACAAAGATTACACACAAATAAATTCAAAATTTAAAAAAATACAACAAATTACAATGATTGCATGAATTGCATCAACATATAAAACTTGAATGTATCCTGTATTCAGTGTCATTGGCTGTTGAAAAAAGGACCCGTTGCTGCTTATTGCCTATTAGTTGAGTTTAAAATAAAATTTAGCTTTATTTCGTTTTATATAAAAGAATCATGTCAATTGTATCATACTTAATTTTCTTGTAATTTTCGTAAGAAGCAGAGGTACCAATGGGGTATCCGAATGTCAAAAGTCCAAAAGGGCAGAGAGTAAACACCAACAAGAACGTGACAAAAACAGACAACATGTAAAACACGTAATTTTGGCAATTAAAAAGAATCATTACGGTCGAAGCCTAGAAGGTGGTATTGTTCTGCAAAATACCTCTCTATTTTGTCATATAATTTGTCCCCTTTGTACTCCTTTGCTTTATATTAGATCGAACTGCTTTTGTAACTGACCTTCGTCAAAACTCGTTTTTCTTATCTTTAAGCCAGAGTATGGTCGCCTTGTGAAGTCTGTCAAAGAGTTTTGGGAATTGACGAAAGGCATTGTCCATGTTGCATTCAAGAGAGCCGGGGGAGCCTACTTCCATCACTGCATCATATCAAGTTATTTTGAGGAAAAATTAAAGGTGTATGAATATTTTATGGCTTTTAAAAACCTTATTACTGGACCTGGAGAAGTTGGGAATAGAGATGTCAATAAAACAGAAATAGAGACTGCAATTAAAGAAGATAAGCTGTATGTTATTGAAGCACCTGGCTACCCAAAAACCAAAGCAGAAATGAAAGATGCATGTAGACGCTTCTGGAACAGATGGAATGAAAAGCTTTATTCACTTGCAACCAATAACTGTGAACATCTTGTCAACTACATCTTAACAGGCAACCCATATTCAGAACAGATACGGAAAATTGGTGCGTGGGGTATGGCATTCATTGACAGTTTTGACGCTCTAATAAGTCGTGGTAAGAGAGCAATGTTAAAGATGGGAGGTTGTCTTTTAGCCACAATACCTGCTCGCTTTTTTATTCAATTTGCTGCAAATGAGGTTATTAATGTTGCAATGCAAGCACCTATGGCGTCAACAACGGCAGGTCAGGTTGGGAGGTGTGCTAAAAACATATGCAATGTTGCTAGTAAAACCTCTTCTCAATTTACAAAAGCAGAGCTTTTAGCTTCAAAGCAATGTGCAGAGGCTGCAAAAGTCGTCGGAAAACAAGCCCTTTTAAAATCAGTAGGTACCACGTTCGCTGTAAGCGCAGTTATTGAAGGTGGATTTGCAGCATATGATATTTATCAATTAAACAAGCAGAGAAATGAAGGGATCATTTCTGAAAAAGATTTTAAGCGGGAGACAACCAAGACTGTTGGAGGTGCTGTTTGTGCTATAGGAGGTACGGTTGCTGGAGGTGCCATTGGACAAGTTCTTTGTCCAATTCCAGTTTTGGGTTTTGCTATAGGATCTGCTATTGGAAACGTACTTGGTCGCTTGGCTGGAAACTCATTCTTTGGGTTTTTATTTGATTTATTTTGACCTATTAAAAAAAAGTAAAATAATTTATTTGTGAACAGCTTTTAACATGTTTGTTTTTTTGGTTAAGCTAAGTTTCATTAATGTTTAGATTGTAATGCTTCTTAATTAATTTAGATTACACTGCTGTTACATGTGTACCTATATAATAGAAAAAAACGTTGTATAATTATTCTTTTTAACAGCAAATACATTTAGCACTTTATTACACAATTGTTGTTAACATTAACAGCAACTATTACAGCTTCAATAGATGATGTACCCAGTAATATGTGTTTCTATATGAATTGGTTATCTCATAGACGATAATTTACAACTAATACTTTGTTTTGGTAAGTAAATTCATTTTTAAGCAGATCGTTTTGACGTTTACATTTGAATTGGATTTTGAAAAATCTTTTTCAAAGTTGTTTAAAACAATAAGTTATATCAATTTTAAACGTCGCTGCCATCTATGATTTTTATTGTGTTTTGTCTTTGATTACATAAATAGCGTTTTGGTTGACAATGCTCTAAAAGCGCGACGTTTAGGGAATGAATATTTTGCTGTTGCAGCAAACCTGTGTATTCGTGTGGGAATTTTACTTTCAGTTTTTTTAGCTTACCTGGACCAAAGGTCAATGTGAGCTATAGCCATCACTTGGCGTCCATCGTCGTCAACTTTTCTTCAAACTTCTTCTCCCCTGTAACGGCTGCACGGATTGTAACTAAACCAAATTTGGTCTGGTGGTACTTTAGGGTATCCCTCACAGAACTGAAGTGGTGATTTTTTATGCGTCAAAAATATTGCTGCCGCTGCTAAAAATAGACCAGGGGGTCAGACTACTGTTGTTGGCTTGTAAATTAAAAAGTATAAGAGATAGCTGAAATCTGATGCCACCCTACTGCTTTAGCATCAAAAGCTCTACATAAGTCTTTATTTGTCAGATGACCTCTTATAGGGGTTACAGCTCCTCTAAAGATGAAAATTAGCCTTTTTTATGTTTTTGCCTTATAGTATGAAAACTAATGCAGATAGAGAAAAGCTGTTCCTTTCTTAAATGTTCAGCTCATATAGCTCTAAGAAATTCTTCATAGGGTCGAAGTTGTCAGATGACTCCTTTAAGGGGTTACAGCCCCTAAAATGACGGTTTTTTTCATGTATTTGACCTATGGAATTGACACTATTGCAGATAGAGAGAAGCTGTTGTTCAGCTCTTTTAGCTCTACAAAAGTCTCCATAGGGTCGGAGTTGTCATATGACCCCTTAGAGGGGATACGGCCCCTAAGATAATGTTTTTTCTTCATGTTTTTGGCCTATGGAATGAAAACTATAGCAGATAGAGAAAAAATGCTACTTGCTTAAATGTTCAGCTTATTTAGCGCTTCAAATGTCTTTATAGGGTGGAAGTTGACAGATGACCCACTATAGGCGTTACAGCCCCTTAAAGGTGAAAATAGTGTTTTGGCTTATAGAATGAAAACAAGTGCAGATAGAGAAAAGCTGCTGTTTGCTAAAACATTCAGCTTATTTAGCTCTACAAAAGTCTTCATAGGGTTGAAGTTTTCAGATGACCCCTTTTTAGGCCGACATCAAGACCAGGTGAGCGGTTCAATCTCCTGGGAGCCTCTTGTTTTAAATCACGTCTTCATATGTCAACGCATAATTCTGTTAAAGTTGAAATGTTTATAAAATACTTGATTAAATTAGGAAAATTTAATTTGGTGAAAGTTTCTGATTAAGTATATTGGTAACGTTTTAAATGCAAAAATTATAAGTCATCCCAAATCTTTTGAAAAAATTTCGGTTTTCGCATTCCTTTCAAAAGGTTTAAGTGTTGATCTCTTAATAATTTTAAAAAACATTGCATTGCTTTCAACAGCATTGAGATAACCTAAGAAAACAATCTTCTGACGTATTTCGTTTTTGCATTACAAATAAAAGATTTTTTTTCAATATTAGGTTCTTTTTGTTTGCACGCATGCGAAAAATAATGATAATAAAACCTTTTAAGAATTTCGTTTTTCGCATTTTAATTAAAAGGTTTATATTAAAGGAATGTAAATAAAGAATCAACTTAAAATAAACGTTTCCTGTTTGAACGGATAATTTACTCCCATTTCCATTATTGTAGCAAAAGATTTTATTCAAGCTTTGGTTTATGTTGACTAAAAAAAAATAAGATAATACGTTATTATTTTCAACCAAAAATTAAGAGGTTAATCATGATAGTTTTGTTTTCTTTTCGGAAAATTGGAAGCTAATCTTCTTCGTTTGATTATTAAGGTGTATTTTTTTTATCAAACAATGTTTGCAGTGAATTTTTTGCTGTTGTATTTTTGAGTTTCTATGCTTGTTCCATTTCTATGTTTGATCTTCTTTACTAATCTATACGCCACATTAAAAATGTATTGATACTTTTTTCGATTTTGTGAAAGTCGTTCACGTCTATAAAATTTTACTTTGTACGAAAATATTATACTGAAAGTCATAATAAATTTCTTTTATATATATTGTGATGTTTAATAATTAGTAGACAAATACCAAAAAATAATACATCATATGTATTGTGTATATCTCGACTATTTCAAAGTCTTCTTAAAGACATAGAATCTCTCAGCTCTTCAATTTGAAAACAAAATCCACATGATACGAACAACTGGTGAGTTTGAGAAGAACAAAGAAAGAGACTAATTGAATAGTAATACTTTTTAAAACAACGAATTCTCTACACAGTGTAGCAAGAAGTTGAGGCGCTCCAATGGGACAAATAAGGGTCGCCAATCCAAAAGCAAAGACAAAATCGGCACATACAAAAATCACAACAAAATACCAGCAACAAATAAAAAAAACACATACTACAACCATTTGTAACCAGCTACGCAGATTCAAGTGGAAACAAGAGTGAACTTGGGTGCTTCAGAAAATAAGATTTATAAATGATTGTTGCTAGGTCTCTATATTGGTTTCTGTTTTATCTTGATTAGAGCATAGTTTTTCTCCTGCCTTTGTTTTATATTCGAAAAAATAGATTAGGATTTATTTTTTCAATTCACAAGAAATTTTCGGCAAAAACTTGCATCTTGCTTCTTTTTACGTAAAATCACGGTCCTGTCTTTAATTTAATTTCCCCATAAAAATAAAATGGCCGTTCCTTTATATCAGATGTGCACAGTGTCCGAAAAAGCCAAGGCAATATCGTGAGACCTTACAAAACCAAACCACACATCAGCACAAAAAAATGAAACAAACCAAAAACCAGTTATGCGATCTCGAAACAAGGGTGAACGGGGGTGGTCAAAATAAGTAAGCAGTTCCTGCTTTCGATAAAGGACACAATTCTGATTCATATTTAGATCTACAGATACGACCAGACATAACCTGTGTGCCAAGTCAACTAGAAAAGTATACTTTTTGACTGCCTAAAGTTAACTGAGGTCTGATATTTAGATTGCATAAGCCAGACTATGGATCGGTCTAAAGGTAACTGTAAAAGCAAACTAGTGTGTTGTTTTTTCTTCCTTTACTGGATTTGACACGCTGAATGGACTATTGGCAACGCGACGGGTGTGCTATAGCAAGCAGGAACTGCTTCTCTTCCGGAGCACCTGAGTTCACTCTTGTTTCGACTGGAGTTCGCGTTGTTGATTGATATTCAGTTGTTTTGTGTTTCCATGTTTTACGTGTTGTCTGTTTTTGTCCCGTTCTTGTTTGTGTTTACTGGTTTAGTCTCTGCCCTTTCGGACTTTTGACATTCGGATACCCCATTGGTACCTCTGCTTCTTTGATCCACGGTCTGCTGTTCTTGACCGCTCCTAAAGTTAACTTTGGCCAAGAACCAACCTAAAGTTAACTTTAGCGTAAGAGCTACCTGAAGTTAACTTTAGCCTAGAGCGACCTAAAGTTTTCTCTAGCTTAGAGAGCGACCTAACATTAACTGTCATATGATTTTATTATCATTTGATTTTATTGAAGTAAAAATATTATATTATTTCATATATATTATTATTTTTTTTTAAATTTGTTAAAATCATTATGATCTTTAATTTAAAATATTATTCTATTGACTATATGAAAAATGTTTATTTGTTGAAAAATAATTTATTGTATTTATATCAAAATGTTTATTTTAATTATTAATTGTTTTTAAATATAAATTTACATTTAAAATATTTATTTTTTTACACGATGTATGTATTTTCAAAATAATTATCTATCTAACTGATATATTAATTTTATATTTTTTATTAATATAATCCAGAAGGATGATTAGCAAACCAAATTTAATTACTAGATTTGAATAAAATAAAACTTATATTATATTTGAAATATTAAAAAATACATTCTGAGTGACCTAAATTTATATTTGCTCTGCTGCGACCTAAAGTTCCCCATAGTTAACCTTGGACTGCTCTAACTGAAAGTTAACTTTGGTCCGCTAGCGACCTAAACTTCCCTTAAGTTAACTTTAGACTGCTCTGACCTAAAGTTAACTTAGGTCTGATCTAAGCTATCCTAGTCATGAACAAGAGCTGTCCACACCGTGGACTGCTCCGTTAAGGCTAAAGTTAACTTTCGTTTACTTGATAATGGATCGAGGTTAACTTTAGTTAACAAGAAAAGCAACCTAAATGATTGCCTAAAGTTAACTTTTATACAGGTTATGTCTGGAGGCATCTGTACATCTCGAAATTGACTCACAAGGAAGACTTTCAACAAGGCTCTATGACAAACGTGATGACTTTAACTTTCCAATCGTCAACTTTGCCTTCTTGTGTAGCAACATTCCGTCCGCTCCAGCTTATGGAGTTTACGTATCTCAATTGATTCGTTACTCCAGAGCATGCGGGACTTATATTGATTTCCTTAGCAGAGCAACACGTCTGACGCAAAAATTGCTCACACAGGTTGCTGTCTTCCCTCAGGAAATTTTACGGAAGACATCATGCGCTTATAGACAAATATGGGATTTCGATCTCTCAGATAAGGTTTTGATTTGTCTTCCTTTAACGGATTTGACACGCTAAATGGACTATTGGCAACGTGACGGGTGTGCTATAGCAAGCAGGAACTGCTTACTCTTCCGGAGGACCTGAGTTCACTCTTGTTTCGACTAAAGTTCGCGTTGTTGATTGATATTCAGTTGTTTTGTGTTTCCATGTTTTACATGTTGTCTGTTTTTGTCCCGTTCTTGTTGGTGTTTACTGGTTTTGTCTCTGCCCTTTCGGACTTTTGACATTCGGATACCCCATTGGTATCTCTGCTTCTTTCTCTAGCATACCTCTCACGTTGCCAACATATATTTAGTATGGGCGTCGAGTAAAGAACAACAAAACCAACCCTCAATGTTAAACGTATATTTGTGCTCACCTGAGAAATAGAAAGGCGCAAAAAGGGTTGTTTATGTCGAAATTGATGAAAATCACAAAAATTCAATGACTTTGTTATAATTTTGGCACGGCAGCTTTTCGCCACATTTTACAATTATTGAACGTGGCTCATTGCCATCTAGCCAATGCTTATTTGCAAGACATATAATTTTATATACCAATGAACCCAAGACAGAATACAAAAAAGATTGGCTTTTTTAATCTTATAAATCAAAAAGTGACTAAAAATAAAAAAAAAAAATAAAAATTATTTTTTTTTACAAACAATACAAGTTGAAAATATAATATGTGGCATAATAAGGAGTAAAGTCACAAACTTGGTGTATTGGCGCACAACCTTTCTATTCCAAGGCTGCAACTTGCTTATAAAGAAATGTCTACTTACAAGTTAATTTTAAGGGGGCATATTCTTTATGAAATATAGAGTTATATATTAAATTAGATACCAACCATTTCCATAAATTATGGATCTAGGACATTAAAAATAGAAGTTCAAAGGCAATCAATTTTTGTCCAAATCGATATAAAAACATGACACTGTTACACTCAAGAGGACGAGACATGATGAGGGCTAATTTTGGAAATATTACGATTGTTGTTATTCTAGAAATGGTGTCGATCAAGTGCGCTACCTACGTTATCTTTTGGCCCCTAATGACAACAATTATCTAGTATATAGCTTCTGTATTTACTCCGATTTAATTTTTTAAAGACAAATTGAGGACTCTTTTGAAAAATAAAGCAGGAAAGAGTCCATGGGACACGGATGCCCCCGCTAGGCCCCAAAACAGGAAGTAGATGTCTGACAGACCTGAAAGTCGCTTAGGACAAACATTTTTTTAACTGAACAAACCTACTAAGTTTCAAATTATTCCCAGGTATGGTTCTTGAGAAAAGCTTGACGGAAATTTTCATAGTTATGTTCACATATGTTCAAATCTATAAGTCCCAAACAGGCAGTAGATGACCGACAGGTCTCAAAATCACTTAGTACGTGTTGTTTGTCATACTGAACCATCCTACCAAGTTTCAAATCATTCTCATGTATGGTTGCTGAAAAAAGCTTGACGGAAATTCGTACGGACGGACGGATGGACATGAGTAAAACTTTATGCCCCGACATTTCGTCGCTGGGGCATAAAAAATCCAGAAAATAATAAGTGTACGCGACACACCCTGAATAAACAAGAAGAAAATAAAAAGCCACAATGAAAAACAATCAGCACCGTTTAACGATGTAAATAGACGCTCATTCAATCCATAGATAATCCTGACCGAACAAAGAACAAAAACTTAAAACTGACAAATAAAGACAAAAGCTTTGTCAACGATTCCTTGCCTAAGAAAGGCACATATTTAACTAGTTTTTGGGCTCAACCTTCCTCTCTCTATAATCTTTATAAAGGCACAAAAAACACATAGTAAAAATCAGATCAATAGAAGAGTTGAATCCGTCTTTTTCTTATTCTAAAACTTTTTCGAAAGTATCTATTTAAATCCAATAATAGTATTTCAAATATATTATCTCCAAAATATAATGCCATTTTCTTTTTTTTTAATCATGTACATTTGGATTCGGACTTTCATATGTGTATTTATATCTGCTCCAAATATGTGTCACAGATTTAGGTTTCTGACAATTGCATAACATTTCAATTTCATATATTTGGTGGTTAGTTAGTCCTTTCAAATCCTAACAAACTTGTACGGAAACACATTGTTACAACACAGTATTTTTATTGAAAACTACAGTGTATATTTGACGTATAGATACGGATTGGACTCCAATTTTGAATTATTAAAATGAGCTGGAATTAATATATATACACTCTATATTTGTTGAGAAATGAGAATGATTTTGCTTAACGCTGTCCTTACTGGTGCAAAAAATACACAAAGAGATATAAAGCTTGATAAAAAGTATCAAAACCTGCATTTGAATAATATGTAATGAATTATTGGTGTTTTATTGTTAATTGAACTATGATAGTTAAGAATGATTTTACAAAATGCTATTTCACAATGTTAAAAGTACAGTTTTTACTAAACATTGGTTATCGAAGAAATTATTTAGAATTTCACATCAATTAAATGTACTTGAGGACAAAAGAAGCAAATAGGCACCACTGGGACATTCGAGTGTCAAAAGACCGTAAGAAAAACGACAAAACCGGTAAACGCGTACAAGAACAGCACGAAAAACCACAAAAAAATCAATGGAAATCAAGAACGCGACACAGGGTTAAGTTGCTCCATGGTTGTTGTCTTCACGCAAGGAAATTTACGGTTGACACCGTACACTCGTAGACAAATATGGGATTTATATCGCTCAAATGAGTGCAGATGTTTGTTTGTAGTAGAAATTTGTTTTTTCAGTTTACTTACATACTGACCAAGGTATCTGCCGGTTAATGGTCAACAGGATTAAAAACAGTGCTTTGAATTAAAATTTTTGGCTGAAAAAGTATAGTAAGTTTAAAAATATAAAAAAATACTTGCAAAAACTCCCAGGCTCCATTTATTTCGAAAATAAAATGCAGGAAGAAAAAAATATCAATAGCCTGAAAAAAATCAAATGGTTGCTCCCTTACGTCAAAAGAGTTTTCGTGTAATCATATGCTCATCACTTTTAATCTGATATTTATTTGAAATCTTTTGATATCTAAAAAGTCATTTAATTGAATCTTAAAAAAATAATTCATAAAACACTTACCATTTGTTTATCATGTTACAAGACTAATCTACTACAAACTTAAGACATAAATGGTGGGATTTTCATCAAACACGAGGTAAACCAATCTGAAAACTTATTGTTTGGTTCTGTGTTTGTGATACAATACATTTTTCTGTATCCTGACCAAAAGTAAGGTTTAGCATATTAGGGAATGAATTAACACATGTATAATAACTTTAAAAAGTTAACTAACGAATGTCGCTTATAAGAAGTATACTTTAAGGTGTTTGAATATAATATAGAAATTGTACCGATACCCATGTAAAAATAACATCACCAAACTGTCAGACAAAACTGACAAGTGATATGTTTATATCATCTTTTCTTTATAAAAATATTGACAAACAAGTCTCAATGTGTTAACACTTTTATCAGTCAAAAAAAAAAATACAAGAGAATAAGATATCTTAACATGTCCTTAAAGTCATTACAATTTTGGTACTAATATCACGGCATTTCCCTTCAACCATGGAAAAATTGCCCATCCAAAGCCTGACCAATCTTTAACTAACCATGTCTTTATTTCCCAAAACCAGTTTCCACAAATAAGTTTATTGCCTAGAAAGGATCCAACTGTCCATCCAGGCATTTTCATGTTATATAGAAATCCTGCTGGCCATATCATATGTCCTATCATTCCTCCGAATATAGAACAAACTATTGTACGACACAATTCTTTTAATACAGCCCAACAGGTTTCCCCATTTTTTCCATTTTTACTATTTTCATACAATGTGGAGATGATTTCATCCAGAATTGTCATTAGAATGTTCACAGCTAACCTTTGAGAACACATCTCAAATACTTTGCCTAAATATGATAGTAGATCAGCTACTTGCAATAGGCTGGTGTCCTTTGTGGGCGATATGCCGCAAGAATTTACCAATGTTGTTGGTATTTTAATTAATCGAGAGACACACTTTTTAGCTATGAATTCTTTCACACTGATACCAAATGTTTTTTCTATCCAATCTTTACACAATGCATAAACACCTTTATTATCTTCATTATCTCCCATTATGATTTCTAATTAGATCTAAAATAAAACATATTTCCTTAACATTATGATTTTTTCGTGTGTATTTATGTTTTGTGTCCTTTGTGCTGTTCTCGATAGTGTGTACTGTGTGTTTTGTCGTTTGACACTCAAAATTCCCTTTGGTGCCTCTGTGCTTCTTCTCTTATCTAGTCGAATGTTAAATGTTCCGTGGGTGATACTGAGACTGGGAGTATTTGTACAGTTTTTTTTATTAAAAGTACATCATAGCACATCTTTACCTGCATTACCTTCCACAGATTAGTTCTTTTATTAGGCCCAATGTTATACTTCGAAAAGACCTTCACTTTTTACTAGAAAGACAAACAGAACAAAAAAATATATCCATAATGCAAATATGTTTTTGAGATAAGTAATGCTACATCTTTAAATGCATATACTGTATATGCTTTAATTAGAATGCTGCGTAAAATTTCAAGTCATCGACATTAAATGACTGCTTATTACAATGTCCGAATCGAGAAAAATGTGTACAAATAAACGCGTTTATGCCCCCAATGAAAGGACGCTGCATCATGTTTTTTAATAGCTAATTCTGTTTAATAATAATAAGAAAAATGTTTGGATACAGGATAATGATATGAAAATGGCATTTCACCAAAAGACAGCAAAAATACCCAAAATAAGGTCCACTTCATTATTTAGAATTTATTATAGAAAGATATTTAAAAAATCAAATATAGATATTTAAAGACGTCATTCATTTTTTTCATTTTAAATCACAACGTAAGTCTAATCAAAGTATATAATAGTTATAAAATGAGGTAAAGATATTTCTGAAACATCGTATACCTACAAGTATAACTTTTTTACATACCAGTGCAACCAAATAAAGGTAATTACAAAATAACCGAACTTGGATGTTCAATCTCAAATGGACATTTGACATTGTGCAACTTGTGGCAATAGGGTTTAACACCCTATATCGACGCACCTGGCCCATGTTGGATGAGACGTTGTGCAGGTAGCTGACACACCTAACCACATACAGTTGGGGAAGTCTATTTTTGTAAATTACAAACGGTCACCGAACGCCAGCTTAGAGCTGATCGTCTAGTAATCAATAGTGTAATATTAAAACCAACACAATAGACCACTCGGTACCGTGTTTACATTGTTACTTTTAAAATTGGAACTGATTTCAATTTATAAAGTTAAATGTGTTCATTTCCTTTCTAGTTGCCCTTAGCTGATTATTACAAAACATTTTTTTGTGAGTAGCTGTTTTGTTCTTTTAGCATGAGGTATCTGGAAACACCTGTATTGCCATTTTGAATAAAGACTATTGTTGTTAGAACAAAAGAGTTGTCCACACAAAACAGGTTCTGACGAAATTTTTTCGACTTTTAACAAAGGAACTGTAGTGTCATTGATAATTAAGCTGATATAATTCGTTTACCTCATATGATATGTTGGTTTTGCCATAAATTCATCATTAACGAAAAAAAAATCTTTCTTATTTTAAAAACTATTATTCAGCCAGAAGAATCACTAAAGAAAACCTTTACAGGTATGTGATATGATTTGGCTTGAAAATTGTGAAATAAAATGGCAAATCAAAGAAACAAAGGGCTCCCTAAAGCCTGAATCGCTCACATGACTTCTAAAAATGCCTTAATGGCCTTAATGTAAAGCTGTAATGTCAAAACAACTTATTTGACATTGCAAAGATCATACGTTTAATGTATCATCTTAAAACATTTATTAGAGAAATGCATTGAGCCCAATCAGTTGAACTTTTAGGCAATCAAAAACATCTTTTCTTCAGTTTACCAGCTATAAGAAATAAACAGTTATTTTGACCAATAACGGACAATACGTGTTTCTTCTAAAATGATTCATTTTATAACTCGATTAACCAGCTAATCAACATTTTAACTAACAGTTTTTATCTTGCCTTTAAGGTTTGCAATATGGAAATGCGGTGGAAATAGAGAGCAACCCTTCAAAATGCGTAAAAAGAATGACCCTGTTAAATATTTTGTTGATCTTAATGTGCTTTAAAATATGCAAATTGCAATTTTTATTAAGATTTCTTGTAAGGTTTTCATGAAATTAGGCTTCGTAAGTGCAAAAGTCGACAAAAATCGAGACAAAAGCCCATAGTTGTGACAATGGTGGTTAGATCCTCAAATTATGGGGTAGGTAGACCTTAAGGTGCTAAACACTTTGCCTTTTTATTTAATCGCTCTTAGTTAGTAAAAAAAAAGCATGACGGCGCCTTCTTCAGATTGCCTCAAGTATCTTCAAACATAACATTATTCTTTGATTGTTCAAAGGTAAACAAACCAGATCCCAATCAAAACCAAAGAAAAACAATTTACTATCCCATGCAGGACAAAAGGAAAGTATAAACCGTTATTTGTTTCATTTAAAAGCGTCACATCTAAAACGCTTCTATGACTTTTTCCTACACTGAAATGTCAACTGGCGACACCATAAAGAGTGTCGCTGCAAATTAATAGCTTTGATGTTATGCATGCAAATAAAATATTTGAACAATAAGAAGATAACGATAAGATACAGATAAGACCAGACATAACCTGTATGACAAGTTAACTAGACAAGTAAAATGTTTGACTGACAAATGTTAACTGTCTGCTTTATAGATAACATTTGGCAGACTTTGGACCGGTAAAAACTTAACTGTTATAGTAAACTTGGTCCACGGTCTGCTCTTATTGACCGCTCTGTTAGTGAACTTTGGCCTAGAAACAACCTAAAGTTAACTTTAGCTTAAACACATCGAAGCTTTAAATTATCCGTTTAAATTTCAAAATTGACTAAACCCTAAGGTTCTTCCTACCCCAGGCATAGGTTGATCATCTTCGGTATAATTTGGTTGCCCAGTTCGATATTTTTTGGTTTTATTGTTCTATGCTCTTCATAATCATATATGTTTTTGGCTTTTTCGATATTTTTGGCAGAGCGCCTCTGATGAGTCTTGAATAGACGAAACGCGCGTCAGGCGTAGCAAAATTTATCGTCTGGAACTTTGTTGTCATTTTGATTAAGAGCAATCTAAAGTTAATTTAGCCTAGAGTGACCTAAAAGTTTACCGCACTGCAGCCAAGAACTACCTAAAGTTAACTAGGCTCCGATTTTATTTATCATTTGACTTGATCTATATAAAACCACTTTTTTGTATTTATATTTAGATTATTAACATTACTCATGCTTTGATTTTTAATAAGAATAATTATTTGTTGAAAAACAAATATTTTTTTAAATTTTAATTACATCTATTTGATAATTTACTTGAAATAATATAGTTATTTATTTACATGAAATATTTATTTTAAAAATACGTATTTATTTTCAAGATTAGTTAATCTTAGAAAGATATATTTTATTAACATATACCAAGTTCTGGTCTTTGGCAAACTACGTTTAATTATTCAATTTGAAGAAAAAATATAATACTTAATAGAAATTACAACAACATTTTAAAAGAATACTTATTTGTTTTAATAATTATTTATTTTAAAATGTTTACAAAATGTACTTTATACTTTAATTTGAAAATAGCAAAATTGTTTTCTCAGTGACCTAGAAATACTTTTAGTCTGCTAGCTGCCTAAAGTTCCATAAAGTTTACTTTTGGTCACAGCAGTCCAAAGTTAACTTTAGGAAAATAAAAAGATAGACATTTGCTTTTGTTTGCTTATGGACTTCATATCACAACTGATTTTGTATTTCAGAGCATGTGGAATGTGGCATAATTTCTTTTAAAGAGGTTCATCTGACACAGAAGTTGCTAACATAGAGTTCCTTTTTTCGATTGCTGCTTCTTTTCAGATTTTGCACGGGAGAAATCATGCGCTAGCATTCAAAAACGAGGTTCCTATTTGTCAGATGAGTACAAAAAGTAAGTTTTGCAATAAAGTTCTTCTTTTTCATATTTTGGTACTTCTTTCATTTCATTTGACCACCATTTCATTTGAAATGCCTGTACCAAGTCAGGACCATTGTGATCCACCAATTCTCCGGTATGACCGATTCGTTTTTGTCATTTTTTCTGGACTATGAGATTGATCATTCAAGTTCGGTAGTTTTTTTATTACCTTTATTCAAGAAGTTTATTGTAATCGGATAACTTATATTAACATGTATGACCAATGACACATTATTTTGTTTTCAGTGTAAATGTCCAAAACACGCTAAATACATATTTCAGAATTTAATCTTGGTACAGGCATATCAAAAGAAATGCTGGTTTGAACCAGGTTTTCTGACGAAAAACTTCCTTTCTCTATTGGAATCTTGAGATCCGGGAACACAAAAACACAGAAAGATTGTGACATATTTGGGTACTCATACACATATATATATATATATATATTATGTCGGAGTGGGTAAAAGCTGTCAGGTCATTGATTTTGATGAGAATCAATTCTCTGAAAGACTCAAGGAGCACTAAAGCAACATCCATTTTTAACAACGCTGATGTTGTAGAAACTCTGTCCACCTTACATGACAAATATGTTGTTGCACCTGCAAACAAAGCACCAAATAACATAATGTTTTGTGTGCAAGAAACACGATATTAACTGCTGAATTAGGGGTTGGTTATACCAGCAATAGCACCACATACACAGCTAGAACACTGTCCAATGAGGAAATTATTGACAATCACAAATCTGTCATTCCCTCCTTCGGGCTCTCTGTTGGTGCTGACAATTATGACATTCCATCCCTGTATTTGATTCCTAAATTACATAAAGATCCATACAAACAGCGCTTCATTGCTTCAATGCTTCATTCAGTTATGTTGACTTCAATACTAAGGGCAATAAATTCTGGCCTCCAGAAATATTTCGATTGTTGTTATTCTAGAAATGGTGTCGATCAAATGTGGATTCTGAAGAATTCGAAAGCACCAATGGAGATTCTATACCCGAAATCAGTTTCATCTTGCAACAACATCAAAGTTTTCGATTTCTCCACTCTTTACACTTCTATTTCACATGAACAACTCAAATAAAGATTGGTTCAGCTTATTAAACGCAGCTTTTTAAAAAGAATGAAAAACGCAGGTACAAATATGTGTTAGTCGATTACAGTAAGATTTACTTTGCAATCAATGAGTCTAAGAAAAAGAACAAATGTACAGAAGACCAAATAGTCGACATACTCAATTTTCTGATTGACAGCATATTTCTTCAGTTTGGTGGACGTGTTTATCAGCAAACAATAGGGATTCCCATGGGAATTTATCATGCACCTTTGCTTGCTGATTTGTTTCAACATTCATATGAAGCAGACTTCTTACAATCTCCTCTAGACAAAACGATTGTAGACTAACTCTCTCTTTTAACCTCAAGTTCCGTTATATTGGTTTTGTCCTTTTACTAAACAATTCTCGATTTGGTGACTTTCTCCATCTCATATATCCCAAGTAACTTGAGATAAAGGACACAAGTCATACATCATATTTCGATTTACATCTCGAAATTGATTCTCAAGGGAAACTTTCAACAAAGCTCGATGACAAACATGATGTCTTCAATTTTCCAATTGTCAACTTTCCCTTTTTGTGTAGCTACATTCCGTCCGATCCTGCTTATGAAATCTTCGGTCACGGTTGATTCGTTACTCCAGAGCTTGCGGGAATTACATCGATTTCCTTGGCAAAGCTTAAAGTTGACACAGAAATTGCTGACACAGGGTTATGTTGCTCCACGGTTGCTGTCTTCACTCAAGAAATTTTACGGTAGACACTGTGCACTCGTAGACAAATATGGGATTTCTATCTCTCAAATGAGTGCAGATGTTGGTTTGTCGTAGAAGTTTGTTTTGTCTTCCTTTACCGGATTTGACACACTGAATTGGAAATTAGCAACATGACGGGTGTGCTATAGCAGACAAGGACCATTTACTCTACAGGAGCACCCGAGATTGTCCAAGTTTTTTCCGAGAAGGAATACCAAAACCTTCGATAAGGACAAAAATTGCAAAAACGTACAAAGAACTCAGAGGACCAGAAAACTTTAACTTGCATGTTATTATGCATGTTGGAATCTGATTGTAAATATGTATTCGAGAGATATATGTGTTTAAGGATTTAAACAAACCTTTACTTGGAATGCCCGCCATTAAGGCATTAAAATTAATGATAGGGTAAATGTGTCCTCCGTAAACGAGAAAACAGGGCTTAAAGATGCTAGTTTTTTCCGGGGAACGTTTTATGAAATATTTTCTGGCATCAGAAAGACAAATAGGACGTACATTAGTAGACTTAATGTTGATGCAAACCCGTACGCACTGTTTTCCACGCGTCGTGTTCTATTGCCGCTGATGGAAAAAGTTAAATCAAAACTGAAACGAATGGAACGGAGTGATAACTAAGCAAGACCAGCCGACCGAGTACTGTGCCGATATCGTGGTAGTGAAAACCAAGCGGAGATTTTGCATAGTTAAAAGAGTTGGCGAAATGAGAAAACTATCCGTTGCCGTGCGTAAAAGAATCATTGGCAAAATTGACAGGGGAAAAATATTTACAAAATTAGATGCAAACTCAACCATTTGGGAAACAAAGTCGGCTGAACAATCCCGGCCGCTTACCACTTTTATAACCCCATTCGGTAGATACTCGTGTAAAAGGTTGCCATTTGATCTCCCTGAACGCAGCAAGCGAATCATTAATCTATGGCAACATGACAGGTGTGGTAAAACAAGCAGACACTGATTCCTTCTGTGGTACATGATTTCGCTCTGGTTTCAATTAGAAATCAAGGTTAAAAGTAATAACAAATCAAAAAATCATATTTTTTAACAGTCTTTTTAAGCTTTAAAAATATAAATTGTTAATATAAACTTTTATCAAAGCTACAAAAAGTCCATTAAATAGTGTAGTTTTTGCAGAATTTAACAAAAAATTGTCTTTAACAATCATTTGCTTCCCGAGTTGTATTATGCAAACTAGATGCATACGACCCAAGTTTGAACTCACTCGGAAGTGCCCACGCAAGCCCATCTAAAAATACTTTAGGAAATGGATGTAAACAAACGTGGTCTGAAAAGGTATGTTCTGGTTTTTGTAACTGTTTTGATTGTTCCTTACTCCGTTCCCCTTTTAAATGATATCAATAACAAGAGAAAGTGGTTTAGAAATCCCCCCCAATGAGAATCTTGTGTCATTGAATTAATCGAGTTCTCAGTTAAATATGCCCGGTTAATATATAGCACGATGAATGGAAAACAGGTGCGTGTGTGTTGTTTTTTACATGTTAAACACTTTTTAATCAGTATTTCTTAATAGCGGAAAGGTTTTACTTGTCAAATAAAGAAGAAATATGAAATTATATCAAACCCAGAGCTTTACATGCTCTGACTTCAAAATACATTTTTGTTTGTTTTGAAATGTTCGGTAAAAATCGGAATGTTGTTCACGAAAGTTAATAAGTGGCCATTGGTATCAAACTTCTTCAAAAATCAGCTAAATTTTTAGCCGGTACACGCACATTATTAAAATTTTCGTCTTCATAAAAGCGCGAAAGCTTTAATTTTATGATTATGCAACAGTTAAGTGATTATTTTTACATTGCAATTTTTTTCCCAAAACTGCTTTATTATTACTTTAAGTTCATGTACTTAGTGTGTATAATTTGCTATGTTGTGTTGTTAATCGGGAGACATTCAAAATAAATCAATTACACTTCATTAACAAAACCGAATAACGGAGAGACACGTTAGCAGAGGGAACATATTTGCAAAACGATGTAAAGCTGTTACAGATACAAACCTCTACGTCAAATGTACCTTGTACCTTTTAACGAAATCATTAGTTTGATTTAAACTGAAAAAAGATGTGTCCCCTGTATGAGATTATTTGTTGAACAACCAATAAAAAGTATATGCAATTTGAAGATCACCTCAATCAGGGACACCAACAATAAATGATTGAAAGTCCGAATCTAATTATACTCTATTACAGAGATACTATTTTAGGTAAGGACATCCTTTGTTTACTGTTACTACATTCAGTAGAAGCAAAGGTTTACCAAAGGAGTGATCAAACATCACGATACCAAATAGAAAAAGCCAAAATCGGTAGACCAAAATCATAACGAAACAAATCACCCAACAACAAATAAACAAAAAAAATAAACACATACACATTCAGCAACGTGAACTCGAGTTGAAACTAGAGTGAAGTCAGGTGTGTCGAAAGACTAAGCAGTTCCTGTTTGCTGTATCACACCCGTCACGTTGTCAAAGATCGATTTAGTGTAGGTCAAATACGGAAAGGGTGACATTACAAAACTGTATGTCAAACCAACATCTGTGCTCAACTGAGAGATAGAAATCCCGTTTTTGTCTACAAGCACATGATGTCTTCCGTATTTTTTTTTTTGAGTGATTACAACAACCCGTGAGAAACGTACTTCTGTGATAACAATTTGCTTGTTAGCTTTGTAGCTTTATCAAGGAAGTCATTATACTCCCCACATTCTCTGGAATAACGAATCAATTGTGATACGTAAACGCCATATGATGGAGCGGACGGAATTTTGCTACACAGAAAGAGAAAGTCGACTATTGGAAAGTTGAAGTTCTCACGTTTGTCATAGAGCTTTGTACAAAGTCTTCCTAGTGTGTAAATTTAGAAAAATAAGTCCAAATATGAATTGGACCTCCCAGTATCTTAGGTGTCCTTTATCTCGAGTTTCTTGAGATATATGAAATGTAAATAGTCACCAAATCGAGGATTGTTTAGTGAAAGGACATCATCAATATAAATAAATTTGAGATCGAAGGATAAAGCAACTTAGCGGTCCTTTTTGTCTAGAAGTGATTGTAAAAAGTCCTCTTCATATGAATGAAGAGACATAATGTGCCCATTGAGAATTGAGACACCTATTGTCTTCTGAAAAACACGTCCACCAAACTGTACAAATTTGCGGTTGATAAGAAAGTTTAGCATTTCTATTATTTGATCTTCTGTAAATAAGGCCCTAGTTTGGTCATCTAGAGGCGAAAAATAAAAGTATTTCCGAGCATGTTACAATATACTTTTTGTATTCAAATGATTGTACTGTTATGAAAGAATAATCTCTTATACTTTTGCATACACACAAATTGGAAAATCGTGTTCAAAACTAACCCATTTTGAATGAAAATGTCATCTTGATGTCCGAAATATTTCGAGGTAGACCTTCCATAATTCTAAATTTTGTTCTAATGTACTTGTAGACAGTGTTTGCCAATTTTATTAAAGGTTCCTGGTATAAATTCATTACTTCATACGAAAATTATGAATTAAAAATAATGACCTATTTTAAGAAAAACGAAGATAACCCAGATATTTGAATATTTTGAAATTACTGACTACGAGATTAAAAAAAATATAGTCTTTTTAATTTTCCAGTATGTCTTGCACGCGGAACCAACTTGAAACTTTCATCAAAAACGTGTTTAAGTAATACAAGTTTTTGAACAAAATATGAAGCTGGTTGCGCGTACAAGTCTTTACTTACCATTTTTCCATAGGCACAATGTTAAAATCATTTGAGGTGGTTCATTACAAACACTATTTACTAAAAAATAGAATATGCTTTTATACTGCAGACGATTATTTTCAACAAATATCCACATCTACCTTTCCAACAAGACATTTTGTGGTAAAGTTAATCTAATTCTATTTTTGACTTTCATGTATGGCTGGAAAGGGGTCTTATTTCAATCCATCCTTTGTTTTTCTTACTAGACTCTTGAATGACAAAAGTCTTTTTATAATCGACTACCAAATACTTGTACCTGCGGTTTTCGTTCTTTTTGATAAAGGTACGTTTACCTCAAATATGTCAAACGAGATTTGAACTGTGAATGCAAGATTGAAGAATATAATGTCTGAAATATAATGTCAAAGGTTTTTATGATATACAACGCGACTGGTTGTTCCAACAAGTAGTAGCTTCTCACCCTTCCAGAGCACCTGAATTGACCCTCGTAACGATTTGATTTCGTGTTGTTGGTTTATGTTCAGGTGCTTTGTGTGCTTCTTTGTTTTCTATTTCATCGTTTGTGTCTTTATCCTTTCAGACTTTAAAATGTGCCCTTTGTATCTTAATGCTTCTTAGCTAATAGTTGTTTTTTGTTTATGTGAGTAAAAAACATGAAAAATATAGTAAATTGTTTAAGTTAATTTACTTAAAATGTTTTGCAAACATGGGACATATTGCATGCTGAACTAAGTATTTATAGTTTTTCATTTTTCACATTTTTGCAGCCCGACTGTAGCAGCACCGTGTCTTCGATCAAGGAATTTTGGGAACTCGCCCAAGGTGTTGCTCATTTTTCAGTGAAAAGAACTGGCTACTTTCATCAGACGCAGCAGGCAAACGATTTTGGGAAAGATGGGGAGAAAAAGCATATTCTCTTGGTATTAATAACTGCGAACATATAGTTAACTATATATTAAATTGGATTCCGTTTTCAAAACAATTAAAGAGGTCGGCAATAATATGTGGAAAATGCTTGGTGTTGATATCGTTGATGTTTGCTTTTGTAATTGCAAGATGAATTTGCTGAAGTTAAGCGGTTGTCTTATAAGCGCAATATGCTCCGAATACATCGTTAATGTCGCAGTTAATGAAGTATGTCTGTCAGGTTGCTGCAAAGACCCTTGTAAGATATTCACCATCAGGTCCTCCTTGTACAGTGTGTTCTCTCGGAAAACGTATTTGTACCGAGGCAGAAAAAAAAGGGTTCTAAGTTTACGTCCGCCCAGGTTTTAGCTTCAAAGGAATGTACAAAAGCCGCCAACACTGCAGGCAAAAATGCCATCTTTAATTCAATGGGCTCTGGTCTTCTCGTTACTGGTATCACCGAAAGCGTTTTTGCAGGGTACGAATTATAAAAACTCGAGAAGCAGAATAATAAGGATCATGTAAATCCCATTGATTTCAGAAGAGAAGAGTAAAATGTATCGGAAGCCGTCGTTGCAACAGGTGGCTCGGTTGTCGGAGGAGCGTAAAGTCTAGGATAATTCATAGGTTCCGCAATAGGAAATGTAACTGGTCGTACACAGGCAAAATTTAGACATACGTCTGACGTACGTTGATAAAAACGTGCATCTGACGTAGTGCATAAGCGTACGTTAAACATACGTTTCTAACCGCTGTACGGTAAACGTATGTCAAATTATTGTAAAAACATATGTCAGACATACGTTTTTTAAACGTGCGGTAAACGTACGTTTACCATACATCAGACATATAGTTTCCTAAAATTTATGAAGTTAGTAAGTTATTTATTTAGTGTGTTTTATTATGAAATAAAAATATTGCCAACATAAATTTTTAACGTGCGTCAGACGTACGCGGTTAGAAACACCAATTTAATATGCGTCAGATGACGTGCGTTTAACATACGCCAGACGCACGTTAAACGCAGTCAACATTTTGCCTGTGTATTGGTGGCAGGTTTTTGTCATAATGATTGCAATCCAAATGAAGAATTAAATAAACTTATAAGTACTGCTTTAGTGTTCTTAAGCTTGTTGTTGCTTAAAATAACGATTTTGGGGAAAGGGGTTCACCAATTAATTCAAATTGAAAACCTCACACTTTAAAAGACATTTTAATACTGATTATATGTTTGTTGTATCAGAAGCAATTATGCACCAGTGTGGCATCAAGTCCGAAAAGGCAACAAAAATAAGTTAACATGAAAGAGTACAGACTTAAACAAGGATACAAAAATCAACAACGTGAACTAAAGAATTAACATGATTGAACCCGGAAAGTAAACTAAACACAATATAACCCTTAAATTTTCGCCCCATAAATAATTTATCTTAATGTCAATTTAGGTCTCGTTCTGGTTTTTTTTTTCATTGTTTTATGCTTTTCATTTTCCTATTGTCTAGCATTTTAAACCTTTTGCTAGGCCTCCGCTGATGAGTCTTGCATATCCGAAATTGAGTACTACAAACCTGACATTATCTGTGTGTATTTCAAAATGATACATCTAAAAACTTTTTTTCCTATCCTATGCATATGTTTCTTAGCTTGATCTTGACCATAAGTTGTGTCCATTTGGTATTTATATCACGAATTCATTGTTCTATGAACTGCTTACTCTTCTGGAGCACCTGAGTTCAATCTTGTTACGATTGAGTTCTACACGTTGTTGATTTCCGTTCGGTTGATTTTGTGTTTTATGTTTTTTTCGATCTGTTTTGTTCGTGTTTGTCGGTTTTGTCATTGCCCTTTCTGACTGTTGACACTCGAATGTCATGTTTAGCAAAACTTATCAACTATGTTTATTTTACACGAAAAGTTGTCTTAAATTGATAGTACATACCAGTAAAGATGAACTTGTTTCAATATGGTATACCCAGTAGACCAAAAACTGTCATAACTATTTCTATTTTACCACATCCCAAGGCAAGGTAGTTACATTTTAAAGCCAATGATAGAGACTGATTAACCTGACAGACCTTTGTTCGTGATTAACTCTACTGTTACTAAGTCCGTGGTGATCAGAGATAGAAATCCCATATTTGTCTACGTGTGTACGGTGTCTACCGAAAAATTTCTTGAGTGAAGACAGCAACCGTGAAGCAACATAACCCTGTGTCAGCAATTTCTGTGTCAACTATGACGCTCTACCAAGGAAATCGATGTAATTCCCGCAAGCTCTGGAGTATCGAATCAATTGTGATACGTAAACTCCATAGCTGGAGCAGACGGAATGTTGCTACACAAAAAGCTTAAGGGAAAGTTGACGATTGGAAAGTTGAAGTCAACACGTTTGTCAGAGAGCTGTGGTGAAAGATTTCCTTTAGAGTCAATTTCGAGTTGTAGAAATAGAAAATAATGATATGTTGAATAAGTGTACGAGACACCGCCCACGATAATTAAATAAAAGTAGCGTCATAAAAAAAAGAACGGAAAACGCAGGTGCAAATATATTGAAGTCGATTATCATTTTGTCATCAACGAGTCTAGGGAAAAGGAAAAAAAAAACTTTTCTAGCGACAACATATTTGTACATTTTTGTGGATGTGTTTGAATACAATTTGCATTCAAATTGGTATGAGTTGTTGACCATTGCTTGCCGATCTATATCTTTCTTCAAATGAAACGGACTTCTTACAATTACTTATAGACAGAAATGATTCCCAACTTGCTTGATCCTAAATCACATATTTCGTTAGATTGAAGATGCCCTTTCGCTAAACAATCCTCAATTTTGGTGACTTTTTTACACATCATATGTCCCCGGGATATTGAGATAAAGGACATTGCAGATTCTAAAAGGTCTGCTTTATATTAAAATTTATATTTCCTAATTTACACACAAGGAAAACATTGGTAGTCTTTTCCAAATACCAATTACCAATCAACCACGAATTGTAACAATAAATCCCAACATCAAGTGATCTGTACAATTCTGTGCATATAGTTATTGTACAAAGCTACTGACCAACGTGAAGACTTCAACTTAAGAATCCTCCCTTTACGTGTAGCAACATTCCGTCAGTTCTAGCATATGGAGTATACGACACACATCTGTTTTAATCAAATTGGTTAGTATTCTATTCTATTCACAAGGTTGGGCATAAGTTTTTCAGTGTTTTAAGTAAGATTTAGTTCTTTAGGATAAACGAATTATCCCGAATTAATTGACCCGTGACCAACCCGATCAATAAAATAGAGTAATACGTTGCTGATCCCTATCTGCTGTGGTCACTTTAAAAACACAATGTGCATGTACACAAATTTTATTTGTCAGATGAGCGCAGGTGTTGGTTTGACATGGAGGTTGTGTATTGTCGTATTCACCGGATTTAACCCACATTTTTGAATTTATCGTTGATAGGGAAAGGTTGTGCCCTGAAAAAAAATATACTGTGCTTTAATTATTATTGGTGGGGTATTAATTTTCTTGGTTTTCGTGAGTAGTCTTGACCCACGAAATTTGATACTTCACGAAAACGAGATTTTATATTGGTTTGTATGTTGCAAACTACAGAGCCACGAATTTAAGAAACCACGAACTGACACCTTTTTCATCAAACCACGAAAATTGGTATCCACGAAAACAATTGAATCCACAGTACTTCACTTATATATCTGCCTGTTCTTTTAAACCCAGGAGTCTTTGTCAAAATTTACGTTTTAAATTCCCCGAGGTTAGTCCACTCCGGCACCAACACTTTTGAGTTGGAGAAAACATCAAAGCTTTAGATTATCTGTCTAAATTTAAAAATTGTCTAAACCTTAAGGTTCTTCCTACCCCAGACATAGATTGATTATCTTAGTTATAATTTGGTTCCCCAGTTTGGTAATTTTGGTTTTACTGTTCTATGCTCTTCATATTCATTAGTGTTTGGCATTTTCAATATTTTTGTAGAGCGCCTCTAATGAGTCTTGAATACACGAAACGCACGTCAGGCGTAGCAAAATTTATTGTCTGGAACTTTGTTGTAATTTGTTTTTTTTAACCTGTCGCCTTTGTTTATATCATTTGGTGATTTTCAAAATATGAAAATGAAATTGTACATTATTACGTAACCGTACATTTTGTATGTAAATATTAAACAATCGATTTTCGATTTTTTTAACGACTTACTTGCACTGAATTTGCCTTCATTTCTTGATAATGTGAACCAATGAGATTTTGAACTTTAAATAGATACAATATATACCGATATTTTGGTCCACGGGAAATATATCTTTATTCACAAAGATATTATTCCTTGGTATCAATTCATATCAACGAAAATGGAAACGGTAAGTAGCTTTGATTAACATTGTTAACTGCTTCCAATATGAATTGCCGAGTACAGGCAAGGTATTTACATTTCGTTTGACCTATTGTGTTACCAAAATTTTAATAAAAGTGACCTTTCGAATCGGAATCAATAGTTACTTTTTCTCCATTTTTTTATAGAAAAATTCACACTTTTCACATATTTTTTTTCAGTTCTCACACAAATTTCTCCAATACCAAATATTATTTGTTGTCAGTGTTTCTTTATTCGCCATGGGAAAATTTTCCTTATAAAGAAATGCTGTTTTCAACATATTGACTATTTGAATCAGTGTTTTGATTGATTAACAATCAAAATTGTTAACATATTCAACACCATTTGAATATAACCAATACTGGCCTTGATAAGAATATTTAAAAACACTGGAAGACATCAAGTACTTTGTAATCGATGTCCTTTACCTTTTTCTAAACTAAACAACAATAGATTAGACTGTTTCACTATGTCTCATGCCAGTGCCTTATACATGTATGAAGGTGCACTTATCGTAAGAGCATTCTGTAATAATAAACTGTTCCTCAAAATTGATACTCCTCTCGACCACATTCGACATTTTATCAAATTAACTTAAATCAATATATAATTTAATTATATAAAAACATTATATTGATCTTACAATTAAAGATCTTATCTCACTTTATTTTTCTAATACTGAACCTCCAATTGTATATAAAAAAAGAAAAACACGTGCGTAACATTATTTTTAAGTCGCCCAAAACAAAGTTTGGGAGACTTATTGTTTTTGCACCGTTTCTTATTATTATTATTATTATTATTAAGTCGCCCAAAACAAAGTTTGGGAGACTTATTGTTTTTGCACCGTTTCTTCTTATTATGTCTCCCAAACAAAGTTTTGGGAGACATATTGCTTTTGTACGGTTTCTTATTATTATTCTTCTTCTTTCTTTCTTTTTTCTTTCCGTGCTAGTTTGTCTGCGCGTTTTCTCAGAGATGCAATGCCGGAACATTCTTAAACTTTAGAGACATATAAAGGGTCACCTGAAGTTTTGCAAACGACTTATAAAATTTTCAAAATGGCCACGGTTTCCATGGAAACACGAAAAGTTCATAATATAGGACATTGCAATATCTCGGTAACCTAGGTGCGCAGGGTTGTGAAATTTTGTAGGATGATAGAGCAAAACATTCTCTTTAATAATACGAAAAAAAATTTTGAAGCGATATTTACGGTTTTCCAGATAAAAATGAAAATGTGATTTAAAGGGAGATAATCGGGTCAAAATTTTAATAAAAATTTCAAAATTGTCTGATTATGATGAAAAATGGTATACTGATAGATTATGATGTTGCGAGTAATATTTTTATAATTAAAATTAAAATTTGACGATGGCGGCCATTTTGAATCCAAGATGGCCGCCAAAATTTCAAAGTGGTTTGATTATGATGAAAATTGGTATACTGATAGATTATGATGTTGCGAGTAATATTCTATAACTAAAATTATAATTTGACAAAGGCGGCCATTTTGAATCCAAGATGGCCGCCAAATTTCAAAGTGGTCTGATTATGCTGAAAATTGGTAAACTGATAGATTATTTTGTTGCGAGTAATATTCTATAACTGAAATTAAAATTTGACGATGGCGGCCATTTTGAATCCAAGATTGCCGCCAAAATTTCAAAGTGGTCTGATTATGATGAAAATTGGTATACTGATAGATTATGAAATTGCAAGTAATATTCTATAATTTAAATTAAAATTTGACGATGGCAGCCATTTTAAATCCAAGATGGTCGCCAAAATGTCAGAGTGGTCTGATTATTATGAAAATTGGTATACTGATAGATTATGATGTTGCGAGTAATATTCTATAACTAAAATTAAAATTCGACAATGGCGGCCATTTTGAATCCAAGATGGCCGCCAAAATTTCAAAGTGCTCAGATTTACATGAAAATTGATATTTAGGGGTGTTTTGACATGCTGAAGAGAATTATGGCTATGGGAGTTTGTTTGGGAGACATTCTGTGTTGGCATCCCAACACAATCATACCTAGTTATTATTATTATTATTAAGGTCTTTCCCTTCCACAGAAGGAAAGACCTTACTGTATTTCTTATGATTATTAAGGTCTTTCCCTTTCCAAAGGGAAGACCTTACTGTATTTCTTATTTACACTTTCAACATTTTTCTTCCGCGCCCAATATAAAAAAAGTGTCGCGACATATAATTTTGATACTTAGTACCTTTAGTCGGTCATACTTGGAGATGCCCTGACTGACCCTGTGAAACCGATCTATTTTAAGTAACGGAGTTATCTGCCCCAGACCGGAAAACCTTGTCTGCAGTTAAACTCAAAAACTGTAACTGTTATAAAAATTCTGAAGAGTGGAAATTGTTACCTCACTCCTGGTTATGTTTTGTCACCCCAAAAAAAGTTTTTCGAAAAGTGTCACGGTTACGCAATTTTGAGCCGCGAATTGACAAAAACGTAAAAATTTCTATTTTTAGAACCGTTAGTCGTAGAACCTCAAAACTTTCATCATTCATTTTAGGTGACCTATGGTACATCCAAAAATATAAAGGTCAAGGTCATATCAACAAAAACAAAAAAGGTCATTTTCTAGGACAATGGGTTTTATCTTCAAGTCAATTTTTCAGCCCTTATTTGAAACATTTTTGTGCAGTTTTTTTTTTATATGATGTCCGCCATGAGTTCTTCTAGTAGATTATACAAAAAAATTCCATAATTTTTAAAAAATTTTCAACGCGTCTTGATTTTTGTGAAAATTGTACCGATTCTTTGTACGCCATATACGTATGACCTTGAATGACCTTTCATGATTGAATCATCTCAATATGACCACCAAGACCATTTTAAGTCATTTAAATATCAAAATCATCATTATTAAGCAAATTTAAATTTTCCCCCCTCCCCCTTTTTACCCAAAAAATTCAAATTTAGCATTATTGGTTTTAAATGGTAAAAAATGCTCAAACATACCTATTTTGGTCAAAATAAGTCTAAATCAACCATAAAAAGTACTGCTTTCTCTATTTATTAAGGTCTTTCCCTTTCCAAAGGGAAGACCTTACTGTATTTCTTATTTACACTTTCAACATTTTTCTTCCGCGCCCAATATAAAAAAAGTGTCGCGACATATAATTTTGATACTTAGTACCTTTAGTCGGTCATACTTGGAGATGCCCTGACTGACCCTGTGAAACCGATCTATTTTAAGTAACGGAGTTATCTGCCCCAGACCGGAAAACCTTGTCTGCAGTTAAACTCAAAAACTGTAACTGTTATAAAAATTCTGAAGAGTGGAAATTGTTACCTCACTCCTGGTTATGTTTTGTCACCCCAAAAAAAGTTTTTCGAAAAGTGTCACGGTTACGCAATTTTGAGCCGCGAATTGACAAAAACGTAAAAATTTCTATTTTTAGAACCGTTAGTCGTAGAACCTCAAAACTTTCATCATTCATTTTAGGTGACCTATGGTACATCCAAAAATATAAAGGTCAAGGTCATATCAACAAAAACAAAAAAGGTCATTTTCTAGGACAATGGGTTTTATCTTCAAGTCAATTTTTCAGCCCTTATTTGAAACATTTTTGTGCAGTTTTTTTTTATATGATGTCCGCCATGAGTTCTTCTAGTAGATTATACAAAAAATTCCATAATTTTTAAAAAATTTTCAACGCGTCTTGATTTTTGTGAAAATTGTACCGATTCTTTGTACGCCATATACGTATGACCTTGAATGACCTTTCATGATTGAATCATCTCAATATGACCACCAAGACCATTTTAAGTCATTTAAATATCAAAATCATCATTATTAAGCAAATTTAAATTTTCCCCCCTCCCCCTTTTTACCCAAAAAATTCAAATTTAGCATTATTGGTTTTAAATGGTAAAAAATGCTCAAACATACCTATTTTGGTCAAAATAAGTCTAAATCAACCATAAAAAGTACTGCTTTCTCTATTTATTAAGGTCTTTCCCTTTCCAAAGGGAAGACCTTACTGTATTTCTTATTTACACTTTCAACATTTTTCTTCCGCGCCCAATATAAAAAAAGTGTCGCGACATATAATTTTGATACTTAGTACCTTTAGTCGGTCATACTTGGAGATGCCCTGACTGACCCTGTGAAACCGATCTATTTTAAGTAACGGAGTTATCTGCCCCAGACCGGAAAACCTTGTCTGCAGTTAAACTCAAAAACTGTAACTGTTATAAAAATTCTGAAGAGTGGAAATTGTTACCTCACTCCCCTGGTTATGTTTTGTCACCCCAAAAAAAGTTTTTCGAAAAGTGTCACGGTTACGCAATTTTGAGCCGCGAATTGACAAAAACGTAAAAATTTCTATTTTTAGAACCGTTAGTCGTAGAACCTCAAAACTTTCATCATTCATTTTAGGTGACCTATGGTACATCCAAAAATATAAAGGTCAAGGTCATATCAACAAAAACAAAAAAGGTCATTTTCTAGGACAATGGGTTTTATCTTCAAGTCAATTTTTCAGCCCTTATTTGAAACATTTTTGTGCAGTTTTTTTTTTATATGATGTCCGCCATGAGTTCTTCTAGTAGATTATACAAAAAAATTCCATAATTTTTAAAAAATTTTCAACGCGTCTTGATTTTTGTGAAAATTGTACCGATTCTTTGTACGCCATATACGTATGACCTTGAATGACCTTTCATGATTGAATCATCTCAATATGACCACCAAGACCATTTTAAGTCATTTAAATATCAAAATCATCATTATTAAGCAAATTTAAATTTTCCCCCCTCCCCCTTTTTACCCAAAAAATTCAAATTTAGCATTATTGGTTTTAAATGGTAAAAAATGCTCAAACATACCTATTTTGGTCAAAATAAGTCTAAATCAACCATAAAAAGTACTGCTTTCTCTATTTATTAAGGTCTTTCCCTTTCCAAAGGGAAGACCTTACTGTATTTCTTATTTACACTTTCAACATTTTTCTTCCGCGCCCAATATAAAAAAAGTGTCGCGACATATAATTTTGATACTTAGTACCTTTAGTCGGTCATACTTGGAGATGCCCTGACTGACCCTGTGAAACCGATCTATTTTAAGTAACGGAGTTATCTGCCCCAGACCGGAAAACCTTGTCTGCAGTTAAACTCAAAAACTGTAACTGTTATAAAAATTCTGAAGAGTGGAAATTGTTACCTCACTCCTGGTTATGTTTTGTCACCCCAAAAAAAGTTTTTCGAAAAGTGTCACGGTTACGCAATTTTGAGCCGCGAATTGACAAAAACGTAAAAATTTCTATTTTTAGAACCGTTAGTCGTAGAACCTCAAAACTTTCATCATTCATTTTAGGTGACCTATGGTACATCCAAAAATATAAAGGTCAAGGTCATATCAACAAAAACAAAAAAGGTCATTTTCTAGGACAATGGGTTTTATCTTCAAGTCAATTTTTCAGCCCTTATTTGAAACATTTTTGTGCAGTTTTTTTTTATATGATGTCCGCCATGAGTTCTTCTAGTAGATTATACAAAAAATTCCATAATTTTTAAAAAATTTTCAACGCGTCTTGATTTTTGTGAAAATTGTACCGATTCTTTGTACGCCATATACGTATGACCTTGAATGACCTTTCATGATTGAATCATCTCAATATGACCACCAAGACCATTTTAAGTCATTTAAATATCAAAATCATCATTATTAAGCAAATTTAAATTTTCCCCCCTCCCCCTTTTTACCCAAAAAATTCAAATTTAGCATTATTGGTTTTAAATGGTAAAAAATGCTCAAACATACCTATTTTGGTCAAAATAAGTCTAAATCAACCATAAAAAGTACTGCTTTCTCTATTTATTAAGGTCTTTCCCTTTCCAAAGGGAAGACCTTACTGTATTTCTTATTTACACTTTCAACATTTTTCTTCCGCGCCCAATATAAAAAAAGTGTCGCGACATATAATTTTGATACTTAGTACCTTTAGTCGGTCATACTTGGAGATGCCCTGACTGACCCTGTGAAACCGATCTATTTTAAGTAACGGAGTTATCTGCCCCAGACCGGAAAACCTTGTCTGCAGTTAAACTCAAAAACTGTAACTGTTATAAAAATTCTGAAGAGTGGAAATTGTTACCTCACTCCTGGTTATGTTTTGTCACCCCAAAAAAAGTTTTTCGAAAAGTGTCACGGTTACGCAATTTTGAGCCGCGAATTGACAAAAACGTAAAAATTTCTATTTTTAGAACCGTTAGTCGTAGAACCTCAAAACTTTCATCATTCATTTTAGGTGACCTATGGTACATCCAAAAATATAAAGGTCAAGGTCATATCAACAAAAACAAAAAAGGTCATTTTCTAGGACAATGGGTTTTATCTTCAAGTCAATTTTTCAGCCCTTATTTGAAACATTTTTGTGCAGTTTTTTTTTTATATGATGTCCGCCATGAGTTCTTCTAGTAGATTATACAAAAAAATTCCATAATTTTTAAAAAATTTTCAACGCGTCTTGATTTTTGTGAAAATTGTACCGATTCTTTGTACGCCATATACGTATGACCTTGAATGACCTTTCATGATTGAATCATCTCAATATGACCACCAAGACCATTTTAAGTCATTTAAATATCAAAATCATCATTATTAAGCAAATTTAAATTTTCCCCCCTCCCCCTTTTTACCCAAAAAATTCAAATTTAGCATTATTGGTTTTAAATGGTAAAAAATGCTCAAACATACCTATTTTGGTCAAAATAAGTCTAAATCAACCATAAAAAGTACTGCTTTCTCTATTTATTAAGGTCTTTCCCTTTCCAAAGGGAAGACCTTACTGTATTTCTTATTTACACTTTCAACATTTTTCTTCCGCGCCCAATATAAAAAAAGTGTCGCGACATATAATTTTGATACTTAGTACCTTTAGTCGGTCATACTTGGAGATGCCCTGACTGACCCTGTGAAACCGATCTATTTTAAGTAACGGAGTTATCTGCCCCAGACCGGAAAACCTTGTCTGCAGTTAAACTCAAAAACTGTAACTGTTATAAAAATTCTGAAGAGTGGAAATTGTTACCTCACTCCTGGTTATGTTTTGTCACCCCAAAAAAAGTTTTTCGAAAAGTGTCACGGTTACGCAATTTTGAGCCGCGAATTGACAAAAACGTAAAAATTTCTATTTTTAGAACCGTTAGTCGTAGAACCTCAAAACTTTCATCATTCATTTTAGGTGACCTATGGTACATCCAAAAATATAAAGGTCAAGGTCATATCAACAAAAACAAAAAAGGTCATTTTCTAGGACAATGGGTTTTATCTTCAAGTCAATTTTTCAGCCCTTATTTGAAACATTTTTGTGCAGTTTTTTTTTATATGATGTCCGCCATGAGTTCTTCTAGTAGATTATACAAAAAAATTCCATAATTTTTAAAAAATTTTCAACGCGTCTTGATTTTTGTGAAAATTGTACCGATTCTTTGTACGCCATATACGTATGACCTTGAATGACCTTTCATGATTGAATCATCTCAATATGACCACCAAGACCATTTTAAGTCATTTAAATATCAAAATCATCATTATTAAGCAAATTTAAATTTTCCCCCCTCCCCCTTTTTACCCAAAAAATTCAAATTTAGCATTATTGGTTTTAAATGGTAAAAAATGCTCAAACATACCTATTTTGGTCAAAATAAGTCTAAATCAACCATAAAAAGTACTGCTTTCTCTATTTATTAAGGTCTTTCCCTTTCCAAAGGGAAGACCTTACTGTATTTCTTATTTACACTTTCAACATTTTTCTTCCGCGCCCAATATAAAAAAAGTGTCGCGACATATAATTTTGATACTTAGTACCTTTAGTCGGTCATACTTGGAGATGCCCTGACTGACCCTGTGAAACCGATCTATTTTAAGTAACGGAGTTATCTGCCCCAGACCGGAAAACCTTGTCTGCAGTTAAACTCAAAAACTGTAACTGTTATAAAAATTCTGAAGAGTGGAAATTGTTACCTCACTCCTGGTTATGTTTTGTCACCCCAAAAAAAGTTTTTCGAAAAGTGTCACGGTTACGCAATTTTGAGCCGCGAATTGACAAAAACGTAAAAATTTCTATTTTTAGAACCGTTAGTCGTAGAACCTCAAAACTTTCATCATTCATTTTAGGTGACCTATGGTACATCCAAAAATATAAAGGTCAAGGTCATATCAACAAAAACAAAAAAGGTCATTTTCTAGGACAATGGGTTTTATCTTCAAGTCAATTTTTCAGCCCTTATTTGAAACATTTTTGTGCAGTTTTTTTTTATATGATGTCCGCCATGAGTTCTTCTAGTAGATTATACAAAAAAATTCCATAATTTTTAAAAAATTTTCAACGCGTCTTGATTTTTGTGAAAATTGTACCGATTCTTTGTACGCCATATACGTATGACCTTGAATGACCTTTCATGATTGAATCATCTCAATATGACCACCAAGACCATTTTAAGTCATTTAAATATCAAAATCATCATTATTAAGCAAATTTAAATTTTCCCCCCTCCCCCTTTTTACCCAAAAAATTCAAATTTAGCATTATTGGTTTTAAATGGTAAAAAATGCTCAAACATACCTATTTTGGTCAAAATAAGTCTAAATCAACCATAAAAAGTACTGCTTTCTCTATTTATTAAGGTCTTTCCCTTTCCAAAGGGAAGACCTTACTGTATTTCTTATTTACACTTTCAACATTTTTCTTCCGCGCCCAATATAAAAAAAGTGTCGCGACATATAATTTTGATACTTAGTACCTTTAGTCGGTCATACTTGGAGATGCCCTGACTGACCCTGTGAAACCGATCTATTTTAAGTAACGGAGTTATCTGCCCCAGACCGGAAAACCTTGTCTGCAGTTAAACTCAAAAACTGTAACTGTTATAAAAATTCTGAAGAGTGGAAATTGTTACCTCACTCCTGGTTATGTTTTGTCACCCCAAAAAAAGTTTTTCGAAAAGTGTCACGGTTACGCAATTTTGAGCCGCGAATTGACAAAAACGTAAAAATTTCTATTTTTAGAACCGTTAGTCGTAGAACCTCAAAACTTTCATCATTCATTTTAGGTGACCTATGGTACATCCAAAAATATAAAGGTCAAGGTCATATCAACAAAAACAAAAAAGGTCATTTTCTAGGACAATGGGTTTTATCTTCAAGTCAATTTTTCAGCCCTTATTTGAAACATTTTTGTGCAGTTTTTTTTTTATATGATGTCCGCCATGAGTTCTTCTAGTAGATTATACAAAAAAATTCCATAATTTTTAAAAAATTTTCAACGCGTCTTGATTTTTGTGAAAATTGTACCGATTCTTTGTACGCCATATACGTATGACCTTGAATGACCTTTCATGATTGAATCATCTCAATATGACCACCAAGACCATTTTAAGTCATTTAAATATCAAAATCATCATTATTAAGCAAATTTAAATTTTCCCCCCTCCCCCTTTTTACCCAAAAAATTCAAATTTAGCATTATTGGTTTTAAATGGTAAAAAATGCTCAAACATACCTATTTTGGTCAAAATAAGTCTAAATCAACCATAAAAAGTACTGCTTTCTCTATTTATTAAGGTCTTTCCCTTTCCAAAGGGAAGACCTTACTGTATTTCTTATTTACACTTTCAACATTTTTCTTCCGCGCCCAATATAAAAAAAGTGTCGCGACATATAATTTTGATACTTAGTACCTTTAGTCGGTCATACTTGGAGATGCCCTGACTGACCCTGTGAAACCGATCTATTTTAAGTAACGGAGTTATCTGCCCCAGACCGGAAAACCTTGTCTGCAGTTAAACTCAAAAACTGTAACTGTTATAAAAATTCTGAAGAGTGGAAATTGTTACCTCACTCCTGGTTATGTTTTGTCACCCCAAAAAAAGTTTTTCGAAAAGTGTCACGGTTACGCAATTTTGAGCCGCGAATTGACAAAAACGTAAAAATTTCTATTTTTAGAACCGTTAGTCGTAGAACCTCAAAACTTTCATCATTCATTTTAGGTGACCTATGGTACATCCAAAAATATAAAGGTCAAGGTCATATCAACAAAAACAAAAAAGGTCATTTTCTAGGACAATGGGTTTTATCTTCAAGTCAATTTTTCAGCCCTTATTTGAAACATTTTTGTGCAGTTTTTTTTTATATGATGTCCGCCATGAGTTCTTCTAGTAGATTATACAAAAAAATTCCATAATTTTTAAAAAATTTTCAACGCGTCTTGATTTTTGTGAAAATTGTACCGATTCTTTGTACGCCATATACGTATGACCTTGAATGACCTTTCATGATTGAATCATCTCAATATGACCACCAAGACCATTTTAAGTCATTTAAATATCAAAATCATCATTATTAAGCAAATTTAAATTTTCCCCCCTCCCCCTTTTTACCCAAAAAATTCAAATTTAGCATTATTGGTTTTAAATGGTAAAAAATGCTCAAACATACCTATTTTGGTCAAAATAAGTCTAAATCAACCATAAAAAGTACTGCTTTCTCTATTTATTAAGGTCTTTCCCTTTCCAAAGGGAAGACCTTACTGTATTTCTTATTTACACTTTCAACATTTTTCTTCCGCGCCCAATATAAAAAAAGTGTCGCGACATATAATTTTGATACTTAGTACCTTTAGTCGGTCATACTTGGAGATGCCCTGACTGACCCTGTGAAACCGATCTATTTTAAGTAACGGAGTTATCTGCCCCAGACCGGAAAACCTTGTCTGCAGTTAAACTCAAAAACTGTAACTGTTATAAAAATTCTGAAGAGTGGAAATTGTTACCTCACTCCTGGTTATGTTTTGTCACCCCAAAAAAAGTTTTTCGAAAAGTGTCACGGTTACGCAATTTTGAGCCGCGAATTGACAAAAACGTAAAAATTTCTATTTTTAGAACCGTTAGTCGTAGAACCTCAAAACTTTCATCATTCATTTTAGGTGACCTATGGTACATCCAAAAATATAAAGGTCAAGGTCATATCAACAAAAACAAAAAAGGTCATTTTCTAGGACAATGGGTTTTATCTTCAAGTCAATTTTTCAGCCCTTATTTGAAACATTTTTGTGCAGTTTTTTTTTTATATGATGTCCGCCATGAGTTCTTCTAGTAGATTATACAAAAAAATTCCATAATTTTTAAAAAATTTTCAACGCGTCTTGATTTTTGTGAAAATTGTACCGATTCTTTGTACGCCATATACGTATGACCTTGAATGACCTTTCATGATTGAATCATCTCAATATGACCACCAAGACCATTTTAAGTCATTTAAATATCAAAATCATCATTATTAAGCAAATTTAAATTTTCCCCCCTCCCCCTTTTTACCCAAAAAATTCAAATTTAGCATTATTGGTTTTAAATGGTAAAAAATGCTCAAACATACCTATTTTGGTCAAAATAAGTCTAAATCAACCATAAAAAGTACTGCTTTCTCTATTTATTAAGGTCTTTCCCTTTCCAAAGGGAAGACCTTACTGTATTTCTTATTTACACTTTCAACATTTTTCTTCCGCGCCCAATATAAAAAAAGTGTCGCGACATATAATTTTGATACTTAGTACCTTTAGTCGGTCATACTTGGAGATGCCCTGACTGACCCTGTGAAACCGATCTATTTTAAGTAACGGAGTTATCTGCCCCAGACCGGAAAACCTTGTCTGCAGTTAAACTCAAAAACTGTAACTGTTATAAAAATTCTGAAGAGTGGAAATTGTTACCTCACTCCTGGTTATGTTTTGTCACCCCAAAAAAAGTTTTTCGAAAAGTGTCACGGTTACGCAATTTTGAGCCGCGAATTGACAAAAACGTAAAAATTTCTATTTTTAGAACCGTTAGTCGTAGAACCTCAAAACTTTCATCATTCATTTTAGGTGACCTATGGTACATCCAAAAATATAAAGGTCAAGGTCATATCAACAAAAACAAAAAAGGTCATTTTCTAGGACAATGGGTTTTATCTTCAAGTCAATTTTTCAGCCCTTATTTGAAACATTTTTGTGCAGTTTTTTTTTTATATGATGTCCGCCATGAGTTCTTCTAGTAGATTATACAAAAAAATTCCATAATTTTTAAAAAATTTTCAACGCGTCTTGATTTTTGTGAAAATTGTACCGATTCTTTGTACGCCATATACGTATGACCTTGAATGACCTTTCATGATTGAATCATCTCAATATGACCACCAAGACCATTTTAAGTCATTTAAATATCAAAATCATCATTATTAAGCAAATTTAAATTTTCCCCCCTCCCCCTTTTTACCCAAAAAATTCAAATTTAGCATTATTGGTTTTAAATGGTAAAAAATGCTCAAACATACCTATTTTGGTCAAAATAAGTCTAAATCAACCATAAAAAGTACTGCTTTCTCTATTTATTAAGGTCTTTCCCTTTCCAAAGGGAAGACCTTACTGTATTTCTTATTTACACTTTCAACATTTTTCTTCCGCGCCCAATATAAAAAAAGTGTCGCGACATATAATTTTGATACTTAGTACCTTTAGTCGGTCATACTTGGAGATGCCCTGACTGACCCTGTGAAACCGATCTATTTTAAGTAACGGAGTTATCTGCCCCAGACCGGAAAACCTTGTCTGCAGTTAAACTCAAAAACTGTAACTGTTATAAAAATTCTGAAGAGTGGAAATTGTTACCTCACTCCTGGTTATGTTTTGTCACCCCAAAAAAAGTTTTTCGAAAAGTGTCACGGTTACGCAATTTTGAGCCGCGAATTGACAAAAACGTAAAAATTTCTATTTTTAGAACCGTTAGTCGTAGAACCTCAAAACTTTCATCATTCATTTTAGGTGACCTATGGTACATCCAAAAATATAAAGGTCAAGGTCATATCAACAAAAACAAAAAAGGTCATTTTCTAGGACAATGGGTTTTATCTTCAAGTCAATTTTTCAGCCCTTATTTGAAACATTTTTGTGCAGTTTTTTTTTTATATGATGTCCGCCATGAGTTCTTCTAGTAGATTATACAAAAAAATTCCATAATTTTTAAAAAATTTTCAACGCGTCTTGATTTTTGTGAAAATTGTACCGATTCTTTGTACGCCATATACGTATGACCTTGAATGACCTTTCATGATTGAATCATCTCAATATGACCACCAAGACCATTTTAAGTCATTTAAATATCAAAATCATCATTATTAAGCAAATTTAAATTTTCCCCCCTCCCCCTTTTTACCCAAAAAATTCAAATTTAGCATTATTGGTTTTAAATGGTAAAAAATGCTCAAACATACCTATTTTGGTCAAAATAAGTCTAAATCAACCATAAAAAGTACTGCTTTCTCTATTTATTAAGGTCTTTCCCTTTCCAAAGGGAAGACCTTACTGTATTTCTTATTTACACTTTCAACATTTTTCTTCCGCGCCCAATATAAAAAAAGTGTCGCGACATATAATTTTGATACTTAGTACCTTTAGTCGGTCATACTTGGAGATGCCCTGACTGACCCTGTGAAACCGATCTATTTTAAGTAACGGAGTTATCTGCCCCAGACCGGAAAACCTTGTCTGCAGTTAAACTCAAAAACTGTAACTGTTATAAAAATTCTGAAGAGTGGAAATTGTTACCTCACTCCTGGTTATGTTTTGTCACCCCAAAAAAAGTTTTTCGAAAAGTGTCACGGTTACGCAATTTTGAGCCGGGAATTGACAAAAACGTAAAAATTTATATTTTTAGAACCGTTAGTCGTAGAACCTCAAAACTTTCATCATTCATTTTAGGTGACCTATGGTACATCCAAAAATATAAAGGTCAAGGTCATATCAACAAAAACAAAAAAGGTCATTTTCTAGGACAATGGGTTTTATCTTCAAGTCAATTTTTCAGCCCTTATTTGAAACATTTTTGTGCAGTTTTTTTTTTATATGATGTCCGCCATGAGTTCTTCTAGTAGATTATACAAAAAAATTCCATAATTTTTAAAAAATTTTCAACGCGTCTTGATTTTTGTGAAAATTGTACCGATTCTTTGTACGCCATATACGTATGACCTTGAATGACCTTTCATGATTGAATCATCTCAATATGACCACCAAGACCATTTTAAGTCATTTAAATATCAAAATCATCATTATTAAGCAAATTTAAATTTTCCCCCCTCCCCCTTTTTACCCAAAAAATTCAAATTTAGCATTATTGGTTTTAAATGGTAAAAAATGCTCAAACATACCTATTTTGGTCAAAATAAGTCTAAATCAACCATAAAAAGTACTGCTTTCTCTATTTATTAAGGTCTTTCCCTTTCCAAAGGGAAGACCTTACTGTATTTCTTATTTACACTTTCAACATTTTTCTTCCGCGCCCAATATAAAAAAAGTGTCGCGACATATAATTTTGATACTTAGTACCTTTAGTCGGTCATACTTGGAGATGCCCTGACTGACCCTGTGAAACCGATCTATTTTAAGTAACGGAGTTATCTGCCCCAGACCGGAAAACCTTGTCTGCAGTTAAACTCAAAAACTGTAACTGTTATAAAAATTCTGAAGAGTGGAAATTGTTACCTCACTCCTGGTTATGTTTTGTCACCCCAAAAAAAGTTTTTCGAAAAGTGTCACGGTTACGCAATTTTGAGCCGCGAATTGACAAAAACGTAAAAATTTCTATTTTTAGAACCGTTAGTCGTAGAACCTCAAAACTTTCATCATTCATTTTAGGTGACATATGGTACATCCAAAAATATAAAGGTCAAGGTCATATCAACAAAAACAAAAAAGGTCATTTTCTAGGACAATGGGTTTTATCTTCAAGTCAATTTTTCAGCCCTTATTTGAAACATTTTTGTGCAGTTTTTTTTTTATATGATGTCCGCCATGAGTTCTTCTAGTAGATTATACAAAAAAATTCCATAATTTTTTAAAAATTTTCAACGCGTCTTGATTTTTGTGAAAATTGTACCGATTCTTTGTACGCCATATACGTATGACCTTGAATGACCTTTCATGATTGAATCATCTCAATATGACCACCAAGACCATTTTAAGTCATTTAAATATCAAAATCATCATTATTAAGCAAATTTAAATTTTCCCCCCTCCCCCTTTTTACCCAAAAAATTCAAATTTAGCATTATTGGTTTTAAATGGTAAAAAATGCTCAAACATACCTATTTTGGTCAAAATAAGTCTAAATCAACCATAAAAAGTACTGCTTTCTCTATTTATTAAGGTCTTTCCCTTTCCAAAGGGAAGACCTTACTGTATTTCTTATTTACACTTTCAACATTTTTCTTCCGCGCCCAATATAAAAAAAGTGTCGCGACATATAATTTTGATACTTAGTACCTTTAGTCGGTCATACTTGGAGATGCCCTGACTGACCCTGTGAAACCGATCTATTTTAAGTAACGGAGTTATCTGCCCCAGACCGGAAAACCTTGTCTGCAGTTAAACTCAAAAACTGTAACTGTTATAAAAATTCTGAAGAGTGGAAATTGTTACCTCACTCCTGGTTATGTTTTGTCACCCCAAAAAAAGTTTTTCGAAAAGTGTCACGGTTACGCAATTTTGAGCCGCGAATTGACAAAAACGTAAAAATTTCTATTTTTAGAACCGTTAGTCGTAGAACCTCAAAACTTTCATCATTCATTTTAGGTGACCTATGGTACATCCAAAAATATAAAGGTCAAGGTCATATCAACAAAAACAAAAAAGGTCATTTTCTAGGACAATGGGTTTTATCTTCAAGTCAATTTTTCAGCCCTTATTTGAAACATTTTTGTGCAGTTTTTTTTTTATATGATGTCCGCCATGAGTTCTTCTAGTAGATTATACAAAAAAATTCCATAATTTTTAAAAAATTTTCAACGCGTCTTGATTTTTGTGAAAATTGTACCGATTCTTTGTACGCCATATACGTATGACCTTGAATGACCTTTCATGATTGAATCATCTCAATATGACCACCAAGACCATTTTAAGTCATTTAAATATCAAAATCATCATTATTAAGCAAATTTAAATTTTCCCCCCTCCCCCTTTTTACCCAAAAAATTCAAATTTAGCATTATTGGTTTTAAATGGTAAAAAATGCTCAAACATACCTATTTTGGTCAAAATAAGTCTAAATCAACCATAAAAAGTACTGCTTTCTCTATTTATTAAGGTCTTTCCCTTTCCAAAGGGAAGACCTTACTGTATTTCTTATTTACACTTTCAACATTTTTCTTCCGCGCCCAATATAAAAAAAGTGTCGCGACATATAATTTTGATACTTAGTACCTTTAGTCGGTCATACTTGGAGATGCCCTGACTGACCCTGTGAAACCGATCTATTTTAAGTAACGGAGTTATCTGCCCCAGACCGGAAAACCTTGTCTGCAGTTAAACTCAAAAACTGTAACTGTTATAAAAATTCTGAAGAGTGGAAATTGTTACCTCACTCCTGGTTATGTTTTGTCACCCCAAAAAAAGTTTTTCGAAAAGTGTCACGGTTACGCAATTTTGAGCCGCGAATTGACAAAAACGTAAAAATTTCTATTTTTAGAACCGTTAGTCGTAGAACCTCAAAACTTTCATCATTCATTTTAGGTGACCTATGGTACATCCAAAAATATAAAGGTCAAGGTCATATCAACAAAAACAAAAAAGGTCATTTTCTAGGACAATGGGTTTTATCTTCAAGTCAATTTTTCAGCCCTTATTTGAAACATTTTTGTGCAGTTTTTTTTTATATGATGTCCGCCATGAGTTCTTCTAGTAGATTATACAAAAAAATTCCATAATTTTTAAAAAATTTTCAACGCGTCTTGATTTTTGTGAAAATTGTACCGATTCTTTGTACGCCATATACGTATGACCTTGAATGACCTTTCATGATTGAATCATCTCAATATGACCACCAAGACCATTTTAAGTCATTTAAATATCAAAATCATCATTATTAAGCAAATTTAAATTTTCCCCCCTCCCCCTTTTTACCCAAAAAATTCAAATTTAGCATTATTGGTTTTAAATGGTAAAAAATGCTCAAACATACCTATTTTGGTCAAAATAAGTCTAAATCAACCATAAAAAGTACTGCTTTCTCTATTTATTAAGGTCTTTCCCTTTCCAAAGGGAAGACCTTACTGTATTTCTTATTTACACTTTCAACATTTTTCTTCCGCGCCCAATATAAAAAAAGTGTCGCGACATATAATTTTGATACTTAGTACCTTTAGTCGGTCATACTTGGAGATGCCCTGACTGACCCTGTGAAACCGATCTATTTTAAGTAACGGAGTTATCTGCCCCAGACCGGAAAACCTTGTCTGCAGTTAAACTCAAAAACTGTAACTGTTATAAAAATTCTGAAGAGTGGAAATTGTTACCTCACTCCTGGTTATGTTTTGTCACCCCAAAAAAAGTTTTTCGAAAAGTGTCACGGTTACGCAATTTTGAGCCGCGAATTGACAAAAACGTAAAAATTTCTATTTTTAGAACCGTTAATCGTAGAACCTCAAAACTTTCATCATTCATTTTAGGTGACCTATGGTACATCCAAAAATATAAAGGTCAAGGTCATATCAACAAAAACAAAAAAGGTCATTTTCTAGGACAATGGGTTTTATCTTCAAGTCAATTTTTCAGCCCTTATTTGAAACATTTTTGTGCAGTTTTTTTTTATATGATGTCCGCCATGAGTTCTTCTAGTAGATTATACAAAAAAATTCCATAATTTTTTAAAAAATTTCAACGCGTCTTGATTTTTGTGAAAATTGTACCGATTCTTTGTACGCCATATACGTATGACCTTGAATGACCTTTCATGATTGAATCATCTCAATATGACCACCAAGACCATTTTAAGTCATTTAAAATCAAAATCATCATTATTAAGCAAATTTAAATTTTCCCCCCTCCCCCTTTTTACCCAAAAAATTCAAATTTAGCATTATTGGTTTTAAATGGTAAAAAATGCTCAAACATACCTATTTTGGTCAAAATAAGTCTAAATCAACCATAAAAAGTACTGCTTTCTCTATTTATTAAGGTCTTTCCCTTTCCAAAGGGAAGACCTTACTGTATTTCTTATTTACACTTTCAACATTTTTCTTCCGCGCCCAATATAAAAAAAGTGTCGCGACATATAATTTTGATACTTAGTACCTTTAGTCGGTCATACTTGGAGATGCCCTGACTGACCCTGTGAAACCGATCTATTTTAAGTAACGGAGTTATCTGCCCCAGACCGGAAAACCTTGTCTGCAGTTAAACTCAAAAACTGTAACTGTTATAAAAATTCTGAAGAGTGGAAATTGTTACCTCACTCCTGGTTATGTTTTGTCACCCCAAAAAAAGTTTTTCGAAAAGTGTCACGGTTACGCAATTTTGAGCCGCGAATTGACAAAAACGTAAAAATTTCTATTTTTAGAACCGTTAGTCGTAGAACCTCAAAACTTTCATCATTCATTTTAGGTGACCTATGGTACATCCAAAAATATAAAGGTCAAGGTCATATCAACAAAAACAAAAAAGGTCATTTTCTAGGACAATGGGTTTTATCTTCAAGTCAATTTTTCAGCCCTTATTTGAAACATTTTTGTGCAGTTTTTTTTTATATGATGTCCGCCATGAGTTCTTCTAGTAGATTATACAAAAAAATTCCATAATTTTTAAAAAATTTTCAACGCGTCTTGATTTTTGTGAAAATTGTACCGATTCTTTGTACGCCATATACGTATGACCTTGAATGACCTTTCATGATTGAATCATCTCAATATGACCACCAAGACCATTTTAAGTCATTTAAATATCAAAATCATCATTATTAAGCAAATTTAAATTTTCCCCCCTCCCCCTTTTTACCCAAAAAATTCAAATTTAGCATTATTGGTTTTAAATGGTAAAAAATGCTCAAACATACCTATTTTGGTCAAAATAAGTCTAAATCAACCATAAAAAGTACTGCTTTCTCTATTTATTAAGGTCTTTCCCTTTCCAAAGGGAAGACCTTACTGTATTTCTTATTTACACTTTCAACATTTTTCTTCCGCGCCCAATATAAAAAAAGTGTCGCGACATATAATTTTGATACTTAGTACCTTTAGTCGGTCATACTTGGAGATGCCCTGACTGACCCTGTGAAACCGATCTATTTTAAGTAACGGAGTTATCTGCCCCAGACCGGAAAACCTTGTCTGCAGTTAAACTCAAAAACTGTAACTGTTATAAAAATTCTGAAGAGTGGAAATTGTTACCTCACTCCTGGTTATGTTTTGTCACCCCAAAAAAAGTTTTTCGAAAAGTGTCACGGTTACGCAATTTTGAGCCGCGAATTGACAAAAACGTAAAAATTTCTATTTTTAGAACCGTTAGTCGTAGAACCTCAAAACTTTCATCATTCATTTTAGGTGACCTATGGTACATCCAAAAATATAAAGGTCAAGGTCATATCAACAAAAACAAAAAAGGTCATTTTCTAGGACAATGGGTTTTATCTTCAAGTCAATTTTTCAGCCCTTATTTGAAACATTTTTGTGCAGTTTTTTTTTTATATGATGTCCGCCATGAGTTCTTCTAGTAGATTATACAAAAAAATTCCATAATTTTTAAAAAAATTTCAACGCGTCTTGATTTTTGTGAAAATTGTACCGATTCTTTGTACGCCATATACGTATGACCTTGAATGACCTTTCATGATTGAATCATCTCAATATGACCACCAAGACCATTTTAAGTCATTTAAATATCAAAATCATCATTATTAAGCAAATTTAAATTTTCCCCCCTCCCCCTTTTTACCCAAAAAATTCAAATTTAGCATTATTGGTTTTAAATGGTAAAAAATGCTCAAACATACCTATTTTGGTCAAAATAAGTCTAAATCAACCATAAAAAGTACTGCTTTCTCTATTTATTAAGGTCTTTCCCTTTCCAAAGGGAAGACCTTACTGTATTTCTTATTTACACTTTCAACATTTTTCTTCCGCGCCCAATATAAAAAAAGTGTCGCGACATATAATTTTGATACTTAGTACCTTTAGTCGGTCATACTTGGAGATGCCCTGACTGACCCTGTGAAACCGATCTATTTTAAGTAACGGAGTTATCTGCCCCAGACCGGAAAACCTTGTCTGCAGTTAAACTCAAAAACTGTAACTGTTATAAAAATTCTGAAGAGTGGAAATTGTTACCTCACTCCTGGTTATGTTTTGTCACCCCAAAAAAAGTTTTTCGAAAAGTGTCACGGTTACGCAATTTTGAGCCGCGAATTGACAAAAACGTAAAAATTTCTATTTTTAGAACCGTTAGTCGTAGAACCTCAAAACTTTCATCATTCATTTTAGGTGACCTATGGTACATCCAAAAATATAAAGGTCAAGGTCATATCAACAAAAACAAAAAAGGTCATTTTCTAGGACAATGGGTTTTATCTTCAAGTCAATTTTTCAGCCCTTATTTGAAACATTTTTGTGCAGTTTTTTTTTTATATGATGTCCGCCATGAGTTCTTCTAGTAGATTATACAAAAAAATTCCATAATTTTTAAAAAATTTTCAACGCGTCTTGATTTTTGTGAAAATTGTACCGATTCTTTGTACGCCATATACGTATGACCTTGAATGACCTTTCATGATTGAATCATCTCAATATGACCACCAAGACCATTTTAAGTCATTTAAATATCAAAATCATCATTATTAAGCAAATTTAAATTTTCCTCCCTCCCCCTTTTTACCCAAAAAATTCAAATTTAGCATTATTGGTTTTAAATGGTAAAAAATGCTCAAACATACCTATTTTGGTCAAAATAAGTCTAAATCAACCATAAAAAGTACTGCTTTCTCTATTTATTAAGGTCTTTCCCTTTCCAAAGGGAAGACCTTACTGTATTTCTTATTTACACTTTCAACATTTTTCTTCCGCGCCCAATATAAAAAAAGTGTCGCGACATATAATTTTGATACTTAGTACCTTTAGTCGGTCATACTTGGAGATGCCCTGACTGACCCTGTGAAACCGATCTATTTTAAGTAACGGAGTTATCTGCCCCAGACCGGAAAACCTTGTCTGCAGTTAAACTCAAAAACTGTAACTGTTATAAAAATTCTGAAGAGTGGAAATTGTTACCTCACTCCTGGTTATGTTTTGTCACCCCAAAAAAAGTTTTTCGAAAAGTGTCACGGTTACGCAATTTTGAGCCGCGAATTGACAAAAACGTAAAAATTTCTATTTTTAGAACCGTTAGTCGTAGAACCTCAAAACTTTCATCATTCATTTTAGGTGACCTATGGTACATCCAAAAATATAAAGGTCAAGGTCATATCAACAAAAACAAAAAAGGTCATTTTCTAGGACAATGGGTTTTATCTTCAAGTCAATTTTTCAGCCCTTATTTGAAACATTTTTGTGCAGTTTTTTTTTTATATGATGTCCGCCATGAGTTCTTCTAGTAGATTATACAAAAAAATTCCATAATTTTTAAAAAAATTTCAACGCGTCTTGATTTTTGTGAAAATTGTACCGATTCTTTGTACGCCATATACGTATGACCTTGAATGACCTTTCATGATTGAATCATCTCAATATGACCACCAAGACCATTTTAAGTCATTTAAATATCAAAATCATCATTATTAAGCAAATTTAAATTTTCCCCCCTCCCCCTTTTTACCCAAAAAATTCAAATTTAGCATTATTGGTTTTAAATGGTAAAAAATGCTCAAACATACCTATTTTGGTCAAAATAAGTCTAAATCAACCATAAAAAGTACTGCTTTCTCTATTTATTAAGGTCTTTCCCTTTCCAAAGGGAAGACCTTACTGTATTTCTTATTTACACTTTCAACATTTTTCTTCCGCGCCCAATATAAAAAAAGTGTCGCGACATATAATTTTGATACTTAGTACCTTTAGTCGGTCATACTTGGAGATGCCCTGACTGACCCTGTGAAACCGATCTATTTTAAGTAACGGAGTTATCTGCCCCAGACCGGAAAACCTTGTCTGCAGTTAAACTCAAAAACTGTAACTGTTATAAAAATTCTGAAGAGTGGAAATTGTTACCTCACTCCTGGTTATGTTTTGTCACCCCAAAAAAAGTTTTTCGAAAAGTGTCACGGTTACGCAATTTTGAGCCGCGAATTGACAAAAACGTAAAAATTTCTATTTTTAGAACCGTTAGTCGTAGAACCTCAAAACTTTCATCATTCATTTTAGGTGACCTATGGTACATCCAAAAATATAAAGGTCAAGGTCATATCAACAAAAACAAAAAAGGTCATTTTCTAGGACAATGGGTTTTATCTTCAAGTCAATTTTTCAGCCCTTATTTGAAACATTTTTGTGCAGTTTTTTTTTTATATGATGTCCGCCATGAGTTCTTCTAGTAGATTATACAAAAAAATTCCATAATTTTTAAAAAATTTTCAACGCGTCTTGATTTTTGTGAAAATTGTACCGATTCTTTGTACGCCATATACGTATGACCTTGAATGACCTTTCATGATTGAATCATCTCAATATGACCACCAAGACCATTTTAAGTCATTTAAATATCAAAATCATCATTATTAAGCAAATTTAAATTTTCCCCCTCCCCCTTTTTACCCAAAAAATTCAAATTTAGCATTATTGGTTTTAAATGGTAAAAAATGCTCAAACATACCTATTTTGGTCAAAATAAGTCTAAATCAACCATAAAAAGTACTGCTTTCTCTATTTATTAAGGTCTTTCCCTTTCCAAAGGGAAGACCTTACTGTATTTCTTATTTACACTTTCAACATTTTTCTTCCGCGCCCAATATAAAAAAAGTGTCGCGACATATAATTTTGATACTTAGTACCTTTAGTCGGTCATACTTGGAGATGCCCTGACTGACCCTGTGAAACCGATCTATTTTAAGTAACGGAGTTATCTGCCCCAGACCGGAAAACCTTGTCTGCAGTTAAACTCAAAAACTGTAACTGTTATAAAAATTCTGAAGAGTGGAAATTGTTACCTCACTCCTGGTTATGTTTTGTCACCCCAAAAAAAGTTTTTCGAAAAGTGTCACGGTTACGCAATTTTGAGCCGCGAATTGACAAAAACGTAAAAATTTCTATTTTTAGAACCGTTAGTCGTAGAACCTCAAAACTTTCATCATTCATTTTAGGTGACCTATGGTACATCCAAAAATATAAAGGTCAAGGTCATATCAACAAAAACAAAAAAGGTCATTTTCTAGGACAATGGGTTTTATCTTCAAGTCAATTTTTCAGCCCTTATTTGAAACATTTTTGTGCAGTTTTTTTTTTATATGATGTCCGCCATGAGTTCTTCTAGTAGATTATACAAAAAAATTCCATAATTTTTAAAAAAATTTCAACGCGTCTTGATTTTTGTGAAAATTGTACCGATTCTTTGTACGCCATATACGTATGACCTTGAATGACCTTTCATGATTGAATCATCTCAATATGACCACCAAGACCATTTTAAGTCATTTAAATATCAAAATCATCATTATTAAGCAAATTTAAATTTTCCCCCCTCCCCCTTTTTACCCAAAAAATTCAAATTTAGCATTATTGGTTTTAAATGGTAAAAAATGCTCAAACATACCTATTTTGGTCAAAATAAGTCTAAATCAACCATAAAAAGTACTGCTTTCTCTATTTATTAAGGTCTTTCCCTTTCCAAAGGGAAGACCTTACTGTATTTCTTATTTACACTTTCAACATTTTTCTTCCGCGCCCAATATAAAAAAAGTGTCGCGACATATAATTTTGATACTTAGTACCTTTAGTCGGTCATACTTGGAGATGCCCTGACTGACCCTGTGAAACCGATCTATTTTAAGTAACGGAGTTATCTGCCCCAGACCGGAAAACCTTGTCTGCAGTTAAACTCAAAAACTGTAACTGTTATAAAAATTCTGAAGAGTGGAAATTGTTACCTCACTCCTGGTTATGTTTTGTCACCCCAAAAAAAGTTTTTCGAAAAGTGTCACGGTTACGCAATTTTGAGCCGCGAATTGACAAAAACGTAAAAATTTCTATTTTTAGAACCGTTAGTCGTAGAACCTCAAAACTTTCATCATTCATTTTAGGTGACCTATGGTACATCCAAAAATATAAAGGTCAAGGTCATATCAACAAAAACAAAAAAGGTCATTTTCTAGGACAATGGGTTTTATCTTCAAGTCAATTTTTCAGCCCTTATTTGAAACATTTTTGTGCAGTTTTTTTTTTATATGATGTCCGCCATGAGTTCTTCTAGTAGATTATACAAAAAAATTCCATAATTTTTAAAAAATTTTCAACGCGTCTTGATTTTTGTGAAAATTGTACCGATTCTTTGTACGCCATATACGTATGACCTTGAATGACCTTTCATGATTGAATCATCTCAATATGACCACCAAGACCATTTTAAGTCATTTAAATATCAAAATCATCATTATTAAGCAAATTTAAATTTTCCCCCCTCCCCCTTTTTACCCAAAAAATTCAAATTTAGCATTATTGGTTTTAAATGGTAAAAAATGCTCAAACATACCTATTTTGGTCAAAATAAGTCTAAATCAACCATAAAAAGTACTGCTTTCTCTATTTATTAAGGTCTTTCCCTTTCCAAAGGGAAGACCTTACTGTATTTCTTATTTACACTTTCAACATTTTTCTTCCGCGCCCAATATAAAAAAAGTGTCGCGACATATAATTTTGATACTTAGTACCTTTAGTCGGTCATACTTGGAGATGCCCTGACTGACCCTGTGAAACCGATCTATTTTAAGTAACGGAGTTATCTGCCCCAGACCGGAAAACCTTGTCTGCAGTTAAACTCAAAAACTGTAACTGTTATAAAAATTCTGAAGAGTGGAAATTGTTACCTCACTCCTGGTTATGTTTTGTCACCCCAAAAAAAGTTTTTCGAAAAGTGTCACGGTTACGCAATTTTGAGCCGCGAATTGACAAAAACGTAAAAATTTCTATTTTTAGAACCGTTAGTCGTAGAACCTCAAAACTTTCATCATTCATTTTAGGTGACCTATGGTACATCCAAAAATATAAAGGTCAAGGTCATATCAACAAAAACAAAAAAGGTCATTTTCTAGGACAATGGGTTTTATCTTCAAGTCAATTTTTCAGCCCTTATTTGAAACATTTTTGTGCAGTTTTTTTTTTATATGATGTCCGCCATGAGTTCTTCTAGTAGATTATACAAAAAAATTCCATAATTTTTAAAAAAATTTCAACGCGTCTTGATTTTTGTGAAAATTGTACCGATTCTTTGTACGCCATATACGTATGACCTTGAATGACCTTTCATGATTGAATCATCTCAATATGACCACCAAGACCATTTTAAGTCATTTAAATATCAAAATCATCATTATTAAGCAAATTTAAATTTTCCCCCCTCCCCCTTTTTACCCAAAAAATTCAAATTTAGCATTATTGGTTTTAAATGGTAAAAAATGCTCAAACATACCTATTTTGGTCAAAATAAGTCTAAATCAACCATAAAAAGTACTGCTTTCTCTATTTATTAAGGTCTTTCCCTTTCCAAAGGGAAGACCTTACTGTATTTCTTATTTACACTTTCAACATTTTTCTTCCGCGCCCAATATAAAAAAAGTGTCGCGACATATAATTTTGATACTTAGTACCTTTAGTCGGTCATACTTGGAGATGCCCTGACTGACCCTGTGAAACCGATCTATTTTAAGTAACGGAGTTATCTGCCCCAGACCGGAAAACCTTGTCTGCAGTTAAACTCAAAAACTGTAACTGTTATAAAAATTCTGAAGAGTGGAAATTGTTACCTCACTCCTGGTTATGTTTTGTCACCCCAAAAAAAGTTTTTCGAAAAGTGTCACGGTTACGCAATTTTGAGCCGCGAATTGACAAAAACGTAAAAATTTCTATTTTTAGAACCGTTAGTCGTAGAACCTCAAAACTTTCATCATTCATTTTAGGTGACCTATGGTACATCCAAAAATATAAAGGTCAAGGTCATATCAACAAAAACAAAAAAGGTCATTTTCTAGGACAATGGGTTTTATCTTCAAGTCAATTTTTCAGCCCTTATTTGAAACATTTTTGTGCAGTTTTTTTTTTATATGATGTCCGCCATGAGTTCTTCTAGTAGATTATACAAAAAAATTCCATAATTTTTAAAAAATTTTCAACGCGTCTTGATTTTTGTGAAAATTGTACCGATTCTTTGTACGCCATATACGTATGACCTTGAATGACCTTTCATGATTGAATCATCTCAATATGACCACCAAGACCATTTTAAGTCATTTAAATATCAAAATCATCATTATTAAGCAAATTTAAATTTTCCCCCCTCCCCCTTTTTACCCAAAAAATTCAAATTTAGCATTATTGGTTTTAAATGGTAAAAAATGCTCAAACATACCTATTTTGGTCAAAATAAGTCTAAATCAACCATAAAAAGTACTGCTTTCTCTATTTATTAAGGTCTTTCCCTTTCCAAAGGGAAGACCTTACTGTATTTCTTATTTACACTTTCAACATTTTTCTTCCGCGCCCAATATAAAAAAAGTGTCGCGACATATAATTTTGATACTTAGTACCTTTAGTCGGTCATACTTGGAGATGCCCTGACTGACCCTGTGAAACCGATCTATTTTAAGTAACGGAGTTATCTGCCCCAGACCGGAAAACCTTGTCTGCAGTTAAACTCAAAAACTGTAACTGTTATAAAAATTCTGAAGAGTGGAAATTGTTACCTCACTCCTGGTTATGTTTTGTCACCCCAAAAAAAGTTTTTCGAAAAGTGTCACGGTTACGCAATTTTGAGCCGCGAATTGACAAAAACGTAAAAATTTCTATTTTTAGAACCGTTAGTCGTAGAACCTCAAAACTTTCATCATTCATTTTAGGTGACCTATGGTACATCCAAAAATATAAAGGTCAAGGTCATATCAACAAAAACAAAAAAGGTCATTTTCTAGGACAATGGGTTTTATCTTCAAGTCAATTTTTCAGCCCTTATTTGAAACATTTTTGTGCAGTTTTTTTTTTATATGATGTCCGCCATGAGTTCTTCTAGTAGATTATACAAAAAAATTCCATAATTTTTAAAAAAATTTCAACGCGTCTTGATTTTTGTGAAAATTGTACCGATTCTTTGTACGCCATATACGTATGACCTTGAATGACCTTTCATGATTGAATCATCTCAATATGACCACCAAGACCATTTTAAGTCATTTAAATATCAAAATCATCATTATTAAGCAAATTTAAATTTTCCCCCCTCCCCCTTTTTACCCAAAAAATTCAAATTTAGCATTATTGGTTTTAAATGGTAAAAAATGCTCAAACATACCTATTTTGGTCAAAATAAGTCTAAATCAACCATAAAAAGTACTGCTTTCTCTATTTATTAAGGTCTTTCCCTTTCCAAAGGGAAGACCTTACTGTATTTCTTATTTACACTTTCAACATTTTTCTTCCGCGCCCAATATAAAAAAAGTGTCGCGACATATAATTTTGATACTTAGTACCTTTAGTCGGTCATACTTGGAGATGCCCTGACTGACCCTGTGAAACCGATCTATTTTAAGTAACGGAGTTATCTGCCCCAGACCGGAAAACCTTGTCTGCAGTTAAACTCAAAAACTGTAACTGTTATAAAAATTCTGAAGAGTGGAAATTGTTACCTCACTCCTGGTTATGTTTTGTCACCCCAAAAAAAGTTTTTCGAAAAGTGTCACGGTTACGCAATTTTGAGCCGCGAATTGACAAAAACGTAAAAATTTCTATTCTTAGAACCGTTAGTCGTAGAACCTCAAAACTTTCATCATTCATTTTAGGTGACCTATGGTACATCCAAAAATATAAAGGTCAAGGTCATATCAACAAAAACAAAAAAGGTCATTTTCTAGGACAATGGGTTTTATCTTCAAGTCAATTTTTCAGCCCTTATTTGAAACATTTTTGTGCAGTTTTTTTTTTATATGATGTCCGCCATGAGTTCTTCTAGTAGATTATACAAAAAAATTCCATAATTTTTAAAAAATTTTCAACGCGTCTTGATTTTTGTGAAAATTGTACCGATTCTTTGTACGCCATATACGTATGACCTTGAATGACCTTTCATGATTGAATCATCTCAATATGACCACCAAGACCATTTTAAGTCATTTAAATATCAAAATCATCATTATTAAGCAAATTTAAATTTTCCCCCCTCCCCCTTTTTACCCAAAAAATTCAAATTTAGCATTATTGGTTTTAAATGGTAAAAAATGCTCAAACATACCTATTTTGGTCAAAATAAGTCTAAATCAGCCATAAAAAGTACTGCTTTCTCTATTTATTAAGGTCTTTCCCTTTCCAAAGGGAAGACCTTACTGTATTTCTTATTTACACTTTCAACATTTTTCTTCCGCGCCCAATATAAAAAAAGTGTCGCGACATATAATTTTGATACTTAGTACCTTTAGTCGGTCATACTTGGAGATGCCCTGACTGACCCTGTGAAACCGATCTATTTTAAGTAACGGAGTTATCTGCCCCAGACCGGAAAACCTTGTCTGCAGTTAAACTCAAAAACTGTAACTGTTATAAAAATTCTGAAGAGTGGAAATTGTTACCTCACTCCTGGTTATGTTTTGTCACCCCAAAAAAAGTTTTTCGAAAAGTGTCACGGTTACGCAATTTTGAGCCGCGAATTGACAAAAACGTAAAAATTTCTATTTTTAGAACCGTTAGTCGTAGAACCTCAAAACTTTCATCATTCATTTTAGGTGACCTATGGTACATCCAAAAATATAAAGGTCAAGGTCATATCAACAAAAACAAAAAAGGTCATTTTCTAGGACAATGGGTTTTATCTTCAAGTCAATTTTTCAGCCCTTATTTGAAACATTTTTGTGCAGTTTTTTTTTTATATGATGTCCGCCATGAGTTCTTCTAGTAGATTATACAAAAAAATTCCATAATTTTTAAAAAAATTTCAACGCGTCTTGATTTTTGTGAAAATTGTACCGATTCTTTGTACGCCATATACGTATGACCTTGAATGACCTTTCATGATTGAATCATCTCAATATGACCACCAAGACCATTTTAAGTCATTTAAATATCAAAATCATCATTATTAAGCAAATTTAAATTTTCCCCCCTCCCCCTTTTTACCCAAAAAATTCAAATTTAGCATTATTGGTTTTAAATGGTAAAAAATGCTCAAACATACCTATTTTGGTCAAAATAAGTCTAAATCAACCATAAAAAGTACTGCTTTCTCTATTTATTAAGGTCTTTCCCTTTCCAAAGGGAAGACCTTACTGTATTTCTTATTTACACTTTCAACATTTTTCTTCCGCGCCCAATATAAAAAAAGTGTCGCGACATATAATTTTGATACTTAGTACCTTTAGTCGGTCATACTTGGAGATGCCCTGACTGACCCTGTGAAACCGATCTATTTTAAGTAACGGAGTTATCTGCCCCAGACCGGAAAACCTTGTCTGCAGTTAAACTCAAAAACTGTAACTGTTATAAAAATTCTGAAGAGTGGAAATTGTTACCTCACTCCTGGTTATGTTTTGTCACCCCAAAAAAAGTTTTTCGAAAAGTGTCACGGTTACGCAATTTTGAGCCGCGAATTGACAAAAACGTAAAAATTTCTATTTTTAGAACCGTTAGTCGTAGAACCTCAAAACTTTCATCATTCATTTTAGGTGACCTATGGTACATCCAAAAATATAAAGGTCAAGATCATATCAACAAAAACAAAAAAGGTCATTTTCTAGGACAATGGGTTTTATCTTCAAGTCAATTTTTCAGCCCTTATTTGAAACATTTTTGTGCAGTTTTTTTTTTATATGATGTCCGCCATGAGTTCTTCTAGTAGATTATACAAAAAAATTCCATAATTTTTAAAAAAATTTCAACGCGTCTTGATTTTTGTGAAAATTGTACCGATTCTTTGTACGCCATATACGTATGACCTTGAATGACCTTTCATGATTGAATCATCTCAATATGACCACCAAGACCATTTTAAGTCATTTAAATATCAAAATCATCATTATTAAGCAAATTTAAATTTTCCCCCCTCCCCCTTTTTACCCAAAAAATTCAAATTTAGCATTATTGGTTTTAAATGGTAAAAAATGCTCAAACATACCTATTTTGGTCAAAATAAGTCTAAATCAACCATAAAAAGTACTGCTTTCTCTATTTATTAAGGTCTTTCCCTTTCCAAAGGGAAGACCTTACTGTATTTCTTATTTACACTTTCAACATTTTTCTTCCGCGCCCAATATAAAAAAAGTGTCGCGACATATAATTTTGATACTTAGTACCTTTAGTCGGTCATACTTGGAGATGCCCTGACTGACCCTGTGAAACCGATCTATTTTAAGTAACGGAGTTATCTGCCCCAGACCGGAAAACCTTGTCTGCAGTTAAACTCAAAAACTGTAACTGTTATAAAAATTCTGAAGAGTGGAAATTGTTACCTCACTCCTGGTTATGTTTTGTCACCCCAAAAAAAGTTTTTCGAAAAGTGTCACGGTTACGCAATTTTGAGCCGCGAATTGACAAAAACGTAAAAATTTCTATTTTTAGAACCGTTAGTCGTAGAACCTCAAAACTTTCATCATTCATTTTAGGTGACCTATGGTACATCCAAAAATATATAGGTCAAGGTCATATCAACAAAAACAAAAAAGGTCATTTTCTAGGACAATGGGTTTTATCTTCAAGTCAATTTTTCAGCCCTTATTTGAAACATTTTTGTGCAGTTTTTTTTTTATATGATGTCCGCCATGAGTTCTTCTAGTAGATTATACAAAAAAATTCCATAATTTTTAAAAAATTTTCAACGCGTCTTGATTTTTGTGAAAATTGTACCGATTCTTTGTACGCCATATACGTATGACCTTGAATGACCTTTCATGATTGAATCATCTCAATATGACCACCAAGACCATTTTAAGTCATTTAAATATCAAAATCATCATTATTTAGCAAATTTAAATTTTCCCCCCTCCCCCTTTTTACCCAAAAAATTCAAATTTAGCATTATTGGTTTTAAATGGTAAAAAATGCTCAAACATACCTATTTTGGTCAAAATAAGTCTAAATCAACCATAAAAAGTACTGCTTTCTCTATTTATTAAGGTCTTTCCCTTTCCAAAGGGAAGACCTTACTGTATTTCTTATTTACACTTTCAACATTTTTCTTCCGCGCCCAATATAAAAAAAGTGTCGCGACATATAATTTTGATACTTAGTACCTTTAGTCGGTCATACTTGGAGATGCCCTGACTGACCCTGTGAAACCGATCTATTTTAAGTAACGGAGTTATCTGCCCCAGACCGGAAAACCTTGTCTGCAGTTAAACTCAAAAACTGTAACTGTTATAAAAATTCTGAAGAGTGGAAATTGTTACCTCACTCCTGGTTATGTTTTGTCACCCCAAAAAAAGTTTTTCGAAAAGTGTCACGGTTACGCAATTTTGAGCCGCGAATTGACAAAAACGTAAAAATTTCTATTTTTAGAACCGTTAGTCGTAGAACCTCAAAACTTTCATCATTCATTTTAGGTGACCTATGGTACATCCAAAAATATAAAGGTCAAGGTCATATCAACAAAAACAAAAAAGGTCATTTTCTAGGACAATGGGTTTTATCTTCAAGTCAATTTTTCAGCCCTTATTTGAAACATTTTTGTGCAGTTTTTTTTTTATATGATGTCCGCCATGAGTTCTTCTAGTAGATTATACAAAAAAATTCCATAATTTTTAAAAAATTTTCAACGCGTCTTGATTTTTGTGAAAATTGTACCGATTCTTTGTACGCCATATACGTATGACCTTGAATGACCTTTCATGATTGAATCATCTCAATATGACCACCAAGACCATTTTAAGTCATTTAAATATCAAAATCATCATTATTTAGCAAATTTAAATTTTCCCCCCTCCCCCTTTTTACCCAAAAAATTCAAATTTAGCATTATTGGTTTTAAATGGTAAAAAATGCTCAAACATACCTATTTTGGTCAAAATAAGTCTAAATCAACCATAAAAAGTACTGCTTTCTCTATTTATTAAGGTCTTTCCCTTTCCAAAGGGAAGACCTTACTGTATTTCTTATTTACACTTTCAACATTTTTCTTCCGCGCCCAATATAAAAAAAGTGTCGCGACATATAATTTTGATACTTAGTACCTTTAGTCGGTCATACTTGGAGATGCCCTGACTGACCCTGTGAAACCGATCTATTTTAAGTAACGGAGTTATCTGCCCCAGACCGGAAAACCTTGTCTGCAGTTAAACTCAAAAACTGTAACTGTTATAAAAATTCTGAAGAGTGGAAATTGTTACCTCACTCCTGGTTATGTTTTGTCACCCCAAAAAAAGTTTTTCGAAAAGTGTCACGGTTACGCAATTTTGAGCCGCGAATTGACAAAAACGTAAAAATTTCTATTTTTAGAACCGTTAGTCGTAGAACCTCAAAACTTTCATCATTCATTTTAGGTGACCTATGGTACATCCAAAAATATAAAGGTCAAGGTCATATCAACAAAAACAAAAAAGGTCATTTTCTAGGACAATGGGTTTTATCTTCAAGTCAATTTTTCAGCCCTTATTTGAAACATTTTTGTGCAGTTTTTTTTTTATATGATGTCCGCCATGAGTTCTTCTAGTAGATTATACAAAAAAATTCCATAATTTTTAAAAAAATTTCAACGCGTCTTGATTTTTGTGAAAATTGTACCGATTCTTTGTACGCCATATACGTATGACCTTGAATGACCTTTTATGATTGAATCATCTCAATATGACCACCAAGACCATTTTAAGTCATTTAAATATCAAAATCATCATTATTAAGCAAATTTAAATTTTCCCCCCTCCCCCTTTTTACCCAAAAAATTCAAATTTAGCATTATTGGTTTTAAATGGTAAAAAATGCTCAAACATACCTATTTTGGTCAAAATAAGTCTAAATCAACCATAAAAAGTACTGCTTTCTCTATTTATTAAGGTCTTTCCCTTTCCAAAGGGAAGACCTTACTGTATTTCTTATTTACACTTTCAACATTTTTCTTCCGCGCCCAATATAAAAAAAGTGTCGCGACATATAATTTTGATACTTAGTACCTTTAGTCGGTCATACTTGGAGATGCCCTGACTGACCCTGTGAAACCGATCTATTTTAAGTAACGGAGTTATCTGCCCCAGACCGGAAAACCTTGTCTGCAGTTAAACTCAAAAACTGTAACTGTTATAAAAATTCTGAAGAGTGGAAATTGTTACCTCACTCCTGGTTATGTTTTGTCACCCCAAAAAAAGTTTTTCGAAAAGTGTCACGGTTACGCAATTTTGAGCCGCGAATTGACAAAAACGTAAAAATTTCTATTTTTAGAACCGTTAGTCGTAGAACCTCAAAACTTTCATCATTCATTTTAGGTGACCTATGGTACATCCAAAAATATAAAGGTCAAGGTCATATCAACAAAAACAAAAAAGGTCATTTTCTAGGACAATGGGTTTTATCTTCAAGTCAATTTTTCAGCCCTTATTTGAAACATTTTTGTGCAGTTTTTTTTTTATATGATGTCCGCCATGAGTTCTTCTAGTAGATTATACAAAAAAATTCCATAATTTTTAAAAAATTTTCAACGCGTCTTGATTTTTGTGAAAATTGTACCGATTCTTTGTACGCCATATACGTATGACCTTGAATGACCTTTCATGATTGAATCATCTCAATATGACCACCAAGACCATTTTAAGTCATTTAAATATCAAAATCATCATTATTAAGCAAATTTAAATTTTCCCCCCTCCCCCTTTTTACCCAAAAAATTCAAATTTAGCATTATTGGTTTTAAATGGTAAAAAATGCTCAAACATACCTATTTTGGTCAAAATAAGTCTAAATCAACCATAAAAAGTACTGCTTTCTCTATTTATTAAGGTCTTTCCCTTTCCAAAGGGAAGACCTTACTGTATTTCTTATTTACACTTTCAACATTTTTCTTCCGCGCCCAATATAAAAAAAGTGTCGCGACATATAATTTTGATACTTAGTACCTTTAGTCGGTCATACTTGGAGATGCCCTGACTGACCCTGTGAAACCGATCTATTTTAAGTAACGGAGTTATCTGCCCCAGACCGGAAAACCTTGTCTGCAGTTAAACTCAAAAACTGTAACTGTTATAAAAATTCTGAAGAGTGGAAATTGTTACCTCACTCCTGGTTATGTTTTGTCACCCCAAAAAAAGTTTTTCGAAAAGTGTCACGGTTACGCAATTTTGAGCCGCGAATTGACAAAAACGTAAAAATTTCTATTTTTAGAACCGTTAGTCGTAGAACCTCAAAACTTTCATCATTCATTTTAGGTGACCTATGGTACATCCAAAAATATAAAGGTCAAGGTCATATCAACAAAAACAAAAAAGGTCATTTTCTAGGACAATGGGTTTTATCTTCAAGTCAATTTTTCAGCCCTTATTTGAAACATTTTTGTGCAGTTTTTTTTTTATATGATGTCCGCCATGAGTTCTTCTAGTAGATTATACAAAAAAATTCCATAATTTTTAAAAAAATTTCAACGCGTCTTGATTTTTGTGAAAATTGTACCGATTCTTTGTACGCCATATACGTATGACCTTGAATGACCTTTCATGATTGAATCATCTCAATATGACCACCAAGACCATTTTAAGTCATTTAAATATCAAAATCATCATTATTAAGCAAATTTAAATTTTCCCCCCTCCCCCTTTTTACCCAAAAAATTCAAATTTAGCATTATTGGTTTTAAATGGTAAAAAATGCTCAAACATACCTATTTTGGTCAAAATAAGTCTAAATCAACCATAAAAAGTACTGCTTTCTCTATTTATTAAGGTCTTTCCCTTTCCAAAGGGAAGACCTTACTGTATTTCTTATTTACACTTTCAACATTTTTCTTCCGCGCCCAATATAAAAAAAGTGTCGCGACATATAATTTTGATACTTAGTACCTTTAGTCGGTCATACTTGGAGATGCCCTGACTGACCCTGTGAAACCGATCTATTTTAAGTAACGGAGTTATCTGCCCCAGACCGGAAAACCTTGTCTGCAGTTAAACTCAAAAACTGTAACTGTTATAAAAATTCTGAAGAGTGGAAATTGTTACCTCACTCCTGGTTATGTTTTGTCACCCCAAAAAAAGTTTTTCGAAAAGTGTCACGGTTACGCAATTTTGAGCCGCGAATTGACAAAAACGTAAAAATTTCTATTTTTAGAACCGTTAGTCGTAGAACCTCAAAACTTTCATCATTCATTTTAGGTGACCTATGGTACATCCAAAAATATAAAGGTCAAGGTCATATCAACAAAAACAAAAAAGGTCATTTTCTAGGACAATGGGTTTTATCTTCAAGTCAATTTTTCAGCCCTTATTTGAAACATTTTTGTGCAGTTTTTTTTTATATGATGTCCGCCATGAGTTCTTCTAGTAGATTATACAAAAAAATTCCATAATTTTTAAAAAATTTTCAACGCGTCTTGATTTTTGTGAAAATTGTACCGATTCTTTGTACGCCATATACGTATGACCTTGAATGACCTTTCATGATTGAATCATCTCAATATGACCACCAAGACCATTTTAAGTCATTTAAATATCAAAATCATCATTATTAAGCAAATTTAAATTTTCCCCCCTCCCCCTTTTTACCCAAAAAATTCAAATTTAGCATTATTGGTTTTAAATGGTAAAAAATGCTCAAACATACCTATTTTGGTCAAAATAAGTCTAAATCAACCATAAAAAGTACTGCTTTCTCTATTTATTAAGGTCTTTCCCTTTCCAAAGGGAAGACCTTACTGTATTTCTTATTTACACTTTCAACATTTTTCTTCCGCGCCCAATATAAAAAAAGTGTCGCGACATATAATTTTGATACTTAGTACCTTTAGTCGGTCATACTTGGAGATGCCCTGACTGACCCTGTGAAACCGATCTATTTTAAGTAACGGAGTTATCTGCCCCAGACCGGAAAACCTTGTCTGCAGTTAAACTCAAAAACTGTAACTGTTATAAAAATTCTGAAGAGTGGAAATTGTTACCTCACTCCTGGTTATGTTTTGTCACCCCAAAAAAAGTTTTTCGAAAAGTGTCACGGTTACGCAATTTTGAGCCGCGAATTGACAAAAACGTAAAAATTTCTATTTTTAGAACCGTTAGTCGTAGAACCTCAAAACTTTCATCATTCATTTTAGGTGACCTATGGTACATCCAAAAATATAAAGGTCAAGGTCATATCAACAAAAACAAAAAAGGTCATTTTCTAGGACAATGGGTTTTATCTTCAAGTCAATTTTTCAGCCCTTATTTGAAACATTTTTGTGCAGTTTTTTTTTTATATGATGTCCGCCATGAGTTCTTCTAGTAGATTATACAAAAAAATTCCATAATTTTTAAAAAAATTTCAACGCGTCTTGATTTTTGTGAAAATTGTACCGATTCTTTGTACGCCATATACGTATGACCTTGAATGACCTTTCATGATTGAATCATCTCAATATGACCACCAAGACCATTTTAAGTCATTTAAATATCAAAATCATCATTATTAAGCAAATTTAAATTTTCCCCCCTCCCCCTTTTTACCCAAAAAATTCAAATTTAGCATTATTGGTTTTAAATGGTAAAAAATGCTCAAACATACCTATTTTGGTCAAAATAAGTCTAAATCAACCATAAAAAGTACTGCTTTCTCTATTTATTAAGGTCTTTCCCTTTCCAAAGGGAAGACCTTACTGTATTTCTTATTTACACTTTCAACATTTTTCTTCCGCGCCCAATATAAAAAAAGTGTCGCGACATATAATTTTGATACTTAGTACCTTTAGTCGGTCATACTTGGAGATGCCCTGACTGACCCTGTGAAACCGATCTATTTTAAGTAACGGAGTTATCTGCCCCAGACCGGAAAACCTTGTCTGCAGTTAAACTCAAAAACTGTAACTGTTATAAAAATTCTGAAGAGTGGAAATTGTTACCTCACTCCTGGTTATGTTTTGTCACCCCAAAAAAAGTTTTTCGAAAAGTGTCACGGTTACGCAATTTTGAGCCGCGAATTGACAAAAACGTAAAAATTTCTATTTTTAGAACCGTTAGTCGTAGAACCTCAAAACTTTCATCATTCATTTTAGGTGACCTATGGTACATCCAAAAATATAAAGGTCAAGGTCATATCAACAAAAACAAAAAAGGTCATTTTCTAGGACAATGGGTTTTATCTTCAAGTCAATTTTTCAGCCCTTATTTGAAACATTTTTGTGCAGTTTTTTTTTTATATGATGTCCGCCATGAGTTCTTCTAGTAGATTATACAAAAAAATTCCATAATTTTTAAAAAATTTTCAACGCGTCTTGATTTTTGTGAAAATTGTACCGATTCTTTGTACGCCATATACGTATGACCTTGAATGACCTTTCATGATTGAATCATCTCAATATGACCACCAAGACCATTTTAAGTCATTTAAATATCAAAATCATCATTATTAAGCAAATTTAAATTTTCCCCCCTCCCCCTTTTTACCCAAAAAATTCAAATTTAGCATTATTGGTTTTAAATGGTAAAAAATGCTCAAACATACCTATTTTGGTCAAAATAAGTCTAAATCAACCATAAAAAGTACTGCTTTCTCTATTTATTAAGGTCTTTCCCTTTCCAAAGGGAAGACCTTACTGTATTTCTTATTTACACTTTCAACATTTTTCTTCCGCGCCCAATATAAAAAAAGTGTCGCGACATATAATTTTGATACTTAGTACCTTTAGTCGGTCATACTTGGAGATGCCCTGACTGACCCTGTGAAACCGATCTATTTTAAGTAACGGAGTTATCTGCCCCAGACCGGAAAACCTTGTCTGCAGTTAAACTCAAAAACTGTAACTGTTATAAAAATTCTGAAGAGTGGAAATTGTTACCTCACTCCTGGTTATGTTTTGTCACCCCAAAAAAAGTTTTTCGAAAAGTGTCACGGTTACGCAATTTTGAGCCGCGAATTGACAAAAACGTAAAAATTTCTATTTTTAGAACCGTTAGTCGTAGAACCTCAAAACTTTCATCATTCATTTTAGGTGACCTATGGTACATCCAAAAATATAAAGGTCAAGGTCATATCAACAAAAACAAAAAAGGTCATTTTCTAGGACAATGGGTTTTATCTTCAAGTCAATTTTTCAGCCCTTATTTGAAACATTTTTGTGCAGTTTTTTTTTTATATGATGTCCGCCATGAGTTCTTCTAGTAGATTATACAAAAAAATTCCATAATTTTTAAAAAATTTTCAACGCGTCTTGATTTTTGTGAAAATTGTACCGATTCTTTGTACGCCATATACGTATGACCTTGAATGACCTTTCATGATTGAATCATCTCAATATGACCACCAAGACCATTTTAAGTCATTTAAATATCAAAATCATCATTATTAAGCAAATTTAAATTTTCCCCCCTCCCCCTTTTTACCCAAAAAATTCAAATTTAGCATTATTGGTTTTAAATGGTAAAAAATGCTCAAACATACCTATTTTGGTCAAAATAAGTCTAAATCAACCATAAAAAGTACTGATTTCTCTATTTATTAAGGTCTTTCCCTTTCCAAAGGGAAGACCTTACTGTATTTCTTATTTACACTTTCAACATTTTTCTTCCGCGCCCAATATAAAAAAAGTGTCGCGACATATAATTTTGATACTTAGTACCTTTAGTCGGTCATACTTGGAGATGCCCTGACTGACCCTGTGAAACCGATCTATTTTAAGTAACGGAGTTATCTGCCCCAGACCGGAAAACCTTGTCTGCAGTTAAACTCAAAAACTGTAACTGTTATAAAAATTCTGAAGAGTGGAAATTGTTACCTCACTCCTGGTTATGTTTTGTCACCCCAAAAAAAGTTTTTCGAAAAGTGTCACGGTTACGCAATTTTGAGCCGCGAATTGACAAAAACGTAAAAATTTCTATTTTTAGAACCGTTAGTCGTAGAACCTCAAAACTTTCATCATTCATTTTAGGTGACCTATGGTACATCCAAAAATATAAAGGTCAAGGTCATATCAACAAAAACAAAAAAGGTCATTTTCTAGGACAATGGGTTTTATCTTCAAGTCAATTTTTCAGCCCTTATTTGAAACATTTTTGTGCAGTTTTTTTTTTATATGATGTCCGCCATGAGTTCTTCTAGTAGATTATACAAAAAAATTCCATAATTTTTAAAAAATTTTCAACGCGTCTTGATTTTTGTGAAAATTGTACCGATTCTTTGTACGCCATATACGTATGACCTTGAATGACCTTTCATGATTGAATCATCTCAATATGACCACCAAGACCATTTTAAGTCATTTAAATATCAAAATCATCATTATTAAGCAAATTTAAATTTTCCCCCCTCCCCCTTTTTACCCAAAAAATTCAAATTTAGCATTATTGGTTTTAAATGGTAAAAAATGCTCAAACATACCTATTTTGGTCAAAATAAGTCTAAATCAACCATAAAAAGTACTGCTTTCTCTATTTATTAAGGTCTTTCCCTTTCCAAAGGGAAGACCTTACTGTATTTCTTATTTACACTTTCAACATTTTTCTTCCGCGCCCAATATAAAAAAAGTGTCGCGACATATAATTTTGATACTTAGTACCTTTAGTCGGTCATACTTGGAGATGCCCTGACTGACCCTGTGAAACCGATCTATTTTAAGTAACGGAGTTATCTGCCCCAGACCGGAAAACCTTGTCTGCAGTTAAACTCAAAAACTGTAACTGTTATAAAAATTCTGAAGAGTGGAAATTGTTACCTCACTCCTGGTTATGTTTTGTCACCCCAAAAAAAGTTTTTCGAAAAGTGTCACGGTTACGCAATTTTGAGCCGCGAATTGACAAAAACGTAAAAATTTCTATTTTTAGAACCGTTAGTCGTAGAACCTCAAAACTTTCATCATTCATTTTAGGTGACCTATGGTACATCCAAAAATATAAAGGTCAAGGTCATATCAACAAAAACAAAAAAGGTTATTTTTTTATTTTTTGCAGGATATTTTCAGTCACTTTTTAGCAAAATGTGCGGAAGACAATGCACGCCTTTTATGCTAAATCAAGTTGTATCTTTTTTAATTCCCAAAATTTGATTCTAAACAATCATTGAATAACAGAAGCAATTAATTGGACCAAATAAAGATTCATAGATACATCTTTAAGCAGTATATTATATTTTTAAAAGGGACTATATTATTGGACAACGAAAACAGAGGACCTATAAACTGCGACCGAAGCTGTCCAAAAATATCAATTGTTTTAAAGGTTAAGATATATATAACTGCTTCATGCTAATTTTTGTCTGGTCTAAAGTAATATCGAGATTTTACATAATTTAAATATGACCAACTATGATGGAGTTATGGCACTTGCCATGGTGGCCAAAAACACATTGTAAAATGTGTAATTTAATTATTAATTTTCTTTTCTTCTGCCAAAAACAGTTCAAAATTGGTGCGACATATCATTTCGATACTTGGTACCATCAGTCGACACTACCAGGGCTCAACCTGATTTGAAGCAGGAAATCGATCTATTTTTAGCAACAGAGTTATCGCACCAAACTCTGTTTACCATTGTTCGCATATAAACTCAGATCATTTTTGAGTTAGTTTTTAAGCCAAGCCCCTTTATGTTGGCATGGGGGCAAGATTGGACGAGAGGTTGACTCGCCCCTAACTAATATCGGACCATCGTCCCTAAAATTTAAAAAAAATATTAAAAATTTAAAATATTATTAAAAATTTAAAAAATTATAATAAATTATAAAGAAATATTAATAATGATAAACAATTTAAAAAATTATAAAATTTAAAAAAATAAGAAAATCAAAAATAATTTTAAAAAATTATTAAAAAAATATAATAAATTATAAAAAAAATATATAAATAATTATAAAATATAAAAAAAATAAAAATAATTAATAAAAATTTTAAAGAATTATAAAAAGTGTTTAAAAATTATATAAAATTAAAAAAAAAATTATAAGAAAAATAAGAATAATTAGAAAAATTTTAAAAAATATTTTTAAAGTTATAAAAAATTATAAGAATTTTTTTTAAAAATAGGTCAATGTCACACTATAGCAACAAGCATACAATAATAGAAACTCCTTAGTAACCATACATTTTCTGTCATTTCTTGACCTTGAAGTTTTTTTAGCTCACCTGGACCAAAGGTCCATGTGAGCTATTGCCATCACTTGGCGTCCGTCGTCGTCCGTCGTCCGTCGTCGTTAACATTTTTCAAACGTTAACTCCTCTAACACCATAAGTCCAATGGCTTTTAAATTTGGCACAGTTGTTAATTAGCATAGGTAGTATAAAACTAGCGTGGGGATTTTTGATTCGTTGAAAAACATGGCCGCCATGGCTAAAAATAGAACATAGGGGTAAATTGCAGTTTTTTGCAAATAACTCAAAAACGGTAACAGATATCAAAATTCTGGCATAGGGTAAAAGTGATCAGCACCTCAAGATCTTACTGCCCTGATATTTTAAAGAAGATCCAACAACCGATGTAGGAGTTATTGCCCTTTTTCTGGATTTTTTCAAAATTTTGCACTTATTTAGCCCTATATCTTGAAAATTATACAAGATATTTTAAAAATTCAAATTGCATATGATTAAGCACATCAAGATCTACATTTCATGTAATTAGGTCAAAGCTGTAGAACCATTTCTTTTAGGAGTTATGGCCCTTAAAGCGTCAATATATACCATTGTTCATTACTTTTCCCCCCGACTTGTCTGAAACAGTAAGACCAACTGCATCTTGACATGGCACACTGTTTGATAGCTTATATGCTACAACACTATCGTTCAAATTTTTGATTCGTAAAAAAACATGGCCACCATGGCTAAAAATAGAACATAGGGGCAAATTTCATTTTTTTGCTAATAACTCAAAACTGGTTTCGGATATCAAAATTGTGCAAGAATCAAAAGTGATCAGCATAGTAAGATTTACCTGTCCTGAAATTTCGGAAAAGATCTGACTGCTGATGTGGGAGTTATTGTTCTTTTTCCTAATTTTTTGCCAAATTTGCACTTATTAAGCCCAATATCTTGAAAACTAACCAAGATATTTCATAAATTTAAATCGCATATGGTTAAGCACAATAATATCTACAAATATATGTATCTGTGTAGGTCAGGTGAGCGATTCAGGCTCTTGGGAGCCTCTTGTTTATTATTCTCCTTTTTTTCCGCGGTCACTATAACAAAAGTGTCGCGACATATCATTTCGATACTTAGTACCATTAACCGACCATGCCTGGGCTTGACCTGACTGACCCTGCAAAACCGAAATATTTTTAGAAACGTTTTGAAAAATTTTGTAAAATTTGAAAGGTGGAATTCCTTCCCTGACTTCTTTCCTTGATTCGTCATGCAAAAATTTGTTTTCAAACAAGCAACAAGGTAACCTTAAGGAAAAGTCCATAGCACACACATATTTTCAGAATCAGTGTGGAAGGGGCTAAAATTTGGGTTCAAGATCAAAGGTCAGGGGTCAAGGTCAGTCCTTAGGAACACGGTAACTGTAAGGGAATGTCAATAGCAACCATATATTTTCAGAATCAGTGTGGTATGGGCTACAATTTGGGTCCAAGGTCAAATGTCAGGGGTCAAGGTTAGTCCTTAGCAACAAGGTTATCGTTAGAAAAAGTCGATAACAACCATATATTTTATGATTCCAGACTACTTACTGAGTTTATCTTTTAGTAACGAGAAGTGACCTTTTGTCCATAGCAACCGACCTAAAAGTCTATAGCAACGATATATTTTATTACTCCTGACTACCTGCTGAGTTTAAATTTCAATATCATATGACCGAAAGTGACGATTTGTTCATAGCAACCGACCTAAAAGTCCATAGCAGCCATATATTTTTTAATCTGGACTACCTACCAGGATGATATATCCAAAAATAGTAACCTACCAGGTTGATATATCCAAAAATGGTATCATTCAGTTACGATTTCTTTTCTATTGGAGGACACAAATTGGGAAAGACCTCGCGATCGTTCTTTGAACGATTGTAATTTAATTATTATTATTATTATTATTTTTTTTTCTGCCGCAGATGTCAAAAAAGTGTCGCGACCTATCATTATGAAACTTAGTAATAATTAATCGACACTACCAGGGCTCGACTTGAGTCGGCCTGCGAAACCGATCTATTTTTAGTAACGGAGTTATCTGCCCGGAACCAAAAAACCTTGTCTGCAGATAAAGTCAGAAACCATAACTGTTATCAAAAATCTGAAGCAGGGAAAATGTTGCTAGACTCCTGGTCATGATTCGTCACGCAAAAAATTGTTTTTCGATCAACTTCCTGGTTACGGGTTTTTGACCCGAAAAGTGTCACGACTCGTCAAATTTTTTTTCTTCAAAACGGTTTGTCCTAGAGACTTGGGACCTTCACCAATCATCCTAGGTGACATATGTTACATCTAAAAATGTCAAGGTCAAAGGTCAAATCTCAAGGTCAGAGGTCAGGGTACACCTTGTCTGCAGTATAGCTTAAAAACCATACAAAATTGAAGCAGACATGTAATGAGGAAAATACTCGTCTTATTTAGACCTTTATTTTATATAAAGGGTCGAACATTGTACGACAAACCGTTTTCCAGTTATGGCCCTTGACGCGTTTCGGCTTATTTGTTTTTGGCTTATAACTTTTAAACCATCAAAGATAATATAGTAAACATATGGGTTTTTTGTGACCGTCATTGTGAGTCCTTCAATTTAAGACCAAAGTCGAATGGTTAAAGGCAGCCATTTTCAAAATGGCCGACACCGTAAACAGTTTTTAACAAATAACACCTAAACCGTACATAATTGAAGCGAACAATACATGGGAAAAATGTTCGCCATGTCGTTATCTACAAAAAGTGTTTCAGGTGCGAAAGCGTAAAACTTGTCGTTTTTGAGTTATCACCCTTGATTCATATTTTTAAAATGATTTTTGTTTATAATTTTTTAACCATAAAAGATGGTGAATGAAACATATGGTTTATTTGAAAAAGAATTGAATTACCTACAATTTGAATCCAAACAGTACATGATTCGGTTGAACGGTTTTAAAATGGCCGCCAAAACAAGTTTCGCGAAACACGTTTTTTGCCCATAACTTGAAAACCATAACAGATAGTATAGTAAACATACTTAAATGAATCAGAATGCAAAGAGCTACAATTTAAGTCAGAGGTCAAAGGTCATGGGTCAAGGTCATTCCCTAGCAACAAGGTAACCTTAATAAAAAGTCCATAGCAACCATACATATTCTTAAACAAGACTACTTTCTGAGTTTAGATGTAAGTTTTTGCAACCGGAAGTGACATTTAATCCATAGCAACCGACATAAAAGTCCTTAGCAACCATACTTTTTCTGACTCTAGGCCCCCTGATCTTCATTCTGGAGCCTATATCACAATAATTGGCAACATCTGGTCAAAAACAAAGTGACTCAAATGTCTTTAGTACTTGTATAAAATACCATAACAAAAACATAAGACAGGGAAAGACCTCACATTTGTTCTCTGAACAAATGACTTTTTAATTCTTATTATTATTCTTCTGATTCTTTATCGAGAATTTGTCCTCCCTAGTACAAGAAAACGGTCCAAGGAAATTGAATAACACTTGTGAGATTGGATAGTGGGTCACTCAAAGTTGTGTAATGCACTTTTAAAATTTTCAAGATGGCCGCCGTTTCAAAATGGCGGCCATCGGAAAAAGTGGGCGGAAAATTATTTTTCATTGGATCGTCTTGAAAATTGGCCATCTGGGTGAAGCGGGTATGCTGAGTTCAAATCTGCGACCGGATTTGAAATCCGACTTACGGTTTCAAAATGGCGGCCATTTTACTACACCCTCCCCCCTAAAAACGTCAACTTTGTCCGATTTCAACGAAATTTGATTTCTTAACTTATTTTGATGCACTGATTTGAATGGAACTCTATCCAAGGCGATTTTGGGCGACTTGTGTGTTGGCATCCCAACACAATTATACCTAGTTATTCTTCTGATTCTTTATCGTAAAGTTGTCCTCCCTAATACAAGAAAACGGTCCAAGGAAATTGAATAACACTTGTGAGATTGGATAGTGGGTCACTCAAAGTTGTGTAATGCACTTTTGAAATTTTCAACATGGCCGCCGTTTCAAAATGGCGGCCATCTGAAAAAGTGGGCGGAAATTTTTTTTCATCAGATCGTCTTGAAAATTAATCATCTGGGTGTAGCGGGTATGCTGAGCTCAAATCTGCGACCGGATTTGGAATCCGACTTACGGTTTCAAAATGGCGGCCATTTTACTACACCCGCCCCCTAAAAACGTCAACTTTGTCCGATTTCAACGAAATTTGATTTCTAAACTTATTTTGATGCACTGATTTAAATGGAACTCTATCCAAGGCGATTTTGGGCGACTTGTGTGTTGGCATCCCAACACAATTATACCTAGTTAATTTTACGTCTACCAGTACTGATGAAGAACTGAATTCGGATATTTCTTTATCTTGCCAATATCGAAACTCTTTAAATATGTTCCATGTGATCATGTTGTTACCGGTGACCTCCCATTCTCAAGGACCAAGTGGTAATCAATTCTCTTAAAAAGGGAAAATTATTAAGATCTCCCACAAATGCCCTACACTCTTACTGTTAATCTATGATAAAGAGAGAAGGAGCAGATGCAAAATTTCATGACGATTATATTAATAACTTTAATTTTGAAACTCAGAATAAATCCTCTATAGACTTTCGGTCCAATACCTACCTGAAAAGAATTAAGTCAAAATACGTTTACTGAGAACACGATACATTTTAATTCCGTGTAAAGGGTTGCCAATACTTTCAAATACTTTCTTTATTATATGACAAACATATATCATCTTGTTATATGAACTGTGTCGCGTACAATTATGCCATTTATCATTATTTTCTATAATCGCCAAGTCATTGGTAATCATATGGGAACTTATTGTGCTCCACTATCAGATGGCCCTTTTTTATGCTGATATAATTTCAAAATTAATGACGAAATTCCGGGATGACTCCGACAAACAACATCTCATTCAAACTGTTACAGAATACATACAATAGACATTTTTTTCTAAACAATCCCACATTGTCTAATTTTGCATCCACAATCTATCCAACGAAATTAACCTTGAATAAATTTAACGTCACTGGTGATACACTGTAGATGCCCATATCAAGATTAAGATAAAAAGTCTTATCAATGGAAAATGATATATGGGATGACTTTTCATTTCCTATTGTCAATGGTTTTTTTTTCTTGAGGGTAAGTTTATTTTTAATTCAGGACCCATTGCAAAAATGCGAGCTGCATTGAAGGCTGCTGGCAATTGTTGGTGTTATTTATAGGTAGTTATTTATATTGTCCAGGATTGTGACCTGGTAGCCAACAACTTTATTTAATTAGCACTACCTTATGCTTTTATACAAAAAAATGGTGAAAAATTCTGGTAGTCTAGAAATGGGCCATTTGCTGGTAAGAGAGTGCTGATTTCAAACCCTGTTCTCTCTCAAAAACTGTTAAATTATTTAAAGTTTGAACTTTATATAAGGTATATTCTGTGACCTGTTTAACGTCTAGTTACGTGATTTCTTTCCATTTTACAAACATATTAATTTACTGATAAGAGGGACATTATTTTTATTTTTAACTTAAAAGGAATATATTTAAGTCTATTATTCATAGTCGCGCTTGTTTTGAGCAATGATTATAATATTAAATAAAAAACGCTGTCTAACTTTTGAATCTTTAGCCACATTAGTATAAAGCATGTATGAATATAGTCAAATAGTGGAGCAAAAAATGTCCTTTACTGTAATAAAATAAACATAATCAAAAAGCATGCAGTTCAAAAGATTTGATTTCAATGAGATTTTTGTTACAAATACTATAAATCGGTAAATTATCGCGGCAATTTTATTTTGCGATTTTGGTGTTGACATTGCTAGCGCGTTAATTAAACGTTGCAAATATATATGTCATTGATGTTGTATATTGACAATATATCACAGCTCGAATTTAAAACTTTGCGAATTAAGATGCAATCGTTCTACCACAAGACAAGAGACTCCCATGAATCGAATCGCTCACCTGGTCTTGATGTCTACCCTATGAAGACTTTTGTAGAGCTAAATGAGCTGAATGTTTAAGCAAAAAAAAGCTTTTCTCTATCTGCCATAGATTTCATTCTATGAGAAAAACATTATTTTTCACTTTTAAGGGGCCATAGCCCCTATAAGGCACATCTGACAACTTCCCCCCGATGGAAACTTTTGAAGAGCTGAATAAGCAAAACATTTAAGCAAGCAAAATCTTTTTTTTTCAGCAATAGTTTTCATTTTGTAGGCAAAAACATAGGGTCATCTGACAACTTTGACTCTATGGAGACTTTTTAGAGCTAAACAAGCTGAACATTTAAGCAAGCAACCGCCTTTCTCTATCTGCTAAAGTTATCATTCTATAGGCCAAAAACATGAAAACAGGTTAATTTAGGGGCTGTTATCCCTATTAGGGGTCATCTGACAACTTCAACTCCATGATGGCTTTTGTCGAGCTAAATGAGCTGAACATAGAAGAAAGCAACACTTTTTACCTATCTGCAATAGTATTCATTCTATAGGCCTAAAACACTTTTTTCACCTTTAAGGGGACACAACATCTATACGGGGTCATCTTCAACCCTATGAAGGCTTTTGTAGAGCTAAATGAGGTGAACATTTAAGCAAGCAGCAGCTTTTCTCTATCTGCAATAGTTTTCTTTCTATACATCTGACCTAAAACACTTTTTCACTTTTAAGGGGCCATAACACCTATAAGAGGTCATTTTACAGTTTCAACCCAATGGAGACTTTTCTCTATCTTCATTTTATAAGCCAAAAACACGAAAAACACTCTTTTCCACTTTTAAGGGGCTGTAACTCCTATAAAGGATCATCTGACAACTTTGACCAAATGGAGACTTTTGAAGAGCTAAATGAGCAGAACATCTGAGCAAGCAACAGCTTCAATAGTTTTCATTCTATAAGCCAAAAACATGAAAAAACGATATTTTTCCCCTTTAAGGGGCTGTAACCCCTAATAGGGATGATCTGACATCATTGTCAACATGGAGACTTGTAGAACTTTTGATGTTAAATTATTAGGGTGCATCAGATTTTATCTATCTCTTATATTTTTTTGATTTACAGGCCAAAAACAGTAGCTGAGCCTCCTGCTTTTTTTTAGTAACAGTCCATATTTTTTGACAGATCAAAAATGAAACACAAATTTGGTGCAGGACACCCTAAAGATAATTCATTCCAAGTTTTATTAAATTCTGTTCAGTAGTTTCAGAGGAGAAGATTTAAAAAAAATTAACGGACGACGACAACGACAACGACGACGACCACGACGGACGCCAAATGATGGTAATAGCTCACATGGACCTTTGGTCCAGGGAGCTTAAAAGACGGCGCAATTTTTAGTTATTACTAATCAAATAGCAACACAGTATCATAGACCATGATAATTTTAGATCACTTTTAGCCAGAAAGTGCTTAAGTGAAGTAATTTTTGAATTTTATTTCATAGTATGTCCAGATTAATTACTAAGTAATCTATTATGGTATTCATCAATTTGATTAGGTGTCTCTTTGGCCAAAATTAAATCAAGTATTTTACAAACAGACTTATATTTCATATTTATTCTGTAAGATATAATTTAATAACTGTGCTTCTTATTAGAACTTTGTCTCCTTTTTAGCTCACCTCATCCGAAGGGTCATGTTAGGTTTTGTCATCCCTTGGCGTCCGTCGTCCGTCCGTCGTCCGTAAAATTTTTAAAACGTTAACTTCCCTGACCCCATAAGTCCAATTGAAACCAAACTTGGTATGATTGTTCATTAGCAATCGGTGCTAAGAACAAATGTGGAGATTTTTGATTCGTCGTTAAAGATGGCCGCCATGGCTGAAAATAGAACATAAGGGTAAAATGCATTTTTTGGGGAAATAACTCAAACACGGCTACAGCATCTTAAGATCTACCTTCCCTGAAATTTTGAAGAAAATCCAACAACTCATGTAGGAGTTATTGCCCTTTTTGTGTTTTTTTTTGCAAATTTTGCACATGTTTAGCTCAATATCTTGAAAACTATACAAGATATTTGAAAAATTCAAATTGCGTATTGTTAAGCACATCAAGATCTACAAAATATGTAAAAGTTCAACGTTGTAGGACCTTTTCTTAAGGAGTTATTGCCCTTAGAACGTTAAAATTGAGCATTTTAACAGCATTTCCTCATTACAATGAAAACGTTAACTCCTCTGACACTTGAAGTCAAATTGGAACCAAACTTAGTATAGTTGTTTTTTTGCATTAGGTGTATAGAACTGATGTTGAGATTTTTGAATGGTGATAAAACATGGCCGCTGTGGCTAAAAATAGAACATAGGGGTAAATGGCAGTTTTTTGCTAATAACTCAAAAAAGGTGACAGGTTTCAAAATTTTGATTGGAAATAAAAGTAAACAGCACTTCAAGATCTACCAGCCCTGAAATTTTAAAGAAAATCCAACAACCCATGCAGGAGTTATTGCCCTTTTTGTGGATTTTTTGCAAAAGTCAATATCTTGAAAAGTATACACGATATTTGAGACTTTAAATAGCATATTTACAAACACATATCGGTCTACAATATATATTTATGGTCAACGATGTAGGACCTTTCTTTTGAGGAGTTATTTCCCTTAAAACGTCAAAATTGAGCATTTAAAAAGCATTTCCTCATTACATTGAAAACTTTAACTCCTCTGACACTTTTAGTCCAATTGGAACCAAACTAAGTATTGTTTATTACCATTAGGTGTAAGGAACTGATGTGGGGATTTTTGATTGGTTGTAAAACATTGCTGTTGTGGCTAGAAATAGAACATTGGGTTAAACTGCATTTTTTTCGCTAATGACTCAAAAAAGGTGACATACTTTTGAATTTTGATTGAGAACAATCAGTGATCAGCACCTTAAAATCCACCATATTGTCAGATGACCCCCTTATTAAACTTATGACCTTTTCAATGTCAAATAGATTTTGCCTAACTTCACTTCAGGCACATATATCAGGTGAGCGATTCAGGCTCCTTGGAGCCTCTTGTTTTTTAATTTACAGTTTTGATTTAATTTCATAATTTTTTACGATTTATTATTTTCATTCCATTTCGAAAAGATTCAAAAGCAGAGCCAACAATAAGGCATTCAAGTGTCAAAAGTCATAAAGGGCAGCCACGAAACCTGCAAACACGAACAACAACAGCACAAAGAAACACAAAACAAGATATCAACCGAACGAAAATCAACAACGCAAACTCAAGTCGTAAACAAGAGTGAAGTCAGATGCTCCGGAAGAGTAAGCGGCTCCTGCCTGCTATAACACACCCATATTATTTCCAATTCATTGTGTCAAACGTCAACTTCATCGATCTTGAAATAAGATTTTTAAAATAACTATTATATTACTTGGTGCTGGTGCTAAATTGAAAATTTTAAAGCTAAATAACGAGAAAATTATGTAAGACAAAATTGACTCTCTTTTACCGTCAGTCGATCGGGACCTCTGGTAACCTACAGTCTGTGGTAAAATATCAATAAAGTTGTTTTAACACACAAATTGCTAAAGTGGGTTTTATTAATATTCTTTTTGATAAATTGTTTTGCATAGTTCGAGGTAAATAGAATGTATTTTTCAACTTGTTTTGCTCTTCATAATTATATAGTGTTGCAAACAGGCAGCGCGACGGGTGTGCTATAGCAGGCAGGAACTGTCTACTCTCCTCGAGCACCTGAGTTCACTCCCGTAACGAATAAAGTTCGCGTTGTTAATTAATTGTCAGTAGAATTTATGTTTCCGTGTGTTATATGTTGTCCTTTGTTTTCTTCATGTCCTTGTTTTGTTACTGGTTTTGTCTCTGGCGTTTCGGACTTTGACATTCGGATGCCCCATTGGTACCTCTGCTTATTATATAGGTTTTTTATTTATCAAAGAGTGGCCCTGGAGTGTCTTGAAAAGATGAAACACGCGTGAGACTTAGAGAAATTAATTGCCCTGTAATCTTTTATGATTTTGATTTTTATATTTTACAGCCGCGGTATGCCCGCCTGATCAAATCTGTCGAAGAATTTTGGGAATTGACTAAAGGCATTGTTCACGTTGCACTGAAGAGATATGGAGGAGCTTACTTCCATCATTTGATCATATCAAGTTATTTTGAGGCCAAATGTAAGATGTACGAATACTTCATTGCTTTTAAAAACTTTTTTACTGGACCCGGAGAAGTTGGGAATAGAAATGTTAATAAAAATGAAATAGAGACTGCAATTGAAAAAGGTCAGCTCTATGTTATTGAGGCACCTTACTATCCGAAAACTGATCAAGAAAAGGAGAAAGCCAGAAAACGTTTCTGGGGACGACGTGGTGAACAGCTATATTCAGTCGCAAGCAACAATTGCGAACATTTGGTCAACTATATTTTGACTGGCTTCCCGTATTCAGAGCAAATACAGAAATTAGGAGTGTGGATGAAGGCTTATGTTGATAGTTTTGACGCACTTGTCAGTCGTGGGAAGAGATCCTTGCTGAAGATGGGTGGATGTCTGTTAGCCACAATACCGGCTCAGTATTTTGTCCGGACAGCAGCAAGTGAAGTTATAAATGTCGCAGCAAATGTGATTTATAGATCCTCGGCGTCAGTTTCGGCAGGTTGTCAAGTTGGTAGATATGCCAAAAACATCTGCAATGTTGCAAGTAAGTCGTCACAATTTACAAAATCACAACTTTTAGCTTCAAAGGAGTGTGCAAATGCTGCAAAAGTTGCAGGTAAACAAGCCTTAAGAAAATCAGCTGTAACCACGTTTGCCGTCAGTGCTTTGGTTGAAGGTGGATTCGCTGTGTATGACATCTATAAACTTAACGAACAAAGAAAAAAAGGTATTATTTCCGAAAGAGATTTTAAGCGCGAGACAACCAAGACTGTCGGGGGTGCTTTATGTGCCATAGGAGGTACAGTCGCCGGAGCTGTCATAGGCCAGGCTCTTTGTCCAATTCCAGGTCTTGGATATGCGATAGGATCTGCCATTGGAAATGTAATTGGTCGTTTGATTGGAAACTCCTTATTTGGGTTTCTGTTTGATTTATTTTGAGCTAAAACAACAGTGAAGCATTTGAATAAAAAAAAATTGGATGTGTAAAATATACATGTTTATCTATGAGTTATATTAGGAAGCGATCATTTGATTTTCATGTGGAGGCTAAAGATTTTTTTGTGCACCCTGAATTTTTATAATCAGAACAATTAAAGCCTAGATTTCTTACTTTAAAATTTATTATGATTTTTTCAGCCCTAAACACCAACTTGCGTCTTTTTATTTACAAATTTTGTGCATCCTCCTTTTTATTTCTAATTTCACTAAAGCCTTCATAAAAACCAAACGGTTGCTCCCGTAGTTATGTTCAAATTCAGAGAAAATAAAACTAAATAAAACGACAACTTGCAAAAACATGAAAACTTAATTAAAGTGTCTTTGAGTTATTTTTATTTTATTATTGATTTCTTTTTGTATTTTTGTCACATAAATGAACCTTACTGAATGGATCAAAAAAACTTATCAGACACACGTCAACATCTTAGACCTCGTTCTTAATCGGCTTATTGGGTAGGAGACATTTTGCCCAAAACGGATATGAATGAAATTATCTCAAACGTTGGTCACATTATATGGCAATACCCTAAAGGGAAACTATGCTTGCAAAAAAAATGAATATAAAGAAACGAAATCGAAAATACGGATAAGTTTAAAAGCTCTTTTTAAACGTAGAAGATGTTTCTTATCTTAATAATGAACAGATACTACAATTCGTTTATAAGAAGATATAAACCTAAGGTTTACATTGGAATAATGCTTATATAAAGTTTATATAATAGTAAGTGTCATATTCATCAAAACTTGAGGTTCAAATGCATGCATTCTGGTCATTTATATATTAATGTACCTCAATCCATTAAGTAATAAAATAACCATCTTACGTATGTACATACTAGGCAGTCAAATGACTTTTTGTAATGTTTCTAAGTTTCAATTATCTACAATAATCTAACTCTGTTTCTTCTTTGTTTTTTTTTCATCAGGCCAAAATAAAACTAATGTTGACATAGTTACATTCCTATATCTAAGCGGTATATATAGATCAAAGTGTCCGCCCGTCGAACCTTTACACCTCTAAATAACCATGTCTTATTTACAACTCCTACAAAATCCCTCAATGGATTGTAAAAGATATTCACACTATCTTTGTGACATAATGACGATATGCACCTCCAAATTTAAAATATGGTTTCATCGATTTTTGAGATTTATCATAATTTGTTAAACATTGACTTAGATAATACACCACATGGGGTACCAATCTGTTATCCACAGATGATCTTTTTATCAAAATGTATTAAAAATTATTTGTCACGATTCTTTCTCAAAACCTTTGTGACATTATGAAGATGTTCACCTTTTATTTTATAATTTGTTCTGATTAGGTTCTTTGTCGGGCGGGAAATCGATCTTGAAGCAGCTTTTCATTTTTTTTTTAGTTTTAGTTTTAATTTCACTTATTCTAATATTGTATTGCTTGTTATTTTGATTGGACTGCATTACATGTATAATAATTGTACATATTAAGGAAAAAATAACGTTTATTTTTTTTAAATAACACATGCAAAATAGCTGTTAACAAGTACATCAAGTATTGTATCTTTTATAGATGATGTACCCAATACTTTGAGTGTCTATATGTAGACAAAAATGAGCAACATTTTGTTAGTTCAAGTACATCGTATTTATATATTATATCGTTTCAACAATTACATTCAACATTTCAAATAGGTTTTTTAAATCCTATTTCCAGTATGTTAGATATTAAGAATGTTAACAAAATTTAACTATATTAATGTTCAAACATGGATGTACAATATGATTTTTGTAGTGCTTCGTTTTTGTTATATTTGTATCGTGTTGATTTTCTTTGCTCAAAATGCAAGATGTGCTAGGTAGTATATGTGTTACTGTTGTTTCAGGCGTATGACGTCGTTTGAAAAATTTAAGTTTGTGTAATCTTCTTGTTATCTCACAATTCGACGTTTTCCGTAATACATTAATGATTAATTTTCATTATTTATTGGTTTGCTTATTTTTTCTTTATTATAATAGTATATAAAAAATGGTGTTTTAAATTGTTTCATTTAGAATAAAAGGCGGCAAGTTTATATAATTTAATAATTTTAAAAAAAATATGAATCATGATTGAAATATAATTGATAAACTTAATCTATATAATTTTGCAAACAATACTTACCTGATAAAATATCGTTTAAAGTGTCGTTACTCAAAATTTACTAAGTCATCGGAAATCTTTTGATTTAATTTCGGTTTCGTATTCCTATCAAAAGGTTTAAGCGATGCTCTCTTGGGTTTTGAAAAAGGAGGGATTCGACTGATAATTTCAATTATCTTTTAAAATTTTAAGTTAAAGTTAAACCAAATGAAAAATGTTTTACATGTCGCTTTCGCCTTACAATTTTAACATTTATAAGAAAAAAAACCTTTTAAGAATTTCGTTTTTCGCATATTATTTAAAAGGCACATTTAAAATGTTCAAGTCCAAATGAAATTTTACGTTTAGATGATCCTAGAATTCAAAAGATAATACTTTTTTTTTAAATCTTATCTTTAATGTGTTTGCTATTCTTTGAAATTCGAAATTGATCTTCCAAGTTTGGTTATTTAGCTAATTTTGTCAGAGCTTAAAATAAATATCACTAGCGGAAAACTTTATTTTGTCTTCATGTTTTTTTTGTGTTTCTTAACTATATGCTACATTAAAACATACCTGTCGGTGATACCTTTTCTGTGTGTTTTTAGTCGCGATTACTGTTATTTACCTTATCATATGACTAACATTTATCTTAATTTTATTGGCCCATGATATTATGAAAAGAATTATGTGGAGTTTGGTAACCTCTTAGTAGTCAAAATAGACAGATAAAATGTTCAGATTTTTGAGATGTTAAAAATAGATTCATGACTGTGTTCATTGGCTGAAGCTTTGTCCTCAATTTATCAAAAAGAGTCCACAAAATCTGATTGTTTCCGGATCATGTATTTTAATACAGTTTGTTCCATATTTCGTCTGTGTACAAGAAAGAAGCAAAGGTACCAATGGGGTATCCGAATGTCAAAAGTTCGAAAGGGCAGAGAAAAAATCAGTAAACACCAACAAGAACTGGACAAAAACACAAGACAACATGTAAAACATGGAAACACAAAATACTGAATATCAATCAACAACGCGATCTCCAGTCAAAACAAGAGTGAACTAAGGTGGTCCGGAAGAGTAAGCAGTTCATGCTTGCTATAGCACACCCGTCGCGTTGCCAATAGTCCATTCAGCGTGTCAAATCCGGTAAAGGAAGACAAAACAAAACCCTATGACAAACCAACAACTGCACTCATCTGAGAGATCGAAATCCAATATTGGTCTACAAGTGCATGATGTCTTCCGTAAAATTTCTTGAGTGAAGACAGAAACCGAGGAGCAACATAACCCTTTGTGAGCAATTTTTGCGTCAGGCGTGTCGCTCTGCTAAGGAAATCGATGTAAGTCCCGCATGCTCTGGAGTAACGAATCACTTGAGATACGTAGACTCCATAAGCTGGAGCGGGCGAAAGGTTGCTACACATTAGGGAAAGTTGACGATTGGAAAGTTGGAGGTATCATGTTTGTCATAGAGCCTTGTTGAAAGTCTTCCTTGAGAGTCAATTTCGAGATGTAGATCTAAATATGAAGCAGACTTCGTAGAATCCGTTGTGTCCTTTATCTCAAGCTCCTGGGGATATATGAGATGGAGAAAGCCACCAAATCGAGAATTGTTTAGTGAAAGGACATTATCAATATAACGGAACGTGAGGTTGTAAGAGAGAGCTAGTCTACGGTCTTTTTTGTCTAGAAAAGATTGTAAGAAATCTGCTTCATATGTATGAAGAAACAAATCAGCAATGTGCACAATTAGTGCCCATTGGAATCCCGATTGTTTGCTGAAAAACACGTCCACCAAACTGAACAAATATATTGTCAATAAGAAAATTGAGCATGACGATTATTTGGTCTTCTGTAAATTTGTTCTTTTTCTTAGACTCATTGGTGACAAAGTAAGTCTTGGTATAATCGACTACTAGATATTTGTACCTGCGTTTTCCATTCTTTTTTGAAAAAAGCTGCGTTTAATCAGCTGTGCCAATCGCGATTTCAGCTGTTCATATGGAATAGAAGTGTAAAGTGTGGAGAAATCGAATGTTTTGATGCTATTACAAGATGAAACTGATTTAGAGTTAAGAATACCCATCAGTTCAACCAATATTGGTCGAAAATAAACTATTAACAGGCGTTTCAATATTTTCTACAAAGTTTTTTTAAAAGTTTACGCCATACATTAAAATGTTTACATATTGATTCAATACGTTTCTCGATCTAAGCATTCTATTTTGCGCCGTTGCTAAGGGGGAAACCCAAATATTTGTGTTTTTCACATTCGAACCTTGTATCTTGTATTAGGATATTAAGAAACATCATTATTCCAGTTTTATCTGAATTGAAGCACATCAACCATTTTTATGCCATGTGTCAAAGTCAATAAGATCGCAATCTACAACATTTTTAACACATTCATATCTCTATTTGAATATTCAAACGACGCATCGTCTGCAAAAAGCCTGCAAAGTGATACAAGATTATCAGCTATGTCATTGATAAAAATCATAAAAAGGACCCCAATAAAACAAGACAGGTTTCGAGTAAATTTGCTTAAACAGCAATTTGTATAAATAGCCAAAAAGATTAATACATCGGGTAAAACAATAATTTACTAGAAGATTTGTATTACATAAAACAGTATAATAGTTATTGCAGACATATAACCTATAACCAAATTACTGTTATCCAATAACAATTATGCTATGGTACGGTAAGAGCCATATTTTGCCCCCTATTTTATGAAAAAAATAAATCTTGCGAAAATTAATAAAATGCAATTTATATATGGAGTAAATTGGTTCAAATTTATGAGTATGCTTTCAATTTCCAATAATCTTTTCCGTTTTCAATTTTATAGAGACCTAAAACAGTGTTAAATCAACAAAATCGAGAAAAATGCTGATTTTTAGAGCTTACATTGTTATTTTCAAAGGCCTCCGCCTACGAGACCCATAGATTTCTTAACTGATTTAAACTTTAATTGAAGTCAGTTTTAAAGTTAATTTACAAAATGTCTGGGTCAAGAAGGCGGAGGCATCCAAAAATTGAAAAAAATGATGCAAAATTCGTCCATTTTCAGCCAATATGAAAGAAATGTTTCATATTTGTTCTGTTTTAACATGCTATTTTTCACCAATGTCAGATGCTATGCTTGAAAAAATATTAGAACAAGTTTGTTCATTTACTTGAACTTCTAAATAGCATAAAAAATCTTTTCCATATCAATTTTCTAATTTTGAGTTATAGAGGGGGCCAAATATGGGCCTTAGTGTAACTTGTCCTTTGTATGCATCATTTTAAGAGACAAAACGGGGTTATTTTGAACACGTATTCAGTATATTTTATAGAATTGTGTATGGGTCTCTCTTGATAATCTTAAATTGACATTTTCGTCAATATTTCTATTGTGATTGAAAAAACACCCATTTGTCACTTGATTTGTATATTTTCTGTAACTGAAAGGCATTCACATATTTTTTTTTATTTTAACAAACTTTTTGTCACTTATGAGAAATGTATTTTGTTTGAAATAAGGTGGGACGATACCAAATGACATTAATCCAGATTTTAATGATAATTGGCAGACAAATAGTTGTTATTGATATACATCCATAGATGAAATTAAAAATTGGAGTACCGGACCTCGTTTTTAAAATCTATGCAATTGAAAACTGCAATTTTGGCGGGAATTAACAAAGACATTTAGACTAACTTTTACTTTTAGTTTTTGTCACAAAATTTTACTTACGATATTCAAATTATAACCAAAAATAGGGCATGTAATGGGACATTAAATGATACCCCGCCACGTCAACGTTATAATATCAAAAGTTCATAAAATTTGATTTCAAAGTAGCCTATCTCGAAAACTGTTCTTTGGATCATGTTGGAAATTACACTTGACCTGTAGTTTATTGTACTAAACAGCTGTGCAAAATATCATTCAAATCCTTTGACGTGTTTTCAAGTTATTGGTCCGAAACTCAAAATTTCATGAAATTTGATTTTTCAAAGTGGCCTATCTCGAAAACTGTTTTTTTGGATCATGCTGGAAATTGAACTTGACCTGTACTTTATTGTACTAAACAGCTGTGTAAAATATCATTCAAATCCTTTGACGCGTTTTCAAGTTATTGGTCGGAAACTAAAAATTTCATGAAATTTGATTTTTCAAAGTGGCCTATCTCGAAAACTATTTTTTGGATCATGCTGGAAATCGAACTTGACCTGTATTTTATTGTACTTAACAGCTGTGTAAAATATCATGCAAATCCTTTGACGCGTTTTCAAGTTATTGGTCGGAAACCTTCGGGGGACGGACAGACAGACGGACAGACAGACGGACAGACAGACGGACGGACGGACAGACACCGAAAAAAACAGAGGGTATAACATAATACCCTGCCACTTCGTGTGGCGGGGTATAAAAACTAACATGACATTCCTTGGAATGCGATGCATTGATGCTATAAAAGGTATATGTCATGGACTTTGTTTTCAAGATACGATTGTAAACATTGCCTATACGTGAAATTTGCAATAGAATCTAACTAAAATTGACGTTATGTTTCACGACGCTCAGACGGATTTTTCAGTCTGCAGGTAAATTTTATCAGTAACTTCCCACCTTAAGCTCGTGCAAGATTTAACAAAACGTTGTCAAAAAATAAAATGTTCTACCCAAGCTGAGACCAACCCAATTCACTGACTTTCGATGTTACAAGAAGCTTAGAGGCAACAATGAGGCATCCGAGTGTCAAAAGTCCAAAATGCCAACGACACAACCAGCAAACATGGACGAAAACATCACGAAGAAAATCATAACGTAGAAAACACAAAACCATCCGAACAGAATTCAACAAAGCGAACTCAAGTGTTCATGCGGGGCCTGGAAGGCGAATAGCCTCGAAGCAGCGCTAGGCTAGTGGGTAAAAGTACATCGGATCAGGCCGCTTAGCCTATAAAGCGACTGGGATGTATACCCAGGTGATTGAATAGGGCAGCTCAGTCATAATGAATGCCAGAGTTTTCAGGCTAAAATGTGGAAAATTTTACCGAAAACCATACTGGGCCACCGTATGTTGAGATGGGCACGCTTCATGCATGTAAAAAAATCCATTTTGGACCACCAATTAGTGCACCACTTAGGCTAAATTTTTCGCCCTACTCACCTATCCCCTTTTCCAGTGTTGAGTTTGGTTCTCATCCAACCCCCAATTTTTCCTCCCTGTGTATGTAAGTTCAACCACGATTCAGCATCAGACAAGGGATGTTTATTTGAGACAGGGAAAGTGTTGGCTATCACCCACACAGGTATGTTCCAACTATTATGGTCGCAATTCATGTAATGGTTCTTCAATTTCAGTCATCATTGGTAAGGATTCCAGATTGCGGTAACTTGTTGGGGTTTCGTAACTTTCTAGGTATATTGGCCTAAAGTGCGTTGATTGTACATTGGCCTGTCTTGTGAGTTGGTTCCTTTTCTCTCTCTGGTTGGTGGTCGTACATTGGCTTTTATGCATGACATACATGGGTGCTGTGTCCTTGAAGGGTCTACACAATTCAATTCGTTGTTTGAGTTCTTGTCCTGATTATAACTGAAATAATATACATGTATAATAATTATACAAAATTTATATATATAGCGCCTTTTATAATACCTAAACCACCCCAAGGCGCTTTACAAAAACATCAAAAATATATATATACAGTCCACCTAATGTTAAGCATTACCTTAATATTTTCTTAAATAATTTTATCCAAAAACTATATATTCAGCATCTGATGCATAATTGCAATGTTTTCAAACAATACCTTTGTAAAACATACAGGTAAGGTAACATGTCAATATTAAAAATACCAAAACGCAGGTATAAACGGTTAATTTGGATATACAAATGAAATTATCACTTTTATGTGCTTAAACGTTAAAAAATCACAGAAACCACATTTTTTTTTCCTTTAAGCGGGTATGTTTTGATTTAAATGCTACTGATGAGAGGTTACTCCTTGAAATATCGATATATAGAATATCCAAATTAACCGTTCTTACCAGCGTTTTGGTATTTGTAATTTTGAAACGACTGGGCGATAACCGCTGCTGGTGGACCAGAGGTCCCTGAGGGTAATCACAAGCCTGGTAGTCAGACTTGTCTGACACGATTTACCATAAAATTTCTAACATTTTTGTCGCTGAAATTTCCGTTTTTTAAATTCAAAATTGTTTAAAACACCAGGTTTCTTTCCTTGTAATGCACATGGTCGATATCCTCGATGCTGGATTTGGCTTCCTTGTTCGAACGTTTTGGTTTTGAGTACTTTTCGTTTTCAAGAGTTTTGGAATTTGACCTTCCAATGTTTTGATTTAAATGCTACTGATGAGAGGTTACTCCTTGAAATATCGATATATGGCATATGCAAATTAACCGTTCATACCCGCGTTTTGGTATTTGTAATTAACCGCTGTTACTAAAAAGAGCCTAGGGTTAATTCACTTAAAACACATCTATCACAGATTAAAAAGAGGAGGATCTTAGGCTCTTCAGAATCAAAAGGATTATTAAAGGCTTTATTGGGTCCAAGTTGTCATTTGACTCCTGAAAGGGGTTATGGCCCTTTAAAAATAAAAATATTGGTCAAAATAGCAAGTTTGTTAGCTCACCTGGACCGAACGTCAATGTGAGCGATTGCCATCACTTTCGGTCGTCGTCGCTGTCGTCTGTCCTCTTTTAACAATTATTTAAAAATATTTTCCTCTTAAGTTACTGAACACAATTTAATGAAACTTGGTTAGATTTATCCTTTGGGTGTCTTGCCCAAAAGTTGTGTTTTGATATTTCATCCGTCAAAAAAAAAACCATGGCAGCCATTGCTAAAATAGAACAGGGAGTCACACTACTTTTTTGCCTGTTTTTAAATCAAAAGGAATAAAAGATAGAGAATAAATGATGCAGTCCTTCTTCTTCAGCATCAAAAACCCAACAAAACTCACCATTGGGTTGACGGCTTCAAGATGTCAGATGGCCCCTTATAGCGGGTTTGGCCCTTTTAAGGTAAAAATATCATGTTTTTGTTCTATAGAATGAAAGCTTTTGCAGGTAGAGAAAAGCTATTTCTTGAATAAACGCTCAAGTCATTCGCCTCTAAAAAAAGTCTCCATTGGGTCGAAGATGTCAGACGACCCCTTACATTGTATAAGAGTTATGGCCCTTTAAAGGTGAAAAATAGCGTTTGCGTCATGGTTTTTGGCCGTTAGAATGAAAGTATTTGCAGATAGAGAAAAGCTGCTGCCCGCTCCTTTAAGCTTTACAGAAGTTTTCAGATGAACCCTTTTAGGAGTTATTGTCCTTTAAAAGTAAAAATATTGCCTTTGCCTCATAGACTGAAACATGCTGCAGATAGAGAAAAGCTGTATATCACTGCTTTCACCTTCCGCTAAATAACTGCTTAAAAAATTTCCATTGGATCAAAGTTGTCAAATGACCCCTTATAGGTGTTATGGCTCATAGAAATGACCGTTATAGCTTATGAGCGATTCAGGAATTGATATATTTTATTTAATGTAACAACAGTGATGTAGCATAAAAACAGCGCAAAAAATTAACAAACAAGGATCGAATCAACATGTTAAGTACTGACAAATGTCATCATAAATTACAACTCTCTAAATGTTTTCGTAATGGCGTACGTAATGTAAAATTATTGCCACATATGTGGCACGGATGCTTTGGTTCTGCATGTTTTAACAGGTGCTGCTTAAGATACTGTTTTTTGTTAAATGTCTTCTGGCAGATTCTACAGGTGCTATTTGGAGCATCTGTTAGTTTGCATTTATGTTTTTTTTAGACTACTTTTGCACTTATACTCCTTTTTGCAGTATTCGCTCTTGAATAAATTTCCACCAGTTTGCGTTTGTGGATGCGCTGATAAAACTTGTTTTGTTGCAAAATACATATTACACGTTCAAATTCATATGGCTTCTTTTTTCACGCACAGCATTTTTATGACGATTTAAGATATATAGCGAACCAAATACCGTTCCACACGTTTCACATATATGAACACTCTGAGTGACCACTAATGTTTCACCTCATGTCGCTTAAGTTCCCATTCATACTTTCGTTCCCCGTGACGTTTAAGGTGGCCCGGTAAACTTCTTTTTGCCACGGTTGCTCTGCATGTTTTTACAGTTAACGTTGGTAGACATGATCCTGAAAATAAAGATTTAAAGATAAAAGATTTGCTTTTGAAAACTGATTGTATATTTCTTATTAGATCGTTTTAGTGCAATAAAGAAAATTTATTTAATTGTTGATGCACATGTGAGATGAGTCATAGTGTTTTGTGGTTTTTGTTTGTTTGTTTTATTTTTGTTGTTGTTTTTTGGGGGGAATGAAAAATACTTTTACAAGAGCAATATGAAAGTAGGTTGTGTAAACCAACTGACAGCAATGAAAGCAACATCTGAGTACCTATGAAAAGTAAGGCGTATGGTCCATCTGTATGATTTGTTTGCTTGGTTTTTGCTACAATAGCTTACATTTTGTGTGTTAAGAAGTGGCATATTGTAAACAAATTATGTTTTAATTTGTTCATTTTGATGATTATACGTTTTTGTACTTTTCATTCATATTATTGAATAATGCTAATGAGAGTGTACACATACAGTAGTTGTACAATTGTATGCAGCTGCATTATTTTACATTTTTATTTATCATTTTTATATCTGTCATTCTTCACTGATCAATTACTGTGATAATATTGATAGGTTTAATAATATACGAATAGAAAGATATCAAATAGCATTGGTGACTATAATCAACTTCTTAATCTTTCTATGGTGTTCCAGACAACACTCGGTCAATTTTAGGTGTTTTGATAAAACAATTCTCAATCATCTCTGTTATTTTATAAATAGTATGTAGTTTTATTCTTATTTCAAAATTGTGTTTACAAGCATGAATAAGAAGATATTACTTACCAAAATATGATATTTCTGCTTATTTGGGCCTTGTCAACATCTGATGTACATGGGACGGTAAGGTTTAAACAGGTAAAACTCGATTACAGCTATTTTAAAACCCGTGCATGTGAAGCAGTTATTGTATGGACATTACTCATTTCCGAATGGGCTATTTCAATTAATGTTTTTGATACTAATAATAATGAAAAAATAAACTTTTAGTCAAGAAAAAATTGAGCTCTTAATTAAAATGTGGTGTTCTCAACAACACAATGTTCGTTTTCAAACTTAACATTGGGCAGGGTGACATTAGTCGTGTTCTTATCACAATGTCTTAAAAACCATTGAAGTAAGGATTTTGGTCTAAATTAATCAAACAATCTTCATTTTGTTTTCTTTTTACTGGATTTTATTACGTGAAAATCTGTTGCAGAACAGCTCGGCAATAATGTTTTGAAATTGTTTCGATTTGCATTAAACCTATGGGGAAATTTCTATCTATGCGTAACTTTTTTTGAAGAATATATATTGATAAATAGAAATACTAGTATATATCAAAATTTCAATAATTGAAGTATTTAAATTGTCAAAATCATAAACAAATCCTGTCACCTGACACGTCTTCACACCTTTACAGCTTGATCAATAAGATAATCAAGCTCTCTAAAACTTCAATTCATAGCAATGAAGCAAAGAGTCACCTATGGGGCATTCGAGTGTCAAAAGTGCGTAGGGGCAACGACGAAACCGGCAAACACGAAGAAACACAAAAAAACCCCAACCAAATGGAAATCAACAACGCGAATGCAGGTTGTAACAAGAGTGAACTAAGGTGCTCCGGAAGAGTAGGCGGTCCCTGCCTGATAAAGCATAGTGTGTCAAATCCGGTAAAGGAAGACACAACAAAACGACAAACCAACATCAACACTCATTTTAGATTTTGTCTTAGAGTGCACAGTGTCTCTCGAGTGGAGCTGACAGCTACGGTGGAGCAACATAGCCCCGTGTCAGCAATGTCTATGTCAAGCGTGACGCTCTGCCAAGAAAATCGATTTAATTCCCGTAAGCTCTGGGGAAACGAATCAACTGTAATACGAAGACTCTAAAAGCAGGAGCGGACGAAATATTGCTACACAAAGATTGGAAAATTGAGGTCATTACGTTTGTCACAGAGCTTTGTTGAAAGTCTTCCTTGAGAGTCAATTTCAAGATGTAGATCTAAGTATGAAGCAGACTTCCTACCGAATCAAGATTTATTGTCTGGAACTGTAATTTTTTCCTACATAATGAGGAAGAAAATTAAGTGGCAAATGTTTTTATTTTAAAACCCACAATTTCATTTTAAATGTTTGTACCAGATCAGGACAATTGTAATTTATAACTATTCCGGTGTGTCTTCCATGTTTTGTCTTTTCTCTTGGATATTGAGATTGATCCTCCAAGTTCGGTAATTTTGTTATTGCCTTTATTTAGAATATTATAACCATTGAATGAAACTCTTAGGAAAAGAATAAAAAAAACAACTGTTGACTGGACATGAAATAAACAACAAACAAACATCGAACTAAAGTCATTATTAAGGTGCTCCGGAAGAGTAAGCATTTCCTGCTTGCGAAAGCACACTCGTCTCGCTGCAAAATGTCAATTCCTTCGTGTCAAATCCGTTTTTATCTCCTATGATAAGATGAGCGCAGATCTTGGGTTTGTCATAGCGATTTAGTTTTGTCATCATTTCCGCTTTTGACCCAAACTAAATCGATCGTCGGAATCATAATCAGTCGCGGATCCAGAGGGGGGGGGGGGGTTACGGGGGTCGGTACCCCCCCCTTTCCTCCGAAATTTTTAAATTTTTGTGTAGATTTTCAGCAAAATTGGTCTGGACCCCCCCCTTTTTTGACCTACAAAACCCAGTTTGTGGAACCCCCTCCTTTTCGAAAATTTCTGGATCCTCCCCTGGTAATGGATGTGCTAGTGCAATGCAAGTAGAAACTCCTAACTCTAGGAGCACCTGAGGTCAGTCTTGTCTCTGAGTTCACGTTGCTGACTGTGACTTTAATTGGTTGTTGTGTGGTTGCTTTTTTGTGGTTTGTTTTGTAGTGATGAATTTATGTCTATCGATTTTGTCTTTCTAAGTTCGAATTGATAATATTTGAAATCCCCTTTGATTCACTTTTGCATCTTTCATGAAATATCTAAGTGAATTCTATAGGAAAGAATAACGACCATAGTCAAAAGTTTTATTACATTGTACATGTTTTATAGAATAGATGAAAATGAATATGAACATAAATATTTAACTTTAAATAATTATATACCTCGAATATACATTGTAGCTAGACTGCTAGATGTAAAAACGAGGAGACTAGGCTGTTATCAATTAAGAACGAAATGCCCCCTTCACTGGTCCCTTCTCAGGTTAAATATACAATTAAAGTATAGATATGTTCAGAAATTTTCAGAAAACCTCAATATAAGACAGATAAAAATAAAATGATGGAAAGTAAAAATTCAAATATACTCTATTGCAAAGATACTATTCTTAGATAATGACAGTAGACCAGTAAGAGAGAACATTATTTTCATTCAGACTGATATATTGATTTATTTGTCTGGAGATTTCCGCAAATTGTTAGAAAAGTAAAATATGTTTGTCTTTAAAGTTTTGCTGTAAAAGTCCCTTACATTTTACACAAAAGGACTAAAATCAGAAGCTATATAAAAAATCGATAAAAATAACTTTATTTTGAAAGGAAAACTAACGATGTATTTGTTTCAAAAATCGTAAAAAATATCTTGTTATTACGTTCTCCTACTCTCGGGGGCACTTCCTGTAATAAAAGGGAATAGGACATGCCGTTGGAATAGGTACAATTTTTAGATTTTCAGTTTGAGAATATGTGATTAGGTCGGGAACACAAACATTTTTATATAATAAGGTCAATCATATTTACTTGCTGATGATATGACTACTTTAATTCTTTTCCGATACAAATGTATTCATACCTTGTAAAAGTGTATGTTGATTAATTAACCCCTTTTGAAAAGCTATAAATAAATAAATAAATAATATCAATCTTTACTTATCAGCATCTTTCATTGGATAAGGGTGTTTTTTCATTAAAAACAAATTATAGCCGGGTATCAATGTATAAGGTATTATAAAATATAAAAAAAATGATACTGTATCATATATAAAGGTAATAACAAAACTACCGAACTTGAATGATAAATCTCATAGTCCAGAGAAAATGACAAAAACGAATCAGTCATACCGGAGAACTGGTGGATCGCAATGGTCCTGACTTGGTACAGGCATTTCAAACGAAATGGTGGGTTAAACCAGGTTTTATGGCGCCAAACCTCCCTCTTCCATTGCGATCTTAGGATCCGGTAATGACCATATAACACAACATTGGTGTGAGACACAATAGGGATATTGAGGTGATCATCTCAGTACAGCACACCAGTCAAACACTAATTAAAACAATTAACTATCATATCTTTTAACTCAATTTTGAACTTTTCTACTAGTGGCTGATAACGAGTCAACTTCGAGTATGTTGACCTTAACGATGACTGCTAAAATCTTAAGTCCTATACCGCCAGTTAAGCGGTATTGTTGCTTAATTATCTTCCGCTATTCAAGGCGAAAATATGCCTTTAACCGATCGCTTTGCATGATATCTTTTATGGTTTTTGAGTTTATCTGAACACAATTATTTTGGTAGCGGGGCAGATAATTCTGTAACTTAAAAGTACAAAAGTCAGGTCGTGCCCTGGTAAGGTGCGGACCATTTAACTTGAAGGGGGGCATTGGTTTTTTGTTCTGATCAGAAAATATTTATTTTTCGAAGGCGTCGCGACAGAATTTTTTTTTTTCATCATCAGCATTATTTTTTATAGCAGAAACCCTTCTTCAGAATATCTAATTTTACCCTCAGCTGACAAAATATTTTTTCATCAAAAATAAAAGCATGGTAGTGTCGGTAAATGATATCAAGTTTCAAGGTTCAGTTACGTTTTTTCTTTTGGCGACTGAAAAAAAATCATGAGAAATACAATAATATTTGTCAGTTACCATAAACAATTTCAAATACTCGCGCTTTAAATGCTCATTAAGTATATGTCAAATAATATAAATGCAACTATTACATCTAATAAAAAAAACATGCATTGCACTGGTATTTATGTTATGATACTAGTGTATGTATGATATATGACACTTATCAAAATGATCAAAATGTCTGAAATAAATATTAGTTGTTTTGATTTGTATTCTGTTTTAGAGTTAAGACATAAAGTGGATGAAATTTTCAGAAAACGTTAAGCTGAGACAGATAAAAATAAACGATGGAAAGACCGAATCTTAAAATAGGCCACTGTGAAATAGACATAGCAAAATTATGTGTCTGTAATTGATGTGTTGTAACTTATAATTCAATTGCTGTTACAAAGTTAAAATGTCATTGAGTGAATCAGCAACTGTAAGTAAAACAGAATCTTTAAAACGATGTATATTATTTTTAAAACAAATCTATTAATATTTTAAAGTTTGAATTCTTGTAGCGTGTTTACACCAGAGCTGAGATGAATCATTTATACCATTACACGAGGCAATAAATGTGTGTAAACACATACTTATTTTTAGAACGAAGCTTTGCACATTTTCACTAAGAAATATGTTTTTACGTCTTTTGATGCTTGATCAGCATTTTTATACTACCGCAAAATTTTGGCGATCGTATTTAATATGTTATCTCGATGTCGTTGTCGTCGTCGTCGTCGTCGTCTGTAGACACTTTGGTTTCCGTGCGATAACTTTAGTTGTTGTTAACCAATGGTTATAAAACTTTGATATGATGTTTATAACCACAGTGGTTAAACCACTAAAGGAAGGTTGGTATTGCATTTGAGGTTCCTGGCCCTTATCTATACTACTAAAATAACGAAGCGTTTTTTGTTAGCCGGGTTGCAGCCTTAACAACAAATGCTACGACTAAGCTTCATATATCAAAAATAGGTGATGGTTGTGCCCTTTTAAAATTTCATTAACACATATGCATTTATGTCTGCAGTTTGCTAATTAAGCTAATTAATTGATCCGGAAACGGTATAGCCGTCATCGTTCCGGAATTACACTCTAGCGGTCATACTAAAAAGCGATAGGAAGTGTCCGAGAGGGCATTTGGCGCCCGAGACTAAGCAGTTTATTCTTATCTGAAAATGAAAAAATAATAAGGTCACGCAACTGCAATGTTTTATTGTGTAATATTTTGTAAAGGAACCAACGATTGATTTTCCCGCGAATTCGCGGGTTTTTCCTAGTACCGTTTAAGAAAAAAGGGCAAAAATGGGTATATTGACATAACGTTTGTAGAATGTTTAATTTTCATCCGATTTTGATCATTCTTTAATTATTATATTTCTCAATAAATTCTGTCAACAAAATGTAACAACAGTTTTGATGTATCTTGTACCGTTACATTGCTATAAGGGGTCAAAAAGGGGCCACACCCAAAAAATCGACTTTTTTATTTGTGGTCCGAGTTTGAAAATCTTTTTTTCATTGGAATCCTTGTGAAAATCCCTGCATGCGTTTGTCAATCAGATTTCAATTTATCATACCGTTTTCTTCGAGAATTTAGGGGTCAAAGGGGCCAAAAACGACAATTATAAGAGTTTGTGTCCACAAATGGTTTTATTAAAAAAAATTGTAGTGGACTGACCAATTGTTACATTGTTTTAAAATGTTGTTTCTAACCACTAGAGAAAGTTTCCTCGTGTATTAAGGGATTTTTGCCCCTACCAGTTCAAGGAAAAAGGACCAAAAAGGGGAAACTGGATGTTAAGACAACAAAACACCGTAGAACATTTTCATACAATTTGCATTTTTATTCATTGTAATCCTTTATAAATTCTGTCAGGAAAATGTAACGACAGTTTTGAAGCATCTTGTACTGTTACATAGCTATCAGGGGTCAAAAATGGGCATCGTTAAGCGTCCGTCGTCCGTCCGTCGTCCGTTAACTTTTCTTCAAAGATCTTCTTCTCTGAAACCACTGAAGGGATTACTTTCAAATTGCACACTTGATCTTTAAGATGTCCTCTACCAAGTTTGTGAAATTTGTGCACGTCGACCAACCAAGATGGCTGCTGTTGCTAAACATAGAACGGGGGGGGTCAGACCATTGTTTTTGGCTTATTACTCGAAAAGTATAAGAGATAGAGAAAATCCGAAGCAACTCTCCTTGTTCAGCATCAAAAGCTTTACAAATCTCTCCATTGAGTCGAAGTTGTGAATCGACTCCTTACAGGAGTTATTGCCCTTTAATCATCAAAATTGACCAATTTTGCAGTTTTTTTACTATATCTTGAAAACCCTTAGAGCTAGAGGGAAAAATAGCATTGCAGAATTGTTAAGCTCATTGAGATCTACAAAAATGATTTCAGGGTCAAAATTGTCAGATCAGCCGTTTTAGAGTTATTCCCCTTAAACTGTTTTTTCTCCATTGATTTTAACTGATTTTCAAAAATCTTCTTCTCTGAAACCACTGAAAGGATTGCATTGATACTTGGTATACTTGATCTTTAGGATGTCCTCTACCAAGTTTGTGAATTATATACACGTCTTCAAAAGTTTCTCCATTGAGTCGAAGCTGTGAAAGGACTCCTTAAATATAGGAGTCATAGCCCTTTAATCGTCAAAATTGACCATTTTTGCAGTTTTTGGACAATATCTTGAAAACCGTTAGAGCTAGAGAAAAAGATAGCATTGCAGAATTGTTAAGCTTATTAAGATCTACAAAAATGATTTCAGGGTCAAAATTGTCAGATCAGCCGTTTAAGAGTTATTCCCCTTTAACTGTTTTTTTTTTCCATTAATTTTAACTGATTTTCAAAAATCTTCTTCTCTGAAATCACTGAAAGGATTGCTTTGAAACTTGGTACACTTGATCGTTAGGATGTCCTCTACCAATTTTGTGAATTATATACACGTCTTCCAACCAACATGGCTGCCATTGCTAAAAAAGAACAGGGGGGTCAGACCATTGTTTTCGGCTTATAACTTGAAAAGTATAAGAGATAGAGATTTTCTTGTTTAACATCAAACAGTCCTTATCGGAGTTATTGCCCTTTAATTATATTTTCTATTAATTTAAATGATTTCCAAAAATCTCTCTGAAACCGCTGAAGGGATTGTATTGCAACTTTGTATACTTGAAAGTTTGTGAAATTTATTCAAACTTTGGCATAAGAGATCAGATGAGCGATTCAGGCTCCTTGGAGCCTCTTGTTATTTGATTCGATCATAAAAGCCTTTGCATACCCTTTTGTAAATGACTAGCTCTTCGTGGACTTCTATCCAACACCTCCTGTACCCGTTCATATTAATTTCATCATTTGGCCACGTTTACCATCTCCATGCTTGCTATTGGTCATTTTTGTTTTTGCAATAAAATACCTGACAAAAGTACACGTGGATATGTTGGTGCCAAACATGTGTATATTTGAATCGATTGCAATCGATTTCAACGTGTTTACACAAAAAAAATTGGTTTATTTTGGATTGAATATTTATACTAGACTATTTTTGAATTGATTGCAATCGATTTTAAGTGTTAACATTAGAAAAAAGATCGACGATTTTTTAATCGATCTCTATACAAAGATCGATCTTTTTTCTATAGTGATCATGACCTTATTTTTAACAGCCGCAAAAGTAAGAAATTTGACAGTGATTTAGAAGCGTCAAGTTGGTTACTTATTCCCTATTCCTTTTTCCTTATTTGATTAAATGATTGTCTACCTACAGTTAAACAAAATTCTCTTTTTAGACCCTAAATATCTTCTGAGGTTTTGGGGTTTGTTGAAGTTTTTAAGAAGCTCTATTCGCCGGTCTGATATTATAGGGTTTGTTTTGTATTCCTTTACCGGATTTGACACGCTAAATGAACTATCGACAACGTGACGGGTGTGCTGTAGCAAGCAGGTACTGATTACTCTTCCGGAGCACCTGAATTCACTGTAGTTTCGACTGGAGTTCGCGTTGTTGGTCGATATTCAGTCTTTTGTGTTTCCATGTTTTACATGTTGTCTGTTTTTTGTCCCGTTCTTGTTGCTGTTTACTGGTTTTGTCTCTGTCCGTTCGGACTTTTGACATTCGGATACCCCATTGGTACCCCTCGATGCTAGACACAGTTTCGTAGAAAAGACTAGTGGTGGTAGCCAAATATATTGACCAATGAGTGAAGGGAATCCTGTCTATTTTTGTACCGGAAGTTAGAATTACCATTTATTTTGTACTTTTGTGATTGTTTACATACTTCTCTGCATGAAAAACATCATATCAGGTCTGCTTTTGTAAAATAAAATATTTTTTGGATAATAATTGTACAAAGGGCGATAACCATAAAACCCTCCATTTTTAGAATGTGACAAATCGCCACTTTTTATGTAAACCGAGATATTTCTTTAAAAAAGCAGGTAAACGTACCCCTATATTTTCACAGTTTACAAAAGAAAACATGGCCTTTCAGATATTTCTGGTTCAGGTATTTTCATTATTGTAGAAGTTACTGAAATCAAGTCTAGAAAATATGATGACCCCCCCTTAATTTTTCACTAAAACACCCCCTTTTAGGTCTGTGTTTGGCACTTTTATTGGACTATACTGACTTTTATTGATTCATAAAATATAGACAATCAATAAGAGTGCAGAATTATATTTTTATTGATATATAAATGTCCATAGTGCAAGTGATAGCCAGATTTTATTCAGAGCATGGAAATAGCATTGCTTTGGTCCAATGACGTCACTTTGAATTACTATGTCCTGCACCCTCTGCTTCTTTAGTTAAATTTTCTTTTATCTTCCTTATTTTCTTCTTTGCAAATTTGTTCTTCTGAACTAAAATTAATGGTTTTAAGTTATATTTGGTAGTTTGATACTTATCACCTTTTGAAAGTAAGTGTAAGCCTTTTTAAACGAAAACCTAACATTCTGATGTAATTCAATAATGTGGTTGTTTTAAATCAATAAGCTATGAACTAATCTTTAAAGTATTGATAATCTTCTACAGAAAGAATAAGCGCTTTTTGAACTATTCTTTAAAGTGTTGATAATCTTCTGCAGAAAGAGAAATAAATAAGTAAAACTCCATTTTTTTGTCTCACAAATCAAAAAATAGAAAATATGACGTCATAGGACTCTTCAAAGTGACCGGGAGTGAATGTTTTACATATCTTACTATTTGTCAGCAATATATACCATTAAATTTGAAGCTCAAAACAACATTTGTTTACATTTTAGCTCTCTTGAATTTATATATATCAATTTTGGGGTGTGTCCGTTGTCCTTAAGAATCTACATGTTCTGACGATCTCAAACATCAAACATGTACATTTTGAAAGCTGAAAAATTAAACTTTCAGTATAGTTAAACACATTATATGAGGATTTTAGGTAATTTATTTTTTTTCAAGGCCCTTCATGCCGCTCGCCTATATTGACCAATGCGATAAACTAACTGGCTCAGTAAGCTATGTGCTAGAAATGTCACAGAAACCTTAAGATATGTTATAATGAAAATTTCAAAAGCCTGTTGTTCTCGTTCATGCTTTTGATCCATATTTCGTCTGTGTACAAGAAAGAAGCAAAGGTACCAATGGGGTATCCGAATGTCAAAAGTTCGAAAGGGCAGAGACAAAACCAGTAAACACCAACAAGAACTGGACAAAAACACAAGACAATATGTAAAACATGGAAACACAAAATACTGAATATCAATCAACAACGCGATCTCCAGTCAAAACAAGAGTGAACTCAGGTGCTCCGGAGGAGTAAGCAGTTCATGCTTGCTATAGCACATCCGTCGCGTTGCCAATAGTCCATTCAGCGTGCCAATCCGGTAAAGGAAGACAAAACAAAACCCTATGACAAACCAACAACTGCACTCATCTGAGAGATCGAAATCCAATATTGGTCTACAAGTGCATGATGTCTTCAGACAGGTTTCGGGTAAATTTGCTTAAAGAGCAATTTGTATAAATAGCCAAAAAGATTAATACATCGGGTAAAACAATAATTTACTAGAAGATTTGTATTACATAAAACAGTAAAATAGTTATTACAGACATATAACCTATAACCAAATTTACTGTTATCCAATAACAATTATGACAACTATCAAAGGACATGGTACGGTTAGAGCCATATTTTGTCCCCTATTTTATGAAAAAATAAATCTTGCGAAAATTAATAAAATGCACTTTATATATGGAGTAAATTGGTTAAAATTTATGAGTATGCTTTCAATTTCCAATAATCTTTTCCGTTTTCAATTTTATAGAGACCTAAAACAGAGTTAAATCAACAAAATCGAGAAAAATGCTGATTTTTAGAGCTTACATTGTTATTTTCAAAGGCCTCCGCCTACGTGACCCATATATTTCTTAACTGATTTAAACTTTAATTGAAGTCAGTTTTAACGTTAATTTACAAAATGTCTGGGTCAAGAAGGCGGAGGCATCCAAAAATTAAAAATGATGCAAAATTCGTCCATTTTCAGCCAATATGAAAGAAATCTTTCATATTTGTTCTGTTTTGACATGCTATTTTTCACCAATGTCAGACGCTATGCTTTAAAAAATATTAGAACAAGTTTGTTCATTTACTGGAACTTCTAAATAGCATAAGAAATCTTTTCCATATCAGTTTTGTAATTTTGAATTATAGAGGGGGCCAAATATGGGCCTTAGTGTACCTTGTCCTTTGTATTTATCATTTTAAGAGACAAAACGGGGTTATTTTGAACACGTATTCAGTATATTTGATAGAATTAAGTATGGGTCTCTCTTGATAAGCTTTAATTGACATTTTCGTCAATATTTCTATTATGATTAAAATAACATCAATTTGTCGCTTGATTTGTACATTTTCTGCACCTGAAAGGCATACACATATTTTTTTAAAGTCACTTATGAGAAATGTTTGAAATAAGGTGGGACGATACCAAATGACATAAATCCAGATTTTAATGATAATTGGTAGACAAATAGTTGTTATTGATATACATCCATAGATGATACCGGACCTTGTTTTTAAAATATATGCAACTGAAAAGTGCATTTTTTGTGGGAAATTAAAAAAGACATTTAGACTACCTTTTACTTTTAGTTTTCGTCACAAATTTTACCTACGATATCCAAATTATAACCAAAAACTAACATAATATTCCTTGTAATGCGATGCATTGATGCTATAAAAAGGTATATGTCATGGACTTTGTTTTCAAGATACGGTTGTAAACATTGCCTATACGCGAAATTTGCAATAAAATCTAACTAAAATTGACGTTATGTTTCACGACGCTCAGACGGATTTTTCAGTCTGCAGGTAAATTTTATCAGTAACTTCCCACCTTAAGCACGTGCAAGATTTAACAAAACGTTGTCAAAAAAATAAAATGTTCTCCCCAAGCTGAGACCAACCCAATTCACTGACTTCCGATGTTACAAGAAGCTTAGAGGCAACAATGGGGCATCAGAATGTCAAAATGACAACGACACAACCAGTAAACATGGACGAAAACATTACGAAGAAAATCATAACATAGAAAACACAAAATCAACCGAACAGAATTCAACAACGCGAACTCAAGTGTTCATGCAGGGCCTGGGAGGCGAATAGCCTCGAAGCAGCGCTAGGCTAGTCGGTAAAAGTACACTAAAGACCGCTCAGAGTAAACCAGACATCGGATCAGGCTGCTTAGCCTATAAAGCGACTGGGATGTGTTGAATATGGCAGCTCTGTCATAATGAATGCCGGGGTTTTCAGGCTTAAATGTGGAAAATTTTACCGAAAACCATACTGGGCCGCCGTATGTGGAGATGGGCACGCTTCATGCATGTAAAAAATCCCATTTTGGACCACGAATTAGTGCACCACTTAGGCTAATTTTTTCGCCTTACCCACCTATCCCCTTTGCCAGTGGTGAGTTCCTTTGGTTCCCATTCAACCCCCGATTTTCTCTCCCAGTGTATGTAAGTTCAACCACGATTCAGCATCAGACAAGGGATGTTTATTTGAGACAGGGAAAGTGTTGGCTATCACCCACACAGGTATGTTCCAACTAATATGGTCGCAATTCATGTTAGGGTTCTTCATTTCAGTCATCATTGGTAAGGATTCCAGATTGCTCTAATTTGTTGGGGTTTCGTAACTTTCTAGGTATATTAGCCTATAGTGCGTTGATTATACATTGGCCTGTCTTGTGAGTTGGTTCCTTTTCTCTCTCTGGTTGGTGGTCGTACATTGGCTTTTATGCATGACATACATGGGCGCTGTGTCCTTGAAGGGTCTACACAATTCAATTCGTTGTTTGAGTTCTTGTCCTGATTATAACTGAAATAATATTCATGTATAATAATTATACAAAATTTATATATATAGCGCCTTTTATAATACCTAAACCACCCCAAGGCGCTTTACAAAAACATCAAATATATATATATATATATACAGTCCACCAAATGTTAAGCATCACCTTAATATTTTCTTAAATAATTTTATCCAAAAACTATATATTCAGCATCTGATGCATGATTGCAATGTTTTCAAACAATACCTTTGTAAAACATACAGGTAACATGTCAATATTACAAATACCAAAACGCGGGTATAAACGGTTAATTTGGATATACAAATGAAATTATCACTTTTATGTGCTTAAACGTTAAAAAATCACAGAAACCACAATTTTTTTTCCTTCACGCGGGTATGTTTTGATTTAAATGCTACTGATGAGAGGTTACTCCTTGAAATATCGATATATAGCATATCCAAATTAACCGTTCTTACCCGCGTTTTGGTATTTGTAATTTTGAAACGACTGGGCGATAACCGCTGCTGGTGGACCAGAGGTCCCCGAGGGTAATCACAAGCCTGGTAGTCAGACTTGTCTGACACGATTTACCATAAAATTTCTAATATTTTTGTCGCTAGAATTTCCGTTTTTTAAATTCAAAATTGTTTAAAACACCAGGTTTCTTTCCTTGTAATGCACATGGTCGATAATCCTCGATGCTGGATTTGGCTTCCTTCTTCGAACGTTTTGGTTTTTAGTACTTTTCGTTTTCAAGAGTTTTGGAATTTGACCTTCCAATGTTTTGATTTAAATGCTACTGATGAGAGGTTACTCCTTGAAATATCGATATATGGCATATGCAAAATAACCGTTCATATCCGCGTTTTGGTATTTGTAATTAACCGCTGTTACTAAAAAAAGAGTCTATGGTTAATTCACTTAAAAATGGCTTATAACACATCTATCACAGATTAAAAATAGAAAGATCTTAGGCTCTTCAGAATCAAAAGGATTATTAAAGGCTTTATTGGGTCCAAGTTGTCGTTTGACTCCTTAAAGGGGTTATGGCCCTTTAAAGATAAAATATTGGTCAAAATAGCAGGTGTGTTAGCTCACCTGGACCGAACGTCAATCTGAGCGATTGCCATCACTTTCGTCCGTCGTCGCTGTCGTCTGTCCTCTTTTAACAATTATTCAAAAATATATTCCTCTTAAGTTACTGAACACAATTTAATGAAACTTGATTAGATTTATCCTTAGGGTGTCTTGATATTTCATCCGTCAAAAAAAACCATGGCAGCCATTGCTAAAATATGGAATAGGGAGTCAGACTACTTTTTTGCCTGTTTTTAAATCAAGAGGAATAAAAGATAGAGAATAAATGATGCAGTCCTTCTTCTTCAGCATCAAAACCCAACAAAACTCACCATTGGGTTGACGGCTTCAAGATGTCAGATGTCAGATGGCCCCTTATAGCGGGTTTGGCCCTTTTAAGGTAAAAATATCATGTTTTTTGTTCTATAGAATGAAAGCTTTTGCAGGTAGAGAAAAGCTATTTCTTGAATAAACGCTCAAGTCATTTGCCTCTAAAAAAGTCTCCATTGGGTCGAAGATGTCAGATGACCCCTTACATTGTATAAGAGTTATGGCCCTTTAAAGGTGAAAAATAGCGTTTGCGTCATGGTTTTTGGCCTATAGAATGAAAGTATTTGCAGATAGAGAAAAGCTGTTGCTTGCTTAACCCTCCGCTCCTTTAAGCTTTACAGAAGTTTTCAGATGACCCCTTTTAGGAGTTATGGTCCTTTAAAAGTAAAAATATTGCCTTTGTCTCATAGACTGAAACATACTGCAGATAGAGAAAAGCTGTATATCACTGCTTACACCTTATTAACTGCTTCAAAAATCTTTATTGGATCAAAGTTGTCAAATGACCCCTTATAGGTGTTATGGCTCATAGAAATGACCGTCGCGGGTATGTAGTTCCGAGAATTTTTTCCAGGAATAGATAACTCTTCCATCCTGATGAATATTTATTAGCTGTATTGGTTGCCCCTGACGACGCGATATTTTTCTTCCGTGTTATTCCATCACAATCTGCATTATTCGGTCTTACATCGATTCAAAAGTTAATATTTATTCTAAAAGAACCCTTTGTTTCATTTCAAGTGAACATATTTGTTATATCTCACAGAATATAAAATATGTCAAAAGCCGTGGGCGTATTTCAATGACCATATTTGGAAAATCATTATCGGAAAAGTGCTTGGACGTTGTTATGACGTCGTCCATTTTGTGTAAGTGACGTTGAAATGTCAACAAGCACCTGTTTTTTAATAAAAAGTCAGTTGTTACGTCTCTATTTAAAGATGATACTTTGTTGGCGGAGCTCTGAATTAATTTTATTATGGGAAACAATTTTAACATTCTTTTATTGACGACTATGGGCAATGTAGCCGTAAAATCGTTAGTCCTTGCTGAAATCCGACCCAGTGTTGGCAGTGTGATGATTTGCCATGCCACTTTGGACCACTACGGATATCGGAAAATTACAAACAGGTTATATATTAGTTTTGTGTAATATTGTTTTATTTTCATGAGAAATATGATGTATAAAATTGTATCGCTAGCCTACCATTAGATCTACTTTGACAATAAGGAAGAAAACTCGTGCCAATTTCTCAGATTTTATACATGTGTGTTATTTCTTGACTTTTGAAATGCTTTTGCACACACATTATAAGTTTTAGGTCATTGTAGCTCATGTCTTAGGTCTTTTGCTGGTATTGCCAAAAGTTAAAATTCAGCAAATTACTGTCAGCTAGTAAAAATAAAAGAACAATTAACTTGATCATTTTAAAAATTTAAAAGGTTAAGATAGGATGTGGTCATACATTTTGATGTTGTACTCTTGCATGACATGTACATACAGTCCTGTACAGTTAATACAATCTCATTTTATGGTATGAAATCCTTTTCATTACTGCTAAGATAACCAAGTAATACACCTGATAATACATGTAAATAATATGAAATATGTACATGTACAGATATTAGGCCAAAAATTATGAATTAATTAATATAATATAATATTATAACTTGAAATATTGGGACAAAAATGTTTTATTTCATCTTGTTTACATCTTATACTTATGTCTTACATATGTCTTTTTGATTACATTGCATTGTTAATTCATGAGCTTTATCCAATAAACTGAGAAATTGATTGATTGATTGATTGATTGATAATATTAAAGTGGAATTGCTGCAACTTTAGGACATGTGAAATTGCAAGACTATTACATGTATTGATCATTATTGTTTATTGTAAGCTGATATTTATTTCTAAAACATTTTATTAATTTAAATGTGGATTTATATGTGTCAGAATTGTGTCCTACATTGTATGTTTAATATATGTGTATTAGCAAGTAAAGTATAAATATTTTTTTTCTTTCAGACAAAGAGACATATAAAGCTAAAAGTTGATAAGTCATCAAGATATGAATAAATGCTGACTGTGCATATATAATTCTTACAATACTGAAACATGTGGAATACAAGTGGATATATCTAGCATCAAAATAGTGTTGCTTTATTCTTCCAACTAAGGAGTCCAAAAGTCTATAGAAATTATGAAAATTTGTTTTGAGCAGCTACAAAATATATAAACATCCTAGGATGATGTGAAAAAGATTGAGTAAAAATCATGAATTAATATGTTGTGTAAAGGAATGAGTTCAGTGGTGAATTTAATATCAAGTGAAATATTAAATAATAAATGTGGTATAAGAACTTTTTTTGTTTGTTATTCTAAATATTTTCTATTGTTGATGGATCCACAAAACATCATATCAAGGCAAATACAGAACAGAACAATACATTAATGAAGAAAGTCCTGTCTGGACCCATATTGGACATACAAGTATATAGTTGACTAGACACACAAAGAAAAAGAAAACACATGCAAAGTGCCAATGCAAAATACCATGTGAACAGCTCAAGTGCAAGAAAGAATAAAATCACATAGTTTCAATTTATTTGCCAAATGAAGTCTATTAAAAAATGATAAAAGACTAATAAAAGTTGAAAGCTGTAAATGCTCCATAATTTTTTTTTATTTAATAAGATTTTGTGGCATGCATATTTACTCAATCCACTGTAACAAAGTATTTTATAAATCCTTTCAATTCATCATAGTACAATCATCTTAAAACTATACACTCAAAAATTATGTAACATTTACAGCGTAAATATTCCATTTTGCAATTTTCATTTACCACATTTTAAATTGGCACATCATTTTCATGACTGTCAGCATGAAAAAATCATGTTGTTTCCTCAGCAGCCAAAAAGCAGCCAGTCAACTTTTGACTATTAATTACTCACATTTATTCAAAGGTCTGTGATACACTTTACTTATACAATTTGTATGGTTATATATATTTGATGCAATTTATGTTCTTGTTTAATCTTCAAGCAAAAATGTGGGCTTGTAAGGGCAACATAACTTAAATTTTACATTTTTTATCTAACAAACATAATAATATGCTAACCAATAAACTAACTAGATTATTTTCCTTAAATTGTTCTTTGTCTATAACTCTATAGTAATTTGATTTTAAAAAAAAACATTATAAACTAAATGCAGTTTATAAAAATAAAATAGACTTGGAGCAACTCTTGGTAGTTTTTTTTTCGGGAGTTTTTTTTTTACAAAGAAATAAAAGTTCTAATCGGAATCTTGAATGATTCACCACTATTCAGACATAGAATGATCATACATGTACTGCCACTGTATACCAAGAATTTGTCTTTTTCTTTTGGTTTATATATCAGACAAATCCCTGCATTTTAGTTGCACGGCACATGATTATTGCATAGTTTTAGGTGCAAGTCACACGAATATTGCCAAAATGTGGATAAAAACATAACTTATAGATATTAAATTGTACAAAAAACAATAACATTTAATAAAAGGACATCGTAAAATTAAAAGAAGAAAGAAAACTGTCAACAAAATTGGACAAAATTTTGAAAAAGTCGGCGACGTTGGTTTCGGTTTCATAAAAGTTTGTATAAGGAAGGTTTGGCATTACTTTATTTATTCACCCGCTCAAATATTTTATGCTTAATAACTTGACATTAAAAATAAAACAGTACTTGACAAGTAATCGCCGGGGTGAAGCGTACGACGTTTTTTTTTTTTTATTTTGTATCCCTTGGCTTGAGTTAACTCCCTTATGACGTCACCTGAGTGTTTGACGTTAACGGCGATGACAAATCACGGCGTGACATGCCATCTTTAGATGAAAATTCCAAGCTTTTAGGAATAGTCTTCGAAAATAAAACCTACATGGTCGAATTCAGAAAATTATGTAGTTTTTAAAAAGTTCTGGCCGATTAATCAAATGCATACATTTTGAACAAAAAGTAATGATTAATTCGCAAAGAAATGCTCATTTTCCATTCTCCTCAACAAATTATTTAATATTAAAAATATTTCCGACCAGATTTTAGCAACCGGCCAGAACTTTTCAAATACTAGGCAGTTTCCTCCAACTCGATGCCAAATTTCAAAAACATCCGTCCAGTGTAAAAGGTTGGAAAATAGCCTCTAACGAATTTACATTAAGTTACCCCTTTTGTCGGTCACGTGACACCTTGATGTTTCCGAAAAATAAAAAATAGCAGAAACGAAAGTGAAACCAAAGGACATTTCAATATTTTATTCAAAGTTGTATCTGACAATCATTATGACGAAAATATCCGCTTCAAAGTATACTTTCATTGAACATCGATTTTGTATAAAATATCGCGGAACTCCATTAACATACCCGCGGTTATAGCTTATGAGCGATTCAGGAATTGATATATTTTATTTAATGTAACAACAATGATGTAGCATGAAAACAGTGCAAAAATTAACAAACAAGGATCGAATCAGCATGTTAAGTACTGACAAATGTCATCATAAATTACAACTCTTTAAATGTTTTCGTAATGACGTACGCCATGTAAAATGTTTGCCACATATATATGTGGCACTGATGCTTTGGTTCTGCATGTTTTAACAGGTGCTGCTTAAGATACTGTTTTTTGTTAAATGTCTTCTGGCAGATTCTACAGGTGCTATTTGGAGCATCTGTTGGTTTGCATTTATGGTTTTTTTTTCAGACTACTTTTGCACTTATACTCCTTTTTGCAGTATTCGCTCTTGAATAAATTTCCACCAGTGTGCGTTTGTGGATGCGCTGATAAACCAAATACCGTTCCACACGTTTCACATATAAGAACACTCTGAGTGACCACTGAATGTTTCACCTCATGTCGCTTAAGTTCCCATTTTTTTCAATGATATTTTTGGAACAGACTCCACATTCATACTCTCGTTCCCCGTGACGTTTAAGGTGACCCGGTAAACTTCTTTTTGCCACGGTTGCTCCCCATGTTTTTACAGTTAACGTTGGTAGACATAATCCTGAAAATAAAGATTTAAAGATAAAAGATTTGCTTTCGAAAACTGATTGTATATTTCTTATTAGATCGCTTTAATGCAATAAAGAACATTTATTTAATTGTTGATGCACATGTGAGATGAGTCATAGTGTTTTGTGGTTTTTGTTTGTTTGTTTTATTTTTGTTGTTGTTTTTTGGGTGGGAATGAAAAATAATTTTACAAGAGCAATATCAAAGTAGGTTGTGTTAACCAACTGACAGCAATGAAAGCAACATCTGAGTACCTATGAAAAGTAAGGCGTATGGTCCATCTGTATGATTTGTTTGCTTGGTTTTTGCTACAATAGCTTACATTTTGTGTGTTAAGAAGTGGCATATTGTAAACAAATTATTTTTTAATTTGTTCATTTTGATGATTATACGTTTTTGTACTTTTCATTCATATTATTGAATAATGCTAATGAGAGTGTACACATACAGTAGTTGTACAATTGTATGCAGCTGCATTATTTTACATTTTTATTTATCATTTTTATATCTGTCATTCTTCACTGATCAATTACTGTGATAATATTGATAGGTTTAATAATATACGAATAGAAATATATCAAATAGCATTGGTGACTTTAATCAACTTCTTGATCTTTATATGGTGTTCACACTCGATCAATTTTGGGTGTTTTGATAAAACAATTCTCAATCATCTCTGTTATTTTATAAATAGTATGTAGTTTTATTATTATTTCAAAATTGTGTTTACAAGCATGAATAAGAAGATATTACTTACCAAAATATGATATTTCGCTTATTTGGGCCTTGTCAACATCTGATGTACATGGGACGGTAAGGGTTAAACAGGTAAAACTCTATTACTGCTATTTTAAAACCCGTGCATGTGAAGCAGTTATTGTATGGACATTACTCATTGCCGAATGGGCTATTTCAATTAATGTTTTTGATACTAATAATAATGAAAAAAATAAACTTTTAGTCAAATAAAAATTGAGCTCTTAATTAAAATGTGGTGTTCTCAACAACACAATGTTCGTTTTCAAACTAAACATTGGGCAGGGTGACATTAGTCGTGTTCTAATCACAATGTCTTAAAAACCATTGAAGTTAGGATTTTGGTCTAAATTAATCAAACAATCTTCATTTTGTTTTCTTTTTACTGGATTTTATTCCGTGAAAATCAGTTGCAGAACAGCTCGGCAATAATGTTTTGAAATTGTTTCGATTTGCATTAAACCTATGGGGAAATTTCTATCTATGCGTAACTTTTTTTGAAGAGTATATATTGATAAATAGAAATACTAGTATATATCAAAATTTCAATAATTGAAGTATTTAAATTGTCAAAATCATAAACAAATCCTGTCACCTGACACGTCTTCACACCTTTACAGCTAAATCAATAAGATAATCAAGCTCTAAAAACTTCAATTTATAGCAATGAAGCAAAGAGTCACCAATGGGGCATTCGAGTGTCAAAAGTGCGTAGGGGCAACGACGAAACCGGCAAACAGGAAGAAACACAAAAAAAAACCCAACCAAATGGAAATCAACAACGCGAATGGAGGTTGTAACAAGAGTGAACTAAGGTGCTCCGGAAGAGTAGGCGGTCCCTGCCTGATAAAGCATAGTGTGTCAAATCCGGTAAAGGAAGACACAACAAAACGACAAACCAACATCAGCACTCATTTTAGATTTTGTCTTTGAGTGCACAGTGTCTCTCGAGTGGAGCTGACAGCTACGGTGGAGCAACATAGCCCCGTGTCAGCAATGTCTATGTCAAACGTGACGCTCTGCCAAGAAAATCGATTTAATTCCCGTAAGCTCTAGGGAAACGAATCAACTGTAATACGAAGACTCTAAAAGCAGGAGCAGACGAAATGTTGCTACACAAAGATTGGAAAGTTGAAGTCATTACGTTTGTCACAGAGCTTTGTTGAAAGTCTTCCTTGAGAATCAATTTCGAGATGTAGATCTAAGTATGAAGCAGACTTCCTACCGTATCAAGATTTATTGTCTGGAACTGTAATTTTTTCCTACACAATGAGGAATAAAATTAAGTGGCAAATGTTTAATTATAAAACCCACAATTTCATTTCAAATGAATGTACCAAATCGGGACCATTGTAATTTATAACTATTCCGGTGAGTCTTCCATGTTTTGTCTTTTCTCTTAGACATTCAGATTGATTCTCCAAGTTCGGTAATTTTGTTATTGCCTTTATTTAGAATATTATTACCATTGAATGAAACTCTTAGGAAAAGAATAAAAAAACAAAACTGGTGACTGGACATGAAATAATCAACAAACAAACATCGAACTTAAGTCGCTATTAAGGTGCTCCGGAAGAGTTAGCATTTCCTGCTTGCTACAGCACACTCGTCTCGCTGCAAAATGTCAATTCCTTCGTGTCAAATCCGTTTTTATCTCTTATGATAAGATGAGCGCAGATCTTGGGTTTGTCATAGCGGTTTACTTTTGTCATCATTTCCAGATTTGACCCAAACTAAATCGATCGTCGGAAACGTAATCAGCGGCGAATCCAGTAGGGGGGTTACGGGGGTCGGAACCCCCCCTTTCCTCCGAAATTTTTAAATTTTTGTGAAGATTTTCAGCAAAATTGGTCTGGACCCCCCCCCTTTTTTTGGACCTACAAAACCCAGTTTGTGGAACCCCCTGCTTTTCGAAAATTTCTGGATCCTCCCCTGGTAATGGATGTGCTAGTGCAATGCAAGTAGAGACTCCTTACTCTAGGAGCACCTGAGGTCAGTCTTGTCTCTGAGTTCACGTTGCTGACTGTGACTTATATTGGTTGTTGTGTGGTTGCTTTTTGTGGTTTGTTTTGTAGTGATGAATTTATGTCTATCGATTTTGTCTTTCTATGTTCGAATTGATAATATTTGAAATCCCCTTTGATACACTTTTGCATCTTTCATGAAAAATCTAAGTGAATACTATAGGAAAGAATAACGACCATAGTCAAAAGTTTTATTACATTGTACATGTTGTAAAGAATAGATGAAAATGAATATGAACATAAATATTTAACTTTAAATAATTATATACCTCGAATATACATTGCAGCTACAGGTAAAAACGAGGAGACTAGGCTGTTATCAATTAAGAACGATATGTCCATTTCACTGGTCCCTACTCAGATAAAATTTACAATTAAAGTATAGATATGTTCAGAAATTTTCAGAAAACCTCAATATAGGACAGATAAAAATAAAATGATTCAAAGTTAAAATCCAAATATACTCTATTACAGAGATACTATTCTTAGATAATGACAATCGTTGTTATCTGGTAGACCAGTAAGAGAGAACATTATTTTTATTCAGATTGATATATTAAGTTATTTGTCTGGAGACTTCCGCAAATTGTAAGAAAAGTAAAATATGTTTGTCTTTAAATTTTGCTGTAAAAGTCCTTAACATTTTACACAAAATGACTAAAAACAGAAGCTATATAAAACATCGATAAAAATAACTTAATTTCGAAAGGAAAACTAACGATGTATTTGTTTCGAAAATCGTCAAAAATATCTTGTTATTACGTTCTCCTACTCTCGGGGGTGGGGGCACTTCCTGTATCAAGAGGCTCCCAGGAGCCTGAATCGCTAACCTGGTCTTGATGTCAAATCTATGGAGTCTTTTGTATAGCTAAATGAGCTGAATGTTTAAGCATTCTGCAAGAAAAAGCTTTTTTCTATCTTCAATAGTTTTATTTCTATAGGCCAAAAACACTATTTTTCCACCTCTGATTGTAACCCCTATAAGGGGTCATCTGTCAACTTCCACCCTATGGAGACTTTTGTAGAGCTAAATGAGCTGAACATTTAAGCAAGCAACGGGTTTTTTCTATCTGCTATAGTTTTCATTCTATAGGCCAAAAACACTATTTTTCGCCTTTAAGAGGCTGTAACCCCTATAAGGGGTCATCTGACATCTTTGACCCTATGGATGCTTTTGTAGAACTAAATGAGCTGAACATTTAAGCAAGCAACAGCTTTTCTCTACCTGCAATAGTTTTCCTTCTATTGGCCAAAAACACTATTTTTCGCCTGTAAGAGGCTGTAACGCCTATAAGGGGTCATCTGACAACTTCCACCCTATGGAGACTTTTGTAGAGCTAAATGAGCTGAACATTTAAGCAAGTAACAGCTTTTCTCTATCTGCAATAGTTTTCATTTTATAGGCCAAAAACACCATTTTTTGCCTTTAAGGGGCTGTAACCCTTATAAGGGGTCATCTGACAACTTCAACCCTATGGAGACTTTTGTAGAGCTTCATCTTGAGTTTATCTGAACACAATTATTTCGGTAGCGGGGAAGATAAATCTGTAATTTAAAAGTACAAAAGTCAGGTCGTGCCCTGGTAAGGGACGGACCATTTAACTTTAAGGGGGGCCTTGGTTTTTTGTTTTGATCAGAAAATATTTATTTTTCGAAGGCGTCGCGACAGAATTTTTTTTTTCATCATCGGCATTATTTTTTATAGCAGAAACCCTTCTTCAGAATATATTTTTTTTACCCTCAGCTGCCAAAATATTTTTTCATCAAAAATAAAAGCATGGTAGTGTCGGTCAATGATATCAAGTTTCAAGGTTCAGTTACGTTTTTTCTTTCGGCGACTGAAAAAAAATCATGAGAAATACAATAATGTTTGTCAGTTACCATAAACAGTCAGTTTGTCAGTATTTCTGTTTACAAGTATAATATTTAGAGTTAAGACATAAAGTGGATGAAATTTTCAGAAAACCTTAAGCTGAGACAGATAAAAATAAACGATGGAAAGACCGAATCTTAAAATAGGCCACTGTGAAATAGGCATAGCAAAATTATGTGTCTGTAATTGATGTGTTGTAACTTTTAATTCAATTGCTGTTACAAAGTTAAAATGTCATCGAGTGAATCAGCAACTGTAAGTAAAACAGAATCTTTAAAAAGATGTATATTATTTTTTTAAATGATAGAAAACACAAATCTTTTAATATTTTAAAGTTTGAATTCTAAGGGCGTGTTCAGATTTATACCATTACACAAGGCAATAAATAGGTTTCATTTTATACATATTCTTAGTGAAAATGTGCAAAGCTTCGTTCTAAAAATAAGTATGTGTTTAATACACATGACAGTCATGACACTTTAGGTCCATTTGGAACCAAACTTGGTATTGTTCCTTGTTAGCATTAGAGGTATAGAACTGATGTGGGGATTTTTGATTGGTTGTTATACGTGACCACTGTGGCTAAAAATAGAACATTGGTTAAACTACATTTTATTGTTAATAACTCAAAAGGGTGACAGATTTTTGAATATTGATTGAGAACAAAAGTGAATAGCACCTTAAGATCCACCATATTGTCAGATGACCCCCTTATTAAACTTATGGCCCTTTCAATGTAAAATAAATTTTGCCTAAGAACCTTTACTTCAGGCACATATGTCAGGAGAGCGATTCAGGCTCCTGGGAGCCTCTTGTTTATTCGTGGTCCGAATCTTTTTTTCATTGGAATTCTTGTGAAAATCCCTGCATGCGTCAGATTTTTAATATCTCATACCGTTGTCGAGTATTTAGGGGTCAAAGGGGCCAAAAACGACAATTATAAGAGTTTGAGTCCACAAATGGTTTTATTAAAAAAAAATAATTGTAGTGGACTGACAAATTGTTACATTGTTTTAAAATGTTGTTTCTAACCACTAGAGAAAGTTTCCTCATGTATTAAGGGATTTTTAGGAAAAGGGACCAAAAGGGTGAAACTGGATGTTAAGACAAAACACCGTAGAACATTTTCTTTCATACAATTAGCAAATTTTTTCATACTTAAGAAATTCTGTCAGGAAAATGTAACGACAGTTTTGAAGCACTTGTACTGGTACATAGCTATCAGGGGTCAAAAAGGGGCCCACCTAAAAAATCTACTTTTTTATTTGTTGTCCAATTTTGAAAATCTTTTTTTCATTGGAATCCGTGTAAAATCGATGCCATCATTTTCATTCAGGTTAGGAATATCTCTTACCAATTTGGGGAAATTAGGGATTAAAGGGACCAAAAGCGCATTATGAGTTTTCCTTGAAGGTTGGTATAAACTACATAAATGTGTAAACAAAATTCAAATTAGCATTTTCAAAGTCCCCCAAAGAATGCATGTGTCAAAAAGCTTTTTGAGTCCACCATGGGTTGCATGTGTCCAAAGTATTTGACAATCCATATTGGGCCGCAAATGTACAGGGTTCAACATGTTGTGGTCGTATCATGCTGCGCTCGGTGTAGCTTTTTATTTATTTGTTTGCACAACAGTTTTGTTCTGGTTGGCCGATTGCTATGAAATTTGACAATGATATGTCGTACCATAAAACCATATATGGGATCGATTTTGGGGGTCCCTCTTTTAAACTTACCTGGACCGAAAGTCTATGTGAGCAATTGACATCACTTGGCGTCCATCGTCGTCTGTCGTCTGTCGTCCTTTAACAACTTTTCAAAAATCTTCCCCTCTGCAACTACTTAACAGAATTTAAGGAAACTTGGTATGAATGAATCTTAGGGCGTCCTGCACCAAACTCGTTCTTCGATTTTTGATTCGTCAAAAAACATGACCGCTTTTACAAAAAATAGACCATGGGGGTTAGACTACTGTTTTTGCTTGTAAATCAAAAAGTATAAGAGATAGATGAAATCTGATGCCATATTACTGCTTCAGTATCAAAAGTTCTACAAAAGTCTCCATTTGGTCAAAGTTGTCAGATGATCCCTTATAGGGGTTACAGACTCTTAAAGGTGAAAAAATAGCGTTTTTTGATGTTTTTGGCTTACAGAATGAAAACTGTTGCAGAAAGAGAAAATCTTTTGCTTGCTTAAATGTTCAGCACCTGAAGCTCTACAGAAGTCTCCATAGGGTCGAAATTGTCCCATGACCCCTGATAGAGGTTACAGCCCCTTAAAGCGAAAAATAGTGTTTTTGGCCTATAGAATGAAAAATTTTGCAGATAGAGAAAAGCTGTTGCTTGCTTAAATGTTCAGCACATTTAGTACTACAAAAGTCATCATAGGTTCGAAGTTGTCACATGACCCCTTATAGGGGTAACAGCCCTTTCAATAACAATGTGCATGTTTTTGACCTACAGAATAAAAAACTTGTTGAAAGAGAAATTCTGTTGCTTGCTTAAATGTTCAGCTTATTTAGCTGTACAAAAGTTTCCATAGGGTCAAAGTTGTCAGATGACCCCTTATAGGGGTTACACCCCCTTAAACGTTAACAATAAAGTTTTTTGTCTATAGAATGAAAACTTTTGCAGATAGAGAAAAGCTATTGCTTGCTGAAAGATTCAGTTCATTAAGCTCTACAAAAGTTTTCTTTGGGTCCAAGTTGTCAGGTGGTGATCCCTTAAAGGGGTTACGACCCTTTAAAAATGAAAAATAGTGGGTTTTTTTGGCTTATAGAATGAAAACTATTGGAGATAGAGAAAGCTGTTTTCTTGCTTAAACATTCAGCTCATTTAGCTATACAAAAGTTTTCAAAGGGTTGACATCAAGACCAGTGAGCGATTCAGGCTCCTGGCAAAACTTTGTTTTGGGCGACTTAATTATGTAAGACATAACAAGCGACTGGGCTGTCATTTATCACCAGTCGCGGCATATGGTCAATCAGCAGTGGTCATCTATCTTTGTAGGAGTTTCAAAATGCAAGTAATAAAATTAGCTACAAATGATATGGTTGTTTGATAATACTGAACTGTATTCTTCGAAAAGCCATCAACTTAAAATCTAAAGACGCTTGGAATTTTTAGTGCCTATAATGAGAATTAATAAAATAAAACGTGCACAAAATCTAATGCTTGGAACTTTATTGTAATGTTGATTTTCTTTACATTTTACAGCCACAGTTTGGCCGTCTTGTTACATCTGCCAAAGAATTTTGGAAATTGGCTAAAGGCATTGTTCATGTTGCATTCAAAAGAATTTCCGGATTCTACTTTCATCATTGCATCATAACAAGTTTTTTTGATACAGAATGTAACGTGTACGAATATTTTTTAACTTTTGTGAACTTCTTAACCGGACCTGGAGAAGTTGGGAAAAACGATATTAATAAGGCAAACATTGAGGAGTCAATCAAATCTAAAGAGATGTATGTGATTGAGGCACCTTACTATCCAAAAACCGAGCAAGAATTAAAAGAGGCTTCTAAGCGCTTCTGGGACAGATCGGGTGAACAGCTGTATTCACTTGCATGCAACAATTGTGAACACTTGGTGAATTACATTTTAACAGGCACCCCATATTCAGAGCAAATACAAAAAGCAGGGGCATGGAAGATGGCTTTTGTTGATGCTTCTGACACTCTTATAAGTCGTGGTAAAAGATTGATGTTAAAAATGGCAAGTTGTCAGATAGCTGCTATACCAGCTCGCTATTTCGCCGAAAAGGCATTGGAAGAGGTCGTGAGAGTTTCTGCAAATGTGGTGCTAACACACATGCCGTTACCTTTACCATCACCGACAGAGCTTGGAAAAATTGGAAAATGCGCCAAAAACTTTTGCAACGCTGCTAGTAAATCCTCTCCTAATATAACAAAATGTCAGCTCCTAGCTTCAAAAGAGTGTGTACAAGCTGCAGAAGTTGCCAGTAAACAGGCCCTGAAAAGAACAGCTGTTAGCACGTTTGTCATATTAAGCGCTGTAGTTGAAAGTGGATTTGCTGCATATGATATCTATCAATTAGAAAAACAAAGAGAGCATGGACACATTACCCAAAGAGATTTTAACCGCGAGACAACGAAAGCTATTGGAGGTGCAGCTTGTGCAACAGGAGGCTCAGTCATTGGAGGCGTTATTGGACAAGCTTTTATTCCACATCCAGGTCTGGGGTTTGCTGTAGGATCTGCTATCGGAAACGGAGTTAGTCGCACAATTGGAAACGCAATTTCTGGGTTCATATTTGACGAATGTGAGGGATAAGTTCGCTACTTATACACGAACAATTAGCTGTGGATCAAGTACAGAAACAAACATAATGTATATTTCCAACAAAAATATGATTTAATGCCTATCTTTTTTTATCTCAATTTGTTCAATTCAATTCAATCCAAATAACAAGATTTACTTACTATTAATATATAAAACTCATATCATAATAAGTAAAAAAAAAATACTTAAAGACAAAGAAATGATAAATTTCGCATTTAAAAAAAATTCCCTATACACACTATATATGTAGCAAACGTTCTCGACTTCATGTAATGCTAAAAGTTTGGAGTTTTGTTATTACCCTATTTGTACAGCTTAATATGAAATAAGCATGAAAAATATATGTGTAACCATTAGATCTGTAAGGGGCGCCAAGGAAATTTGTTCATCCTTCTCTTTAATATTTGTACCAAAAACATAATCCTGCCTTTTTTTACGTCAAAGCACTGCATGTCTGGCATTTTTATTTAAAAATGGTTGAATTATTGTGTTTTATTTAAATTTTAGTATAGGACCCCCGAAAAAATATATCAAATAGTTCCTCCATTTTTGACATGAGGCCCTTTTACTCGATTACGTTACCTTTACTGATACATGTAACAATTACGACAACACACTTAATGAAGCACCCGGGAAATGAGTTCATAGTAAAGAAAATCGGATAAGAAAGTCTCCTTTACGTAATGTATCACTTAAGGTACATAAACACTACATAAGGCATGCTTTCTTTTGTCTTCCTAACGTAACAAAATGCTATAATCAAATTTGAATTGTCGTTCTTTACATTACGAGGAGCAGAAAGTTAGAAATACCCTCCCTTGTTTGTAAGCTTATATTAGTTTTATCGATAATAAAATGAAATAAATTGATAAATTTATGCATGCTATACTGAAGTTCATTAAATGTTATACGCAAAATGTATTTTTGCACTATTTTTATAAAACTGTAATCAACATTTGCAAATCAATTAGATTCGTATACCATATATATGAGAAATATTTATTATTTCTCTTAGTCAAATTTTTGGGCGTCGCTGCAGACCTAAGACTAGGCATAATCACGACGTTTAAACTTCCCGGTTATTATACACCGTATGGGCTCGTGAGCGGATGAAAAGGTGAATCACGTACATGGAAATGGTAAATAACACACTTTGAAAAGGCAAAATTTTCAAAAGTAGCAATATGTCATCAAAAAGGTCTATAATAAGCCCAGTAGCCATTGTTATATAAAAACAAATGCTATTGCACGGAACACCTCATACCTTTAAGTGTTTAATTTTGTTGGCATCATAATTCATTATTGAACGATTTGTTCCACAACCTCTTTACAAAATCAATACTTCATTTGAAATATGAATTTATTTACAAAAAAAATATTTACACACATTTCTGCTCAAACAGGTCAATATTTTTAGAACAATCATTATCACATGGAATGTGTAAACATGATAAATGAGTTCATTTATCTTATATATCGCTTGTAAATGCCGATACACCGATAACGCAGGGCGAAAAGGTTACAAAATACGTGAGAAAAGCTAAAAAGGGTCAATGCGTGTTAAATTACAACACAATAATGCAAATAAAGCGAAATTTGTTACATATTTGTTTTTCATTCTCATAAAATATTTTTTTAAATCAATTGTTGCATATACATGAGGCGAAAAAACATGAATAACCCAATCTTTAATTGCATAAGTATACATACATCTTTACATAAATATGTGTTACTGTTTGGAAATAAATTTAATTGTCAGGTAAACGAAAAGAGGCTGTGAAATTAACATAGCACGCGTAGAAGTTTAATTCATTTGATTGTCTTAAATACGCTTGCTTTTCTATCAAACTTGATGTTAACGTTTGGCTATAAACTTAACTACCAACAATCACGGACAGGAGTTTCTTAAAATAGTTTACTGAATTCCAGCGTAAAATTAATTTGAAAGAAGTTTTTATGCATTTAAAATTATACTACATAGCTTAATTTTTACAGACTATCAGTAAATCAAAAAAAAAAAACTAAAACTGCTTTTTGACGATTTTGAATTATTAAATTAATGCTTGTATTGATTGAGAAATATATCTCTTTTGTAATTCTGGGCAATTCATAGACTGATAAAATGTCCAGAATTGAAGAATCGTCATTCCTAATATTACTACTGAGTTAAACTATATTTATTTACAAATTAAAACAGTATCAAGGAATATTCTTTCAGTCGCTGCGTCAAGATATTGGGAGTTACTAATTTATTTGTGTGAATCATGGTGTATGCTGACCTTCTTACCGGTGTATTGTTTAAATTTAGCTTATCGCGACTAATTATAGATTAAATAACAAGTACGGCGCACTCGATATTGACCCATCAACACACAATAACATAAAGACAGGGCTAAATCTTGTGATTGAGGTAAGTACAAGTAATATTGATGTTTTGACTTTAGCTTATTTTAAAAAGTTAAAATCAGATACACACGTTTGCATAATAAGATAAGAAAGATTTATTTGTATTCGGATTTGTAAATAACAACAAACACAAGCTCGCAAGAGCGTTTTTACATTATTTTTGGCAGAAAATTCGTACACAGCCGTGGTCATGAAAATATAGCAGAGATTATATTATTGTAAATAATATGAATAACACTTTGAAACTAACATTTGCCAAGGAATTTTCCTTCGATTTATAAGGGTCAGAGAGAGAGTTTTAATATGGACATGTTTTGTGTTTCGGGTTCATATGTGTAAAATGTATTTGATAAATACTTTCTATTCTAAAACGTATGTTTAAAATAAAAGGTTTTATATGTCATGTTTCAATACGCTTAATATCGCATCGAAATAGTTGACGGAATAGCCGAAGACGCTGTACATGTTTTCAAAGATGATAAGAAGTTTTCATAAATTCAAATGACAACAAAGTTCCAGACATTAGATTTTGCTACGTCTGACGCGCTCTACCAAAATTAGGATTCCCGACTTTTTATTTCATAGCAGTATTTTTTTTAAATAATGATTCAATTTAAATTGTATCTTGTTTTGCCCGGCAGTCTGTATGTGTTACATATTGCTCTTGGCAGCCACAGTCATCAACATAGACACTGACTAGTAGATCTACAAATTGAGTAATACAGGTTGATATTGATTCTTTCGGAATGAGAAAGATTTATCGTTATATAACCATCGGCTCCAGCATTAATCATTTGCTGTTTCTTAACCATTTTTAAATGCGTTACCGATTGATAACCTTTTCAGTGGGCGTTACTTTAATTTTCGGGCATAACTTTTATTATAAGATCCGTGCCTATAAAAAAAACGGTGTTTTGATATATTTCATATTCCTAAAAGCACGTGTATGCACATTATATTCTTAAATAGTGTGATTTCATTGGAAAAAAAATATGTTTTATTGTTATTTTTTTTGTAACATAATTTTGTCATTAAGTTGGAAGAACACTGAAACATTCTTTCGAAAAATATCATGCATCTTAAGAAAGGGAACGGTTTCAAGTGTTCCGTGAGACGTGGCATTTAATATATAATTGAAATAGGAAACGAAAAATGATACTCAAACATACCTTGTTTTGTTTTTAATCCGGTTATCCCTTTTCAAAGTGTGTTATTAACCATTTCAATGTACGTGAATCACCTTTTCATCCGCTCACGAGTCCATACGGTGTTATATATTCAAAAGTAACCCAAAACTCCCTAGTCAGTCGTATACTACCTCTGAAATCTAATCAACTGGATAATATTCTGAGGTTATCGTCCTGCATAACTCATGTAATTAGAAGAAATATCAATTGCTTCATGCTTGTATTTTGACGTTTCATCGGCAAAGCCATTTAAAACCCTTGACCGTGGTCCCACATTTTTAACATGAAGCGCTATCGCGTTTCATTAAAATATGTTACGGTCAGCGGTTTACTTGTCAACGAAACATCAAAATACAAACATTCAATTTTAAATTAATGTTCGGTATTTTTAATCTTTTGGTAGAGTACCACCGATGAATCTTGTATAGACGACTAGCAAAAGTTGTTACCTAGAACTTTGTTGTATTTTTTTTATTTCTAACATCCGTGACGGTAAGCACCTCTGGTGGAGTTTTGATTCCTTGGGGTTAGCCCGCTCCGGAATCAACACTTTTGTGTTGAAGAATACCAAAGCTTTAAAATCATCCGCTTAATTTTTAAAATAATGCCAAAACTCTAAGAGTCTTCCTTCCCCAGACATAATATTTTGGTCTTTGTCATAATTTGGTTCCCTGTTCAAAATTTTTGGTTTAATTGTTCTATGCTGAGCTTTTCATATTCATATAATGTTTGGCATTTTCAATCTTTTGGTAGAGCGCCTCTGATAAATCTTGAATAGACAAAACGCGCGTCAGGCGTAGCAAAATCAATTGTCTGGAACTTTGTTGTCATTTATCGTTCGAACTCACGCCGGAACGAAAACTAAACTCTGGCGCTTTTGAAAGGTAAGTGCAACACATCCGTTGCTTTGCGAACAGTCAGTAACTTTACATTTTTTTTTTATTGGTTTATAAAAGCAAAACTTTGTAAGTATCAAATTGCAGTAATCTTCTCTCGATTGAGCGTCTATCACTTTTCGTGTAAGCTTTTGGTTTGTATTCTTCAAGTAGTTTTTTCTACTACTCGTTATAGATGCAAGTATTTAACTTAGCTGGCAAATCACGGCTATTCAAATAGACCGAACAAACCAGTTTTTTGTACATCGCATAACAATTTTTAATATTTGAATAACAATAGAAAAGTGAAAATTAGCTACTTGACCATTTAAACTGACCATTTAATTGTCGAATCGAATCGCCGCAGCCGTGGTACGATAAACCATTCCTATCGGTCTTCAAGCTATTAATTTAAATAACAATTGTACATGTATAGAACTTGTTTCGCCAGATTGTGGGTTACTGATTTCAATTGGAAGTGACATAAAAAAGGAGGGTTTTTTGTTAACCCATTCTATGATAATCAATTGATTTTTGCTAAAAAAAAAAAGAGAGTGTTTTGCAAAATTGTAGATAAGCAAATCGAATAATTTACTAGATGATTTCTAAGTACTTACAACTCCAATTTCTAAGTTCTAAATTTCACCATTTGCACGGGTAAAAAACTAAACAATTTATAAGTGAATTCTAAAAATACATTATAATTTTATAAAAATGGCAAAACTTACTATTATCAAGAAAATCGAAAAAAAAACTAAGTGAGGGAAACGGGGACACAAGGCCAGTCGGGGAGGAGAGTTTTGACTTGCAAGTTGCACGGAAAAGGGAGTGATGGCATTTACTGGCAATTTAACGTCCTATGGATATCCTATTCTTCACGAGACCTGCATCAAGGTTATTTAACGCGCGAGGAACGTGGAATTTTTCCTAATATGGTGCCCTACTATGGTTTGCGGTTAGGTTATCCACATTATAGCAAAGCAACCCGAGCCGATGTCACGTTTCTTGGGCGCTCTTTAGTGGACTGTTACCGACAAGCTTAGCGCTGCTGTGGGTCTATTCGCCACACGGAAACCGCAGGGGTAAACAAAAGAAAAAAATGAATGATAAACACTAAAAATATAAACAAAGGAAGAAGACTTTTGATCCTAATTAGTTTCTATATATCGGAACATAAATGTATATACTGGTATTATAGATCAAATTTGTCGATTCTATTTCGAATTCCTTCATTGATATTGCTTTAGATATTTTGTTGTTTACAAGATGAGTTACATGTATGTTTTTTCTGATGTTAAAATATCACCAGGTGCTGTTTGCAACCAGGCTTATATCGGACTAGGATTGTAAGAGCAAAACAGGCATTTTTACGCATTACAGCTTTAAAAAGTCTAATCAATGTCTTTGCCTTTTTTGTCTTTTGTTCTTGGATATATGAGATTGATCATCCCAGTTTGGTAATTTTGTTGTTACCTTTATTTTCCATATATCAAGTCACAATTCTTTACAAACATCAAAACCAAAATTTGACAACAGTACCGGTACTGGTATGTATAACAACAGGAAGTTAATATGCAAAGAATTATGTCACCAAAGTATCATGTAAAATCCTAAGCACCTTCTTAAATGAGAGGAAAATGATGAGAAATTAAATATTTCAAAAGTGTAGCAACGGGAAGGGCAAACATATTCCGATTGTGGCCTCGTTCATCTCATCTGCCTTTTGTCGACTGACGAAGTACAGCTTTGATTCTCTCCGAGTGTTGTGTAGATGCGGGTTAGCCCGGCAGACAAGACAAATTCTGGTCAGTAGCCAATCGATCATTTCACAACTTGACCCATGTTTTAACACGAATTTAGTTTGTATTCAACGCATAAGGTTACCCCAGAAGCTGAGCTGACACAGTCATAAAGATTTTCAACTGCAATGATTTAAAATACGGTAATATCCGAAGACCTTCAGTTGACTGTACAAACACAGGAGTACATTCACTAGCATTGAAACACAATTTTATCTTTGATATGGTGTCTCCCTTTTGAAAGGCATCTTGAAAGGTTTTTCAATCAATTTAACATTTATCATGTTTCATAGATTTCAGTCCTGTCACGACTTGAATTCGCGTTTAAGATTGCTAGTCCTTTGCCCTTTGCTTGTATGATTATTTTTGTGTTTTATGCAGGCGGATTTAAAACCGGCGTGCCGGGCGCGCGCCCTCCCGTTTGACAGCCAAGATTGGTTAAGAACTGTATGAAACAAGAGGTCCAAGAATATTTTTTTAACTTGGGAGGGCGCCTCCCATATGAAAATTTCTGGATCCGCCACAGATGCGGTCTGTTTCTTTGTCCTATTCTCGTAAGTGTTTATTATAGTTTTGTTTTTTTCCTTTTCGGAATTATAACATGTGGATTCCCCATTAGTAACTCTACTTCATGAACTGTTCATAGACCACTGATTAAGATATTCAAGTCTCTGATTGTTTTCTATTGCGGATTTTGTTATAATTGCGGCTTATATGTGTCTTCCTGAACAACATAAACCTCTGTATTAAAGAGCTCATGAGAGTTGTTTGTTGTCTAATGATATTTTATTCCAGGGCCAAGCGCACATTCAAAACCTCAAATATTCGCACCCCACTGCAAATTAGTACATTTTTCATTGTAATTTGTAACAAGTAAAAAAATATATTCCGGAACCGAGCAAACTTCTTTTTTTGGAACTGTAAATATAGATATGCTTTTTATAAACTTTTCGTTCTTATAAAAAGTGTGTAACAATAAATAAACTCTTCAAGCGGTATACAAATTATTATTTTTTTTGCAGTGAATATTCGTTATAGAATAGTTATTCTATAGTTTAGATTTCTTAATCACAGCTTAACATTGCTATTCAACGCACTGAAATATCATTTTAAATTCCGTATCCATCACTAAAAGAGGATATATCTAAAAGCAAGGGAAACAAATTCTACTCTTTGCTAAATGTACTTTAAACTTAAGTAATTGACTTAATGTTTAACAAATAAACATCCAAAGAACGATAATTCAAATTTTATTACAGCACTTAGTGACATAAGAAAGACAAAAGAAAGCATACCTTATGTCGAGTTAAGTATCTAAAGTGAAACAACTTTATTTAATGTTCCTTATCCGATTTTCTCTAGTAAGAAATACGCATTTCTTTGATGAAATGATCAAGTACACTCTTAGTAACATGCGTATCACAATATTTTTTCCACTCTTTTAGCTATGGGTATTATTAAGTCTAATATCTTGTGTTAGTAAATACCAATGCTAGAAACTTTCGGCATTTTGGCACAAATAAAATAATATGTGCACCAGTTTAATTTCCATCTCTTTAATTTCTTGCGATGCTTTAATTACTATTTAAATGTTTTGATTTAAATGCTACTGATGAAATATCGATATATAGCATATCCAAATTAACCGTTTATACCCGCGTTTTGGTATCTGTAATTTTGAAACCACTGGGCGATAACCGCTGCAGGTGGACCAGAAGTCCTCGAGGGTAATCACAAGCCTGGTCGTCAGACTTGTCTGACACGATTTACCAGACAATTTCTAATATTTTTGTATCTGAAATTTCCGATTTTTAAATTCAAAATTGTTTTAAACACCAGGTTTCTTTCCTTGTTATGCACATGGTCGATATTCTCGGTGCTGGATTTGGCTTCCTTGTTCGAACGTTTTGGTTTTGAGGACTTTTCGTTTTCAACAGTTTAGGTATTTGACCTTCCAATGTTTTGATTTAAATGCTACTGATGAGATGTTACTCCTTGAAATATCGATATATAGCATATCCAAATTAACCGTTTATACCCGCGTTTTGGTACCTGTAATTTTTAAATGAGTGTATTTATTTTCTAATTAATATTGTTCATCATGTAGAAACATAGCTTAAAAGACGTTATTTTCTAATTTTAAATTCAACGAAGATTGATGGTTATTGTATTACAACTTAAAATAAATAAATATTAAAAAGAAACATTGAAAAAGCAAGAACCTTATCTTCTGTATAGAATGTCGTGGTTGTAAGGACATGAAGGAGGTATATATATATATATATATATAGGACAAACAGGAAACAGTTTTGTTAAGAGAACTAGAATACTCCGACAGAATATCAGAAAACCGAAATATAGAAAATCCCCTTCAGAAGCTAACATTAAGAGAATTGCGATATTGAGTTGTGTAAGATCTTTCCATTATATATTAGAAGAAAATGAGATGTGGAATAAGTGTACACGACACAACCTACAATATAAACGTAAATTTAAACATCCACAATGGAAAACAGCCAGTAGCTTTCAATGTGACCAGCGGACAAGTAGACATATTGACTGATGAATTAGAAGATCAAATAAAATGAAACATTATTTCAAAATTTACATCAAAAATAAATGCTGACAATAAACTGTCTTTTTTAGCTCACCTCTATTGTCATCACTTGGCGTCCGTCGTCGTCGTAGTCGTTAACTTTTCTTTAAACTTCTTCTGAAACGGCTGCACAGATTCAAACCAAATTTGATCTGGTGTTACTTTAGGGTATCCCCTACAGAACTAAGGTGGGGATTTTTAATTCATCAAAAACATGGCTGCTGTTGCTAAAATAGACAAGGGGGGTCAAACTACTGTTTTTGGCTTGTAAATCAAAAAGTATTTCAGAGATGAATGAAATTCGATGCCACTCTACTGCTTCAGCCTCAAAAGCTCGACAAAAGTCTCCGTTTGGTCAAAGACGTCAGATGACCCCTTATAGGGGTTACATCCCTTTGATGGTGAAAGAGTGCGTTTTTCATGTTTTTGCCCTAAAGTATGAAAACTATTGCAGATAGAAAAAAGCTGTTGCTTGCTTAAATGTTTAGCTCATTTAACTCTACAAAAGTCTCCATAGGATCGGAGTTGTCAGATGATCCATTATAGGGATTATGACCACTAAAATAACGGTTTTTTTTCATTTTCTTGGCCTATGGAATGAAAACTATGGCAGATAGAGAGTAGCTGTTGCTTGCTTAAATGTGCAGCTTATTTAGCTCTACAAAAGTCTTCATAGGATCGAATTGTCAAATGATCCCTTATAGGGGTTGCAGCCCCTTAAATAATGTTTCTTCATGTTTTTTGGCCTATGGAATGAAAACTATAACAGATAGAGAGAAGCTGTTGCTTGCCTAAATGTTCAGCTCATTCGGCTCTACAAAAGTCTTCATAAGATCAAAGTTGTCAGATGACCCCTTATAAGGGTAACGGCCCCTATATAAACGTTATAAGCTCATTTAGCTCTGAAAAAGTCTCCATAGGGTCGAAGTTGTCAGATGTCCCCTTCTAGGGGTTAAGGCCCCTAAAATATTTTTTTTTATGTTTTTGGCCTATGGAATGAAAACTATAGCAGATACAGAGAAGCCGTTGTTTGCTTTAATGTTCAGCTCGTTTAGCTCTACAAAAGTTTCCACATGATCAAAGTTGTCAGATTACCCCTTATAGGGGTTACGTCCCCTAAAATAACGTTCTTTCATGTTTTATGCCTATGGAATGAAAACTATGACAGATAGAGAGTAGCTGTTGCTCGCTTAAATGTTCAGCTTATTTAGCTCTACAAAAGTCTTCATAGGATCGATCCTGGTAGACTCTTGTTAATATGTCATGATGATTCTAAACAAGGTACGTAACGTTGTTCTTATCATCATAAGACAGAACACAACTCTTTAACAAATGAACGTCAGCTCTCATCTGAGAGATAGAATCCCATATTTATCTTTGAGCGCATGGTGTCGACCGTTTAAGGGGTAGGTGCTCTTAGACTCTATTTAGGTCCCAAAATTTCAGCGTTTTTTATTTTATTTTCATGACCTACATGTTTGTAAGCGTTTGCAATGATGCAAAATAAATACTTGGCAAATCAAGCGTTATGAATTGGTCAATGAAAAAATGAGAATAACAGCTTTTTCAATACAATTATACATTCATAAATTACAGTATAAATAAGATTTGTTCTCAAAACTTTTTTCTCGTCACATTTTGGATAAAAAAAAAGCATCTTAATGCCCCTACCCCCTTTCTTGAGGGAGTACATTAGCTAAGGGGCAGCATTACCTTATGTCAGACGTGACGCTCTGTTTAGGAAATCGATGTAAGTCCAGCAAACTCTGGAAAACGTATGACAGAGGTTTGGGCCGACCATGAGAACGTTTGTATTGTCAAATATTGCTGCTGCAGCTTTTGTTGAATGAAACACTGATAAAATTTAACTTGCATTAAATGTCAAAGTCCCAAAATATAGCAATATAAATATTCATTTAGTTCCACAGAAATGTCCTGAATGTCCAAAAGATAAAAATATAGATTTTAGCACTGTTACAAATGAATCAATTGTGAAACAGGAATTATATTAATTCAATAATTTATATAAAGATGCATTCAATAATTTATATAAAGATGAATACTAGTTAAAACAAGTATAAAGACAATCGAATAGGTTTTTTTCTTAAAAAATTTGGTGGACCATGAAGATAAATTAGAATGCAAAAATGTTGCACATTATCATAACATTTCTTACGAACTCAAAATAATATGATACTTCATTAAGGTTTTCCTTTAATCAAGGCAAATACCATGATACAATATTACTGTTTTTTCTCTGTTTGGAAGCATTGAAAGTAGTGTAGTCTAGACGCTACAGGGGCTAAAATCCTGGACCTGGACATCAAAAGGTCATGACCTTTACCCTTGGACATCACCCTTAAAACCTGAACCTGGACATCAAAAGGTCATGACCTTTACTCTTGGACATCCCTCTTAATTTCGATCCCTACATCACCTACACCCCTAAAACAAAAAAAACAAGAGAAACATTTTTAGATGTTTTCCTTTTAATTCTCAAGTACTTCACATTTAACACTTAAAAAAATACGCCCTATCTGTGTGTTCAGTCAAAAATCAAAGTAGCCTCGGTTATTTATTTTCAAATAAGAGAGATGTTAATTTTAATTGACTCAATTACGACCATAAACCAATTGAATCGTATGGGTAAATATTACAAATTAGTCTCAGTGATTGTTTAAACGATGATCAATGTGTTATTATATAGCCTGCACTAATTAGATAAGCGATTAGACCTCGAGGCAGACCATCTTTAAGGAATACATCTGTTCGTTTAATCGATAATTAGCACTACTTAGATAAAACCATAAGAGATATGAGGTTTTAAGGGCTTAACATTATGGGTTATGTCAAGGTTTTAAGGGTTCATGGCTCGTAGTTAAGGTGTAGGTGATGTAGGGCTTGGAATTAAGGGTGATGTCCAGGTTTTAAGGGTGATGTCCAGGTTTTAAGGGTGATGTCCAAGGGTAAAGGTCGTGACCTTCTGATGTCCAGGTCCAGGTTTTAAGGGTGATGTCCAAGGGTAAAGGTTATGACTTTTTGATGTCCATGTCCAGGATTTTAGCCCCTGTAGCGTATTGACTATACTATTATTGAACTATTTGACGGGTCTCCAGCCGTTATCTCTCTCCGGAATTAAATTTGGCCTTTGACGTCATTAAACACCGCCTAAAGCTAACGTTTTCATTGATTAATGTTTGTCTCACGGAGCGAGACATATTTGTTACTTTACCGGCGGCCGCAGCGACGACGGCGGCGTTAACTTCAACTAGAATACTCCGACAGCACATCAGACAACCGAAATATAGAAAATCCCTCTTAGAAGCTTACTTTAAGAGGATTGCGATATGAAGTTGTGTTAAGGTTTCTGTACACCTCCATATCTCAGGAACTATTAGCCATAGGTTAATGAAACTTGGTATGCATATGCTCTAGTAGTAGCTTAGCACAATTTCATCCCCATTTGTAAACTTTGACCTTGATTTAAGTTAGGTGGCTGAATAGGTTGCGCTTGTCCGAGAATGGTTTTCAGGTCTATAACACGAAAACACTAACCGCTTACCATATTGGGTCAATGTGTAAAGAGATTATCACGCAAATATCCCTTTTTCGATCGCCAAGTATTGGCACCAGTTAAAATCTGTATTTACATACGCCTACTAGCCAATAAGATACTTGGAGTGTTCCAAGGAGATCCTCTCTCTAACTTTCTGTGCTAGATTATTCCATACTTTTGGATCATCATACTGGTGGCTCCTACACCTAAAGGCTGTTTTACTGTTTTTGTATATCTAGGTTTGTATAGCATGTGATCTGAAGCTCAATTGGCAAGTCAGATCAAGATAATTATTGTTCATATGTTGATGTAGAATAATTGAACATAAAACGTGGAGCTCTTTCTTGTAGGCACAATGTATTCTTAGTGCTTGGTTCATCACAAATTTGCCATGCCAATGGACAGGAATTAAAATTAGTGAAAAATAAAAGAGTTATAAATGTCCACCCTGCCTAGTCTATTCAGATGAGTTCCAATCCTTTTCAGTACATTAGGCTGCTCAGATGTTTTCTACAAATGTTTGAAACATAAAATTTAAAATTTTGACAAAAATTAAAAGGAACGTCCAGCAGTTTTTTTTATCACATTTATTAATATAACCATCTAAATGAAAAAATATATTTTTATCAAAGGTCCTAGCAGGTTAGCCTGCAATCGATTGATACAAAACCAGTTTAGAAGTATTTTTGGTATCAGTTTCTAGTGTTTCTACAAATTTTTCAACACTATCAGCAGAGAATGACAAGGTGTTTTCGTCTTCATAATTGTACAAAGAACTCTTTCCAGTATGTTTAAAAATGTCGTTAATAAAAATATCAAAAAACAGAGGTGACAAATGGAGTTCTGCAGAACACCATAATATACAAAGACAAAAAAAAAGCTACCAGTATATAGGTTGATCCAGTCATATGTAGCTATCTACACGATCAAAACATTTAAGTACGCAGAACATCTAGAAAGTGTTCACTTATTTAGTTAGTTATTGCATTTCGCACAAGCAGCACGAAATTGGGTAAATCAGGGATAGGTACTTAAAAAGGGCGATACAGATGAAATAAATATGACGTGGTGGAAACGAAGACACAAGCTCAATCGAGCTAGAGAGTTTTATATGTCACTTTAAAAAGGAGAGGTGGTTTGGATCGGACATTTTAGCCTACTGCATGGGTATACTACGAGTTTTAATCTTATCGGGACCCACAGCAGTATTTGATGAAAAGGAGCATGATCAAATGATAGGTAAAACCACATGTTATTGGTAAAACCAAAGCAAAAATACAAACAAACAAAACATAAAAGGACAAAATTTTCGGATTGAGTCCTTCTTTTGTGGCTGTAAAAGATGCTTTTACCCAATGAGGAAAACAGACTGTCACTAGAACAGGGGCACACCATCGAATTGTGTTTAGATAAAACAAGAATGCCAGAGCAATGTAATAAATACATCAAACGATAAAAAACGTAATATAGTCATTCATTATGACATGGCTGTTCCTTGCACACATCAAAGTAACGACCAGTTATCTTGTCGGTAATGCGGCCTAATCCGTTGGGATGTTTCTCTGTAAGGGTCCCGAAACTCACATTCGTTGATAGTTGTTCAGTTATAGTCATGTAAATATCTGTTCAGCCGAAAGGGTTTTTATATTGCTGAAAACAATTTAGTTTCAGAACATTAATTCTACATATGTGTAAAACAAATATCTAGTAAGAAAATGCATCCATTGATAGTACTGTCGTTCATTTTTGCTTGGATAGTAATTTTGACGTCAAGTAGGATATACTTCATTTTAAGCTGTAATGATTTGCTGTTTTAAGTCAATAAAAAATATTATGCATATGATGTGTACTTCGTTCAATTTTTAAAAGCTGCAAAATTGATAAGTTTTTGTCTTTTAGTATCTTTATTAACACCTGTCTCAATATTTCAGATATGACACTGAGAAGAACAAAACGAAATCTGATAATTCGAGCTATTATCATTACCTGTATAGCTTGCGTCTTTCTTTTTCATACGTGGTTTATAAATAAAGAAAATGAAAGCATTCCAAAGCACATTCATTTTATTTGGATAAGTCCGTATCTTAACCTTAATACAGTCCCCCAAGTCGTCAGCGATAATCTTGAGCACTGGAAACAAATGAATCCAGACTTTGAAGTAACGCTATGGACAGATTTTAAAATCAAGAGACATTTTCCCAAACTAACAGAACTATTACACAAGATCAAAGTTCCTGCTTGGATTGGCGATATTCTACGATACAGGATTGTGTATGAGTATGGGGGAATTTATTTAGATACGGATATCGTTCCTCTAAAGCCATTTAGCAAATTATTAGAAAAATATGAAAATGGATTTGTCGGGTGTGAAGAACCAAAATCTGAATCATTACTTCACAGAAATTGCACATATGTCTGCAATGCAGTTTTTGCAGCAAAGAAGGGTTCGAGCTGGTTGAAGGCGGTTGCTATAGAAGCGGAAGTAAAAGCAAGAAAATATATTGAGTCTACCAATAAAACAGTATTTACTCGAGGTGCTTTCAATTTAACAGGACCTCCACTTTTGACCAGACATGTCTTAAACAACTCGGGCGTCAACATACTACCATCCGATGTGTTCTATCCTTGCTTGTGGTATGAGAAGAAAAAATGTCGTAAAGAGACATTTGCCAAGAAAAGCGATGTGTTTGCAAAACACCTGTGGGCTGACTCATGGTTTGATTCATAAAATAAAAAAAGGTTTAACGTTCCTTTTTAGCTCACCTGGCCAAAGGCCATGTGAGCTATTGCCATCACTTGGCGTCCGTCGTCGTCGTCGTCGTCGTCGTCCGTCGTCGTCGTCGTTAACTTTTCTTCAAACTTCTTCTCCTCTGAAACGGCTGCACAGATTCAAACCAAATTTGGTCTGGTGGTTCTTTAGGGTATCCCCCACAGAACTGATGTGGGGATTTTTGATTCGTCGAAAAACATGGCCGCCGTTGCTAAAAATAGACCAGGGGGGTCAGACTACTGTTTTTGGCTTGTAAATCAAAAAGTATAAGAGATAGATGAAATCTGATGCCACGCTGCTGCTTCAGCATCAAAAGCTCTACAAAAGTCTCCATTGAGTCGAAGTTGTCAGATGACCCCTTATGGGAGTTACGGCCCCTTAAAGGTGAAAAATAGCATTTTTTCATGTTTTTGGCCTATGGAATTAAAACTATTGCAGATAGAGAGAAGCTGTTGCTTGCTTAAATGTTCAGCTCATTTAGCTCTACAAAAGTCTCCATAAGGTCAAAGTTGTCAGATGACCCCTTATAGGGGTTATGGCCCCTTAAAGGCAAAAAAAAATAGAGTTTTTGGCCTATAGAATGAAAACTATTGCAGATAGAGAAAAGCTGTTGCTTGCTTAAATGTTCAGCTCGTTTAGCTCTACACAAGCCTCCATAGGGTCGAAGTTGTCAGATGACCCCTTATAGGGGTTACGGCCCCTTAAAGGAAAAAAATAGTGTTTTTGGCCTATAGAATGAAAACTATTGCAGATAGAGAAAAGCTGTTGCTTGCTTGAATGTTCAGCTCATTTAGCTCTACAAAATTCTCCATAGGGTCAAAGTTGTCAGATGACCCCTTATAGGGGTTATGGCCCCTTAAAGGCAAAAAAAATAGAGTTTTTGGCCTATAGAATGAAAACTATTGCAGATAGAGAAAAGCTGTTGCTTGCATAAATGTTCAGCTCATTTAGCTCTACAAAAGTCTCCTATGGTCGAAGTTGTCAGATGACCCCCTATAGGGGTTACAGCCCCTTAAAGGCAAAAAATAGTGTTTTTGGCCTATGGAATGAAAACTATTGCAGATAGAGAAAAGTTGTTGCTTGCTAAAATGTTCAGCTCATTTAGCTCTACAAAATTTTCCATAGGGTCAAAGTTGGTAGATGACCCCTTATAGTGGTTAGGGCCCCTTACTAAGGCAAAAAATAGTGTTTTTGACCTAAAGAAAGAAAACTTTTGCAGATAGAGAAAAGATGTTGCTTGCTTAAATGTTCAGCTTAATTAGCTTTACAAAAGTCTTTTTAGGGTCGAAGTTGTCAGATGACCCCTGTAAGGGGTTATGGCCCTTTAAAGGTGAAAATAGTGTTTTTTGCTTTGGAATGAAAACTATTGCAGATAGAGAAAAGCTTTTTATTGCTTAAACATTCAGCTCATTTAGCTATACAAAAGTCTTCAAAGGGTTGACATTAAGACCAGGTGAGCGATTCAGGCTCCTGGGAGCCTCTTGTTATTGAATGTTTTATTGGTGTTACCTTTGCGTATTTTCTGTTTTATACTGAGTTTGGCTTCTTGTTTTATTTAAAATTATACACCAAGAGTCGGTTACATGTCCGTAATCTTACATCAAAATTAATAGTCCGACAACCCATTAGTCCGACAGCCAATTAGTCCGACGACCCTCAAGACTACAACAGAACGTTATCTTTGGCGGATTGCTATCGAGTATTAAAACCCACTTTTCCACGCCTCGCCTTTCGAGAGGAAAATAGCATTAAGGTCCGAAATAGGACTCACTTTCGGGGTCAAGTTGCTAGTCAATGAAGGGTATGTAAGCGAGTTTGTGTTTTACTCTTTAGCAACATAATATAAGTTATATACCGGCAAGATCATGAAATTATGTCGATAAATATCAGTGCGAGATGGAAAACCAAACAAAAACATGTAATAGCATTTCGACAATATTGGCTCTGCTAAGAGCCTATTTTCGAACCGGCACCCGCACAAGGAAGGGTATATGACGGACAAAAAACACTACCAATTATACACGGGCGTGTAATTGTTATATCAATTACACTAAAGTAAAAATCAGCTTATCACATATACTTTAGCATTTTCCAAGTCAATCGCCTTAACCCTTTTAAGGATCCTTGTTTAACGTTTTAACCGAAGGAAAAATATTTACTTAAAATGCTTATCAAGTGTGTTTCGTGGTTTTATTGGAGGCAATTTAATAAGTATATTTTGTATTTGTCCCTTCATCCCTTCATCTACCAACGAGAAATGCATGTAAAAAGATTGGTCCACTAATTTGTTTTCTTTGCATTTTTTACTCTGTGCCTAATTTTCTGCATTTTTTTTTCATTTGACATCATAACTGAGATTATCTTACTTAAGAAAAAATCAACGAATGAGTCAGAAGACATTATATATTTTTTGTAATGTCCCACTTTAAACAGCATAAGGTCATTTTCTTACCTTTTTATGGGATACCATGACGTACATGTATTTCCTTATTCCCTCATATCATTTAAGAAAAAAAAAACAATCATTTAAGGAAGATGAGGTTGTCTTAAAAATTATTCATAGATTTTTTTTTAATTTTGGCCACAGATAACCCTAGACTGGTACTTTTAATTTCGATATTAACTTAATAGGTCATCACAAGAAATTTTGTACAAACGACTTTAAAAAATGCATGAATTTAGTACTTTTAATATAAGATAAATAGGGAAAATTTACGAAAAAACGGTTTTGTTTAACAATGGGTTGAAATTGATAAAATCATTAAAGTAATGACATTTGTTCAATTGCTTTTACAGTTTGGACTGCTGATTTATGTAAATTTTGGTCGCGTACACTTTGGCATTTTCAATATTTTTGGTAGAGTGCCTCTGATGAGTCTTGAATAGACGAAACGCGCGTCAGGCGTAGCAAAATTTATTGTCTGGAACTTTGTTGTCATTTGTATTTCGAACACACGTGAAGGTTAGCACTGCTGGTGGAGTTTAAATTCCCCGAGGTTAGCCCGCTCCGGCACCAACACTTTTGAGTTGGAGAATACATCAAAGCTTTAAATTATCCGTCTAAATTTCAAAATTGTCTAAACCCTAAGGTTCTTCCTACCCCAGACATAGGTTGAATATCTTAGTAATAATTTGGTTCCCCAGTTTGGTATTTTTGGTTATACTGTTCTATGCTCTTCATATTCATACAGTGTTTAGCATGTTCAATATTTTTGGTAGAGCGCCTCTGATGAGTCTTGAATAGACGAAACGCGCGTCAGGCGTAGCAAAATTTATTGTCTGGAACTTTGTTGTCATTTGTATTTCAAATCTTATATCATTCTTTTAATTACGAATTTCGGTGTTATAAATGTTATCAGAATTTTAATGTTTAAGTTTAAACCGAAATTTTGATATAAATTTTGAAAATTCGAATAAAATTCCTGTCACTTATCTGGAGGTAAAATTCTGGTTTTAGTTTTCTGAAAATTACATTTTTCTATACAAACTAGTAAATTAGATTAGTATGTTCCTTATTGAAAAATTCAACTGCACACGTCGATTTTTGATTGTAAATGATATACACAAAAAAAATCAGTAATAAACATTATATAGCATTGTCTTAAACATTAAAGTAACAAATTTACAGTTTTGATGGAGGTAGGTGAGAGGTAGCATTATTTTACCAATACTGAAAAACACGTCGGCTATTTACAGTCAGATATCTTATGGAAAAACTATGACCTTTGAAAACAATGATTTTTCATGACGTTTCACCTTTTTACTGTCAGCACTATATTTGTCTGATTTCATGAAAATTTGAAATGTCTCTATATATACATTTTTTGTACGTCGGTTTAGTTACTTCTTTTCTGACATTTGACACATTTGTTGTTGTCTGAAATAACGATAATCACAAAAACCTTAAAAATCAGTGGAACAAATTGTGTACAAGAATGACAGTTTTTCGCTTTATTTTACCAATTCTTTCAAACCCATGTCGATAAAGATGTTTTGAACTTATTCAAGAACACATATACAATTCAGGATTTGAAGTTACTCGCAATTATATTGACTTTCTAAGTCATTTTCTAACTAGGAGTCTTTCATGTTAATATTGAAGTCATGGAAAATCATGACTTTCCAAAAGTCAATAATTTGCTATCAAAATCAGCACCGATGGCCATTCGGCCACCAAGGCCCCTTTCAAAGTAAAGAGTAAGCGATGTCTCTAAAAGGTTTATTTCTTAACCTGTTTATATGAATTTTTTCACAGGCTAAGAAACGCATGAAAGGTGTAAAATTACAAGAAACTGCCTGAGGCATGAAATCCTCTTTTTGTTTCAGGGCGGAGGACAAAACAACTTTTAGTTTAATCGACTACCAGATATGTGTATTCACGTTTTCAGTTCGTCTTATTTATGTATTTATCATTTAAGATTGTGCATGTGTGTGCAATTTGAAGTAAGCAACAAGAACATTTCATGTTTCATTGACATTTGCAAGATTCAGTATATTTGATTTTTTATGGAGCAACAAAATAAAAAGTTATATAGTATCCACAAATAGTAAAAATTATTACACATCTCTGTTATAAGGTTCTTTCTGGTATAAGCTCAACTTTATCTGAAATTAAATAATGCATTATTTGTTATACATGTTATCTGAGTTGGTTTTATTTAATTTTTTTTTTTTTTTTTTTTTGGGGGGGGGGGGTATCTAATAGGGGCGATCAAGAAGGGTCACGTCGTTATAAACATTCTTAAATAAAACCAACGAAATTTCCTGTAATCTTTGGTCTGATTCTGACATCTGAATTAGTGATAACCTCAGCTAGATGTTTACTTGATATTTTAGTTATTGTCAGAGAAAATGCAGAAATTACAAAGATATGAAGTAACCACACAACGTTTGGTAAATAACATGAATGGCGTCTGGTGCGTAGTTTGTTCTATTTTTACCATCATGAAAGTAAAAGAAAATGCACAAAGAATCATCTGAAAATTGTCTTAAATATTGAAAGTGCCAATCTCAAACAGAAATATTATTAGTGCGAAAATACATACAATAATTATAATTAAATAAATAAAAATTGCATTTGCAGAATAAAGAATGTGAATCTATGATCACATTTCTATGCAACTGATATTGCCCCTTTTATATCTCCGTCATACACATATTTTAATAATCTGTCTATAAGAGTTATTGTTAATAGTAGATCAACTAATGTAGATCTATAGAATCATCCATCGTTTTCTTCCCGGGATAGCAGGATCGATGTTCTGACTGTCAAGCAAAAGTCTTTGTCAGTGTTTAATCAAAACTTTTCTATCATTCTGACTCATATACGCTTGTAGAAGATGAATTAAGCAGAAAAGTTTGCCACTTTCCAACAAGCAGAGATGGACTTCAATTGCAAAGCGCCATAGACAAATATTAAACAGAGAAGCAACCATACTGCATCACCTACAACTGCAATGGATGAATCATTCATGCATCAACATCTTCAAAATTCAACCTGAATAACCACTAGTCGGTGCTGGTTAGGAAAAAAAAACATATTATAGTTCCTGCCAAAAACCAAGTTTAATCTGTTCATCCTTTCCGAACATTAGGTTATCATTTGCATAAATACACATATCCCAGTCTCATTGTTCAAGAAAAGGAAAGGACGTTCAGGAAAGCTCGTCAAAACAATTATTTTGTGTGATGATATATCTGGGTTTTTTTTGTTCTATATCCAGAAATGGGTCTTTCGTTGATAATCTAGGGATTTGTTTGAATCTTATGTATTGTGCTTTAATCTTGGGCCAATGCAAGACAGTGAACCGTGACCTCTGGTCATGGTTGTTTTCCATTGTGATTTATTAAATTTCCGTTTCTATAATGTTGGTTGTGTCACGTACACTTATTCCACATTTCCTTATCGTCTACAGGGCAGAATTCACAGATATATATAAATATGAAAAATGGCATCAAATTAATATTTAACAAATACTCTGTACATGTTTTTTTAAACTGTATGATTCTATTTCTGAAACTGTAGTGATCAAATACCCCATATGAAAAATACTTGACCTGGTTGTAACTATATTTTAACTTTGGATAACTTGGCAGACGCCGTTTTATAACATTTGTCGAATACCACCAAAATTGTGGAAACTAAACTGCCTACTGATAACGATAACGAATTCGCCATAACATCATAAATTGAGCGGTCCTATAGCAATACTAAATTTTGGTTTTATTGATCTATGCTCTTCATATTAATATAGTGCTCGGCATTTTCAACATTTTGGCAGACGAAACGTGCGTATGTCGTAGCAAAATTGTTGTCAGGAATTTTGTTGTAATTTTTATTTCACAAAAGCAGAGATACAACTTATGGAGGACACAACAGACTTTGTAAATGTTCTTTCAAAATACTGCAAAGTATTTTCTATTCTACAAATTTTATAGGCAAGTGGAAATTGTAGAGAAAAAGACAAAACAAAACAAAAATGATTTCAAATAAAGGTTAACGTTGGTAATAGAACTTTGATGTACGTTGATTTCAGTTATTTGTTAACTTTGGATAAAATTTAAATAAGTGTTAATCAAGTTTATAATTTAAAGATTTAAGACACTTGCCTGTGTAACAAAACACAAGAAAATATACACACCAAAACTTCATTCATTTTTTGCAAATGTGTCAATCGCCATGATCGTCAGGTACAAATAACATTATACATGTATAAAATAAGATTAAGAATAAAAATGGGTTACCAAACCAACATGACCAATTTTACTATTGTTTTCACGTGTATTTTTTTATCGAAATCGCTGCTCAACATCTATTTTTCCAAGTTAAAATAAAAAATATGTGCATTATTGAGTGAGCGAATTGTGGTTTTACACCCTACTATATAGGTTATCATCGCAGTGGTAAACATGAAAAGGACGATAAAACAGCATGAATGATGAATACAGCTGTAGTAGAGAAATGGCAAGCAAAGAAACAGTTATTTTTTAAAATCTCCGGAAAAGGGGAGAGGTTGTAAAAATAGACTTTGTGGTGCACTACTTTTTGGCCCACGAAAATTTTACGTATACATGAAGCGTTGATCACCTTATGGGCTAAGCAAAGTCAGAATTTAGAATCATAAGGCCTTGAGTCACCCCATATCACAAGCTGGGCTGTACTGCAGGTTCATTCCCTTTCTGTTTCAGAACCAAGAGATATTCATGAGAAAAATAAGTCAAGTGATTTTCTTTATTCAAAAAGTTTTAATAGCTATACAAAACACCAACCGCAACAATTTCGTGATAAATTAGTTTCTAACAACATCGGACACATTTTATTCGGTACCAAGCATAAATGAGCTGATCCAAATCTACCTAACCTGACCGAAGCCATTTCCAACCGGTCCAAAACCAGCTTCGAAAAATCAAATTGTTTCCCAATGAGGATCCAACTCCCCAACCAAGCGATGTATAGTACCCGACTATCCCTCCTGGCAATACCATATTTCCTATTACTCCTCCAAGGGTAGAACAATAAGTTGCACGAATAGTATTCGCAACGACTAATAGTGCTTGCCGCCAGAAATCTGTAGAGTTTCTAAGATTCCATATTTCATAGCCGGCAAATAAGATTTCACTCAAAATGCAACTTACAACTTTTACTGCTAAAATTCTAGGATCAATGCTGAAGGCTTTTCTTATACATGACAGTTGATGGGCTAAGTCAGATGCATCAACAATGTAGCTCGCTATCGCGTCGTTCACTTTAGAGACAGGCCATTTAGCAATAGTTTCCATCACCTTGGGATTGTTTTCCAGAAACTCTACAAGACGGCTAATATTGTCTAGCACCCATTGCAAGATGCGTGTAATTCTATTTCTCTCACTACTTTCTATTATTTGTTCGACCATGTTGGAAATCACAGATTCTCCTGTCTTTGTTCAGGGTCCTGCTGTAGCTAAAAAAAAAGAAAAACACGTGTCGAAAACAATTAAGTCACCTTGTGTTCACACATTGGTCGCCCTGTCGCATATGTTGCGAACAGACGGACGAACGGATGAAAAACGTACAAAGGTTAACTAATATACCCCTTTCGGAACAAATTATCACAAATATGTCCAATGAAAATCAGCCGTTACATATGTAGCCTGCCGTGCGCACGTGTGTATGTGGGGAGGCGAGTATCATCCGTATGATAATATGTTTTATGTCGATAGTCTGTCTTGCTTTCTGTGAGTTTGTGAGTTGTTTATTTGATTGTTTTTTTTTCGCTTTGCGACGCTATATAGGTTATTTCAAGGCGTTGAACATGAAAAGGAGGATAAAATGAACATGAAAAAATAATGAGAATGAGATATGGGAGATGGGATGGACTGTAAATTTTGAAATCCTCAGGAAAAAAGGAAAGGTAGGTAGGGGCAAAATATTAAGCCTAAATGGTGCACTACTTAATCGGCTTAGCACTTCTGCGGGTCTATTCGACGTCCGGACCCCGCATGGGTACCCTTGCTTTCTTTTAGTAAAATTAGTAATAAACGGTCAGTTACTCTTTATTTTTCTTATTTTTCTTCACTTAAGTCGTATATTATTGAATATATATAATTATGACAATAGAGTGAAAAGTAAAACAGTTACTTACTTCTGTTTAAAAGATCCTTTTAACAAAATGTCAAATTTTAATTGATTAACTGTGACAGGTAAAAATAAACGATGGAAATTCCTACTCTAATTTTATTTATCTTTATTACCAAAAAACAACTCTGAACTTTTTGTTTTTATAAAATAAGCACACAAAAAAGGTTTGATTAAATGACTTGTTAAGTGAGACATTGTATACTAATTGACGTATTGCTTTGGGCAAAGAATTTCTAGTTTTTTTTTATCAATATGATCAATTTGTATCGAAATTATTTCTATTTCTTTAATCTTAATCTGGGACATGTAAAAATAAATGATGGAAAATAAAAATCTAATTTTAAATCAAAATAAGACTTAAAATCGGAATCATTTTCCCAAATCGTGAAACATTTCGGACTACTCCATGGATCACTGACAATTTGACGGGGTCATGCACACTGGGGTCATATAACAAACAAATACTGCTAATCCTAATTGTTACAGCACCTGAGAATGAATTTTTAAAATACCAAGAAATTTTTAAGTGCCAAAACGCACGAGAACCTTGCTTTAGTGTCGATAGGTGTAAGATCCGAAGAATCCTATGCAGGAGGCTAAATTGTCTGATCCTAAGTCATCCCTCTTTTTCACAGTGGCAGTCGAAACTCTCCACGCAACCCGATTTTCCTTGTGTCCCCTGTTCCTTCACTTAATCATCATTTCGTGTTCATTTTTTTATCACTACTTCTGTGTTAATCTTCCTGATATAATTAACAAATTTATTACATTAATTACTTTAAACGTGACCATGGTGACAAAACAAGTGTTATTTGTAGCACAATGTTGTACAAATGGACATCTACTTTGGACCGTTTCTTTCTCGCAACATTTTTCGTCAGCTCCAACTAACATGGTATCGCAACTGATTTGTTATTTCAGAGAGTGTGTTTGTGCCAGAATTATCGTGATCTATATAGAGCGTCACGTCTTACCTAAAACTTACAAAATGGTTTAAACTTCAAAGATGGTAACATAGTAAAAAAGTTACATACTTCTGTTTAAAAGACCCTTTTACAAGGAACGTTTCATTCAACTTTGTTTTTTTTTATTTGTGGTATTAAAAAATTACCAGCATGGTTTTTGAAACAGATTTAAGAAGTCATCGATGAAGGGCTTTAAGTTACACCATTGGTTTTATAGCTGTGAAAATATTGCTTCTGGACACAATTTAGGATTTTGCATGGTTTTCTCTGAGACATGCACATAAAAGAACCTGTCAAATACACCTGCAGCTTATGTTAGTATAATTTCATGTAACCCATTTTAAATTCTGAGAACTAATTAATAAACGTGATTAAGATCAAAGCGTTATCAAAAATTAATGCAGACTTTAACCAGTAGTCGCTGTTTGACGCCTTCCATGTTTATAGATAGAAATCCTACAATTTGTTTTAGATTAGATATCAATATACGCACCCTTCAAAAAACATTGTCAAAATCTCCCTTGCATCAGTTGATAATGTTTTTTTCACGGCATATCAATCGACACTCCCCCTTCTCAGCTATTTGATATTTGTACACTATTAAGAAAAAAATATATATTTTTGACACAGAAATTTGTATTGACCAAGGAGGTTGTTACTAAATTGCAGTCCTGCAAATTCACTGAATGGTGTAAAAAGCAGTTATATTGAAACTGTTGTATACCGACAACCTAGCTGGCGTTAACTGCGTAGACTAACAAAAACACATTAAACCATTACTCAGTGAGGGTAGCTCAACATTAAATCTGATACTGACGTGCGACATGCAGAAATTATAGAAACCCTACCTATCTATATACACGATAGACTGAAATGTTATACCCATTCCTATACTAGAAAAATAAGAGTTATACCGTTTTGGTTTTTTAATTACTTAAGGGACTGTCCATTTAACATGAAGGAGGGGGTCTTGTTTTTTTTCGAAAAAAAAATATTCTGGATCTATTTCAATATAAAAAAATAAGGACCCCCCCCCCTTCAAGTTGAATGCTCTGTTTCTAAACTACCGGTAACCCCAACCTATCCATGTTAATGAAACTAACAAAATATACCAAAACTTTATCCTAGTAGATTAAATTATGAATCAAGTCCTTAAAAAACATAAGGGCATTTTGATGTCAATGATTCAAAATTATGTGTCTTGTTTTAAAGGTACCACATACAATATTAGTTCGTTGACGCAATTTTACAACCCCAAAATTTATCATCTTCAAGACAAGATCAGAGATATCAAAATTTCATTAAAACAACTGTTTAAAGTCTGTTCAAATATTAATTAAGGCGTTTACCATCAACTAGGTCGCTGATATTAAATTTAATAAAGATAAATATTAAAACATGTGAATTATCAGAATGCAAACAAATAACAGATTACAGTTTGCCCCTTATCTGAACACATTATACGATTTGAGTGGTTTAATATAATGAATTGCATATCAACTTCAATGGAGATTTTAGCCGAAATATTTTAATTTTGGTCAATTTTATGCGTAGTTATGGTGAATTATTTGATTTAAAATGTACAAACAGGTTTACACTAAACTTGGGACATTGAAATTGAAGAAAACAAGATGTCAATGACTCGGACTATGACATCGAGACAATATGTGCTTAGTGTATTGGTGCTTGTTCACTCAGTAACGTTGACAGGTAAGCACCAAATTTTCCTTATAAGTTTTGCGTCATAGGTATAGAGATTTGAAAAAAAAAAAGTTTTTGTCAAAATAATCGAGCTGAGATAAATTGCGAGTGTCAACAAGGGAGACAAATTAGGTACTATTAAATACCGCAATTATGTTTGAGTTAATCATGGAAGTATTAAATTGAGTCTATGAGTTAATGAATGTAATGGCTTTTTAGCTCATCTCGCCGAAGGCTATGTGAGCTTATACCATAACTATGCGTCCGTCGTCGTTCGTCGTCCGTGGTCGCCCTTCGTCTGTAAACAATTTCAAAATCTTCTTGTCTGAAACTTAATAAGAATAGGCTACATACGATCCTCATTTTATATTGATCCGTTCAAAAACATGGCCGCCGTTGCTAAAAATTAGCAGGAAGGTTAAAAAGCAGTTTTTCGCATGCATATAACTCACAAACGGTGACAGATATATCAAAATTCTGGCATAGGGTAAAAGTTATCAGCATGTCAAGACCAACCTACTCTGAAATTTTGAAGAAATTCCAACAAACCATGTGGAAGTACGTAATTGTCCCTTTTTTTCTGCGTTTTGCACTTATTTTGTCTTAAATCTCAAGAACTATATGATATATTGAAGTTATTTTAATTGCATATTGTTCAGCTAAGTAAGTACTGTCCTTGGTCGTTACAGGGGTTATGGCCCCTTAAATGCCAAAAATAGTATTTTTATAGATTGTGAACAATAGGAGAAAGGGATAACGTTTTGCCTGCTTTTATGTTCAGCAAATTGAGCTGTACAAAATTGACCATTAGGTCTTAATTGTCAGATGACCCCTTATAGGAGTTATGGCCCCTTAAAAGCCAAAAATAGATTCTAAACGAAAGGAAATAGAAAAAAATTGTGCTTGCTTAAATGTTCGTCTAATTGAGATCTACAAAATTTACCAATAGGTTGAAATTGTCAGATGACCCCTTATAGTGTTTATGGCCCCTTACACCCTCAAAATAGAGGTTTAGGTTTTGTTGAGTGTGAACCATTAAAGATAGGGAACAGATCGTGCTTACTTAAGTGTTCAGCTAATTGAACAAAAATGTCAAAAATAGTGGATTGTACTTGAAAGATTGTGTACCATAGAAATAAGCAGAGGTACCAATGGGGTATCAGAATGTCAAAAGTCAGAAAGGGCAGAGACAAAACCAGTAAACACCAACAAGAACGTGACAAAAACAGACAACATGTAAAACATGGAAACACAAAATGCTGAATATCAATCAACAACGCGAACTCTAGTCGAAAAAATAATGAACTCAGGTGCTCTGGAAGAGTAAGCAGTTCCTGCTTGCTATAGCACACAGGTCGCGTTGCCAATAGTTCATTCAGCGTGTCAAATCCGGTAAAGGAAGACAAAACATAACCCTATGACAAAACAACATCTGCACTCATCTGAGAGATCGAAATCCTATATTTGTCTATAAGTGCATGATGTCTTCCGTAAAATTAATTGAGTGAAGACAGCAACCGAGGAGCAACATAACCCTGTGTGAGCAATTTTTGCGTCAGACGTGTCACTCTGCTAAGGAAATTGATGTACGTCCTGCTTGCTCTAGAGTAACGAATCAATTGAGATACGTAAACTCCATAAGCTGGAGCGGACGGAATGTTGCTACACAAGAAGGTAAAATTGACGATTGGAAAGTTGAAGTCATAAAGCTTTGTTGAAATTCTTCCTTGAGAGTCAATTTCGAGATGTAGATCTAAATATGAAGCAGACTTCTCTCACTAATATTTCTAAAGTCTTATCACTTGCTTTGACTACTATGAAAGAATTTATTATTCGATACTGCGAAAAGGTATTTGAAAACAGTGGCATAAATCATTTTTGGAGTGTGAAAAATTCGCTCGATGTTTTAGACAAACTTCGCGCTTTTGAAGGTACTTACCATACAGTTGATAGCTACGATTTTTCTACTTTGTACACTAACCTTCCTCACTGTCTTATTAAAAAACAATTTGAATATCTGGTTAAATGGTGTTTCGATAAATCTAAAAGTGACTATATCTGCTCTAAAGTTTCTAAATTATTTAATAAATCGTTTTTTAGCAACGAGACTCATAAAGGTTACGTCAATTGGACTGATGCAGAAATGATAACTGCTCTAAATTATCTTTTGGACAACATTTATATTCGTTTTGGGAGAACAATTTATCGCCAAGTCATTGGTATCCCTATGGGAACTAATTGTGCCCCACTTATTGCTGACCTTTTTTTGTATTGTTATGAATCCCAATTTATGGCAAAACTTCAAAAAGACCCCAACAGACAACATCTCATTGAAACTTTTAATTATACATACAGATATTTAGACGACATTCTTTCACTAAACAATCCGACATTTTCTAATTTTATTACGGAAATTTATCCCAAGGAATTAACTTTGAATAAATCTAACCTTACTGGTGATAGATGCCCATTTTTAGATCTAGATTTAAGTATAATCAATGGAAAATTACACACTAAAATATATGATAAACGGGATGACTTTTCATTTCCCATTGTGAATTTTCCTTTTCTAGAGGGAGATGTACCACTTGCTCCGTCTTACGGAGTATATATTTCACAGTTGGTAAGATATGCTCGGATCTGCAGTGGTGTGTCTGATTTTAATGATAAAAACCAGTGTATTACAAAAAAATTACTTAAACAAGGATATCGTTACCACAAATTAGTGAAGTCGTTTACTAAGTTTTATCATAAATATCTATACCTTATTGGAAAATTTAACTGTACACGACGACTTTTGATTGTAAAGGGAATATCCCATCCAGATTTCTACGGTAATGTTGTTTATAGAGCAAATTAATTCAAAAACAATCCGTTGGGAATGCAAAATTGGCTTAAAACTTTATTAAATAAAGGTTATGAAATGGATATCTTAGTAAAATCTTTGAATTTAGTCTTCTTTGGTAAAAATATTGATAATTTGATACTTACTTTAAAATGTTAATTGCCTTTTTATACTTATGTCATTTTTTAGCATTACAGCGGTCAAGTGTGTCGGTTTTGTGTGATGATGCATCATCAAATCAAGTGTTTGACGTGTTGTGTCGGATTTAAAATCGACATACTTGATTTTTTTACATCAGTCGATGGATGCTTCTTAGCTAGCTGTCAGTAACTTCGAGTGTTCTCAAGAGAGTATCTTTACGTCCCGTTAATTACTTGTTGTCCTTTTGTCTCGATACTCTCTTGTTGAATTGAACTTCTATCGATTTGATTTTTACTGTGTGTTAGTTTGTGCTTTGTTATTGATTATCATTAGGGGGAAGGTTGGCGCCAAAAAACTAGTTTAACCCCGCCACATTTTAATGTGCCTGTCCTAAGCCAGGAATCTTTATCAAAGCTTATGTTTGTATTTAGTCGAATTTTTGTTAATTGTTTTTTGTCAAGAAGAGGGTCTTTCAATGCACTTTGGGATTGGGCTTGAATCATATGTATTTTATTTTCAATCCAGGGGCCAATTGAAAAACAGCGAGCAGCGACCGCTGGTCACATTGAAGGCTGCTGGCTGTTTTCCATTGTGGATATTTAAAATATACGTTTATAATGTAGGTTGTGTCGCGTACACTTATTCCACATCTCATTTTCTTCTATTCCTAGAATCCGTTGTGTCCTTTATTGATTGTCACACATTTGCTAGCTTAAATGTTCAGCTTTATAGAGCTTTCTAATGGTTTCATGTCATGACGGACTGTTGGCAATGTTAAATATTGTTACATTATGTCATTTAAGCAAATTGTGCGATTCAGGCTCCTGTGAGCCTCTTGTTTTTAGAGAGTTTTAGTTGGAGCAGGTTTTATGTCACCAAACCTTCTTTTCCATTGCGATCTTATGATCTATTAGTTACTAAAGCATGTTATAGCGCCGTTGTATAACACGATGGCGGAGGTGAGGTGACTTGAGTAAATAATTTATGAAAGGATATGGACACGGCTGGTCATCTCCTCACTCATAATATTTTCTTATGAAAACAATTCCGTGAGAAAAACTTCCGGTTATGAGAGAGAAGAGGAAATACGTCCACTTCAAACTGTACGTGTGTCACATTTGGAACGTTTTATTACATAGTTGTAGTGTATATCGAAAAAAGGGGAATGTCATGCAGTGTAAAAATGATTTTTACAAGAACTTTAAGTCATCGGAATGTCAGTGGTAGCACTATCCGTTCTAATTTCATTTTCCCGTGACTGAAAGAGTGGAAAATTTTGGACAAAAACTATTTCACGAGTCTTGATTCGATGCTTTCCGTCAATTTGTAGTTGTTATTATTGGTGCACTAATATCAGATGTTGCCTTAAACTGTTTGAAAAGAAGTAAAGTGTCTAGATATGCCGTTTGGGGATAATATGACGAAAAAATATGAATATTATGAGAGAGAGGAATGGTTGTGCGGGAGAAAATGCGCTATGAGTGAGAAAAATACTTGTAAATGAATAAATGGTACTACAATGTGATCTATCTAGAGTTTATTTTTTCGTATTTCACATATATAGTCCTAAATAAGATGTATCCTATTGAAATATAATCAAACAATAGAAACAGAATCAAACAAACACCCGAAAACCAAATAAATAAACAGCAACAGCAACAATAAAAATTAAATGCAATTAAGAATATAATTTTGCTTTTGAAATTTTTTTTTTTAATTTAAAAAACGCAAGATTCGACACGGGAAATGGCTATGGTTGGACGTTCTGCAAGACGATTAGAAGATGTTTATGGAGAAACGTTGATTCCGCCATCATCATTATACACTAGCTTGTCTTTGCTTTTGTTTCTTGAGTTAAGTTTAATAATGTTTTATTGCAAATATAGCAAATGGATTGGACATTATGTTATACCAACTTATTGATTGTCCTTTCCATGAACGCACGATACAAAAATAAAAAAAAAATCGAAAATCTGCTTGATGAAACTGACTGACATGAATTATTACCAGAAGACGCGGATATTGATGAATCGTGTCACGTCTTTACTGATAAATTCTTAAAAATTGCGAAAGAATGTATACCAACTAAATCGGTTACCGCGCGCAAAGGAGATAAGCCTTGGTTTACAAATGAATTAAGACGCGAAATACGAAAAAGGGACAGGTATCGAAAATCTGCGCTACAATCAAAAAGCGATAGGGATGTTCTGAAGTACAAACAGCAGAGAAACAAAAATCTTAAATCTTAAAAAAGTCGCGAAAGAAAAGTTTGAACAAAATTTAGATAACTTAATACTTGAAAATGCATCTACACCCAGAACGTATTGGAAACTAATGAAAATGCTTCTAAAATCCTATAAAGGATCGACGGATATTCCCCCGCTCAGGGATATAACACTTGGTACAGATACTGAAAATTTTGTTTTTGAAGAAACTGAAAAATGTGAAGTGCTGAATAAATATTTTTCATCAATTTCTAAGGTCGATGACCAAAACCAACTTCCACCACCATTCGATCAAAGAACAGAAAATTATATTGATAGTATTGAAATAGAACAAAGTGAAATTGTTGATATTTTAAAAATTTTAAAACCAAATAAGGCATCGGGTCCAGATATCATAAGCCATAGGATGCTAAAAATATGTCCTCAAAAAGTTTCAGTACCTCTGCAAATATTGTTTAACAAATCGCTTCGACAATGTAAATTTCCATCTAACTGGAAAATCGCATCAGTGATCCCTATCTTCAAGAAGGGTGATCAATCTTTGCCATCTAATTATCGTCCTATATCACTGATAAGCTGTGTTGGGAAAGTGATGGAAAGGATTGTTCACAAACATGTCTATAATCATCTTTTTTCTAACAATCTTCTATATGAATATCAGTCAGGTTTCTTTCCAAAATACTCTACGGTTCATCAAATGCTTGAAATGTATAACTGTATACTGAACTCACTGGAGAAGAAAGAAATTAACTGTTTCGTTTTCTGTGACTTTTCTAAAGCGTTTGATAAAGTCTGGCATGATGGTCTCTTGAAGAAACTTAAAGCATATGGAATCAAAAATAATCTTTATCTGTGGTTCGAAAGCTATCTAAAAGCAAGAAAACAAAAAGTTGTTATCCACTCGTCTGAGTCACCCTTAAATAATATAACAGGTGGTGTACCACAAGGATCCGTCCTAGGACCCTTATTGTTTATTATCTATATTAATGACATTGCACTTAGATTAAAATCTTTGTGTAGGCTATTTGCTGATGACACATCGTTTAACTATTCCCATCATGACCGAATGCACATTAAAACGGTTATTGATCATGATTTGCAAGAGTTGGACGAATGGTAAAAAAAATGGCAGATGTCATTTAACCCAAACAAAACTGAAATTGTCATTTTTTCGAACTCAGATGTAAACGATATAAATTTTAATCTAAATGATATTCCTATTCCTATATCCGATAGTCATAAACACCTGGGCTTAACATTTAGCAGTGATGCAAAATGGAACACCCATGTTGAAAACATCGTAAAAAGCGTCTCAAAACATCTTAACGTGCTCCGAAAATTAAAATATCAGTTTAGTCGTGACAATTTGGAAAGGTTATATCTAGTTTTTATAAGACCATTGTTGGAATATGCATCAGAAGTTTGGGATAATTGTGGTGCTGGCAATGCCTCAAAATTGGAAAATTTACAATTAGAGGCAGTGCGTTTAGTAACAGGGCTTCCTCTTGTTACAAAATTGGAAACATTATACAGAGAAATTGGTTGGGAAACTTTTGCTAATAGACGACTCAAACGCAGACTAAACATCTTTTATAACATCCAAAACCTTGATACCCCAAATTATCTAAATAGTCTTGTACCCCTTAAGGTGCAAACACTGAGTACATATCCATTAAGAAATGGTGAAGATATAATACTTCCATTTTGCAGGCTGTCGATTACTTCGAACTCTTTTATTCCAAATACAATAAGGCAGTGGAATCGTATGGATCCAAGTGTTCGAAAAGCACCCTCTATTGGTGCCTTCAAGAATGCCTTGAAAGCATCCGGTTTAACCAGTACAGAAGTCCCAAAACATTTTTCATATGGTCCACGAAAACTCAATATAATTTTAGCACAACTTAGATGCTCTGCCTCCTTTCTTAATTATGATCTTTTTAGAGCAAATCTTGTTGTTAACCCTACTTGCCGATGCGGTTCCCCTATCGAAAACAAACAACATTACTTCTTTGTATGTCCTCTATATAACAATGACAGAACTCAACTTTTAAATAACCTAACTTGGCTTCCGAATGGAATAAACATTGACATTAATACGCTTACACAAGGATGTAAAGAGCTATCATACGATGAAAATATTCTCATTTTTAGAAATGTTTTTGAGTTTATTAAACGATCCAAAAGATTTACAATTACGTAGTTTTTCTAAGTGGACAATCATCTCATCAGCACTTTGTCTTTTTTTTCTCTCATTCACCTTTTTCTTTCTTTTTTAGTGAAATTCCATTACTTCTGTATACTTCTATCGTTGTTTTATTATTTACTTATAGCTCGTAAATTTGATTTCTTTTCTATTTAATTTAAAATGCACCATCTTGTACCTTATTATGTATTTCATTGTAATGTCTCTCATTGTATTGCGGAGAGGACTTTCTAAGTATGAATTTACTTGCGTCCAATCCATTTTGTTTTATTACAAATAAAATATGTTTAAACTAATACAAAAATATGACAACGACATGCAGGTTACATAAATAGCAGAACATTTTTCGTGGTATAGACTTTATTCACCTGTTGGAAATCTATTCGGCCCATATACGCGTGTACAACATAATTTACCTCAACTGTTGCATTTTCATTTTCATTTTGAAAAAGAATATTTTCGATACCAATCATTCTAGGTGACATATGTTGCATCCAAAAATTTCAAAGTCAGAGGTCATGTTGCAGGTCGTGTACAGTAATCTCATTAAATCTTGTACATCAAAAACTGAATATCTTTGAACTTCATTTAAAGGACACTCCAGGTAAAAATGATATGCATCTTCATATGCAGCCCCACACATGCACATGGAGTTTTCAATTACGTGTATTCTATATAAATCATAATTCAAAGAACTGCATCAGTGACGTATTCTAGAATGGATAATATCTAACTTGATTGGCCCTTCGATGAAGTAAATATTTGTTTGACTTAAGAAGAGTTTTCTTCCGGTTTTTTTTTAAAGTTTAATTTGAAACTTTCGAATACCGGTAATGGGGAATTCCTAAAAGAGATTGCCGGTCTGTGACTATTTCAGGACTGGATTTGAATTATATGCATTTTATTTAGACCATGGACCATTTGCAAAACCGCGAGCAGCGCCTACTGGCTTCGTTGAAGGCTGCTGGCGGTTGTCCATTGTGGTTTTTCTGAATTGCCGCTTGATTGTGGGCTGTGTCGAGTACACTTATACCTCATCTCATTATTTTCTACATTGTTTTTTTTTTTTTTTTTTTTTCGCTTGTCAGTCAAAGTATCCCAACCAGTTTCAAAGTTAAGAGCTTTTTTACTGGCACATTTAGTCAGATCAGTTACAATTTTGGCAGCGTAAAGTTGGACTTTTTCTCCAGTTTCTCAATTTCAAGTTCGAGGCAACCATCCCAGACCTCTCTCGTATATTCTAGCAAAAGTCGAATAAATGTCAAATAAATAGTCGATAGACTCTATACGTCAAAAAACATATTTTAATTTTCTTATAGCATTAAGCTGCTTAACTCAAGGAAAATTTAACAATATTGTTTATATGAGCTATTGTCCAATTTTCATCAGACATAAATGTTACACTTAAATGTTTGCGATGGTCTACAATTTCTACCACCTCATCATTAAATAAAATGTTTGTTTCAACATAAGCACTATTGAAATAATAAATTCTTTTGTTTTCTTATGATTAAATTCAACAAGCCAATCTTGCGACCAGTCGTGTAATATCTTCAAATCATCATTTATCATGTTTTCTAATGACGAGAAATCATTTCCAGCAAATTGGAGGGAGGTGTCGTCTGCGAAAATTCTTGCGATTATCCCCAAATTGTCAATTATATCATTAATATATAATAGAAATAATAAAGTACCAAGGACGGAACCTACTGTTACTGTACCATTGGAAGAAGAAGTCTAATATTGGGCAACAAACTGTTTCCTATTTGTTATATAATCTTTTATCCAGTCCAACACAGGACAGATATTACATATGATTAGTTTTGCTATAAACCCTGATGCCTTACTCTATCAATGCCTTAGAAAAGTCACAGAAAATTAAAATATTTGATAGTTTAATTGTTATCGAAAAAATAGCAGAGTGACACTGGAGAAATCCCGATTGGTATGGATAGAGCAGAGAGTTATGTATAATATGATTATAATATATGTATGTATAATAAAGGTAACAACAAAATTACCGAACTGGGATGATCAATTTCATATATCCAAGAAGAAAAGGCAAAGACATACCAGGGAATTGAAGAGCGCAATAGTCCTGACTTGGTACAGACATTCAAAAGAAACGGTGGGTTGAACCAAGTTTTATGGCGCCAAACCTCCCTCTTCCATTGTGGTCTAAGGGTCTAGTAACACAAAACACAGCAAAGGTGTGAGACACAATAGGGATAAAGAGGTTTCAATATTAAAACCTTTTTCTTCACAGCTTAACAAAGAAATAGGGCGGTAGTTTGAAGGATTTGATTTGTCATCCTTTTTTTACAATTGGCACTACTCTGGCTATAGTTTCTGTACTGAGGTGGATCATTTACGTTTGTCTTGTGAAAAATTGAGAACGTCTCGTTTGGTAATGAGATGTTGCTCCTCGAAATGCACCCACCTCATTTGGTATTATATTTAAGCATTTCTTTTAACTTTACCACATTCATTCATTGATAAGTAGTTTTCTCACTCATAGTGCATTTTCTCCCGCACAACCATTCCTCTCTCTCATCATTTTTACGTTTTTTCTTCATATTATCCCCAAACGGCATATCTAGACACTTTACTTCTTTTCAAACAGTTTAGGGCAACATATGGTATTAGTGCACCAATAATAACAACTACAAATTGACGGAAAGCATCGAATCAAGACTCGTGAAATAGTTTTTGTCCAAAATTTTCCACTCTTTCAGTCACGGGAAAATGAAATTAGAACGGATAGTGCTACCACTGACATTCCGATGACTTAAAGTTATTGTAAAAATCATTTTTACACTGCATGACATTCCCCTTTTTTCGATATACACTACAACTATGTAATAAAACGTTCCAAATGTGACACACGTACAGTTTGAAGTGGACGTATTTCCTCTTCTCTCTCATAACCGGAAGTTTTTCTCACGGAATTGTTTTCATAAGAAAATATTATGAGTGAGGAGATGACCAGCCGTGATGGAGTAATGAACATTAGACAACAACACATATGTTAACTCCAACTGCAATTAATTTTTATGAGCTGTATGGTCATTTCGGAAAATTATTCTGACTCTCACAATTTTGTTGTCCAATTGGTCGTTTGATTGTTTTTTTCTGATTTCATCATTTCCTCCTCAACATTGGCCAGAACTTCAAGACCGTGTTTCCATTTAAGTAATGTAATACTTTTCATGAAATCATTTAAAAAAAATCTACAACATTTATAATACGTCCTATCAGTCTAATCTAAGGCGATCTTGACAAAAGTCGAACGGACAGAAGGTATCGCCAATTTAAACGATCCTTTTCTTTAATTAATAATTTGATATGGTTAAATCGATTAAAAGTTTGACTATAATTTTTCGTAAAATTTTTACAAAAAACGACACTTTTCCTAAAAATCTTAATCTGATAGGGTAAGAACTGTTTTAACTTTGAACCATTTTTTTCTAAAATGACACATACTTGACAGATTCAATGTTCTTTATTGATTTGTTCATAGTTAGAAAATAATGATCAAGAGAGACAGAGGAATTTTAGCCGTACACTGAAAGTTGTTACATTATTTTTTATGTCACTATGTGAACATTAATTGTCATATCCTAATTAATATTAAGGGATGGATTTACCTTGAAAAGGGCTGGGTCGTTTTGGTCAGAATTTTTTTTCCGTGCAGAGGAAAAGGTATTTATTTTTCGAAGGCAAGGCGACAGAATATTTTCTTTCATTATTAGAATTATCTTATATGACAGAAATCATACATCAGAATATTTTTGTCTTACCCTCTGCTGCCAAAATATTTTTTTCAACAAAAATAATTCTCAGATTTTTTATAAAAAAAAAACAAGGCCCGCCCTTTCAAGTTAAACGGTCGGTACCTAAATATTAAATAAATAAGTATTGAATACTTTTGCCAAGCAAGCATGTAACAAGAAAGAATAAAGCGAATGCGACTTAGGAGACCCATGTTAAAAGTGACAAATTCGTAGAAATAAATAACATATAAATATACATATTCTGTCAATGTTTATGCCAAAAAATGTTGAAAATCTTACTTTTTCAAATTTTCAGATGGCGGCTGTAGCAAGTTTTGGATAGATCAAACTTTGGTAACGAAAGAGACATTATTTTCATTGAAAGCCAATGTTTCATCTAAAATTACTTCATTTGCACCTAACACAACGGTAGAATTGTCATGCTGGACAGATGGGCTTGTTATTGTTGGGTCAAATATTTCGAGATGTTTACCCAATGACCAATGGAACTCAAAACCAAACTGCACAAAACGTAAGTTTATCCACTGGGTGTAAGCGTTTACTTGACCTCGTAACTATAGTAACTAGTATGAGAACTAGTAGTATAGTTCAATACAACAACCTCCGACGTTTTCATACTTCATATCAACAAACGTGTGTTCTCCTTTTTAGCTCACCTGACCCGAAGGGTCATTTGAGCTATTGCCATCACTTTGCGTCCGTCACGTCCGTCCGTCGTCCGTCGTCTGTCGTCCGTCGTCCGTCGTCCGTTAGCTTTTTCAAACATCTTCTTCTCTGAAACTGCTTGGCCAAATGCAGTCAAACTTGATATGATTGTTCCTTAGGGTATTGTGCAAAAAGTTTGCGTTGGGATTTTTGATACGTAAAAAAACATGGCCGCTGTTACTAAAAATAGAACAGGGGGGGGGGGGGGGTCAAATACAGTTTTTTGCAAATAACTCAAAAACGGTGACAGATATCAAAATTCTGGCAGAGTAAAAGTGATCAGCACCTAAAGATCTACCTGCCCTGAAATTTTCAAGAAGATCCAACAACCGATGTAGGAGTTATTGCTCTTTTTCTGGATTTTTTCAAAATTTTGCACTTAATTAGTCCTATATCTTAAAAACTGTACAAGATCTTTTAAAAATTCAAATTGCATATGATAAAGCAACTTAAGATCTACATTTCATGGAATTAGGTCAAAACTGTGGAACCATTTATTTTAGGTGTTATGGCCCTTAAAGCGTCAAAATTTACCATTTTTCATTACTTTTTTCCTGAATTTCAAAGATTAACTTGTCTGACACCATACATCCAACTTCAACCAAACTTGGCACAGTTGTTTAATAGCAAAAATGCTACAAGTGTATCGTTCAGATTTTTGATTCGTCAAAAATTATGGCCGCCATGGCTAAAAATAGAACATAGGGGTAAATTGCAGTTTTTTGCTAATAACTCAAAAATGGTTACAGATATCAAAATTCTGATTGGAGACAAAAGTGATCAACATCTCAAGATCTACCTGCTCTGAAGCAAGTTTCAAGAAGATCCAACAATTGATGTAGGAGTTATTGCCCTTTTTCTGGATTTTTTCAAAAATTTTCACTTATTTAGCCCTATATCTTGAAAACTATACAAGATATTTCAAAAATTTAAATTGCATATGATCAAGCACATCAAGATCTACATTTCATGTATTAAGTTTAAAGCTGTATGACCATTTCTATTAGGAGTTATTGTCCTTAAAACAACAAAATTTACCATTTTCATTACTTTTCCCCTGAATTTCAAAGATTAACTTGTCTGACGCCATAAGACCAACTGCATCTTAACTTGGCACACTTGTTTAATAGCTTATATGCTACAACTCTATTGTTCAGATTTTTGATTCCGCATCATTCGAAAAAAAAAATGGCTGTCAAGGCTAAAAATAAAACATAGAGCGTAAATTTCATTTTTTTGCTAATAACTCAAAAATAGTTTCAGATATCAAAATTGTGCAAGAATCAAAAGTGATCAGCATATTAAAAGTACCTGTCCTGAAATTTCGGAAAAGATCTGACTGCTGATGTGGGAGTTATTGCCCTTTTTTCTAAATTTTGCACTTATTAAGCCCGATAACTTGAAAACTAACCAAGTTATTTCAGAAATTTAAATCGCATATGGTTAAGCACAATAATATCTACAAAAATATATGTATCTGTGTAGTTCAGGTGAGCGATTCAGGCTCCTGGGAGCCTCTTGTTTCAATCCTCATGCTGCTCCAGTTGCTATATACTTGCAGTCTTTGCCCATTCAGGATTTTGCTGACTTTTGACATTCGAATGCCCCATTGGTACTCTCTGCTTCTTGAAATAATAATCATTTAACAACAGTTTATAAAGAATACCTTTAAAACTTTTAACATTGAAACGTTATTTCAAAATATTTTTTCTTGGGCAATATACATTCTGTAGATTTAATATATTTTATAAAACAAAACTATAACAAAATGCCAATCAAATTATAGGTCACGTTTTTGTCCCTTTTCATTCGTTAGAGATTTATCAGGTCAAAAGTTGAAATGCCAAATAAAATACAAATGAACATGCATGTATATCTTATAAACTAGCTGCTAGTATATTATACGATTTTGTCTCTTAATTGAATTCCATACTTTAGCTTTAGCGGCCCCTCATAAAAGAACCCTACCCTGGGATATAATTGGTGGATCTATCGGCTGTGGTGTAGGGTTTATCGCAGTTGCTACTACTATCATAGTCTGTGCATGTAGAAGAAAGAAGAAACGGAAGAATCGGTAGGTAGATACTTCCGGCAAAACGTAGAAAAAAAAATGCAAACAACTTCACGATATACTCAGGCAAAATTTAGACATATGTCTGATGTGCGTTTGTAAAAACATGCCTCTGACGTAGCGTATAAACGTACGTTAAATACGTGTTTCTAACCGCTGGACGGTAAACGTACGTCAAATAATTGTCAAAAAATATGTCAGACGTACGTTTTTTTAAACGTGCGTCAAACATACGTTTACCATACGTCAGACCTTTAGTTTCCTAAAATGTAAGAAATTAGTGAGTTATTTATTTAGTGTGCTTTAGTATGAAATAAAAATATTGCCAAAATTTTTAAATGTGCGTCAAACGTACGCGGTTAGAAACACCAATTTAATATGTGTCAGATGACATGTGTTTAATGTACGTCAGACGCCCACATTTTGCCTGTGTAAGCTTGTCCTACAGGCTTAGTTGATAGTTGAAGTAAAACAAAACTTAGCAAATCTAACAAAAGCAAAGACAGCAGTACTTGTTTTGATTTTTCAAATTTTACCATTTTTATTTGATGGACAGACGGGCAGAGCGCAAACCTATAGTTCCCATCGGCTTTCGCCAAGAACTAATTATAACAATCTGGGACATTTATTATGAAATTATATAACCATATTAAAATGCCAACAAATGTCGATACAAATGAAAATAAACAGCAATTATTACAGAGTATAAGTTACAAATGAAAAGATTCATTCTGTATCCTATTGTTATTTTTAATGTAAAATTGGGTTTCAACGTCTTTACCACTGTGCTTTAATAGAACTAGAAGACTTGCTACGAGATATTAAAACAAGTAACGTTCAAAACAAATTAATTTGAATGCTCCAATAAAACTCGGCCTAATTAAAAGACCTGGTTTTAAACAGGAGCATCAGTATCGTTTAATGCATTTTTTTAATCATATTACAGGGCCTCAAATGCAGTTCATCAGAAAGATTTTGCTGATGAAAATCATGATTTCAATAATCGAGTTTACACCGATCCAGCCGGTCTGACCCAAACAAGACACGACCACCATTATTTGTCGAATGGAAGTCTCGACTTCCGGTCTATAGACGGCGTCAGTATTGTCGGAAGTACAAATTCTGTAATAGCGAGTTCGCATCAACCGTAAGGACAATCGTTATTTATATAATTTGAAGATAGGCATTAAATATAGCAAAATATTATTGGGCGATGTCTTTGAAAAAAGTGTCAAACCCAAGAAATTTATCATGTTCTGAGTATTTAGATTTAAAATACTGTGTCTAAAATTAGCAGCAACTTTTACATCAACCATGGGCAGCAAATTGCAAATAAAGCTATTAAGATAAAAGATGTCAAAATTAAATTGACTGTGACCCCCCCCCCCAAAAAAAAAATCCAAAAAAGTGGTAAAGATATAGAAAAAATAAATACTCGGTAATTAATTGCCATTTGAGGGTATGCATGGTAAATTTTAAACAAATCCGTCAAAAACTATAAAAGTTGATTTTTTTTCATTTTATACATTTTATTCATTTTTCACAAATAGGATATTTAAGGTATGGACTTGCAGAAGAGCAAGACGGAAATTCCTACGTGCAGATAATCTTTTTAATCTTCAGAAAAAGGGTATGTATGTTTAACGTCATGTAACTGCCATTGTTTAGGGATTTATGTACTGACGTGATTAAAGCTAGACTGTGCCGTGCCGTTCCAGTCGTTTTGCCATCTAATCTCTTTGTTGTTGCATTTACAGATGTGTTATGCTACATGATACGTGCTTTTTATACAAATCATTTCTCTGACATGGAAAATAAAGATAAACCATACATGAAATACGCATTCAATAGCTTCAATCCAAATGATTTTTAAACATTAAAGAAATTTCTTAATTTAACTGTCAGATTTTGTATGTATTGTTTAATGTTGTTTGGTTTGTTGGCTTAAGTTTTTGCTAGTTGGCATCAAAATGTACTGATTCATCTTGGTCTTTTCCGACTGTATTCCATTGTGATTTTTTAATTTGCCGTTTCTTTAATGTTGGTTGTGTCGCGTACACTTATTCCACATCTCTTTATCGTCTATTACTTCATGTTAATGTCCCATTGTTATCATTTTACAGCTGCTGTGTTATATCAATACCCAATGCCCGTCAGAATAGTCCTAGAGGAGGATGGTACACAGATAGATACAGACGATGCACTGATGGCCTGTCTGGGGAGAACTCTCGTTGTACTCTCTGACAACGAGAAGTGGCGAGATCTTGATGGCAAGTCAACTGTACCCGTCCAGAGGTAACAAATTAAGTTTGTGAAATAGTTATTGTATGATCAAAACGTTGTCTTGTATTATAATAAAAAATGTTATACGTTAAAGTTGTGACTTCAATCTGAAAAAAATTGAAGCTTTTAAATGGCTATGTCACAGGGGGTCCAATGTAATTGGTAAGTGCGCAGCATAATTTGGTAAGTGACTATAAAGATGGCGGAAAAACCTCGCTTCGTTCGACAACAGTCAGTTTTCTCTTCGTGTTTACAAAAGTTATATACATCTAATGAATAAATCATGTTACCTTTCGGCATTAATGAGTTATGAGAAATGGTCCATAACAAAAATGTGATGCTTGATTTGCTTTTTAAAAAGCTATTGAAAAAAAACCGGCCACTTGACAGCAATTTTTTTGTCGTGCCGAAATACACAGGCTTTCTATCAGGTACTTGGATCACAAACGTTAGGTTTTATGGTGTTTTGTGGTTCAACAACAAGCATGGATATTGCCAAATATTTGTTTCTGTAAAAGAAACATGTATTTGTTGACATATTTACAATTATTTGATTTTTTGGTAAGTGCAAGTCAGTGTACTAAAAGAATTGGTAATGTATGTTATTATATACAGTGCAAAAACTGTTTAAAGCACGTCTTTTATATTCCTTGCATTTATATTTCTATTGTAATCGATTTTTTACCGGATTTCACTAGTTAAAATCCGGGTTATAAAATGGTGAATGTCGGGCTGGCGGGCGGGCGGGCTGGGAAAATACTTTCGTAACCGTTTTTTCAGCAACTACAAATCCCAGCTCATTGATATTTGGTATGCAGCATCAGCATTGGCACCCATAACGTGGGATTGTAATTCAGGTCTGTGGCTCATATACTTCCTGTTTAACGAAATCTGGCCATTTCTGTATTTGACCCATTTTAGGTGTTATTTTAATCTTGATGTGTACGATTGCTTTTTTTAAGAATAAATATTAAACTTTTTATATTTTGTAAAATCCCAGGCGTAACACGATAGCACAACTGAATAAACAACAATACAGTTTTCCTCTCATTTCATATTATACAGACAAAACAGTACTATCGTATTCAGAAATTTATTATCAAAATGAAATCTCAAACAGTGTCTAGCAATGTAAAAAAAAAGAATGATATCCATAAACAAACATCAAATGAATTTTAATATACAACACCACGGTAACAAAGAAAGGTGCTAGGTTTGGTCCCGTACAATTTTATTGAATAGACAAGTCCTTTGAAATTTACCGATGATCCAGTTGTTAAATAAGTATAACAGTTTATTTTAATCTTTTTTGTCATTTTGTTTGGATATTTTATGCAGTGTGGTATTTTGTTTTGAGCAACTTCATAAACATGACACCATGAATGCAATAATCTAGTAAAAATTGCAATGCTAGTACATTGGCGTTCTTTTTTCACTGCCATCAGCTTTCCAGTGTTAACGATAGCCGTTAAGATCCCGTGGCATTAACAAATAGTCTTTTATTACATTATTTTTCCCTTTTGTTGCATCTTTTTAACACTCCACGACACTTGAATGTGCCCACCACAATGCATGCAATGCTCGCAGATGAAATTGGGTGCCCTGTGAATTGGCATGTGCTGTCTCAATTCAGTATCAGTTCTTTTTTTCTTGGCTTCGGTGGTCAAAGCTGAACGATATTGTTAAAGGAGCACCTTCTTGGCTTCAAACATATTTCTGTAAGTGATACTTTCAAACTCTTTTTAAATACAAAAAGCTCGATCGAAGCATTAGTCGCTTTTAATTCGTATAGGTTTTCACATTGATCATAAATTTATTTGTACTAGTATGACTTTTAAAATAAAACTTAAAGTGTTAAACGCATGACCATACTCATCATAGCAAAGTAACCGAATTGGCAATGTGAAATTAACATAACTGACTGGAAATATGTACATCTCTACAATACATGTTTGAATGTCTAGTATATAATCAAACAATGTTACTGTAATTTCAACCCTGAAAATCATCTCACAAACAGGTGTTGATTTTTTTGAGTGGCCTCAGCGAGGATCGAGCTCAAAACATTTGGTACATCTACGGCGTACCGTACTACGCGCTTAGCTAACAGAACAGATCGGGTTGACTTTTGTACTTTGTCGAAAAATATCAAAGTGATTTGAATCAGCATGATAATCAGATACATGTAGTAGATTAGAAATGTATCGGAAATTTAACAAAAGTATCGACGTCATTAAAACGTAAACCGAATAAAGGCACACTTTCAAAATGTTTACACTGTAATAATGTTCATTACCAATTTTGTTTAGTACACTGACTTGCACTTACCATAAAATCAAATAATTGTAAATATGTCAACAAATACATGTTTCTTTTACAGAAACAAAAATATTCGGGAATATCCATGCTTGTTGACGAACCACAAAACACCATAAAACTTAACGTTTGTGATCAGAGTACCTGAAACAAAGCCTGTGTATTTTGGCACGACAAAACAAAATTGCTGTCAAGTGGCCGGTTTTTCTTCAATAGCTTTTTAAAAAGCAAATCAAGCATCACATTTTTGTTATGGACCATTTCTCATAACTCATAATTGCCGAAAGGTAACATGGTTTTATTCATTAGATGTATATAACTTTTGTAAACACGAAGAGAAAACTGACTGTTGTCGAACGAAGCGAGGTTATAGTCACTTACCCAATTGATTACATTGGACCCCCTGTGTCAGTTTAATGTATAATCTGTTGCAATATGTCCTGGTAGACTATTTTCGTTTATAACTAACGGTTAATCAACATCTTTCCCTTTAAAAAAAAGGAACAAGAGAGTATTACAAAACGATAAATTCTTGTTATTATAAATGCATTATTTCATGGAGTAACCCGTCATCAACAGCAACTAGAATTTAGAAAACCAAAAGTATGGAAACGAAAGTAATCTTACCCAAAACGTTCAAAAAGTAGAAGCCAAATCTAGCACCGATCATACGTTTATGCATAAAAACTCCAAATAATGAGACAACAATAAATGAATTGTGAGACAAAGATACAACACAGTAATTTGTAAGCATTGTATGTTTGTTGTTTTTTACAGAATTACTTTCGATGTGTGTTCCTATGACAGGTCAAAACGAAAACTTATTCTAGCAGAGAACTTGAGAGACCTTACGTTTCAAGGTAAACATCCTTGATGGAAAAACCACTCTGATCGCTGGTCGATTTTTTTCAGATTTTCGGAATCCTCTGGATTTTATCATTAAAAAGGAATATCTCAGTAACCCCCTATTTTCTTTTATGATACGTTTAAATGGATCATTTAGCTACTTTACAAAGTTTTATCAATTTCTTGTTATTTTCACAGGTTTTTACGCTTAAAAAAGTATAATGCTAAACCTATGAAAAAGCCAGAGAAAACCTTTTCCCGCCAAATATTGAACGCTTATTATCTGGAAAATGAGTTCGGCAACCTGTAAACAATTAAGCTGATTTTGTTCCTTTACCTATTGTCTGTGTTAGAAAATGTGTCAAACGTGACGCTCTGTCCAAGATATCGATGTAATTCCGTAAAGCTCATCTCGTTTGTCATAGAGCTTTATTGAAAATTATTTTGAGAGTTTATTTCGATATGTAGATCTTTATATGAATCAGATTTCATAGAATCCGTTGTGTCCTTTATCGCAAGTACCTGAGGAAATATGAAATGTAAAAAGTCACCAAATCGAGAATTGCTCAGACTTAGAGTAATTGATGCAAAAGTAAGTCTTAAGATAACGAATACCGGATATTTGTACCTGTATTTTCCGTTCTTTTTGTAAAAAGCTGCATTTCAGCTTAATCTAACTCTTCTAACTTCTAAATAACAATATTTTGTAGCTGGAACGTTTTTCGGATACAATGCTACTGAAGTGTGTTTAGAAAGCGATGGGACTGCCATAGGGGACAATGAAATACTAATGTCAATGTCGAGTCAGATATTTATGGCACTAGGAGTGTACCATACTTGGCAACCAGGCACATTGACTGAAGCAGTTATGCCAGAAGCAACAGAGGCTAAGGAAGGCATAAAAATGAGGTACCTAATTGTGATGCATGCAATATAGACATATTAATATTTTCTATTAAATAATAGTTTAAAATCCATCTACATCTTTTGCAAGCAGTGCCATATCCATCTTCTGAAATTGTTTTACTTTTTCGGATAAGATCATCCTTTGTAATAATAGATTAATTTCTCTTCTGGATTTCTGTTCATGCCATTGAAATGGAGGTACGAGGTGCTATCAGAAACCGCCCCTTTTTAGGATTTTCGGCTTTCCTCCATCTTAATAAAGTTGGGTGTCTTGATCTGCTCGATTGGATACAAGTAGCTAGTTGTCCATGTCGGTATTCCCTGCTACGGAGCTTTTTTGTTTGGCTTGCATTTTGCGCTTGTGGTTGATTTATTCCAACGCCTTTTTCCTTTCTGTGCATATTTCCTTCGCTTGTAAGTAGTTCCTGCATGTTTTTGCCATTATACATGTAAGTCGAGTCTCTTCCTCATGTTGACTTTATTTGCGCCCTTTTGTAGCTGTTAGACCAGACGCTAGACCCGGGGTTCCGACTAATATGGACACCACAGCAATCCATGAAAGGAATGGCCAAATTCCTCTTTACATCATTCAATGAGGGTGCTCCTAACAGAGGAGGGAATTACTGGCATACATACATACATACATACACATACATGACAAATCGATCATAATAGTAGGAATTTGTTATATTTTTTGTCGTTATGTCTCAAATCCTGCAAAAAGACTTAAAACACGACATTACTGTAATGCTTATTGCAAGACACTTGTGATTCTAGATTTCTGTGTAACATGGTAATTTCTCCTTTAAATAAAGCCATTAATGTTCATTTTTCAGTGATTTTACTTTCAAAGTTTGGACTGTCGATTTTACCAGGAAACAAATCATAAGAGCTAAAAACTGCATCGAACTGCATGTTCAAGGTAACAAGTTATAAATGATGTTTATTTCTTTTAAAGAAGCATTGCAAAGAGTTGACAAAGATGGTAATGAAATATAAATTACAACAAAGTTCAAGACAATAAATTTTGCTACCCCTGACACGCGTTTCGTCTATTCAAGAATCATCAGAGGCGCTCTACCAAAAGTTGAAAATGCCAAACACTATATGAATATAAAGAGCAAAGAATAATACCAAAGAATGTCGTCCGAAAAACCAAACTAGAACTAAAATATAAACAAAGCAAAACTAGACAATGACCATCAATGAAAATTGATAACAACACATCTAGCAGCGCTTACTGGCCTCGTTAAAGGCTGCTGGCAGTTTTCCATTGTGATTTTTCTTATTACCGGTGTAATGTGAGCTATGTCGCGTACAATTATTCCACATCTTATTATTTTCTATTAAATTGGTACCGCAACAAAAATGTCACAGAAGTTTCTTCTTGTTCCAACACAGCCATATCATATTGCCAACCGTTAGTTTGTATTGCGTGCGTATATCATTTCAGTTTTTACTGGTCTTCGGTGACTTGATATGATGTTCACTTATCGGCAAAAATGAAATTCAATCATGGCTAAAATGTTAGCAACTTGGTGTATAATATTTGTATTCTTTTATATATTATGTTGTAGCTGCCAAAGCACTTGGTCTGAGCATGCCCGTTCAAATCCGTGTCAAAGACGAGGATATTATCATCAGTACAGATATCCTGCTCCAGTCTAACGTTGGAAAGACTCTAATAGTTTCCCACATTCCACAACATATGGCATCTCTCCAGTCGAAAGAACATGGCGGGCATGTGAATGTTGGGTATTCACCGGAAGCAGCTAATTACCAATATCAGGCAGCAAACAAAAATGTAACCTATCATGCTGTGGACAATTCTGTTGTTTATCCCATGAGAGAAAGTAGAGACCTTAATCAAAGCAACCAAAGGCAAAGTGGTCCTATTTTTATACAGCAAGAAAGAAACCCATATAATGAACCAGATATAATTTCGTCAACTCAAATACCGGAAGTGATGCCAAACCGGTATGGCTATAAACCGAAATCAGAAAGAATTGTGGGGGAGCAAGGGGAGAGCAGATATGAAAAAGTTCTGCCCAGAAATTACGGAATCGAAAAAGACAGCATGTATCCGGATGCCAACAAGTTACATCACGTTCTAGATGTAGGCAATGAAAATAAACCCATACAAGCCTCAAATTTTACTAAATCGGTAACTCCCGATGTCAAGTTAAGAAGTGGTGAACGATTAGACATTGGACAAAATTATCCCAAGAGAGGTGCAAGGCCAAATCAGACAGTTGGTTGGAATTCAAAAAGTGAAGAACCTCATTATTCCTATGTTGAAAAAAGGTCAGAAAATCAGGAACTTCCTTATATGGACTTAACACCAACTAAACAGCTAAATTTAGGAGGCCGTAAAAGTTTCGAGGCTAGGTCCCAGGATGATAGTCTACCATATTCCGATCTAAGCCCAGTTCACAAATCACCGGCCAAGAACCCGAAAAATAATTTTGACATGATGAGAAATGAAAATCTTGGTCTAGAGAGAGCAGAACAAGCTCGGAACAATTTTAATGGAAACCCAATTTTTCTTAAGAGACAGTCGTCTTTTCTTGTTACCGGTGGTGCAAAACAATCATCGAAGAGCGATGTCTTGTTTTAGATTTTTTTTACAATTTTGTGAAATGAAACCTTTTCTCGAAATTCACATTAAGCATTGTGTTCAGTTAAAACCATTCATTTATCCAAGAACTTGTTATTGCTTATAACTATTTTATATAATAATTGTATTAAATATTGTTACACATTAAAGATCATAGTTAATTATTATGATCCAAAGAAGTACTAATGGAAGGCTTTTTCGTAGAATTTGCATTTAGCTTGATAACTGAATAAATGAGCGTTGTTTGCAATTGGCTTTATAAAACCTTGTTTAGCCCATCGTTTCTTCCAAGTTATGAAATAGTAAATGCCGGGGTGCGGCGGGTAGGCTAAGTTTTTCCAATCATTTCAGCAACTACGTAAACTGACAACAGCTTCTTTATATTTATATATATATACACATAATTGGTATTCAGCATCAGCAAGAGGTCCCATAAAGTGGAATTCGATTTTCAAGTTTCTCGGTCACATACTTCCTGTTTTACAAAAGCCGGCTTGTATGCACTTGAATAATCTTGATTGCACAAATCAGAAACATTTTGTTATTATCAGACAGGTAATCACTTGTATTTGTCTTGATTTTCATCTGTTGTTGTTGTTCATTACACCTCTGTCGGTGACTGGAAGGTTTCATTTCGCCTACGTCGGTGTGTCGACTTACGTCGATGTTTCGGTGACGGGAAGGAAAAAACTGATGAAACCTGTCGTTGTACTACTTTGACAAGCCTGCCTCTGATCCTGTTGTTTTCATTATTATCTTTGAGGCATAGACTGGTGCTGACTCCAAAGCAACACGAATTCGGTTATCAAGAAAATGAACATGAAAGGGGTGGAAAAATTGACTTGAAATGATGAAGTGAATTTAGATGGAGACAAAAACCAGTTTTTACTTCCACTAGAAAAAGGAACGATCGGTAAGACTTTGCTTTTTACAGGGAATATTCGGATCGTAATTTCATAGAAACCCGGATTAGCTTTCTCTAATATGCAAGGAACGTGATAGTTTTTGCACTATGGTTAAGGGTCAGGATTTCCGCATTATAGCCTATTACCAACTACCGAAATGCAAGATGACGGAGCCACCCCTATTCAACCACCTGGGGTACACTTCCCAGTCGTTATGTGGCAGGAAATGACGTCAAGATTTTGCCGCTCTTTAGTGGCATTTAACAAATTAGCTTAGCTCTGCTGGGAGTGCTTACTTGAATCAGGGAAACACACGGACCAAAGAACTAAGGAAAAAGTTCAAGTATGACAATATATCGCAATATTGCTAATACAAAAAAAAATTTCCAACCCATGGCCTCTTGTTCCTATGAGTGATTCTACACTTTACAAGAGCCGTGAAAAGTCCAGAAGCACTGATTAATCTGAGTGAACTGCCGCAAGAACTATTTCGTTGACTGTATTGATCACATTCTTTTCTTTGACACTATTAACCAAATTAATCCTGTATTGCCGAAAAAAGAAATGCACACAAATAATTTAATATACGTATTCCACTTAAAATTTTATTATAAAATTCACCGGTATATGTACATGTTATCCATGTTCTTATTGATGGATGATGTCCTCATGTCAGAAGTTAATCTACCCTCGAGAGGAACGGTAACACATAGGGAACATGTCAAAAGGTAGAAAAATATAAACGTATCATTTGATGCCATATGAATCTTCGTTAGAAACTAGATTAAAAAGATTGCTTCTGTCGATGGAATATAATCTAAAAGAACTAAAAAGCAGTTAAATTTATAGTATGGCTGAAACAGAAAGGTAAACAATATTATCTAGCTGAAAAGAAAACGAAATGTAAACATATTATTTTAGTTTTAAATTACTGTTTACGAGATATAAAAAAAGAATTGTGTAACTTTTTTAGTTGTTTTACATTTCAATCACAACATTTTGCTGATGACTGCAGCATTTCAACGGTTTTTGATATTCGAATATATTTTGAAATCTCCCCCTTGCCTATTCCTTTGTGGTCCAATTTGTACTTCCGGAACAGGAGGAAAAGGGACTGTCAAATGTAAATCTAGAAATGTTACGGAAAATGTAATCTGTGACTTCAAAAGGTAAGATTCCATTTTTCTGTTTCATTTTGATTTATAATCCTTTTTTTCTTCGTTTTTTTTTTAAATAAAATTTGCAAATTATATGGTATTAAATAACTTCCTGAGTTTTTGATTATTACAAAAAGAAATGGAAAAGTGAAGATTTGCTTTTGTTAGTAAAAGTAAACAATATCACAAAACATTCAACTCAGTTATAAAATACAAATCACCAGCTCAAAGCAAAATAACTGTTAACAGACAAAGAAAATAAAAGATTTAAGAGGGGTATTTAAAACTTCCTGTATTATTAGGGATTGTTTTTCATGTATTAAAAACAGAAAAAAATTACATGTACAAAGGAATAATATCTCTTAATGACAAAAATGATAATATGAATTATTAAATCTTTCATGAAATTATTTTACATTAAATATCTAATTCAATATAGTGATATGTACAATCTATCATACATGTCCCTGAGGCTATTTGAAGGGTAGTCCTACATGATTATTTCCTAAATGGACATATTTTCTTACATTTGTTTTTTATAATAGCATGTCTTTGTTTGTTGGTGTTTGGATTATTTATTTTGAAAACACAGAAGAGCTGATAATAATTTTTAAAGTAGTTCGAAATCTAGTACTGACTTCCTTAAATATAGTGATCTCACTTTTAGACGTTTTAGATCGGTTTATTATTACTCGGTCAATTGCAATTCTTAACTCAAATTGGAACACTATAAAATGCATTTTACAATTATAATACACTTTAATCATATCATAATAATAATAACATAAACAACTTTTATCTTCTCTTATGTCTTAAGCGCATTAACCTTTAAAAAGTTTTGGCCTTTGTTTCTCAACGAATATTATTTGATTTTTCTTAGCTTATTTTTTGTAGATGATAATGGGGTAAAAATACAGATCATAATCTAAAGTGCTACGACGAAAAGCCAGACACAAACAAAAATGGATATAACGCTTGAAAACACAGGTATTTTAATAATAAGAAGGTGCCGATATCTGTATAAGCCTTTTTCCGAAATTATTCCCGTAATATAAAAGTCGGTAAACGTAATACTTGTAATTTATAATTTGATATAAAGGTTAATTTCTCTTTTGGTATAGTGTATAATTTGACGCACGCCCCCAACTGAAATCTTTCTTTTAATAATTTATTATAGTGAATAGTACAACTGAAACAGGGCAACCCTGTCGAACACCAAGAAGAATCCATAAAATGTTTGAATATCTAAACGGAATCAGTAAACTAGATTACGATCTTGAGATCAAAATGCATATACCTTAAAATCATTTGGGAGAGACAAGCTACATAGGCTTTATCTGTTCTAAGTCTGAATTAATTATTAAGAAGATGATGCATCCATCGAAAATCAAACACCTTTCTTTTAATATGTTTTGGTTTATAGAATAATTACCCATCTTATCATATTTATGTAGAAATACTGAATATGATAAAAGAATTATTTTTAGTTTAAAGTAAGACGCGTCAAAAATGACAATGATTAAACAAATGTCTACATTTGAAGTAACATGTGTATGAATCTATGTCTTTCTTTTTGCTTTACATCCATTCAAATAGATGATTGAAATGTAAACATTTATCATTTCCTTGTAATATACATAAAGAAAACAGAAAATAAATGTTGCTTGAATGTGGAAAACATCCTTTTGTTTTCAATTCTAAAGAAGCAAACAAAATTGTGTATCGGTGATTTTCGACAAAAACTTTATTTTCTTTTAGCGTTAAGGTTCATGTTCACACTTTAAATACAATTGCTGATATTTTAGGTATTTTTTTCAGTCTATGTTATTCTAAACTAAACAGTCAATTGCTTAATAATGCATAGCAGTATGTACACAAATAATTTTTACATAAATTTCTAGTATTTTTACGTGTACACTTGATCGGTTTTGCAGGGGCATTTTCTTTGCGCTTTTCAGCTCACCCAAATATAGCCAAATATCAACAATGCCCTGTCATTTGACCTCCACCTGCAAGTTGATTTCATTATTGTTATTATATCTAGTCACATTCGTTTAAGTTAATGTAACAAAGAAGTTTTTATTCGTTTCTTTAACTTATTTCAATTTCAATTATGAATTTATTCTATTACTAGTTCTAGTATGCAGTTTTAAACACCACTTTTTTACCCAGATAAACAAATTTATCATACATTTAGCTTTGATACCTTAAACTTTGTCCGTGTGTAACAGCCGTAAAGTTACAAGCCATATCTTGACAAGGGACTTTTTTTGCCATATCAAGCCCTCGCGTGCACAAAAGTGGGCAAATATGGCCATATCAAAACCTTGCGTGCACAAATGTGGGCTTATATGCCATATCAAGGTCTAAAGCCTCATTTGAAATTTGACGCCACAGTATATTTATATCGTCTGCTTTTTATTTTTATTTGTTTGCTAAAAATGTATGATAAAAAGTTTATGACACAACGTTTGCCATATCAGGTCCCATATCATTCCGAGAGTCCCATATTAGGTCGAGGCGGTAGGAATGATATGGGATTTGTGTAATAATCTATATATATTTCAGGTCAATTGCATGGTATTAAATGCGTATTGTAGACTTTTCATTAATTTAACCTTTGTGTACCACAAATGAATATTGACTGTTGTATGAAAAAATGTATAACAAGATGCAATGCAAAACCTAAAGACCTGCATATAAGAATATACAGGTCTATGCAAAAACGAACATACTACGACCGACAACACTTATGAAAATCCTTATAAATGATTGGTATCTTGATAAATATAATATTTATGTAATACTGTAGATTGTATGGACTTTAGATCCCTTCCAAGGACCAATACATCAAATACCCCGGATGTTCTGCTCAGTACCACTCTCAGGTCAGTCGGACAAAAAGTGTATATCACGTGTCCAGAAGACTACAAATTAATTGGCAGGGAAATGGTCACGTGTCTAGCGACCGGAAGATGGGATGTTGAAGAACAACCTCATTGTACTGGTAATTAAAGCATCTTTCTGGGATTTACAAGATTGAGAATTCTCTCTTATTTCTTTCAAGTTTATAACAAGATTCCATCCTCGATGAGGTCATTCATTTTTATGCCCTGCCCCCGCGAAGACATGTCGGGGGAGCGCATTGAGTTTTACTCATATCCGTCTTTATGTACAAATTTCCGTCAAGCTTTTCTCAGAAACCGTACATTAGAATGTTTTGAAACTTGGTAGGATGGTCAATATGATAAACTACGTCCTCAGAAAATTTCAGCCATGTTGGACTTCTACTTCCTGTTTTGGGACAAGGTCGAGATGAAAATATTCGTGAAAATTTACGTCAAGCTTTTCTCAGAAACCGTACCTGAAAATCATTTGAAACAGCTACGTTTCTCATAAGGCAGCTTTTTGATGGAGCTTTGGGATTACATTTGTGTGCGCTCATGTCGATTAGCTTAATCAGATGACTCCTTTTCTGTTGTAGAAAGATATTTTATGTGGATATGTTAAAATTTTTACTATAAAATCTCGTTTCGTCTTTTTTTATTTCTCTGGTATAAGCTTTTTCTAAAAGCATGTTGCATATTTTGAATATTCAATTACAGCAGAAAAAGCTATACCATTTGAACAGACTTTTGTTTGAAATCATATATTTTAACATTTTGCAGATGAGACGTTTGCTATGTCGGACTCTACAAAGCTATATATTGGAGTTTTTTGTGCCTGTGGAGCACTATTTTTGTTTGCTTTAACAATTTTGATAGCTAAATTGACTTGCTTTAGTGACAAAGAACTTCGTAGGTAAGAAGACACTAAAAATGCAATATACAGGCAAATTCCAGATAATACTAGTAGCAAACCAATAGGACGTTTTGAAAACTATTTATAAACTTTCCGCATAGAGTGGAGTGATGGCTATTGGAAATTAATAACGCTATCAAACGAAAATAGAACCGCCACTTTAAAATGTAGTCAAATCACAATCTGCCAATGTAAAGATGGAAAAAAAACACCTTACAAAACCGGTTGACATAATACCCATCACAACAAAACAAACCACAAACAAATACATGTAGTACATGTACTACCAAATCCACCGTCAACAATGTAAACTCAAGTCGAAAAGAGAATGAATTCAGAGTGCTCCGGAAGAGTATGCAGTCTCGCTTACTGATACACAGGGTCACATTACCAACGATTGATTTAGAAAGGGTCAAATTCGATATTTTAGGACGACGATAATTAAATTCTATGTCAAAGCAAGATCTGGTTGGACATAATTTAAAAAGTTTCACACGTGAACTAAAGGTTTATTTTAATTAATATCAGACTGGTAAAAGATTTTTACAACTGATCATGACCATTGGTCTTTTCGTCCTTGGAATTTGACCGCTTCTGAACGGCTACAGTTATTGACAAATTCTGAGTTTTTTCTCTTTTCGTGGTTTTTTCATGTTACAACATTTTGGTAATTTGTTATTTCTTGTTAATTTTAGGAGGAGAACAGATGGACTAGGAACGCAGTCGGTAGATTCCATGACATATGTCCACGATATTAAAGACCACCCGCCCGCTATTATCACCGTGGGAGAAGATGGGTCAGAAGTCGGTATTGTCCGTCCTTTCGAAACATTTATAAATCCAGCGTATTATCAACATCCACGTCCAAGATTATCCAGTCATTCAAGATCTACCGGAAGTACGCGTGAAAGCGAGGCTGACTATGACGCACCATGGAGTACCGGGTAAAAGAAGTTTCATTTTAACTATAGGGACGAATGTTTGATATATGAGAAGAAAATAATAATTATGGGGAAAATTAAAAAGTGCATTCATATTTTTTTAAGTTTTTAATACTTATTCATTCTATTCATTTTATTCATTTATTACCTGTCTTTAAGTTCATTTGAAATTAAACACTTAGACTTAACAGTATTCCAAACTTAATTTTTCTGAAAAATTTTAAGCCTCAATTGTAAGCTATGAGGTAACTTGGTTTTTTCCTGTAACTTGTTGAATATGGTTTCTTTATAAGTTGTTTACCCTGTAAGTTATTTACTTTTTGGCTATGTTTTTTTTTTTCTGTTTATTGGTTACTTGCTGGTATTTGTTTCCCTTTAAGTTAATTTTACTTGATATATTGGTTTCCCTGTAATTTGATAACTTTCTGGTATTTGTTTCCCTGTAAATTGATAACATGTTTGTATTTGTTTTCCTGTAAGTTGATTACTTGCTGGTATTTGTTTCCCTGTAAGTTGATTACTTGCTGGTATTTGTTTTTTTGTAAGTTGATTACTTGCTGGTATTTGTTTCCCTGTAAGTTGATTACTTGCTGGTATTTGTTTTCTGTAAGTTGAATACTTGCTGGTATTTGTTTCCCTGTAAGTTGATTACTTGCTGGTATTTGTTTCCCTGTAAGTTGAATACTTGCTGGTATTTGTTTCCCTGTAAGTTGATTACTTGCTGGTATTTGTTTCCCTGTAAGTTGATTACTTGCTGGTATTGGTTTCCCTGTAAGTTGATTACTTGCTGGTATTGGTTTTCCTGTTACTTCGTAACTTGTTAGCTGTTGTTTTTCTGTCATGAGTTTTTAGTAAGCTGTGGGTTTTCTGTACTTTTGTTTCTTGTTGGCTGTGGGTTTTTTTTCTGTAACTTGATTACTTGTTGGCTTTGCTTTTCCTATAACTTGATAACTTTCCTGTAATTTGACCCTAGTTGGCTGTGGGTTTCCTGTGACTTTGTTCCTTGCTGTCTGCGGTTTTCCTGTAACTTTGTTTCTAGTTGTCTGTGGCTTTCTATGACTTTGTATCCTTTTGACTTTGTGTTTTCTGTATTTAGTTACTTGTTGGCTGTGGTTTTCCTGTGACTTGATCACTTGTTGTCTCCTGTAACGTGGTTTCTTGTTGGCTGTGTTTTTACTGTTACTACGTTACTTGTTGTCTGTGTTTTTTTCGTGTTACTACGTTACTTGTTGTCTGTGGTTTTTCCTGTTATTTTTTTACTTGTTTGTTGATAACTTATTTGTTGTGGTTTTCCTGTAACTATTTTCCTTGTTAGTTGTGTCTTTCCTGTACCTTGGGTACTTGTTGGTCGCATTATTCCTGTAAATTTGTTCTTTTTTGCTGTGATTTTCCTGTGACTTGATTACTAGGTCGCTGTTGTTTTCCTGTAGCTTTGCACCCTTTGGTTGTGTTTTTTTTTCTGAAACTTGTTACCTTGTTGACTGTGGTTTTCCTGTAACTTGGTATGTTGTTGATTGTGGTTTTCATGTTATTTGGGTACTTGTTGGCTCCTGTATCCTGGTTACTTGATTGCCGTGTTTTTTCTGTGACTTGGTATCCTGTTGGTTGTGCGTTTTTTTGTAACTTGGTACTTGTTGACTGAGGCTATCCTGTGACTTGGTAACTTGTTGTTTGTAATTTTCATATAACATGGTGACTTATTTGCTGTGGTTTTTATGTGGTCTGAATAAATGGTGGCTTTTGTGTATCTTCTATCACTCTCAGACTGTTATTTTTTTGCAATAATTCCATGTAACATGGTTACTTTTAAGTAATGGTTATTCTTGCAATAATTAGATATGGAAAGACTAGTCACAGCCATGATTATTTTGTCTTAAAGGTCTCCGGACGAACGACAAAGCGGGCATGAACCACTCGACCGACGATGGAGTGATCGAAGTTTAAAGGCTGTGAACAGTTATGACTATGAAAGGTATCGTTTCTCTTATAGCTGAGTATGGCAAAAATTTAACTACAGGCAATTGTCCTAGTTCTTTTTCATATTTCATGCCAGATTCTATAAGGTTAATGTATGTGTGTAAGTGGCATTTTTTTCTATCAAGTGCCATGCTACTTTGTTAAATAAAAAAATCAACAACAGCTTTTCCCTTTATATTTATAGCTATCTGCAACAAATTACACCCTTTAAGTGAAAACACATGTTTTAACACTTTTAAAAGGCATTACTATCTCGATGTAATCGAGACTTACATGTATGTGGAGCTTTTCAGGGAATCACATGAAAGATAAAAATTTGATATACTGGAGTTTGTTATTAACACAATGAACAAGGTAGGCAAATAATTCAGAAATTATGTGACGTAAGTGGTCTATCAAGGACTTACAAAATATAAATGTAATTATTCGAAACATTGTAAAAAGAAATGCTCTTATGCTTTGAAAATTTTTGACTATATACAAAATGACCGTCGCGCTTACATTTGCAGGTATGGAAGAATTCCAAGAGTAAATCCAAACAATCCACCAGTATTTGAGTTACCGGAAGATGATCAGACACCATTTTAACATGCGCACGCAAACTGTTTCCAGAGTTGTCTCTGGCTACAACAAGTGATCTCGAAGTCACACAGGATGATTTTAATACCCTCGCCTGAACACGACGGAATTGCAATTTCTAAAAGTTGTTTGTTTGTTGGTTATTGTGAAATCATTTATACGGTATGGCCTAAGTTAGAAGATAAATGAGAAACGAGAAGGCTTATACGCAACATACATGGACGATGTTGTGAAAATGAAACTAATTATTTATAACTCGTTATATGTATATTGTAAATATTTGTAGTAGTTATTTATTTTCGTTGCACACAGGAAATAAAAAAATACGATACACTGTTGATGTTTACAGAAATAAGGTGTGAAACATCATGAGGATTTTTCGAAGAAAGTCGAACATTGCGTGTATTGAATCATATATAGCTGCCAAAGTTAGAAACAAGTAACCTTTGATTGTACATAGTTCTTATGAGAGCTGCATCAAAATATTACGTGAGTAAACGAGTGCGTTGGTATTTTACGACCTTGCAACGTTATATAGGTTATTTACAGGCGATGAACATGTAAAGGTTGATGGTAAATAAAATATTGGGGTGGGTGGGAGACACAAGAACTTTATGCCCCCGTCACACTGGATAAAGTTCGTACAACGTCCTTACTAAGTCCTAAAAAGGCATAAAACGTGGAAAGAACTTGATGAACGTATTAAAGACGTACTAGAAACTTGTATGGTCGTAGTGCAAACTTTAATGGATGTAGTACGACCTTTCTTGGACGTAGTGCGAACTGCAAGAACGTGAAGGACGTGGAATAATGTTGGGCATGTTCAAAACAAACGTAATGAGGACGTGGAGAAGTCAAAACGTAGTACAGAACTACTAAGAACGTATTGAGAACTTAATGATCGTAGCATGAACGTAGAAGGGACGTATCAAAAACTTCAAGGAAGAAGCAGAGGTATCAATGGGGTATCCGAATATCAAAAGTCCAAAAGGGCAGAGACAAAACCAGTAAACACCAACAGGAACGGGACAAAACAGACAACATGTAAAACATTGAAACACAAAATAACTGAATATCAATCAACAACGCGAACTCCAGTCGAAACAAGAGTGAACTCAGGTGCTCCGGAAGAGTAAGCAGTTCCTGCCTGCTATAGCACACCCGTCGCCTTTCCAATAGTCTATTCAGCGTGTCAAATCCGGTAAAGGAAGACAAAACAACACCCTATGACAAACCAACATCTGCACTCATCTGAGAGATCGAAATCCCATATTTGTCTATAAGTGCATGATGTCTTCCGTAAAATTTATTGAGTGAAGACAGCATTCGAGGAGCAACATAACCCTGTGTGAGCAATTTTTGCGTCAGACGTGTCGCTCTGCTAAGGAAATCGATGTAAGTCCCGCACGCTCTGGAGTAACGAATCAATTGAGATACAGTGCTGTGCCATAATTTCAGTCATGATTTGGGGATGCATCACGTACTTTGGCGTTGGAACAATTACGACGGTGAAAGGCACGATAAACAGACACAAATATATAGAGATTCTCGAGAATAATTTATGGCCGGTTATCGCCAGACATTTTCCTGAGCAGGACTGTTTATTTCAAGATGACAACGCACCCATACATCGGGCACAGGACGTGAAAGACTACAAGGAGGAAAACCAAATAAACGGACTCGAATGGCCAGCACAGTCACCCGACTTGAATGTTATCGAAAATGTGTGGTTGAAAGTGAAATTACGTTTGCAACAACGTGTTGAAGTGATCAAGACCATGAAGACAGTAGATGAGTTGTCAGCGGCCATTAAGAACGTCTGGGAAAATCTAAGTGTGGAATACATTCAAGGACTTTATCTGTCCATTCCTAAGAGACTGAAGAAAGTTGTTAAAATGAAGGGTGAAATGACAAAATATTGAATAAAGGTAAAGCTTATTTTTGTATTTTTATTCAATTTATTCTCTCCTTAAAACATTTGGTAAAAGTCCGCCATCTTGGATTTTGCCGGTAAATTATGGCACAACACTGTACGAAGACTCCATAAGCAGGAGCGTACGGAATGTTGCTACACAAGAAGGGAAAGTTGACGATTGGAAAGTTGAAGTCATCACGTTTGTCATAGAGCCTTGTTGAAAGTCTTCCTTGTGAGTCAATTTCTAGATGTAGATCTAAATATGAAGCAGACTTCCTAGAATCCGTTGTGTCCTTTATCTCAAGCTCCTGTGGATATATGAGATGGAGAAAGTCACCAAATCGAGAATTGTTTAGTGAAAGGACATCATCAATATAGCGGAACGTGAGGTTGAAAGAGAGAGCTAGTCTACGGTTTTTTTTGTCTAGAAGAGATTGTAAGAAATCTGCTTCATATGAATGAAGAAACAAATCAGAAAGCAAAGGTGCAAGGACGTGGCCTTAACGGTATGATTTTTTGTGCCGTTTATGCTACGATTTCACTACGTCCTTTAAGTGTGTACTACACTACGTTCGCCGTACGTTTTCACTACGATTTCATATAACGGTATTTTTCGTTCAAGTTTGTAGAACGTCAATAAGGAAGTTTCTACTGCCCCCTTAACACGTCCGTACAGTTTTTACTACGTTGACAGGACCAATTTTAAAACAGCGAGCAGCGACCGCTGGTCACATTGAAGGCCGCTAGCTGTTTTCTGTTGTGGATCTTTTAAATATTTGTTAATGTTGTAGGTTGTGTCGCGTATACTTATTCAACATCTCATTTATATCTATCTACATTATTTACTGACTGAATCTGTACATCTACGAATGTTATATGATGCATACTGATAATCAGACATTTTTGAGCATTTCTATATTCTAGGGATGTACAACGGAACGATCCAAATTATCTTTAGTCGGAGAGTGGATATGCTCTTGTCCATACTGATTTTCCATATCGTTTCGGGGTTTTTTTTGTTTAATTTTGTCTTGACTTTTCATTTTTTCCTGAATAGAGCACAGTGGATATCCTGAAATATTTTTCCTGACGAAAGATACAGTCCTGCCTTTTGATTTCAAATGTACCCATAGCCTTCACTTACAAATCAAATGGGTGTTTCATTTATTTGGGTATATGTGTCGAGAAAATAAAGAATAAAAAAGAACATTTAAAAAATGAGTTAAACATAGAAATGACCGGATTTCATTAAAAAAAAGTAGATAAATCATATCCCATGTTATGGGAGCCCATGATGATGCTGTATACCAAATATTAAGCGCCTCTGATGAGTAGTTAGTGAGGAAACTGGTACGAAACATTAAATTGTCTACTAATGAACATTTATGTCAACAAGTTAAAGTCAGTAAACAGGAAGTAGATGAGCGATAAAACTGATATCGAATCATACATTATAAAAGCCCATGCTGATGCTGCTTACTAAATAACCCATGTACATAATGTATGTACATAATGTACGTTAAAGAACTTTTTTGTAGATTTCGATAATATTAGGCTGAATGGGGCCCGCTACAATTGCCACACTGGTCGGCAAACTGCAAACAGGGCAGGGATTTACAAAAGCATCAAGCTTGTTTTCCATTCCAGAATTAATCAATACGTTTATAAACTAAATATCGAAAGGCTATGATCAGTAGATGCTGAGGAAACTGATACAAAAAAGTTCCCCGCCCAACCGACATTTACCATATATCTCTAGAATTTTTATTTCCGTGAATTCTAGCCAATAACATCTTGCTAGTACATTGTCTTAAATACATATGTAGTATTTTTGATGCATACATATTTTACAAGAGGCAATTCCGGGCAAATAATTAAAATTCAATGCGTGGTATATGCCCTTTTGTCTATTAAAGACAGATAAGAGACGCTTAGGACAAAAGTTGCACTGCAACAATACCAAAAAAACAAAAACAAAATAAACATGATAACTACTAGAAAATGTGTCTATGAGCCACAGGATGGCCCTCCCGTTCTTGAAATATCATTTACCTGGGATATGGACCTTTACCAAGAAATTGATCAAAAGTGTTCATGTGTAAAATATAGGTCGCTGTGACTTTATTTCTGGTGGGTGGTGCCATGTTACCCAGACTCATCGAGTAGTGAAATATTAATGACCCCTAACATGTACATGTAGTATCTGAGATATGGACCTTTACCAAGAACTTAACCAAAGTCATTCATGCGTAAAATATAGGCCACAGTGACCTCATTTCGAGTGGATTGTGACACCTTACCCAAGACACATCTAGTGGTGAAATATCATTGACCCCCAACGTTATGGACCTTAACCAAGAACTTAACCGAAGTCGTTCATGCATAAAATATAGATCACAGTGACCTAATTTTTATTGGGTGGTGTCATGTTACCCAAGACACATCTAGTGGTGAAATACCATTGGCCATCAACATGTATAGTATCTGAAATATGGACCTTAACCAAGAACTTAACCAAAGTCATTCATGCGTAAAATATAGGTCACAGTGACCTAATTTCTAGTGGGTGGTGTAGCCCTACCCAAGACCCATCTGGTGGTGAAATATCATTGACCCGCAACATCTAGTATCCGAGTAATGGACCTTAACCAAGAACTTAACCAAAGTGTTACGGACGGACGGACAAGGTTAAAACTATAATGGTAGATCCACATACGTGGTCGGGCCATAAAAATCTTCTGGTTCAATAACACAAATGAATTATCGCCTCGTGTCGACTTCAAATGCATGGACAATTAAGAATTTTTTTAAACCCCAAAAGACTGATATTTGTCGCCGTAAGGCTTACTATATACAAGACTAGTTCATGACTTATGGTACCGGCTGAATAAAAACCCCAGATAACTAGGTTTTGTGGCACTAATCTTTCCTTTTTCATTGCGATTTTATACTCGGAATCCGTGTGCAACATCAATACAAAACAACACAATTGTCAAACACAATTTATGCAATTTTCACTAAACATTAAGTTAGTTTGTCAAATATAGGTGGCCAACGGTGGGTAAATGATGCGTCATGCAGTTTTTGAGATGTTTGTAGAGCTAACCAAAATAAAAATCAGACATCGAAGTGATATTAATTGCTGTCTTTGTTTTAAAACTGTCGCAAACTTTCTATAGACGTACTGCAAACGAGCTAGTCGCAGTACAGTCGCAGCAAGAACGTAGTTGGAACGTAGTGAAGACGTGATGAACGTAGAAGACACGTATTGAAAACGTGATGAACGTAGAAAACACGTAGTAAAAACTTGTTAGTCCTAGAAGGAACTTGGTTGTAAACTTGTAAGGACGTGGAGAAGTCGTATTGAAAACCTAGGAGCAATATTTTTATCCCGTTTGCACTGCGTTCTAAGAACGTACTAAGAACTTGGTGGTGTTCGTCCCAGTGTGACGGGGGTATTAAGAACACTGGAAAAAGGAGAGATGGGAATGGGCGAAAACTTTAGCCTATGTGGTGCTTGGCGGTCAACAAATGGGTCTTTTATGTGCATGGAGCGTGTCACTCTACACACACTGTTGCCGGCTATGGTCAGCGGTCAGGGTTTTCGTATAATAGACCTGGCAACCCCAGCGGACGCGGACCACCCTATTCAGCCACCTAGTGCATGCAAAGAATCTTAAGACCCTTCTTCGCTTCTTACAACAAGCTAAGTTCTGCTGCCATAATAATATAAAGACAAAAGTAAACTACAATATGATGGCCACAATTATATTCAAATCAAAGCCCTAAATGACTTCAATGACATATCTTGTTACATGAATTTTTACGCTTACTGAACATATTATCGTTTTAAGAAGAGTTCCTTGCCAAATATAACTATTTTTGTGGGTCCCATGTAGCGAATTTCTTCCACAGTGGCGCTAAGCTTATGAAAAGTGTCTGACTGCTTTGTCATTATAGAGCGTCTGGCATATACATGTGCCCGAAGTATTAAGTGTAGTTATCATGTCATTTTGCATGCCAGAGTTTTCAGGCCGTAAAACAGTTAACCTGGTCGCATACCGCACACTAATGCACCGTGTGGGGAACATAAAAAAACGCTGATGCAGGTTTGGGTAGTGGTTTTGCCCATAGCATCCCCTGTAGAAGACTTAAGTTCAGACATTGTCCATCCCTTCATTATTCAGTGTTCCCGTGTGGACTGTAACAGCGCTAAGTTTGTTGGTAAAATATAGAATATTTTGTACTTTCCTTTTTGATACTATCTATATCTAGGTGAGTATCAGACGAGTCCGGTAGGAAAAAGGAAAGTATATAATATTCTTTTTATCGGTAATGACGTCACAGTTATCAAGTGCTCCCACCTGATATTTTCTTGTATCACGGACTGTCCATGATACTAAAAAATATCAGGCAGATGAGATCAAAGGAAAAAGCCGATTATTACCGATAAAGTCCACTACTCAGTGCACAAAACCTGACCTGGGGTCAGACCGCTGTGTCACTAAAGCGACTGGAATGGGTGCGCCTTGTAGTTAAATTGGAAATCATATCAAACATGCCGAAGCCGTAGGACAAATATGCGGATAACCTGAATGCAAACCATAGTGATGCACCGTACTAAGCTAAAATGCAACGTTCTTCAAACATGTTAATTAAAGAACCTTGCTGCAGGTCTCGGTACAAATGGTAAGATTTCCAAATTTTATCCATATCTCTTTATTTTCATTGACAAACTTATCGTTAGTCAGTTATTGCTTTACTCCCAAGCAGCACGATTTCGGCTATATCCGGGAGATGAACATTAGATTATTGGTGATACAATGAACATGAAATGATGATGAAGTGGAGGAAATGGGAACACGTGGCCAATTGGGTTAGAGTGTTTTGACTGCCACTGGAAAAAGGAGTGATGGGTTTGCACTGGAAATTTAGCCTCCTGCATAGGGATCCTACGGGTCCAACTCTTACCGAAACCTGCAGCAGGGTTCTTTAACGTTCGAGGAACGTGACATTTTTCCCAACACGATGCACCACTATGGTTTGGGGTCAGGTTTTCCGCATTATAGCCTGACGACCCCGGCATTCATTATGACAGGGCTGCCCCATTCAACCACCTGTGGCACACATCCCAGTCGCTTTGTGGGCAAAGCGGCCTGACCCGATGTCAGGTTTCTAAACGCTCTTTAGTGGACTTTTACCGACAAGCTTAGCGCTGCTGCGGGCTTATTCGCCAACCGGAACCCGCACGGGTCCAAACTTATCGTTATGGTCATGTTGTTTATAAAGCACACAAATTTAAAAACAATCCATAGGATATGAAAAACTGGCTTCAAAACTTATTAAGCAAAGGATATGAGTTAAACATTTTTTTTTTAAATATTTGAATCGTCATTTTTTTTTTAGAAATATTGATAACTTGATACTTACTAAGTACTTTGTCATTTTAAAGCATTTCAGCGACTAAGTATATCGGTTTTTCTATAATAATACTTCACCAGATAATTAATGATTCTTCAAAGGGTTGTGTCGGATTTAAAATCGATATGTTTGATTCTTTTACATCAGTCGATGAATAATTCTGAGCTAGCAGTCATAAACAGCTATTGTTATATAGGGGGTTCATCTACAATTCGTGTCCCGTACGGGGCCGGGTTGCAAATAGGCCCACAGCAGAGCCTAGCTTGTCGTAAGAGGCGATTAAGGGCCTTGGGATTCTGACGTCGGGTCAGTGCTCAGCTAGCCCTTAGAGCGACCAAGTGTGTACCCTAGGTGGCTGAATAGGGTGGCCCTCGTTTCCGCATTATAGCCTGACGACCCCGGCATTCATTATGACAGGGCTGGCCCATTCAACCACCTGTGGCACATATCCCAGTCGCTTTGTGGGCAAAGCGGCCTGACCCGATGTCAGGTTTCTTAACGCTCTTTAGTGGACTTCTACCGACAAGCTTAGCGCTGATGCGGGCTTATTCGCCAACCGGAACCCGCACGGGTCCAAACTTATCGTTACGATCATGTTGTTTATAAAGCACACAAATTTAAAAACAATCCATAGGATATGAAAAACTGGCTTCAAAACTTATTAAGCAAAGGATATGAGTTAAACATTTTTTTTAAATATTTGAATCGTCATTTTTTTTAGAAATATTGATAACTTGATACTTACTAAGTACTTTGTCATTTTAAAGCATTTCAGCGACTAAGTATATCGGTTTTTCTATAATAATACTTCACCAGATAATTAATGATTCTTCAAAGGGTTGTGTCGGATTTAAAATCGATATGTTTGATTCTTTTACATCAGTCGATGAATAATTCTGAGCTAGCAGTCATTAACAGCTATTGTTATATAGGGGGTTCATCTACAATTCGTGTCCCGTACGGGGCCGGGTTGCAAATAGGCCCGCAGCAGAGCCTAGCTTGTCGTAAGAGGCGATTAAGGGCCTTGGGATTCTGACGTCGGGTCAGTGCTCAGCTAGCCCATAGAGCGACCAAGTGTGTACCCTAGGTGGCTGAATAGGGTGGCCCTCGTCTGCCGGGGTTGTCAGGTCTATAATACGGAAACCCTGACCGCCGACCATAGTGGGCCAACGTGTGTGGAGAGTGCCACGCTTCATGCACGTAAAAAACACCCTTGTGGACCGCCAAGTAGTGCACCACATAGGCTACATTTACTGCCCCTACCCACCTCTCCCCTTTTTCTGTGGTTCTATAAAATTTACCGTTCCTTTGTTTCCAACTCCACCCCCATATTTCATTCATCATCATCGTTTCATGTTCATTTTTAAATATCATCCTTTTCATGTTCAACGCCTGTAAATAAATACCTATATAGCGTTGCACGGGCGTAAAACACCAACTCAATCACTCACTCGCTCACTCACTCTACAATTCGTTCTTGTCTTTTTTCTAATTATAAGGTTGTTAGATTGAACATTATCGGCGGATTTTATATTTTTATTCTGTGTTATATGGGGAGTTCATCTACAATTCGTTTGTTCTTGTTGTCTTTTTTCTAAGGTTGTTAAATTGAACATTGTCGACGGATTCTATATTTTTATTGTGTGTTAAGTTTTGTGCTTTGATAGGTTATTGAAAGGGAGAAGGTTGGACCCAACCATCCACATGTAGTTTAATCCCGCAAGATTTTCAATCGCAAAAAAGCGAGCAATTTCTATTGGCCTCGTTGAAGGCTGCTGACTTTATTTTGGGCATCGGGGGTCTCAGCACTGCTTTTATTTACATTGAATGTATGAAAAATATGGAAAATGCAGAAAATATTATCGCAACCTACAGCAGCGGTTTGTGTTAGAGGAAATTTACGTTCATCCTCCGTTAAAAAATACTGCTTCGAATCTCGATATAAGAGTAGGGCCCGTAGGATCATTTGCAATAGGCTCGCTCAATCGCTGATCTGACCCTTAACCCCTTTCCCATCTCCTCCACTTAGTGCTGTCTATAGGAGTTATATAGATAGTTGGTTATTCATTGCAGTATTCTTAAGCATCGCGAGTTCGGCTATATCCGGGAGATGAACATGAAAGGGTGATATATAAATGAACATGAAATGATAACGAAGTGGAGGATATAGGGACTGAAAATGCCAATCAAGGAGGAGTGTTTTTGACTGTCACCGGAAAAACGAGTGATGGATAGGGATGGGCAATTTAGCCTCCTGCATGGGGATCCTAAGGGTGATACTCTCACCGAGACCTGTAGCAGAGTTGTTTAACTTGGCATTTTCGCCAACACGGTGCACCACTATGGTTTGCGGCTAGGTTCTCCGAATTTAATGTAGAGCGTCGGCATTCATTATGACAGGACTATTCCTTTCATCCACTTGATCATCCAAGCTTCGCTTTGTGGGTAAAGCAGCCCTACCCGATGTCAGGTTTAAAATAGTGGACTTTTACCTACAATCTTAATCAGCGCTGATACGGGCCTATTCGTCACCCGAAACCCATACGGGTAGCTGCTTGGGAGTGAAGCAATAACTAACTTAATATACTCAACAGCCAAAAAACGCACCACATCTGTTCTACTAGGATTCTTTAATATTTTGAAATTTTATAAATTCGATCATTTATGCTCAATGATAAATTTAACCAAAATCAAGAAAATAACTAAGACCAAGATTTCTTAAAATTGATTAAAATTTCTTTTTTTTTTTTTGTAAAAAAACTCAAATTTTTATAAAGTTAAAAACGAAAAACTGAATTTTACAAAATAGCAGAGATTAATGTTTTGGACCCCAAACAAGCTGATTCAAAATCTTAGATGCTTTTGACAACAATTTAAGGATATATTTGCTATTAAACTTTTTCATAGAAAATAATGTGGATTCCGGTGCATGGATAGGCCCATAAGCTAGTTGATCGGTTGGCCTTCCTCTAGTATTTTTGCAGGAATAGTCTAAATTTGCCCAGTGTCCCCATCCTACTTTACATCAACATTTCATGCTCATTTTCTTTTTTACTTTAAATACATTAACATATCACATGCATCATGCTCTTTTAGTCACATAGACACACGGATTCCAATGAAAAAAAGAGATTTTGAAAATCGAACCACAGTTAAATAAACTTTTAACACGGAGATATGTCTCGCCTGTCGCAACTGGACACGGTGTAAAATAAAGTTAAAAGTGTATGGCTACAGAACTGACAATTACTCATGAAAATGATATGCACTGATGCAGATGCAACTGTTTACCAAACATCATTGATGTGCCATTACTTTTCCAATTTAAACAGACGGAAGAAAAACATTAACATTTGGCCAAATTAGTATGAAATCCGAAAAAGAGTAGACCGTGACTGCAGGAGCATACATATAGAATCCTCTAGGAATTGATCTGTACCGATCGTTCCTACTGCAATTTCATACCAAATATCAACGGTTTGCTATAACTTCTAAACGTTAAACTTAAGAAAATCGTGAACATGGACCAAATCAGTAAACATGTAAAATCGCAAAGTCAGAATTAAGCAGATAAAATGCTCTTGATATTGTACTGATGCTGATATAACTGCATCTCAGATATGGTTTACCGGAAGTCAGACAAAATAAAAAATGTCAACATTTAGTATCTATCTTTATTGCAAAATAGCACTCATTAGGGTCAAGCAATACAATCAGTAACTATTAACAAACATACAAGCAGTTTCAAAAACACAATAACATCACAAAAAATCAAGTAGAATTAAGCATTATGTGACATGGACTGTTTCTCAATTCTAATGACTGTTGAATACTTATTTATAAAAGGATATGGAGCAAATAAACACGAGACCATAAAACATATTTAAACTCCAACTGCAATTATTTTTTATGCGTTTATGGCAATTTCGGAAATTTATTCCGAGATGTTCAAAATGTATAAATTAAAACCAAACGAAATCCAAATAAATACAGGACAAAACTACGATGGAGGGAGATAAACTTGGGTTTTAGGATTTTTCATGATTTCAACACGGATTTCAATGTCAGTTGTCTGTGACTGTAGGGGCAATCAGATAAAATCCTCTGTAAATTGATCTGTATACTGATGCTACTGCCAATGCATACCAAGAATCAATGGTACCACAACTGTTTCTTCGTGCTAGAGCAGACTAATGATAAGAAAAGGATTGATATTGGCCTGAGACAATAATTATATATGATTTTCTCAGTATTGGCCAATTGCAAATCAGTATAAAATCTCAGTTTTCATAAGTCCTACATGTAACTGCGGGAGCATACAGGCTATATGTTCCTGGAATTGACTAATGCTAAAGCAACTGAATTCCAATTTAAACATCAATGATGTACCACAACTGTTCCATTTTAAACGGAACCGGTTGATCCATATTGTCTTGAAAACGGAAAGAGATATTGCAAATCTGGTTGAAAAATACAGGAAGAAAATTTTTACAATGATCGATTCCAATGAATTTTTTGTTTTTTTGAAAATTCAACAAGAAATGAAAATTTAAGTTGATATTTTGGGCAATGCCCAATATTGATTTCATATAGTAGTGCAAGATATTTCAAACAATGGTAACATGAACAAAACTAACATTCAACAGAAGTTTTGCCAATACATCCAACTCATTATCCCAATTCTAAAAGACTTTAAGTTATAAAATATATTCGATTCTTTTTTTTTATTTCGCAGAAGCGAAATAAATAACCAAATTGAAAATCAGAATATACCATCGCTAATTGCAATTGCGAAGACGAGTTCAATTGAAATAGCATGGTCCCGAATTATGATGTATTGGTATTGAAAAAAGTAAAACAAATTATGACGTCACCTTTTGTGACGAATGCCGCGCACCTGCAGGGCAGGTAAAACGTATTGAAAAATAAACAAATACCGCGTCATAGAGCTAATGGCGATATAGCAATACATAAGATTACATAAATACACCACTACGTCAAGAAAATCTGATTATTTGTAATAAGACCGTCACTCAATGGGAATTACACATCCCGGGGCACGACTGAATACATTGTGTACTTTGATTTATAATAAGGGAAATATCTGTTTCATAAATTTGATCGTTAAAATCACAAATTGCATAATCTTTGATAATGTTTGTAAATACAAATTAATCTTTTCTTTTTATCTATGTCATAAGGTTCTAGGGTGACAAAGAACGTTACTTGTTCTGGGTTTAGTTTAATTGGTAAACATAATAAAGAATTTCGGAGCGTTTTATAATGCAAGCATGGCCTCAAGAAGAAATTTTCTTTTTAGTCTAAACTAAAAACTATAATTCATTGCATATGTATTCATTGTAATTTGGTAATTTGATTTTCCACTAATTGAAAATTAAAAAAAAATTGTTTTTAAAACATTCAGGAAAATATTCCATTACAAAAGCATTCGAAAATTACTGTTATAGTTTAGCCTGAAAAAATAAATTTCAGACTACACTATTATAATTTACGTAGATAATTAAGCTACATTTTTTTTGTCTTAATTAAGCGTGTGTCTGTAATAATAACTATTTTGTCTTACACCGTCAAATATAAATTTGATTTTTTTAAAAGGTTTCTCGTCAATTTAATTTTTCATCATTAATAATTATTAGTAAGATAAAGATAAGATAATTTTATTGACTCAAGCACATTATAATAATGGCACAGGTCCAATGAACAATATATAATGACAACAGTGGTTTACAGAAGAATATATGATCATACATAATGACTAGAAATTTACACAGAGAAATAAATTAAAATGATAATTGAAGGGGGGTAGGAGCTTTTTCGGGACACCGGGATTGGCCATATTTAAGCTTTGGACAATTTAAGTTCGGGATTCCGGGATAAAATTATATCAACTTTACCGGGATTCGGGAATTTCTCATTTTTAAGTCGGGATTTTCTCATTTTTAAGTCGGGATGACGGGATTTTGTAAAAAATAGTTCGGGATTCCGGGATTAGACCCCTAGCTCCTACCCCCGGCCCCTTTCCCTCATAATTAGTAGAAGCAAGGATTTAGACTTGGGATTTAGATCAGTAGCTCTAATTCCTTGGTAGAAGATGATATTTTGATTAAGGTTTAAGAAAAAACAATCTTTTTTTCAAAATTATTTTTTTCATTATTTTTAAAACTCCCAACTTTTTTACTTACATCACTTGCATTAGAAGGCCCCCCGGGGGGGTCACTTCCATTATAAGATGAGATAGGGATGAGCCGCTGGAATAGGTACCTTTTTCACGCTTCGTAATATATGAAAAGGGCGTGAAATTGAGATGAAAATATGTGATAAGGATACAAATTTTGATAGGATTATATGATAAGGTCACAATATTGAACCAAATCGGATGCCAATTAGCTTTTGACATCTTTAAGTTATAAGATTACAAACCACATGTAATTTATTACTTAATCTCAGTGTGTGTTCTGTTTGAATCCGCAAATCCTATTATTTTTAGGGTATATCATATTGTAACTCTATCGATGATGAATATCATTTTTTTAATGATTGTACCAAGTTTAATAATGAAAGATTAGAACTGTTTAATTTGATTGCCTCTAGTAACAGTCATTTCTCCTCTCTTTCTCCTGCTGACAAGTTTTATTGGACATTTAATTGTGAAGATCCAATCATATTAAACAAATTAAGTCTTTTTCTGCTGGAGTCAAACTCTATATTATAATTAAAATAAATATATATATCTATATAATAATATTATTTTCTATAATACTTGTATTGCATTATACACATGAGTCATGATACCATTGTTCAGTTAACACACACATATATATATAACCTTTATACAATTAGTCATTTATTGTCAAAATCAATTTATGTTGTAATGTCATTGCCCCTTTGAGGGCCCCTGATTGGTCAAATAAAATCTTGAATCTTGAATCTATTGTACAAATACATATGATGAGGTATGATTTTCTGCAAACATTATGTGATAAGGTATACATTTTCAATAATCCTTATATATGATAAGGGTGGGGGTCATTGGGTGCCAGCGGCTCACCCCTACCACAAAATATATGGAGTGACCCCCCCGGGGAAGGCCCTGCTTATATTAATTAATAACTTTTATGTCCGAAAAATAAGTTTAAATGTACGAAGTTTATAATGCTTTGTTTGTTTGAAATCCCTTCTCGGCTTTTCTTCCTCCTTTCTTTTGTGTATTGAACAAACCCTTTGGCCTATTATGTAACTGTTATGAAAACTCATTGAATCGGTGACGGCGTAAATTGCATTTGACAGTGACAAAGGAACGTGTATTTCCCGCCGTTGTCAAGAAGTTTAATTTGATTGGTTGATTACTTCTTCGCAGGTGGTTGCGTGTATCGGCTAAGCGCTTCTCACAGTCGATATGTATTGAGATCAAAAAGCGTCGGCATTACACAGATTAAAGTTTGGGGTGAAAGGTGAAAATGGCTTTGGTTTTGAACGCGACAAAGGAGTTTACGGCAGGTAAAAATTTTTGGAAACAACAAGTTAGCATTGTGCATTTTTTGTGAAATTTTGTATTCGTGTTAGAGGTATGTAAATGCATATTTTGTACAATTTTCTGTAAAGACATTCACCTTTTCACGGCAAAATTCATGAAAAAGTCCCATTGTTTACCTGTTTGTGAAAACCATGTGACAAAGTTTACACTTTGTTCTTAAGACAATAAAGTATTATGATAAAAGTTTGAATGTTTTTACTTATTTCTTTTCATTTTTATATGACGTTTTTTACTGTTGCTCATTATTCTCAGTTTCCTTTTAAAAATAAATTTGAATTTCAATATTTTATTGTTTTTTAAAATTTACCTGTCCAATAATATTTTGAATAGTTGAACAATACCCATTGTTAAATATAGGCTATTGTTTATATTTCAAACAAAGACAAACACAGGCACTTATTTAGATATCAATAAAGGGGTTGGCTAAGCTATCTTTTTAACCATTTCAAGTCTTCACAATTTGTAATTGGTTATATGCATAACACAAAGTCTTCTGGACTGAATTAAAATTTCTATTGTAAATATATCAAATATTTACTGGACCAGAGTAAAATTAGCCTGGTTTGGCCAGTCAGCAGGTCAGGTCCGGTGGATCAGCACATATTTTTCGAAGACTATCATGACTATATCGACCCCCCCCTCAAGTGTCAGTGGACTGTAAGAGTTTGTTTACATTTTATAAGACATGGTTCCTCTTGCATTGGTGAATTTAACTTTAATTCATATAATTTTTAAAGTGTGATTATTCATGTTATTGTGATTTGGCCCAAAAAACTAGTTTAATCCTGACACATTTTATATATGTGCCTGTCCTAAGCCAGAAATCCTTGTCAATCTTGCCTTCGGTCAAAAGCTCTTCAGAGCTTATGTTAATTGTTTGACTTGTGTACTCGTCACTAATGTTTGCTCACCAACGTTAAATAAATCTTACCTTTACCTTTGTCAAAGACTTTTTAGTTACATTGTAGCTCACCTGACCTGAAGAGGGGGGTGGTAAAGGGGGGGTGCGTGCACGGATGAACGGCCAATAAAAAATGACAATCACGATGAACGGACAATAAAAAAATGATAATCACGATGAACGAAAAATGAAATAGAGAAACACGATGCACGATGAACCTCCATGCACGGCTGAACGGGAAATAAAAATTGCTCAACACGATGCACGAAAAAAACCCTTTACCACCCACGAAGAGTGATGTGAGCTATTGTCATCACTTGGCATCCGTCGTCCGTAAACTCCTCTGACACCATCAGTCCAATTGCAACCAAACTTGGTATGGTTGTTCATTAGCATTCGGTGCTTAGAACTATTGTGGGGATTCTTGATTTGTTGTATAACATGGCCGCCATGGCTAAAAATAGAACATCTTTGGGGTAAAATGCAGTTTCTTGCAAATAACTCAAAATCAGCTACTTTGATTGATTGATTGTTAGTTGCTTTATGTCCCGTCGGCGATATTGCAGCCATCATCGGGACATAAACAAGTTGATATAATGATGTTAATAACATGTTAATATAAAACAAAGTCAAAAGACCGTAGATAAAACAAAAAGTATGCCAAGAAAATAAATAGATAAAATAATCATTAAAAAATAACACATTAAAACAATAAAACCATTTAAAGCAATAGGAAAACAAAGAACTTAACAAAAATAAGCTAAATATTATGACAACAAATTAACTTTCAAATGGTGATTACAAAAACTATAATTTTGAATACTGACCGATTTCTTTTAAAAAGGATAAAATGGCATCGGCTGGGATGCCGCTAAACAAATCGTGCATGGATGCACAGTTAAAATACTTCATGCGAATTGGAGCAAGATCAACACAGTCGAGAAGAACATGCTTCAAAGAGTACCGCGAGTCACAGGGAATGCACATCGGGGCCTCCTTCTCCTGTGTCATCAGGTGGCCATGAGTGACTCTAGAATGTCCTATACGACATCTAGTGATGACCACCTGGTCTCGACGGCATCGAAATGAAACATGACTCTCCCCGAGCTGTGGTTTTAGCTCATGAACAAAATCAGCTACAGATATCAAAATTCTGGCAAAGTGATCAGCACCTCAAGATCTACCTACCCTGAAATTTTGAAGAAAATCCAGGAACCCATGTAGAAGTTATTGCCCTTTTTGTGGATTTTTTGCAAATTTTGCACCTATTTAGCTCAATATCTTGAAAACTATACAAGATATTTGAGAAATTTAAATTGCATATTAATTGTTTAGCACATTAAGATCTACAAAACATGTAATAGGGTCAACGTTGTAGGACCTTTCCTTTTAGGAGTTATTGCCCTTAGAACGTCAAAATTTATTATTTTCACAACATTTCCTGATAACATTGAAATCGTTAACTCCTGAGCTCTGACACCATAAGTCCAATTGAAACCAAACTCAGGCCTGTCAAGTTTTTATGAGCTGCTTGCGTGAGATTTGCTAAAAAATTGAAAGATCAAAGGAAAATATTAAAAGATCAAAGAAATTTGCCGCCAAATTGCTGACTAGATGCGTGAGTCTCACGCGAGTTGCGTGACACTTGACAGGTCTGCAAACTATTAGCATTGTGTGTATAGGACTGATGTGGGAATTTTTGATTGGTTGTAAAACATGGCCGCTGTGGCTAAAAATAGAACATTGGGGTTAATTGCATTTTTTTGCCAATAACTCAAAACGGCTGACAGATTTTAAAATTCTGACATTCTGAAAACTCAACACCTTGAGATCAACCAGCCCTGAAATTTCGAAGAAGATCCAACAACCCATGAAAGAGTTATTGCCCTTTTATTTTAATTTTTTTTGAGTTTTGCACTTACAAAAATGTTTTAAGCTCAATATCTTCAAATCTATATGAGATATTTAAGAAATGTGAATTCCATATTGTTAAGCACATCATGATCTACAAAATATGAAATAAGGTCAAGATTTAATACTGTTCATTTTAGAGGTTATTAAAAAGAGTGTTGAAGGAAAAAAAATTAATAAAAGGTTTTAATTGCTTAAATATTACTCTGTACAATCATTACAACATTAATTTTAACCATATTGTCAGATGACCCCCTTATTTAACTTATGACCCTTTCAATTTCAAATAGATTTTGCCTAATAACCTTTACTTCAGGCACAGAAATGGGTCTTTCATTGATTAAAGTAATTAGGGATTGGTTTTGAATCATGTATTTTTAGTCTTGGGTCGTTGCAAGACGGGGACTTATTACAGACATGACAGACTAACAGTCATGACAGTTTGTATTTAGCATGATAAGTAATTCCATGCCCTTTGGAATGTAACACCTTTATCTTATCTTTTTCATTAATACGAATACGAATACGAATCTTTATTGTCATTAAACTTTTATACAGTTTGTGACACATAAACATACACAGATATAAAACTAACTAAAACACACAGTAATACATAGTTACAAGTAAAGAAAAAATTAAGGGTCCCCTGTCCTCAGTTCAAAAGACTTTTTTATAAAGGATCCTAGTTTATTTACTTGCAATGGTGTTGAGGGGTTTAACAAATAAGTTACTTTTTCTTCATCATTCAGATTATTGAATGATATGTGTTCTAAAGATATAAAGTTAAAATAAGTTAGTCTTAAGTTTGCATTGTAAGTACATCTAAGTAAAAAATGATTCTCATCGTCCAATACCTGACATTTTTGACATAATCTTTCTTCTCTAGGAATTTTAAAGTGCCTTCCTTTTTCAATTAATAGTTTGTGGTCACTGATTCTTAATTTTGTAATCAGTTTCCTGAATTCAAAGTTTGAAATTGAGAGATATGGTTTTATTTTTAAGGCTGGATTCAATTTTTTATAGAAATTTAGTTTACTTTTATCATCAATACTATTCATTTTGTTTTTTACAATATTTTCATAGAATGAGTTTATTTGAGTTTTTACATATTTTTTAATGTTTTTCAGTTGTTTTAATTCCGTACAAGTCTCCAGTCTTTCTAAATCAATATTTGTTTCAAAAAGTATGTCTTTTACGTATGTATACCAGGTATACGTTCCCTTTTCATCCAGTATTTTAGTTAATTGGAAAGATTCACTTAATAGAGGGTTTAGATTTGTAGTGAAAAAGCGTGCTAAATACATAATAGTTAATATTTTGAATAGTCCTCTTTAAAAATTACATCCATATACGATATTGAGATGTGGAATAAGTGTACGCGACACAACAAACATAAACAAACAGCAATTCAAAAAATCACAACGGAAAACAGCAAGCAGTCTTCAACATGACCATAGGTCACTGCTTACCGTCTTGCATTGGCCCAAGACTTATAATACAATACAAAAGTATCAAAACCAATCCCTAAATCATCAACGAAAGACTCAATTCTTGACATAAAACAGTTAACATAGAATGACAAGGACAAACAAAGGCTTTGGCAAAGTTCCTGGCTTAGGACAGGCACATATAAAATGTGGCGGGGTTAAACTAGTTTTTTGGATCCAACCTTCCCCCTATTGATAAGCTTGCACAAAGCTACATATAAAACACACTGTAAAACTCAATCGACAAAAGTTCAATTCAACAAGAGAGAACCTAAGACATAATACTGTATGAAAACAACAAGACAAGGAGGAACTCTCTTGAGAACACTCGAAGTTACTGACAACTAGCTAAGAAACATTTATCGATTGATGTAAAAGAATCAAATACATCAGTTCTAAATCCGACACCCCACGTCAAAACAATGAATGATTAAGAGTTGTATCACCATACAGAACCGACATACTTGATCGCTGTGGTGCTTATAAATAATACAGTGGATACAAGGTGAAAATTTAACGTTTTAAAGTTACTATCAAGCTATCAATATTTCTGCCAAAACATACCAAATGCAAAGATTTTACTAAAACATTGAATTCGTATCCTTTTTTCAAAAGGTTTTTAAGCCAGTTTTTAATTTCCATAAGGTTGTTTTTGAATTTTTGTGCTTTATAAACTACATTGCTATAAAAGTCAGGATGAGATATTCCTTTAACAATCAGAAATCTACGTGTACAATCAAATTTTTCGATGAGATGTCCATATTTATATGCATATTTTGTTATGTTGGTATTTAAGCAAACAAGCTCTCAAAGTATGATTATGTGGACACTATTTTCAATGCCACACTTCAGAAAATAGATGGGCATACATGTTTAGTGACCAATTTAATAAAATTCTTGATACCTTTGCACATGTTGCACAGTTTTCAAGTTGAATTTTTTTAGCAAAAAGATCAAATTTCGAAGACTTTTCATCTCTTGAAAGCTTTATAATGAAGTTAAATTTTATCAAATTGCTTTGACTTAATTTGGTTTTAAATTCAATTTTTTATACGACCGCAAAAAATTTGCGGACGTATAATGGTATGATGCTGTCGTCGTTGTCGTCGTTGTCGTTGTCGTCGTCGTCTGTTAACTTTAGTGTATACACGATAACTTTAGTTCTAGTTATCCAAATCCAATGAAATTTGACAATGATATTTCTTACCATTAAAGGATGGATGGGATTGATTTTGGGAGTCCCCCCTTTTTTCGTTTAGAAATTAAGGGCCAAAAGGGGCCAAATTGCAACTTTTAGTTTGTTCTTACAATAACTTTTTCAAAAATCTTTTCCTCTGAAACTACTGAACAGAATTCATTGAAACTTGGTATGATTGATCAATAGGGTGTCATGCACTACAGATGTGTTTCAAGTTCTGATTCGTCAAAAAACATGGCTGCTGTGGCTAAAAATAGACCAGGGGGGTCAGACTACTGTTTTTGGCTTGTAATTCAAAAAGTATAAGAGATAGATGAAATCTGATGCCACCCTACTGCTTCAGGATCAAAAGTTCTACAAAAGTCTCCATGTGGTCGAAGTTGTCAGATGATCCCTTATAGGGGTAACGGCCCCTTAAAGGTGAAAAATAGCATTTTTTCATGTTTTTGCCCTATACTATGAAAACTATTGCAGATAGCAAAAAGCTGTTGCTTGCTTAATTGTTTAGCTCATTTAGCTCTACAAAAGTCTCCATATGGTCGAAGTTGTCAGATGACCCCTTATAGGGGTTATGGCCCCTTAAAGGTGAAAAATAGCATTTTTTCATGTTTTTGCCCTATAGTATGAAAACTATTGCAGTTAGCAAAAAGCTGTTGCTTGCTTAATTGTTCAGCTCATTTAGCTAGCTACAAAAGTCTCCATAGGGTCGAAGTTGTCAGATGACCCCTTATAGGGGTTATGGCCCTAAAAGGAACCAAAATCGAAACATTTTTATTAGTGGACGGATTTTGAAATTTTTTTTGCATGTTTGTTCTTGTCAAATAGCGGATGCAAAATTGAGAATAAATTTTTGCTACCCCCATTTTTTCCCCCTTATTATGTAATTAGGGGCCAAAAGGGACCAAAATGGAAATTTTTTTTACTTGTGATCCGATTTTGAAATTTTTTTTTGCATGTTTGTTCTTGTCAAATAGTGGATACAAAATTGAGAATTAATTTTTGCGACCCCCCCCTTTTCCCCTGTTATGAAATTAGGGGCCAAAATCGAAACTTATTTATTTGTGGTCTGATTTTGATCTCCTTTGGAAAAAAATAATTCCTTTTAAAATGTGAATTTAGAAAGTCCACCAAAAGCTGCATGTGTCAAAAACCTTTGTCAGTCCACCATGGGCTGCATATGTCTAGAGCAATTGACTATCCATATTGGGCCTAAACCGTACAGGGTTCAACATGTTGCGGTCGTATCATGCTGCGCTCGGCGAAGCTTTTTATTATTTATTTTTTAGTGTGTTTAATAGTTCTGATTCATTAGCAATGAAGCTTTGGTGTGAGATAAACAAAGAAATCATACCTCATTTTTAGCAATTTGGCATAAATTTATCATAATACGCTCTGGAAAGGAGCAATATTGAAATAAAAAGTCAATATTTTAGTCGTACAGAATGAGCTGATTTTGTTGAATTTGTCATAGCTACTCATCACAAGGATATGATATTTGTTACAACCCATCCGATTTATATGGACTTTAGATTGTAGCATAAAGTGAAGCATGCAAACACAACAATGAAAATGAACATGATGAACAAGCCAATCGTTAACAAAAACCACAAATCATCACATTGGGAAAACCCAATGTTTGAAATAGTAAACATTATCGAAGAAAGTTAATTGATTGATTGGCTGATTACTAAGATACTTAAATTTAAAATCACATGGTTTTCCATAAAGGTGTTTCTTGGACCTGATGAATGGCATGAATGGGTCGTGCAAACATTAAATCTGATTGGATATTGATGAATGGTCGTACTAACGTTGCACGCAGCTTACATCTGATTGGGTTTTCCTACTGTGACAATTGCGGTTTTTGTTACTGATTGGCTTGTTCATGAAGACGTAAATATTCATTGTTGTTTCAATCGAAAGTCCATAGTTAAATCAAACAGGTTGTATATGACTTCAGTATTAGGTCATGTAGGTGCTTTATCTCAAACTTGTACCAAAATTAGTTCTGTCAGATACATAATTCCGTTTAGGGACATAACCAGTGGGTTTTTTTTTGGGGGGGGGGGGGGGTAGTGGGGAAAAACTGAGTGAGCAGACCAGTAGCTCAGGTTTCTTATAAATCATTTCAAGCTATCTTATATGTGAAAAAAAATCAAGATTCATAATGTATATCATAGAAAACCACTATAATTGATAAAATAAAACTAGTCATGACAATATTGCTGCTCTGATTCTCAGACATGTCAGATTTAACAGTGATACTGTGCCTTTGACAATTAAGAAATATAAAACTTGGATGTAAATTTTGTAAATCCATCAAATCTTTCTTAAAACCTTACATTTTATTACAAGAGGGCCTTTCTTGACCTATTCAGTATGATTATGATGATAGGAATATTATTAATTTCTCTTTTCAGATACAATGAATGCAGATAGTGGAGGAACCATGTCTGAAAGGGGAGATAACTTTTCGAAAGAGAATCCACTCAACAGAGAACAAGGTATAATTACTTCCCCTTTCTGTTTGTCTCTCTATATATTATCTTGTAAGCGTAAATCCTCTTTAACTGCTGAATGGAATTTGATGAAACGATACATGCATGATGATTTTTCATTGCTCATTCAGCATGATAACCAACACAGGCCACATAAATAAGCCACAATTTAAAAAGACTACAACGAGAAACAGACAGCAGCCTTCAACAAGGCCAATAAGGCCATGTTTGCTGTGTTGTAATGGGCCTAAGGTCAAAATAAAATGCATACAATTCAAATTCAGTCTTGATATATTCAAAGAAAGACCCCCTTCATGAACAAGGAACAGAAAACATCAAAATGACAAGTCCAAACAGAGTTCAACTGAGGCATTGTCCTTTTTTGAAATGGTATAAGGGATTACTTAAAAAGTTTTTTAAAAGTTATGAAAATGTTAGATGGGATTTCATAATTTATTCAATATTCTCAGACATTATATGTAACATGGGGTCATAGACAAAATGTACAAGTTAAAATATTGAACTTCACAGAACTCAAGCACACATGATCAATTATAAAATCTTTTAGGTCATTTACATGTTATCACTGTAGTGGACTGAACAAATAGCTATTTTTGCAATATAAAGTAGGAGGGATGGTATCCATTTGAAATTTCAATAAGGAATATTCCTAGTTTAATTAGTATTGCTAATTGCTTTCATCACAAACATGGAAACTACAAAATTGAATAGATCCTGATTTTGATTCAATATTTTGGCCGGATATATGGAGTGGGGTGGGGTGTATGGGTTGATGAAGAAATTCGCTTAACAGTTTTCTCAGCAATCACTTATCACAGCCACTTAATATTTGGTATACAGCATATTGGTTGGGTCCCATAACGTTGGATTTGATTCCAGGTCTGTTTCTCACCTATTTCCTGTTAAACAAAATTCAGCCATTTTTGACTGACAGATTTTTATTATATTTTTCAGTGTCATACAAGTGTAACTTTTGTCCCGGAAGTTTTTCGTCCTTATACCACTTACAGTGCCATAATGTTTACAAACACTCCTCAATACTCAGTAACCATGGTGACAAGCAAATCCAAACTGGTGCAGCAGACATAAAAAGCCAAAGCTTTCAACAGCCAATCACAGACACTGTTATAAAAGTCTCTGAATCAGGTGCCTTGGACTTATCTAGACATCGTGAAATTATTCAACCAAAGCCAGATAACTTTGTTTCGTCAAGTGTAGATAGTCACAAAAATGAAGAGGTAGTTTCGTCCAGTCAGTGCAATGAAAATGACGCTTCTGACAATGAAGATAGCGACCGCCTCGTAATTGACACAGAGAAAGAAAGCTTTGACCAAAGAAACCAGAATCACACTGACAAGAATAAAACATGTTCTGTTCAAAGTTTGAGTACAGAAGTCACTAGTCAACCAAGGCATTATGAGAATCCTCCACAGTTACATTATTTGCATGAGATAAGCAGGGAAAAATCTTTGGATAAAAGTCATAGCATCAACCATGTCAACAGTCCTATGCAAGTCCGTCCTGATATTGCTTTTAAAGATGAAAAGAAAGTTCCGTCCAATGAGATTCAACCTTTGGATTATAGGTCCAGGTCACCCCAGTATCCAAATAATACTCATCAAAGGTCACATGACCTTCCTGACAATACTCATTTAAAATCACTTCCTCCAAATACTGGAAACTTTTCTCCTTACTATGGCTCACATGCAGATGCAAAATACCAATCTTTAGGAAACCAGTCCATGGAAAACCAGTCACTACTTAACATGATTCCTCCACTGCCAAATATGAGCATGATGCCAAATTTTCCAATGCCATTTGGGTTTTCTCCCTTTATGAATATGATGATGCCACCCAACTCTTTTATGCCACCAATGACGCCTGGGAATATGAATGACCACCCATATCCCTTGCAAGGAGATACATTTCCTAAAAATATGATGCCAAATCTACCGTATAATCCAAATATGAATCTGCAAAAGAGCAAAACAGAACCCGTCCATCGTAATTCTGGAAACAAGTCCAAAGCTAAGAAGGGAGATAAAAAACAAAAGGATGTTGTTGAGATTTACCAATGCAAGACTTGTAATAGGCAGTTCTCACAAGTAGGAAATTTCCACAATCACATGAAAACTCATGAATCCAAGACATGTGCCTGTGGTATCTGTAAGATGGAATTTGTTGATAGTTACGAACTTCAACGACACATGAGAACCACGCACACTGGAAGTATGCCATACAAATGTGAACAATGCGATCGTGAATTTAGTCAGTACAATAATCTACGCAGGCACTTACGAGTCCACAACGATAAGAAGTACAAGTGCCATCTCTGTGGTCGGACATTCAATGAGAGTTTTTACCTGGAGATGCATATGGGTTCCCACACAGGGGAGAGAACTTATAAATGTGGTGTATGTAACGCCATGTTCAGCGACAACGCCGAGTTACAAAAACATGTACGCACACATAGTGCTGATGAATTACACACCTGTGAAGTGTGTGGGAAATCGTTTAGTAAAGCTTGCGTGTTACGTCAACATAAAAAGATGCACAGTGGGTTACGCCCCTTTAAATGTGAAACTTGCGATAAAACCTTTATTCATCGACATCATTTGACAATTCATTCCAGAATGCACAGTTCTAACAAACCCTACGTGTGCAAAATATGCAAGAAGGAGTTCTCTCAGACAAGTCATCTTTATAAACACATCCGACAGCACACTGAACAGCCAGGAGTTACTGAGGAAATGATACACGAGTCTCTTGCTCCAATTCTTGAAAAGATGAAGCAAAATAAAGAACTGCCCGAGTCAAACTCGCCTCCTGAAGTAAAGGAAGAGAAAATGGAGGAAGAAAGGAGTAATGAAAATGAAAAAGGGACAGATGAAATGACTGAACAGGAGAATCCTAAAGGAGTTGATCAAATGAAAAATCAACATGAGGCTCAAAGCTTGAAGGAGGGTGAACTGAAATCAGTGGACACAAAAATCACAAATCAAAATGACCAATTAATGGAGAGTGAAATAAGGGTAGACAATCAACATGAAAAAGAATTTGAAAGTCAGTTGAAGGAAGACAATCTTGAAAATCAAAAAGAAAAAAGGGAAATCATTAGTAATGATGGTAAAAACTGTGAAACAGAAGGCACACGTATGACACATCTTATACAAAACAGTCTGAGAGAGATGGAGAACTTGTATAAACAGCATTGTGAATCACAAGATGAATCTGAATCTGACGAGAAATCAGAAGAACACGAGAATAAATCAGATGTAGTCGAATCTGATGATAATGCTTCAGATAAGACAGAGATTTCTGTCGCCTCTTCTGTAGCAGATAAGAGACTAATGAGTAGCCCTCATTCCGAAATACCCTACCACGATCAATGTTTAGACCAGGCTAGCATGTTGAGCATTCCAAAATGTCAGCCGATTTCAGTTTTTGACAAAAATGCAGGCGAGAGAGATGTTAACAGGTATTCACCAATAAGTCAGTCTGGTGAATCTTTAATTGATGAAGAATTCCGTCCAAGATGTGATTCTGGTACTGAAAACTATTTACCAAATAATAAGCAAACGCCTACAGTATCACCAAGGATTATCTCAGCCGATAATGTGTTACGAGAACAACAGAGTACAACAGAAAACTGTCCGTCCGATAACTCGCGATCTGACAATAACATGCCTTTGAAGAAGAGACGCAGGTACACGTCACGACAGAAAAAGAAGTCTGGTCAGGAGGAAGACCAAATTGAGGTCAAAGGTCAAAATAGTCAGCAGACGCAAAATTACCAGCAGATGATACAGCCCATTCCTCCAGAGGCCCAGCAGATGTACTTCTTACAACTTCAACAGATGCAGATGGCGCTAGCAGCAAATGTAATGGCTGCCCAAGGGATGATGATGCAAAATGCTTCTGAGCAGATGAAAAACCCAAAAGGTCAGCCAAATCGATATTTTCCAGATTCAAATCAAAATGACATTCCCATAGGAAGACAACCAATGGATGAGATGATGAAAAGCGCCCCCTATCCAATGAGTATGCATGGTCTTCCAGCAGTTTCATCGCACAGTAACTCAGCATTTCAAAATGGCAGCTTTATGAACTATTCCATGACAAAGTCAGGTTATTAGTTTAATGTATTGATTTTTTTCTTGAATTAGATTAGAATAACTCTTGACAATTTGTTAAAGTTAAAATTTGTTCTTTGTGTATATATACTGCAATGATGTTTTTTATTTAAAATTGTGTTCATGCAACTGTATTGGTGTTTTTTCTTTCGGAATCAACCTTGCAGAGTAAAAATGTACCAAGTATATGTTTTAAAAATCAAAAAGTTTCCTTTTTTTTTTTTTTGCATTGATAAATAAATGTTAAAAGGGTAAAGTAAGTAACTGAAATGCATGAGAGTACTAAATTCATGATATTATAAAGAAATGTAAAAGTAATATAAAAACTTTAGTCATTATTTGGGAATTTTCAAAGTTTTTTTCTCCTCAAGCACGATAAGTCATGAAACTAAAGAAGGGATAAAATCATTTCTCAAGATGTATTCTTTTTTATTATTATTTTTTTTACAAAGATGTGTGACATGCAAGTGTTAAATAATTTTTAAAGGGAGATTAAAATCATGAAAATATAAGGAAGTGTAAGGCATATAAGGGGAAGTAATTTATTAAATATAAAGTGTTGTTAAACAGCATTATTTATTGCCATTTAAGTAGGTTAGGTTTAGCGTAGATTTTTTACTTGAGTAAGTGAAATATTGCCATTTTTTGTGCCATATTTAAAATCCATGCAATCCAAAATGTGTTCAATTTTTGCTCAATTTTTATTATTATTTTTGACGAGAAGAATTCCACGTTCCTTAAACTATATGTGTTCAATTAATCAATGAAGTAAGAATTCCACTTTGTACATGTTAAAGATCCAATTAGATTTCTATTTATTTAGGCAATGTACAGAACAGGATAATCTATGCAATTTTATTTTTGTTTTTGCCATGCATAACACAAAAAATATGAGTTTTAGCTTTGAATTGTTAATTGAATTAACTGTAACATTACATAGTATTTTCAAAGCCATTTTGTATCATTTTGTGTGTTATATCTTGTATACATATGTTTGTACCGCATTCTGTGTAAAGTCTACATACATTGTCAATCTTGTTGGGTTTATACATTAAATTAAGCAAATGAAACTGCAGCATTTATTTGTATTTGTATTTTTCAATTACTTATATATTACTTAGTCAGTGTTCAATAGTCAAATTATTATCAAATTTTACAATAATCACTCATTTCCATCATTTCATTCCAAAGATAAGAAAATCCATCATTATTTCATCATTGAAGTCATTTTGATTTTCACATTTTTCTTTCTCATTCACATTCCAAAATTTACAGTGCAATTTATTGTTTAAATTTTCTTTGCAAACTATTTTATCTAAAGTTTTGTTTAAACATGTTAAATGTAACTTTTTTCCAGTAACTGGTTAAAAAATTGTTTTGTTATTTATATCATCAATTCATACATGCATTTAATTATGATTTCATTTCATGTTCCTTTCATTATTTGTTCATTTCATAATCATGAAAATCACAATTGTGTTCTGTCTCCCATTGTATGCAAATCAAAATTGATCTCAAGTTGTACATGTATTTATTATGTGAACCTATTGTGTACATTGTTGTATAAGATTTGCCAAAATAATATTTGCTCAATGATTTTTTCCCATGACAATATATTAATTTCTTTTTGTGTTTTCTGTAATTAATGAGGAAATGGTACATTTTGTAGTTTTGCAAAGCTTGAATTATCTTGTATTTGAAAATGATTTTTCTGGTATTTCAGTCCTATTATTATGTCCTTTATACAAATGTTTTACTTAGTATATGGGAAATGAACTATTTTTTTTTCTTATTCTATACAAAGCAAATAATTTAAAAGTAAATTCGAAACATGTTGCACATAAAAAAAAATCAAGAAAAATATTATGACATTCTGGGGATTTATTTTCAATTTTTAACTTAAACATATTGGAAGCAGCTGATTAAATGATAACTATTGTACATGAACTCAAATTTGTGTATGATTGTATGTACTTATTATTGATGTTTATACATGTATGAACCAAAATTTTACAACAGATTTTGTTGTTTGCCTTAGTAATAATGTTCATGAATGTATTTTTAAAGTGCCATTCTCTGTAAGAATCAGGCAATGGGTGAATCATGATTAAAAAAACACATGAGTTTGACTTCAAAATTCAAAATGCTTAATAGTAACAAAAAATGCATTGGCACTTTTTTAAAAAGTCAGTAATTTGAGATATATTTTGGTTGAAATGCATATAAAATTTGAATCTAAGGGAGATAACTCTGTCAAGTCACACAAAATTCCTATCATATTAACAGAAATTTTTCTCCATCCTCTGACTCTCGAGACAACAACTAATGTTTGTTTCTTCATTAGAAGGCTATTTTGAATGACAATTTATTGTCAAAACCGTGTGTTTTTAAAATCATGATTCAAAGTTTTTAAATTTTGCCTGATTCTTACAGAGAACTGCACTTAAGTAAAAGCAAGAAAATTAGAGTTTGTGCTGCTATTCATGTAAATGCTTTCTATATCATGCATTTGTGAAGAGGCTTTTGGTGTTTGTATTAATTACCAATAGTGCAGATAAATATTTGAAAAAAAAAATCTTCTTTGCTAACTACATGTAATGTACAGTCTAAGGATAGTTTTGCTAAATAAAAATGGCTATATAGTAAGGCATTTTATACAAGAAAATCTGGTCATAATACATGTAGTTGAAAAAGGCAAACATTCCTTTATGCTCATTATATCAGGTTTTCAAAGTTATTTACATGAATTAATTCCATTTGGTCTTTAAATATATTTTTTTGATACTTTTATTTTAAAACTATTCTGAGTTGAAGTCTAAAATAAGGTTCATATATACATGTATTTAAAGACATTTTTGAGACACAAATTACATGTAAATAGCCCATCTTTCTTAATTTTCAATGTTGAAGTAAATTTCTAGATTGTGTTAAGATTTGGTACTTCAGTGATTTCTTTTAAGCATTACAATGTGTTTAATTTTCAAGTCTGTTTTAAATAGTGTTGATTTGTTTTGCTCACACAATTGTTTTTATGGGGTAGTAGTTGAGTTTCCATGTTTACTTCACTTGTAGAAATTTGTGTGTTATTTAAGTTTGTTTGCTGTTACTAGAAGTTTAACTGTCAGGTGATGGTAACTTTTTAATACTTTACAAAAGAAAATGCTATATACCTAAGGGAGATTACTCTTTAAATCTGTAAAATGTTTAATGGAGGCACATTTATTCAGAGATATCAAGCTTATATGAAATTTTCCTGAAAACAGGTTTTAAATTTGCATGTAAAGTATGAGTTGTTAATTTTATTTATGCACAACAACAGGATAAATACATGCAAAAAAAACCAAAGTTTTTTTGTAATTCTGACAAGGATAAAATGACAAGAACTTAAGTCTTTTTAGAAGAATTTGTCTCGGTTAACTGGTGCATGAAAAAAAAAACAACTGAGTGATGATTTTAAGCTATTATAGTCAGTGCTATGAAAACAAAAATTCTGTTTAATTTTGCTCTTTTAAATGATGGCTTTTAATTTATACATAAATTGTTGCATACATTTTATTCAACATCTTATTATCATCTATTTTTAAATCCACTTTATGGTCATAATGATCTTAATGATGTGTGTATTGTTAAACAAAATCAAATATACAAAAGGAATCCTCTTCAATCAAATTTTATTCCGTTATTACTAAAAAGTTTAATGAATTCATGTAGAAGAAAAAAAAGACAAGACTTATACTTGTAAGGATTTATGCGCTGAAGACATCTTTTTTAATTTGTTGATCAATTTTGCATTGCACATGTATAACTCAGGTTTTGGAAAGTGTGCTATATTTTGAGTTTACAAGTGTATGGCTATTTTAAAATGGTTTGCATTGTTGTTTTTTCCAACAAAATATGCTGAAATTTTTTATTTTTATGTTTATTTACATTGTGGTTACACATAAGGTCATTATTGTTGTATTATTTTTGTACATTCCAAAATCCAAACCATTTTTACCATAATAATCATTTTGTCATTCCTAGCTATACCTACATGTAAAACATTTTCACAATTACTGTTCTTGAGGTCCTGATCTTAAAACGGGTGAATTTATAAACAGGTTAACAGTCATTGAAAAAAAGTGTGTGGATGGGAGATTTACATTTCCAATTACTTAGTGAAATTTTCCCTTGTAACTTTTTACTGACCAAAAATAGTGTTAGGCTTTTACCTGGCAGCAAACCATTCCATGAAAGTGAAAAAAATCTAGAAAAAAAAATTAAGTTTCAAATTTTTGATATTCCTAAATAAATTTAATAATGTATTTATTTTCACATGAGAACAGTACTTGTGAAAACTTTTAATGCATTCATTTCAGTTCACATGATGTCATCATTCATCTAATTCCATATGTTGAATCAAATTATACCAAAGTGCCTTTATGATTAACCTAAGTCAGTGTTAACACTGCAGTGGACTTTTCCTGCAGTTCATATCAATAAAGTGGTTTTGTTGAAGCAAATTTTTGTTTTTTTTATGCATTGTATTGCCAATCGTAAGGTTGATGTTATGACTTTTATGACGCATCTACGTAAAAGGGCTTAAAGTGTTTTGGTCTGTTTGTTCGTTCACTCTTCCCCAATGTTGGGAGATGGGACATAAAGTCTTTCGGAGATGCTCTTAGTTTTAATGGGTGTTTATAGTCGTTACTATAGGGAAATGCCCCTCTGCAGAAACTATGTGCCATGGGTCGTCCAGCCAATGACTCACCTTTGCCAGAGTTAGCTTCTCCAGTGGGCCCACTATGAGGACCTTTGTTGTACTTGAGACAGAAACCATCTCCCACTACATGGAGGTTTTGGTCTGAATTTGGGAGATGAGATTATTGCCCTTTACCATGCCCTTTACCATGCTAGCTATGAGAATTATATGTCCCCTCACTTTGGTGGGGAGACATATTGTTTTTGTCCTGTTAGTCTCAGTCTGTCACTTAGATATTTGGCTCAATGTACCAATAGCTACTTAATAGAATTTAATGAAACTTGCATTGTTATGTTGTTATTACACCATATGTTGTTGTGCAAAGTACCAGGAAATTTTTCTCAGATTTATGAGGGAGTAATGGCCCTTTTAACCTAGAAATGTGTTAAAATGCTTATTCCCCTGCAAACAAAGTTTGGGGGGTATATAGGAAACTGTGTTTGTCTGTCTGTTTGTCTGTCCACATAACTCGTAAGAGCTTCTCCTCCTAAACAGCTTGAAGGATTTTGCTTAAACTTTACATGAAGGAATTACATCATATGTAGATGTGCATGAAGAATTTGTATTGCTCTTGATTATCATTGAGGGGAGATAACTGGACTTGAGATTTATTTTACAGTGAGGCGGGGGTATCCTTTTGTGAGCTTGCTCACAGTATTACTTCTTAATCATTGTGTCCAAGAAACTCCTCTAAGACTACTGTCTGAATTTTATGAAACTTTTAATATACATGTTTGAAGGACACCAAATAAGGTTGTGTATATTACAAGATCTATGGCTATTTAACTTTTTGAAAAATTTTCATTAAATATGGTTTCTGCTCAACTCCTCAACCAAATTTCACGAAACTTGTAATGTAGCTTGTTAGGGCCCTTCGATGCGGCCGCCCTATAGTTTTCACTGTGTCTGTCAGTCTGTCCATCTGTCAGTTCGTCAAAAATTCTTGTGAACACTAAAACTCAAAAACTATTAACAACACAGTTCTGAAATTTTGTACAGCTACTAAATAGCATGTCTTTATTTGTATTTTAAAATTTCATGCAAATTTGTTTAATATTTTTTGGAAAAAAACTTCATATTTTATGGAAAATCACAGATTTTGAGAATTGGACTTTGTGAACACTAAAACTCAATAAAAAGCTTCACCGAGCGCAGCATGATACGACCGCAACATGTTGAACCCTGTATGTTTAAGGCCCAATATGGACAGTCAATTGCTCTCGACACATGCAGCCCATGGTGGACTGACAAAGGTTTTTGACACATGCAGCTTTTGGTGGACTTTCCACTTACAATTTAAAAGGAATTATTTCTTTTCCGAAGGAGATCAAAATTAGACCCCGATTTTTTTTTCCATTTTGTCCCTAATTACATAATAAGGGGGAAAAGGGGGGGTTGCAAAAATTAATTCTCAATTTTGTATCCACTATTTTGACAAGAACAAACATGCAAAAAAAATTTTCAAAATCAGATCATTAGTAACAAGATTGCTACGCGTAGCCATGTGTCCCCCGCCGCCGCAAAAAAAGTTGTGTGGTATGTCAAATCAAGCAATATATTCTCTGAGAAACGATAGAAATAGGTTGGCAAAATATGGATTGATCACCTATTAACAGTGCCCTATCAGTGTGTAAAGTTTCAGCAACATCTGTTCAGTAGTATCTGAGGAGTTGCACCCACAAAAATGTTTGATATGACAAAGTCCCAATTTTTGGACCGGAAAATCACAAATTCGAAAATAATTCAAAAACTGTAAATATTGTTTCAATTTTTTTTCGTATTATGATAGAGTACCTTTTGTTCTATCTGCCTACAAAATTTCAGAACCCTGTGCGCCTAGGAAACCTAGATAATGGATGTCCTATATTTTGACCTTTCTTCCCCGTTTCCATGAAATCGGCGGCCATTTTAAAAATTTCAAATATGGGATGATCATCTACTAACAGTACCCTATCAGTGTGTAAAGTTTCAGCAACATCGCTACAGTAGTGTCTGAGGAGTTGCACCCACAAAAACGTTTGACAAAGTCCCATTTTTCGGACTGAAAAATCACTAATTCGTAAATAACTCCAAAACCGTAAATATCGCTTCAAAATTTTTTTTCGTATTATTATAGAGTACCTTTTGCTCTATCAGCCTACAAAATTTCAGAACCCTGTGCACCTAGGTAACCGAGATATTGAATGTCCTATATTTTGACCTTTCTTCCCTGTTTCCATGGAAACGGCGGCCATTTTGAAAATTTCAAATATGGGATGATCATTTACTAAATGTACCCTATCAGTGTGTAAAGTTTCAGCAACATCGGTTCAGTAGTGTCCGAGGAGTTGCACCCACAAAAAACGTGACGGACGGACGGACGGACGGAGACCATTACTAAGTCCCTCCGACGCGTTGCGGCGGGGGACAAAAAAGTTTTGATTTTAGCCCCTCATTACATAATAAGGGGGAAAAGGGGGTAACAAAAATTGATTCTCAATTTTGTACAAAAATGTATCGCTATTTGACAAGAACAAACATGCAAAAAACAATTTCAAAATCGGACCACTAATATAAAAGTTTTGATTTGGCCCTTAAAGTTCATCAGGTTCATTCTTATATTGTAAGAAACATTCTTCACAAATTTCACAGCAATAAGTCAGCTAGAAACAAAGCTATGGTGGAAACAATAAAATATTTGAATTATTTGCCCCCTTTGGGCCCCTAATTTGAAACCAAAAAAGGGGGGACCCCCAAAATTAATTCCATTCGCCCTTTTATGGTAATGAACATTAATGCCAAAGTACAAAGCAATCAGATGACTAGAACTAAAGTTAGCGTGGCAACAAACATAAAAATAGCATTTTTGGCCCCTTTTTTGTCATCAAAACAGGTGGGACCCCGAAAATAAATCCCACCCATCCTTTAATAGTAAGGAGTATCATTGTGAAATTTCATTGCATTCAGATTACTAGAACTTAAGCTAAAGTTGACAGACAACAACGACAACGATGATGACAGCATCATACCATTATAAGTCCGCAAATTTTTTGCGGTCGTATAAAAACTATTAATAATACAATTCTGAAACTTTGTACAGCTGCTACGTAGCATGTTATGATTTCCATATTCAAATTTCGTGCAAATCGGTTTAATATTTTTGGAAAAAACTTCATTTTGATGGAAAATCACAGATTTTGAGAATTGGAGTTTTTGAACAATAAAACTCAAATGCTATTAACAGTACAGCTCTGAAGTTTCATACACATTCCATGGAACATGCCTTAGTGGTTATAATTAAAGTTCGTATGATTTTGAAAACACAAAGTTTTTTGCAGCGGGGCCCTTTCTGACATTGTCAGTATTCTAGTACACCCACATGTAGTTGGGCTTATTACCGTAAACATGTAGGAAACAATGGAAGACACTTAATTCATATTGCTAATTTAAAGGTCAAGATCAGGTGCTAGCTATGGATATAGTTTTGTAACCTCACTTTTGTGGGGAGACATAAGTGTCATGTCACTAATTTATTTAGTTTAACTCCTCTGAAAATACCCAATAGAATTTAATGAAACTTGCTTTAATATATTGTAATTACACAATTTGTAGTTGTGCATATTAACTTGAAATTGTGATATTCAAAATTTTTGGGAGTTTAAGTCCATTCTAAAAAATTTTATTGTGTGCCATGAATCCTCAAGCCATACCGGCAAAAGATGATGACTTTTGCTTTTGCTGGGATAATGCCCATCTCTCAACATCCCCACCACATACTAGTAGGTTCTGGTCAGAACTTGGGGGACTAAAAGACTATTTATCACCTTTACAAACACTTGATGTTCGGCAGTGAGATGCTTGCGTTGCAACAAGGAACTGCTTATCTTACTGAAGCATCCCTGAACATTCTCCCAGGGCCCTTACAGCTTCTTGGCACCAAGATACTCTTTTAAATTGCTTACAAATATCCAGTGAAACAAAAAGCCATTTAAAAGCTCAAGTTTAATTAGTGTTCTCATCTTCATGAACTTTGCACACATTCTGGCATTATCAAAACAGTCATATAAAAAAGTTGAAATTTGAATGCAGATGTGTCTTGAGTTTTACTTTATGAAATAGACAAAACAACATCTAGATTCATGTATAAAACAAACAAAAAAGATGTGTGATTTAAAAATCTGTCAAATTAAACAAGAGGCTCCCAAGAGCCTGAATCGCTCACCTGAACTACAAAGACACATATATTTGTAGATATTATTGTGCTTAACAATATGCGATTTAAATTTCTGAAATATCTTGGTTAGTTTTCAAGATATTGGGCTAAATAAGTGCAAATTTGGAAAAAAATAGGAAAAAGAACAATAACTCCCACATCAGAAGTCAGATCTTTTCCGAAATTTCAGGACAGGTAGATCTTAATATGCTGATCACTTTTGATTCTTGCACAATTTTGATATCTGAAACCATTTTTGAGTTATAAGCAAAAAAAATGCAATTTACCCCTATGTTCTATTTTTAGCCATGGCGGCCATGTTCTTTTATGAATAAAAAATCTGAACAATAGAGTTGTAGCATATAAGCTATTAAACAAGTGTGCCATGTTAAGATGCAGTTGGTCTTACCATGTCAGACAAGTTAATCTTTAAACTTCAGGGGAAAAGTAATGAAAAATTGTAAATTTTGTTTTAAGGATAATAACTCCTAAAAGAAATGGTCCAACAGCTTTGACCTAAATACATGAAATGTAGATATTGATGTGCTTAATCATATGCAACTTAAATTTTTGAAATATCTTGTATAGTTTTCAAGATATAGGGCTAAATAAGTGAAAATTTAAAAAGTCCAGAAAAAGGGCAATAACTCCTATGTCGATTGTTAAATCTTCTTGAAAATTTCAGAGCAGGTAGATCTTCGGTCCAGGTGAGCTAAAAATGGTGGGATTTCATTAAACAGAAAGTAAATAGGTGATCGACAGACCTGAAATCGTATCCAACATTATGGGACCTTTCCCTGATGCTGTATACCAAATATCAAATGGTGGTGATTAGTAGTTGCTGAGAAAACCTTTACAAAAATTTCTTCCCCACCCGACATTCATCATTTTTTAACCCAGATTTTCCCTCAGTGAAATTTGATTGATTCATTGCCAATCCTACCTTATCTAGAATAATATTCACCTCTAGTATTAGGCAATTCAAAAAAACATGCCTCTCAAAATGAAAAGGAAAATGAGGAAAATATTAAATTTTTAATAACAAATCAGAAGATAACATTCAAAATAAGCAACAATACAGAATTGTACTTATACATAGTTTTACATAAATATCTTATGAAACTTTGAATTCATGATTACCAGCAGTAATACAGTAAATTATCACCAAATCGCCATATTAAAAAATAAGCTTATAATAAGGATTGTACAATCTAAATCTATGTGTAGACAATAATTTAATTCTGGTAGTGCTGTAAAAAGGGGGGTAGACATAAGATCATTGGTGGAAATCAATGGTCGACTATGCCTCGTACCTCATTCTATCACATTCTTATTTGAATATGAACTTAATGTCATATTAGTATGGAATCAAGTTTAGTTTAAAACTAATGGAGGATGTAGGATGTAATCACACAGGTTTCCCAAAATGGCACTAGATGTGAGATTAATTTTTGAGACACGTCAGTATACCACTCACTTGCAGTGATTATAAATGTACAAAAAAATAATAAACAAAACTTTATTTGGATTTGATGATCTTTATAAGGACATACTGAAATACAAAAAGTATTACATAGATAGCGGTGAAATATCTTGATTTCAAAGTTAACTGAAATTCGTGAATCCAATAAACATTATTTATTTTATATCAACTGTCTACAAACTTTACGGACAGCCATCATAAGATTAGTACGCAATACAATACTAATTTATCAAATGTCATTTGTTTTCATTAATTTGATTGTCTATTTATCCCGTTTATTCAAATTATATATATAATAAATAGTATAACCAATTCTGGTGACAAATATCAATTTTAATGATACTCGTGTTGAATCACGCTAGGGGATTAAATTGTGCATGGAAAAAGTTCCACACATTTGTTGAATCCCAGCGTTATTCAACACATGTGACATTTAAATTGATATTCCCCACCCCTCATTAGTTATACTATAATTAATAATGTGATTAATGTGCCATATAGGCCTATGTCACATTAAAGACAAGAAATTATAATTCTGTACTAAGTGTATTTATGTATGTACAAAAAAGCCTTGTTTGGCAATTTTTATTTACACTGAATATAGCAACAACAAAAATGAGGGTCGGTAGGACCTTTTGCGGGACAGCGGGAAAGCCCATTTATTTCAACGGGAATTCGGGAAAACCCTTAACGGGAACGGGATTTAGCCATTTTCATTTTTTGGGGTGCGGGAATCACACATTTATTTTCGCGGGAATCTGGGATTTCTTGTTTTATTTGCCGGGACTTCGGGATCATACCCCTTCCTACCCCCCCCCCCCAAAAAAAAAATCCTCAAAAAATTTACCAGATGTTTGAATCAGGCAGTGTGAATCATAATAAAAAAAATTAAAGACAGACATTAAAATTGTGTGTACAGTGTATGTTAAATTCAGAACTAGTTCTTTTTAAGAATTATTTAAACAAATAGATGACAAAGTAAATGTTATGCTTTTAATAATTTCATTTCATTTTCAAGATTATTTATTTTATACCAGTTTTCACAACCTATCCCATTTAATACTGGTGGTAGATTCAAACATTTTACTTAGGGGGCATTTAACCTCATTGCCCTTCAAAAAGTTTTTTTTATATGGGAATCAGCCTAAGATACAGACCATTTAACTTGAAGGGGGGGCCTTGGTTTTTTGTTTTGGTCAGAAATTTTTTTTCTGCGCAGACCGCACAAAAAATATTTATTTTTCTAAGGCCTCAGGACCGAATATTTTTTTCCCATTATTATCATTATTTTATATGGCAGAAATACTTCTTCAGAATATTTTTTTTCTTACCCTCTGCTGCCAAAATATTTTTTCATCAAAAATGATTTTCAGAAAATTTTTATTAGAAAAAAAACCAAGGCCCTCCACTTCAAGTTACATGGTCGGTCCCTAAATGATTTCCTATATATTCAACCAGAAATTTTGTCCGAACCCCTGGACCCACCTATGTTTAATACATGTAATTATAGATTTACATTTGTACAATGATTTATATACAACAAAACGTGCTATCTTAAGCCACAAGTGCAAGACTAGATCAAATTTGCAAAAAGATATCAAAATGGTGTCAGTACAAATGTGTCTGTACTATTACTAAGGTAAATTGATAAGAAATGAGCTATAGTCTATAAATTGAGTCCTATATGGGTTAAAAGATTCAACACGTTACACTATACAACACTATGATAGTATTATGGAGTAAAGCTTAAAAAATAATATCAATCAATCAATGCATAGAAATATATCTGCCACAGATTTTTAAACCAGAATTTGAAGTAGCTTGGTCAATTTTATGGAATGAGGTAAAATTTTCTTCAATATAAAACAGGGGCATACCCCCACTCTGAATCAGCCACTGTTTATATGAGGGAAATAGTAGAAAAACACCCATGACAGAACTGAAGGATTCAATATGAATCAACAAACATGGATATTTTTCACTATCCGTGGAATATTAATCTTTTTAGTCTGAGCCAAAATACATCTACCAATATTTTGATTTTATGAATGGCAAAATTGTATACACAGGCAATTTTTGTCAACACTCAATTATTTTCAGCATTTCATGTTAAATACATTAGTTTCACATGAAAATTAACATCAATCTTTAAGACTTCCAAAATGTATAAAATTTTTACCCTAAGTTAAAGTTATTTTTACATTAAATTAGTGTTTATGTTAAATCATTCTTTTTATCAAATGTTAATTTTACCTTAAGACAAGATTTTCCTGTGTATGGCAAAAGTCAAAGATGAACTTGTTTACTTTACAGTCAAACCATCTTAATATTACACATGATCATAAAGCACTTTTTCAATCAAAATTAAGCTATAAATTAAACATTTTTAAACATATATACAGTGTACATCTAATAAATTCAATAACAAAAAGTTTTATATATTTTTAACATATGAAATTATAAATCATACTGTGGATTCATTTATTTTCCTAAAAAAAAACCAAACTTTGTTGAATTTTAATTTCGTGATTTGCATATTTTATAAAGGAATTAATATAAAATTAAAAGTTTGTTGGATTATTTATATAGTTTTATTGGTTGAATGTCATCTGAAAACATCAAAAAATCAGAACCCCACGAATAATAATGAAACCACAGTAATAACATCAGAATACATACAAAAATATAAATTTAATAATATGCAATCTATAATCAATTATAAACATAGAAATCTATTTCACAAATATTAGATTTAAAACTTACAACTTCATACATTTCTTACATAATTTCCAAACAATAAATATTACTCTTCTGATAATTTTCTACAAAAGTCAATGCAATTATAAATTCATATCATTTTTCATGCAAAATATATGGCATTTAAATGTTTTTCATAAATACGATGTCAACATGGCACAAAAATCATACAAAAAATTTCATGCCTAACTCAATTTGTAGAAAAACAAATGAAAGTTTTGCACGAAATTTATATTCGGCATGTTTGCTACACTATCTTTTGCCTATACATTTGTCAAATCACCCATTCAGCAATGCACAGCTGTACTCTTGAAGAGTTATCAGCTATATGTATACTAATTATAATTGGAAAAATATACAGTCAAACAACACTTGTCTTATCACAGAAAATTGTTATACAAAAAAAGCAATCAAAATCCATTCATAAACTCTCTCTCTCACGTGTACCCTGTAAAAAATACTTGAACAGATTTTCCCTCAACCATACATACATTACTTTATCTTAATTCAAATATACAGCGGAATTTTCGTAAAAGCAATAATTTTATAAAGAAAAAAAAAACATGCAACAAATTCTATGATTACTGAATCTGAGAGAAAAATTACCCCCCCAATTTTTTTTTTTTGAAAATCAATAAATATCAATGTTATAAATGAACAGCAATATGGAGACTGATCATAAATGTTGATCGTAAACATAAGGACAAAACCTCAGTTTTAACTGAAAAAAAAAATGTAAATGAAATTTGAAAAGCAAAAAATTAAAATGAAAAGCAAAATGTAAATGTAAAAAAAAACAGCAAAGATTTTCAATGTAAACTGAATCAAAAAGATGTAAATATTAACTGAACATGAAATATTTCAATGAAGACTGCAGGGGTACCAACTTTCCCAATTTTCACGAGTTTTCCTGATTTTTTTGTCTCAGTTTTATAATGAATATATAAGGCAAAATCACAGAAACCCTTAAAAACATAATTTCAAAATTTCAAAAGTTGGCATCACTGTGACTGAAAAGCAAGATTTTTTTTTTAATTAAACAGAACAGCAAAATGTTAATGGTAATGTAAGTGCAAAGCTTAATATAAACAGAATGGCAAAATGAGAAATTAATATTTGCACAAGTCAGACTAAACATGATTTCAGCATATAATGAAAGACATACATCTGATCACATGATTGAAATCACCACTAAATGGAATGTATTAGAATATTGCCATGGTTACAAATCAGTAAACCAATCAGTGAAGCTCTGTCCTGAATGTGTAGATCTCCATTGGTTTAAGAGACAATGTTTCTGATTGGTCAATGTCTCTGTTATCATACATCAGGGAAAGTGATGTCTCCTTTGTATTGGTTAATGTCAAACCACTAAATAAATCTTTCAGTGAAATCTGAAATAAGAAGAAAATATGTCAAAGTAAAAAATGGTCGGATTTCAACAGGAAGAAGTTGAGCGACAAACCTGATACTGAATCATACCTGGATGCTGCGTACTAAATACTAAGTAGCTGTGACTAAAGGTTGCTGAGAAAACTGTCACGAAATTTTTCAGCGACTGCCGCCTGCCAAGAAATATGGCAAATAAAGAAAATCAAAACAATCCATTACCATCTGTTCGTGTTTTGTTTATATTGTTTTGAACTCTACTATAGTTAATTCATTTAAGGTTCCGGATTGGTACATCAATTGTTTTACGAATTATGAAAGGTTTTAAGTGTTCCTTTACAAGGATGGTTTCCTACTAAAACCTGTGTATGTATGCAGATATCACACCAATAACTAGAATGGCGGTCTTCCATGGAAGATGTATGTTGCCTGCATCTTAAAATATTTGGTAAACAGGAGTAGATGAGTTACAGGCATAAAATTGCTTTACACCATATGGTTTCAAAGGAGGAAGCTACATTCCAAATATCAAGAGGTTGTGACTTGTAGTTGCCCGAAAACTGTGACGGAATGTTTGTGATGCAGCAGGACAATGATGCAGGACAACGCAAGATGACAGAAGGTGCCAAAGTAACCCCTATATGTCGCTTCTGCAACATGCTGCAGGCGACAGAAAAAAGTGTATCTTGGGTATTGGAAAAGAATTTTAAACAGAAGGTCGTTTACCACTTTTTCATGAAAATTCTAAATTCCCTAGATTTGTGTGATGAACAAGGGTCATTTTCATTTCTAATGCAAAAAGGGCCCATAACCCATTGCCTTACCAGTTCCTGGTAACTACTAAGACACTGATGCCCTGATCATCAAAATTTTGTTGGATTGTATAACATTTGTGTCAATGTGTTGAAATTGTTATGATTAACAAGTGTACAAAATTTCATCAAGATCTGCCAGTAACCTGAAATTTTAGCAGGGCTCCCAACCTTTCAGATTTTCACAGAATTTTCTGATTTTTAGGTCCCTATTCCATAATGAATATAACATGAAACGTCAAAGAAATAGTAAAAAAATCAATTCTGAAATTTTAAAAGTTAGCAGTCTTGATTTTAAGGGATGAGCAGACTCTCATTTGCTTGGAAATAAGTATTAAACTATCAAATGCTCACCTTGCCATCAGACATTTGACATGACAATCCCTTTGTAGGAAAGCCACAATCAAACCCTAAGTGGTGTAACAGCAATGCCACTTCCTTCCGTGGCCTCAGACTATTAGCATTGTCATAATCACTGAACCCTAATGACCTCAAGTTCAAAAGGTGAATTTCACAAGGTAAAGGTGATTTCATTGGTTGATATGAAGGTGAAAGGTCAATGTTATTAGCCTGGCTATTTTTAGGTATGACAAAGATTGGTTGGATCAGCTGTAATGATGTTGCGTGAGCCTGCAGTGAAGGGAATCCCATTATTTTGTCTTTTGGCTGAAAAAAAAACAGATAAAAAAATAAATGTCAATCATAAAGTAAGCCAGATCTGTGTACTAATGAAGGATGTAGCAATGTCATGTCCAAAATTTTAATATCCACACATTCTAACACTTTATTACATAGCTGCATGTGAAATACTGATTTTTCCTTGTCAAATAAAATCTGGTAAATTCACAGTGTGAAATAACAAAAATATTTTCACTCTTGCGTTCTTTCCAGCCAAACTGTCAATTGTGAGGCCAAACTTCCAATTATGACGTCGTGAATTGTATTGCATTGCTGGCATGACTGCTGATCATCAAAATACATATGCCATTCATGAATTTGTTTAAAAAACAATAAAATATCGGCGTTTTTATCAATGTAATAAATATGATAATCAGTTAGGTCTCATGAATAACAAAAATATGATCACTCATGCAGGAACGCAATCAGATTTAACTCGTGATGCGTTCACCGACTCGTGATCATATTTAGGTTATTCACTCGACCCAATTAATTATCCTATAAGTCATATGTTGTGTCTACATATTTGATCTGTCACCAAGCAGTAGCGAACATCAAAACAACATTTAGTGAAGAATTCTGCTGAATCAAATAATTAAGACAGTCCTTATCCTGCAGCTATGTGCAAGAGTTTGATCCACTTTGAAAGCTTCCAATGATTTTAGAATGAAAAAAAAAGTGCTGTTTCTTTGCTTTGACTCATGTACATGTATTTATAGTGCTTTGGTGCCATGCATATATATGTTATTTTTATCCCTTCTTTTTAATGATTACAAATTCTATGCATATTGGGGTAAAATAAAGATGTTCCAGCTGCCCCATCTTGTATATAAGTGTATGATACTAAACCTACCCGTGATGTGGTCCTCTTTTCAAACAGAAGAGCAAACCTATTGGGTGTAACCTTGTTATCTTTGACGGGTTGACCTAGTCCTCGGTTGTCATCCTGGTTCAGTCTTCTATCCATCATAATTTCTATCTGACCTGTTAGTTATATCAATAGTACTTTGAGATTGTACATACAGCTAAAAAATTAAAATTCCAAACAATATTTCTTACTTTTCCATTAAAATACAACTGTTTTCCATTATCGATTTTTAAAACTGTAGTTTATATTGTAGGTTGTGTTGCCTACACTTATTCCACATCTCTTTGTCTTCTATGAATACAAAATTTTATTTTGCATTGCTCTGTGTTTGTGTGTGTTACGGTTTAACACCCTTTTTGAAGCACCTTGGCCATATAGGGCAGTCAGTTTTAATGACGGAGGTAATCAGAGTACCCAGAGGGAACTACTGAGGGCAGGTAACTGACAAACCTCATCACATACAGGTGGGGAAGTCCCTTTTTGTAAATATTAAATGAGACAGACACAACCTGAGAGGTGATCAGTATGTGATCAATAGTGTGGTATTTAAACAAGTGCCTCAGACAACTCTAGGCCACCCACACATATTTAGCCATACATACCCACTTCTAATGCTGCCATTCCTAGGGAATTCCCAGATAACACATTAAATCTATATTTAGTTATACATACCAACTTCCAGTGCTGCCATTCCTAGGGAATTCCCAGATAACACATTAAATCTATATTTATCATCTTCTATGAAGGTCATGGTCGGCATGGGGTAGTAATTAGCTTGTATTGGTATCTTATCCATAGTTCTATGTTTTATCATCTGAAAATAAACAGGTATTACATGTATTATTGATGTGTAATTAAACGACTCAAATATAAGATTGTTGTAGTAGGTTAATGCATGTGCTTTAAATCAACTCAGCTAGAAAGTTATACATGTATCTGCAGCACATTCTGTAAGGTTTCAGTGCTGGCTTCACAATGATTTCAAATGATTTCAATAAATAACTGGCTTGCCTTTTAATTGCTGACTGCATTAAATATTAAATACGTAGATGAAATTATCATCAGTGTATTTGATGGAGCTATGCTTTATTTTTTTTTGCTACAGGAGATTTCCAAAGAGAAGTTTAATATATACACAAATAATTTTAAGTTTGTTTTTAAAAGTAAAATAAAGTTGCTCCCACCCCAAAGTTCTAAATTCAAAGCTTTGTAGAGGTAATAAAGTAATTTTTCTCGTTTGAGTCTTGTATACAGTGGGTCTTGTGCCCCATACTGTGGTTTCATTTATACTTGTGGGGTATCAGTGGTTTTCATCGGTGTCTGTAAACCAAGAAAATTGATAACAACTAAAATATATCAATCCACAGTATTGCAATACCTGAAATCCATTAAGATCAACATAGAACTCTCTGTTATGATTATTGATGTCTGTTTTAATCCTCATGGCTGTCTCGTAGTTATCACGAGTCCTGATGTCCACCAAGTTGTAAATATCTATCATGTTCCCATCTGCCCCTGAAGAATAATAGAAAGTAAAAATCTGTCTGAGTCAAAAATGGAAGGTGTCAATAAAAAAGAAACTAGATGTCCAATAGGTCTTTTTTGTTATATTGAAAATTTGTCAGGAAAATATTATCCACATGAACTTCCATGTACAACTTTTTTTAAATATGAGGCATGCATTATATTTTTGAAACATGAATTTTTATTCTTAATTTACCAGAATTTTTGTTTAATAGGCCACTTAAAAATGCTGTGTAAAAACGTTGCTGCAGACCTTTATCTAGGTATAGTCACGACGTTAAACTCGCCAGTCTCCTATTAAAATTTGGACTCTTGGTTACTAGAAAATAAATTTATTACACTCCCCTCCTGATTACATTTACTACGTACCTGGTGAATTGAATAATTTGACATGATGCTCTGTAAATGAATGGAATACAACCACTTCTGACAAAATTGGCCCTCTAATTATCCTGATGACTGGTGAAACATAATTAATAGGCTGAAAAAAAATAACAACCGATTACAACCATGTTATATCTATAACAATAATTTCTCAAAGTACTAAATTTGAGGTTTTAAATTAAAACTATGTGCTTTAACAAGGATCATTTGAATGGCCATTTCTAATCATTAAACATTCAGCCCAGAAAAAAGTCTCCTTAGGCAGAACGCACTTGAAATTAAGGGTACCACCAAAAACTAAACCCCCACCTACAGTTTTCCTGAATCAAATTAGATCCCCGCTTATTTTTGTACACCCCACACTACAAATTTCAATAATCAATTTTACCCTCATCTTGACATTATTTTATTGATGGTGACCTGCCCCCTTAGTATATTTTGTCTGTAATAGCCCTTATCTTAAACAGTAAACGCAATGACCTCAGCCTGATATATCTTTTCTCATATAATATTTTTTTTAAATAATGTTTCATAAAACAAAGAATAGTAACAGGGTCATTTTATTCTTTATGTAGCTTTTCTGAATTTTTATGTTATATCTGTTAAAAGATCCTTGTCGTGTAAACAAAAAGAATTTCAAGCATTATCCAAAAACACAAACTGCTTTCATGTCAAAATATATGCCTTATACAGCCAATTAAATAAAATAAAAATGCCTGAAAATAAAAAAACTCATTTTTTTTTTTTACACAAATAAAAGAACAGAACATTTTTCTATTAAGTATGCTTGCTGGTCTTGTTTTGATATGTCTGTCATTTTGTTCTGAACCCTCTGGATTTACCATCGAAATAGGATTGATTTTTTATGCCAACAAATCCCTTATATATTATTCAGAAGTGATTAACAAAGTTTTATCAAATCCTATTTATTCTATCATGGATTTAACAGCTAAATAATATAATGCTAAACCTATGAAAAAGTCAGAGAAAACCTTTTCCCACCAAAATCTATACCGTAAATTATCTTGGAAACAAGGTCACAAACCTATCCAAAATTTAAGCTTATTTTACACCATTACCTATTATCTTTGCATTTAAGGCATCAAATTTAAAACATATTTACTTTCATACATAAATGTGTAGTAGTGAACATCCTTTAGACATTACCTTAGCCGGTCCATCAGGTATAAATAGATAAGCCCCACTTCTTTCTTTAGAATACCCAGCTCCATAGGCTACAAAACTTATATCTGCTTTATGTTTTACTCCATCATCTTTGGTAGTGACAGTCTACAAAGAGGATCTTAAACATTATTGACACAACAGGCATAGACAAAAATATATAGCATATACAGGCCCTTGCCCAGGGAGTGGGAAGGACGCAGGGAGTGAATTCACACCTGTCTTTGGGGAAAACACTTAGAATTTCTAAGTTTTTTTACTAATAATTTGTTTCAATCCCCTTTGCACCTCCCAACTTTTCTAAAGGTCCCATGATATAATTGCATCCTTTCCAGAAAAATCTGTGTATACATGGGCATGAGAAAATGTTAATTGATGAATACGTGTATTTTGAAAAAAATCAAAAATATTCAATTTAACACATGTTACAGCTGTGATTAAGATAAAGAAGATTTTACTTTACAACTGACCTGCAAAAATCCTGTACTGCCTTTGAATTGTGCCTTTAGATGTGTGGATTCCAATGTAAAATCAGCTGGGCTTTCTACTTTCACTTTGAAAGGCCTGATAAAAATAGATATCATGGTTATCAGGTGAATTTATTTTCATCTTGTCAGCAATCTTTATGTAGGAATCATTGGGTACCCAGCAAAGCAGTCAGCAAAAAAGCAGTATTAAAAACAGCTAGTTGACTTTGCAGGCTAATGGCTTTTATTGAAAAGACTTGTTTCTCAACTTACATGTACATTGATAAATTAAAACAAAACTTTACAATGATACTCAGGTATTAAAACTTCTTTCTTGAGGAAATCTCAAAACAATTCACTCAATCAATTTCTACTACAAATTAAGTCCATTTTGGAAAATTTAGGAAGAAATGAAAAAAAGAACTGTTAAAAAGTTTTTGGGAGATATATGCATACTTGATTTGGAGCTGTACATCTGAAAGAAAAAATCTACATATCTCCACTGAATAATTTTGAACAGCTATTAAAACCTTCAAACATACATGGATTTTTTAAATTGCTAATTGTTTATGTAGGTTGTGTCGAGTTCACTTAATATCAACATCTATCCAAAAGATGTACTTCTATCATTTAAAATTCCTTAAAATTACACTTTATATTGGTTTTTAACAATAGACTACACTAGCAAGGTACATTAATATATTGACAGACAGATATACACAGATACAGTATTACTTACAAATTAGCATCTTGCTGAGCTTCTGTGTTGTAAAAAGTGACTTCTCCAAAATTGTTAGTTCCCTTGTCTGACACACTTGATTTTATATAATAGGTGGCGCTACCTAAGGCAGGTACTACTACCACAAAAGAAACCTAGAATAGTAAAGAAAACAAAATCATAACATTAAAATAAAAATCAACTATGTATCAAAACTATGTATTTTCTACTTAAAGAAATTTTTAAGTAGAATTTATATGCTCACAAAGCATACTCTACTTCATATTGAAATATATATCAGAAAAAAAACAACCTCCTTTCAGAAATGCATATAATTATTTTATTCTGTCACACATTGGGTCCTACAAGTTATTCAAATTTGCCGGACCTAAAAAAGTTTTGCCAGACCTTTCAACTTGTATAAGTCTATTTTTTTTTTTAAAAACTTTGCCAGACTGAGGTCCTGCACAATGGTTTCACTCGCCAGACCTGCTGAAATTTTGCCCCATTTGTCTGACAGGTCCGATGATTAGCTGCATCTCTGTCCTATCATCTTCCATATATCCAAAAGCAATGTAATTTCTTAAGCACATCTCCATATAATGAACTTCTTCATCATCATTCAAAGTATTATCAAGTAGTTTAGGAGGAGTTGCATTTAGAAGAGAGGGCTGCCAACTTTGGCTCCATTGTGCATGAAAAAAAATGCAAACATTAAAATACACATGTAGAATGCCGATTTCCTATGCATTCAACAGCAACACATTGGATCTGCCTAGCTATTCATGCTTACCCTGTATGTAATGGAAGGCATGCTATCTTTAGCCTTATAGACTGGATCTGTCTGAGAGACAACAGCTTCACCCTTGGCACTGACGACTTCTACGTTGGGCTCGTTAACATAGACTGATACCACTTGTTCTCTGTCTTGAGCTAGGGAGTTATAGAACAGGACTGGACTGAAAGGGAAAAAAATCATGAATTAAATTCAACTATAGTCCAGTATTTTATGAAAGGATATTGAGTAAATGAACATGAGATTAAAACAACACATACATAAACTCAAACTGCAATTAGTTTTTATGAGTTGTATGGCCATTTCGGATTTTTTTTCCTCACCAGCAGCACTATAAACTCAAAGCAAGAAAAAAGTTTTGAATTCTCTTCATCTACTTGAATTTGATTTTTTTTTTTCAAATTTGGGACCAAATTTAATGATTTTCCATAAAAAACCATGAATATGGATACACATTAATAATAAAGCTACCATAATATAAATATGTACCTTGGTTTAATTTGAACATCCAAAACTATCTTCTCTGCTAAAGAATCATGGGCTTCTCTGGCTTCATCCTGTGACACAAAGGAACATATGAGACACATGACCAAAATAAAAAAAAACAAAAAAAACAAGTACAAATCTATTTCATTAGATGAATTCAATAATTTTTTGTGATACATTGTCAAAGCGTCAAAATGGAATCTAAAGGAATCTTTATTTGTATTTGACAATGTCTTTTTGATGTTTTCTCCTCCTTGTTTAAGAAGGGGGTCTATCTGTGAATATTTCAGGACTGGATTTGAATTATTTGCATTTTATTTCTATCATGGGCAAATGGCAGAACCGGGAGCGGCGCCTACTGGCCTTGTTGAAAGCTGCTGGCAGTTGTCCATTGTGGTTTTTCTGAATTGCCACTTGATTGCGGGCTGTGTGGCATACACTTATTCCATATCTCAATATTTTTTATTAATGGCTTATGTATATAATTGTATTTGTGTGTAAATTCCTTATGGGTTTTTAAGAAACAAAAAATTGTTTTGTCAAAAGTATACTCAAAGCAGTAAGTACTATTTTTACATTAATAATCAATTTTAATAAAACTTCTAACAAGAATCATTTATTAGGTAATTGCAAAGTCCTGACAAGCACCAAGATGAAAACTTTCTAAGAAGCAAAGAAGCACCAATGGAGCATTCCTGTGCAAAAAGTCCGAAAGGGCAATGACAAAACCGGTTAACATCAACAATAACAGCACAAAGAAACACAATACACAAAATCAACCTAACAGAAATCATCAGTGCAAACTCAAGTCATAACAAGAGTGAACCCAGGTGCTCCGGAAGAGTAAGCGGTTCAATTTTGTTAAGTTATAATGCAGAAGAAAATGATCCAATAGATCACATACCAGGTTGAATATTGGTTTCTCTTTGCTGTACTTGTATTCTGACTTTGATGTCAGGTAGGTGATGGATTCCACAATGACTCTCTTGGCATTCTGTAGTGCTTCTAACATTCTGGAAATAAGATCAATATGTAATACAGTAAAACTCTACTATAACGAACTCGCTAACAACAAATTTATGCTTATGCTTATAACGATTCTTTTTTAATCCCCAACCAAACTCCAGCAATTTCAATGTAAAATGTTGTGGATATAAGGAATTCGTTTATAATGAATATTCTGATACTACGAACTTATTTTTAATTCCCCAAATGCCAATACACGCTAAAATCACTCTCTTACAACGCACCGAAAAATGCCCAAAGGTAAATGCGATAATTAATGATTGTACCGATGGACTTTAAAGGTAATAAAGGTTATCTAATGAAATAAATGTGTATTGTTGTCTATTTTAATAATTATTATATTATACCATTTACAGTTTTATTTAATGTTAAAATGGCTTAATTGTAAATTTTATGCATCTCCACATGTACGTTTTGTCTTCAATGCCTATAATGAATTCGTTGTATGACATAACGATTTCGTTATATCAATACAACGAATTACGTTTATAACGAATTGTTTTCCCTGTTCCCCTGAAATTCGTTATAACCAAGTTTTACTGTATAAGAACGAGAGGTACCAATGGGGCAGCCGAATGTCAAAGTCCAAAAGGGCAGAGACAAAACCAGCCAACACAAGCAAGGACAGGACGAAAAAACTGACAACACATAAAACAGGGAAACACAAAAACTACTGAATATCAATTAACAACGCCAACTCTAGTCGTAATGAGAATAATTGTCGTATAAGCTTTTAATTTTTTATTCCACATCTAAACTATTATGTATAGGCATTTACACTTTTAATTTTGAAATACATGTATGTGTTTTAGATAATGACTCTATGTCTACCAATTTTGTCTTTGTCTTTTCAGACTTAGAAAATTTTAATGCCACATTGGTACACCATTCTTTCTCTAAAAATTGACAAAATCTAGCCCTTTTGCCTGAAGTTAAGGTAACAAGGAACAAAGGACGTGTTACATACAGTATGACTATGTCCCCCGCTGTTTTAAAATCAAATTCTTAAAATAAAGCTATCAGTATGTACTCATTAAGTGGTCTCAGAGGAGATGTGACTACAAAGTGTTCCTTTATCAAAAAATGTACAAAGTTTATAAAGTCCCAAAACTCCTATAAAATTTGTCGACTCAAAATGGTGTTGCAATATGATCAAGTTCATATGAACCCAAACAATCCTACAAAATTTCAGCATAATCCCTGAACAGTTTCATAAAAGCTGTGTCCACAAAACTGTGAAATCTGGTCAATAATATTCATGAATTTATATATTACCTTTTCCCATAATCCACCACTACAAAATCCTTCGCCGTCCCTGTGATGCCGTCATGGTGCTGAAACAGACCGAGGGCACGACGAGCAGTAACCAACATCTGCATGAGGAGACTGACAGGAAAATTGGAATTGGAATGTTTTCTACTGGTAGCTGTGGCCAGACTAAAGGCTATTTCTGCTGATCTGAAAAACAGTAAAGAAATCATGTAAATTTTCTCATTGTAGTTGAAGCTTATCTAAGACCTTTCCTCATTTTTGTAGTAGGTTGTTGATGAACACTTATTAGTTTATTCTATTTCACATACAATTCTTTAAAGATTTTTTTATTGATAAATATTTATCTATAATTTTAATTTTTTATATAATCTTATTAGGTATATCATACAAAAAGGTTTTTTTTTCTCGGGTTTCTATTTTTTCTTTTTTTTTTTGGTGGTAGTTTGCAACTCGTGAAAATATAAATCTGTGGAATATAATTTTGTAAATAATAAATGTACAGTATAATCACATATACATGTAAATAATCGCTTAAATTGAATTATATGTTAATATATACAGTATTAACATCTAACAAAACTGAGCTCTTGACTTTAAAACCAATAACACTATTCGCCCCATTTATGAACTTTAAAATCTTAAGTTATGTCCTAGAATTTAACCTTTAACAACATGAACAAACCTTTGGTGGTACTCCAGAACACGGTCTAAGTTTTTATAGAATGGACGAGAGGTGTAGTAACCACTCCAGTAATGCTGGTCCCTGTCAGCATAGGTGAAGAAATCTCCACTGAGGACTGGGTAGTTTGTAGGCTTCTGTCCGTAATCCACATGGTTCACCTCATATAACTTCTTGAAGTAGTCTGATAAGGTACCAAACTCAACCTGATTGAAAAAAGCAAAAAATAAACAAAAAAATATGGGATGTAAAATAGCAAATGAACAATAACTTATTGAAATTTTGACAGGAGTCTTCAACTTACACCAGGGTTGTAGTGTGATAAAGTACAAAAGTCAACCTGAATAAAAGAACCCCCAAAAAACCTATGAACTTCATCAAGTTTTGCACATTCAATCTATGATTTTGCAGATAATCATTTCAAAGTTTTCTAGAATTGCACATGTAAATATTGCATATTTTTGCCTATTATTTTTTATGAATTTTATAAAATGTTAACTACAGCAAAAGGATGAGTGGCAATAAGACTCACATTTGACCCAATGAAAGAAAATTAGTGAGCATGCTCACATACCCCATGCGTTCTGCTATTGGACTATCAATGTTATCCTTGAAGAATTAGTATTGTACTACAGGAATCAATAATATTGAATGATTGTAAAAGTGAATTGTGCAAGTATTTGAATATCATAACAAAGTTATGTCAAATTTCTAAGTCCAATCGGCCATATTTGCGGATAAAAAAATTCCTGGTAATATGCACAACAACATTTGGTGTACTTCTTGCATACCAAGTTTTGTTAAATTCTGTTTAGTAGTTTAAGAGGAGTTGCGTTCACAAACTGTAATCATGATTTTCTGCAAATTTCTAAGTCCAAAGGGCCATAACTCCCAAAAAAAAATTTGCTGATAAAAAATTCCTGGTAATATGCACAACTACATACGGTTTACTTCTTGCATACCAAGTTTCGTTAAATTCTGTTCAGTAGTTTAAGAGGAGTTGCGTTCACAAACTGTGATCATGATTTTCTGCAAATTTCTAAGTCCAAAGGGCCATAACTCCAACAAAAAAATTTGCTGATCAAAAATTCCTGGTAACATGCACAACTACATACAGTTTACCGTATTTTGCCGTGTATAGTGCGCATTTATGTACAATGCGCACCCCCTTTTCATGATGAAAATCTGGGGAAAAAAACGAAGTTTTGTGAAAAATGGGTGATCATTTTCTATGACAGAAAACCCTCAAAATTTGTCTCTTTTTTCAGGTGGAAAGACTACAGATGAAGATTTTTTTAATTAAAATAAAATTGTTTTGTTATTATTTGTAAAATAAATTGTTGTATTATTTGTGTATTTTATTATGACAGCAAGATCGTAAATCCCGGTAATGGTCCCCCTTTTCAATGAACAAACAACAAGTGTTAACCCAAGCTCACATCTTTTGATGAAAACAATATAGGTGTCAAAATAGTGGTGATCAACAGATTACTATTCAAACAATCCAGAAGTATTACAGCTGAATGGCTTTAATTGTTAATTGTCCAAGCCAGTTTGACAAAATATCGATGTTGTGCAAATTGGCCTCAGGGGGTCAAGCCTGGATGTCAAAACAAATAATTACCGGTAAATCTAAATTTTCTCCAGCTTGGGATGAGTACTTATTCACAAAACAATAAGAAAATGGTTATCTGTTGCTCAAGTTGCTCAAATAATTACATGAAAGAAAATACACAATCATGTAAACAAACCATTCTATTTTTAGATTTATTTACATAAGGTTACTGGGGGGGAATACACAATATTGATCCAGAAATGAAACTAGTAAAGGAAGAATAGATAAATAATTGAAAATCATATTTAATTATTCTTTTATTGAATAAAGAAATTGGATAGAAGTATTTTTTAGAACATAGATATTTATACCAAACTAAACAATAACTTGTGACAAAATGGCGGTCGATATGAAAATGAAATTAATAAACAAACACATGAAGACACTGGAATTAAGGTTTTATTTCAGAAAAGCATGATAAATTTGATTTAGAGAATCTTATAATGAACAGGATTCAATAGAAATCGTGTGAGTAATGACACTTGTGTTCAATCATGGATGAATCTTGTGTCCAAATTCTGACAAACATCGATCTTTTGCCATTGCCGATGATCATGAAAATGGATGAAAATCTCATATAGGGATGTATTGTGCGCACCCCATTGATAGATTCATGAAAAAATTGTAAAAAACTGCGCACTATACACGGCAAAATACGGTACTTCTTGCATACCAAGTTTCGTTAAATTCTTTTCAGTAGTTTAAGAGGAGTTGCGATCACAAACTTTGATCACAGACAAACAGACGGATGGACGGACGGACCAGTCAAAAACATTATACCCTCCGCAACTTCGTCGCATGGGGTATAATAAAATGAATTTGCTTAAGATTGCATAATATTTATTATGAAAAAGAAAACATATCAAATAAGACAAATTTCTTTCAATATGACGTCATTGTTACATCAAAATGTTGAGTTGTCTTTTTAGAAAAAAAAAATTGAGGAAATCTGCAATTTTGAATGTTTTTTTGTGCATATTTTCCTGAAGTTAACATAGGGCACATGAAAACATCACCTTTAAACTTTTAATAATGATGTATTACATCATTTTACACATTTTTAACAAATATGAAGTTGTTGTTCAGATGCGCCCACATTTTTCTAAATAGAAAACCAAAAATCAATGAAATAAGGACAATTTTCCCAAACATAGCTTTTAACTTATTTGATTGTAATGACAACTAAAGTGTCTTATCTTTCTCTTATGATAAGAGACTTATCAAGTCCCATATATGGACAATGTTTCAGCAATATAAGACATCTCTTTGCTCAGTTTTATTTTCATGATAAATATTGAGCTAAAAATGGGTCTTATTGCCACTCATCCTTTAGTAGACCAAAAAATCTAATGTTTTCAGTGTGAGGTGTATAGATTCATTAACTTTCGTGGGAAGATACTTCATTTGAAATTTAATTTTGTGCTTCACTGGTTTGGACATGTTGCTATTTATATAATTAATGGTTGTAAAAAAACACTTTTTGGATTTTACTTTCATGGTTAATGGACACCAAAGAAAGCCACAAAAATATAATAATTAAACCACTGTGTTCTACCTGAGCATGGAGTTCTGAGTGTGAATTGATGTAATCAAATAATTTCTGGTAGTTGTTGTACTGCTTGTCCCATTCATCTGCCCGATCATAACGGAAGTCGTCCCCGAGTGGTATAAACAAGACATTACTTCTGTACAGCTCGGCTTTCTTCTTATACTGGTCCAGTAATGTCTTTGATCTGAAGAAATATATGCGTGAGTTTAAAAAATAAATTGCTGAGAGAAACTCAAACATAGTATTTAAACTTTTTTAGACAAATTATGAATAAAAATTCAAATGACTGAAATTATAGAGACTTACATTTATGCACAGCCACTATATTTAATACTTTAATTGACATTATGATTAATTTTTGATATTGACGGTCCAAGGGTTTGAGGGTTGGATAAGTAGGGATTTCTTTTACCCAAAATTTATATGCAATCACACTTGCTGCTAATAAAATTGGAAAAGTGTGCCATATAAGACTCATTATATCATGCTGTATAGCATTTATTTTCAATTGGTACATGTGCAATTTTTAACATGGAAAATACATTAACATTATAAGATTGTATAATCCTATCATTACAAAAATATTTGGTAAAATATCATGAAAAAAGTTTTAAAAGGGATGAAAATTTCTCTAGAGTAACATACAGACAGTAAACCAGTGAATATAAATTGTTACCTTTCAGCAACATTCCCATCATGGATGTGTACAGGGGGGACGTGCCATGGACAGCTATATCTGCTGGGCGATAGTCGGGCGAAATCAAACTGGCAACAAATCTTAGGATCTGGACCACACGTGTGAGGCACGTCATAGGAATAGAAGGGCATCATGTGACATAAAATGTCAGTAGATCCTTCCTGGTCTAAAAATAAAATAAGGTCAATAATTAGATCTTGTTGAAAATGATCTGTGCAGCATTTACCGGTATGGCTTTTAAGGTCAATAATTAGGGTTTGTACAAAAATCTAGATAGAACAATTCAAATAAACATGAATGGACAAGATGCATCAAATATAAGTAATGTTTATGAAAGAAACACGTATATAGGGTCGTTGCAATAACACCTTCCCCATTTTTATTTTTGTAACAATCAAAAGTTTTAACAATGACTAACTTTTGAATACCTAAGCCCGTATTTTAGATATTTTATCTAATGTCATGTCATAACACACCTGTTGCTAGTTACGGTCTAAAATTGTTCAACAACAAACTTGATTTAATCAGAAAGTCACTACTATTGGATGATACCATAATTCATTCAAAGGTAGCATGTGTAAAATTATTTTGAAAATGATTGATTTGTAGTGAATGACTCGGCTTATATGGGGAAGCAATTATCAAAACCACTCTATGAAGGATGACTATTAAGTCCATACTGTGAAAACTAATTACTGGTACTCTTCACAGCATATGAGCTCACTCTTGTTTAAATGTTATTTTGCATATAGCTGATTGCAGTCCAGTTGTTTTTTTGTGCTTTTTATGCTGTCTGTTACTTCCATTTTTTTTCATACTAGCTAATTGCCTTTTCGGCCTACACCTATCAAATGGATATTTTTTTTTTACACTGATTATGTTGTTTCAGAGTTTCATACATTGACTTACCGGTACATAATTTCATTAATATTGTATATTTGTGTGTACTAGTTTTAAACAGATTTCCTTTTGATGGGAATATAACAAATTTTAGTATACAAAGATGTCAAAAATTTATGGAAAATTACAGAAGACATCATGTGCTTAAAGACAATATGGGATTTCAATCTCGCAGATGATACAGATGCTGCTTTGTCATGAGGTTTTGTTTCCCCTTCCTTTACTGGATTTGACCCACTGAATTGACTGTTGGCAACAAAACCGTTGTGCTATAGCAAGCAGAAACTGCTTACTCTTCCGAGCACCTGAGTTAATTCTCATTATGATTAGAGTTCACATTGTTAATTGATATTCAGTAGTTTTTGTGTTTCCGTGTTTTACATGTTGTCTGTTCTGTTCTTGTTGGTGATTGCTGGTTTTGTCTCTGCCTTTTCAGACTTTTGAAATTTGGATGCCCCATTGGTACCCCTGCTTCTTTCATAGTACATATACAGCTATACCCCAATTCTGTCTCCACATAAACTCTAGGTTTTTTTCTTTAGAGAGAACCTTCTTGACAGCATAATGTATCCTCTGTATCAGCATGCTCTTAAAGTTCATCTTCTTCAGAAGGTATGCCATGGTTGGGGTGTGGCCAAAGGGGTCAATAGCCCAGCCAGATTCAGGCTTCACTCCTGAAGAAAAAAAAATAAACATAAATCACTATACATGTACATTGAAAACAAATCATGAGCATATGAAGCAAAATCTTATAACTTGTTTGTGGGATATCAATTTTCTGGTTGATGGGGTAGCATAGACCCTTAAAATTTGATACCCCACAAAAAGAAAAATTTACATTGACCTATATGCTGCAGACTTCAAAACAAATGTCAGAATCCATGAACTGGCTCTTTTTCATCATACCACTAAAATTGGTATTCATATTAGAATAATTCATATAAATAAATGAATCCATGCCTAAATACATGTATACACAGAAATCTCTTTTATGCCACATCTATGAAAGTAGAGGGGCATACAGTGTTTGCCTTCATTCGTTTGTCTGTCCCTCAAATTTTGTAGTCTTTTTGCGAGTTGAGCCAAGCGAAATTAGCCAAAATGCCGGAAAAATCCAATCATAATGAAAAGATCATCATGAGTTTTCCAAGAATGAGTGTAAGTACCTATTTCTTCTGCAAAACTTAAACTTCTGTTGACTGAAACATTGTGTTTCATTGGTTGACGTGACCAATCAATATCAGTACTGATCGTTCTTATTGGTAAATTGAACAGTGTGTGATCGCTCCACATGCTCTCATCTCAACCTGGTCATCTCACACTCGAGAGAGTCATTTGAGGAAGAATGTAACATCAAACAAACCTAAAGTCCAATTGAGCCACTGGTTGCCTTCCATAAGTTGGTCTATCATAGCAAAGTAATGTGTATTGGCCTCATCATTCATGACCCAGCCCCCTGTTACTATTTCAAACTGTCCTTTTTCTATTAACCTGAAAAAAAAATATAATCATATGTATTGAAGTGGTAGATCCAGAGGAATTGACGGATCTGTCATGACAAATCTTGGAGATTTTGATTTTTTTAAGCTGGACAAAAAAGTGAGAGATTTGCATTGCTTTTTAAAAATTTCATTTAAATGTTAATTGAAGGCACTATTGTGTGCAAAAAATGCCTGGCTTCCAGTGTTCTAGGATTCCTATTACCCGTTACCCGGGGTAAGTGACATTTTAGCCAGGGTAAATGGACTTTGACAGTTTATTTGCATTGATTTCTATTGTGGGTGAGTGATTTTTTTTGCAATTTTACATCTGGGTAAGTGAGATTTTTAAAAAATCCTAAAACACTGGCTTCACTGATTCATCTCCAGTGTTAATACAATCATCAGGTCAATTACGCAATCCATCACTAGAGGCTATACTATCGGGCTAAGGATTGTGGGTAATTTCCCCAAATTTGGGGATTGAATAATAATAATAATTTGAATATTTTTGCTGTTTTGAAATATCAATTCGTCCCGCACAATAAAGTATTACTTTATAAGAGATTTATTTCTTTGCATAGTTCAAGCCAAACCATAATTCCGCTCGGATAAAACACAATTACCGGCACAGTTGCATATAAATAATCACTAAAATTGATTTCCACAAAAAAATCTTTCATTTTTAACGAAATCCATGAAATTTAGCTCCGGTGAAAAAAAAACTCATACAGTATATTATACCTTTTAACTTTATTTCTCTTTGTGTCATCTATCTGGCTCCACCACATGGAGAAGAAGGAGATCTCAGCGTACATGAACTTCATCTTAGGGTAGGCCTCTAACTTAGCCACCATATTGTCTAAAATACCCTTTACTTGTTCATTGAAGTAAGAATCTAAAGTCTTCACCCAACCTGAAAATAATACATGTATACAGAAAAATAGATAAAGTACATGAACTTCATCTTGGGGTATGCCTCTTACTTGGCCACCATATTGTCTAAGATATCCCTTACTTGCTCATTGAAGTAAGAATCTTAAGTCTTCACCCAACCTTAAAGGAAAGGTACAGAAAAAATAGATAAAGTGATTTGATAGATATGATAGAGGCTTAGGACTTTCAAAGAAAAGCTACTTGCACACAAGTTTAGTTGCACCATCAAAAATATCAAAATCAAGACTAAACATTTTATACTGAATAAAGTCCTTATCCAGATTAAATTTATATCATTGGTAAAAATTTACAAGATTGGCATCAGCATAGAAAGATTCCTAAATAACTAAGAGCAGCCATAGTTTACAGTTTTTGCAGAAATGTTTTAAACTACCAATGATTTATTTCCATTTCAATTTTCTTACACAGTTTTGCAAGTTAGTTATACATGTAGCTAGTCTTTTTTTGCTCTCTCCAACACTTGCAGTTGCTGAGATATGGACGATAACCAAATCTTTAACCTGAGTCCTTCATGTGGAAAATGTAGGTCAAGGTAACCTTACATTGGTACTGAAGCTTAAAATTACTACCATCAAAGATGTACTCACTGACCAAATATCATCCTTTTATGATGTTTAGTTCCTATATATGTTATTGAGAAAATAAAAACCGTTATGTACGTATGAAGGAACACATCAAACACTTTATCCCCTCCAAAACTCCATTGGGCTCAGAGCAGTGTTTTTAAGATGTGGGGGACCTGTGCATTTGTCCAGTAAAATTTGTTATGGTCTAGCTACCAGGTAAATATCTAGCAAATTACACAACAAGACCAATCGATGTCTGGCCCTGCGTCGCACGGCAAAACGTTGAACCCTGTACGTTCTAGGCCCAATATGGACAGTCAAAATATTTTGACACTTGCATCCTATGGTGGACTTACAAAGCATATTTGTCACATGCCACCAAATATTGTAAAAATAGACAAAAAATAGTTTCTATTTTTTTTCCCTTTTGGTCCCCTTATTGCTAAACAGAAAAGGTGGGTCAAGAAAAAATTGTATCCTTCATTTTGAATCCAATATATGACCAAAATTAACTTGTAAAAAAAAAATCTAAATCAGACCATAAATAAACTAGAAAAACTGTGAGCCGCAGCTCACAAATAAATACCCCCCACCCCCCAAAAAAATTTCTCAGATAAAACTTTAAAATAGTAGGTGCACATCTACATTATGTCACAGAGATTGTGTGTAAGTTTCATGAAAATCCATCAAGGGGTTTAGGAGGAGTTGCGGATAAGAGATGGGCACCCCCATGAAGTCGAATGGCTGAGTCCATGTATTGGTATGGGAAACGCCAAGAATCATTCTGATCAAATTTCAAAATAGTAGGTGCACATCTACATTATGTCACAACAATTGTGTGTAAGTTTCATGAAAATCCATCAAGGGGTTTAGGAGGAGTTGCGGATAAGAGATGGGTACCCCCATGTAGCCGAATGGCTAAGTCCATGTTTTGCTATGGGAAACCCCAAAAATCATTCTGATCAAATTTTAAAATAGTAGGTGCACATCTACATTATGTCACAAAGATTGTGTGTAAGTTTCAAAAAAATCCACCAAGGGGTTTAGGAGGAGTTGCGGATAAGAGATGGTACCCCCATGTAGCCGAATGGCTAAGTCCATGTTTTGCTATGGGAAACCCCAAAAATCATTCTGATCAAATTTTAAAATAGTAGGTGCACATCTACATTATGTCACAAAGATTGTGTGTAAGTTTCATGAAAATCCACCAAGGGGTTTAGGAGGAGTTGCGGATAAGAGATGGGTACCCCCATGTAGCCGAATGGCTAAGTCCATGTTTTGCTATGGGAAACCCCAAAAATCATTCTGATCAAATTTTAAAAAAGTAGGTGCACATCTACATTATGTAACAAAGATTGTGTGTAAGTTTCATGAAAATCCATCAAGGGGTTTAGGAGCAGTTGCGGATAAGAGATGGGTACCCTGAAGTGTAACGGAAGGACGGACGGAAGGACGGAAGGACGGAAGGACGGACACCCCTATCACTATATACCCCCCACTTTTGAAGTGGGGGGTATAAAAATGTCACATTTTTGCCCCTTTTGGGCCCCTCATTCCTAAACAAAAAGAGAGGGGCCACCCAAAATCATCCCCACCCTTTTATTTATGTTGAGTAACACTATTGTAAAGTTTCATAGCATTTGGTCAACCAAAACAAGTTTTTGTGGAAACAAATAAAAAAGTTGCTTTTTTGGACCCTTTAGGGCCCTTAGTTTCGAAACAAAAAAAGAGGGGACACCCAAAATCAGCACAACCCTTCCTTTTATCGTACGTAACATTACTGTGAAGTTTCATAGCATTTGGTCAACCAGAACAAAAGTTATTGTGGAAAAAATTTAAAAAGTCGCTTTTTTGGCCCTTTTTGGGCCTCTAATTTCTAAACGAAAAAAGAGGGGACACCCAAAATCAGCCCAACCCTTCCTTTTATGGTAAGTAACATTACTGTAAAGTTTCATAGCATTTGGTCAACCAGAACAAAAGTTATTGTGGAAAAAAAATAAAGTCACTTTTTTAGCCCCTTTTGGGCCCCTAATTTCTAAACGAAAAAAGAGGGGACACCCAAAATCAGCCCAACCCTTCCTTTTATGGTAAGTAACATTACTGTAAAGTTTCATAGCATTTGGTCAACCAGAACAAAAGTTATTGTGGAAAAAAATTAAAAAGTAACTTTTTTGGCCCCTTTTGGGCCCCTAATTTCTAAACGAAATTACAAAATGACCCCAAAAGGGGAGGTGCACATCTTCAATATATCTGTAATCACTGTATAAAATTTCAGAAAGATCTAGTGTTTGGTTTTTGAGATTCAGATTACACAAGAAAGGCATCCCATAGCGGGACGGACGGACAGACGCACGGATGGACGGACGGACGGAGTGACCCGACTACTAGACCTGCTTTCGCCTTCGGCGACGCAGGTAAAAATTTATAGGGAAAAATTGATTCATTGCTTGAGGTCTGGCAAAACCAAAAACTCTGGGTTCAGGGATAACAAAATAATATACCTGGATCACAATGAGAGTGAGGTACAACAAACACATGTAGCTTGTTGTTTTGATATCTATTGTCATTGTAGGTAATGTCATAGCCCTGTTTCCACACCCCACCATCTGGGTTCTCAAAGGTCATCTTATCATACAGGTCAAGCATCTGAAAATATATACATGTACACGTTATTATTACAATTAATGTTCTGTGAAAGTATTAAAATTCATGGAGTACCAATTTTTGTGGTTTTCGTGGGTCAGACAAACCACGAAAGTAAATTCACAAAGAACAAATAATTCTACATTGCTTTTAATCATGTTCATAGAGAATTTTTTAAAACCAAAATTCATGAAACTATAAATATGGAATTTTCTCTCATTCCACGAAAATTGATGACGGCAAATTTTTACTTTCACAGTATTTGTTATTTGCCCCTTGGTGGCCAATGATTGGAAATAAAGCCATTTTCTTATTCCGTTTTCAATGTAACCAGAGTAAATTTTCATCATCTTGACATTTTTTTGGTAAATATGGTAACTGAAAATCTGCAAAAAATATAGAACACCAAAATTTACAATGAACAATATTTATATAATGAGATTGAATGTGCACTGGTGCAATATTGGAAAACTGGGAAAACTAATACCTACAAAATTGTTACATGTATATGTATATATAAGGCTGCATGCACACAAATTAATAAGTTTTCAGTATCCGATATACATGTAAATAAAAATTATAAGTCCAAATATGTCTTACTTGATATTTAATGTATGACAATATGCCATCTACTTTAGTATGCAGGTGACATACTTGTACATGTACATACATGTGAGGTATTTTGTTAGCTTCTAGAGTAGACTAACCTGAATACTGGGTTTTGTGTTAGGGGCATCAGCTAAGGCACACATCTTATTCCCAGTGCTGATCACCACTTCTTTCTTTGATGTCCTAAATGCAGGGACCTTAGCAATGTTGACTGGCTTTTGTTTGAACTCTTTGACTGCCTCTTTAGCTTGCTCAAGCTTAGCATCAGCAGCATGAAGAATATTCCCCAGTTTTTTCATTGTCTCTTCATCATCACCAGATACTTGTCGGACAGTTTCTTTAATTTCTTTTATAACCTTTTCATTTTTAATCAGATCTGATTCTATCTTAGAAAGACTGTCTTCAAAAAGAAGCTGAAACGAAAATTAAACAGACATAAAATCATGTGTTACTGTTTAGAAATGAGCAACAGACTTGAAATTTAATAATATTAGTAAAAGATTGACTTGAAAGCTTCCCCAAAATGTTTCAACCATGATACACATGTACATGTACATAAAAATGTACCATCTTTCATTATAATAATGTCATAACCTGCGAAATAGTAGTATATTAAATGTAGTACATGTGCTTCGAATTCAAAACATTTTTTTTAATCAAGCATGTGTGTAGAGCCTTTCTCAGTCAAATGTCTATTATATAGCTAAGGAAAAGGGTAGAGGCCTCAAGACATTAATTTGTGAGAAAAAAATCACATTTTCAATATTCCGATGCTGGATTTCATCATAAAGTTCAGGACTTCAAAAATTCATATTTTCAGGAATGTCTTTAAAATTGCATAAAATGTCGAATAATTTAAGGTTAATGTGGACACCTATACTGAAAAAAAATCTGTCATTAAACATTTGATTTTATGGTCTAAAATGAAACATGTTATTAATATCCTTTATTTAAAATAAAAATAAGGATAGGTCACTATGCTCGTTTTTGCAATATAAGTGGTCAAAGTATGCCTGAATTACAATAGATTATATAGGAAAGGCCAAATTTTAGGCATAAAATCATGTCTCAGAAAAATTCTTTACAAATAGGATCTTGTTTCTATTTTGTCAAAAGTTATATTTTTAACTATATATTTATTTTATATTAAAATAAAACATAGAAAACATTATTGACTTTTAATATAGACACTGGTCTTGAATTTTGCATTTTTAAAGGTACAAAAGTCATGTGACACCTGTCTGTATTAACCTTAAACTGGATTTGTCATTAAAATACTACAAATGTATAAGCAATATATTAGTAGCAAATTTGACGTCTAATGGATTGAATTGCACCTGGTGTGATTGGCTTTGGGCGTTGCTCCGTTACGAGCAATGGGGCCTGCATTTTCTTTCGTTCTTCTTTTGTTAATCTGCAATGGTTTCCCATCACGCAGATGTACATGTAATTGTAGCTCCACCAAAACAAAGATGTCAAAGGAGCTACATTATTGACCATACTGTAACCGGAGAGCATGAATTACTTCACAAAATCGACATGTCCTGAGCGGGATTCGATCCCGGGACCTCTAGGTTTACAGTCAGGCGCTCTACCTCTGAACCAAAGAAGTACTTCCCTTGTTCAGGGATAAAGGCTGGCTATTTAAATCTACTAATTAATGTACGAAGGGGAGCAACCCTGTTACACTTCCCCCTCCTCAAGAGTCATCATACCTTCATGTATGACTCTTAACACAACTAACCCTGGCTAGTTTTCCTGTTCTAACCATCGTGGGTTTTTTAGTTGGGCGCCAATGTAACCGGAGTGCATGAATTACTTCACAAAATCGACATGTCCTGAGAGGGATTCGATCCCGGGACCTCTAGGTTTACAGTCAGGTGCTCTACCTCTGAACCAAAGAAGTACTTCCCTTGTTCAGGGATAAAGGCTGGCTATTTAAATCTACTAATTAATGTACGAAGGGGAGCAACCCTGTTACAATACATGTATTTACAATTTCATTGAAACCATGCTATTCATTTTTATTTACATTGAAGATGAACGGTATCTTACTTTACTACCCGAAGATCTTCCAACGTTGCTTGTCACTGTCTCCATCATCAAATAAAGAGACATGATCACTACCACAAAGAACATGGACCCCCAAACTACGATGTATTTCTTCATTTTTATCTGATCTGCGCTGAATGTTGATTAATATAATGGGGCTTCTTTGCTGCACGAAAGTCGCAGACTAAATTAAGCTATTGTTGTGTGCATATAACAACAAATTGAAGTCTTATTGCCGAGTGCCACAAGGAAAAAGTTTACCATCTGTAAACTCAGTGGGTACACGTCATTGATTTTTGTGTACGGCACAAACACGGAAATAGATTCGATGACATTCCGGATTGGATTTTGCTCAGCTAACACAAACATTTGGTAAACGTTAGTATTTCTTAGATATATACTTCAACCAATCGTGATTTAAAAAGCCGTAAGTGTCCACGATTGGTTGACTAATTTATCGATTGATCAACACTAATTAAGGTCTTTCACGACTACGGTCGTAAAGACCTTCTAGCAATTCTTCTGATTATTATTATTATTCTTCATCCGCCACAAATTCTACTTTTTTGTTTCGCGACATATCATTTCGATAATTAAGGTAGTATATCAGTCATGAAAAACAAATTTCAAATTTAGTCCGTTAAGCGAAACTATTTATAGTTACGGAGTTATCTCCCCTTACACCATAAAGTTTGTTGGTACATCTCCTCCTAAACTACAATACAAATAGAAAAAGTAAGGCATGCAAAGTGATGAGGGACTAATAAAGGTGCTTTATGGAACCATTTCATAAATGTTAAACCACTTCCTGTTAATGATTTTAAGAGTCGAAAAGTGTCGCGACATAATAAATTGCTCAAAATGCAATTTCAAGGTTAACTACATATTATGATCTATTTTTCACATACTTTTCCATATTTGAGTCAGGTTTTTTTGTGCTAAACATTTGTCCAATGTCTAATCTACCTATTTAAACCAAAAAATGACAAAAAATTGCTAAATTATTTGACGCGAATGGATTTTTAAGAAATTTACACCGGTATTAGGTACGGAGTAACCGTATGACCTTGACTGACTTTTCAAGGTCAAATCAACTTAATGACACTTTTCCAACACTTTTTTACTATTTAAGGGTCTTAGATATAAAAAATAGAAAAAAAATATTTTTTTGTTTTTATTTGGATATCTTTAGTCTCTTTTTATGAGGACAAGCGTAAGGAAAATTACTCCTTTGCTGAATCAGGTGTTATTGTCTTTCCTTGCTCAATTTTGGTACTGGTTTAAGCAGTAAGTCATCACATAAGCGACAAAGCAAATTAAAATAAAGACCACTGAATATCTGTGAACGATATATGGTAGTTTTATAAAGAACTATATTATTGGACAACGAAAAACAAAGGGGCGATAACTCAATCTGGTAACTAGAGACTACGTCAAAAACTATCCGAAAAATATGAATTTTTGTTTAAGTGGAAATGCCAAGACATATGATTGTTTTCTGTTTGTTTTCTGCTTGGTGTGTGGTTAAAAGTAGTATCTAGTTGTTGCATCAAATAAATAATTTTTAAAAATAATATTGAAGAGATACAGAATTCATCTGAATTTTGTGATTAAAAATAGCTATGGGAAGGATAAACGGCCCCATTTGTACACCTAAACAACTGTTTGTTATGTATTTTATAACTCCTTTTTCAATGTATTTGTGCTTTCATTTAATACGAGTATTCTGTTTGTAAATAGTTGATTTAAACACATGATTAGAAATTGTTTCCCTTTATTATCATTTTTAAATTAGAAAATCTGTCCATTTTTAATTTTAAGTGTATATTTATACATACTTCAAGGGAAATTGATACACAGTAATATAATACAATATAACATGTCAAAACAATCTGATTTGTTAGTTGGTTTGAAAAATTTGTATTAGCCTAATACCATTAATATTCTCATGCCGTTTTTTCAAAGTATTGAACTAGAGCATTTTAATTCCAAATTTTAGGAGAAGGATCCTAAGGGACTGAAGAGAACTGATATGTTCGTAGTAAAAGCGTTTATCTTTTAAAAATGAATGGAAAATTAATTCACATGAATAGTGTCAATTCGACGTTTCGACTAACTGCAATAAAGCGTTATCAAAATGTATCGCTTAAAAATGAAGTACAAATCACGAATCAAATGATGTATGTCTGATGAAAACGAAAAGGGAACATCATAACGAAAGACATTAACAAAAATGAGTGAGTTGGTGTTTTACGCCCTTGCAACACTATATAGCTTATTTAAAGGCCATGAACATGAAAAAGATGATAAAATGAACATGAAATGATGATGATAAATGAAAGCTGGGGGTAGGGTGGTAAACAAAGATACAGTAAATTTTGAAGACACACAGGAAAAGGGGAAATAGAAAATAATGAGATGTGGAATAAGTGTACGCGACACAAACCACAGTTATACGGCAATTTAGAAAAACCACAATAGACAAGGCGGGTAGGGACCATAGATTTAGCCTAAATGTTGCACTACTTTGCGTTCAAAAAGGGTCCCTTTTACGTGCATGAAGCGTGGCACTTTCCTCACACATTGGCGCACTATGGTCAGCGGTCAGGTTTTCTGTAACCGTAAACAAAGGGGCGATAATTTATTCTGGTAACCAGAAATAACGCCTAAAACTAGACAAGAATATATTGTTTTGTCTTAGTGGTAAGGCCAAGACAAATGATTGTTCCTGTTTGTTTCTGGTTGTTATGGTTAAAAGGAATATCAAGTTATTGCATTAATTATTTGTTTTTTAAAATATTTTTGAAAAAGTAAACTAATAAAATTCCTTCCTATTATCTTCTATGCTTAGAAGGAGTTTTAATCCGACGTTTTGTTACAAGAACCATTTCGGAGTGTATCCCAAATGGAACTGTAAAGAGGAATTATGTTCTTCCAACAACTATAAAGAAAACATTTACTCTTGGCTAGAGTTCTTCTTATAAAATGATTTGAAATTATATTCACACCAATCACGTACGGGGCCCGGGTGGCGAATAGGCCCCAAGCAGAGCCTAGCTCGTCGTAAGAAGAGATAAAGGGTATTGGGATTCTAACATCGGGTCAGTGTTCATCCCAAAGAGCAACCAGGTGTGAATCCTAGGAGGCTGCGCAGGGTGGCCCTCGTCCGCTGGGGTTTTCAGGTATATAATACGGAAACCCTGACTGCTGACCCCCGTTGGCCATCATGTGTGGATAGTCCTACGCTCCATGCAAGTAAAAGACCCCTATGTGGACCGCAAAGTTGTGCACAACATAGATTAAATTTTTCGTTCCTACCCACCTCTCCCTTTTTCCTGGGGCATGTGGGGTTCTTCAAAATTTACTATCCTTTGTTTCATACACCATCCCCATATTTCATTTATCTTCATCATTTTATGTTCATTTTATCATCCTATATATGTTCATCGCCTTTGAATAACCTATATGGCATTGCAAGGGCGTAAAACACCAACTCGCTCAGTCACATATACACACCAAAGTTACTTAACCGTTTTTATTTATAGCAACTAAGCTTAAATTAACATTGAAATACAAATCACGAATCAAAAGGCGCAAGTCTGAAACAACATAACGAAAGACATTAACAAATAAAATTGCAAGTATATAAACGAACTCACAATGTAATATACAGCCTACAATTCCTTTAAAGATGTAAATTGGTTTACCATGTTAGCAATTTTGGCATCAAACACCTAACTTGACTGATTTAGTTATTTTATAAATTCTCCAAATTTCGTGTATTTATCAAGAAAGCTGTTTCGTTTTGTTAGCAAGATCTTTCTAGAGGTATATATGAAAATCCCCATGATAACTTAAAAATGTAATTCATATCTTGTAGTGTTCAGAAGTCTCTTCAATTTTTTTTTAAAGTGTACTAATGTTGCTCTTTAAAAATGAACAAAAAATAAAATAAACATAATGTCTCTTAAACAATCAAAAAGTACAAACATCTCATAATTAACATATACATTTTACTGAGTAATGTAAAACAATTTAAACATAACAGATGAATAAAAAAATTGTAAACGTGCCTCCGTGAAAGACCTTAGCAATTGTTTAGGAAACAATTGTCCTCCTAGTTAACAGTGTATTTCACCAAAAAGCCAAATAACTGCAAACTTCAGCTTTCTTTCACAAATTCATCATGATTTTAAGGTTCATATCTTAGGGTTTATATGGACAATTTAATCTACATTTATTTTGATATGACATTAATTACCCATATTCATAATAGCCACATTTTGCAAGTTGATATTAAAATCTTAAGCGACAAAAAATAACATAAAATTAAATGAAATAAAATAAAATTAAATAAAAAAAAAATAAATAAAATAGAATTAAATAAAAATGAAATAAAATAAAATAAAGAGAATAAAAGAGAATCAAATAGAATCAAATACAATAAACTAAAATAAAATAAAAGAATTAAAAATATATATAATAAATAAAAATTAATATATAAGATAAATAAAAAAAATTAAAAAAATTAAAATCAAATCAAATCAAATCAAATAATAAAATAAAATAAAATAAAATGAAATGAAATGAAATGAAATGAAATGAAATGAAATGAAATGAAATGAAATGAAATAAAATAAGATAAAGTATATAAAATAAAATAAAAATAAAAGAAAAGAAAAGAAAAGAAAAGAAAAGAAAAGAAAAGAAAAGAAAGAAAAGAAAAGAAAAGAAAAGAAAAGAAAAGAAAAGAAAAGAAAAGAAAAGAAAAGAAAAGAAAAGAAAAGAAAAGAAAAGGAAAGGAAATGAAATGAAATGAAATGAAATGAAATGAAATGAAATGAAATGAAATGAAATGAAATGAAATGAAATGAAATAAAAAATAGAAATAAAATCAAATCAAATGAAATGAAATGACATGATATAGATAAAATAAAATAAATGGAAATACAAAAAAGTAAGCTACAACTAAATAAAACTACAATGGCGACATCATGATAAAATAAAATAAAATAATTATTTAGTATATTTTTTGTTACCATAGGCTTCTTTGAAAGATAACAGTTTTTTGTTTTATTTTAAATTCGTTCTCGTAGTTTTGTGCCGGATCTCCTTTGATATTCCCTGTGAAATTCGCTTGCAATTTGGTTTTTACTATTTGGATAGTTTAAACAGTATATTATTGATATAAGCACTACAATTGGTTACAGTGTAATATTTCAATATAAGGATTCAGAAACAAGGCAAGCTTTTTTTTTTTATATCCGTCTCCTTAATTATAACTTTACAAATATCAAAATGATAGAAATGCACGCTCAAGAATGAAAATTCTGACTAATATATAAGTAATCAATAAAGATTTGATACAGGGTGTACAATTAATAAATCATACAAGATAGAAGATAGACGATATGAATTGGAACTGAATAGAACAAAAGCTCTAGAGAACAAGTATTAACTGTGATTGCAAGCAAGTCACAAAGTCCCCCAAACGACCCGTATTTGCCACTATTCTCTTCAGCATGTCAAAAAAACCCTAAATATCAATTTTCATGTAAATCGGAGCACTTTGAAAATTTTGACCCGATTATCTCCCTTGAAATCACATTTTTATTTATATCTCGAAAACCGTAAATATCGCTTCAAATTTTTTTTCCATATTATTATAGAGAATGTTTTGCCCTATCATCCTACAAAATTTTAGAACCCTGCGCACCTAGGTTACCGAGATATTGCAATGTCCAATATTTAGTCCATTTTCCTGTTTCCATGGAAACGGCGGCCATTTTGAAAATTCCGATTATCGACAAGGCTTCCTTTCATGCTAATCTTTCATCCTGCCAAGTTTCATTTTGATATGTTGAGTCGTTTTTTCTAGGATCTCCGGACAAGTTCACGACTAAGCGGAAGAATCGGAAGAAGAATAATAACAAGTATTAACTGTGATTGCAAGCAAGTCACAAAGTCCCCCAAACGACCCGTAATTGCCACTATTCTCTTCAGCATGTCAAAAAACCCTAAATATCAATTTTCATGTAAATCGGAGCACTTTGAAAATTTCGCCCCGATTATCTCCCTTGAGAAATCACATTTTTATTTATATCTCGAAAACCGTAAATATCGCTTCAAAATTTTTTTTCATATTATTAAAGAGAATGTTTTGCTCTATCAACCTACAAAATTTCAGAACCCTGCGCACCTAGGTTACCGAGATATTGCAATGTCCAATATTTAGTCCATTTTCCTGTTTCCATGGAAACGGCAGCCATTTTGAAAATTCCGATTGTCAACGAAGCTTCCTTTCTTTACAATCTATCATCCTGCCAAGTTTCATTTTGATATGTTGAGTCGTTTTTCCTAGGATCTCCGGACAAGTTCACGACTAAGCGGAAGAATCGGAAGAATAATTAAATTACAATCGTTCAAAGAACGATCGCGAGGTCTTTCCCTATTTGTGTCCTCCAATAGAAATAGATTCCTAACTGAATGATACCATTTTTGGATACATCAACCTGGTAAGTACTCCAGATTAGAAATATTTGGTTGCTATGGACTTTCAGGTTGGTTGCTATGAACAAAACATCACTTCGGTCATAAAATATTGAAATTTAAACTCAGCAGGTAGTCAGGATTCATAAAATATATGGTTGCTATGGACTTTTAGGTTGGTTGCTATTAACAAAACATCACTTCCGGTCATAAAATATTGAAATTTAAACTCAGGAGGTAGTCAGGATTCATAAAATATATGGTTGCTATGGACTTTTAGGTCGGTTGCTATTAACATAACATCACTTCCGGTCATAAAATATTGAAATTTAAACTCAGCAGGTAGTCAGGAGTCATAAAATATATGGTTGCTATGGACTTTTAGGTCGGTTGCTATGAACAAAACATCACTTCCGGTCATAAAATATTGAAATTTAAACTCAGCAGGTAGTCAGGAGTCATAAAATATATGGTTGCTATGGACTTTTAGGTCGGTTGCTATGGACAAAAGGTCACTTCCGGTCACAAAAAAATAAAATATAAACTCAGCAAGTAGTCTGGATTCATAAAATATATGGTTGCTATGGACTTTTCCTTAAGGTTACCTTGTTGCTAAGGACTGACCTTGACCTATGACCTTTGACCTTGGACCTAAATTACAGCCCCTTCCTAACTGATTGTCAAACTATATGGTTGCTATGGATTTTTCCTTAAGGTAACCTTGTTGCTATGGACTGACCTTGACCTTTGACCTTTGACCTTGGGCCCAAATTATAGCCCCTTCCTAACTGATTGTGAAAATGTATGGTTGCTATGGACTTTTCCTTAACATTACATTGTTACATATGGATTACCATACATTGCGCAATACATTCCTATATTTAGTCATGACGCAATAATTCAAACTTGAGATTTGACCTATGACATATATATTTTCGGATGCAACTTATGTCACCTAAGACGATTGGTGAAGGTCCCAAGTCTGTAGGACTAACCGTTTTGAAAAAAAATTTGTTGGCGCATCGCGACACTTTTCGGGTCAAAAACGCGTAACCAGGAAGTTGTTCGAAAAAAAATTTTTTGCATGACAAATCATGGCCAGAAGTCAGGTAACAAATTCGACACTTCAGATTTTTGATAACAGTTATGGTTTCTGAGTTAATCTGCAGACAAGGTTTTTGGGTTACGGGCAGATAACTCTGTTACTAAAAATAGATTCGTTTCAAAGCATGAGTCACGTCGAGTCCTGGTAGTGATGATTAAGTGTGCCAACTTTCGTTAAGATCGGTTAAGACACTTTTCGTTTTTTGAGGGAAGAAAAGAAGAAGAATAATAATAATAATTAAATTACAATCGTTCAAAGAACGATCGCGAGGTCTTTCCCTATTTGTGTCCTCCAATAGAAATAGATTCCTAACTGAATGATACCATTTTTGGATATATCAACCTGGTAGGTACTCCAGATAAGAAATATTTGGTTGCTATGGACTTTCAGGTCGGTTTCTATGAACAAAACATCACTTCCGGTCATAAAATATTGAAATTTAAACTCAGCAGGTAGTCAGGAGTCATAAAATATGTGGTTGCTATGGACTTTTAGGTCGGTTGCTAGGAACAAAACATCACTTCCGGTCATAAAATATTGAAATTTAAACTCAGCAGGTAGTCAGGAGTCATAAAATATATGGTTGCTATGGACTTTTAGGTCGGTTGCTATGAACAAAACATCACTTCCGGTCAGAAAATATTGAAATTTAAACTCAGCAGGTAGTCAGGAGTCATAAAATACATGGTTGCTATGGACTTTAAGGTCGGTTGCTATGGACTTAAGGTCACTTCCGGTCTCAAAAAGATAAAATTCAAACTCAGCAAGTAGTCTGGATTCATAAAATATATGGTTGCTATGGACTTTTCCTTAATGTTACCTTGTTGCTAAGGACTGACCTTGACCTATGACCTTTGACCTTGGACCTAAATTACAGCCCATTCCTAACTGATTGTGAAAATATATGGTTGCTATGGACTTTTCCTTAACATTACATTGTTACATATGGATTACTATACATTGCGCAATACATTCCTATATTTAGTCATGACGCAATAATTCAAACTTGAGATTTGACCTATGACATATATATTTTCGGATGCAACTTATGTCACCTAAGACGATTGGTGAAGGTCCCAAGTCTGTAGGACTAACCGTTTTGAAATAAATTTTGTTGGCGCATCGCAACACTTTTCGGGTCAAAAACGCGTAACCAGGAAGTTGTTCGAAATTTTTTTTTTGCATGACAAATCATGGCCAGAAGTCAGGTAACAAATTCCACACTTCAGATCTTTGATAACAGTTATGGTTTCTGAGTTAATTTACAGACAAGGTTTTTGGGTTACGGGCAGATAACTCTGTTACTAAAAATAGATTGGTTCCAAAGCATGAGTCACGTCGAGTCCTGGTAGTGATGATTAAGTGTGCCAACTTTCGTTAAGATCGGTTAAGACACTTTTCGTTTTTTGAGGGAAGAAAAGAAGAATAATAATAATAATAATCATAAGAAATACAGTAAGGTCTTTCCTTCTGTAAAGGGAAAGACCTTAATAATTAAATTACAATCGTTCAAAGAACGATTGCGAGGTCTTTCCCTATTTGTGTCCTCCAATAGAAATAGATTCCTAACTGAATGTTACCATTTTTGGATACATCAACCTGGTAGGTACTCCAGATTAGAAATATTTTGATGCTATGGACTTTCAGGTCGGTTGCTATGAACAAAACATCACTTCCGGTCATAAAATATTGAAATTTAAACTCAGCAGGTAGTCAGGAGTCATAAAATATATGGTTGCTATGGACTTTTATGTCGGTTGCTATGAACAAAACATCACTTCTGGTCATAAAATATTGAAATTTAAACTCAGCAGGTAGTCAGGAGTCATAAAATATATGGTTGCTATGGACTTTTAGGTCGGTTGTTATAAACAAAACATCACTTCCGGTCATAAAATATTGAAATCTAAACTCAGCAGGTAGTCAGGAGTCATAAAATATATGGTTGCTATGGACTTTTAGGTCGGTTGCTATGAACAAAACATCACTTCCGGTCATAAAATATTGAAATTTAAACTCAGCAGGTAGTCAGGAGTCATCAAATATATGGTTTCTATGGACTTTTAGGTCGGTTGCTATGAACAAAACATCACTTCCGGTCATAAAATATTAAAATTTAAACTCAGCAGGTAGTCAGGAGTCATAAAATATATGGTTGCTATGGACTTTTAGGTCGGTTGCTATGGACAAAACATCACTTCCGGTCACAAAAAGATAAAATTTAAACTCAGCAAGTAGTCTGGATTCATAAAATATATGGTTGCTATGGACTTTTCCTTAAGGTTACCTTGTTGCTTAGGACTGACCTTGACCTATGACCTTTGACCTTGGACCTAAATTATAGCCCCTACCTAACTGATTGTGAAAATGTATAGTTGCTATGGATTTTTCCTTAGGTAACCTTGTTGCTATGGACTGACCTTGACCTTTGACCTTTGACCTTGGGCCAAAATTATAGCCCCTACCTAACTGATTGTGAAAATGTATGGCTGCTATGGACTTTTCCTTAACATTACATTGTTACATATGGATTACCATACATTGCGCAATACATTCCTATATTTAGTCATGACGCAATAATTCAAACTTGAGATTTGACCTATGACATATATATTTTCGGATGCAACTTATGTCACCTAAGACGATTGGTGAAGGTCCCAAGTCTGTAGGACTAACCGTTTTGAAAAAAAAAATGTTGGCGCATCGCAACACTTTTGGGGTCAAAAACGCGTAACCAGGAAGTTGTTCGACAATTTTTTTTTTGCATGACAAATCATGGCCAGAAGTCAGGTAACAAATTCCACACTTCAGATTTTTTATAACAGTTATGGTTTCTGAGTTAATCTGCAGACAAGGTTTTTGGGTTACGGGCAGATAACTCCGTTACTAAAAATAGATTCGTTTCAAAGCATGAGTCACGTCGAGTCCTGGTAGTGATGATTAAGTGTACCAACTTTCGTTAAGATCGGTTAAGACACTTTTCGTTTTTTGAGGGAAGAAAAGAATAATAATAATAATAATTAAATTACAATCGTTCAAAGAACGATCGCGAGGTCTTTCCCTATTTGTGTCCTCCAATAGAAATAGATTCCTAACTGAATGATACCATTTATGGAGACATCAACCTGGTAGGTACTCCAGATTAGAAATATTTGGTTGCTATGGACTTTCAGGTCGGTTGCTATGAACAAAACATCACTTCCGGTCATGAAATATTGAAATTTAAACTCAGCAGGTAGTCAGGAGTCATAAAATATATGGTTGCTATGAACTTTTAGGTCGGTTGCTATGAACAAAACATCACTTCCGGTCATAAAATATTGAAATTTAAACTCAGCAGGAAGTCAGGAGTCATGAAATATATGGTTGCTATGGACTTTTAGGTCGGTTGTTATGAACAAAACATCACTTCCGGTCAAAAAATATTGAAATTTAAACTCAGCAGGTAGTCAGAAGTCATAAAATATATGGTTGCTATGGACTTTTAGGTCGGTTGCTATGGACAAAAGGTCACTTCCGGTCACAAAAAGATAAAATGTAAACTCAGCAAGTAGTCTGGATTCATAAAATATATGGTTGCTATGGACTTTCCCTTAAGGTTACCTTGTTGCTAAGGACTGACCTTGACCTATGACCTTTGACCTTGGACCTAAATTACAGCCCATTCCTAACTGATTGTGAAAATATATGGTTGCTATGGATTTTTCCTTAAGGTAACCTTGTTGCTATGGACTGACCTTGACCTTTGACCTTTGACCTTGGGCCCAAATTATAGCCCCTTCCTAACTGATTGTGAAAATGTATGGTTGCTATGGACTTTTCCTTAACATTACATTGTTACATATGGATTAACATACATTTCGCAATACATTCCTATATTTAGTCATGACGCAATAATTCAAACTTGAGATTTGACCTATGACATATATATTTTCGGATGCAACTTATGTCTTCTAAGACGATTGGTGAAGGTCTTAAGTCTGTAGGACTAACCGTTTTGAAAAAAATTTTGTTGGCGCATCGCGACACTTTTCGGGTCAAAAACGCGTAACCAGGAAGTTGTTTGAAAATTTTTTTTTTGCATGACAAATCATTGCCAGAAGTCAGGTAACAAATTCCACACTTCAGATTTTTGATAACAGTTATGGTTTCTGAGTTAATCTGCAGACAAGGTTTTTGGGTTACGGGCAGATAACTCTGTTACTAAAAATAGATTCGTTTCAAAGCATGAGTCACGTCGAGTCCTGGTAGTGATGATTAAGTGTGCCAACTTTCGTTAAGATCGGTTAAGACACTTTTCGTTTTTTGAGGGAAGAAAAGAATAATAATAATAATTAAATTACAATCGTTCAAAGAACGATCGCGAGGTCTTTCCCTATTTGTGTCCTTCAATAGAAATAGATTCCTAACTGAATGATACCATTTTTGGATATATCAACCCGATTAGAAATATTTGGTTGCTATGGACTTTTAGGTCGGTTGCTATGAACAAAACATCACTTCCGGTCATAAAATATTGAAATTTAAACTCAGCAGGTAGTCAGCAGTCATAAAATATATGGTTGCTATGGACTTAAAGGTCGGTTGCTATGAACAAAACAATAAAATATATGGTTGCTATGGACTTTTAGGTCGGTTGCTATGAACAAAACATCACTTCCGGTCATAAAATATTGAAATTTAAACTCAGCAGGTAGTCAGCAGTCATAAAATATATGGTTGCTATGGACTTTTAGGTCGGTTGCTATGAACAAAACGTCACTTCCGGTCATCAAATATTGAAATTTCATCTCAGCAGGTAGTCAGGAGTCATAATATATATGGTTGCTATGGACTTTTAGGTCGGTTGCTATGAACAAAACGTCACTTCCGGTCATAAAATATTGAAATTTCATCTCAGCAGGTAGTCAGGAGTCATAAAATATATGGTTGCTATGGACTTTTAGGTCGGTTGCTATGAACAAAACGTCACTTCCGGTCATAAAATATTGAAATTTAAACTCAGCAGGTAGTCAGGAGTCATAAAATATATGGTTGCTATGGACTTTTAGGTCGGTTGCTATGGACAAAAGGTCACTTCCGGTCACAAAAAGATAAAATATAATCTCAGCAAGTAGTCTGGATTCATAAAATATATGGTTGCTATAGACTTTTCCTTAAGGTTACCTTGTTGCTAAGGACTATCTTGACCTATGACCTTTGACCTTGGACCTAAATAACAGCCCCTTCCTAACTGATTGTGAAAATATATGGTTGCTATGGACTTTTAGGTCGGTTGCTATGAACAAAACATCACTTCCGGTCATAAAATATTGAAATTTAAACTCAGCAGGCAGTCAGGAGTCAAAAAATATATGGTTGCTATGGACTTTTAGGTCGGTTGCTATGAACAAAACATCACTTCCGGTCATAAAATATTGAAATTTAAACTCAGCAGGTAGTCAGGAGTCATAGAATATATGGTTGCTAAGGCCTTTAAGGTCGGTTGCTATGGACAAAAGGTCACTTCCGGTCACAAAAAGATAAAATTTAAACTCAGCAAGTAGTCTGGATTCATAAAATATATGGTTGCTATGGACTTTTCCTTAAGGTTACCTTGTTGCTAAGGACTGACCTTGACCTATGACCTTGGACCTAAATTACAGCCCATTCCTAACTGATTGTGAAAATATATGGTTGCTATGGATTTTTCCTTAAGGTTACCTTGTTGCTAAGGACTGACCTTGACCTATGACCTTTGACCTTGGGCCCAAATTATAGCCCCTTCCTAACTGATTGTGAAAATATATGGTTGCTATGGACTTTTCCTTAACATTACATTGTTACATATGGATTACTATACATTGCGCAATACATTCCTATATTTAGTCATGACGCAATAATTCAAACTTGAGATTTGACCTATGACATATATATTTTCGGATGCAACTTATGTCACCTAAGACGATTGGTGAAGGTCCCAAGTCTGTAGGACTAACCGTTTTGAAATAAATTTTGTTGGCGCATCGCAACACTTTTCGGGTCAAAAACGCGTAACCAGGAAGTTGTTCGAAATTTTTTTTTTGCATGACAAATCATGGCCAGAAGTCAGGTAACAAATTCCACACTTCAGATCTTTGATAACAGTTATGGTTTCTGAGTTAATTTACAGACAAGGTTTTTGGGTTACGGGCAGATAACTCTGTTACTAAAAATAGATTGGTTCCAAAGCATGAGTCACGTCGAGTCCTGGTAGTGATGATTAAGTGTGCCAACTTTCGTTAAGATCGGTTAAGACACTTTTCGTTTTTTGAGGGAAGAAAAGAAGAATAATAATAATAATAATCATAAGAAATACAGTAAGGTCTTTCCTTCTGTAAAGGGAAAGACCTTAATAATTAAATTACAATCGTTCAAAGAACGATTGCGAGGTCTTTCCCTATTTGTGTCCTCCAATAGAAATAGATTCCTAACTGAATGTTACCATTTTTGGATACATCAACCTGGTAGGTACTCCAGATTAGAAATATTTTGATGCTATGGACTTTCAGGTCGGTTGCTATGAACAAAACATCACTTCCGGTCATAAAATATTGAAATTTAAACTCAGCAGGTAGTCAGGAGTCATAAAATATATGGTTGCTATGGACTTTTAGGTCGGTTGCTATGAACAAAACATCACTTCTGGTCATAAAATATTGAAATTTAAACTCAGCAGGTAGTCAGGAGTCATAAAATATATGGTTGCTATGGACTTTTAGGTCGGTTGTTATAAACAAAACATCACTTCCGGTCATAAAATATTGAAATCTAAACTCAGCAGGTAGTCAGGAGTCATAAAATATATGGTTGCTATGGACTTTTAGGTCGGTTGCTATGAACAAAACATCACTTCCGGTCATAAAATATTGAAATTTAAACTCAGCAGGTAGTCAGGAGTCATCAAATATATGGTTTCTATGGACTTTTAGGTCGGTTGCTATGAACAAAACATCACTTCCGGTCATAAAATATTAAAATTTAAACTCAGCAGGTAGTCAGGAGTCATAAAATATATGGTTGCTATGGACTTTTAGGTCGGTTGCTATGGACAAAACATCACTTCCGGTCACAAAAAGATAAAATTTAAACTCAGCAAGTAGTCTGGATTCATAAAATATATGGTTGCTATGGACTTTTCCTTAAGGTTACCTTGTTGCTTAGGACTGACCTTGACCTATGACCTTTGACCTTGGACCTAAATTATAGCCCCTACCTAACTGATTGTGAAAATGTATAGTTGCTATGGATTTTTCCTTAGGTAACCTTGTTGCTATGGACTGACCTTGACCTTTGACCTTTGACCTTGGGCCAAAATTATAGCCCCTACCTAACTGATTGTGAAAATGTATGGCTGCTATGGACTTTTCCTTAACATTACATTGTTACATATGGATTACCATACATTGCGCAATACATTCCTATATTTAGTCATGACGCAATAATTCAAACTTGAGATTTGACCTATGACATATATATTTTCGGATGCAACTTATGTCACCTAAGACGATTGGTGAAGGTCCCAAGTCTGTAGGACTAACCGTTTTGAAAAAAAAAATGTTGGCGCATCGCAACACTTTTGGGGTCAAAAACGCGTAACCAGGAAGTTGTTCGACAATTTTTTTTTTGCATGACAAATCATGGCCAGAAGTCAGGTAACAAATTCCACACTTCAGATTTTTTATAACAGTTATGGTTTCTGAGTTAATCTGCAGACAAGGTTTTTGGGTTACGGGCAGATAACTCCGTTACTAAAAATAGATTCGTTTCAAAGCATGAGTCACGTCGAGTCCTGGTAGTGATGATTAAGTGTACCAACTTTCGTTAAGATCGGTTAAGACACTTTTCGTTTTTTGAGGGAAGAAAAGAAGAATAATAATAATAATTAAATTACAATCGTTCAAAGAACGATCGCGAGGTCTTTCCCTATTTGTGTCCTCCAATAGAAATAGATTCCTAACTGAATGATACCATTTATGGAGACATCAACCTGGTAGGTACTCCAGATTAGAAATATTTGGTTGCTATGGACTTTCAGGTCGGTTGCTATGAACAAAACATCACTTCCGGTCATGAAATATTGAAATTTAAACTCAGCAGGTAGTCAGGAGTCATAAAATATATGGTTGCTATGAACTTTTAGGTCGGTTGCTATGAACAAAACATCACTTCCGGTCATAAAATATTGAAATTTAAACTCAGCAGGAAGTCAGGAGTCATGAAATATATGGTTGCTATGGACTTTTAGGTCGGTTGTTATGAACAAAACATCACTTCCGGTCAAAAAATATTGAAATTTAAACTCAGCAGGTAGTCAGAAGTCATAAAATATATGGTTGCTATGGACTTTTAGGTCGGTTGCTATGGACAAAAGGTCACTTCCGGTCACAAAAAGATAAAATGTAAACTCAGCAAGTAGTCTGGATTCATAAAATATATGGTTGCTATGGACTTTCCCTTAAGGTTACCTTGTTGCTAAGGACTGACCTTGACCTATGACCTTTGACCTTGGACCTAAATTACAGCCCATTCCTAACTGATTGTGAAAATATATGGTTGCTATGGATTTTTCCTTAAGGTAACCTTGTTGCTATGGACTGACCTTGACCTTTGACCTTTGACCTTGGGCCCAAATTATAGCCCCTTCCTAACTGATTGTGAAAATGTATGGTTGCTATGGACTTTTCCTTAACATTACATTGTTACATATGGATTAACATACATTTCGCAATACATTCCTATATTTAGTCATGACGCAATAATTCAAACTTGAGATTTGACCTATGACATATATATTTTCGGATGCAACTTATGTCTTCTAAGACGATTGGTGAAGGTCTTAAGTCTGTAGGACTAACCGTTTTGAAAAAAATTTTGTTGGCGCATCGCGACACTTTTCGGGTCAAAAACGCGTAACCAGGAAGTTGTTTGAAAATTTTTTTTTTGCATGACAAATCATTGCCAGAAGTCAGGTAACAAATTCCACACTTCAGATTTTTGATAACAGTTATGGTTTCTGAGTTAATCTGCAGACAAGGTTTTTGGGTTACGGGCAGATAACTCTGTTACTAAAAATAGATTCGTTTCAAAGCATGAGTCACGTCGAGTCCTGGTAGTGATGATTAAGTGTGCCAACTTTCGTTAAGATCGGTTAAGACACTTTTCGTTTTTTGAGGGAAGAAAAGAATAATAATAATAATTAAATTACAATCGTTCAAAGAACGATCGCGAGGTCTTTCCCTATTTGTGTCCTTCAATAGAAATAGATTCCTAACTGAATGATACCATTTTTGGATATATCAACCCGATTAGAAATATTTGGTTGCTATGGACTTTTAGGTCGGTTGCTATGAACAAAACATCACTTCCGGTCATAAAATATTGAAATTTAAACTCAGCAGGTAGTCAGCAGTCATAAAATATATGGTTGCTATGGACTTAAAGGTCGGTTGCTATGAACAAAACAATAAAATATATGGTTGCTATGGACTTTTAGGTCGGTTGCTATGAACAAAACATCACTTCCGGTCATAAAATATTGAAATTTAAACTCAGCAGGTAGTCAGCAGTCATAAAATATATGGTTGCTATGGACTTTTAGGTCGGTTGCTATGAACAAAACGTCACTTCCGGTCATCAAATATTGAAATTTCATCTCAGCAGGTAGTCAGGAGTCATAAAATATATGGTTGCTATGGACTTTTAGGTCGGTTGCTATGAACAAAACGTCACTTCCGGTCATAAAATATTGAAATTTCATCTCAGCAGGTAGTCAGGAGTCATAAAATATATGGTTGCTATGGACTTTTAGGTCGGTTGCTATGAACAAAACGTCACTTCCGGTCATAAAATATTGAAATTTAAACTCAGCAGGTAGTCAGGAGTCATAAAATATATGGTTGCTATGGACTTTTAGGTCGGTTGCTATGGACAAAAGGTCACTTCCGGTCACAAAAAGATAAAATATAATCTCAGCAAGTAGTCTGGATTCATAAAATATATGGTTGCTATAGACTTTTCCTTAAGGTTACCTTGTTGCTAAGGACTATCTTGACCTATGACCTTTGACCTTGGACCTAAATAACAGCCCCTTCCTAACTGATTGTGAAAATATATGGTTGCTATGGATTTTTCCTTAAGGTTACCTTGTTGCTATGGACTGACCTTGACCTTTGACCTTTGACCTTGGGCCCAAATTATAGCCCCTTCCTAACTGATTGTGAAAATATATGGTTGCTATGGACTTTTCCTTACCATTACATTGTTACATATGGATTACTATACATTGCGCAATACATTCCTATATTTAGTCATGACGCAATAATTCAAACTTGAGATTTGACCTATGACATATATATTTTCGGATGCAACTTATGTCACCTAAGACGATTGGTGAAGGTCCCAAGTCTGTACGACTAACCGTTTTGAAAAAAATTTTGTTGGCGCATCACAACACTTTTCGGGTCAAAAACACGTAACCAGGAAGTTGTTCGAAAACTTTTTTTTTGCATGACAAATCATGGCCAGAAGTCAGGTAACAAATTCCACACTTCAGATTTTTGATAACAGTTATGGTTTCTGAGTTAATCTGCAGACAAGGTTTTTGGGTTACGGGCAGATAACTCTGTTACTAAAAATAGATTCGTTTCAAAGCATGAGTCACGTCGAGTCCTGGTACTGATGATTAAGTGTGCCAACTTTCGTTAAGATCGGTTAAGACACTTTTCGTTTTTTGAGGGAAGAAAAGAAGAATAATAATAATAATTAAATTACAATCGTTCAAAGAACGATCGCGAGGTCTTTCCCTATTTGTGTCCTCCAATAGAAATAGATTCCTAACTGAATGTTACCATTTTTGGATACATCAACCTGGTAGGTACTCCAGATAAGATATATTTGGATGCTATGGACTTTCAGGTCGGTTGCTATTAACAAAACATCACTTCCGGTCATAAAATATTGAAATTTAAACTCAGCAGGTAGTCAGGAGTCATAAAATATATGGTTGCTATGGACTTTTAGGTCGGTTGCTATGAACAAAACATCACTTCTGGTCATAAAATATTGAAATTTAAACTCAGCAGGTAGTCAGGAGTCATAAAATATATGGTTGCTATGGACTTTTAGGTTGGTTGTTATAAACAAAACATCACTTCCGGTCATAAAATATTGAAATCTAAACTGAGCAGGTAGTGAGGAGTTATAAAATGTATGGTTGCTAGGGACTTTTAGGTCGGTTGCTATGAACAAAACATCACTTCCTGTCATAAAATATTGAAATTTAAACTCAGCAGGTAGTCAGGAGTCATAAAATATATGGTTGCTATGGACTTTTAGGTCGGTTGCTATGAACAAAACATCACTTCCGGTCATAAAATATTGAAATTTAAACTCAGCAGGTAGTCAGGAGTCATAAAATATATGGTTGCTATGGACTTGTAGGTCGGTTGCTATGGACAAAAGGTCACTTCCGGTCACAAAAAGATAAAATTTAAACTCAGCAAGTAGTCTTGATTCATAAAATATATGGTTGCTATGGACTTTTCCTTAAGGTTACCTTGTTGCTAAGGACTGACCTTGACCTATGATCTTTGACCTTGGACCTAAATTACAGCCCCTTCCTAACTGATTGTGAAAATATATGGTTGCTATGGATTTTTCCTTAAGGTAACCTTGTTGCTATGGACTGACCTTGACCTTTGACCTTTGACCTTGGGCCCAAATTATAGCCCCTTCCTAACTGATTGTGAAAATGTATGGTTGCTATGGACTTTTCCTTAACATTACATTGTTACAAATGGATTACCATACATTGCGCAATACATTCCTATATTTAGTCATGACGCAATAATTCAAACTTGAGATTTGACCTATGACATATATATTTTCGGATGCAACTTATGTCACCTAAGACGATTGGTGAAGGTCCCAAGTCTGTAGGACTAACCGTTTTGAAAAAAAATTTGTTGGCGCATCGCGACACTTTTCGGGTCAAAAACGCGTAACCAGGAAGTTGTTCGAAATTTTTTTTTTTGCATGACAAATCATGGCCAGGAGTCAGGTAACAAATTCCACACTTCAGATTTTTGATAACAGTTATGGTTTCTGAGTTAATCTACAGACAAGGTTTTTGGGTTACGGGCAGATAACTCTGTTACTAAAAATAGATTGGTTTCAAAGCATGAGTAACGTCGAGTCCTGGTATTGATGATTAAGTGTGCCAACTTTCGTTAAGATCGGTTAAGACACTTTTCGTTTTTTGAGGGAAGAAAAGAAGAATAATAATAATAATAATCATAAGAAATACAGTAAGGTCTTTCCTTCTGTAAAGGGAAAGACCTTAATAATCATAAGAAATACAGTAAGGTCTTTCCTTCTGTAAAGGGAAAGACCTTAATAATAATAATCATAAGAAATACAGTAAGGTCTTTCCTTCTGTAAAGGGAAAGACCTTAATTACAAGCCTACTTTCCAGTAACTTTCAATTTTTGGACCCCGGGGAAGAAGTTGGTCCACGGGGTCCAAAAATATGAAATTCAAAATGTACAGGCCATTAGCTTTCTAATGATATATTACAAGCCTACTTTCCAGTAACTTTCAATTTGGAACCCTGAGATGAGATTGGTCCCCGGGGTCCAAAAATATGAAATTCAAAATGTACAGGCCATTAGCTTTCTAATGATATATTACAAGCCTACTTTCCAGTAACTTTCAATTTTGGACCCCGGGGAAGAAGTTGGTCCACGGGGTCCAAAAATATGAAATTCAAAATGTACAGGCCATTAGCTTTCTAATGATATATTACAAGCCTACTTTCCAGTAACTTTCAATTTGGACCCCAGAGATGAGATTGGTCCCCGGGGTCCAAAAATATGAAATTCAAAATGTACAGGCCATTAGCTTTCTAATGATATATTACAAGCCTACTTTCCAGTAACTTTCAATTTTGGACCCCGGGGAAGAAGTTGGTCCATGGGGTCCAAAAATATGAAATTCAAAATGTACAGGCCATAAACTTTCTAATGATATATTACAAGCCTACTTTCCAGTAACTTTCAATTTGGACCCCAGAGATGAGATTGGTCCCTGGGGTCCAAAAATATGAAATTCAAAATGTACAGGCCATTAGCTTTCTAATGATATATTACAAGCCTACTTTCCAGTAATTTTCAATTTGGACCCCAGAGATGAAGTTGGTCCCCGTGGTCCAAAAATATGAAATTCAAAATGTACGGGCCATTAGCTTTCTAACGATATATTACAACCCTACCTTCCAGTATTTTCTAATTTTGGACCCATAGAAGATTTTGGTCCTCGGGGTCCAAAAATATGAAATTCAAAATGTACAGGCTATTAGCTTTCTAAGGATATATTACAACCCTATTTTCAAGTAGTTTTCATTTCTGGACCCCGGTGATGATGTTGGTCCCCACTGGGCCAGGGTCCAAAAATATGAAATTCAATAGATCAAAATTGTAGCCCCTTACTTTCTGATTCTAATGAGTATACATGCTTTGCTATCTTCTACCATTATAAAGTTATGAACATGGATTACTATATATTGCGCAATACATACCTATATTTAGTCATGATGCAATAATTCAAACTTGAGATTTGACCTATGACATATATATTTTCGGATGCAACTTATGTCACCTAAGACGATTGATGAAGGTCCCAAGTCTCTAGGACTAACCGTTTTGAAGAAAAAAAATTTGACGTGTCGCGACAGGTTTCGACTCAAAAACGCGTAACCAGAAAGTTAATTGAAAATTTTTTTTTTGCGTGACGAATCATGACCAGGAGTCAAGCAACATATTCCCCACTTCAGATTTTTGATAACGGTTACGGTTTCTGACTTTATCTGCTGACAAGGTTTTTGGGTTCCGGGCAGATAACTCCGTTACTAAAAATAGATCGGTTTCACAGCATCAGTCAAGGCGAGTACTAATATGACCGATATATGGTACCAAGTATCGAAAAGATATGTCGCGACACTTTTCGTTTATTGATGGCAGAAAAGAAGAAGAAAAATAATAATAATAATAACCATAAGAAATACAGTAAGGTCTTTCCTTCTGTGGAAGGGAAAGACCTTAATTAAATTACAATCGTTCAAAGAACGATCGCGAGGTCTTTCCCTATTTGTGTCCTCCAATAGAAATAGATTCCTAACTGAATTATACCATTTTTGGATATATCAACCTGGTAGGTACTCCAGATAAGAAATATTTGGTTGCTATGGAATTTTAGGTCGGTTGCTATGAACAAAACATCACTTCCGGTCATAAAATATTGAAATTTAAACTCAGCAGGTAGTCAGGAGTCATAAAATATATGGTTGCTAAGGACTTTTAGGTCGGTTGCTATGAACAAAACATCACTTCCGGTCATAAAATATTGAAATTTAAACTCAGCAGGTAGTCAGGAGTCATAAAACATATGGTTGCTATGGACTTTTAGGTCGGTTGCTATGAACAAAACATGACTTCCGGTCATAAAATATTGAAATTTAAACTCAGCAGGTAGTCAGGAGTCATAAAATATATGGTTGCTATGGACTTTAAGGTCGGTTGCTATGAACAAAACATCACTTCCGGTCATAAATTATTGAAATTTAAACTCAGCAGGTAGTCAGGAGTCATAAAATATATGGTTGCTATGGACTTTTAGGTCGGTTGCTATGGACAAAAGGTCACTTCCGGTCACAAAAAGATAAAATTTAAACTCAGCAAGTAGTCTGGATTCATAAAATATATGGTTGCTATGGACTTTTCCTTAAGGTTACCTTGTTGCTAAGGACTGACCTTGACCTATGACCTTTGACCTTGAACCTAAATTACAGCCCATTCCTAACTGATTGTGAAAATATATGGTTGCTATGGATTTTTCCTTAAGGTTATCTTGTTGCTAAGGACTGACCTTGACCTATGACCTTTGAACTTGGGCCCAAATTATAGCCCCTTCCTAACTGATTGTGACAATATATGGTTGCTATGGACTTTTCCTTAACATTACATTGTTACATTTGGATTACTATACATTGCGCAATACATTCCTATATTTAGTCATGACGCAATAATTCAAACTTGAGATTTGACCTATGACATATATATTTTCGGATGCAACTTAAGTCACCTAAGACGATTGGTGAAGGTCCCAAGTCTCTAGGACTTACCGTTTCCAAATAAATTTTGTTGGCGCATCGCGACACTCTTTGGGTCAAAAACGCGTAACCAGGAAGTTGATCGAAAAACAATTTTTTGCGTGACGAATCATGACCAGGAGTCTAGCAACATTTTCCTTGCTTCAGATTTTTGATAACGGTTACGGTTTCTGACTTTATCTGCAGACAAGGTTTTTGAGTTCCAGGCAGATAACTCCGTTACTAAAAATAGATCGGTTTCGCAGGGTTAGTCAGGTCAAGTTTAGGCAGTGTCGGTTAATGGTACCAAGTATCGAAATGATATGTCGCGACACTTTTTTTGTATGGACCGCGGAAAAGAAGAAGAATAATAATAATAATAATAAAAATAATCAGAAGAAATACAATAAGGTCTTTCCTTTTGGAAAGGGAAAGACCTTAATAATAATTAAATTACAATCGTTCAAAGAACGATTGCGAGGTCTTTCCCATTTTGTGTATTACAATAGAAACAGATTACAGTGACTGAATGATACAATTTTGGGAAATTTCAACATTTAGAAAATATATGGTTGCTATTGAATTTCATGCCGTAACTTTCAATTTGGACCCCAGATGTGAAGTTGGTTCCCTGGGTCCAAAAATATGAAATTCTAAATGTACAGGCCATTAGCTTTCTAATGATATATTACAAGCCTACTTTCCAGTTACTTTCAATTTTGGACCCCGGGGATGAAGTTGGTCCACGGGGTCCAAAAATATGAAATTCAAAATGTACAGGCCATTAGCTTTCTAATGATATATTACAAGCCTACTTTCCAGTAACTTTCAATTTGGACCCCAGAGATGAGATTGGTCCCCGGGGTCCAAAAATATGAAATTCAAAATGTACAGGCCATTAGCTTTCTAATGATATATTACAAGCCTACTTTCCAGTAACTTTCAATTTTGGACCCCGGGGATGAAGTTAGTCCACGGGGTCCAAAAATATAAAATTCAAAATGTACAGGCCATTAGCTTTCTAATGATATATTAGAAGCCTACTTTCCGTAACTTTCAATTTTGGACCCCGGGGATGAAGTTGGTCCACGGGGTCCAAAAATATGAAATTTAAAATGTACAGGCCATTAGCTTTCTAATGATATATTACAAGCTTACTTTCCAGTAACTCTCAATTTTGGACCCCGGGGAAGAAGTTGGTCCACGGGGTCCAAAAATATGAAATTCAAAATGTACAGGCCATTAGCTTTCTAATGATATATTACAAGCCTAGTTTCCAGTAACTTTCAATTTGGAACCCAGAGATGAGGTTGGTCCCCAGGGTCCAATAATATGAAATTCAAAATGTACAGGCCATTAGCTTTCTAATGATATATTACAAGCCTACTTTCCAGTAACTTTCAATTTTGGACCCCAGGGATGAAGTTGGTCCACGGGGTCCAAAAATATGAAATTCAAAATGTATAGGCCATTATTTTTCTAATGAGATATTACAAGCCTACTTTCCAGTAACTTTCAATTTGGACCCCAGAGATGAAGTTGGTCCCCGGGGTCCAAAAATATGAAATTCAAAATGTACAGGCCATTAGCTTTCTAACGATATATTACAACCCTACCTTCCAGTATTTTCTAATTTTGGACCCAGAGATGATTTTGGTCCTCGGGGTCCAAAAATATGAAATTCAAAATGTATAGGCTATTAGCTTTCTAAGGATATATCACAACCCTATTTTCAAGTAGTTTTCATTTCTGGACCCCGGTGATGATGTTGGTCCCCACTGGGCCAGGGTCCAAAAATATGAAATTCAATAGATCAAAATTGTAGCCCCTTACTTTCTGATACTAATGAGTATACATGTTTACTTTGCTATCTTCTACCATTATAAAGTTCTATATATTGCGCAATACACACCTATATTTAGTCATGATGCAATAATTCAAACTTGAGATTTGACCTTTGACATATATATTTTCGGATGCAACTTATGTCACCTAAGACGATTGGTGAAGGTCCCAAGTCTCTACGACTAACCGTTTTGAAGAAAAAAAATTTGACGAGTCGCGACACTTTTCGAGTCAAAAACACGTAACCAGGAAGTTGATCGAAAAACAATTTTTTGCGTGACAAATCATGACCAGGAGTCTAGCAACATTTTCCTTGCATCAGATTTTTGATAACGCTTACGGTTTCTGACTTTATCTGCAGACAAGGTTTTTGAGTTCCGGGCAGATAACTCCGTTACTAAAAATAGATAGGTTTCGCAGGGTTAGTCAGGTCAAGCCCAGGCAGTGTCGGTTAATGGTACCAAGTATCGAAATGATATGTCGCGACACTTTTTTTATATGGACCGCGGAAAAGAAGAATAATAATAATTAAAAAGTCATTTGTTCAGAGAACAAATGTGAGGTCTTTCCCTGTCTTATGTTTTTGTTATGGTATTTTATACAAGTACTAAAGACATTTGAGTCACTTTGTTTATGACAAGATGTTGCCAATTATTGTGATATAGGCTCCAGAATGAAGATTAGGGGGCCTACAGTCAGAAAAAGTATGGTTGCTAAGGACTTTTAAGTTGGTTGCTATGGACTAAATGTCACTTTTGGTTGCAAAAACTTACATCTTAACTCAGAAAGTAGTCTTGTTTAAGAATATGTATGGTTTCTATGGACTTTTCATTAAGGTTACCTTGTTGCTAGGGAATGACCTTGACCCATGACCTTTGACCTCTGACTGAAATTTTAGCTCTTTGCATTCTGATTCATTTAAGTATACATGTTTACTATACTATTTGTTATGGTTTTCAAGTTATGGGCAAAAAACGTGTTTCGCGAAACTTGTTTTGGCCGCCATTTTGAAACCGTTCAACCGAATCATGTACTGTTTGGGTTCAAATTGTAGATATTTTAATTCTCTTTCAAATAAACCCTATGTTTCATTCACCATCTTTTATGGTTAAAAAGTTATAAACAAAAATCATTTTAAAAATACGAATCAAGGGTGATAACTCAAAAACAACAAGTTTTACGCTTTCGCACCTGAAACACTTTTGGTAGATCTCGACATGGCGAACATTTTTCTCATGTATTGTCCGCTTCAATTTTGTACGGTTTAGGTGTTATTTCTTAAAAACTGTTTACAGTGTCGGCCATTTTGAAAATGGCTGCCTATAAACATTCGACTTTGGTCTTAAATTGAAGGACTCTTAATGACGGTCACAAAAAACCCATATGTTTACTATATTATCTTTGATGGTTTAAAAGTTATAAGCCAAAAACGAATAAGCCGAAACGCGTCAAGGGCCATAACTCGAAAACCGTTTGTCGTACAGTGTTCAACCCTTTATATCAAATAAAGGTCTAAATGAGACGAGTATTTTCCTCATTACATGTCTGCTTCAATTTTGTATGGTTTTTGAGCTATACTGCAGACAAGGTGTACCATGACCTCTGACCTTGAGATTTGACCTTTGACCTTGACATTTTTAGATGTAACATATGTCACCTAGGATGATTGGTGAAGGTCCCAAGTCTCTAGGACAAACCGTTTTGAAGAAAAAAAATTTGACGAGTCGTGCCACTTTTCGGGTCAAAAACGCGTAACCAGGAAGTTGATCGAAAAATTTTTTTTTGCGTGACGAATGATGACCAGGAGTCTAGCAACATTTTCCCTGCTTCAGATTTTTGATAACGGTTACGGTTTCTGACTTTATCTGCAGACAAGGTTTTTGGGTTCCGGGCAGATAACTCCGTTACTAAAAATAGATCGGTTTCGCAGGCCGACTCAAGTCGAGCCCTGGTAGTGTCGATTAATAGTACTAAGTTTCGTAATGATAGGTCGCGACACTTTTTTGACATCTGTGGCAGAAAAAAAAAAATAATAATAATAATAATAATCATAAGAAATACAGTAAGGTCTTTCCTTCTGTGGAAGGGAAAGACCTTAATAATAATAATAATAAAAATAATCAGAAGAAATACAATAAGGTCTTTCCTTTTGGAAAGGGAAAGACCTTAATAATTAAATTACAATCGTTCAAAGAACGATCGCGAGGTCTTTCCCTATTTGTGTCCTCCAATAGAAATAGATTCCTAACTGAATGATACCATTTTTGGATATATCAACCTGGTAGGTACTCCAGATTAGAAATATTTGGTTGCTATGGACTTTTAGGTCGGTTGCTATGATCAAAACATCACTTCCGGTCGTAAAATATTGAAATTTAAACTCAGCAGGTAGTCAGGAGTAATAAAATATATGGTTGCTAAGGACTTTTAGGTCGGTTGCTATGAACAAAACATCACTTCCGGTCATAAAATATTGAAATTTAAACTCAGCAGGTAGTCAGGAGTAATAAAATATATGGTTGCTAAGGACTTTTAGGTCGGTTGCTATGAACAAAACATCACTTCCGGTCATAAAGTATTGAAATTTAAACTCAGCAGGAAGTCAGGAGTCATATAATACATGGTTGCTATGGACTTTTAGGTCGGTTACTATGGACAAAAGGTCATTTCCGGTCACAAAAAGATAAAATTTAAACTCAGCAAGTAGTCTGGATTCATAAAATATATGGTTGCTACGGACTTTTCCTTAAGGTTACCTTGTTGCTAAGGACTGACCTTGACCTTGACCTATGACCTTTGACCTTGGACCTAAATTACAGCCCATTCCTAACTGATTGTGAAAATATATGGTTGCTATGGATTTTTCCTTAAGGTTACCTTGTTGCTAAGGACTGACCTTGACCTATGACCTTTGACCTTGGGCCCAAATTATAGCCCCTTCCTAACTGATTGTGAAAATATATGGTTGCTATGGACTTTTCCTTAACATTACATTGTTACATATGGATTACTATGCATTGCGCAATACATTCCTATATTTAGTCATGACGCAATAATCCAAACTTGAGATTTGACCTATGACATATATATTTTCGGATGCAACTTATGTCACCTAAGACGATTGGTGAAGGTCCCAAGTCTGTAGGACTAACCGTTTTGAAATAAATTTTGTTGGCGCATCGCGACACTTTTTGGGTCGAAAACGCGTAACCAGGAAGTTGTTCGAATTTTTTTTTTTTGCATGACAAATCATGGCCAGGAGTCAGGTAACAAATTCCACACTTCAGATTTTTTATAACAGTTATGGTTTTTGAGTTAATCTGCAGACAAGGTTTTTGGGTTACGGGCAGATAACTCTGTTACTAAAAATAGATTGGTTTCAAAGCATGAGTCACGTCGAGTCCTGGTAGTGATGATTAAGTGTGCCAACTTTCGTTAAGATCGGTTAAGACACTTTTCGTTTTTTGAGGGAAGAAAAGAAGAATAATAATAATTAAATTACAATCGTTCAAAGAACGATCGCGAGGTCTTTCCCTATTTGTGTCCTCCAAGAGAAATAGATTCCTAACTGAATGATACCATTTTGGATATATCAACCTGGTAGGTACTCCAGATTAGAAATATTTGGTTGCTATGGACTTTTAGGTCGGTTGCTATGAACAAAACATCACTTCCGGTCATAAAATATTGAAATTTAAACTCAGCAGGTAGTCAGGTGTCATAAAATATATGGTTGCTATGGACTCTTAGGTCGGTTACTATGAACAAAACATCACTTCCCGTCATAAAATATTGAAATTTAAACTCAGCAGGTAGTCAGGAGTAAAAAAATATATGGTTGCTATGGACTTTTAGGTCGGTTGCTATGAACAAAACATCACTTCCGGTCATGAAATATTGAAATTTAAACTCAGCAGGTAGTCAGGAGTCATAAAATATATGGTTGCTATGGACTTTAAAGCCGGTTGCTATGAACAAAACATCACTTCCGGTCATAAAATATTGAAATTTAAACTCAGCAGGTAGTCAGGAGTAAAAAAATATATGGTTGCTATGGACTTTTAGGTCGGTTGCTATGAACAAAACATCACTTCCGGTCATAAAATATTGAAATTTAAACTCAGCAGGTAGTCAGGAGTCATAAAATATATGGTTGCTATGGACTTTAAAGGTCGGTTGCTATGAACAAAACATCACTTCCGGTCATAAAATATTGAAATTTAAACTCAGCAGGCAGTCAGGAGTCAAAAAATATATGGTTGCTATGGACTTTTAGGTCGGTTGCTATGAACAAAACATCACTTCCGGTCATAAAATATTGAAATTTAAACTCAGCAGGTAGTCAGGAGTCATAGAATATATGGTTGCTAAGGCCTTTAAGGTCGGTTGCTATGGACAAAAGGTCACTTCCGGTCACAAAAAGATAAAATTTAAACTCAGCAAGTAGTCTGGATTCATAAAATATATGGTTGCTATGGACTTTTCCTTAAGGTTACCTTGTTGCTAAGGACTGACCTTGACCTATGACCTTGGACCTAAATTACAGCCCATTCCTAACTGATTGTGAAAATATATGGTTGCTATGGATTTTTCCTTAAGGTTACCTTGTTGCTAAGGACTGACCTTGACCTATGACCTTTGACCTTGGGCCCAAATTATAGCCCCTTCCTAACTGATTGTGAAAATATATGGTTGCTATGGACTTTTCCTTAACATTACATTGTTACATATGGATTACTATACATTGCGCAATACATTCCTATATTTAGTCATGATGCAATAACTCAAACTTGATATTTGACCTATGACATATATATTTTCGGATGTAACTTATGTCACCTAAGACGATTGGTGAAGGTCCCAAGTCTGTAGGACTAACCGTTTTGAAATAAATTTTGTTGGCGCATCGCGACACTTTTCGGGTCAAAAACGCGTAACCAGGAAGGTGTTCGAAAAAAATTTTTTTGCATGACGAATCATTGCCAGAAGTCAGGTAACAAATTCCACACTTCAGATTTTTGATAACAGTTATGGTTTCTGAGTTAATCTGCAGACAAGGTTTTTGGGTTACGGGCAGATAACTCCGTTACTAAAAATAGATCAGTCTCAAAGCATGAGTCACGTCGTCTCCTGGTAGTGATGATTAAGTGTGCCAACTTTCGTTAAGATCGGTTAAGACACTTTTCGTTTTTTGAGGGAAGAAAAGAAGAATAATAATAATAAAAAGTCATTTGTTCAGAGAACAAATGTGAGGTCTTTCCCTGTCTTATGTTTTTGTTATGGTATTTTATACAAGTACTAAAGACATTTGAGTCACTTTGTTTATGACAAGATGTTGCCAATTATTGTTATATAGACTCCAGAATGAAGATCAGGGGGCCTGGAGTCAGAAAAAGTATGGTTGCTAAGGACTTTAATGTCGGTTGCTATGGACTAGGGGTTACTTCCGGTTGAAAAAACTTAACCCTAAACTCAAAAAGTAGTCTTGGTTTAGAATATATATGGTTGCTATGGACTTTTCATTAATGTTACCTTGTTGCTAGGGAATGACCTTGACCTCTGACCTTTGACCTTGGACTCAAATTGTAGCTCTTTATATACTGTTTCATTTAAGTATACATGTTTACTATACTATCTGTTATGGTTTTCAAGTTATTGGCAAAAAACGTGTTTCGCGAAACTTGTTTTGGCCGCCATTTTGGAACCAGTCAACCAAATCATACACTGTTTGGACTCAAATTGTAGGTCTTTTAATTCTCTATCAAATGAACCCTACATTTCATTCACCATCTGTAACCGTTTAGAAGTTATAATTAAAAAACCATTTTTTAATTACGAATCAAGGGCCGTAACTCAAAAACAACAAGTTTTACGCTTTCGCACCTGAAACATTTTTTGTAGCTTTCGTCGTGGCGAACATTTTTTCCATTTATTGTCTGCTTAAATTTTTTACAGTTTTTGTGTTATACTCAAAAAACAATTTCCGATGGCGGCCATTTTGAAAATGGCTGTCCGTAGCCATGCGACTTTGGTTTTATATCGGAGGGCATAAGTTAACGGTCTCAAATAACCCATATGTTTACTATGGTATCTCGAACCGTTTTCAAGTTATGAGCCAAAAACCGTTTAACCGAAACGCGTTAAGGGCCATAACTCGAAAATGGTTTGTCGCACAGTGTTCAACCCTATATATCAAATGAAGGTCTAAATGAGACGAGTATTTTCCCCATTACATGTCTGCTTAATTTTTGTATGGTTTTTGAGGGAAATTGAAAACAAGGTGTACCATGACCTCTGACCTTGAGATTTGACCTTTGACCTTGACATTTTTAAATGTAACATATGTCATCCGTGATGATTGGTGAAGGTCCCAAGTCTCTAGGACTAACCGTTTTGAAGAAAAAAATTTTGACGTGTCGCGACAGGTTTCGACTCAAAAACGAGTAACCAGGAAGTCGTTCGGAATTTTTTTTTTTGATCTACAAATCATCTTTAGGAGTCAAATGACATTTTCCACTCTTTAGATTTTTGATACCGGTTACGGTTTCTGAGATTATCCGATAACAAGGGTTTTCGGTCTGGGGCAGATAACTCCGTTACTAAAAATAGATCGGTTTCGCAGGGTCAGTCAAGGCGAGTCAGGGTATGACCGAATAATGGTACCAAGTGTCGTAAAGTTATGTCGCGACACTTTTGTTATAGTGACCGCGGAAAAGAAGAAGAATAATAATAATTAAACTCAGCAGGTAGTCAGGAGTCATAAAATATATGGTTGCTATGGACTTTTAGGTCGGTTGCTATGGACAAAAGGTCACTTCCGGTCACAAAAAGATAAAATATAATCTCAGCAAGTAGTCTGGATTCATAAAATATATGGTTGCTATGGACTTTTCCTTAAGGTTACCTTGTTGCTAAGGACTACCTTGACCTATGACCTTTGACCTTGGACCTAAATTACAGCCCCTTCCTAACTGATTGTGAAAATATATGGTTGCTATGGATTTTTCCTTAAGGTTATCTTGTTGCTATGGACTGACCTTGACCTTTGACCTTTGACCTTGGACCCAAATTATAGCCCCTTCCTAACTGATTGTGAAAATATATGGTTGCTATGGACTTTTCCTTACCATTACATTGTTACATATGGATTACTATACATTGCGCAATACATTCCTATATTTAGTCATGACGCAATAATTCAAACTTGAGATTTGACCTATGACATATATATTTTCGGATGCAACTTATGTCACCTAAGACGATTGGTGAAGGTCCCAAGTCTGTAGGACTAACCGTTTTGAAAAAAATTTTGTTGGCGCATCGCAACACTTTTCGGGTCAAAAACGCGTAACCAGGAAGTTGTTCGAAAACTTTTTTTTTGCATGACAAATCATGGCCAGAAGTCAGGTAACAAATTCCACACTTCAGATTTTTGATAACAGTTATGGTTTCTGAGTTAATCTGCAGACAAGGTTTTTGGGTTACGGGCAAATAACTCTGTTACTAAAAATAGATTCGTTTCAAAGCATGAGTCACGTCGAGTCCTGGTACTGATGATTAAGTGTGCCAACTTTCGTTAAGATCGGTTAAGACACTTTTCGTTTTTTGAGGGAAGAAAAGAAGAATAATAATAATAATAATCATAAGAAATACAGTAAGGTCTTTCCTTCTGTAAAGGGAAATTCAAACTCAGCAGGTAGTCAGCAGTCATAAAATATATGGTTGCTATGGACTTTAGGGTCGGTTGCTATGGACAAAAGGTCACTTCCGATCACTACAAGATAAACTCAGCAAGTAGTCTGGATTCATAAAATATATGGTTGCTATGGACTTTTTCTAAAGATAACCTTGCTGCTAAGGACTAACCTTGACCCCTGACCTTTGATCTTGGACCCAAATTATAGCCCCTTCCACACTGATTCTGAAAATATATGGTTGCTATGAACATTTCCTTACGGTAAGCTTGTTGCTAAGGACTGACATTGACCTATGACCTTTGACCTTGGACCCAAATTACAGCCCCTTCCTAACTGATTATGAAAATATATGGTTACTATGGACTTTTCCTTAACATTACATTGTTAAATTTGAATTACTATATATTGCGCAATACATTCCTATATTTAGTCATGACGCAATAATTGAAACTTGAGATTTGACCTATGACATATATATTTTCGGATGCAACTTATGTCACCTAAGACGATTGGTGAAGGTCCCAAGTCTTTAGGACTAAACGTTTTGAAAGAAATTTTGTTGGCGCATCACGACACTAAATAATGCTTTGGATGATGTTTTTTGGCCGCCATTTTGAAACCACTCAACCGTAACATGTACTTCTTGGCTGAAATGATAGGTCTTGCCAAGACGGTCATTTTTCATACACATGTCTAATATACTATCTGTTAAGGTTTTCAAGTTATTGGCAAAAAACGTATTTCGCGAAAACCTGTTTCGGCCGCCATTTCGAAACCGTTTAACCGAATCATGCACTTTTTGTACTCAAATTGTAGGTCTTTTCAAGACGATCATTTTTTGTTCATATATTGTCTATACTATCTGAAACGGTTTTCGAGTTATACGTAAAAAACCATTAGACGACCGACATTTTGGCAATGGTAAACGCAAAAAAAAATTTACAACAGAATCGTAATCAGGACCATCAAATCTACCTGGAAACAAAATTTCATTAAAATCGGACAACATTGAGATTTTGCGCCAACTTTGCGCAATACGCGTGCAACCAGGAAGTAAATTAGAGCATTATTCTTGCATGATACATCATCACCAGGATGTAAGGTACCATTTCCTCTAAACAGAATCTTGATAACTATTACCGTTTCGGAGAAGATCTGATAACAAGGGTAAACAGCGTTTTGCGCGATTGCGCCGTAACAAAAAATAGTTTAGCGTCAGGCCCTAAGTCATGTCGATTCCAGGCAGTGCTGAATAAGTGTGCCAAATTTCATCAAAATCGGTCGAGGCAATTTTTTGACGCTGATGGCAGAAGAAAAAGAATAATAATAGGCAGAACGAAATCAATAAGGTCTTCCCTTTGGAAAGGGAAAGACCTTAATTAAAAAGTCATTTGTTCAGAGAACAAATGTGAGGTCTTTCCCTGTCTTATGTTTTTGTTATGGTATTTTATACAAGTATACTCATGGAAAAAAGAAACTGTGCATGTCTATTGAAAATCAATTGTACCCATATTTCTCTTAATCAGAAAATCGTAAAAAATGCAGTTATCGAGTTAATTTTTTTTACTGAATGTCGAGTGGACCATGCAGATCATTTTTGGATAAAAATCCGAAAATTGTGTAATTCCAGTTTCTGAGATTCAAAAAACCACTTTTTAACCCAAAAATGAAAAATCAAGATCTTCAATGAAAATTAATGCTGTTAACTTTCAACCACTAAAAGAATAAACGTTTTTGGTGAAAATCAACAGAGAAAACTTAATTTCAAAACTGTGCATTATTTCCAAAGTGTGATTTTGTGAATTTCAAATTGACACTCCCTGATTTCAAACTGCAAACAAAACATCTGTTAGGGGTCTAAAAATGATTTTTTTGTCCAGATCTTTACAAAAATGATTTTGAAATACTTTTGTGATAAAATGTATCAAATACTAAATAAAAGTTTGAATTTGTGATTTTTCAAAGTGATGCACAGTTTCTTTTTTCCATTAGTATACTAAAGACATTTGAGTCACTTTGTTTATGACAAGATGTTGCCAATTATTGTGATATAGGCTCCAGAATGAAGATTAGGGGGCCTACAGTCAGAAAAAGTATGGTTGCTAAGGACTTTTATGTTGGTTGCTATGGACTAAATGTCACTTCCGGTTGCAAAAACTTACATCTTAACTCAGAAAGTAGTCTTGTTTAAGAATATGTATGGTTGCTATGGACTTTTCATTAAGGTTACCTTGTTGCTAGGGAATGACCTTGACCCATGACCTTTGACCTCTGACTCAAATTTTAGCTCTTTGCATTCTGATTCATTTAAGTATACATGTTTTCTATACTATTTGTTATGGTTTTCAAGTTATGGGCAAAAAACGTGTTTCGCGAAACTTGTTTTGGCCGCCATTTTGAAACCGTTCAACCGAATCATGTACTGTTTGGGTTCAAATTGTAGGCAATTCAATTCTCTTTCAAATAAACCCTATGTTTCATTCACCATCTTTTATGGTTAAAAAGTTATAAACAAAAAATCATTTTAAAAATACGAATCAAGGGCGATAACTCAAAAACGACAAGTTTTACGCTTTCGCACCTGAAACACTTTTTGTAGATTACGACATGGCGAACATTTTTTCCATGTATTGTCCGCTTCAATTTTGTACGGTTTAAGTTCTATTTCATAAAAACTGTTTACGGTGTCAGCCATTTTGAAAATGGCTGCCCGTAACCATTTGACTTTGGTCTTAAATTGAAGGGCCTATAATGACGGTCACAAAAAACCCATATGTTTACTATATTATCTCTGACGGTTTAAAAGTTATAAGCCAAAAACAGATAAGCCGAAACGCGTTAAGGGCCATAACTTGAAAACGGTTTGTCGTACAGTGTTCGACCCTTTAAATCAAATAAAGGTCTAAATGAGACGAGTATTTTCCTCATTACATGTTTGCTTCAATTTTGTATGGTTTTTGAGCTATACTGCAGACAAGGTGTACCATGACCTCTGACCTTGAGATTTGACCTTTGACCTTGACAATTTTAGATGTAACATATGTCACCTAGGATGATTGGTGAAGGTCCCAAGTCTCTAGGACAAACCGTTTTGAAGAAAAAAAATTTGACGAGTCGTGACACTTTTCGGGTCAAAAACGCGTAACCAGGAAGTTCATTGAAAATTTTTTTTTTGCGTGACGAATGATGACCAGGAGTCTAGCAACATTTTCCCTGCTTCAGATTTTTGATAACGGTTACGGTTTCTGACTTTATCTGCAGACAAGGTTTTTTGGTTCCGGGCAGATAACTCCGTTACTAAAAATAGATCGGTTTCGCAGGCCGACTCAAGTCGAGCCCTGGTAGTGTCGATTAAAAGTACTAAGTTTCGTAATGATAGGTCGCGACACTTTTTTGACATCTGCGGCAGAAAAAAAAAAATAATAATAATAATCATAAGAAATACAGTAAGGTCTTTCCTTCTGTGGAAGGGAAAGACCTTAATAATAATCAGAAGAAATACAGTAAGGTCTTTCCTTCTGAAAAGGGAAAGACCTTAATAATTAAATTACAATCGTTCAAAGAACGATCGCGAGGTCTTTCCCTATTTGTGTCCTCCAATAGAAATAGATTCCTAACTGAATGATACCATTTTTGGATATATCAACCTAGTAGGTACTCCAGATTAGAAATATTTGGTTGCTATGGACTTTTAGGTCGGTTGCTATGAACAAAACATCACTTCCTGTCATAAAATATTGAAATTTAAACTCAGAAGGTAGACAGGAGTCATAAAATATATGGTTGCTATGGACATTTAGGTCGGTTGCTATGAACAAAACATCACTTCCGGTCATAAAATATTGAAATTTAAACTCAGCAGGTAGTCAGGAGTCATAAAATATATGGTTGCTATGGACTTTTAGGTCGGTTGCTATGAACAAAACATCACTTCCGGTCATAAAATATTGAAATTTAAACTCAGCAGGTAGTCAGGAGTCATAAAATATATGGTTGCTAAGGACTTTTAGGTCGGTTGCTATGAACAAAACATCACTTCCAGTAAAAAAATATTGAAATTAAAACTCAGCAGGTAGTCAGGAGTCATAGAATATATGGTTGTTATGGACTTTTAGGTCGGTTGCTATGGAAAAAAGGTCACTTCCGGTCACAAAAAGATAAAATTTAAACTCAGCAAGTAGTCTGGATTCATAAAATATATGGTTGCTATGGACTTTTCCTTAAGGTTACCTTGTTGCTAAGGACTGACCTTGACCTATGACCTTTGACCGTGGGCCCAAATTATAGCCCCTTCCTAACTGATTGTGAAAATATATGGTTGCTATGGATTTTTCCTTAAGGTTACCTTGTTGCTAAGGACTGACCTTGACCTATGACCTTTGACTTTGGGCCCACATTATAGCCCCTTCCTAACTGATTGTGAAAATGTATGGTTGCTATGGACTTTTCCTTAACATTACATAGTTACATATGGATTACTATACATTGCGCAATACATTCCTATATTTAGTCATGATGCAATAATTCAAACTTGAGATTTGACCTATGACATATATATTTTCGGATGCAACTTATGTCACCTAAGAAGATTGGTGAAGGTCCTAAGTCTCTAGGACTAACCGTTTTGAAATAAATTTTGTTGGCGCATCGCGACATTTTTCGGGTCAAAAACGCGTAACCAGGGAGGTGTTCGAAAAATTTTTTTTTGCGTGACAAATCATAGCCAGAAGTCAGGTAACAAATTCCACACTTCAGATTTTTGATAACAGTTATGGTTTCTGAGTTAATCTGCAGACAAGGTTTTTGGGTTACGGGCAGATAACTCCGTTACTAAAAATAGATTGGTTTCAAAGCATGAGTCACGTCGTCTCCTGGTAGTGATGATTAAGTGTGCCAACTTTCGTTAAGATCGGTTAAGACACTTTTCGTTTTTTGAGGGAAGAAAAGAAGAATAATAATAATAATAATCATAAGAAATACAGTAAGGTCTTTCCTTCTGTAAAGGGAAAGACCTTAATAATCATAAGAAATACAGTAAGGTCTTTCCTTCTGTAAAGGGAAAGACCTTAATAATCATAAGAAATACAGTAAGGTCTTTCCTTCTGAAAAGGGAAAGACCTTAATAATAATCATAAGAAATACAGTAAGGTCTTTCCTTCTGTAAAGGGAAAGACCTTAATAATAATAAGAAACGGTGCAAAAACAATAAGTCCCCAAACGTTGTTTGGGGGACTTAATAAGAAGAAACGGTGCAAAAACAATAAGTCCCCAAACTTTGTTTGGGGGACTTAATAAGAAACAAAACTGTACCATTGAACATATAAGCTATAAAATGAAGCTGGGGAAAAACTTTGTAATTAAACTCAGTACAGGCGCCTATGAGTTGGTCAGAACCCATCTAATCTCTGTGCTATCCTCAAAAGAATTCGTCCAGTCACACTCCCTGATCAAACAAGAAGGTAAAGATAACACTGCAGCAACTGTAGACTCCTGCTATAAGGTATACAACAGAAAAGTGAATGGTCAGACTGGCAACCAGCACAAATTTACCATCAACTTTTACCACACTTAAAATACAATGACAGTTAATGGAAACCGGGTGGACATATTTATTGATGAACTCTTTGACAATCTACATCCGCACATTCAAGCAAGCTGTACAACTCTTAACATAGTTAATCGGACCATGTCATCGCAACTCCATCAGCTAAGAAACTCCACATCCACAAACATCTGAGAAAGGCTAAACTAAGCAGGCAGCCAACAGGACAACAGCAATTATGCTACAACTCAGTATCAAACCCGAAGCCAGCCATTTGGTCCCTAGCGTACGACAACATTAACTCAGATGCTGGATATGTCCGGTATGTGAAACAATCCCTGTTGATGATGGCATTCAATGTGACTTGCGACAACTGGATCCACTACAGATGTACAGGTATGGACAATAAAGCAATAGAAACCACATTCAAAGACAACGATTATGTATGTGCTCATTGCAATTAGACACACTCTATTCCTGCAGCAGCCCCCAGGCAATCTTAGACAGCAATCTTATGATCTCATCTGATGCAAATATTACAAGTACATCTTCATATACAGCTACTACGTCTGCCCATCTTTTTGTAACATCAAGATGTTCCATTCCAGCCCACTCTTCAGTCTCATCGACCTGTTCCTTCACTATCCACACAACTACATGTTCATCATCTGCTGTGCATGCCATACCACTTCTAGCGTCAGTTCTATTCTGTCGGTGACATCTACATCCGCACAAGGTGCTGGTCTACATTCTCAAGATGCCTCTCCCAGGACTAGCAACTCAACACCTGAGAAACCCTCAAGGAAATTTGGTAAAAGGGCAAAGGACGATGATCAAGGTCTCATCTACCTACAACGATCTAAAATATACTTGACTTAGAGAATGAAATACGTCAAATGAAAAACGTCATTAACAGTCTAAAACTGCAAACCAAACACAATAAAGAGAACCCCAGTGCAAAAAAGCAACCCGAAGATCCAGATGATAGCGACGACTGCATAAGTACACACGTCAAACACTGCTGTAATAGAGGAAACGAATATATGGACCTCCGTATCAAGATGCTGAAAAATCAATTCCAGCAAAACATGCAAGTGAACACGGCACTGTTCAACCAACTAATCCTACAGGCAAGACCACAGCCTAACATGGTCTCCATGCCGCACAATGCTTTTACTTCAAGCCACACCAAACTGTACCCTCAGCCATGCAATACTTTTCCTCCCAGCTATCCAGGTGGTCCACATCAACACCATAATGTTTTTTAACACACACCACAACCAGCTGAACTTGTGATCCAACATATATCATAACCAGCTAGCTATGACTATTACCCACTAGAGCACCATGAAAAGGGACAACCCATTTTCTTTGAAAATAGACAGGAACTCTCCAAACACAAAAGAATCAACCTACACCCAAGATCAGTTTACAAGCCCCAGAGACCAGCTATCTTTAAGCTCCAAACTGATTCGAAAATTCAAAGCTTGGTAAAACAGAAGGGCACCAGGGAACCGACAACATCAACTCATCAAACTCAGAGAGACACAGATTACCCAGAAGGCACTCCTCTAAGCACCACAAGAATGGGAGATATTGCTAATATTGAAGGACCATACTTTGAGGAAGAAGATCTAGGGCCACATGGACAAACCACAATCCAAACAGTAAATCAACCACAGGGACCAACCACAAGCTCAACAAAGAACCTTTATCGGCTTGCCAGCTTGGAAATAAAACCCCCAGATCACGAGAAACTGCCAATAGACTTCTTCAACCTGGAGACAAGACAATTGAGTTCATAACTTGTAACATTGAAGGTATCAAGTCGAACACTGCTTATCTGAACTCCTTAGCCAAGAGCAACCGAGTTATCTGTATCCAGGAGCACTTTCTTTGGAACTTTGAGAAAGACCATGTCTCATCTATACTACCAGACTCTGATTACTTTAAACGTTGCCACGATTCAAATGATCAATTAGACGGGGTAAAGCTTCCATGTTCCAGTGGAAATGTCCACAAATATTACTGTCCCGGATACAACCACCAGTACTCGTAGGGAAAAACAACAGACAACCAAGAAGCTTATATGGGAAAGTTTAGACAGGGGCACCTATGAACAAACGGTCTCATCTCTAGTACAGATTTTCCCAGAAAATAGTTTCCTCCTCAGATCAGGTCAACTTTGTAACCAATAAAGCAGCATATGCGCCTGTTCCATGTCAGAATATAAAACTCCAAGGCCCAAAGTGGAAAACCTCATCAAAGGTCAGACATCATCTGAAGTCCTGTAAAGTTCTATACTCCAAATGGAAGCGTTCAGGAACCTCCTCTATGTAGACCTAAAGCAGGGGAAAAAGGAAACAACGCCACACTCAGCGATATGAAAGGGCACTTGGAAGGAAATCTATGTATGAACAACTAATGGAGAACCCATCCTCTACCATGTTTCATTGTCTTATTAGCAGAAATCGAAAAGAACATTATAAGTCAACACCCTGCTTGATTCTGGTTTGAAAGAGAGAGCACTCCATTGATAAACAAAGACATACCGGTATTCTTGTCCGTCATTATGAAGATCTCAGTCTACCTAAAGACAACTCGTAAGACAACACCTATCTTGAACTATGCCATTTTCGTCAGAGCATAACAGAAGAATTCTTCAAAAACCAAGTATTGTCCATCATACCGTTTAAAGTAGATGAAATCAAAGAAGCCATCTCTATGCTTAATTCAGGTAAAAGCCCATATGAATACGGTCTTACTGCTGAGCATCCCAAGCATGCAGAGGATATTATCGCTCCATTTATTACTACAATTTTTAACAACATTCTGCTTGATAGAACTGTACCCAAGGAATTCAAAACTGGTGATCTAACTCCTGTTTTGAAGAAAGGGAAAAATGCTACTGACCCTGGGAACTATAGGGACATTTCAGTAACATCCATTATTGGCAAACTGCATGAATATTGCACACTAAAAATACTCAATATCCAGGAATACTGAAATCTCCAGTTTGGTTTCTCCAAAAGCCTATGCCGATTAATGGCACGTCTCATCATATCCGAAGCTATTGCAGAAAAGACCCATACTAGGCATAACCCGTCTCTAAGACTCTAATCCTGTCAACCGTTGATGTATAGTCTGCATTTGATACTGTTCAATACACTATTCTTTTTAATAAACTGCCAGACCAGAAGATTCACCAAGATTTATAGATGACAATCAAAGACTTCTATACTGGGCTATCCTCTAAGGTGATATGGAATGGCAGATTGAGTTACAGTTACCAGGCCAGAGCGTCCGAAAAGCGGTATCCTCTCAACTCACCTGGTATTTGTCTTGGACCTGCTAAGGGAACTTGAGAACAACTCTATTGGTCTACACTTAGGCACCATCTACGTCGGGACACCTACTTGTGCTGATGATCTAGTTCTCCTCAGCTCCACTATAGAAGAGATGTAAACCATGTTTAATGTAGTCCATAGGTCATGTAGGTACTCGCAGCAACATCACTATGAATTACATCCTACCAAAACAAACGTTGTGGAGTTCAACAAGAAACCCCAACCTAACAACGAATGGACTCTTGGAGAAAGTATGCTAAAACCATTAACTTCAACTACTTACTTGGGCCTGACTAGAACAAATAGAAGTGAATCCTCTACGAACATCGAAGAGAGAATTAAAGTAGCAAGGCGCACAAAATAATCACTAATGAGCTCTGGTTTACACGGTTGGAATGGTTTAGCCCAAAGAACATCCCTTAACATCTACGACCTATATGTTCTACCAAGACTCCTATACGGACTTGAGACCATAACATTGCTCCAGAGGGATATCGACTGTCTGGAGAGATTCCATCGACAATGTCTTCGTCATTTCCAGTCCTTACCACCTAGATGTGCAACTTCTACTGTTAGCCCAACCATTTTGGATATACTTAAATGCTCAATTTAAGTCCGTATGGCCACTAAAACATATGCAGTCCAGGCAGATAAACACAAGTTTAGCCGGTATATAGAGAGTCCTACATGCAATCTCTGCGGTCAGGAGCCAGAGGATCTTCCACATTTACTAACAACATGCCCAGCCCTAGATGAAGTGAGACTTGAATCCTTCCCAACAATCAAAGCGCATATAATTGGGCGGATTGGTTCAGAGCTATGGAAAGAAACCTTCAATAACCGTCTGAACATAACCAAACTCATATTGGATTGTACCAATTTCAGTGATGTGTTCCTGAATGACAAAGTTATCATGGCTGAAATAGAAACCCGCTGTCAGAATTACTGCTACAGACTACATGTGCATAGAACTAATATTCTAAATGTGGCTACCACCTCCTTATGTATCTCCCGTGATTTTGTCCTTTGAACGGCATATTTTAGATATAAAAAGAAACTGACTATGTGGACATATTTATAAATTTGTTGGTGACGGATATTCACTTTAATAACTTCGGATAGAAGTGTGTTTCTGCAATCGAAGCTTATACAGAGAAAAGAAGATAAACATAAAATGATAAATATATTGAGGCTTATAATTCAAATCGTTTGAAATCAAGTAGGTATTTCTGTAAAAATCATTGGGAATTTTGCTCATCTGTTAGGGCTTGTGAACCAAAAAGAAGTGTATTACAATCAACGGTGAAAGGTGAATTTAGAGAGAAAAATGAACCGTTTCTCAAGTCTCTATAACGAGTACAATTTAATAAGAAAGGTTCAGAAATTTTGATTTCGTCACAAGCACATAACGAGGAATTGATCAAGTTTCTTGAAAATGAGCTCTACGGCTGCCAACACAATAGTATTTTGGGATATATTGCTGAGAAAGAACTCGCTTCTTACATATACTAACGGATTTTGAGTTTCTTACATCAAGCAGCAAATTGTTCCATAATTTTGTGGTGTGCGGTAAAAAATTGTCTTAGAAAAACCTGGTTTTCGTTCGAGACTCAGGCACATTTTATGATCTACGTATGTTATAGTTATGCTGATCTGCTACTAAGCTTGGTAGCATATTTTGGGGGTAGCCCGGAGACAAACCGTTCGATATTTTGTAGAACATGATAAGTCTATGAGCCTTTCTTCTTTCAGACAACTTCATCCAATCTGTCTCATTATATAGTTTTTTGTTTCTATGTCAGCCTGAAGCCGCCAGTTACTATTCTGGTGGCCTCAAGCTGAACTCCTTCAAGTTTATTCTCAAGATACTTAATAGCAGTATCCCATGTGCTATCTCCATATTCCAAAATGGGTCTTATGAAGGATAAATAAATGTTTTCAAATCGTTTTCTATCAAGTATACAATGGAATTTACGCAATATGTTGAGTAGTTTATACCAAGATGTTTGTGATTTGTGACGTCTTGTATTTCATCTCCATTCATGTAAAAAGGGGGGGGGTGGGGTGATTGATTTTTCTAGAAATCGTCATACATTCCGTTTGGGGTTTTTTTTTGGGGGGGGGGGTTTAAACGTGACCAACCATTTATTGGACCATTCATATACAGAATTCAGTTCTGAATTGAGGATCTCTGCCGACCGCACTGGGTTCCCAACAATTAAGAAAATACTATTTGGTTCTTGTTGTGGTTGCCCCCGGGGTTTGTTCTCACTAATATTAAAACATCTAAGTCTCTGACTATTAGCAGCATGCAGACCAAAGAGAAGAACAAATTTAACATTGATGTAATTTATCTTCATTTTGAATTTTAAGGTTGAACGGAATACACAGGTACACAAATCTAGTTACCGACCAAAAAAGATCCAGTAATAATACTTATACTTATCATTCATGAGTTTACTGTAAACATTAACAGAAGAAAAATACTAGTAGTCAAAATGATTTTCTTTCTTGTAGACAAAATTGAACTTCTTTGTACTTTTCAGTAGACCTGTTTTTTTTTAGCAGACAAATATGCACTAATTGTACACCATTGCCTGCTGATCAGTTTCCCCATCCACATGGAAAACCCCTACAATCGGATACTCATACACTGAAACATAGACTTGTCTTTTCCGTTATATTGAAGATGTCCTTTTACTAAACATTTTTCGATGGTTAATAAATTTCTCCATCTAAAACAGTCCTGGAATTTAGGATTTGGGATTAACAGGACCGAATCCACGACTTTGAAAAATTTTATTAAGATAGTTTACAAAATTTACAGGACCATTTTTTTACAAGGTCGTTGTATGTCGATCCTATTCTAATTCCAATGACTGCTAAAATATCCTTGGGGAATTGAGCTTCGGGACACTGTGGCTTCTAGTAAGTCTGGTTCATATTATGATTAACACCTCTAAATTGAATTTTATAACGAAATGTTATTCAAAACTCTTTGACAATTGTGATAACTGAAACTTTTACTTCTCGACGGCGACACTTTGTTGACATTCAAGTGTGTCGCAACAGATTCTTAAAGAAGAGCTTTTTATTTTCAAAACAAATAAGCACAAACTCTAATGGTAATGTGGTATGATTCCCCAGTTTGCTTCTCGACGGTTGAGTAGGAATTTTCTGGTATTCGTTCGACTCTCACTTATACAACATATTCTAATATACAAGTAATATACAGACATATCAAAATTTTTCAGTATAATTACAAACTAAAATGTACTTATACCACCACCTCCCCCACAGTCCATACGATCGTAATTGATTGACCCATATGCTAAAAAGTCTAAAACAAATTTGACATTTTTCCACTAGTATAACTAGTAACTATTTCTTAAATTGCCCGACTCACAGATGTTGGTTTGTCATAGAGTTTGGTTTTGTATTTCTTTTCTGGATTTGACACAATGAATTGATATTTGGCAGTGCGACGGGTGTGCTTCCGGAGCACCCGAGTTTACTCGCATTGAGTTCACGTTGTTGATTTCAGTTCGGTTGATTTTGTGTTTTTATGCTTAGTGTTTCTTCGTGCTATTCTCGTGCATGTTTCCTAGTTTTGTTGTTACCCTTTTCGGACTTTTGACACTCGAATGTCCCGTTGGAGCCTCTTTGGTTTTTTCTCACAGTATTGATTTTGACAATGATTTTTGATTTTGAAGTCGTATTTGACTGGTCACGCTTGCTTCTTCAAAAACTTTTACAACGTCGCTCCTTTTTTTCTCGGCCTCATGCCTTTTTCGTCAAAAACAAATAAGGCAGGGAGGCTTCTAATCTATTTTTTATTGGTCCAAAAAGTGGATGAGTCAGTTTTTTACATTGTAAATCTAAACTGTTACTAGAAGCCAACTGACACTTGCAGTAAGTGCGAACATTTTGGTCACGCAGATATCCTCTCTGTAATTTTAGGATGAAGAATAAGGGACTGCATGCCGATTTAACTTAAAAGGGGGGAGCTTGTTACCGCCCCCATCGAAATATTGATTTTTGAGGAAATCATATTTTGGCAGCAGAAGTTCAGAAAATTCTGGAAAGGATTTCCTATATATAAAATAATGGTTATAATGAAAAACAATATTTTGTCGCGCCACCATAAAAAATAAATAACCGAGCCCCCCTTCAAGTCAAATTTTCTGTCCTTGACAATAAAAGCGATATTGCTTTGCTTCTTTTCAACTCAATATTTGTGGAAGTTTTTAGGGCATTGGGTATATACTCCATATTTCTTCTTTTTTTACATTTTGGTTATTGTGATCTCCTCTTGTCAGCTGGTGTCCTCCTCGGTATACTTTTACATGTCCGTTGTTCTCCATTCTTGTCTTGTAAGTTTCAACCATCTCGAAATTTCATATGAGAACTAAACCGTTTCTTTTTCTGTTTCAAAGTGAAGTTCATCATTCAATTAATGAATGATAGCAATATATCTAGACCTGGATACCACAAAATTGATTCAACATTTTAACACTTTCGTCTTAGCTACAAAAATACTTCGACTAAAAGATTGGTAGTTTTGCGGCGTCGGGACTGGATTTTTGAAATAGATAGTTTGTCATAAAGTTCTTGTTTTTCTCTCCCCGCTTTTACAGGATTTGGCCTACCCTACAAGACCCCTTGGCGACTTGACGAGTATGTTTCACCTGCTTAATCATCAGGGGCATCTTTCTTAATTTTGTCTTCGTTGAAGTTCATGTCAACTGCCGATTGCAATATACAGAGACTTTATATACAGTCTCTGCAATATAGAAGTGTTTTGTTTTTATTTTCGTAGTGTCGTTTTTGAGTATATTGTCTTCTCTAGTACATGTATTGTCTTAGGTTTGGTCTATTTATAGCTATCTCTAACGCGTTTACGTGCATGCTCCATTGGATTCCACAGAAACTGCAAAATGCAAGATTATTGGATTTTGATAATATATATGAATGTTTAGTATATAATCAAACACTGTTACTATAATTTCAACCCTGAAAGTCATCTGACAAACAGATTTTGATTTTTTGAGTGCCCTCAGCGCGGATCGAACTCACAACATTTGGGACATCTACGGCATATGCGCCTGTCTTTGGTTTAATATTCTTTGAGAAAAGAGTATCTCCCTGGCGTTCATTTGCTTAACCCACTTTTCTTTTGAATGCCTGTACCATATCAATACCATTGCGATCTTCCGTCTCTCCTGTATGTCTTCATTGCTTTGTTGTTTTTTCTTGGACATTTGAAATTGATCCTCCAAGTTCGGTATTTTTGTTATAACCATTATTTGTTTAAATTCTAGAGAAGAGAATGTAAGGAAACACTTTTACAGCCCATTATTCCTACCAGAATCTAATGACTATTCATTGTTTGTTGTTGATGCCAGAAATATGAAGGTTCATGAAATTTTACGGAAAACATCACGCGCTTATAGACAAATAAAGAATTCTATTTCTCAGTTGAGTGTAGATGTTGGTTTGTCATAGGGTTTTGTTTTGTCTTACTTTACCGGATTTAGCACACTGAATTGGCAATTGTTAGCGCGACGGGTGTACCATAGCAAGCAGGAACTGCTTAATCTTCACGAGCACCAGAGTTCACACGTTACGACTTGAGTTCGCGTTGTTGATTTCTTTTCGCCTTCTTTTGTGTCTTTTGTGTTTCGTCGTGCTGTTTACATTCGTGTTTACTGGTTTTTAGTTACCCTTTCCGCGGACTTGTCCCATTGGTTCCTCTTTGCTTCTCTCATGGGTACACTTGTTACATGTATAACCTAACTAAGCAAATCTTGAACTGCACATACAGTTGCAGAATATCAATTATGGCACAACAGAATCTGAAGATACTCTAAATGCATTTTAAACGAGTACATATATATTTTATCTGTTTGTAGAGATTCGTTCTGTCTGTTTTTCAATGAGACTAATCATATATGAAATAATTGAAAATACCTATTACGCCTATTAATGGAATGAAACTTGAACAAGTAACAAGAGTAAACCGGACAGAAAAGTTATGAATATTATTTCGAGGTTTATTTTGAACTAATCATATACTAGTACCATATGTGCATTTATTTTTCTTTAACATTTACATGTGGTTTATTCCACTACTAGATCATACATGTGACGGATTTGTAGCATAGTGTCGTTGCATATGCTTGTTGTCCTTCAAGACCTTTTGAACGGGCAGTTCTGTAGTAGAGGGCGATCAGAGACAGCTACATGTATATACATTTCTGTGTTTGGATATGTATATAGTTGAAAAATGCACAACCAGTCGAATGGAAAGTTCTATCAATTACAAAGTATAAAAAGAGGAAAGGTATATTTTGAGGCATATCCATATCATACCGGAGCGTATGAGACTTGCATTGATGTCCTTGATAAGTCTGTAAAAATATCTTACACGTGGGAAATGTTACCACTGCAAGCAAAACACGTATTGATTCGAATAATTTTACTAGCTATGATGAATATTTTTCAACCCGTGCGGGTTCCAGGTGGCGAATAGGCCCGCAGCAGCGCTAAGCTTGTCGGTAAAAGTCCACTAAAGAGCGCTCAGAAACCTGACATCGGGTCAGGCCGCTTTGCCCACAAAGCGACTGGGATGTGTGCCCCAGGTGGTTGAATGGGGCAGCCCTGACATCGAGAGATGCGGGGTCGTCAGGCGATAATGCGGAAAACCTGACCGCAAACCATAGTGGTGCACCGTGTTGGGAAAATTGTCACGTTCCTCGCACGTTAAAGACCCCTGCTGCAGGTCTCGGTAAGAGTAGGACCCGTAGGATCCTCATTCAGGAGGCTAAATTTCCCGTCCCTACCCATCACTCCTTTTTCCAGTGGCAGTCAAAACTCTCCTACCCGATTGGCCTTGTGTCCCAATTTCCTCCACTTCATCATCATTTCATGTTCATTATATCACCACATTCATGTTCATCTCCCGGATATAGCCGAAATCGTGCTGCTTGGGAGTAAAGCAATAACTAACTAACTAACTAATGAATATTTTTCTTATAACTCAACTGCCATGATCTCCATATTATCAATTGCAATAATACTGACGCCCATTAAGAAAATAATATGAACTAGTGAAGAAAAAACATAGGAAACGATGTGTCTATATGTATAGAATAAGTAAAACTTTTTGAACTCAATTCGCCTGTTCCTAGGATAGGCTATACTCCTTAATCTTTTTATGGAAGATATCATGTAGTAATAGACAAATATGGGATTGCCATCTCGCAGATGAGTACAGATGATTGTTTGTCATCGGGTTTTGTTTTGTCCTCCTTTACCTGATTCCAAACGCTGAATAGACCGTGTGTATTGCAAAAGCAGGAACTGTCTACCCATTTGGAGCACCTGGATGCACTCTTGTTGCGACTTGTATTGTATAGACTTTGAACCGATTGCAGAACGGTGAGCAGCGCCAACTGGCTTCGTTGGAGGCTGCTGGTGGTTTTCCAATTTTGTTTTTTTTTCTAAATTATCGCTTGTTATGTGAGCTATGTCGCGTACACTTATTCCACATCTCATTATTTTCTTTTGTAACCTGAAATCAAAAGTCCATTTTTCAACATGATCAATGTCTTTATTAGTTTATCACAGCATATTTTGTATTTACAATATAATACAAATAGAAACAAAATTGGAATGTTTCACATGTAAAAAAAAATAAAATAGATAAAATAAGAAATAAATAACATATGTTCTAAAATGATTGTATAAATGTGAGTTCTATTATAATACAAGTATATAAAATAGACACGGTGGAAAAAATGTTTATAGATCAAATTAAAAATAAACATGCCCTTAAATGAGTACGGACAATAAAAAATATTATAAAGTCAAACATCATAGTATCATATGTGGGAATATGGTAGCATCTTTTTATATCTATTGGGTATTTGAAAAAAAACTCGTATCACACCATTCAAATTAATGTTAGTTACAACTAGGTAAAACATGGTAAAGGAATGATTCAAACTTGAAGCACAGGCGCTTGTGAATTGTCAAATATTGCTAGCAAGATAAAAAATCACGAAAAATCACGATTTTTCAGTGGTGTGGCCTTTGCCTAGCGAGCAATATTTGACTGTACACAAGAAGTCCTTAAAGAATAAACAATTTAACTTCTTTCTATAAAAGGTTAACTTCCTCTATGTTTGAAATTAAACATTTAAAACCAACATTAAATAAACATAGGTTTGTTCCAACTTTCATAAATAATTCAAAATTAAAAGTAAAAATATCAAACGATTTTTTTATCACAATATATTCATCACTGAATCGTGTTTTTTTTTCTAATACAATACAAGAATTGTCTCTCTTTGTCCATTAATCCTATGACATGTTACTCAATATTTTGTCTAGGTCGTTGACATTTTTAACGAGCCGTGCTCCTTTTGGTTTCGTTGATTTTTCTGTTTTAGGGACGTGAACATTTTCCTTCTCTTTCTCTCTCGTCACTTTTGGCTGGTGTCCTAGTAGATGTAATATTGCATCCACAGTTTGGAAAAGTTCGTTTTCAAAATTGTTCATTCGACTGCAAGACAAAACAGAACATGCTAATGCAATATCGAAATATTTTGAATTTTAATATATTCTCAGAATAAATTTATAAAATCATTCATTTATGTATTCTAACATTGTAAAAAAAAACCTGTTAAAAGTGTATGAAATAAATACACCCGAGACCCGCCGCGGGGTTCTTTTCCCAATACGGTGCACAGCTATGGTTTGCAGTCAGATTTACCACATTTTAGCCTGACGACCCGGCATTCTTCATAACAGGGCTACACCATTCAACCAACAGAGGTATAAATCCCAGTCGCCTAGTGAGCATAGCAGCCAGACCTGATTTCAAGTTTCCAAACATGCACCCATTAGTGAAATTTTACCGAGTAGCTTATTGTTGCTACGGGCTATTCCGCCAAACCAGGAACACATATGGGTTTCGGATCCCAAGCGTCAAATATGTGATAAACAGGGATATAAATAAAATGCGATTAATGTATTTTGAATAGTTTTTTTCTAGATTTCTATAATTATACCAATGTTAAAGTTTATAGGCTACTGAAACAAAGTACATTTTAGGAAAGTCGATCTGTACAGTTTATTATAGATAACCATATTCGCCATGATGATTATTGATTGTTATCATAACCAAGAGGTGCTAAATAGAAGTCCACCTAAGAATCATGCAAAATTGAAGAAAAGTGATTCATCGATAAAAAGGCTACAGTGGTTTATTTTTTACAAAAGATAGTTCAAAGTATATAAAATAAGAAATGAATAACAATTTGCTCATAACTGCCTGGTCTTGGGAGAAATCTTGCCATTTTGTTACAATGGTTTCTGTGAAATTATTGACAATTTTAAGAGTTAGCTCCCTTTCTTACATTTTTCCAATGCATTCTATATATTTTTTTCTCTCAGGACCAGGGCTAGTTTGAAAAAAGAGCACAAAAGATCAAAGCAGGATGTAAGTAGGAGTAAGGCACGGACCATTTGATTTTCTGGGGGGGGCCTGGGATTTTTTGGAAAAAAAATTCCCGGCCCTGCTTTTTGTAAAAAAAAATAATCTGGCCAGCACCTAGGTTGAAAAAAATAATCTGGCTTCAATCTTGCCAATTGAAAAAAAAATAATCTTGCCAACAAAATTTCCTTGCTTAGTATGTGTGTGAAAAAAATAATCTGGCCCGGAAAGCGGGCGAAAAAAATTTCCCGGCTCAAGGTAAAATCCCAGGCCCCCCCCAGAAAATCAAATGGTCCGTGCCTAACACATCAAAAATAAATTGGTGTAGGCTTTCCACCCATGTATCGCTCATTGCATGATTCTTATAAAAAGTGGTACTTAAAGCAAAATAAAAAAAACAGGGAATACTGTTTCTTGATCCCCACGTTTCATATTGAGGCATATGTTAAATAAACGGAATTGCAATAGTTTGATTTTGATATGATGCAATTCCTTTATGTAAAGTTTCCTCAAAATCCATCGAGCGTTTAAGGAGTAGTTGCTCTTACGAGACACTGACAGCGAACTAGGCTGACTAGAATTAACTTACTCGTGCAAACTCTCCAATCGGTTGTCTATATCATTAAGACTGTGCAGATTGCCCTTTTCTGGATGTTGTTGTATCTCAAAGTCTATATTGGAAAACTTCCATTGCTGACCAGAACTAGAAAGTGACTTGGGAGTATAAGAGGCGCTTGATTCTATTGGTGAAAGACCTTGTTGTGGTGCCAAACCGTTCATATTGGTTGAACAGGGTTTTGAACCTTGGCCTTTTAAAAGGGACGTTTTTTGTTCTTTCAACCGCTTTTCTCTGATGACTTTACCAGTTACCACGCTGAAAAAGTTGGTCATTGCTCCTGAAATAAAACAAAATAAGAATTAACACGAACTCTATCAAATGTGTACAAGATTGTGGTTTTGTACTTTAAATACCGTTAATAGTAATAGGTAAGATAATTTTTATATAATTAAGCCCCATAAAAAGGGACAATAAGGTGGTGCAAGACAGTGATATAAAATATAATCATAACTGTGAATTTTCTTTAATATCAAAGAAAATCAACCAACCATTGGAGTCTCTTATTAAAAAAAGAATGGGAAACATGTCTTTTAAAGTTTTTTTTCAAAGAGAATGTTTTAACCTATCAATTGACAAATTTCACAGAAAAATCATTGAGGAGAAAAAATGGTGGGGGCATGTATACCACCTTTAAAGCGGGGCAGTGACATAGAACATATAATAATCATGAAGATGAAATGCAGTATCAGAGTTACAAACATCGAACATTTCAAATCATCGAAAAATTAAGGAATTTTTTTTCTATTACAAGATACAAAAGTTTATGACTTATCGAACATTGGTAATTTGAGAATGAACACATACTAGTTACACTGCTTATCACGAGCCTAAGCAAAGCTGAAATATGTATTGTGCGAATGATTTTTTTTAATCGACGATGCAACCAAACGCGAAGGTGAACTAAGGAAACAACAAAAACTACCGAACTAGAATGATCAATCTCATGTATCCAAAAAAAAAAAAGACAAAACAAGGCAAATACAAATTTGAATTTAATGGGGATCCTATATTGGGTTTCAAATATCGCTTGAAAAGCTTTCGTGTTGTTTTATTGAATTTACACAACGAAGGTCGTTTTAAACCAAAATAAAAATATGAGATCTCACATCAAAAGCAAATCACATGTCGTTTTAATTTTTTTCCCCACAAGAACAGATTTTAATGTTTCAAAATTTCACCTGCTATAGACTGCATTGAGTTTTTCCTATCTATGTTATGTTCGACATTCTCTGTGTCACTATCAATGTATTCTGTAGCAGCTTCCGTATTAAATTCCAGGATCCCCGGGCCTTCGTCGTCACTGCCCGACAGATCATTGACACTGACCCGAGGTCTACCCATCCGTTCACTTCTATGCTGGCGCAGATTAGCTCTACCTGTGTAAAGTGAAAAATATCTTTGTTGAAGAACGCTGCTATCAAAAGCAAAAGTGAACATGTTTATGCCTTCACCGGCATGTTGATATGTATGCATCATATTCGAAAATTTTTACATCCTTATCTCATTTACTTCCAAGATGGTAACTAGAATTAGGGTCTTCTATGGAAGACGTATATGTCGTCTGCGTCATAAATTATTCGGTAAACAAGGGTATATGAGTTACGGCTTTACGATCGCTTTACACCATATAATACTACAGGAGAAAGTTATATAATTATCAAATATCAAGAGGCTGTGTCATGTAGTTGCCCGGAAAACTGCGACGGAAATTTTTGTGACGCCGCAAGACGACGACTCAAAGTGGCTCCTATTTGTCACTTTGCGACACGTTGCAGGTGACATAAAATTACTTTTACCTATTCCGTTTATAAATACTCTCTGTAATTGCATTCCAAGTCGTTTCCGTACAAATTATTGATGTCATGAAATGTTCAATTTATCATAAGCTTTTTCGTTGTAAAACAAAATAAAACTGTATGTACATCATTCCGAAGTACATGGCTCTGACATGTTTTCTAAATTATCTGTTATTCATTTTTGTCAAAATACAAGTCGCACGAGATTAAGATGTCGTTTAAAAACAATTTTATACTGTTTATTATGTTAATATTATAAACTTTAAGTCATTTTAACTACTATTAAACATATACCTATACTAGCATCCTCAGCATTCCGACGTTTACATTGTAGTCGTGGTCGTTTCTGTCGAATGAATTTCAGAGTTTCATCCTCCATCTTTGCTTTATATTTTCTTTGGAGTAATGTACCCTAAGAGAAAAAAAAACGACAATGGATAAAAAAACCCACATCAATGGAACTTTTCAGATATTGTGTTGCGTTGTGGAATTATGATTTTCCTTAATGTTGTTGATTGGTCATGTAACGTTATTTATAAATACGAAAAGTCGGTCACATTGACATATACAATGTACGAGGACGAAAGTTAAATTTCTGAATGGGTCCATACTACAGTAGATCAATAAAAAAAGGTTCAAGGCATCAAACAGGCACTGTTTTTTTTTAGAAAAAAAAACTATATCATATTTTTGTAAAATATTTAGGGGTTGTTCTGAATCTGTATTTCTTATGTTTAAATCCGAAACTGCGAAAGTGAGAGAAGCAATCTCTGTTTACCTAAAGGTTGCTGGATGTTTTTTTGTCATTGTGGATTTTCAACGTGCCACTGATTTGAGTAGGTTGTGTCGGGAACACTTGTTCCACCTCTCAATTTCTTTTACTATGAAGCTCACTAGATTGAATTTAAGCCAATCTATCACCGGATGGAGCGTCTATCAATACTGATAGACGCTCCCTCTGGTGTTATATTGGACGTTTAGCCGTTAACATTAGATATTTCAAAACCAATTTAGACTCTCTTACCCGTTTAAGGTCAAAGGTGACCTGGAACTTTGTGATAAATTCCTCCGCAAACTCAGGATAGGTCTGTAGGATCTCTTTAAGATCTTCCATTTCTATCTTGTTAATATCACAGTAGGACAACGCCCGGACGAAGTAAAGAGACTTCCCTGCCGTGCCAGCACTCATATCGGCACCGAATATATCGTCTTTACCTGCAAAATATGCAAAACCTCGTATCGCTCAGGAATATTTCGTTTTTAGTTACAAAAATAAAGGCTTTAAAAATGATACAAAGTTGTTAAAGAAGTTTTTTTTTTGCTTAAATTGGACAAAGATCAGACCATTTCGTTTTAAACAACAACAAAAAAGACACCAATTTGCATAAATTTGCTTAAGCCTTACCTTGAAGCAACTTGTTTACGGAATACTTTACTTAAAGTCTGTGTTTCTATCTTTTATAGCAAGATTCCAAAAGAGACTGTCATTTATAATATCGACAGTCACTCTACTATTTTCACGGAATGTCATACAAAATACAACATTTATTTTTGCTAACATTTGAAAAAAATCTAAGACCGTTTCAATTTAAAAAAAAACAATTTGCCAATAATTTCATTATCTATAAAATTGGACATTTTGCAAAATTCCAACAGACACTGTCATTAATAATATCTAAAGTCAATCTACCAGTCACCACAGAATGGAAAATACAAAATGGGCCAAACAGGCAGACATGGATTTCATGTATATTTCTTAATTTTATTTCATGTTCTCTAAGGTTTACAATATTAGAAACAGATATGAAAATATAAATGCCTTATTTTATGGTAAAAGACATTCTGTTATAAAACCAGAGAGTGACTTGGGACAATCACCTACTAAGTTATTAGTGCAGCGAAATACAAATGTCTGAGCGGGGTTAGTTTGTGAATATTTCAATGATTTCAATCAAAATATTTGAAAGTCAAAAACAAGTATTAAAGAAAAAGAACTCAAACCCCAAAAACAATCGAACATGAAAGCCAAATCAATCACCTCGTGTGCATGTGCAATACAAGATAGAAACGCAGACTTTAAGAGTAAAGTATTCCGTACACAAGTTGCTTTCGAATTTCTCTGAATGAAATGATATTTATATATCCATTTAGTCAAGTAACTTCATGTAAATTTTACGTTTTACAGTATAATAAATAAAGTGTTACATGAAGTGTACTACACATAAGAGGACAATCAACCCCAGAAGAAGGCATTTCCGGACTATCCGGAGTAGTATCCGATATTTAATTACATAGTAACATTTTATTTATGATCAATTCCAACCGCAGTAACTTTGTTTCTTACCTAAAATTGCCATCACAGTGTCTGACTTCATAATTTCTATGGAACCACGTGCAATAAAATAAATGGCGGTTAAAATGTCTCCCGGATGTATCAGGGTATCACCGGGCGGCGCATGCGTTGTTTTGAATTTCATAGATAAGGCACGTAGACATCCTGAAACGAAAAAACCAATGGAAATTCATAATTTGTATTGCTGATTGAAGTTAAGTTGTTTTATGTGTGTGTTTCTTGTGTACTTTTTTGCGTTGTCTTGTGTGTAACCTATTTTGGTTTTGACATTTTAGGAATTTGTAGAATTTTCATCCACATTTTTAGTACTTCTTTGCCTCCTTCCTTAATATTAGAAATACGCAAATTTATTGGGATCGGCCGTACATGTACTTAATTTAGCATATTGTTAATATCAGTTGTACACGGTGTTCATTTTATAACTTAAAAACAACTAAGGTGTTGTGTAGCTTCTTTTCCTGCTGAGTCTATTTTGTTGAAAATGTTTTTGGTCATATTGTGTTGATGTAAAATGACTTTAAAAATTAAATGAAAAAACAACATAACTGTGACTATCTTAAATGTGCTTATAATAAATGATATTAGATATGTATCAAATTATGCGTATGAAAACATTTTTACGGTTTCATAGATAAGAATTTTTTATTTGGTTGATAGCAATGACAAGTTTGCTGATTTTTATTGAGTCAAGAGAGATTGGCATACAAGATAAATGTCAAATTTTAAGATAAATATTTTTTTTTCTAATTTCATTAAAGTTTTTTCCCTATTTCTCAAGTTTTGCGTCTGAGTTTGTTTAAAAAGTAAAGAAAATGTCTAAATAATCTCTGTCGTCTTGTGTAATTTATTGGTATCTTCACAAAAACCAATAAGTAAAATATAAATGGTTTCCATAGATTTTAAATTAAAAACAATCTGTATTTGTTGTTAATAGATATCTTTAATAGATGTCGAGAAAAAGAAATTAATCGTTCGTACAGTATGTATTGTAAAAGCAAAAAGTTCCAAGTTCTCATCTATCCAATTCAAAGAGGCAAGAAGCTGAAAGTACTCTACTCTTTAATGTTGAAATTTGTTGCTAGATGTGTATTTACAAAATATCGTTTATTTTCTGAAGAAACAACTTTTGGAGTATTTTTATAACAAATAAAACCAAAGCAATGTCATTCTGGCCACTTCGTTTTTGTTACAGCCAACAAATAATAACTCTTTGACATGCAAAGAACTGCTGACATGAACGATTCTTTTTTTCTTTTACAAAATCAAACCATCAAATATTCCATTTACGCTAAAACGTTTCCTTTACTCCTACAAATAACAAATCTGGCTATGCAAAGAATTTGTAGACTTGGGAAAAAAGTTATTTGCATCAATCAAAATGCTTTATCTTCCTGTCAAATAACCTGCAACCCTCGTACAATTGGATGAATATTCTTTACCATCCATCACACAATCGATTATTCCTATCAATAAGATTTTTGACATTTTTGGTGTTACATCAAGACTGTCATTATTTACGTCCTCGAAGTCATTACTCTTTTTATTGTATACGCTCCTGAAGCCATCACTTTATTCCGAACATCTGACCGTTAGAGTAAATAGCTTCTATAGAATTTTTCCGTGTAAATCAGGACCTTTTATTAGAACTGGCATGACTTGTTTGATGGGGCTGAATCAAGAGATGAATAGGTGACATTAATAACAAGTAAAGGGTGCTAAATACAGTGGAAGAAAACAGCAAATCACTATTTCTTAGAAAATACTAAAATAGAATAAGTTCGTTTTGTCCTTGGAAATCCTTTGATTTAATATATTACTTAAGGCACAATAAGTATGCTCTCTTTGATTGAAATAACTCAATAGAAAGAGAAAGGTTGCCATTTACAACAGGAAATAAAACAGCAATACCAAATAACTTTTTCTCTGAAATCCACAAATTTAAAACAGAATAAGTTTGTTTTTTTTTCTTGGAAAGTCTTTAAGAAGTCACCTTTTTCGTAACACAAGAACGCAAATAAATTACCCTCTTTGTCAAGTATAGAGTCAAGTATAACACAATGGCATTGTTCAACGAAATACTCTTACATGCATGTTTTAACTGTAAAGGTTGCTTAACACAGTGGGAATAAAAAGCTTCGCCGAGCGCAGCATGATACGACCGCAACATGTTGAACCCTGAACGTTTTAGGCCCAATATGGATAGTCAATTGCTCTGGACACATGCAGCCCATGGTGGACTGAAAAAGGTTTTTGACACATTCAGCTTTTGGTGGACTATCCAATTACAATTTAAAAGGAATTAATTTTTTTCGAAAGGAGATCAAAATTTGACCACAAATTTTCCATTTTGGCCCTAATTACATAATAGGGGGAAAAAAGGAGGGTTGCAAAAGTAATTCTCAATTTTGTATCTACTATTTGACAAGAACAAACATGCAAAAAAAAATTTCAAAATCGGATCATAAGTAAAAAAAGTTTGGTTTTGGTCCCTTTTGGCCCCTCATTACATAAGAAGGGAAAAAAGGGGGGTCGATAATTGATTCTTATTTTTGTATTGCTATTTGACAAGAACAAACATGCAAATTTTTTTTTTTTCAAAATCGGACCATTAATATAAAAGTTTCGATTTTGGCCCTTTTTGAACCTTAATTATATAACGGGGAAAAAGGGGCCCGCCAAAGTTCATCAGGTTCATTTTTTTATTGTAAGAAACATTCTTCACAAATTTCACAGCAATTAGCCAGCTAGAAACAAAGTTATGGTGGAAACAATAAAATATTTGATTTTTTTTGCCCCTTTTTTGCCCCTAATTTCGAAACAAAAAGAGGGAGACCCCAAAATCAATCCCATTCACCCTTTTATGTCCAGGAACATTAATGCCAAAACTCAAAGCAATCAGATAACTATAGAACTAAAGTTATCGTGGCAACAAACAAAAACGTAGCATTTTTGGCCCCTTTTTGGCCCCTAATTTCGAAACCAAAACAGGTGGGACCCCCAAAATCAATCCCATCCATCCTTTAATAGTAAGGAATATCATTGTGAAATTTCATTGCATTCGGATTACTAGAACTAAAGTTATAGTGTATTCACTAAAGTTAACAGACAACGACGACGACGACGACGACGACGACAGCATCATACCATTATACGTCCGCAAAATTTTTGCGGTCGTATAAAAATTCGCAAATGCCAAATGACTTTTACATTGAAAATAGAAAAAGTTCGTTTTGACCCTTGAAATCCTATAAATATACATTTTTTAAAACAGATCACACCCCACCCTAAAGTAACTGATTTTTTTTTACCAATTCAACACTCACTTTTCGACAAAAACATTTTATATGTTATACGATTTATGAAAGCCGATAATTTCTCGTTTGTGACTATCTACATGAAGTATAAGGGAAAAACTGTAACAGCAACACATTTGACCTATTTCGACATATCTCTGATGCGTTCAACGTCCTTAGAAACCGGGTTTAAATGGTCATTGGATTATAATTGAAGTCATCATATCAAAGTTTACTTGATTCTGTTCAGTCTTTTCAGAAATATTCAACAATTCTCTTCGCTGACAATTATCCACGGGGCCTGGGTGGCCGACTGGTCTAAGGCGCTGGTTTAAATACCACACTATTGATCACTAGCCGATCACCTCTCAGCTGGTGTTCGAGTCCCGTTTGTATTTATCAAAAAAGGGACTTCCCCGACTGTATGCATGTGATAAGTTTGTCAGTTACCTGCCCAAGGTCGGTGGTTTCTTCCGGGTACTCCGGTTTCCTTCACCATTTAAACTGACCGCTCTACAGGTGCATCGATAAAGGGCGTTAAACACCAACATACACACACACACACACACACGCGCGCGCGCAATCATTCACACAATTTTAAATGATATTACCTTAAAAACTATAATCCTGTTTTAGTTTAATTCAAATGGGAAATAATAAAGTTTTATGTTAATCGAAATCACATCTACGTGTATTTGATGAACAGAAACGAAAATTGCATTGAATTAAAAGATAAAGAAGAAAAGACAATAACTACATGTGGAAAAGCTAAACTATTTGTATAACTAGCTATAAGGACGCGAGTTCAAACTTAAAAAAATTCTGTCTATTATTGTAAAATTAGGAATTTTTATTCGCATATTTTCACTGATCAGAGAATGACTAAGGCGTTGCTTACCCGGACTTGCGTCTTTAAAAGCTGGACAGTTGTTTAGCAGATTTTTGTTTAAATGTAGACATATGTCTGACTGAAGGCACTCTGGAAAACTTTTTAAAACCTACAAAATACAATGTTAACTAAACACATTCATATTGTAATGCCATTTTTTAAAGACATAGAACCTATCAATTTCGCAATTTTTTACATTGAATAAAAAGTACATATATTAAAAATATACTATCTAAAACTTAACTTTACCAACATAAAAACTCAATGTTTTGCAGTTTTCTATGAAATAATCTTATTTTGATTATTGGCTTTGATTAAGTATTGTCCAGCATAAATATTGACTTTTGGTAAACTGGGTACTGTTAAACTGAGAAACGAAATGTAACCAAACGAGGCGAAGAGAAAACGAAATCGGAAAATTAAGAAAAACGACTATTGTTGGCTAAAATCGGTTCAATTTTCCTTTTTACCAGTTTCGCTTGATTTCGTTTCCTTTCTAAATACAGATTTCGGTTGCTAATTTTACTGTTTACGTTTCAGAAATCTTTCTTTACCGATATCGTTTTTGTGCAGCTCCATTTCGTTTGGTTACTTTTTGTTTCTCAGTTTACCAGTACCCGCAAGTGTTTACATTCTATAATTAGTTTGTCCTCTTTTTTGACACTGCGTTTTTTTCATCAGTTTTCCGTCAAAAGGATTCCTTTTTGGCAGGTTTTTTGAAAATTTAACAGTTTCTTCAAAGGTTTTACAATGTATTCTTCAAATAGTGTAAATTTTAGTATTTTTTTTAAATTGCCAAAATGATAGGTTCTATGTCTTTAAGCGGACCGATCGTTAGTTCATTACGATAAATATATAATAATTGCAAATAATTGTGTCAACACACAACAAAAATACAAGTTTACAGAAAAAAAAGACAAGAAAAATACTCTCAAAACTAAATATGTTTTTCTTTAGGATATTTGTTTTTTTTTAATAACTTGATATTTCAACAAAAGGTATGAAATATTTGTTCGTTCTTGTAGTATTCATGTCATTATTTAAAAGATAATTCTTTGAAAACTGGCATTCATTGATTAGTACTTTTGTTTCTAGTACGCAGTTCTTATGTAAAGGTCACTGGGAAAAGCGATTTGCGAATTAAGGCAACTAGCCTAATACGACAATCCTTTAAAATTGAGAGAAAATGTGTCAATTGAACACGAATGTACCCGCACAAAAACCACAGGCGTTTGGGTCCAGGATTTTATTTTATAATAAATAACGTGTATATAAAAATTTTCATCCTCGTCTCGAAATAGTATAGAGACGAGGATGAAAATTTTTATATACACTTTATTTATAAAAATCCTGGACCCAAACGCCTGTGACAAAAACAGGTACGAAGTGTCTAAAAATCGCCAAGGACGTAAACTTGTCACGGTAATACCACCCTATAATTTCTCAAGTAAATATAACATCTGCTTTCACAGTAAAAAACTATTAAGATTTTTTTCCTACAGACATGGGTAAAACTCAATGCCCCCTTCCGGACAAGGCGTCGTCTATGATTTTAAATATGTCTAGCTGCATATCAAATTTAGATAAATATTGCGGGGAATATTGACAACCTTCTCCATTCCCTATACCATGTATACAGAACATGCATTTTGATGTAATATTGTAAACTTTCACTTACATTATTCATATCAATACCATTGGTATAAGACCAGGTATGTTGGAAGGATTCTTGGAGACGGGTAGCTAGATTTTTTGGTAAATGGTGAAAATTTATAAATTCCTTAATACTCTGCATTTTCTCGTGAAATTCGTCCGAACCTTGGTACACCCTTAACATGATAGAAGAAACGTTTCCAAATATTGCAGCACTCAGCAATGCTGAAAATAAAAGCGATACATATATCAGTAAAAAAAACTTTTGGATGTGAGTGATCATTATATCTAATAAAACGTAATATTAATAATAAAAAATAATTAGATGTACAATGTTAATAAAATGAAAATTGTTCTATACAAACATTTATTGGAATATATAAAGTATAAAACATCTTCCGGAGCAGGAGCACCTGAAATCACTCTTGTTACGACTTGAGCTTGCGTTGTTTATTTCCGTTGTTTTGAGTTTCTTCGTGCTGTTTTTGTTCATGTTTATCTGTTTGAATTCGTCATTGCCTTTGCGGACTTTTGACACTTGAATGCCCCATTGGTGCCTCTTTGCTTCTCTTATTTGAATTTACACATACGTAATCTTTGATTTTTATTTCTGGCAGTTTTTGGAGAGAGGCAATAACAAAGATGGTGGACGGACAGATGAATGAGACAAAGGTGAGGACACTATGGCTTCCTATCGTTTAAGGTCCCAAATACGATCAAATACAAATCAAATTCAAATTTTATATCAGAACATGTACTGTTTTCTTTCAAAATCTCAATGAATTGGTAAATGATTGGTTTTAAATCGTTTACATCGTCATTATATTTTTAATGTAAAACGACGAGGAACGACCGAAGGGCTACTGGATCTTTTTCATTATGGATTTTAATGACTGTGTAGTTTGTGTTGCGTTCACTTATTCCACATTTTATCAACCTCTTGCTAAAAGGATGAAAGGTTTTTCGAATGAAAACTGATATCAAGGTCAATCATTTTTTGTAACTTTTTCTCTTTATATTGTACTATACATGTGATTTCCCTATTTCCTAGTTAATCCGCAAGATCCATTTGTGCTTCTATATAAGGTTTGTCGTCCTTGTCGACATGTTTTTGTTACAATTTGAAACTAGATAGGAAAAATTCTATCAAAATATGCTAGGCTGACACAAATGGTTATGTCAGTAACTTTACTTTTCTCCGCTAGACAAGTATAACTACGGTGATTCTTTCCGTAATTGGAATATAGTATTCTGTACCATTTATTAAATGTTTGTAAATTGTAATGATTGTGTGCTTTTTTTTTTAAGTTCCATGTTTTGCTTTCAAAATGGCCACTGATTTAAGAACACTAACCCCTTTATGAGATTTGCTAATTGTTTCGTTGTGATCTTATGTCCTAATTTCATATAACTTTTAAATCAGACCAAATACTTACACCCTAAAAGCATAGCAAAAATTGCAAATATTTTTTCAGCGTTAGTCACCGGGGCTATATTTCCAAATCCAATACTTGTTAAAGTTGTAAAAGTAAAGTACAACGCCGTGATATATTTTGACCTCATAGTCGGTCCACTCATTGTATCGTTCGCCATATAAGGTCGGTTGCACTTTTCAGCCAAAGTATCTAACCAGCTGATTTTGGCGCGAAGATAAGGACGTTCGATGTAGGCGATGGTGTAGAAAATACACGCCAACCAATGGGCAATCAAGGTGAAGGACACCATCAACAGCATGAGTACAGCGGCACCGTATTCTGCGAACTGTTCGATTCTGCGCAGAACACGCAGCAATCGTAATAATCTAGCTAGCTTTAGAAAGCCTGCAATAGTCATGGTCTGAAAAATAAGACAAAAAATTATAAGTTGTATAATATTGTGGTATAAGAATTCAAGAATCATTTTGCATTGAACGTTAATTATAAACCGATTCCCAAAACATAATATATACTTGAAACGCTGCTTTCCTTCCAATATTTAACAGGTTGGGTGTAATAGCTCATTTGTGCTATATAGCTCATTTGATGGTATTTAGTATCAAATGGGCTATTTTTTCATGAATAATTTTAGATTTTCAACTTTTTGTTTGACTGTCGCATAAATGTAGATATTGCTGATCATTTTAATGGTAGTTATTTCAAATGGTTTTTCTTGGACATAGTCATTGAAATTTGCAAATTTTCGTAGTATCAGTCAGGAAAACCATAATTAAATATTTCAGGCCATCTTCTTTTACAAAAATGTTGTTCATAACATGGACTTATGCGACAATGTAACACAAAATTCAAATCTTATTTTTTTTTTACTCCATGAAAATTATAGTTCACCATCAAATGAGCTAATACACCCAACCTGTTTAAAGAACCCGGCGACACGTTGTTGGAAACGTTTGATTTAATTTTAGATATTTGATATTTGTTTTTTTCTTTTGTAAGATAATATTTTTTCGTTTAACCGTTACATTATTACATGATTTTTTGTCGATAATAAAGAAAAGAAATAATTATGCACTCCGGTTTCAACAAATCTTTACACTTTAATGATGATTTTACAAAAGTTATGCGCGCTATTTTTTCAGACAATGTTTTAATTTATTTTTCCATATAGACCAAAATATATTTCAACTTTTCTGTTTTTTGGGTGACACAGAATACAAGTAAGTTTGTGTTGTTTTTGGCCTTTAAAAAAAGTGTCAAAGCTAAATTACCTCACTATTTCCAGAGCCAAACAAAAGAAGATCAAACGGAATGGCGGCCACGGTGTCAATCACAAACCATCCTTTGACATAATTAGAAGCTATCTTCTTAGGATCAATGACAACCTCGCCATTATATAAATATGTAGTTCTAAAATTTATAACTATATCTACAATAAACATAAGATCAACTATCAAATCTATCAGCACTAAAGGATCTGCTTTGGTATTTTCATCCACGGGTGAGCGGGTCCACGAGTTTCGGTTAAGCCGCATGCGAGTCTCGTCTTCGTTTAGGAGAAAAGCTACGACGTATGGTGTAAAAACGGCTGTGTAAAGCACAAGGATTAAAACTATCCAATCCCAAACGGCTTTGAATGGTGAGTAATGAAGGATTATAAATTTGGCGGGTTGTTGTCGTTGCATTTTACTGACGGGGACTTGTTCGAGTATGTTGAAATCTCCACTTTCGGAATCCTTATCATGGTCGTTCTGAAAAAGCAACCGAAAAATAATGAATATAATGTTGAGTGGACATTTATTGAAAGGGATTGAATAATACCAATAGGACAATTGAATCTCGAAATCCAGAAGAAAAAAAACTAAGTCAAAGTTATAAAGAAGACAGCAACCATAGCATTACGATCAAACAAACAACATATTTATATATAACCAACAACTAAAACTGAGGTCGAACCGAGAGTGATCTCGGTTGCTTGAAAAGCAAAACCGAACAATTATGAAATAATGAAACAGGGGGGGGGGGGGTTGGGGATGAGTGGGTATGACATATTTGTAGATTAACATAATTAAAAAACAAATAAAATAATAATACGAATGATATCGACGAGGCGCGAGGTGCAGGGATTCTTTCGTCAGTCAAAAGGCTGCCTCTTGAATACACAGCTGGATCTACCACAAAACATACAAGGTAAATGAAAATCCTTACAAGTGTATACTTAAACCCGCAGTGGCGTAGTGGTTAACGAGTTGGCCTTTTAACACAATGGTTTGTTGTTCGATCCTCGTCAGGGGTGAAAATTTCATTGGACCAGTTGTTCGACTCTATTTTGACACCATTTACATGGATAGTCTCAAGAAACAATGCTAGTCCTTCAAAAGGGATGAAAGGAGGTTGTCTCGTGTATGGGGATAGCAATACCCCGTGCACATTAAATGGCTAAAAGAGTTTGGTATCAGGAGTAGGTTCAATTGGGTCACTACAAAGGACACACTCGCAAACTACAAACTTAAGAGAGGTTTCTGTTCTAGAGTTTCAAAATCATTTAGTAAATCATTTTTTAGTAACGAGACTCAAAAGGGGTACATTAACTGGACTGATGCAGAAACTATTACTGCTCTAAATTATTTGTTAGATAATATTTACATACGTTTTGGTAAACAAATTTATCGCCAAATTATCGGTATTCCTATGGGTACTAATTGTGCGCCACTTATAGCCGACCTTTTCCTATACTGTTATGAATCACAATTTATGGCTAAATTACAAAAAGACCCGAACAAACAGAACCTAATCGAAACTTTCAATTATACTTTTAGATATTTAGATGACATTCTTGCACTCAACAATCCTTCATTTTCTAATTTTATTACAGATATCTATCCTTCTGAATTAACCTTGAACAAATCTAACGTCACCGGTGATAGATGTCCTTTTTTAGATTTAGATTTAAGTATTATTGACGGAAAATTACATACCAAAGTATATGATAAACGTGACGACTTTACCTTCCCTATTATAAATTTCCCTTTTCTTGAAGGAGATGTTCCACTAGCGCCGTCATACGGGGTTTACATTTCACAGTTAGTAAGATATGCTCGGATCTGCAGTTGTGTTTCTGATTTTAATAATAAAAACCGTTTTATTACTGAAAAATTATTAAAACAAGGTTATCGATACCACAAATTAGTAAAATCTTTTTCAAAATTCTTCCACAAATATCGATCTCTTATTGAAAAATTTAATTGTACACGTCACTTTCTTATAGTGAAAGGAATATCACATCCTGAATTTTATGGTAATGTTTTTTATAAAGCTCACAAATTTAAAAGCAATCCAATAGAAATGAAAAATTGGCTTCAAAATTTATTACGGAAAGGATATGAAATGAATATCTTGGTTAAATCTTTGAATTTAGTGTTTATTGGCAGAAATATTGAAAACTTGATACTTGCTTTAAAACTTCCATAAACGTTTTTACTATTGTCATTTTTAAGCATTATAGCGATCAAGCGTGTCGGTTTTGTGTGATGACACTTCACTAAATCATTATTGTTTGAAGTGTTGTGTCGGATTTAAAATCGATACGTTTGATTTTTTTACATCAGTCGATTGATGATTCTCAGCTAGCTGTCAGTAACAGCGAGTGTTCTATGGAGAGTCCCTTTACCGTCCTTCTGTTTGTTCTTGTTTTTTGTCTTAGGTTCTCTCTAGTAGAATTGGACTTTGATCGATTTGATTTTTATTGTGTGTTTAGTTTTTGTGCTTTGTCTAGGAATATTGATAGGGGGAAGGTTGGGCCCAAAAAACTAGTTTAACCCCGCCACATATTACATGTGCCTGTCCTAAGCCAGGAATCTTTGACAAAGCTCTCGTTTGTACTTGTCTTTTTGATGTTTTCTGTTCCTTGTTTAAGAAGGGGGTCTATCTGTGACTATTTCAGGGCTGGATTTGAATTATATGCATCTTATTTAGACCATGGGCCAATTGCAGAACCGCGAGCAGTGCCAAATGGCCTCGTTGAAGGCTGCTGGCGGTTGTCCATTGTGGTTTTTCTAAATTGCCGTTTAATTGTGGGCTGTGTCGCGTACACTTATTCCACATCTCTTTATTTTCTATTATAGAAGCATTAAGCTTGTTTCCCAATCCAGGATAAATAATTATATTTAAACTAAATGTTACAGACTGCTATGCTGATTTTAATACTTTGTATTCCTTACAGGATACTGGAGAATAGACATTCATTGTAACTTTATACATACAAGATTAACATTCAGCTCTACATGTCTTTGTATTTATCCCCTTGTCAGGTCAAATTAACGTTATAAAACCGGTACAATGACATTGTAACTAAGTGCAGATGCCATGATGGCTGGTTGTTAGTTGTGTTGACTTAGGTATTTTTTTTTAAACTAGAAAACTGTGAATCACACCCCGCAAAGAAATATCTTTCCCACCCCACCCCCCCCCCCCACCAAAAAAAAATGTAGAGGCATTAATACAAAACAAAGGTTGCGTGAAAGAAGCCAAGAAACATTAATGGAGCTTTTGGGTTTCGTAGGGAAAAAAAACCAAAACAATTATGACAAAACCAGTGGATGTGAAAGTTAATAACACGAAGACACAAAATAATCTCCTCCAAAAGAGGGTTGGGCTTAGGAGCATAGGTAATAATAAACATTTAGATTTGAAATGTCCAATAGAAATCTGGTAAATTTACAACGAATGTTAAAGAATGTCCCATTGAAATTTTGAAAGAAATGGTAAAATGCACAATCTCAAAATTTTATTCCTTATAACTGTTTAATCAGATGCTACAAAACTAATCCATAAAAACAGATTCATTCTTAAAGAAGACTTACACCATAGAAACGACGTATTTTATTGGGAAAGCTAAAAATCATTAAAATATGTGTCTAATGTCTTTCTTGAAAAATCTAAATTCTATACAATTGTACAAATGCAAATGTTGCGACAGGCTTAAATCTAATTTCCTTACATTTTTTGGTTGTTAAATTTGAAATGTCATGGAAATTACAGAGGGAATAATTTAATCAACACTTTAATTCAAAACCAAATCGGCACAAATTTGAATCTGAATATGTTTTTTTTCTTAAGTCGAATAGCTACAATGTAGCAATTGATTAAATGTCATACATTTTATAAGAAAAAAAAAGAACCGCATTTGATTCTAGCATTGAAAGTTCAGAATACCAGAAAACAAAAGAACGGCATCTTTTTATAAAAGATATCGCTTTTTACCATGTTCACAGTAAAAAGTAAGAAAATAGAAAACAAAGGGGTATTATATTTTTTTCACAATCTACTTTTCAAAAATTTACATAAATTTTAAATGAATTATCCAAAAAGGAAATCCAAAGTGGCATGAATGTTCTTATTCAAAAGATATGCAAACTCGCAGTATTTTAATGAAACTGGAAGAAAATCAATTTTCGCTATTTCAAACAAACCTCGATATCTTGAAGAGAACCTGCACGACATTTTATCGCTGTATTATAGAAGCTAATACAGTTTTGCAGAATTCCGACCCGTACCTCCTTGTGATGCAAGACGGGCACTGTTCCAGCGACAACGACAGTCTCAGTACCGGGTACTATTGAGCAGCTAACACTGGCGGTGGTGTGCCATGGGCTGGACGATCCACGACACTTAACGAGTCTCAATTAGTCGTTTCAGATAGACATTCCCCTAGTAACGACTAGAGAAACCAAATGGAATATCTTGATACACAAAGTATTTGTGCTATATAATTATTTTACTTTGCATTGTATATGTATTCTATACTTTATTTTCTTTTTAATAGAAAATAATCTGCTAGATGTTCAAAATGCTGTTATAATTAGGGAAGGAAGCAAAGAGGGGAACAAATGGGGCATCCGAATGTCAGAAGTCCGAAAGGATCCGGACAAAGACAAAACAAGTACAACATCAAGAAAGAGACAACACAACAAGAGCTGTATAGCAACCAATCATGCGAACTAAAGTCGCAACGAGAGTGAACTCTGGTGTCCCGGAAGAGTAAGCAGTTCCTGCTTGCTATATAGTGCAAGCTTTGCGCTGCTAATGGTCAATGCAATGCAGCGTGTCAAATCTGGTAAAGTGCTGTAATAAGTCACGAAAAAAACTTTTCTATGGCACTTTGTGTTCTGCAATACAAATTGTTAATACCTTTTTATTGTTTGTCCGCACTAGACAAAGTAAACGTAATCCAAATAAATCTCTAATAATTTATTTAGCTGTCGGACCATCCAGACCTTTATCTAATAGCAAATATTTGATTCTGTCATTCTGATAAAAAATAAAGGTCAAGGTCGAAATCAATTTAGTATAATGAAATCGTCTTCACGCTAAAGAGCTCTTTATCCGATATGAATGAAAATTGATTATGAAATTTGCTCCAGGCTACCGAAACATTGTGTAGGCTGAACTTTTGAATCTATGATTTTGGTAAAACATGAAACATGACTAATTTGGCCATTTTTATCTGATGAAAAGGGATAAATTAGAACGCAACCTACTGTCTATGGAAGCCTGTTCTTATCATCGCTCTAGATCATACTAGTCATAAATTTCTAATGTCTTCAGAGTGCAATTACTAAAGATAACAGTGTATTTTCTATACATCAATAGTTGGTGCCATTTCATAGAACGTTTGAAATTTCCTTTTATAACATTTCAAAAAGCTTGTCCTTTAGTGCCAATCGAATGTTTTGCGATAAGCTAGTACGGACATGTGTGTTCTGTAAAAATGATTTATATATCATTTTTCAAGATTGTAGAATTATGAGTTATTAATGTAAAATTATGTAAAAAGCAAGATCTTTAAAGTACAAAGTGTAGGTTAACAGCAAAGAAAACGACGAATCACATTCAAGTGGTTTATAGAATATTTCGCTATTTGGGTTAGTCGAGCTATAGCTATCACTTGGCGACCGTCCGTAAACGTTTTCAAACGTTAACTCCTGACACCATAAGTCCAACTGCAACTAAATGTGGTACATTTGCTTGTTGGTATTGGTGGTTCAAAACTGTTGTGTGAATTTTTGATTCGTAAAAAACCTGGCCGCCGTGGCTAAAATAGAACATGGGGTAAATTGTAGATTTTTTGCAAATAACTTTAAAAAAGAACGAACATCATTGCGAGAATAAAATTGATTAGCACCTCAATGTCTAGCTGTCCCAAAAGTGTGAAGAGGATCCAGCCTATGTGTGTTTTTTTTTTTTTGGTCCTTTTCTTGAACTTTTTTCCGAAATTTGCACTGATAAAGCTCAATTTTCGAAAACTATTATAATGTTTGAAAATTTAAATTGCGTATTGTTAAGCACACCAATTAAGATCTACAAACTGAATTACAGATTTAAAGTCGCAGGACCATTCATTTATTGTTTTTCCTTTTAGAGTTTCAAATATTCCGTTTGCACCGCCTTTCCTCGTTGCATCATTGAAAACCGTAAAAACTAGAGAAAATCTTTAAATTCCACTGGAACAAAGTTTTCAAATTACATCTTAGGAGTTATGTACCCTTAAAAATATCTGGTTTTTTTTCCTACATATAGCTGGCAAACTGTAGAAAAAAGCCTTTGACAGTCTTAAATTCCGGCCTTTAAGTCAGGTGAGCGATTCAGGTTCCTTAGAGCCTCGTCCATACAAATTAGAGTAAAATTAACGAAATATTAGTATATGATGTTTTGTAAAATAAAGAGCTATACTTACGGCATCTGTATCATTTTCTAGTGTTTTCTCTCCTTCCTCAGCTATGGGTCGGAATGACTTCTTGCCCTTCAATTCTTTTAGGACTTTCAGCATAATGAACTTGTCCTTTGCCTTTAAAATAAAGAAAATCAGAATATGAACCTAGAAAGACAGCTATTCAAATCCTAGTTAAAAAAATAAATCCAATTTTAGAACGGTTATTAATTATAAAAAAAAATATATCACAGAAATATTTTTTAGCGATACACCTCTAGAAGATATATGTGCGGAAGGGGCGGATCGAAAATTTTCGAAAGAAATCGAACGCCAAAAGCGTGGTTCCCGTATGACCAATTTTTGTGAGTTTTAACGAAAATCACAAAATATTTGACAATAAAGAGGGAAACACACGGGGTATAAATAAATCTCACTATGCGGTTGTCGGTAGCTCGGTTCAGAGTTTATTTAAACATGTATCAAAAATCTCAAATTCCATATTTTTGGTGAATAAATCAACATAATAATACAATGCATCCTTAGTCTGCAGATAATTCTATCAATTTTTTTTTCTGTAAACACCTTCTCTTCCAGGTTAATTTTCTCATAGCGTTGTTTACACTTGCGAAAAGTCCACATAGTGCCAGGTTGGACTTATACTGGACACGGACTAGTTTCATCTTATATAAATATAACCATGCACCAGAATCATAGCATAATCAAACATTTTCGGGGTTAAAAGATCTGCATTTAAAGTACAAACGTGACCATTTATGAATCAATCAAAGAAATTAAACGGGATCTTGGGAATACAATAAATAACACAAATACGGTAACAACTACGTATTTAATTACGGACCATTAGATGACATTTTAGCCTATATCACAATGATAGATTACCGGAAGTTAAACTGGTTATATTTTGTTACCTAATCCGGGGCAGTTCGTCTCTTTTTATTTCATTCATCATTGTCTTTGGTATGACTGATAGTCGATATTATACTTAGATCATTTTTACTAGATATTGCATTTGTACTGAAAAGCTAGATTCATATATAAACGATTTTTGTCTTATTTTTGTATCATTTTTTAATAACCATTGTTTGCATCTAAATTAAGAGCAAATGTGCTTCTCGGTGGTTTAGTAACACGTTTCACTTTTTGACTTCTATGTTTGGTAATATATTTGGTACTTTTTTTGATAATTTACATGTATATAGCTGAAACTCATAAGTTTACCCTAATGATGTGATGTTCATTTGATCCAGGTTTAAATATTCATCTGCAGTATTGTTTTATGTGTTGCGATGACGTAAGCCCACCCACTTGTTGAAAAAAGCTCTGTGGAACCCGACTGCTATGTTGCTCTTTGACCTTATTGTGTGAAAGTTTAAAAGTTAACTTTATTCTCAGCTAAGTTAAAAAATCTAGTATGCTCCTCGACTATTTAGTAAGAGTTTTCTAAGTTTTTTTTTTATTAAAACCTTTTTGTTGTTTTGATAAACTCAGTTTTTCAGATTTAAATATTTATCATATGCTGTTCTTTCCCCAAAACATTTATTATCACTGAAATTCGTCCAGTTGAAGGTTATAACAGCATCTTCTTTTTAAGATAAATTAAAATAAAATTACATGAAAATATACCATGAATATAGGGTTGAATTATATTTGCTATGCCGACAATGCTTTTATTGCCATGGAAATAAAAATGAATTTACACAATTTAAAATGTATTAACTTAAAAAAACAGCAAAAAATACATGATGCCCCCAAAATTGATGCTTCGATCCACATTTACGCTCTATTTTGGTCTTGATCATGAACCATTTGATTCATTTTGAAGAAAGCATAAAATGTCTTGGTTTAAAGATAAATTAATTAATTCTTCTCTAGAATATGAAACATTTTATCATCTCAGTAAATGTGTTTTCAAACGGATCAGTTTACGTGATTTGGGGCTTTAATATCGTAAATCAAAGAAATGTCACTTTAAATTGCACGACATGATGAGATTGTGATACATTTTGTATAACAACAATTTATAGCTTTAAGAACCTTGTTGAACGATCTCGATTATTTTTTTGAATTAAAGTTTCAGTACAATTAAGTCATATAGTAATTTCAAAAAATAGTTTGAATAATTTTTTCTGTGTGTTCTAAATGAAGTCTAATAAAGAAGGTCTTACAGCATGAAACCACAAGATGTACCAATTGGGCATCTTAAAGTCATAAGTCGTAACGAGGGCGAACTCAGGTGCTCCGGAAGAGTTGCTTAAATATGAAGCATTGTAAAGAATTAAGGTTTTAGAGCATGAGAACTCAGTAAATTGAAACCGAAGTATCAAAAATATGTTTCGTCTGTGTTGAAGTGCTTCTTTATCGAGAAATTCAATTTTCAAATTTGATTATATTCAAATTCTGGTGTTTTGTAACTGCATATCTGAATCTTTCGTCTTAATTTGACATCGTCTTAAATACTTGGGCTTATGAAACATTATCATGATTATTGGAGGTAGAAATAGACATTAATTCACAATTAACTAAGGATTTAAATCAAAGTGTAAATATCTTATAGTGTATCTAAATCGATGAAACTTTTTTTTTCTATTTCGAATGAACTTAAGTAATGACGGAAGGTGTATACATCTTCGTTAATTTTTTTGAATTTTTCCAAGTAAAATATGGACAAGCTCTGCTACCATTTTTTGGAGATGTGTTAGAAAGTGCTGTTGAAATTCTCCTGCTGCATGGTTTATTTTTCATGTACTTATTAAAACCAACGTAAAATCATTTTAATAAGCAGGAACACAAATCTAACAAAAAGTAAACTACTTTTATTCTTTGGAATAAAACCAGATAGGAATACATAGGCATGCGAAACATATACTTATCAAATTGAAATAACAATGTCAGTGAGGCAAATTAAAGCATTTAAAACAGCAGAGGAAACAATTCATTATGAAATAAAGAGACCACAAACGATAAGCGTTGGTCCAGAAGAGGCCAAAAGATTAAGTTATGTAAATGGGTGGGTGGCTGCTATAAAAAGGAGTTCAAGTCAAGAAAGGAAAATGAAGAACTAAAAAATCGGTTTAACAATTTCTAAGATATCCAGTTTTAGGAATAAAAGAAAAAAAAGAAAAAAGTCTTTCTGGATAATATAATTCGGTCATATTCTCAAGACTATAAAGGCTTTTAAAATTCAATAATTGAAGAAAAAGTCAATCAAGCAAAACAAACAAAGAAACAAACAGTGACGGAAAAAAAACTGACAAAACACCCAACTTCTTAATAGAAATATCAAAAAAGACAAATTATTTAATTCACTCACCAAAGGATGTTATCAAATGGTACAAAACGTTCTAAAAGCACACAAGTTAAAAGAGCCAAATGTTTATCCAAAGTCGCAATCATAATTCCAAATTGCCAACCTATAATAGTTGTCACATAACTTGACTGCCCTATTAATGTATAGAACTAATAGGATCTGTCATCTTATAGCAAACAAAATCATTATAAAAAACGCAGAGATGACGTTCCGTTATTTTGTGCAGTGTCTGGTCCATTGAAAGAAGTGAAAAAGGGACGAGCCATTTAGTGGCGTGATTGATCAAGTGATGGAAAAGTTGACAGGGTCTTTAGAATGTTTTACTTATACGTTTTAATAATCTGTTATTTTTACGATTGGTTCGGAATTCTTTGTTCATGACAGGAATATTAGATTTGTCCATACAATTTTCTTTTTATATATAGCCTTTTTGTATGTGTTTTGTATTGATCATACGTGTTTAAGCTTTTGATTTCTTTACTTGCATTTATCTTTTTTAAAGCACATCTCAGAACAAAATCTTGATTTAAATCTTACAGTATTCAAATTGCAAACCTTCCAAGGTTATACTGCCTTTTCGAGTAAAAACGTTCTTATTTTTACACGATCATAACATGACGACAGCATGGACAGTGAAAACTGAAAAAGGTTAAGGGACGGACCATTTAACTTGAAGGGGGGGGCTTGGTTTTTTTTTATCAGAATTTTTTTTTTCCGCGCAGAGCGCGGACAAAATATTTATTTATTTTTCGAAGGTGTCACGACAGAATATTTTTTTTCATTATCAGCATTATTTTTATAGCTGAAATCCTTCTTCAGAATATTGTTTTCTTACCCTCAGCTGCCAAAATATTTTTTTCATCAAAAATAATTTTCAGAATATTTTTTTAGGAAAAAACCAAGGCCACCCCTTCATGTTAAATGGTCGGTCCCTAATTACCTTTTTGAAGCCGTAGGGCAGAGCCTGTAAATAAACTTTCATGTCCCTACAGAGGCTTCTCCTAAGTAGCGAAACTTTGGACTCATATGCATCCAAAGTCCGAACAAAACTTTCCACCGGGCATTTGAAAAAGTCGTTCACGAGAATTTCTTGAAAATCAACTGGGTGACTTGGTATGATAAGGTAAAACTGTATGTCTTAACCTATACTACTCATGGCAAAGCCGATATGAACTTCGTGCCCTTGTTTGTATGGTGTTATAGTCAATTATTTGCCTAGCCGAACATTTCCTTTGAAAGCATTTATACTTATAGTATAATTAAGACTTTTTATATTAGTACTCCAGTATCAGACAACTTCTTTTGTCTCCATTTTAAAGCTTTTGAGATTGGTTGTCGGCGACTAATTATTTTCATGTTTCCTTTGTGACAAAAGTATTAAACTTTTTTTCCAGATTCTTCACAGAAACATAATAACGTTAGTTTAAAAACAACTCTTTGATATGCAAAGGATTAAGAAGATTTTTCAACTTAATTTTCAAATTAATTCCCCTCTTCCTATTTTGAAAATTTTATGTTAGGTATTAAATCATGATGAAGATGTAGTTTTATTGGTTATAAAACATAATTCAAAGTCTTTAATTATATAACTCTACCAAGGCAACTACATAAACGGATCTCTCTGAGATTTACTGCTTTCAATAGAATCTTTATAAAAATGAGGACGCAAAAGGGGCAAAAAACGACATGCAACTTAAATTTGTATGCGTCCGATCGACATACGATCTTTGTTTGATTCAAAACGACCTGCCTTGAAAATTTATAAAAAATGACAGTAAAAACCGACCTTTTTACGTTTTTGTATGACGGACCACCCTATATGAGCCTCAAAAAGCATGGCGAAAGATTGAAATAGGAAAATTTACATCTTGAAAAAGATGTTAACGTTATTTTGATTTATGTCTTTGAAGCTGTACCAATATCCCAGACATTGTACATTATTGCTTTAGTGCTATAGTAGAACGTCGAGATAAACAAGTTTTAAGAGAATATATTCCAGAATTTATCAAGTTAACTTGAACTTTTTATTGCTTATTCCCTTCAATATATATCTTGATAGTTGGAATGATCTTCAAAAACACAGTTTTCTATGACCTTATTTTACTGAAATTTGTATAATTCATAAAACTTAACAATGAACATGAAATTGGTGATAATGATGATGAAGTGGAGGAAAGACGGACACAAGGCCAATCGGGCAGGAGAGTTTTGACTGCCGCTGGAAAAAGGGTGTGATGGATAGGCTTGCGTGTGTCTCTTAATGCCAACCTATCACCAGTAATGTTAGAGTGTTGCATTTTCAGAACCTTACTGGGTACTCTATCTAATAGATATTCCCTTCACTTATAAGAGTGTCTTGAGAGGGGAGGGGTTGTATTTATTCTGTTTTCTTTGAATTGGTTGCCCTTCATTCGAACCCTCTATTCTTATTTTGTTTTTGTTTATGATTATAATACATTAGGGGTCATTATACTGTTTTATATTTTTCAATTTTTGGGGCCATTATTTATCTGTTAATAATTTGGCAAACTCCATCCAAGCGATCTTTTAAGTGAGTGAGTGAGTTGGTGTTTTACGCCCGTGCAACGCTATATAGGTTATTTAAAGGCGATGAATATGAAATACAAATGACAACAAAGTTCCAGACAATAAATTTTGCTACGCCTGACGCGCGTTTCGTCTATTCAAGACTCATCAGAGGCGCTCTACCAAAAATATTGAAAGTGCCAAACACTATATGAAATTAAGGAGCATAGAACAGTTAAACCAAATATACGGAACTGGGGAACCAAATTATTACTTAGATAATCAACCTATGTCTGGGGTAGGAAGAACCTTAGGGTTTAGACAACTTTGAAATTTAAACGTATAATTTAAAGCTTTGATGTTTTCTCCGACACAAAAGTGTTGGTGCTGGAGCGGGCTAACCTCGGGGAAGTAAAACTCCACCAGCAGTGCTAACCTTCACGTGTGTTCGAAATACAAATGACAACAAAGTTCCAGACAATAAATTTTGCTACGCCTGACGCGCGTTTCGTCTATTCAAGACTCATCAGAGGCGCTCTACCAAAAATATTGAAAATGCCAAACACTATATGAAATTGAAGAGCATAGAACAGTAAACCCAAATATACCAAACTGGGGAACCAAATTATTACTAGGATAATCAACCTATGTCTGGGGTAAGAAGAACCTTAGGGTTTAGACAACTTTGAAATTAAAACGGATAATTTAAAGCTTTGATGTTTTCTCCAACACAAAAGTGTTGGTGCCGGAGCGGACTAACCTCGGGGAATTAAAACTCCACCAGCAGTGCTAACCTAAAGGATGATAAAATGAACATGAAATGATGATGATAAATGAAATATGGGGGTGGGGTGGGAAACAAAGGACCGGTAAATTTTGAAGAACCACAGGAAAAGGGGAGAGGTGGGTAGGGGCGAAAATTTTTTGCCTATGTGGTGCACTACATGGCGGTCAACAAAGGGGTCTTTTACGGGCACGCTCCACACACGGTGGCCTACTATGGTCAGCGGTCAGGGTTTCCGTATTATAGACCGGACAACCCTCGCGGACGAGGGCCACCCTATTCAGCCATCTAGGGTACACACTGTGGGCTGAGCACTGACCCGACATCAGATTCCCAAGACCCTTAGTCGCCTCTTACGACAAGCTAGGCTGTGCTCTGGGCCTCGCACGGGACCACGATCTTTTAATACTTATCACGAAAAAAAAGCAAGACAATACTAAGTACATTCATGTCCACCCTGTGAATATAAAGAGCCAAACAGAGCTTACTAAGAAAGTAACATGTAATGTGTATTTTGACCATATAATAAATTTTGTCATGAGTGTTTTTGACGAGGCTTTAATAGACGAAACACGCTAGTCTAAAAATTTTAGTAATTTTATTTAGCACATGCATTTAACATGTTTAAATAAAAGAAAAGGTGAAATGCGCTCTTATCTAATTCATACTTTTATCGACTTGGTCCATGGTGGTCTTCATGAAACAAAAAAACAGACATTTTTATTCCTGGTAAAAAAAAAACCTGACCAATAATTAGTCGTTGTGAATTTGATCAATTACAGAAAATGCGTGATGAAAATTCCGGATTTCAGACTCCGTGATTTGACGGGCAGTGATTGATCTGACATTTATTATATACATTTCCGTTCACAATGAATTGTGGTCGTAACTTCATTAACTTGATAATGAGTGAAAATCGTGACGGGAAATAGTGGTACAGATGACAAAAGACGAATGGTTTCAATAAGTCTGTAAAGGGTAAGTATTATAGCAGGAACATTTTTTTGCTCTGTATAGACCGACTCTGATCAATATAAAAACAGACTTGTGCAAATTACCATTATTATTCCTGCTTACAAATATGTATTACCTACGTCAGCGATAGCCGCATATCTGTTGCTCTTTCAGTGCCTTGCGTTTGTCACAATTTTAACGGATTCGCGAAATCAGAAATTTCATGGAGGGGCGGCAATAAGGAGTTCCGAAACAAAAGATCCGTTAGCGGCATGATAAGTCACATATTAGAATGTGGTTTTTACTGCAACACACGGAAGAAGGGCTGTGATAGGTCTAAACCAGAGAAATAGAACTTTAAAGATATAAACCTAAGCTTTTGCAATTAAAAAAAAATACGAAAAACGGTGAATTTGGCTATGATCTATATGCATATGTCAAGGATTTACCTCCGATCAGAATCATTGAACCCAAAAACACTGAAATTTCAAAACCTCAGAAGTTTTGAGCTAAAAAAACTCGTACCCAAAAAGATCGTTTAAGGAAGATTAAACCTAACGCAGAAGACATAGTCCTTGTGCACTACATGGAAAGAAACCTAGTATTTCTAACTATTAGACATCGGAAAATTTTGAAAAATAATCTAATGAAGCAAAAATTAGTATATTTGTTAGCACAAGTGTTTGTTTTCATTTATGTAAAAAAACCTTGCATTATTTCTATCCAAAAAAACTGTAATATTAATCGTAGATTGGACACAAGCAAAACTTAAATTACTTCCTGAATTAATTCCTCTATTTGTATAGCTAGTTCTAGGGATCCAGGATCAAGTTTTTATTACTTCACTAACTAATCCTACCTTAGGAAGAATTGATAATTAATTGCAGTATCTTATATCCTGTTAGACAAAGCCTTATATATTTCCATTTCCTTAGAAAGACATATCAAAGATGAAAACATTATGATATTTACCCCAGGCTCATGAAAATTGAAATAAAAAGTCTTGATAGGGAAAAATAAGTCGTGCCTCGTGCCTTATAACTTCGGTTTTACCATGAATCAATCGATTTATAAAGTACACTATTTATTAATTTTTCTTTTCAAAATGATTTTCTCAAGTAAATTTTCAATTCTTTAATTACTATCAGAAACTATTTAAAATCAATTTAAAAAGATTAACAACGTTCTATTCTTGTGTAAATGTTGTTCAAAAGGAAGAAATTTGTTTACATTTTGTAAAAAGTAAATATACTTTCCCAATAAGGGACAATTACAGTCTGTATATTGGATAACGGTAACTCTAGTATTCAAACTTCTGAGAAATCAACAGCTTCTACCAAAAGTTCAATTGATTTTAACACAAAAGCTAGGTCCTTTACAACTGCTATACATTGATTTTTATTTAAAATTGTAACTTGAGCATGGAATTTCAATGTTAACTAAAATGAAATAAAATAAAGTGCAGGTTTAAAGGCGGAAAGAGTTACTTGTAAAGGCACGTTAATTGAAACAACATGCCAAAGTTACAAAACAAAAATAAAATAAATTTCAATATTCCCTTTTAAATAGCGATTTTAAATGTGTAGTTTTATTTTCTAAAATCAAAAGGATATAGAACTATAATTTTTTACACATTAAGGTACATTTGTTATAAAGTGTATGAAAATCCGTTGAGAAGTGTGGGCGTGATAGCGCTTTCAATAGTTTGATAAATATAGCCCTTTATAACAAAATTTTCGAACTGGGTTGCTTAATCTCAGTTGCCTTAGAACAAAAGATGTCGTAAACAAAAGACATACCAATGATCGCAATGGTGCTGACTTTGTACTTGGTGCTGACCTTAAAAAAGTAGTTTGGACCAAGTTTAATGGGACCAAAGCTTCTTTTTCCATTGTTATCTGACAAAATGTAACACAAAACACATACCGGTTGTGAGTCAGCAATATGCGATGTTCAACTCTGTAAAACAGACAACCAAAAACTAACCAAGACCACCACCAAATTATTTCCTCAAACAGAATGGATGGACGGACCACACGTACTGATATTTCTAGGTTCCTGCTTGATGTAAGTTAAGACTGGGGCAAAAAAAAAATAGTCATTTACTGAAATTAGAGGTTTAAGTTCACGATTGTTTTAATAGTTTTTGGCTGTTTGTTGTACTATGATGATCACTTCGTTATTCGTATAACACGTATGTCGCACAATATATTTTTTGTGTTACCATACCCTTAGATCGCAATGGCAGATGGAGGTAATTTGCGACATTCAACCTGGCTTAACCCACCATTTCTTTTGAAACGCCATTTCTCTGGTATGTTTTTGACTTATTTTGTCTTTTTTCTTGGATTTATGAGATTGATAATCCCAGTTCGGTAGTTTTGTCATTATCGTCATCCTTTTAAAAATTTCAAGTTGGTCGAGTTGGCAAGATGTTGTCAAGAGAAGTTTTTCTGATCCTTTACAGGTATAAGAAAGTGTTGCTTTCTTATTCTTATTTGATGTCTTCTTTATAAAATTATCAACCGGAATACAAACAAAGTGATATCGATTTAAAACTGTTTTGTTCGGAACAGATTACGACATCATGTACGGTTTACGACTATAGGTTAATGATTATGGAACTTCCTGCCAGAAATGAGTTGATATAATTGTCGCAAAATCTTCCTTTAATTACTGTTATCCATAGGAAGCGACGGAAATGATGTCCATTGTAAAAGAAAGATGAAAACATTTTTGAATGATGTATGCGATATTTACGATCTTGTATTGAATACTTAAAATAAAGTAATGGTCTCTTATTGTAGTATAAGTAATTCCATATCGTAAATTCAGATACACAATAATTAATGTCAGTCCGAACGAAAAAAAAAAGGAGAAAAAACATTTAAAATTATCTTTGACCACTCGGTTTCTTCTTGCGATAATTGGACTGATTATTTGTTATTTAGGGGAATGCTTAAAATATAGTTCAAATACAGCATACACAAAACAGACACAGAATACACAAGGCAAATTTTAACTTGCATTGAGATATAACAACGAATGTTCGGTTTAAAATAGCTTTGTTGTATAACGTTGTCTATCATAGTGGTTGAAATATGTGATGGAGTAATGCATTATACACATAGTAATTGTTCATTGCTGTTTTTTTAAAGAGCAAACATTTATTTGATACGTTTACCCTTTTATATCGTCACTGTAAACTTACAGATAAATCACATCTACACGATGACATATTCTTTCCATTGTTTTTTAAAGAAATATTTGACCTCTTCATTTCAGAAATCATAAAAAAATGTTGCCTGATAGACATTTCTTTACTGACATAACCATGCAAAACAAACGTTTGAAGTTTTAGACCATTTCATGTAAAGCGCTTTTACTTGTACAAGTTGCCAATATCTGAGATTTTCTGGCTTTGATTGAAGAAATAAGACCATTCCTTGTAAGTGCTACAAAAAAACATGTGCATAATGCCAATATCTGAGATTTTGCTGTTTTGGGTATTGTTTCCTACCTTAATGAATTCGAGATAATTCCAGTACTGTATTATCATGCAATTTTTTGTGGCCATATATTGATTGACTTCATAGCTAAATCTCTTTTATTACATGTATCACAAAGGCTTAGGTCTACTATTATTATGAGGAGATGACAATGGCTTAGGCCTACTTTTATTACATAGATAGGTTTATATAATAAGGGTGTTAACGTATTGATGGAACCTTGTATAAATATTGGTAAACATGTGCATGTTTATAGCAATTGTTCAATGTTTTTTTTTTATGCCACAGAATTAGCAGAAAATTGTGTGTATCTACCGTCGGATTTGAAATGGATGGATTGGACAGAACAGTTTTAAAACTGTCATGCCAAAGAACTTGGTGTCAAGGCACATAGCAAGGCTTGTCATTAACTATCATTAGCACAGTTATGCAGCAGTTTTCTGAAAAGGTTCCATAAAGATGCTGGAATTAACTGCAGTTTTATTGTAGAAACGAGCGATAAATTGTAAATCAACTACATCAAGGCTGAGATTTTATCTTGTTTTTTTATTTGCCTCAAAGCTCAAACAAACAAAAATATGTTCAAAGATATAATGCCCTATATCGCAATTTGGGATGGACAGACTGACGGACGGACGGACGAACAGACCCGGACACAATATTTCCTTAATTTCGCAGATGTGGCACAAAAAGAATTTATCTCAAATTATTTTGAATTCTTCAGATTTGAATTCTTTAGAATTCATTAATGTAATAACCCTGTGTCAAATGTAAAGTACTTCATCCGAGCTACAACAAATGATATCAAATGAAAGAGTTTGACCCTTTTTATACGTTATTTGTATTCTAAATGACGTACGTAACAATTGACAGGGCTATTAATAAGCCGAATACGACCAGACCGCTGTGCTGATCAGAGAACTTTATCCCATCGTCGTCAGGCGGAATAACAAATCCATGGTTATTAGTCTATAAGATCAATTCATAACGGCATATTTATTTAATTTGGTTTGGAATTCTCTTTCATATAATGTAATAAATAGCGACTTCGTTTATTTCAGACTGCTGTTTGTTGAAAAGTTGACGGATTTTTTTTATCGTTGCATCGATGAGGTGCATCTTTGACTTGACTTGAAAGGGAAACTAGTGCAGCAGACTACAGATAACTTTGATTTTGGTGGATTTGATAAATAGAAGAGCTAACAGGCTCTTTAAAACTGTTTAATTTGTCAACTGTTTCTGAAGCGATGTTTTCAGTATATTTTATAAGACTTCAAACCAATGACCAGGACAAGCTAACCAGTTGAAAACCCGAATGGAGTGAGTGAGTGAGTTGGTGTTTTACGCCCGTGCAACGCTATATAGGTTATTTACAGGCAATGGATATGGAAATGATGATAAAATGAACATGAAATGATGATGATAAATGAATGATGGGGGTGGGGTGGGACACAAATGACCGGTAAATTTTGAAGAACCACAGGAAAAAGGGAGAGGTGGGTAGGGGCGGAAAATTTAGCCTATATGGTGCACTTGAATTTGACAAACGTTTACGTTTAACTGGCTTTAACATGATTTATGTGGTAAACACAAGAAAAAGATTTGTTCCTTTTAAATTTGCAACATGTAATGAAAAAAATTAAGTGATTTCCCCCCAACGCCATGCACGTAGGAATATTTATTACCTTATTTTTTTTTAAGTCTAGACATAAATTTTTTACGGTTTCACATGAAAAAAAAAGTTTCATAGAACAATTTCATTGTAAAGATTACATATATTATAGGTCTTCTCTATATATGTCAAGACGTGATTTAAAAATTGCAAATTGGATGGAAATTCATGTAAATCACGATCTCCAGACAAGTCTGTATTATTCATGGAAAGTTCAGAAGACCAAAGGTGTACAGACATCCGTGATATTTTGTTTGTGCAGTTTTCGTCTTTCTGGCGGGAAACAGTCATTTTTTATGGAACTCTCATGATTAAATGAGAAACAAATAAAGCGCCTATTGCACCGTGTAATTCATATTAGCCCGGATGTCGATCAAAGTCAAAAGTATGCTTAAATATGGAAAGTAACTTGTCATTCTGGTTGGAGTGATTTGCATATCATTTGTGAAATAATGAGATCTGTAGAAACAAATCTATGGTTTATTAATGTAGGGATCAGGATTAGGTTCAATTATATTCATTTTAGGAGAAAAAGTAATGAATAAATAAAGACAATTTAATCAGAAAGGTCGGGAAAATACCAAAATTGAGAGGTAAACTAAGTTAACCTTTGAATGCAATTTCTACATAGAAAATAGGAACTAGATCAAAAGATCCATTCATGAATATCATTTTTGTTGCAAAATACAGAAAGTAAATGCAAGATATCTATTTTTTAAAGTTAATGAGGGGTTTTGGAAAATTGTAGACATTTGTGTTACCAATGTTCTATCCGACGAATATCTGGGTTTCACACAGAAATTTCCGAATCGTGTACCCCTCAAAGTTTGGCAAAAATTATGACCCGGTCTGTCTCAAATCTGTGGACAGGATAAAAGGTAGTAAGCAAGGTGGTTTTAAATGACAAGCTTATTGCACTTTAATGATCCTATTTTCAAAAGCTAAAAAAAAACTCTTGGAGCTGATACGACTAAACAGTCCGACCTATATAAACTTCAAAGAACCAAATATAGGCATTTTATTGTCCATTAAAAGGAGGGTTTCTGGTGAACAGTTTAAATGGTGAAAACGGCAGAGCATTCCTTTAACCATTTAAAATTGTCCTGTTACTTTTGGTAAGATTATCATGCACTGTGTCATAAACAATGGACTTTTCAAAAAGTGCATTAACAAGCTAAACGACTGCAATTAATGATTCATGTATCTTTAGATATTATCCTCACCTTAACTTAGAACCATACGGCTCGGAGAGAGAAAGTCGGATTGGATATAAATGCCGTTGGAAAAATTGATTGTATTGATGGGTAGATCAAGCTACATGTATCAACTTTAAAGAGCCTCCTTTTAAAATCTGTAGATGGAAAATGTAATTGGCTTTGTACACCATAACACATTGCCCATCAATAGCAAACATTATGTAACAGAAGGGACATGTGGTACCGGTATATATGCATATCACTAAATCACAAACTTATACTGTTGTTCTCCATAGAAAAGTCTGAGGAAGTATTTCAACGTTAGTGAAAACGTTCACACTTATAAGCTGCAACTTGTTTACAGACTTTTCGTATTATGCCTACAAAGGCTTACTCTCCGACAAATAACGATCGGCATATATTTGTTTAAAGGGAACATTAACTTGAACGTAATATTAGTCGTCAGTACGTACAGCTGTCGATTGATGGGAGAACTTTCAATTAAGTCTCAGTCTTAAATCTACGGGATTTTTGTATTAAAAGAGAAATTAGAGACAAAATTTATCTGAATTGCTAGAAATTCCCATCAACTTCTCCAGCGTGCAGTGATGATTTTAGAGAGAAAAAAGAGCCGCCAAATAGATAAAAAACCGCCCGAAGCAAATTTCTTCTAAAATCGAATGTATTAATGTTAGATTTTCTATCATCTTTAGTGCCGGAAGACTTTCCACCAATTCAGTCATTTGTCAGTAACAGATATTAAGCTGATTTGTTAAATTTAGAAATTCTTTTATTTTTGTGTCGTCCTCTTTAATTTGACAGTAAAAGACTTCATGGTTTATATACGTCTGTCCAAAACTGGTATGTTTATATAGTAGTCTGATTTTACACTCCAACCCCTTTAAAGGGAATGAGCAAGTTTTGCAGTCGTAAATTACTCTTTTTGTTTGACCTAACTGGTTGGGGATTTCCTCGTTTAAATATTACCAAAATAACTTGGAATTTTGAAGTCCGGCTGATCACTTAGAAAATAAAGTAATTAATACTTAAAATAAATGTATCTAATATTTTTTGCAAGACCAAGTTCAGTGAAATTTGCGGTAGTGGTAGAATTTTTAATACATGTGATAATAGTGAGTTGTGGAATAAGTAGTACATAATTTTATACCCTGTAAGCAACAGAAATGTATAAAACACCTCATTATTTCATGAACACCTATTTCCCGTTATATTTAAAACAAGCAAAAATAAATATGCTCTTCTGTTTTTTCTTCAATAAATCTTCAAATTAAGCGTGCAATATTTCATAATAAGCATAAACAATTTGAAACAACCGAACTGGTCAGTTTCATGCTCAAACACACTAGGCTATATTGAAAACTTGCTGGTATCAAAGAATATCTGATTTCGGAAATAATTAAACTTTATGCTCTTTAAAATTCCGTGTGGTCAAAGCATAAGTATAGCCCATAAACACTTGATAAATTAATGATAAAAGTACTCATAAATGAATTTATAAATGAATTAAGCACATCACATAGTCAAGGCGATATTGAAACTCATTTTTTTATCATCAAAGCATATCTGATTAAGCAAAAAAGTTTACGAAAGCTGTTTTATTGATCTTTAAACAAACTTATAAGTAGCTTTTAATTATTGAAAAAAATATTAATAAAAATCATAATAAAATACTGGTTAATGAATTAAGCTTCACGCATCAATCAATTTACGGTAATAAAAACTCATACACTCTTCCATTTGAGTCTCATGGGATATATTATTAGAAATATTATAATTGATCTATCAGTCTTTAAGTGGATGATAATTAAGAGTATATTTGACCATCTCGGATCACAAATGAAAAGAGTAAACAGTAAATATAATATCGGCAATTAAAAAATGTTATAATTAGCTTATACATTTAATGAATAAACATAAAAGTTAAGCGTTAAAAGATATTGCCATTCCCTCTATCAATGCTTATTGGAGACTATAAAGCTAAAAATGTCCAAGAAGATACGATAAAGGAGATAGTTTCAAAAAGTGTTAAAAGAAAAAAAAATGCCACTTATCCTCCCTATTTCTGACATTGACATCTAAGGGCCATGTAGTAACACAAAACAGTCGTCGTGCATGGGGCACAATGGAAAATAAAAGTAATAACAAAACTACCAAACTTGGAGAATAAATCCCAAAATAATTGTAAGGAAAACATACCGTTGAAATTGAAGACAGCAATGGCCCTTAAAAAATCTTCCTTCGTTATCAGCCACTGGTGGAAAAATTCAAAATCATGTTGAACGTAATGGCTAGTGATTTTTGCTGATTATTGTACTGGGATGATCGTCTTATTATACCTATTATGTCTTCACAGCCGTGTTGCGTTTAGTATTACTACCGGACCCTAAACTCGCAATAAAAGAGGGATGTTTTGCGCTAATAAAACCTAAATGGGCTATACTTACTCGGAGTAAGTGCTCAGCTCACAGAGCGACCAAGGTGTGTACCCTAGGTGGCTGAATAGGGTGGCCCTCGTCCTCAAGGGTTGTCAGGTCTATAATATGGAAACCCTGACCGCTGACCATAGTGGGCCAACATGTGTGGAGAGTGCAACGCTTCATGCACGTAGAAGACCCCTTTGTGGACCGTTAAATTTTCCACCCCTACCCACCTCTCCCCTTTTCATGTGGTCTTCAAAATAACTGTTCTTTTGTTTCCCACTCTACCCCAATATTTCATTTATCATCATAATTTCATGTTCATGTTATCATCTATTTCACGTTCATCGCCCTTAAATAACCTATATAGCGTTGCAAAGGGCGTAAAACACTCACTCACTCACTCATTTGAAATGCCAGTACCAAGTCAGGACCATTGCAATCTATAATATTTTCGGTGTGTCTTCCATTTTTGTCTCTTCTTTTTGACATTGAGATTGATCCTCCGTTAGTTAGTTAGTTATTGCTTTACTCCCAAGCAGCACGATTTCGGCTATATCCGGGAGATGAACATGAAAGTGGTGATACAATGAACATGAAATGATGATGAAGACTGTAATTTTGTTATTACGTCCCAGGGGGATTACTTTCAAATATTACCTGTACATAGTCTCGGCAGAGAAAATTTCAAACCCCCCCCCCCCAAAATACCTATTTTCACATCATACCCAATAAAATACCTGGCTGTCAAATACACCCCATAAAAATACCTGATGTATGTGATATAAAGGTCAGTTTATGTTGTAAATGCATATTTTTATTAATGCCTATTGCATTTATTAATGAACCCAATGAGTATAATCTGTGTCATAGCAGATAATAATAAATATCAGTTGAAATTTTAATCTGATATTTCAATATACCATCCATAATTAAGTAACAAAAATGTTACTCAAATTTTTACACCCCATAAAAATGCTGCATGTTTTTACAACCCCAAATAAATATCTTAGTTTAAACATATTTATTTATCCTGGATTGGGAAACAAGCGTAATGCTTATGTAAATCCCTCTCCAGCTAGCAGTTTGCGAGTGTGGCCTTTGCAGCGGCCCCATTGAGCCTACTCTTATCGAACTCTACAAAGGGGTCTTTAACGTGCATGGGGTATTGCTCTCCACATACACGAGACAACCTTTTTCGTCCCTTCCGAAGGACTAGCATCGTTCCTTGAGACCATCCTCGCAAATGGTGTCAAGAGAGAGAGTCGGAAAATTGGTTCATGAAATTTTCACCCCGGACGAGATCGACCCCCCAAAATATCTTCTAAAATTTCTTCTAAAATCGAATGTATTAATGTTAGATTTTCTATCATCTTTAGTGCCGGAAGACTTTCCACCAATTCAGTCATTTGTCAGTAACAGATATTAAGCTGATTTGTTAAATTTAGAAATTCTTTTATTTTTGTGTCGTCCTCTTTAATTTGACAGTAAAAGACTTCATGGTTTATATACGTCTGTCCAAAACTGGTATGTTTATATAGTAGTCTGATTTTACACTCCAACCCCTTTAAAGGGAATGAGCAAGTTTTGCAGTCGTAAATTACTCTTTTTGTTTGACCTAACTGGTTGGGGATTTCCTCGTTTAAATATTACCAAAATAACTTGGAATTTTGAAGTCCGGCTGATCACTTAGAAAATAAAGTAATTAATACTTAAAATAAATGTATCTAATATTTTTTGCAAGACCAAGTTCAGTGAAATTTGCGGTAGTGGTAGAATTTTTAATACATGTGATAATAGTGAGTTGTGGAATAAGTAGTACATAATTTTATACCCTGTAAGCAACAGAAATGTATAAAACACCTCATTATTTCATGAACACCTATTTCCCGTTATATTTAAAACAAGCAAAAATAAATATGCTCTTCTGTTTTTTCTTCAATAAATCTTCAAATTAAGCGTGCAATATTTCATAATAAGCATAAACAATTTGAAACAACCGAACTGGTCAGTTTCATGCTCAAACACACTAGGCTATATTGAAAACTTGCTGGTATCAAAGAATATCTGATTTCGGAAATAATTAAACTTTATGCTCTTTAAAATTCCGTGTGGTCAAAGCATAAGTATAGCCCATAAACACTTGATAAATTAATGATAAAAGTACTCATAAATGAATTTATAAATGAATTAAGCACATCACATAGTCAAGGCGATATTGAAACTCATTTTTTTATCATCAAAGCATATCTGATTAAGCAAAAAAGTTTACGAAAGCTGTTTTATTGATCTTTAAACAAACTTATAAGTAGCTTTTAATTATTGAAAAAAAATATTAATAAAAATCATAATAAAATACTGGTTAATGAATTAAGCTTCACGCATCAATCAATTTACGGTCATAAAAACTCATACACTCTTCCATTTGAGTCTCATGGGATATATTATTAGAAATATTATAATTGATCTATCAGTCTTTAAGTGGATGATAATTAAGAGTATATTTGACCATCTCGGATCACAAATGAAAAGAGTAAACAGTAAATATAATATCGGCAATTAAAAAATGTTATAATTAGCTTATACATTTAATGAATAAACATAAAAGTTAAGCGTTAAAAGATATTGCCATTCCCTCTATCAATGCTTATTGGAGACTATAAAGCTAAAAATGTCCAAGAAGATACGATAAAGGAGATAGTTTCAAAAAGTGTTAAAAGAAAAAAAAATGCCACTTATCCTCCCTATTTCTGACATTGACATCTAAGGGCCATGTAGTAACACAAAACAGTCGTCGTGCATGGGGCACAATGGAAAATAAAAGTAATAACAAAACTACCAAACTTGGAGAATAAATCCCAAAATAATTGTAAGGAAAACATACCGTTGAAATTGAAGACAGCAATGGCCCTTAAAAAATCTTCCTTCGTTATCAGCCACTGGTGGAAAAATTCAAAATCATGTTGAACGTAATGGCTAGTGATTTTTGCTGATTATTGTACTGGGATGATCGTCTTATTATACCTATTATGTCTTCACAGCCGTGTTGCGTTTAGTATTACTACCGGACCCTAAACTCGCAATAAAAGAGGGATGTTTTGCGCTAATAAAACCTAAATGGGCTATACTTACTCGGAGTAAGTGCTCAGCTCACAGAGCGACCAAGGTGCGTACCCTAGGTGGCTGAATAGGGTGGCCCTCGTCCTCAAGGGTTGTCAGGTCTATAATATGGAAACCCTGACCGCTGACCATAGTGGGCCAACATGTGTGGAGAGTGCAACGCTTCATGCACGTAGAAGACCCCTTTGTGGACCGTTAAATTTTCCACCCCTACCCACCTCTCCCCTTTTCATGTGGTCTTCAAAATAACTGTTCTTTTGTTTCCCACTCTACCCCAATATTTCATTTATCATCATAATTTCATGTTCATGTTATCATCTATTTCACGTTCATCGCCCTTAAATAACCTATATAGCGTTGCAAAGGGCGTAAAACACTCACTCACTCACTCATTTGAAATGCCAGTACCAAGTCAGGACCATTGCAATCTATAATATTTTCGGTGTGTCTTCCATTTTTGTCTCTTCTTTTTGACATTGAGATTGATCCTCCGTTAGTTAGTTAGTTATTGCTTTACTCCCAAGCAGCACGATTTCGGCTATATCCGGGAGATGAACATGAAAGTGGTGATACAATGAACATGAAATGATGATGAAGACTGTAATTTTGTTATTACGTCCCAGGGGGATTACTTTCAAATATTACCTGTACATAGTCTCGGCAGAGAAAATTTCAAACCCCCCCCCAAATACCTATTTTCACATCATACCCAATAAAATACCTGGCTGTCAAATACACCCCATAAAAATACCTGATGTATGTGATATAAAGGTCAGTTTATGTTGTAAATGCATATTTTTATTAATGCCTATTGCATTTATTAATGAACCCAATGAGTATAATCTGTGTCATAGCAGATAATAATAAATATCAGTTGAAATTTTAATCTGATATTTCAATATACCATCCATAATTAAGTAACAAAAATGTTACTCAAATTTTTACACCCCATAAAAATGCTGCATGTTTTTACAACCCCAAATAAATATCTTAGTTTAAACATATTTATTTATCCTGGATTGGGAAACAAGCGTAATGCTTATGTAAATCCCTCTCCAGCTAGCAGTTTGCGAGTGTGGCCTTTGCAGCGGCCCCATTGAGCCTACTCTTATCGAACTCTACAAAGGGGTCTTTAACGTGCATGGGGTATTGCTCTCCACATACACGAGACAACCTTTTTCGTCCCTTCCGAAGGACTAGCATCGTTCCTTGAGACCATCCTCGCAAATGGTGTCAAGAGAGAGAGTCGGAAAATTGGTTCATGAAATTTTCACCCCGGACGAGATCGACCCCCCAAAATATCAAATTCAAAAATTTTGACCTTAAAGAATAGTTTTAGCCTATGTACAGGAAAGTTTGTGGAGTACCCTCCCTGGGGGTACCTCCTTGAAAAGTAAAATAGCCCATCCCAGTTCAATATACTCATTCTATGTATATCTATAATGTTTTAATTTTAACCACACACCATATAAAGGTCAGAGTCACCAGCTTTTATATACGATATTGAGATGTGGAATAAGTGTACGCGACACAACAAACATAAACAAACAGCAATTCAAAAAATCACAACGGAAAACAGCAAGCAGTCTTCAACATGACCATAGGTCAGTGCTCACCGTCTTGCATTGGCCCAAGACTTATAATACAATACAAAAGTATCAAAACCAATCCCTAAATCATCAACGAAAGACTCAATTCTTGACATAAAACAGTTAACATAGAATGACAAGGACAAACAAAGGCTTTGGCAAAGTTTCCTGGCTTAGGACAGGCACATATAAAATGTGGCGGGTTTAAACTAGTTTTTTGGATCCAATCTTCCCCCTATTGATAAGCTTGCACAAAGCTACATATAAAACACACTGTAAAACTCAATCGACAAAAGTTCAATTCAACAAGAGAGAACCTAAGACAAAATACTGTACGAAAACAACAAGACAAGGAGGAACTCTCTTGAGAACACACGAAGTTACTGACAACTAGCTAAGAAACATTTATCGATTGATGTAAAAGAATCAAATACATCAGTTCTAAATCCGACACCCCACGTCAAAACAATGAATGATTAAGAGTTGTATCACCATACAGAACCGACATACTTGATCGCTGTGGTGCTTATAAATAATACAGTGGAAACAAAGTGAAAATCTAACGTTTTAAAGTTACTATCAATCTATCAATATTTCTGCCAAAACATACCAAATGCAAAGATTGTACTAAAACATTGAATTCGTATCCTTTTTTCAAAAGGTTTTTAAGCCAGTTTTTAATTTCCATAAGGTTGTTTTTGAATTTTTGTGCTTTATAAACTACATTGCTATAAAAGTCAGGATGAGATATTCCTTTAACAATCAGAAATCTACGTGTACAATCATTTTTTTTCGATGAGATGTCCATATTTATGTGCAAATTTTGTAAAAGATTTGACTAATTTGTGGTAACGGTAACCTTGTTTTAGCAATTTTTCTGTAATAAAACGGTGTTTATCATTAAAATCAGACACATCACTGCAAATGCGAGCATACCTGACTAATTGTGAAATGTATACCCCGTAAGCTGGAGCTAATGGTACGTCTTCTTCAAGAAACGGAAAATTAACTATTGGGAATGAAAAGTCATCCCGTTTATCATATACTTTAGTGTGTAATCTACCATTGATAATGCTTAAGTCCAAATCTAGAAATGGACATCTACTGTCGGTTGAGTTTGCTTTATTTAGGGTTAATTCTTTAGGATATATATCATTTATAAAATTTGAGAATGTGGGGTTGTTAAGAGCAAGTATGTCATCTAAGTACCTATATGTATTGTTAAAAGCATACTATATTCCTATGTTTGTTTTTTTTCCTATAAGATATACATTTATAATTTACAACCAAAGCTTCGCTGCAAATCCACGAGGGACAAATGCTTCTATACATCAAAACTTAATAAGGCAAGAACCATATCTGGTCAGATTTCCTTGTACTTGATATAACATCATACACACGTGAAAAATGTTTTGGTGTTTTATTATAATGTATGTATGTTTTCAGAAAACGAACCCAAAAAGCTTTATCGTGTATGAGATTAGAAGTGTTCACGGTTTTATCTACATTGCTATAACAAATTATTGTTTTATGAACCAAAACACGTTCACAAACACGTTCAAACATTATCACAAGCAAATTAGTTATACCCAACAATTTCAAGAAGCAAAGAGGTAACAATTAGACATCCGAATGTCAAAAGTTTGATAGGGCAAAAAACAAAACCAGTCTTCACAAACGAGAACAACACAAAGAAACAGCTAACATAAAAACACTGAGTAGCAACCAACAACGCGAACCAAAGTCGTAACGAGAGTGAACTTGTGTACTCCGAAAGAGTAAGCATTACCTTCCTGCTATACATGTAGAATCCGGTTTCGAAAAGGGAAGAGCAATGACTGAACATGAAATTGAACCCTTTATTTAACTAGAGAATGGATCTAGACATTTTCAAATTGGGATATTCCACCAACAATCGACTAAGGCCAAGGGGATGTTCATGATGTTCCAAGCTACTTTGGTAAAAATAACATCATGAAAATATCAAAATTGTCAAACAAACAGATTTCCCAACCACACGACTTATTAAAAAAAAACATTTGTGGTTAAGCTAAAATTTTCATCAAGCAGTTTTATATATACCTGTTGTACATAGAAGTTCTAAATCACTGAAAATTAATAAAACATATGAATCGAGCTGCAATAAGAGGAATCTTATCACCAAAGTATATCTCATTAAGCAAATCCTTTATAAAGACTTTTTTAAGTACCATGCGATCAAAGCATAAATAGCTCTTCATTATTGCAAAATTGATAACAAAATCATAAAAAATACTTGTAAATGAATTAAGGTTTAATATAAATTAATTAGCCAACATTAAAATGTAATTAGACTGTTTATTAGAGTCCCTATGGGATAAAATACTAATAACAAAATAACTGCTTAGTCAATCTTCGAGTGGTCAATAATATTGATAGTATTTATTGCAACTATTAGGATCAAATACAAGGAGAAACCGATAAAGATAGTATTGACAATTGTTAAGTAACATGATTAAATTGAACTTTTAATAAATCTACAGACCTTACAAAAAGTTATAATTTTTTTTAAAGCTATAAGTGCTTATATGTTAAAAAGGTTAGACGGAAAAGGGTAGTTTCACAATAAAACATAAAAGATAAAACAATACCAAAATTGTCCTGCATTTGTACAGAAATCTATATGGTGCCAAACCGCCCGCAATCGTTACTATCTTAGCTCGCTTAGGGTACTGTAAACGCTGTAGTCATGGTAGTTAAACAAAACACAAAGCCGTTGTAAGACAGAATAAGAAAGTAAGGTGACAAATTTCTCCCTCTGTATATACATACATTGACTAATTATTATAAGCCATTAGGAGGTCAGAGTAACTTGACTTTTATTACATACCATATTGCATACTATATGCTTTTATTCTTTAAATAGTTTTCCTATAAAATATACATTTACTATTTACAACCAAAGCTTCGCTTCAAATCCACAAGGGACAAATACATCATATGTTAACGCTTTAAAAGGCATGAACAAAATTTGGTTTAAACAGCGTCTATGTAATATTATATTACAAACTTGTGAACAAAAACATTTTGGTAATTTTTTATGATGTGTGATGAAAACGAACGTGATAGAGTGGTTTGAGAGGTGACGTGATTTTACTGTTTGACACAAAATGGATGAAACAAGCATTGTAGGATTGACTTAAGTACGTTCATTTATTTAAACAAGTTTAGCCACTTTGAAGTTTCAAATTTGAAAAATGATATCCAACCACTTTGGAAATTTAAAAAGGGAGAGTAATTGCTTAACGTAAAAGCCTCTACTGTATATGATGCTTGTAGAACAAGAAATTTATGAATTTGGGGGTTCCACTCATGCGCTTAAAGAAAATAATAAAACTGTCTAACGAGCAATTTGAGTACCACATGTCATTGAATTTTTTTGCTTTCTTATACCAAAGCATAGCTTGGAATTGAAAAGTAAGATGACCGATCCCAGCTTGATTGACCCATTTGACGTGCATCTACTAATTTTAACCACTAACCATATAAGGTCAGAGTCATCTATTTTTTTATTATTGCATACTATATTCCTATCTTTGTTATCCTATAAGATATACATTGTTGTACATTTATAATTCACACATCCGTTCGGTTGATTTTGTGTTTCTTCGTGTTGTCTTGTTCGTGTTTACCGGTTCGTCGTTGCTCTTTCGGACTTTTTGAAACTAGTCCATTCAAACGAGAACAACATAAAAATGAATAACTGAATAATAACCAATAACGCGAGCTCAGGTCGTCACGAGAGTGGACATAGTACGCAGTTTTTGTTTTCTATCGCACATTCGCTTTGCTAATGGTCAATTCAACACTATCATCAGAGTATATATGATTAAGAAAATCATTTATAAATACCATATTCGATGAAAACACAAACAGCTTTAAATTATTTCAAAATTAATAACCAAATCATAAAAATACTTGAAAATGAATTAAGCTGAACAAATGGATAAATAAGCCAACATTAAAATGTAATTTATTATTTTTTTAATTGAGCCCATGTGAAATAAAAAAACCTAATTTTAAAATAATTGATTATTCAATCTACGAATATCCGATAATATTGATAATATATATCGAAACAAAAGGGATCATATATAGAATGGGGTTTATAACAGATATTGTTTCGGTGTATCGGCAATTAAAAAGTGATTAATCAAAAATTCACTTTAAAAATATTTAACGTTTTACCAAACTTGGAGGACCAATCTTAATGTCCAAGAGAAAAGACAAATATGGAAGACACATCGGCATAGTTATTCATCACAATGGTCTTGACTTGATACAGGCATTTCAAATGAAATGGTGGGTTAAACCAGGTTTTAAGGCGCGCCAAATCTCCCTTTTCCATTGCAATCTTTGGGTCCGGTAGTTACAAAAAACACAACAGGTTTGTGATGATATATCAGGGTACATACATACCGGATAAACCAACACATTAATAATTGTCCTGAATTGATACAGGCATCTTTATGGTACCAACCCTCCGCTTTCATTGCTATCTTAGGATACAGTAGTCGTAAAACAAAATACTAAACCGTTGTTAGACTTTAAAGGAAGGCATGGTTTGTTAATATATGTATTGACTACTTATAACCATCAACCATTAGAAGGTCAGAGTCACCTAGTTTTTATTACATACTATATTGTATACTATATAATTTATTAGTTTATTAATAAAATATGCATTTTCAAGTTACAACCAAATCCCAGAGGGACAAATACATCATAAGTTAAAGCTGTACAAAGCATGAACTGAATCTGGTTTTTATATTATCTTGTATATTATATCATATTTCAGACTTATGAAAAAACGTTTTGGGTAATTTTTATAAAGTGTGCTATTTTATAGAAAACAAAAAAAACTATAAAGACTGGGTCGTGTATGCAGAGAAGATGACACAAAAGGGTTTGGATAAGCTTTGTTGGAAAATACAATACCAAAAACTGGTATAGAACGGTTAATTTGATATCGATGTTTCAAGGAGTAACCTCTCATCAGCAGAATTTGAATCAAAATATTTTAAAGACCACAAACCAAAAAAAAAACATTGAATGAAAAGCTCTCAACATCAGTTAAAATTAAGTTTAAAGTATAATACCAAGTAGAAAAGCGATCCTCAAAACTACTTTGAAGTTTCAAACAGGGTTGGGAAATTGTCTGAACGTGTAAATAAACCAAATACTAGTACAATGACTAAAATGGACGCGGAAATATTCGAATTTTGGGGTTCCACTCACACTCTACTCGAAAAACCAAATTCGTCGAACGAGCAATTTGCAAACTCCACGTCATTGACATTTTTTGTTTTCTAAAATTAAAGGCAAACCAATACATGAAAACTGTAAGAAAAAATCCTTTGCACAAAGCATAAGGAGCTCTTAATATTGAAACATTAATGTTAAATACTTAAAAATAAAATAATAATAAAAAGTACATAAAGCAAGGCGAAATTGGAAACTTTCTTTCTAATCACCATATTATATCTGATTACTAAGCAAATCTTTTCAATTAGACTGTTCTGAGTACTTTTGTGATCAAAGCACAAGAAATTCTTAAATATTGGAACAAATCATACAAAAAAAACTATAAATGAATTTTCTATAACAACATGAACACATGGCGATATTGTGGACTTTCTTTTCTTTGGCATATTAAATCAATTAAGCAAATCATTTTATTAAAGTTGTTTTATTTATCCTTTGAACAAAGCATTAGTAGCTCATATTTATTGAATAATTAATAATATATATCGTAAAATATATTTGTAAATGATTTAAGCAGAACGAAAAAATCAATTTATCGGCATATAGATTTATAAGAGTCTTTCCTTGGTGCCCTTATGGAGTAAAATAATTGACCAGTCAACCTTTGAGTGGCAAATAATTAATGTTTAAACAACTAGGATCACAAATGGAAAAGGGAAACAGTAAAAGGTATCGGTAATTATACATTGGCATAATTAAATTATAGCGAGCACAGCTCGCAAGCGGAGAGCTCTACGGTATTTGTTCCCGCGAAAAATTTGCCTAATGCTGATATTGATTTTTCATGGTCCGGAAAGGCTCTCAAATTTTTACAGGAACGGAGTGAATTTGAAAATAATTACCCATTTTGCTAGTCGCATTCCAAAAATTATCTATTTAATAATGTAAAAAGAGAAAAAATTTCTGATGACGACGAGTTGCTACATTTTTTGTAATAACCAAATTTTAATCGATTTTTTCTTACTTTTCTATTTAACGTTCAATCGCCCCTAGGATCTCGTCCCAAATTGAACGTTCTAGAAAATTAACCAAAACAAAAATAAAACTACGATGGTTTCAGATATTATTTGACTGCATCGATTCGAAATCAATTTTTTTATTGAACAGAATTATGCTGTGCTCGCATTTAGGCACTGCCTATTTCATATTACTTTTAATCCATTAAGATAATAAAATACATGACTATAACAAAAAATGATTTCAATGTTTATTTTTAGTTTATTCATAATCTTATGCTTTTTTACATGTATAATATCTACACAATGGCTGTTTCCCATTGTTGATTTTTTAAATTAACGTTAATATTGTAGGGTGTCTCGCGTACACTTATTCCATATCTCATTTTCTTCTTATTGTATTTTAACACATTTCTGCTTCTTGAAATAAGCAAAGATGCACCAAAGGGGCATTCGAGTGTCAAGAGTCCGAAAGGGCAACCACGAAACTGGTAAACACGAACAAAAACAGCACGAAGAAACACAAAATCAACGGAACGGAAATCAACAACGCACACTCAAGTCGTAACAGGAGTGAACTCAGGTGTCCAAGAAGAGTAAGTGGTTCCTGTCTGCTATAGCACACTTTGAATCACGCATTGTTTGTACTCTTTCCCATTAAATATTAAATTGAATTAAAAAAAATATCTTATGCATTATTATTATTGTTATAAATCTTATTTAGTTTAAACAAAACTTTATACAGATATTTAAAAAGAAAAGTCCTGTTCAAAGCTTTATGGCACCATAACACAAACATCAAAACTGGCATAAAACAGTTAATTTGGTCATGCTGTATATGTAAATTTCAAGGAGTAACCTCTCATTAGCTGCATTTGATTCTTAACATCGGAAGGTCAAAATTCAATGGTATCGAACGAAAAGTACTAAAAAATAAAATGTTCGAAGCCAAGTTTAGCACAGATTATTTTGATCATGTGCAGTACAAGGGAAGACACCCCCCTTTCAATGCAATTTTAAATTTTATTTATACATAACACAGTGCTGTTGTTAGGCACAGTTGGAAAATAAGGTTATGGCATATAATTATTGCTCCTTTGGTACATATCTAATTATCTTTACTACAAACCGTTAGCAGGACAGAGTCACCTAGTTTTTATTGCATACTATATTCTTTTATTAGCTTCCCTATAAAATATACATTTACAAGTTACAACCAAAGCCTCGCTTCAAATCCACAGGGGACAAATGCATCGTACGGGTATATCTATAGAAGGCATGAACTAAATCGGGTTTGATTGTTTTGTATATAATATCAAATTACCAACTTGTGAAAAAAGTTTTGGTAAATTTTCACGATGCGTTGGTTTTGCCGTAAATTAAAACCCAGTAGACTTTACAGTGTAGAACAAAATGATGAGATTTAGCAGGTTTAAGCATCTGTTGATGTACTTAAACACATTAACGATAAAAAGCAAATATCATCTCTACTATAAACGAATTTAGCGTTTAGTGTCATAGGGCTATTTCGCGGCTATTTATTTTCGAGATTCGTCTTAAAAACAGTTACTAGTAATTACCATGAATATTAGTTAATTCGCGACAATTTATTTTTGCGAATATCTGTTCCTCGCGAAATCTACGAATATAAATCGCTAGCAAAAATAAGTGGGTGTACAGTAGATGGGAGCAACTGTTCAACGTTTTACCCCAACTATTGATTGGCTGGCTCTTTTTACTAATTCAGTGCTGACACTAAGTGAAAAATATCTGCAATACACTTCCCAGGACATCAAACATGAACTTGTTGTAAGCCTGCACTTTAAGATATGGAAATATCAGTTCAATGTGCAATTTATATGCATATCAGATATAGGATTTCATTCGAAAAGTTTCCTCGGAAATGCAATGAGCTAGAAATCCTGAAGATAGAAGATTTACATGCTCAAAATTGGGTTTTTCATATTGAATTTGTATTGATTTAAAGGGACATCTTTAAATGGTATATAGGATCGTTTTAGTGATAGAGTTTATTACAAGATTAAGCCATATGATCTGACTGGGAAAAAGGATAATATGAACAAAAACTGATCAGCTTTTGTTCAAAATATATTTTAGAGATAGGTAACTGGCTCTTAAAAAGAAGAAATTTGGGTGAAGGTGAAGGTGACGCGCTGAATGGCTGCTCCCTCAATGTAAGTGAAATATTTTGTGTTTATGACATTGTTATGCAACGCATCGATTCGAATTTTGGCATGAAGACACTTTATTTATTCTATAAACGAATAGAGTCATCAGTTTGAGTCTCATTATTACATGGTTGCCAATAACATAAACATTACTTCAGTCGTTACAAGATTTAAATCTCCCGATAAGCCATGTTTACAACAAATCTATTTTTGACAGTGGCTAAATATAGACCAAAGTACATAGAAACTTTAAATCACTGTGTAACAAGTAATAGTCGTCAAAAACGTACACGTCGTGGGACGAAAGCTGGTAGAAATTTTTCGCGACCCATTCGAACTGTAGTGAATCCATTCAGAGAACAAATTGCAAATGAGACGTCTGGAATTAATCAAAGCAATTTGATTTCCTTAGTCACTGATATCGGACGAGTCACAAATATTCCAACGATTCTAAAACCGCGGACTGAGCGATCTTTCAAAGGAACTGCAAATTTATCAAATTTATTAAACATAAAGAAATACAACCAGCGACAAAGTGCTAATCATCTCTCCTTGACACTGTTAAATGCAAGATCTGTGAAAAATAAAACAAATTCTTTATTTGACTATCTAGTATCGAACAACATCGATGTGCTTGCTCTAACGGAAACATGGCTAGGCTCAAGCATCGACAAGTGTATTATTTCTGAACTTGTCCCAAATGGATATAGTATACAGCACATATCTAGGACTGAACAAAAAGGTGGTGGTGTAGCGATAATCTACAAGTCTAACATCGACGTTGCACAAATTAAGCGACCAAAACAACCAACTCACTTTGAACTTCTCGAGTGCAGTATACATTCTAATCGATTATATGTCATTTACCGCCATCTCGAGTCAATAAATTGAAGACTTCGACATTCTTTGAGGAATGGTTGGAATTTTTGGATGATATAATAAATAGTCCTAATGAAATTCTTATAGTCGGCGACTTCAACCTTCATTTAGATGATCAATCCGATACCGATGGGCGCAAATTTATCGAGACTCTAAATGATCGCGGATTAAAACAGCATGTCAATGGTGCAACTCATATTCGTGGGCACACTTTCGATCTAGTTATAACCAGAGATCACAGTCCAATCGTATTAGGTACACCAAAAGTCGAGGATACTTGTATAATCAACGATAAAGGCGGTGCATCACTAGATCACTTTGCTGTTCATAGTCAACTCAACCTGAATAGACCAGGAAAACAACAAAAGACATTGACAATACGTAAAACCAACAATATTGACATTGAAAGCTTCACATCAGATGTAAGTGACAATCACATTGTTAACAGCCATGACTTACAGCTCAACACTTTGGTAGATTCCTACAATTCTTTAAGTCGGTGCTAGACGATCATGCTCCATTACAAACAAAACTTATAACTATGCGACCAAACACTCAATGGTACAATGAGGAACTTCGTAAATCAAAAGTTGAACGTAGGAAAGCTGAAAGAACTATGCGTAAAACAAAACTCGAGGTTCACAAGCAGATTTTCAAAGATTTCTGCATTAAGACCAGCAAGATTCTGAGGCAAAGCAAAATCGACTATTACTCAAACAAAATTTCAGACATTGGCAGTGATCATAAAAGACTGTTCCGGTTGACAAATGGACTTCTTGGCAACAGTAACGATAGCGCATTACCAAAACATGAAAGTGAGTTTGAGCTCTCGGAAAGTTCTTCATAGACAAAATTGAAAGTATCAGAAACGGTTTAGCTTTAGCGAACGACGCTATCATTGACATCGACCTTTTCGAGCAGATACACGATTTGATGGTGTTTCACTTACAGATTTCCGTCCTGTATCTATCGACGAAGTAAAGAAAATCATCTTGAAGGCATCGTGTAAATCTTGTGAACTAGATCCGATTCCAACGACATTATTAAAAACATGCGTGGACAGTTTTTTTGAAACTATCACAACTATTATTAATATGTCATTATCAACATCTGAAGTGCCAACATCATTTAAAGAAGCAATAGTTCGACCTTTATTGAAAAAACAGGGTTCGATATGGAAATTCTGAAAAACTATCGCCCAGTGTCAAATCTTTCTTTCTTGTCTAAAATTCTCGAAAAAGTGGTTGAAAGTCAATTGAAACTCACCTAGTGACAAACAAACTTCATGATCCTGCTCAATCGGCATATCGAAATGGACATTCTACTGAAACTGCGTTACTGCGAGTACACCACGACATTACATCCGCGCTTGACAAAAACAGCTGTGCCGTTCTTTTAATGCTAGACTTCTCAGCGGCATTTGACGTGATTGACCATTCAATTCTTCAACAAAGGTTACAATTTTCTTTTGGAATTTCTGGGAATGCGTTGAAATGGTTACTTTCATATCTTGAGGGAAGGATTCAACGTATTGCCGTGGGCTCTGTCTTATCAAATGAATTTCATCTTCAGTGTGGTGTGCCTCAGGGTTCCGTGCTTGGACCCAAGCTATATTGCATCTTCTCAAAGCCAATTGCCGAAATTTGTAGACGACATAATATGTCCTATCAATGTTATGCTGATGATACTCAGATGTATTTAATTTTCGAACCACTGAATGATTGGTCTGATATTTCAAAACAGTTGGAGAATTGCCTATCTGATATTAGTTCGTGGATGACATCAAACATGTTAAAACTAAATGAAGATAAAACTGAACTAATGCTATTTGCACCAAAACATCGTGTGAAAGATATAAAAAACTGCAATTTAGTCATAAAGGGAAACATTTTTACCAGTCCCGAGTGTATTAGAAATCTGGGAGTTCTTTTTGATAAAACACTATCGATGAACCAACAAATCAGCTCAGTTGCAAGATCGTGCTATTACCAAATTCGTAATATAGGCCGAATACGTCCATACATAACTGATAATGCCTGTAAAACTTTAGTAAACTCTCTAGTGGTTTCTAGACTTGACTATGGCAACGCATTGCTGTATGGTCTTCCTGCGTGTGTAATACAGAGGTTACAGAGGGTCCAAAACACGGCTGCTAGACTGATTACCAGATGTAGAAAAAATGACCATATCTCACCGGTTTTAGAAGCATTGCACTGGCTACCGATAAACTATAGAGTGCAATACAAACTCTTGCTCTATGTTTTTAAATCCTTAAGACAAGAATCGCCAGCTTATCTATGTGAACTAGTAACCTTGTACAGGCCTACACGAACATTAAGATCAGAAAACAATTTACTTTTAATAACACCACATGTAAGAACAAAGTGTTATGGCGAAAGAAGATTCGATAAAGCGGCAGCCACCCTATGGAATGACTTACCTAGAGACTTGAAGACTGCAGTGTCTGTAAATATTTTCAAAAAGAAACTGAAAACACACTTATTTAGACAAGCGTTCTTATAAACTGTGATACTGCAGCTTGATGCCAAAAGACGTATTATTGTGTTTTATTTTATATGTATTTTTATCTATTTTATACCATGAAATGATTTTTAATACAAATTTTTAATTTAATATATCTATATTACATTTCCCGTTCCTGTGAGGTTATTTTTAATTATTTATGCAACTGGTTCTCTTTTAAAGGTAAATTATTAGTACTATTTTCATTTGGGTACCGTATCTTTTTTTTTCTCTTATAAATATTTTAATGATTATTTATTTATTTTTTTTACTATTTTTCATTTCCATTTTTACTTTTACAATTCTTTTATCTGTTTTAAATTTTATATTTTAAATTGATGATTTAATTTTTAAAATGATCTTTCATATTTCATTTCTATCATTTATGTGACGTTCCTACCTTTTTAATATGTGTGTACATAATTGTAGAAAATTATACTATATATATTTTTAAGTAATATTGTGTCTAATTTGATGTTTTGACTAAGCCACTTATGTCTTTTTTATTGATTTTTTTTTTAAATTGTTTATGATGTACAGCGCTTTGAGAAATAATTTATTTGATTTAGCGCTTTATAAAAATTGTAATAATAATAATAATAATAAGATAATAATATTTTGAGATAGAATTCTAACAAAATACACTTTGGAGATAGGTAGCTCTAGTTAAAAACAAAAGATATATATACCATTTATATTTTTAAAAATAACTGTCAAACAAAATGTAGTCAGTTGTCCACCATTTACGTATGAATCTTTCCTAATGCCAGAATGCAAGTCGGGCCAAAAGTATAAATACGTTTTACACACCAAAAGGTTAAAGCCGCCTTCTTACTTCATAAACATGAGATAGTAATTAATGTCTTACTTCAAAGCAGGACGAATTTATCTATGAATATGGTATAATAAGGAAAGGTGGTGGGGTAGCAAATCTTGATTGCTATTGAACAAGAATTGGAGGGTTAAGGGTGACAACTATTCCTACTGAAAAGGATCGTTAGGCTAATACTTTAGGCTACAAAACAATACCAAAAACGGTTTTAAAAAGGTTAATTTGGTTATGCTGAGTATTGATATTTCAAGGAGTAACCTCTCATCAACAGCATTTGGATCAAAATATTGGAAAGTCAAATGCCAACACTATTGAATGAAAAGTACCTAAAGCCAAAAGGTTCAGATGCTTGGAAACACTGACGGAAAGTGTCTTATTCTGCACCCCTAAACACGATATTATGACGTTTAATAAACATGCACTGGATTCCTATTTTAAAAATATCTCGACAAGTGACAAATTAATTATATTTCTATACGGGTGGTAGCGTTGTTTTATTAGACAAAGAGCTAAATTTGATACCCAATAACGCCTTGCTTAGAAACTGTTTCTCCTTCTTTGTTAGTACCATATTTATCTCAAATTTTCGACTCATATTATTGTTGGGGTGCTATTATAATATATTCATATTCCACATACTAGTAATATGTTAAAATCAAAGACGGTCATTCATTCAAAATTCATCAATTATACCAGTGAAAAAAATCATATGTACCATCGTTGGCATACAAATAAAGTTATTAACAAAATTACCGAACTTGGATGGAGGATCAATCTTAATGTCCAAGACAAAACATGGAAGACACACCGGAATAGTTACAAATCGCAATGGTCCTGATTTGGTACATACATTTTAAATGTAATGGTGGGTTAACCAGGTTTTATGGCGCGCCAAACCTCCCTCTTCCATTGCGATCTTAGGGACCGGTAGTAACACACAACGCAACACGATTGTGAAGACATAATAGGGTTAATAAGATGATCATCTTAGTACAGCAATCAGCAAAACACTAATCAAAACAAACACTAACCAATACGTTCAAGAAATATAATCATATTATTGTTTTTTTTCAGTATGAAATATCATTTTATGACGATTTTATATTTAATGAACGTTTGTCCAATGCACTTGCATCACATTTCATTGCCGTCTGTCGTAATCTAACCCTGTAAAATTTGAAAAAAAAACTGTTTAATAATTAGAAAAAAAAAATATGCCAGCTATCTTTGGTCCAAGCAATTTGAACCAAATGCCAGTCAATTTTAAATAAAGTTTTCTTTCCCAATTCAACAATTAGGTTTAGGAAAAAATGCTTCACGACAGATTTCTTACATCTGTAAAATTGCGTATAATTTCAGTATAAAACCCACTCAAATTTCACCTTAGGTGTCAAATTACACCATTTTTTCTCTCTATGTAGGCTTTTTACGACTAATTGTTTTAGTCAAAACACATTTCCTTGAATATGTTATCAGATTGCATTTTTATCTTCGATAAAGCTTTCTTATTTTATTCTATATATATTTTGAAATATCAAACGTTCTTTTATGCCGAACAATTAGAAACTTTCATCTAACAATTAATCACCTTAACTGCCTACAGATAAACTTTTCAGTACATTTAACTAGAATCAATCGACTGAAATAAAAATTAAAAGTCGAAATCAATGGCCATTATTTAAAACAAATGAAATTTCCACGTGGATCAAAGCTTCGGGTCACAATAACCGGTCTTTAAGTTGTCTCCATTCACAACCCTCGTCAATATCATTTTATTTACACCAAAAAGCACGTGCTTCATGTCAATATTTTCTCACCATTTATTTCATTTCCGGCAAATTACTGTAATTAAGAAATTACAGCGCTAGTCAATTGAGAATTGTATAAATGAAACACCTAAACACTCGAGAAAAAATCGAAGGCTAATTATATTCTGTTAATTAATATAGTTTTATACGTGTGAAATAAAACTTTTGTCCGATGGTTAATAATTGTGTAGTATTCGTTACAGTGGCGGAGAGCATGTGTCACAATTGATGTAGGTTTATGATGTTATAAAATCCAAAGTTCTTGTATTACGACAGGTTATTGTACCGTTTAAAATTGCAAATGTAGCAAAAGAGGATATACTTTCATGATATAAGAAATTATGCATTTATGCAAAATTTGTTTTAGGTATAAAAGGACCTAGGGTTTGCTCTTAATTCTTCATTTAGAGGAAAAAGAGGTTGAACACTAATTTTACCTACGGCGCTTATATATGTTTGCACATCTCAATTAAGTGTTATTTTAAAACACAATAAGAAAATATATATTTTATTAGAAAATCGATGAAAATCTGCAAAATTTAAAATTACCGTCTTGGTTTATTTTAAAGAGGCCAAAATCAAGGAACATATCTTTAAAATAAAATATGTGGGAAAATGGTCACTATATCTATAATACTAGAATAACGAAGCGTTTTTTATTAGCCGGGTTGCAGCCTAAACAACAAATGCTACGACTAAGCTTCATATATCAAAAATAGGGGATGGTTGTGCCCTTTGAAAATTTCATTAGCACATATGCAATTATGTCTGCAGTTTGCTAATTAACTTAATTAATTGATCCGGAAACCCTATAACCGTCATCGTTCCGGAACTACTCCTATGAACAAGTTTCCGGTGGTCATACTAAAAAGCGCTAGGAAGCGCTCGACCGGGTATTTGGCTCCCAAGACTAAATAATATAAATATGTGGATCGTGTCTTTCTGGCACATATTTCATATTGTTTCATTTTAATAAACACTGTTTCAAATTAATAATTAGGCTCAACGATGTCAATAAATTGACAAAATTGCGTAGCGATTGATTGAAACGTATATGCCATTGGACAAAAAGGTGGGGTAACAAACAATAAAAGATAATAAACCAAAAACTAATTTAGAGTAAATTAGCACAACCACGTACAGTTAGGTCATGCATATGCAATGTTTTTATTGGGTGGTCTATTTTTTAAAGCAACGCAACGATTTATTGTTCCGCGAATTCGCGGGTTTTTCTAGTAACATTTTAAATTCCCGTTTTTTTAACTTTTGAATAGAACACATCAAAGCTATGAATTTTTCCGTTAAAATTCAAAATTGTCAAACCCCTGGATTTTCCTTTTTTGTCTTGGTTATAGGACGATGAAGTCTCTGTTTATATTATCATTTTGATGGTATATGCAGTCTTTGTACAAAATTCTGGAAAATAATTTAGAGATAAATAGTCCTATTCCCAGTTATAATATAATTCAAAGTTCAGTTTTTTGTGGATTTTATTGTTCAATGCTCTTCATATGCATATACATGTAGTCTTGTCATTTTCAATCTTTAGACGAAAAGAGCATCAGGCGTAGCAAGGAGCAAAGAGGCACCAATGGGGCATTGAAGTATCATAAGTCCGAAAGGGCAACGACGAAACCGGTAAACACAAACAAATACAGCACGAAATTTAATGTTTGAAAGTTTGTTGTATTTTTATTTGAACAAATACAGGCACTAAAATCTATAGCTACAAACTCTTTCACAATTAAAAAGTTACTTATTCGTGTATTTTAACTTTTATATATACTTATCTGATGACAAATATTTATATTCTAAATGATAAGTACCTTTTGAAACTACATGTAATCTTAAAAATTATGTCCTATGAAAATGCCAAAATATATTTGCTACATTTCTATATTTGCTCTATGACAAACGTGATGACTTCAACTTTCCAATCGTCAACTTTTCCTTCTTGTGTAGCAACATTCCGTCGGCTCCAGCTTATGAAGTTTACGTATCTCAATAAATTTGTTACTCCAGAGCATGCGGGACTAACGTCGATTTCATTAGCAGAGCGACACGTCTGACGCAAAAATTGCTCACACAGGGTTATGTTGCTCCTCGGTTGCTGTCTTCACTCAAGAAATTTTACGGAAGACATCACTTATAGACAAATATGGGATTTCGATCTCTCAGATGTTGGTTTGTCATAGGGTTTTGTTTTGTCTTCCTTTACCGGATTTGACACGCTGAATGGACTATTGGCAACGCGACGGGTGTGCTATAGCAAGCAGGAACTGCTTACTCTTCCGGAACACCAGAGTTCACTCTTGTTTCGACTGGAGTTCGCGTTGTTGATTGACATTCAGTTATTTTGTGTTTCCATGTTTTACATGTTGTCTGTTTTTGTCCCGTTCTTGTTGGTGTTTACTGGTTTTGTCTCTGCCCTTTCGGACTTTTGACATTCGGATACCCCATTGGTACCTCTGCTTCTTTCTATATCAAAATAACCTCTCAGTTATTCTTTTAAAAATGTGAATTGATTGACGTGTGTGTATTATACTAATACTGCATGGGGTCTTTTCTATTAGTAGAAATCTGATAGCATTCTTTGCATAATGAAAATAAAATAACCCAAACAATTAGCCCTAAAAGGGGACCGAACATCAAAGAAAGATAACCCTTTAAGGAAAATCAGTTAGATTTTTTAATCCGTAACTTTTATGAAAAATAAACCAAGTTTCTGGGTGATCAAAAATGAAATGTAAAGATTGATTTCTTTAATAAAATATTGTTACAAACAAAGCCGGTTTTTACCTTTATTAGGTAAATGTCAAGTTGTGGCAATTTGTGAACACAAATTTACGTCACCTTTACTTTGCATATAGCGTTAACGTTTTTGATTCCATAATTACCTGGATAAATGCTACAATTGTTTTCTTACCTGCGGTGGCAGTGAATTAATTGCAGTTTTCCTCAAAAGTTCCCACTTGTTCATATTGGCCTTAAATAAATTCCGTTTGGTGTCCAATCATAAACTTATATCCATATTTTACAATAAATTAAGAAATATATACTAAAACTTGTTTTTATCATAAATTGGCCAGCGGTCTTATTTGTTTAATTTCCATATTCGATAATTGTTCAAACCATGAAATCCATCCAAATACTAGCTTTCAATTACAACGACAAAGCACCGTAACCGCATGTAAATACTCCAGTCATCAATCTACATGTGTGATGTTTTCAGTTATTGAACATCGTATTTTAATGAATAGCCGGAGCGAGTAATCAAGATTTACAATCACTTGTACTGGCCTTTGATTTTTTCAGATACAACTTCATTAGTCATTCAAACCAGTAGATAACAGGCATCACGTAATTAACTGATTCTTTTATTGTTAGAAGACTGTATACATATTTGATTAAAAATAATATAATTCATGATCATCTCGATCTATATACAGTAGGTTCATGATAATTTGGAATATGAGCAAATGACAGAGTTTAAATATAAAGTTAAGATTTTCTTGAATATCAAACTTTAACTAATACAAGAATGCGCTAAAGTCCCACTTTATGTAAAAAAGAGAGAACAAAAATCATAGTACAGATAATATATCACTTTTATTATTTTGTCTTTCTTTCCTCACACTATATTTTTAAGCAGTTTTTGTCTTGAAAATAATACTGTCGGTTAAATTTAACAGTTTGTTAAGATGTTTAATACTACAGTACACCAAAAGACTGTCAGTGGTAAGGATTAACTTTTCACAGTAGTTAGCTTGCTAAGGAGGTAAGAAAATCCCAGTTTTTGTTTCTATGAAATATTCACGTGTACAGGATATGAGCTGCAATATCGAAACAGGTGAGTTTTATGCCAGGAAAACATCGATTGGATTAGACGCGATAAACCTTGACCAGCGCAACAGTTTTATTGCTTTTCCAGGTGGTCTGATTTAGTGGTATCATGTCAGCGGTGATACGTCTTAAGGAGTAATATTTATGTCTATGTCAGTGTTCAGTCATGGAAAGTATTTTGTTGTACTGAATATTGTTCATAAAATGTGAATTTCTTTTTTTTATAAATTGCGATATTGATACCTTCTACGTCTTCAATAAAATGCATTTTCTTATTAAGCTAAGTTTCTGTCTGTAAATCAAGTCACGTTCAGCACGGAAATAAAATTTATTTATGTTTAGAGTAAAATTTAAAGTCTATCTTTTTGAAATGTCACCGTGTGAGAAAGCTAATTCTATTTCCATAAAGTTAAATATCCAAGTACAGTTTTAGATAACAATTAGCAAAGATAAATCAATCAAATTATCTTTTTTTACCATGTAAAAGTTATATATGTGGGTGATGTTATGACTGACGTAACGCTCACCGGTTAGTACATTAACGATGACAAAAAAAAAATGATTATCATTTAAAAAATGGTGTAAAAGAAAGTCATATACATGATTAATATAACAAAATGAAGAGTTGAAAATAAACGGCCGAACTCGGACATTTTTTATAAAACCATACTTAAAAGAATTCTTTTAAATTTTTAATAAGTGTTTGGTTGTTGTACAGAGATCACTTCAATATCCCTATCGTAGCTTTAAAATCGTTTTGTGTTTTGTGTTACTACCTGACCCTAAATTTGCAATGGAAGGGGAGGTTTGTCGCCATAGAACCTGGTTTAATCCACTATTTCATCGCAATGCCAATTATACCCAAGCCAGGACTATTGCGATCATCAATTTATACCTTCATTGTTTTGTCAATTCTCTTTGATATTTGAGATTGATCTTCCAAGTTCTTTAATTTTCTCAATTACCTTTATTTAACATTTTATATCATTCTATGCAATACTTAATTTATTTTGATTGTACAATTTTGTTGTCACAACTGCATTTTGTAAATGTTGATTTGATGGATCGAGCTCTTAATTGACCATTGCAGATTGACTAGTTGTGATGCATTGATTCCGTTCGTGTAAAATGTATCCTTTTTGTGATAGATTTTCGGTTGTTATGTTTAACAATTTTACGATAGAAAGACCGATTATACTGCACAATTTTTAAGACAATTTTGATGATTTTTTCAATGATTTCATGGCATAGCAAAGACTGATCTATCAATTATAACGAACAATGACGAAAACAGTTGTGAAATTAACTGCTTCATGTGGATGCAAAATGTTTCCTTCATCTTTTTTCAATTAATATTTGGCACTTTTTTGAACCTCGTTATCCTTGTATCTCAAAACCGTGTTGTTCTTTTTGTTACCGGACCATTAGATTGAAATGAAAGGGGGAAGTTTAAGTTTGGCACCATAAAACCTGCTTAAACCAACTTTTATTTTGAAATGCCTGTACCAAGTCAGGAATGTGCGATCTTCAATTTCTCTGGTGTTTCTGTCTTGTTTTGTCTTTATATATATATATGAGATCACCGCATTTCAATACTTTATGCAAAATATTCCTAAACACCCTATTTAAAAAAAAATGTTCTGACAGAAATTATTCTTATTTTGTATACAAATATGTTCACATCATGATCTAACATAACTCTTATTATCTAAGAAACCAATGAGATATATATTAAAACAGAGTCAAACTGAACGTTTTTGATCCCAAAGTAATTATCATTCAAGACATATGTTGCCCGCAACAAACTTAAAAAGTCCATAAACTTCACAAAATTTATTTTCTAGTAATATGCACAACTCAAATGGTGTCCTTTCTACATAAGTTTCATTGAATTCAAATCAGTAGTCATAGAGCACTTGCGCTTACAAGATCATAAATGAGGATTTTCAGCAAATTTTTACGTTAAATGGGCCATAACTCCTGCAAAAATTTTTGGATCTGAATTTCCTGGTAAGATGCCCAACTACATATGGCTTCCTTACTACATACCACATTTTATTGAAATCAGTTCAGTAGTTTCAAAGGAATTTTGCAGCCAAACTTTCTGACGAACAGACGGACGGACTGGAAAACAAAATATGTGTTCTTAAATTTCTCTGGTATTTTGCTTGTTTTGTCTTTTATTCTTGGATACATAATTCATCCCAGTTATGTAGTTTTGTTGTTACTTTTATCTCCCAGTCAAAGTGGGGAGACATAAATATCCACTAAAAGGAAAAAGGACAATATTTTATCTATGTTAAGTACTGCACTACACGTCTTATTCCTCATCTTTGAATAACCATTTGTTTAGGAAAAAAGCTTTTAAGATGTAATGCTAAACAATATGCTGCAAGAAACAAAAGTCTAAAAAAACCTTTGCATTATTTATGGTGTGTTTGGCTTTTAACACGAGTCAAGAACCAAAGCGATGGACTTCGCACCGTTCTGTTACATTTTATTAATGTTGTATACATTTTGATTATCAATTACAAGCTTCTCTGTTCCCTTGGGATTATCATATCTGTAAAATGTCTGTGAGACATGGTATGGTATTCCATATTGTAATAGAATGATATTTGATAAGTGTCTGTCTACGATAACACCCGACTTAGAAATTCAAACAAAGTGATTATATAGAAGAAGAGGGTCGAATGTTCGTAAGGGTAACGACAAAACCAGTTAACACGAACGAAAACAGCACGCCGAAACACAAAACACACACAAAAACCCCCAAACAACCGAAAGAAATAAACAACGCGACAAATATGAATGGATGTAGTTCTTGCGGTACGTTTATTTAAAATGTTCATTAACATTTTCATTTTTGATCCTTTCCAAAGCTCCCAAATTTATCATATCATTGAGAAACAAAGAGCGTTTTACTTCCTTTCCTTAATATTTGGGTCAACTACGAGGTTTTTCATTTTCGTTTTCGGTCTATTGCTCAATTTCTTTGTCGTTTTGCTAAGCTTTCATTTAAATTCTCTTCAGCAGCACAATTAAATGTATTGAGTTATAACAACACGTTTTTTTCGGGAAGTAGTGTAAAGGACAAGGTATGATGAGGGCTATATTTGGCCCCTTTTTCAAAAGTGAAATTTTGTGGTAAAATAATGATTTATTTGATATTTAGAAATGAAAGTGTATAGAATTAAATGTTTTAAACAAAGGGAACATCAAATTTAATTTGGTCATGTTCATTTAAGAACTCGAAACGAAATATTAAATAATTGCAATTTAATGTAAAAATAACTGGACAGCTTAAGGTCTAACATACGATTGGTCCTCTTCTTTTTACTGGGAGAAAAAGAACACACATGCAAATGAAAACATAGTTCTTAAAACAATTGTCCAAATCCCAAACCAGTTGTTCTTAACTTCTTGATCTTAATTTAAAAAAAATGCATGGTACCTAAATTGCTTTAACATCACATAAAATATTTTATTCAAAATGCAAAATAACAGAAATGTTACAGAGTATGAAAAACAAGTAACAAATATATTCTGGAAAATATGCGTGTTGGTCTTGCCGTAAAACGACGGTTCAATTTATGATAATATATTCGTTTTAAGTCATTGCAATTTTTGTTCTCCAACTTCAATCTGATGAAGTGTGTGATGTATATCAGGTCAGTTTTTACTTACATTGATAAGATTTTAAGATTTGATTTCCGCTAAGAGTAATATATACGAAACATTCACACGAAGCAATCGAATGTCGTAGTCCGAAAAGACCGATACAAAGTCGGTAGAAATTTAATTATTCCGATTGCAATACAACAATGACAAAAAAAAAAAACAAAAACAACCAATCCACAGCAACGAAAACTCTAGTGGTCTCAACGAGATTGAAATAAGTTACTCTGGAAGAGTGAGCAGTTAATGCTCACTACAGAACACATATTTTTTTGATAACGATTGATTTAACCGGTTAAGAACGACAACACAAAACCTCTTTGTCACACCAAATTCTATGCTCATCACAGAGATGACATCCCGTACGTGAGGGACCTATAACACCCTCGGCGCAACGTAATTCCGTGTTTTCAATTTGAATATCTGTCGGACGTGATGCCCTATCAAGGACTTAGTTAGTTAGTGCTTTACCCCAAACCAATGCGTGATGCCCTATCAAGGACTTAGTTAGTTAGTGCTTTACCCCAAACCAATGCGATTTCTACTTTATATGGGAGATGGACACAAGGATTAAGGGTGCAACCATTTGATTTTTATGGAGGGGTGTGGATAATTTCTTCGTCCTGCCTTTTTTAGCTCACCTGACCCGAAGGGTCATGTGAGCTATTGTCATCACTTGGCGTCCGTCGTCCGTCCGTCGTCCGTCCGTCGTCCGTCGTCCGTCGTCCGTAAACTTTTTAAAACGTTAACTCCTCTGACACCATAAGTCCAATTGCAACCAAACTTGGTATGGTTGTTCATTAGCATTCGGTGCTTAGAACTGATGTGGGGATTTTTGATTCGTCGTAAAACATGGCCGCCATGGCTAAAAATAGAACATAGGGGTAGAATGCAGTTTTTTGCAAATAACTCAAAAACGGCTACAGATATCAAAATTCTGGCATAGGGTAAAAGTGATCAGCACCTCAAGATCTACCTACCCTGAAATTTTGAAGAAAATCCAACGACCCGTGTAGGAGTTATTGCCCTTTTTGTGGATTTTTTGCAATTTTTGCACCTGTTTAGCTCAATATCTTGAAAACTATACTAGATATTTGAGAAATTTAAATTGCATATTGTTAAGCACATCAAGATCTACAAAATATGTAACAGGGTCAACGTTGTAGGACCTTTCCTTATAGGAGTTATTGCCCTTAGAACGTCAAAATTTAGCATTTTAACAGCATTTCCTCATTACATTGAAAACGTTAACTCCTCTGACACTTTAAGTCAAAATGGAACCAAACTTGGTATAGTTGTTTATTATTATTAGGTGTATAGAACTGATGTGGGGATTTTTGATTGGTAGTAAAACATGGCCGCTGTAGCTAAAAATAGAACATAGAGGTAAATGGCAGTTTTTACAAATAACTCTAAAACGGTGACAGATTTCAAAATTTTGATTGGGAACAAAAGTGATCAGCACCTCAAGATCTACCATTTCTGAAATTTTGAAGAAAATCCATCAACCCATGTAGGAGTTATTGCCCTTTTTGTGGATTTTTGCAAATTTTGCACCTGTTTAGCTCAATATCTTGAAAACTATACTAGATATTTGAGAAATCTAAATTGCATATTGTTAAGCACATCAAGATCTACAAAATATGTAACAGGGTCAACGTTGTAGGACCTTTCCTTTTAGGAGTTATTGCCCTTAGAACGTCAAAATTGAGCATTTTAACAGCATTTCCTCATTACATTGAAAACGTTAACTCCTCTGACACTTTAAGTCCAAATGGAACCAAACTTTGTATAGTTGTTTATTAGCATTAGGTGTATAGAACTGATGTGGGGATTTTTGATTGGTCCTAAAACATGGCCGCTGTGGCTAAAAATAGAACATAGAGGTAAATGGCAGTTTTTTGCAAATAACTCTAAAACGGTGACAGATTTCAAAGTTTTGATTGGGAACAAAAGTGATCAGCACCTCAAGATCTACCAGCTCTGAAATTTTGAAGAAAATCCAACAACCCATGTAGGAGTTATTGCCCTTTTTGTGGATTTTTTGCAAATTTTGCACCTGTTTAGCTCAATATCTTGAAAACTATACAAGATATTTGAGAAATTTAAATTGCATATTGTTAAGCACATCAAGATCTACAAAATATGTATGAGGGTCAATGTTATAGGACCTTTCCTTTGAGGAGTTATTGCCCTTGGAACGTCACAATTGAGCATTTTAACTGCATTTCCTTATATTGAAAATGTTAACTCCTCTGACATTTTAAGTCCAAATGGAACCAAACTTTGTATTATTGTTTATTATTATTAGGTGTATAGAACCGTTGTAGGGATTTTTGATTGGTTGTAAAACATGGCCGCTGTGGCTAAAAATAGAACATTAGGTTAAACTGCATTTTTTTGCAAATAACTCAAAAAGGGTGACAGATTTTTAGATTTTGATTGAGAACAAAAGTGATCAGCACCTTTAGATCCACCATATTGTCAGATGACCCCCTTATTATCGGTAATCTTATGACCCTTTCAATGTTAAATAGATTTTGCTTTATAACCTTTACTTCAGGCACATATGTCAGGTGAGCGATTCAGGCTCCTGGGAGCCTCTTGTATTTTTGGAAAAAGTCGACCCTGGACTTTTTTAGCGCTAGTGCGCACATATTTTTAAATGTTTTAAGCAACTACAATTTGTTTAGCCAAAAATACCATTCTGCCTTTTTTTATTCAAAGCACTGTCCTGCCTTTTTATTTCTGGATTTTTGCCATCCTGCATTTTTCTTTCAAATTCCACCATAGCCCCCCCAATAAAAAATCAAATGGTCGCTCCCTTAATGGAGGAAATGGGGACCCAAGGCCAATCGGGAGGGGGGAATAACGACTGCCACTGGTAAAAGGAGTGATGGGTAGGGACAGGCAATTTAGCCTCTAGCATGGGGATCCTACGAGCCCAACTGTAAATTACAATATTGCCATTGTCTTTGGAATTACGAATGAACTCGTACATTTATGCATATTTTTAGAAAAACATAAGAACTCAAGAAAGTACATTCAAAAGTAATCTTAATGGGAACGAATGAAGTTAGTGTTTGTATAAAATGACCGTATTTAAAAACAAAATAAGATAGGTGTTGATTCTATTAATAAAATTGATCCTTTTTACCAGTTTTTGCATAGAATTTCTATCCAATACCAGTTTTAAGAATTACCATTGAATCATTCCTTCGAAAGTGAGCTCGTACAAATCATCAACTTGAAGATTTAAGCCCAAGAAGGAGTAATCGAGTATGACCTTCAAAGACACCAATTTCATTTTGTTCGATTCAAGGAAGTTTAAGTTTTTCTAAGTGCGCTGTTGATTACTTAGTCAGAAATTGACACCGAGAATTTCTTAAGCAAATGGCTTTAAAATCAAAGTTAAATTATTCTTTACAAATGGCAATGTTTAAAATAAATAGGTTTGATGCATTTTATGATAGAATTGCTTCATGACATAAGAGGAAAAAGTGACAGGGTTTAAACAATCATGCTAGAAATATATCGCATTCATTAACATCAAAAGACATTGGAGGCAATATTTTTGATAAAACTTATGAAAGTACCAATTTTTTACCACATTAAACGTATTATTTAAAAAACAAAACAAACAAACATCCATTACTCATTTACTAATTAATTGGTTTTAAAAGAAGTATTGAGATTAAGGATAAAAAATGAAATTATTCAAAACTTTGTTCTTAAGAATAGCCAAGAGCTTCATATTTCAGTTAACGGTTACAGATACCATCATTGACATTTATTGTTAAAACTGGTGTTATGCAAGTTTATGTACGATTTGAGATAATATTTCTGCAATTAGATAATCAACTGTCATGTTCCTTAGAAAGCATTCAATTATCATTAATGACAAGAATTCATAGGTACGAAAGCCCAGAAGGCTCATTCGAGATTCGAAATACGAGATTCGGAATTCTAAATTCGAGCTTCGAAATACGAGATTCGGAATTATAAATTCGAGCTTCGAAATTCGAAATTCAAGATTCGAAGTTCTAAATTCAAGATTCGAAATTATAAATTCGAGATTCGAAATTCAATATACTTATAACCAATTAGATTGCTTATTTTATAATCCTGTACCAATCAAAATAGTTCTTTTAAAAACGTAATGATCGAAATTCGAGATAAGAGATTCAAGATTCGAAATTCGAGATACCAGATTCGGAATTTGAAATTCGAGATTCGAATTTCTAAATTCGAGATTCGAATTTCTAAATTCGAGATTCGAAATTCAATATACTTATAACCAATTAGATTGCTTATTTTATAATCCTGTAAAAAAAACTTTAATCCTTTTAAAAACGTAATGATCGAAATTCGAGATTCAAAATTCGAGATTCAAGATTTGAAATTCGAGATACCAGATTCGAAATTCGAGATTCGAAATTCGAAACTCGAAATTTAATATACTAATAACCAATTAAATAGGTCAATATTAAATTCCAGAAATCCCAAATTTCAACAGTGTATTCCATTATTTTGGTAAACTCAATATATTAATATTTTTTTTTCTATTTGTAATTTAGATATATTTACCCGCGATGATTAAATGTTATTTCTGTCAAACCACGTATGAGTCTTTGTCGGATTTGTATAATTCATGTGTATTTCCAATCACCTGACTCAATTTTAATCTGACGGTTTTATTCATATGCTGCAGAGGCAGATCCAGGAAAGGTTTCGTAGTTGGAATAGCCTCCCTTAGTTTTGGGTTATAGAAAAGTAGTGCGGATTTTCAGCACCAAGCCCAAAATTGCTATATCATGCCAGAACATCCCCATTACATGTAGCGACTGCTTACTTTAATACTCGCTGTGTGATATAAGTCGTAAAACATCCCTATTACATGTAGCGACTGCTCACTTCAAGTCGTCCAGCTCATGACACACCACCAACATAGTTAACTACTCAAGTTACAGTTGAACCAGAGCCAAAAACCTTCTCCCACTAGGTGGATGGTCTTCGGCAGACGTCCATGGGCAAATCATTTCAATATATATCACCAATCATCTTAGGTATCCCTAAAGGAGTAGAGCCACGAAGGCCCTAAATTGGCCCGGTATTTTCACTATATTTTTCACTACTATAACTTGCCAAAAATTCAACTAAAATATGTTAAGGTATGAACAAACTTTTCATATCTGTGAGATTTAGCAAAATATTTACACCACAGGTTTGGCCTTGAGACTTTAAACAGGTCATAAATTTGAAAATTACTCATTTTTCACACATTTTCACTGGTTTTTCTGCATATTTTGTCAAAATTAGTATTGGCCACATTCCTCGACCATTGTAATTTTTTGATAATTAATTTATAATATCAAAATACACATTTCTATCACAAAATAATTTTGGTCGACAGGTGTGGCCCATTTCATATTCATCGATTTATACATAAAAATAAAGGAAAACTGTCACAAATTTGTCATTTTTCACAAAATAGTCTATTTTTGACCTCACTGCTCTCCTTATTGGTAAATAATTGAAGGACAAAATATTGCAATTCATGAAATATAAAGACTAATGAACATTAATGCAGCAACTACAAGCAGATATATCAAAGTTGAATTTTTGGGCCATTTTGGGGCCTTCGTGGCTCTACTCCTTTCATAAGGCACACTTAACGAATCATCCATTTGAGTAACTGCGAAGTAAAGCAAAACTCGGGAACTTGATGACAGCTGTTTTTTTCGCGGGTATTTATTATTAATTTTTTTGTGATAGTTAAAAAACCGCGAAAATAAAATATCGTAAATAGGATATATTCAGTATAAGCCTCCATACAAATAATCATGAAAATTGAATTTTGCGAAAAATACCATTTTGCTTGAAATCGCGAAATTTTGCTCCCGCAAAAAAACCCAACTCATACGATATTTATTTCGAATCTCCAATTTTGAATTCCGAATTTCGAATCTCGTATGAGCCTTCTGGGCTTTCGTACATAGGCAAATGGCATTAAGATGACAATAAAATGTTAACTTACTAATAAATCTTTAATACATGTAGGTTTATTCTCAAGTAAATAAATGCATTATAATGTCCTTCATTTCAAACCAGAAGTCGTATTAGATAAAATTTTAAAAAATGTTAATATTTTTTAAATATATAGATTGCCAAGAGTTCAAATCATATCATAAAAAGCGAAGAGTGTCGTTCTAACAAAAGATGCAAAAGTAAAAAAAATGTTCTAGAGCAAATGTTGACCTTATGAAACTCCAATTGATGAATCAACTATGCCGAACCCGCCACATGTTATATGCTAACAAAGCTTTTGAGTGTACTTTTCTTTTTGATGTTTTCTGTTCCTTGTTTAAGAAGGGGGTCTATTTGTGACTATCCCGGTATTTCAGAATTTTATAAGAATAACCATAAGCTTTATATTTCAATTCATGGTTTTTCAGATTAAATCATTGAAATTTATAGATTTAACTGGTTTTATGCAATTTCAATACGATTTGAGATAAAAATTCCGCAATTAGACAACCAACTGTCATGTTCCTTAGAAAACATTCAATTATCATAGATGTGATTATTCATAATAATGACACGAATTCATAGGCAAAGGATATTACGATGACAGTAAAATTTAACCTTAAGAATGGATCTTAAATATGTATTATGTATTATAATATCGTTTAATCAACCAAGAAATAGTATAAGAAGAAATTTAAGTAGATGCTAATTATTTTTCAATTCTAAAGGTTGCCAAATGTTCAAACTATATGAAAAAGAAAGGAAGAGTGTCGAGTTAACAAAAGATTCACAGAGTTGTGTGTGTTGGAGTTTAACGCCCTTTATCGACGCACCAAGGCCATGTAGGTAGTTTAGATCAAATCGATTTGATGAATTAAATGATAAAGTTTCGTAAAAAAAGAACGCAGTTATTACCAAGTTGAACTTAGTCGTCATGGCCGTATTAAACTATACAAACATTAAACATACATAGAGGTATTGAGCTTTAAGATAAAAACATGAAGGAAGCAAACATTTGTTTTCAAGAATTGCCATGAGCTTCATTATTCAGTTTATGCTCACAGATTACATCATTAAAATTTATTATTTCAGCTGGTTTTATGCAATTTTTATACGATTGCAGACATTATTTCCGCTATTACACAATCAACTGTAATGTTCCTTAGAAAACATTCAAGTATCTTGCTTGTCTAAATGACAAGAACTTAAACCCAAAGGGCATTAAGATGACAGTAAAACTTAACCTTAAGAAAGAATCTCATAAAGATGCAGAGGAACCACTTGAGCATCCGAATGACAAAGTCCGAAAGGACAGAGACATAATCATGACAGGACAAAAAAAAACAACATATAAAATAAACATAAAAAAAATATCAATTAACAACGAGAACTCTAGTCGTAATGACAGTGAACTGAGGTACTCCGGAAGAGTAAGCGGTTCCTGCTTAATATAGCACACTCGTCGTGTTGTCAATTTCCAATTCAGTGTGTCAAATCCGGTAAAGGAGGACAAAACAATACACTATGACAAAGCAACATCTGCACTCATCATAGAGATAGAAATCCAATATTTGTCTATGAGTGCATGTCTACCATAAAATGTCTTGAGTAACGACAGCAACCGAGGAGCCACATAACCCTGCATTTACAGTTTTTGTGTCAAACATGACGCTCTGCCAGGGAAATCGATGTAATTCACGCAATTTCTGGAGAAACTAACCAATTGTGATATGAGTATTAATCTTCGGTTAAAGTTCATAAACAAGAGGCTCCCAAGAGCCTGAATCGCCTACCTGGCTTCAATGACTTATATTTAATGTTACAATATGTAACATTGCCAACAGCCAGTCATGACATGAAACCATTGGAAAACTCAATAAAGCTGAGCATTTAAGCAAGCGAATGTGTGGCACAATCTTCTATGGTACACAATCTTTCATGTACAATCTACTATTTTTGGCATTTAAGGGGCTGTATTGGCGTAAATCCTATAATGGTCATCTGACAATTTTGGCCTAATGGACAATTGTGCAGACAGAGTTCAATTATGAGTTCAATCATCTAACCAAGCAAAATATTTTCCCTATCTTAAATGGTTCAAAATCTGTAAGGCCAAAATCTCTTTTTGGGGGGTTTAAGGGTTTTGACAATTTCGACTTATTGTACAAGTAGAGCTCAATTAGCTGAACATTCAAGTAAGTAAAACCTTTTCCTAGTATCCTATCGTTGACATACTACAAATCTATTACCACTATTTTGGGCATTTAAGGGGCCATTACCCCTATAATGGGCCATATGACAATTTCAACTTAATAGACAATTTTGTAGATCTCAATTAACTAAACTTTTAAGCAAGCAAAACTTTTTCCAAATCTTCTTTCGTTCACAATCTGTAAGGCTTAAACCACTATTTTTGGCGTTTACGGGCTTATCTGCCAATTTCGACCTAATGGACAATTTTGTTGATCCCAATTAGTGCCAAGCAAGCAGGTAAATATCCTCTAAACGGCATTCAGAAACCTGACATCGAATCATGCCGCTTTGTCCATAAAGCGACTAAAATGCGTATCCCATGTGGCTGAATTGAAAAATAATACCGGTACATGTATCGCCAGGAATGATGCTGAATAACTGACCACAAACTAATGGTAAACGGTGTAGGAAAAAATGTCTCAATAAGAGCAGGAAGCTAAATTGTCTGAGACTACCTTCTCCTCTTTTTTTCTAGGAGCTGTCAAAGCAGTAATCACTCCGACTATCCCTGTGTTCCCAGTTCCTCAGCTTCATCATCATTTCATGCTTATCTCTTTTATTAAGCCGAATTTACGCTGCTTGGGAGTAATGCAGTAGCTAATCAATTTACTCTGTAACCTCGAAAATCATTTTAACCATTAAATAAGAATATGATACTGTAAAAGGGGATAATTCCGCGTTGTTTAAATTTCGCGTGTTCAGTTCCATAATGCATACGCGAGGTTTTAATTTCGCGTTTTATTAAATCGGTCTTTCTAAATGTAATTTTACGCGAGGCGATATTTTCGCGAATTTTTTATGATCGCAAAATTAGCGAAAATAAACCCCTCGTGAAAATTTCCCCTTTTACAGTATGCATGTCTACATGATAATAGATAATGGATTTGGTAGGGTGTAGCTGTTGACATGGACGTGTGTTATGTTTGACAGTATGCAATTAAATCTTTGTACTGCAAATAACATGGGGAAAAATCCAACATGTAGCGAGCTGGATTCGAATCCATACATGTCCATACATCAACAACACCAGTTTACATGACACATATGCAGGCGGAAAAGTCCCTTTAAGCATCGAAGGAAATGCATTTACCATATTATACACCCCTGCGTATAAAGCAGGGGTGTAATAAGAATTTAATTTCAATATCAAGAGAGCAACTTGGTAAAAACCCAAAACCATCTACACCATTACATGTGACATGGTAAATAGATGGTGAGCGTTAGCTTTAGCGAAATTGAGCAAAACATAACTGCTTTAACTGTTACAAAGAGTGGCCCCAAATTGTTGCGGATATTTTAATTCGTGCAAATCATATGCGAAAAAAATAAGAGGAAAATTTGATATCAAGCTTGACCAAAAGGCACATAAGAAAATGATGCAATTTCATTAATGCAAGCGTAAGGTTATCGATATCATAAAGTACTGTAAAAGTACTTATTTTCACGATTTTACGATTTCACAATGTATTTTGAAATCGCGGGTATTGATTTCGCAAAAAATTCTTGATGGCGAAATCCGTGAAAATATATACCTCGCTAAAACAAGTACGTTCACAGTATCCGTTTAAAACGTTTGAAGGAAGCATCCCAAACTTTCAGCATAATACTGTCGAATTTAATTCTTAAGGACTGCCTTTAAGCAAATCATTTAAAGTTATGACATTTTATTACATCATAGTAATTCATTTCTTAACTGGATAGTTATCAATTTAGATCAGATCTCCGTTAGAATATTATCAACTGATTTGTTTCTGGAACACAACGGATGTTCTTGTACAAATCAGCGACTTAAGATCTCAAATCTAGTCAGGATCATCAAAGATTCGCTTTCGAAGATGGCCTTTCAAGAAATGAATCTTAATTGCGTTTGGATTCAATGACTTTGAATTTTTGATTAATTTTGTCATAGATTTCCTCAAGAAAGAATGAAAATACAAGGACTTTAGAAGCAAAACACATTAAGATGGAAGTAATCTAACCTTGATAAAAGGATCTATTGTATAACTATTGAGTTTGATATCACAATATTATGAAACTTTCTTGTAAGAAAAACAGGAATGAAATGGTGGTTTAGTAGTGAAAGCATTGCAAACTGGAGAGGGTCTTGTAAACAACAATAGCTATTTTCTAAATCCATAATATGTTTTAAAATATGAGGAGACCATATCGGTCAAAAGTAAAACACCGTTGGCAGCTTATTCCGTTATTAAACCAATGCAAGAAAATTTCACAAACCTTTAGTAATTCTACACTTAAGGATCTCTGTGAAGATGGGGTGAAGGAAAGGTATAAAAATTGTATTGGTTTTGCAAGTGCAAGCACTAAGAAACCCCAAAATATCATGAACGGACATAGTTTACAAGCAGTTCCTCTTTACACCGGAAATGTTTAATGTAATTATTAGTTGTTGTTATGCAATCAAGTATAATTTCAGGACTTCATCTGCAAGGCCGATCCAGAAGTATCCAGAGTATCAACTCTTGATTTCACTGGACACGATCTTAGATTTTCTTATTGACTGAAGGAAAATAAACCGAATTTCTAAATATACTGGACAATTTAAAGTGTAGTCGAATTAGTATTTGTTAAGTACTAAATTGTTTTCCAGTTCCAGTATTTAAATGTCTTTCTTGTGAAGCCCAGTAAAGAATGACGATACGAAAACTCTTTAATAAGTTGATGTCAATATTCATAAGAGGAGTCAATATTTTGTCTTTCACAATATTCCATTTCTTTCTACTACTCATAAAAAATATTCTTGGGAACAGTATTTCTTATAGTCGATATGCAATTTTATATCAATTTTCAATCAACTGATTAACAAGACCCATATTTCGATCTTAGAAAACATTCAATTATTAGTGATGTGCCTATACAAATCAGCGACATTGGAACTGAACTTAAGAAAGAATCATAAAAGATTCAATTTGTTCAAGACGATTTTCTAGAAAATAAATCATATTGTATTTGAATAGGGTAATTCAAAGAAGTTTCAATTAAAGGAGCAGAGCCACAAACCCCCATATTTGGCCCTGTAAATACGCAAATATCAAAATTGGTTTGTTTTACTCGAAAATTGGTGTATGTATAGCTCGATAGCAGTGTTAAATAAGAAATGATTTGTTTTTGATGTATTGATCAATCTAATACTAACCTGACGCTTCAAAAATAGCCTCAGTTAGCGATTTTTCACTTTTAGGCCAAAATATCCAGTTTTTCAATCACAATTATGTGATTTTCTATGTGGCGCCACCCCTCGCCCATTGAATATTTTATTAAAACATAAAGAAGATATTGTGTTTGTAAAATTTCAGCCAAAATTTTTATGGGCGAGGTGTGGCGCCACTGTTATTTTCACAAATAACTAACTGGAAACAGGCGAAATTCTGCTGAAATTAGCACTATTTTCAATTTTAGTTTCACAATATGACGTCATTGCAACATCATAATTGCAGAAAACTTAAAAATTAGTTTTGTTTTGAAACAAGCAATTATTCTAGACTAATTAGCCACCATAGTCTTATCTGAAAAATAAATTTGAAAATATGACATGATTTAGGGCCAAAAAAGACAGTTCGTGAACCTACTCCTTTGTTGCAGATTCCGGAAGAAGGAATTGGAATACAAGAAACTCAAAAGCAAAATACATTAAGAGGGCGTTTAAAATTTAAATTAACAAAGTTCAATTATAGAATCGATAAGATCGATGTATTCTATGATGATATTATTGTCGATTGCAATTCGGTGTTGAGTTTGACAAAATTAAAAGTAAATTTTAATTTGACTAAAATAATTATGTCGAAAGTCACAGAACATTAAACGTTCACTAAACAAAAACCCAGTCATATAAACATGTTAAACATAGAGGTTCTTACATTGTACATATGGCGGTTGACAGGAGAGTTCAGGGATCAGAAGGGCAGGGAGCGGGAATTGAAGACCCAATCCTACCCATGGCCAGTACAATCATCATTTTATTCACATAATTAACAATTTATGGCCCTGTCACACTATAACGTTTTAGCCAACGTGTGCCGAACGTTCAAATAATTTTCTAAAACGTTGGAACACGTTGGCAGTCGCTGTAAAAAGTTTCCAAAAATATCTCGATGAACGACCACAAAGCGTCAGACTAGCTACCTGCAACGCACGACAAAACTTATTCAAAACTTATCTATATTTAACGCGATTGTCCGGCGTTCTTGACGTTTGCCTAGCGCATGTGTGACGACTGCAGAACGTATTCATAGCGTTAGTTTAACTTATATTTTTTCTCTCGGTGGGGAGACCTAGGATTTCTGTTCTTTTTCAGTATTATTTCACAATAGCCCAAATAGATCTATTATCTGGCTTAAATGTATTGCTGGATCCTAAGATCGCAATGGAAGAGGGAGGTTTGGCGCCATAAAACCTGGTTTAACCCACCATTTCGTTTGAAATGCCTGTACCAAGTCAGGACCATTGCGATCCACCAGTTCTCCGGTATGACTGATTCGTTTTTGTCATTTTCTCTGGACTATGAGATTGATCATTCAAGTTCGGTAGTTTTGTTATTACCTTTATTTACTGTGGGTTCATTTATTTTCGTGAATACCAATTTCCGTGCTTTGGGCACAAAGGATCAGTTCGTGGATTTTTAAATTCGTGGTTTTAAAGTCTTTGGCATACAGACCAATGTTAAAATTCCTTTTGGTGGGGTATCCAATTTTGTGGATCAAGGTAACCACGAAAACCACGAAAATTGATACCCCATGAATAATAATGAAACCATAGTAATTAATAATTAAAGATACATCATGTAAATTTAGTTTCGTTATAAAAATATTGGTTTTCAGAGTTCTGGTAATATGAATGTATAATTATTCTAAATTATTCTTATTATTCAGCTTTTTAACCAAAAGAGATGATTTTTGCACTCAGTCTAAAAGAATAAAATATAGTGTAGATTTTATATTTTAATATAAAAAAAAATAAACAGAGAGGAATGCATGCGCTTGTTAACAAATTCTTAAAAATCTCAAATGAGTATATATACATGTAAGAAATACCGGTCTGTAGATTTTGCCTAGCATCCTTTTAATAGCACTTGACTAATCTTAAATGACCGCAGACAGGATGACGGATGTTCTTAATAGAGAAAAACGCATGTGCTTATTGAATATTAAAATATACATGATTTCAAATGAGTATTGAAGTTAGACTGTCATTACTCGTTGAATTTGAGTATTTTGCTATCCAAAAAAATGTTCATCAACAACACGACAGGCGTATTACAATTTGCAAGAATTACTTTTAATTCCAGACCATCTAAGTTATCCTTGTTATATTCAAGATTTTTTTACTTTGTTCATTGTGTTTTGAAAAAAAGTTTTTTTTCAGGTTTGAATTAGTATTTGAAGCTTTTGAAATTGACTTTCCCCCCTTGAAATTCAATCTAACTTATAAAATTCTGGGGTTGATACGCTGCTCGTTCGTTACAATGACGCTCTGTGCGCTCTGTACACGTTTTAAACACGTTGAATAGGTTTCTTGGTCGTTAGACTGACGCTAGACGTGCGCTGCATTATCGCTAGACAAGTTCGTTTTCATTTAGCTTAGCGTTCGTCAAACGCATTTCAACGTGCGCACAACGACCACATAGCGTACATCAGCGTGTGTATAACGTCCTTCTGACTTATGCCTAGCGTTCGAATAATTTATTTCTAACACGTTGGCGAACGTCGGAAATTTTAAGCAAGTTGAAAAATTTGCGACGCACTCGACGTTCACCAACGCACGCTGACGTTCGCTAACGTGTTTGTAGCGTGTTCATAACGTGTACAAAACGTACGCAACGCACACCAGCGTGTTGAAAATATATTCTAAAACGTCGGCACACGTTGGCTAAAACGTTATAGTGTGACAGGGCCATTAATATCAAATCACACTTAATAATCAACAAGTATCATGATGTAACTTAGAAAACATAGAAAAATGGTAGAAATCAGGGACCTAAGAAGTGACCTTAAAGAGAACCACGAACGATTCAATATTTAAAGATGATCCACATGCAAATGATAATATTGTATTGTATGAAAGAATTCGAAGTTTCGTTTACCGTTTTTGTGTATTCCTGAAGGAAAAAGAAGATTCAAGAAAATTAAAAACATCAAGAGGGTTATTAAACTGTAAATTAACAAAGGGACAATTATAAAATCGGCATGATCGATTCATTCGGTGATAATTTTGTCGAATGCAATATGGGTTTGTATTATATAATACTCAAAAAATGAAAGTGATATTGGAGGTTTAAAAACATTACATGAACACAAAGGATGTCATATTAACATGTTTAATAAAGAAATTAAAAATAGTGAGATATGGAATAAGTGTATGCAACACAGTCCACAATCAAGCGGCAATTCAGAAAAACCACAATAAACAAGTCTTACACACATGACATTTGAGGGATTACAGAATTCGAAGAAAGGAAAAGGCACAGGGATTGACGACGACCCCATCTTATCCAGTCATATCCGTACGTTTTTTTTTCTAACATATGTACAATATTAAATTATATTCCCATCTACAAAACATTCGGTTATCAATTCTGCTCTTGTGAAAAATTATGAACTTAAGAACGAACTTGAGAAAGAGTCATAAGAGATTCAATTTGTTGAAGATGATTTTCTAGGAAAAGAATCATACTGTATTTGTATGATGGAATTCGCAGTTTCAATTAATTTGTTTGATTTCTGAAGGAAAAATGAAGATACAATGAATTCAGAGTAAAATACATTAGGAGGGTGCTTAAATTTTAAATTAACAAAGATTCTATTATAGAATCGACAAGATTGATGTATTCTATGATGATGATTTTGTCAATTGCAATTTGGTGTTGTGTTAGACAAAAAAGTGAATGTTGAGGATTTAACTGGTCAGAGGTCACATCATAATTATATATGACAACATTTGTCCAGTATCACGTATTTTAAACTAAGAAGATAGCTGCAAAATGTCTTAGGTTCCTCCTACCCCAGGTAGAGGTGGAAGTTGTCTTATTTCTGTTCCGATTCGGTGTACTTTGGTGTTATTTTCCTATGCTCTTCACATTCATATGTATGTTTGGCATTTTCAATCTTTTTGGTAAAGAGCCTCAGAATAAAAATTATTATTGTCTGAAACTTTTTGTATTTTTAGATTTCAAGATATGTTGGACAATCCGTATAAAATAAAAACATCACCGACCCCCACAAAAAAAAAACCAAAAAACAAAAAAAAACACACCAAACACCTCACAGCAATATATGGTCCTTAAGGTAGATGGGGTTTCTATTACTGAGAATCTTTTTTTTTCACATCTTTAATAACTCTAAATTTTATTATGCTAGCTATTCTTGTTGATTTGTATTGGGCTAGGTAAACATCAAATTGGAAAACTACAACAAAAATTTGGACTAATTACACCTTATTTGGGATTTTCAATATTTTCCCGTACTTTATAAGGGGAGATAATTTGTATAGAAATAATAGGAAAAACACATTTTCCACTTTTTTCAAAAAAATTGATGGTGACCTTAATCTTATATTTAGTATACTTATAAGTCCCTACATGGCCAATATTTCCACAAATTTTATGAAATATCTATGGAGGAGATTCTCACAGATGAAGGGAATTTGAATTCTCCCTATTGATCCTATATTAAAAGTACCAAAATCATGCATTTTTCAAAGTCGTTTCTACAAATACCTGATGGTGAACTTTAATTTTATTATCGAGACTTAAAGTACTATTTTAGGGCTAACTGTGGCCAAAATAAAAAAAAAAGATCTATGGATAATTTTTTAAACACCTTATCTACCTTAACTTTTTTGTTGTGTATGCACTGCCTTGCAAGTTGCAAGTTAATAGCACACATTAATTTTTGTTTGTTTTCAGTACTCCTCAAATTTCTTAAATGATATCATAAAGTTTTTATAGCTCTAAAAGTCCAATTGGCATGAAATGGGATGACAATATAAACAATATGTTTGATTTAAAATAAGAAAGAGGGGGTACAATGTATTACAGAAGATTGATAGTTTGATAATGCCTATTCTTCACTGATACAAATACGTTTAAACATAACCTTAAATATTTATTCAAATCAACTTAAGCAAATGTACACAAAGAAGAACAAATGGTCAAAGTATCTCATATACTAGTGAAATAAACTAAAACATAGCTCCTTTTATATACAAAAGGAAAATATACAAAAAAAACTGAACAATACTTTAATTCGGAACTGTCATAAAACATGGATAAATTCAACCTACCTTTAGGCATGTTTAATTTAGCAACACATGCTGTTGATATAGTTGGGATTGGTGTTGGTTCTGACACGAGACTCTATCTATCTCACTTTCAGTACCATAATTATATAAACTTACATGACTTACCTACAAAAAATATAAATCTTAATTAAGGTCATTTCTAAACATTTTTAGATTATGACATCATGCGCTCATAGAAAATAATGAATTTCTATCTTTCAGATGAGTGCAGATGATGTTTTATTTTTCATAGGGTATTGTTATGTATCCCTTTACCGGATTATCAAGCATTTGGCCTTGTGTAAATATATGTATTTATAATCATTTTCTTAGAAGACTTATGTGTTCATTTTGACCTGACCGTTATTATCAGATGGATAATACTTTAAAAAAATCTTTGCAATAATCATTTGATAAGTATTGAAAAAAAAATAGCTTTTTTTGCTATACTGAAGTTTCATTTTATTTTCGTTGGATAAGGGGTTTCGCGGCTTCCGCCCACTAAGAGAATCAGAACCCAACGAAATGTTTATTTCATAGCAACCACGAAAATTTATAGTCACGAAAGTAATAAATCCAAACATGGTGACATCTGCTTTTTGTGACTTAATTGACATTTCTTGCTAATATATAACAGCTTTTTTTTAAAATATGATATCTATGTCAAATAAAATATTCCCCATAAAGAACGAATGTAAGGAAGACAAAACATAGAAATTGAAAAGAAAAACCAAATGAAGTGATTTATAACATTAAAAGAAGCGTGCGAGACATAATTTATATTAAAACAATTTCACAATTAGTTTTCTTCTGAAAACATTTCAATAAGTTTATTGAATAAACTTCCGAGTTTCAATTTATCACAGGTTTCTATTAATTGTCTACCACATTAAACCTGAAGGAATACTAATAAATACAGAAGTATAAAGAAAACACTGTAACGGACAGTGGATTCTATTTGAGGCGATTGAGTTACATGTCCTTCATTGAAACACTGTTTTTGTGCTCAGTGCAAGTAATGTTTTTGTTTTGAATAAGTGTACGCGACACAGTCTACAATCAAGCGACAATTTAGAAAAAAAAAACAATGGACAACCGCCAGCAGCCTTCAACGAGACCAGTAGGCATTGCTCGCGGTTCTGCCATTGGCCCATGGTCTAAATAAAATGCATACAATTCAAATCCAGTCCTGAAATAGTCACAGATAGACCCTCTTAAAAAAGGAACAGAAAACATGAAAAGACAATTACAAACGAAAGCTTAGTCAAAGATTCCTGGCTTAGGACAAGCACATATAATATGTGGCGGGGTTAAACTAGTCTTTTTGGGGCCCAACCTGGCCCCTTTTCAAAATTCCTAGGCAAAGAACAAAAGATAAGCACACAATAAAAATCAAATCGATCAAAGTTCAATTCCACTAGAGAGAACCTTTGACAAAAGACAACAAGAACAAACGAAAGGACGGTAAACAAATCAAACATATCGATTTTAAATCCGACACAACACTTCAAACAATAATGATTTGGTGAAGTGTCGTTACGCAAAACCGACATGCTTGATCGCTTTGATGCTTAAAAATGACAAGCTTATGGAAGTTTTAGAGTAAGTATCAAGTTATAAATATTTCTGCAATAAACACTAAATTCAAAGATCTAACCAAAATATTCAATTCATATCCTTTCCGTAATAAATTTTGAAGCCAATTTTTCATTTCCAATGGATTGTTTTTAAACTTTTGAGCTTTATAAAAAAACATTACCATAAAATTCAGGATGTGATATTCCTTTCATTATCAGAAATAGACGTGTACAATTTAATTTTTTAATAAAAGATCGATACTTGTGGAAGAATTTAGAAAAGATTTTACTAACTTGTGGTATCGATTACCTTGTTTTAATAATTTTTTTCAGTAATAAAACGGTTTTTATTATTAAAATCAGTACTTTTATTCTTGAGTATACGTATCAGATTTTTTGGTAAAAGGAAATGTATTGACGAAAACAACACTTCAAACATATCTATGCAAAGTTTTTATTTTATCTGAAATCAAAGCGGTGGTTTAAGCAGGCATCTGAACCTACGAAAACTGGTACCCTATGTACCACACGTTTTGGTATCTATTACTAACCAACAAAAGCGAGTATCAATAAACTGTTAATTTTGGTCATGATATATATGTATATTTCAAGGGGTAAGCTGCAATCAGCAGCATTGTAACCTAAAACAGAAGGTTGAAAATCTAAAGTGTTTATACCTCATAAGTTTCATATTTTCTATGATATCGAAACCAGGAACAAGGCACATTCTACATTTTAGAAACTTCTGTCTGGCAGGGAATATCATTAGTCTCTATCAAATTATCCAACGCCATGGAACCAATTTATCAACTTCATATTTGTTATAATGAATTTTCTAAACGGCTTATATATAGAATAAATATTGTTATTGTCGGATACGGAGAATTTCCGGACTAATCAGCTTGGATGAGATTAACACATATGGTCAGTATTGAATACACAATTAATTGGAACTTAATTTGATTTAATAAAGACACATTTGTTCTATATTTCACATTGTTTCTCACCTACCGACTACCAGTTAGACTTCTTTCAATATTGTTTACAAAATAATTAGGAAGTCAAAATGGCACAAAATACGTACAGACACAAGGAAATGCTAACTGAGGCGTCTTTAAATTCACCAAGCAGAACGACGTTGAACTTTGAATGATAAATATTTACCTCTATATCATTTGCAGAATATCTTTAATTATTCTATACTTTACATGTCCTTAAAACACAAATTTTGAAACTCTGTGCGAATCCCAGAAGATGAATAGACCCGCCAAGGCAGTCCTAAGCTTTTCGGTAATAAGCTCATTTGAGCGGCGCCATTACTTGATTTTGGGACAGACCGTCTTGCTAAAAGAGCTATAATTTTTGACCCAGGTGGTTGAATTGGGAATCCTAAAATTTAACTTTCATGTCGAGATCGTCATGCCATTATACCAAAAATCAGCTGACTACAAAGCTAGTGGTCACCGTGTTTCGAAAATGTTGCAGTCTTCGCACGCTTAATGAAACTGCAGAAGGACCCATAAAGCAGCTTAGGATAAAAGCAATAATTTCACAGTCAAAATATACAATGTATGCGGGTAGGTATTAGCGCTGAACACCAAATATCAAACATTAGTTTAGAGAGAAAAGTTAATACAAAGTTTATTTATTTACTCTCAATATTACAGTCAACCGATTATGACATTAATTAACTCTCAATATTTCAGTCAAGCGATTAACACATTACAAATTTGAACAGTCATATGATGTATATCATTGACCGTTGTTCGAATATTAAAAAAATATCAATTCAAAGCTAGGTCACTTTAGTTTGTTTTTGTGATTTCGATTATTCCCCTAGCAAAGTAAACTTAACTATATAAGGAAGATTAACAGCGGCGATGAATTGTGCTATAAAGAACCAGTGATATCAGAATTTCAATTTTCAGATACAGGACGAAAGCAAAATTTCACGAACAACATTGATTGATTTGGCGGCTAAATTTTAGTCATATATAGTTTACTTTTCGTCTGAAAATCGGTGGAGAATATTTTTTTTCAAACCAAAGATACATAATAAAATTTCTCGATTTCAGTTAAAAGCTTTGTTCAGAAAACCCTTTTATTTCAATTTCAAATTTACAATCCCATTCGATTATAACAAAACAAAAATGCATAAATCTGTAGGAATTCCTAGAAGTACATTCAATTATAAATTCAATCATCCTGAAATGTGATGAAATGCCTTTCAATTTACTTCTTCGATTCTTTAGCAATTTAAGGGCATATTTCACCATTAAAAAGAAGCTGTTTATCTCAGATATAGTAAATAATATACATCAAATGTAAGTGTCGAAATAAGATAAGAGACGAAGCTGAATACAGATGTGACAGTCTGGCTAAGACTCGTCACGATAAACTGTGGCTTGTCATTACAGGATCCAGTTTCAATTTCTTTAATGCCTTTAGAGACAAAACTCCTTTCCTCTATCTAATATAAAATTTATAGTATCAAGTTTTCCCTCCTATATAATAAAATTACAAAGTCTGAGGAATAAGGTTTTAGTCTGATATAGTAATCATAGAGTAGATGGAGTAGATTAATAATTGTCACTTGGATAATGAATTGAAAATAACAAATACCCAAAACGCAAGTATAAACGGTAAATTTGGATATGCTATATATAGATATTTTAAGGAGTAACCTCTCATCAGTAGAATTTAAATTAAAACATTGGAAGGTCAAATTCCAAAACTGTTGAAAACGAAAAGTACTCAAAACAAAAACGTTCGAATAAGGAAGCCAATAAATCAGCAACACTTAGGAAAAAAGAAGAAGTACAAAGAATGAAAAAGTCAGGTCAAATTCATATTCACAATTACCAACCAAACTTCAATAATCAAAACAACTTCACGTTAATTTATTAACTAATTAAACTTCAATTCAAAGCATAGCAAGGTAAACACAAGCTATTTTGTATATACACAGATACTTTCCATCTGTAAACAAACTGCGTTGCACGCAATTTTAACCGGGACCTATTTTCATCTTTTAACAAACCGTTTTTTTGGCATTAGATCAAACGTTTTGACAATAAAAGGCCATCAATCTTGACAATTCCTTTCTGGCATTCTAAGTCTGTTAATCCAACAGGATTTTGACTGTACACATTGAATAGCAACCTTCCATATATCGAAAATGCATTGATCGATTTGTTTACAAATGAAATGCTGCTAAACATTTTCTCCTATTACAACGAGTACCAAGTGAAAAACTGTTATATAAGAGGTTTGGTACTCATATTTTGGATTTTTTGTCAGATTTTCGAGATTTTCTGGTTTTATCCATCTACTTTGCTTGAAATGTTTTGCCAATGAACCCCCTATTTTCTTTTTATCATTCAAAAATAGGTACACTAAATATGAAGTTGACAATTTTTTAAAGAAATTCTATTTACTCTGTCATACATTTAAGAAGGTTTAAAGTTGCCAATCAGTGGCAATGCAAAAGTAATGAAAACTTTAGAGAAAACACATTTCCCGCCAAAACCATAAGCGCCAATAGTATAACAACGAGCACATGGACCTACATTTTGTTCGTGCTTATTTTGATCATTTGTCTATATTCTTGAAAATAAATGCAACTTTGTCCATTTGTATTTACTTAAAGATAGAGGAGCAAAGTCCCTTAACTTATTATTCGTGAGGTAAAAAATTTCGTGGTTTCCGTAGGTGACAAATACATGTATTAATCCAACAATACATGTATGCTTGTTTTATATTGTTCTCTTTTATTAATATATTCAAACCACAAAATTAAAATTTCAACGATTTGTCTTTTTGGGGATCATGAAAATTGAGCCCCATGAACATAAATTACACAGTATCTGTTTTGTATATACAAACCATTCTGAATTATCTAGTTTTACTTTTACATCTACAAATACCATTCAGTAAATAATGTTCCAGATATCTTTTGAATAGGTTACTGTTAGTGACGTTATTGTTTTTTTCACTCTTAACTTGCAGTGTTGTATCCCTATAAAAATACTAAGTATACAACAATACCAAGATATAATTATTTTTATATACCGTAAATGACATCTATTCTCTTAACCACGTTGTACAGATATCTATTTTCATTTCTACACCAACTATTTTTGTCTATGACATTAGATCAAACGTGTTGACTATAAAATGCCATCAATCCTGACAAATCTTTTCTGGCATTCTAAGTCTAATTTTCCAGGCTGCTAATCTAACAGGCTTTTGACGTGCTTAGAATTCACATTTCACGTATCATGGCTTTCTAAGGTTTGTAATTGGCCTAGACGTGAACGTGGAATTTATTTCTAATGTTTATAAATCTTAACCATTTGTCAACGTCGAATGTGGATTTATAATGAGAAAGTGTTATTTAAGTACGATTGCTTGTTGGTGATTCCTTAATTAGAAAATTACGCAAAATATCGTATTAATTTGGTTTCCTGTAATTTCCTATCGCTGTTTGACATATCTTTAAATTAGTGTAAATTAAGAATGTAATTTTGAAAAAGCTCATATGGAATTGTTCTTGCACTCATTTATACTTAATATTAACTTGAATGACGGAACTCATTAATTGATATACCTTTTACTTAAATGTTTAAACGTAGAATTGCACAGACCCAGAGCCAACGTATTGGTTATAATCATGATACTCTACTTCTCATATACTCAGTGAAATGAGTTTAAGAGACATCAATGTTTTACAGACATTAATTGTTTAATATATTTAAGTCATATTTTCGTTTTTTCTTGGTTTGTTCTTTTTTTTACGTTAAAGTCCACTAAAGAGCGCTCAGAAACCTGACATCGGGTCAGGCCGCTTTGCCCACAAAGCGACGGGATGTGTGCCCCAGGTGGTTGAATGGGGAAGCCCTGACGTCGAGAGATGCGGGGTCGTAAGGCGATAATGCGGTAAACCTGACCGCAAACCATAGTGGTGCACCGTGTTGGGAAAGGTGTCACGTTCCTCGCACGTTAAAGAACCCTGCTGCAGGTCTCGGTAAGAGTAGGACCTGTAGGATCCCCATGCAGAAGGCTAAATTTCCCGTCCCTACCCATCACTCCTTTTTACAGTGGCAGTCAAAACTCTCCTAACCAATTGGCCTTGTGTCCCCATTTCTTCCACTTCATCATCATTTCATGTTCATTGTATCACCACTTTCATGTTCATCTCCCGGATATAGCCGAAATCGTGCTGCTTGGGAGTAAAGCGATATCTAACTAACTTTTTTCACGTAAAAAAGTGAGTGATGATTTTTTGCGGCTTCAAAAACATTCATTAGTTTAAAAAATTCAGTGTACATGTGTAACCCTTAATTTCAACTATTTAATATACAAATGATTTAAGGAATTGCGATATTCATTTCTAAACTGCCAAACAGGATCAGTTACGGGGATATTTGCTTTTTTTTTATTTTTGTTATTGTGCAGCGAACACTTTTTCAGCTTTATGTTAGCAACATGCTAATTGAAATGACAGAATATTGTCGAATATACACCACCGACATTAAGCTTTTATATATAAAAATAAATTGATTAACTAATACATGTTATATACTAAAGCATAGGGCATATTTAGTTGGAATGTGACTCACGTGATACTTTTACAATAATCTTAATTTTATAACTGCCATAAAAAATGAATTTAAGAGAAGAGAATAAAGAACAATAATTTCGTACAAAGAATTTCCAAAGACATATTGTAAAAAATGCACATTAAAACTCATATTAGATATACTATATATCATTTCGGAGAGAGTTGATACGTTGACAGGCTATTTGACACCAGATGAACTAAGACATAAAAGTCCAGAACAGTCCTCTGGAGGAACAAGTTCAATTTAAGTTCTTTATAATGGAAATAGAAGAATGAAAATTACTAAAAATAGCAAAACACTGTTCATAGTAAAATTTACAGCAACAGAAACCCAGTCTAGCAATAGCAAGAGAATGTGAAAGCTGATAGTCATCATGTACTTAGATCTTGAGTCAATATTGAACATCAATAATAAAAGAATTAGCAAAAATGAAGTATGATAGGAACATTGATTTACACTGATTAAAGGATTCATGTCATGGTCAAATAAAAAGAGGCATGGTGACCTAAGCTTCATTCATTAAATAGCACACAGCGGAGCATCCAAAATGAGAGTAACAACAATTATGTTCGGTAGTGAATGCTTTACATCTACGAAGCGCGATTGCGGTTAGATGAGAGGCCAAATAAATGAAAATAATATGATGATCGTGTATAGAAAATTGCAACTCAAGGCCATCAGGTATGATACTAACGAATGCCCCTAGAAAATCGAAAGATGGGCACGGTCGGCTTAAGGTGATTCTACTCATGTGGTTTGCTGTCAGGTTTTGCAAAATCGGTTGATAACCCGCAATTCAGAGGACTATATGTGACACAAATCTCAGTTGCTCTATCTACAAACCAGCTTGATTCGATTTCATGGTACTTAGCTCTATTAAGAGTAAACACTGTCAAACAGTGAAAAAAAACATGTAGCAAAAATTCACAAAGGTCAGAAGACATGTTGGCTACGTGCTAAAACATACAAGGAAAGAGCCAAGACCATACATGTCTTACAAACCGAACGCATCAGCTAGAACGTGTTAGAAATAGACGAGTATCGCACACATAAACTCACTGCCGCATATTTTGAAACCCCTTCGTTATTTTTTACAATGCCCAAAGACCCATATATCTAGCTAAAGGTATTACTTCTATAAACCAACACAAAAAGCGTCGTTGATATAGTTTTTAAGTAGAAAAGCTCGTTTCACAACGAAAATTAAACCTTTTCCATTTTTAAATTGCAATGACAACACTCATTAACAACAATCTCATTTTATTTTATAACCCTATCTGATCATGAAGATTGAGAGAACCAAAGCATCTTTTTTGACAGGATACGATTCCATCACCCCAAAAATCGTACTAAACACATTATACTACAAAAATAAAACTTAATTTACAGGTTAGCCATGTCAACTAAAAAGCTTTCTAACTATTAAATCAGCTAACAGAACAGAAAAAACACATATGCTTTAATGTCATCTCTTTCCGTTTAGCCTCATTCACGCGTTGTTATCTAAAATACACCCAAACACAAGAATTGTGCATCATTGTCATTCGAAAGTGGATTATAAATAATCATGTCGAAGTAAAAAAATGGCTGGATTTCGTTAAACAGGAAGTAGTTGAGCGACAGACCTGAAATCAAATCGCACGTTATGGGACCCCATTCTGATGCTGTATACCAAATATCAATGGGTTGATAAGAAGTTGATAAGAAACCTGTTACAAAAATTTCCCCGCCCGCTCGCCCAACATTCACCATTTTATAACCTCGATTTTTCATTCGATGAAATCCGGCAAGAATCGAAAAGATGTCCTTAAAGGTAAGACTGCCACTCCCAAAGGGAGAATTATAGCAATTATGTAATATTGAAAAACAAGAGGCTCCCAGTAGCCCAAAATCGCTCTCCTTGTCTTCAGGCTATAAATAAGGGTCTTTTCTATGAAATATTACCTTTATCTTAAAACTTTGACTCAGTGGAGACTATTTTTAGAGCTAAATGAGCTGAAGGTCTATAAGCAAGCAACAGCTTTTCTCTATTTTCAACATTTGATTGTAAGGGGCAAATACATGAATTACACTTTTTTTTAAAACTTTTACATTTAAAGGTTATAACCCCCATAAGGGCTCATCTGACATCTTCGACCAAATGTAGACTTTTGTAGAGCTCAATAAGCTGAAGGTTTAAAAAGCCTTTCTCTTTCTGCAATTATAAGTTTTTATTCTTGAGAGTAAAATATGAACTAGAATGGCAGTCTTCCATGGAAAACGAATGTCGCCTGGGTATGTAAATGTTTGGTAAACAGTTAGTAGATGAGTTACATGCATAAAATCGCTAACACCACATAGTACTATAGGACGAAGCTACATACCAAATATCTAAGAGGTTGAGTGACATGTAGTTACCCGAAAAATTGCGACAGAATTTTTTCTTTGACGCCGCCACGACGACGGCTGGTGCAAATATGACCCCTAAATGTCACTTGTGCAACACGTTGTAGGCGACGTAATAAAATGAAGTTTTACCTTTAAAGAGCCAAAAACTCTAACAGGGGTCATCTGACAACTTCAGCCCAATAATGACTGTTGCACAGCTCATTAAGCTGAGGGTTTAAACAAGCAATCGCATTTCTTTATCTGCAATAGTTTTAATTCAGTCTATGAAAACGCTATTTTTAACTTTAATGGGTCATATTCACTTTAAGGGGCCATCTGACATCTTCAACCCAATGGAGCATTTTTTGGAGGTAAATCAGCTGAAGGTTTCAGCAAGCAACATGTATTCTAGATCCATCTGCGATTATTTTCATTCTATAGGCCAAATTCCTAAACAAAAATACCTCACTGTTTTTTTTTAACTTTCAAGGGCATTGAGTCATTTCAAAGAGTCATTTTCAACGAACTGGAGAGTTTAGTAAAGCTCAATGAGTTGAAGGTTTGAGCTAGCAACATCTTTTCTACATCTGCAATAGTTTTTATTTTATAGGGCATAACATGAAAAAAAAACCGCTAATGTGTGCCTTTAAAGGGCCATAATACCGTAAGGGGTCATATGGCAACTTCAACTCCATGTGGACTTTTGTAGGGCTTTTAATTCTAAAGAGCCTAGTTTCTGAGTGGAAGACCAATTTAAGTGATATTAATTTATCTTCTCTGTTGGGTAACAGCGGCCATTTTTTATCTAATCCCTTCAAGATGAGTATCGTTTGTTGTCAACATGTCAAATATCATTTCTGCAAAAATTATGTTAAATTGGTTCAAAGATTTTTGAAATTGTTTGTAGACTACGGAAGTATAGTGATGGTATTAGCTTACATGGTATTCGGCCAGATGGGCTTAAAGAGGAGTCCCGTGCGGGGCCCGGGTGGCGAATAGGCCCGCAGCAGAGCCTAGCTTGTCGTAAAAGGCGACTAAGGATCTTGGGATTCTGACGTCGGGTCAGTGCTCAGTCCACAGAGCAACCAAGTGTGTACCCTAGGTGGCCCTCGTCCGCGGGGGTTGTCAGGTCTATAATACGGAAACCCTGACCGCCGACCATAGTGGGCCAACGTGTGTGGAGAGTACCACGCTTCATGCACGTAAAAGACCCCTTTGTGGAACGCCAAGTAGTGCACCACATAGGCTAAATTTTCCGCCCCTACCCACTTCTCCCCTTTTCCTGTGGTTCTTCAAAAATTACCGGTCCTTTGTTTCCCACCCCACCCCATATTTCATTTATCATCATCGTTTCATGTTCATTATATCATCCTTTTCATGTTCATCGCCTGTAAATAACCTATATAGCGTTGCACGGGCGTAAAACACCAACTCACTCACTCACTCACTTAAAGAGGACAAAGCAAAAGTTTTTTAATACAAATCAATGATATTTATATCAGCACTAAGCAAGAACATAAGACAAAACACAATGACTGCACCCCAATACATGTTTTGGGATTGTATATAATCAGACATAAAATATGCGATCCAACGTTCATAAACACGCCATTTCAAAATCATCAAATAGAAGAACTCAAGTAGCCACCAACGTAATCAAAGGTCGCTGCTCGGCTTCCTAATTAATTTTGTTTTATATATTACTTTTGATATTGGATTAATAAGACAGCCGATTAAAGTATCTTTTCATCTTTTTAACCTGTGATGGGACAAACTGAAAATTTTTATGTTCTGAAACTTGAAATTGATCCTGTTAAGATCACCCTACTTTGCATCAACTTTAATGGTGCAGTATAGTTGCTAAATTTCCAATTTAAACAACATAGATTGTTTATTCCTCGTCAAATGCAGTTTCAAAACGAAAGCTGAAAAGTTTACATTTCTTTTTGATCAAATGAAGGTCATAATACTTTTCCGTTCTCCTAAATATAACGAGATAACAAAAGAATTATTCAAAGAAATATATACATGTATATTTTAAAACATGAAACATTCAAATACTATAGTCTTCTCCAATTTTTAGTAGGTTGTACCATTTATAAAAAAATATTGTAATGAGGAAGGTGTTATTGCATGATTTGGATTCTTTTAAATGTTAATAATGTTTTGTATCTTTTATATCTTTATTGTTTGTTTATACTTGTATCATTGTATTGCCACCAACCACTTTGGATATAATTGGGCTAATAAATAAAGTTTTTTTTTATATATGTATACATACTTTATTGATTTGTTGTTCAGATATATTAAACATAAAATTTTCAAATAATTATTCTGACGTTCACATGGTTCAGTATCAAAACATTCACGGAAAACGAAAGATAACTGCAATACAAACTTGTTTCCAACGAAATCGCAATCTAACTACAATTACAATATGAGTTACCTTTCTTTGTACATCTTTTTCCTATGACCCCAGTACAACATCGACAAATAATGGTTGCTGAATGTTATTTTTGTTAATGTTTTTCAGTCATATTAAACTATGAAAAGCTCACAATGGTCTGAAAGTCTACATCTTTAACAATATACAGTCTGAAAAACTTGTAAATAAAACACAAGCAATAATAAAATTCTGTTAACCCTCGTAGAGCACATACGATATTTCTCCATTTATTTACGTCAATTTTCTTTGTTCCAATTTGATATGTCCAATATTTTTTTCCTAGTTTTTCAATGTCGTTTATATTTTTCTTTCGAATCTTATTATACATTTTGGTATTCCCACGATTCCTCAAAATAATATTAAATAGCAGTTTTGATTAAAACAAACATGCTTTAACTTTAATTAAACGTTCAACCGAAGAACATTAGCTATTGCCAATTGGGAGTGATTTATTTTTGTAATGTCATAACGTTACATTAAAAAGATCTATTACTCTTGGTTAATTATATCTGGTTGTTTTGAATTAAACAATTGCAATAAATCAAGCAATTCAACGATTGGAATTCATGGTTTATTTCTTTGATGGTGTTATATTATATAGGCACTTTATCTGGTTTAAAACAAAAGCAGGACGAAAGTAAAAGGGTCTATCCAAATAGGTCAAGCATAATTTACTCTATAGATAAATATATCAGAATGAAAATGACAAAACGAGTGATAGGGATATTCTGCTTAATTCTTGGTTACAGTTACAGTTTAGATCTACTGCCAGGCTACTACTTACATTTCTAGAACAGTTATAACTATAAAAACAACTGTCTTAAACTGTTCGTTTGTAGAAGCAAATAAAATCAAATATCATCATACTGAAAAGACATAGACAAAATAGGTAAACAAAAATCATCACAACGAAATAAACCACACAAAATTTTAAACACTAACGTAACAACAAAATCGCATTCAGTAACGTGAAATCAAGTCCAAACGAGAGTAAACTCAGGTGCTTCTGAAGAGTTACCAATTTCTGCTTGCTAGAGCTCATCCGTCACTTTGCCAAAGATCGATTTAGTGTTAGAATAGTATTACACTGTTTAGCAAATGATCCCCTGATGGCCATTCTAGAAATGTTTAACGTATGTATATCCGCATATATTGATCAATAAGTTAAATATATAATTAAAATTTCTATAATGTTGTATAAATACTGATCTTTCTTTTATGTAGCCATCCTACTGTCATGACTTCGGTCGTTCTAAAACTGTCAATGGGTGGAATAACTAGGCTCAGAGCAATTCAAATTCTGCTTTGCGACAGAACAAGTCTCGGCATGAAATGTCAGCTGAACAGATTAAGAACAGGTTCCTGACAGTTTTAAGAGATTTTTGAACTGACCACAACAGTAGTTGTTATTTCTGTAATGATATAATTTTAGAAAGGCGTAAACTGACTGGAATAATTTTGAGTGCGACAGAAAGCCTAAAACATTTTTGTCCATCTTAAAGTATTTGAAAATTACAAATATCAAAACGCGGGTATGAACGGTTAATTTGGATATGCTATATATCGATATTTCAAGGAGTAACCTCTCATATTGGTATTATTAAAAATATCAAATGACTTACTGTGGATTCATTTATTTTCGTGAGTACCAATTTTCGTGGTTTGACGAAAAAGGACCAGTTCGAAGATTCTTAAATTTGTGTTTTTAAGACTGCAGCATACATATCAATGTTAAATTTCCTTTTCGTGTGCATCCATTTTCGTGGTAAAGTAAACCCACGAAAATTGAAACCCCACGAATGATGATGAAACTACAGTTTTATCAATCTATATTTCAAAAACAACCTTTTCCACATATTATTTTTTGCGAAAACAGAACATAATTGAAACATGTTATTTGTATACTTTCGATGGCGAAATGGATAATTATAGATAGGTAAGAAAAAAGATAATTATAAAGTTTATTTTACTTAAAAGCAAAACGTGTCAATTCTTTGATGGCACTGACTTTTAAATATTAGATTTTTGTGTTGCCTGTACGATGCATTCATCTTGAAATATCGGCAAAACATCAAATTGTCTGTATGTATGCACTAAGGATCACTTAATAACATAATACTGTCAATCAAATGCTTAAAGAACCATGTTCTAAAGCTCATCTCGTCAAATGTCAGCACAGAGTGGCCTTATTAAACCTTATCTAAATTACAATTCCGTTATAAAGTCTTGGTTTTTGATATGCCTTATGTGACAGGGTCGTGTCGTTACGTTTGAAACCATCCCCTGGAGAGTCAATGTTTGATTCTAATAAGAGAGTGATATGATGTAATATAATTAAGAATTTCACATAAAAATACAGAACTTGGTGTATTCGAAAAGGAAAGAGAGAACATGCTTGCCCAAAATTTAAAAATAATTTATAACCCCATCCCTGGGTCATCGAATCTAAAAGGCAAACAAAACAAACAAACATACGAACAAAAAAGAGCAGATGGCTGAAGTAGCAGAGGTACCATTTGGGGCATCAGAATGTCAAAGTCCAAAAGACCAGAGACAAAACCAGTAAATACAAACATAGACAGGACAAAAAAACAGAAAAAATAAAAACACGAAAACACAAAAACAACTGAATATCAATTAACAACGCGAACGAACTCTTGTCGTTACGTGAGTGAACTCAGGTGCTCCGGAAAAGTAAGAAACACACCAGCAAAGCAAAATCCTGATCAAAGAACAACAAACAAAATTTATATGCTTTGGAAAGGAAAAGTAATTGTGTGTGGAGAATACTTTTGACCAGACAACATTAAAAGAACACAGTATTCCTACGTTTCAGCGATGCTATTCGTCTGCGCATACAACGGCTGTCAACCAGTGAAAATGGTAATTCAAGAACGGGGGAATCAGTCGATCTCATTCAAATCTGATTAGATTTTGGTTTATTTCTCATCACTTAGATAATATAACTGTATTGTTCCTTTTAAAGCAAGCTACCATTTAACGTGGAAAACACAAACCTTATATGTCAGTCACTTTTATCAAGACCTTATTTTACGGTATCTAAATGGTTATAAAGAAAAGGTACTTAGTCGGGCTGACATTTCGACATTATAATCCACTACTCTTCCGTCTTCTTTTATGGACTTCAGTTATAAATTATTCCACTATTTACTTTTAAATAACTGGAATATGTCAGACAGTTCGAGTGAATAATTGGTTGGTTAATCGGAAGAAAGACATAAAATACATCGCGAGAAACATTCTGATGAAAAGGAAATGTTACGAAAATCGAACTCTTTTACATTTATTTCCTTTCAATAAAAGGCGAATGGATAAATTTTCCAAGTGACAAATCCCTGTTGTAGTAAATTTGATTTGTTTTTAAACAAGATCTGTAAGTAGCTTTATTCCTAAGCACCTATATCACGTAAACAAACATGAAACGGGTGATAAAATGAACATAAAGTGTTTACAAAGTACGACAAGAGCACAGAGACCAAGAAAGAAGCATAAAGGTACCAATGGGGCATTCAAATGTCAGAAGTTTAAATATGTTTTTGTCTTCCTTTACCTGATTTGACACTTTTAATTAGAAACTAGCAACACGACAGTTGTGCTATACCAGGCAAGGACTGCTTACTCTTTTGGAGCACCCGAGTTCCTGAGTTCACTCTTGTTATTAATTGAGTTCGCGTTGTTGATTTCCGTTCGGTTGAATTTGTGTTTTGTATTTCTTTGTGCTGTTTTTCTTCGTGATTGCTTTTTGGACTTTTGACACTCGAATGCCCCATTCGTGCTTCTTTGCCTCCTTCCAAAAGGGCAAGGACAAAACCATTAAAACTAACCGAGAACAGCACGACAAAACGACAATATGACAAATAAAACGACTCATGTTTTTGACCGAAACGTTACCGATTAGTGTATTTTTACATGCCATTAACATGGGGAACCCAATATGCAAGATTATATAAAAACACCAATTATAACCACACCACGTTGGGCACACATTTCAATTTGATGTAATACTATAACACAGTAACTTCTAAATATCCTCTTATCATTACCATTTTAATCAAAACTTTGGAGTGAGTGAGTGAGTTGATGTTTTACGCCCGTGCAACGCTATATAGATTACTATATATATAGTATTTACAGGCGATGAACATGAAAAGGATGATAAAATGAACATGAAATGATGATGATAAATGAAATATGGGGATGGGATGGGATACAGAGGACCGGTTAATTTTGAAGAACCACAGGAAAAGGGGAGAGATGGGTAGGGGAAGAAAATTTAGCCTATGTGGTGCACTACTTGGCGGTCCACAAAGGGGTCTTTTACGTGCATGAAGCGTGGCACTCTCCACACACGTTGGCCCACTATGGTTGGCGGTCAGGGTTTCCGTATTATAGACCTGACAACCCCCGGGGACGAGGGCTACCCTATTCAGCCAACTAGGGTACACACTTGGTCGCTCTGTGGGCTGAGCACTGACCCGACGTCAGAATCCCAAGACCCTTAGTCGCCTTTTACGACAAGCTAGGCTCTGCTGCGGGCTTATTCGCAACCCGGGCCCCGCACGGGACTCAAAACATTGGAAGGTCAAATTCCAAAACTGTTGAAAACGAACAGTACTCAAAACCAAAACGTTCGAGCAAGGAAGCCAAACCTAGCACCGAGGATTTATATGGACTACTTAAAAATAATTAAAGAGATTCAGAGGCTACGGGTAGGCTTAATGTTGATCAGTTCATAGGTTAGACTTGCATATATACTGAAAACTAGAGAGTGTCTCGCATGCAATAACCCTATTCTCTTTTTGCTCTCTATCCAGTATTTACAAACAAGTTTAAAATAAAAAATAAAACAACTAAAATCCTTCGTACTTTATTTTATATCAAGATAAGTCAAATCCTAGTTAATGGATTATTTGATAGACCTAAACCCCAAAAGAGTTAAATTATCAACTAATCTATTATATTACGACAAACTGGATTAATTTTACTTTGCAAACAAGTTTTTCCATATGTTACCAAATACAGACAAAGACTCTTTAAATCAAGATTTTGATTAATATTAGTCTAGCTCCATGTTTTATTGTTCTGGGTAAATAAACAATTACATGATGGAAACGATTCGTCTGACACCAGAATATCAATTTATTTATTTTATTTGCTATGGAAAAGTTTTCTAGTAAAACCATAGCACGAAAAGAATCAGAAATAACGTTACACGAAAAGGTACATTTTTTTCAATAATATAACAAGAATGGAAACAAAAAAATATTACACGAATTGGTATAGAGAGCTTTCTTTTACAATACATAATACAATACATCTTTTACATAACAAGATTGGGAAGCAAACATACTATTTACCAAAGTAAGAGATTATTAACGCATTTTCAAAAATATAAAACATGGTAAAGATCACTGATAAAACGGGTGTTATGGTCAATAAAAACATTAAATGGTATTTAATATCTCTTTAATGAAAAATAGTTATACATTCGAATGTCATTAATGTCCGATTTTCCGGGGTAAGGCAGGATAAAAAAATATATCTATAGGCCTCCTCCCAATAAAAATCAATTGGTTGCTTCGTAGGTGTTGCAAGTTTTTCTATCGCACATATTGTTACGTTTTATTTGAGACTCAAGTAGGTAGGAAGAGCAGCAACAAAAGAGCTGTTTTATCTCTCTTTTATTACCAATTTTGAAGTTTGATTGTGTGGTGGTTTTCATGGGTCAGTTTTTCGGGATTCTTCGTTTAAATTCTACCTAAAGTTAAGCTCCGTCCAATCTTGTGAACAAAATAGAGTATAACTCTTCACCTTTTTTACAATAAGTAATGATATAGGTCTATATCTTGACAAACCTAAAACGAATAGATACTGATTTCAATCGTTATCAACACTGTAAATTGCAATTTGATACACAATTTATTGCATTTTGTAAGCTAAAGTTAAAATTTAACAACATAAATAATGCTTTATTAGTTTTCCAAGAGTATGTTCTTGTAATTGTATCGTCAAAATTCCGTTTAGTGAGTAATAAACTATCGATAGTTGGCCGTTTTTCTCCAATAATACGAATTTTATGTGATAAATTATACACATTATGTGTTGAATTTCCTATAAGTGTTCATTGTTTCACAGTATCAAATGAAAATGGAAGTTGTTATGCGTTTTAAGCCCATTAATGCTAAAAATTGTACCATTTAAAATCAAATTAAAAGCGTTGGCATGCCTATATTTCTCAGTTGCGAGATGTTTGACAAAAGAGGTTACACTATATATGTAACGGAGTAGTTATGTCGATCATGACTATATATAACTTGTACAAATACTAAAACGCGGGTATAAACGGTTAATTTTGATTTGCTATATATCGATATTTCAAGGTGTAACCTGTCATCACTAGCATTGGATGGTCATATTCCAAAAGTGTTGAAAACGAAAAGTACTCAAAACAAAAACGTTCGAACAAGGAAGCCAAATCCAGCCCCGAAGATATCGACCATGTGCATTACAAGGAAAGAAACCTGGTGTTTTAAACAATTTTACACAAAACTTACATTAAAATCAACATAGGAATCCGTTAAGATTTATCTTCATTTTAATATATTTTTGAACCCTCCCCATTGCAACCTTAGATTTGATCGTGTTTAGCACTAAGCCACCTAAGGATCAGACAATTAATGGCTATTTGACTATAAAAGCAAACCCAATGCAGCTTATTCGTTTAACATTATGTTGGTGGGTAAATTTTTGTTGACTATTTATATAAGGAACAAATGATAACGGGAATTGTTTTCTTTTCTTCCACTAAACAATGAATCTAAATTTTGACTGGTAATAAACCCAAGATTGTCTTAACAATTTAGTAGTCAAAAATAAGTTAATTGGGGTTGCTTTACTTTATTCTGATGATTTTTTCCTCGTATTTGTTATCGATGTGCCTCCTTATAAATGAATTGCCTGATTCTTGGAAAAAGTAGTATTTAACCACCAAGTTAACTGTGGACGATTTTTTTCGTGGCTATCAATTTTCGTGGTTTCCCCCATATAAGTTTTTAATTACATATTCTTTTTGGTAGTTTGTACATGTTGCTTGAATAAATAAATATGCAATATTCACTTTGTCGGATTCTCATTTTTATGACTGGCTGTCAGCGACCCAAAAGCCTGAAAATTGGTATCCCACAAATAAAATTAAAACCACATCATTTCCGTGTACTACTACATGGTCCATATCCTAGATACTAACACCCCTTTGCATTTTTGGGAACGAACACTTTTTTTCGATACTTTTGGACTGTAATTTTTCGAACTGTCATTTTATAATCCGATACTAATGATTACTCTTTGAATAGGGATTATGTTCGATTATTTTCGCTAGTCGAACGATATCGCGTATTAAATCATGAAAATATCCAATTAAATTAAATCATGTACAAACACATTTACAAACCGCAAAAATGAAAACCTAGTATACATTTTTCACATACCATATAACACAAAACCATCAAAATAATCCATAATACAATACATGTATAATATATCACTCAGAAATAATTAATCGTTTTCTTGATAACTTCTTCGGTTTTCTATCTCGAGCGCTTTTTCGGGCATCGTTTCATCTTATGTTGAGACTGAACGAAACAAAGGAATATACAAAACTTGATATATATTGATATACTGATATAATGGTATAAAGTGTTGATAGTCTCTTTAAACATTATTTTCACATGACCATCATGAAAAAGGATAAGGTTTACACATAACACTACGAAACAAACCCTGCTACCAACCAAGCCAACTCATGTCGAAAGGAGGATGAACTCAGGTTATTTGACATACGATGACATAGCTGAACGTCTATTAAATAGACACACTTGTATTATCTGAGTGATAGAACGTTTTTTTTTTTTCGAGCAACTGATGTCTGCTTGTACAAAATATGTTGAAGTCGAAAATCGAGAGGCTACATAAACATGTGTAAACAATTTTGGTAAGGACATATAAGACCATATCAAGAAAAATATAATATGACCCACATGAAAAAGTCAAATAACGCTCGGTGTCTGGTTACTTGAAATCATATCTGTATGTTAAATGTTCATTTTTAACTTTTTGAATTCTGTGGAGTTTAAATTGTTAAAAACAACAGCATTTGCTCGATGAGCATTGATTTAAACTGCTTGTTATAAATCAGTCCACCATGCCTTATCTGAATCAAACCGACAGCTGCCTATTATACTATTTAACACGTCCAGGCTACATGCATTGCCTTAATAATTTAAAACGTACTATTTACTTATTTCTTAAATTCCAATGTGTTTTATCGCCATCCGATCCTTAAACACGCAAGATTCAATGATATTAAATGGATTTTCTGTGATTACCTTTCAACCATTAAGTACTTTTTTCAGGAAGTAATATCGCGTAAATATTTAGCTGCATTGTTCTTGAACAGAGGTAAAATATGTATAATATCACTGTGTGAAATGAGCAAAAGGTACTCAGTATATTTGATATTTCTGAGCATTATGGTTAAAGTTTCTATTGAAAAAAGACACTTTTTCAGTTCTTGCCTATCGCTTCGACCTATACATCACTATGACTAAATATTATGGACAGAAATATAAACTTGTTCAAATATGAAATGTAAATAAAATCACAGAATGTGTCTTCTTAAAATTTTGTCTAATACTACGAAAGCCCAGAAGGCTCATACGAGATTGGAAATTCGAGATTCGAAATATATACCGTATGAGTTGGGTTTTTGTGCGGGAGCCAAATAGCGCTATTTCAAAGAAAAGGGAGGGAATGTATTTTTCGCAGAATTCAAATTTCGTGATAATTTGGAGGCATATACTGAATATATCCTATTTACGATATTTCATTTTCGCGGTTTTTAAACTATCACAAAAAAAAAATAAATAATAAATACCCGAGAAAAAAAAACACGTGTCATCAAGTTCGCGAGTTTTGTTTAACTTCGCGGCTACTCAAATGAATGATTAATTTAGTGTGCCTTATAAAATTTAAGGATACCATAGATGATAGGTGATATATATTGAAATGATTTGCCCATGGGTGTCTTCCGAAGACCATCCACGTAGTGGGAGAAGGTTCCTGGCTATGGTTCAACATAAGCTGGACGACTTATGTCACACAGCGAGTATTAAAGCAAGTGTTACATGTAATAGGGATGTTTTGGCATGATATAACAATTTTGGGCTTGGTGCCGAAAATCCGCGCTACTTTTTTAACCCCCCAAAAAGGGAGGTTATTTCAACTACGAAACCATCCCTGAATCTGCCTCTGCAGCATCTGATCAAAGCCGTCAGATTAAAATTGAATCAGGTGATTGAACATACACAATAATTATACAAAACCGACCAAGACTAATACGTCGTTCGCCAAATATCTAAATGACAAATATAGAACAAATATTAATATATTGAGCTTACCAAAATAGTGGAATACACTGTTGAAATTTATGATTTCTGGAATTTTATGGTGACCTTTTTGGTTGATTATTAGTGTGTTGAATTTCGAGTTTTGAATTTCGAATCCCGAATTTCGAATCTTGTATCTCGAATTTCGAATCTCGTATCTCGAATTTCGAATCTCGAATTTCGATAATTACTTTTTTAAAAGAACTATTTTGATTGGTACATGATTCTAAAACAAGCAATCTAATTGGTTATAAGTATATTGAATTTCGAATCTCGAATTTCAAATCTCGAATTTCGAATTCCGAACCTCGTATTTCGAATATCGAATGAGCCTTCTGGGCTTTCGTATAATACTGATGTTCATGAACAGACGTATATATTGCGCAACATCTTTGTTCGATTTTGGTTTTGACTTAAGCCATGTTTAAATCATCGGAAAACTATACCTTATCGCACTGAAAACGAAAATGTCACAATAAATTATTTAACCCGTCTATCACGCATACATTGCCTGAACTATTTATCGCGTACTTTTTACTTATTTATTAAATTCCAATGTCTGCATTACCATTCGATACTTTAACATGTAATCCTTAATGATGTTATATGGATTTTCTGTAATTACCTCTTAACTAACAAATACTTTTACAGGAATAGTGACATAGAATAGCAAAATAATTTAGATTCATTGAACTTATAAAGATTTACAGGGCATTTGGGACAGAGAAGGAATAAAGATACTGTTGAGAAAATTAAGTCAATAGTTTATAATAATCTGGCATAGCTCGGATTTTTTTATATGCTTAGATATCTTAGATACATTCTTTAGCGCTGCTGGTGGAGTTTTGATTCCTCGAGGCTAGCCTGCTCCAGCATCAACATTTTTGTGTTGACGAACACATCAAAGCTTTAAATTATCCGTATAAATTTTAAAATTGTCAAAACCCTAAGGTTCGTCCTATTCTAGACATAGGTTGGTCTTAGAAAAATTTTGTCCCTCTTTCGACATTTTGGTATAATTTGGTATAATTTTTCTATGCTCTTCATAAGCATATAGTGTATTGCATTTTCAACTTTTGGTAGAGCGCCTCTGATGAGTCTTGAATAGACGAAACGGGGGTCAGGTGTAGCAACTACATGTCTGAAACTTTGTTGTAATTTAAAGTTCATACTTTGGAACAAAGTATGGGCCATGGACTGAAAATGCATGCCTTATGAAAACGTAAAAAAATTATTAGCACAACGTACGTACAGATCAGTTGCCCTATAAAATATATTTCTTTTCCTTTACTCGATTAGACACGTTGAATTGAACATTGAAAACAAGACAGTTGTGTAGCAGCAAGCAGGAATTGCTTTCCATTTCGGAGCACCCGAGTTCACTCTTGTTACGACTTGAGTTTGCGTTGCTGATCGTTGATATTTGTGCTGTCTGTTTCTTCCTGATGCTCTCGTTTAGGTCAGCTTGTTTTGTCTTTGCCCTTTCGAAGGTCCAATAGGTATCTTTGTTTCTTTCAACGAAGTTTCGAAATAGGCCACCTTATTGATTTGCTTTGTGACTCTGGTGGGTTTTTGAAATAATGTTACTTTAGAAGACCTTTTAAGTATTGAGAACCCTATAAGAGATCCCAGTTATTTTATGTGGTACATTTCTTATCTCAGAATAAGTGGGTGAGTATTTTATGTCCTTGCAACTATCGATTGGCGATAAACATGAGGAGAACTAAACACAAAGGCACCATTAACGTAAATGAAGCTTGATATTCTCCGCACAAGATGGCCAACTATGATCAATCGTCAGGCTTTCCATAACGCAAAAATCTGTCAAAGTAAAAATGGTCGGATTTCGTTAAACAAGAAGTAAGTGAGCGACAGACCTGAAATCAATTCCCACGGTATGGGACCCCACTTTGATGCTGTTTACCAAATATCAAGTTGGTGTGATCAGTAGTTGCTGAGAAAACTGTAACGAAAATTTCTTTCAAGCCCGAATGCCGCCCGCCCGCCGACATTCACCTTTTTATAATCCTGGATTTTTCGGTCCGTGAAATCCGGCTAAAAAACTTTTTTTAGTGTAATATAAGTCAAAAAGATTATTAGTTATTCATCTGTTTTGCAAAACAATAACCACACAACAGTTGGTGATAATTCGTATATTGAAAGTATATATTTGTTTTTCTTTCACACGAGACTCTTTATAACGAAAATTTCAGAGAGTCACTTTTGTGATATATTATCACAAATATAAAGCACAATTCCTTACTAACTGTCGCATCTTTATCAATTTAGTTCCTTTATATTCATAAAATGATATATGAATTAAATGAAGCCAAATGATTGAAACTCAAAACTGTGATCGGTCCGATTTCTTTGGAAGATAGCATTTTAATTTCACCATTAAAGCCTTTTATAATAATAAATGATTAAAAGTTAAACTTGACCTTCTGCTTGGACTTTTCATACGATAAAACAATATTCATTTGTAATATGGTACCTTAACGTTTCGTATTGTAAATAGGTCAAACCATACGCGTGGTTTAAAAGTATATCTGTAGTAATAGATGTTTAGTCGATTAAAAAATATATCGAATGTCATACATAAGGAGTTATTTTTTTCCTCTACTTTTAGTATTTTATAGACAGTTGCATCAGTTTTTTATGCTTTTTTAAACACCAAACATTTTTTGGTATGCAATACAAGTTTCTCGCAATCTTTAATTTTGGTTAGATTCAAAGTATTTGATTGATCGTTTTGCTGTATTTATAAACCACCTAATTGAATTTTATTAGAATTTTCAATCGTATTATTATACGTTTTACGCTTCAAATTATGAATAAAAATCTGTGCAAATTGTCCTTCGGCCTTTTAAACGGAGAAAAAAGGTACATTATTTGTTTTTTTTTCAATTTAAATTGCATGACATGTTTTGATTGCAATCAGTATCATAGCTTTCCTCAAAACACTGATGAATCTTTGGACTCTTTTCATAAAACCTTCTTAATTGAATTTTATTGGTTTATTATCGGAACAATACTTTTTATGCTGCATTTCTTGAATAAAAAATCAGCCTAAATTTTCCTTTTATTTCTTTAATGAAGCATTCGATAGTTCAACTGTGCGTTATTTTAAATTTTTTTCATATCGACCAGGTTTTTTTTCTTCTAACCATAGCTGGATATTTTCACTGCATTAATAAATTTGAGTTTTGAACACTTACTTTATTCCACGTTTTATTACATTTTTAAAGAAATACAAAAAAATGAAATCGGCGTAATGTGTCCTTTTATCTCTATCATAAAGTGTGTAAGTGTACACTGTGTTAAAATATATACATTTGAATTGAATCTGAAACTTATGAATAAAGTATGTACCGTTTCCTTTCATTTCTGAAATGAAGTAATCGGTAGGATAAGCGGTGTAAACCTTTGTTAAAGACAATAAATGCAAAATATCCGTTAATAATTGTTTTAAAGCATTAATTTAATGCTGAATACCGACATGCTGAAGGATTTTAAATCGATATATTTATAAGGTTCAGAATGTAAAATCGTCGAAAAAAACATGTATCCACAACACAGCTGTCGTAAAACTGTGCAAAGAGATTCTTCGAACTATTAAATTTTATACATTTGAACAAATCCTAACACGAGACCCCGTCCTTTTATTCTAAAAGATATCCAGCATGAGTTGGATATTATTTGATTAGTGCGTTGAGTATTTTATCATTCTGAATGCTCTATCCTAACATTGCAATGAGATGCAATGCTTGTTTAATTTGAAAGCCTAATTGTAAATTTAGGACTCAGAACAACAATAAAAAGCTATTTACTTTAACTTTCTTTTATTTCCATGCTTATCATGTGATGGTGGCATACATGTACATATTTACTCTATATTCCTTTCTTTTTAATAAGCATTGATGAATATATTAGTCTCTGCAATCCTGAAACTATTACCGATTTCAATTGGTTATAACACTATAAATTGCAATTTGTAACAATATAAATTGTATTATGTAAGAAACAGATACATTTAAACAACATAAAGAACGATTAATTAGTTTTTCAAGAGAAAATTCATGCAAATGCATCGTTAAAATTCAGTTTATGGAGGAGTAAATTATGGATATGTAGCCATTTTAGTCCCAATAATACGGCATTCATGGGAAAAAGGATACACACAATGTGTTTAATTTTCAAATAAATGTTCCTTTAAAATAAAATTAAACGAGATGACATGTTTATCAGTTGGTTATACATTTCCATTCGGAATGGAACCTATACATTGTATGAAATGTTTAAAAAATTATCCATTTTAGCTTTGCAAAATGATTGACAATATAGATTCATATATGAAGGTTGCTGCCATGTAATATACATGATATCGCTCCAGGTGCGGTCTTATTTTACTTAAAATTCCAGATTATCTCGTAAAATTCAGTATCATCTTAATTGTTGGAAACGACTTATCTTTAAATGAACCTTTGATTTATGAAAAAGAAAGAAAAATATGCAAAAACGTTTTTATAAACCAACCGAGAGGTTGAAATTCCTAGTACACGATGTCCGCTATTTTATTTCTAGGTTGAAACCAATCACCGAGGAGCAACATAGGAAACACAAGCTCTGGAACAACGTGTCAACCGAAGAGTTCGATTGCTTAAAATATTTTTGAATGTTAATAAAAAGTAAACCATTTTTTAAACGCTCTTTTGATTGTATGACATGGGTTAAATTGTGCATCAACTATGGTGTTCGATACTGACTTGATTTAAATATCTTTAAACCATCTACAAGCCATGTCTTCTCTGTCTGAAATCGACAGTTGCCCATTAAATTATCTAACTCGTCTGACACGCATACTTTGCCTGAACTATTTATCGTGTACTTTTGACTTATTCATTTAATTCCATGCCTTTTTTATCAATCGATACTTCAACATGTAATCTTTAATGATTTCGTATAGATTTTTTGTAATTACCTTCTTACTAAGTACTTAAGCAGGAAGTCATGTATAATGTTGCTTAAGTATTTTGTTTCATTGTTCTTTTAATATCAACATAGATTAAATTGAACATAAGTGTATATATAACACTGTAAAAAAGAGCAAAAGGTGTAAGGGACAACTTTAAGCAACATGGATAACTTGTTCTTTTGAAACATATATTAAATATATACGTATGTCATGCTTTGACACTTATTAATTTTCGTCTTTCACTTTGATTTATACGCCACTATGACTTAATTATGGTGAACAGAAATAAAAGCTGATTCAAGTGTTATTCAGATAGAAAAAAAAACTAATGTCGAGAAATATGAATCGTGCAACAAATTTCATAACTATGGTATTCGATGCTAACTTTGATTTTAACTATCTATAAACCATCTTCGAATCATGGCTTATCTGACTGAAATTGACAGTTGTCCATTTATTATTTAACCTGTCTGACAGATATATATTGCATCTGATATTTATTGGTACTTTTTTACTAATTTATATTATTCCAATGTCTGTAAAACCGCTCGATATTTCAACGTGTAAACTTTACTGGTTTATATCAATTTTCATTAAATACCTCTTAATGTACAGGTACTTCAATGGAAAGAGATGCAAAAGAATAAATTTTTCTTAATACATGTACATGTACTTGAACAGATTTTAAGGACACTGAGATAAAAGTACAAATCAAGAAAAATATATTTTGTTATCAACAAATGACACATGATGATGATAGTATTTAGAACAAAAAGGGACACATCGAATTCGCATTCATCAATATCCACAAACACCAATGAAGCAAAAAATCTCTTACACGGTCATAAGGATTTGACACACTGAATTGGAAATCAGCAACTTGACGGGTGTGCTATAGCAGGCAGGAACCACTTACTCTTCCGGAGCAACTTTGTTCACTCTTGTTCGCGTTGTTTATTTCCGTTCGGTTGATTTGTGTTTTTTTTTTGTGTGCTGTTCTTGTTTGTGTTTACCGGTTTTGTCGTTGCCCTGTCGGACATTTGACACGGGAATTCCCCATTGGTGCCTCTTTGCTTCTTTCAATAAATGAAATGTAGGTACTTTACATATACCCAGTACTACAACAATTCGTATGATACATTTTTTTATTTACATATATTATAGCATAAGCTCATTGATTTGGTCGTGTTCAGAAAGGTACCTATAAAGTTATGATATTTCATTTTGTATTATTTGTCGCACGTGCTTACCTTGTAGGGGTTATGAATGAAATAAATTATTACGACAGAGTGTTTTTTTTTATTTTATCTTCGCGATTTTCAATTATTTTTTAACAGAAAGACTTGATCCTGCTGTCTTTTTGAAGTTTATTTATTCAAGAATATGAATTGAAGCCATGTGATATGGAATTGCAGAGGAATATATATGAATATTTATATATGGTGTTGAGAAAGTAGTGGGAGAGCTTTTTTTATATTTTCAAAGCGTACTCATCACCTCATCGTTCAATTAGTATCTTGTAGCAAAATTATGATTGATTTTATTTAAATTAAGTTTGGGATTCTTTACATTTCTATCTGTGTAAGAAAGCAAAACAACAAATGTTTTCAAGGCGTGTTATGTCAACCGTATCAGTTATTCAAAATTACAAATACCAAAACGGGGTATATTTTGTGTTATAACCCTGCATGTCCTGGTCAGGTGACAATGAACAGGGATTGTTATAAGCCTGACTGAAAAACAAATAAAAAAAAACGGGTATAGACGGTTAATTTGGATATGCTATATATCGATATTTCAAGGAGTAACCTCTCATCAGTAGCATTTTAATCAAAACATTGGAAGGTAAATTTCCAAAACTGTTGAAAACGAAAATTACCCAAAACCAAAATGGTCTAACAAGGAAGCAAAACCAGCACCAAGGATATCGACCATGTGCATGACAAGGAAAGATACATGATGTTTTAAACAATTTTGAATTTAAAAATCTGTAATTTCAGCGATAAAAATGTTAGAAATTTTATGGTAAATCGTGTCAGACAAGTCTGACAACCAGGCTTGGATTACCCTCGGGACATTTAAAATTAAAGTTCCCTATTAAGCAAATCATAAATTAACATTTACCAGAAATAACGTTATGTCGATACGAACAAAATTTGGTTTTCATCTGGAAACGAAGTTAGACTTGCCACATTTGAATTCAATGAACATCATATAGTATTTGTTAAGCTTCAGTATTGTGTTAAAATTGTAATATGTAGAAAAAAAATCCATAAATTGTAGTGTTTCTTTTATGTACACAAATTCCGGCCTTTTTTGGACATAATTTTTTAATTACATGAACAGAACAAGCAAAAACATGAAGCTTAGAATTCAGTTATTTCAACGCCTTATTTATTGACCTAGATGTTGTAACAACATATCTACAATCATTTTATTTACAATTATGTTTTATAATTGAAAGCATAAAACCACAAAAAGGCAGCCATAAATGTTTTTACGTCTTAAATACTTTACCGCATTCATAACTATTTGTTATACGATAAAAGCAAAGTTTTCCTTGTGGTCTTTCTGGTTATTTTCAAAACATTGAATGATTTTTCCCTGTATTAATAAAAAAAACACTTAATTGAATTTCATTATTTTATAAGCGCAGAATTATTAGTTAAAATGTAATTCATGAATAGAAATCGGCGTCAATTGTGAATTGTTGATAAAAAGTTGTCCAACTCTGCAATGAAAAAAAATATTTTGTAGCATACCGTTTACAATCAGTTTTCTAACTATCGCTGAACCTTTACACTCTATTTATATAACATTTTGAATTTTCTTGGTTTAAGGTCCAGTTATTATATTTTACTCTGCAATTCAAGAATTAAAAAAAAATATCGCAAATAGTCCTTTTATCTAAATAATAAAGCCATCGATAAATAAAGTATTAATAAATTACTAAAACCTGAATGATCAATCTCAATGTTAAAGAGGTAATACAAATTAAAAGGCATACCAGAGAAAACCAATATCACAATGGTTCTGACTTGGTACAGGTATATTTAATAAAATGTTGATTAAACATTGTTTCATGGTGAGAAAAACTCCATCCGGTACTCATATGCAAAACAACATGGTTATGTAACGTTATAGGAAAAATGAAGAGGTAAAAAGTTGTGGAGCATTTTTTAATATATTTTCTGTATTATAAGACTTTTTTAGTGCATTAGTGGGGTTCTATTTAAAACAAGTCATGAAACAATAAATTAATTTCATAAGTATTAAATCGCAGCTATAGTTTTTACGCTGCAATTCATGAATACGAATCAGCGTTAACTTTTGTTTGATTTCACTAATGAACTAAGATTTATTAAAAATAGCACTGTGGTAATTTTTATCTGGATAACGCAAGCTTGAAGTGACGTTTAAACAACACTTAATTGAATTTTCATTAGTTTATAATCCCAATATTTGATTTTAATCTGCAATTTATGAATCACATCAACGTCACTTGTCCTTTCATTTCTGTAATGAAGCAAACGATAAAATAGCAGTGTATATTTTTTTAGAAAATAAGTGAAAATATGCGTTTGAAGTTATGAAAGCATAAAATGCAATTGAATACCAATGCAGAGGGATTTTAAAATCGATAACTTTGTTTGAGATCAATGCATGCAGTTTTGCTTGAAGTAAGATTATGAAACAGTTGAAACACTGTTTTCATTTTAGAACAAGATTGAACGATTGTTTTTTTTTTCTCCTGTCGGCAAAAAGTCAGCAATATGCAGCAATATTAGATCCTACACAAATTTTGAATTACATATAAAAATGCATAATTTGAGAAAAAAATGGTGTGTTTTTGTTCTAGTTAAACAATATCGAGCCACTAACACGTTTAATCAGGTCATATCTACATTAACCGAAAATAGTGATGATATATTTTAAATTAAGACTTGGTTCACTATGCAGTTGCGTTAATCTTACTGGTTATGCAGAACGATTTTGTGCCAATTTAAGGGTTTATTCAGGGTACCACACTTTATTCATAATGACATTATTTATTATCCACATTATTTTAATTTTATTAAAAAAGACGGATTAAAAATGTCCTAAGATTCATATTTTATGCCATTTTAGATATTTTCGCATTTCCTATTTTTGTTCATAACATCTTCACCAGTGAAAAGCATACATTTAAACGGATTCTATAATGCCCTTTTGTTTAAAATTTAAAATGCCCATATTGAAATTTACTTGCAAATTTGCATCAAATTGTCAATGAAGGATCTAAACTGTATCGTATGCCCCAATGACATCTTACACAATTTTTGTGATATAAAGTTTATGACTGCTTATTTTAAAGTTTGATGTTATATATATAATAACATAACAGGAACGGAACTCAGCTACCATTTTAATTCCCCAAATCATTCTTTAAAACTTATTCATTTTTATGAAACTTTCTTGAAACTTTAAAAAAAAATGTTTGACCATACATTATTTTTCTAGTTTATAGTAAAAATGACAAGGTTTTGTTCCGCACACACTTTTGAGGTAACGATTTTTGATCCTTTCTGAAGAAAAAAATGTCGATAGCACATCATTTTGTTTCTGTGTTAATGTTATTACAAATTAAAACAATGAGTGGTTTTGATTTGTGTCGTGAGACTTATTCCTCATTTTGTTTGTCCTATTTGCACTGGGAATAGGTTTGCATTAATTTTTTTTTATTAAACATTATATCGATAGATGCTTGTTTGCTATCAAAAGTAATTATTGATTAGTATCTCGTACCCAGTAACATATACACGCACTATGTTTGATTTGTTGAAATGATTTAGTAACTTATATATCAACTTAATTTCCCTACAAAAAACAGAACTAAAAAGCTGTACCGCCTTCAAAAAGATTATGTTTCAACAATCTATCAAATAAATTTTCTATGAAACTGTCATCATTCCTGTCGTTAACATAAAGAAAAGAGTATGAACTGTCTTTTATCTGAGATAATGATTGTAATATAATTCAGGAAAATGTATTTATGGCGATAAGGAAAATACGAGACCCTCGACAGATATTGCTGTTTTTTTTCTCTTAAAAACAGTAGGTAAATCGGTTAGAGCAATTTGATCATGGCGGTAAATGTGCCGGTTTGCTTTAAAATTGTGAATTTAAGTTCTTTGTTTAAACATCATCGTTTGTCATTTGATTTTGATTTCCTGTTTTAAGCAATTCTTTTTATATGCCTTGTCAAAAGTATTTGAAACTCGTTTAAACTGAAAGTTTTGATGCAAGTCAAACGCTCATTGATTTCAAAAGAAGCAAAGGTGTACCAAAGGGGTAATCAGTATCATAAAACCGTAAAGACGAAGACAAAACCGGTAGACAAAAAATCATCATAACAAAACAAACCACATCACAATATAAAACACACACACACATAACAACAAAACCGCAAGTTAGAAGTTCAAAAGACAATGTCATAAATGAACAACTAAAATGGCAGGCGAGGATTCGTAGTCAGACAAAAGACCTTAGAACTGGTTTGTTCAGTCCTTGCAAAATTACATTAATCTTGATATTTCTCTCTCGTTATGATAGAGAAAAAGGCCCTTTTCAACGCATGTGTGCCATACATGGTGTTCAGTTTTGATAGTGGAGGAATCGTAGTAACCAACTTTGGACAGGTAACCAAAAACTTCATTTCATAGAGGCATGCAAGTCCCGTGTTTTTTTTGTAAAATACAAAGTAGGACTTGGTCTTTTAACCAAGAAAGAACACACAAGTAATGGCAATAAACCAGCGCTTAAGATGTATAAGTACCAGTGATGTTTGTTGAATGGTTAGATTTAATAAACAGAACTAGATGGCTGAGTCACATAACATAAGGTAATATTTCAACAATTTATACAATATATTTGCTATAACACTGTCATTATCTCTCTCGTAAATATGAACAAAAGATTATGAAATGTAAAATAATGACTGTAACTTACTTCAAGAAAATATATGTAACGAGATAAAGGGAAAATATGAGATTTATGACTAATAAAACTTTAAATAATAAAACAATGAAGGAAAATCGGTCATATTCAGTTTGATTTGAATATATTAGGAGGTGTATCAAAGGGGTAATTAAGAAGACAATGAAAAAAACGGTAGACAAAAAAACATCATAACGAAACAAACCACGCAACAACATAAAACACAAACACCCACACATAAAAACAAAACCGTATTCAGCAACGTGAACTGAAGTCAAAACTCAGGTGCTCCGGAAGAGTAAGCAGTTCCTGCTTGCTATAGCGCACCCGTCACGTTACCAAAGATCGATTTAGTGTTGGTTGGTCAAATCCAGAGAGGATGACATTACAAAACTTTATGTCAAACCAACATCTGTGCTCATCTGAGTGATAGAAATCCTGTATTTGTATACAAGAACATGATGTCTTCCGTAAAAATTTTTGAGTGATGACAACAACTTGGGAGCAACGTTCCCCTGTGCTGAATTTCATGTCATGGGCCAATGCAAGATGGGGATCGACGACTGCTGATCATGTTGAAGACTGCATTGTGAATGTTTTCCATTGTGGATTTTAAAACTGCCGCTTGTGTTTGTTGGTTGTATTCAACAATCCATTATCGTTTGTTTATTGAAAAAAAAGAAAAGAACTAGCCTAAAGATACATGTATTTTATAAAAAGGAGATATTGTTTGTTCAGCTTGATTTTGTAGGTTGTGTTAAATAGTTCATTATCGTGTGCTTTATTGAAAAAAGAAAAGAACTGACCTATATATATTTTCAAAAAGGAGATATTCGGTTTGTTTGTTCAGCTTGTTTTTGTAGGTTGTGTTCAACAGTTCATTTTTGTTTGTTTATTGAAAAAAGAAAAGAACTGACCTATAAATATTTTTTTCAAAAAGGAAATATTAAGTTTAGTGCAGTATATAATATTTTTGTATTTGTCTTTCGTGAAAATTTTACTGGAATGAATTGAGTCTGAACTTTAAGATAAATAAAGGTAACCATTTTTATCTTAGCTTTAGATGTAGCACTCTGATATCACTTAAAACGTTCATAGAACTCTAAAGTGCAGTTCATGATTGAATCTGATTGAATTCAGCGGTAATGAGTCTGATTGCGTGTCAACTTTATCTGTAAAAATCAAATGAAATGCACCTAATGAGATTTGAATGATGGAAAACCCTAATTCAGAGAAAGACATGCACAATATTGATTTCGGCTGACTGCAGTTGGATAATTGCTTAATGATGAAATCTGAGCAAAAGTCAGGTACTTTATGCAGTATTTATTACCTTTTGCATCAGATTTGCATGTAGATTGCTTAGTTTGAATGCTTAATTGATTTTCGTGTTGAAGCATTTTTGAGGTAGACAATTTTCCTTTTTTTGTGTTAAGTAGTACTCCACCTAAGAATCATGCAAAATTGAAGAAAAGTGATTCATCGATAAAAGGCTACAGTGGTTTATTTTAAACAGTATACAAAACAAAAAATAGATAACAATTCGCTAATAACTGTCGGGTCCTGGAAAAATCTTGTCATTTTGTTTCAATGGTTTCTATTGAAATTGTTGATAGCTTTAAGAGTTATATCCCTTTCTTACAATTTTCCAATGCATTCTCCACACTTTTTTTTCTCTCAGGACCAATGCTTATTTGGAAAAAGAGTACAAAATACCGAATCAGGGTGCAAGTAGGAGTAACATATAAAAAAAAGTGGTGTAGGTTTTCCACCCATGAATCGCTTTTTGCATGGTTCTTATAAAAAGTGGTACATGCAATAATGTAAAACAAATACAATGTATATGTTTTGCTCTTTTCTTTCAACCAGTACAATGCGGGTTTATTTCATTATAAAGCGAAAGGAAGGTATATATGTGTATCCCATTATGGTTTTCGTTTTGGGTGTTTAATATTTGAAAAGGGAGGAATGATTGCATAATATTATAAGGTGTGCTATTCATTATTACAAATGTTAAATGAGTGACCCATCACCTTTCCTCTACAAGACTCTAACTGTACATGTATTTTGTTAATTCTATCATTCAAATGTTTATTATAATAGAATATCTATATAAAATGTCAAGGTTAAGCAAAGTCCATGCAATGTAATCAGTTGTTATATCAGTAAATTGTTATCTTAAATATCTATAAAAGGAATATGTCACATAAATGCATTAAAATATATGAATTTTGTTTTATTTTAAAAAGGTGTTCAATATGTGAATGGAGTTAGTAACAAATTTCTGGGCCGTACCCTCACATACTTGGAGTTAGCCCCACCACCCTTTGTACAATTACATAACTAGGGAGAGTATTGAAAAGAAAAACAGGTAAACCTGAGAATGTTTTCTTCTATCAAATGATATGGAAGTTTTAGGTAGACGAGTATTATATGTCGCAGGTATTTAAAGATTACATTGATCATCAGCCGCATTTCTTTGCAGGTTGTGTAAACAGTTAACCTTACGTTACGGCCTAGTCACCTGAATGATTTTTAAATTAACTTATAACCAATAAAAGTTAGGCTTTTATGTCCGGTTACTTCAGTTTCCTCACGATCAAAATGTTATCGTTTTAAGGTATCCAATGCGTTAAGATACATTTTTAGAACCGGTAGCCGTTACAACAAGCAAACTACCAGATAAAATCAGGTTTGTTAAATCATGAAATTACAAGGAAGAAAAAAAAATAAATATGTCTATCTAAAAGGTAACATCTTCTACTAGAAATCTAAATAGTATATTCTGATTGTACTTAAAATTAATGAATCGTTACATTTGCAGGAATTATGCCACTAAGGAAAAATCATATTGGACCTGGAACGACACGATAATTCATCACTGCATGACAGCATGTTAACACATTACGTTTTGTAAAGAAAACGTTCTCTCACTGACAGAAAGCAAAGACCAATGTGATTGATCAGTAGATAGAACTAGTATATATTGACTTAATTTTCAAGTTTTTAGATGTGTTTTCAATAAGACCCTTACAAAGTCTGAATCTGGATATTTCTTACAGGGATCATGTAAATCAATGTAACCCTTGAGGCGAACAAAATATTAAGCCAATAAAGGTAAAAAAACATTTGTTTTCCGAAACAAAATGTGCTATTGCCTTATTTCAATAAATTTGTGTTATGGGAACGCCCAGGAATGTCAAAATAATTATAAACATGGTGCAAAAAGAATAAATTTCTAATAACACATGAAAGGATGACAAATAGTTCACTGAAAAATCCTCAAGAGCAGACACAAAACTTTTTCCTTCAATAAATGCTAATACCACAAAACAAAACATCCCTTCTCTTTGACATATAGCAAAGTTTAAAACTAGTATTCAATGGCCATAATATCAAATGTGTAAAGCATTGATTATTTTTACTAGGGAGGCTACTGTATGTAATGTATGTATGAATGAAAAAAGGAAATGGTCCGCGATACAAGCGAATGAGGAGGAAAAGACTTAAACAAAGACATGCAGGAAAAAAAAATGTTCCGAACACGAATCGCGCAAAAATATACAAATAGACGTTATAGGCAAATTGATTGTTCATAGCAATAAAATACAAAAATTAACTTCAACAGAAATGGTTAAAAGTTAAAAAGAGTACAAATTAATGCATCTCTACATTTACAACTCTGTACATGTTTGTACACTGACACCTGTACAAATGCCTGGTGCGAACACATTTACCAAAAACCTTGAGAGACATCACGCCAATTAATCATTTCAAGAAAGCAAATAGACACTTTACATATTGACGCGAAAACCTTCTTTCTTATTGACAGAGAGCAAAGCCCATTGTAATTGATCGTTGGTTAGAACTAGTATATATTGACTTAGGTGTCAAATATTAAGATGTTGGTTTTCTTAGACTGTCAAGCTGTCAAATAAAAAATGTAGCACCACAGGGTGTTGAAACAAGAATAAGTGATTAATTGGATTATCATTGAACAGAAAGCAACGAGATATTAATTTAGAATTAGAAATATCATGCTGAAATCATTTGGTTTTTCATCCATGTATTCTGGCATTTTAAGGTTAATCCTCTTTTAATATGAGCATAGTTCAGGTTCACGTTTAGGTTTTTTTATTGTCTGTTAAAACCAACGCAAATCCTCCTTATATAGACATCTTTAGGTTATTAGAAGAAAAATATGACATATATGATCAGATTTATTGCTGTCGCATAAACATAATTCTTAGCCGGTGCTTTGAATGCAAACTATGAGTTCCAGATGAGCACGTCACAATCGTCAAACAAAAACAGCATAAATGTTCAACACAAATAAGCGTGTTAGTTTTTGATTTAGTCCTAGCAACATGATATATGATAAAAAAGGGCAATCAAAACAAATGTTGGAAGGCTTAATAACAAGAAAAGGAGAAGATGGTAAAAAAATTCAACTCTTAAACCCAACTGACACTTACATTGAATGATCTAGATGTTTTTTTATAACTCAAAGACTTTTTTCTATAAAAGCAAAAAGGTACACATGGAACATTCGAATGTTCAAAGTCCGAAAGGACAAAGATAAAATCAGCTCAAAACAACAACATAAAAACTATCATATAGTAATCATATAATTGTATTCAATCCAAAGTCGTAACAAGAGTGACCATAGGTGCTTGGAAAAATCAGTAGTTTCTTGTTTCAACTTTTCCGCAATTTTTCAATGTAAAAGGATTTGTGTAAAAAAATGTGTAGCTTTTTCTCGGAAACGACGATGGCCGGGACTTTAGTTTATAACATGTAATTGCAAACATAAGACTTGTAAAAAGCCTTTTTTTTCGAACGGTAAAAATGCTAAATTAAAAAGAACTTCAAAGAATATAGATGAAACACAATAAATACTGTGGGCAACTTCCAAAAAGTTACTCCGCTTCCTATAAAACTCTTAAAATTGTCCCCCAAAAATCCCCAAACTAATATTCAATTAGTTCTACCGAATATCATTTGAAAAACAATTTCTTCATGTCCATCTTCATAGGATGTTTTTTTTTCATGTAAAGTTTTGTCTAAATGCAGTTGGAAATATAGAAGGAGTTTCTCATTCAACACTATAAAATTATCGCCTATGAATGATCAACGAACGGAATTAATTAATTTCTCAAAAGGATAAAAAATTTTGTTTTAAGCTTTGAAATTCATCCATTGGTTTTGAAGGAGTTTTGCAAGATACATGGTCTGACAGACAGACAGACAGACAGACAGACTCCTATGTACCCCAAAACTTTGGTTGCGGATGGTATGCATGGAAACAGTAATAAATTATAGCAGAAATTAAACAAACGAGTATTTTTTTTTTCACCTTTCAAAATGTTTACATTTCAGAAAAGTTTTAAATAGCCTTGCATCGTGTCCTCTAGATATCAATTGATATGAAATTCATTAAAAGCATTCAAAACGTAACGATTTTTGATTTGCAATTTGAAATTCAATAAAAAAAAACATCAAAAGATAAGATCACTGCGTTATTTGAAGCATCGATCTTTATATATTGAACTATTTAGGTTTCAAAAATGGAGGTTTCATTAACTGGTTTTTAATTGAGCGAACTTTTACGAAACAAGGTCTAATGACAAGCATCAAGAAAAACCAAATAAATATAAATTCAAACAGTAATATTTCACGTCATAACAAATGTAATAATTTTTATTTTCTATAAAATTTATGGTGTTGTTAAATATACTTTAAATAAAATTCTATACATTCTTTGATGTATGTTTCAAGTAGTGTAATGACTAGTTAGCTGAAAGTCCTAGAATACAAAAGTAAAAAACTTTTCCGCATTTAAGGGCGAACCTTATAATTTCTCTAAGTTGGGTAAAATTAAATATAAAACAATAATAGTCAATATCCAAATATCTGACAATAGACTTGTTGTGTAAAAAATATAACCCATTTTGCTTCAGTTTTCCGTTTTCCATCAACATGCATGTCGGTTTTGTGTGATGACACTTCATTAAATCATTATTGTTAGTGTTGTGTCGGATTTAAAATCGATTTATTTGATTTTTTACATCAGTCGATTGATGATTCTCAGCTAGCTGTCAGTAACAGCGAGTGTTCTATTGAGAGTTCCTTTACCGTCCTTTTGTTTGTTCTTGTTGTTTTTTGTCTAAGGTTCTCTCTAGTGGAATTAGACTTTGATCGATTTGATTTTTATTGTGTGTGTAGTTTTTGTGCTTTGTCTAGGAATATTGATAAGGGGAAGGTTGGGCCCAAAAAAAAAGTTTAACCCCGCCACATATTACATGTGCCTGTCCTAATCATAGAATCTTTGACAAAGCTTTCGTTTGTACTTGTCTTTTTAGCTCACCTGGACCAAAGGTCCATGTGAGCTATTGCCATCACTTGGCGTCCGTCGTCGTCGTCGTCGTCCGTTAACAATTTTTCAAAAATCTTCTCCTCTGAAACTACTGAACAGAATTCAATGAAACTTGGTATGATTATTCCTTAGGGTGTCCTGCACCAACCTTGTGTTTCGATTTTTGATCTGTCAAAAAACATGGCCACCGTTGCTAAAAATAGACCAGGGGGGTCAAATTACTGTTTTTGGCTTCTAAATCAAAAAGTATAAGAGATAGATGAAATCTGATGCCACGCTACTGCTTCAGCATCAAAAGCTCTACAAAAGTCTCCATTGAGTTGTCAGATGACCCCTTGTAGGAGTTACAGCCCCTTAAAAGTGAAAAATAGCATTTTTTCATGTTTTGAGCTTCTAAAATGAAAACCATTACAGATAAGGAAAAGCTTTTGCTTGCTTAAATGTTCAGCTCAATTAGCTCTACAAAAGTCTTCATATGGTCAATAGTGGTTTTGGCCTGTAGAATGAAAACTATTGCAGAGAAAGAAAAGCTGTTGCTTGCTTAAATGTTCAGCTCATTGAGCTCTACAAAAGTCTCCATAAGGTCGAAGTTGTCAGATGACCCCTTATGTGGGTTACAGCTCCTTAAAGGCGAAAAATAGTGTTTTTGACCTATAGAATGAAAACTATTGCAGACAGAGAAAAGCTGTTGCTTGCTTAAATGTTCAGCTCAATTAGCTCTACAAAAGTTTTTATTCGGTCGAAGTTGTCAGATGATCCCATATAGGGGTTACAGCCCCTTAAAGGCAAAAAATAGTGTTTTTAGCCTGTAGAATAAAACTATTGCAGAAAGAGAAAAGCTGTTGCTTGCTTAAATGTTCAACTGATTTAACTCTACAAAAGTCTTCATAGGTTCAAAGTTGTCAGATGACCCCTTATAGGGGTTACGGCCCCTTAAAGGCAAAAAATAGTATTTTTGGCCTGTAGAATGAAAATTATTGCAGATAGAGAAAAGCTGTGGCTTGCTTAAATGTTCAGCTCATTTAGCTCAACAAAAGCATTCATAGGGTTGAAGTTTTCAGATGACCCCTTACCGGGATTACAGCCCCTAAATTAACATGTTTTCATGTTTTGGCTTATATAATGAAAACTATAGCAGAAAAAGAAAATTGGTTGCTTGCTTTAATGTTCAGTTCATTAAGCTCTCAACAAAGGCCCTTAACATAACATTTACTCCATATCCTTTCTTAAATTATGTTTCACATTTTTGGCCTACAGAATGAAAACTATTGCTGAAAGAGAAAAGGCTGTTGCTTGCTTAAATGTTCAGCTTATTAAAGCTTTACAAAGTTCTTCATAGGGTTGACCTCAAGACCAGGTGAGCGATTCAGGCTCCTGGGAGCCTCTTGTTTGTGTTTTCTGTTCCTTGTTTAAGAAGGGGGTCTATCTGTTACTATTTCAGGGCTGGATTTGAATTTTATGCATTTTATTTAGACCATGGGCCAATTGCAGAACCGCGAGCAGTGCCAAATGGACTCGTTGAAGGCTGCTGGCGGTTGTCCATTGTAGTTTTTCTAAACTGCTGTTTAATTGTGGGCTGCGTCGCGTACACTTATTCCACATCTCATTATTTTCTACTATACTTCAGATACAATTTGTAGTCACCAGACGTGAATAAACATTTTGAATAATTTTCCTTTTGAAATAAATAAGAAACTTAGTTGCTATGGTCAATGGTTTGAGATAACTCTGAAATTCTGAAATTCTCTGAAGTGAACCTAATATGAACTAGTCGCAAGTTAAATTGATTGCTTGTGCATAGATGTACAATTATACCTCCCGAGACTGATCATCTTAGGATATTTTAAGTTTAATCAAGGAACAAGTATTACATAATAAAAAAAAATAATCAGCCTGATTTTAATAAATCTGAGAGTACCAGGTCATTACATTTCAAAATAATGTCATTACTGTCAAAAGATTTCAAAATCGCAAACGAAGTTTTTTCTAAGCTGTTGGCTGGCTGATGCATTCGTGAGACCAATATCAATAGGTTTATCAAGAAAAAAGTCCCTATTTGCTAATGATTCTCCTGTATGCATTACATCTGAAAATACATCATTATTACATTTCATAACATTGTCACTACCGCCAAAAGATTTGAAAAATAACTAACGAATTTTACATTGTTATATTATTTAGATAATGCTTTCCCGAGACCAATTTACAGATTACATATTTAGGTTTAATGAAGGAATAAGTCCCATATTGATAATAATTCCCCTGTCAGTTGTACATTAGAAAATACCTTGTCGTTAAATTTCAAAACATTGTCATTACCGTCAAAAAATTTGAAAATAACTTACGAATTTTTTAATTGTTAGCAATCTGATGCGTTCGTGATACCAATCTCCTTATTTAATATTTAGGTTTAATCAAATAACAAGTCCCTAATTGTTAATAATTTCTCTGTCTGTGTTACATTGGAAAATACCAGGTCATTACACAGGCAAAATGTTGACTGCGTTTAACGTGCGTCTTGCATGCGTTAAACGCATGTCATCTGACGCATATTAAATTGGTGTTTCTAACCGCGTACGTCTGACGCACGTTAAAAATTTATCTTGGCAATATTTTTATTTCATAATAAAACACACTAAATAAATAACTTACTAACTTCATACATTTTATGAAACTATATGTCTGACGTATGGTAAACGTACGTTTACCGCACGTTTAAAAAACGTACGTCTGACATATGTTTTTACAATAATTTGACATACGTTTACCGTATAGCGGTTAGAAACGTATGTTTAACGTACGTTTATGCACTACGTCAGACGCACGTTTTTATTAACGTACGTTAGAAATGTCTAAATTTTGCCTGTGTACATATCATATCATATCATATGATTGTTATTTGAAAATAGAAGACGAATTTTTAATTGTTACAAATGTAGCTAGCATTTGTGAGACCAATCACTTTTTTCAATATTCAACATGATTAAGTTTACTCCAGAAACAAGCCCTTTATTGGTAATACTTCCCCTGTCTATATAACATCTGAAATCCCCCATCATTACATTTCATAACATTTTCATAACTGTCAAAATATTTTCAAAATAACAGACAAAATTTGAATTGTTAGCTAGCTGATGCATCCGTAAGACCAATCTTCTTATTTAATATTAAGGTTTAATCAAGGAACAAGTCCCTAAATGTAAACAATCCGCCTGCTTGTATTGCATCTGACAATACCAAGTCATTACATTTCATAACATTGTCATTACAGTAATTTAATATTCTCTGGTTTTCCTGCTCAACATCCCTAAACAATCGTTCAATTTAGATGTACATATGATATATTTGTATTGATGATCGTGGAGAGTCTATATATACAAAATTAAATTAGACAAGTAAATCTAGTTATGTTGAGAATCTATAGAAGATAGAGTGGGTTCATATTGTCCTCAGTTGTCAATGGGGGTAATAGAAAATTTTATTTTGTGATCAATGAAAGAGTAGAACATTGCTGCTTAGACAAGCAGACCTTTTTAAGACTGCTCGAATTGACATATTTTGCCTTGGTGCATAATGAATTTTTTGGAAACGTTACATAGCATGCACTTATCAAATCTTATTGATATGTGCTATGCTACAGAGGCGTTGTGTCTATGAACTTGATTACCGTTTTACCTGCTCCAAAATCCTGGTTTAATAATTCCGTCCACTATTGTTTCTTATCATTTTTAAATCTTCCAATTGAAGTACATTTTATAAAAAAAAAACATAGTTCAGCATCGTACTGGTATTTGTATTGATGATAGTGGAGACAAAAGCGGGTATAAAATCAGGTAATTTGGTTATGCTGGATATGCATATTTTAAGGAGTAACCTCGTCATAATTTGAATCAAAACATGTGAAGATGGAAAACCAAATTTATTGAAAGAAAAGTACTCACAACCAAAAAAAAAGGGAAAGCCAAATTCGACACATAGGGTGTCGACCATGTGCAGTATGAGTATGAAGAAAGAAACCTGGCATTTTAAACAATTTTGAATTGTACAATCGGAAATTTCTACTACAAAAATGTATCAAAATTTATGGTAAACTCGTGTCAAAATGATCATCGATTCTCATATCGAAGGATTGGATTCCGGGTATATCGGTTATTCACTATCTGTCGGGCGGTTTTTAGTAACTTTTGCCTATAATCTTTCTTAATATAAGTTTGTTTTATCATAAGAACATCATCGTTCGAATGATACTTTTGCTGTGATGAATAAAGAGTATATACACAAAATCAAATTAGACAAGTTAATCAAGTAACGTTGAGATGGTATACAACATAGAATGTGCTTCTTTTGTCCACAGAAGTCACAAGGTTTAAGAAGCATTCTTACAGTGCAATAAATATTGAAGTCGAGTTATATTACTGCTTTGATGGGTTTTCTTAAAGAAACATCACATGTTTATGTAACTCTTTGTCATGTTAACAACTACATTGGATGCAACAAGGATCGGCTTTATAAGAGGATAGTCATTTAAATGCACATTAATAAGCATATAGGACATTAACGTGTAAGGTCAAACTCCTTCGCAGTAGGCTTATTCCACCCGACAAAAATAGGTCGGGATTATCCCACTGCTTCAGGCTGATATGAATTCCATCAAGATTCTTGATAAAAAAAATTATTTTAATAAATTTTCAAAATTTTGCAATAGTTAGCTATGAAAACATCAACTTTTCTGTCATATTTTTTTCGTAGAAGAAATAATTCAATGTGTTGTAAAACCGGTTTAGATAAGTACGCACTATTTTAAAGTGAAGTTAAGTAGAAGTATTTAGGCTATACTATAAACAATGTGGTTGCGAAATGCATTTAGGTATATGTGAGTACTTTTCATGGTTTTTAATTTAGAGAGTAGGGGCCAAAAAGAGGTCATTGAAAAGAAACCCGGAAAGCCTGGTGCAGTGATTAGTGTACGGACCGTTGCGGACGGGAACTTGAACTGCGAAAAGTTTGGTGTAAGGTGTAGGGACAGCTTTATTAAACGGCATCCAGATGGAAATTTTGGTCCTTTTCTTTTTCCCACAAGTTGGGCACTGGCCAATAAAAAGATACATGTATCTATAGCGGGGAGAATAAGGCAGTTTTAAGGGTATTTCTTGACCTTTACATTTAAGGTAATTAGAGAGTTAACCCCTTTCCGTAAATGTAATATATTAATATACTGTTGTCTTACTTGTTCTCTATAAAACATATAACTCGCTCCTATCATTGTTGAGATATATGTTTACATCTTGAATTCAATAAAAAATCAAGTTAGACAGACAAAATAAGGTTTGTATTCGCAGGAAATCTAATTTAACCCAGGCTTCCAACGTAGACATTTATAGACAGGAAGAAAACAAGACACGATATCAAAACTATTGTAGATTTATAATAGAAGAAATAAAGGTTATCTTATTGCTTGGTTTATTGTATAATGTTGTTACTATAGATAAAAAACAAATTGTATGGAATCAAACAAAGTTTTTGTCAATTTACTTGTCTGAAATAAAAACTAACAAACTTGTTCTATAGATACAGACCAAATTGTATGGAATCAAACAAGATTTTGTAAATTTTCTTGTCTGAAATAAAAACGAATGCATAAAGACCATATTGTATGGAATCAAACATTGTTTACGTCAATTTTCTTGTCTGAAATGAAAACGTGAGCACTTGTTTTTATAATAAAGACCAGATTGAATGGAATCAAACTAGGTTTTCGTCAATATGCCTATCTGAAATTAAAACGTAAACACTTGTTTTTATAGTTCAAACAAGGTTTAAGTCAATAAGAACAGCTAATGCATTATCTTCTAGTAAGCTCTAGTCAGTTTATACGTATTTATTCGCAGACAAGATAAGAAAAATAAGTCTCACGACAGTGCTTGTGCTTACTCTCCAGTACTTCTGACCGAGAGGCAGTGACCCGTAGTTACAACAAACATATACAATCTTCCAGGTCTAAATTTTAATTTAACGTAGATAAATGGGTTTCAAGAAATATAATGCTATGTTTCAATTCTAACCATACTTTAAGCTCATCGTAAATAAATCTTTAATGACCCTGCACCCTGACAAAGATGAACACTGATACAGTGCTTTTGATGTGACCGGCTACATGTATTAAATACAATCATAATACATTGTAATATAAGTAAATTAGGCAGCATAACATTAAAACTATAATCATATTGGTTATGCTTTTATATCAAAACTTAAAAAGATGTCATTTCTTGTAAGTTCAATTGCACGGAATGAAAGAAAATAAGCTCAATTTGGTTAACCGTTTACTAGTAAATGGAATCATATTGGTCAGTTAAAAAAATAAAAATGTTAACTATTCGGGAATTTCATTTTCTATGTAAGTAATTGCATAATTACACATTTTTTTACAAACCATTTTACGTGAACTCGCCATAAGCCGCCCCATAAAACCTGGTTAAAGCCGCAATTTCATTTGAAATTTCTGTGCCAAGTAAGGATCATTGCGACCTATATCGAACGTGTCCAATGTGTTTTAAATGTTTTGTCTTTTCTCTTGGACATTGAGATTGATCCTTCAAGTTCGGTATACACATTACGAAGAAGCTTTTCTTCCATTATTATGCCTTCTAAATACTAGAAAATGTGTCTATGAGCCACAGGATGGCCCTCCCGTTCTTGAAATATCATTGACCCTCAATGTATATTACCTGAGATATGGACCTTTACCAAGAAATTGATCAAAAGTGTTCATGTGTAAAATATAGGTCGCTGTGACCTTATTTCTGGTGGGTGGTGCCATGTTACCAAGACTCATTGAGTAGTGAAATATTATTGACCCCTAACATGTAGTATTCAAGATATGGACCTTAACCAAAGTCATTCACTCGTAAAATATACGTCACAGTGACCTCATTCCTAGTGGATGGTGTCACCTTACCCAACACATCTAGTGGTGAAATATCATTGACCCCCAACATCTAGTATCCAAGTTATTGACCTTAACCAAGAACTTAACCGAAGTCATTCATGCATAAAATATAGATCACAGTGACCTAATTTTTATTGGGTGGCGTCATGTTACCCAAGACAAATCTAGTGGTGAAATATCATTGACCATCAACATGTAGTATCTGAGATATGGACTTTAACCAAGAACTTAACCAAAGTCATTCATGCGTGAAATATAGGTCACAGTGACCTAATTTCTAGTGGGTGGTGTCACCTTACCTAAGACACATCTAGTAGTGAAATATCATTGACCCCCAACATCTAGTATCCCAGTAATGGACCTTAACCAAGAACTTAACCAAAGTCATTCATGCGTAAAATATAGGTCACAGTGACCTTATTTCTAGTGGGTGGTGTCACCTTACCTAAGACACATCTAGTAATGAAATATCATTGACCCTCAACATCTAGTATCCAAGTTATGGACCTTAACCAAGAACTTAACCGAAGTCGTTCATGCATAAAATATAGGTCACAGTGACCTAATTTCTAGTGGGTGGTGTAGCCCTACCCAAGACCCATCTGGTGGTGAAATATCATTCACCCCCAACATCTAGTATCCGAGTAATGGACCTTAACCAAGAACTTTACCAAAGTGTTACGGACGGACGTACGGACGTACGGACGGACGGACGGACGGACAAGGGTAAAACTATATGTCCGATCCACATACGTGGTCGGGCCATAAAAATGACTTTTAAAGAGATGATAAGTATAAGGAAAGCTATTAAATGGACATAATCTGTAATATATCTTGCTTTTCGTAAAAATGGGATTATAGTAAATAAGCTTTCTCACTATCAGGAAAACAACAGGTCTGAAAAATGAGTCTTTTATGGCGTAAATACCTTGTAATCCTTCTTAAGTAAAGATAATGCTAACAGGCGTACTAAGACTAAAGCTTATTATAAAATCCAAGTTTGATAAAGTCAAAACTTATTTACACGGGAATGTTTCATCGATTAAGTTAGTGTTACGGCGTAACGTCCTTAGCTTGTCGACTTATATAAGTTGATGGTGGAAAAGTCCGAAATATATGGGGAAAATGACGGAATTCTATCTATCGACTAAGAGGTGGTTGTAACTTAAGATCAAAGGCATGGCATTTAAAACAATTCCCTTCACCAGACAGCTACAGTCAGCAAACCCAATGTCTGGTTACAATGAATTTTATACATGTACAACATATTCTGTAATTAACTACTATTTGATTATTTATTGACTTGAGTAGTTCATCAATAGCTTTGAAATGCAATAAAGGTGAATGTTTAAATTTTAAACTGATTTTAGTAATAAAAATGATATTTGTGTTAAGGTTTGTATAACTGAAAAAAGGACTACCATTTTTCAACTCTTTTACAAATATCCTTTAATGTTCTTGAACACGTAATCATATTTAAAAAAGACCCTCTATTTCTCAAACAAGATAATATAAATTAAAATACTTGTATGTGACACAAACTGTATAGACAGACGACTATTTAAAAATCAGAATGAAAACAGCAAACAACAGCCTTAAGTTTTAATGTGACCAGCCGTCTTCAGACATGTACTGATTAAATTTTAATGCGTAAAATTCACATTTATAGTGACCGTTTTAGCTTCACAAATATATCTCCTATATATTATTATGTATTAAGATTTAAAAAGTGTAGTTCTCGTAAAAGATACAATTAATGATCTGTTCACTACATCACAAAATTAAAAGAAAGTCGGATTTCAGCAACAAACCAGCTACTGTAAACAAAATTTTTTTTGCGACTAAAATATTTGACGTTTCAGTGTCAGAGGGCAATTTCGCGGCTATTTAGTTTTGCGATTCTTCAGGAAAACAATTATATTACTGTAAAAACGATTTAGTTTGCGACGATATATTATCGAGAACTTCTGTTCTTCGCGAAATCCACGAATTTTCCTGCAGAATCGCAAAAATAAATTGCTCGCGAAAATAAGTTGGTTTACAGTAATTTGCTGAACGGCATACCATTTATCTTTTTTCTATGACAATTTTATTCATTTTTTCTTTGGTAGAGAAAATTGGTTTTACTTTTATAATTATTACAGTTTCTATTTGATCGACCATACGTTTTTCTCTATAATATGAAGATTGCAATGTAAGATATAATTCTCATGCATCAGTTATCAAACACCCATGAAGCCAAACCTTAGGGAAATCAAACGGTCGAGTCTAATGGTTATTTGCTATGAAGTAATACAACAAAAACATTTAAAATATAACATTGCTAGTCATATTTTAGAAATTTAACATCCCGAACATGCTTAAAAAAAATCTGCGATCCAATCTTCAAGGAGAATCACTATTTGTAAAAATGATATTAAGAAAAAAAATGAAAAGATTTCGAAACAAATTCCAACAAATACCATATTCTTTATTTACAAAATATTTTTTTATATATATTTTCTAAATGGCATTGCTATTGATGATAAATCAAATATATATTTCTGTAAGAATATTGTAATACTATTTTTGCTGACAAAAAAATTCTTTTATAAACGTGTTAATATTTCCTTCTTGAAATAATTGAATGTTTTCAATCCTTGCGAATACTGAACATCTATATTGTTTATTTTCTAAATTTATTTCATCTTACGTATTCTGTTATCGTTTTTTTTTCTAAGCATTGTATCTAAACATTTGTTTACAGATGGAAATTTTTAACGTTAAAGAAATGTTCAATAATATTAACGTCTAGATTATTTCTAGTAGAGCTTTATGGGTTAACGTTATTTAAACGTTAATATTTGACGTTAAGAAAATAAATGTTAATCTTTGACATTTTACCGCTACCGTTAAGAAATTTAAAGGTAGATAAATAAAGAAAATAAAAAAGAACAGAACTTGAAGAATCAATCTCAAACTTCGAAAGAAAATACAAAACACGACAGAAATACCAGAGAAATTAAAGATCGCAAAGATCCATAATTGATAAAGACATTTAAAAGTGAAGGTGGATTAAGTGTTGATATTACTTGAAGACATGTTTCCTGTATCTATTAAGGTGTTGTTTTGGGTTAATCTAATCCAATCACTAGAAACTCTCCACTCAAACTGCGGTCTTTAAAGAATACGACAAATATTTATATAGAAATAACTAGAAATTAGGAACACTTATAATTATTAATATTAGGAATCACTGGATAAGTAAGTGAATGTAAGTATTTTACAACCCTTTCGATACACATATGCATGTGTGTGTGTGTGTGTTACATTAATTTTCATTGGGGTGTATAATTACTCAACTTATAAACTTTTGTATAAGTACCACAGCACAACTTAAATGCTTAATCAATTTGTATTAAATTTTATACTGTTTTACGTAATACAAATTGAAATTATAAACTGTGTCCAGCAAAAATAGAATTGATTTTTTTTCTTAGGTTTCTTCTTTTCGGTTGATTTGTCAACCAACTCGTGTTTTCAGTACTTATCATTTATAAGTATACATAATTGGAAGTGAAATGTCGTGTTAAGGCTAAACGTAACATCAGGCTTAAGAATAGTATTAATGTAACTAATCACTTGAACATAAAGCAGTGAGTTATGTAAGAGATCCGAGCAGTCAAAACATAAGACAAAACATGACAACGTCTTTTGCTGATATAATTATTTTCCCCCGGAATTTTTAAAATATATAGCTTAAAATAACAAACTAATATTGCCATAACAGTGGTTTCAATAAAATGAAATCTCTGATCAATATTTTTTTCTCAAAAATTAGCAGCGCTTCATTTATTTTTCAGTACATTTTTTATGCCAAAAAGCAATACCTTTCAAGAACCATTTGACTAAAAACAAGGTCAAAATCAAACAAACGTGCATTATGATAATATCAAAAGAAAATCTACTTTTCATTACTTATAAATAAAAAAAGAAAGACAAAAGTAAGCATCGATTGTACCGTATTTACTATATGCATCAACAAGGGGTTATTGACTAAGAGGTTCAAAACAAGAAAAAAAGTCAATTTAAACGGTAACATTAAGTTATTTTATAAAGTATAAAGGAAGGGTATCAAACAATATTTGACTAGTTTATAACCGGTTTCGTCCTTTTGACACTCGAATGCCCCAGTGGTGTCTCTTTGCTTTTTTTCATTTCACTGGGTCGATGTCTCTGTTGGTGGACAGTTTTTCCCTTAGGAAATCACCAGCCCACTTAAAAAGCTATATAGAAGCATGATCTTGAGAAACCAGGCCCATTGGTGCCTTTTGCTTTTTTGAGGCCCAGTTATCACAGAATGCCTCAGGACTTTTAAAAAATCGTTGCACAAAAAGCTTTATCGTTTTTATTATTATTTTTTTTATTATGTTCGCTTGTATTAGTACGAATGTACACTCGTTAATACTTTTACACCACTTTTTTCGCATAAGGTTTTGGTATATAGTGATTGGGATGTCAATCGTAAAGTTAATCTCAGAGTATCATAATCCTTTTTGCAACGTTATTTGTGAAATGCCTCTGGTTATGTCGATTAAATCGATGAGTGAGTTGGTGTGTAAAGCTCTTGCAACGCTATATATGTAATTTAAGGTTAATGAGGACACCTGACTCTGAAAATATCTGCTCATTAAAATCTAATTTTATTGCCTGAAATATCAAATAATGTTGATATCTTTCATATAAAACTAAATAAAGATAGGTCACCAGGCTTATTTTTTCCATATAAGGGTTCAAAGATTGACTAAATTATTACTCTATTTTATTCACAAGGTTGGGCGGAGCTTAATCCCGAAATAATTGACCCATGACCAACCCGGTCAATAAAATAGAGTAATACATTGGCTATTTTAGGGAAGGACATTTAAAATGCATAAAACCACTGCTCAAGAAACAGTTTTACATTACAAATTTGATTTTATTTGCTCAGAATTTATATTATTAAGCAAACTTTGATATAAGAGTGAGAAAATAGGGGGTCACCAACTTCGTTTTGAATCTGCCTGTAGAATCCATTGTATTTTGATGGTCATACTTTTCATTGATTTTCTCCCTTGATATTTTCAAAATAATGATTTATTAAGTTAATAGTCATATCTCTGTTTAGAAAATATTATTATATGTTTAAAATTTCTTGGATTAACTCATTTAATATTTTTGTTATGCATTTATTGATATGCTATCATTTTCTTTGCATATTTAAATGTGTTTGGTCACATGCCACCTGTCCTCATTAACCTTAAAGGCGATCGATATGAAAAGGGTGAGTCGATTTAAAAAAAAATGTGCAGGGTTGGAAGTTATTACATGAATATGTGTTAGTTGCATCTAAATTCAGTATTCGCTGCCTTATCATTAAACTTTTAAGGTAAAAGTATTAACAAAATATAAAGATTATTACTCAGCAAACTTAATGTCAATTTCCTTTACGTCTCAACTGAACTTATAAAATTGGAATCTACTAATTGAAATTTTCTGTCTCATATGACAACTAAATAACAAATTAAGCTATTTGATGTGAAATCATTGCCATTATCTACTTAATTTGACTAAGCAACATTATATTCCATCACTATATCTATAAGGTTGATCTGATTTAAGCTTTAATTTCCTGTATACCAAAGCAAAAGAAATCATTTCCAAACATCATTAGACTGAAATTGAAATATAAATTACTGAATCTTTATACAGATTAGTGGTTAGTGTCTTACTAAATACTATTATCTAGAGAAACCAGTTTTGTCAATTTTAAAATGAATTTGTTTTTCAACAATAGAACACAAATATGAAAGTAATCAGTCAAGCAAATTTTAAATAATAATTAATGCATAAAAAGAAAAGATTAATTTAAAGTTGAGAATGATTATTGTATTTATAAGAATAAATGCAGTTATTAAAAACCTGCGAATTGGATCGAAATATAATTCAATAATGTTAAGATGTCATTGTATCGGAAAGAGGATAGAAAGGACGATGGCAATGAAGAGGCATACAGCTTTCACAAAGTTTAAAATATGGTGTAAATCGGTCAGGTCTATTAAAAATGAGGATCTTATCTTCATATTTCCTACAATCGAATTTTTCATAGACGATGGAAAAAGAAAGACTAATTTACTTGATCATGAAAATCAAGTGTTGTTTTCTGGAAATTAAACTTATAGATAAACATGTTGATGATCATGCAGTAAATAGGTTGGTCTGTTATTAACTGAACAATGTAGTAGAGAATCGTCTAGTTATTTAATTTTTTTTAATAACAGATAATTAAACAACCAAGTTTGAATTAAAGTTAAAATAAAAACACTGAATCAATAAATAGTGATAAATTATACTCATCCATTAACCGTTGAAACTCTAGTTTCTATATGTAATCCTGAAATTCCTTAGGGACCTACAGGAGTTAATTTGTTATATTTACTCCCCATAGTTGACATCTTCATGTGGTAATATAACAATATAACAAATAAAATTCAGTCTGATTTATGTGTTTGTATACTGACTAAAATTATATGAAAAATTACACTGTTGGTGTGAATTGGCAGTTAACAATCGGAGAATTAATGCTTCCAGTATATTTGTTTAATCAATCAGTTATAGTTGGTGTCGTGTACAATGTCAAAAAGCAAAATTGTTATTCAAGAACCCTTGAACGTATTGATATTTCAGATCAGAAATGCCATACAGATAAACTTTTGTGTGATATTTAAAAAACTTCTGTATTACTGTATTTTAATGCCATATTCATTTTCAAGTTTTTCTTGTAGTTCAATCTTTTATGTCAAGAGGAAAGTAATTAATAAAAGAAGAACATCTAAAATTAGCAACTGGAATATTGGTATTGAAGTTAGAATCGATGGCGATTATTAAATCTGTAAATAGCCAGCAACGATGATTGGCATAAGACCAAACTATTCCGAGAAAAGTTACACTCAGTATTGTCAAAACACAATCACATAGTACTAACTGATATCAACACAATAGGATCCTTGGGTAAATTGATATCTTCAGATCAGAAACAGTAAGAGAATCGCCATAGAGATCAATCGTTATGTGATACTTAAAGACCTATCAATGGGGAACGTTATTATTACATTCTGTTCTTAATATAATTGGTTCTGAGTTATTGAGCCTATGTAGTGTAGTTTTACAGAAGGTTTAGAGTTAGGTATTAGTTCAATCTTACGATAAGTTTTCTGATCAACAAGTTGTGACACTGGGGAAATTATTAGGGTAAACAGTAATATGCAGAAAGTCAACATATTAGAAACTTTTAAATACATTCGTATTTTTCAAAGAATAGTGATAGACAAAATTTTTCGACCTATATACCTTGTATATAAATGGTCGATCCAATATGTGATAGCAGAAAGGATAATACAACCTTAATAAACGAACAGTAAGAATGAAAAAGGACACAACTTAACATTATGTTCATTAAGAGAAAAAAACTGGTATATGTTTTTCCATTAGCACATTATTAAAACTATAATAAGTATTTTTTTTAATAAGGACGTACAACTAACAAGTGACTTACGTATAGCAATCCCTTGAAATGTGAATCTATGGTCACATGGGTCATATATGTCGTCAAATCTAATTAAGATTGTCATGATCATTTCATTTAGGGGTTCTGATGTAGCTGTTTATAACATATTGAATTTTGAGAAAAAAACTAAAAAGGATCAGATGTCGATAAGCGATTGATTCTATTTCTAAGTTTTCAAAGTACTTGAATTTGCCTTTCAATTGTACGTTGCTTTATGGAGTATGTATAAATCATTTTTTAAAAAGGTGTTTTGTACAATTAAAATTGACTTTTGATATTGCGAATGGCCTAATAATCTATTGCGTTCGTCCTCTGGCCTCGCGCAGTAAATCACTTGTTCAATTCCACTATTTCTCTATTTTATTCACAAGGTTGGGCGGAGCTTAATATTCTCGGTCGTTTAGGTAAGATTTGAATGAAGAAAACCTAAATAATTGACCCATAACCAACCAGGTCAATAAATAGAATAATACCTCAGGTCAAATATTCTTGCCTATTACACTCAAAAACCATTAGAGTACTGTAGATTATAATTGCTGCTGAACTATTGAACTCATGAAGAGTCGTTTTACTAAACATTTAGAGTTGGTATTAGTTCGATTTTACGATAAGATTTCTGATCGACAAGCTTCGGCAATTGGGAAATTATCAAGCTAAACAGCATTGTGCAGATAGTCAACATTTAATTTTGTTATAAAATTAAAAATAAATAAAATTATTTTAGTATGTACATACAAGATGGTTTAACCCATGCCTATAAATACTAGAAGGAAAGGTACAACAAGCAACTTTCATCACCGCAAGCATACATAATATTCATAAAAAAATAATAGAAAGTAAAGAGATGTGGAATAAGTGTACGCGACACAGCCCACAATTAAACGGCAATTTAGAAAAACCACAATGGACAACCGCCAGCAGCCTTCAACGAGGCCATTTGGCACTGCTCGCGGTTATGCAATTGGCCCATGGTCTAAATAAGATGCATATAATTCAAATCCAGCCCTGAAATAGTCACAGATAGACCCCCTTCTTAAACAAGGAACAGAAAACATCAAAAAGACAAGTACAAACGAAAGCTTTGTCAAGGATTCCTGGCTTAGGACAGGCACATGTAATATGTGGCGGGGTTAAACTAGTTTTTTGGGCCCAACCTTCCCCCTATCAATATTCCTAGACAAAGCACAAAAACTAAACACACAATAAAAATCAAATCGATCAAAGTCCAATTCTACTAGAGAGAACCTAAGACAAAAAACAAGAACAAACAAAAGGATGGTAAAGGAACTCTCTATAGAACACTCGCTGTTACTGACAGCTAGCTGAGAATCATCAATCGACTGATGTAAAAAAATCAAACGTATCGATTTTAAATCCGACACAACACTTCAAGCAATAATGATTTAGTGAAGTGTCATCACACAAAACCGACACGCTTGATCGCTATAATGCTTAAAAATGACAATAGTAAAAACGTTTATGGAAGTTTTAAAGCGAGTATTAAGTTTTCAATATTTCTGCCAAAAAACACTAAATTCAAAGATTTAACCAAGATATTCATTTCATATCCTTTCCGTAATAAATTTTGAAGCCAATTTTTCATTTCTATTGGATTGCTTTTAAATTTGTGAGCTTTATAAAAAACATTACCATAAAATACAGGATGTGATATTCCTTTCACTATAAGAAAGTGACGTGTACAATTAAATTTTTCAATAAGAGATCGATACTTGTGGAAGAATTTAGAAAAAGATTTTACTAATTTGTGGTATCGATAACCTTGTTTTAATAATTTTTCAGTAATAAAACGGTTTTTATTATTAAAATCAGAAACACAACTGCAGATCCGAGCATATCTTACTAACTGTGAAATGTAAACCCTGTATGACGGCGCTAGTGGAACATCTCCTTCAAGAAAAGGGAAATTTATAATAGGGAAGGTAAAGTCGTCACGTTTATCATATGCTTTGGTATGTAATTTTCCGTCAATAATACTTAAATCTAAATCTAAAAAAGGACATCTATCACCGGTGACTTTAGATTTGTTCAAGGTTAATTCAGAAGGATAGATATCTGTAACAAAATTAGAAAATGAAGGATTGTTGAGTGCAAGAATGTCATCTAAATATCTAAAAGTATAATTGAAAGTTTCGATTAGGTTCTGTTTGTTCGGGTCTTTTTGTAATTTAGCCATAAATTGTGATTCATAACAGTATAGGAAAAGGTCGGCTATAAGTGGCGCACAATTAGTACCCATAGGAATACTAATAATTTGGCGATAAATTTGTTTACCAAAACGTATGTAAATATTATCTAACAAATAATTTAGAGCAGTAATAGTTTCTGCATCAGTCCAATTGATGTAACCCTTTTGAGTCGCTAGATTTTAAAAGATATTTTTATAAAATAGACATTTTTCATGAAACGATTTTTCATCAGCATAAGTTTATTATTTAATGAAAATATAAAATTATGATTTACAAACTCAAAGGTTATTTAAACACACTCTCTTATTGTAAATGCACATAAATAAGCGTCTTTGCATAGCAAATAGTAAGCTAAACTTAAATTTTAAGTTTAAGTGTTTTTTTTAGCTCACCTGAGCTATTGTCATCGTTAAGCGTCCGTCCGTCCGTAGTCCATCCGCCCGTCCGTTAACTTTTCTTCATACATCTTCTTCTCTGAAACCACCAATGGGATTGCTTTGAAACTTTGTACAATTGATATTTAGGATGTCCTCTACCAAGATTGTGAAATTTGTGAACGTCGACTAACCAACATGGCCACCGTTACTAAAAATAGAACAAGGGGGTCAGACCATAGTTTTTAGCTTATAGCTAACAAAATATAAAAGATAGAGAAAATCCGAAGCAATCCCCTTCTTCAGCATCAAAAGCTCTTCAATACTCTCCATTGAGTCAAAGTTGTGGGACGACTCCTTATAGGAGTTATTTCCCCTTAATTGTCAAAATTGACCATTTTCAAAGTTTTTGGACTTGATCTGTAAAGCCATAAGAGTTAGAGGAAAAGTTAGCATTGCAAAATTGTTCAGCTCATTAAGATCTACAAAAATGATTTCAGGGTCAATATTGTCAGATCATCCTTTTAAGTGTTTTCAATCAATTTTAACTTAATATGTTTGGGGATTTTTTTCAAACGGAAAACTTTGTAACTTTGTATTTTTGGTCTTAAAAGTGTTTTCTATCCTAACTACTTTCTTTAATGTTACTTACCAAGTACATGTAGACCATGTTGCACACTAGGTAAGAGGCTTTAGCATAAGAGATCAGGTGAGCGATTCAGGCTTCTGGGAGCCTCTAGTCTTTGTAATTTGCCCTTAAAACGATGAATATGCATTTTTTATTACGTGAGTAGACATAACGTTACAGTGATTTGGTTGAAAAAGCAAAGAAGCACCAATGGGGCATTCGAGTATCAACGACGAAACCGGTAAACACGATCAAGAACAGCACGACGAAACACAAAATACAAATTCAACCGAACGGAAATATATAACGCGGACTCAGGGTCGTAACATGAGTGGACCCAGGTGCTCCGGGAGAGTAAGCTTAGATACATTTACTAGTCAACAATCTGAGAAAATAATTGAGTCTACATGTAAAGAGTTTTAATATACAAAATACCAAAGTGAGAGTCGATACAATATAAAACTATTTATTTTTATTATGCATATTTTCAATCAAACCTCTAAATTGCAGCATTTAAATAAAAATAATTGCACTAAACCTAATACTAAATCTGTGGGATGAAGTGTAACAAAGCACCGATGACATTAATCTGTTCATTACAAGGAAATAAACTTCACGTTTTGAACAAAAAAAAATGAATTTATTGAATAATTTCTAAATAAGTCTACATGAAAAGTGTTACCAAAAAATGTTTATCCTCAATATTAAGTAGGTATGCAAGTCGTGCTTGCAGCAAATTATTTAAACCTCCAAATAAAATAAAGACTACGTCTAAGATTATATCGAATTGTAAACGTAAAAAATATCTGGCATTCTCTTCAAACATATCATCCAGCTGAATTAAGGGAAAAACAAAACTACCGATCTTGAGAGAATAAAGGTATTAACAAAATAACCAAACTTGGATGATCAATCTCAATGTCCAAGAGAAAAGACAAAACATGGAAGACACACCGGAATAGTTATACATCGCAAAAGTCCTGACGGTACCGGCATTTCAAATGAAATGGTTGGTTAAACCAGGTTTTATGGCGCGCCAAACCTCCCTCCATTGCGATCTTATGGACCGGTAGTAACACACACCGCAACACGGTTGAGAAGACATAATAGGGATAATAAGATGATCATCTCAGTACAACAATCAGCAAAACACTAATCAAAACAATCATCTTATAAGATCAATCTCAAATGTTGGAGAGAAAAGACAAACTTTATTGCCTAGTATTTCATTATAAGTCAACATATAACGTTTTGCTCTTTTTTTTTTTGGATAAAGCGTTTTTAAATCGATGCTTTAAGTAGTAAGATTATATGCAAAGTACAAAATTAGCTTCAAATTTTGATAGGTTCATGACTTTGTTCTCAAGCAAAATGATGCTTTATCTGGCTAGCAAAGTTTTTCTTAATTTTCCAGGTTAAGCATTATTTTGTTGCTGATTTCTGTGATAAAATGAACAGAATAAGATAAAAAAATTATTAAATGGTCATAAAAGTCCTTAATAATTAAGGTTGTTGGGCTTACAATGACACCTTTTTCGATGGTAAACTCGAGGAATCAAGAAATATGGCAAGCATACAAGCAATAGTGTTAACAAGAACAGTGTATGAATGTCATATCATTTTTATATCATAAACCCTTGGTGGAGTAAAGTTATTGCCCTACGTTTGTATATTGCGTCCCCTTGATTAAGCGATGAGTTTGTATATTGCGTCCCCTTGATAAAGCCATGAATTTGTATATTACATCCCTTTGGCTATTACTTATCACATTATTTAGAACTTCAACCAGCCATTAAGTTGTAATTGAATAACATCCCGAAATATAATTATTTATGTCAGGAACATAATTGCTCAATTTCTAAGATGATAGAAATTTTACAGCAGAATGACAGCAATAATTATATCATGTATAAGAATGTTCTAACAATATTGACAAGTAGCTGGTTATAAAGTGTGGTCAATAGTTGATCCATCACTTACAGCTGTTGTACTTGAAACTTGAAGTTAAGAAGTCTCAAGAGCATAAATAACTTTACATTTCATGCAGAAACAAGAAAATTAAAAAAGCTTGTTTCTCTGATCTTTAACTCTTTTCATCAAATTAAATTTTACATATGAGGTGACCATCTAATCTCATTTTGTCATAAAGTCTGAATAAAAGGATCATGAAAATTCATTAGGCAAATTTGATGGCGTTGTGGAGAAAAGTTGGCGACTTTGGAGTTGTAAACACACGGACAGTTATAATTTCATCACGAACAAAAATCTATCCTCACCATATTCGCAAGGAAATGCCTAAATCATGTCAGTACAATGGCGATCTTAAATTTGTACGGTATGTCCTCCTTGTATTGTCCTTATCATTAGAAATATACAATTGATCACCCGAAGTTCGTTATTTTTTCTTACCCTTACTCACTATGAGTTGTTGTACTTAAAACTTGAAGCAAAAGGTCGCAAAAAGTATAAATAACTATAAATTTTCTGTAAGAACAAAGGTCTCAAAGAGCATAAATAACTTTACATTTTCTGTAAGAACAATGACAAACAATAAAAAAAAATGATATCTTTCACTCTTTTAATCAGATGAAATGTTATAAACGAGGTGACCATCTAATCTCATTTTGTCATAAAGTCTGTATTAACGTATCATGAAATTTCATTTGGCGGATTTGATGGCCTTGCTCAGAAAAGTTAGTGACCTTGGGGTGTTGTTATTACACGGCCAGTTATAATTATATCACGAACAAAATCTATCCTCACTGTATTCACGAGGAAATGCTGATATCAAATCAGTACTATTCTACGGTGTATCCTCATTGTTTTGCCCTTTTCATTTGACACTAGAGATTGATCCTCTAAGTTCGAATTCGGTATTTTCCTTTTACCCTTACTCACAATATTGACAAGGAGATTGTGATAAAGTGTGGTCAGTACTTGATCTATCACTCACCTTAAAACTTAAAGAAAAGAGGTCTCAAAGAGCATATATAACTTAACATTTTCTGTAAGAACAAAGACAAACACAATAAAAAATAGTATCTCTTAAACTCTTTTCATCAAACAAATTTTGTTTACGAGACGACCTTCTGGTATCATTTTGTCATAAAGATTGTATAAAAGTATCATAAGAATACATTATGTAGATTTGATGGCGTAGTAATGAAAAGTTGGTGACCTTGGGGTGTTGTAAACACACGGACAGTAAGAATTGCAACCTCTCTTTTGATATTTTGTTTTCACAGTAGGTAAATAGTTATACGTTAATTTGCTTTATCTGTGTCCCAGGTAAGCAATTCTAACCAAGCAAATCATATTCAATAATAAAATCCGACTCTTTATTATGTCTCTGATTCCGGACTGATAAAAGTTATAAAACATCAAATCGCCGAAGAGTTATATTTAATAAGTAAAACAATACTTTAGACTAGAGTTTTCGTTGTTAATCGATATTCAATGGTTTTTGTGTTTCCAATTTTATATGTTTTTTTCGTCCTGTTCTCGTTGGTGTTAACTGGTCACTGCCCTTTACGACTTTCGACATTCAGATGCCCAATTGGAACCTCTGCTTCTTTTCACTACTAAATATTCTTCCATTTAAAGTTTACTATTAAGCGAAGTACAATTGTATTTCATAGAACATATAATGAGTTGTCTATTGTCTACGTAAAACATTTGAATGAATTATTAATATGCACTGAAAGTTTTAATCGGAATATGATACAAAAGAAACAAGTTTTTTTTAATATTAAAGGAGGTCGTTCCAATTCCACAGCATCATTCAAATTGTAAAAAAGTAATCGAAATAGAACATTTGTTTTACTGTTATACACTTACACAACAATATCTCTTTATTATATTTCATTAGATTTTTCCTAATAAGTTTTAATATAATAATTCCATCTATCATATGAAATTTGTTATAAAAGCTAACGGGGTTACATTTAAAAAATATATTCCCAGAGGGTTCTACTTTTATGTGCTATTCTCACGTGCACAGAGTCAAAGCGAAAAAACCCAACAAACTATTCAAAACACTATTCAGTGTAATATATTAAATAGCGTATAGTTAAAAGGGTGATTTTGTTAATTTTTATACTTCGGACTAAAACAAACGACGTCGAACTCGGCTGTGCCTTAGGGTATAAATGTACCATGTCAACCTCTCAGCTATATGTTATATGTTATTGTCATATAACCCTACAATATTGCATATGGATATTTTCCAACTTGATTTGATATATTTTTCATAAAAAGCTCGTTTAGTTGATCAAGCATAACGGTAGGATCTTTAATTCGCAAAATTCTCATCACTCAATAAGGATTTCTAATGTTTCAGCTGCAATTAACTTCTAATGCATTAAGTCAAAAACTAGGTCAAGGTTAGATTTTATCTATATGTTATATGGCAATGCTATATGATATGATACACAGAAAGAGATCATAGCATTAGCAAAGTCTCCTATTACTTTTAGTAATCAATTGAAGGCATCGTTTATTGTGTGGTTCTATCAAAGAAACCTTAACAAATGTAATGTTATAGTGAAATATCGCTATGAAAACATTAAGCACAAGTGAAAGCAATATTACAAGCGAATGAAACATGACAGGCAATCTGTGATCGGTTTTGCACTTCCTAATGTTATGAAAAAGAAAAGGGGTCCGGGCTGTAACATGCGATCGGTAAGGGCGGGTACTTCAATTAGCTCGGTTTGTAATTAGAGATTCCATTCGTCCTGCGGGGTAATTGTGTTAACAATATTGAATAAGACAAATACAGACTGAACTGTAATTAACAACTGCATGTATTGAAGAAGATATGATAGACTTAAGGATGGTCAATCTTCAAGCTTCAGAATTTTAGCCGTTTGTTGGAACTGCTCTTGATTAAATCAAGGTTGTCCACTGACAATGACAGACTCATACTTAATAAGACAGTATTGTGTACAATATTTCACCTGATACACTTATTTTGATTAAACGTCATGGTTGTTTTAGCTAAAAACTTCGCATTAAAAATGTTATGTAAAATGAGCCTGGTTTCCCTCTGAATTTTTGACGTCATAGAAAGGAACAAACTGACCTTTGGTTTTGTTCTTTTCAATTGATATCTGTCGTATAAAATCGTTCATATAAAACAGATCAGGAGAGACCAACCTTAAATGGATGCATATTAAATGCTTTCAAGACGTTTATTAACATCAAACAGCCCTTTAATTAAAAGCTTATGCTCTTACAAGAAATAATTGCGTCATCGGGATCTGCTGATGATAATAGTTGCCATATGCCGTTGCATGATATATTAGTATTCACCAGGCTATTAATGGCGTTACTGTTGTCAATGTTCAACATTCATATTTTTTTTTGTACCCGTCAAAACTTAAATAAAAACTTTAATGTAAAAAGGGACATTTCTGTATATATTAATTTGATACTATGTCGCTGTGGTGTAGTTGTTTTGGTTCAAAATGGGATTTTGCTACACCAATTGGTCCATAAAACATTATTGTTGTTGTTTTTTTTTTTTTTACTTTTTTTCTCATCTTGTCATGAGAGTATGTCAGCTGTAATGTTACTGAAGGGAAACCAAGGACAAACAACACTCATTAATTCGCTAGAAAATCTCAAGAATTCAAATGAAAAAAAAAACACAAAAAAAACAAGCAAAACAAAACCAAAACACTTGCTCCTACCTTTTGAATTAATATGGCCTTTGTTCCACCAATCGACCTCTTGCGCTCTTCTGGTAAGTAAGGCATCTGAACCTTAAGTGATCCGTTATGCTTCAACACTTTCGGTTCACTATTTACATGTTTTTCACCATTTGTAGGCTTTGATGAATCGCTAAGTTTCTTGGGTGAAAATTTACCACTTTGTCCAATACGTTCCCCTCCTTTATTTCCCCACTTTAAAGAAACGCTACTGTTTCGCCCAGCCAAGTTAGGTTCACTTCGTAACATTTGCGCTCGTTTTTCGTTAGCCGTATTATCTTTGCTTTCAGTCGAGATGTTATAATCACTTAAAATTTCCGTTCTATGTTCGTATGCCGTATCAGTTTGATCCAAAGAATATGACGAGTCTTCCTCCGCCGTCAAGTAAACGTCAAATCCACTGAATGACGTCATTGGCGTGTTGTAAATGGTCGAATCTTGTGTTGTTGCAAGGGAGAACGTTTCGGTTTGTGACCGTATTAGATCGGGAATATTTTCTCGTTTTTGTCCGTTGTCTCGTACTGTGTTTGCAATCTGTAGGTTGATTTCGTTTTGTAATTGTTCCGATTGTGATAGTCTCCTCTCGCGAGATTCATTTCGTGGTGCGGAAAGGTCCTCCATACTTTCAGAGGTCGCCATAGTAAGCACGTGGGTAGCTACAAAATAGATCTGTAAACTGTAATGATGTAATGATACAGATTAAAATCAGATCCAAAATGAAACATTTGAAAGTGAGATTCTATCTTTAAATATTGGTATTGAATTTCCAAAGCAAATCGAAATAATATAACGAAATGAACTTCCGTTTTTATGATGTGTTTTTAATCTTCTGTTAGAATTTCCAATAAATGTTCAATATTGCATTAGAATTTTATTGCAATCTACTCCGCAACTAAATTTTCAATTATGATTTAATTAAATAAAAACTTTTTAATTTCCGAATGTAAGTACAATATACTCAATAAGGAGTTTTATTCTGATTTAGATAAGAGTAATCTTAACCGTATATCTTTTTTTACCTCAGTGCAAAAATATATAGACCAATGAATAACTGAAGCGTCATTATTATTCGTAAGTTATCAAGTTTCGTGGGTTTCCGTGGTTGAAAGTCACCCACGAAAATCAGAATATAACGAAATGTTACTTTAACTTTGAGTACATTAAGCATGATGTCCAAACCACGTTATTAAAATCCAACAAATAGTTCTTTTTGGATAAACCACGAAAATTGATACCCATTAGATCTATAAGAAAATCTGTTTTTCTCTCATGCTAGAATGTAAAATTTAATTCATTGGATTATTTCGTCATGTGATTTTATGGATATTTAGTGTATTTCTTTGCTTTGGAAATTAAAACGATACATTTTTGGTATATTGACGCTATGTTTCTATTTTTACCTATATTGACGCTATGTTACTAAATTTAGATCCGGATATTCGTCTGTGACGTCGTTTTAGACGTCCTAAATATTGACGTAGCTTTCACACCAACACAAAAGAATGCATTGAAGAAGGGTATGTTTGTCAGCATTTTACAAATATACAATAAACTTACTGCCCAAAAATTTAGGCTAGAAATAATAACAATTAAGGTGTGGAAGATTTCCTAGGTAAATTAGTTAATTTTTGTTTTGATATTGCAAGTCAAAAATTATGACATCGAAAAAACTGCGAATTTGAATTACATGATGTTAAACCTTCGTTCTCGTTCAATATATATATGCCTAACAGGTCTATATATAAAGTATTGACCTCGTTAAAAGTCTATAATTGATAAATATTGCACGACTTTATAAGTGCAACATTTAATATACATGTACATGAAAACATATTGTACGATGGCGTCCTATTGTTTTCTATGGAGGAATTATATTGCTATACCATAAAGAATTTTCCATGGCGGATCACCTAACGTAATTTAACATGACTGCTGACACTTCTATTATACACCAAAGTTCTTTCTCGTTCTGACGGTGGTGGCGTTGATTATTGCTTGCAAGTATTTCTTGAATTTTGGGTGTATGCATCTCATCGTTGTGTTGATTTTGCTGAATACTAATATTTTTACCTGTATAATCATTTTTTTCAGGAAATGTACTAAATAAGATCATTTTTATCAAATGGGTATAAGCGTGAGTAACGTCTAATCGAACATTAAAAACAAACCTGTTTGAATAGTGTTATATTGCTCTTTTGTTTGCTCCAAACTTTGGCATTCGCAAAATGTAACTTTATTCAGGTAAAGTTCACAAACGCCTAAATATTCCCAAAACGTTTAAAATCCGTGTTACAGCAATGAGGAACTTGATGAAACTTCATACACTGATAGTTCTAGAGTATGAAGAAAGGTTGTTCAAAATTGATATTTAGATTATTCGATATTTTTTTTTCACAAACACAGCATTTCAACATAAGCGAAAGACGTCTGTTCAAGAAAGTTAGAAACTTGCTATATTGATATTTTATGTGATGTTCCAAACTAGTTGGTTAAGCTGGATATTCAGGTCTTTGATAGGAAGGACCTAAAGTCACGTATGAAAGTGATCAACACACATTATTTTTCCAGTATTAATATCCAAACAAAATTGATGGATCGCTGCTTAAGTAGCTCGAGACGAAACATTCATTAATAAACCAACTCTTTTTTAAACCAGCAAACCTCGCGTATAGACTATCATGGTAATCAAACTTTAATATGCATCAAAATTGATTGAAAGTGGCTGCTAGATGATCATTCAATGCTTAAATGATCGATAACCCTTTGGTAACCTGCAAAAAGTAAAACTCAATTTTAATTAATTTTATTACAGAGTAATAAGCTGATGATATCCAGACAGTTAACAGTTGCCTCGATCATAAAATTATTCGATTATAATCATAAATTACCTTGAAATGATTTCTAATTAAGCTGCATGAAATAACTATCTAAGAGTTAATTAATTAAGTGTTTTGTGAGGTTTTATAGGTGAGAACTAATGCTGTCATGTTTTGTAGATTCTCCTATAAATTGTCGCTCTAAAAAAGCAATGATAACAGGTCCAAGTAATAATTTGTTTCGGATGAAGTTCAGTTACCTTTACAAAAAGTTATAGCCTTAATATGAGGTTATCGATAAAAAATGCACATAAAGCAGAGCTTTGCTAGCTCTAACGTGCTAAATATTTTCTAAAGTGTTTACTGGCCCTAAAATTAAGACATTCATTTCATAAAGGGTGGTCCCGTGCGGGGCCTGGGTGGCGAATAGGCCCGCAGCAGAGCCTAGCTTGTCGTAAGAAGCGACTAAGGGTCTTGGGATTCTGACATCGGGTCAGTGCTCAGCCCACAGAGCGACCAAGTGTGTACCCTTTGTGGCTGAATAGGGTGGCCCTCGTCCGCGGGGGTTGTCAGGTCTATAATACGGAAACCCTGACCGCCGACCATAGTGGGCCAACGTGTGTGGAGAGTGCCACGCTTCATGCACGTAAAAGACCCCTTTGTGGACCGCCAAATAGTGCACCACATAGGCTAAATTTTCCGCCCCTACCCACTTCTCCCCTTTTCCCGTGGTTCTTCAAAATTTACCGGTCCTTTGTGTCCCATCCCACCCCATATTTCATTTATCATCATCATATCATGTTCATTTTATCACCCTTTCATGTTCATCGCCTGTAAATAACCTATATAGCGTTGCACGGGCGTAAAACACCAACTCACTCACTCATAAAGGGTGTTTTTCTAATAAATCATTAAGAAATGCTTTGCAACTAACTTCGAATTTCTCTAGGGAGAGACCATTTAACTTTTAGGGGGGGACTTTGGTGAAATTTGAAATAATAAGGCAGGATGCCAAAAGTATAGGAAAGAGAAAGACAGGACAGCGCAAAAAAAGAGGCGGAATGCAGTTTTCTTTTCAAAAAAATGTGTCTTATTTAAAATTAAGAACTTGTGCGCACTTGAGCTTATAAAATTATCCAGGCTCTGTTTTTTTTAATTGAAAGGCAGGATGAAAAAATATCTATTGCCAAAAAAAAAAATTGTTGCTCCTTTAGTTTATTTGTTTTTGTTTGTATGAAGTGAAATTGTCAAGTTGTTCACATCCTTAAATTACGGTAGACATCATGCGCTCATAGACGAATATAGGATTTCTATCTCTCAGATGAGTGCATATGTTGGTTTGTCATAGGGTTTTGTTTTGTCTTCCTTTACCGGATTTGACACACTGAATTGGAAATTGGCAGCACAACGGGTCTGCATGCTTTAGCAGACAGAAACTACTTACTCTTCCGGAGCACCTGAGTTTACTCTAATTACGACTAGAGTTCGCGTTGTTATTTGATATTCATTGGTTTTTATGTTAACATGTTTTTTTTTTGTCTGTCTTCGTCCAGTCCTTGTTTGTGCTTGCTGGTTTTGTCTCTTTCAATGGACTTCGACATTCAGATGCCCCATTGGTACCTCTGCTTCTCAATTCACTTATATTTGTAAAAATATAATGCACTGGTAAATCAGCCGAATCATTTTTTGATCGACAAACATGAAGTTATGCATTAGATTTAATAAAATGTAAAAAAACCGAAAAACACATGTTGAATCCTTACTCCATAATTAAATTTTATTGAAAATGCATTTGGAATAACAAAATGTTGTCATCCTTTTTATTGGGTGAGTGCTTTAAATTATTATTAGCGATCTTAAATAGTTTTTAACTTCTTCTCTTATAAATGCCTAAAGATGACTTCCCGATTGTTTCACCTTTTTGCCCTTATGATTTCATAAAGAATAATTGCATTTCATGTCATGGAAGAACTGTCGTACTCTTGGTAATGCATTGTGAAGTATGATAGCACACAAATAAAAAATAGGTAAATTGAAAAAAAATCTTGCATTGAAAATTCGCATTTAAAGACTCAAATAAAATATAAGCAGCACTACATCCTAGGGTTACTTTTTCATCTTTTTGACAAGTCGAAAACAAAACTAAAACGATATGAGACATGTTATAACAGTAAAAAGACAATACTCTTACCCTTTCACACGCTGAAAAGTAATCCCAATTAGATTTCTTGATTACGCAACACTCTAGATCGTATTCTTCAAGTACAAAATGGGTAAAAAAAGCTGCACATAAAATATGCGTTTTGATATTTGACTTCAGAATATAATATTCGTATTTAAATAAAGTACATTTAAGTAAATGTTATACTCTATCAAGTTGAAAATCACCAATACTTAGTCTAAAAAACTCACCGTATACGTTTGAATAATTAACTATCCGTATCCAAAGTCAATGGGAAAACAGCAATGAAACTTAACATTAATAGATTACAGTTATAACAAACCTACAAGTTTCTAATTAATAGTCCAATAATCTGTCTTTTATTCAAACCAAACCAATGGAGTAAGACGTTTTACGATCTTTCTTTTAACCATTCCACCTGAATCAGGATCGATGGAGATCAAGATACTACACGGCTTACATAGGGCTCGTTCTCAGAAATGCATTAATGGTCCATAGGTCACATTATCAGCTAATTGACTGTCTAAGTAAAATTATTCTGTAAATGGAATACTGCCTTATCAAGAATAACACAAACCTTCGTTAATGTATAAGTTATATTATTATAAAACCTTATTGGAATCTCTCAAATAATCGTACTTTACAAGAGTTTTAAACGTATTGAATAATGCATATAAAGGTAACAACAAAACTACAGAATGGAATGAAAACCGAAAGCGTAGAAAAGCGTAAGACATATTATATAAACCAAAGAAATTAAACAGCGCTCATATAAGGCTTTCGGTCTAAATTGGTGCAGAGCTTTGGAATAAAACAATGGGTACAGAAGTTTTTAAGAAAATAAATTTGCTTTATTGCAGACAAAGGTAGCCTCCCCCCTAAAACATAGCAGAGGAATTGAACCCGATTTTTGTCTTGACTTTGTCAATAACTTTAGCAATAAATGACGGAGAAGCAAGGTTTTAAGGAACAAAATCTCTCACATTGCAATAATTCAGGCGATGGTAGATCAAATTATCAAGAAGTTGGCTATATAAAATTATTCTGTAAATAGAATACTGACTTATCTAGAATAACATTAACCTTCTACAATGTATAGGTATTTTTTTATGAAACATTATTAGATTACCGAGTATTCTTTCAAATAATTTTATTTTATAAGTATTCGAGATTGCGAAAAAAGTTACAAAATGTATAATTTAAATGAAAATCGTTAATGTCCAAGTAGAAAAGACGAAATCAGATTTATACAGAAGTTGAACATCGTTTGTTGATTGATATTCAGTTATTTGTGTTTCCATGTTTTACATGTTGTCTGTTTTTGCCCCGTTCTTGTTGGTGTTTACTGGTTTTGTCTCTGCCCATTCGGACTTTTGACATTCGGATACCTAATTGGTACCTCTGCTTCTTGTGTCTTGGGCTTTAAATGGAATGAAGGTTTAAATGCAGACAAACGTATATCAAATTATCAGATTAATGGGCGTCTGGGTCAAATTATCATTAAATGGAATACACTCTTATCAAGAATAATATAAATGTTCGTTACATGTATAGGAATATACTACTAAAATAACGAAGCAGTTTTATTTGTTAGCCGGGTTGCAGCCTAAACAACAAGTGCTACGACTAAGCTTCATATATCAAAAATGCTCTTTGATGATTTCATAAGCACATATGCAATTATGTCTGCAGTTTGCTAATTAACCTACATAATTGATCCGGAAACATTATTGCCGTCATCGTTCCGGAATTACCCCCCGCTTTTTTAGAAAGTTTGAAATTATTTCCCTGTTTTTAGCCAATTACAAATAAATCCCTCAAAACTTTCCCATTAATTATGTTATATATTAAAATGATTTTATATAATATATTATATTGGCAAGTTTACTATAATATGTATGCAAAAAATGTTTTACCGTAAAAAATCATAACTTGATAGAAAAATGAAAACCATATTATTTTTTTACCCTACGTGTAAAAATTGCGTAGTGATTGTATTACTTGCGATTATGCAACCTCCGACCAGTACCTCCCCGTGGTGCAAGACGGACACTGTTCCAGCGACATTCTGGAGCAGCTAACAATGGCGGTGGTATGTCACGTCTTAAGCACTATTCCAGCAATAATCGCTGCAGAGGGGCATTCTCCTATAGTCCCGACTATAAAAACCCATCAGTCAGTACTACTTGCCGAATTCCGACCAGTAGCTCCCCATGGTAGAAGACGGGACAGCAATAATAAAAAAAGATACACTGGCGGTGGTGTGTCATGGGCTGGACGACCCATGGCACATAGCGAGTCTTAAAAAGTCGCTGCAGAAGCTCTTTAGTCTACTGTCACGACTTTTAAAACCCATCATTCAGTACCACTTTCACAGGTAGGGTAACAAATAAAAAGATTATAAACCTACCGTAAAACTTAAATCTGCGATTAGCACAACCATGTAAGGTCATGTAAATGCAATACTTTTATCGTATGGTCTATTTTTTAAAGCATTTTTTCCCGCGAATTCGCGGGTTTTTCCTTAGTTAGTTAGTAAGTAATTGCTTTACTCCCAAGCAGCACGATTTCGGCTATATCCGGGAGATGAACATGAAAGTGGTGATACAATGAACATGAAATGATGATGATGAAGTGGAGGAAATGGGGACACAAGGCCAATCGGGTAGGAGAGTTTTGACTGCCACTGGAAAAAGGAGTGATGGGTAGGGACGGGAAATTTAGCCTCCTGCATGGGGATCCTACGGGTCCTACTCTTACCGAGACCTGCAGCATGGTTCTTTAACGTGCGAGGAACGTGACATTTTTCCCAACACGGTGCACCACTATGGTTTGCGATCAGGTTTTCCGCATTATCGCCTGACGACCCCGCATCACGATGTCAGGGCTGCCCCATTCAACCACCTGGGGCACACATCCCAGTCGCTTTGTGGGCAAAGCGGCCTGACCCGATGTCAGGTTTCTGAACGCTCTTTAGTGGACTTCTACCGACAAGTTAGCGCTGCTGCGGGCCTATTCGCCACCCGGAACCCGCACGGGTGCGGGTTTTTCCTAGTATGATTATTAAAATCTAATTGGAATCTTTCCAATAGGTGTATTTTAACAAGAATATCGTGAGTATTCATTATTGCACGCAAAGGGTACAATACATGTACTACTTCAGACTTTGAAAGAAAATCAATAATGAAAAATACAAAAAATAAGGTTGTTACGTCGGTCCGGGCTTTGTGCAGGGCAATTGAATGTAATGGCGGATTGTGTCAATATCGAACAAAACACCTAACCTTCATTGCAATATTGTAGACAAGCGTACGGAATATGGCCTTATCAAGAAACCAAAAACCTTCGTTAGAATATACTAGGTTATATAACAAATTATTTGAATCATCAACAAATATTTGTATTCAATATTGCAAATAAAGGTAATAACAAAATTACAGAATTGGAATGACAGTTAAAAATGAAGAAATAATCTTAATGTAATTCATATTGACATGCATATACCGCATAAACAAATTAAGGGGCTGTCCATGTAGAAATCAGACAAAAGCCTACAGAATCTGGCACATGAAGAATTTTATCCCAGCAAATTTATTGTTTTAATGTAATGTTGGACTCATATGTAAAACAAAAATCACCATGATTTGTTTGGAAGCAACATGGATGACTTGTGATTCAGCCTTAAATTCATGAACAAAGCAACCAAATTTTGCAAATATGCAAGAGTTATTTCCCTTTTTCTGCATATTTTCAATGCATTCTACATAAATTATATCTAAGTTATCACTTCAATAAACCAAAAATCTGCATTTGTTTTTGGGGAATGGATATTAACCTGATGTGATCTCAATAATTTTTTTTTGAAAAACATAATTTGTCATGTGCCAGCTATTGCCTGGGTCTTGCTTGGACAGCCTCTTAACTGTTTTGGAAAGCAGTGATATTTTTTTACAAAATAAAAATTGGTTCCAAAACCACTGCTGGTGGACCAAATGTACCCAAGGGAAATCAGATGGCTTGTCGTCAGACTTGTCTGACATGCATTTATCATTATTATCATTTTAATGTCCGTTTGTCTGAATACAAAAAGTTATGAGAGGCAAAATCTTGAACGATGCATATACAGCTTAACCAAGTTAATCGTTAATATACTCACCTTTGACATTTGTTTTTAGGCCACAATATTTACTGTTCATGTAGGAAACAAGAGGCTCCCAGGAGCCTGAATCGCTCACCTGACATATGTGCCTGAAGTAAAGGTTATTAGGCAAAATCTATTTGACGTTGAAAGGGTCATGAGATTAATAAGGGGGTCATCTGACAATATGGTGGATATTAAGGTGCTGATCACTTTTGTTCTCAATCAAAATCTAAAAATCTGTCACACTTTTTGAGTTATTTGCAAAAAAATGCAGTTTAACCTAATGTTCTATTTTTAGCCACAGTGGCAATGTTTTACAACCAATCAAAAATCCCCACAACAGTTTTATACACCTAATAATAATAAACAATAATACCAAGTTTGGTTCTGATTGGACTTAAAGTGTCAGAAGAGTTAACATTTTCAATATAATGAGGAAATGCAGTTCAAATGCTCAATTTTGAAGTTCCAAGGGCAATAACTCCTCAAAGGAAAGGTCCTACAATGTTGACCCTGTTACATATTTTGTAGATCTTGATGCGCTTAACAATATGCAATTTAAATTTATCAAATATCTTGTATAGTTTTCAAGATATTGAGCTAAACAGGTGCCAAATTTGCAAAAAATCCACAAAAAGGGCAATAACTCCTACATGGATTGTTGGATTTTCTTAAAAATTTCAGAGCTGGTAGATCTTGAGGTGCTGATCACTTTTGTTTCCAATCAAAATTTTGAAATCTTTCACCGTTTTAGAGTTATTTGCAAAAAACTGTCATTTACCACTATGTTCTATTTTTAGCCACATCGGCCATGTTTTACGACCAATCAATTATCCCCACATCAGTTCTATACACCTAATGCTAATAAACAACTATACCAAGTTTGGCTCCATTTGAACTTAAAGTGTCAGAGGAGTTAATGTTTTCAATGTAATGAGGAAATGCTGTTAAAATGCTAAATTTTGACGTTCTAAGGGCAATAACTCCTAAAAGGAATGGTCCTACAACGTTGACCCTATTACATATTTTGTAGATCTTGATGTGCTTAACAATATGCAATTTAAATTTCTAAAATATCTAGTATAGTTTTCAAGATATTGAGCTAAACAGGTGCAAAATTTGCAAAAAATCCACAAAAAGGGCAATAACTCCTACATGGGTTGTTGGATTTTCTTCAAAATTTCAGGGTAGGTAGATCTTGAGGTGCTGATCACTATTACCTTGCCAGAATTTTGATATCTGTAGCCGTTTTTGAGTTATTTGCAAAAAACTGCATTCTACCCCCTATGTTCTATTTTTAGCCATGGCGGCCATGTTTTACGACGAATCAAAAATCCCCACATCAGTTCTAAGCACCGAATGCTAATGAACAACCAAACCAAGTTTGGTTGCAATTGGACTTATGGTGTCAGAGGAGATAATGTTTGAAAAAGTTTACGGACGGACGACTGACGCCAAGTGACGCCAATAGCTCACATGACCCTTCGGGTCAGGTGAGCTAATAAAAGGAGTTCATGATTGTTGGTTTCCAATAATAATTGTAAATCATTTAAATACTCAAGGATTTTTTCGTATTAGTTGAATATTCTTTGATTTGTACATTAAATAAATTGTCGAAAATCATGTAAATTCACAATTTTAGTCCTCATTAAAAGCCATTTGACATGCATTGGGAACGATCAGAACACTTTATGCTGGACTTCTTATTTACAAAACACATTCAGTAGGACTATTTAAGACCTAGATACTGTGATGACAATTAAGATTTCTGTTAAGATATCAGTGTAATGGCGTGCGATAGCATCAAAGATAGAATACATGGCTTTTCATTCAAATGCCATAATCTTTTCAAACATTTAGGGGTAAAAGTTTAAGGGCTCCGCATCGCAATGCAAGAGTTCAAATGATCCATCCTTTAATAATGAGTTGCAAATAGTTTAACAACATCTCACAGATCAAAATATGTATTTATATTGTAAACCAGTACCATTTTAGAATACAAGAATCTTGGTTTAAATCATTTTTATTGAAATTCATTTTCATTACATTTAACATTCCCCAGATTTACTCTTTTATTAACTCTTGTCAAAAATCATTGCATTCCATAAATGACTGGCATGACTGGTGTAAAGTTTTTAATTCCCTTCGCTTCTCAGCATCGATCCCTTTGCATCAGTTTTGAAATTCCACAGAATGACCAACGGAACGGTTATCGATAACGATTAACGTCAGAATTCTGACATTTTCTAATACGTGCTGGTTAATAATACCAGTCTCTCTAATCGTGTGTCAGATCTGTCAAAGGGTTTCTCTCAATATACCAGAAGCCAAGACACTAAACATTTTCTTAATAAGCAGTTTTTGTAGATGGTTGTAGGATATTTTTGATATAGAAACATCATTAGTGGTCTTGGATCCTTAATTTTCCTGCCTTCCTAATGGATATTATTGTTGCAATCTTTAGATGGATGTCTAGACGAAGTAAAAAGATTTGTTTTATATTGCAAAAGTAAAATTTGACCTGAAATGATATAAGTTTTAGTTCTTTGTGAATAATACTTACATAATTGTATATAATGAAACGTCTCATGGCTAAACTGATTCTTTATTGCAGAGTTGGATTACAAAAAACTATTTTGCATGACCAACACGACTAGCTACAATAAAATAATGTACCTCTTTTGACATCTTCAGTCCACACAACCAAAGGAGTAAGACCGGAAACTTTTTTTGTTAGCATGTCAAAGCTTTACTTGGTATCCTTATGCTCCTCGTTCGCAATGACCAAAACAATTGATGACATTGAAATTACACTGGTTAGTCAAGAACATCAATCAACGTCTCGGGATCAAAAGGCAATAGAGCAAAGGTATTTGACTGAATCTCCCATTAAAAAAGTTGCAGTTAATCTAAGAATTAATGCTGATAATCAGTCCAATATGGAAAATCCAATGCATTTGCTTTAATACACATCACTAAGTGGCGTGTTGTTGCACAAAAACGGATTCTAAAATCGCATCAAAAGACAAAATGTCAGGAAGTACTGAAGGAGCTTTGGTAGCAAGAATCAAACCATCAATTCTGTCATGCGTGTAGCAAGTCAGAACAATTTTTGTTTATATACCTTGCGCATATTTTCCTTTTCCTACTTGAAACATATTTTAATAGCTGTAAGATAGTGATTTTTTTATTGTGTTGAAATGATACCGTACTTGAAGGGAAATGCTATTGCAGGTAGTGAGAGAGCGACTAAATACTAGACAATTCTTAAGTGGCAAGGGTATCGTGAACATGAACGCAACATCAAAGTCCTAGACGGCACAGGAAAATATCACTCAGCATGTGTGATGTGGGTAAACTTACGTCAAAAACCTCTGCTTAAGGGTTTTATATAAGTTAAGCTCCCTTGTTAACTACTTATAAGTCCGACTTTACCATTTTCCCAATATTTAATTGATAGTCTAAACTCATCCATCTTGTGTGCCCTGTATTAAATGCCACTTCTCTCTTCAAATACAATGTTTATTTTTTTCAGATATAGACAAATTCCTTCACCCTTTGAAGTAAAGCAATAACTTACTTTGAATGTCACTACCTACTTTCTCAATTATAAAACTTATTAATGTAATAGAATTCTATTTTCTTCTGATTCATTCGACAGACTGACTTTAAAAACTATAACGACAAAATTGGTAAATGGAAAAATTAAATTTTACACAGTAAACAAATTACGCTAAAAGAAATTGGTTTTATATTGAATTTTCCTGAATAGAGAAGACAGATGATCACAAAATAACCTAATAAAACTTGGATTTATCGATGTTAAAGACAGCATTTCTTGAGTAATATCATGTTGCTAGAATTGCCACTATATATCGTATTTCTTTTACATGTTTCGATGTTTTTTCCCATTAAAATGCCAAATTAGGATTGATTTCAACACAAGTAAGTTCATGTAATATAGACGTTCAAATTTGTTTCATCATTACTTTAACGTCTTATTTTGCTAGGAATTGGTAAAATTGACCATGTTTGTTCAATTAAGAAAAAAAAAGAAGAAACAAACAATCCAAGTCAGTTTCACCGCTTAAACAGTTGGTTTTCGTCAATCTGGCATAAAACGGTTAAGTCAATACGTTTTGATGAATATTTATTTGATAAAATCAAATAAACTCCTTATTTTAAGAACCAGTCATCACCTATTGTTTCCTGCCGCTTACCTAACACCACCCGCAGCAAAATTTTCAACCACAAAAAGGCATTGCAGAACCTAAACATTGAAGACTACTTAAAGTCCCCTCTACGTGCAACTGTTCCACCTCTCCGTTTGTCTATTGTGCATCTGGTCATGTTATCACGGGTGATCTTAAGATAATTGAAAACGATTTATTACGCAATGTGGTTTCCAAAGGACCTAAATTCAGGGAGCCACAACGTATTAATTGGAACCATAACTTTAAGATCATAATGGACGCTGTGGAGGACTATGCCAGAGCCTGGATAAAACGGGAGGTGGACCAAGAGCAAGAACTTGAGTCACTGTATATGTCAGACTGGGTAAGGACTATCCGATCTCTTGTACACAGCCGAATAGATAAACTCCGGAAATGTGTTAACCCACGGCCATGTTCGTAGTCAGAGATCGTGAAGCTCTCAATTGTCTCTCTTCCTTACATGACAAATATGTTGTCACACCAGCAGACAAGGCTTCCAACAACATAGTTTTTGTATGTAAAGCACTTTACTACTAATGTCTGATTCAAGAATTAGGCATAGATGGTAATTCATCTGCTAGTGCTACATACACTCGGACATCATTTGACAAAGATGAGATCATAGCCAACCATACCCCTTTCATGTCCTCTTTAAATATATAATTGAAAAAAGGTACATGAAGAGTTACCCTATTTGTACTGGATACCTAAACTTCACAAAAATCCGTACAAAGAAAGGTAAATAGCTGGATCTTCATCGTGTTCAACTACAGAATTGTCCGTTCAACTTACTAAAATCCTGTCTGCTGTCAAAGAAGGACAACAAGCATAGTGTGACGTTATATACAATCGTAGTGGAATTAATCATATGTTGATTTAAAGAACTCAATAGATTTGTTAGATAATTTTAAATCCCGGTCACTCTCTGAGTTTCATTCTTTGAAAACTTTTCGATTTTTCAACTTTGTACACCACATTGCCACACGAAAAACTCAAGAGTCGACTGAAAAAACTTATTGAAAAGGCCTTTTCGAATTCAGGGAATTCTACATTTTTTTCCAAAACATCTTATAAAGATAAAATTTGTTACACTTTGGATCAAGTTTGCAGTATGCTTCATTTCCTTATTGACAACATATTTGTCACGTTTGGAGGGGAGATTTTTCAACAAGTCGGCATTTGAATGGGCACCGACTGTGCTCCTCTCCTCGCCGACTTGTTCTTATACTCTTACGAGTCTGAATTTCGTAAGGAACCCGTTAAGAACAAGAACATGAAAGAAGCAAGGTCTTTTAATCTCACTTTCAGATATATTAATGACGTCCTCTCTGTCAACAACTCGTCGTTTTCGTAACAGTAAAAATTTCGTAACAGATTTCTCAGGTTCTACTAAAGGGATTGATTTTTAATTTGGGACACAGCTTCAGCATGATGAGTTGTACTGTGCCTCCCTTTTAAGGATAGTCGGGCATCTTCTTCCTGTTTTCCGAGTCGACTTAGACTAATTCTAAGGTCTAAATGGAAAAATTTGCGAAACAGATTTCTCTGCTTCTAATGGAGGGATTAATTTCTAATTGTATATACATCTTGAAAATGATGAGTTGAACTGTGCCTCCCATTTCCAGTTAAGTTGGTCATTTACGTATTGTTTTCTGAATGGTTGAGTGGGGTAATGTTTAGCACGACTTAGCGCAACCCCTTGTTATTTTCTATATTGAATTGAATGCACCTGAAAACAAATGCAGCAAAATGCAATATCCTGCATTTGCAATTTGATAGAACTTCAAATAAAACACCAGATCCCTTTGTGGACCGCATTGTATTGCACCACATTGGCTAAATTTTCCGCCCCTACCAACTTCTCCCCTTTTTTGGTGGTTCTCCAAAATTTACCGGACCTAAATAACCTATTAAATAACGATTAAATAACCTATATAGCGTTGCACGGGCGTAAAACACCAACTCACTCACCCGTTACATGTAACTGACAAAACCTATTCGCCCACAACTTCCTATACATTTTACTCGATTTTGAAATACGTTAAATCTTTAAAAGACAATTAAAAAAACAAAGCAATTCACATTTCTTTTTGGAAGAAATAAAAGATGTTTTCTTCGTTTGGTTTCAAAAGAAACGATAAAGACCTTGTTTTTCGATCTCATGAAAACGTATATTGAATTATTTGACTTTGTCATGGTCTATACCTTTTAATTAGGCGTTCATTAAAATATCGGTGAAACCATAGCACAGCCAATAATTACAAAGAAGATGTAAAATAAAACTGAAGCTTTGCAATCGCAGATATAATTAGCCAAGCCAAGAAGAAATGCTCGCCAATTATATAATCACCAATCATTGCCGAGCTAAGAACTGAAATCATTTGCAGTATAATTTAAGACATAGACACGATTAACTTGAATGCACAAGAAAAAAAAAACCCACTTTTTTTTTAAATATGGTTAAATTACTAAGAAAAACAGAAATTAATTTTGTGCTGTCCTTAATCTTAACAAAGTTGGGATGTCTTTTCTTATTCGCCAAATATGTTCTTTGTAGTGTTTCATTATTTTAAGGAGATAATTTGAGGGATTCTCTACTTTTCAAATGCATTGACAAAGACTAATGTTTTTTTTTTTTAAATATTGGTAAATATATTAAATGCAATTATAAACTAAGGAACAACGTTCGGTAATTTGCAGTTAAAAACACAGAGGAGTTCAATATCCTGCCATAATTTATTTAAGGATTGACTGTCATAATTTTTTTCATTTGGGTATGAAAAAAAAATGCACATTGTATAATCCGCATTAATTATACTTAATGTGCAAAAATATTATTCCATATTCCCAATGAAAAAAAATTATGACAGTTATTCCTTATAAATAAATTTCCCTAACAATTAAAAAAACATGAAAATCTTTCCCTTAAAAGTTCTAAAATGGTGGCACTTCCTGTAAAAAGTGGGCGTTACCGATGATTTTTTTTCATTGGGATATGAAAAAAAAAATTCGTCCAATCATATTTCAGTATTTTAATCAAATTTAGTTATATACATATATCTTTAGAAAAGATTGCATAATTTTTTTGGAAAATTATTAACTACTACTACAAGTAGTTTGATTTTATTTTACATTTCTGTATATTTAAATTACAAAATATCTCTGGATGATACTCCCATAAAGTGGATGGTCGATTGGTCTGTAGCACAGGTTTAAGGTGGCTCGAGGCTTTTCTACTGAGCATCTTTTTGCACATATTGGTATTTTGCATAAATTTGATTAATTATTACAGAAATCAAAAGCATCCTCTAACAGGCTTATAAATTCTTGATTTTCTGAGTACAAATAGAGATCTAGTGTTGAAAATTATATTAATCATTATGCTGTATTATACTTTAAAATCCTTGTTAACAAAATGGTTTCTTCTTTAAGATGAATTTTCAAGTTCTATGTTAAGATTTGATATGATATTTGGTCAAAGTAAAAGCTATCTAGGTCACCATCAAAGAGAGAAATTAAATACACATGAAATAAATTTTAGACTAGTTGTTTCCCTTTGGGAAACCTTGTGTTCAAGTTTTAGAAATTCAAGTTTGATTTGGAATTTGGTATATTAATTTTTATTAGCTGTTACAGTATGAATTGTGGCAAATTTCACACACCATTTTAGTTTGCAAGGATAAAAAGTAAGGGAAAAAATAATTCATCATGTAACACATCCATCAAAGACATTTAGATAAAAAGAATGTACATGTCTGAATAAAATTATCTCTTGGAAATCTTTAGAATATAGTCTTGTATTGCTGATCTAGAGACTAATATAATTGAAGACAGTTTTGAAGAATTTGACAGAAATCAAAAGCATCCTCTGAATAGCTTGTAAAAGCCTGATTATATATCGAAGTACAAACAGAGACCTAGTGTTGAAAATTAAATATCAATCAGTATGCTGTATTATGCTTTAAAATTGTCACTTAATCTTTAAAATAAATTCGTCCCGTGCGGGGCCCGGGTGGCGAATAGGCCCGCAGCAGAGCCTAGCTTGTCGTAAGAGGCGACTAAGGGTCTTGGGATTCTGACGTCGGGTCAGTGCTCAGCCCACAGAGCGACCAAGTGTGTACCCTAGGTGGCTGAATGGGGTAGCCCTCGTCCGCGGGGGTTGTCAGGTCTATAATACGGAAACCCTGACCGCCGACCATAGTGGGCCAACGTGTGTGGAGAGTGCCACGCTTCATGCACGTAAAAGACCCCTTTGTGGACCGCCCAGTAGTGCACCACATAGGCTAAATTTTCCGCCCCTACCCACCTCTCCCCTTTTTCCTGTGGTTCTTCAAAATTTACCGGTCCTTTGTTTCCAACCCCATCCCCATATTTCATTTATCATCATCATTTCATGTTCATTTTATCATCCTTTTCATGTTCATCGCCTGTAAATAACCTATATAGCGTTGCACGGGCGTAAAACACCAACTCACTCACTCACTCACTTAAAATAAATTCTAGACTGTTTTCCTTTTTGAAGCTTCAAGTTTTAATAATACAAATGACAACAAAGTTCCAGACTTTAATTTAAAGTTATAATTTGGATGCTTGCTAATATAGTATGAACATGCATATCAAGAATTTGGAAAGTATATGTCACCCTGGCTCTTAGATTTTATTGCTGTTTTTTAGATTTATACACATTTCTGTACTCTGAAAGGCTTGTAAAAGCTCTATTACTTATAAAAGTGAGAGATCAGGTCCTCATTTTACTAAAGGTCATAATACTAGGTTGAACTTTTGAACACGTCCGCTTGTAGGTTGTAGGTTGTTAATTCTTTAGTAAAATAACAGGGGTTGCAATTGTTTAAAACCTTAAACAACCATTTACAGCCAAATACAACACACATGTTATTTATTTGTTTCTTTGGGTTTTTTTTTTTGTGCAGACACACTTTTTCTAGATATTTGTGCATAAAACCAAATGCATTTCCGAGTTCATATTTTATATGGATGACTGGAATATCAAAAATATCTTTCTAAAAAGGCATTAACCATTAGCTTTTATAGAATCATTTATGAGGCTTGTAAAAACTCTATCTCAAATTAGAGACACATTTAAATATGCTGCGTAATGCTTTCACCTGAACAAATTGATCATTAAGACATAACAATAGGACAATGAATTTCCATTTGGGAACTTATTATAATAATGTATCAACAACATTTTTGAAATATTTCTTAGACATATTTTAAAATGTCGGGAAGCAATCTCAACCAAAAAAGGAAAACACTAGTTTAATTTTATGCTATGCTTATTATTACAATGGAAGTGTACCAAAGAGATAAGACTATTATCAATCGTTTTAATAGATTTTTGTAAAGGCTTTTGATATATACATGTATAAAAACATATTGTGAAATGAACAGTAAATATCAAATATGGTGTTTAAACTAAGCCTGTCTAAAAAAAAAAAGAAGTAAAAAAAAAAACGTATTCCTTACCCTTATGCAATATTTATAGTTCCAGCAAACACATTTCTTAGTTATTCTTCAAATTCCCTATAATTGATATATTAAAGCAGCTTCCCCTAAAAGATTGCAAAGGCTGAGACAAAAGTGATTGACATTAATTAGTTTTTAAATGATTATCCTGTGGTGATTTTATGGCCATTATATTACCAGGATGCTTGCAGTATACTGCCAGTATGCTGGGAGGATCCTGCAGAGAATTAATATACGTCCCCTAAAATTCTGCAAAACTGTCTTCCTTTATAATAAATAGTCTCTAGATCACCAATACAAGACCACTTTCTAAAGTTTTTTAAGAGATAATTTCATGCGTACACTTTTTTTATTCTAATGTCTTTTATGGATTTGTTACATTATGTATTATTATACATGTATTTAGATTATCAAGTTGCTTGAACTGTTTTTTTTTCTACATTCAGTTAATTTTCTTTTTACAGCTCACATGTTGGATTTTTTTTCTTACCTTTTATATTTGCAATCTAGGATGCCACACTTCTTATGTGCAATTGGCCACACTTCATACTGTAACAACCAAAAAAGTCATATACCAAACTTCAAAATAAAGCCTATCTATTAGAATTGAAAGAGTAAAATGCAATGATCTAGTTTAACCTGAATCTGACCCAAAAATATGCTGGTGAAAATGTTACTTCTACAATCATCTAGAATAAACCTTGGAGAACTACAAATGTACAACTTGAAGGTAACGCTTCCCAAGGGGAATATACAACTCTCAAATTGATTTGCAAGTGAAGTGACCCAATTAAAGTCCACTTTGATATAATAGTTCGATGCACCATCTGTTCTCAAGATATGAACTAGAAAATGAATTTGTGATTTTGTTAAACAGAATTTAAAGCATAATACAGCATACTTATTGCTCGATTCGCAACACTACTATCAAGGTTTCATTCTGTCATTAGAAATCTTTGAGAATTAGCAGCAAAGGATGTTCAACCATTAAACAACATGCTGCTATTATAATCATTCTCTCCATGAAGAAGCCTTATTCACAAGCTTTATTCAGGATTCTTTGTGTCTACTTGCATATTACAAATGTACTAATACTAAGATATTGTACACAAATGGCACATGTACATGTACATAATATCTGTGTTATGTTTTTATTGGTCAAAGTTTAACCAATTTATTAATTGTAATTAATTAATTGTAATTATTAATTTAATAGTCATAGATAACTACTAAGTTGATGAACAAAAAAGCCTTCTAAGATATATTTTAAATATTTCAGAACTTAAAATGAAATAATAGGGGGAGACAAGAGGTTTACATTTTTAAACAATAAGGAGATAAAAAGCTTTGCAGAGTTTCTTCCTTATAACAAACCTATGAATTGTTCTTTACATTCGATTTTGAAAACAAATAATCATCCCATTAAAAACACAAAATGAAGATTTATAATTTGTGCCGCTAATGCAAACTTGCACATAATTCCCTACTTGATTTCAATATAAAAATATTGACATTCCCAACAACAATATATAGCATCTTGCTCCTAAAAGCTTAGAAGAGCTTAGACAAAAGTGATTGACATTAATTAGTTTTTAAATGTTTATCCTGTGGTGATTTTATGGCCATTATATTACCAGGATGCTTGCAGTATACTGCCAGTATGCTGGGAGGATCCTGCAGAGAATTAATATACGTCCCCTTTAAACTGGATATGGCAGACAAAAACTATATATTATAAAATATTTTTACAAATTACGAGCAATTGTAATACAAAAAAAGGTCTTTTTAATGATTTTTAGAATATCCCGTACTAAATCAAAGGGAGATAATTTATATAGAATAAATAGGAAATTTTTCAATTTTCATGAATAACTTATAAAAATGAACGGTGACCCTATGTTTTTTTCATACAATTTCAAAGAGCTTTAGAAAAGGAACTTTCCTTCAGATTTTGAGCCAATTCTATAGTAGGAATTTTTCTTTAGGTGCCTCTATAGCTTTTCTCCCTATATATTCTATATAGAAATATTGAAATTTTACTGTATTTAGAAAGCTGTTAGAGTTCTAAAATGAATGGTGACCCCCTCTTTTTATTTGATATTTTTTATCTATGCATTAAGGTCTATCAATGTGCCAAAAATGAATAAAATCTATAGTAGAATTCTAATAGCCCCGAGACACCTTAAATGCCACCCTAGTAAATTACCTACGCTGACAAGGGATCAAGTCCCGCTTTGTAATTAAAAAAATCAAAAGCACAAAATGCGACTTCCCAATCTGTGACTAATTACATTTGTCAGATACTAGTATCCTCCGGACAAGCAGAGCACACCGAAACAAGGTGTTCATTCGTTCTTTGAAAAAATCGTTAACATTCCAATATTTGAGTGATGACCTTCTATTTTGAGATCAAAATAGGAATAAAGTTATACTTCTCTTATGGAGATTGATCATCCAAAATGATCTCAAAGACAAGTCGTTTAAGCCTACATTTAGAAAGCGTGTCCCGGACACTTAACATTTGTTGGCCTTTTATTATGTACTCGTTTACACGTAGACTTATTTATTTCCAAAATATAAGGTTTTTATGGAAGTTTGAAGGACGAATGAAATTGTTATATAATTAACATTAAGTTCGTTTACTAGTAAATGAATTTCTTTTTGTGGCGTATGAATTGTTTCTTACAATGTTTCTGGGTAATAATGTTTCATGGGTATTAAAACAAAATTTCGTGCTCTTTGCATTGTCAAGAAAAATTTCCACACATGACCAGTTTGACATCTGTAACTCCTGTTATGAGTCAATCTAGTTCGTTGAATCATGAAACGTCCAATAATTTTCGATTTTCCCCTGAGGATGCTTAAGCTTTATTTTCGCAAAACCTTGATTCGTACTTTTTTTTTACAAATGGCCAAAATAATGTAATTTTGGATATGTTATTGTTTGACATCAATTAACTTCATCCAAATGTAATGAAATTGTGGTATATTTTTACTTACTGCTAAAGGTAGGTTGGAATGGAAGTCTAGGAATTTATAGTTTTCTTTAAAAGTTAGTGTTTAATGTGGTATCCAAGCTAGTACTGTGTCCAGCATAAAATGTTTATCCAAGATAACTTGTGTGTCACAGCTCCCTGTCCACACTTGCCCCTAATGACATGTGTTCAACCTGCTGCAGTCGTATCAATTTGCACTTGTCGAAGCTTTTTATTTAATTCTGTAACTGTGTTAATTTTTTTTTGCACACAGATCTATTGATTCTTGGTCGCACCAGACAATATTTTATTTTTTATCTTTCTATATCGGTGTCATATGTATCATTTATAAGGTCCATTTAAATTCTTTTAGCATAGACAAGTACTAGTGGCTAGCGAATTTATCCCTGATAGTGAACTTGAACATTCATCTGATGTAAGCAGCAAATAATACACTGTTAAAGATGAATCTGATGTGGAACTTGAACGCCCTATGTCAGATATGGAAATGGATAGCCAAGTCTCGGATATAGATTTGGATGACCAGAATTCAGATATAGAACAGGATAACCAAGATGTGAATATCAAGCACAATAATGATAAGAAAACTGTTGAAGATGACAATGAGCCTTGTGAACATAAAATGTCAATGAAGGAAGCTGACATAATGCGAGATAAAAAATACAATGATATTTTCATCAGAAGAATCAAGAAATACAGGTACTCTATCACTGGTAGAGCTGTTTCACTTTCTCTGGAAGACAAACGGACATCAGTTTCTCGATAAAGGTCGTCCTTGTGTCGCTGAAGGGTCGAATCAATATTCAGCTCATTTAACTCTACAAATGTCGTCATAGGGTCGAAGTTGTCAGATGACCCCTTATAGGTGTTACAGTCCCTTAAAGGCGAAAAATAGTGTTTTTGGTCTATAGCAGATAGAGAAAAGCCGTTGCTTGCTTAAATGTTCAGCTCATTTAGCTTAATTATGCTTAAATGTTAACATATATAGCGTTGCACGGGCGTAAAACACCAACTCACTCACTCACGCTTAAATGCTCAGCTCATTTAGCTCTACAAAAGCATTCATAGGGTTGAAGTTGTCAGATGACCCCTTTATAGGGATTACATCCCTAACTCAACATGTTTTCATGTTTTTGGCTGATATAATTAAAACTATAGCTGATAAAGAAAAGTGGTTGCTTGCTTAAATTTTTATTTCATCGATTAAGCTCTTAACAAAAATCTCTAAAGAGTCAAAGTGTTCAGACGACCCTAAAAATAACATTTTGCCCACTCAATGAAAACTATTGCTGAAAGAGAAAAGCTGTTGCTTGCTAAAATGTTCAGCTTATTTAGCTCTAGAAAGTTCTTCAAATGGTTGACATCAAGACCAGGTGAGCGATTCAGGCTCCTGGGAGCCTCTTGTTTAAAAAAAAAAGATATAGAAACAATGCTAAAATATGGCGTTAAGCTTTCCGCTCAGCGGATATCTCGTGATCATTTCATATACAAAATAAAAACAATTAAAGTTTGTTTTTGCCTTCAAAAATGATGTCTCCCCCGTTTCCCCAAAAAGTTCAAAGTTCAAAGGGCCATACCTTCCACAAAAATTTGAGGATCAAAATTTCCTGGTAATGTGCACAACTACAAATGGTATACTTCCTATATGCCAAGTTTCATTGAATTCGGTTCAGTAGTTTCAGAGGAGTTGCGCTGATAAATTGATAAATGAGGATTTTCAGTAATTTTCTAAGTTCAAAGAGCCATAACTCCCATAAAAATTTAAGGATATAAATTTCCTGTTCACATGCATGACTACAGATGGTGTACTTCCTATAAATTTCATTGAATTTGGTTCAGTAGTTTCAGAGGAGTTGCTCCCACAAACTTTGTGACGGACACGACAAAAACAATATGTCTGACATAATGAGAGAGGATATCAATTACAAATGCAGCAGTGACAAAATTTTATGGTTAGATAAAATGAATTTACAGAAGGTACATGCACGTACAAAATTCACCTTAATTTATGCTGCTTTACAAATATAATAAAGGAAATTCATTTACATTTTCGCATCGACTAGCGTGACACCTGCAAGTTTTGACATACAAGTTCGAGAGATCGTATAAGAGTCTTTGTAAGCCTAGTGGAATCGTACCGAGCGTAGAACAAGCGTAGTGAAAGCGTAAAAAGACCGTAGTGATCGTAGAAGATGAGTAGGTAGGGTCGTGGTATAATCGTAGTATGGTCGTAGCAAAGTCGCAGAGCAACGTTCTGTACTCGTGGTGGTCGTAGTAGCATCGTACTAGATTTGACCATAAAAAAAATAAATTTTCCGTTAACAATCGTACTATGGTCGTAGTATTGTCCTACCTGTAGTCACAATAGCTACGTTTTAACAGTATCGGCGCGACTCTACTACGATCATTAAGATCGTGAAGGTCGTGGAGAGCGTAGTAAGATCGTTGTCAGTGTGACGGGGGCTTTAACTTTAATTAAGGACTTGATTAACTTAATAAACTTTTACCAGTACATAATGTACCACTCAATATTTTCTATTGTCCTATTATCCTCCATGGCTAGAGAATAAAAAACCCACCGAATACAATCGCTTCGAGTAATTCTTGGATTTTAAGTCTAAAATTAGCCGGGGCCTGACCCAAGTGAGCTTGATCGCAGTTCTAGTTTTCATTATATTTTACAAATCTTTCTATTTTCTTGTATTATACTCCAAACATGGATATTTTCGCTAAATTCGTGATCACGAAATTGTCACGGTGCTACAGTCGGGCTTCAGAATAAACTCAACAAACACGTTTAGGCTCAATGGTTTTATTGTGGTAATGTCGTTGAAACAATAAATGGAACAAAACCCATGTATATGGTACAAAGGTCTGAACTCCAAAAACTGGATACAAATACTACAGGTGGTTTAAAATTGCATCATTACACCTAGAATGTAAAGATAAGAATTCCCATAAGGTCATCTAGACTCAGAAATAATAAATATCCAAAATTGAAATCAAATCATCAAAAATGGTTGTCAACAGAAGAAGATATGAAAAAAGACAATAGAAGTTCCACTTTATCATACCAAGACATGAAAAATCTAAAATATACTAAATACATGTGACACATACATGTGTTCACTGACCCTTGGGTCTATCTAACAACTATAACAGCATCACTTAATTATAAAAATAGTTTATTTATCAAATCAATTCAAGAAAATATGAAACATATAATTTAAAAACATAAAAATGCATACAGTAATACTTTGAAACACCAACACATACTCCCCCTTGTTGGGAAAATGACGTCCTGTCATTTGTTTGTCTTGGACGGTGCCTTCAAAATTTCCAGGATTGTACGGCCTGCTTCATTCGTTAAAGCTGTGAACAAATCTGAATCTGCCAAACTGGTTATACAGAAACTCTCTGCATCCATTCACTATCTACAGTTGACTTGGAAACCACAAAATCTCTGGTGGTCTCCTGTTTCTTATTGATTTCCTTACAGGTACAGCTGACTCTGGTGATTCCTCTTCTTCAGAAATTTTTCACCATCCTCATCACTTTGTTGTGCACTAATAACAGAATAATTCTGCTCTGTTGTAGCAGTATGGGTGTCCCCATGGTGATCTGTTGATCAGTCTCCTCTTGTTCAACCTCTGACTGTGTGTCATCAGATCCTGCACCAGGTTGACCATCAATGACAATATTGCCATCTTCCACCTGTACTTTGGGCTGATGTAAAATCCTGACTCATACTCATCATCAGAAAAGTGTGAATTTTGCAAGAGGAAGGTTAAATACTTAGGTCACATTGTATCTGAAGAAGGCATTGAGATAGACAAGTCAGACAGAGGCAGTAACATCATGACCAACATCTAAGCCTCCAGAAGATGTACGCCGTTTTATTGGTTTTGTGGGGTATTACAGAGATTTGTACACCAGTTTAGTAAGATTGCCAAGCCCTTGAATGAACTTATGCCAACACCAAGGAAAAGGAACCGAAAGACAAAGAAAAAAGAATGGCACTGGGGAAAAGACCAACAAAATGCATTTGACCAACTTAAGGAACATCTGGTAACAGCACCTATACTAGCATATGCAGACCACACACAGCCATATGAAATACATACAGACGCTTCAGGGGATGCCCTTCGCGCTGTACTGTATCAGGAGCGGGAAGGGATGAAACGAGTTATAAGATATGCTAGTAGCAGAACAGAATTACCCACCACATTAAAGAGAGTTTTTAGCACTTAAGCTAGTAGTTTATCTAAAGCAGAACAGAATTACCCACCACATAAAAGAGAGTTTTTAGCACTTGAATGGGCAGTTACAGATAAATTTAAAGATTATTTATATGGCCCAAGATTTACAATATGGACAGATAACAATCCATTTAGTTATGTTTTAACTACTGCTAAGTTGGATACAACAGGACACAGATGGTTAGCAGTTTTGTCTGCATTTAATTTTAATATTCGATATAGACCAGGTAAAACCAACATTGATGCAGATTGTCTTAGCCGTTTGCCACCGAATACAGACAACCAGGAAATCTGCAGTATACCCATTTAGTCAGAAAAGGCCATTTATAACATCATGACAGCACCACCAATTGTAGATAGTTTAGCCATTTCACCGGATGTATTATTTCCAGATTTTGAGGAAAGTAAAGGAATTAGTTTGGGAAACATCATAGATTGGTAAAAAGTACAACAAATGGATTTAGATATATCACCATGGAAAGAGTATGTGGACCAACAAAAAAAAAAACTTAGAAAGGTTAAATACCAGAGAGTCTTTTCGAGAGACAACTCAAGCATCTCAAGGTGATTAATGGAGTATTGTTTAGGGAGACAACTATATATGGAGATAAAAGGAGACAGTATTGCCAGTGACACACACAGCAACAGTTACCACAGCAACCACTGGTAAGGATTACAACATCAGCACCTATGGAACTTGTTGCAGTTGATTATCTTTCATTGGAAACATCAAAAGGAGGTTACAACAGCATACTGGTAATAACCGATCATTTTACAAGATATGCCCAAGCCATACCAACGAAGAATCAAACAGCTAAAACTACAGCAGATGCCATCTTTAACAACTTTATTGTACATTATGGAATACCAAAGAGGTTACACTCAGACAAGGGAGCAAATTTGAAGGAAAAATCAACACAGAACTATGTAAGATAACGGGAATGGAGAAATCAAGAACAACATGTTATCCAATGGGCAATGGAATGACAGAAAGATTTAACCAGACACTGTTAGACATGTTAGGATCACTAGAGAACAATGGAAGAATTACATAGCACCATTAGTACACTGTTACACTGCACCAGGCCAGACTCCTTATCTGCTTATGTTTGGAAGAACACCAAGATTACCAGTAGATGTTGCATTTGGTTTGAAGGAGGATTTTCAACCTAGTACAAAGTATAGGATATGAAAGAGAAATTAACACAGGCATATGAATTAGCAGAAAAAGCAGCAAACAGAGCTAGAGGAAAGCAGAAAGACAACTATGATAGAAAGGTTAGAGGGGCTGATATAACAACAGGGGATAGGAGTTTTGGTGAAAAGAATTGTATTTGAAGGAAAACATAAGTTGTCAAACAAGTGGGAAGAGAAACCATAAGTACTCAGCCTGAAAAAGACGAATTCCAGTCCATAGCATGGCATGAAGCATCTTATATGCCTCGTGCGTTTCTTCTATACCCATATCCTGTGCCTTTCCTATTATATTCTCCAAGCGACAACTCCAAGTAGTGATGTCCTCATCTGGGGCTTGTCTGGCACCATAAAACTCAGCTTATTATGCCTCTCCTTTATCTATATTTTATCTAAAATTAAAGTGTGTTTTTAACTGTTTTTTAAACAACACCAAGTCAAACACTAGTTTGATATGTACTATGTCAAAGGATCATTATGGCAATCCACTTTCAGTGTTGTGTCGAAATCCACTAAATCAAAATAAAGTGTAATGTAAATTTACACTTATTCCGATGTTCTTAATTATTTAAATGTTTTGGAAAACAGGTAAGTAACGATTTAGGTTGTTAAAGTTAGTGTGTACATGCAAGTCTCCTCTCAGTTATCAATTTTGTTCAAAGAAATACAACTCGACATTGTATATGACCACCGTTTGTTTGTTGTAGACTATAGTTCATGACCAAAGATAAAATATGTTATTTAAATAAAATGCGTTTATGTCTGAAATAAAGAATGTTAAACATGATTAAAGCGTATACATTATTAAGTATGGTCATTCCCAATGTTATAGGAATCAATCATACCAAGTTTTATTTAATTCTGTTCAATATTTTCAGAGGAGATTTTTGAAAATAATGTTACAGAACGACAGACGACGACGAAGCCAATTCATGAAACAGCTCACATGAACCTTCGGGTCTGGTGAACTACTTGTATAAATGGAGGGAATGTTTAACCCATGGAATTAACACGTTTACAAATCAAGCTACCGTATAAACTGAATTCTCGAGTCAAAACGATTCTTTTCTGTCTAAGCGGTCGAACATTTGATCGTTTCCTGCAGCAGGAGCATTTTGTTGAAAGTACATGCCTGTCTGCCGAAACAGATTTTGTAGATTTTACATGCCAGGTGGATACATTGTTGGCTATACGTCAAAATGAAATTCAAAGGTTGGCAAATTTGATTTTTGAATAAAGATAAGAAAATAAGAGTTTAGAAAACGAAGTTTGAACTAGACTTATTATTGATACAGAAAATGCCAAAATAAATGTTATCCGTAAAATATTTGATACAGAAAATGCGAAGTTATTGCAAAAAAGAATTTAACACAGACATATAAAGCATGCTGAATAGTAGAGCTAAAATGGGTATACAAGCCAAAACGTGGCTATTGGAACGTTAATTGATTGCATATTATTAACGTGAATGGATGAGCGAGTTGGTGTTTTATGCTCTTTCAACATATATAGGTTATATAAAAGAGATGACCATAAACAGGGATGATATAAAATGAAAATGAAAATATGGGGTGAGGAACAATAAATTTTGAAAAAGTATTGGAAAAGGAGAGAGGTGGGTAGGAGTAATTTTCCCAAGGCCTTAGCTCCTTTTATATCAATGTATAACGTAACTGGTAGTAGTTTTAACTTTGCTGTTGACGTATTTTCTCGTGTGTTGCGATATTGTAACTACTTGCTGCAAAATGGTTTGTTGTTTCCAAAACATTTGGTTTATGAATCCATTGAAGATAAAAAGTTTGATCTGATGTACGCCTTTGACAAAAAGAAGTGGAGATCCAGAAATTCTAGCAAACATACATTAAATGTTATTCATTACAACAGCTAAAAATTTGAATCTTCAACACTGGAGCAGTTATGACAACCTTGAGGTTAGTGAGAACACCTGGCCGCAGAAATAATGCCGAATTTAAAATGTCCATTTTTTTATATATTAGTATTAGCTTGTGTAAAAATATTGGACCCCCTTTCTAAGCTTGTTTCCCCAAATTTAGTTTCAAAGTTTTCCCAAATTACTATAGATTATATAGAAAAGGCCAAAAAATTAGCATAAAATCTGATCAAAGAAAAAATCCACCAGTTTAAATTTTATTTTTACTTGATAAAAATCAATGAAATACAATATATTTTGAAATAAGACAATAAAAACTGGGGGTCACCAGCTTACTTTTCTGTCTACAATACAAATCTTGTGTGATTTTTTGGTCATTTTTCAAGTGGATTATCTCCGTTGTTTTATTTGAAAATTTTATTTATGAATGAATGGTTGTTTTATTTATATCAAAATTAATTTATTTTGATTAAGTTTTATTAAATGAAACTATCTAATACAAGTTTCCATGTATTTGTGACATTTGCATTTGTTTTTTTTTCATGTGTAGCTGTTTTTGGTCATATGACAGGGGTCCTCACTAACCTTAAGGAAGTTCTTTATAGTCCCGACTGAAAAAAAGAATTGTTTCAAATTCTCAACTACATTTACTCTTAACCGTTTGGGTATTTTTAAAGAAAATATTGATTCAAAATGATGTCTTTTTTATACTTGCATACTATCTATCAAACACCAAGAAAATCCAACATGTTATACCTTAATAATAGTTTCATAATTTAGGCCAATAATGAAAATTTGAACATGTTGGTTACTATGGCAACCATCAATAATGATATCTATGCCATAAATTAATGGTCGTTCATTTCCAAATGCAGATAATATAAAGATAAATGTTGAAATAGAGTCAGAGTATTTTAATTAAGGTAGCGTGTATTCTCAAGTTTTTTTTCAAACAAAGTTTTGTTAAGCTGTGAAGGAAAATAGCTTTTAAGTGGTTGCTATGCAACCAATGTTAGGCAACCAATGTAATCGCCGAAAAATGTAAAACAAATGCTATAAACCTTTATATTTTTGTAAGTTATGCCATTGCTAACCAGTTTTATTATTTTAACTAGTAAGATAGTCGTTCAAATCCCAAAATATTTGATACTTTGTCTGTCGCTGTTTGCTAGACTGCAAACAATAATTATAATATTCAAAATATCTTACATTTGCTAGATGACTTTCTTGTTATCGTGTCCCGTGCGGGGCCCGGGTGGCGAATAGACCCACAGCAAAGCCTAGCTTGTCGTAAGAGGCGACTAAGGGTCTTGGGATTCTGACGTCTACCCACCTCTCCCCTTTTCCTGTGGTTGGTTACCGGTCCTTTGTGTCCTACCCCACCCCCATATTTCATTTATCATCACCATTTCATGTTCATTGTATCATCCTTTTCATGTTCATTGCCTGTAAATAACCTTTATAGCGTTGCACGGGCGTAAAACACCAACCAACTCACTCTCTCTTGTTATCGTTCCTCCATCGGGGGATACAGTTATCATCAAATATACTGTGTTGTCTATTTTCGAATGTTTAGAAAAACCGTTATCACAAGAGAAAACAAAGGGGTCTTGTACTGTAAAGGAATATTTAGGAATAATTCCAGATTCGGATAAAATGGAAGCACGTCTACCATACGTTAAGATCAAACGTATACAGGACATTATTCAAAACTTAGTTCAAGAGAATCTTGTACGAAACGTGAATTGCTTAGCTTGCTTGGCTGCTTAAATTTTGCCTGTCATGTGGTACAACCAGGGCGATCTTTCGTGTCGCATTTAATTAAGTTATCCACTACAGTTAAAAATGTCTATTTATGTGTATCTAAAGATTGGCTATGTGGTCTTTATTTCTCAAAGATAGGAATGGAGTCTCATTTTTCTTAAATGATGGTTTAACATCAGTCGCAGATAATATATACTTGTGAAACTGACAAAGCTTTTGCGGGTTTCTTTAAAAATCAGTGGGTCCCGTGCGGGGCCTGGGTGGCGAAAAGGCCCGCAGCAGAGTTTAGCTTGTCGTAACAGGCGACTAAGGGTCTTGGGATTCTGACGTCGGGTTAGTGCTCAGCCCACAGAGCGACCAAGTGTGTACCCTAGGTGGCTTAATAGGGTGACCCTCGTGCGCGGTGGTTGTCAAGTCTATAATACGGAAACCCTGATCGCTGACCATAGTGGGCCAATGTGTGTGTGGAGAGTGCCACGCTTCATGCACTTAAACGTTAAAGACCCCTTTGTGGACCGCCAAGTAGTGCACCACATAGGCTAAATTTTCCGCCCTACCCACCTCTCCCCGTTTCCTGTGGTTATGTTTATTGTCATAATTGAACTGATAATTGTATAAACAGTTGGAGATTATTCGGTGAAATTGTATAAAAATAACCATAGAATCCACCCATTTATGGAATGGAAACCATGTCTCTGACCCTTTTTTTTAACACATCAGAACCCGCGCCACAATCTAATTTATTACACAGAATGGTAAAAGATTGATGGAATCATGTAGTTCAGGTGTCCTTGTGAATCAAGAATTGCGTGAAGATACATAATGTCCTTGATAAAAGGTAAATGCATTGGGTGTTATGCAAGAGTTCGTATGGGTTGGCGTGTTGAAAGTGAGAATGGTGACATTAATAAAATGTTAGTTGATTATTGTTAAAAGTTTGTGTTTTCTTAATTACATGTATATTTCACGGATTTTCGTATATGGCTTCCGATCATCAGCTGTCCCGCCATTGATAAAAACTAAGGTATGAGGTTGCAAAAATTGATTAAAACAAGGACAGTATATACATGATTCCGAGTATACCCTTCGTGGGTAAAAAATGTTCTCTTGGTAAAGGAGAAGATAAAATCTCTTGATGAAAGAGATAAATAATTATGTGGTTTGTTGTTCTTGGTGATTTAGAATAATTAAACCAAGTTATAATTGTATGCAATCATAGATAAATATGAAATTGCCGATGAAATAATTTACTGATTGTCACGCTTGCCCAGAGTGGAGGTTATAAGGTCATCTATATTTTTGTTGCGTCTGTAAGCTACTATGGGTGGTCTTGTAAATAGTTGATTGGCAGTAGGGTCATTAGTGATGAGCGGTCAATGTTTTCTTGATATGAATGATAAGTTTTTCAGTGTGGGGTCATATATTGTGACCATAGTTAAGGGGGTTGATCTGCTATTTGAGGAGTGCGATGATTTTAGGGCTATTGATCGCCGGATTTCTAAGGCCTCATTCATAGTAGTTTCAATTTCCGTTTTGTTATAACCTCTCTCGATGAGTTTTTTCTCAAAGTGTTCAAGGGTTTTTCTAAGCTTGAGTGGGTCACTGTTCAGTCTAATGTGTCTTAGAGTTTCTCCTTTGATAAAACCTTTAAAATCACTAGTAGGATGTGAACTAGATCTGAGGAGGTATTGGTACGTCTCCGTAGGTTTGATAAACGATTTGGTATCTTAAACTTTAGTTGATTTGAATCTAGCGCCCTTGTAGATTGTAACATCTAGGAAATCAATTGAGGTATTTTTTTAACACATCAGAACCCGCGCCACAATCTAATTGTATAAAAATAACCATAGAATCCACCCATTTATGGAATGGAAACCATGTCTCTGACCCGACATTGCGTACTGTACATTTCAATGCAATGTTTCGTCCATTTTTAAGGGAAGGAGTTGTATAAAAATAACCATAGAATCCACCCATTTATGGAATTGAAACCATGTCTCTGACCCGACATTGCGTACTGTACATTTTAATGCAATGTTTCGTCCATTTTTAAGGCAAGGACTCATCAGGGATCGCCTGGTTCAGGACTGTTTGTCGTCCATTTGATATTCTTGATAATTGTTTTTAATCAATCGTGTTTTAAACACCCAATTGTTTGTGTTTATTTGTCTTTCAACATCAACAAATCTTGTTGTGTTTTTGTATTTCTAAAATTGCTTGTTCTGCAATTCAAATATTATGATAGTAAATCTTTAATTGACTTTTGTATATATATAAGTCACAGATTCTAATCTTTTCTATAAAAGATATTGATATATTGCACCTATGTATTAAGGTCTATCATAGGATGTTTGCTATGTTCGAGTGTTGATAAGACTGAGGAGCGATAGGCTAATTAAATTTCATACCGTGGGAGTGAATTCGGTCACGTGCTTCAATTGACATGATATGATTAATAATTTTTCGTAGATCATTAGAAGTTTAGATACTTGACCTTATCAAGGTCAGCTTTGTTGTATATGTTTATATATCTAATCAATCTGATGGTAAATTAAGTACTGTTTATTTGTACATAGTTATTTATTGATTATTACCATTTCGCCAATTGTATTGGATTTTTTAAAAGCTACTGATGGATATTTCCACACTTTGTCTTTCTGGTAGCCTCTTTTGACCAGTTGTTGGACAAAGAAGTTCAAACGTGTTTTAAATTCTAGTGAATCGCTTGTATTGCGTAATATTCTAACTGCTTCGCCTTTTAGAAAGGCGTTGAAGCATTTGTTAGGATGATTTGAATTTCTATGTAGATATTGAAACTTTTCCGTTTTCTTGGAAAAACATTTGATGTCTAGTATTGATGAACTTTGGAATCTTTTTCCTTTATATATCTCTGTATCTAGAAAAGATGTTGAATATTCTTCGATTTCGAAGGTGAACTTTAAAAGTTCATGGCAGTTGTTTGCCTGTTGAAATAAAATATTTATTTCTTCTTTGGTTCCATTGAAGATAATGAAGCCATCGTCCCTCATTCTTTAATGAAATATGATTTTATCCCTGTTCGGGAAAGATTGTAATATGGTTTCAATGTGATCAAAAATTGCAATGTCACATATTTCAGGAGAGGATACTTGACCCATTGATACTCCTGTAGTTTGACGGAAATAGTTTCCATTGAATGAAAATACATTTTTCTTATGATAATATCTAGAAGTCTGATAGGACTTTCTGTATTTGGCCTTTTAATTTGATATTCAAGATCTTCATTGTTTTCTAAAGGCTTTTCTAACAGAATCTTTGATTTCTGAGAATTTTAAGTTTGTATATAATTATGTTATATCATATGTTACAAGTAGGTGATGACCATCTAGTTTGGTAGATTCAATGTTTCGTATGAAATTACCTGTGTCTGACAGGTAGGTAGCTTGGAGTTTTACGATAGGTAAAAGGAAATAGTCTAGAAAACGACCAACTTTTTCTAGCGGTCCTCCACATTGGGATATAATAGGTTTTCCTGGAACTATAACCTTAGTTTTTTGTTGAGTATTGCTCATATACTCGTCCAGCACATTCTTGTCCAGTTTGTGGACTTTTGGTAAGAAGTATGCAAATGGAGTTTTAACTTCTTCCTCGTTAGTGAGGAATTTAAAACTAGTCTCATCTAGTTCGTTGTTTTCTTTGAGTTCAAATATGATTCGTTTCGTTTTATTGTATCTGTTGTTGATTTGATATTGATATCATCAATTTCTTCAAAGTGTATACCGTCTCTTAATTGACGATATCCTTCTTCTAGATAATCACTTCTGTTTTGTATAACAGTTACATTGGTTTTATCAGCTTTGTGAATGCATATAGATTTATCAGATCGTAATTTTTGTACGCATTGTTTTTCACTTTTTGATAAATTGTGATAGTTATTGGTTGGTTTATAATCAGATAATTCCATTTTAGTATGGAATAAGTATTGTTCGATTGGATTATCACCAATAACTGGAATCTGGTAATTTGATTTTAGTTTAAATGGATGCACACTCAGCTGATGCGTTTACTCCACTTGGAAATGATATTTTAGTCGCATGTTCCTTTCAAATGTTTTGAAATCAGGCATTATTTTCTGTACCTTTATGCTTTTTGTGGGAACGAATTTTAAACCTTTAGATAGTAAGGTTATTAATAATCTATTTGATAGGTTCAAAACGTATTGTTTTGCCTCTTCTATCCTGTTGATAGATTTAAACATGGATAGGCTTTCTTTTAGTTTGATATGTTTAAGCTTTTTATTAGCTTTCTTGATTTTGTTTTTGAATCGTCTATTACGACCCATCTTGACTCTAAAATACTTTAGAGTGAGGCATATTAGTTTTGTTGAAACGTTTTGTTTCATTAGCCTTTCCCTCGTGGTGAGAAAAATGTTTCACATGTCACAGATTTCCTGTCTGAGGTGTCAAAGACTCTGATTTATATCTCTCTTCAGGAAGATAATGGTTATTTTATACAACTATCATACTATTTGAATTGCAGAACAAGCAATTTTAGAAATACAAAAACACAACAAGATTTGTTGATGTTGAAAGACAAATAAACACTAACAATTGGGTGTTTAAAACACGATTGATTAAAAACAATTATCAAGAATATCAAATGGACAACAAACAGTCCTGAACCAGGCGATCCCTGATGAGTCCTTGCCTTAAAAATGGACGAAACATTGCATTAAAATGTACAATACGCAATTTCGGGTCAGAGACATGGTTTCCATTCCATAAATGGGTGGATTCTATGGTTATTTCTATACAATCTGATGTGTTAAAAAAGTTCTATGGTTATTTTTATACAAATCAAAGAGAACAGAACTTTCTACCAAGTTCGAAGAGATACTAACAAAATACAAGAACGAACGTGCTTTGTTCGCTTCAAGAATTAGGAAACGCCAGGCAGAGCCTGAAGACTGCTCCAAAACAAAGAAGCAAAAAACCACTAACATCACTGGCGGTTGGCGGCTACTCGTAACGGCAGTTACGAGTATCTCAAGATGGCGGGGGATATTCCTTGAAAGTCGGATTTTACATTATATCTTTTATAAAAGATTTTCTTTTGAATGAAAATAGAAAGAAAACCGAGGCTAATGACATACAGTTGCCATCTAACATGTGCTTTAGTAGTGTGAAACTCGTAAATCGTCAATCTAAAAAACACGAAACTGTCGGTAACTGCAATGATGAGATACTCGTAACTGTAAAATATGTTTTTGAGAAGATACTCGTAACTGACATTTGCCGATTTGGCATTTAAAAGTTGTTATGTATTTTGTGTGCTGTGTGGTTTGTTTTTTGGGATGTCTTGGCTTTTTGGTCATTCAACATCAAATTTCCCCATTGGTAGACCTTCGAAAACAATACTTCACTTGGAGATTCGCACCTGGAAGCAACGAAAGCGTAAAGTGGAATATGTATTGTTTTTGAAGGTCTACCTGAATATCATAAAATATCTTATATGTTAATTGATCTTTAGATGTACTACAAGATGAAATAATGCATACAATTATTTTATGATTTGGTAATATATAAAATAACATTCAGGCTCCCAGGAGCCTGAATCCCTAACCTGGTCTTTAAGCCATAAGGGTCTTTTCTTTAAGGGGTCATCTGACAACTGAGACTCAATGAAGACTTTTGTGAAGCTTTTCTTTCTGTGTCTAATATATAGGACAAAACGCTGAAGAAACGCTATTTTCGACCTGTAAGGGACCATAACCCCTATAAAGGGTCATCCGACAAGTTCGACCTAATGGACACTTTAATAGCGCTTAATGTGCTGAACATTTGAGCAAGCAACAGCTTTTCTCTATCTGCAATAATTTTCATTGTATAGAGAAAAAACACTAATTTGACCTGTTTAAGGGCCATTACCCCTATAAGGGGGTCATCTGACAACTTTGAACCAAGACAGCGTATTGAGCTGAACATTTAAGCAAGCAACAGCTTTTTTCTATCTGCAATAGTTTTTTTATTCTATAGGGAAAACACAATTTTTGATCTGTTAAGGGCCATAACCCCTATAAGGGTCATCTTACAACTTCGTCAACCCAATGAAGATTTTTGTAGAGCTTTGTGAGCTGAACATTTAAGAAAGCAATAGCTTTTCTCTTTTGCAATAGTTTTCATTCTATTGGGCAAAAAGATGAAAAAAACCAAAACACTATTTTCAACCGGTTAAGGGCCATAACCCATATAGGGGGTCATCTTACAACTTCGACCTAATGAAGACTTTTGTAGAGCTTGATAAGCTTAACATTTAAGCATGCATCAGCTTTTCTCTACCTACAATAGATTTCATTCTATAGCGACAAAATGCTATTTTTGATCTGAAAAGGGCCAGTACCCCTATAAGGGGCCATCTCACAACTCCGACCCGATGGAGACTTTTGTAGAGCTTAATGAGTTGAACATTTAAGCATGCATCAGCTTTTTGCTATCTGCAATTATATTTTCATTCTATAGAGCATCGACATTAAAAAACGCTATTTTTGACCTTTAAAAGGCCATAACCCCTATAAAGGATCATCTGACAGCTTCGACACAATGAAGACTTTAGTAGAGCTTTTGATGCTGAAGAAGGAAGGAGGCATCCTTATTTTCTATCTCTTATACTTTTTTAATTTACAAGCCAAAAACAGAAGACTGACCTCCCTGGTCTACTTTAAGCCATGTCTTTTTTTTTTTATGAACCTTGTTTTAATACCACATGTATATGTCCGGTAAAAAATTGAGGGTCAGAATTTTTATATCCTTACAATAAATAAGAAATAAAATCGAAGACCCAAACGCCTTTAACTTCAATAATAAGCTTCGCAGAGCGCTGCATTATACTACCGCAATATAGCGAACACGGAACGTTTTCGGGCCAATATGGACAGTAAATTGCTCTTGACACATACAGCCAGTGGTAGACTGCCAACTTTTGTTTGCCCATGCAGCCTTTGGTAGACTTTTTTGATATAAAACATTAAAGTGAAATTCCACAGCATTTGGTTAACCATAACAAAAGTTACTATTGGAACAAACCAAAAAGTTGCATTTTTACCCCAATTTTTTTTTGCGGTCGTATAAAAATTACAAACACATAGAATACTAGTAATTTATATTTTTTTTCTATATGTACTATCACTAATTTTAATATAATATTTGTCCGTTACCAACATCATACCTTAGCAGTGACGCGTATCGTCACTGTTTTCAATTTTGCAGTTACGAGTATCAATAATGTTTTTAAATATTAGGAATTCTCGAAGTAGAAGGCATTTTACGTAAAAAGATAAAATGGAATATCTGTATTTTTTTATTTGTCATCAACGTGACATCAGAAGACTTAGTTTTCGAAGCGAGATTCGTCGTTTTGGAAGCGATAAAAATTTATCAGAAAATCCTCCGCCATCTTGTGATACTCGTAACTAGCCGCCAACCGCCAGTGTAACATTGACCACAATGGCAAACACCATCGCCGCAACTTCAACATGCCATCGCATTCCAGCAAACGCCACCATCACAAGAGAAAGTGACACTCTATTACAGTGACTTTTACAACACGATAAATTCTCGATTTGGAGGATTAATTTTAACTTTTTTACCAAGTGTTCAACTTTTTTATTATATTTTTGTAAACATTTCATTTGGGAATTAACACTCTCCCATAGTAAGTTGTCAGCACTTTTTCTTTGTTTTGACCACGCCTACTCAATAAAATCTTTACTGATTGGTCATTGTCACTTTATCTATTTTGTAAATTGTTATCTACTCACACCTTGCTTCACCAGCATGGGTAATAGACGTACAACACGTAATTCTAAAGCCAGAAGGCTAAAAAATCACAATAAGCAAAAAGCTGACCTCAAGCAGAAATTCAAACTCAACTCTGCTAAGAAGCATATAATGAACTTTACTAACATCAACCTTAGCAACACAGAAATCTTAGCCTTAGGCAAAGGTTTAAAGTTTATTCCATTTTCAACCAACAAAAAATTGAAAACAAACTTACTGAACGATTTTAACAAACTCAGTAGAAAAATGAGATGTAAATTTGAACTATATCAGGGTATCGACAAACCATTGCACCCATTTTACATCAATTCGAACTACCTACCACCTTTTGCTAATAATGCTATTGAAAATTATATTTTCAACACAAAATTAGAACTAGACAACCTCAACAGTTCCACGCGATTTAGCAATCTAACCAAGGCCGAATGGTTAGCCTTAAAATCACTCAAACAAAATGGTGATATCATCGTCAAGAAAGCCGACAAAAACAGCACAATTGTTATCATGAACAAAACTTCTTATATACAAGAAGGTCATAGGCAACTCAGCAACATTCACTATCAAGAAATACTTAACACCAACACTGAGGAAATACGCCTACATGTAAAACATTTAATACACCACATGCTCAATACAAATCAAATCGATAAAATGACCTTCAAATTTCTAAACAACGGTCTAATCAACAACAGCTGTGGCAGACTTTATCTATTACCCAAAATTCATAAATTACCTATTAATATCATACATAATTTATGCACCACCATCGACAGGTCTTCTATCCAAATACCAGGAAGACTGAACTCATATGTAAATTATTGGATTATTTTTTATTACCAGCAGTAAAAAGACAAGATACCTTTATCATAGACAGTACCGAATTCATCAATGATCTGTCCTGAAAACATCATCCTCTGCAGCTATGATCTTAGCTCCATGTACACAAACATGAATATCAACGAACTTCTGGATGTCCTTAACAAAACATACTCAAACTTGAACCAAAATGACTATGTTATCTCCATCATAGATAAGGCATCCTTCTTAGAAATAGCAAACTTGGTTTTACGCACCAACGAATTCGAATTCGCAGACCGCAAATTTGTCCAGCGAATAGGTTGCGCAATGGGGGCAAAACCTAGCGGGCAAATTTGTGATCTAAGAGCTTACGAATTCATTGAAAGCATCCTAAACAAATTTAGCCACAAGAATAATATCATTCTCCACAAGAGATTTAAAGACGATGGTATAATTTTATTCAACAACACTTTCGAAAAATTACAAGAATTTTTCTATTTAGCCAACAACGAACACGACCTACTCAAATTCACCTTTGAGCACTCTAATACCTCAATTGATTTCCTAGATGTTGCAATCTACAAGGGCGCTAGATTCAAATCAACTAAAGTTTTAGATACCAAATCGTTTATCAAACCTACGGAGACGTACCAATACCTCCTCAGATCTAGTTCACATCCTACTAGTGATTTTAAAGGTTTTATCAAAGGTGAGTGAGTGAGTGAGTTGGTGTTTTACGCCCGTGCAACGCTATATAGGTTATTTACAGGCGATGAACATGAAAGGGATGACAAAATGAACATGAAAATGAACATGAAATGATGATGACAAATGAAATATGGGGATGGGGTGGGAAACAAAGGACCGGTAAATTTTGAAGAACCACAGGAAAAAGGGGAGAGGTGGGTAGGGGCGGAAAATTTAGCCTATGTGGTGCACTACTGGGCGGTCCACAAAGGGGTCTTTTACGTGCATGAAGCGTCAAAGGAGAAACTCTAAGACACATTAGACTGAACAGTGACCCACTCAAGCTTAGAAAAACCCTTGAACACTTTGAGAAAAAACTCATCGAGAGAGGTTATAACAAAACGGAAATTGAAACTACTATGAATGAGGCCTTAGAAATCCGGCGATCAATAGCCCTAAAATCATCGCACTCCTCAAATAGCAGATCAACCCCCTTAACTATGGTCACAATATATGACCCCACACTGAAAAACTTATCATTCATATCCGCTCATCACTAATGACCCTACTGCCAATCAACTATTTACAAGACCACCCATAGTAGCTTACAGACGCAACAAAAATATAGATGACCTTATAACCTCCACTCTGGGCAAGCGTGACAATCAGTAAATTATTTCATCGGCAATTTCATATTTATTTATGATTGCATGCAATTATAACTTGGTTTAATTATTCTAAATCACCAAGAACAACAAACCACATAATTATTTATCTCTTTCATCAAGAGATTTCATCTTCTCCTTTACCAAGAGAACATTTTTTACCCACGAAGGGTATACTCGGAATCATGTATATACTGTCCTTGTTTTAATCAATTTTTGCAACCTCATACCTTAGTTTTTATCAATGGCGGGACAGCTGATGATCGGAAGCCATATACGAAAATCCGTGAAATATACATGTAATTAAGAAAACACAAACTTTTAACAATAATCAACTAACATTTTATTAATGTCACCATTCTCACTTTCAACACGCCAACCCATACGAACTCTTGCATAACACCCAATGCATTTACCTTTTATCAAGGACATTATGTATCTTCACGCAATTCTTGATTCACAAGGACACCTGAACTACATGATTCCATCAATCTTTTACCATTCTGTGTAATAAATTAGATTGTGGCGCGGGTTCTGATGTGTTAAAAAAAAGTGTCAGAGACATGGTTTCCATTCCATAAATGAGTGGATTCTATGGTTATTTTTATACAATTTCACCGAATAATCTCCAACTGTTTATACAATTATCAGGTCAATTATGACAATAAACATAACCACAGGAAACGGGGAGAGGTGGGTAGGGCGGAAAATTTAGCCTATGTGGTGCACTACTTGGCGGTCCACAAAGGGGTCTTTAACGTTTAAGTGCATGAAGCGTGACACCCAATGCATTTACCTTTTATCAAGGACATTATGTATCTTCACGCAATTCTTGATTCACAAGGACACCTGAACTACATGATTCCATCAATCTTTTACCATTCTGTGTAATAAATTAGATTGTGGCGCGGGTTCTGATGTTTTAAAAAAGTACTTTGCTGTTGACGTATTTTCTCGTGTTTTGCGATATTGTAACTACTTGCTGCAAAATGGTTTGTTGTTTCCAAAACATTTGGTTTATGAATCCATTGAAGATGAAAAGTTTGATCTGATGTACGCCTTTGACAAAAAGCAAGGTTGGAAAAGAAGTGGAGAAGCAAAGGTGTACCAAAGGGGTAATCAGTATCATAAAACCGTGAAGACAAAGACAAAACCGGCAGACAAAAAATCATCACAACAAAACAAACCACAAAACAACATAAAACACACACACATAACAACAAAACCGCATTCAGCAACGCGAACTCAAGTCGAAACAAGAGTGAACTCAGGTGCTCCGGAAGATTAAGCAGTTCCTGCTTGCTATAGCACACCTGTCACGTTGCCAAAGATCGATTAAGTGTTGGTCAAATCCGGAAAGGATGACATTACAAAACTCTATGTCAAACCAACATCTGTGCTCATCTGAGAGATAGAAATCCCCTATTTGCATACAAGCACATGATGTCGTCCGTAAAATTTCTTGAGTGATGACAACAACCTGGGAGCAACGTACCCCTGTGTTAACAATTTGCTTGTCAGCCGTGTAGCTCTATCAAGGAAGTCGTTGTACTCCCCACATGCTCTGGAATAACGAATCAATTGTGGAGCGGACGGGATGTTGCTACACAGAAAGGGAAAGTTAATTATTGGAAAGTTGAAGTCATCACGTTTGTCATAGAGCTTTGTACAAAGCCTTCCTTGTGTGTCAATTTCGAGAAAAAGATCTAAATATGAAGCAGACCTCGTAGAATCTGTAGTGTCCTTTACCTCAAGTTCCTTCGGATATATGAGATGTAAATAGTCACCAAATCGAGGATTGTTTAGTGAAAGGACATCATCAATATAACGAAATGTGAGATTGAAGGATAAAGCAAGTTTGCGGTCCTTTTTGATCCAGATCCAGAAATTCTAGCAAACATACATTAAATGTTATTCATTACAACAGCTAAAAATTTGAATCCTCAACACTGGAGCAGTTATGACAACCTTGAGGTTAGTGAGAACACCTGGCCGCAAAAATAATGCCGAATTTAAAATGTCCATTTTTTATATATTAGTATTATCTTGTGTAAAAATATTGGACCCCCTTTCCAAGCTTGTTTCCCCAAATTTAGTTTCAAAGTTTTCCCAAATTACTATAGATTATATAGAAAAGGCCAAAAAATTAGCATAAAATCTGATCAAAGAAAAAATCCACCAGTTTAAATTTTATTTTTACTTGATAAAAATCAATGAAATACAATATATTTTGAAATAAAACAATAAAAACTGGGGGTCACCAGCTTACTTTTCTGTCTACAATACAAATCTTTGTAATTTTTTGGTCATTTTTCAAGTGGATTATCTCCGTTGTTTTATTTGAAAATTTTATTTATGAATGAATGGTTGTTTTATTTATATCAAAATTAATTTATTTTGATTAAGTTTTATTAAATGAAACTATCTAATACAAGTTTCCATGTATTTGTGACATTTGCATTTGTTTTTTGCATGTGTAGCTGTTTTTGGTCATATGACAGGGGTCCTCACTAACCTTAAGCAAGTTCTTTATAGTCCCGACTGAAAAAAAGAATTGTTTCAAATTTTCAACTACATTTACTCTTAACCGTTTGGGTATTTTTAAAGAAAATATTGATTCAAAATGATGTCTTTTTTATACTTGCATACTATCTATCAAACACCAAGAAAATCCAACATGTTATACCTTAATAATAGTTTCATAATTTAGGCCAATAATGAAAATTTGAACATGTTGGTTACTATGGCAACCATCAATAATATACATATTTTAATGATATCTATGCCATAAATTAATGGTCGTTCATTTCCAAATGCAGATAATATAAAGATAAATGTTGAAATAGAGTCAGAGTATTTTAATTAAGGTAGCGTGTATTCTCAAGTTTTTTTTTCAAACAAAGTTTTGTTAAGCTGTGAAGGAAAATAGCTTTTAAGTGGTTGCTATGCAACCAATGTTAGGCAACCAATGTAATCGCCGAAAAATGTATATAAACCTTTATATTTTTGTAAGTTATGCCATTGCTAACCAGTTTTATTATTTTAACTAGTTAGATAGTCGTTCAAATCCCAAAATATTTGATACTTTGTCTGTCGCTGTTTGCTAGACTGCAAACAATAATTATAATATTCAAAATATCTTACATTTGCTAGATGACTTTCTTGTTATCGTGTCCCGTGCGGGGCCCGGGTGGCGAATAGACCCACAGCAAAGCCTAGCTTGTCGTAAGAGGCGACTAAGGGTCTTGGGATTCTGACGTCTACCCACCTCTCCCCTTTTCCTGTGGTTCTTCAAAATTTACCGGTCCTTTGTGTCCTACCCCACTTCCATATTTCATTTATCATCACCGTTTCATGTTCATTGTATCATCCTTTTCATGTTCATCGCCTGTAAATAACCTTTATAGCGTTGCACGGGCGTAAAACACCAACCAACTCACTCATTCTTGTTATCGTTCCTCCATCGGGGGATACAGTTATCATCAAATATACTGTGTTGTCTATTTTCGAATGTTTAGAAAAACCGTTATCACAAAAGAAAACAAAGGGGTCTTGTACTGTAAAGGAATATTTAGGAATAATTCCAGATTCCGATAAAATGGAAGCACGTCTACCATTCGATAAGATCAAACGTATACAGGACATTATTCAAAATTTAGTTCAAGAGAATCTTGTACGAAACGTGAATTGCTTAGCTTGCTTGGCTGCTTAAATTTTGCCTGTCATGTGGTACAACCAGGGCGATCTTTCGTGTCGCATTTAATCAAGTTATCCACTACAGTTAAAAATGTCTATTTATGTGTATCTAAAGAATTGCCAATCAGATTTGGCTATGTGGTCTTTATTTCTCAAAGATAGGAATGGAGTCTCATTTTTCTTAAATGATGGTTTAACATCAGTCGCAGATAATATATACTTGTGAAACTGACAAAGCTTTTGCGGGTTTCTTTAAAAATCAGTGGGTCCCGTGCGGGGCCTGGGTGGCGAAAAGGCCCGCAGCAGAGCCTAGCTTGTCGTAACAGGCGACTAAGGGTCTTGGGATTCTGACGTCGGGTTAGTGCTCAGCCCACAGAGCGACCAAGTGTGTACCCTAGGTGGCTTAATAGGGTGACCCTCGTGCGCAGGGGTTGTCAAGTCTCTAATACGGAAACCCTGACCGCTGACCATAGTGGGCCAATGTGTGTGTGGAGAGTGCCACGCTTCATGCACTTAAACGTTAAAGACCCCTTTGTGGACCGCCAAGTAGTGCACCACATAGGCTAAATTTTCCGCCCTACCCACCTCTCCCCGTTTCCTGTGGTTATGTTTATTGTCATAATTGACCTGATAATTGTATAAACAGTTGGAGATTATTCGGTGAAGCCATGTATATTTGGCACACGCTAGTGCCCTCAATTGACATTGAAATGTAATTTAATGAGCATTGAAAATCTCCCGCTTGTTTGTCCAATCTTCAGCTAAAAAATCAAAATCTCAAGCTTTGTCATCACAGATCCGTCAAATGTATGAGGGAGTGCTAATTTCATTTGAGTCAGTTATGTCGCAACCAAATATTGTTACCTGGAAGTTTATTGATACTAAGAGAAAGAACACTTTTTGCAAGAATCAGAGAATGTCACTTCTTGTGAAATTTGTCACAGGTTTTTAATATACTAAAAATAATAGTTAAGTCTGCATTTAAAGCCAGAAATTGTTGTTTATAATGTCAAGGCGATTCTATTTGTTTATTTTGGGTGTTGCTAAAAGGCGGAACGGAAAACGGAACGGAAACACGAAAAACGGAAAAAAAAGAGATAAAAGATATCAATACATGTATCTCATTATCATTTGTCAAAAAACTTCTCTTAACAGTGAACGTAAACCTCAGCTTCAAAAATATACAGATACATTGTAAAAACTACTTTGATTTCTTTTAGTTTAAGCCAGAGAATCATTTTGAAAAAAAACCGTTTTCGGACGAGAAGATCGTCCTACTCTGGACCCCTAACAGGGCGTTGCCCTGCACCTAGCACAAACCTTTACGTAGAGAATCGTCGTTTTCCCCTGTGCTTTGGCACTCCCAATACCCCGCTCCGTTTTTTCCGATATTCCGTCAAAATTCTCAGTATATGAGTGAGTGAGTGAGTGAGTTGGTGTTTTACGCCCGTGCAACGCTATATAAGGTTTTTTACAGGCGATGAACATGAAAAGGATGATAAAATGAACATGAAATGATGATGATATATGAATAATGGGGTGGGGTGGGAAACAAAGGACCGGTAAATTTTGAAGAACCACAGGAAAAGGGGAGAGATGGGTAGGGGCGGAAAATTTAGCCTTTGTGGTGCACTACTTGGCGGTCCACAAAGGGGTCTTTTACGTGCATGAAGCGTGGCACTCTCCACACACGTTGGCCCACTATGGTCGGCGGTCAGGGTTTCCGTATTATAGACCTGACAACCCCCGCGGACGAGGGCTACCTTATTCAGCCACCTAGGGTACACACTTGGTCGCTCTGTGGGCTGAGCACTGACCCGACGTCAGAATCCCTAGACCCTTAGTCGCCTCTTACGACAAGCTAGGCTCTGCTGCGGGCATATTCGCCACCCGGGCCCCGCACGGGACCTCAGTATATGACATTTAACTGTTTAACATAAACCAAAAGATTATAGTGCAAAATGAACGTCCGATTAGGAAAACTTTCAAGAATTATCGTTTTTAAAAGTCAAAAAGTCACAAAAATCTTGATTTGACAATAAAAACTTAGTCCAAGTAAGATCATATATATGTTCGCAGCATTATCCATTTTTTCGTAGCAAATATATAAATATATTGATCAGATATTTTAAATTTTATTTTTTTAGCAATAGGAATCATTTAAGTAACCTTTAAATATCATTTACGGACGGGGTCCATATACTCCACTGGTTTTGCAAAATTCCCAGTAGTTGACATTAAAACTGAACTCAATTGTTTCTTTGCTGTTTGAAGGTTTGACCCTTAAATATATTTATACATTGACACCAATGTTGTCTTTAAAGCATACAAGTTTAAAAGTACAATATCAAAACGGATATAAAAACTAACGTACTGTAAATTTGGTTATGCTGAGCCTGAGACAATGCTGTTCTCAGGCTGAGCAATCCATTAGAAATAAAAAAAAATAACTGGCTTCAGAATCTATTACGCAAAGGATATGAATTGAATATGTTGGTTTAATTATTGAATCTGGTGTTTTTCGGTAGAAATATTGACAGCTTGATAGAAGAAAATGAGATGTGGAATAAGTGTACGCGACACAACCTACATTATAAACGTATATTTTAAATATCCACAATGGAAAACAGCCAGCAGCCTTCAATGTGACCAGCGGTCGCTGCTCGCTGTTTTTCAATTGGCCCCTGGATTGAAAATAAAATACATATGATTCAAGCCCAATCCCAAAGTGCATTGAAAGACCCTCTTCTTGACAAAAACAATTAACATAAATTCGAATAAATACAAACATAAGCTTTGATAAAGATTCCTGGCTTAGGACAGGCACATTAAAATGTGGCGGGGTTAAACTAGTTAAAACAACCTTCCCCCTAATGATAATCAATAACAAAGCACAAACTAACACACAGTAAAAATCAAATCGATAGAAGTTCAATTCAACAAGAGAGTATCTTAGACAAAAGGACAACAAGTAATTAACTGGACGTTAAGATACTCTCTTGAGATCACTCGAAGTTACTGACAGCTAGCTAAGAAGCATCCATCGACTGATGTAAAAAAATCAAGTATGTCGATTTAAAATCCGACACAACACGTCAAACACTTGATTTGATGATGCATCATCACACAAAACCGACACACTTGACCGCTGTAATGCTCAAAAATGACATAAGTATAAAAAGGCAATTAACATTTTAAAGTAAGTATCAAATTATCAATATTTTTACCAAAGAAGACTAAATTCAAAGATTTTACTAAAATATCCATTTCATAACCTTTATTTAATAAAGTTTTAAGCTAATTTTGCATTCCCAAGGGATTGTTTTTGAATTTATTTGCTCTATAAACAACATTACCGTAGAAATCTGGATGGGATATTCCCTTTACAATCAAAAGTCGTCGTGTACAGTTAAATTTTCCAATAAGGTATAGATATTTATGATAAAACTTAGTAAACGACTTCACTAATTTGTGGAAACGATATCCTTGTTTTAGTAATTCTTTTGTAATACACCGGTTTTTATCATTAAAATCAGACACACCACTGCAGATCCGAGCATATCTTACCAACTGTGAAATATATACTGCGTAAGACGGAGCAAGTGGTACATCTCCCTCTAGAAAAGGAAAATTCACAATAGGAAATGAAAAGTCATCCCGTTTATCATATATTTTAGTGTGTAATTTTCCATTGATTATACTTAAATCTAGATCTAAAAATGGGCATCTATCACCAATAAGGTTAGATTTATTCAAAGTTTATTCCTTGGGATATATTTCCGTAATAAAATTAGAAAATGTGGGATTGTTTAGTGAAAGAATGTCGTCTAAATATCTGTATGTATAATTAAAAGTTTCAATGAGATGTTGTCTGTTGGGGTCTTTTTGAAGTTTTGCCATAAATCGGGATTCATAACAATACAAGAAAAGGTCAGCAATAAGTGGGGCACAATTAGTTCCCATAGGGATACCAATGACTTGGCGATAAATTGTTCTCCCAAAACGAATATAAATGTTGTCCAAAAGATAATTTAGAGCAGTTATCATTTCTGCATCAGTCCAATTGACTTAACCATTATGAGTCTCGTTGCTAAAAAACGATTTATTAAATAATTTAGAAACTTTAGAGCAGATATATGATACCTACTTTAAAACTTTAATAAGCCTTTATACTTATTCTCATTTTTAAGCATAATAGCGATCAATATGTCGGTTTTTGAGTGATGATACTCCCAAATCATTAATTGTTTGAAATGTTGTGTCGGATTAACTCTAGTCTCGCGTTTTTGATTGATATTCAGGTTTATTTGTGTTTCCATGTTTTACATGTTGTCTGTTTTTTGTTTACTGGATTTGTTTATTCCCTTTCTGACATTTGACATACCCATGAGTTTGATATTTTTTTTTTTACATTAGTCGATTAATGATTCTAAGCTAGCTGTCAGTAACAGCGAGTGTTCTATAGAAAGTTCCTCTACAGTTCGTTTATTCTTCTTGTCTTTTGTCTAAGGTGCTCTCTGTGGAATTGATCGTTGATTGCTTTGACTGTTATTGTGTGTTAATTTTTGTGCTTAGTAGCAACTAGTAAAACCCCGCCAGATTTTATATCTGCCTGCTCTAAGCCAGGATTCTCTGACAAATAGACGGTACAGTGATGAGGAATAAATGTACGCGACACAACCAAAAAAAAAATTTAAAAAGTCACACTATAAAACAGTCTGCAGACTCTTCTACATGACCAGAGGTTGCTTTTAGCCTAGTATTTGGATTGCACCAAGACTAAAAATACAATACATAGAACAATGAACAGATAGATGACAGAGGCAAACAAAAGCTTTAACAACGATTCCTGGCTTAGGATAGGCACATATAAAATGAGTTGGGGTTAAACTAGATTTTAGGGGCCCAACCTTCCCCCTATTGATAATCTTAACAACTGAAGGCACAAAAATAACAAACTTAAAAAATCAATCCTAACTTAAGATCTAGTGTTATATCATCATACAAAACCGACAAATTTTATCACTGTAAAAAAATAGTCAAAAGGCTATCTTATCAATATTTCTACAAAAAACCCCCACCAAATTTAAAGATTTAACTTAAACTTCCAACTCGTATCCTTTCTTTAATAAGTTTTTAAGCCAAATAACCATGTCCAGAGGATTTTTACTTTTTGAATTTCCGAGCTTTATAATCAACATTTCTATAAAATTCAGCATGTGATATACCTTCGACAATCAAGCTTTTGTTTGTCCTTGTCCTTGTCCACATCTCATTATTTTCTATAGAAAAAAATCCATTTTTATTTAATATGCCTCTTTAATCCCCTCTACATCTCCTTAATTCTCTCAGTAAAGATGATACTGGGTATGATGATATGTAAAAATTTAATGTTCGGGTTGATAAATATAGCTTCTACAACGCGATCGAGTTGACTATGGAATTTCTAACATCGAGAGAAATAAATTTGATTATTTTAATGGCGAGGCTGGCCGAGCGAATAAAATATCAAATTTATTTCTCGAGATTTTAGAAATTCCATAATCATCGAGACTTAAGTTGTAGAAGGTTTTTCTCTTATGTTTATTGCAAAAGGTCGCTCATCAATTGCACATAGCCAGAAATGAATATCACTTTTCCTCATTAATATTCATGTATGCAAATTAGATTACTGGTCAGATGACAAAACTTGTTTAATTAGTAACGGGAACATGCTTTTATAACTTTTAGAAATCCGGAATATTTTAGGGTGTTACCCGTAACCGATATGGTTTATAATAATAAATTGACTTCCTCAAAGTTTCTTTGGCGGATGAAAACAAACATTTTGAATAAATGTTGATACGAATTGGACGTCTGACTGAACCGACGACTTGAAATTGACCACCTTTGTGCTTCATGGGAACCTAGGGTTTATTAGCTAGGGTTATATGGTTTGTTTTGTCTAATTATTTGCTGTTTTATACATAGAATTCAACTCCCGCAAGCTGTTTGCATTTTGTTATTACTTGCAAAACAATGTATCAAAAACCGAAATTTCTTCATTTTGTACAATTATCCGCCATGTTTTATATAGCTCATGAAGGACTTTCACATAGCTGAGGAACCTTGAAATTTTAAGGCCCAATGACCAGGGTTGTTTTTATATAAAGCCATTAACATGTACTTCCAAAATCAACCCCCGCAACCTGTGTGCAAGATATTTTTGTTGAAATTTATTCAATATAAAAATAATATCCCTTCGTTCCTATAGTTAAAATTATGACCGTAAACGTTCCTGATTTTATCATATGCTAATTAGCAAATTGAGTGAGTGAGTGAGTTGGTGTTTTACGCACGTGCAACGCTATATAGGTTATTTACAGGCGATGAACATGAAAAGGATGATGAAATGAACAAGAAATGATGATGATAAATGAAATATGGGGATGGGGCGGGACACAAAGGACCGGTAAATTTTGAAGAACCACAGGAAAAGGGGAGAGGTGGGTAGGGGCGGAAAATTTAGCCTATGTGGTGCACTACTGGGCGGTCCACAAAGGGGTCTTTTACGTGCATGAAGCGTGGCACTCTTCACACACGTTGGCCCACTATGGTCGGCGGTCAGGGTTTCCGTATTATAGACCTGACAACCCCCGCGGACGAGGGCTACCCTTTTCAGCCACCTAGGGTACACACTTATAGATTTCTGGATATGACGTGCAATTACGCTGAGAACAAATCTCTAGAGGTGAGAAATATTTTTTCACAACTGGTTGAGAGGTTGATAAATCGGATGAAAATTAGAGAATTTCATTTCGTAATTTTGTTTTAAATTGAAAATTCATTACAACAAACATATTTTATATTTAACTTTTAATTGAAAGGTATTGAAATCTGCAAATTTTATTTCCGTTTTCATTCAGGTTAATAAAATATTTAGAATTTTCAGCGTAACCATTTTAATTTCTGCATATATAGATAGATTTTGTAATGTTTTAATTTTTTTCTTGAACGTTTTACTGATATATGTTGTGAGAAATATATTCATTTTATGTCTACAAATAAAAAGTTTTGACCACGAATCCCCTCCATAAATCTGTATTCCAAAAATGTCAATTCATTTAAAATGCGGAGACTGGTATACTTGCATATTAAATATAGGCATGTAGTTATTGTCGGTGTTTTACAGCTTTAAAGTTAAGCAAGTAAAGGACACACTAATTGTTTTATGAACATAAGGAATCAAGCAGAACTATATAAATACATGTTATAATATACAGTTACATATTACACTACCGGTTTGTTACCGACGCACAAACAAAATAAAGAAATCCATGTGTTCGATAAAAGTTTATTTTTTTCAATGAACTCACAAACTTTTTTTTTGTTAGTTGTTTTTTTCTTTTTTTCCCCGTTTTTTCCGTTACGTTTTCCGTTCTGCCTTTTAGCAACACCCGTTTATTTTGTTCAATTAGTTACGTTAAGTTACATTTTTCCTTAAATCCAGACTTGTCCTGGTAAATAGAATCGCCTTGACAATATAAAAACGATTTATCGCTTAAAATACAGAATAGTCAGATGGGCCCCGAACTTTGATTATAACCATTAAGGCATGTTCAATGGAATGTGAATGAAACTTCAGAGCTGTGTTGTTAATTGCCCTTTTTTATTTCTCAAAATCTGTGATTTTCGTTAAAAATGAAGTTTTTATCAAAAATATTAAACAGATTTGCACGAAGTTTTAATATTCAAATCATGACATGCTACTTTGCAGCTATACAACGTTTCAGAACTGTATTGTTTACAGTTTATGAGTTTTAGTGTTCACAAGAATAGTTGACAGACGGACAAAGTGAAAACTATAGGATCTTGGATGCGGGGCCCTACTGTAATTTTGGTTTATTACAGATCTGTGACAAATTTCGCATTGAGTGACATTCTCTGATTCTTCCAAAAAGTGTTCTTCACTTAGTATCAATAAACTTCCGGGTAACAATATTGGGTTGCGACTTGCGAGTTTCCTAGGCGTGTTTGTAGCTCCGCCTTAACAAGCTGATGTCAAAGAGCTATTGACTACTGTGAGAACGTAGTTCCGTACACGGTGTAATGGAGGTCAAGCATGGAAAAAGCACCGAAGAAAATCTACTAACATCGCGTGTAAATCAATAGACTTTTATGATAATAAAGAAAGAATGTGCCCATGGGACACGGATGCCCCCGCTGGCCCCAAACAGGAAGTAGATTTCTGACAGGTCTGAAAATCGCTAAGGACATACAGTTTGTCATACTGATCCATCCTACCAAGTATCAAAAAAATTCTGGTATACAGTTCCTGAAAAAAGCTTGACGGAAATTTTCATAAAATGTTCACATATTTTCACATAGGCCTAAGTCCCAAAAAGGAAGTAGATGTCCGACAGGTCTCAAAGTAGCTTAGAACGTATAATTTGTCATACTCAACAATCCGACCCAGTTTCAAATCATTTTCATATATGGTTCCTGAGAAAATCTTGACGGAAATTTTCATAGTCATGTTCACATATTTTAACATTGACCTAAATCCCAAACAGGAAGTAGATGTCTGATTAATTCACTAAGGACGTATAGTTTGTCATACTGAACCATCCTACCAAGTTTCAAATTATTCTCATGTATGGTTCCTGAGAAAAGCTTGACGGATATTTCCACAGTCATGTGCACATATTTTAAAATTGGCTTAAAATTTGCCCCCAGACATGTCGTCGCGGGGGCAGTAAAACTGTTTAAGTGATTCGTGAAGCAGAATTCTACATTTTGAAACCATCTTTTATTGAAGGAATCGCAACCATGATGCCACCCAAAACAAATCTAAAAAATCGTCTGGTAAGACATTTGCAGACATCTGTAAAAATTTCATAAACGCTTGTTCAGACCTAAATGATGAATCGGACAATCCTACTTCTGATCTCATAAACTTATTAAGAACATCAACTGATGATACCCAGGGTTTGAATAGTCTGACATAGCAGCAGTTAAAGTTTTGCAACTGATGCTACCCGCAATAGACGTGCAAACATCCAGGACAGTGTCTTAAACCCTTGATTTGCATGAAGCTAAAATTAATAAGATATACTCAGCTGTTAGAATAAATCGTTACGCGATCGATGACCAAAAACAGTAGAGCAGATGGGAAAATATTAGAATCGCGGGCATTGAGGAAGATCCACGCGAGGATCTAGTCAAAAAAGTCACGGACATTTGTAGCGCGATGAAGATTAAATTAAAACCGAGTGATGTGGTCAGTTGCCACCGTGTTGGCAAGATACCAGATAGGCCTACACCAGATCGCAAACAAGAAAATGCTTCAGGAAAGAGCCGACCTTAAGAACATTTACTTCAATGAAGATCTTACAATGTTACGTATGAAAATTCTACAATTATGGTAAACAAGATTGCTACGCGTAGCCATGTGTCCCCCGCCGCCGCATAAAAGTTGTGTGGTATGTCAATTCAAGCAATATATTCTCTGAGAAACGATAGAAATAGGTTGTCAAAATATGGGATGATCACCTATTAACAGTAGTTTCAGCAACATCTGTTCAGTAGTATCCGAGGAGTTGCACCCACAAAAATGTATGATATGACAAAGTCCCATTTTTGGACCGGAAAATCACAAATTCGTAAATAACTAGAAAACTGTAAATATTGTTTCAATTTTTTTTCCTATTATTATAGAGTACCTTTTGTTCTATCATCCTACAAAATTTCAGAACCCTGTGCACCTAGGTAACCGAGATATTGAATGTCCTATATTTTGACCTTTTTTCCGTTTCCATGGAAACGGCGGCCATTTTGAAAAAATCAAATATGGGATGATCATCTACTAATTGTACCCTATCAGTGTGTAAAGTTTCAGCAACATCCTTTCAGTAGTTTCCGAGGAGTTGCACCCACAAAAAACGTGACGGACGGACGGACGGACAGACGGACGGAGACCATTACTAAGTCCCTCCGACGCGCTGCGGCGGGGGACAATTATTTACTGCTGTACTTAACAATTGATTAAATGCCTACCTTGAAGATATGAATGTTCTCTGCGAAGAACAAGCTGGCTTTAGAAAAAAATATTGTACCTATGATCACATATTTAACTTAAAATGTTTGATAGATTTATATTTATATAGAAAAACTCTCTGTATTATGCTTTCATTGATTACCGCAAAGCGTTTGATTCAGTTAATAGAATAGCTTTATGGCAAAAGTTGTTAAAATATAGTATTGATGGAAACATGTTCACTATTGTCCATGCAATGTATAAAAATGCTAAATCATGTGTAAGACAGGGTAATAATTGTCAGACTTTTTTCAAAGTAATGCTTTTTTCACTATTTCTTAATGACCTTGTTGAAGTTATGTCAAAGGACTATAATGGTTTAATTGATGTTTTTTAATGATTGTCATTTTGTTCTTGATATTGATGAAATTTCTGTTTACCTAAAATTATATTTGATACTTTATGCTGATGATACTGTCATATTAGCGGAATCACAATCAGAACTTCAAGCTGCATTAAATGCTTTCTCTGTTGTAAAACATGTAAGCTGGAAATTGACGGTTCTAAAACCAAGGTGGATATATTTTATAAATACCGTGTTAAAAACAACCCATTATTTATGTTAAATGGAGAAGTATTATATATTGTTGATGACTTTGCTTATTTAGGAGTTATATTTATGTCAAATGGTTCGTTTTATAAAAAAAGAGTTAAGCTACTAGAGCAAGGAAGAAAAGCAATGTTTAGTATGTTAAGAAAATGTAGAGCTCTTGGCTTACCTATTGATATACAAATTAAGATGTTTGATACGATGGTTTCACCTACTTTATTATATACCTGTGAAGTTTGTGGATATGAAAAAACTGAAGCTATTGAATCTCAATGTTAACAATGTTATAAAATTATACTTGGTGTGAAAAAAATACTCCAAATCGTGTTCTATATGGAGAGCTGGGTAGATATCCTATTGATGTTTTTATTAAGTGTAGAATGTTAGGGTTATGGAAAAGAATTATCTGTAACAAACAAGATAAAATTTCTTCTGTATTGAATAAGCTAGTTTATGAATTACACACTAAAAATATTTTTCACTCTAAGTGGATTACTTGTATTGAAAATATTTTGAATGATTGTGGTATTGGTTAACACAACATGTACAAAAGCCTTCTTCCTTTATTAACAGTGTTAAACAAACATTTTGATCAATGTATCACTCTATTTTATTCGCAAAGTTGGGCGGAGCTTAATTTTCTCGGTCTTTTAGGTAGGATTTAAATGAAGAAGTCCGAAATAATTGACTCGTGACCAACCCGGTCAATAAAATAGAGTAATAAACAACAGTGGTGTTCAAATGATTTTGATACTGCTAAACGTCTTAAAAGAAGCAGAGGTACCAATGGGGTATCCGAATGTCAAAAGTCCGAAAGGGCAGAGACAAAACCAGTAAACACCAACAAGAACGGGACAAAAAAGACAACATGTAAAACATGGAAACACAAAATAACTTAATATCAATCAACAACGCGAACTCCAGTCGAAACAAGAGTGAACTCAGGTGCTCCGGAAGAGTAAGCAGTTCCTGCTTGCTATAGCACACCCGTCGCGTTGCCAATAGTCCATTCAGCGTGTCAAATCCGGTAAAGGAAGACAAAACAACACCCTATGACAAACCAACATCTGCACTCATCTGAGAGATCGAAATCCCATATTTGTCTTTAAATTCTTAACTACAGAATTTTTAAACGTTCTCATGATTTTGAAAAAAAAATTTACTTGAACTTCCATATGATTTAAGAAAAGTATTTTGTAATTATAGATGTATGAACCATCATTTACCTATTGAAAAGGGTCGTTTTTGGGGTGTAGTTAAGAGATGACAGAATATGTGATTTTTGTAATATTAATAAGTTAGGTGACGAGTATCATTGCATGTTTGAATGTTCGTTTTATAAAACAGAAAGAAAGAAATATATTCCTTCTTACTATTATTTAAATCACAATACTGAAAAATTGTATGAACTGTTTAATTCAGATATAAATACTATGTACAAGGCTGCTAAATTCTGTAAAATTATATTGTCTGTAATCCGCTAATTGAAACTTATAATTGTCATTTATAAAATTTGAATGTCTTCCACTAATCATGCTAATATGATAAACAACTCATATTTACTTTCTGTCATATGTCATGTAACATGTATGCTTAATTCATTAACAAATATGTACAGTGTATATGTATGTTCCTGTTTAATGATTTGTTTATTTGTTATTAATGAGGTATTTTATCTTTATCATAACTTTATTTCAAACTATTAACCCTAAAAACTAGGGCTGCAGTAACATATATACAAGCACAAATATAGCATGATCAAAATACAAAATACAAAAAATTGTACTGAACAATTTAACATTATAATTGTAAAAAAAATAAACATACCATTAAGTGCAAGTAGACATAATGTTCATATGAAGTAGACATGTTATCAAAAGTCTTCTGTCCTCAGTTCATATGACCGTTTTAAAAGAAGCCAATAATTTTAACATGTCTAAAGGTTTTAGGATTCAAAAGATAATTAATCTTTTGATCATCTGGAAGGTCAGGGAAATTGTTACAGTCTTTTTAATATCTCCAAAGAGAGCTTGTCTGATATTCTCGTTTTTCGAGTGAGTGAGTGAGTGAGTTGGTGTTTTACGCCCGTGCAACGCTATATAGGTTATTTACAGGCGATGAACATGAAAAGGATGATAAAATGAACATGAAATGATGATGATGATAAATGAAATATGGAGATGGGGTGGGAAACAAAGGACCGGTAAATTTTGAAGAACCACAGGAAAAAGGGGAGAGGTGGGTAGGGGCGGAAAATTTAGCCTATGTGGTGCACTACTGGACGGTCCACAAAGGGGTCTTTTACGTGCATGAAGCGTGGCACTCTCCACACACGTTGGCCCACTATGGTCGGCGGTCAGGGTTTCCGTATTATAGACCTGACAACCCCCGCGGACGAGGGCTACCCTATTCAGCCACCTAGGGTACACACTTGGTCGCTCTGTGGGCTGAGCACTGACCCGACGTCAGAATCCCAAGACCCTTAGTCGCCTCTTACGACAAGCTAGGCTCTGCTGCGGGCCTATTCGCCACCCGGGCCCCGCACGGGACCTCGTTTTTCGAGCATTTTGAAATAAAATTCTACTATTTTGCAAAATTTACATAATCTTTCATCTCTATTTATTTTGAAATAGCGACCTCTCTCAATTTCCAAATTATGGTCACTTATAAGTTTTGTAAAAATATTCCTTATTGAAAATTATTATATGAAGATAAAATTAAGGTTCTGTTAAGGGTTTTAAATTCTTATACCAGAGGAGTTTGCTGTTTATATCTATTTTCTATATCTTATTTATATAAAGGTTATGATAATAGTCAGAGGTCTTATCTTTAATAGTTAATTTTATTTTTTAACATCTTTTAGACATTTGCAGTGGGATATAGTGTCCAGAAGATCTTGGTCCGCAAATGCATTTTTAATATATGTATACCAAGAGTAAACACCTTCTGAATCAAGAGATTTTGAAAGATCAAATGCTTCTTTTAAAATTACAAATACCAAAACGCGGGTTTAAACGGTTAATTTGGATATGCTATGTATCGGTATTTCAAGGAGTAACCTCTCATCAGTAGCATTTAAACCAAAACATTGGAAGGTCAAAATCCAAAACAGTTGAAAACGAAAAGTACTCAAAACCAAAACGTTCGAACAAGGAAGCCAAATCCAGCACCGAGGATATTGACCATGTGCATTACAAGGAAAGAAACCTGGTGTTTTTATCAATTTTGAATTTAACAATCGGAAATTTCAGCGACAATATATTAGAAATTTTATGGTAATTCGTGTCAGACAAGTCTGACTACCAGGCTTGTGATTACCCTCTTGGACCTCTGGTCTACCAGCAGCGGTTTTTTATAATGGATTTAAATCATCAGTGTATAATCTTGCCAAATATAAAAGTGATTGTTTCAAAATATAATTTTCAATAGGAACCCTTTCCAATTCTAAACGTGCCCCTTAATTCGATGAAGGTTTCCTTGTCCCAAGTGAAATTTGCAGAAGTTGTTGGTAGCTGCCCTCTGTTTTGCTCTATATTGAGCACCGAAAAAGTCCATAAATGATATCTCAGAACTATAAGTTAATATCGGAATAACTAGCTTATCAAACAGATTATTAATAACTGAAGTAGGAAGATTGCCTAAAGAAGCAGTCTTTCCTCTAATAGAAAACAGAACTTTTCTAGCTTTTTAAGAAAGTTCTTCCAGACTGTGTTTCAGGTTCCCATTGTTTTTCAGAAGAGTGCCTAAGAATTTATATTCTTCTACATTCTGAATATTAACTCCCTTATACTCTATGAATGAACAATTTTATTATTAGAATACTGTTGGACCACCATGGTTTTAGTTTTTTTACTTTTAATGAAAGTTGCCATCACAAAAACTAGTTATACTCTGGGTCACCCTTCAGTGTTTGTACAAAAATATTGGAATTTTTTAAAATAGTTGTAAAAGAGTCAAAAAACCTACCCAGGACACTAGTTTTACCATTTTCCAAGCGTTTCGCATTGTTTACAATGTAAATGGTTCACTGAGATTGAAGCTCCGCCCATTTCTAAATCCTTACGGGGAATTAACATTGTGGAAAACGCCATTACTTAGCGCCTAGCAACAGTGGGGAGCAATTCTGTTTTCACTTGTCAATCACATGATCGGGAAGATCCGTAAATTGTCGGGAACCAATCAAATTATTCCATTCGACGGCCAGATTTTTTGCGCATTTGATTAATGAATGGAATGGCGCGATTGACATGGATGAACCACGTGGATCCACAGGTAAGGAAAATTATGCTTTGATAAATGTTATTTAATGTACAACTTCTTAAAAAGGCTTGAATCGTTGCAGATGTATTTTAGACACAAGAGCTGACAGTCAGAATCTTGTAAACACGTTCTTATTTTCGTTTTTGCCTACCCGATTTGCTTCCATAAAAAAAGTTAAAACGTTCTTATTTTCGTTTTTGCCGACCCGATTTGCTTCCATAAAAAAAGTTAAAACATTTTACTCGTTGAGGTGACTGAGTCATTCATACGATAGAAGATGTATCATAATTATGTGTTTTATATCACGAAACGATCATCGCATCATTGTCATGTTGTGACTGTGTACATGAACCGTGTGGAACAGTGATGCTTCAAATTAAACACACAATGTACGTGTGCCAGCAAGATGTCAACGTACATTGATTGTCCTAGTATTACTAAAGTTCCAGATTAACGTTAGCCTTTTTTTAAATATATTTAATTAAGTACATTGTGCATGATGTAGGTTTTTATTTTTTAATCAAAATAAACATAAGAAGGTAACTTGAAGACTTAAAGTAGAAAAAAAAGTACATTGTATTACATGTACCTACATGTATAACTTGCAAATTTTATACAGCTAACTGTCAGACATGAAGGGATCCATCAAAAATGTGTGTTTTCAAAATTCAGTTAGGTAGGATGAATGTTTATGGTTGCATAAAAAACCCAAATGCCAAAAAAGGCAACCTCAAGAGCTACATGTATTATTTCAGGGGGTGGACAAGAGGGGTTCTCTTCCCCGCTCCCCGCCCTCTCCACCCCGTTCTCCACAACCTCCACCTCCGCTCCCTGCTACCTCATTTCACAGTTAATGGGGGTGGGGGGGGGGTGGCATTTCAAAGGTCTTTGTTGTAAAATAGGCAAAACAAGAGGCTCCCAGGAGCCTGAATCGCTCACCTGGTCTTGATGTTGACCCTATACTTTTGTAGAGCTAAATGAGCTGAACATTTAAGCAAGCAACAGCTTTTCTCTACCTGCAATAGTTTTCATTCTATAGGCCAAAAACACCATTTTTCACTTATAAGGGGCCATAACCCCTATAAGGAGTTACTGACAACTTCGACCCTATGGAGACTTTTGTAGAGTTAAATGAGCTGAACATTTAAGCAAGCAACAGCTAATCTCTATCTGCAATAGTTTTCATTCTTTAGGCCAAAAACATGAAAAATCGCTTTTTTCAAAGGCTGTAACCCCTGTAAGGGGTCACCTGACAACTTCTACCCTATGGAGAATTTTGTAAAGCTAAATGAGCTGAACATTTAAGCAAGCAACAGCTAATCTCTATCTGCAATAGTTTTCATTCTGTAGGCTAAAAACATGAGAAATCGCTATTTTTCAGGGGCCGTAACCCCTATAAGGGGTCATCTGACAACTTCAACCCTATGGACAATTTTGTAGAGCTAAATGAGCTGAACATTTAAGCAAGCAACAGCTAATCTCTATCTGCAATAGTTTTCATTCTGTAGGCCAAAAACATGAAAAATCGCTATTTTTCAGGGGCCGTAACCCCTATTAGGGATCATCTGACAACTTCGACCCTATGGAAAATTTTGTAGAGCTAAATGAGCTGAACATCTAAGCAAGCAACAGCTAATCTCTATCTGCAATAGTTTTCATTTTATAAGACAAAAACATGAAAAAACGCTATTTTTCAGGGGCCGTAACCCCTATAAGGGGTTATCTGACAACTTCGACCCTATGGAGACTTTTGTAGAGCTAAATGAGCTAAACATTTAAGCAAGCAACAGCTAATCTCTATCTGCAATAGTTTTCATTCTGTAGGCCAAAAACATGAAAAATGGCTATTTTTCACCTTTAAGGGGCCGTAACCCCTATAAGGGGTCATCTGACAACTTCAACCCTATGGAGAATTTTGTAGAGTTAAATGAGCTGAACATTTAAGCAAGCAACAGCTAATCTCTATCTGCAATAGTTTTCATTCTGTAGGCCAAAAACATGAAAAAATGCTATTTTTCACCTTCAAGGGGCCGTAACCCCTATAAGGGGTCATCTGACAACTTTGACCAAATGGAGACTTTTGTAGAGCTTTTGATGCTGAATCAGTAGCGTGGCCTCAGATTTCCTCTATCTCTTATACTTTTTGATTTATAAGCCAAAAACAGTAGTCTGACCCCCCTAGTCTATTTTTAGTAACGGCGGCCATGTTTTTTAACGGATCAAAAATCAAAACACAAGTTTGGTGCAGGACACCCTAAGGATCATTCATACCAAGTTTCATTAAATTCTGTTTGGTAGTTTCAGAGGAGAAGATTTTTGAAAAATTGTTAACAGACGACGACGACGACGACAGACGACGACAGACGACGACAGACGACGACAGACGACGACGACGACGACGGACGCCAAGTGATGGTAATAGCTCACATGGACCTTCGGTCCAGGTGAGCTAAAAATTAGGGGAGGCATAAAATTAAAGGTACATGTAGGAATAGGTTGTCCTAAACACAAATACTGTATTGTTTTGTCTGGCCTTACAAGTACAGTATAAACATATATTTTTTATTTCTACACATACCTTTATAATTAAGTTTTAGTTGTTTATTGTTTCAATTTTGTGACTTTTGCTAATTTACATATACTTGTCTAAGAAAACTGGTCAAATTTGTCTTTCTTTCTTATTATTATCATAATTATCAGTTTACTTTTTTTTTGCTGTACAGTAAGGTATTATTTTAGGCAAACATTTTTTGTCATGCAGACTTTTGAATAAAAACAAAACCCAAGAATATGTCCGAAAGAAATAATGCCCCATATCGCAACTTTAAGGATGGACAGAAAAACAGACCCAATCACTACATGTACATAATGTAAATGTGTATATGCCCCCTACCTTGGTACAAAAATGTACATGTATATAGCCATTTTAGGGCATAAAAGTTTGAATCAAAAGAATTGATGTTCCTAGAGCAATAATAATTTCTGTTATATACCTTATACAGTTGTGATTATAGTAAAGATTTGTTGAATGTTTCATGAACACTTTTTCAAGAAGTGATATAAATCATAGAAAAACATGTGGAAAGCCTCAATCGACACATTCTGTATTAGGCACACAATACAAAGTTTCTTTGCCTTTCCTAATGGTCCATGCCCACTAACCCACAAAAATTGGCCCCTACAAAAAATACTTTTTTGCTTAATATACATGCAAGGCCACAAAAATTGATAGTTGGTTTCCCCTAACATGGACAAAATTTTTTTAGACCCGGCAGGCAGGGAAATAATTTTATTTTTAATCATTTTTTTATTTAACCAATTATTTTAAATTTTGTTAAAAAATGTCATTGATTCATTAGAAATTTAGAATTTATGATTTCAATTTTAAAACAGAATAAAGTAACAAAATAGTTTGATTTATATGATTCAAAATTTTCATTGAAAAAAAATTAGCAAATCTCATTATCTAAGACCAGGCAGGCCGGAATTATTATTATTTTTTTAAATGGCAATAAGATTATTGACTAGGCACTAAAAAAAAACAGACCCGGCAGGGTTAGGGGAAACCAACAATAATTTTGTTTTGCCCAAGTCAAATCGAAATATTTTTTTCATGATTTTTAATGATTTCAACTTTTTCTCTAGGGCATTACATTAACATTATTTGAGAATGATGAGTTGCCCTGTCCTTGCCCATAGGCAGATCCAGGGGGGCCCTGGGTGGCCCGGCCCCACCCCCGGGTTTGGCGGAAAATTTTGGTTGAATATATAGGGAATCATTGAAGCGTGACCAAAGCGGCCCCCCTCTTAGGCCTATCAGTTGGTCCCCTGTTTTCAGAATTTCTGGATCCGCCTCTGTTCCTTTTTCCATGTCAGTTGGTTATCTACTTCCTGTTTCCGAGCTGACTTTTTCAGATTAAGGTAATTATAAATGAAAAAAAATAGAAAACTTTTGGTACAAGTATAAAGTTTCTATGCTTCTACTGATGGTATCAGATATCAAATCTGTTTCACAGTTGAGTATGATACATGCACATGTAAGTGCCTCTCCTTTAGGTCAGTCAGGCTTCTACTTTCTGTTTTTCTGAATTGGTGATTTGGGTATCCTTAGGCCATGGTAAAATTATTCATAGATTCTCATCCAAATTTACTAAAATATGGGGCGGGTGGGCAGATATTTTTTAATTTTATCCATTGATACAGACATACAAATTAACCCCATCCATGTAGTCTTAGCATGAATTTTACACAATGATTCACATAAATGTACATGTACATGGTACAAGGAAAATATCAACATCACATATACAAAAGTAATGTTAAAAAGAGAGGCTCGACACTTTATTTTTGAAAAAAAAAACAATGTTTCATGATCTCATAACATTTGTCATTTGTTAATTGAAATTTGAAATCCATCAATAAATGGTTAGGAATTAACATTGGCATCATGATAAAGTTTAAAATATATAGTTGTTTTAATTTTTTTTATTTTTTTTGCAGCAGGAAGAAAAGACATCCAACCTCACCATGCTCACACTGCATACATTTTGACATTGCATCATGCATGTAAGATAATTTCTTATGAGTTTTGTTTATTTAACATTAATAACAGGATTTAATTTAAGCATGTATGTGCAATTTGAATTATAATTACATGTAAAAATAAATACATGACTATAGTCTAATATGTGATAAGATTTTTTCTTGATTTTCATACATATTTTAACATGTTTAGTATTAAATGAAAGATCATGATTTGAGATAAAGAGATCATGATGAAATTAATGCAAAAAAAAAGGCAAAACTAAAAAAAATATGTTCATTTCCTGATACATGTCTGAAGTCCTTTATTGCGAGTATCAATTCATTGTGATGTCCTTTATCATAAGTACCGAAATTAGGTTTGTCGGATATCTACTTCCTGTTTACTGACATATTCAATTTTCTACATTACTAGTCAATTGTTGAAAATTTTCGTAACATTTTTTCTCAGCAAATACATATCAGAGTGACTTGAAATTTGGTATGAGAATTCAGTGTGAGGTCCTTAATTGCGAGTATCAAAATGAGGTCTGTATAATAGCTACTTCCTGTTTACCGACATAGTTCATTTTGGGGGTAGCAGGGGTATACTGAGTGAGCAGTAGCTCAGATTCCTTGTTTTTTATAATTTGATTTACATGTAATGTTTTTACAGGTACATGTATGTGTACATACTTAGTATATCAAGTTTGTTACTTTATATTTATATGATTTTTTTTATTTTAGTTTATTTTTATCTTTTCAGAATAAATGGAGTATTTGGAATAAAAAACTTGCTTACCACCAAAAATGCACCAGTTATGAGGCCCTCTTACCAAAAAGTATACACAAGCAAATAATGCAAAACCAGCGCAAGCCATGTTAGACATTTTTTTTGGATTAAAATACTAAAAGACTTTAAATAAAATTATAAGTAAAGAAAGATAACTCTTACACATTATTAATTTACTCAACAGAAGATAATCTTGATCAGTAACATGTAATTTTGAGTAATTATGTACAATAAAATGTATGGTTATAAGTTACACATTTTTTTATTTTGTCTCAGTTAATGTGTTGTCATTTTTCACTAAAGTTGGTCCTAAAAGAAGTTTTGTTTGTGCATACAATGCACATGAAGTACATGTACATATGATTTTTAGCTCACCTGACCCGAAGGGTCATGTGAGCTATTGTCATCACTTGGCGTCCGTCGTCCGTCGTCCGTAAACTTTTTAAAACGTTAACTCCTCTAACACCATAAGTCCAATTGCAACCAAACTTGGTATGGTTGTTCATTAGCATTCAGTGCTTAGAACTGATGTGGGGATTTTTGATTCGTCGTAAAACATGGCCGCCATGGCTAAAAATAGAACATAGGGGTAAAAAGCAGTTTTTTGCAAATAACTCAAAAACGGCTACAGATATCAAAATTCTGGCATAGAGTAAAAGTGATCAGCACCTCAAGGTCTACCTACCCTGAAATTTTGAAGAAAATCCAAATACCCATGTAGGAGTTATTGCCCTTTTTGTGGATTTTTTGCAAATTTTGCACCTGTTTAGCTCAATATCTTGAAAACTATACTAGATATTTGAGAAGTTTAAATTGCATATTGTTAAGCACATCAAGATCTACAAAATATGTACCAGGGTCAACGTTGTAGGACCTTTCCTTTTAGGAGTTATTGCCCTTAGAACGTCAAAATTTAGCATTTTAACAGCATTTCCTCATTACATTGAAAACGTTAACTCCTCTGACACTTTAAGTCCAAATGGAACCAAACTTGGTTTAGTTGTTCATTAGCTGTATAGAACTGATGTGGGGATTTTTGATTCGTCGTAAAACATGGCTCCCATGGCTAAAAATAGAACATAGGGGTAAAATGCAGTTTTTTGCAAATAACTCTAAAACGGTGACAGATTTCAAAATTTTGATTGGGAACAAAAGTAATCAGCACCTCAAGATTTACCAGCTCTGAAATTTTGAAGAAAATCCAACAACCCATGTAGGAGTTATTGCCCTTTTTGTGGATTTTTTGCAAATTTTGCACCTGTTTATCTCAATATCTTGAAAACTATACAAGATATTTGAGAAATTTAAATTGCATATTGTTAAGCGCATGAAGATCTACAAAATTTGTAACAGGGTCAACGTTGTAGGACCTTTCCTTTGAGGAGTTATTGCCCTTGGAACGTCACAATTGAGCATTTTAACTGCATTTCCTTATATTGAAAATGTTAACTCCTCTGACACTTTAAGTCCAAATGGAACCAAACTTGGTATTATTGTTTATTATTATTAGGTGTATAGAACTGTTGTGGGGATTTTTGATTGGTTGTAAAACATGGCCGCTGTGGCTAAAAATAGAACATTAGGTTAAACTGCATTTTTTTGCAAATAACTCAAAAAGGGTGACAGATTTTTAGATTTTAATTGAGAACAAAAGTAATCAGCACCTTTAGATCCACCATATTGTCAGATGACCCCCTTATTAATCTTATGACCCTTTCAACGTTTAATAGATTTTGCCTTATAACCTTTACTTCAGGCACATATGTCAGGTGAGCGATTCAGGCTCCTGGGAGCCTCTTGTTTCATATAATTATTATTATCGTTTAATTGCACTGCTGTTCAATCTCAAAAGAAATGGGCTAGACTTTTCACATATATGTGTTTTTGGTCGGATTTCAAGAAGTGAAAAATACGGGTTATAAAATGGTGAGCGGCGGACTGGCGGGGAAGAAGTTTGCGTTACAGTTTTCTCAGCAACTACTAATCATTATCAAAAGCCATACACCAGTTAAATCGTTTGAACCAACTGACTTCCTTTTGCCAGCGGTAAACTTTAGCCGATAGTAACACAATTCACATCGTCACATATCGAGTAAAAACGTAAAACAACGACATGTTTATGGTAATAGTGCTTAGAAGTGATATCTTGCTTTTCATCACAGGCAAGAAATATAACAGAGAGGAAATAAAGTTAATACTAGTAGACAGCATAATACAAAATCAAATTATAATTATGTAGAAAAAAATCTACTTTTTTTAACATTCATTTTCGATGCGCAATCGGTTTAGAAAAGTTCAAACCACCGACCATGCAGGGTTGGAAATTGACCAACTGAATGACATACAGCCGCATCTGTGTTGCAACAAACATGAACTTCTTTCCTTTCTGAAACACGCTCGTTACGATTTTAGTTAGATTTGCTTTTCGTTTGTCTACTGGTTCTGTCTCTGTATAGTATAGTTTTTGACATTCTAATGCCCATCACTCAATACTTAAACTCAAGCATGTTTGGTTTTGCGATACATAATTTAATACGCATCCATATGTTACTCGATTTTAAAATATATTCCGAACATAATAAAATATTTCCAAAATAAAAAAAATAAAAAAACGACAACTTTGGTAATGATGAACGCAGGTTTCAAGAGTTCATTTACTCATCATCAGCACCCCTACCCCCAAAAAAATACGAATTATCGTTTATAAAACTCGAAATCTGATCCGTTCGAGGCAATGTACTTGAGCAAGGAAAGCCTGTGTTGGGTTTGAATAAATATTTTAAATTAATTTGTATTTGTTTTTTTAGGAACAAATTTCACTCTCCTCTGAGGATAACGATGTCTTTAAACGATTCAATTTGATCATGTTTCATTAAAATTTCTGGATAATGGCATTATTTAATATCGCTTGTTGTTTTTATTGAATTATTATCAATGTTCCGACTGGCGAGAACAGGGACATGCCTTTATATATATCAATATTTTGTTCATAGTGCCATGTGGGAGAAAAACAGCGCGGCGAGTTTATCAAAGGAACAACTCAGTTTGCAATATTTTGGGAATCATTGACTACAGTTTAGCATTGTATAACCAATAAAGAACAGTTACAACTTTAGGATCTATTTCATTCCTGTCGTTTCCAAAAGAGAAAAATACGCTAGGCTAGAATTAGTTGCTATTGTCAAGATGATAGAATTCCTAACCATGCTAACCCCCTCCCCGCAAAAAATATTCAAAATCCATCAAGGGATTCAAAAACATCAGGTTTTGCGAAAAAAGTTGTGTTTTGTATGAGACATTCCTATTTTTACGCTGAAGGTCTCGATTTTTTAACACCAAATTCAACAAGAGTAACGTCCCTTTAGCCGCCGTTCCAAACGTCACGCGGAATTTGGTGACGTTAACTCGAAATAATAATAGATCCCGACCCCTCTGAGGACCAAAACAAGATGGCGTCTTTACTATAGAAATCTCTCGTAGACATGTAAATAAAGTGTCCGTGTGCCGACATGTAAGGGTTTCTATCACTATAACTATGTTGGACCGTCTTGGACGGCCGTGTTTTAAAAGATGGACATTATTTTTAAGGTATGTTTTGTGAAATGTTTACAAAATCTCAAAAACATCGTGATCACAGAGAGGGTGACCCGGAGTATAGGTTATTAACACTATTTTGTAGTCCTTCCCTACTTTCAGACATGATCAGAATGTCATCTGCAAATGATAAGGAACCAATGTAAGAATCTATTTGTTCTGGAGGATCACAATTCTGTGAAATAAAGTTAAGGTTTAAGTCATTTATAAACATATTGAACAGGGTGGGGCTTAATGAATCTCCCTGATTCACACCCCTTTGTATATCAATTTATTCTGAGTGTTTCTGATCCACTCTCAATGCAATTTCTGTTTTAGTCAGCATATTCTTAATGATATTATACATCCCCATCTTAGCCAATTTAAATAATAACCCTTCCCTCCACACACATCCTCGGAAACCCAGGGGTTCTTCTCTCGCTTACTCATTCATCACCCCTGGGACACTTGGTATGAAGTTGTTCGTTTCGAGTTCAGGATCTGATCTTGAACTTGATATTATTTCTATATAGAAACAAGTTAAAATCGCATTTGAAAAATCTAAAGCGACCAATCAGGAAGCTCGTTACAAAACTATCAAAAACGAAGTATTTCATGCGTAATGTCCCAGGGGTGATGAATGAGTAAGCGAGAGAAGAACCCCTGGGTTTCCGAGGATGTCCACACAGAGTCAAAAGCTTTTTTCGTGACGTAGTAAAAATATAATTCTTGTTTATGGTCATTATAAACAAACTTGTGACTAATACGTGGCACCTATTCTTCCAGAATTCCGACCAGTACCTCCTCGAGGTGAGAGACGGGCCCTGCTGAGTCGTCGTCGTCCTGCGGCGTCTCAAAAAATTCTGTTATAGTTTCTAGGCAACTATATGGTGCATAGCGATTGTATGCCCGAAAATTATCTACTTCCTGTTTACCGATTGAATACCAGCTACTAAAATGTAGCTCCTATGACATCTTTGATTGGACCGATTCAAATTTGTCAAAGGATCTACATTATTGTTGCTAGCCGAATACTTATGTATTAAGGTTAATGAGGACAGGTTTCATGTGACAAAGCACATCTAAATATGCAAAGAAAATGCTAGCATATCCATAAATACACAACAAAAAGATTAAATGAGTTATTCACAGAAATGTTTAACACGTGATAATATTTTTTAAACAGAGATAATAAATCATTGTTTTGAAAATATCAAGGGAGATAATCCATGTAAAATATGACCATCAAAATACAAAGGATTCTACAGGCAGATTCAAAACGAAGTTTGTGACCCCCTATTTTTTCACTCTTATTTCAAAGTTTGCTTATAATATTATTTCTGATCTAATAAAATTAAATATGTAATGTAAGATTTATTCTTGAGCAGTAATTTTATGCATTTTATATGACCTTTCCTTTAATAGCCATTGTAATATAGTCAAACTTTGAACCCTTATATGGGAAAAACAAGCCTGATGACCTATCTTTATTTTTGTTTTATATGAAAGATATCAACATTAATTGATATTTAAGGCAATAAAATTAGATTTTTAATGAGCAGATATTTTCAGAGTCAGGTGTCATGTAGCTTTGTCGCAACCCTTAATGTAAAAATAACTCTTATTGTTATTTTTTTTTACATTAAGGGTTATGAGGTTACTTCTGATATAACAAATGTAACACTTAATGTAAAAAACATTACATTAAGGGTTAAAAAGTATAATTGTAACCCTTAATGTAAAAATTATCTAAAATATCATTTTAAATACTAGTATAAACCTTTTTCAGCAACTCCCATCCCTATCAACAACCACTCGTCCCCATCATTCTCACTTTCGTCCCTATCCTCAACAACACTCTCGTTTCATCATCCACACTCCTGTCCGTATCATCAACTACATTTTCGTCCCCTCTTTCGTTCCCATCATCCTTACTCCCTTGGAATCATCGACAACACTCGCTTCCATTTCATCAATTACGCTCTCGTCCCTGTCATCAAGCGTATTTTCGTCCCTTTCACCTTTCAAACTCTCGCTCCGATCATCATTCACACTCTCGTCCCTATCATTACCAACACACTCGTCTCTACTTCCTTCCATGCTCTCATTTTCATCACAATGCATGTCCTCATTTCTACCATTTAGAACATAGTCGTCATCAAATTCCAAGTTTTCCTGGATAGTGTTCAAGGTAGCGAAAGATGTAGACTTACGTAATGATGCTCCGGGTAATGGCCTTATGTTAGTGTTATTCTCTCGTTAACTAGCCTGCCATCATTGGAAACTACTGTTGTGTGACCACGATAAGAAATTGTACATTGTACTGTCGTGCCATAGCAAGTAGTGTCAAATGATCTCCGTATGTCGTTTCTAGCATCATGTTGGAGCAATTATCGTCTATATTGCCTGAAATAAAATTCGTGTAAGCGTGTTGATTACTAAAAATATGTGCTGTAGCCTCTTGACGTAAAGCCAATCCGTTTCGGTGAATGCCATAATTACTTAGTTGATTGGCTACAGAATCAAATTGACAATTGCCAAGTCCCCGTGGATTATATTGCTGGATGGAACTCCCTGACAAATAGGTGCCTTACCTCTGGCCTTTCCAAATATATCCTGGTCCTCTTCACTTTCTGTTGAATTGTCGTCACTATCTCCTTCTTGTAAACAAATCAACGGTTCGAAACAACAAATGATGATAGTAATGATAATAACTTTTCGAAACATTTTGTAAAACCTAGTGTTTGTTTTGAGTATCTTAAACAAGAGTTATCTCTCTTACGACTTTTGGAAGAGTTACAAAAATAGTAAGGATCGATAATGTAGAAAAAATCAATAAATGACCTCCCGTAAGGGTTGTATCCATTGAAAAGGCAAAAACTATGTTTTTTTTTATTATTTTTTAAACCTTGTTTACTATTGTCAAAACTCTGAAAATTCAAATTAAGATTAGATCTGAGGATTAGATACTCATCTTGTCGTAGCTCAGAGATAATTAGCTTTAGTTAAATCATGCCGGCAACCTATGATCTTGGGAGGTGTGTGTGTGTGTGTTTTGGTGTTTAACGCCCTTTATCGACGCACCTGGGCCATGTGGTGCAGTCAGTTTTAATGGCGGAGGAAAACAACCGACCTTGGGTAGGTATTACATACAATTGGGCAAGTCCCTTTTTTGTAAAATACCAACGGGACTATTACACCAGCTGAGAGGTGATTGGCTAGTGATCAATAGTGTTGTATTTAAACCAGCGCCTTAGACCACTCAGCCACCTAGGCCCTTGGGAGGATGTGCTACACATAATTCTATGTCTTACCGTTAGAAGTGCAGGTTATAACCGCAACTCAACTGTAAGTTTATATAGGAACTGCTTTAAGCCGCAGCATTATGTTATAAAATCTATGATTAAACAACCATAACACTGTTAACCAAGAAATAATGACTTCATACATGTACATTGTATCAATGCATATAGAACATAATTACCTCAACAAACTAATTGAGAGCGACATGTACCTGACAATGTAAAATGAAATTATGCATAATATTATTGTAATCGTACATGTCTATGCACCTGTTTATATGTATAATATGTACCTATACATGTGTACATGTATGTAAAATACATGTATTACAACAAAAAGTAAATAAATAAAATATACACACTCACATAAAAACAAAACAAACTGATCCAAATGTCACATGTAATAAAATTAAAAAAATACATGTAAGCAGCATGCAAGATAGCTAGTCTTAGACTTCTGTAAAACCTCTGCAGCCCAATGAATGAGAGATGAACCCCGTCCTGATTAAAAATGTTTATTGGACTGTTTACGAGGCGTAATTGTTTCCAAAAATGCACTTCAATAGAATCGTCTAATATTGTCCTCAACATCTGGTTTACCACCCGTCTTTTGTGCTCATATTCATCTGGTGAAATGTACCTAGTCGTACGACGCCGAAAGAGCTCACACACAACAACTTGTTACACATTAAAATTATCCTTTAGGTAAGAGGTAAAGTCAACAATTTCAAAGCTAGAGTCTCGGGTGTCACTGAAGATAAGTCATTTCCACCTTTTTGTAAAATCACAATTCTTGGGTAAAAGTGAATTAAAAATTGAGATAATCCCTTATCATTTCTTAGATTAGCTACAGTTCCTCCGGAACGCCCATAACATTGAATGTCACATTCCGCAATATTAAATGAATCAGGAAAACTGTTATTGTGCCGTAGTGCCGAATTCAATCTTGTGATAAAACTATGTCCAACAATTACAAAGCTATCCATTGTTATATTTATGGTAACACCGGATTATATTGACCACAAGTTGATGACGTATAAAAATCAAAACATTTGGTCGCATTCAAAGAAAATAAAACATTCCAACGTACAAAATGTCCAAGTATGTCCAGATACAGGAAAAAATGTTCGTGTAAATAATTGCTACTCAATGTAACTTCCAAATTCGATAAAAATGCCATATTAATTATAACTTGTACGATCAAATGTCCCATTGTGCAAACTGTGTCAACGTGACCTGATGTTCGTTAAGAATTTCACAAACGCATAAAATCAATTCCTACCTATGAATATAATCTCCGATAGATAATGGTTTTTACATGATGCCTCGTCGTCAGTTAAATTTGTAATGAAGTTCAAAATTTTGGCTTAAACATTCGGTGTAAATTTTGTCGATCTTTCACTTGTAAAGCTTGTCAATAATAATGACCTCGTCATCAACCAATCAAAATGAGTTTGATATATCCTGATAAAATAAGAACCGGTGTTGAGGGAAATTCAATGCCTGGAATTATCTCATTCGCGGACATTGTTTTTTTAAATAACTGCATTTACAACATTGGACTTTAGAATAGATACACATTCATTTATATTGTGTGGGAAAACTGAAGTGCCCATTCTTGAAAGATGAATTCCATCATAGTTGTACAATAGTTATCAATATAGCCATATTTGTCAAAGAACTTATGAAAATGGTCAATAAACTGTACATTTAAAGAGATACATAAATACTTTAGTGCATCATTTAATTGGCTGACATCAGTGTCAAATCTTGGGGGTATACCAGATACAAAGATTGTTGTGTTTCTTTCAGTTTTACTCCCGACCAACACAAGCAGATTTCTGTATGTTTCACTCATTTGGTTTATAGTGAGACCTCTACTACAGCCATTTCCTCCAACGTGCAGTATGATTGTTTTGAACCGAATCAAGTAAATTTCCCTGGTAATATCCATAATGTCTTTAATCGATGCACCCCTGTTTGTACTGACTGATGTGTTTGTCAGGCCTCTAGGATCAATACTTTTCAACAGAGAGCTACCAATACTAAAAGTTTCAGTTTCTTTAGGGTGCCCCTTCTGTAGCCTTCTTATATTTGGTCTCGTTTGGGTAAAGGATTTGTCATTCTTTATAGGTATGATTTCCTCATTAGACTGTTCGATAGTTGAATTTGTTGGTGTAGCATTTATTTCAAATTTGTAGGTTTGTGTTGCTATTGTTCTTTTGTGATTATTCATAGATTCAATACTCTGTGTGTGTCTGCTGATCTTATTTACACTTTCAGAGACTGTCTAGGTTTCATCTTTAACTTTGGGTTTTTCACTAGTTTGACATATGAGTCTTTCGTTTCCTTTGGTGTTAGAGTGTCCAATCTATTGATACGCATCTTTACAAGTTCTCGTAGTTGCATAACTTCTTCCTCAAGATTGGTCTTTTTTTATAGGGGATGGTAACTTGAGGAATTCTTCAAATGTTATGACATGTCTGATTGGTGTTGATACCACAGGATGTGGTTTTCCATGGCTATCTGTTTCACATCAGTTAAAGAGCTGTCATTGCTAGATTCATGGTTATCTTGTGTATCAAATTCCTGATGCAATGTAGTACATGTGACATCTTCTACTATTGGTTTAACATTCTGAACCTCATTGTGCAGTTTTTGTGCAAGATCATTAAAAATAGTTTTGAACCAATTTACACATCCTAATCCTTGAACAGTCCATTTTTTCCTCTGTTTTCAAAAAGATTTTCTTCCAAAATACCAAATAAGATTGTTTTAAATTTTGAAAAGACATTTTAATTGCAGAAGTTTATAACATATGAGAAAGTTTTGTCTGTACAGTCAATAACATTATATTACTCACAAGATTACAAATAATTAATGTCCTCAGATAACCACTAAACCCGTGCAGATTCCGGGTGACGAATAGGCCCGCAGTAGCGCTAAGCTTGACGGTAAAAGTCCACTAAAGAGCGCTCAGAAACCTGACATCAGATCAGGCCGCTTTGCCCACAAAGCGACTGGGATGTGTGCCCCAGGTGGTTGAATGGGACAGCCCTGACATCGAGAGATGCGGGGTCGTCAGGCGATAATGCGGAAAACCTGACCGCAAACCATAGTGGTGCACTGTGTTGGGAAAAATGTCACGTTCCTCGCACGTTAAAGAACCCTGCTGCAGGTCTCGGTAAGAGTAGGACCCGTAGGATCCCCATGCAGGAGGGTAAATTTCCCGTCCCTACCCATCACTCCTTTTTCCAGTGGCAGTTAAAACATAAACTCCTACCCGATTGGCCTTGTGTCCCCATTTCATCCACTTCATCATCATTTCATGTTCATTGCATCACCACTTTCATGTTCATCCCCCGGATATAGCCGAAATCGTGCTGCTTGGGAGTAAAGCAATAACTAACTAACTGTAACTCAGTTAGATTATTGATAAGAAAGTTTTGGTCTTGCGTGTTAATAAACGCGATGAATAAATTGTTGTAGAGGATGACTCAGAGGTATGTAAGGTATTTCTAGCAACTTTTTATTTTGGTTTTTTAATGAGCTGGTGAATTGATGACTGGAAAAAAGAGTGATAGGTAGGGACGGGAAATTTTGCCTCCTGCATGGGGATCCTACGGGTCCTACTCTTATCGAGACCTGCAGCAGGGTTCTTTAACGTGCGAGGAACGTGACATTTTACCCAACATGGTGCACCTCTATGGTTTGCGGTCAGGTTTTCCGCATTATCGCCTGACGACCCCGCATCTCTCGATGTCAGGGCTGCACCATTCAACCACCTGGGGCACACATCCCAGTCGCTTTGTGGGCAAAGCGGCCTGACCCCGATGTCAGGTTTCTGAGCGCTGACACAATGGGTAAGTGCCATCAATTCTGGGCTTTTCCAGTTTAGTTTCTCTTAAAGTCCTGAAGATTGCTCTAGCAGACGAAACTCATAGGGGACTGGATAACTCTCGTATTGTGTAAAATTAATGTCAAGATACAAACGCAAAACATACATGCAGCTCAAGTCGCACACAGCTTTAAGTTACAATGTGCATAAATGATACACGAATAAAATCTTCCAAAACTCGTTTCATCAAGACAACTTTTATTTTCCCCAGACAGACCATGGTTTCATTGATATAAATATGAATGGCGGATTCCAGTGATAATTTCATCCGCGAAAAGTATATACATTCTCTATTATGTCGCCGTGAAATAAACAAAACAAAGTTTTACTTATTGAGAACTGCAATATCGGCAATTTGTTAAACAATCCTACCATCCCAACCTCATCAATATTGGCGGGCACTGACGGGAAAAAAGATCAGAATGTCTCGTAAGTTTAATTTTACATGAAAAAAATTTATGATTACGCGTAAGAGAAAAAGTGTTCGAGCAACTTTTTAGCTCATCTGACCCAAAGGGTCATGTGTGAACTATTGTCATCGTAAGGCGTCCGTCGTCCGTCGTTAACTTTTCTTCAAAGATCTTCTCTGAAACCACTGAAGGGATTGCTTTGAAACTTTGTACACTTGATCTTTAGTATGTCCTCTACCAAGTTTGTGAAATTTATGCATAACGACCAACCAACATGGCCTTAATTACTAAAAATAGAACAGGGGATCAGACCATAGTTTTTAGCTTATAGCTAAAAAAGTACAAGAGATAGAGAAAATCTGAAGCAACCTTCCATGTTCAAAAGCTCTACGCAACTCTTCATTGAGTCAAAGTTGTGGGACAACACTTTATAGGAGTTAATTCCCCTTAATCGTCAAAATTGACCATTTTCACAGTTTTTGGACTTTATCTTGAAATCTGTAAGCGCTTGAGGAAAAGTAAGCACTGCAAAATTGTTCAGCTCATTGAGATCTACAAAAATGATTTCAGGGTCAAAATTGTCAGATCAACCTTTCCCTTATAACTGTTTTTCTATCAATTAAACTGATTTTAAAGAATCTTCTTTAAACCATTAAAGGGATTGCCCAAAAAGTATAAGAGATAGACAAAATCTGAAGTAACCACCCCTCTTCAGCATCAACAGCTCTACAAAACTCTCCATTAAGTTGAATTTGTGGGACGAATCTTAATTGGAGTTATTTCCCCTTAATCATCAAAATTGACCATTTTCACAGTTTAAGGACTTATTCTTGAAAACTGTAAGACTTAGTGCAAGAGGAAAAGTTAGCACTGCAAAATTGTTCAGCTCATTGAGATCTACAAAAATGATTTCAGGGTAAAAATCAATCTTTTAAGATTTAAACTATCCCCCTTTACTACATAAGGGGGTATTATAGGTCTCTGTATTTAATGATAGGGTCCATATATTTTTGGACCCTTATATGCATAAGGTCTATATTAAAAGGACCCTAGTATTATAGGTCGCTATATTTAATGATAGGGTCCATATATGAGTTGGTCTCTTATATACATAAGGTCTATTATTAGAGTTATATATCAATATGGACCCTATATATATATATAATATCATGGAATGGATCCTTAATACATAAGGTCTTTAAATGTAATATATTAAAGTTCATCTAAAAGAACGATAAGGTCTATATATGATGAATTTAAAGTTCATATAAAGGATGATAAGGTCTAGATATGATGAAGACGTTAATAGAATATGAATCATTGTATTATGATTATAAGAATCACAATAGTCAGATTTTATACAGTCTGTTAAAAATAAGGAAAGGATACACTAACTAATAATGGCAATGTCTAATGAAAGTAGATCTATTCTGAGAAATACAAATGACAACAAAGTTCCAGACAATAAATTTTGCTACGCCTGACGCGCGTTTCGTCTATTCAAGACTCATCAGAGGCGCTCTACCAAAATATTGAAAATGCCAAACACTGTATCAATATGAAGAGCATGGAACAGTATAACCAAAAATACCAAAATGGGGAACCAAATTATTACTAATATATTCAACCTATGTCTGGGGTAGGAAGAACCTTAGGGTTTAGACAATTTTGAAATTTAGACGGATAATTTAAAGCTTTGATGTATTCTCCAACTCAAAAGTGTTGGTGCCGGAGCGGGCTAACCTCGGGGAATTAAAACTCCACCAGCAGTGCTAACCTTCACGTGTGTTCGAAATACAAATGACAACAAAGTTCCAGACAATAAATTTTGCTACGCCTGACGCGCGTTTCGTCTATTCAAGACTCATCAGAGGCGCTCTACCAAAATATTGAAAATGCCAAACGCTGTATCAATATGAAGAGCATAGAACAGTATAACCAAAAATACCAAAATGGGGAACCAAATTATTACTAAGATATTCAACCTATGTCTGGGGTAGGAAGAACCTTAGGGTTTAGACAATTTTGAAATTTAGACGGATAATTTAAAGCTTTGATGTATTCTCCAACTCAAAAGTGTTGGTGCCGGAGCGGGCTAACCTCGGGGAATTTAAACTCCACCAGCAATGCTAACCTTCACGTGTGTTCGAAATACAAATGCCAACAAAGTTCGAGACAATAAATTTTGCTACGCCTGACGCGCGTTTCGTCTATTCAAGACTCATCAGAGGAACTCTACCAAAATATTGAAAATGCCAAACACTGTATCAATATGAAGAGCATAGAACAGTATAACCAAAAATACCAAAATGGGGAACTAAATTATTACTAAGATATTCAACCTATGTCTGGGGTAGGAAGAACCTTAGGGTTTAGACAATTTTGAAATTTAGACGGATAATTTAAAGCTTTGATGTATTCTCCAACTCAAAAGTGTTGGTGCCGGAGCGGGCTAACCTCGGGGAATTTAAACTCCACCAGCAGTGCTAACCTTCACGTGTGTTCGAAATACAAATGACAACAAAGTTCGAGACAATAAATTTTGCTACGCCTGACGCGCGTTTCGTCTATTCAAGACTCATCAGAGGCGCTCTACCAAAATATTGAAAATGCCAAACACTGTATCAATATGAAGAGCATAGAACAGTATAACCAAAAATACCAAAATGGGGAACGAAATTATTACTAAGATATTCAAAATTATGTTCACTTAGTATCAGACATACCTGTTAATGAAATATTAGATTATTTTAGACAGAAAAACATATTAACAAATGAAATGGTTGAACAAATTTTATCCAAACACACTACCAAAGGAAAAAACAGAGAACTGATTAATACTCTTATGTACAGAGGAGAAAAAGCATTTACCACGTTAATAGAAGCATTGGAAAAATCAAAATCATCAAATCTAGCAGACATTCTATTGAATACAAAAAAGGATGGTAAATATAAATCTCCAAGAAAGGAAGATAAATGGAATATAATAACAAATAAATCTGATATCAATACAGAAGTGGCTTTAGAAACTGAGATTGAAAAATACAAATGCGGTTGTTACTTTGAATATAGTAGATCTAATGACTTTAATCATTTTGTTAACACTTGTAGAAACCATTCTACACCATTAGAAGCAATTAGAGAACATTTACAGGAGGGATTGGGGGGAAAAAGAGATAACAAAGATCAAAATGACCCATTAAATGATGATACTTACATATACACCGATCCAAGTGATGAGGATGATAATATGATGCGTGCAGTAGGTTACAAAGGGGAAACAGTATGGACATTCAAATACATGAGCAAAAAATGTAATTGTTGTGAAGGATATTATACAACAGATGGATACGGTCCATGTAGCAACTGTGAATACCCTGAATGTTGCTATGCCTGTGTATCAGGTCCATCATGTAAGAAAAAATGAAGTTTTTTTTATAAGGATAAAGATTAAGAATGAAAATATTAAAGGTCTGATTAAGTAAAGGTGACATAAAAAGGTATGACTGATATAGGGTCTTATCAAGAATTAACCAACTGTGTCCATAAACGGTATATATAATAGACTAGTTTACGGTTATTATTAAATGGGATTTGAAACCACTAAACATACCTACTATTGTGGCTGCCATAGTTAACATTCAACACACGATTTCTTTAATTACAACTCCGAACATTTTTTTTAATATCTGTGGTAAACATACAATGGAATCAACAGCATACCTTGATCAATGTAAAAGAAAGGAGGAAGAGCGTTTCTTATTAGAAGAATCTATGGAACAACTTGTTAATAAGATAAGATCATCAGATGCATTAATAAAAATTCTTAAGCAGAAAACATTAATAACTTTGAAAGACGAAGAAAGGCTTTTATTGATACCAAATCAAAAGGAAAAAACAGAGAACTGTTACAATGTCTCGTCAAGTCTACAACTCCATTCATTTCACAATTGAAAATTGCGCTTATCAAAACAGGACAATCTGAATTAATTCAGTACATGGTGGTAAAACAAAATAATGAAGAAGATGAATTGACCAAAACATGTTTTATACATCTACAGGATGATGTTTATGTGGCCTCTCAAGAGTATAAAGGAATAATGTATATACATATTAGACACTTTGAACAGAAAGAAACCAATAAAATACCAACAAAAAAAGGTGTAACTCTTACATACTCAAGATGGTTGTTATTGGAATCAAAAAGAAAAGAGATAAGCAGATTGTATGAATTGTCTTTAAAAAGAATGATGGAAGCCGAAGAAGTCATATTACATATTGGAGGAGTGATTCAAGTCACAATTCATGCGAAATACCCAACGGTAGATATACGACAATTTTGGGTACCTAACAATAGTAACAGAGCTGTTGCAACAAGAAAAAGGGAAGCATTGAACAAATTCAAATGGGATCGTCTATGTGATGTAATGGACATTATCCGTGAATTTCTACCAAACCTTGACAAGGAATGTATATGTTCCGAAAGTCATCTAAATGAAATAGAACTCTTGGCATGTAAAGAATGTTCCCCATTCAACAATGAGGAATCAATAGATGAGGTTTCTAGTAACCAAGAGGGAAACATGGAACTGATGAGAAGTATGTGGGAGAGTGAATTTTGAACAAACAATTATAAAATGTAAATGTAAAACATTGTTTAATGTAATAAAAGTTATATATATGTACATAGTAGGTGTTGTTATTCATGAACGCAATAAAAAAAAGATATACACTTGGCCATAAGTTAGGGACCACCAAGTTTGAGTGATTAAAAAAATGTGTATATTATAACTTTATATAAAGCAAGATGTTGTACTTAGATATTAATATTTAATGTATACTTTTATCCTTAAAATATTCAAATTTTATGCAAGTTCCGATATTTAAATACCGGTTGCAAAAATGCTACCCCTATGCTTTAAAAAACCAAGTTTGGTTCGCTTTTTAAACTTTCCATCTCCATGTATACAGTGGACTGATTTTATCATTTAAGGAACACATTTCATAATGGTATATCATTACCTTAAGGTTTTTGAATGATTTGTAGGTATTTGTCTGTTTAAAAGTTATGGAGCACAATTTTAAAATTCTATGGCAAGCATATGACCATAAAGAAACACGTTTAACGTTTATGTGCCACCGGAAGTGATAAAGAGCAAAAACACCTAAAACAAACTTACTAGTGAAAATATGGAATATTTGTAGTAAATTCACCATGTTCTGGCCTCATTCTGGCAATTAACCTCTTTGGGCTGATTTCCTTTCGTTACAGTTTTACCTAGTAAAATCTCTAGAAATAAGCTTTTTTCACTATTTGTTGTGCTTTTATCATGTCAAAGTCACTAAATACCGTACGTGGTTTTGCAGGATAATGAGTGTTCACATAAATGACGGTTTTTCATTTGGTTAGTCGAGAGGTTTACTGATAATGACCTAAACGGGACCAATTAAAACAAGAAAATGTGATTCTGGCAGCGCATTCGCAGTAAATGCAGGGTGCAAATTGACCAAAATAACCCAAAATGGTGTTACAAAAGCGAGATAAGTAACGCTTTCATTAAAAACCATCACCAATGCCTTAAGTTACAACCTTCATCATTGTGTATGTTTTTAGGAGGCAATTTTAGAAAAGTAACCGGAAGTGCCAATGTCTTGCTCATTTCTAACAAAGTGCGACGAATTCATGTCAACAAATGCCTTCCTCTTTTCTTTCAAAAGGTTTCAACATGCTAGCATTTTACACCAGGCATTGTTGAGCTTTTAAACTCAAACATTTTTTGGCGTCAGATTTTTTGGGTTTTGACCACATTTTTACCTGCGTCGCCGAAGGCGAAAGCAGGTCTAGTAGTCGGGTCACTCCGTCCGTCTGTCCGTCCGTCCCACTATGGGGTGCCTGTCTTGTGTAATCTGAATCTCAAAAACCAAACACTAGATCTTCCTGAAATTTTACACAGTGATTACAGATATATTGAAGATGTGCACCTCCCCTTTTGGGTTCATTTTATAATTTCGTTTAGAAATTGGGGGCCCAAAAGGGGCTAAAAAAGCGACTTTTTAATTTTTTTCCACAATAACTTTTGTTCTGGTTGACTAAATGCTGTGAAACTTTACAGTAATTTTACTTACCATAAAAGGAAAGGTTGGGCTGATTTTGGGTGTCCCCTCTTTTTTCGTTTAGAAATTAGGGGCACAATAGGGGCCAAAAAAGCGACTTTTTAATTTTTTTCCACAATAACTTTTGTTCTGGTTGACCAAATGCTAAGAAATTTTACACTAATGATACTTACTGTAAAAGGAAGGGTTGGGCTGATTTTGGGTGTCCCCTCTTTTTTCGTTCAGAAATTAGAGGCCCAAAGGGGGCAAAATAAAACGCCTTTTTAGATTTTTTCCACAATAACTTTTGTTCTGGTTTACCAAATGCTATGAAACTTTACAGTAATGTTACTTGCCATAAAAGGAAGCATTGGGCTGATTTTGGGTGTCCCCTCTTTTTTTTTTGTTTAGAAACTAAGGGCCCTAAAGGGGCCAAAAAAGCAACTTTTTAGCTCACCTGACCCGAAGGGTCATGTGAGCTATTGTCATCACTTGGCGTCCGTCGTCCGTCGTCTGTCGTCCGTCGTCCGTAAACTTTTTAAAACGTTTACACCTCTGACACCATAAGTCCAATTGCAACCAAACTTGGTATGGTTGTTCATTAGCATTCGGTGCTTAGAACTGATGTGGGGATTTTTGATTCGTCGTAAAACATGGCCGCCATGGCTAAAAATAGAACATAGGGGTAAAATGCAGTTTTTTGCAAATAACTCAAAAACGGCTACAGATATCAAAATTCTGGCTAGGGTAAAAGTGATCAGCACCTCAAGATCTACCTACCCTGAAATTTTGAAGAAAATCCAAATACCCATGTAGGAGTTATTGCCCTTTTTGTGGATTTTTTGCAAATTTTGCACCTGTTTAGCTCAATATCTTGAAAACTATACTAGATATTTGAGAAATTTAAATTGCATATTGTTAAGCACATCAAGATCTACAAAATATGTAACAGGGTCAACGTTGTAGGACCTTTCCTTTTAGGAGTTATTGCCCTTAGAACGTCAAAATTTAGCATTTTAACAGCATTTCCTCATTACATTGAAAACGTTAACTCCTCTGACACTTTAAGTCCAAATGGAACCAAACTTGGTATAGTTGTTTATTAGCATTAGCTGTATAGAACTGATGTGGGGATTTTTGATAGGTTGTAAAACATGGCCGCTGTGGCTAAAAATAGAACATAGAGGTAAATGGCAGTTTTTTGCAAATAACTCTAAAACAGTGACAGATTTCAAAATTTTGATTGGGAACAAAAGTGATCAGCACCTCAAGATCTACCAGCTCTGAAATTTTGAAGAAAATCCAACAACCCATGTAGGAGTTATTGCCCTTTTTGTGGATTTTTTGCAAATTTTGCACCTGTTTAGCTCAATATCTTGAAAACTATACTAGATATTTGAGAAATTTAAATTGCATATTGTTAAGCGCATCAAGATCTACAAAATTTGTAATAGGGTCAACGTTGTAGGACCTTTCCTTTTAGGAGTTATTGCCCTTAGAACGTCAAAATTTAGCATTTTAACAGCATTTCCTCATTACATTAAAAAACGTTAACTCTTCTGACACTTTAAGTCCAAATGGAACCAAACTTGGTATTATTGTTTATTATTATTAGGTGTATAGAACTGTTGTGGGGATTTTTGATTGGTTGTAAAATATGGCCGCTGTGGCTAAAAATAGAACATTAGGTTAAACTGCATTTTTTTGCAAATAACTCAAAAAGGGTGACAGATTTTTAGATTTTGATTGAGAACAAAAGTGATCAGCACCTTTAGATCCACCACATTGTCAGATGACCCCCTTATTAATCTTATGACCCTTTCAACGTTAAATCGATTTTGCCTTATAACCTTTACTTCAGGCACATATGTCAGGTGAGCGATTCAGGCTCCTGGGAGCCTCTTGTTTATTTGTTTCCACAATAACTTGTTTTGGTTGACCAAATGCTATGAAACTTTACAGTAGTGTTACTCACCATAAATTAAAGGGTGGGGATGATTTTTGGGTCCCCTCTCTTTTTGTTTAGGAACGAGGGGCCCAAAAGGGGCAAAAATGTGACATTTTTTATTTATGGTCGGTTTTAGATTTTTTTTTAAGTTGATTTTGTTCATATATTGGATACAAAATGGAGGATACAATTTTTTCTTGACCCACCTTTTCTGTTTAGCAATAAGGGGACCAAAAGGGGAAAAAATAGAAACTTTTTTTTGTCTATTTTTACAATATTGGGTGGCATGTGACAAATATGCTTTGTAAGTCCATCATAGGATGCAAGTGTCAAAATATTTTGACTGTCCATATTGGGCCTAGAACGTACAGGATTCAACGTTTTGCCGTGCGACGCAGGGCCAGACATCGATTGGTCTTGTTCAAACAGGAATCAAATGGCACTATATGAATGTTTTAAATATCCAGTGGTTAATTTGTCTTCAAAATGTTCTAAAATTAGAACTTTACTTGGAAATTACTACCTATGCTTTAAAGGTTTGCCAATATTACACATCTAAAATGGTACTTGATATAAAAAGGTAGTGGTCCCTAACTAATGGCCAAGTGTATATATAAAAGTAAATGCATCAGACATACAATTATTTATAAAATATATTTTGAGATGTAAACATAACATAAAAAAAAAGAAATGACAGACAAAGAAAAAAAAGATTATATCACAAAAATATGGTCTGACCCAAAACATCCAGCTGCCTTTGCCAGTCCATCTAAAGTACACCAGGTTGTTAAAAAAGAAGGGAAATATAAAATTGGAAAAGGTACTATAAAAAACATTCTAAGTAAAAAGGAAACCTATACACTTCACAGACCAGCATCGTTAGATTTTACGGTGGATAAAATGTCATCGAACATGGTCCTTACCCCTTTCATTACGTTTTTCATTTTATTCTCATTCCATCCTTCTTTGAATTTTACCGTATACGTCGATTCTGTCGCTAGATTCTTTGCAAATATTTTTTGTCCCGTCTTTTGAAAGATGTAGGGTATTTTATTGTCGAAATTATCATCATCTTCTCCACCCCCCAATTGTATCATGGATCGTGGTACGGATATCTGGAAATCGGATAGTGTTATTCCGTTTTGGATAAATTCGTTATCATAAAAGGTGTTATTGTTATCTGTTGTTATTGAGTGTCCATTTTTACTTGGTTCAACTAATTGGTTTATATACTCGTCCCTGTTATTTTGACATTTATAGTCTACTGTTAAAGGATTGGCTTCTTTAATTATAGTTTCTCCTTCTATGTTTATCAGCTGCCGCGATTCTTCGTTCTCGACATAGTCATCAATTAACCGGTGAAATTCCTCGTGATCTTGCAATTGTTTGATTGACTTTAGTATTACCCCACACCATGAACAGGTCAGACTTGTTGACGGTGTCCTAGACTGTATTAAACAGTAATGTGCTTTCAACTCCATCGAAGTGTCAAATTTACATTTACACCGTTCACAGGTTAATAACTGTTCGAGTCTTTTTAAAACCACATCGTTATGTAAAATTGTATTTTCTATTGCCCATTGTATCAATAACTCTGGTTCTTGTATTAAAGTTGCTATTTGTTTAATATCTTGTAGTAGTATACTCATCTTTTCGATAATAAAAGGGTGTTGTAAAAGATCGTTGTGTTTTGCCCATTCTGTTAGTTCATCAATGTTATCCATAAGATCTACGATATCTTTTAAATTGGTAAACATTTTTTTAGCCATATTTAATGTAGCAAGAAAATCGTTAATAATAGAAGGTCCATATCTTCGTGTTTTTATAAGGGTAATGATGTCTGTAAAGTCATGCGTAACTATAAGACCTTATATCTTTCACCCAATCATTAGGACATCCATATTAAAAAAATAGGGTAATGTTTGTGTAAAGTCATGCGTAACTATAAGACCTCGTATCGTTCACCAAATCATTAAGACATTCATATTAAAATAAATACGCCTACTCAAAAAAAAAATTATTCACCTGTAAAGTTTCTCAAGCATATGTGTAATATCCCTATTGATATAAAAGATATAGAGGAAGACAGAGGTAAAATATGTAATTGATTTTTTTTTTGGGTGATTGTTACGTTTATTATATTTTGTTTATGTTTGTCCTATTTGACTATTTGACTCATATAAATGTGTATAAGACATCCAACACAATAACATTTAATACTTTTGAATACACAAAATAAAACAATGATAAAAGCGTTTATTTACATAGATATTCTAATAAACATGTCTTTTTTTAACTAATAATGTCTGGATCTGGATCTAATCGTAGCATTTAATCATCTTCATTCAAATTCTTTCAAGTATTTTATTCTTAGAATGTTCTGAAATTTTTTCTCAGAGTTTATTTCTTTCTTTGTCTCCTTTTGTTTTTGAATCAGTTCTTGTACATCTTCTATCATTTTTTTACTTTTTTTAACGGAAGACGAAAACACATAACGAAAAGCTCTCTTCCTCATTTCTCCTTTGTCTGCAAAACTGACAATATCTGTGTTGGTCCTGTAAAGACAAATATATATATATATTACATTTATGTATTTGTAGAAGCATTCGTTTTTGATTACCAAGGTATTATTTGTTATATCTTTTTAATAAGGTACTTCATCCTCTGAGTACTTTGTACTGTATAAAAAAAGAATCATACCCACATTGTATACAATTTTAAAAAGTAACGTCTCATTTATATATTCATCGTTTAAGGCTGCTAGCTGTTTTAGATTTCCGCTTATTTATGTGAGTTGTGTCGCGTACACTTATTTCACATCCCATTAATTTCTATTTAGTTGTTTGAGTTTAAAGCATGTTATAAACTGTTTTCTAATTCTTTCCAATATTGTTCATTGTTTTTTTCTGGATTTATAAATAGGCATGATTTATTTATAACTTACCCTTTGTCCGTTGTAGTTGTCTTTGTTTCTTCTTGTCTGTTCATTGTTGTAGTTGTCGTTGCTTCTTCTTGTTTGTTCATTGTTGTAGTTGTCGTTGCTTCTTCTTGTTTGTCCATTGTCGTAGTTGTCGTGTTTTCTTCTCCTTGAACTTGAATTTTTATCAAGTTAGATTGTTGGATCCTATTAAAAAAAAATATCAATCAAAATTATTCATATTTATACATTATTATATGTGTATTATTAATTGAACACGACATATTCACCATAAACCATTTTTGTTGAAAACTCCACATATTTTTTCTATTAATTTTTTTTGTAATTCGTAGCATGCACCCTAAACTCTGTGTGTGTGTGTGTGTGTTTTTGGTTTTTTTGTTTTTTTTTTATTATCAAGAAGTGTTCAGTGAGTTTCCATTTGTTTATCATAGATCTATTATTACAATTATGTATTTCAAAAAAAAAAACAAAAAAAAAACAAAGGTACCTTCTTGATGTATCCCTGTTCTGTTGTTTTGACTCCTCCTTTTCAAGATAATTTCTTATCATTTGTTTAACGTTGTTGCATCTATATTGAAGAAGAAAAATAATACTTAATACAGGTGTCTTCAATAAATATAATTGTACTAAGCAGATGCACCAATTTGAGTTTAAAGCATGTTATAAACTGTTTTCTAATTCTTTCCAATATTGTTCATTGTTTTTTTCTGGATTTATAAATAGGCATGATTTATTTATAACTTACCCTTTGTCCGTTGTAGTTGTCCTTGACACCTGTGGATTAAGACAGAGAGTGTTTCGAGGTGACAACACACCTGTTGACTTTTGTTCTCACATTATGTCCAGATATTACAGAAATTCAGTGTTTATAGCCTACAACGCCAAAGGTTTCGATTCGTATCCCGTGTTAAATGCGATGATAGACAAACACGGTATTCGACCCAACAAGATCATCTACGACGGTTCTAAAATAATGTACATGCACGTGGCACACGGATTAGATCTAACGTTTATCGACTCACTGAATTTCATGGCCATGAAACTGTCAGACATACCAAAGTGTTTTGGACTGGAAAAACTTCAGAAGGGATACTTTCCGCATCTGTTCAATTCTAGTAAAAACTGGCACTACGTGGGACCGTTTCCCCCTCCGAAGTACTACATGGTTGAATACATGAGCGCGAAGGAGAAAGACGCGTTCATGAGATGGTACGCTGGAAAAAAGAAGAAGTCTTCGACTTTCAGAAAGAGATCTATTCGTACTGCGTGTCCGACGTGGATATCTTACGAAGAGGTTGCATGTCATTTCGAAAGATCATGATGAACGTCACCTCGACGACGAATACCTTGGGTAGTGTGACCAGAGGAATCGATCCCTTCGATTACGTAACCATCGCATCGGCCTGTCAAGGAATCTTTCGACGGTTGTTCACGAAGGAAGTCTACGAAACTCAAGTGACGCATAACGAAACTGGGATCTCCACGAAATGCAGACTTGTTGACGGTGTCCTAGACTGTATTATACAGTAATGTGCTTTCAACTCCATCGAAGTGTCAAATTTACATTTACACCGTTCACAGGTTAATAACTGTTCGAGTCTTTTTAAAACCACATCGTTATGTAAAATTGTATTTTCTATTGCCCATTGTATCAATAACTCTGGTTCTTGTATTAAAGTTGTTATTTGTTTAATATCTTGTAGTAGTATGCTCATCTTTTCGATAATAAGAGGGTGTTGTAAAAGATCGTTGTGTTTTGCCCATTCTGTTAGTTCATCAATGTTATCCATAAGATCTACGATATCTTTTAAATTGGTAAACATTTTTTTAGCCATATTTAATGTAGCAAGAAAATCGTTAATAAAAGAAGGTCCATATCTTCGTGTTTTTATAAGGGTAATGATGTCTGTAAAGTCATGCGTAACTATAAGACCTTATATCTTTCACCCAATCATTAGGACATCCATATTAAAAAAATAGGGTAATGTTTGTGTAAAGTCATGCGTAACTATAAGACCTCGTATCGTTCACCCAATCATTAGGACATTCATATTAAAATAAATACGCCTACTCAAAAAAAAAAAAATTATTCACCTGTAAAGTCTCTCAAGCATATGTGTAATATCCCTATTGATATAAAATATATAGAGGAAGACAGAGGTAAAATATGTAATTGATTTTTTTTTGTGATTGTTACGTTTATTATATTTTGTTTATGTTTGTCCTATTTGACTATTTGACTCATATAAATGTGTATAAGACATCCAACACAATAACATTTAATACTTTTGAATACACAATATACAAAATAAAACAATGATAAAAGCGTTTATTTACATAGATATTCTAATAAACATGTCTTTTTTTTTTAACTAATAATGTCTGGATCTGGATCTCATCGTAGCATTTAATCATCTTCATTCAAATTCTTTCAAGTATTTTATTCTTAGAATGTTCTGAATTTTTTTCTCAGAGTTTATTTCTTTCTTTGTCTCCTTTTGTTTTTGAATCAGTTCTTGTACATCTTCTATCATTTTTTTTTACTTTTTTTAACGGAAGACGAAAACACATAACGAAAAGCTCTCTTCCTCATTTCTCCTTTGTCTGCAAAACTGACAATATCTGTGTTGGTCCTGTAAAGACAAATATATATATATTACATTTATGTATTTGTAGAAGCATTCGTTTTTGATTACCAAGGTATTATTTGTTATATCTTTTTAATAAGGTACTTCATCCTCTGAGTACTTTGTACTGTATAAAAAAAGAATCATACCCACATTGTATACAATTTTAAAAAGTAACGTCTCATTTATATATTCATCGTTTAAGGCTGCTAGCTGTTTTAGATTTCCGCTTATTTATGCGAGTTGTGTCGCGTACACTTATTTCACACCCCATTAATTTCTATTTAGTTGTTTGAGTTCAAAGCATGTTATAAACTGTTTTCTACTTCTTTCCAATATTGTTCATTGTTTTTTTTTTCTGGATTTATAAATAGGCATGGTTTATTTATAACTTACCCTTTGTCCGTTGTAGTTGTCGTTTGCTTCTTCTTGTTTGTCCATTGTTGTAGTTGTCGTTGCTTCTTCTTGTTTGTCCATTGTTGTAGTTGTCGTTGCTTCTTCTTGTCTGTCCATTGTCGTAGTTGTCGTGTTTTCTTCTCCTTGAACTTGAATTTTTATTAAGTTAGATTGTTGGATCCTATTAAAATAAATATCAATCAAAATTATTCATATTTATACATTATTATATGTGTATTATTAATTGAACACGACATCTTCACCATAAACCATCTTTGTTGAAAACTCCACATATTTTTTCTATTATTTTTTTTTTGTAATTCGTAGCATCCACCATAAACTCTGTGTGTGTGTTTTTTTTTTGTTTTTTTTTTATTTTCAAGAAGTGTTCAGTGAGTTTCCATTTGTTTATCATAGATCTATTATTACAATTATGTATTTCAAAACAAAAAACAAAAAACAAAGGTACCTTCTTGATGTATCCCTGTTCTGTTGTTTTGACTCCTCCTTTTCAAGTAATTTCTTATCATTTGTTTAACGTTGTTGCATCTATATTGAAGAAGAAAAATAATACTTAATACAGGTGTCTTCAATAAATATAATTGTACTAAGCAGATGCACCAAAGGGGCATTCGAGTGTCAAAAGTCCGAAAGGGGCAACGACAAAACCGGTAAACATGAACAAGAACAGCACAAGGAAACACAAAACATAAAAACAACCGAACAGAAATCAACGCGAACTCAAGTCGTAACAAGAGTGAAATCGAGTGCTCCGGAAGAGTAAGCGGTTCCTGCCTGCTATAGCACACCTGCCGCGTTGAACATACATTATAAAATCATTACATTATAATTTTCGAATCAACTCTAATATGAATTAGTTATCAAAAAAAGTAAAATAGAGTTTATGATCTAATTGACGTCTAAATCACAGTATATTAACATTTATATACTTTTTTGAGCAGAGCTCTATGTAGTTATATAGCTATCTGACTTTCGCGTTTTTTTCCGTCTAGACAGGGTAAATCGGTCAGGCAATATTCCTACCAGAGGATCCATTATATAATATTCATCGTGTATAATCATTGTTTCAATGATTAAAATGTTATACAGGTTGTCTTAACTAAGAAGTACATCTTTATACCCCTATAATTATATATAAATATACAAATTAATGTGGTAAAAAACTTCTTTTGATAGTTTAGCCTTTATTATATGTTGCAGCAAAAAAATAAATACACCATTGGATTTAGACATGTTTTTTCTAGAATCAAGTGTAAGAAAATTTTGATAGAAGTTGTAATAAAATTGCAATCGGCCTGTAAACTTTTGAAGCGGACAGGTTTTAAAATAGGTCATGGAAGCAATTATCTTCACCAGCAAGACAGAAATGTACTAGGGGATTTCCCAGTTTTAATCAACCAATAATATCTCATAAAGCCTCACCCGGTGCAAGGTCAACAGCACCTGGTTTGACCCCTTGCAAGTTTACATCAATGTTATTTATAGATATTCACCTGGTTAAACGCACTCATTTAACCTTTCCCTTCAGTATACTTATAAAGGAAGTATCTAGAGGATATTCCGAAAGAAAAACCCGGTGTGAGGTCAAGAGCACCCGGTTTGACCCCTTGGTATAAAAAGGCAATTGAAATTTCACGTGATCAGTTTTATGTAAACTGGCCATCAAAGAATCGATGTATTCGGGATTAGTTGGTTTATCTGCTTTTTTTAGGTAAGTGTTTGTCATTTTAAAGAACATAATTATACGTTATTTTATATTTGATAAATAGTTTAATTTTCAAACACGTCGATCTAGTTTTTATATATTTACAAAATGTTTTTATTAAACTTTATTTTATTAGGGACAGACCGGGGCCTTGGTTTTTTGTTCTGGTCAGAAATTTTTTCCCTGCGGTAAAAAACATTTACTTTTCGAAGGCGTCACAACAGAATATTTATTTTTTTTCGTTATTATCATTGTTTTAGATGGTAGAAATCCTTCTTCAGAATATTTTTTCTTCTTACCCTCTGCTGCCACAATTTTTTTTTCATCAAAAATTAATATTTTTTAAGGAAACCTTTCAAGATAAATGTCGGTCCCTTTGTGAAATAGTTTGTACAATACTTGATGAGTCTTTAATAGACGAATCGCACGCGCGTCATGCTTAGCAAAATTTATTGTCTGGAACTTTGTTGTTATTTTTATTTGTACAAAAACTTTTGACAATTATAACCTTTCGAGAATAGAAGGAAATTTATTATCAATTACAATGTTTTTGTGTGGATTCAAAAAGTTTCATCGCTTTTTCTTCTGAATGCGCATATGCGGAATTGACAATACTTACAAAATTTGAGGGAAACTTTTCAAATATCAAAGTTGATGTAATATATATATGTGTTTGTGTGTGTACATAAAGCATAGTTGCAAATCGAATTTTGGTTTAAGGGTCGACTATTTTTCTCGAACGATTTGCTGTTTCGTTCAGAGGGGTTAAAAATTAGTTATATTTAACGGCAAAAATTTAGGCCTTGTTCAAGTGAATAATCCAAGTAATAAAATTATAAATTTCGGGCGTGCGGCGTGCCGGTCGGAAAAATATTTTCGTAATAATTTCCTCGACAACTACTAATTACAGCCTCTTGATATTTGGTATGCAGCATCACCATTAGCTCCTATAACATTAGTTAAGATAACGTACCCGTAACTACGTGACCCTCCGTTTGGGCTACGATTCCCATCCATTACTTTCAACGATGGATGTAGCAAAACCATTTTGCGGCGCTTGAGGAGTGCCGCGCTGGCGTCTGTAGAATTTGTTATTTTACACCATAATCAATTATCGTATTAGCTTTCGAAGTTTTACTATTAAAGTTATGATATTGAATTTTATAAAGTTTAAGACTAGCGTAAAAACGAAAATATCCTACAGTTAAGGGTTTATCTGGAAATTTATGAACATATTAGATTGATATATCCTCAAACACATTGTTGTATATGAAAGTGTACAATTTTAGTTAGTTATTGCTTTACTCCCAAGCAGCACGATTTCGGCTATATCCGGGAGATGAACATGAAAGAGGTGATGCAATGAATATGAAATGATGATGAAGGGGAGAAAATGGGGACACAAGGCCAATCGGGTAGGAGAGTTTTGACTGCCATTGGAACTGAAGGAGTGATGGGTTGGGACGGGACGGGAGACCTTCAGCAGGATTCTTTAACGTGCGAGGAACGTGACATTTTTCCCAACACGGTGCATCAATATGGTATGCGGTCAGGTTTTCGCATAATCGGCTGACGACCCCGCATCTCTCGATGTCAGGGCTGCTCCATTCAACCACCTGGGGCACACATCTTAGTCGCTTTGTGGGCAAAGCGGCCTGACCCGATGTCAGGTTTCTGAGCGCTCTTAAGAATTATTATTAGAATTATTTATTGTCAAAAGATATTTACAATAAATGGTTATAACACATTTATACATGTACATACATTCTTAAATCAAATAAAATTAAAGACAATATATAGTAATAAACCTTGGGTGGTGGCAACTCAATAAAACGACAAAATGGATCAAGCATTATTCCTGCATGTATATATTTAATCATGAAAGCCTTTCATTATTGGAATATAAATATAAGTTTTTTTTTCCAAATCACATACAAATGTAGGGTGACCATAATGAAGTGGACTTTTACCGACAATCTTAGCACTGCTGCTGGCCTATTCGCCACCCAGAACCCGCATGGGTTTGAAAATATACAAAAAGATAAGTGAAAGTGTGTTTGAAAAAAATGTTTTTGCTCCTTTGAGGTCAACAGGCTGGAATGGTAACCCTCACAATAGAAAAAAAAGTAGGGAGGTTTACATTAACTTGGGACTTGATTTTAGGTGTGTTGCTCATCTACTTCCTGTCATGTTTAACGAAATCTTTTTTTTTGGTCGTTGATCCATTATTTAAACTTTGCTACCAAAATATTTTGCATCATGCAAAAGTTAAACGTTGAGGAAAACAACTGAACAAGCCCGCCTCTTTTCAAATCGTAGGTTTCTTATAAAAAGAGATTTAAATCAAGATGCATCATTTTTCATTGAACTTTGTAAATACTTTTTTATAAACATTTATAAAGTCTTTTGATCAATTTATAAGAAGTTAACCGGATGAAATATTGCTTCTATATGTTTTGTTTTTAATTGCGGGATTGTGTTTATTGTATGCTTTAAAATATAATAACAAATGTAACCGAAATATTTCTATGTGAACTCATTCGACTATAGACTGAAGCATTTTATCCTTTTATTAAAACATGTTTTCTTTTCATGATTGATTGATTGATTGATTGATTGTTAGTTGCTTTATGTCCCGTCGGCGATATTGCAGCCATCATCGGGACATAAACAAGTTGATATAATTATGTTAATAACATGTTAATATAAAACAAAGTCAAAAGACCGTAGATAAAACAAAAAGTATGCCAAGAAAATAAATAGATAAAATAATCATTAAAAAATAACACATTAAAACAATAAAACCATTTAAAGCAATAGGAAAACAAAGAACTTAACAAAAATAAGCTAAATACTATGACAACAAATTAACTTTCAAATGGTGATTACAGTCGCAGATATATACAAAGGTCGAGTTTTAACCATACAAATAACCGCATCCTTCTATGTAGCAGTTTGATAAGTAAAAGTTAAAACGTTGAGTCTATTATTATTTTTATTTATTTATTTTAGAAATGTACCTAAAAGCAATGAGGACAAACAGTCAAGTTTCGCGATACAGATAATAGACCGTTTTTATGTTCAGTTGATGGAAATATATGTAAAGTGGGTCTTGTAGAAGTAAAAGAAGCACACATACTGACATAAGAGGAATTCGACCATGTCAGGAAACCATTGCAGGAATATTTTTACTCAACTAGGACGTCAGACCGATTATATAATAAAAAGATAGACATATGACTGTGTGAAAAAATGGAAACTAAAACCTGATTAGGGAAGCTTACCATTACCTTGTCTATGCACGTATTAAAGAGAATGGACTCTATTCACCTTCAACAAACATAGATATTTCAATGACTTCGATCCATAGCATTTTTTTACTTTGTCAGCTTTTTTCCTGGTATATTGAAAACCCCAAAAAAAAGACAATAGTGAGATTTTTCATGTCTATTGTGAAGAGGGAGGACACGACACTTTTGTTTATCAAAGATAAATGTCATATGAATAAATAAAAACACTATATTAGTAGAAGCTTTTATTTGTTTTTGCATCATTCTTTAAATATTATTCTATGGATTTTTTTTCTTGTTGTCTGTCTTCTATAAATTGTTCAACTATTCTCAAGTCAATCTATGAACTTGCTAGACTTCTTTGCTAGCCTGTGGGCGATGATGGTCTAATTTGTTTAACAAGTTATGGTACACCATAATGATTAATATTTGGTATGCAGTTGCATAAGTATCAGTACATATCAAAATCAAAAGCGTTTCATCTTTATGTTCCTAAAGCCACGATCGAATGACGAAAATAGTCACTTATTCAAACAATACAACAAACAAAAAACATTATACAATCGTCAAAACCGCTATCAGCAACATGAACTCACGACGAAGTGAGAATGAACTATGCACCCAGGTAAAACTTTATTTCCACTTCTACTTCATAGCTGGGATAAAAAATGAACAATAAATTATTTAACTGCATTTCAGGTTATCTGAAAGGGTAGTAAGTACCTGTTAATCATAAAACAGCGCATACATTTTAGTGGACAACACATAAATATTTATAAGAAATCAAAAACCCCTTTGTATATTTATATACACGGTCACACTTGTAAATACAAAATAAATGTGGACTACATTTCACATATCGATACACTAAAGTTGATGCACACTTCAGCGTTGCTGACCTTTTACCTTTGATTTAATCAATACGTCATATATATTTATTCAAGTGGGTTGAGCCAAATTACGGATTTCATAACAAATGTTTAAGTGGGCGGAGCAAACGAACAAAGTTTGCTGAAAAAAACAGATCAATCTTTGTTTTAGTGCTTACATTTAGCTCTGCTTTTAAACGCTTTAGCGCTTTGATTTTAATTCCAAAACATATAAATTTAATATAAAAAGATTTTATGCCTTATAATATACGTCTTATTGCACAAAGTGATAATCGTTTTACTTGCACTGTGATTTGTCTATTAGCCATCTTTAGTTTATGCCGCCAACTTGTGTATTAATATTTTTTTTACACACCCTTCTCCCTTATATACGTATCCCCCCCCAAAAAAAAAAACAAAAAAAAACTTGTTTTTCTGCATTTTTTTAGACAAAACTATTACTTGCACATTTTTTCATGATATAGATAGCCAATGAAAGTCAAATATTCTTATTTTTTATTTGAATCATAAACGATTTTGTAATATCTAGTTCTTGTTTTTAATATTATTCTTAAATACTTCGTAACAATTGGTCATTACCTACTTATGTAAATATTTTTTTTCTGTACAAAGGTGAAGTATATCTATCATGTTCATATTACTATAAAATAGTATATTTTTTTCTTATTTCATTTAGAATTTCTATATAGACTCCTTATAAGGTTATATCTATATTGACCTACATATAAAATTCGAATATTCAGCATAAATTCTTGTCAAAATAGGTCAAATCATTTTGACGTTACATCATGTGATAGCTTCATTGAGGTTAACTTCTAGAAGATATTTCGCTGACAAAAAATTACATTGCTAGGCAAATTCCTATATATGTAAATTTTCTTATAAATAATATAAGTATTCATAGTATGTAAATGTATCTCATTGATATTTTAATATGTTTATTCTGTATCTCACGGTGTGTTTATGCTACCTATTTTTTTTTATGAAATCAATTACCATAACACTTATAATTTATTTAATTATTTATTATAGCCCTGAAGTTAACCCATAAAAGTTTTAGCTTTACCAATAAACATAAATAAGAGAGGCAATTATTTTAACCATCTAAACTTTAAAAAAACACTATCAAGAAGGAAATCTGTGGATCTTCAAAGAACGTCGGGAAACCCCCACATCCAGAAATCCGCTTCAGTCGATCCCCTATAATGTAAAACATATTCCCCATAAACATTTGTGACAAATAAAAACCCAAAATTTACAAACATTACAAGTGCAACAAAGTTGTAAGGGTCGATTTTTTTAATGCAAGTTTTGGATCATTTTTTTTTAATTGATTGAGAATACAGCGCTTTTGATCAAATAAATGATGCCTATTTATTTTATATTACTATCATGACCCTACGAGTAAGGTGATTGACCTATTTTGTCATTTGAGCACCTGTTCACACTTTCCGCTGACGTTTGTATAATCTTCTCTCATCACGTGATGAGGCCATTCATATAGGTAGTACAGAATATAAAAGGATTCAACCATTTAATTAACGCATACTTTATCTCGAAAATAACCTGTATTATAAAATTATAAGATATTGTTTCTTTCCCAAATTTTTCACTCTTAAATATATACTTTTATTGACTAACATTTTCCTTTATTTTCCTTTATAATCACCCATTCATATTTCCCCGCGAAAATGTCACCTTATTTACCATGAATTTGGTCAGTTAGCCGACAGCTACCATGGAGAGCATGCGGTTTTACATTTTTGTCTCGTGTTTATGGACACTTACTATAAGCAGACCTATGACAAACGATTTTTGTGTTAATGACTATTCCGAGTCTTTGAAGCTACGGTGTTCGTGTGAACCTAAAACAACAATTCATTTTATTGAGAATTATCAGGAAGTAGCGCTCTTCGGGAAGTGTGGATGTACAATAAAATATTCATCTAAAGCTCCGATCATAAGGGGATGTACAATGAGATGTAACGAGACCACTCACATGTGTGAAGAAGGTAAGTGTAATTAATATAGAACAAACCCCATAAAACATTAATGTTCATTTAAGCTTTTAATTACAAGGTTAATTATTTTTAATTTTCTTTAATTGCAGTCCATGCGTTCTAACGTAATTTTGCTTACAAAGTTATGGGAAAATTTTAAACAGATAAACTTTGTAGTATTTTGTCTATCACAATAACTACTGAATCTAGAGAATGGAATAACACCAACTGTCTCTAAAATAATTGTTATTTTTATACCCAAAATCAATAAAATACTTCCTTGTGTGACGTCATTTTATGCGTCCTAAATATTGACGTAGCTTGTGATGGGTCTTTCACTTTCCAACAGCGAAATGAATACAAAATAAAAAATAAAAATGAATCTGATCCTATGGTTTTGTTTGAAATGTTTGGAATTTAATAAATCACATCTGATATTCCCGTAAGTACGGGGTTTTTCAATAAATAATTGTAAATGCCAAAATTGGGTTACACTGCCGAAAAGAAAATGCATTGAAGCAGGGTATGTTTGTCAGCAGTTTACAAAGACCCTACAACCTTACCGTCAGGCGTAGCAAAATTTATTGTCTGGAACTTTGTTGTCATTTGTACTCCAAACAATTAAGCGAGAATTAATAACAAAGTGTTAAAGAATTCCTGTGTAAACTTTTGTTTTTATATTACCAGTTTAAAGACTAAAACATCCAAAAAAAAAAACGCGAAAAACTGCAGAATTTGGGTTACATGATGTTACGTTATGTCTCCGCGCATCGTCACATCCTCCATATTACCAAATTGAAAACTGTAGAAATGAATTATAGAAAGGGGATAAATTACAAAAAAACTACATAGAAAAATCAGTTGCTTGACATTTGTAAAGTGTTTTGTTATCATGTAAAATCAGATGTTGACTTTTCATTTTTAGATTTGAAATTAAAATCTTTTCTTTATCCTTTCACAAAATCTAATTCATTAAGCATGCGCTGACACACTGGACGTCAACAAAGTCAATGTGTAGAAATGTTTTAGCTGAGCGCTGACACAAATCTTACAAAAGTTCAATAGTTCATCTATATTTGGACATATTATAATACAACCAATTCTTTACCCCAATACCCATTTTATTCCATTAAAGGCTTAGATATGCGTACATAAGACCCTTTGTGTTATGCCTTAATTTGATCAAGTGGTTTATCTTCTTACAAATTTGTTCCTTGCTTCAACTAGTGGATCATCATCCTCACCAGAAACATCACCATTTTTTTCTCCAGTCCTAGAACTGACGAGATTGAATTATCCACCATAAAATCAGAATTGCCAAGACAGTCCCATGGTGAATTTTCTGTATCAATTGTTCCAAGATCATTTACATCTATCACATAGGGAGTCTCCTGCATCATCTGTTGTTCTAAGAGGATCAACATCAATGGATTCCCATGTTGAGACTTCTGTATCTTCTAAAATCATTTGCATCAAGGAATTCAAATATTATCACAGAGTTTACAACTACTATCAGTAAGTATTATACATATATCCAATAATAATAATAAAATACTTATTTCAGAAAACCAACAACTTCAAATTAAAAATCTTTATTTTGTTTAGTGTGATCTTTCTAAAATTGAACCTAAGATTTTTTGCTTAAATATGTGTTCTACTTGAGACATGTGGTCAGTTTACACATGTTACACTTTTGACATTACTTTAAATCATATTAGGTTCAGTCATATGATTTATATATTTGTAAATTTTGTTTTTCATTTTCATGTTACAAAGTGTTATATATATTTTCATTTTCTTATGAATTGAATCCTTTAAAGTTTATAAATATAATTTTTTTTATATTTACAAGATTCACTGATAATTTTTTTTTCAGGTACATGTATTACAACTCAATATCTAGGTTTTAAAAAAAAAGTACCACATCACAATATATCAATTACCCTTTCACTGTCAATTGCACTACCTTTACTTGCATTATTTTTTGTATTTGTATGTATATTTTATATTAAAAAGAAAAGAGATAGAAAAGCATTAAGTGAATTTTTAAAAGAAAAAAATATGGGAAATGAATCCTGTTTACAAACCTACAACTTATAAATTTTGAATTACTTGTGTATTACTGTAATTGTACTTTTGTTATTTTTATGTTTTTTAATATTACTTTGTATTCATTTATGATATTGATTAATTCTATGAAATAGCCTGTGTTAATTTGGTACTCATTGTGTCCTTTATTTTTTAGTACTTATTTGTATCCTGATTTTGATGCCTGCCATAGTTGCGATCATAAAGTATTTAAGACGTTATTCATCTTGTGGTAACAACAATTCTGATCAGTCATATCAACAATTGGTTAATCTTCTTACAAATTTGACCCTTAATACTACTAGTGGATCATCAACCTCACCAGGAACATCACCATTGATTTCTACTCCAGTTAGACCATCAGTTCCTATAACTGAAGAGATTGAAGTGTCCATCATAAAATCATCAGAATTGTCAGGACAGTCCCATGGTGAGTCTCTGTATCATCAGTTGTTCTAAGATCAACTACATCAAGGGAATCTCATGGATGGTCTTCTGTAACATTAGTTGTTCCAAAATCATCTACCACAATGGAATCCCATGGTGATTCATCTGTAACATCAGTTGTTCCAAAATCATCTACATCAATGGATTCCCATGTTGGGTCTTCTGTATCATCAGTTGTTCCAAAATCATCTACATCAATGGATTCCCATGTCAGGTCTTCTGTATCATCAGTTGTTCCAGAATCATCTTCAGTTATGGAGATGTCTGAAGAATTGTCAGAAGCAACTTATGCAGACCCAGTGGCCTTTCGCACTAGGAGTAAACAAGGATTGGTGTAATGTTGAAAACTGAAATGTTACATTGATTAATATTTTTTTCTTCTTAAAATTTTAAGATGCCATATTTTTTCAATTAATTTTTAAAAATGTATTTTCTAAAGTGTCAATATTTTTTATAATGTATTTTTTGAAGTGCCAATGAATATTTATAATGTATTTTCTTAGGTGTTGATGATTAAGTACCAATGATTTTTTATAATGTATTTTCTGAAGTGCCAATGATTTTTTATAATGTATTTTCTTAGGTGTTGATGATTTTATATTATGTGTTTTTCAAATGTGTCAATGATATTTTTTTTTATAATGAATTGTTTTTAGTAATGTTTTCATTGTTATTTAACATTTTAATTTTGTTGTTGAGATTATGTACCATAAGAATGGTGTGTTTTTTTATGTTTTTATCAAGGTTGTGTTTATGTGAGATTGCCTACCTCTTTTGTTTTTAATTATCATAAAATTATTTGTTTTCTTCATACCTTTTTTGATCACATTTTTTTTTAAATTTTGAAAATGTAAAAGTATTTTTGGTAATTTCTTTTGATTGATAGTTAGTTTTTTTTTGGTTTTAGGTTGCATTTCTTGTTTTATGTTGCAATATTTTTTTGGGGGAAATGTTATCATTGTTAATTACATTTTAATTTTGTTGTTAAGATTACATGTATGTACCATAAGAATGGTGTGTTTTTTGATATTTTGATGTTACATTTATTCTATTTTATCAAGGTTGTGATTATGTTGTATTTTTTGTTTTATGTTGCATAAAGATGTATGCTTTTATTTCAATTAATAAAGATGAAAAACAAACAGAAAAGAAATGACAAAAAAAATATTTGTGGCATTTTGTCTGTTCTATTTTATCAAGGTTGTGATTATGTTGTATTTTTTGTTTTATGTTGCATAAAGATGTATGCTTTTATTTCAATTAATAAAGATGAAAAACAAACAGAAAAGAAATGACAAAAAAAATATTTGTGGCATTTTGTCTGTTCATGTGTTTTTTTAACCACATGACAGTGAGATTCTTCAGGTACTTGTCCCGTGCGGGGCCCGGGTGGCGAATAGGCCCGCAGCAGAGCCTAGCTTGTCGTAAAAGGCGACTAAGGGTCTTGGGATTCTGACGTCGGGTCAGTGCTCAGCCCACAGAGCAACCAAGTGTGTATCCTTGGTGGCTGAATAGGGTAGCCCTCGTCCGCGGGGGTTGTCAGGTCTATAATACGGAAACCCTGACCGCCGACCATAGTGGGCCAACGTGTGTGGAGAGTGCCACGCTTCATGCACGTAAAAGACCCCTTTGTGGACCGCCAAGTAGTGCATCACATAGGCTAAATTTTCCGCCCTTACCCATCTCTCCCCTTTTCCTGTGGTTCTTCAAAATTTACCGGTTCTTTGTGTCCCATCTTACCCCCATATTTCATTTATCATCATCATTTCATGTTCATTTTATCATCCCTTTCATGTTCATCGCCTGTAAATAACCTATATAGCGTTGCACGGGCGTAAAACACCAACTCACTCACTCTTCAGGTACTTATTGTCAATATCATCATTTAGTTTAAACATATTTATTTAGAAATGACATACATACATTTAAATATAACATAACATATTAAACAAAAGGATTCAGAAACAAGCACAGAGTGCTTATATAAATCTGTCTCCTGATAGTAATTACAACTTACAATTAATCATATATCATTAACATGTTCTAAATGTTGCATATCAAATATATATATAATTGAAAGAAAGAAATCAACAATAACACAAGGTGAATTAAGAAAAATGTATAACCATATGAAGAAGAAAATATATACAAAGGATACATTGATAGTTCTAAGAATGTCATCATTAAGAGGGGTGAGTATATTTTTCTTAGCTTTATAGAACTTCAGGGTCTATAATTAAGTATCATCATATCTAGACCTTATCATCCTTTATATGAACTTTAAATTCATCATATATAGACCTTATCGTCTTTTAGATGAACTTTAATATATTATATATATATAACTCTAATATTAGACCCTATGTATATAAGGGACCAACTCATATATGGACCCTATCATTAAATATAGCGACCTATAATACTAGGGTCCTTTTAATATGCGAGCGTAGCGAGCTCTTTAATGTAGAAAGTATGCCAAATTGCACGAGACTCAAAATACTATGGAAGAAAAATCGTTCTGTCACCGGAAACATTCAATTTTCGGAAGTTTTCGAAAATGTCTGCGCGTGCTGAAAAATTGCGGGAAATAGTAATACATCGTCCCAAATTATCTCGTCCCAGGCATTATTCGAAATTATCAATGGAATAGATTATATTTTTGTATCTACGCGAGCTTTTAAGGCAATGTCTTTCTCATATTATAGACCTTATGCATATAAGGGTCCAAAAATATATGGACCCTATCATTAAATACAGAGACCTATATTACCCCCTTATGTAGTCCCTTTAACGGTTTTCAATCAATTCTAACTTGTTTGTTTTATTCAAATGAAAAGTTTTGTAATTTTGTATTCTTGATCTTAAGAGTGAATTTCTATTCTAAATCGTTTCTTTAATGTCACTTAGCAAATACATGTAAACCATGTCGCCCACTAGGTAAGGGGCTTTAGCATAAGGGATCAGGTGAGCGATTCAGGCTCCTGGGACCAGGAGCCTCTTGTTGTGACAAGCACTTACGATGTCACATACGAATACCCTAAATATAAATTCGTCAGAAAAAATAAGAATTTTTGAACAGATTCGCTGAACTTTCTACATTGTTTATGTCCTTGTTATCATCATATATGTTGATGATATTGTAGACCATCGTGTTTATCGGCCCAGCTATCCGGTCATATCACATTCTACTAGTATCACCATATCTTTAGCACAATTCCTACCTGAGCTCATAGAAAAATTATATGGAATTTAAATATATTGTAACGCTGTTTGGGCCTTTCACGTAATATACCTAACTCACCATGCCATTTTTTTTTTCAATGAGGGTCTCCAAAGTCTAATTTGTAGTCGGACCTCGGTCTGTCAAAGTTGACAAATCCATATAAACTGTAAAATAAACAGCATTAAAATAATTTTACGTGTTTGTTATCTGATTTTCTGCAGGTAATGATTTTTAAAGTGGCGTCTGCGACTCTCTAAAAATAGCAATCCATAAGATCTCCAGAAATGAAAAAAAACATATTTCAGAAAAAAAATAATGTTTCTGTCTTTTATTTATGTCTTAATGCCCTCAGCCTTTTCCATGTTCACCGGTTTCTAGATCATTTAAAATATAATTAATTAAAATCCATGCATCTTCAATAAATTGGTCCCGTTTGGGGCCCGGGTGGCGAAAAGGCCCACAGCAGAGTCTAGCTTTAATACTTTCTTTGACATCATCTCAGATGTATCTTGAGTGACTTGAACATATGTGTATGAATTCAGTCCATTGATACATGTCGCGCTATTTTGGCATTCTGACCACACAGCCTTTCTGAAAACAAAACATATTATTAAAAATATTAAATAAATGCACTCAACATATTAAAATTTAAAATAAAATGGGTCAAAGACAGAAATGGCCGGATTTCGTTTAACAAGAAGTAGGTGAGCGACAGACCTGACATCACATCCCACGTTATGGGAGCCCATATTGATGCTGCATACCAAATATCAAGAGGCTGTGATTAGTAGTTGCTAAGAAAACTGTTACGAAAATTTTCTACTATTGGACATTATTGTCAAAAATGAACTAAGTCGGTAAACAGGAAGTAGATGAGGGACAGACCTGAAAACACATCCCACGTTATGGGACCTCACCCTGATACTGTATACCAAATATCAAGTGGCTGTGATTTATAGTTGCTGAGAAAACTGTTACGAAAATTTTCTACTATTGGACATTATTGTCAAAAATTAACTAAGTCGGTAAACAGGAAGTAGGTGAGCGACAGACATGAAATCGCATCCCACGTTATGGGACCCCACCCTGATGCTGTATACCAAATATCAAGTGGCTGTGATTAGTAGTTACTGAGAAAACTGCTACAAAAATTTCTTCCCCGCCCGCCCGCCCGACATTCACCATTTTATAACCCGGATTTTTCACTCCGTGAAATCCGGCCAAAAAATCTTTAAAAAAAGGTCAGGGGTTCTCAACATAATAGGCCCCCGTGCGTGACCCGGGTGGCGAAAAGGCCCGCAGCAGAGCCTAGCTTGTCGTGAGAGGCGACTAAGGGTCTTGTGATTCTGACGTCGGGTCAGTGCCCAGCCCACAGAGCGACCAAGTGTGTAACCTAGGTGTCCGAATAGGGTACCCCTCGTCCGCGGGGTTTATTTATGTCTTAATGCCCTCAGCCTTTTCATGTTCACTGGTTTCTAGATCATTTAAAATATAATTAATTAAAATCCTTTCATCTTCAACAAATTGGTCCCGGGTGGCGAATTGGCCCAAAGCAGAGTCTAGCTTTAATACTTTCTTTGACATCATCTCAGAGCCTAGCTTGTGAGAGGCGAATAGGGTACCCCTCGTCCGCGGGGGCTTCATGCACTTAAAAGACCCTTTGTGGACCGCCAAATAGTGACCACATAGGCTAAATTTTCTGCCCCTACCCACCTCTACCCTTTTCCCGTGGTTCTTTTTACCGATCCTTTGTTTCCCACCCCACCCCCCATATTTCATTTATCATCACCATTTCATGTTCGTTTTATCACTCATTTCATGTTCATCGCCTGTAAATAACCTGTATAGTGTTGCACGGGCGTAAAACACCAACTCACTCGCTCACTGTCAGGTCTGCAATACGGAAACCCTGACCGCTGACAGTGGGCCATCATTATGCAGAGTAGGTAAGGTAAATAAATGGTAGGTGAAGCCACATTTAAAAGGTAAAACAAAATTATGCAGAGTACCACGCTTCATGCACGTAAGACTCATTTGTGGACCACTAAGCAGTGCACCACAAAGGCTAAATTTTCCGCTCCTACCCACCTCCCCCCTTTTCCTGTGGTTCTTCAAAATTTGCCGTTCCTTTGGTTTCATTTATCATCATTTCATGTTCATTTTAGCATCGGCTGTAAATAACTTATTTAGCATGGCACGGGCGTAAAACACCAATTCACTCACAGGTCACGACCCTAACTATTTTATTGCTTTTTATATACCATTAACTATTATCTTTTCATGTAAGGCATCAAATTTGAAACCAATTTCCAAAAATAGAAGCGAACATCCTTAAATCGGACCATAAATGCGTGTTATCGGGCGTCTTTCTAGCCAATCGTGTTTTGGGAACGTTTTCTGTATCTTTGATTCTGCAATAGTGTCGGACCAGGTTTACCGCATTATTGCTTGACGAAGCCAGTATTCATTTAGACATGGGACCCATCCGTGTGCAAATAGTCCCACGGCCGCGCTTATCTTATTGGTAATAAACCAAAGAGCGCATAGAAATCTGACATCGGGTCAAGTCGCTTTGCCCATTAAGCGAACAGGATTTGGTTAAACGGGACAGCCCTGTCAGGCTCGTGAGGCTATAAAGCAGAAAACCTGACCGCACATCATATTGGTGCACCGTGTTGGGGAAAAATGTCACGTTCCTCGCACGTTAAAAGAAGCATGCTGCTGGTATCAATAAGTGTAGTGAGTGAGTGAGTTAGTGTTTTACGCCCATGCAACGCTATATAGGTTATTTACAGGCGATGAACATGAAAAGGATGATACAATGAGCATGAAATGATGATGATACATGAAATATGGGATGGGGTGGGAAATACAGGACAGGTAAATTTTGAAGAACCACAGGAAAAGGAGAGAAGTGGGTAGGGGCGGAAAATTTAGCCTATGTGGTGCACTACTTGGCGGTCCACAAAGGGATCTTTTATGTGCTTGAAGCGTGGCATTCTTCACACACGTTGGCCCACTATGGTCGGCGGTCAGGGTTCCCGTATTATAGACCTGACAACCCCCGCGGACGAGGGCTTCCCTATTCAGCCACCTAGGGTACACACTTGGTCGCTCTGTGGGCTGAGCAATGGCCCGACGTCAGAATCCCAAGACCCTTAGTCGCCTCTTACGACAAGCTAGGCTCTGCTGCGGGCCTATTCGCCACTCGGGCCCCGCACGGGACTCAATAAGTGTAGAACGCATAAGATTCCCATGCAGGAGGCAACATGTCCCGTCCCTACCTATCAATCCATTTCCAGTCACTGAAACCTTCTCCCAGTTCTGATTGCTTCAAAGTGGAGTTATACTGACAAGCTTTTCGTTTCTGCAGACCCATTCAAGAATACTTTGGTTCTTTTGGACAGTAGGGTTAAATGAAGATGCAGGATATTATTTATTAAGGATGATCATGCAAATTCAGATCAAATTCTTTAAACGACAAGATATTTTGTCTACAGTTCAGCTACGTTCCATACAAGATAGAAATGGATTGTTATATGGAAGAGGCATTTTTGCACAAAATGTTGCGTTTCCCATTTATAAAATATCATAAAACATAATATTTATCAAGGGGATATGCTAACATGTATCCTTAAAAATAATTGAACTAATGTAAAAATGACAAGCAAAGGAATAGAAAGTAGCCAAATAATCTATCCCTTCGTCACTGCACTAACTTCAGGGTAGGTGTTACTGGATATTGCTTCAGTCAGGTTGTGATTGAATCTTTCCTATTGTTATATAAAACAAATCTTTGGTGATTCATATAAATATAGAAATGTAGTGAGGCAGGTTATTAAGAAGATGAATGAATATCATTTCTTTTGAAATGATTGCGATCTTCATTTTTTCGGGATGTCTTCCTTGTTTAGTCTTGTCTTATGGACATTTGAGATTGATTCTCCAAGTTCGGTAATTTTGTTATTACCTTTATTTAGGATTTAAACTTGATAACGAATTTAACTTATATGCAATGTGTGTCCTGTGCGGGGCCCGGGTGGCGAATAGGCCCGCAGCAGTGCCTAGCTTGTCGTAAGAGGCGACTAAGGGTCTTGGGATTCTGACGTCGGGTCAGTGCTCAGCCCACAGAGCGACCAAGTGTGTACCCTAGGTGGCTGAATAGGGTAGCCCTCGTCCGCGGAGGTTGTCAGGTCTATAATAAGGAAACCCTGACCGCCGACCATAGTGGGCCAACGTGTGTGGAGAATGCCACGATTCATGCACGTAAAAGACCCCTTTGTGGACCGCCAAGTAGTGCACCACATAGGTTAAATTTTCCGCCCCTAACCACTTCTCCCATTTTCCTGTGGTTCTTCAAAATTTACCGTCCCTGTGTTTCCCACCCCATCTCATATTTCATATATCATCATTTAATGTTCATTGTATCATCTTTTTCATGTTCATCGCCTGCGTTGCACGGGCGTAAAACACCAACTCACTCACTCACTATGTGCAATGTGTTAATGAATACAATAATTTTCATTTTAAATGTCATACATGTAAGTAATATTTTTTTTATCCAGATGTACTGCGTCATCTTGTGAATATGTGTTCACCCCTTCCAGTATTTCTGTTTTACCTCAACGAGTTTTTTAAGTTTTTTTTTCATTACAGCCATAGATGGGGCTCCCGCAGGGTACCCCCCTCAGGTCGCAAGGTCGCTTTTAAAAGGGGCCTGAGGTCGCAAGGTCGCTTTTAAAAGGCATATTTTGGCGGAGGTCGCAGGTCGTTTTTAGGCATAGGTCGATTTTATGAAGTGTAGCTCGGAAGTCGCCCTTAAAAAGCCCCCAGGTCGCAGGTCGTTTTTAACCCTGCGGGAGCCACATAGATATCTTGGACTTGAAGGCTTGTCATTGTAATTCCTTATAATTTTATAAAATAGGAAAATTCGTAAAATTTCAAAATACTTGCGGGTTCCGGGTGGCGAATAGGCCCGCAGCAGCGCTAAGCTTGTCGGTAAAAATCCACTTAAGAGCGCTCAGAAACCTGACATCAGATCAGGCCGCTTTGACCACAAAGCGACTGGGATGTGTGCCCCAGGTGGTTGAATGGGGCAGCCCTGACATCGAGAGATGCGGGGTCGTCAGGCCATTATGCGGAAAACCTGACCGCAAACCATAGTGGTGCACCGTGTTGGGAAAAATGTCACGTTCCTCGCACGTTAAAGATCCCTGCTGCAGGTCTCGGTAAGAGTATGACCCGTAGGATCCCCTTGCAGGAGGTTAAGTTTCCTGTCCCTAACCATTACTCCTTTTTCCAGTGGCAGTCAAAACTTTCCTACCCGATTGGCCTTGTGTCCCCATTTCCTCCACTTCATCATCATTTCATATTCATTGTATCACCACTTTCATGTGCATCTCCCGGATATAGCCGAAATCGTGCTGCTTGGGAGTAAACAATAACTAACTAACTAACTAAAATCAAAATACATAAAAGCTTTAAGTAAAAAGTCCAGAAGGCTTGACTGGTAGAGTTCGGCTTTGCTAGTAAAGCTTAAATATACAGTATATATATATCACATGACCAGATTTCATTAAATTTAAAATCAGACATGCTACAAAAAATTATTAATGTTTGTTCCGTGTTCAATTCAACTTACTGATGGGTGCACACATAACCTGTACGGTAAGTTAACTTGAGAAGCAGACATCAAGTTAACTTCAAGTTCACTTGCGACTGGTCATGCGACTGCTTTGAGCAGACGCGCGACAGGTTCCAAGTTAACTTGACAAGCAGTCATAATTCCACGTCTGCTTTTAAAAGCAGTCACATGATTATGACATGTTTGGTCAAGTTAACTTCGTGAAATGTCTGCTTTAAAAACTGAATGTAAAAGGAGAAAAATTATGTTCTTTTGCCTAAACTGTATTTGAAACTCGTTGTTTTATGTGAAAGACAGTTTTTTTTTATTAAATCAAACCCTTGTATAATTTAACATGTCTGGTTAGAGCAGACTTGTTGCACTGACTGGTCTGGTAAAAGCAGTCATGTCTTTGCGACTGGTTATGACCGATCATAAAAAAGCTGTCACAAGTCTGCTTTGACCAGTCATGAGTTAACGCAAGTTAACTTGCAGACATGAGCAGACGTGGAAAGCAGTCACAAAGTTAACTTTATGTTAACTTCCGTACAGGTTATTTGTGCACCTATCTGTAATTACACCACGTCTTGGAAAGAGGGAAGTTGGAAAAGATACTGACCTGAAGGACAACAGTAATTATTTGCTTAAGCATACAACGGGATCGTGTCAACTCCATTCAATACTGAAATCAATTCATTAATAGAAAACTGACCATTTCAATTGCATCATTGAACGCCTTTTCTAAAACTAGTAGGAAGTTGAATTGTTAGGTGGATTTCCTAGCATACTATACTGACAGTAACTATTAACACAACTTGACAAGAGCTGAAAAACATAGTTTCAAACGAGACTATAAATATTCCAGATATCATGGTTTGCACAAATTTTGTAATCAATTTCAATTTTGAGAGTTATGCAATAAAATGGTAACAAAAGCTGTCCTGAATTTAACAATTTTTCTTCTTATATGGGTATTGAAAATGATGTATCATGCTTTCAGTTAGAAATGAAATGGCATCGAGTATCATTGATGTGCCTGCAGCATTTCTGGTCTATTTGTATGATTCATTTTTTTACAAGACAAGTGGTTTTTGCATTTATTATGGATAGAATTACCTGCATACCTACACCGATGTTCTGCACATACTACTATTCTGGTCAAATGAACAATTTGATATAGTGAAACATATTTTGTGATGTGGGTCCCTGTTTGGCTTTTGGATATAAGTTGATTTAGAAAGTCAGACTGTCTACAGATGGACAAATTTGATATTTATACTTTGTTGTTGGTGATATTTGTGCTTTTAATTGCTGTTTCGCTACATTGGAATATGTATTCATTGATGTAAATATTTATAAACTTTAAAATTTCGACCCGCGAACAATGTTCTCGTGTTATTGTTTGCACTATGATCATCCCAGCCTTGTTTGTATCCCAGATTCTTAAACTTGCCAATGACTGTATCTCTAAGCACTGAAGCACAGTGAGATGAGAATTAGAGTAAGAGATCAAAAAGGATTCTGTAGGATCAGCTATCTACCTGAAATGAGTATGTCCGATGAATGTATAGATATATTTTAATGCATTTCAGTGTAGTAACTTACTACTAACTAAGTGTGTTTTATTTATTAATGGGACACATTGGTGGTATGTAAAATTTCTAGGACACCATAGCTGTGACTTATGAAAAACTATTAGTATCATTTTCTAGAGCTTTCTTACAATATTTTTGTTCAAATATTTTATTTTCAAAAACAAAAGCTAAGTTAGATTTGATGCATTTATGTATCTTAACATTAATGATTTAATCATTCTTTTTAAACACTTTCTTTTAATTTTAGCCAAAGAGGGAAATATTCTATATTATTGAAAATTAATGAATAAATATATTATTTAAATGTATATTTTGCAGATGTGTGAAATTTGTCACATTAACTATAGATGGTGCTCTGAGCCGGTGATGAACAGAGGTCTCAGAGTTGGGACTTGATGTTGGCTTCCAGTATTGTTCTTTCTAGAAGGAATTTCCAGAAGGTTCAAGTGCTTTCCAAATTTCTTCGACTTCCATTTGTAAATAAGTCAACATTCTTTCAAATTCAGCGACATTACATCATACCATATGTGGATGAGTGCGTGAGTAAGTTTGTGGTTTACGCCCTTCCAACGCTATACAGGTCATTTAAAGGCGATGAACATGGGTGATAATATGAACATGAAATGATGATATATAAAATATGGGGGCGGGGTGTGAAGCAAAGGAAAAGTAAATTTAAATGAACCACAAGAAAAAGGGAGAGGCGGGTGGGGCGGAGAAGGTTTGAGCATGCGTCAAGTGGAATGGTAGCTGTTTGTTTTATGTCCAGTCAACAATATTTCAGTCATAATCAGGACAAGAACTAATTGAAACAACAAATTGAATTGTGCAAGCCCACCCAGGAAACAGCACCCTTAACATAGACCCATGCATGTCATGCAAAAATGGGCCAATGGTAGCTGTTTAAGACTCTTCGACAATTTTGGGTTTCTTTACGTTTAATACATATGTTACAGGCTAGATAGTTATGTGTTTATAAGCCATTGAGATACTAATTTAATGTAAAAACAATAATTGAAGGTATCTAAACTCGAGACTGTTTCTCTCTGATTTGAAATAAACTTTGTACAAAGAGCACATGTAAAACAAGACGGACGCTACCATAGACCAAAACATTGACGAACCTCAACCGCAATCTCAGCCAACAGCAAGCTCACTAGTTGATACTCCTCTTTCAAGTAAACGAAAGAGTATCGATAGCCCAGACACCCTAACCACCATAGTTTAACAGCAATCTCGCCAAACTCGTCGTCGCAACTCCACAGAAGAAATAGTAGATCCTAATACTTTAATTGACACAATAACCACCGCCACCAAAAAGATACCCACTGCAACAAAAAGTCTGACACAAAATTCTAGAAGCTCTTTCGAGTCCAGAAGTAACCAATGCAATCACCCCAGTACTAGCAGAAAAAATAAGTGTAACTTTGACTCAGAATATCAAATCTGAAATAGAAAATCAAACAAAACCGTTGCTCTAACCCTTTCAACACTAAAGCCCGGTTTACCGGTCTGACAATTTAACTTCCCTAACACTGTAGCCCGCTATTCCGGGCTGCACATGGACCTAAAAATAAAAGGACGTTGTCCATTGGTTACTCGACACACACCCCCAAATTTGATTGGTCTTTTAAAAATAAATGTTTCTTCGAGTGGTCTCGGCGTTTTCCACTATTTTTAAGGGTAAATACCAAAGAAATAACTATTTTCATTGATGGAAAATTTTTGGTATTTTCTTGCTTCAAATGGCCGACGCCGATAGCGAGAACGAACTATCTGACGATGAAATTCTCGATGATGTTGGACAATTTGATTTAATAGACATTAACAATGCCGAAAGGAGAGAATTAGAAAGACAATGGCAAGATATTGTAGGCGACAGTGACGATGAGGCCGAGTTTTTGGGGTTTGAAGCGGCAGACATTTACGCTGACAAAGATTTTGACCAATGGAGAAAAATTGAAAACCCTCGAGATATTCGTGATTTTAATGAAAGGGTCGGTCCAGTTAGAAACTTTGACACATCAGCAAAAGCAATAAACTATTTGCAATGTTTTTATACTGATGAAATGTTTTAAAATATCGTTAACTTTACAAATTTGAACGCCAGTCGAAAAAGGGAGGCCGACCCAAATCAAAAGGGAAAATGGTCAGACGTGAGTCTTACGGAGATGAAAGCATTTTATGGGCTCTTGATCTTAATGAAAATTATGAAGTTTGATAGGGAAGAAATGTACTGGATGGACAACCAGGAATATAGATTAGTGGGTTCAAAATTTGGTGAAGTTATGCCCCGAGATAGATTTGTTCAAATCAAACGTTACCTTCATTTTTAGCTCACCTGGACCGAAGGTCCATGTGAGCTATTGCCATCACTTGGCGTCCGTCGTCGTTAACTTTTCTTTGAAAATCTTCTCCTCCTGTAAATAACCTATATAGCGTTGCACGGGCGTAAAACACCAACTCACTCACTAAATGTCTTAAAGAAAACAAAAACAAATACCAAAACTTGACGAACTTGAAGGGTCAAACTGAAGAAAACAGACAAAACAGTTAATATGGTGAGGGCTATTCCATCGATGATAGAAATGGGGGTTGGGGTTGGAAGGCCCTCTATAATTTAGGCTGAATTTCACGGAGTGAAAAATCCGGGATAAAGATGGTGAAAGTCGGGCGGGCAGCAGGCGGGTGGGCTTGGGTGGAATGAATTTTTTGCAACAATTTTTTCAGCAACTACTTGATATTTGGTATACAGCATCAGAGTGGGGAACCATAATGTGGGATGTGATTTTAGGTCTGTGGTTCACATACTTCCTGTTTAACAAAATCCCGCCATTTCTTACTTTGTCAGATTTTTTTTCAGTGGGTGGGTCCTGGGGTAACTTTTCTTTGTCGATATCCATTATTTTGATTATTTGTTTTTAGATTGGTTGGCTCTGGAAAAAAATCCCCCATTTTTCCACATTTCATTTATTGAATAGCCCTCAAGCTGTATATGCATATTTCAAGGAGTTACCTGTCATTAGCAGCATTTACAAATTATATAAGACAAGATAGTGAGGAGGAGGAGGGGAGGGTCCTCCAAGAAAACGTATTAAAACAGAAATTATGAGCTATCTTTTAGATCTACCAGTCGCTACATACCGTCCTTAAGATTTACCTCTTTCGATTTCAAGAATACCATGCAGCTTCATCGTGAACACTAGCTACAATAATGTAGCACCTTTGACATCTTTGATTGGGCGGAGCTACAATGCGGTCTCATTGCTCGTAACGGAGCAAGGCCGAAAGTGAAATCACACCGGGCGCAATTCAATGCATTAGACGTCAAACTTGGTCAGGCCGGAACAGCTTCCCGTGCCGCCATTTTATATCGCTGATTTCGGTTTTGATCTTCTATGGTTTTTTTTAATAAAAACCATGTAGCCCTTTAGAAAACGATCTCAGGAAAAAAGTTATATAGGTTTTACAACTGATTACATTTTGTAAATTTAGTATTTTCTAAATGGGAGAGGCATTTAACGCAAATCAGGGTTTCAGTCACAATGTTGACATGTTTTTTTTTTGTGTTCTTATTGCCAGGACTTGGCAATATGCATTTTTTTGGAAATAAATGTTATTAACATAGGATTTCGGAAATTTTCATGTGAAAAGTTTTACAATACTGTTTTATTACACATTTCTATGCTATTTCAGAAACACATTTTGTAAAGCAGTAATTCCATCACGACTTGCACGTGCTATCATTTCTTTTGTTATGCAGTTAGTTAGTTAGTTATTGCAGCACGATTTTGGCTATATCCGGGAGATGAACATGAAAATGATGATGAAGTGGAGGAAATGGGGACACAAGGCCAATCTTGACTGCCACTGGAAAAAGGAGTGATGGGTAGGGACGGGAAATTTAGCCTCCTGTCTGGGGATCCTACTTACCGAGACCTGCAGCAGGGTTCTTTAACGTGCGAGGAACGTGACATTTCTCCCAACACGGTGAACCACTATGGTTTGCGGTCAGGTTTTCCGCATTATCGCCTGACGACCCTACATCTCTCGATGTCAAGGCTACCCCATTCAACCACCTGGGGCACACATCCCAGTCGCTTTGTGGGCAAAGCGGCCTGACCCCGATGTCAGGTTTCTGAGCGCTCTTTAGTGGACTTTTCCCGACAAGCTTAGCGCTGCTGCGGGCCTATTCGCCTCCCGGGCCCCGCACGGGACTCTTTTGTTATATTTGTTTACATTATTAAACAGGTGAACATCAAGGACACGTAGCAGAATGTGTACACCATCGTGCATTGTAAATGAAGTAAGTAAAATATTTTGCTCCCTGTTATCTTAACATGTCATTTATTACGGTCATCTTACATATACACGTGTACCAGCATGTTATTTTCCTTTGTACAATGTAAATATATATAAAAAGAGGACATGACTTGGCTGGTATATAACAGTATAAAATAATAGATTTAATTATATGTGATAACCATGCACAAAATAATTTGTTACTGGTATAGATTCTATACAAATGAGTTATATATGTCACCAAGCATAGCAAGATTTGAGAAATATTTTTTAAAATAGTTGCAAGATATGTAGACAGACAGAAAGACAGATTTAAGTCTGTCTAGCTCTTATGCCAGCTGTTCAATAATAACAGAGTTTAATTAAAGTTTGTTTTTGCCTACAAAAACGATGTCTCCCCCGTTTCCCCAAAAACTTCTAAGGTGAAAAGGCCATTACTCCCTCAAAAATTTGATGATCACAATTTCCTGGTAATATGCATAACTACATATGATGTCCTTCCTATATACCAAGTTTCATTGAATTTGGTCCAGTAGTTTCAGAGGAGTTGCGCTGACAAGATGATAATGAGGATTTTCAGCAAATTCCTAAGTTCAAAGGGCTATAACTCACACAAAAAATTGAGGATCAAAATTTCCTGGTAATATGCACAACTACATATGGTGTCCTTCGTATATACCAAGTTTCGTTGAATTTGGTTCAGTAGTTTCAGAGTTGCGATGACTAACTTTGTGACGGACAGACGGACGGACACGACAAAAACCATATGTCTTCCCACAAAAGTGGGGGGAGACATAATTAGACCAAATCTGAGTCAACATAGGATCAAACAGCATTGTCATACTATAAAATCATACACACAACATGCATTAAGTCAGATTAAATGTAAAAGACATATAATGACACTATCAGAAATTTAAGTTGACACATCTTAATAGTAGTCACAATATAAAGTTTGTGTTTATTTTAATTCAAATCTTGTGTTTTGTAGGTGATGAAGACTGTGAACATAAAGGACAGATATGGGACACAATAAAATTTGTTTCTGTTGCTTAAATTTTTAAGCATACATAACAAAGCTTTATTTATCCTGAAAATGTATAAAGATGTGTTGTGAAATATCTCCATGGCATAACACTGATGTTTGTAGTGTTACATGACCTTGATTTGTATTGTAAATGAAGCTTCCAAGTCAACTTCTACTCAAGTATTATCATTTTGCTAATCTCAATATGTTCAGAAAAGCTCATTAATCATTGAGAATACTATGAATATCGAACTCTTCAGATGTAATCATTTCAAACACTTGCCACATGAAGTTAAAGTTTCCTCTCAAACGGGTACAGTTCTAAGTTGGTTTGCCAATTTGTTTGTCCTCCTTTACTGAATAAAAGATAATGAGATGTGGAATGTAGTGTACGCGACATCACAAAATGAGCTGTTGCTGTGCTTGAAAGAAGTTATACAAGAAAAATCGTTGATGAGGTAAGATCGCAGTCAATAGGGCTCTTCTTTGGCTTTCAATGCGATGAAGTTACTGATTCCAGCAACTGGGAGCAACTAGGAATTGTATTGCGTTACACGATGAACAGTCGGCCACTAGAGCGTTTGATAGGGTTCGTCGCCTGCGAGAGTATTTCGGGAGCGGATCTAGCAGCGAAGCTAATTGAATCCCTAACCAAAGCTGGCCTAGATATCCAGTTTTGTCGATCACAGACCATGGATGGTGCAGGCAACATGTCGGGGAAATACAACGGCTGCGCAGCTAAATTTAGAGAGCATTCATCTAAGGCTATGTACCACTATTGTACTTCTCATGATTTAAATCTGGTTCTTTGTAAAAGCAGCAAAGTTAAGGAAATTCACATAATGCTTCAAAACAGTTGGGAATATTTTTTAAGTATTCTCCCAAGCGATGCAGACGTCTTGAAAAGAGTGTAGAAGACGCTAATAAAGAACGAACTGCTGAACATAAATAACCAAGTCAAAATTTAAAATCCTTTGTGAAACAAGATAGATAGAAAAGTTTACAACTCTGCAAGTATTCAGTGAAATGTACGAACCAATGATTAGTTGTCTAGAAGCGATCAGCACGGAAAGAGGTTGGGACACTAAAGCTGTTACTGAGCCAAATGGCTTACTAAAGAGAATAATAGATCCTACATCAGAGGATAGTAGATCAGAGGTTTGCCATCTGCTGTATCCGAACATCACTAAAGTTCTGAATTTACTATAGCACTTTTAGGAAATCATGGCGTGACGTCATATAGGTCACATACGGGCACTTGCCAGAGGTACATATTTTGATAAACATGGCTGACGCAAACGTAAACACTGCAAATTCTGATGAAAATATTAAGATTGAGACGGAATATATAACTGGATTGTCGTTGAAAGGTCGTTCTCCAAATGAACTGACAAAAGCCGAGTTGATTAGATGGCTGAAATGTAGACAAGGTGCCAGTTTAAAGGGGAAAAAAGGCCGATTTAGTAGAGAGGTACGTGCACTTGTACGATCGGCCGATTGCGATGTACATTTTTTGCATTGTTTGGATTTCTAGTCATTTTTATCACATTATAACCTCTTTTTCTATATTTTTTCTTTCTTTGGATGAATGTAATACACGTTCTCTTTTTTCAGTCGCTTAAACTTTAAAATTAATATAAAGGTCCGTGTACATGTAAAACCACACAAATGTTAGATCTAATGAAACTACAAATGTCAAATGAATGTATTTACATTTCAAATATACATGTACAATGGCTTGCGTGGTAGGAATACACATCTTAATAAATTATTTTTAATCTTTTCTATCAAATTAACATAGTTCAAATGCATGTACGGTACATGGTCACATTGGTGTACTACAAGATGTACATGTATAGGGTCTATAGTAAACTACAAATGTAACAAAGGCATTTGCCGTCAGTATAAAACCGTTATAAAACTCAATAAATATTTATTGTTCTAAGCCCTGTAAAATTTAAAGAAAAATATATGATTTAATTTATTATATTTGCATGTTATCATGGTAGTTACATGTTAAATTATTAGACATGTTAGAAATAAGCAGTTTTCATACTAAAATTTAACATTTACCGATCTATAGTATGTTTTTTTTTCTGTACAAGGACCTATCGCACACGATTGACGAACCATGTTTACACAACATGAACATGCGTGTTTGTTTACATTATCTGTACCTCTGAGCGATGCCCGAATGCTGGAAGCTGACGTCATCGCCATCATTTCCTTAAAATGCTATGCTCACGTCTGTCACGTCCAGAGAGAGCTAATTCCTTCCTCCGATTTGTAAAGAACAGTTTCCGGAGCACAATGAGTGGGGACAGATTTAACGCTCTTATGTTATTGTTTGTCCGCAAAGACATCGATGTTGACATTCCAACAGTTGTAGACAGGTATGCGCAAAAATACCCTAGAAGAATGCTGCTAATAAACCCGTTAACTGAGCCATAAAGACTTGTTGACTGCACTTTACTCGAAGATAGAGATTGTGTAAAACCTCTTTTTAAAGACTGTTAATGAACATTGTAATACTCTTTTTTTTTTCATTTTTGGCATTTTATCTTATGATGCTTATAATTACTGCCATCAAAGGCAAATATTAAGATTACAGAATACTTTATTTTCAATTTTTCAATTACCTCTTCAACATAAATTTGCATTTAAAACGGAGTATCAGTGATTTTGAACTCCTGTTGTTATCTAGTATTCGTAATATTAAGGTTTTTTTTCATTAGAATTTAGGTAATCTTTTGAATTGAACCTTTCATTTTGTAAAAATTAAAGGTAAATGGATTTCATATTCTTATTCACAGTCAATATTGAAAAAATTGCAATAAAAATGTCCACTCGAAACAGGTTGTAAATCCTCAAATCCCGTAAGCTTCTGCGCCCCCAAGGACCCCTACCAGGGCGCTGTCCTGGACCCACTTGGGACCTTCAGCGGTCCCCTGACCCCTTGCCGAAACTTCACGCCCCCACCCCCTAATGCCAAATCCTGTATCCGCCCCTGCATCCATTCTTTTATGGTAAGGAGTGAGTGAGTTGGTGTTTAACGCCCGTGCAACGCTATATAGGTTATTTACAGGCGATGAACATGAAAAGGATGATAAAATGAACATGAAATGATGATGATAAATGAAATATGGAGATGGGGTGGGAAACATAGGACCGGTTTATTTTGAAGAAACACAAGAAAAGGGGAGAGGTGGGTAGGGGCGAAAAATTTAGCCTATGAGGTGCACTACTTGGCGGTCCACAAAGGGGTCTTTTACGTGCATGAAGCGTGGCTCTCTTCACACACGTTGGTGTAGCATCGCGCTCAGGGCACTGCTAAAGAAAACCAACTATCTAGCTACATGGTTTATTACAAACTGACCACAAGTTACAAAGTGATATAAGCGTCTGTGAAAGTAATTAAACATTGCACGGTCTGAAGATAAAGATCTAACAAGTAATAAAACTTTAAGACAGAAGTAATTAACTCTGAACTTAACCTTTTAAACTTTATCAGTAAACACTACATTTCCTCCTTTCCTTGGATTTATAATTAGATCAATACTAAATAAAAATTATTTAACAGAAACTTTAAAACTTCAAAATTGTCATTCAATAAAATAAAATTAATTTTTTCGTAAAATTGATATTAATGAAACTGTCTATAGAAACTGATCCTAATCTAATTCTAATTATTTACAATCTATAAAACCCTTAACGACAGTTTATCTAAGGTCATAGTCCTTGAGATAATTTGGCATCTTGATGATTCGTCTCGGTCTGGTCAAAGCAATACCAGGTGTTTCACACTGTGTTTCTTCACTCATATTTGTGCCATTAGTCTCGTCTAATTGTACATTAAACGGCTCATCATCATTGTCAATTATATTGTCGTTAACGAACTCATTGTCATTGTCATTTAACTTCTTAACAAACGAAGTGTTTCTCTGAGCAACATTTCCTTCACGGTTTTCAAGAGTAAGTTTTGTCCCTTCTTTCTTTACTATACGGTACGGTTCATTTTCGTAGTTTGTAGAAAGTTTATTCGACTTGCTTTGCTTCTGTAGAACAATATCCCCAACTTCAACATCTGATTTACACGCATTTCTACGATTGTCTGCATATTTCTTTCCTTTTTCTTTTTTCTCGGAGTCCCTTTTCCGCGTTGCCATATCTTCGTTTAACGGAACTTGACTGACTTGCGGTAATCTGGTACGGATTTGTCTATTGTACAACATTTCGGCAGGGCTTTTACCTGTAGTACTATGCGGAGTACTTCGATACGCTAACAAAAATTTCGGCAATTCGGCTTTCCAATCACGTTTCTCGGCATGAGCTGTTCTTATCGCTTTCAATAGAGTTCTGTTTTGACTTTCAACTTCCCCATTAGCTTGAGGCCAATAAGGTGTTGATTTACAGTGTTTGATACCATTGTCTCTCAAATACGATGAAAATTCTTTTGAGGCGAACTGCGGTCCATTGTCTGTTTTAAGAGAAATCGGAATTCCATGATGACAAAACATAATGTCAAGTGAACGAATTATTTTCTCGGTGGTTACTGATTTTAAAGTTGCCACTTCTTGCCAACGAGAGTAGTAATCGACTACAACAAACAAATATTCTCCTGACGGAAACGGTCCCATGAGATCCGCACATACGTCCTGCCACGGTCCCTTCGGTAACTCGGTACATCTAATCGGTTCTGGTTTCGGTACTGGACTGACTAATTGACACGCACGGCACGACCTGACTAAATTCTCGGCTTCTTTGTCCATGTTAGGCCACCACACCTTTTCGCGCAAACGTAACTTTGTTTTAACGATCCCTTGGTGTCCTTCATGTGCTAGTTTGCTTCCTTAACTTACTCGGAATAACTATTCGTGTACCTCTTAAAAGTACACCATCAACTACTGAAAGTTCAGAACGGAACTGAAACAACGAATTAGACTTCGAAATACGACCATTCAAAATTTGTCTAATATCGATATCTTCCTTTGAAGCTTCTTGTATTAAGTCAAATGTCATTGCCTTCGGAACTGAATTTTCCGCCACGAAATACGCATATTCATCACCAATGTTTCGCATTTCTTCTCGACATTGCGACAGTCTTGATAAACAGTCGGCTGCATTCTTCGGACCGGGTCGGTAACGCACTTTAAACTTATACGGCTGTAAACGCATGGCCCATCTTTCAATACGCGCAGGCGGTTTCGATTTCGGCGAGTAGATCACCTCCAACGGCTTGTGATCTGTTATGAGAGTAAATTCTTTACCCAGCAAGTATAGATGAAAACGCTCGCATCCCCATACTACGGCTAACGCTTCACGTTCTGTTTGTGAATATCTCTGTTCAACGTCAGTAAGAGTCTTACTTGCAAAAGTAACCGGTCTGAAATTACCATCACTTTGCTTCTGGCTCAAAATCGCTCCTAGTCCTACAGGACTCGCATCGACAATCACTTGTGTCTCTGCATCACTGTTGTAATACGCTAAAGTTTTTGCACTAGCAAGTAACCTCTTAAGTTCATCAAATGAATCTTGATGCTTACTAGTCCACGTCCATTCCTGATTTCGTCTTGTGAGTTCACGGAGAGATGCGGAAACGGTCGAAAAATTCGGTATGTATCGGCCACAATAATTCACGAGACCTAGAAAACTTCTGGGTGAGTGAGTGAGTTGGTGTTTTACGCCCGTGCAACGCTATAAAGGTTATTTACAGGCGATGAACATGAAAAGGATGATAAAATGAACATGAAATGATGATGATAAATGAAATATGGGGATGGGGTGGGAAACAAAGGACCGGTAAATTTTGAAGAACCACATGAAAAAGGGGAGAGGTGGGTAGGGGCGGAAAATTTAGCCTATGTGGTGCACTACTGGGCGGTCCACAAAGGGGTCTTTTACGTGCATGAAGCGTGGCACTCTCCACACACGTTGGCCCACTATGGTCGGCGGTCAGGGTTTCCGTATTATAGACCTGACAACCCCCGCGGACGAGGGCTACCCTATTCAGCCACCTAGGGTACACGCTTGGTCGCTCTGTGGGCTGAGCACTGACCCGACGTCAGAATCCCAAGACCCTTAGTCGCCTCTTACGACAAGCTAGGCTCTGCTGCGGGCCTATTCGCCACCCGGGCCCCGCACGAAAACTTCTAACTTCCGACACGTTCTCCGGATTTCTAGCATTTGTTACGGCTTAAACCTTTGAATTTTCTGGACTGATTCCTTTAGCAGACAACACATGACCCATAAATGTCATTTCATCCATATTAAATCTACACTTGTCTCGGTTCAATTTAAGACCCTTTTCCCGAAGTCGTTCTAATACTGTTGCCAACCTTTCATCGTGCTCCTTTTGCGTTGATCCATACACAATGATATCGTCGGATATATTCCGTTGTCCGGCACATCCAGATAACGCTAACTGAATACACTGTTGGTACATTTCTGGTGCACATGATATTCCAAACATTAAACGCTTGTATCGAAATAATCCAATGTGAGTAGTAAAAGTAGTAATATTCCTTGATTCTGGCTCTAGCTCAATTTGATGAAAACCCATTCTTAAATCCAATTTTGAAAATACTTTAGCACCATTTAATTCCTGTAAAACTTCATCCACTGTTGGTATAGGATGGCGTGAACGTATAACACTTTAATTTGCTCGACGCATATCAACACAAATTCTGATTTCTGAACTCTTTTTCGGAACAACAACTAATGGTAAAACCCACTCAGTAGGTCCATCAACTTTTTCTATTACATCCATCGACTCTAATTCTTGCAATTTTTCCTCGACTGCTTTTCTTAAATTGAACGGTAATCGCCTTGTCGGTTGCGCTATCGGTTTAACACTTTCATCTACATGAATCTTCAATTGGTAATCCTTTAGTTTACCTAATCCACAAAACAAATCATCATATTTTGAAACTATTTCACATTTAGAACTGACCATATTGACAGATGGTCCTATCTTCAATACACCTAATTCCTTCGCAGTTTTACGACCCAGCAAGGGTGTATAATTCCCATCAATAATCATGAAATCTGCTTTAATGCTTTTCATTGACTCTTCACATAAAATATCAGCACTTAATTTGCTTTGAATATTTAACGGATTTATAGCACCATACGCGTACAGCTTCTTATCAACCGGTAATTCCTTCAAACCGCGTTTTTTCAACTTTTCACATATATCCCTAGTTATAATATTACTTGTACATCCCGAATCTACTAAGAATGGAATTATAACATTTCCTATTTTCAAAGTGAAATCTTTCTCTGACGAACGATCTATGGCGAACACATATTCATCGGATTCAGATGAATCATCATCAACATAACGGACCTTTTCTTTGTGCTTCTTTCCGAAACCTATTGTTTGTCTACGGGATTTACACTTCTTGGCAAAATGTCCTTCTCTTCCGCATTTATGACAGCTTTTTCCTTCAGTTATCTTACATTCTCTTGCGATATGTCCTCTGTTTCCACATCGGTAGCATTCGATATCTCTTCTCCTTGAAAATTCTGCTTTCGGTGGTTGTTTACTTTGCTGAAATATTGATGGTTTTGTCGATTTCGCTTTTATCCTGTTCACATGACCCTCTTCAAACTGTGCAGATTGTTGATCGGCTGCTTCGCTGGCTCTTGCTATTTCTTGTAACTTTTCAAGTGTAAGGTCTTTTTCACGTAGAAGACGTTTTCTGAGTTTGGCAGATGAACATTTATCAATTACTTGATCTCGAATAGCATCGTTGGTCATTGCTCCAAAGTCACAGGTTTTCGCTAAAGTTCTTAATCTTGTAACATAACTGTCTGTTGATTCATTTTCTGTTTGGGCACGTTTTCTAAATATATGTCTCTCAACTGCCTGATTTTTCTTCGGTAAGAAATACTCATCGAATTTTGCAACGGCTTCGGCATATGTATCTCCAGTGTCTGAAAACGTTTCGAAAATATCCTGGCAATCTTGTCCAACTAAATGTAAAAGCAATGCTCTCTTTTGTTCATTTTCTAAAACTCCTGATGCGTTCATATAATACTCGAAACTTTTCATCCACTTCGTCCATCTTTGAGAAAGAGATGATTGGTCCCCATTACAATCGAATGGTTGTACGGCTGGTAAATCTAACAATTTTGCCATTTCCTTTGTATTAAACAAAATGTCTAAACAAAAGTCATCGGATTCTAGATCCATTTAAACATTGTCACTTTTAGTAACATCCTCGTCGCCAAATGTAGCATCGCGCTCAGGGCACTGCTAAAGAAAACCAACTATCTAGCTACATGGTTTATTACAAACTGACCACAAGTTACAAAGTGATATAAGCGTCTGTGAAAGTAATTAAACATTGCACGGTCTGAAGATAAAGATCTAACAAGTAATAAAACTTTAAGACAGAAGTAATTAACTCTGAACTTAACCTTTTAAACTTTATCAGTAAACACTACAGTTGGCCCAATATGGTCGGCCTTCAGGGTTTCCGTATTATAGACCTGACATCCCCCGCCGACGAGGGCTACCCTATTCAGCCACCTCGGGTACACACTTGGTCGCTCTGTGGGCTGAGCACTGACCCGATTTCAGAATCCCAAGACCCTTAGTCGCCTCTTACGACAAGTTAGGCTCTGCTGCGAGCCTATTCGCCACCCGGGCACCGCACGGGACTCGATACCACATTACAAAGCAATCAGATACCAAATTACAAAGCAATCAGATAACTTAAATTGAAGTAATCGTGGCATCAAACAAAGAAATAGCATTTTTAGCCCCATTTTTTTTTAAGAAAAAAGGGGGGGACCCCAAAATCATTCCATCCATCCTTTTAAGGTAAGAAACATCATTGTTAAATTTCATAGCAAGTAGATAACTGATCATAACTAGAACAGTCGTATAAAAATTATGTATTCATGTTATTTGATACTCCCACATTACAAAGAAGGCGGACACAAATTTGTTTTGTTTATCTAATTATAATCCGGGTCGCTGATTGGTCCTCCTCGGATACCCAGAGGTTCTTCTCTAGCTTACTCATTCATCTCCCCTGGGACATTTGGCATGAAATTGTTCGTTTCGAGTTCAGGATCTGATCTTAAACTTTATATTATTTCTATATAGAAACAAGTTAAAAATCCCTTTAGAAAAATGTAAAGCGACCAATCAGGAAGCTCGATACAAAACTATCAAAAACGAAGTATTTCATGCGTAATGTCCCAGGGGTGATGAATGAGTAAGCGAGAGAAGAACCCATGGGTTTCCGAGGATGCTGATTGGTCAGATACGATCATCCTTCTATTTTGATGACGTGTCTATTTAACTTAATGATGGTTATTCTAAACAAACTGACAACAGATCAAATTCTTCAGAATTACATTGTAAACAATTATGTACATCGAAGTCAACAAGAAAAAACGTGTAATATTGGTGGGAAAAACTTTAGCTACAATGTACCACCTTGGGCGGAGATACAATGCGGTTTTAATGCTCGTAACGGAGTAAGGCCGAAAGCGAAATCACACCGGGCGCAATTCAATCCATTAGACGTCAAATTTGGTATTAAAATGTCGCTCATAATATTTTAATGACGAATTCAGTTAAATATTTTGACAATTTGCGCATTCTAAAAGACTTTCGTAAAAATATAAATTTTTGAAGTAGATTGATCATGAACTTAATAATGAAGTTCAGGATCAAAATTTTGAAAATGTGGGTATATAGGGGTTACTTTCAATAGTTCTTATCCGGAAAAAGCCAAACACTAACCCAGTGCACCATATGTTTTGCAAATTCGGGATTTGTAACTAGATCAAAATAGAACTTTGATGCAAAAGATTTGAAGAAAATATCTCACACCATTTCTGAGAAAATTGAAATTGAAAATGCATTGAATGGCAAACTGTCTGTTTGTACCTGGGTAGGTACAAATAGAACAATTGTGACAAGACAAAAGTTTTGGTGGTGTATAAAAACTTGTACAAAATTGTTATTAGTAGATAGAATTGAAAGAAATGTTGCATTGTGAATAATAGAAAACATATTGACATTTCTCAGAAGAAAATTTCAAGATATCATAAAAGGTTCGCATGTATTTTCAATTTTTAATGCAATGTCCATATTTGGTAATCCACGAATTAAAATGGTTATAACAGACAAAATAAGTCATCAACTAGACATTTTTTGGCATATTTTGGGTTCTAGGAACCCATTCTATAGAATCAAAGACAGAGAAAGGTTTTAAAGTAACAAACAAAAATTCTAGCTATTTCCTGAGCTGAACTATTGGCACTATTCTGGAGAGTCTTCCAGAATTCCGACCAGTACCTCCCCGTGGTGGAAGACGAGCCCTGCTCCAGCGATAACAAAGGATACTCTGGAGCAGCTAACACTGGCGGTGGTGTGTCATGGGCTGGACGACCCATGGCACATAGCGAGTCTATACCTGTAGAGGTATAAGTCGACGCAGAGGGGCTTTCCCCTAGTCGCGACAATAAATACCCATCAGTCTATTCTGGAGCAGCTAAATTGGTGGTGGTGTGTCATGAGCTGGACGACCCATGGCACATAGCGAGTTTTTAACAGTCTTACTGTTAAATAGTCGATGCAGAGGGGCTTTCCCCTAGTCACGACTATTAAATACCCATCATCATCATCTGTCATGCGTCCTGTGGCGTCACATGCAGAAAACCTGACTGCAAACCATAGTGGTGCACCGTGTTGGGAAAAAATGTCACGTTCCTCGCACGTTAAAGAACCCTGCTGCAGGTCTCGGTAAGAGTAGGACCCGTAGGATCCCAATTCAGGAGGCTAAATTTCCCATACCTACCCATCACTCCTTTTTCCAGTGGCAGTCAAAACTCCTACCCGATTGGCCTTGTGTCCCATTCCCTCCACTTCATCATGACACTGCTTTGGAGTAAATCAATAACTAACTCCTGTGGCGTCACGAGAAATTCCGTCGCAGTTTTCCAGGTAGCTATAATAATGTAGCTTGTGTCTGAACAACTTTCTACATAGAACTGCACAATATAACAAAAAAAAGACCTGCAGACCTATATCTAGGCATAGTCACGACGTAAAACTCCAGTCAATCAGTCAGAAAAAGATTTGTGTGCCTTAAACCATTTGAATTATTAAATTTGTGGATGTATGTAGAAAAATTTCATGACTACAATTTCATAAACGGTCGTCCCGTGCGGGGCCCGGGTGGCGAATAGGCCCGCAGAAGAGCCTAGCTTGTCGTAAGAGGCGACTAAGGGTCTTGGGATTCTGACGTCGGGTCAGTGCTCAGCCCACAGAGCGACCAAGTGTGTACCCTAGGTGGCTGAATAGGGTAGCCCTCGTCCGCGGGGGTTGTCAGGTCTATAATACGGAAACCCTGACCGCCGACCATAGTGGGCCAACGTGTGTGGAGAGTGCCACGCTTCATGCACGTAAAAGACCCCTTTGTGGACCGCCAAGTAGTGCACCACATAGGCTAAATTTTCCGCCCCTACCTACCTCTCCCCTTTTCCTGTGGTTCTTCAAAATTTACCGGTCCTTTGTTTCCCACCCATCCCCATATTTCATTTGTCATCATCATTTCATGTTCATTTTATCATCCTCCGGCACCAACACTTTTGAGTTGGAGAATACATCAAAGCTTTAAATTATCCGTCTAAATTTCAAAATTGTCTAAACCCTAAGGTTCTTCCTACCCCAGACATAGGTTGAATATCTTAGTAATAATTTGGTTCCCCATTTTGGTATTTTTGGTTATACTGTTCTATGCTCTTCATATTCATACAGTGTTTGGCATTTTCAATATGTTTGGTAGAGCGCCTCTGATGAGTCTTGAATAGACGAAACACGCGTCAGGCGTAGCAAACTTTATTATCTGGAACTTTGTTGTCATTTGTATTTCATGTTCATCGCCTGTAAATAACCTATATAGCGTTGCACGGGCGTAAAACACCAACTCACTCACTCACTTTCATAAACGGTCAGTGTTAAACCCACCATTTCGTTTGAAATGCCTGTACCAAGTCAGGACCATTGCGATCCACAAATTCTTCGGTATGACTGATTCGTTTTTTTATCATTTTCTATGGACTATGAGATTGATCATTCAAGTTAGGTAGTTTTGTTATTACCTTTATTTACCATACATTTCAAATACATGTATCAATATTGTGATAGTTGCTACATAGATGTATGCACCGATGGTGTGTACTTTAAAATTTTGTAAAAAAGTAAACACAAGTACATGACTTGACACAGTGTGTTCATCTTTTAAAGGACAATAGCATATAATCTGTACATACCGGAACAATAAAAATTATTATATCAGTATGGTAATTACACATTCAACGATTAATTTATAAAAGTTGCACAAGTATACATGTAAAACAAAAATGATTAATGAAAAGTAACAGTTTCATTCCTCAGTATGATCCTTGTCAAGGTCAAGTACAATATTTAGTCATTGACAGGTTATAACGGTTCCGACAAATGTTGAGCCAAGGTACCATACAACAGACGCGATATGGACCCACATTCAAACAATCTGACTACCTACCTGTCCTATGTTTAAAGTACAAGTAATGAACAGTAACTTCGTTAAATTGTACCCATAACAGATACGAACGTGAAGACACAAGTCTACTTTGAAGTTTAGAACACTATAAATTGTTGTCTTGTTTGTAGACCTAAACTTCAAATTCTGATTTGTCATTAAATTTAAGGTGTTCTGTGGCATGATTATGCCAAGTAATCATGATAGACTCCAATAGCCAAAGTTCGTATATCATCTGTCATTGATGGAAACTGTTCAGATGATGATTTGAGCTTTATCCACTTGTTTATGCGGATCTTGTCAAGTCCATTTGTTTCTTTCCATGCTTCTAGGTCCTCATTATTTAGGCGTGTCAAGTCAAGCATCTCGCTTCCTACAAGCTCATCGTCTTCTGATCCACCACTTAATGCTGGCAAGTATTTGTTGCAGATAGATGATACTGTGCTTAGGTCATCTTTGACATACTAAAAATATAGTGTTGTATTAAAGAATTCGGGAAAACTTTGTAAGACTTCAAACGAGCATTGGCTGACTCGAATTTCGGTCATAAGTCTAGATAAGTTGTAAATTTTCTTTGTTCTCTATCTAGGCAAGCAGGTACCTAATTTGATTTCAAGTCTAGAGAGTCGCTAACCCACGGTTAACTACTAAACACGTCACCATCTTTAACCCAATCTTTTATATCTTCTGCATCAGTGACAAAAACATGTTTAAGTATGTTGGCGTCGTCAGAAAATATCGATTTAGAATGCTTACAAAATAACCAGTTAATGTTACAATCTATATTAATCTATGTTATAGGTTTAATGTATGGTCTGTGCTTATGTAGACTATAAAAGGAGCGTCTCTGGGAACAAAAGTGTGGATATTTCTATGTGTTTATATATATATATATAGAATAAAATCACAATGAGCTACTTTTCGTCGTAGCTTACGGCCGCGCTACCAGCCTTCATCAGCGACATTTTATTTACACACAGAAAAACAACGACGTATACAAAAGAAAAACGAAACAATACATCAACGTCACAAATAAAAAAGTCCTTGGTGCAAGCAGTGTTGTACAGCAGTATATAGTAAGAGAGAAATAAAAAAAAACGTGATGAAAAATGTATAAAATGAATTGCGAATTGTTAGCAACTACTCTTTAGTGTTAATCCCGTACGGTTTGTAAGTTCGTAGAAGTTCGTAGTTTATTCTTCCATAGATTTTCCTGTGTCTTTCTGTACGTCTCATCGCCCATCAGTTTTTCGATCCCTTGAACCTTGAAGTCCGCGAGTGTGTGTCCGTCTGAGTAAAAGTGTTTCGTCACTGGGTCGTCCTGTCTGTTACGGTGTCTTGAAAAATTGAGAAGCATCCTTTGGTAAAAATCGCAAGTTTCTCCTACGTATATGAATAACTGGCATTTTAAACAATAGATCGAATAGACAACATTTTCCGATTTGCATGTTATTGAATTTTTAACGCTATAGGTTTTTCCTTCATAATCTTTGAAAGTGTCACTAGAAATAATATACGGACAAAGCGCACATTTTTCTCCCGCAAGGTCGGCATCCCGGTGTTTGTTTAAAGAACATTTTATTGTGCTTTTTGTGAACCAAAATTTCTTGTAAATTGTTGTCTCTGCGAAAAGCCAAAATCGGTTGAGCGGGAAAAATCTCTTTCATTCGATCCGAGGTGTGAAGTGAGGTCATGTTCTTACGTAAAATATTTCTGACATCCGGTAATTGATTACAAAATGTTAAAACTAAAGGTACCCGGTCGGAATTTTTCTTTTTCTTTCTATAATTTAATAAAGTATTCCTATCAAGTTCGTCTACTTTCCGCAATTCTTTTTCTACCGTGCTCGAATCATATCCCCGCTTCTTTAATTGTTCCTTTATATTTTCTCTACATTCCTGATATTTTCCGTCCTCCGAACATATTCGTTTTATTCGTACTCCTAGTCCGTAAGGAATTGATGATTTTGTTGACTCTGGGTGACATGAATTAGCGTGAAGATATTGATGTTTGTCTGTTGGTTTTGTTAACAATTCTGTTTCTAGATTTCTATTTCGTAACAAAACATTCACATCTAAAAATTCAATTTTTTCCGCTGAAAATCGAAGATCTACCTGTATGCGTGGATGAATTTTATTTGCCGCTTCGTGAAATTTGTGAAGATTTTCCTTCCCGTGTGCCCAGAGTCCAAAAATGTCATCAACATATCTAAAGTACGCATTGGGTGTGTATACCGATTGGTTAAACAGTTGTGTTTCCCATTCCCCTAAATGGGTTGATGCATAGTTCATGCCGAGGTGTGAACCTATCGCCGTCCCTTCTTTTTGCATACATTGTCGGTTATTAAATGAGAAATTGTTATTTTCTTAAACCAAGTCCATCATTTTAAGGACATCATCTGTAGGAATATCTTGGTTTGTCCGATTGTCCAACGCCTTTTTTGCCGCCTCTCTTGCTTCTTTTCTTGGTACGCTTGGATATAAAGCCTTTACGTCCATACAAAACATGATAGTACCACCCTCGAGAGGAATATTGATGTCTTTAAGCTTGTTTAAAAAATCGGTTGTATCTTGTACATACCCGTGAAAACTGCACATTTTCTTTCAACTGATGTTCGACAACCTCCGCCATTTTCGCTGTTGGGTGGTTTCTACCGTTTACGATGGTTCTTACCGGTATGTTCTTTTTATGAAGTTTAGGATTAGCTTGTAATTTCCCCGCAATAGAATCAAATGGTAGCATGTTTTTTCTAAGTTCGTCAGATAATTCCTTTTAAATTGTATATATATGTTCCGTCGGGGATCAAAATTACTGGTGACATCCTATGTCTAAATAACGTTTGAGCAAGAGGATGGGTGTGATTTCTAAAGACTTGTGTAAAGGTCTACTAGATTTTTATACAACCGCTAAAAATTTGCGGACGTATAATGGTATGATGCTGTCGTCGTCGTCGTTGTCTGTTAACTTTAGTGTATACACGATAACTTTAGTTCTAGTAATCCGAATGCAATGAAATTTCACAATGATATTCCTTACGATTAAAGGATGAATGGGATTTATTTTCGGGGTCCCACCTGTTTTGGTTTCGAAATTAGGGGCCAAAAATGCTACTTTTATGTTTGTTGCCACGATAACTTTAGTTCTAGTCATCCTATTGCTTTGTACTTTGGCATTAATGTTTCCTGACATAAAAGGGTGAATAAGATTGATTTTGGGGGGTACCCCCTTATTTTGTTTCGAAATTAGGGGCCCAAAAGGGGCAAAAAATTCAAATATTTTATTAATTCCACCTTAAATTTTGTTTCTAACTGGCTTATTGCTGTAAACTTTGTGAAGAATGGGCCTTCCAATAAAAGAATGAATCTGATGAACTTTTGCGGGCCCCCTTTTCCCCCGTTATGAAATTAGGGGCCAAAATTGAATATTAATGGTCCGATTTTGAAAATATAATTTTGCATGTTTGTTCTTGTCAAATAGCGATACAAAATTGAAACTTTTATATTAATGGTCCGATTTTGATTTTTTTTTTGCATGTTTGTTCTCGTCAAATGGCGATACAAAATTGAGAATCATTTTTTGTGACCCACCCTTTTCCTCCTTATTATGTAATGAGGGGTCTAAAGGGACCAAAATCGAAACTTTTTTACTTATGATCCGATTTTGAGAAAAAAAAATTGCATGTTTGTTCTTGTCAAATAGTGGATACAAAATAATTAATTTGTTTTTCCCCCATATTATGTAATAAGGGCCAAAATTGAAAATTTGTGGTCTAATTTTGATCTCCTTTCGAAAATAAAATGCTACGCTGAGCGCAGCATGATACGACCGCAACAAGTTGAACCCTGTACGTTGGAGGCCCAGTATGGATAGTCTATTGCTTTGGTCACATGAAGCCCATGGTGGACTTACAAAGCTTTTCGACACATGCATCCTGTGGGGGACTAAAAAATGCATTTTTGACACATTTATATTTACATCAACATCTAATACAAAAAGCCTTATTTATATACATGTATTAATTTACAATTTTGGCCCTTTGACCCCTAATTTCTCAAAAACGGTAAAAATATTGCAAATCTGATTAAAGAATAAGGCAGACATATTCACAAGGAATCCAATGAAAAAAAGGTTTGAAAATCGGACTACAAATAAAAAAGTTGATTTTATGGGCGTGGTCTGTCTTTAGCCCCCCTGTAGTTATGTAATGGTGAAATACATATCAAAATCATTGACACACTAGGTAGATAGAATTTCATGATGAATTCAATATAAAAAGAATTTTCAAAATCGAATGAATGATAAACATTCTACAACAGGTTTGTCATTACACCCGTTTTAGCCCTTTTTGGCCCTTTTTTCTAAAACAGAAGGGGTAACAAACCCCAAACACAAAACCAACATTCCTTTAGTGGATATAATGATCATATTAAGACTTCATAACAATTGGCAGGACCACTACAACTTAATTTTTGGTTTAAATGACAAACTTTTAAAAACTGCATTTTTGGCCCCTTTGACCCCTAAATTCTCAAAAAACGGTAAGAGATATTGCAAATCTAATTGAAAAATGCCGGCAGGGATTTTCACAAGGATTCCAATGAAAAAAAGATTTTGAAAATCGGACCACAAATAAAAAAGTAAATTTTTGGGGTGTGGCCCCTTTTTGACCCCCAGTAGCAATGCAACGGTACAAGATACATCAAAGCCTTGGATACATTTTGTTGACAGAATTTATTGAGGAATACAATAAAAAAAGAATGATCAAAATTGGATGAAAATTAAACATTCTACAGACATTTTTTCAATATACACAATTTTGCCCCTTTTGGCCCTTTTATCTTAAACGGTAGGGGCCAGAAACCCCAAATGCAATACCAACCTTCCTTAAGTGGTTATGAACATCATATCAATATTTTATAACAATTGGTTATCTACAACTAAAGTTATCGCACGGAAACCAAAGTGTCTACAGACGACAACGACGACGACAACGACGACAACGACATCGCCATAACATAATACGATCGCAAAAATTTTGCGGTCGTATAAAAATAATTCCTTTTAAATTGTAAGTGGAAAGTCCACCAAAAGCTTCATGTGTCAAAAACCTTTGTCAGTCCATCATGGGCTGCATGTGTCCAGAGCAATTGACTATCCATATTGGGCATAAAACGTACAGGGTTCAACAAGTTGCAGCTTTTTATTAATACTTCTTGTTCTTGTACCAAGTTTTTTTTCCATTTTCCTCTTCCAGTCTTGTGACTTCTGTCGTCATGAATTCACACCTGGGACAACCATATAGACATTGACGGCTCTGTGATGTTGATGCTATAAATTAAAATAACAAATAAAGATAGTTATACTAGTACATTTTATTATTGGATTATATAAAAATCATGCACATTTGTATGTGTGCATGCAAATACATAGAGGGCAGAAGTCAAAATTCAAATACAGTGTATTTGTTAAATCCATACATTCATGAAACCATGAATATGAATTTCAGTCACTATTATCTAAAATCCAATTATCAGCTTTAAAAACATATGATATTAAATATGATAAGTGCATGATGTACATTAGTAAATATGGTCTATAAAAATCTGCTCACTTGAACATTGTCTTGCTCAGTATTTAGCAACAGATCTGCTGCGACAAGATCACTTTGATCAACTTCGGTTAGTGCTCTCTGGTTATAAGATGGCAACTGTGGAAGAATCCATCTGCATCCACGTTTAAAAATCTCACGGCGCCTTGAGATGTTGCCTTTTAAAATTGAAGTTTTTCGATGAATTTTAACCACCAGTCTTTGTCTTCTTCATTGCAGTAGTTCTATCATGCAGTAGTTCTATCATATTTCATTACCACTCTTCAATGCATTGATGTCAATCTTATCAAAAGACATTATTAGGACATCTGAGATTTATCTCGGAGGTAGGGATATATTTCCGGTATTTGATGAAATTTTGAAAAAAAAAATCCATTTGGTAGGATTTTCCATAGGTGAATGGAACTTTTTCTATAATATACTTTTGATAGAGACCTTGTTTCGTCGAAATCTTAACCGAAAAATGATATTTCACTCCTGCAAGGTAAGGTTCCAGCCATCCACTGATGTTGTAACATCTCTCTAGTCCAGTAGCATAACTTATAAGTGAGTGGAAAGCTGGTAAGAATTTTGCATCTGCATAGATTAGTTTGTCTGAAAAGACACTAAACAATTGGTCAATGTCTTCGTGGGTATGTCCCACTGGAAAAAAATGCCAATTGTATCTGAAAAAAAAATATTAAACGAAATTTAAGTGAAGTTATGTTAGGAACACAGACTGTATTTTATTTCTAAATCAAATGACACAAAACAACCACGCATTCCTATTGTTTGATGGACCAAAAACAAATTTTATTTATTGATTTTACGACAGCTTTAAAAACAATTTTAAAATGGGGTGGTTGGCGTTTTCAATGGTTTCGACTTCAAAAAGATTGATGATTCTAAGTCAGTTCTCATCAGGGGTATCCTAGAATTTCTTTGTAAAATACGCATCGAGAATTATTTCAATTTTTCGCTTGTCAGTATTTCGGTGAGATTCTTACGTTTCCTGTATGCTATGATCGTTTTTATACGACCGCAAAATTTTTGCGATCGTAAAATGTTATGGCGATGTCGTCGTCGGCGTCGTCGTCGTCGTCGTCGTCGTCGTCTGTGGACACTTTGGTTTCCGTGCGATAACTTGAGTAAATATTGACTGAATGTTATGAAATTTAGATATGATGTTTGTTACCACTTAAGGAAGGTTGGTATTGTATTTGGGGGTTGTGGCCCCTATCATTTTAGAAAAAAGGGCTAAAACGGGTGTATTGACAAAACTGTTGTAAAATGTTTATTATTCATTAGATTTTGAAAATTCTTTTTTTATTGAATTCATCATTAAATTCTGTCAACAAAATGTGTCAATGGTTTTGATATATATTGCACTGTTACATTGATACTGGGGGTCAAAAAGGGGCCACACCCCAAAAATTGACTTTTTTATTTGTGGTCCGATTTTCAAAATCTTTTTTTCATTGGAATCCTTGTGAAAATCCCTGCCTGCGTTTTTCAATCAGATTTGCAATATCTCTTACCGTTTTTGAGAAATTAGGGGTCAAAGGGGCCAAAAACGCCATTTTTAAAAGTTTGTCAATGCAAATAGTTTTATACCAAAAATTAAGTTGTAGTGGGCATGCCAATGGTTATGAAGTTTATATATGATGATTATATCCACTAAAGGAATCTTGGTTTTGTATTTGGGGTTTGTGGCCCCTACTGTTTTAGAAAAAAGGGCTAAAACGGGTGTATTGACAAAACTGTTGTAGAATGTTTATTATTCATTAGATTTTGAAAATTCTTTCTTTGTTGAATTCATCATTGAATTCTGTCAACAAAATGTGTCAATAATTTTGATATGTATTTCACCATTACATTGTTACAGGGGGCTAAAGACAGGCCACGCCCATAAAATCAACTTTTTTATTTGTGGTCCGATTTTCAAAATATTTTTTTCATTGGATTCAATGTACACAATTTCCTATTATTTTTTTATCGGATTAGCAATATCTTTTACCATTTTTGAGGAATTAGGGGTCAAAGGGCCAAAATTGTAAAATAAAATTAATACATGTATAGAAATAAGGCTTTTTGTATAAGATGTTGATGTAAATATATTTGTCAAAAATGCATTTCTAAGTCCACCACAGGATGCATGCGTCAAAAAGCTTTGTAAGTCCACCATGGGCTTCATGTGACCAAAGCAATGGACTATCCATATTGGGCCTCCAACATACAGGGTTCAACTTGTTGCGGTCGTATCATGCTGCGCTCGGCGTAGCTTTTTATTTTTTATTAAAATATTTTTACAATTTTCCTCATGTTCAAGAACATGCCAATATTTAAAAAAAGGTTCTTTTTTTATCTTTCTTAGTCTGGGATTGTATTTAGTATCCATTATTAACGGAATCTCAATTTTTATTTTTCCTCGTATCTTAAGTAGATTTTACCTTTCTTGACCCTAACCACTAGACATGCTTGTGTTGATTTAATAACCTGAGTAGCCCCGGTCAATTGGTTTATCAGTAATTTTTTTCAATATTTTAGGCTGCTGATAAGTATCGGAAGTATTTTTAAAAGCCGTGTTGATTCACTTTCAATTTACTTTGAGAATACATATTTGCTTTGGCAGCTTTTTCTGTAGAGGTATTGAAATGAGTCTGTAGGTTTGTAAGTTCTCAAATCTAAAATATTAACACTGGCAGATCTTCTTCCTTTAGATATGTGAAGGTTAAAAAAAATTTGGGTTTTTTGGTCGGATATTTAGTATGTTAATTTTACAAACTCGTGGTGTTTGTTCGCTATGTCGAAGAACAATTCAATTTCTTATTTACTACCATGATGTATTATAAACCATCATCTCTATACCTCCCGGAATAAAATATAGTTTTCTTATGTACAAATTTGTTGATAATTTCAGATATATCAAACATACATATGTCACAGATTTCGGGACTAGGAACTTCTCCTATTGTAGTACCAATTTTTTGTTTTAATAATTGAGTGAGTGAGTGAGTTGGTGTTTTACGCCCGTGCAACGCTATATAGGTTATTTACAGGCGATGAACATGAAAGGGATGATACAATGAACATGAAATGATGATAATTGACCATTAAATTCAAAAATGTTATTTCAATATATAGCTTAAAGATCCTGTCTTCTTTAAGATTATGTTGTAGGGAGTCCATTTCTTTTCTGGTCAGTCTGAATAGATGTCAACAAATGAATCGATGTATTTGTTTCTAGATCTTGTTGTGTGATATGGTCCAGAAAGGTGTCATGCAACCTTGACGAATGTGTAAGGTGGTACTAATTGTTTAGTCTAATTGGGTCATACGTCTTGTCTAGCAAATTACGTCAAAGATCATCGTGGTACTGTTTCAAAACTATGTTTTCGAGTGGATTGTAGAATCTAAGTATAGGATCTAGGATCTTCCGAATCTTGGTGTGACAGGTAGTTAAAAAGTTCACTGTGTTGGCGTACAAAGTAACGGGTATCTTCTGTTATAGAAACTTTTCCAGTCTGCATCTTTTTCTTGATCGTCTGGATGGTCTCATCATTTTCCTGTTCTTTTAGTACATTGAGATCATCAGGAAGGTCAAACTTATATATTTTTAGAATCAGCTTGCGTTTCAATTTTGCATATGTCGTAGTTTCTTGGTTGTATTTTGTTTGAATTGATAACATTAACCTCTAGGGCACGGTCATCTATGTCTGGTTCGTCTACGTCTAGTTCTATGTCTGGACTGTTGAAATGAGATGGTATTCGCGAAAGTAGGTCTGTATGGTGGTTTTCCTTGCTTTTGATGTACTCTATCTTGCAGTTGTAACCAGTGATGCTTAGACCCCAATGCTGTGTGCTTGTCTTGCATAGATGAGTCCAAGATGTACTTGAGTGGCTTATGTATTGTCTGTAAGTATATCAAATTCTGCGTAGTGTAAATAATGGTCTGACTTCTGTAGTAGATGGCAAAACTTTCTTTCTCGATGGTTGGCCATTTCTTTTGTGGCAGACTTAGTTTGTGTGACAGGAAGTAGATTGTTTCTCCTCTCTTTGTCGGTCTGTTGGGTTAAACATGCTGCAATCGATGATTTGCTGGCATCTATGCTATCCGTAAACAGAAATGTTTCCCTTGGCAGCCTCCTGTCCTTTATTAACCTATAATTGTTTCTGTTCTCTTTAATTGTCTTGTTTACTGACATAAATGTTTGTATAAAAAAAAACAACAAAATTGTCAACACTGTTTACATATAAATCACGATAGATAAAAAGTTAGTTTTCCCATAACAGCGGGAGAGTACAAAGTACAAAGCGATCAAGTCTCAAAATTTATCCAATTAATCCATTTCGAGCAACATCACAAATATAATGTTCAGAAGTCCAGATTATCAAAGATTTAAGCCTCAATGTATAAAGCTAAAAAACAAAATCCATTAACTTTTCGTAAATAAAATTTAGAAAAAAAATCTTAACTCGACCGGAAGCGGAAGTCGACTTAATATAATGACTTTAGTTGGTCTAGGGCAGCTTTTCCCCACATCTTTGGGTTGTCTCCGTCTAATGGTTCTGTAGATCGTGAATGTCTCATTTTAAAATGATGTGACAATTTGAAAAAATTGATTAAAAGAATGTTTGCGAGATAACTCTTTGACTAGATTTGAATTAAAATACTGAGAAAAACAATTTAATATTTCAAAACTACTTGTAAAATTGTATTTTATTTCATTTTAAAACGTAATTGTGTTACGTTCGTTTGAGTTGCTCAGTGTGTATAAAAACACAGTTCTGTTTTGATAACTATTTTGAATCGTAAATATAAAACAAGTCAAAGTCCCGCTTTTACATTATTTTATATATAAATCTTCTTTATTTGATAATATTTTCGTTCTTTTTCCGTCCCGTGCGGGGCCCGGGTGGCGAATAGGCCCACAACAGAGCCTAGCTTGTCGTAAGAGGCGACTAAGGGTCTTGGGATTCTGACGTCGGGTCAGTGCTCAGCCCACAGAGCGACCAAGTGTGTACCCTAGGTGGCTGAATAGGGTGGCCCTCGTCCGCGGGGGTTGTCAGGTCTATAATACGGAAACCCTGTCCGCCGACCATAGTGGGCCAACGTGTGTGGAGAGTGCCACTCTCCATGCACGTAAAAGACCCCTTTGTGGACCGCCAAGTAGTGCATCACATAGGCTAAATTTTCCGCCCCTACCCACCTCTCCCCTTTTCCTGTGGTTCTTCTAAATTTAACGGTCCTTTGTTTCCCACCCCACATTTCATTTTTAGGCAGAGCCTTATAGAGTCATGTAGCTATCTGATTTTCGCGGGGTTTTTTTTAACTCTAGACAGGGTAAATCGGTCAGTCAATATTGATACTAGAGGATCTATTACAGAACATTAATCGTGTATTGTATTTTAAATGTTATACGGATTGTCTAAAATAACAGTTACATATTTATACCTTAACATAAATGCGATATAAATGTGCACTACATATCGTGTATCAATACTCGTTGACGTTTACTTACGCATTGTTGACCTTTGACCTTTGCTCAAGTGTGCGGAGCTAAATTACAGATCTTAAAAATGTGTAAGTGTGCGGAGGAAACAAACATAACTCATGTGCTATGATTCAAGTTTATGAAACACAGATCGTTCTTTATTTTTAGTGCTTAGGCACCAACCATTTGATTTTCGGGGGGGGGGGGGGGCTGGAATTTTTATTCGACCGCTGTGCTGGCCAGCTTATTTTTATCCCATACACTCAATGCTAGAAAATCCCTTTTTTTTAATGCACAAAATTAGGGCCAGATTATTTTTTTCGTCCTACAAGTTGGCCAGACTATTTTTTGGCAAAAAATCAGGGCCAGAATATATTTTTAGCTCACCTGGACCGAAGGTCCATGTGAGCTATTACCATCACTTGGCGTCCGTCGTCGTCTGATAACAATTTTTCAAAAATCTTCTCCTCTGAAACTACTGAACAGAATTTAATGAAACTTGGTATGAATGATCCTTAGGGTGTCCTGCAATAAACTTGTGTTTCAATTTTTGATCCGTCAAAAAACATGGCCACCGTTACTAAAAATAGACTAGGCGGGTCAGACTACTGTTTTTGGCTTGTACATCAAAAAGTATAAGAGATAGATGAAATCTGATGCCACGCTACTGCTTCAGCATCAAAAGTTCTACAAGTGTCTCCATTTGGTCGAAGTTGTCAGATGATCCCTTATAGGAGTTACAGCCCCTTAAAGGTGAAAAATAGCGTTTTTGCATGTTTTTGGCCTATAGAATGAAAACTATTGTAAATAGAGAAAAGCTGTTGCTTGCTTAAATGTTTAGCTCATTTAGCTCTACAAAAGTCTCCATAGGGTCAAAGTTGTCAGATGACCCCTTTTAGGGGTTACAGCCCCTTAAAGGCGAAAAGTAGTGTTTTTGGCCTATAGAATGAAATTATTGCAGATAGAGAAAAGCTGTTGCTTGCTAAAATGTTCAGCTCATTAAGCTCTACAAAAGTCTTCATAGGGTTAAAGTTGTCAGATGACCCCTTATAGGGGTTACAGCCCCTTAAAGGCAAAAATAGTGTTTTTGGCTTTAAGAATGAAAACTATTGCAGATAGAGAAAAGCTGTTGCTTGCTTAAATGTTCAGCTCATTTAGCTCTACAAAAGTCTCCATAGGGTTGAAGTTGTCTGATAACCCCTTATTGGGGTTACAGCCCCTTAGTGTTTTTTTTATTATTTAGAATGAAAGCAATAATATTGCTAATAGAGAAAAGATTGTTCATACTTATAAAATTTCAGCTCATTTAGCTATACAAAAGTCTTCATAGGGTTGACATCAAGACCAGGTGAGCGATTCAGGCTCCTGGGAGCCTCTTATTTTTAAAATCCCAGCCCCCCAGAAAATCACATGGTCGGTGCCTTAGATTTAGCGCTGCCTTTTAACGCTTTAGCGCTTTGATTTATCATCCTTTCATGTTCATCGCCTGTAAATAACCTATATAGCGTTGCACGGGCGTAAAACACCAACTCACTCACTCACTTACTCACTCGTTCTTTTTCCCTTATCATATTCAAAATCTTGACTAAACCAATTGATAATTCCGTATTTCGGTCCTACTAAAAAGCGTCCGGGGAAAGTAATACGGACCCGGGAATAATCAATTGCGCCAGGGAGAAGGAAAAAACACCCGGGTTCAAAACGTATATATACAAAAAAAAAGTTTTGATTTTAATAAATTTGTATGGAGCATGACATACATGACACATTATCTGTTAAATGTTTTGGTATAGTTATATACATGATCATGATAATGGTTTATTGCATCTTTTTTTAAAATTAAAAATTGTATTTCTAAACTTAAACTCTAATTTAAAATAAAAATTAATTAAATGAACTCTTATTATATTAGAAAAAAAACATATAGATAATAACAGTTGGACGTAAACCTGAGGGTCTATATCTGTAATCGTGTAGCCTCTAATAAGTGAACTCTTTTACAACTTTATATTGCTCACCAAAATCCTCACTCCTACAAACACAAGACCAATCGATGTCTTCCCAGATAGCTGAGTGATGTTGGCCCGATATTGGCAAACCATCGGCTGTTAAATCGGGACAATATCGGGTGCCGACATCGGCCCGTTAACATTTTGCTCATCGGGCCGATATCATGCCGACAGATTGGTAGAAGCAGAGGTACCAATGGGGTATCCGAATGTCAAAAGTCCGAAAGGGCAGAGACTAAATCAGTAAACACAAACAAGAACGGGACAAAAACAGACAACACGTAAAACATGGAAACACAAAACAACTGAATATCAATCAACAACGCGAACTCCAGTCGAAACAAGAGTGAACTCAGGTGCTCCGGAAGAGTAAGCAGTTCCTGCTTGCTATAGCACACCCGTCGCGTTGCCAATAGTCCATTCAGCGTGTCAAATCCAGTAAAGGAGGACAAAACAACACACTATGACAAACCAACATCTGCACTCATCTGAGAGATCGAAATCCCATATTTGTCTATAAGTGCATGATGTCTTCCGTAAAATTTCTTGAGTGAAGACAGCAACCGAGGAGCAACATAACGTTGGGCCAATATCGCAGGGCCGATATCAGTTTGCTTGATATTGTGCCGATATCATATTGCCAATATAGTCCCGTGCGGGGCCCGGGTGGCGAATAGGCCCGCAGCAGAGCCTAGCTTGTCGTAGGAGGCGACTAAGGGTCTTGGGATTCTGACGTCGGGTCAGTGCTCAGCCCACAGAGCGACCAAGTGTGTACCCTAGGTGGCTGAATAGGGTAGCCCTCGTCCGCGGGGGTTGTCAGGTCTATAATACGGAAACCCTGACCGCCGACCATAGTGGGCCAACGTGTGTGGAGAATGCCACACTTCATGCACGTAAAAGACCCCTTTGTGGACCGCCAAGTAGTGCACCACATAGGCTAAATTTTCCGCCCTTACCCACTTCTCCCCTTTTCCTGTGGTTCTTCAAAATTTACCGTCCCTGTGTTTCCCACCCCATCCCATTTTTCATATATCATCATCGTTTCATGTTCATTGTGTCATCCTTTTCATGTCCATCGCCTGTAGATAACCTATGTAGCGTTGCACGGGCGTAAAACACCAACTCACTCACTCACTATTGCCAATATAATACACCGTACTTTCGTTTCTCCATTGCCCTGATTTTTATACTGGGCCAATATCATATTGCCGATATCAACCCAACATGTCGGTAAATATGATATACGCAATGAATTTTAACTGACATTCCCAACAAAAGATTTTCGAAAAAAAAATTCATGTATTTTTCTCTGATGTAGAAAAATCAATAACCGTTTGCCCACTTGTATTGTTCATATTTGAAATATCTGTTGTTGAATTCACAAAAGTGACATCTCAATTGGTAGTTCTTGCTTCTCTTAGGTTATTATGATTAACATTTACATGACTTCGAGGCCTGGTTTCTTATTAGGGCTTGTACACCATTGTGTTTGCCAGACATGTAACTAGCTCCATCATAGCCTTGAGCTCTTAGTTAATTTAAACTGAGGTCATGCTTTTGCATCGTCAGTAAGTAGTTGAGCTATTGCAGTGCCAGTTGTGCTCTTTGCATGTAGAAAACCAAGGAAAATCTCCTTGACCCCTACCATGTCATCTATGGGTTCGGTATTTTCAGAATTTTTTTTTAGGAAAAAACCAAGGCCCCCCTGGTCCGTCCCTTTAGTGAGACAATGAGTCCGTACTGCAACACTTCTTTTTTATTTACATTTTTAGCTCACCTGACCCAAAGGATCAAGTGAGCTATTGTTATCGCCATGCGTCTGTCGTCCGTTGTCCGTCGTCCGTCCGTTACTTTATCAAAAATCTTCTCTGAAATTACGGAAGGGAATTTTTCTAAACTTGGTCAAAGTATATATCAGGGCATGATGTTTAAAAATTGCGTTCGGCTTTTTGATTTGTTACCAAACATGACCGCTGTTACTTAAAATAGAACATTGGGTAAAAACTCATTCAAAGGCTTAAAACTTGAACACTAGAACAGATAGAAAAAATCTAAAGGATCTTAGGCTCTTTAGAATGAAAAGTTCTACGAAAGTCTCTATAGGGTCAATGTTGTCAGATGACTCCTTAGAGGGGTTATGGCCCTTAGAAGGTGAAAAAAGGTGATTTTTCGTGTTTTGGCCTGTAGAATGAAAACTATTGCAGATAGAGTAAAGCTGCTGCTTGCTTAAATGTTCAGCTCATTTAGCTCTACAAAAGTTTCCATAGGGATTAATTTGTCATATGACCCTTTATAGGGGTTACAGTCCCTTAAAGGCGAAAAATAGTGTTTTTGGCCTATAAGATGGAGAAAAGCAGCTGCTTGCTTTAATGTTCAGCTCATTCAGCTCTCTACAAAAGTCGTCATAGGGTCAGAGTTTTCAGATGACCCTACAGCCCCTTAAAGACGAAAAAATGTGTTTTATACGACCGCAAAAAAAAATTCGGACGTATAATAGTATGATGCTGTCGTCTGCGTCGTTGTCTGTTAACTTTAGTGTTCTCACAATAACTTAAGTTCTAGTTACCCGGTTGCTATGAAATTTTACTATGATGTTCCTTACCATAAAAGGACGGATGGGATCGATTTTGGGGGTCCCCCCTTTTTTCGTTTCGAAATTAGGGGCCAAAATACTACTTTTTTGTTTCTTTCCAAAATAACTTTAGTTCTAGTTATCTGATTGCTATGAAATTTGACAGTGATGTTCCTTACCATAAAAGGATGAATGGGATCGATTTTGGGGGTCCCCCCTTTTTTCATTTCGAAATTAGGGGCCAAAAGGGGAAACAAATTCATATATTTTCTTTGTTTCCACCATAACTTTGGTCCTAGTTGGCCTATTGCTGTGAAATTTGTCAAGAATGTTTCCTACAATAAAAGAATGAACCTGATGAATTTTCGTGCCCCTTTTCCCCCCTTTTACATAATTAGGACCAATAGGGGCCAAAATCGAAACTTTAGTATTGCGTATACAACATCAATGATATTAGATTAACCAAGAATAGGGTCTATTTCTTAATATAAAATCGAGCGGGGATATTGAAATGTTATAGATATGATATTGTAAGTATATTTTTTTCCATTTGCTTTTAAAATAGTTAAAATCTAATGAATTCCTTGTAAAATATGGGTGGAAAGTCCACCAAAGAAGGCGTGTGTCAAAAACCTTTGTCAGTCCACCATGGGCTGCATGTGTCCAGAGCAATTGACTATCCATATTGAGCCTTAAAGGTACAGGGTTCAACGTGTTGCGGTCGTATAATGCTGTGCTCGGCGAAGCTTTTTATTTGCCTATAGAATGAAAACTATTGCAGATAGAGAAAAGCTGTTGCTTGCTGAAATGATCAGCTCATTTACTTCTACAAAAGTTTTCATAGTGTCGAAGTTGTCAGACGACCCCTTATAGGGGTTACAGCCCCTTAAAGGCAAAAAATAGTGCTGTCAGCCTATTAAACTAAACCTATTGCAGATAGAGAAAAGGTGTTGCTTGCTTAAATGTTCAGCTCATTTAGCTCTACAAAAGTCTTCATAGGATCAAAGTTGTCAGATGAACCTTTATAGGGGTTACAGTCCTTTTAAGGCGAAAAAGGTGTTTTTGGCCTATAGAATGAAAACTATTGCAGATAGAGAAAAGCTGTTGCTTGCTTAAATGTTCAGCTCATTTAGCTCTTAAACGTCTTCATCGGGTCCCAAGTTGTCAGACGATCCCTGATATGGGTTACACCCCTTAAAGGCAAAAATAGTGTTTTCGGCCTATTTAACAACAAAATAGAGAAAAGCTGTTACCTGCTTAAATGTTCAGCTCATTTAGCTCTACAAAAGTTCCATAGGGTCGAAGTTGTCAGATGACCCCTTATAGAGGTTACAGCCATATAGAATGAAAACTTTTGCAGATAAGTAAAGCTGTTGCTTGCGTATATATTCAGCTCATTTAGCTCTACAAAAGTCTCCATAGGGTTGAAGTTTTCAGATTTAAGCCACTAATTAAACATGTTTTCATTATTTTGGCTTAAATAATGAAAACTAAAGCAGATAAAGAAAATTGGTTGCTTTCTTAAATGTTCAGTTCATTGAGATCTTAACAAAAGTCTATACAGTCTTAGTGTTCAGACGGCCCTTAAAATAACAATTTGAACGTTTTTGGCCTACAGAATGCAAACTATTGCTGAAAGAGAATAACTGTTGCTTGCTTAAATGTTCAGCTTATTCAGCTCTACAAAGTTCTTCATAGGGTTGACATCAAGACCAGGTGAGCGATTCAGGCTCCTGGGAGCCTCTTGGTAGTAATTATGTCTCTATTTTTTTTTCACAATATTAACAAATTAAAAATTGTTATTTATATAGTATTGTTCAATCCAGATTTCTTCACTTTTTCCTTTGCGTAGCTAACTTGTTCAGTAATTGCATAATTAACACAAGTCTGAATATTCTTTTTCGTTCTTTTGGCACCAAACTGTAACATAGTCTAAAAAAGATTAAAAATACTATTACTCAACTACAAATCATTAATGAATTATTTGTCATTGATGATGATGCCTCGAGTTCAAACCAAATACCTCAACCATTTTGTATCCCACAGTCAATTGCTGTGTTTTTACCACAGACCCCTAGGTTTCCTATTGAGAGTGGTATGTTTATTGAAATGCCTGTACCAAGTTAGGATCATTGTGACACATTAAGCGTTCCGGTAGATTGTCACCAGCTTTGTCATTACTTTATGAATTGTGACAATGAATATGCCAGTTCAGTAGTTTTGTTTAACGGGCCCCTATTTAATAATATTAAATTTGTAACCGTTTTTTTCAGTAGGGGGAAAACGATTCACCGTTTGTACCGAAATCGCGGTATTTTGAGCCCCAGTTCAATCTTCGATACTGTCGGGCCACGTATTCCCTTTTTCATAAGAATTATTTTCGAATTTATTTCTGACAGAAAATATTTAAGTTTTCATCGAACAATCGCTTATAGAAATGTTTTTTTTGTGTGAACATAAGCGGCATTGTTTTCAATGTTTTGGAAAAAATGGCTGCGCCCATAGCGAGTTATAGCTTGAAGGGAATTAACTTACAATTAACATAAGCATGGCATGTATAACAGAAGCACAGTCAGTTTATTCAACTATCCATGATATTATCATCTATTGAAAAATGTGACATTTAAAGGCATTTGATAAAATGTATTGTGATATATAGCGTGATGAAAGTAGATTATTTCAATACGGATCGTTTGCCCAAATAGTGTATTGCTACACCCCTAGTGTTCAGGCATTTTTTTATTCGTAAATTACCTTTTAGAACATCTATTCTGGCTTTGTCCAGTGGTGGTCTCAGATCAACATCCTTTTTCTTTCGCAAACCTTGTCAACAAGACTGTCCCAATTCTTCTGTTACAGTAGTAAATAGCATTTGAAATAGATTACTGGCCAGCCTAAATGCTGCTTTGGTCTTAGAAACTTTAGATGTAGATGCCCAACACCTTTTGAAATCCCCTCTTTTAACATAAATTTCAGATTTGAAATGTAATCTGTAAAACACTATTGCTTCATCGAACAGTGTGTGTACATGTACTTTCGAAGTCATAATTTAAAAAAATGGCCAGTTGAACATGTTTTAATGCCGAACCTATTTTAAAGATGTGACAATAAATACAAGCAAACATCGTGAAATTATCAACTTATTTAATAAAAAAAATCAAATCTGATTCAATAGAAAATGGCGGTGCAGTCAAAGTCCTCACTAGTACACGTGATATATATATAAAGGATAAGATTTCAATGGGGATACGAAAAGGGTAAATATTTTTAGAAAAACTGACAGTCGAAAATTAAGAACGATTAAAATCTTCCACACCACATATCACTGACGTCGATATTTAAGGTCCATGCATGCACATATGTCACTTGCCTCGGATAAGTGACATATATTGTTATTTTTTAGTCAAAATATATAAACAAATGTAGTAGTCACATTTAGAAATGTTTTTTTTTACATACAAGTTCGATTTCCTAAAAAAATAGTTAAACTTAAAAACCAACCAACATCAAATATGCTGCGTAATAAAAACTTGTTTAACCAAATATAAGTATTATAAGATCAATAAAAAGCTGATCATAGGGTAAATATGAACTTATGACGGAAAAGAACCCCGTTAGTGCCCTGTTTATGAACGCCCATGTTACACACCATTTAAAAACAATGTCTGATAAAATACACAAAAAACGTAGAAGAGGACCATATAGAAAAGATGATAGTGAATGTGAAGATACTGTTTCAATGGCAATTGTTTCTATAATGCAATACCTCTTGCAATTACAGGTAACTAAAATAACACAGTGGTCATTCATCTACACTTACATATTTATCTAATATTTAATTGAAATTAAAATATCATGCAACATTCAACAAATGAGCATCAAATTATATTATCAATAATTAATATCGCCAATTATATTAAAATCCAACTAGTCTTTCAAGACAATTATTGTTTTTCTTTAGTACAAACGTGTCTCTTCCCTGGTCACTTAACAAGTCATTTCAAATGCCCACGGACATTTTTATGTTTAATGTTATATTCTCTAGCGACAAAACCATAGTGGGTAAAACACTAAAATTTAAATGCCTAAGACCTTTTTAGCTCACCTGGACCGAAGGTCCATGTGAGCTTTTACCATCACTTGGCGTCCGTCTGTCGTCGTCTGTAAACAATATTTCAAACGTTAACTTGTCCGACACCATAAGTCCAATTGCAACCAAACTTGGTATAGTTGTTAAGTGGCATTATGTGTACAAAACTATCGTTCGGATTTTTGATTCATAAATAAACATGGCCGCCATGGCTAAAAATAGAACAGGGGGGGTCAAATACAGTTTTTTGCAAATAACTCAAAAACGGTCACAGATATCAAAATTCTGGCAAGGGTAAAAGTGATCAGCACCTCAAGTTCTACCTGCCCAGAAATTTTCAAAAAGATCCAACAACCAATGTAGGAGTTATTGCCCTTGTTCTGGATTTTTTTCAAAATTTTGCACTTATTTAGCCCTATATCTTGAAAACTATACAAGATATTTTAAAAATTCAAATTGCATATGATTGAGCACATCAAGATCTACATTTCATGTAATTAGGTCAAAGCTGTAGAACCATTTCTTTTAGGAGTTATGGCCCTTAAAGCGTCAAAATTTACCCTGAATTTCAAAGATTAACTTGTCTGACACCATACATTAAACTTCAACCAAACTTGGCACAGTTGTTTAATAGCATTAATGCTACAATTCTGTCGTTCGGATTTTTGATTCGTCAAAAAAATATGGCCTCCATGGCTTAAAATAGAACATAGGGGTCAAATTACAGTTTTTTGCAAATAACTCAAAAACGGTAACAGATATCAAAATTCTGATGGGAGACAAAAGTGATGAGCATCTCAAGATCTATGTGCTCTGAAATTTTCAAGAAGATCCAACAAACGACATAGGAGTTATTGCCCTTTTTCTCGATTCTTTCAAAATTTTGCACTTATTTAGCCCTATATCTTGAAAACTATACAAGATATTTTAAAAATTCAAATTGCATATGATTAAGCACAACAAGATCTACATTTCATTAGGTCAAAGCTGTAGAACCATTTCTTTTAGGAGTTATGGCCCTTAAAGCGTCAATATTCACCATTGTTCATTACTTTTCCCCTGACTTGTCTGAAACGGTAAGACCAACTGCATCTTAACATGACACATTGTTTGATAGCTTATATGCTACAACTCTATCGTTCATATTTTTGATTCTTAAAAAAACATGGCCACCATGGCTAAAAATAGAACATAGGGACAAATTTCATTTTTTTGCTAATAACTCAAAACTGGTTTCAGATATCAAAATTGTGCAAGAATCAAAAGTGATCAGCATATTAAGATCTACCTGTCCTGAAATTTCGGAAAAGATCTGACTGCTGATGTGGGAGTTATTGTTCTTTTTCCTAATTTTTGCCAAATTTGCATTATTAAGCCCAATATCTTGAAAACTAACCAAGATATTTCATAAATTTAAATCGCATATGGTTATACACAATAATATCTACAAATATATGTATCTGTGTAGTTCAGGTGAGCGATTCAGGCTTTTGGGGGCCTCTTGTTATTAACAATTTTTCTTTGTACGCTAAACTGGGTTTACTTATAGGTGATGACTCTTGCAAACAAATTGCGATTTCAATGCGCCGCTGAAATGTAATAAAATGTGCCTATTTACGCTAATAATGCAGCTTTTGTAGGTGAAGACCAATGCTAATAAGAAGTCCGAACTCTTAAACATTTATTACATGATAATGTTATGTAAATTAGGTCAATTTATGCAAAATCAAACCCATTAAAAAAGGTATTTTTCAAATACTTCTCAACGGTATCAAACCCATTAAAAAAAGTATTTTTCAAATACTTCTCAACGGTTAAATTGTCTTACATCATTCTGAAATCGACATCAAAAATGATATATATATATATATATATATATAATTTTCTGTGTTTGTTATTGTAACAGTATTTTTAAATCTATTAAAAGGAGAAAAGCTGTTATGAAGGAGGCCAAAAGAACTTGTGAGATAACCCCTTCCCCTTAATGTAGTAATCTGATTCATATTCCAGCGTTACCGAATTTATTGAGAGCCAACTACTCAGTGTATCCACAAAACGTAAGTGCAACATGACATCAAAGTCTTTCAAATCTATGCTGTACATACTTTGATTAATGGGTTAAGATCTTAAATATGCTTATTTCATATTTTGTCAGTTTATTTTAGTAATAGGACTAAAATTTGAGTCTAATACCTGTATATAATATTATTGAAATCACATTCAAAATTGTCTAAATTATTAATGGCCCCCCTCAGCATTTTTACAAGCATGTTCTTTTCTGGCATGCCCTTACTTACCATTGAGTATAAACAAGGACACAAAACTGAAAACCATCCGTAACATGAGTTAATACAAAAGTATGTCTCGCCTGCCGCACCATCAGAAACAATTAATCTCTTTTACTTCCACTATATTTTGAATTTACATGGATTTTCAGTTCCCGAGATCAAAAGATGTTTATAGAACTAAAACATTGCAAATATATGCAACAAAAATAATCAAAGTCACTCAACCAGAAAATCAAGGTAAAAAAATGTGGATGCAACTGTGCTAAGCTGTTACTAGGACAAATGCATACCAAGTTTTATCAACCTAGGACTTATAGTTCTTAAGATATGGAAGTGTTCGCAAAACTTTTCCGTTGCTATTAAATGTTTTGAAAATTGTCAAAGTCACTCAACCTGAAAATCAAGGTCAAAAGATGGGGATGCAGCTGGGCTAACCTACTACTGGGGCATATGCATACCAAGTTTCATTAACCAAGGATCTATAGTTCTTGAGATACGAAGGTGCTCGCAAAACTTTACCATTGCTATAATATGTATTGAAAATTGTCAAAGTCACACAACCGGAAAATCAAGGTCAAGGGTCAAAAGATGGGGATGCAACTGTGCTAAGCTACTGGGGCATATGCATACCAAGTTTCACCAACCTAGGACTTATAGTTCCTGAGATATGGAGGTGCTCATAAAACTTTTCCAAAAAGTTAATGCCGCCGTCGCCGCCGCCGCCGAGACAATAAAACCACACCTTTAAGATAAATACGAGGGGCTCTCAATATCTACCGTGAGGGTCATTAGTGTTATAGCGCACATTTAATATTCCGTTTTATTGTTCCTGCATTTTTGTTGTGCAGACAAATTATCCATATCGCAAGATGTTTCACAGATTGTACAATCCTGTTACAAAAGTGTCCTCTGATCCAATTTTCATCCTTTGGTTTGATGGAACATTTCCACATGGCCAATTTACACCAAACTATTTTGTTAGTTTGTTATTGTTTTACTCCCAAGCAGCACTATTTCGGCTATATCCGGGAGATGAACATGAAAGTGGTGATACAATGAACATGAAATGATGATGAAGTGGAGGAAATGGGGAGTGAGTGAGTTGGTGTTTTACGCCCGTGCAACGCTATATAGGTTATCTACAGGCGATGAACATGAAAAGGATGATAAAATGAACATGAAATGATAAATGAAATATGGGGTGGGGTGGGACACAAAGGACCGGTAAATTTTGAAGAACCACAAGAAAAGGGGAGAGGTGGATAGGGGCGGAAAACTTGGCCTATGTGGTGCACTACTTGGCGGTCCACAAAGGGGTCTTTTACCTGCATGAAGCGTGGCACTCTCCACACACGTTGGCCCACTATGGTCGGCGATCAGGGTTACCGTATTATAGACCTGACATCCCCCGCGGACGAGGGCCAACCTATTCAGCCACCTAAGGTACACACTTGGTCGCTCTGTGGGCTGAGCACTGACCCGACGTCAGAATCCATAGACCCTTAGTCGCCTCTTACGACAAGCTAGGCACTGCTGCGGGCCTATTCGCCACCCGGGCCCCGCACGGGACGAGGAAATGGGGACACAAGGCCAATCAGGTAGGAGAGGTTTGACTGCCACTGGAAAAAGGAGTGACGAGTATTGACGGGAAATTTAGCCTCCCGCATGGGGATCCTACGGGTCCTACTCTTACCGAAACCTGCAGCAGGGTTCTTTAACGTGCGAGGAACGTGACATTTTGACCAAACACGGTGCACCACTTTGGTTTGCAGTCAGGTTTCCTGCATTATCGCCTTACGACCCCGCATCTTTCGATGTCAGGGCTGCCCCATTCAACCACCTGGGGCACACATCCCAGTCGGTTTCTGGGCGCTCTTTAGTGGACTTTTACCGACAACCTTAGCGCTGCTGCGGGCCAATTCGCCACCCGGAACCCGCACGGGTTCAAAACAATTTTGTGTATCTGTTACAGTAAATTCGTGTAATCAGTAAATACGTGAATTTCCTAAAGCTGTTAGTAAATTCGTGTATTTACTGGACAATTTAGGAAATACATGTATTTCCTGGATTGACCAGTAAATACGTGTATTTAATGATTTTTCATTCACATTTTACACGTAATTACTGAACATGGTTTGTGAAACCAAATGTAGTATCTAACTTCAATCTTTAGGTTTTAAACCTCAAATTTTGTATATTTAGGGTTTAATTAAATTTTACAAGGTTTTTGGTAATAATACTGAATATATTTTTAAAGTAAGCTTTGTAAAACCCTTTAAAATCTGTGGTGAACATCGCTTATAATGCTTAGTGGCGCTAAGTTTGTCATTAAAGGTCTACAATAAAGCGCCTGATGTCAAGCCAGGTCGTTTGGCACAAAATTTTAAAAGCGACTGGGACGTGTTCCCAAAGCAGTAGATATTGGGTGACCTAGCTTGCCATAATCAGTTCCGAGGTGTTCAGGGTATAATGGAGAAAACCTGATCCCAAACCATAGTACAGCATCTTGTTAGGAAATATGTCAGGTTTCTTGCACATTGAAGAACCCTACTACGGGTCTCGATAAGAGTAGGAACCCCAAAAATCCCAAATTCATCATCATTTCATGTTCATTTTGTCATCCCTTCCATGTTCATCTCCCCGATAGTCCAATTCATGCTGTTAGCTTCTGTCTGTTTAAAAAGCGTTTAGTTTATGAATGAAATATTGTCTTTCAAAATGAAACAAACAACAATTTACTTGATCAAAATTAGATTGAATTTGAAACCAAATGGTTATGCACACTTTATGGTTGTTTTAATAAAATATTTTAAAACTATAAGTGAGGGAGGGGGTTGGTGTTTTACGTGTTTGCACCAATATATAGGTGAACATGAAAAAGATGATAAAATGAACATGAAAGTTAATGATGATGAGAAATATAGGGGATGGGTGGGACACATATGAACTTGAAGACAGGAAAAGAGGCAGAAGAGTGAGTGAGTGAGTGAGTTGGTGTTTTACGCCCGTGCAACGCTATATAGGTTATTTACAGGCGATGAACATGAAAAGGGTGATAAAATGAACATGAAACGATGATGATAAATGAAATATGGGGGTGGGATGGGAAACAAAGGACCGGTAAATTTTGAAGAACCACAGGAAAAGGGGAGAAGTGGATAGGGGCGGAAAATTTAGCCTATGTGGTGCACTACTGGGCGGTCCACAAAGGGGTCTTTTACGTGCATGAAGCGTGGCACTCTCCACACACGTTGGCCCACTATGGTCGGCGGTCAGGGTTTCCGTATTATAGACCTGACAACCCCCGCGGACGAGGGCCACCCTATTCAGCCACCTAGGGTACACACTTGGTCGCTCTGTGGGCTGAGCACTGACCCGACGTCAGAATCCCAAGACCCTTAGTCGCCTCTTACGACAAGCTAGGCTCTGCTGCGGGCCTATTCGCCACCCGGGCCCCGCACGGGACAAGAGGCAGAAGATTTAGCCTATGTGGTGCACTGCATGGCAGTACACAAAGGGATCTTTTACATGCATGAAACGTGGCATTCTCCACACATGTTAATTGGCCCACTATGGTTAGCGGTCAGGTTTTCCGTATTATAAAACTGACAACCCCTGCGGACGAGGACAACCCTTTTCAGCCACCTAGGACACACTTGATAGCTCTTTGTGCTGAGCACTTACCCGATGTCAGAATACCAAGACCCTTAATCGACAAGCTATAGGCTCTGCTGCAGACCTATTCGCCACCCGGGCACTGCACAGAACTAATAACCACAAAGCTATGTAGAATATGTAACAAAATCTGTCAAAGTCAAAAATGGCCGGATTTCGTTAAACTGGAAGTAGGTGAGCGACAGACCTAAAATCGCATCCCACGTTATGGGACCCCACCCTGATGCTGTATACCAAATATCAAGTGGCTGTGATTAGTAGTTGCTGAGAAAACTGTTACGAAAATTTTTTCCCCGCCCGCACGCCGCCCGCCCGCCCGACATTCACCATTTTATAACCCGGATTTTTCACTCCGTGAAATCCGGCCAAAAATTGAAAATGTTGAAAATGTACAATTCACAAACATTTTAAATTTATGAAAAATAGTAAAATGCTTATAACATTGTTTTTGTATTGACTTTATAAGAAATTTGATACCGAAAATTATAATCTACAAAGATTTATCTTCTAAAATAAGTATCAGTAAAAACGTGTAAAATCTCTTCAAAAGTTTAGGAAATTCATGTATTTACTGACCATTTTTAGTGAGTGAGTGAGTGAGTTGGTGTTTTACGCCCGTGCAACGCTATATAGGTTATTTACAGGCGATGAACATGAAAAGGATGATAAAATGAACATGAAATGATGATGATAAATGAAATATGGGGGTGGGGAGGGACACAAAAGACCGGTAAATTTTGAAGAACCACAGGAAAAGGGGAGAGGTGGGTAGGGACGGAAAATTTAGCCTATGTGGTGCACTACTGGGCGGTCCACAAAGGGGTCTTTTACGTGCATGAAGCGTGGCACTCTCCACACACGTTGGCCCACTATGGTCGGCGGTCAGGGTTTCCGTATTATAGACCTGACAACCCCCGCGGACGAGGGCTACCCTATTCAGCCACCTAGGGTACACACTTGGTTGCTCTGTGGGCTGAGCACTGACCCGACGTCAGAATCCCAAGACCCTTAGTCGCCTTTTACGACAAGCTAGGCTCTGCTGCGGGCCTATTCGCCACCCGGGCCCCGCACGGGACGACCATTTTTAGTAAATACATGTATTTACTGGGTGCCTTAGTAAATTCATGTATTTCCTAAATTTCAGTAAATACGTGTATTTACTGATTACACATATTTACTGTAACATATCTAAGACAAGCTGTTCATAGCGATATTAAGTGATCTTTATTTCGGTTAATGGTTATATTTTTCCCATATAAGTATTGTAGTTAATAGGTAGCATATAAAGATTTCATGAAAATTGGTAAAAAAAAAAGAAATATGATGTATGCATTTTGAATGCTGGTAGTGCTTTTCCTATACATTAAATAATTATTAAATTTATGTTTTCAGTGTTTTACCTAAATTATTTTTTTTTTTCAGATTGCAAAAAAAAACAAGAAACAGAAGAGCCAAGAAGCACAACAAAAGAAGAGGGAACAAGGAAAAGGAAGACAACTCTCTTTGACTTTTTACGAGTAAGCTTTCATATCTGATAACAATTCTCTTGTTGATGATGCAAACAAAGTAAGACACTTATTGTTCCTTTTAATGTTTGCTGATCGAATTAAAATAATCATGCACTTTATTAAAAATGTTTGAAGTCATTTCTTTATTCGTTTTAGCAATCCAAAACACAGAGGTCACAAAACACTGTTCACTAAGATACTAAATCTAAAACTCCTGAACAGATGTTAAATTCAGAGGATGATTGCGAGCCGACATCATATGAAAATATCGACAACTCTGGTCATGAAACTAACAAAGAGGTAAAACTAAGATGCAATTAAACTAATGAACATCCTCAACAATTGTGTAAAAATTATGCGAAGGGAAAAAAATTCTTTCAAGAATATATATTTTTTGTCTGTCATGAATAACTTCAGCACAGAACTGATATTCCTTAACCTTATCAATGGAAAATAGTCAAAACAAATATAATAGAATATGTTGTCCAAGTGAGCTTTTACCATCACTTGGCGTCCGTCTTCGTCGTCGTCTGTAAACAATTTTTCAAACGTTAACTTGTCCGACACCCTAAGTCCAATTGCAACCAAACTTGGTATAGTTGTTTAATGGCATTATGTGTACAAAACTATCGTTCGGATTTTTGATTCGTATAAAAACATGGCCGCCATGGCTAAAAATAGAACAGTGGGGTCAAATACAGTTTTTTTGCAAATAACTCAAAAACGGTCACAGATATCAAAATTCTGGCATAGGGTAAAAGTGATCAGCACCTCAAGATCTACCTGCCCAGAAATTTACAAAAAGATCCAACAACCAATGTAGGAGTTATTGCCCTTTTTCTGGATTTTTTTCAAAAGTTTGCACTTATTTAGCCCTACATCTTGAAAACTATACAAGATATTTTACAAATTCAAATTGCATATGATTAAGCACATCAAGATCTACATTTCATGTAATTAGGTCAAAGCTGTAGAACCATTTCTTTTAGGAGTTATGGCCCCTAGAGCGTCAAAATTTACCATTTTTCATTACTTTTACCCTGAATTTCAAAGATTAATTTGTCTGACACCATACATCCAACTTCAACCAAACTTGACACAGTTGTTTAATAGAATTAATGCTACAATTCTATCGTTCAGATATTTGATTCGTCAAAAAATATTACCTTCATGGCTTAAAATAGAACAAAGGGGTCAAATTACACTTTTTTGCAAATAACTCAAAAACGGTAATTGATATCAAAATTCTGATGGGAGACAAAAGTGATAAGCATCTCAAGATCTACCTGCTCTGAAATTTTCAAGAAGATTCAAAAAACGACATAGCAGTTATTGCCCTTTTTCTGGATTTTTTCAAAAATTTTCACTTATGTAGCCCTATATCTTGAAAACTATACACATGAAAAGGATGATACAATGAACATGAAATGATGATGATGATAAATGAAATATGGGGGATGGGATGGGACACAGAGGACCGGTTAATTTTGAAGAACCACAGGAAAAGGGGAGAGGTGGGTAGGGGCGGAAAATTTAGCCTATGTGGTGCACTACTTGGCGGTCCACAAAGGGGTCTTTTACGTGCATGAAGCGTGGCACTCTCCACACATGTTGGCCCACTATGGTCGGCGGTCAGGGTTTCCGTATTATAGACCTGACAACCCCCGCGGACGAGGGCCACCCTATTCAGCCACCTAGGGTACACACTTGGTCGCTCTGTGGGCTGAGCACTGACCCGACGTCAGAATCGCAAGACCCTTAGTCGCCTCTTACGACAAGCTAGGCTCTGCTGCGGGCCTATTCGCCACCCGGGCCCCGCACGGGACCATATGATTAAGGACATCAAGATCTACAATTCATGTAATTAGGTCTAAGCTGTAGGAACCATTTCTTATAGGAGTTATGGCCCTTAAAGCGTCAATATTTACCATTGTTCATTACTTTTCCCCTGACTTGTCTGAAACGGTAAGACCAACTGCATGTTATCATGGTACACTGTTTGATAGCTTATATGCTACAACTGTATTGTTTAGATTTTTGATTCGTAAAAAAACATGGCCACCATGGCTAACAATAGAACATAGGGGCAAATTTCATTTTTTTGCTAACAACTCAATACTGGTTTCAGATATCAAAATTGTGCAAGAATCAAAAAGTGATAAGCATATTAAGATCTACCTGTCCTGAAATTTCGGAAAAGATCTGACTGCTAATGTGGGAGTTATTGTTCTTTTTCCTAATTTTTGCCAAATTTGCACTTATTAAGCCCAATATCTTGAAAACTAACGAAGATATTTCATAAATTTAAATCGCATATAGTTAAGGACAATGATATCCACAAATATATGTATCTGTGTAGTTCAGGTGAGCCTCTTGTTTTAATTTCACAGGAGGTTTATCTAGAGGAACAACCTAATCAACATAGGAACATCAATTTCCTTAAAAGACAATTTGGTAAAGACAAAAACACAAGGCTTAGACAGTTTCAGCCAAATTAGTTCGACAAGTTTAGATGGATTCACTATGATGAAATCCAAGACAAATCCTACTGTTATCATTGTTCACTCGTCTTCAGAAAGAGCATACTGACATCTAGCAAAATAGAAAAGACATTTATATCTACTGGTTTCAACAACTGGAATGATGCCATTCGAGGATTTACAAAGCATGAATCATCTGATTGTAATAAAAAGGCAGTGACAAGGCTGCAACTCGAAAAGTCACAGACAAATTTAGGTCATGCTTTGAGCCAGCAAATCAAGGAAGAAAAGAAGAAGAACCGAGAATCTTTGTTAAAGTTGATGTCAAATTTAAAATTTGCTGCCCGACAAGGGGATCAGATCAAGACCATGATTCAAATTTCAACAGCATACAGATAAAATACTTTTGAAATTAATCTGTATTGATGCTAATGCAAGTGCATACCCAATATCAATGATATATCATAACTGCTTCATGTTAAACAGACGTAGGAAAAAAGGTTAACCTCGGCAAAATCGGTGTAAAATTTCAAAGTCAGTAGACCGTGACAGCAGGAGCATACAGATGAAATGCTTTTGGAATTGATCTGTACTAATGCTAATGCAAGTGCATACCCAATATCAATGGTGAACCATAACTGCTTCATGTTAAACAGACGTAAGAAAAAAGTTAACCTCGGCCAGATCAGTGTAAAATTTCAAAGTCAGTCGACCGTGACTGCAGGGGCATACAGATGAAATGCTTTTGAAATTGATCTGTAATAATGCTAATGCAAGTGCATACCCAATATCAATGGTGAACCATAACTGCTTCATGTTAAACAGACGTAAGAAAAAAGGTTAATCTCGGCCAAATCAGTGTAAAATTTCAAAGTCAGTAGACTGTGATTGCAGGAGCATACAGGTGAAATCCGTCCCGTGCGGGGCCCGGGTGGCGAATAGGCCCGCAGCAGAGCCTAGCTTGTCGTAAGAGGCGACTAAGGGTCTTGGGATTCTGACGTCGGGTCAATGCTCAGCCCACAGAGCGACCAAGTGTGTACCCTAGGTGGCTGAATAGGGTGGCCCTCGTCCGCGGGGGTTGTCGGGTCTATAATACAGAAACCCAGACCGTCGACCATAGTGGGCCAACGTGTGTGGAGAGTGCCACGCTTCATGCACGTAAAAGACCCCTTTGTGGACAGCCAAGTAGTGCACCACATAGGCTAAATTTTCCGCCCCTACCCACCTCTCCCCTTTTCCTGTGGTTCTTCAAAATTTACCGGTTCTTTGTGTCCCACCCCACCCCAGTTTTCATTTATCATCATCATTTCAAGTTCATTTTATCATCCTTTTTCATGTTCATCGCCTGTAAATAACCTATATAGCGTTGCACGGGCGTAAAGCACCATCTCACTCACTCACTCAGGTGAAATCATTTTAAAACTGATCTGTACTGATGCAACTGCATACCACATTTCAATGGTGTAACATAACTAGTTCACACAAAACAGACTTAAGAAAAAATCACCATACCTAAGTCTCGCCTTTTGCGACATTCGTCGCAGGCGAGACAAAAACAGTAAATGCAAAGTCAAATCCGTTACATGTTACTGATACATATTTTAACCAGCTAAAAAATGAAAAAAACCCATTAGCAATAACACAATAAGTTCTATATCTGTTTTACAATTCAGAGTTGTATCTCAGAGAGTATCTCAAATGATAGCTACTGATTGCAAATTTTGTTATATTTTTCTGCAAATTTTTATCTTTTTCTGAATTTTTATCATTTGGTTAAAATGGGCACATTTAAAGCCATCTGGCTCGAAATTTGTTTTATATCTTTTTGCATATTTTCTACAAATTAATTTTTTCCTTGAGATTTAGAACCAAAAAGGCTTTGAGTAGTATCTACATTGTAATTTGATAGTCATTACATTTTCGTTTATCAATATTTAAAAAAAATCAGATGGGAATTTGTGATTCATGGAGCTATCGATGGGTACAGTCGTCTTGTCACTTTCCTCCGCGCAAGCGACAACAGTTTTTGATTTATTCACTGATGCAACAAAACAGTTTGGTATTCCATCAAGAGTAAGAGTTGACCATGGAACTGAAAATACTGATGTGTGTATTTTTATGGAAGGCTAACGGGGTACCGAACGTGGACGTGCTATACGTGGTAAAAGTTCACATAACCAAAGAATTGAGAGGCTTTGGTTTGATTTATGGGACTCTGTTACAAATGAGTACTATGACCTTTTCAGTTACCTTGAAGAATCAGAACATCGGGATAGTACGTCAAATAAGCAGCTTTGAGCAGTTCAATTTGTCTTTAAACCTAGATGAAACAAATACCTGCAAATATTCACATATCAGCACAATCATCATGGGTTGTCTACAGAAAACAGTAGAAGTCCTTATCAAACCTTTATTCAAGGTGTTCTACAGAATTTCAACTCCCAAAACAAATCAAAGAAGATTTGATATTACTTGCAGGAAATCAAGAAGAAGTCCTTCAATGTGTTCCAGAAGAATATGGGATAGAGGGAGATGATAGTTCTTTATCGGATGAAGACATAGAGGAACCTAAATATAACGTTGAGTTGAATCCCTGTCCAATAAGTGATGAGGACTTCCAACCATTATGTGGTCTAGTGAGTGAGTTGGTGTTTTACGCCCGTGCAACGCTATATAGGTTATTTACAGGCGATGAACATGAAAAGGATGATAAAATGAACGTGAAATGATGATGATAAATGAAATATGGGGATGGGGTGGGGAACAAAGGGCCGGTAAATTTTGAAGAACCACAGGAAAAGGGGAGAGGTGGGTAGGGGCGGAAAATTTAGCCTATGTGGTGCACTACTTGGCGGTCCACAAAGGGGTCTTTTACGTGCATGAAGCGTGGCACTCTTCACACACGTTGACCCACTATGGTCGGCGGTCAGGGTTTCCGTATTATAGACCTGAAAACCCCCGCGGACGAGGGCTACCCTATTCAGCCACCTAGGGTACACACTTGGTCGCTCTGTGGGCTGAGCACTGACCCGATGTCAGAATCCCAAGACCCTTAGTCGCCTCTTACGACAAGCTAGGCTCTGCTGCGGGCCTATTCGCCACCCGGGCCCCGCACGGGACTATGTGGTCTAGTGGGTCCTGTTGAAAACTACAAATCTTTGAATCATGGAGTTGACTTGTATAAAAATGTCATATCTTTTCTTGATACAGTAAACCAATATTGACTATTGTTTAAATATGTTCAAAAGATTGGTATGGTTGACCTTTAACAGAGAGATTACATCGTGGGTACTGTTATAGGTAATTACCCAATCATGTCAAGTTGTTTTAGATAATATATTATCCTCTATAAATATTTTAAATACAACAACAAACAATTTTGTTAAACTAATGTCAAATAATTCAAAATAAGACCAACACAAATAAAAGGTGTCTGTAAGTAGTATTCATAACTAACACTTAAATGTAAACAAATTTGTTTTAAGTCTAATTGCAGGAGCATTTAGCTTCATCAGGCTGCTTCAGTATTCTTTGTTTGATTCAGCTAAAATAAACTTGCTAGGCATACCTGAACTCTTATAATGTTCAAAATAGGGAATAATTAACTAAGTCCCATCAAACAGGAAGTTGATATCAGACAAAAGTCCCTGAGGATGCATTCCCCATATGTATAATGTCAAATACTAGGTCTGAAACAAATCTCTTCCAGAGTAGTTGAGATGTGTGACAAAAATTGGTTAAGTCTCTTAATACAGTAATGTCAAATCACAGAGCAACAGAAATCACTTAAGACATATACCCCATTATTATAAAGTTAAATACCAAAAATGAAACAAATTGTCAAGGGCTGTTTTATCAAAATTTTCATATAAAAATTCAATATACACTTGCATCAAATATGCATTTAAACCCCCAGCCAACAGAAAAATAACTAGGTATAATTGTGTTGGGATGCCAACACACAAGTCGCCCAAAATCGCCTTGGATAGAGTTCCATTCAAATCAGTGCATAAAAATAAGTCTAGAAATCAAATTTCGTTGAAATCGGACAAAGTTGACGTTTTTAGGGGGGCGGGTGTAGTGAAATGGCCGCCATTTTGAAACCGGAAGTCGGATTTCAAATCCGGTCGCAGATTTGAACTCAGCATACCCGATTAACCCAGATAACCAATTTTCAAGACGATCCGATGAAAAAAAAATTTCCGCCCACTTTTTCCGACGGCCGCCATTTTGAAACGGCGGCCATCTTGAAAATTCCAAAACATGATTACACGCCTATGAGTGACCCACTATCCAATCCAACAAGTGTTATTCAATTTCCTTGAACTGTTTTCTTGTATTAGGTAGGACAACTTTACGATAAAGAATCAGAAGAATAATAATAATAACTAGATTTAAATGCCATTTCAAGAAATAGCAGATGTCACTCCACTTTGTGTGTAAAGTTTATTAAGTACATGTTATAAGCTCTTTGAATTACTAAATGTCATCATGACCTTTACCTTTGTTCAAGCAAAATTTTCCATGAGTCATCATTATGATAAATGGTCTATAAATAGAAATTACTGCATGTTGACAGAAAATCAATACAAACTTGTCATGTTAATAGTTTTATAAGCTCTTCAATGAATTACATAATGTCATCATGACCTTTACTTTTGTCCTAACAAAATGGTCCATGAGTCATCCTAATGATATGTTTATAAATATATATGATGCTATCTTGACAGAAAATCAATACTAACTTGGCATTTTGCCAGTCAATGTTTAACCTATGGAGAAACAGAGAAATCTTTAATTTGCGATAATTTGAAAATGCCTGCTTCGATCAACTAAAAAAAAATTTGATAAAAATTTAAATTATAGTCTAAGTCTACTGTAAATTTTGAAACATTTAATCAAGTAATTTTCTCAAAAAGCTTTGGACAAAACTCATAATTTACCTGTAGCAGACGACGCATGTTAACTGAGAAAATCAATACCAACTTGGCTTTCTGCCAGCCAATGTTAAACCTATGGGAATTTTAAAATTTTAAAATCAATATAATTTAAAAATGGCTGCTTTGATTTTGAAAAAAAAGTTTCAGGAACGAATTGAAACTAAAGTCTACGTGCATTTAAAATTTCAAGTCTTTTGGTCCGGTAGTTTTCTCAAAAACGCTCGGACAAAATCATTGGAATAATAATAATAATAATAATAAGAAGAAGAAACGTAGAATAACAACATGTCACATCCACGATGTGGAGTGACATAATAAGAAACGGTGCAAAAACAATAAGTCTCCCAAACTTTGTTTTGGGCGACTTAATAAAAACAGCATCCCCCATCCCATGTAAATTTAAATGGAACAGCCCCCAGCAGTAGCTTAGAAAAGTGTGATGACAATTTTCACTATTAGGAAAATCAACACTATTAACATTATTTTGTGGATGGACAGACAGACACGAGAAGTTTTATCACCCCTTCTAGGTTGCATCAGGGGACGAAAAACGATGCTAAATCAAATGTCAATTTGTAAATTTCTTTGAAATGGTATAGAATATTCCAAGGAGAAGGTCTGTCCATTTGTAGTAATCAACAGCATCATCTAGTGATAAGTTGGGTTGAAGTTTCAATGTAAGTGTTAAAGCACAAGTATTAACAAAGGTCGTGTCCCCAAATTCAACATCAATCAATTTATGAAATCCCACTGCTGGGATTATATTAGAACCAGTCAGCCACATGACCACATCTTTCGTCTGTATCTTCACTTCGTCTGTAACATTTGTATTTCCTTTAAAAAAATATTACATGTACATTATATTGTTTTTATTGTTAGTTAGTTAGTTATTGCTTTACTCCCAAGCAGCACGATTTCGGCTATATCCGGGAGATGAACATGAAAATGGTGATACAATGAACATGAAATGATGATGAAGTGGAGGAAATTGGGACACAAGGCCAATCGGGTAGGATAGTTTTGACTGCCACTGGAAAAAGGAGTGATGGGTATAGGGATGGGAAATTTAGTCTCCTGCATGGGGATCCTACGGGTCCTACTCTTACCGAGACCTGCAGCAGGGTTCTTTAACGTGCGAGGAACGTGACATTTTTCCCAACACGGTGCACCACTATGGTTTGCGGTCAGGGTTTCCGCATTATCGCCTGACGACCCCGCATCTCTCGATGTCAGGGCTGCCCCATTCAACCACCTGGGGCACACATCCCAGTCGCTTTGTGGGCAAAGCGGCCTGACCCAGATGTCAGGTTTCTGAGCGCTCTTTAGTGGACTTTTACCGACAAGCTTAACGCTGCTGCGGGCCTATTCGCCTCCCGGGCCCCGCACGGGATTATTGTTTTTACTGTTGTCATTGCATGTATGTTATTTACAAGTGTGGCCACTAAAAGTATTTATCGGTAATTAACGGCTTTTCCCTTTTATCTCATCTGCCTGATATCTTTTAGTATCATGGACAGTCCGTGATACAAGAAAATATCAGGTGGGAGCACTTGATAACTGTGACGTCATACGATGAAATGTGATGTTATTTTGACGTAGTATGACGTTATTGTACTGAAAACTTGTTAAATGTGTTTTTCTTTTAATTACCGTCCCGTGCGGGGCCCGGGTGGCGAATAGGCCCGCAGCAGAGCCTAGCTTGTCGTAAGAGGCGACTAAGGGTCTTGGGAATCTGATGTCGGGTCAGTGTGGGCAGAGCGACCAAGTGTGTACCATAGGTGGCTGAATAGGGTGGCCCTCGTCCGCGGGGGTTGTCAGGTCTATAATACGGAAACCCTGACCGCCGACCATAGTGGGCCAACGTGTTTGGAGAGTGCCACGCTTCATGCACGTAAAAGACCCCTTTGTGGACCGCCAAGTAGTGCACCACATAGGCTAAATTTTCCGCCCCTACCCACCTCTCCCCCTTTTCCTGTGGTTCTTCAAAATTTACCGGTCCTTTGTGTCCCGGCCCATCCCCATATTTCATTTATCATCATCATCTCATGTTCATCGCCTGTAAATAACCTATATAGCGTTGCACGGGCGTAAAACACCAACTCACTCACTCACTCACTCTTTTAATTACCGATAAAATGAATATTATATACTTTCATAAATCTTTAACTGTTAATTTATCAAATCCAAATTTCATTTCAAAATCATAGCTTTGATGGGAAATACATTTGTAGTTAAAATGTTTGATTTAATTTGATTAGAGCAAAATGGATCAACTGTCATTCTTAGTGTTACGAAACTAAACATGTCAGAAGTTTTATTTATGTGATGTTTGTTTATGAAATTAAAAAGAGAAAATACATAAATACATGTATAATCTTTTTCGATGTATATTTTCCCTTTTATGAACAAAGCTAACACTATTAACCCTTCTCATCTACAGGCGAGCAGTGACTTGCAAATTTCATATCTAAATAAACCTTGAGTGGACATGGGGAATGTGAGGCTGTTGCCTTTCATTAACTCTCGCAACTTATTTGTTGTTATGGGCGGTAATCTGCCACTGAACAAGCACCTGGCTTCTGTCCTGTTCTCTGGTAGACGCAGCAAATCTAAAACCTGATGTGTCTTGAGACCTATAAATAAAACATTTACATTAGCATGGGGTATCTCAATTTGAAATAGAAGCGGTCAATACTGTCGCCCTGGTATTTACAAACCAACCAACATGGAGCAATCAGACTATATCACCTACACATTAACAGATCATTCTAAAGGGGCAAAATTTGCCCCAAAATTTTAAATTCTTTATTTTAGCAGATATTTTGCTAACTGATGAAGAATGTCAAAATATTCAGATTCTGTAAGAATTTTGATGGATTCATCTATGTGTGAGGTAGTATGACATCACAAAATGACGCAATGATGAGCAAATTTGTCAAAAAAGACACAATGTCAGCTAAATCAAAGGATCAAAGTTATCAATTAACTACCTCTGATTCCTTCAACCAAAGCAATATTCAAGTATTAAATATCTTGCTGTTATAATATATAAAATATTAGCTACAACAATGTAGCTCATATATGATTGGGCGGAGTAATGGGACCGCATTGTAGCTCCCAATCATATAATGGGAGAATTATGGGAGACTCCCTCGGCAGCTTTACATGTTTTACTCCCAAAGGAAGCAGTGTAGTAGATTATGTCCTGGCAAGTGAAAATTTACTTTCACAAATTCCATACTTTAAAGTGTCACCATTTATTCCCACCCTTTCAGATACTCATTGTAAACTATCTTGGACATTTACCACCAAATTTAAAATAGAGAATTCCATAAATACATATAAATCTATCCCTTCTAAATACTTCTGGGATGAAAACTCTGGTTCTAAACTTAAGCTAGAATTACAGAGCAATGAAACTTTACAAAAAATTAATGACTTCAAGGCTCACACTATTGACTTAAATGTTGAGAATTCAGTTTAATAGAAATGCTGCTACCCAGTTTGAAAATATTTTACTAAATGCATGTGATAAATGTTTAAAAAAAACCTTCCTGTAAGAAAAAGAAACCAAAACACAAACTTTGGTATGATTCAGATTTGCGAACCCTGCGTAATCAAGTGGTTCAAAAAGCAAAGTTAATGTCTGATTTTCCATTTAATAATGAATATAGAAATAGCTACTACAGGGCATATAGAATTTATAATAAAACCAGAAAATATAAAGCAAAAAATTATAAAATTAACATTATCAAACAATTGACAATCTTAAAAGTGATAACCCAAAGGAATACTGGAGACTTGTCAAATCTCTTAAAGAAAGGAAGGAAGACATCCCTCCAGTTGATCCTGTGGAGTTTAAAAACCATTTTGATAGTCTTAACTCTGTTCAAGATGGTTTTGACTCCACAATTAAGAAGTTGAAGAATAAACTTGAAAAGCTTGAAAGTAACAGTATGAACTTGGCAAAATTAGATGATGTTATAACTGAACATGAAATCCTACATGCCATTAAAAACCTTAAGAAAAACAAATCTGGAGGATTGCAATTGATTACCAACGACATGCTAAAAGCTGGACAAGATATCTTAACCCCTTTCCTATCAAAATTGTTTAATAGCATTTTATTCTCTGGTTTTTATCAAGACCATTGGTCAACAGGATATTTAAGCCCCTTGTTTAAATCGGGTGATCGTTCCAAACCAGAAAATTATAGAGGCATAGCAATAACAGGATGCCTTGGCAAATTATTCAACATGGTTCTTAATAACAGATTAGACAAGTTTCTCATAGAAAATAATATTATCTCCCCTTTCCAAATTGGTTTCACAAAGAAATGTAGACCAGCTGATCATATTTTTGTATTAAAAACTGCTATTGAAAAATATACAATCAAAAATAAGAAGTTATTCACATGTTTTATAGACTTTAAAAAAGCGTTTGACTCTGTATTGCATGAAGCAATATATGTAAAACTACTTCAGATAGGGGTTGGAGGTCAATTTTTCAATACACTTAAAAACATGTACAGTAAATCTAAGTTATGTGTCAAAATTGGTAGCATTCTTACTGAGAATTTCAATTCTGAAGTTGGGGTAAGACAGGATGATATTTTAAACCCTAATCTATTTAAAATTTTTATCAATGATCTCCCCAACTATCTTGACAGCACTCATGACCCTGTCACTATCAATAACAAAAATATTAACTGCCTATTATATGCAGATGATGTAGTTATAATGTCAACTTCCAAAATTGGATTGCAAGAAAAATTAAACAGACTTCAAAATTTTTGTGATGACTGGGGAATCGGTGTTAATCTCTCAAAAACTAAAATTATGATCTTCAATAAACTTGGTAAACATTTGAAAGATAAATTTACACTCCAAAATCATACTTTGGAATGTATAAATAATTATAAATATCTCGGTGTTGTCATAACTCCTTCTGGCTCTTTTCAAGAGGCAAAATCTGACCTCTATCGGAAAGCTCTTAAGGCTCTATTTAAATTAAAAGCTGATTATGTTTCCCTCGGACCCAGTATCAGATCATCCTTACACATATTTGATCATACTATAAAATCCATATTACTGTATGGTGCAGATGTTTGGGGTTGCTATTTACCTCCCTCCTTTAAATTAGAACATTTATGTGATTGGACTAGACAATCAAAATTTTCACCATCTTCTAAGATGGATTTGCATTTCAGTAAATATATTCTTGGAATTTACAAAAAGGCTCCAATTTTGGAGTAATGTCTGAATTGGGTAGGTGCTCTATTATTCTGGACTGTTTTAAAGCTAGTATAAATTACTGGTATCGTTTGGAAAATATTCCGAACGGTTTACTAAAAGATGCTTATTTGGAATCCAAAAATATTTATGAGGTGGAGGGAAATCATGGTTTTCAGCTATTACCAATCTATTCACTATTTTAAAGACTCCAGGAGGAAGTAAGTATAAAAAATATTCAAAATCATCATTTAAACACTCTATTAAAACAGATCTTCAAAATATTTATATAAAAACTTGGTATAATAACAGAAATCAACTAATTGTTGATAATGGAACTTTAAGGACCTATCTGAAAATCAAAACCAACTTTGGATTTGAAAAATATCTAGAACTTATAACTGATTCAGAACTCAGAAGGTCTATCACAAAATTCAAGATCAGTTGTCACAAATTAAAAATTGAAACAGGTAGACATACCAAACCAAAAACTCCTTTAGAAGATAGAATTTGTGATAGGTGTAAAAAATTTAGAAGTAGATGATGAATTACATTTTTTTAACCAATGCTTAAAATTCTCTAAGTCCAGAATTATATTATTTAATAAAATTAAAGAATCTAATATTAACTTTAGTAACTTATCACAATTTAACAAATTATACTGGACTCTCAATTGTGAAAATATAAACATACTTAATAATTTTGGCAAGTTCCTCTTGGAGTCAAGGTTGATATAAATGTTTTATTCTTCACCACTGTTTTATATTTTGACTGATTATATAAATTCATGTACTTTACACCAGTTAAAAGGTTCAAATATTTATATGTTATCTATGTCATTAAATCATAATTGTTTGTCATGTCATTGCCCCTCGAGGGCCCTTAATTGGTCAATAAACTTGTATTCTTGTATATGTCAAAGGAGCTACATTATTGTAGCTAATAAAATATATATAGAATATCTTTTTGGTGGGAAGGTGCAACAGCAGTTGTTTCTGACAATTTGTTAGGGATTTCCCATGTACTTCGGTCATTTTTGGCAAAAATAGTGCTTTCCTCTTTATTATAATGCTATTACTGAAGAAAATGTGAACCCAGTACAAACAATAAATTTTACAGTTCAATAATTCAGAATGTTATAGGTAATTTCGAACCATTTAGAAGCTTTGATTGAGTAAGAGAAAGAGATTCGATTTGCTCCTTTACGAATTATTGGACCTCACTGTAGATCCTCCCAATGAAAGATGTCAAAGGAGCTACATTTATCGTTGCCTGCCTGATAAACCTACAACAATATTTCAGGAACCTTTCGATTACGTGTCTTTTTAACTAAATGATGGTTGTTCTAAACAGCAAATTCTTCAGAAATACATTCTATTGAAGGACAGTTTACCTGCATTTGCGGTAGTTCCTACCGACACTAATTTGTTTGTTAGTTAGTTAGTTATTGCTTTACTCCCAAGCATTACGATTTCGGCTATATCCGGGAGATGAACATGAAAGTGGTGATACAATGAACATGAAATGATGATGAAGTGGAGGAAATGGGGACACAAGACTGCCACTGGAAAAATGAGTGATGGGTAGGGACAGGAAAATTAGCCTCCTGCATGGGGATCCTACGGGTCCTACTCTTACCAAGACCTGCAGCAGGTTTTTTTTAACGTGCGAGGAACGTGACATTTTTCCCAACACGGTGCACCACTATAGTTTGCGGTCAGGTTTTCCGCATTATCGCCTGACGACCCCGCATCTCTCGATGTCAGGGCTGCCCCATTCAACCACCTGGGGCACACATCCCAATCGCTTTGTGGGCAAAGCGGCCTGACCCGATGTCAGGTTTCTGAGCGCTCTTTAGTGGACTTTTACCGACAAGCTTAGCGCTGCTGCGGACCTATTCGCCACCCGGAACCCGCACGGGTACTAATTGGAGGCGGAGCTTATCTCTAGATTATCGGTGAATGTTGCTAATTTTAAAAAAAACTAACTCAAGAGTTTGAAACAGCTGATTACATTACTGAGAATTTTGTTTTGATTGGAAACGTTGCATGCTTGTTGTGTGTCTTTTAAAAAAATAATTTTGCATGTATTTACCTGTATTTGTTTGGTGATAAATAGATCTAAGTGGAGTATAAAACCCAGCAATGATTTTTATAAATGCATGTTTTGCATAAAAATTAAATTGAAATAATATATTGTGACGAAAAAAGAAGAGCGGGGGGGAAACAGGAACACAGCCGGGTTGACTAGGTGACTAAGAATGTAAAATACGGAGTGTCTAATGTTGTACACAAAAGTTAGTTGTGATGACGACTGCCCTTTAGTACGACTTCGACAACTTATGCTAGTGCTGGTGCTCTCTTTTATACAAGTAATCTCCAGTAGCGTGAGAAAGGAGAGTCCTTGGTCACATAAATTTATATTTCGTGGATCCTTGTGAAGTCTGGCAACTTACTTTCACAAGATAAAGAGTCAATGTTCAGTAAACTTGTATTGATGAGATATGCATGAAATATGTACACAATTTAATAATCCACCCCGATACGCAGATCGGTATATTAAAGTAATACGGACGGACTAATATAAACTCCAAACAAATAAAAGTGGCTGACTACAGCTTAACGTGTATTGAGCTATTCCGAGCTAGCAAGACTAAAGAATAAAGTTAACCTGCCTATTTATACCAAGTCAATTAAGTCTATTTTCTGATGCAATGAATCTGATGAAATAGATTCTGATGCAAGAATTATGGACCCTGGGGTCTTCCCTGTAGGACCCTTCAGGACCCTACTAGGACTCCAGAGTACCAAATATCAATGACCTAGAGTTCCAAGTAAACAACATATATGCTAAAACAACCCAAATGGACTCTAGTTAACTCCCAACAATCATAAATGTAGATACCTAAAGCAGGACCCACATATTATTGAAAGGACTCTCAGGATACCTAACAGGACCCTTGGAGTAACCTAATAACCTAGTTTACAGACACATATGGTTGACCTAATTCAAGACATAAAGTGATGAAATCCTAGCAAACACAGCATGATACTGCTAATATTAGCTAAACAAAATTACACATGATGAAATATTATGAACTTTGAAACCCTGAGTATGTAAAATACAATTTCGAACACAAATATCTATGGATATAGAAAAAGGGGGGAAAGACTGTCAGCAAAATTCACTACACAGCCCCCCGCTTAGCCCTGAACTTCCACTGTTCAGTGAAAATTATACAAAAATATAAAAATTAACTCGAAAAGTATTAATACTGACAAAAAGATTATAATAAACGCACCTTTAACATTAAAAATATTACCCGTTTAATGTATCAAAAACATTGAATAATACAATATTCATACTAGTGAATTTTAGCACCAAAAACTCTATGATATTATGCGTCATAAAAAAAATACAAAAACATGTGAATCTTAACATTGTCAAAAACATGGAAAATATTTTTTTTCTGAACACTTTATGGCACATGGAATAAAAAATAAAGTAATACTTTTCCCGGACTAGACAAAAATATAAAAACAAAATAGATGGATTATTAAAATATAAAAACAAAATATATGTAAAATAAAATGGCACTGACAACAAATTATTGGAATAAAAAAAAATCTCAATGTAATAACCTACACTACTCAACGGTCATGCAAAGGACTAAGTAATACAATACAATAACAAATTGCAAATTTTGTACAGATGTGGGGTACCAAAGATTGGACCAAAAGGGATTAAGGTGCCTTAAAAGGACCAAAATAAACCAGACATATCCACAACAATAAAAAAAAAATAAAATAATAATATATATATATATAAACAAGCTAATAGCGAGTAATACTACATTTGTACTAATGCTAAACTAAAACAAGTCATCACTATAAATGTAAGTAAACGCTCCAAGTTCTATTCATCACTGTCTCCTTCCTCTTCTTCCATATCCTCTACAATACGGATCTTTGACTCACTTGCTTGGGATGGTCGCCTCAGTTCCTCAGCGTGACGATTGATTTCTGCCTCTAAGTAAGCAAGATAACCATTCCAATCGATCGAGGTGATATCTAGAGCTGCAGTGGCAGAGCAACGGTGTTCCCTGCTAATTACTTCAGTCCCATCCTGCTTTTTCTCGCGTTTTGTAAACAATGTCAAGTTTATAACTTCCACTGTCGTTTCCTTGAACTCCTCTACCTTTTCGTCCTTCCTATAATCTGTCTGGTCGTATGACGGACCAGGCCGTGGTTCGTCTGAGTCATCAATGAATACCTCATCTACGCTCTTTTCAGTCTCCCCTTCCTGTTGTGCAAGTACAACCTTCCTCTTAACCTGCTCGTCTGCCATGTCCTCATCGGAATCATCATACTCCTGGTCTAAGTTATCATCGGTCTCGCTATCTGATGTTGAATCGGCACATCGTCTGGGTCTTTTTGTCCCCTTCCTCAATTTTTTCCTATTCATTCGGGTGAAATCACAGCCTGCAGAGTTAGCGTAAGATTCGCGACTCTGCCCATGAGAAATCCGAAGATGTGTCGTTAAATTGTCCCTTCGAAAGAAGATATCATCGCAACCATTCACAGGACATAACAGAACTTTGGGATGTTCCTGGTGCACCTCGTTGATGTGGCGTCGAACGTTCTTTCTACTAGAATACTCCTTCCCGCAGTATTCACATCTACACCTCGGCATTTTGCTCAAACTTTCTATTACGTAGTCTTGTAACTTCAAGGGTTGCCGCAGCTTTCGTTTTGGACGAAATGTGCCTTGGTTTTTCTGTGCATCCGAACTGCGCAATTTGGGGAGATTCGAATCTCCAGCGCGGTTCCGGACCCCGGTCTCCGGCGATATGGAAGGGGGGTCCTGTGATATTTCATCATCATTATCTTGGGAATCTGGTTTTTCTGTGACCCCATTCTCCTCAGATTTATCTGTTCCAACATTTTCGCTTACAAACTGACCTAGATTCGGGAATATGGCATCATCTAAGGCCATCGACCTTCTAAGCTGATTGTTTGACAAAAACCAATCATTTTTCTTACTCCCGATATATGGTTTTAAATTATCACCGTGGACAATTGCTGGTACCGAATTTCTCGAGAATTTTATTTTAAAAATTATGTCGCTCAGTTTTGAACAATGGTCCATGGACCCGTCCAGTGTCTCGCAATTTTTAATTTTCTCCCAACAATATTCTTCTTCTGGTTCCTCCAAACCATATCACCAACATTATAGGTTTTAGTTCTTACGTTCAGATCGTACGATGTTTTCTGTCGTTCAGCGGCTTGCCCTAGGTGTTCTCGACCCAACTTATGGATTCTTCTCAGTCTTTCCTCCAGTCCAACTACGTACTCTGTAACAAATCTTCCTTCTACATGGTCGTCTATTCTCTCAGTTATAAAATCCAGGGGAAACCTCATCTCTTCGCCAAAAACCATCCTGTGAGGGGATATTCCCGTACTTTCATGTGGCGTTGAGTTGTATACCATGACTATGGAATCTAGGTAATCGTCCTAATTTCTTTGGTCGCTCTTAATATACTTTGAGAGCATTTCATTTATGGTTTTATTCATTCTCTCGATCATTCCGTCGGACCGAGGGTGTAGTGGAGTGGTCCTCGTCTTATGGATGTCAAGAAATTTGCAAAGTTCTTGGAAAATTGCGCTTTCGTATTGACGTCCTTGGTCTGAGTGTAGTTCTTCTGGGCACCCATATCGCTTTATCCACCCTCGAAAGATCGTGTCTGCTACTGTAACGGCTTGGATATCTGGTATAGCATAAGCTTCTGTTAATTTCGTGAAATAATCGCCAACCACGAGAATATAGCGATTTCCCCTGTCTGTTATAGGCATTGGACCGGCTATATCCGTCGCTACTCTTTCAAATGCGGCTCCAACTAAATAAGATTTCATGAGATGTCGTTTTCTAAAGGCTGGATTCTTTCGCTCTCCACATATTTCACATGCATTGACATAGTCTTTCACCGATTTCTGCATATTTCTCCAAAAGAATGGGCATAATTTGGCCTTCTCAAAAGTTTTCTTGATTCCTTGGTGTCCGGCGGTTCTTGCATCGTGTAAGTAGTATAGTATGTGCGGCACGAGTATGACAGGTACGCATATTTTCCACTTCAATGTATCGTCGGCTTCTTCCCACCAACGGCATAGCACACCGTTTTTGACGTCTATACGCTCCCAATTGGCTACATAAAACTTGTACTCTTTACTTTTACTGCTAAAATCCTCCCGTGTAGGTTTTTCTGAATTTGAAATTTTTAATTTTAAAATTTCTCCGATGGTATCATCTTCTTCCTGATTAATTCAATATCACTTAAATCAACTGATGGAATTTTCTTTGGTGTTGCTGGTTTCGGTCTGTTGGGTTTCCTCCCCCTCCTTAAAACTACTGCTTCTCCCGAAGCATCATCAGGATCTTGCTGTGGCTGGACCCCTTGGGACCCTGCTAATGACCCCAAGTCCGGCTGGACCCCTGGGGATCCTACCAAGGTTCCCAAGTATGGCTGGACCCCGGACTCCTTTTAGGTGTCCGTGTCCGATCCGTCAGATACCATGTCTATAGAGTCCTCTCGTAAGCACTCCTTCATTCCATTGACTTCTGACCTCTGAGGACCTGTATATTCGTATCCCCAGGGCATCTCGCATTGCTTGCAAACATCTCCAACTGGTGTCACTAATCTGGAAAGTGCATCAGCATTACCATGTCTGGTTCCTGGACGGTGTTGGATCTCCATGTGGTATGGACTCAGTTGCTGTATCCAACGATGGATTTGTCCGTCTGGTTCTTTAAATCTGCTTAACCACGTCAAGGATCAGTGATCTGTGCGCAGTAGAAATTATTCTTCCTAACAGGTAGTGTTTAAAGTACTTCGTGAAATATACTACGGCTAGCATTTCCCTTCTTGTTACACAATAGTTGCGCTCTGGTTTATCAAGGCAACGGCTAGCATAGGCAATTACCCTTTCTTTTCCTTCCTGGACCTGAGACAATACGTCTCCAATTGCGTAGTCGCTGGCGTCTGTATCAAGGATAAATTGGCTTCCATCAGGTTGTGGAAAGGCTAGTATTGGCGTTGATATCAACCTACTCTTCAGCTCTTCAAAGCTCTGCTGGCATTCCTTTGTCCAGACAAATTTATTATCCTTCTTGGTCAGGTCAAATAACGGCTTGGCAATCTTGGAAAATGACTGGACGTATTTCCTGTAATACGAACTTCAAGCTAATCCCAGGAAACTCCTAGTCTGGGTAACTGTCGTTGGTCTTGGCATTTCTTTTACTGCAGCTATCTTCATAGGATCTGTCTTTATTCCTTCCTTAGATACTACGTGCCTAAGAAACGAAATATCTTTTTGGAACAGGTGGCATTTCTTTGGTTTTAACTTTAGGCCTGCTCCCAAGAATCTATCGCATACTTTCTGCAAGTTTTGAATGTGATGTTCAAATGATTTTCCTATTACAACCACGTCGTCCAAGTATAATATGGCGATGTTCCATTGTAATCCAGTTAACGTCTTTTCGATGATGCGCTCAAATGTGCTAGCTGCATTGCACAACCCAAATGGCATAGTCGTAAATTGGTATAGGCCTCCTCTTGGTGTGGCGAAGACTGTTTTGCTCTTGTCTTCTTCTGCCATTGGTACTTGGTGGTACGCCATATCAAGGTCCAAGGACGAAAACCACTCCGCTCCTTCCAAAGAGTCCAAGTTTTCATCTATCCTCGTCAGTGGATAGGCGTCCTTGATAGTCTTCTCATTCAGGGTCCGGTAGTCCACGCACATCATCTACGTGCCATTCTTCTTCTGGACCATTACTGTTTGTGAGGACCACGGACTTGTTGATTTCTCTATGAGACCTTTATCTTCCAACTTCTTTATCTCTTCTTCTAACGCTTGCCTTTTGTACAGGGGGACTCGTCTCGGTGGTTCTCTAACAGGTTTCTCGTCTTTGAGCTTTATTCTGTGCACTCCTGCGTTGGTCCTACCAACTTCACCCGGTCTGGCAAAGCAATCTTGATTCTTCACCATAAAATGTTTTAACTTCTCTTTCTGGTGTTCGTCAAGGTGTTCGCACTCTTTCTTGTAAACGGGTACCATATGATCTGGAATCTCTTCATCTCCATGTCCCACCGTTACTTCTTCTATTTCATCTCCTACTAACAGTCCTTCCAGGCGTCCTGAAGGTCCAATCCTGGCTACAGGCGTAAAAATTGCTATGTGCGTATGCTTGTATACTCGCACATCATGCGAACATGGATTGTAGACTCTAGCAAAAACTACATCGTTGGCAGCATCTACCAATGTTTTGACCAATGCCAACCCATGACGCTCCAAAAAGGTGCGCTCAGGGGTCAAAATACCAACTGAACTAGAGCTACCAGGACCCCGGGTCCGGCCTGCCAAGCCAGTCTTAATTACTGCCTCGTGCCCCGACGGTACCATAATCGTCTGTAGGGCGACGACTCGAGCTGCCCTGGTTCCTCTACTTCCGCCTTCAAAAGGCGTCCTGCTTCCCTTTATAATGAAACTGGATTCGTCGTGGTCCCAGTTGCATATGTATCTAACTATAAAGTCTTCTCCTATCAAATTATTCCGCACCCCACCAACAACAATTGCATGGGGGTACACATGGTCTCCAAACATAATGTTCATACATGCACGACCATAACACATCAACTTCTGTCCACTGGCTGTTACGTAACTGCTATCCATCTCTTCGAGTTCTGGTTTACTCAGCATCATATCAAATGTCTCTTTCGTAATGAAAGTACTCTTCGCGCCAGTGTCTATCATCCACTCAACCGGTACTCCTTCTATCTGTCCACGTCCCGTGCGGGGCCCGGGTGGCGAATAGGCCCGCAGCAGAGCCTAGCTTGTCGTAAGAGGCGACTAAGGGTCTTGGGATTCTGATGTCGGGTCAGTGCTCAGCCCACAGAGCGACCAAGTGTGTACCCTAGGTGGCTGAATAGGGTAGCCCTCGTCCGCGGGGGTTGTCGGGTCTATAATACGGAAACCCTGACCGCCGACCATAGTGGGCCAACGTGTGTGGAGAATGCCACGCTTCATGCACGTAAAAGACCCCTATGTGGACCGCCAAGTAGTGCACCACATAGGCTAAATTTTCCGCCCCTACCCATCTCTCCCCTTTTCCTTTTGATTCTTCACCATAAAATGTTTTAACTTCTCTTTCTGGTGTTCGTCAAGGTGTTCGCACTCTTTCTTGTAAACGGGTACCATATGATCTGGAATCTCTTCATCTCCATGTCCCTCCGTTACTTCTTCTATTTCATCTCCTACTAACAGTCCTTCCAGGCGTACTGAAGGTCCAATCCTGGCTACAGGCGTAAAAATTGCTATGTGCGTATGCTTGTATACTCGCACATCATGCGAACATGGATTGTAGACTCTAGCAAAAACTACATCGTTGGCAGCATCTACCAATGTTTTGACCAATGCCAACCCATGACGCTCCAAAAAGGTGCGCTCAGGGGTCAAAATACCAACTGAACTAGAGCTACCAGGACCCCGGGTCCGGCCTGCCAAGCCAGTCTTAATTACTGCCTCGTGCCCCGACGGTACCATAATCGTCTGTAGGGCGACGACTCGAGCTGCCCTGGTTCCTCTACTTCCGCCTTCAAAAGGCGTCCTGCTTCCCTTTATAATGAAACTGGATTCGTCGTGGTCCCAGTTGCATATGTATCTAACTATAAAGTCTTCTCCTATCAAATTATTCCGCACCCCACCAACAACAATTGCTATAAGGGATCATCTGACATCTTCGACTCAATGGAGACTTTTGTAGAGCTTACTGATTTGAAGGTTTAAGCAAGCAACTGCTTTACTCTATCTCCTATAGTTTTCTTTCCACAGGCGAAAAGTCTTTTAAAAATGCTATTTTTGACCTTTAAAGGGTCATAACCCCGGCTCGGTCTGATCAATCGGCTGGGCACGCTAAGCCCTGTAAAGCACCTTCTCGTTTATTTCAAACTCTCTTTCCGTTATATTAGAATTTATAACTTGATTACAGAAGGCGGTGGCTCATGGGTCAATCCTGTGGATGTTATTCTGGAGAGTTGTATCGCCGGGTAACCCCCGGCACGATGCTTGTCTCCCTTAAGGAATACTCTGTGCGAGTATGCTGTCCTTGTAACCCTGGTGCTTTCAACAGGAGAGCCGTTGTATAACAGCATCGCCCTTGGACAACCGCCAGCAGCCTTCAACGAGGCCATTTGGAACTGCTCGTGGTTCTGCAATTGGTCCATGGTCTAAATAAAATGCATATAATTCAAATCCAGTCCTGAAATAGTCACAGATAGAAGTAGTTTGGTTCAATTAGGTCTTTAACCATGAATAATCCCTTCCGTTTTGAAGTGTTGATAAACAATATTTTCGTTTAGCTTCTTCAGATTCAGTACCGGTCTCTGACCTCCGTCTTTTTTCGGCACCAAAAACAGGTTGCTCGGATACTGATTTTTCCATTTCTGAGCTGGTATATTTACCACCTTTTTAGCACAACTCTTGTACCTCCTCTTCCATTAATGCGTATCGTAATGTCCTGACCATTGTTACAATTTGTCTGTTTTCATCATAGATACATTATGTGTTTTTTTTCCGTCCGCTTCCTTAGGCTTGGGCCATCTCCACAGGCTCCTTGTTGTTTTTCCCGAACTCCTCAAGTTCATTTTTATTTTTTTCCCGAACAAAAGCGTATCATTTTTAGTGAAAGCGTCTGCCTTTTCTCTCAAGACCTTCGTAGCCTTCTTATCATCACTATAAACAGTCTTGTTGAGAATCAGCCTCCTTTGACAGTTTGTGGTGACATAGGTCTGTCCTACTAAACAAATAGTCCTCTCTACAAGGTCAATCATGTGGCGGGAATCCACCATATCTATTTGTGCAAGAGACTTTGTGTTATTAATAGCTTTACGCTCCACACGTCATTCAAAATTTTCCACCGATGACCTAGTCAGGGGTATATTTAAGAAAAATTTTCCACAGGCCCAAAGGGCCAGCTGACTTGAAAATTTACTGGCCCAACTTCTCGAGACGTCTCAATCTAACAATAACATGATCTAATCTTCCATCAATTTACAAAAACTTTTCATGCTGGTTAATGGAATCTCGTTTATAATTTTTACACCCGGTTACAAATGTCCCCGTCTTTTCATATTCGCGGCATATGGTACAAATCATACCAGTATCCGCGTTTTCCAACCAATTGTAGGCCGACTTCCACGAAGGAATAAATTCTCTGTATTTTTTCGTTTCTCCACTATGTCAGCATCAATTTTAGTTATAGGCCGTTTAATAGCATTAGATCTCGTAAGAAAACGATCCATATTGATAGTTTAAGTAACTAAAATACTTTTAAACCTGAATTTTAAGGTCCCGCGTCATGTAGCTATGACCGCTACTGGGTGCAGCCATTTTGAATTTAGCGTGCGTTCGAAGTTTTGATTCAGTAAAAACTAAATATTTAGTACAGCGCCAGTTTGGTTTAAACATTGATTTAAATTTAAATTTAAGAACGGAATTTATAACTTCATATGAGAATTTTCAAAAAATTCTTTCTTATAAATAATTTAAAAATATGCAAAAATTGAAGTATTAATGTTAATTTACGTTCATACTATACCTGAACCATTAGGTAGTAGGCCGAACTCACCCATTGTTGATCTCGTTTTTAGCTCATCTGGACCAAAGGTCCAGGTGAGCTGTTACCGTCACTTGGTGTCCGTCGTCGTCGTCTATCGTCGTCTTTTTTAACAATTTTTCAAAAATCTTCTCCTCTGAAACTACTGAACAGAATTAAATGAAACTTGGTATGAATGATCCTTAGGTTGTCCTGCACCAAATGTGTGTGGGCATCCCCCACAGAACTGATATGGGGTTTTTGATCGGTCAAAAAACATGGCCACCGTTACTAAAAATAGACGAGGGGGGTCAGACTACTGTTTTTGGCTTGAAAATCAAAAAGTATAAGAGATAGATGAAATCTGACGCCAACCTATTGCTTCAGCATCAAAAGTTCTACAAAAGTCTCCATTTGGTCGAAGTTGTCAGATGATCCCTTATAGGGGTTAGAGCCCCTTAAAGGTGAAAAATAGCGTTTTTTAATGTGCTTGGCTTATAGAATGAAAACAATTGTAGATAGAGAAAAGCTGTTGCTTGCTTAAATGTTCAGTTCATTTAGTTCTACAAAAGTCTCCATAGGGTCAAAGTTGTCAGATGACCCCTTATAGGGGATACAGCCCCTTAAAGGCGAAAAAAAAAATTATTGGCCTATAGAATTGTAGCGAGCTTGGGCTATGACTGATAAAATTTTAGGTGTATCTATTTGGTTTCTACACCATACACCAAGTTTACTCTAATATAGTGACCTCTATGTGTCGTTAATTACTTGTACTGGGCAATGTTTTTCAAGACTAAATCATCAATGATAACTTTTATTTTCAGGCACTATTCTCAACATTTACATCATTAACAATCTCTATCGAGTGTGACAAATGTAACTAACTTGCTATTGAAGCAAGACTAAAAAAATATGACTAAAAATATCAGTCATTTCAAAATATTCAATACTGACTAAACTGTCAGTTTACCAAAATTCAAGTGAATGGCCGACCAATCAACAAATCAATAATGATGATAAACATAAAAAAATATAAAAAAATAAATCAAAATTCTATATCACTTTAATCTTTACTTTAGCTTACTATCAAAGATGTACTTTACATGTAACCATGAAATTAAACCTTTAACCTTAAAATGTACAATTAAAATCTCAACTTTAACTTATTTAACTTAAGGGAACTTGAAAAACTTCTGAAAAATTAAAGGGATAAACAGTGACTATAAATTTAACGTAGTTTCACGAGAAATCAACTGCCTATAATGGACCTTTCAAAATAACAGCTGAGAAAAAGATTACAATTTCCTGGACCTGAACAGAAAAATTTGGAACAGTAAATCTGGACCTTCCAGATAACTAACTTTCCATCTGGACATTCACAGTAGAAAGCTTAATCGAGATATCAGGATCTTGGACATTCACAAGATACTGATATTTAAAAAAAAATGTTTATTTCCTTCAGACCTTCTGAAAGAACCTAACTTGCCAAAGATTTTAGAAAAAGTCACTGAAATCCAACTTTTTACTTGCTTCAAAAATAGCTAAAGATAAAAATATGTGAGTTCTGAAACAAACATTTACCAAAATCAGTCTAAAAACTTAAGAGGATAAAAATGCTAACCATTCAAACCTATGTCAAAAACAGAACTGCCAACTTTTCCCAGCTATTGCCGACTTGGTCGGGGGATGGTTGGGTTGGATACATAAAATGTTAAAACAATTTTATAAATTTATACAATAATATCACAATACTACTTTTATAAATAGTCACTCATTCTACTACAATAAATAAATAAATAAATTTTATTAAAAAAATAAAGTTTTCATAAATTGCCGCCGCCCAATTACGCAACCTGGCGGAGACCATGAACGGAAGTAAAACAGGATGAAAATCTGAGACGCAAAAATGATCAAATTTACTCGTTTGAATGATTGGTAAGCTGAAATAACTATGTCCCCTTTTCAAAGACATCAATTGGACACTAGCTATGAACTTTAAAAGTGTTGACATTTCCAAAAAGTGTTAAAAACAATAAACATCTAGCACGGCATGTACCGTTATATTTACACTGCGCATGAGCACACTATTTTCATTGAAAACAAGTGATCGAAACAAATTTACTTAAAAAAAGAAAAACTTCTACTTTTAACAAATTAGGAGTGACTCAGAACATAAACATATGTCAACTAATATCATACAAACAATAGCAATCAATGTGTCATGTCAAATTGAAACATATAGCTGCAACACAAAAAAAAATCAAAACAGCTGATTTACTAAGTGCTATCTGAGATCTCAGTGTTAAACTATTTCACTGTATATTTGTGTAGTACAAAATGAGAACTATGATGAATTCTGACTTAACATTTATCGACAATAAAAATGGAACTTGTATTGGGTTTTCTTTCTATTAGAAATATTAAAAAAAAATTTAAAAAGTTGATGTTATTATTTTATATTATAAAAACTTCTACAAGCATATTCAAGCAAACACTCGTATCACTCAGCATTCATAAAATAATATGACTCATTTAAAGAAGTGCATCTATACCTCACATTTTACCGCAAACGTTAATTAGCAGTTAAGTCAATACCAATTTAAACAATTTAAACATTCATACCTATGAAATTAGCTTAGCAATACGAATCAATATTAGATCCATACATAAAACACATAGTTTACAATATAAATCAAATTATTCGAATGTCACTCATTAATTGTCTTCTGAGATGACGACAGATCTCATTTTCTTTGGGGCACTGTTCTCTTTGGCTTCATCATCATCATCATCACGGTCATGGGCCACAGTGGTATTAATAGGCCTTCTAGCACCAAAGCGCCTATTACTTATTCCCCTGGTCCTGGAACAATTTCTTGGATTCCGTCGTTCAAAATACGACCTCATTTGTCCTCTGAGGCAGGCCACCTCTGTCTGAACAGTGGATAAAGTGTCTCCGAACTCTTTCATTTGTTTCAAACATGCTTCTTGTGAGGCAGCTATTGTAGTGACAGTCTCAAGAAGAGTTTTAATGTGGGAGCTGCATGCACAGTTGGTGGTAACAATGGGTTGAGTTGGTGGGGCTGGTCTGGTGTCAAAGGTGAAGTTACTTGCTTCTCCTAATAACTCGGGTAAGATATCATCTTCAATCCCTGAACTGGTGGTTGAAGGTGGACTGAGAAGTTCTTCTGGTAATTCCAAAGCATCTAGTGGAAGACTAGGAGATGTAGAAGGTCTAGAAGGACTGACTGACGTGGTGGGCATAGTGACAGCTGGAGTAGCACTACGTTTCTCCTGCTCCTCTGTGTCCAGACTTAAACGCTTTCTGCATGCCTCAAGGCTATGTAATCTACTCCAAGTGTGACTTTGTAAGGTGTTGGATTATACATAAGATGGTCTAAATCAGACGTCCAGATTCCTCTAGTCTTGGCTATCTTTCTTTGAGATTTACGTGGCTCGAACCCATTAACATGGTCATAGAACTCCCTCTGTTGTCTTCATCTGCATTATACATACACAATGTACAGTAGTATGCATGGTCACTCAGTGCAACATGATATTTGTTTATATTGCTTTCTACCCTTATCTTCTCCCCTATGTGGCCTTGAGGCGGAACACATCTGAGGCATTTGTAAGCCAAACCTCTCTGGGTTGCCAAATCAAAACGATAAGCCATCTGAAATATAAGGGTGGGGTTATTGATACATGTAATGGTTTTTTAAAAAATGGAACCATTTGACCTGTTGACTGGCTGCTTGTTTTACAATTTCTGATTTCTCAATCCATCTATAAATTAATTAGGGAAAATGAGAATATTTGTCACACTGATATAACTCGAAGTTTTATTGAATAAGATAACTTTCCATTACTGACCAGAACATCAACTCCGTTCTGTACACATATTTATCATAAATTTGAATAAAACTTCCAACATTAGAAAAAACATCAGGTTTACAGAATTGCTTTTCAAATCAGCAATATAGGTATGATCAATACTATGCAATTTCAGAATAAGACTCTGAATAATGTTCAACTTCAAATTAATATAGTTATTGTTTCAACTTTCTTTTAATAGACTGAACTATCCATTAAGGAATTGATTTCCCAGTGTAATGTTTAAGTTTATCATGGTTAACCACCCGCTTTTTGCCTGAAGCGTCAATTCGGATTTCGTAATTAAGTTGGCTTATCTTAAGAACAATCAAATATGGACCAAGATACATAGGTTGGAGCTTAAAGCTAACCCCCTCCTGTCGGGTTTCATTTAGACACCGAACAAGGTCATGAATATTATATTGAATTAATTTCATTTTTGTATCGTAGATCTCTTTCCTACGTTTAGAGTTTGTCTCTAAATGTTTTCTAGCAACACAATGGGCCTTATGGATTCTTTCCCTTAGTTTCCAAATATAATCTTGTTTACCAAGACTATTACTTGGTTCTTCTGAAATATCTGGCTTCGTTAAAGTATGAGGGAATCTGACTTCTCTACCTAACATCAACATGTTAGGGGTCAGATTAGTTGAATCATTAGGAGTTGCTCGGTAAGCAGCAGCAAGACAACTAAGGTTTTTGTCCCAATCGGTTTGTTCGCCCTTGAGATATGATTTAAGCATTGAAATGAGGCTGCGATCGAATCTTTCTACTTGACCATTACATTTAGGATTACGGGGACAAGTTCTTGTTTTTCTTATTTCAAGCATTGAGCAGAGACATTGGAAAATTTCACTTTCAAAATGTCTCCCTTGGTCAGTGTGTATTGAGAGGGGACATCCTAAACGACAAATGACTTCATTTAGAATGATCTGGGCACATGTTTGTGCAGTTTGATCTGGCACAGGAAATACTTCACCCATTTGGTAAAGTAATCTGTCACTACTAAAATATGTCTATTTCCCCTATCGGTTATGGGAAATAGACCCATAAGATCAGTCGCTAAACGATCAAGAGGTTCCCCAACTGGCATTGTGCCTAGCGGTGCTTTAGCATGTTTTGGATGAGGCTTATTTTCTCCAAAAACTTCACATTGGCTTATGTAGATATTAATGTCTTCTTTCATTTCAAACCAGTAATAATTTTGGGACAATTTAGCTTTTGTTTTCTTTCTGCCCAGATGACCAGACATTACGGAGCCATGCATGTTTTCAAAACAGTGATTTTTAGCTTCTCGGGTACTATGAGTTGCTTATAACTATCAGTAAGATCTCTCTTTTGAAAGGTTTTATATAGTACACCTTCAGAGAATCCCATAAGTACCAATAGTGCCTTGTGGCAGCACTATATTTTTCCATTTCTGACGAACTTGGTCTAGATTGCATTGCAATCCACTCAAAAAGTGGTTTTATGTTTTCATCATTTCTTGAAAACTTTTTATTTCTTGGCTTGAATAACCACCCCCTCCTAAAGGGTCCAGTTATTTTTCAGGTTTGACTGCTGTCGTTTTGTCACAGCAGAGATTTTATCTTTGGCGTTATTTTCATGATCCACCAGGCTACTCATCATGATCTCTGACCTTCTCTTGCATTTGTTATATGGTCCACATTTTAAATATTCAAGATTGTCTGTTTGAGGACAGTCACATTCATGGGGGTTACAGATTCTGGACATTGCATCCGCATTTTAGTGTTTTTGACCAGGGCGATATTCAATTGAAAAATTAAAGGCAGATAAAATTTCAATCCATCTGGCAATTCTGCCTTTAGGTTCTTTAAGACTGAAAAGCCAGATGAGAGCCTGGTGGTCAGTTCTAACATAAAAGTGACGTCCCAGTAAATATTGGCTGTAGTATTCAATGAAGTACCGGACAGCCAAAAGTTCTTTGTCAGATATGCAATAATTTCTTTCGGCTTTATTCAAAGTTCTGCTGCCATAGGCTATAACTTTCATTTCCCCCATTTTGGATCTGACTTAAAACAGCACCTATAGCAAAATCTGAACTGTGTACATCCAAATAAAAATCTCACATATCTTGAGGAAATGCCATGATATCAGCACTAGTGAAAGCCCCTTTAAGATTTTCAAATGCATCTTGACATTCTGAAGACCAAACAAATTTATTTGTTTTCTTGGTTAGTTCTGTTAATGGCTTTACCATTTGACTAAAGTTTTTAATGAAACATCTGTAGTAAGACCCCATGCCAAATATCTGTCTGACTTCCGTCACGTTAGTAGGGGCAGGCCAATCTAATATCTTAACAACATCGTCAGGGTTTGGTTTAATACCCTTATCTGACACAATGTGTCCTAAGAAAGTTACTTCTGACTGTAAAAGGTCACATTTTTCAGGCTTTAGCATCAAACCAGCTTCTTGAATTCTACTAAGGACAGAATTTAGTCTTTCGATGTGCTCATCAAAATTTCTACTAAAGACAATGATGTCATCCAAACGGATGAGGCAAATCTGCCATTGTAAATCAATTGAATTTTTTAATTGAATTTTAATTGAATTAATTTCATTAGCCTTTGACATGTGACAGGCCCATTGCAAACTCCAAAGGTCATTGTTTTGAATTCGTATAAACCATATTTCGTAACAAAAGCGGTTTTTGGAATGTCTTGTTCTCGAACAGGGATTTGGTGATAACCACTTGTAAGGTCAAAAGTAGAAAGCATTGTTGCACCTGATACAGAATCTAGACAGTCTTGGGTTCTAGGTAAAGGATATGCATCAGGTACTGTCACAGAATTAAAAGTCTATAGTCCACACATGGGCGAATTTTTCCATTTTTCTTAACTACTACTTGTAAAGGGCTTGCCCAGGGGGAAATTGACTTTCTTATAATCCCCTGATCAAGCATTTGGGTAATAACTTTCTTTTCATCATCTACAAATGCTAAAGGAACTTTTCTAGGTTGTTGCCTTATTGGTTTTGCATCTTTGATGTCTATAACATGTTCAGTTAAGTGAGTTTGACCTATGTCAGTGTCTGATCTTTTCTAGTTCATTCCTGCTCTGAGCAGCTTCTTTAAACAAAGATTTAAGATGGCATTGGACGTCATACTGCCCTGTCTGACCCCATCTTCAAGGTCAGTCTCGGTCAAACAACGTACTACATTTTTGTCTTCCCTCAAAATTGGTTTGGGTCTTTCAATTTGTATTCTTTTAATGCTACAAAAGTTACTTTGCTGAGAACTATCTTCAGCTTCGAACAGAGACACAAGTTTAAATTACTGGGCTTAGTTACATCACATGGAGGATATGTAGTGTCGCCTATAGTCTGTGGTGTAGGACGAAAATTTGACTGGCTATAAGACCATCTATTAACACTATTGACATTGCAGTTTTTAGCGATATGACCTGGTTGACCACAATTAAAACATATAAGTGGCTTTTTGAAACCCCCGTTGTAAGGTTGCTTTTGGGGTGTGGGAGTGGTATTCATCTCATTTTTCTTTGCTTCAAACATTTCATTGAAAAGAGTTTTCAAGTCAGATTCTGTCAAAGTCACTGCACTAGATTAGTCCGATTTGTCATTTTCTGTATTAACTGAGTCATTCTTTTTCTTATTGTTAGAGTTATTCTATGTCTGGGTCTCATCCTTATGTCCTTTCTTGACTTGTCTAACTGACTTCTTATTTTCATCAGTATTTGGGTTTTTCATAGTCTCAGTGTATGTGACAACTTCATACACTGCTTCTTCAATTGTCAGTGGGTCTCTGTTTAGCTCAATGTGTATACGAGCTATATAATCATTTAACCCTAACAGAAATTTCTGTGATAGGTCTTCCTGTCTTGTTCTTTGATCTCGTCTCTTATATGCCTTATCATACAGTCTTTTCAACTCTGATGCAATTTTTTCTGGTGCCTCACCAGGGTGTTGTCTCCTTCTACTAGATTGCAGTCTATATGTCCTTGAGTTTTCTATTGTTTCGAACCGATTTCTCAGTTCCTCAACTAGTTTACTATAATTTCTTAGGGTTCTACTAGAGAGTTGATCAAATGCAAACTTTCCTGCTTCGCCCTCTAATCTAGGCAAAAGCTCGTGCAGTTTCTCTTCGTCATCCCACCCCTTAAGGGTAGCTACTGACTCATAACGATTTACCCAAACCTCCCACTTTTCAGATCCAGTAAAGACTGGCAACTTTTGACTATTGCTAAATTTTGATTTTCTTCTATTTGTTAATCTACTGGTGGATACACTGTCTGTTTCATAATCAGATTCACAAGACTCACTGCTAGAGGAGTCAGAAACTGGATGCGCATGATATTTTGCATTTAAGGTAGCTGGGGTGTCTAAAAATTTATCCATAGAATTTTCTTAAATTTTGGCCACAGTTAGATCTAGAACGGTTCTTTAAATTTTGCTCATAAAATTAAAAGTTCACCAGAGGAATTTTTGTAAAAAAGACTTTGAAAAATGCATGATTTTAGTACTTTTAATATAGGATCAATAGGGAGAATTGAAATTTTCTTCATCAAAGAAAATCTACTCCATAGATTTCTCTTAAAATTTGTAAAAGTCTTTGTTTTGTATTTATTTTTAAATATACTAAATAATAAAATTAAAAGTTCACCAGAGGAATTTTTGTAAAAAAGACTTTGAAAAATGCATGATTTTAGTACTTTTAATATAGGATCAATAGGGAGAATTGAAATTTTCTTCATAAAAGAAAATCTACTCCATAGATTTCTCTTAAAATTTGTAAAAGTCTTTGTTTTGTATTTATTTTTAAATATACTAAATAAAAAATTAAGTTCACCACCAAAATTTATGAAAAAAGTAAAAAATGTGTTTTTTTCCTTATTATTTCTATACAAATTATCTCCCCTTAAAAAGTATGGGAAAATATTGAAATTCACAAATAAGGTGAATTTTATCAATTTTTTTTCTTGTAATTATCACTTTTGATGTTTATCTATCACAATAGAAATTAGAATAGCTAGCATTATAAAATTTGAAGTTATGATAGATGTGCAAAAAAGATGCTCAGTGAAAGACACCCCATCTACCTTAAGTAGTTGCCCTTGGCCGACCCTTTATTTCTTGGGTTGCTATGTCTTGTCTTGGCTTTTACTAGTCTTATGCAGATTTTGAGAAGTTTGAGAATTTGTTGTTCTACATGTGGACCTTGTCTCGTCTTTATTTTGAGTCTGACCTTGAAAAGCTGCTTGAATAGCAGCTACTACCTGGACAGTCATGTCTTGGATAGCATTCTTAATTGTGCCATAAACATGTATGCTAGGGTTATTGTTTGAAGAGGCCTTGGAACCTCCATTGCTTGGTATGTTTTGTGGGTGCACCTCCACCTTTTCTGTACGTGTATTAGCTTGTCGCTTCTTTTGTAATCTTGAACTACGTCTTAAACCTGACCCATTAGTCTGATCAGCTTTGCTTAAACTAGGATATTGAGTTTGATCATCTGACAAACGTCCCGTGCGGGGCTCGGGTGGCGAATAGGCCCGCAGCAGAGCCTAGCTTGTCGTAAGAGGCGACTAAGGGTCTTGGGATTCTGACGTCGGGTCAGTGCTCAGCCCACAGAGCGACCAAGTGTGTACCCTAGGTGGCTGAATAGGGTGGCCCTCGTCCGCGGGGGTTGTCAGGTCTATAATAGGGAAACCCTGACCGCTGACCATAGTGGGCCAACGTGTGTGGAGAGTGCCACGCTTCATGCACGTAAAAGACCCCTTTGTGGACCGCCAAGTAGTGCACCACATAGGCTAAATTTTCCGCCCCTACCAACCTCTCCCCTTTTCCTGTGGTTCTTCAAAATTTGCCGGTCCTTTGTGTCCCACCCCATCCCCATATTTCATTTATCATCATCATTTCATGTTCATTGTATCATCCTTTTCATGTTCATCGCCTGTAAATAACCTATATAGCGTTGCACGGGCGTTAAACACCAACTCACTCACTCACATCTGACAAACACTCTTCGTCACAGTCTGATTTACAATTAGAAAAGCACTCCTCCTCAGAAATACAAATGACAACAAAGTTCCAGACAATAAATTTTGCTACGCCTGACGCGCGTTTCGTCTATTCAAGACTCATCAGAGGCGCTCTACCAAAAATATTTAAAATGCCAAACACTGTATGAATATGAAGAGCATAGAACAGTATAACCAAAAATACCAAACTGGGGAACCAAATTATTACTAAGATATTCAACCTATGTCTGGGGTAGGAAGAGTCTTAGGGTTTAGACAATTTTGAAATTTAGACGGTTAATTTAAAGCTTTGATGTATTTTCCAACTCAAAAGTGTTGGTGCCGGAGCGGGCTAACCTCGGGGAATTTACACTCCACCAGCAGTGCTAACCTTCACGTGTGTTCGAAATACAAATGACAACAAAGTTCCAGACAATAAATTTTGCTACGCCTGACGCGCTTTTCGTCTATTCAAGACTCATCAGAGGCGCTCTACCAAAAATATTTAAAATGCCAAACACTGTATGAATATGAAGAGCATAGAACAGTATAACCAAAAATACCAAACTGGGGAACCAAATTATTACTAAGATATTCAACCTATGTCTGGGGTAGGAAGAGTCTTAGGGTTTAGACAATTTTGAAATTTAGACGGTTAATTTAAAGCTTTGATGTATTCTCCAACTCAAAAGTGTTGGTGCCGGAGCGGGCTAACCTCGGGGAATTTACACTCCACCAGCAGTGCTAACCTTCACGTGTGTTCGAAATACAAATGACAACAAAGTTCCAGACAATAAATTTTGCTACGCCTGACGCGCGTTTCGTCTATTCAAGACTCATCAGAGGCGCTCTACCAAAAATATTTAAAATGCCAAACACTGTATGAGTATGAATATGAAGAGCATAGAACAGTATAACCAAAAATACCAAACTGGGGAACCAAATTATTACTAAGATATTCAACCTATGTCTGGGGTAGGAAGAGTCTTAGGGTTTAGACAATTTTGAAATTTAGACGGTTAATTTAAAGCTTTGATGTATTCTCCAACTCAAAAGTGTTGGTGACGGAGCGGGCTAACCTCGGGGAATTTACACTCCACCAGCAGTGCTAACCTTCACGTGTGTTCGAAATACAGAGTTACAGGTAAGTTCAGTTTCAGTCTCAGTTAAAGTTTCAGTCACTTCAGTGTCACACTCATCACCACCCCCTAATGGTGGTATGTCAGTGTTCTTTCGGTTAACCATTTTCAGTCAAATGTTAAAAGGTTCTGATCACTGGATCCTTATTTTGTCAAGAAGGATCCCGCCGAGGATACCAAAAAGTCTGTAGCGAGCTAGGGCTATGACTGATAAAATTTTAGGTGTATCTATTTGGTTTCTACACCATACACCAAGTTTACTCTAATATAGTGACCTCTATGTGTCGTTAATTACTTGTACTGGGCAATGTTTTTCAAGACTAAATCATCAATGATAACTTTTATTTTCAGGCACTATTCTCAACATTTACATCATTAACAATCTCTATCGAGTGTGACAAATGTAACTAACTTGCTATTGAAGCAAGACTAAAAAAATATGACTAAAAATATCAGTCATTTCAAAATATTCAATACTGACTAAACTGTCAGTTTACCAAAATTCAAGTGAATGGCCGACCAATCAACAAATCAATAATGATGATAAACATAAAAAAATATAAAAAAATAAATCAAAATTCTATATCACTTTAATCTTTACTTTAGCTTACTATCAAAGATGTACTTTAACCATGAAATTTAACCTTTAACCTTAAAATGTACAATTAAAATCTCAACTTTAACTTATTTAACTAAAGTTAACTTGAAAAACTTTTGAACATTTAAAGGGATAAACAGTGACTATAAATTTAACGTAGTTTCACGAGAAATCAAATGCCTATAATGGACCTTCCAAAATAACAGCTGAGAAAAAGATTAGAATTTCCTGAACCTTCACAGAAAAATGTAGAACAGTAAATCTGGACCTTCCAGATAACTAACTTTCCATCTGGACATTCACAGTAGTAAGCTAAATCGAGATATCAGGATCTTGGACATTCACAAGATACTGATATTAAAAAAAAGGTTTATTTACTTCAGACCTTCTGAAAGAACCTAACTCGCCAAAGATTTTAGAAAAAGTCACTGAAATCCAACTGTTTACTTGCTTCAAAAATAGCTAAAGATAAAAATGTGTAAGTTCTGAAACAAAAATTTACCAAAATCAGTCTAAAAACTTCAGAGAATAAAAATGCTAACCATTCGAACCTAGGTCAAAAACAGAACTGCCAACTATTCCCATCTATGGCTGACTTGTCGGGGGATGGTTGGGTTGGGTACATAAAATTAAAAAAAAAACAATTTTATAAATTAATACAATAATATCACAATACTACTTTTATAAAAAATGATTCATTCTACTACAATAAATAAATTAAAAAAAATTATTAAAAAAATAAAGTTTTCATAAATTGCCGCCGCCCAATTACGCCACCTGGCGGAGACCATGAACGGAAGTAAAACAGGAAGAAAATCTGAGACGCAAAAATGATACAATTTACTCGTTTGAACGATTGGTAAGCTGAAATAACTATGTCCCCTTTTCAAAGACATCAATTGGACACTAGCTATGAACTTTAAAAGTGCTGCATTTCCAAAAAGTGTTAAAAATATGTGAGTGAGTGAGTGAGTTGGTGTTTTACGCCCGTGCAACGCTATATAGGTTATTTACAGGCGATGAACATGAAAAGGATGATAAAATGAACATGAAATGAAGATGATAAATAAATGAAATATGGGGGTGGGTGGGACACAAAGGACCGGTAAATTTTGAAGAACCACAGGAAAAGGGGAGGAGTGGGCAGGGGCGGAAAATTTAGCCTATGTGGTGCACTACTTGGCGGTCCACAAAGGGGTCTTTTACGTGCATGAAGCGTGGCACTCTCCACACACGTTGGCCCACTATGGTCGGCGGTCAGGGTTTCCGTATTATAGACCTGACAACCCCCGCGGACGAGGGCCACCCTATTCAGCCACCTAAGGTACACACTTGGTCGCTCTGTGGGCTGAGCACTGACCCGACGTCAGAATCCCAAGACCCTTAGTCGCCTCTTACGACAAGCTAGGCTCTGCTGCGGGCCTATTCGCCAACAAAATCAAGCACGGCATGTACCGTTATATTTACACTGCGCATGAGCACACTATTTTCATTGAAAACAGCTGATCGAAACAAAGTTTACTGAAAAAAAGAAAAACTTCTACTTTTAACAAATTAGGAGTGACTCAGAACATAAACATATGTCAACTAATATCATACAAACAATAGCAATCAATGTGTCATGTCAAATTGAAACATATAGCTGCAACACTAAAAAAAATCAAAATAGCTGATTTACTAAGTGTTATCCGAGATCTTAGTGTTTAACTATTTCACTGTATATTTGTGTAGTACAAAGTGAAAACTATGATGACTTCTGACTTAACATTTATCGACAATAAAAATGGAACTTGTGTTGGGTTTTCTTTCTAATAGAAATATTAATTTTTTTTTTTAAAGTTGTTGTTATTATTTTATAATATAAAAACTTCTACAAGCATATTCAAGCAAACACCCATCACTCCTTTTTCCAGTGGCAGTCAAAACTCTCCTACCCGATTGGCCTTGTGTCCCTATTTCCTCCACTTCATCATCATTTCATGTTTATTGTATCACCATTTTCATGTTCATCTCCCGGATATAGCCAAAATCGTGCTGCTTGGGAGTAAAGCAATAACTAACTAACTAACTAACTAACTAATCAAGCAAACACTCGTATCACTCAGCATTCAGAAAATAATATGACTCATTTAAAGAAGTGCATATTTACCTCACAGAATGAAAACTATTGCGGATAGAGAAAAGCTGTTGCTTGCTAAAACGTTCAGCTCATTTAGCTCTACAAAAGTTGTCATAGGGTCAAATTTGTCAGATGACCCCTTATAGGGGTTACAGCCCTGTAGGCGAAAAATAATGTTTTCGGCCTGTAGAATGAAAACTATTGCGGATACAGAAAAGCTGTTGCTTGCTTAAATGTTCAGCTCATTTAACTCTACAAAAGTTGTCATAGGGTTGAAGTTGTCAGATGACCCCTTATAAGGGTTACAGCCCCTTAAAGGGTAAAAAATAGTGTTTTTGGCCTATAAAATCAAAACTATTGCAGATAGAGAAAAGCTGTTGCTTGCTAAAATGTTCAGCTCATTTAGCTACACAAAAGTTGTCATAGGGTCGCAGTTGTCAGCCCCTTATAGGCGAAAAATAATGTTTTTGGCCTACAGAATGAAAAATATTGTGGATAGAGAAAAGCTCTTGCTTGCTAAAATGTTCAGCTCATTTATCTAAACTAAAGTCGTGATAGGGTCGAAATTGTCTGATGACCCCTTATAGGGGTTACAGCCCCTTAAAGGCGAAAAATAGTATTTTGGCCTATAGAATGAAAACTATTGCAGATAGAGAAAAGCTGTTGCTTGCTTAAATGTTCAGCTCATTTAGCTCTACTAAAGTCTTCAAGCGTCGAAGTTGTAAGATGACCCCATATAGGGGTTACCGCCCCTTATAGGCGAAAAATAGTGTTTTTGGCCGAAAGAATGAAAACTATTGCAGATAGGGAAAAGCTGTTGCTTGCTTAAATGTTAAGCTCGTGCAGCTATACAAAAGTCTTCTTAGGGTTGAAGTTGTCAGATGACCCCTAAAAGGGGTTACAGTCCTTATAAGGCGAAAAACAGTGTTTATGCCCTATAGAATGAAAACTATTGCAGATAGAGAAAAGCTGTTGCTTGCTTAAATGTTCAGTTCATTAAGCTCTTAACAAAGGTGTCTATAGAGTCAAGGTGTTCAGACAGCCCTTAAAAATAACATTTTGCCCTTTTAAGCTCACCTTGCCGAAGGCAATGTGAGCTTTTGCCATCACTTGGCGTCCGTCGTCTGTCGTCCGTCGTTCAACTTTTCAAAATTCTTCTCTGAAACCGCTTGACCAAATGTAATGAAACTTAGTAGGGTTGTTCGGTAGTATGTCCTCTACAAAACTATCGTTCGAAATTTTGATTCGACAAAAAACATGGCCGCCATAGCTAAAAATAGAACATAGGGGTTAATTGCAGTTTTTTGCAAATTACTCAAAAACCGTAACAGATATCAAAATTCTGGCAAGGGTTAAAGTGATCAGCACCTGAAGATCTACCTGCCCCGAAATTTTCAAGAAGATCCAACAACAGATGTAGGAGTTATTGCCCTTTTTCTGGATTTTTTTCAAAATATGTACCTATTTAGCCCTATATCTTGAAAACTATAAAAGATATTTCAAAAATTTCGATATGACTAAGCACATCAAGATCTACAAAAGTTGTAACAGAGTCAAAGTTGTAGGATCATTCCTATAGGAGTTATACCCCTTGGATTGTATAAAAATTGACCATTTTCACAGTTATTTGTTCAAATTTTCAAAAATCTTCTTCTCTGAAACTGCTTAGTCAAATGAAATGAAACTTTGTAGGGTTGTTCAGTAGTATGTGGTCTACAAAATCATCGTTTGAAATTTCGATTCGACAAAAAACATGGCCGCCATGGCTAAAAATAGAACATAAGAATAAATTGCAGTTTTTTTGCATATTTCTCAAAAATGGTAACAGATATTAAAATTCTCTGTGGGTAATAATGATCAGCACATAAAGATCTACCTGTCCTGAAGTTTTGAAGAAGATTTGACAATGGTTGTAGGAGGTATTGCCCTTTTTAGCTCACCTGGACCGAAGGTCCATGTGAGCTATTGCCATCACTTGGCGTCCGTCGTCGTCCGTCGTCCGTCGTCGTTAACATTTTTCAAACGTTAACTCCTCTAACACCATAAGTCCAATGGCTTTTAAATTTGGCACAGTTGTTAATTAGCATAGGTAGTATAAAACTAGCGTGGGGATTTTTGATTCGTTGAAAAACATGGCCGCCATGGCTAAAAATAGAACATAGGGGTAAATTGCAGTTTTTTGCAAATAACTCAAAAACGGTAACAGATATCAAAATTCTGGCAACGGTAAAAGTGATCAGCACCTCAAGATCTACCTGCCCAGAAATTTTCAAGAAGATCCAACAACTGATGTAGGAGTTATTGCCCTTTTTCTGGATTTTTTCAAAATGTTGCACTTATTTAGCCCTATATCTTGAAAACTATACAAGATATTTTAAAAATTCAAATTGCATATGATTAAGCACATCATGATCTACATTTCATGTAATTAGGTCAAAGCTGTAGAACCATTTCTTTTAGGAGTTATGGCCCTTAAAGCGTAAAAATTTACCATTTTTCATTACTTTTCCCCTGAATTTCAAAGATTAACTTGTCTGACACCATACACCCAACTTCAACCAAACTTGGCACAGTTGTTTAATAGCATTAATGCTACAATTCTATTGTTCGGATTTTTGATTCGTCAAAAAATATGGCCTCCATGGCTTAAAATAGAACATAGGGGTCAAATTACAGTTTTTTGCAAATAACTCAAAAACGGTAACAGACATCAAAATTCTGATGGGATACAAAAGTGATTAGCATCTCAAGATCTACCTGCTCTGAAATTTTCAGGAAGATCCAACAAACGACATAGGAGTTATTGCCCTTTTTCTGGATTTTTCAAAATTTTGCACTTATTTAGCCCTATATCTTGAAAACTATACAAGATATTTCAAAAATTCAAATTGCATAAGTTAAGCACATCAAGATCTACAATTCATGTAATTAGGTCAAAGCTGTAGAACCATTTCTTATAGGAGTTATGGCCCTTAAAGCGTCAATATTTACCGTTGTTCATTACTTTTCCCCCAACTTGTCTGAAACAGTAAGACCAAGTGCATCTTAACATGGCACACTGTTTGATAGCTTATATGCTTCAACTCTATCGTTCAGATTTTTGATTCGTAAAAAAACATGGCCACCATGGCTAACAATAGAACATAGAGGCAAATTTCATTTTTTTGCTAATAACTCAAAACTGGTTTCAGATATCAAAATTGTGCAGGAATCAAAAGTGATCAGCATAATAAGATCTACCTGTCCTGAAATTTTGGAAAAGATCTGACTGCTGATGTGGGAGTTATTGTTCTTTTTCCTAATTTTTGCCAAATATGCACTTATTAAGCCCAATGTCTTGAAAACTAACCAAGATATTTCATAAATTTAAATCGCATATGGTTTAGCACAATAATATCTACAAATATATGTATCTGTGTAGTTCAGGTGAGCGATTCAGGCTCTTGGGAGCCTCTTGTTCTTGTTTTTTTTTTCTTCAAATTTTGCTCTTTCAAGACTTATATGTTTAAAACAATACAAGATATTTGAAAAATTTAAATTTTATATGGTTAAGCACATAAAGATCTAAAAATTATGTAATGGGGTCAAAGTTGTAAGACCTTTCTTGATAGGAGTTGTTTCCCTTAGAACATTAAAATTGATAATTCAACAGAGTAGCAGTCTTTTGTTAAAATATCCAGCATATAAGTATCATCGAATACAAGGTGAGCGATTCAGGATCCTGGGAGCCTCTAGTTTGGCCTATAGAATGATAACTATTGCTGAAATAGAAAAGCTGTTGCTTGCTTAAATGTTCAGCTTATTTAGCTCTACAAAGTTCTTCATAGAGTTGACATCAAGACCAGGTGAGCGATTCGGGCTCCTGGGAGCCTCTTGTTAACGATAGTTCACGTTTGGAATTATTCATTACTTATCGAAAACAACGATGTATCGACTTCCCAAGATGGTCGAATTCAGAAAACGGGAGGATAATTAAATGAATTATGTTACAACTTTGGAATAGGCTAGCTGAGCTGCGCATGCACATCGTGGCAGCAGGAGATAACACTAGAATATCTTGTGGAGGTAATGAAATGAAATTGACCATTTTCACAGCATTTCCTTATAACGTCGAAAACATTTAATCCTCTGACAGCTTAGATCCAATCCGAACAAAACTTAATATAGATGATAGTTAGCATTTTATTGAACTGGTGTGGGGATAAAATGTATTTGAATGGTTGTAAAACATGGCCACCAAGGCTAAAAATTGAACATCGGGATTTATTTCACTTTTAACACGGTAAGATTTTTAAACTCTGATGGATGCCAGAATTGATAAGCATCTGAAGATCTACCCGAATTGAATTCTTAAAAGAAAATCAAATAAGCCATGTAAGTTATTGCCTTTTCGCCATTTTTGTTATATATTTTGCCCTTATTAAGCTTAATATCTGTAAGAAATTTAAAACTGCGTATTGTTGAACTCATAATGATCAACAAAATACTTAATAGGGTCAACATCGTAGTACCATTTCTATGAAGAGTTGTATCACTTCAAAACCTCAAAATTGACAAATTGACCATTTGAACAGCATGTCCTCATTTAATTGAAAACGTTTAGTTCTCTGACACTTTTATTCAATTTGGAACCAAAGCTAAGCTGCTTGTTAAGTTGTTTATTAGCATTCGGTGTATAGATCTGATATGGGGATTTTTTATTTGCGTTTTTTTTTTTATTCCAGAAGAAGAACAAAAGTGATGAGCACCTTAAGATGTACCTAACCTTAAATATTTGTAGAATATCCAAAAACCTATATGGGAATTGCAACCCTTCGTGATTTTTATTCCCCGCAGGACTAAGTGGCGAGGTATTATGGTATACCGTCAGTTTCCGTCGGTATCTGTCCGTCCGTCCCCAGAAGGTTTCTGACCAATAACTTGAAAACAAATCAAGGGATTTGAATTATATTTTGCACAGCTGTTATGTACAATAAGATACAGGCCAAGTTACATTTCCAGCATGATCTGAAAAAATGGTTTTTGAGATTTGCCACTTTGAAAAATCAAATTTCATGATTTTTTTAGTTTCCGACTGATAACTTGAAAACGCGTCAATGGATTTGAATGATGTCAAGTACAATAAAATAATGGTCAAGTGCAATTTCCAGCATAATTTTTAAAAAAAGTTTTGAGATCAAATTTCATATATTTTTAAGTTTCTGACTGATAACTTGAAAATGTGCCAAGGGATTTGAATGATATTTTGCACAACTAGTAAGTACAATAAAATACAGGTCAAGTGCAATTTCCAGCATGATCTGAAAAAACAGTGTATGAGATTAGCTACTTTGAAAAATTTCATGAACTATTGATCTTATATCGTGGTGGGGTATCATTTAATGTCCCATTAGGTGCCCTATTTTTTTTTTCTAGATTTGCAATTTTTCAGCTCAATTTCTAAAAAAAAAAAATGATTATTTAAGATATACATGTATGAGAAAATTTCATATTGTTAAAAACACTTAGATCTACTAAATATGAAAAAGGGTCAAAGTATAAGGGCCGTTCATTAAATGAGTTATTCCGCAAAGAATATTAAAGAAGGAAGATAATAAATCTATTACTTTCTAGAATATAACTGTACACTTTACTGCATAAGCTTAAACCATATTGTCAGATGATCGTCATATTACGTAGCCTTTGATCGTCAAATATTTTTTTCCAAATAGCCTGTCATTCTGGGCCCAGTTGTTCAAAAGTGTCGTTAGGCTAACATGTAGTTAACGATTCATTAAAGTTAACGACAGCAAAAAAGTGTTGTTAAAAAATTACCGAAAAAATTGTCGTTAAAAAGTCGCTAAATTTAATTTTAGAGGTGGATTAACTCACTAACGAGACTGTTAAATATGGCCGCATTTGCTATGTTTAATGTTCCACCTCAAAGGAAAGCAAGGGTTTTTAGGTCTAAGGAAGACTTCTCAGACAGAGAACTGAGAGAGGTACAGGTTTGGGAGAGAAGGGATATTGTACATCTCCCAGATGCTTCGCGATGATCTGTAGAGGGAAACAAACAGGAACCATGCCCTTTCTGTAGAGCAGCAAGTCATGGTGACTCTCCGGTTTTTGGCCAGTGGGAGCTTTTTACAGGTGATTGGGGACACACTTGGTCTTGACAAGGGAACAGTTTTTCGGGTGGTTACAACAACAAAAGAGGCTCTATACAGAAAGTTGAATGAGTATGTCAAGTGGCCTGTAGGAGAGGAACAAAGGAGTAAAACCAAGGGTGACTTTTATCGTGTTGGAGGGTTTCCAAACGTAACAGGCGCTGTGAATGGTACCCATGTGAAGATCCAGGCACCAACAGAAGACGAACCAGCATATGTAAACAGAAAGAGGTTTCACAGTATAAATGTGCAAGGTGTTTGTGATGGCGAAGGTTTGTAGATGCAGTTTTTCATCTGTTTACAGTTTACATTTTATAAAATGTCGCTTACATCATCAAATATTGAACACCTCTCAAAATGTGACACAAAACTAAAACGAAACGACACGAAGCAATTCATTTAATCACTTTGATTCAATATTTAGACACAAAAGCTTTCAAACTCTATCACAACTGTCGGATGTTTCTACAAATTACTGCTTTTCAAACACCTTTAAAACAATGCAAAGCTGCAAGAATATTCATCTTCATTGATTGAAATCTGAACAGTTTCTTTTCCTTTCGTTTTCATTGATTGAAATCTGAACAGTTTCTTTTCCTTTCGTTTTCATTTTGTTTTACCTTTTCAACCTACTTAAACAGACAAATATATAGTCTATTTAATATTTTGTAGGGGCTCTCAGGGGGTATTATAGCATTTTATTTTCTATAAACAAAGTAAAAGAGAAAGAGATTTTTCACCACACATATTAAATAAAAGAATGTATCGGCAAATGTTAATTAATTATATCACCAAGACTCAAGTGAAGTTTAAGATAAAGGTTAATTATTCATGTGGGTGTGTAATTAACATGTGGAGGTCTTGTTTTTTTCTAGAAGTAAAATGTTGATTGTTGTTTTAAATATTGTTTTTTTTTTCTTGTTTTCAGGAAAATTTACTAACTTGAATGCCAGTTGGCCAGGAAGTGTGCATGATGCTCATATTTTTAGGACATCACAGGTAATTATACAAGTTTATTAGTTTGTTCATACTGTTTGAAAAAGCAATCAGTATATTAATTTAATACAACAAATAAATAAATTGTGTCCAACTCTTTTTGAATCTAAAAATGAAGGATATGGAGTATATATGCATGACCAAAGAAAAATCACAGTATTAATATTAATGTTAAACATTTAAAGCAAATTAGGAACCGTGCTTTTATTGCTGTTTTTCATATATGTTCATGTAGTTAGCATGTATTAAGGTCTTTAAAATATTTTCAATATTCAGTTTATATTAAACTTGGTTCTTGAGATGATTTGCTCATATGATAAAACTTAACATTAATAGTTGACACTATAACCACTGCCATGGCAATATACCTTTGTCTTATACATGTACACATAATTTTGTATTGATTGATAATATATAGTACATGTCATAAAATATACATGCAAAACAATGTTGTAACTTAATTCAGAAAAGGCAAACATTTAGACTTGTCCAAGATTAAAATTTGTATTTTGAATTTGTAGGTCTGTGCTTTATGGAAAGGCAAAACTGGGAAGATGGGACGTTGTTAGGAGACAGTGGGTATGCCTGCAGGCCATCTATGATGACACCATATTTAAATCCAGGCAATGAGAGGCAGACAAAATTCAACGAACATCATGCCAGGACAAGTTGTTTGATAGAGAGGACCTTTGGTTGATGGAAAAGGAGGTTTCATATTTTGCACTCTGAGGTAAGATAACTATTATAACAAAACACACTAAAACCTCAATGCATTAATAATTTTCAAATAATTCATTTATCATTATGATTTTTTTTTCCAAAATGACCCAATAACAGTTAATCATTAAAATCTTACTCTTCAATAGCTAAAATTACGCATGTAATTAATAAAAAATGAACTTTTTATTAACCTCCAGGAGCCTTTCAAGCTATATATTAATAGTATAATTATACAATTTTTAAATGCATGAATACAGTTACACTAAACAATATGTCTTCCTTGTAGATAAGAATGAAACCAGAAAAGGATTGCATGTGCTGTACTCCACAACATAGCTTGCCTGCTGAATGAGCCAGAGGTTAATGATGATCAAGTTCTAGTGGATGACCAACCAGCTGAAATGAATTACAATGGTGTACAAGATGGCAGGAGGATGAGAGACCATATTTCTAACACCTTTTTTGCCTAGTAGAAATTTCCCTTTCCTTTTTAGCTCACCTGGACCAAAAATGCATGTGAGCTATTGCAATCACTTGGCGTCCGTCGTCGTCTGTTCTATGTTAACAATTTTTCAAAAATCTTCTCCTCTGAAACTACTGAACAGAATTTAATGAAACTTAGTATGATTGATCCTTAGGATGTCCTGTACAAAAGTTGTGTTTCGAATTTTGATCCGTCAAAAAACATGGCCGCCGTGGCTAAAAATAGACCAGGGGGGTCAGACTACTCTTTTTGGCTTGTAATTCAAAAGGTATAAGAGATAGATGAAATCTGATACACACTACTTCTTCAGCATCAAAAGTTCTACAAAAGTCTCCATTGGGTCGAAGTTGTCAGATGATCCCTTATAGGAGTTACAGCCCCTTAAAGGTAAAAATAGCATTTTTCCATGTTTTTGGCTTATAGAATGAAAACTATTTAAGATAGAGAAAGGCTGTTGCTTGCTAAAATATTCAGCTCATTTAGCTCTACAAAAGTCTCCATAGGGTCGAAATTGTCAGATGACCCCCTATAGGGGTATCAGCCCCTTAAAGGCGAAAAATAGTGTTTTTGGCCTATAGAATGAAAACTATTGCAGATAGAGAAAAGCTGTTGCTTGCCTAAATGTTCAGCTCATTTAGCTTTACAAAAGTCGTCATAGGGTCGAAGTTGTCACATGACCCCTTATAGGGGTTACAGCCCCTTAAAGGCGGAAAATAGTGGTTTTGGCCTATAGAATGAAAACTATTGCAGATAGAGAAAAGCTGTTGCTTTCTTAAATGTTCAGCTCATTTAGCTCTACAAAAGTCTTATAGGGTCGAAGTTGTCAGATGACCCCTTATAGCGGTTGCAGCCCCTTAAAGGTAAAAAATAGTGTTTTTTGCCTATAGAATGAAAACTATTGCAGATAGAGAAAAGCTGTTGTTTGCTTAAATGTTCAGCTCATTTAGCTCTACAAAAGTCTTCATAGGGTCAAAGTTGTCAGATGACCCCTTTTAGGGGTTACAGACTTTTAAAAGGGAAAAAAATAAAATAATATTTTTGGCATATAGCAGATTGAGAAAAGCTGTTGCTTGCTAAAAGGTCAGCCATTTAGCTCTACAAAAGTGTCCATAGGGTTGAAGTTGTCAGATGACCCCTTATAGGGATTACAGCCCCTACATTAACATGTTCATGTTTTTGGCCTATATAATGAAAACTATAGCAGATAAGGAAAGTTGTTGCTTTCTTAAATGTTCAGTTCATTAAGCTCTTAACAAAAGTATCTATAGAGTCAAAGTGTTCAGATGGCCCTTAAAATAACATTTTGCACGTTTTTGCCTACAAAATGGCAACTATTGCTGAAAGAGAAAAACTGTTGTTTGCTTACATGTTTAGCTTATTTAGCTATACAAAGTGTCCCGTGCGGGGCCCGGGTGGCGAATAGGCCCGCAGCAGAGCCTAGCTTGTCGTAAGAGGCGACTAAGGGTCTTGGGATTCTGACGTCGGGTCAGTGCTCAGCCCACAGAGCGACCAAGTGTGTACCCTAGGTGGCTGAATAGGGTGGCCCTCGTCCGCGGGGGTTGTCAGGTCTATAATACGGAAACCCTGACCGCTGACTATAGTGGGCCAACGTGTGTGGAGAGTGCCACGCTTCATGCACGTAAAAGACCCCTTTGTGGACCGCCAAGTAGTGCACCACATAGGCTAAATTTTCCGCCCCTACCCACCTCTCCCCTTTTCCTGTGGCTCTTCAAAATTTACCGGTCCTTTGTTTCCCACCCCATCCCCATATTTCATCCATCATCATCATTTCATGTTCATTTTATCACCCTTTTCATGTTCATCGCCTGTAAATAACCTATATAGCGTTGCACGGGCGTAAAACACCAACTCACTCACTCACTAGCTATACAAAGTTCTTTATAGGGTTGACATCAAGACAAGGTGAGCGATTCAGGCTCCTGGGAGCCTCTTGTTTCTATTGCTGTCTTATCAGAATTACATATTTTAGATGCAGGGCAGGCAGAGTTTACAATAGTATTAAAATTTGCATATTTTGAATATGATTTCTTATATTAATTAATCTTTTCAAAAACCTTATAAATATTAGTCACTGAGTTTATGTAGCTATTATCAGCTGACTCTGTTTGAATCCTCGTTTCCATAATTCATGATCATGTATTAAAACATTATTGATATTTTCAAGCAGTGTTTATTTAAGTTTTATACACATTCAATTTTGAATTAAATTATGCCATTGGATAGTTGCAGCTCAAAGGTCTAGAACTATAAGAAATTAACTTTTTTTTAAAAGTACATGTTACACAAGATCTAAGAGAATTTATTAACAAAAGAATATGTCTAAAAGACATAATGCTCCATTATCTCAAAACATCTTTTTTCCCTGTGACACCAAACCCTGAAGTTGATTTCAAGAGTATAATGTTATGATGAGTAAATGATTTATAAAGTTTCATGATACAATACTTCCTCCATGGTAAAGTTCCCAGTAGCTTCAACATTTAGGTAAGCCTATAAAAGTATATAACACCCACCTTTTCTGTGGTCAATCAACCTATGAAGTTGATGAGACAGGGACAATTATATGATGAATTTTGCTTGTTCATATCCTGATGTAAATGTGTATGTACTAGGGGTTGCACTAAGTCGTGCTAAGCATACCCCACTCAACCATTCAGAAAACAGAAAGTAGATGACCGACTGACCTGGAAAGGGGAGGCACGATACAACTCATCATAAAGCTGTATACCAAATTTGAAATCAATCCCTTCTGTAGAAGCCGAGAAATCTGTTACGAAAAATTGTCTTTTGATCCATTAAAAGTCTAAGTTGGCTCGGAAAACAGGAAGTAGATGATGGACTGACCTGGAAAGGAGAGGCACTTTATAACTCATCATGCTGAAGCTGGGTACCAAATTTGACACCAATCCATCCAGCAGAAGCAGATAAATTGAACCGGACGGACTAGGTGATAGCAATATAGCCCCCTCTCTTACGAGTGGGGGTATAATTTCATGATGGTATCACACTTCATCCATATGGTAAAGTAACTTCAACATGTAGGTAAACCTATAAGACCCACTCTTTTTCTGTGATCAATCAACGGTGAAGTTAATGAGACAGGTACAGCTTAATATTGATTTATAGTTTGTTCATAATCTGATGTATACATGTACAAAGTCTCATGATGATGCCAGCTGACTACAACATTGTAAACCTGATTTGGGACAGATGGACGGATGAGAATTAAAATCTGAATTGAAAGAAACACTGTGAACAATCAACAAATATAATATTATTCAAATCAATCGCAAGCAATATTCATCTCATTTATTTATTTATTGTAATGTAAAAGTTGAACTATATTTATTAAGAACACATATATACTGCATTAGTAACAGTTAACACACCTCATTATTTAGAACCAAAGATTCAATCACATAAAAAATTCCTTTAAATATAGCAACTGTAATAGTTAGAACTACTTTGTATAAATAACTGTTACAAGAAACTGTATTAAAAGTTTAAAACAATAATTATATTAAGATTTAAACATGTTAAAATCTGGTTATATACATGTGTGTAAACCAAAGAACAATATGATACAACTATTGCTCTATCAAAGATAGCTATTGCAGTGATTCAGCATCATTTGACAGCTGCATTCTTGTATTTATCATTTTCAATAGTTTTATCTGTAGGTTTATTTTAACTCTCTCTCTCTCTCTCTCTCTCTCTCTCTCTCTTGCCAGTACCTTGCATTGCAAGGCATACACATCATCTGCAGTTTTCTTCTTTTCATGCACTTGTTTCTTCTTTGTAGGGGGTGCTGGTGCAGGTTGAACCATGCTAGGCCTGCAAAATTAAAAAGTTTGAAAAGACAAAAAAAAATAACCTATGAAAAACCTTTCACACACAAAAAAAAATGGTTTTCACAGAGATTCAATAGAATATACCACATACAGTTATTCAAACAAAACATGATAACAATAGATTCAACATGCAAAATTAAAATGCATATGCAATGCTTAAAATAGTTATGGGAGACTACTGATATAGACATGTACACCTTTAAAAAACAGTTTAAAAAGTTACAATTTATAAAAGTATGATAGATTAAGGATATAAAATATGTCAGGTTACACATATTAATTAATTACTTTATAACCCCCCTTCCCCAGAACATTTTATGTAATTATTTTTAGTTATTCTTCTCTGTTCTTAAGGAAATTGCACATGTGTCGCCGCATTATTGCTAAAGATATTTTTAATTATTTCAATCATTTCCAAATATACCTTCATGCACTAAAAAATTGTACTTATGAATGCCTAGAATATAATCAAACAATGTTACTGTAATTTCAACCCTGAAAATCATCTGACAAACAGATTTTGAGTGCCCTCAGCGAGGATCGAACTCACAACATTTGGGACATCTACGGCGTATGCGCCTAGCTAACAGAACAGAGGTTATAACCACTACACCATCCTAGGCTCCTCAAAAGAAGAGCTTTCGTTTGGGTAGTGTTACTTTTCCCTGCGAAGTACAATTACAACTTATTCTGCTAACACAATGTATGAAGCGCCGCAAGGTGTTTTAATTACAGAGCTATTGAATTGAATATACACACGGATTCATCAGATTTTTTGATAAATTCCATAGCCTTGTGATATTTATGCATGGTCTATTTATAGCTATCTCTAACGTGTTTATGTTCATGCTCCATTGGATTCCACAGAAACTGCAGAATGCAAGATTATTCGAATTATTCAAAATCTGTTTGTCAGATGATTTTCAGGGTTGAAATTACAGTAACATTGTTTGATTATATTCTAGGCATTCATATATATCATCAAATTCGAATAATCTTGCATTCTGCAGTTTCTGTGGAATCCAATGGAGCATGAACATAAACACGTTAGAGATAGCTTTAAATAGACCATGCAAAAAATTGTACTTATATATAGTTTTGGAGATACATGTAGAACAAATTCAAAATATTATGACAGCTGCATTATAACACATGAATAGTTAGTTGGATTTATGTTTTTCTTCAATCTCTTGCTTTAATTTTACCTCTTCCTTGACTGCTGAAGTCCAGAAGTTGATGGCACTGATTCCACTAGCAACTGAATCACTGGCTTCACTTCAAAGACAGTTGTTTCTTGTGCTGTGCAACTATTTTTGCTGGTCTCAATGTTTCTGTGGTGATGTTCCAGAGCATTGCTGCAAATCCTTTCCTGAACTGTAAGGGTGTCCGAGTCAGTATAAATCAGGAACTATAGATAAAAAAGAAGAACTTAAATATGCATGCAGTTAGGCAGCAACCATTTGAAATTCAGGGGGTATGGTTTTAGCGCCTCGACAATTTATTTTTTTCAAAATTTTTTGGAAAACGAGATTTTTTTTTTTTTTGAACGACACCGAAACAATTTTTTTCATTGCAATTTTGTAAACACTATGTAGCCCAGGCTCAACAAAACAGTGAGCTATTGCCATCACTTGACGTCCGTCGTCGTCCGTCGTCCGTCGTCGTTAACATTTTTCAAACGTTAACTCCTCTTACACCATAAGTCCAATGGCTTTTAAATTTGGCACAGTTGTTAATTAGCATAGGTAGTATAAAACTAGCGTGGGAATTTTTGATTCGTTGAAAAACATGGCCGCCATGGCTAAAAATAGAACATAGGGGTAAATTGCAGTTTTTTGCAAATAACTCAAAAACGGTTACAGATATCAAAATTCTGCCATAGGGTAAAAGTGATCAGCACCTCAAGATCTACCTGCCCAGAAATTTTCAAGAAGATCCAACAACCGATGTAGGAGTAATTGCCCTTTTTCTGGATTTTTTTCAAAATTTTGCACTTATTTAGCCCTATATCTTGAAAACTATACAAGATATTTTAAAAATTAAAATTACATATGATTAAGCACATCAAGACCTACATTTCATGCAATTAGGTCAAAGCTGTAGAACCATTTCTTTTAGGAGTTATGGCCCTTAAAGTGTCAAAATTTACCATTTTTCATTACTTTTACCCTGAATTTCAAAGATTAACTTGTCTGACACCATACATCCAACTTCAACCAAACTTGGCACAGTTGTTTAATATCATTAATGCTACAATTCTATTGTTCAGATTTTTGATTCGTCAAAAAAATGGCCTCCATGGCTTAAAATGGACATAGGGTTCAAATTACAGTTTTTTGCAAATAACTCAAAAACGGTAACAGATATCAAAATTCTGATGGGGGACAAAAGTGATTAGCATCTCAAGATCTACCTGCTCTGAAATTTTCAAGAAGATCCAACAAACGACATAGGAGTTATTGCCCTTTTTCTGGATTTTTTAAAATTTGTTCACTTATTTAGCCCTATATCTTGAAAACTATACAAGATATTTCAAAAATTCAAATTGCATATGATTAAGCACATCAAGATCTACAATTCATGTAATTAGGTCAAAGCTGTAGAACCATTTCATTTAGGAGTTATGGCCCTTAAAGCGTCAATATTTACCATTGTTCATTACTTTTCCCCTGACTTGTCTGAAAAAGGTAAGACCAACTGCATCTTAACATGGCACACTGTTTGATAGCTTATATGCTACCACTCTATCGTTCAGATTTTTGATTCGTAAAAAAAACATGGCCAACATGGCTAAAAATAGAACATAGGGGCAAATTTCATTTTTTTGCTAATAACTCAAAACTGGTTTCAGATATCAAAATTGTGCAAGAATCAAATGTGATCAACATATTAAGATCTACCTGTCTTGAAATTTCGGAAAAGATCTGACTGCTGATGTGGGAGTTTAATTGTTCTTTTTCCTAATTTTTGCCAAATTTGCACTTATTAAGCCTAATATCTTGAAAACTAACCAAGATATTTCATAAATTTAAATCGCATATGGTTAAGCACAATAATACCTACAAATATATGTATCTGTGTAGTTCAGGTGAGCGATTCAGGCTCTTGGGAGCCTCTTGTTTCTTTCTGGGTCAAGGACAATTTTTTTTTTCAAAAAATTGAAAACAAAATATTTGTTTTAAAAAAAAATTCATATCACCCCAACCACCCCCCCCCCCCCCCCACAGAATTTCAAATGGTTGCTGCCTTATATTGATGCATGCAATATATATATATAAATTTGAAATAATAAAAATAATTGCAATTTTATGCAATATAAATAAGTAATAGCTAGATAACCAGAGAATATTAATTTTATCCTCCCCCATTTTAAAAACACAGCTCCATTTATTCTCAATTACCAACCAATACATGCATAGTTCAGTTAAAAACTGAAAAGGTTTTATCAAGGAATTAATAATTATATGATTCCTTGGTTTAATATAAGATTTATACATATTTTCTCCTTTTAAATCAAGCAATCATTTAATTTACGGAGTTACATTATGTATATGTTGGGAGTTCAACACCTTGGATATCCCCTTTTTTTAAATATCTAGAACAGACTAAAAAAAATTTCAACGGTGTTTGGGGCATTGTTTACAAGGTCAAAGATGGATGCGATGCAATGTGAAGAACTGTAAGTCAGCAAAATTTGATCTATCTACGGATAATCGTCTTGACTTTCATCTTTTCAAACACGAATCTTTGCATGCAATATATTTTTCTTGCTGAGATGTTGTTTTTGGTGAAATGAATATAGAATTTAACACGAATGTGACGATATTGTCCGGAAGCTTACAGTAGATATCGTCAGCCTTTTAAAGTTCCGATTGGTGATGCGTTTCTGATTTGTGTTGTAAAGAGGGGAGATTATGAACAAAGTGAGTACTTTTGTTATACAATCCTTACCACTAGCAATTATAGTGGACTCCAATCCCCCTGAAATCCCTTTAAATGTGACAGTCTTGCATAGAGTTGATTATCAAGTCTTATGCATGGGGCACAACAACATTTGATGGGGTCCACCTCCAGTGGCTCCAGCATGCTTCCTGGCAATGGTAAACTTTTCTTTGGCACCTCGACACATATTCCTGTATTTGTTCCTGATTTCATCCTCCGTCCTAAAGTAGACCCATGCTAACACTGTGTTAGCTAACATTGATGTTAAATGTTTTGAACAACTGTATTTAACGCAATGATTAACTAACGACTGATTATTTTTAACGACTCGTTAGGGATAATCATCGCTAAACTTGACGACACTTTTGAACAACTGGGCCCAGGAATTAAGTCAGATGAGCGATTTAGGCTCATGTGAACCTCTTGTTTTAGTGGCAGTAAAAACTTTCCTCCCCGAATTGCTTCGCGGCCCGTTTTTTCTACATAATCATCATTTTTGAGTTGGAGAATACATCAAAGCTTTAAATTATCCGTCTAAATTTCAAAATTGTCTAAACCCTAAGGTTCTTCCTACCCCAGACATAGGTTGAATATCTTAGTAATAATTTGGTTCCCCAGTTTGGTATTTTTGGTTAAACTGTTCTATGCTCTTCATATCCATACAGTGTTTGGCATTTTCAATACTTTTGGTAGAGCGCCTCTGAAGAGTCTTGAATAGACGAAACGCGCGTCAGGCGTAGCAAAATTTATTGTCTGGAACTTTGTTGTCATTGTATTTCGAACACACGTGAAGGTTAGCACTGCTGGTGGAGTTTAAATTCCCCGAGGTTAGCCCGCTCCGGCACCAACACTTTTGAGTTGGAGAATACATCAAAGCTTTAAATTATCCGTCTAAATTTCAAAATTGGCTAAACCCTAAGGTTCTTCCTACCCCAGACATAAGTTGAATATCTTAGTAATAATTTGGTTCCCCAGTTTGGTATTTTTGGTTATACTGTTCTATGCTCTTCATATCCATACAGTGTTTGGCATTTTCAATACTTTTGGTAGAGCGCCTCTGAAGAGTCTTGAATAGACGAAACGCGCGTCAGGCGTAGCAAAATTTATTGTCTGGAACTTTGTTGTCATTGGTATTTCATGTTATCCCCTTTTCCATGTTCATCTCCACGATATAACCGAAATTGTGCTGCTTTGGAGTACAGTACATTTTTGTAATAACTAATTTATTAATTCACATTGCTTCAATATGAGACTGCATTTTAGCTGAATCTGAATAAATACGATACATGACCAATACTGGTATAGACGCATCGGAAGAGAGCTGCTGCTTTAGTAGCAGGTCGGGAGAGCTTCCTTGAAGCTCTAAACTGTCTTTTCTGCGCACTGTGTCTTCCGGTAGCTTATTCCAATGGACTATTGTGTCAACAAAGAAAGAGTTCCTGTATTGGCTGCATTTAGACGGCGGTATGATAAAAGTCTTGGTGTTGTTCGATTCCTGACGATCTATGATGTTATTTGTCCGGCAGTCTTTGTACTTGACAGCACGGATTTGCCTCTTTGGTCTAGCTGGTCTACTGCTGGTAATAATCCCTCCACTACTATGTATAGGAACACTAATTTCGCGTTGGTTCTACTGTCTCGTAATGTTGGTAGATCAAGATCTTTAAGCATGTTCGTAACTGCTCCCTCTTGGCGGCTTTTGTAGTCTCCTGTGATGAATCGTGCCCCGTTTCTTTGTACTCGCTCGATTTTTCTATGTCCTTTTGAAGATACGGATCCCATACAACTGACCCATACTCTAGCACAGATCTGACAAGTGCGATGAAGGCTGTTTTTCGGCCTTGCATAGGACAGTTTTTAAGGTTGCGTCGTAGAAATCCAAGGGTAGAGCTTGCCTTGCTTACGGTTTTAGCAATATGTTTAGACCATCCCAAGTCTTCCGAAAGGAGAACGCCTAGGTAAGGATTTTCCGTGACCTGTTTAAGAACTGTGTTGTTGAGGTTGTAGAGGCTGTTGGATTTTGCCTTTATACTATTGACATAGCACTTTGTGGCGTTGAAGCGCATTCCCCATTTTAATGCCCATTCTTCCAGGTTTTTCAGGTCATTTTGAAGTATTATGTGATCTTCATGGCTTTTGATGGTTCGATAGAGTAGGTAGTCGACTGCAAAGAGCCGTACTTGAGACTTCACACTGTCGGGTAGGTCGTTGATGTGACGCAGGAACAGTAAGGGTCCAAGAACCGTGCCTTGTGGTACACCAGATTCTACTACTGTGTTATTGGAATGTTCACCGTCAACTACTACCCGCATTTCTCTTTTGGTAAGGAACGATGTTAGCAATTTATGGATGTTTCCTTGGATACCAAACTTTTCTAGTTTATGGAGTAGTCGGTCGTGGGGAACTGTGTCGAATGCTTTAGAAAAATCAAGTATTATCACGTCTGTTTGCTTGTTTTGGTCGTGCGATTGTAGCAGATCGTTTAATGTTACAATTAGTTGTGTCTCGCACGAGTAGCCTGATCTTAACCCATGGTTTAAGGTTGTAAGGATGTTGTGTTCTTCTAGGTGCGATAGCATATGTTTGCAAATGATATGCTCCAATAACTTGCAAGATACTGATGTCAAGGATACGGGTCTATAGTTTTCGGCCTTGTGGACGTCCCCTTTTTTGAATACCGGGGCAACGTTTGCATTTAGCCAGTCCTCAGGTAGTTCTCCGCTGTCTATTGAGTATTGAAAGAGTTTGGTCATTCCAGGTGCAGGTGATTTTGCGCAGGTCTTTAGGATGATGTTTGGGATTTGGTCTGGTCCCATTGCCTTGGATGGATTGATGTCCTTAAGTAATTTAAACACTTCTTGTTCTCTTACTTTTATGGATTTAATGTTGAGGCTTTGGTTTTTCACTGGTGTTTCGAGTGAGTTTGGTGTGCTTTAAGTAAAAACAGACTTGAATTGATCGTTTAGAATATTTGCCTTCTACTTGCTGTCATTTGTCATGGAACCTTTGTGTCTAAGCGGGGCAATGCCAATGATATCTTGCTTCTTTGCTTTTGAATATCTCCAGAAAGGTTTTCGATCGTTCTTCATTAAGCCCTCATTTATGATGTTATTAATGTACTCATTATCTGCTTTACGAAGCTGTTTTTACATCCTCTTTGATGTTTCTTGTATTCAGTCCACTGTTTGATTTTTTCGCCGCTCTGTATAGTCTTTCTTTCCGTCTTAGCATTCTTCTCAGACTTTTGGTCATCCAAGGAAGGTTGTTTTTCTTTTTAAATACTTTGGATGGTGTGTTCTCATCAATGGTGGTTTGAAGTCTTCCTTTGAGGTGTTCCCAAATATCGTTCATGCTGCTGCTTCCCCTCACCATTTCTTCAATTTCCTTACATATTACATCTATATCCTTGTTTATGTTATCCCAATTTGCCTTATATTTGCCGAATATAAGAAACGCTTCTGTGGTTTGGTCTTGTTGTATGTTGGTTTTAATAGCGTATCGGTGATAATGATGGCATGGTCCGACAGTCCTAATATATTTGCCGCTGATTTAACTAGGGATGCGTTCGTGGTAAATACTAAGTTCAGCAGGTTGTTCTCTCTAGTCGGTGTATCATGGACTTGTGTAAGGTTGAATTCATTACATATGTCAATAAGTTTCTGTTGTATATCTTTATCATTGGGTTTGTTGTTGAGAGCCATGTTATTCCAGTCGATGTCTGGGCAGTTGAAATCACCTGCAAATATGATATGCTTAGGCTTATTGCTATTAATTTTTGCAATTGACTCCGTTAGTTTCTCTAGATCTTGTATGTTTATATGTGGCATATAGAATGATGATATGTATAGGTCTTTGCTGTTCTTCAGTTTTATTTTGACCCATTCAATTTCACATTCCGTAACTGCGTCCGGTTGTTCTATAGATACAAGGTCAGAGTGAGCTGCTATAAAGACACCTCCTCCTAGGGTCCCCCTATCGTTTCGGTACACTTTGTAATTATCAGGGAATATCTCGGATGATTTAATTGCTGTTGGTGATGGTGGCTTGCCTGGTTTGATGCCTCTCAACCAGGATTCTGTACCGATGATAATGTCTGGTTTGGTATAATTTATTACGGCTGCAAATTCAGATGTTTTGTCTCTTAGACTTCTGCAATTTAATGTCATTATCCTCAAGTTGAGTTTGTTTGGGACTGTGAATACATCTGATGTTGAGTTTACGCTATCATTATCTGAGCCATTTAGATTTCTCTGTGAATCTGGGTTTCTTCTTTTCTTGGTGTTGTTCATATCTTTATTTTTCGGGCTACTGGTGTGAAGTGGGTTGAATGCGCTGTTGTTGCTTTTTATCGATTCCATTGTATCATCAATGTATGATAGTGGTGTGAACATATTTGATGTAAAGAGTTCAAAGCTTCTGTATGTGAATGAGTCAACATTCATGCTGTCACATTTACAACACATCCACTGAACATTGCTTCTCTGTAGAAGTTCGTAGTCTTTTGTACAAAGTTCGATGCATGATTTATGATGCCAGACATTACAATCATCACAGCATATGCCTTCGCAGGACCATGTACCTGGTAAGTCACACAGACCGCATGGATTTACTGTTTGGTTCTTAGGACCTGGGTTGGTTTCAATGTCTCCACCTAATAACAGTATAATGATCCATATCAGACTATTTTTCGTGGACTATTGGGTGGTTCTTGGTTGAAGCGGTTGATGGTATGTGGATTTAAGATGTCTGATTGATGCTAATGTTATGTTAAGTTTGGATGATAATCTTTGATCTAGGCTTTCTTGGTTTGGCTGGAGGGAGTATTTGAATAGCAGCAGCTCTAATATGCATAACAGTTGCGGCGTGAGGGTGGGTCATGGTTTTGTTGTAGTATAGTGTAGAAAGCCTACTCTGACTACAAGTAATTTGACCTTGTCAGGGATTTGGTGTAGTTTAGTGTAGAAAGCCTACTCTGACTACTATTGCAATTTAGTGTAGAATGTCTACTCTGACTACAATGGCCTGACTTTGTCAAGTAAATGGATTTGTAGTTTCGTGTAGAAAGTCTACTCTGACTACTATTGCAGTTTAGTGTAGAATGCCTACTCTGACTACAATGGCCTGACCTTGTCAGGTAAATGGATTTGTAGTTTAGTGTAGAAAGCCTACTCTGACTACAGTATTCTGGTGATGTTTTGTTGATCTTGTAGTTAAGTGTAGAAAGCCTACTCTGACTACAATGCTCTGGTGGTGTTAAGTTGATCTCTTTGTGGTATAGTGTAGAAAGCCTACTCTGACTACAATGTACTGGTGGTGTTGAGTTGATCTTTTTGTAGTATAGTGTAGAAAGCCTACCCTGACTACAGAACCCTGACAGTGTTGTAGGTATTGTGGTGTTGTAGTGTAGTGTACTCTTACTACAGTATCTAAATGGTGTTGGAGATGTAGATTGCAGCAATATGTAGTTTAGTGTAGAAAGCCTACTCTTACTACAGTATTTTCGAATGTTAATCAGGTTGGTGATGGGAAGCTGCACTGATTTAAGTGATATATTAAAGACTGAACTTACATGTATTAATGCCAGCAGTCCTTCCGTATTTGGATTGAGATTCTTTTAAGCCAGTTCTTTGCAAGACATCAAAGTTGGTGATTGATCTATTCCGAGGTTGATGTTGTACGTCTTTCTTTGGGTTAACTCTCTGTTTTCCCTATTTTGTACTTGGGATTTTTGAACAACGTAAGAGAAAAGTTTGGCGAGTGGCTGCTTAGGCTACTGTTCATATAACGTATTAGTTTATTGAGGCTGTCTATCTGGTTCCACAGGTCTTGGTCTTGCTCACGGAATATATCTGGATGTTTGTGGTGTTTGTGGTAGTTCCAATGTTCTATTGAGTAGGGGGTATTTCAAGTATGGTAAGTTTTGAGCCAGGGAATAGACTTATTGTTTCGGCAATAAGTTGGTAGTATGTAAGTAGATCTTGGACAGTTTCCTCACTTTGGGTTGTTAAAGAAATGTACTTTGAACTTCTGTCTAATGTTGTTAGGTCATTTGTTCCAAGCCAGATGAATAGGTGGATATTACCAAAGTCAGAAATAATCTTTTCTATGTTGTCACTTAGCCAGATTTCTTGATCATATGTCTTTGCCCTACTGACACAGCACCATTCGATTGATTGATCAACTGGGTTGTTTGTGATATGGTGTTTTAGGGTCAGACCTTTACTATCTGACAAGATCACTGGGACTAAAGTTCTATTTCCTTGTAAAGGTTCACGAGGTATTTGATTAAAACTAACAAGTTTGTAAAATGACATTTAGTAATTGACAATGTTTTGAAAATGGCGGGATGAACTGTCAACACGATCGATTTGTTAGCTAGCGGGGTATCGAAAATCTACGACTCAGGGCTCACCCTTTTTATAAATGAAAGCTTAATGACTTGTGACTTTTCATCTCAAAAGCAAATTATGTTGACCTTATCGTCGACTTGTTAACAACAGATGTTTCGTAAACGGTTATTACAAAAAGTGTTGATCGTTTTGTTATTAATGAAAATAGTGAACTCCGCCCCAGACCACATGGTCAAATATTACATTTGGTATTGAATCAAAGGTCTTTCCTAATACTGATTAATACACGCTACTTACGAACATTTTCAATTATTAACATTTTGTCCAATTTGTAGTTATATATTTCAAAGCATATTAAGACTTAGGGCGTTCCTATCTTCTCGTTCACTCCCTATTCGAGTACTTATATATAATACCTCGTTTAATTAATCTCTGCTTTATATTAAACGTAAGCTATTTGGTCTACTTGTACTAAAAAGTTTATTTATTTATACCATATACTTATTCCACACTTCGGTCCCTCCATAGCAGAAATAAAGATGTTAAAACGTGGATTTCTTCTTTCTGTAAGTTATACTTCTGACCTAAACAGTTTAATACATTAGGATAATCCCTTGTCTTATACGCATCTTCTTTAAACACCATTATTTTTAACATTGTTTTATGCTCTTCATATTCAAATAGTGCTTGGCATTTAAAACTAGTTTGGTAGAGCGCCTCTGATGAGTCTTGAATAGACCTAACGCGCGTCAGGCGTAACAAAATGTATTGTCTGGAACTTTGTTGTCATTTATATTTCTTGGCGACCCAAAGTTCTGAAAAATTAATCAAAACAAAGTAGTAATATCGATAAAGTATCAAGTTATTAAGAATGTCACTGGCATAATTACCGTTGTCTAGTAATCTTTTTTATTTTGTACCAAATCGGGATTATTGCGATTTTCATTGTCTTCGATATATCTTTGTCTTTCAAATCATTTGAGGTCGACCATAATAAATATAATAACTTTGGAACACTCGCTTCCCGTAATTTTTATCTTGTATAATTTAAATTTGCTCATACGTTAATCAATAAATTGCATTCAATATCATAATTTATGTTAAACGCAGACTCTCAATAAAACACCAATTATATTCATTTACGTTAAGGATGTATTCTTCTGACGGGTCAACGTTTCCCTAATAAAGTTTTTTTTTTATTTCAAACCTACTCTTTTGAAATGTGAAGACCCTGTGAAAACCATATTTGAGAAGAAGTCCATGTTCATTTTAGCTCGCTGCAGCCATTTATAAAAGTCTAATTTGACAATTTTCGCTAATTTTTGCTAAGTGTTTGGCATTTTAGTATTTATGGTAGAGCACCTCTGATGAGTCTTGAATAGACCTAACGCGCGTCAGGCGTAACAAAATGTATTGTCTGGAACTTTGTTGTCATTTATATTTCTTGGCGACCCAAAGTTATGAAAAATTAATCAAAACAAAGTAGTAATATCGATAAAGTATCAAGTTATTAAGAATGTCACTGGCATAATTACCGTTGTCTAGTAATCTTTTTTATTTTGTACCAAATCGGGATTATTGCGATTTTCATTGTCTTCGATATATCTTTGTCTTTCAAATCATTTGAGGTCGACCATAATAAATATAATAACTTTGGAACACTCGCTTCCCGTAATTTTTATCTTGTATAATTTAAATTTGCTCATACGTTAATCAATAAATTGCATTCAATATCATAATTTATGTTAAACGCAGACTCTCAATAAAACACCAATTATATTCATTTACGTTAAGGATGTATTCTTCTGACGGGTCAACGTTTCCCTAATAAAGTTTTTTTTTTATTTCAAACCTACTCTTTTGAAATGTGAAGACCCTGTGAAAACCATATTTGAGAAGAAGTCCATGTTCATTTTAGCTCGCTGCAGCCATTTATAAAAGTCTAATTTGACAATTTTCGCTAATTTTTGCTAAGTGTTTGGCATTTTAGTATTTATGGTAGAGCACCTCTGATGAGTCTTGAATAGACGAAACGCGCGTCAGGCGTAGCAAAAAATTATTGTCTGGAACTTTGTTGTCAATTTTATTTCATCATTTTTTTTTCCTATTTTGTGGTGGTTTTCTTTAAAATATCAAGTTTCCATATTGGTGGATAGGGTGATTTAGAGCAAGTTTAACTTCTAATAAGTATATGTCGGTAATGATATAAGAAAGATAAGTGTCTTAAATTTGTTTTTATACCATTTTCAAGACATCATAAAATCAGTAAAAATCAAGATTTTTTTTCAAATGTTCTGTCATACCAAAACCTCATAGCCCCCATTTTTTTTTAATTATTGGACAATGATATCTTTAAAAAAAAATTAGAAAAGAAATCATATGAATTGCATGCATATTTTTTGTATTATTTATACTCTGAAATTGTAAATTCTGATTGTGACAAATGGTCTAATTTGGTCAAAAATTATAAAATGTTTCATATCTCTAAAACTGCTGGTCGTATGAATATTAGTTTTTTTTAAAATAATTTAGATGGATTATCATTGGATAATAACCCATTCAAAATTTTCAACTATCAGGCAAGTTTTAAAAATTATGCACAAACGAAATTTCAACGAGACTGAAACCTCAAAAAGAATACATACTGAAGAATTCCATAAGGAAATTCACGTCGACATGGGAAAAAATTGGTGTTAGAATACGAAAATCTTATTAATTATTTGTTTAACAATATTAAATGTCAGCTCAGGAATTAGTTTTAAAAAGTATTTTATTGATAGAAGCACTACAATAGCTTACAGTGTAATATTTCAATATAGGGATTCAAAATTACAAAATTAGAAACATTATATAGAGGAATTGGTTGGGAAACTCTGGCTAATGGACGACTCAAACGCCGACTTAACATGTTTTATTTCATCCAAAACCTTGATACCCCAAATTATCTAAATGAATTGGTACCTCCTAGGGTGCAAACATTGAGTGCATATCCACTTAGGAATGGTGAAGATATAATACTTCCATTTTTGCAGGCTGTCTATTACTTCGAACTCTTTTATTCATAATATAATTTGGCAGTGGAATAATATTGATCCAAGTGTTCGAAAAGCACCCTCTATTGGGGCCTTCAAGAATGCCTTGAAAGCATCCGTTATAACCAGTATAGAAGTCCCAAAACATTTTACATATGGTCCACGAAAACTCAATAATTTTAGCACAACTTAAATGCTCTGCCTCCTTTCTTAATTATGATCTTTTTAGGGCAAATCTTGTTGTTAACCCTGGTTGCCGATGCGGTTCCCCTATCGAAAACATACAACATTACTTTTTTGTATGTCCTCTATATAACAATGATAGAATTCAACTTTTAAATAACCTAACTTGGCTTCCGAATGGAATAAACCTTGATATTAATACGCTTACCCAAGGAAGTAAAGAGCTATCCTACGATGAAAATACTCTCGTTTTTAGAAATGTTTTTGAGTTTATTAAACGATCCAAAAGATTTATAATCACGTAATTTTTCTAAGTGGACAATCAACTCATCAGCACTTTGTCAGTCTTTTTCTCTCTCTCATTCCATTTTTTTTCTTTCTTTCTTGTGAAATTCCAGTACTTCTGTATTCTTCGTCCCGTGTAGGGCCCGGGTGGCGAATAGGCCCGCAGCAGAGCCTAGCTTGTCGTAAGAGGCGACTAAGGGTCTTGGAATTCTGATGTCGGGTCAGGGCTCTGCCCACAGAGCGACCAAGTGTGTACCCTAGGTGGCTGAATAGGGTGGCCCTTGTCCGCGGGGGTTGTCAGGTCTATAATACGGAAACCCTGACCGCCGACCATAGTGGGCCAACGTGTGTGGAGAATGCCACGCTTCATGCACGTAAAAGAACCCTTTGTGGACCGCCAAGTAGTGCACCACATAGGCTAAATGTTCCGCCCCTACCCACCTTTCCCCTTTTCCTGTGGTTCTTCAAATTTTACAGGGCCTTTGTTTCCCACCCCATCCCCATCATTTCATGTTCATTTGATCACCCTTTTCATGTTCATCGCCTGTAAATAACCTATATAGCAATGCACGGGCGTTAAACACCAACTCACTCACTCACTCTGTATACTTCTATCTTTATTTTATTATTTGTGTATATTTCTGAAATTTGATTTCTTTTCTATTTGATTTAAAATGCACGATCTTGTACCTTATACTAAGTATATTTCATTGTAATGTCTCTCATGGTATTGCGGAGAGGACTATCTAAGTATGATTTTACTTGTGTCCAATCCATTTTGTTTGATTACAAATAAAATATTTTTAAACTCAGAAGCAAAGGTGTACCAAAGGGGTAATCAGTATCATAAAACCGTAAAGACAAAGACAAAACCGGCAGACAAAAATCATCACAACAAAACAAACCACATAACAACATAAAACACAAACACACAACAACAAAACCGCATTCAGCAACGCGAACTCAAGTCGAAACGAGAGTGAACTCGGGTGCTCCGGAAGAGTAAGCAGTTCCTGTTTGCTATAGCACACCCGTCACGTTGGGATTCGGGATTCGGATAAACTAGGGATTCGGAAACAAGGCAAACTTTTTTTTATATCCGTCTCCTTAATGATTAGGGATTGTTTTATGTTTGATGGAGTTAGATCAGAATATTGAAAATAATTTTTTAATTGGTTCTTGTAACTTTATTTTGATACTTTGAGTACTTTGGTTTTGATTTAATTTCGATTGAATTAAATATTTAGATGCAAACTTTTAGGATTACATAGTGTATTTATGGTTATAACGTGTTATGACGATCACTTTAGTCTTTACGCAAGTGTCGTGCAAACTGAAAAGCCGTCATTTCGAAGAAAGGACAAGGTACACTAGGGCCCATATTTGGCCCCCTCAATAATTCAAAATTACAAAATTGATATGGAAAAGATTTCTTATGCTATTTAGAAGTTCAAATAAATGAACAAACTTGTTATTATAATTTTTTAAGCGTAGCATCTGACATTGGTGAAAAAAAGGATGTCAAAACAAAACAAATATGAAAGATTTCTGTCAAATTGGCTGAAAATGGACGAATTTTGCGTCATTTTTCAATTTTTGGATGCCTCCGCCTTCTTGACCCAAACATTTTGTAAATTAACTTTAAAACTGACTTCAATTAAAGTCTAAATCAGTTAAGAAATCTATGGGTCACGTAGGCGGATGCCTTTGAAAATAACAATGTAAGCTCTGAAAATCAGCACTTTTCTCGATTTATTTGATTTTACTCTGTTTTAGGTCTCTATAAAATTGAAAACCGAAAAGATTATTGGAAATTGAAAGCATACTCATAAATTTGAACCATTTTACTCCTTTATAAAGTGCATTTTAATAATTTTCGCAAGATTTTTTTTTATAAAATAGGGGGCCAAATATGGCTCTTACCGTACCATGTTACTTATGAAAATTTCATTGAAGTGGAGTAAAATGTATGTCACGATGATCATTAAAGCACAAAAATTCCAAGCTTATATATAGGATTAAGGTACAACACATTAGATGACGGACGTACGGGTCAAAAACAATTAACCCTCCGCAATCTTATTCCTAGGAATATAATTATTATGTAATGTATTTTATTATGCATTAATTGAAATTTATATTTTAGGCAACTGTTATTGTACTGTGTACAGCCTTTCCTTATGGACCTCTGTATAAAACAGGTAACATACAATATAAAATTTGTTATTAAAGAGAGAGAGATAAACACAATCGGTATGTACTAAACAAATGAATTGATCTACCATTTTTTTTCTTATAAAATTAGATTCGATAGTTAAAAAGACTTTTTCTCGAATAGTTCATGTTGATAATATAATCAAATACAATTATCACTTTTTCATGAAAAGCAAAAGAATGCAATAGTCAGAAGATAAAACGCAAAGTTCAAGTCTGAAAAAGATTAAATTACCTCAAATAATGCATTTACATATAAATTTATTTGATTTATTAATGAAACATATATGAAATTTCTCGTTACAGAAGAAAATGGCTGTGACATTTGCGCAGATGTCGTTTTCCTGTTTGACGACTCTTCTAGTATTCCCATGTCTGATCCAATGGGGTACGATAAAATGAAACGGTTTATGATTTCTGTGACTCAGTCGTTTACTACGTTTGGTCCTCCCTCGGGTGTACAGGTGTCTGTAGTTTTAGTTGCGCACAATGTACAGAATTATTTCTTCCTGAATAATTTTACTGACGTCACAAGTATAGTTGATTCCATTCACAAACTTGAAGGGAGGAAGGGTAGTGCTACGGCCATAGGCGAAGGTTTAAAGGTAAACAAGGTTGATTTCCCCCGCATTTAAAATAAATGTTAAAGCCATTGAAATATCAAATGAACCTGTCTCTAGAAAATAAACTTATAATCGCAGCTACTATTCCTTGATTCGTCTAACCATGTTTGGAGTTTCTAATCAAATGTAATATACTTTGCAAAAATGATAATGTTTGCAGAAATATCTAAAGAAATATATTATTAAAATACCATAATAAATTACATACAATGAACTTACGATTTTACTGCAACTTTATAACTATATAGTTCATGTAAACTGAATACTGGTCCTTTAAAGGGATAATTGGTGCACTTAAACCACAAAACATTTCTTTACACAAGCAGGATAGCCGCGGCTACATTGTAAACTGATACATACTTTATTTTTATTATTTTCAGTTTATCAAAGAGAACAGTTTTCAGCGACAACATGGCGGTGGGCGTGCATGTGCCAGCAAATTCGTCATCATGATGACGGACGGCAAATATAACATGGGCACTCTACCTTACCCGGAAGCACGTGATCTCAAGGCCAACAACGTATCTATTTTTAGTATCGGTGTGGGACCAAACGTTCTAATATCAGAGCTAAAAATGATAGCATCAAAACCAAAGTTCATGTTTAACGTTACAGATTTCTCACAGTTGATGACTATCAACAAAACAATAGTAGCTGACGCATGTAGGGAAGCAGGCAAGTTGTTCAAGTTAATTCAAGGTTTTTCCGGGCAACACAGCCCTGTGCCAAACAAGGGATTTCCATTTCATAGTATTTAAGGATCATCTACACTTTGGAGAAAATGACAATTTTTATGTCTTTTTCAGTCTATGTGGAGCCTAAACTACTCTTTTAATTGCCTAATAAGATAAAGCAGCGTTTAGATTTATAATATTTGCATAAAGTTTTATTTTTACGTATTTTATAAAAGGATATGGAGTAAATGACTTGACCGTTTTGCCGGGACATTTTCTTTGCGTTTTTTCAGTTCACCTAAATATTATACAGATATAGCCTTTTAGTAGGTCGATACGAGAAAATATCGACCTGAGGCATATCGACTCGACAACGCAGTTGGAGGTCGATATGCATATCTCAGGTCGATATTTTTCGTATCGACCGTGTTTGAAGGCTATATTTGTTATATTATTAATTCAACATTCTTGGTAATTTAAATGTTGTGCTTACATGTAATTGTGACCTCAAACTGTAATGCCTGTAGTGATTGCATTCAATTTGTATATTGTCATGATTTCTCATACTAAAAACCTAGCATTTCAAAAAGATTAATAGTTTTGTGTGGGTAGTAAGATGGAAGAACTAACCTTTAGATTTCTATTCCATCTACTAGTGAACTTTCAATGACTTTGGTAGTCAGCTGACATATTCTTTATTTTGTGAATTCCCATTCCAAGAGTTGTTCAATTTCAATCTATAATTGCCAAATCAACAAATGAACAAATCGTTGCTTGGGAATTCAGTCGTCTCTGCTGAAATTCTCATTTGAGAGTCGTTATTTGCATATGTTTATTTAAATTTTCTGCTTTGCCTTTGGGGTGCCTTCTCGGCCGGGGAATGAATCAATCCCAGATTCGAATGAAACACGTGACCGTGCAGTACGTGCGAGGTCAATATCAAACAAGAGAGGATATGGTTGTCACCATATCCAGTGATAACCCGATCAAGACGGTGAAGAATTTCCTAATGTATATTTTTGTTTCATATGTAGACCTGTTTATTAAATATTAATACTTGTCTTTGGTTTTATATATATATATATTTTTAGTTATAAGTATTTGTTTTAGTAACAGGTTCCTTTGTTATGATTTAATTGATGAAAGGATACGGAGTAAATAAACATGAGACTATAACACATATGTCAGTTATATTGTCGACTTCAACTGCAATTAATTTTTATAAACTTTATGGATGTTATTCCTCATAAGCAGCACTAACATGTAAAAGCATGCAAACATAGGAAAACCACAATTCCAAAAGACGTTTAAAAGTATAAACATGATAAAACCAAACGAAAGTTTCAAAAGTGAGGCAACTGCCTCATTGCCTCAATGGAAACTACGCCACTGGAAATCCAAATCAATATAGCTAAGGGCAAAACTACGATAGAGGGAGTTAAGCCTTAGGTTTGAGATTTTACATAAATTTAGATAACAGATAAACAAATTGTGCACATGCCGAATATCTCAGTCAATGGTTCTTTAAAAGACATTTATTGTGTCTGACAATGAAAAAATTGTCCAAAAAAGTGTTGAACTAATTAAATCTGCTCATCATGCTTATAAATAATTTCGCCATTCCCATTGTAAACATTATGCTATAAAACGGTATTTTTGTTAGGAATAAAACCATGACTCCCCCCCTTTATCCCTTTATTTTAGATATTAATCCAAGTATTAATTGAATTTTGAATAAATAAAGCACGTTGGCTGATTCTTCTCTATCCACTGTTTTCTGGAAGCTCACGACTATCGCCAATAGAGAAAATCACACATGACGAACCATCGCTCATTTACTATATTTATATCCGGGATTTATATATAGATATTTCAAACAAGGAAGTAGATCGATCATACATCTTATCACAGAACAAAACAAACGATGCTATGTTTTATAGTCAATTTAAGTAGTTCAAAGTTCATAATCACTTCGGCATACTACATTTTGAACAGATAATTTCAAAAAATTAACAATTGAAAAGTAAAATCTTAAACTACATGTTGAAGAGGTAAATGAACAATGCAAAAAATTATCTCTCAAAAATGGCGACGTTCGAGTGAAGGTTCGTGGACTACTTTCAAATATTACTACATTCGTAGCTTCAATGCATATAAATGTTTGATACTTACTATAATACAAACTCATATTTGAATAAATTAATAATTATATGAAAATCAATTTCAAGAATATTTTCATCTGTTCATTAGTTAACGTTTTGCAATGTCTTATGCAGAAATATATTTTCACGCGCATTAATATTTACAAATATGTAATGCGAACCCAACGACAATTATAACCCCTATACTAAGTAGTTAGGCGTAGATTTCGGGTTATGAAAATATCACCAGGTCACCTGGTATGATTCAACTAATCAAATCAAGTGAAATATATAAATTAATAATATAGCCAAATATCAATAATGCCCTGTCATTTGGCCTCCACGTGCAAGGCATTTTCATTAATGGGATTATTCATGCTTTATTTAAGGTAAAAATTGAATTGAGAAATCAACAAAAGTAATCTTATAAATGATCGGCGAATATTATATCTAGACGCTGCTTTACTTTACTTTTTATTTCTATGTGTAGTTTAAGTTGTATATAGAATAGAAAAAATAGGTCAAATATCTACCATTTTATTCGAAATGTAACCATAAACCTAAAGTTTCAGCTAAAGTAAAAAACGGGTACATACATTCAATATGTAAAATTGAAAAATACTACAACTTTTAGGTAAAATATAAACAATATTTAATAAAATAGTTGATCATGAATAAATGGATCTCATAGTCAATTACCTAGTGCTACTTTATACTGTAAGTGGGAAAAAAATGTGTTAATATTGAAGTTAACGCAATTCCATATTTGAGTGCGGTTGAAATTCTGTGAATTGTCAAACCTAAATGTCAAAATAATATTAATGTAGTGGTATTTTTAAACAAATAGTCAGTTCTTTGCACTAGATAAGTAATGAATTCATTTATCAAAGTTTTGAGATAAATATGTATTTATTTTCAAATAAACTTAGAAAATACATGTCCTAGATTAACATTTTTTTTTTCAAAAATCCTAAGGTTTGGCAGAAACTAAACTGTTCGATTGTTATCGTTTAATTTTCTAGATTTAAGATATAAAATTCAAATTGATAAATTTACAATTTACCAAGCTATAAAGAACAAAATATGGCAACAAATTGATTAGAACCTTACTTTTTGTGTATTTACTGGCATGAACGATATAATGTTATTGCTTATAGTTACCTGGTTACAAATTTAAAACGGGTATTGTTGTTCTTTTCTACAGAGAAAACGCAGCCACCGAAAAAATCATGTAACTTAGAGAAGTCACCAAACTTTGGCATGAAAACGGGTAAGATTTATAATGTAAGGTTAGTCGCTAATAAACAATGCAAGGGGGAAGGGGAAAACGCACTGAATATTAGATACATGTACCACTTAATGAAAAGTTTCTGCTTAAAATAAGAATTGTTAACCCTTAAATTGTTTTGCCAAAACAAAAATAAGGCGCCATCATACAGATAAATAAATACATTTTCTCTTCCATCCATTTGAATAAAATCCCAGAGAAATATAAGCACATATATAAAGCCACAAGGAATATGTGAAAGGATCAACATGGCTATCGTGTGACCTATATATATGAAATTTTATTGAAAATTAAGGGAAACCTTGACTTATGAGTAAAAAAAAATATTAAACAGTTCTTCAAGTTACCGACTGAAAAATTTATATCGACAATTAAGAAATATTGTTTTCAAATATATGCATGACCAGACTATCGGGAGAAAAAATATGATCCACATATTTTCAAAGTCTTTAAATTACAATATAAAACAAAAGATTATGAGACGTTCCTTTTCTTTAAAGCTTCAAAATTTTAGTAAAAACGATGATGATGCTGTGTAAGTTGCGCTATTCCTCCAGGAATATATTAAAATTTGAAAAAGAAATGTGCAAATGACCTTATTATTTGTTTCTTATTATACTGTAAGAATTATTGCTGCCGCAACGACTTGTCGGCGAAAAGGGCATTGTGGTCGAACATTTCCTCAGAAATTATACATCAGAAGGGTATGGTTAAAAAAGACAATCCGTATGTCATAGGCGATTTTTTATAATTGTACATTGCATAACATTTTAAAACCGTTCATGATTCTGAATATTTAATTTAATTGTTTAACTATTATTTTATTGTAAAACTTGATTTTTTTATTTAGGTTACGTACTTCTTCCAATTCTATATCCTCCATTTATGGTCTCGAATGATGACAAGCCATCGGTGGACCAGGATGCGGACCAATTCCTTACCAGATCAAACTGGCCATTATTTCCAGGCGGATTTGGTACTCATGTGAACCATGATCATGATCAACCAAGGAAGAAGAAAATCAGAAAATATTAGAAGAGGGTTTAGATAAACAAATAAAATGCTTTAAAATTTATTGTTTTGATTTCTTCAATACATGTAACGTCAAGTCGATGCAATTTTATTAATGAATGACCTTTTTCATATTAACCTGTCACATGCCCATTGTACTAATAATGGTCCAGGAAGCTGTAATGTCAAGGGCATTACAGTTGTCTGGGACCAATATAAATACTCAGGGCATGTTAGTGTTACAAGTCTGATATTGGAACGGCCATTTATCGATGCTTCTATTTTGAGACTATCATCAGGCGCATTAAACCCAAAAGTTGCTATGGTCAATATGAAAAAAGAAATAACATCAAAATGCTGGAATTCTTGCTGTAACTTAAAATGAGTGAATTGTGATTTTATAGAACGCAAGTGAAGTAATGCATCATTTAAGGTGGCAAATCTTTTTTTCAACGCACAAATTTCTGCGCATGTTTAAAACGACTGCTCGTGCATTCAAGCCCATGATGCAAAATGGTAGGCGGGGACCATATCAGTGGCCGTTTTTGTTAAAAAACGCATTTAAATCGTTTCTAAAACACCAAGATAACTAAAAATGAACCAATAACGGAGACTGACAATGAAACAGATTTATAGAGGTAGATTTCTTTTTAATTTCAAACTCCGTTAAAGTGGCTTTTGTTTAGAACCAATATTTTTGCAAAATTTTACGCAGGAAATAAGACAAAGCGCAGCCTCAGAGTTCGTGCGAGAATGTCTGCAATTGGGGGGGTCACATATGTTCCAAGCAGTAGATCCTAGATTATCACAGATAAAAACGGAAATATCAGAAAGGTAATATAGTGTCACGATTAATTTGTGGCACCCTCCTCAGAGCCCTGCAGTCCACCTGCATGCCTCTTTTTATGTTCAGCTTGGCATATACTTTAAACATACCTTCAAGTGTAAAATTTACGAATGTAGATATTTCCGATAACAAGAATTTTCTTTATGCAAGAAAGATGGATAAAATAAGAGTAATATCGTCGGCTATCTCGCACCTGTTAATTTGTCCAATAAAAATGAAACGTGACTTCCTTTCACATACCGTGATTTTTTTAAACGTTCCCACAAAAATTTCATTCAAAATGAAATTTAAATTTATAGGATTTAAATTTTCTTTATGCAAGAAAGATGGATAAAATAAGAGTAATATCGTCGGCTATCTCGCACTTGTTAATTTGTCCAATAAAAATGAAACGTGACTTCCTTTCACATACCGTAATTTTTTTAAACGTTCCCACAAAAATTTCATTCAAAATGAAATTCAGATTTATAGGATTTAAATTTGCCTTGAAGAACATTAAAAAGGGCATCTAATGGGACATTAAATGATCCCCCTCCACGATATAATATCAATAGTTCATATAATTTGATTTTTCAAAGTGGTCAATTTCAAAAACTATTTTTCGGTTTTCGGATCATGCTGGAAATCGAACTTGACATCGCGTGTAAAAAAACTAACCAGGCTTTAATTTAACATAATACAACACAATGGTTGTTGTTGTGTGTAAGAATTTATTTCCAACTACATGTATATAAGAAGGCCCGCCCTTATTAAAAATGTAAAAACACGCCGCGGTTCTAATATAATAAAAGCTTGTCTATATTCACACTGAGAGAAGACATATCCTCGAAACAAACACTACAAGGACATAATAGTGTTCTTATAAAATATAAAATATAAAATATATCCTAGATTCTCATCCTCTCCCGCTTAAATTTTGTCGGCCTACTGAACAACTTTAATTGTTATTGGGAGGGGGCGGGGGCAAATATGTCAGGTTCTTTTTTTTCAACAAAAAATTGGGGTATATTTCATCAACATGGATTGTTAAAATGTGTCTTTCCTATCCATATTTTCAAGAAATTTAATTTGGTTGAGAATCAATGATTTATTTTATTATGGCCTATCACTGAATCATCATTCATGCTCTTGGTAATCTAAAAGCTAACTATGACTTTTATTGTAAAAATTGAATGTTGTTGCCTGGTTGCCGTTCAATATGCTCAATGTGATTTTGTGCAATACATATTTAGTTTATTCAAGCAGTATATTTTACCAGTTCTTTTAGAACAAAGAAGGCTCTAATTTTTCTATAGTTGAGTATAAAGTTGTTTATAATATTTTTAAAGGCTTCCTAAATTGAGCATGCCAAAACATGCAAAAGCCTGGTTTATTTTGGTTTTGTTTTTTGTTTTGTTTTTCACTTTACGCATTATTTGAACATTCAAGTAGGCCTGTGTTTTTGTCAGTTCGAATATCATATGAATATCAGGAGCAGGAAAACTAACACTCAATGCTGATTGTCATTCCCTTACTAGTTTTAAAAATAATATGTGTGACATTTTTAGCTAACCTGGCCAAAGGCCATATGAGCTATTCCCATTACTTGGCGTCCGTCGTCGTCGTCCGTCGTCGTCGTCGTCGTTAACTTTTCTTCAAACTTCTTCTCCTCTGAAACCGCTGCACAGATTCAAACCAAATTTGGTCTGGTGGTACTTTAGGGTATTCCCAACAGAACTGATGTGGGGAATTTTGTTTCGTCGAAAAACATGGCCGCCGTTGCTAAAAATAGACCAGGGGGTTCAGACTACTGTTTTTGGCTTGTAAATCAAAAAGTATAAGAGATAGATGAAATCTGATGCCACCCTACTGCTTCAGCATCAAAAGTTCTTTGAAAGTCTCCATTTGGTCCAAGTTGTCAGATGACCCCTTATAGGGGTAACAGCCCCTTAAAGGTGAAAAATAGTGTTTTTTTCATGTTTTTGCCCTATAGTATGAAAACTATTGCAGATAGAGAAAAGCTGTTGCTTGCTTAAATGTTCAGCTCATTTAGCTCTACTAAAGTCTCCATAGGGTCGAAGTTGTCAGATTACCCTTAATAGGAGTTACGGCCCCTGAAATAATGTTTTTTCATGTTTTTGGCCTATGGAATGAAAACTATTGCAGATAGAGAGAAGCTGTTGCTTGCTTAAATGTTCAGCTAATTTAGCTGTACAAAAGTCTCCATAGGGTCGAAGTTGTCAGATGACACCTTATAGGGGTTACGGCCCCTAAAATAATGTTTTTTTGTGTTTTTGGCCTATAGAAAGAAAACTATAGCAGATAGAGAAAAGCTGGTGCTTGCTTAAATGTTCAGTTCATTTAGCTCTACAAAAGTTTGAATAGGACTGAAGTTGTCAGATGACCTTTAATAGGGGTTACGGCACCTAAAATAACCTTTTTTCATGTTTTGGCCTTTAGAATGAAAACTATAGCAGAAAAAGAAAAGCTGTTGCTTGCTTAAATGTTCAGCTCATTTAGCTCTACAAAATATAGGGTTGACATCAAGACCAGGTGAGCGATTTAGGCTCCTGGGAGCCTCTTGTTTGCAATATTTTTAAAAAAATATTTTTCGTCACAAAATATGATTTAATATTGTAACTAGCATTAATGTAGAACTGGATCATAAACAAAATATATTTGTCCCTGTACTGTCTTTTGTCTTCGGTCCAGGCTGTCAAAAATGAGGCCATTTGTAAACTGTACAGCCTTCTACAGAGAGAAAACGAACAGCGGCGAATCCCTTTTTTATTTCATGTTTCGATGTAGCTTATAAGATCACAAGTACTATAAAAGGACGCTATTTTGAAATGTTGAGTGGCTATCTTGAATTTTTTTTTTTTATAATTTTATTAAGATTATTTAGGCCAGGACTTGAATAAACAAATAATTTAAAAGAAGTGTTGTGCAAAATTTGATGCTTGGGTCACATTTTGCACAATTCTTGTCATAATATTCCCCAGCCCACTTATGGTTGAGGGTTTCAGCTTCTTCAGTTTCTCATCACGACTAGAGTTCCAGTAGTTTTTGTGTTTCCGCATTTTAAATGTTGTCTGGTTTTTTTTCGTCCTGTCTTTGTTTGTGTTTACTGGTATTGTCTCTGCCCTTTCAATCTCTTGACACTTTGATGCCCCATTGGTACCTCTGCACCACTCCTATTAAAATGTACAGTGGTTTTCCTTCATATATAGACTTTATTTCATTCTCTAGTGCACACGACTTATCCCCAGCCTAAGGCATCTTGTGTGTGAACAAACAACAAACCCCTTGTAAAATCTACAGGGTCCCCAACTAAGTCACTATATGAGCTGGTTCTAAACATGACTTTTCTATATTTATTATTAAACCAAACTGAACAAGAAGATTTAGCCATTGCCCTCGATTATATATTAGACCTATTTGAAGATAGTTTACACACATCCAATCTTCTAAGTACACCGCCAGCCTCACATTGTGTTTTCTTAGATAAGTTGCCACTACTGACACAAGTTTGGTGAATACACGAGGGGACAACGTCGGTCCGAAGCAGAGAGCTCTGAATTGATTAATCTGTCCCCATACACAAAATCGTAGATATTTTCTTGTTTTTTTTAAACTTTGATGTGAAAATATGCGTCTTTTATGTCGAGAGTTATTGCCCGTACCGATTTAGAGGTTTCAAATTTATCACTGGCCTTATCTTGCCTTTTTTCTTTGATATTAGGAACAATGTTCTGTAAAAACCTGTCATGCTATTTTTGGGTGGTACTTTTTCCGTTGTTCTATTCGCTAACAAGGAATCGACTTCCGTCATTATAATATCCAAATATTTTGAATATCCCCTTGTTACTTTTATACCCTGAAATTTTGTTGGTTTTTTTAGAAATTCTAATTTGTGCCCCTTGATAAGTGAAAGTACCCATTGATCGTCTGTTGTTTGTTCCCATTTTTGTAGAAACTTTGACAGACGGCGTCCTACCGGTATCTGAGGAAACAGCATTCTTAACTTCATGTTATCGTAGAAAGCGTCCCCGTGATTTAGTTGTATGCTCTTATATATTTTCGAGTACTGGAATATGTGTTGGAATGTCACTGTTTACATAATTCCAGTTTTTTACGTTCTGATCTAAGATTGTGGCTATCTCTAATGCAGTTGACAAGTTTACCTCGCTTAGATATTGCTGTAATATTTTTGGCTTTAGTGTTTTGATTGTTCAAATCTGTAGATTATGTCCTACCGGTCTTCCAATTTTTCGACCCCTAGCGCCTTAAGCGCCCCCCAGAAACCCCCTGCCGAAAAAAAAATGTTCGTCTCGCATCGCTCGGCGATAAACTATGCCTCACTATTTTTGGGACCCTAGCTACGGCCATGTCAGGGTGTATTTGCCTATGGTGCGTTGTGGGTACATTGGCCTGTATTGTGAGTTTGTTCGTTTTCCTTCTGGTTTGTGGTCGTACATTGGCCCTTTTTTCATGACATGCATGGTTCTGTGGTATGGGTGCTGTTTCCTGGTTGGTCTACATATTTCAATTCGTTCTTTCAATTAGTTCTTGTCGTGATTATGACTGAAATATTGTTGACTGGACATAAAACAAACGTTTGACTTAAAATATCTTTTCATTTGATAACTCGTTATATGGCAAAATCATTTCGAATGATTTTTTGGTGTTTTAGTTATACTTTTAAAGCAGTTAATGTAACGGAAAAGAAAAAAGTGCATAAAAATAAATACATTTCAAAGGAATGATATAAAGAATTCATATGGACTGAACAAATTATTGCGTCATTTAATTCAATGTTTCATCCCGACAAACACCTGTTGTTCGTGTAAAACAAATTAAAATATATATGAATACTATATGTTGTAAAATTAATATAATAATATCAAGACAAAATCAATTCAATCTAAGCATTGTGTAGACATTCGACAAAACTATTGATAGTAAAAATCTAAATGCAGGGGTTCGTCTCTTGCTTCCCCATTCATCATCATCAGCATTCATTAGGAAAATGTAATGCGACCATTCTCTCGCTTACTCATTCATTATCAGCATTCATGAGGAAAATGTAATACGACCATTCAGAAGGCTCAATATAAAACAAAAACGGGGTATTGTATTTGCAATGACCCAGTATATATGGATGAGTAAGTAAGAGAGGAACCTCTGGGTTTCAGATGATGATCTAAGCGGTGTTTAATATTTTGCATTATTAGAATGGACATTCAAAATAATAATACCAGAATCACAGATGGGTGCACACAATCTGTACGAAAGTTCACGACTGCTTTCCGTGTCTGCTCATGCAGATATTTATAACGTGTTACAGGTCAAAGCACACTTGGGAAAACTTTTTATGACTGGTCATAACCAGTCATAATGTGTTCACTGCTCTACTCATACCAGTCATTGTATCGGGTCTGCTGTTACCGAATTCAGTTTAATAATATACAGTTATTTAATGTGGAGCCAGGCAATGGATCAGAATATTTTCCCCGAGGTATCAAGATAAGATTAATGTTCTATCGCCCGAAGCCGAAGAACATTGAGCTAACCTGGATACCAAAGGGAAAGTAGTTCTGATCTACTGCCTTGCTAAAAAATGTTTTGCATACATTTTTATAGTAAACTTACCAATATAATATATCATCTAAAATCATTTGACTAGGGTCTAAAGAAAACCAGAAAACTCTTACTAAACCGTCGAGAAGCAGACTGGATCGAAAACGATGCAAAGTTATTAAAAAACTGGTTCAATAAAATCGGAGAATAACAAAACAGTCGGGCGATAAGGTGTTAATACTGGGAGAATCTTTCCACAAATGAATTTTCAAGCACTTTAGGAGGGCGTACATCATTGAAATATACAAAGTTAAACAAGGCCGGAGATGAACACGACGGGCCTGATAAAATGAACATGAAATGATGTGAAAAAAAAATACATACAGGTTTTAACTATATAAATCATTCAATTTACTTATTATATATTATCAAATATAGAAGTCAAAAGTCGAAAGCAAAGCAAAGTAAAAGTGAGGAGCTACGGCAATTCAGATGCTCCATATGGCCATTTCGAGAATTTATCTCATCTTCAGTGAAGCTAGGATCTAAAGTGTTGGAAGTCCAAATTGAATTTTGAATAACAAATCAATGACGTACTCCCTCCTTTGATGGACAATGTGCATCTCGCTCGTGCGAGTTTGGATTTTTCCAGCCACCAAATCTGGCTTCCGCATGAATAGCTCAAGTGATCGTGTGGAAGCCCACAGATGCGACTGGAATAAAAATCAATAAACTAGGGTCTAAAGAAAACCAGAAAACTCTTACTAAACCGTCGAGAAGCAGACTGGATCGAAAACGATGCAAAGTTATTAAAAAACTGGTTCAATAAAATCGGAGAATAACAAAACAGTCGGGCGATAAGGTGTTAATACTGGGAGAATCTTTCCACAAAGGAATTTTCAAGCACTTTAGGAGGGCGTACATCATTGAAATATACAAAGTTAAACAAGGCCGGAGATGAACACGACGGGCCTGATAAAATGAACATGAAATGATGTGAAAAAAAAAATACATACAGGTTTTAACTATATAAATCATTCAATTTACTTATTATATATTATATATTTTTTTTTTCACATCATTTCATGTTCATTTTATCAGGCCCGTCGTGTTCATCTCCGGCCTTGTTTAACTTTGTATATTTCAATGATGTACGCCCTCCTAAAGTGCTTGAAAATTCCTTTGTGGAAAGATTCTCCCAGTATTAACACCTTATCGCCCGACTGTTTTGTTATTCTCCGATTTTATTGAACCAGTTTTTTAATAACTTTGCATCGTTTTCGATCCAGTCTGCTTCTCGACGGTTTAGTAAGAGTTTTCTGGTTTTCTTTAGACCCTAGTTTATTGATTTTTATTCCAGTCGCATCTGTGGGCTTCCACACGATCACTTGAGCTATTCATGCGGAAGCCAGATTTGGTGGCTGGAAAAATCCAAACTCGCACGAGCGAGATGCACATTGTCCATCAAAGGAGGGCGTACGTCATTGATTTGTTATTCAAAATTCAATTTGGACTTCCAACACTTTAGATCCTAGCTTCACTGAAGATGAGATAAATTCTCGAAATGGCCATATGGAGCATCTGAATTGCCGTAGCTCCTCACTTTTACTTTGCTTTGCTTTCGACTTTTGACTTTTGACTTCTATATTTGATAATATATAATAAGTAAATTGAATGATTTATATAGTAAAAACCTGTATGTATTTTTTTTTTCACATCATTTCATGTTCATTTTATCAGGCCCGTCGTGTTCATCTCCGGCCTTGTTTAACTTTGTATATTTCAATGATGTACGCCCTCCTAAAGTGCTTGAAAATTCCTTTGTGGAAAGATTCTCCCAGTATTAACACCTTATCGCCCGACTGTTTTGTTATTCTCCGATTTTATCTAAAATCATTTGGATATATAACATAATCAATGGAAAAGTTTTGTGGGATTTTTCAGTAATTGTCTGAAAACAGGGGAAATAATTTCAAACATTCTAAAAAAGTGGGGGGTAATTCCGGAACGATGATGGCTATAGCGTTTCCGGATCAATTAATTAGGTTAATTAGCAAACTGCAGACATAATCGCATATGTGCTAATGAAATTTTCAAAGGGCACAACCATCCCCTATTTTTTAATATATGAAGCTTAGTCGTAGCATTTGTTGTTTAGACGGCAACCCGGCTAACAAAAACACTTCGTTATTTTAGTAGTATAGATATGTCCATGGGACACGGATGCCCCCAGATAGTACATAAACTCAGTTTGATGAAAAGCTGAACATACATCGCAAACCTTTAAAAATAAAAAATAAAAATATTTGGCAACGGTAACAAATTTGTTACATAGAGTTAAATTACATTTTTACCGTATATACATTTAATGTCCAGTGCGACGATATTTAATACATGTGTGAAATTTGTAATGGTAACACAATTTTACCATAATTGGTACCGTACTACATGTACGTGTGCTCAGTTTTCTATACATGTACATGTATATGACCGTATATGTATGCATCTTACTGAAAAACATAAATAAAAAAATAAAAGTTATACAATATTATTGATAAGCCCGGTGAAATAAGAACTATATATATATATTTGTAGTAAAAAAAAGGGTTAGCCTCAGAAAAAAAGTTATTTGTCCGAAGAATCAGTTTTAACCTACCTGAACACGCGTAATAACCTACATGAAACTGAACACATGTAATATGGTACATGAACCTGAACACATGTAATATGGTACATGAACCTGAACACATGTAATTATCTACATGAACCTGAACACATGTAATTATCTACATGAACCTGAACACATGTAATATGGTACATGAACCTGAACACATGTAATAACCTACATGAACCTGGACACATGTAAAACACATGTAATAACCTACATGAATCTGAAGACATGTAATTGAGTTATTCCTCTAGATCTTCTTTGTAAGATGTTGTAGCAGAAATTGAAAACTGACATGGCCAAGAAGAATCTTCCAACAAAATATCTACGTTTTTTAAACAAATCCTCAAAGGGTACTAAATCACTGTGCACAATTTCAAATCGGTATCCCTATAGTCTATAAATTTTAACATTCACAAAATAATTTTTAACAGACGATCAGGCCGTTATACAGACGAACAAAGTGAACTTTATAGGGCTTCTGCTCCTATTTAATGTATTTTTTAACAATTATTACTTTATAAGAAATATATAATATTCGTTTTATGCTCGTTAGCATTGATTTAACATTAAGTTTAGTAGATGAACATTACATATGTCGACGAAGATAGAAACTTCAAAAGAAGCCGATGAAACATTTGTAAGATGATAAAAGCGTTTTATTTTAACATTATACATTGCTATGTGGGAATACTTATGTCTTTGATGAGCACACTGGTAACATTCAGGACTTTTAAAGGAAATATTAAATGCGGAAAATTTTCAAAACGTTCAATTTTTTTATGATCGTGGAGGGCTCATTTAGACAGTAAAAGACAACATATTAGTCGCAGAAAGTAATGTAATGTTTGGATGGTTTTGTCGTTGGTTTGCTGAATCAACTCTAATTCGTGTTCACTTTTACTAGGAAAACCGTATTCAAAATTCAATAATATGAGACTACTTATTTCTATTAAGTGTGTGATTTGCAGGTCAAAATGAGAGTGTGCAAAGTATTTGGGAGACATTCGACTAAAATATTTGCAGTCACATTTACATGTACTCTGCTTTTTTATGTTGTGCAAGTTGTTCTCAACTTTTCGTTAACAGATCAAAATGGAAAGAGCATTGACGATATCATATCTATCGAAACAAGAGAAAAACCCGGGAAAGAGCGGGGAATTTCAGAATCTTCTTCAGCGACAAAAGAAAAGACACATCGCCACTATGGACCGGGTATAGTATTGTTTAAAGTATGTCTCGCACTGTTCTTAAAACGTTTTTTTTTTCCTTTAAATATTAGAAAATAAAAGGTATATTTCAGATGATACGAGTCCTGTAAATTGGATTTATTTTTGGCGATTTGTTGTAATGAGACAATCATCTCAGCACAAGCAGCACAATTTCGGCTTTACTCGGTGGGGTAATACACTGAACCTGAAAAGACAATGAAGTGGAGGAAAAAGGAACACAAGGCAAGTCCATCTGTAAACGCTCAAAAACCTGACATTGATCAGGTCAGGATGCCTTTCCTACAACGGGGCCGGGATGTGTGGCACACGAAGTTGAATATCCTGTCATGATGAATGCCGGGGTCGTCAGGCTATAATGCGGAAGACCTGACCGCAAACCATAGGCTGTTTTCACTTGATTTACAAATAAACGACTAGTGTTCGTACTAGGGAAAACTTTAATTACCCTTATCTTCTACTCAATTTTAACTCTGACAAAAGCAGGATTGGCGGAGTTTACATTCGACTGGGTTTTTTTAAATAGTAAATATTTTTTGTGATATCATAAAGTTACTTAAGAAAATAATGTTTTGTATTTCATTTTTATGGGCCGACCGCGTATGTGGATCAGCCATATAGTTTTACCCTTGTCCGTCCGTCCGTGACAATTTAGTTAAGTTCTTGGTTAAGGTCCATTGGGGGTCAATGATATTTCACCACCAGATGGGCCTTGGGTAGGGCTACACCACCAACTAGAAATTAGGTCACTGTGACCTATATTTTATGCATGAACGACTTCGGTTAAGTTCTTGGTTAAGGTCCATAATTTGGATACTAGACGTTGGGGGTCAATGATATTTCACTACTAGATGTGTCTTAGGTAAGGTGACACCACCTTCTAGAAATTAGGTCACTATGACCTAAATTTTACGCATGAATGACTTTGGTTAAGTTCTTGGTTAAGGACTACATGTTGATGGTCTATAGATGTGTCTTGGGTAACATGACACCACCCAATAAATATTAGGTCACTGTGATCTATACTTTATGCATGAACGACTTCGTTAAGTTCTTGGTTAAGGTCCATAACTTGGATACTAGATGTTTTGGGTCAATGATATTTCACCACTAGATGTGTCTTGGGTAAGGTGACACCATCCACTAGAAATGAGGTCACTGTGACCTATATTTTATGCATGAATGACTTTGGTTAAGGTACATCTCTTGAATACTACATCATAGAAGTCAATAATATTTCACTACCCGATGAGTCTTGGTAACATGGCACCACCCATCAGAAAAAAGGTCACAGCGACCTTTATTTTACACATGAACACTTTTGATCAATTTCTTGGTAAAGGTCCATATCCCATGTAATACATATTGAGGGTCAATGATATTTCAAGAACGGGGGGCCTTCCTTTTGGCTCATAGACACATTTTCTAGTTAAAAAGAATGGTTGTCGTTGTAGTTTGGTAAATCAAACTCTATATCTGTCCCACTCCTTGTATTGCTAGAGGAGGAGACATCCATGTCCCATGAACATATTACTCTATTTGTGTTGTTTTGTTGTCGTATTTTTTAATTCAAAGTAGCAAAAGGGGATCCTTATTTCATGTATTTCGGTCGTGCTCTCTATGAATAAATTAATTTAGATCAAGATCAATCTGCATGCTTAAAGCATGCTATAGATAAGAACATGATATAAAACGTACAGATGGTATGTTTACAATTTAAAAACTTGTTTTATTTCTCAATGGACGAGGTTTTTGAACAAGTGGGGTTCAAAATGGGGAATTTAATTTTTTAATTCTTTTAAAATTATTTTTTTCCTATTATACGATTTTGTAATTAAGAAAATATGTAATTGAAATTAATTTATAGGAAATGACCACACTGTTTTCTTTCTGTCTATTCGAAATTACATTTTAAAAATGTGGCACACACTTTTGTGTAACCGGTGAATTCCTTAAATATTGTGAAGAGTAAATTCGAATTTCCCACTTGTAATACTTTTTTTTCAATTTCTTTAATTTTTACAGGAGAACTTGGTCAAGGCGTTACATTTGATGTTAATACATTGTCTGAAAAGGACAGGAAAATTTACAACGAAGGGCTTGAAAGGCACCACGTGAATATATTTGCCTCGGACATGATTTCACTTCATCGCTCGCTCGATCCAACTTTAGTACATCCAAGGTAAATGTATATAAATTATTAGTGGTCAATAGTTCCCTCAACTCCGATTGTTAATGAAAGAAGCAGAGGTACCAATGGGGTATCAGAATGTCAAAAGTCCGAAAGGGCATAGACAAAACCAGTAAACACCAACAAGAACGGGACAAAAACAGACAACATGTAAAACATGGAAACACAAAATAACTGAATATCAATCAAAACGCGAACTCCAGTCGAAACAAGAGTGAACTCAGGTGCTCCGAGTAAGAGTAAGCAGTTCCTGCTTGCTATAGCACACCCGTCGCGTTGCCAATAGACCATGTATGAGAATGTTTTCAAAGCAAGTAACTAATTTTAAGTATACGTGATTAAGTTAATTGCTATTTAAGTGTTTCGATATTGTAAGAATGATGAACTATGATTGAAATAAGTTTTGAAACAAAATGTATCTGTTACAATTATTTTATTTCATATCCCGTACCTTTTAAGGGGCCATTATTTGTATTAAATGTTAAGGGAAAATTAAGTTTTTACAAGAAATAAGCACGATCACCATTTCTTATATGTACTTAGACACAACGTTTTAGAAAATTCTATCCTTAAAACTTTTGCCATCGCGGCATGATTAAATTGATTTCTTTTTAACGTTGACTTGTCCGTCACAATTTTAAATCAAATTAAGCCAATGATAAAATTTTGAGATGCCCGAACGTTCATGGAAGAGTTTGAACCTTTTTCATATTTTTGTCTCGCCTGCAATGAAAAACCAAAAGTTATTCCCCTTAAAATGTCAAAATAGGAAAGCAATAAAAGCTTTCAATTGCAAAAATATAACTCAACACATTACTGCACATCCTCGAAAACCCAGGGGTTCTTCTCTCGTGATGAATGAGGAAGCGAGAGAAGAACACCTGGGTTTCTGAGGATGATAACTGCATTAAGTTCAACAATATTGGCAGACGACCCCTTATTAAACTTATGGTCCTTTCAATATCAAATAGTTTTTGCCTAATGGTCAGGTGAGCGATTCAGGCTCCTGGAGCCTCTTGTTTAAAATTTGATAAGAATGGTTGTTAGGGTTTCACAAAGCAAAACATGGACTAAGCTGTATGACTACCAATCTCTTATCCTCAACTCCTCCTACACCACATGATGGATTCTCACGAATTTTTCACATTTGTTTACCATAATGTAGGTGTTCATCTCTTTTTTAGCTCATCTGACCCGAAGGTTCATGTGAGCTAATGTCATCATTAGTCGTCCGTCGTTGACGTTTCGTCAAAGACATTTTTCTCTGAAACCAATAAAGGTATTGCTTTGACACTTTGAACAAACATTCTTTAGGATGTCATCTACCAAGTTTGTGAATTTTTTGCATGCCAACCAACCAAGATGGCCGCCATTGCTAAAAAAAGAACAGTGGTAAGGCCATTGTTTATGGCTTATAGCTCACAAAGTATAAGAGGTAGAGAAAATCTGAAGCAACTTTCCTTTTTCAGCATCAAAAGATCTACCAATATCTCCATTGAGTAGAAAGTCTTGAGACTTCTCCGTATAGGAGGTATCCTCCCTTAATCATCAAAATTGACAATTTCCGCAGTTTTTTCCTTTTAACTGTTAACAGGTGGGTCAGACCATAGTTTTTAGCTTATATCTCAAAAAGTATACGATATAGATAAAAAATAAAGCAACCTTCGACATCTAAAGCTGTAAGATGACCCCATAATAAGGGCTATGTTCATTTAAGGGTAAACGTTTTTTTCGTGTAATTGCCTGACATACATGACATATTGAATGAAAGCTGTTACAGTTAGAGAAAAAAAAATGTTGCTTGCTTAAATCTTCAGTTCAATTAGCTCTTTAAACTATCCATTAGACTGAAGCTGTCAAATGACCTCCCTATAAAAGTTATGGCCCCTAATTGTCAAGATTTGGGTTATTGCCTTGCCGAATAAACCTAAAAAAGATTAAGAAAAGTTTTTGTTTGTTTGAATGTTTGGCTATATGTGCTCTACACATCTATGATGATCCTTTATTGGAGTTTTTCACCTCAGGTAACCAAAATTATTTCCATTCCATCGGTCATTAAAGTAAGGTGAGCGATTCAGGCTCTATGGAGCCTCTTGCCTAATTTCTTCTGATTGATATTTGTGGACGGTGGTTATTTATTTGTGAAATATTTGTGAATTTATTTAAAAATGCTTCAACACTTTCATTTTTTTAAATTCATAACTTCCATATTGAAGGAAAAGTAACGCAGTTATGTCCATTGCAGCAATTGATTTTGTCTACCCCATTGTCTGTAGCAAAGCCTAATCGTATTTTTTAACCCTGTGATGGGAATTCATGATACTGTCAGTCTTGCCCATTTAAGGGCTAATGCAGTAACCAAACATCGGCGCTAAGCTTGACGGATAAACGTCAACTAAAGAGCGATGAGAAACCTGACATGCAGCTGTGTCCACTGCGACTGGAATGTGTTTCTTAGGTGGTTGAATGGGGCGGTCCTGTCATAATGAATGCCGAGATCGTCAGACTATATACAGAAAACCTGACTATAGGGGTGTACCGTGTTTGGAAAATTGTCACGTTTCTCGCACGTTAACAGGGCTTTATAGATATTGTGAGAGAAATTGGTTTCCAAGGCCTTACTTTCCAATGCTTTGATATAATTTCATACAACTTTGCATTACAGATGTAAGGAGATAAAATATCCAAACTTGCAGCCTTCCACCGTAGTAATGGCTTTCCGTAACGAGGCCTGGAGTCTACTCATGCGAACTATACACAATGTGCTAGACAGGACACCGCATGAAATACTCAAAGAAATCATCCTTGTCGATGACTTCTCGTCCGAGGGTAATTACTCATGCAAACCCTTGAAATAAGCCTAACGTATTCTTCCTGCTTTTATTTGAAGTACAAGCTCGTTAGTCTGGTTGGTCTTGTATCTACATCCCATTCTTCGCTTTAGCATTAAATTTGCATAGCAAGGGTGTAAAGCAATAACAAATACCATATCTTAACTAAAAACCTTAATAGCCTCAATGAAAAAGTTCCTCGTATTTTTAGAGTTTTAGTCCGATGTTCGATATTCATTTTTAATATATTTGATAGTTTCGTCTTCAATAGAAGAAAATATCTAATCAACATGTATATCTATAGTTATTTAAAGGAGACTCAATTTATTGTCGATTCAGAGGTCTAGTTTTTAACTCAGTTTAATTATTTCCTCTTTAGTACAAATGCACATTTGCAGACCTGTCTTTAATGCATTTAATTTTTTTTCTTAATTTCAGATGATATGAAGAATAGACTGGACCTTTATCTGTCCTTTCTGCCAAAGGTCCGTCTTGTTCGTTTACCTGAGAGAGGGGGTGTTTTCGTGGCTACTCAAACTGGTATAGACCTCGTTACCACATCGACGTTTGTGGTTTTAGATTCTCATTGCGAGGTATATGAAGGTAGGTCAATAAAAGCTTGTAATCGGACTAGTAATTATACAAAATACAATACCAAAAACGAGCATAACAACGGTTAATTTGGTTATGCTGTATATCGATATTTCAAGGAGTACCCTCTCATCACCAGCATTTGAATCAAAATATTGTAATGTTAAAACCATGTAAGAAAAATGGAGGTTTGGAGTCATAGGGATGTACGTCCGCCCGTCTTTTCATGTGTTTATATGCAAACTCTTCACAGTTCTAGTTCCCACCTTAAACGTTCCGTACAATAATCACTGCGCCAGGCTTAGTTCTAAAAATAAAACCCTCTGATGTTCGGGGACACCGTGATATGGAAGATGTTAAAGCAGCTAATCCTCGTACTTCTTTTCAATAACCTCTTTTCGACCCCTGCTCACTAATTATTTATGAATATAAAATCTACTAAAAATAAGTACTCACATATACAACAATGCATTGCGCATTCAAGTTGTTAATATTGGAATATTTCTACTATCCTTTTCGTACATTAAAGAATATGATAATCCCTGTCTTCATTTTAAAGTACGAGCAAAGCGAAGACCTTATCATATTTACAAATTTAGACTATTGTTAAGTGCTCAAACGATTTGTTCACTCACCATGAAAACACTTAATGAATGATAACATTTATCAATTAACTAAAATAATATGGAGTAGGCATTGCCTAAATGGGAGCATAGCTAAAAGGGACTACGTTTTGTTTATATAATGGGGCGATTAAGCTTCGAGACAGTGCATATAAACAAGACGAAACGAGCAGCTTATGTGTATTTATTATTTTAAGAATAATATTTTCTTGTAAAAAGCGCAATTTATTATTTTTTTTTAAGCATTATTTTCTTTTCTTATAAATTATTTTAACATTCACTTCGGCCCTGTAAAAATAATATCCCTTTCCGGACCATAAAAAATCTAAATCAGCATTAGCAAATTTCTCGCGGAAACAAATACCGTAGAGCTCTCCGCTCGAGCGGACACTTCGTGCCCGCTTGCGAGCAGCTCGCTATTACAAAAAAATGTATAACACTGCAAACAACTACCCTTTTAAAGAACACCAGTTCATAATGTATGATGATATAGGTGCATTTTTTTTCTGAAACGATATTATGTTATATATACGACCCTATGCTTTTACCCAGCCACGATCTTGTAACTGGTGAGTTTTAAGAATAATTCTAACATAATTCCTTCTTTTAGTATATCAGAATTTTTAAAACTTTGTACATTCAAACTTTGATCTTAGAATTTTGAAATAGTGCAAATATATATATATTTATTATCTTGCGAATTTTAATAAAAGCTTTATTTCATATGAAATATATACTCATGGACAAAAGAAACGTTACACCCCGAAAATTAATGCCAATCAGAAACATTAAATTATTTTTGTCATTCACTTGTTTTATTGTGAATAAACGTATCCTTACCGAGGTTTATCATGGAAAATTTGTTGAAAATGGTGAAAAAAGAAGCCGCCACTTTGATTTTCTTAAAAACCAATGAATTTGAAAATTTGTATCGAAGATTTAATATTTTTGGCCAAAAAGTAAAAGGAGTAGGGGCACTAAGGCCAATATTTGGCCCCAAAATTTTAGTCACTCAGAATCAATTGTTTTTGGTGTAGATTTAAACAGAAGTAAATGAACTTAAAGAAACATTACAAATTTTGAACTTTTCAATGTCATTGTGATGTCATGGTGACGTCAAAGTTGACCAAAATTGGCTAAAACGCTTGAAAATGTTATTTTCTGGCCTTTTTTACACATATTTTGTTTTGGTAGATAGTGAGCACACCCATGTTCAAACAAAATATTTTAACTGAGCATTTTTCTGATTATTATGCATCTTTTCTGAAAATATTTTTTTTGAACATGGGTGTGGACCCATTTGATTCAAGCAAATACTACCTCTAAATGTGTTAAAATACATAAAAAACGACCAGTTTTGTTATTTGACCGAAGTTTGAGGATGTGCTATGCCTCAGCAAAACTATTTATGCCAAAAAATCCTTTTGGAAATATTAACTCTATATCTTAGCTAATAAATAAGCACCATAGTTTCTATTTTGACAAATGTTCTAAAATGTGTCCAAATTTTGGGGCCAAATAAGGGCTTTAATGCCCCTACTCCTTTAGTGTCCCCTTGTGCATTGACTTTAAAGAAAAACACAAAAATTTAACCACCCATTGTCTAACACATTTTACAGAAAGTTGATATGGTCAGGTGGGGAGTGTGAATGTTAATTTTAATTCGAAGAAATGATTTCGAAGTTTTTTTTTTATTCCGTTCGTTTTGTCCTTAGTAATGGGTAGATTCGGAACAATAAATGTTTTCGGATACAAAGGTGTTTCCGATTAGTAGGGATTTCAAGGTATCCGACCGCAACCGGAAGTGGTTATTTAAATCAACAGGAATTTATTAAATTCTCAATTTCTGTCACCCCTGATTTCAGAAAAATGATTTAAAGGTACCCTGATTGTCTTCTTCATTTTTACAGGTTACGAGTTCACCAAAATTGTGAATTTGGATATTCACGTTTTCATCGTTAAATGTCTGATGCTTAAAATTGAGGTCAATCCAAATTCCGGGTTTTCCGTGTCGGACAGTATTCAGCCATTTCTTTTAATTTCTGCCAGTAATAATGTTGTTATATTATTTTACAAATTTCCTTAAATAATCAAATGTGTAACGTTTCTTTTGTCCATGAGTATATATTTAAATGTTAAGGTTCTATTTATATTATTAATAAAAAAAATATTTGTGTTTTGGGAAGTCATTTTAAATTCAGGGATCAATAACATTATCAACCATAAAGCAAATGCAGGTATTAATACCACCAAAAGAAGGATAACAAATTCACTGTGGAAAAATAAAGTGTTGCACGCCTTTATTTGGCGCTGTGTATGATGACCATAAAGTCAAATGAAGAAGTAGGCACCGATCGTCTGCAGTGGATACATGCAAGAGGCTACTACAGGCTCTTTCAGAGACCTAAGTAATGCGCTACAACCTCCGAAATCTTATAGTTACACTAACAATGCTGCTTCTGTATCAAACGAAAAATCCGCTCCTTAAAATGGATCCAAAATAAAAACTAAACAAGTGAATGATACTGATGATGTACTTACTTTGAAAAAAAGTTTCAAAAGTGGTAATTTTTATAACTGGAAAGAAATTTGCTTTAGAAATACAAACGACATTAAAGTTCCAGACAATAATTTTTTCTATGCCTGACGCGCGTTTCGTCTATTCAAGACTCATCAGAGGCGCTCTACCAAAAATATTGAAAATGCCAAACACTATATGATTATGAAGAGCATAAAACAGTAAAACCAAAAATACCAAACTGGCGAACCAAATTATTACTAAGATGATCAACCTATGTCTGGGGTAGGGAAATCTTAGGGTTTAGACAATTTTGAAATTTATACGGATAATTTGAAGCTTTGATGTGTTCTCTAACACAAAATTGTAATTAAGAGCCTTATTGATGTTATGTATTTTATTTATAGTATGGTTCACTTCATTTCAGTTAATAGGTTTACCCTCTAGCAGATTAAGTCTTGTCACCTATTGCTAAAATTCTTTATTGGGATCATGAAAGTGTTATTTCTTCATGAATGAGACACATTAAATCAAGAGTTTTCATTGATTGAGAGCACTTTACAATGGTCTAAATATTGCGTCTTTCACATTAACAGGTTTTTTAATTTTTTTAAGAAAAAAAATAAGAGAAGAATTGATACTTTAATAACTTATTACTGCAAAATTTTGACAAATCATTGGCCCGAATTCTTATTGTGAAAAATCCGCGTTGCCGCGTGGGAAGAAATTTTAGAAACAGTTTTCTCAGCAACCACTGATCACAGCCACTTGATATTTAAAATACAACATCAGGGTTGGGTTTCATAGTGTGGGGTTCGATTGCCTCCTGTTTAACGAAATCCGGCCAATTTTACTTTAAGTATCTTGCTCGAATCATAAAATTGTACTAACAGCAGTTGGATAATCCGAATTGTCAACAGGTAAACCAAAAAATCCTGAAACATTGAAATTTATTAGGGTGGGATGTTGACGAAGTCAAAGGTTGTAATATATTTCAAAAAACAAAACAAATTTACTTAATTTAACTTTGAACTAAAAATTAACGACAAAAAGGGTATGTGTACATCTTGTTAAGATAAACGACATCGTTATAATTGTAGGTTGGTTAGAGCCTTTAATACAAAGACTCCAGGAAAACCCAAAGCTACTAGTCATTCCATTGGTTGGAAATATACATGGGGATTCCTTGTACTATTTTTATCACAAGCCTGATGAATTTTACAAATCTGTACGAAGTGCTATGACATTTGATTTTGTTTTATACCAATCGTGGTCTCCTTTTAAGGAAGAGTATTGGAGAACTCTTGAACCAACAAAACCAATAAGGTAAGAATAAGTAAGACGTGACTAACCAATCAGGTATTTCCATGAAGCGTAGCTAACCAATCAGGTAAGAGGCATTAGGGCGAAACTAACAAATCTTGTTAGAGTCACTATAGTTAAACTTACCAATCGTGCAAAAGTCAATAAAGCATAACCATCAAATCCGATAAGAGTCAATAAAGCGTGACTAACAAATTAGGCAACAGTCACAAAAGGTTGACTAGTAAGTCATGAAAGAGTCAAAACATCATAAATAGCCCTTCAGATAGATACGCAGAGAGAAACTCACTAATCAGTTAAGAGTCACTATATCGTGACCCACCAATCAAGTCAAAACATAGTGACTAACCACTTAGGTTAGAGTCGAAACAACTACCCATTATGGAAATCAGACCGGAACTCACTGATCAGGCATTAGTCATGAGATAGGCACTAGTAAGAAAATGAATCACAAAAGCGTAACTGATCATGATCAATCAGATAAGAGTGTTTCAAGCGTAACTAACCAATTGGTTACTAAGCTAATCTGGTTCTTTAGGTTATTTTGTCGCTAACTGACCAGATCCACTTTCATTATGGATTAACCAATTGTTTTTAAACAATGATTTTACACCATTTAAAACAGTTTGGGGTTGAAGATGTTCTATGTTTGTTCAGTTAGGAATAGTCAAAATAATGTTGGTATGAGGATGCTGAAATTGATTTGAAAGCTGCCAGTCTATGGAAGTTCTGTCTCGTATACTTTTTCGATGACTTGTTACTATCTAATTTAAAAACAATACTCACATTCTGTTCATGTTACATTAACTAAACTTTTTTCTCTAGAACAGCAGGTCACCAAGGCAATGTTTTTGCTGCCAATACAGAATTCTTTGCACAACTTGGCGGATTTGATCGTGGACTGACAGTATGGGGAGGAATGCAGATGGAAACCATGTTCAAGGTTTGTTTATATGTATATATGAGTAGAAAAAAATGAGATGTGGAATAAGTGTACGCGACACAACCTACATTATAAACGTATATTTTTAATATCCACAATGGAAAAGAGCCAGCAGCCTTCAATGTGATAAGCGGTCGCTGCTCGCTGTTTTTCAATTGGCCCCTGGATTGAAAATAAAATACATATGTGTTGTGAGTATATAAATATAACTAGTCTAGTAACGTTAAAATATCGTTAACCGTACTGCATACATAATTCTATTAGTCTTTCTCCGAATTTTGCCCATGATTGTTGATTGCCTTATTCCATTAACTTATTCAATTACTGTTGGGCCGATTGAAAAAAATGTTATAGGGACCAATTATTGGCTACTAAATAATTGCTTCAATTGTATTCTTTGTTAGTTTTTGGGCGGGTGTCAAACAGTCGCTGCTTTACAGACCTTCAAATAATGAGCGACAGAGGCTTAATATTTTACACCTACCAACTTCCCCTCTTCCAGCAGACCTTCAAATTGTTTCCCCACCCTTAATATTCTCACCATTAATTGTGCATATTACACGGTAACGCTTCGATCTTTTACCAATTTTGTTGTAATATTTCCCGTTTAAACAGGTTGAGGGTATAGCAAAATCACCATGCTTGTTGACATATATGTATCTCGAAGGCGAAACTTTCCTGAATCACTTGATTGTTTTATTGTCCATTACATGAAGCAAGAAGGAAATACAGTACATGAAGATATAAATTTTTAAAAAAATCCATTGCCTTCGAAAATTATAATGGGTTGGTAATTGGACTGAATAACTGGGTTTTTTTGTGATAAAGAACCCATTAAAAGGGGGGATACTTTTTTTCGTAACTCGCTTGCAGCACGTCTTGTTTTTTTTGTTTTTTTTACCCCTTTGTGGACCGCAAAGTAGTGCACCACATAGGCTAAATTTTCCGACCCTGCCCATCCCTCCCCTTTTTCTGTGGTTCTTCAAAATTTACCGGTCCTTTGTGTCCCACCCACCCCCATATTTCATTTCTCATCATCATTTCATGTTCATTTTATCATCCCTTTCATGTTCATCGCCTGTAAATAACCTATATAGCGTTGCAAGGGTGTTAAACACCAACTCACTCACTCACTCACTGTTTTTTTAGTATGTCATGTGTGGCGGTGATATGGAAATGCTCCCCTGTTCTCATGTTGGACATGTTTATAGATCTTCTATTATATGGAGCAAGGAACTAGACCCAGGCAGCATCAGTAACCAGTATAGAATAGCAGAAGTCTGGATGGATGAGTATAAACATTTACTATTTGAACGGAGAGGGAATTACACGGTATGTTACGCACAGAAAAGTTTTATCGGTAGAAATGAGTGTTTGGTTGCTATGTGTATTTCTTATGTGTTTTGTGGTGTGTTTTTGGCTTTTTTAATATTTCGGGGTTGTCTTTGCCTTTTTGCAGTATGACATATATTGCCCCATTCATATAGCTTGGCTTTATAAAGCCTTTTAGGAAAGAAACAAGTAGAAACACTAAGTGTTTCCGGAAAGGGAAATAACGGTTTGTGCCAAACAGATAGTGGAACTTATCATGTTCTATCCTTTAAAGATGCCGCATAAATGGGACTGGGTCCGATGTCACGTTTAATTTTTTACTTGGCGGGAGGCCGCTAAATAAAATTTGATTTCACTAAAGAAGAACTTGGCACGCCCCTCTTTTGTTATTCAATGTCATCCTTACTGAAAGGTTAAGACCCGCTGTTGATTTACTGTACATTATACAAAGCACTGTTCAATACATAAAAAATACATACAAATGATAAAAATAAACCATACACTGAAAGTAATTAAAAGTAGAAAAATCAAAACAATTTACAAATAAACAAAAAGTAGGAGGAAAATCAATACTCATGACATATACTAAAAGACTTACATTAAATAAAGCAAAATGACACTTTATCAATAGTTTAAAAGAACGTTATATAGGGTTTGTGACTATAAAGTTGTTAGGTCATCACACACTAGTTTATCAAACGAAAATGCAAATATAAAATATGTAAAGTACATGTATTGAGTATTTCTATATGTTATAATGTTATTAGGTCATTTTGACTTGTATAAACAATTGGTGTTCAAACTGAGAGAGACGTAAATTTACTGTATATGACATACAAAGGAAATAAAGATGATAACAAAATTACTTAACTTATCAATTATAATTATCCAAGAGAAAGGATAAAACAAGGAAGATATACAAGAAAAACAAGGATGAGTATGGTGATATCTACGGTATGTTACAGTACGCGGTGGTGTGGTATTTTGGCGATTAGAACCAATAATAATAGAAGTACTACATTTTAAAATACTAATATACGGTATGCAGCCTACAAAATACCGCTGCTATTTGCGATAGGGTATAGTTTTGAGGGGTATGCTACAAGAAACAGAAAATTCATTCCATTCCGATGCACTCTTAATTGAAGATATCTACTTACTCTAACGTTATATTGAGTATAAAAAATAAACTTGGCCTTAACATATCATTTACAGTACAAGATCGGAGATGTATCTGAGAGAAAGAAAATCAGAGAAAAGAACAACTGTAAATCATTCAAATACTTCCTGGACCATATAAGGGAGATAATCCATTTTTATGTTCCGGAAAACTTGAAGGCTTCCGGTGCTGTAAGTTTGTTTTTTACTGTAAGAATTTCTTAAGATAAAATTCATTGTACGATGCTTTTATGTCAAACCATCGAGAATCTAAAACTTTTACAAATTATTCTACGGAGAAAGGTGTTTTAAGACTGTTTTTAAGACTCACGTTCCGTTATATTGATGATGTCCTTTCACTAAACAATTCTCGATTTGGTGACTCTTGTTACGACTTGAGTTCGCGTTGTTGATTTCTGTTCGGTTGTTTTTATGTTTTGTGTTTCCTTGTGCTGTTCTTGTTCATGTTTACCGGTTTTGTCGTTGCCTTTTCGGACTTTTGACACTCGAATGCCCCTTTGGTGCCTCTGCTTATTTAATTATGTTGTATATGAATGCAGGATATCAACCATGTTCAGGATAATGTTAAGCATGACTGTATTATGTCATTTGTAGCTCATTCGTCCTGGTAACTATCTATGTCTCCATGTCTGGACCGGTAATGCACTGCACACAGCGATATGTGAATGGAAAGGACTATGGCAGGTTTGAACAGACTCTATTTTTAGGAAGTTATGGGTATTTTTAACCTGCCTTTTTTCTCCTGTGTTTTTTTTCCGTCTTGACATTTTATGTTATATAATTCTATGTAAAATCCACTGTCGTATTCGCTCATTGGGCAAAAGGCCAAAGTTTGTCTAGAAATTTTAAAAAAGCGAAGCAAAAAATAAATTATTCAAATTTACCATTTATATAGTGTATACATGTTTTTTAATGAGCGGAAATCAATCCATAACAATCTGTATCGGACATCTCCATTGATGTAAACAAAATCCAGGAAAAAAAGAGAACATAAACACATATTCAAATTAAATTCTGAATTCAATAAACATATGTAATGTATATTAAATAAAGACATACACTGTACCTTACATTGACAGTTTTGGGAATGGTCACAAGATGAAGAAGTTAGATGTGGAGAGACTTGTATGGACGTGGAAAGAAATTTACCAGTTCATAGAGATTGTAATTTCAATAAATTCGTTCGATGGACTTATAATAAGGTACAAAATTTAATTTTAAACATAATATTTCGATCAACCAAAACTCAGGTCAAAATCTTTTTTGGTGTTGTAGATTATAAATGGGCAATATTTCATCATTAGGTCAAAATACTTGTTTCTCTTAGATCTTGCGGTTATAGGCCATCAGCTGGGCGACTCATGTCCATATAGTCTTTCAATCGTCAATAACCGAATTCATCATGTCAGTAGGTGACGTAGCACTTGTCATATCAGTGCGCACACAAAAAGTTCCTTACAAAAACATTAAAAAAAACTTTTAACTAACAAATTCACATCTTGATGCTCGGGGATTACCGATAAAGAGAACAAAAGACCTTAACTCGATCGTTCAATATTCTATATTTCTTATATTTGTTTTACAGGACAATACCTTGCAACATCGGGACAGTGGATTGTGTTTAACAGCTATAGACCACTTTAACTTGACAATGTCCGAATGCAAGGGAGATAATTCACAGATATGGCACTGGAATAGGAAATGACATACTTAAACCTGTACATAAATACATAAAATAAAAACAATTTTAAAACCATAGTTGAAAATAAACAACAACAACAACAACAACAAAATTAAACACGGTTAAATATACTATAAAGGTCGAATTGAAAATTGGTTCTACATTAATTGAATGTTGATTTTATCTGTTTGCTCGTGTGCAAGATCATTTTTGTTTTGTTTTAAAAAATTTCGAAAAAAATATAAACAATATATTTTTAAAATTGAATATAAAAGAAAAAGTCCTACAACGTTGACCCTTATGATAGAGGAGGGAACTACTTGCATACATATTTTGCAGATCTTGATGCGCTTAAAAATATGAAATTTTAATTTCTCGTATATCTTATACTATATAGTTTTGAAGATATTGAGCTTAATACACTCCCTGAATCATTCAACGTTCCCCGGCACACGGTACACGCTACACGATGAGCGGTACACGGTACACGGAAGGTACACGGTACACGGAGCGGTACACGGTACACGGAACGGTACACGGTACACGGAACGGAATCTCAATATTAAGTTAATGCATGTAATATTGATAATAATATAAACTACGATTTCTTATAAAGTATTCTTTTTATTCTTGATTCGTGTTTTTTAATCTATCACACTTTCTATTTTCTAATACAATGTTAAATAATCTTTGTTAATGAATATTTTGTTAATAGAAAAAAAAATAATTTACGGCTTTGTACAATCTTGTCTAAAAGGTTGTTTGTTAAACAGCTATACCTCAAGCAATTCATGTCATTGAGCAATCGGAAGAAATATTATATTTTAATATTTTATAAATAATGTGAGTATTTTTAATAACGGTTTTATTTATAAATACAGTAATATTTTTCCGAAGGATAAATTTAAAAACTTTACTTTGTAACAGTCTTATATTTTTAAAAATTTTGTATGAACTTGATTATACGTTCAGCGGACTCGAAAAGTTTACGCCCGTACATTGAGAATTCAAAGAGGGACGTTTTCGCTCCCGTGTGTGAGAAAATGTGTACAAATCCAAGAGATTTTTTTGTCAAATTTTGTTACCTCGTCCCAACGGCATGACATCATTTTAAAATAGTTTATACAAATCAAAGCATGTCAAAAAATACATCAGTCCGTTATAGACGCGAATTACATGATACAGGCAAGTTTTACCAATTGTGACAAAAGATTTGGAATCACATGCATGACACGTGCCCATTAAACAAGAATACAGTTTGTACGCCCAAAGGACATAATACTCCGTCTTGCAACATTTTTCGCCTGCAATCACTTAACCCAGTAGTATAATTTCATGATGATTTGATATGCTCATATCTTGATGTTTATGTGTCAAAAGTTTCACGATGAAATCGTACTTTTTTCATTAAAGTAAACTTAAATCTATAAGTAAACCTACATGTAAGTATAACAAACCCTTTTTCTGTGTTCAACCAAACACGAATTTGATAAAAGAGGTACAATTTTATACAGATTTTTTATTGTTCATGTACTGATGTATATGCATGTATATATGTGTATATATGAAACTTTTGACACATAAACATCAAGATATGAGCATACCAAATCATCATGAAATTATACTACTGGTCTATAACGGTCATGCAGTAATCAGACTTTCCGTAATATAGGTAATATAGACCTGACAATCCCCGCCGACTAAGGCCACCCTATATTCAGTCATTTAAGGTTCCCTCTGAGGGATGAGCACTTACCTGATGTCAGATTCTCAAGACACTTGGTCTCTTCTCCTACAAGCTGGGCTCTGCCGCTGGCCTATTCGCCACCCGGGCCCGCGCGGGATCCCCTGTCTTAGGAGTACGTTTTGTTTGTTCAACCCACTTTTGTTATAATAATAAATATCTTCTGAAAATGAAAATTTTGTCAACCTTCGATCGTTTGTTATAATATTAAATGTCTTCAGAAAAGTTTAATTGTAATTGTCAATATTTGAATTGTTCATGCACACGTGTATAAGATAAAATGCATTAAAAGAAGCCTATATATTGTAAATGTACATGTATATGTACCTTATGCATTTTCGTCAAAGTTAATATCCCGTTACTGCTATTGTGTGAATAACTATACGTCTAAACGCCATACAGGACTCCTTAGTGCACTAATGACCCAAAATGTGTACTAAAGACATGAAGGATATGACGCATTTGTTTTAGGCCATTCAAAATTATGTTTAATAAAAGATTTCGAAATGTTAAAAATAACATATTTCTAAAGTTTTGTAAAGATATCTAAAATCGTATCTGAAAGAAGCCGAGGTACCAATGGGGTATCCGAATGAGTTATAGTGCATTAAAAAGAATTCCATTGATGTGCCCAGAATTTACCGCTCTACAACTAAAAGCTTATCCTCGTAGCATAAAATCGCTATCATGGTACTGTGGCACTATCTGAAATGAAATATTGTGCATCATCCATATTGCCGAGAAAACTGTGATGAATATGTTTGTTACGGACAGACAGACAAGCAATGGTAATACGGCATCTTTAATTTAAAGCATATGAACAATAGTTGGTCCCCCGAAGAGCGTTGTTATTGGATTCGACTCGCGTGTTGCTCAGAGTTACCACTTCCAGTGCTAAATTTATAAAATTTGTGCTCATGAGTCACTGAAATTCCTTAATCAGTCTTTGAATGAAGATAATGGGTCATTTTAAAAAATTGTTGTACCTGCATAAATAAAGAAATACATGTAAAAACGCTTTAAAAAAGTCGCACAATGCGTGGAAAGAATCAAATTAACAGAAAATGGTTTTATTGAGCCGTTAGCCTTACTTTGTTGAACATTCGTTTTGTCTTTTTAAGAATAATTTTTTTGATTTAAATTTATAAAGCTGTTATTTAGTAAGAAACCAAAGAGTTTGACTATAGTTATTAGTGGAAATTCTAGCTTAATATATGTAAAAGAAATGAGTTTTAAAATACGTTTTTTTATAAAAAAAAATAAATACATTTTCAAATGTATGCTAACATCTGGAAAAATGGCTCAGCTTAAAAATTGTCTAACTATTCCGAAATCTATACCTGTAATCATAATTGTTAATTTGTTGTTTATTCTATGCTATTTGAATTTCCATGCATGACTTGACGGTCCCAGCAGGATGTACCGGCGGCATATCAAAGGATTTTAAATTAAAATCTCTTTAATTCTAAAATGGATTGATATATTTTTACAAAAATTTAGAAATTTATTATTTCTAATATTTTGAAAACATTTTCATAGTTTTCAATGACATAAAACAAAACCATCATGTCCTTAGTGTACATTTTGGGTCCTTAGTGCACTTAGGCGTCCTGTGTGGTGTTTGGACTTACCCTTTAACAAAACGAAAATGTCTACCTTCGGGAGGTTACAATAAACAAATTTTCCACAACAGGTGCAAATTGCAACCTCGCGAGCAGTTAATCCCCCACGGCTTTTGTGTTTGTGTTTATCTTACAAAGGAGTAGAGCCACGAAGGCCCTAAATCGGCCCGGTATTTTCACTATTTTTTCAACTACTATAACTTGTCAAAAATTTAACTAAAATATGTTAAGGTATGAACAAACTTTTCATATCAGTAAGATTTAGCAAAATATCTAAACTACAGGTTTAGCCTTGAGACTTTAAAAAGGCCACAAATTTGAAAATTCCTCATTTTTACACATTTTCACTGTTTTCTCTGCATATTTCGTCAAAATTAGTATTGGCCACATTCCTCGACCATCGTAAGTTTTTGATAATTTATTCATAATATCATAATACACATTTCTATCACAAAATAATTTTGGTCGACAGGTGTGGCCCATTTCATATTCATCTATTTATACATGAAAATCAAGGAAAACTGTCACAAATTGTTATTTTTCACAAAAAAGTCTATTTTTTACCTCACTGCTCTCCTTATTGATAAATAATTGAAGGAAAAAATATTGTAATTCAATAAATATAAAGACTAATGAACATTATTGCAGCAACTACAAGCAGATATAACAAAGTTGAATTTTTGGGCCATTTTGAGGCCTTCGTGGCTCTACTCCTTTCAATGTCACCAGCAAAATACCAATTCCGCTGAATTTAAAAGACGACACACAAAACAATGCAGTTTAATTATTTATAAATCTTTTATTAATATTTATAAAGACACGGTGATTTTATGAATTTGTCTGTTTATTAAAAAAAAATATATATTAAACTATATTTATCAATTTATTTATTTGTTTGTTTATTTCTATTTTTATTAATAGTAAGTTGCACTTGTGATGAAAACAGATTTCCGTTAGAGAGATAGGAAACAAGTCATAAATTCCAATCCTTATAAGAAAATCTGTCAAAGTCAAAAATGGCCGGATTTTCAGGAAGTAGATGAGCGACATACCTGAAATCGAATCCCACGTTATGGAACCCCACCCTGATGCTGTATGCCAAATATCAAGTGGCTGAGATAAGTAGTTGCTGGGAAAACTGTTACAAAAATGTCTTCCCCGCCCGCACGTCCGCCCGCCCGACATTCACCATTTTGTTACCCGGATTTTTCACTCCGTGAAATCCGGCGAAAAATATAAAATATATGACCACATGAATAATTCTCTTTTGATAATCATGAATATGAATCCTTGATTTTAAACATGGAAATTTAATGCATTTTATTTCTCCGTTTTCGAATCGAGAAACCGTATTCTACTCTTTATTTTGGAATTACTAAGTGGGTGGTTTCTTTAGTTTTTTTGTCATAAATAGATCGAAACTAAGATGACAATACAAAATAACTGTTTTATAAAAAAAACCCTCCATTACATTTCGTCATTTAAACAAAAACAAGCGATATAAGGAAATATTACATATGGTTCATCATTCTTACATTTTCATTGGATTATTTGGTCATGTGATTTTAGTGATATTTAGTGTATTTCTTTGCTTTGGAAATAAAAACGATGCATTTTTGGTATATTGACGCTATGTTTCTATTTTTACCTATATTGACGCTATGTTACTAAATTTAGATCCGGATATTCGTCCGTTCTTGACATATTTTAAACACATCTGTGTGACGTCATTTAGAAGTCCTAAATATTGACGGTGTGGGAAAAGATACAAAACCAACAATGATTTTGTTTAAAATGTTAAGAATTTAATAAATTACATTTGATTTTTCGGTTAGTACGGGAATTATCTGTAAATAATTGTTAATGCAGAAATTGGGTTACCGACATGACCGCCAAGACAAAAGAATGCAGTGAAGAAGGGTATTTTGTCAGCATTTTACATAGAAGCAATAAACTTACTACCCAAAGGCTAGAAATAATAACAATTAAGGTGTGGAAGATTTTCCTGGGTAAATTAGATAAACTTAATTTTTGTTTTGAAATTGCAAGTCAAAAAATTATGACATCGAAAAAAAAAACAACGTAAAATTTGAATTACATGATGTTAAAACAGCAATTCATTTTACTCTAATTAAAACAAAACTACATATGTAATATAACAATGATGGACTTTTGACTCTGTCAATACATTATATATAGACCTGTTAAGAATATATTGACCTCGGACTTCGTCCTCGTTCAATATATGCCTAACAGGTCCATATATAATGTATTGACCTCGTTAAAAGTCCATAATTGATAACTACTTATGTTCCCTTATTTTAAAAACTCTTATTCATATCTTATGTAGTAGCGTTATCACTGCCAATCTAAACAGAGTCCAAAAACTTTAACAGTGCATGACTTTAAGAAAGAGAAGGACAACAGGTGAAATGGTAGACAACAGTCTAATGCTAGTATATTTTCTACCGTTTTCTCCTATTGTCCTATGCTTTACCAAAAAATCTTGACCGTACACTTTTGTCCCCCGCCGCAACGCGGAGCGGGGACATAGAAATGCCGTCGTCCGTCCGTCCATTCGTCCGTCAATTACACTTTTTTCATAAAAGATTTCTATTATTCCTAGGGTTTCAACATTTGCAGCTTCAGGTAGGGGTTCCATATGGTGGGATACGTCTCCAGGTCTGTCGCTTATCTACTTACTGTTTCACGAGCCAAGTTGGAATTTTTTAAGGGTCAAAAAAGTTAAAGAAAATGCGTAACAGATTTCTCACCTACTACTACCGGTATTCGAAGACTTTCTATTTACTATGGTGGGAAGCATTTTCAGATCAGTCGCTTATCTGCTTCCTGTTAAATGAGCCGACATAGAGTTTTTGCGACTCGGCGGGGGACGCAAGAATTCCATATCCTTGTTACTGTTTCCAGCGTTTGCCAGTGCTAAACGATATACAGCGGTAATACCCTGTAATAAGATGAAGAAACCTTTATTCGAATCAAGACGTAAATTTGAACATATTCGTCGATCAAATCTACATCGTTCTCATATACATATACATGTATATCCAATCCTCTTATATTTAAGTTACGGGTATAAAGCAACAAACAGACACAAGTAACTTAGGGGACAACCATTGAATTTTGAGAGGGGGGGCTGGGCGTTTTGGGGGTCAAGAATCTTAGAACAGATGATATATTTTCTTAGCGGTAGAGGTCAGTTTATTTAATTTCCACCTTTTTTATGCCAGACTGTTTATTTAGAAAAACTGCCAGCCACACCCCTCTGCGAATCAAACGGTCGTTTAAAATCAAAGAACAAATCTGATACAAACATTCGGGAATATTGCACTCTCTAGCATACAATTATTTGCAAACCATTTCTTTCTGCCCTGTTTATCGTCAACATAGTGCACAACTTTTAGATAAATTAATCTGGCTTCAAAATTATACAAATATTGCTGCACTTACATGCACCCATGCCCTTGGAGTGCCATGTTCACTCTGTCTAACGAGGAAAGTATTCGAATATTCAGAGACGAGTATTCGACTTATTCTTGAATACAGATGCGAACGATTTCTTTTATTTGATTTATTAGTCAGAACTTTCACGACTTTCCTCTTGTTTTCCCCCATTAATTCAAAATTCAAAATGTTTTTTTTTTAATGCACGTACATGGCGGATTTGTATCTTGAGGTATTCTTTAATGTATATCTTTTAAATTGTGGAGAGGTCATTCCAAAGTACGGCTCCCCAAGTATGTGTTTAGTTGTGTCCAATCAATTTTGTATAATTTTTAAATAAAATATGTTTACTCCAAACATGCTAAAGTCTTGCAAACAATGTTTAAAAGTGAACTTTCAATAACATTTTTTCTTTATTTTCTAACTCGTTCAAACTTTGCATTGAAGATAGTCCCGGTTTGAAAAGTCGGATAAACTATTAATGATACACGCGTGGCTAATTAATTAAACTGCTCCTGATACAGGTACATGAACATGTACATGTATATAAGGTAATATACATGTCATACAAATTACATCCTGTCTCCCGCATGCATGCAGGGTCATTCCATACGGGTCAATCATGTGTGTTGTATTGAAATTGGATTTCACAGCAGTTGGCAAATATGGACTTTTATATTATGAAATGGTTATATTACCACAAATGATTCACAATTATTTTACTAAATATTATTAACTAGAAACAAATAAAATAAAATATTTTATATTTTAATTTATATAATCATAGACCTGTATATTTAATATACAGATCTATGATATAATTAGGAAAACTGTCGTAGGTAAAAATTAAAAGAGTGAATGCATATAAAGTATATATAATATCTGCAACTATTAATATATAAAGACTGCGGTTTTTTTTAAGACGAGAAACGTAATATCATTTAATTATGTTTAAAACTGAGAAAATCATATTTAATTATTATCTCAGATTTAAACGATCTACAGAAAACTGCAATTAAAAGTCTAAAAATTACTATAACCTGTAATACATGTAATATAGGAAATCAAAATTTAACTGCCAAATGTTTGTTACCTCATCCGTAAAAATAGGGGAAAAATATTAAATAAAAAATGAAAAAAAAAATGTGTAGATTTATTTTCCTCCAAAAGCGTTTTGAAATTTTCAAGTCTTTTTTCGAAAAAGCACATGTATCTGAGACTTTTTGCCATGTGGCTGAAATAACTCTTAGTGTTGTTTAACTTATCACATATTGAAAAAGACGGAAGAACTTTCCAACGCAACTTAATACATCGGGACTATACGGAATATGATGGAAACTCTGAATCCAAAAAAGAAACACAAACAACTTATTGATTTCAAATGCCAATGGCTAGTGCGGTCGGAATAAAGTTATTTATTTTTAGCTCGCCTGAGCAACGGTCATTTGAGCTATTCCCGGAATTACTTTGTGTTTGTCAGCTGCCGTCTGTCCGTTCAACTGTTCAAAACTCTCCAGCTAAAACCGTTAAGCTAAGAAATGTGATCTGTAACTTAAAAAGTATAGAAAATTTAGCTTGCATATCTTGCTTAGTGTTTATATGATCATGTTTATACGTTTAATTCTTCTTCTGGAATAACAACATGTGTAAAAACGTTAACGGCTTTCTGTATTGCAGTTGTAATCTGGTAGATATTGAAGCTACCTAGACAAAAAAATCAACAAATATGTTTTTTTGCGTCCTCCTGAAAAGGTTTTCGTTTTCTGTGTTTTTCTAAAAACCGTTTAGATAATCACCTCGTTTGTCTTTCTACCCAATTGTCCATTCTTCTATATCAGTCCACATATATCTCAAAATCGCAAATCCTTCTGAACCGCCTGGTGGATTTAAACCTGATATGGAAATAAGCGCCAAGAAATTTTGTTTCGGTCGGATACCATTTTGGGTAGATAACTTACTGTTAGTAATTTTTTTGTTTTTTTTTTCAATATATAGTTTATAAAAAGCATCTGTAAACTTTTGTTATTTCCTTTACGGTAACTGTTGTTTCGTTTTTTTATTAGCTCACCTGGCCAAAGGCCATGTGAGCTATTGCCATCACTTGGCGTCCGTCGTCGTCGTCCGTCGTCGTCGTCGTCGTCCGTCGTCGTTAACTTTTCTTCAAACCTCTTCTCCTCTGAAACGGCTGCACAGATTCAAACCAAATTTGGTCTGGTGGTACTTTAGGGTATCCCCCACAGAACTGATGTGGGGATTTTTGATTCGTCAAAAAACATGGCCGCCGTTGCTAAAAATAGACCAGGGGGGTCAGACTACTGTTTTTGGCTTGTAAATCAAAAAGTATAAGAGATAGATGAAATCTGATGCCACGCTACTGCTTCAGCATCAAAAGCTCTACAAAAGTCTTCATTGAGTCGAAGTTGTCAGATGACCCCTTATGGGAGTTACGGCCCCTTAAAGGTGAAAAATAGCATTTTTTCATGTTTTTGGCCTATGGAATGAAAACTATTGCAGATAGAGAAAAGCTGTTGCTTGCTTAAATGTTCAGCTCATTTAGCTCTACAAAAGTTTCCATAGGGTCAAAGTTGCCAGATGACCCCTTATAGTGATTACGGCCCCTTAAAGGCAAAAAATAGTGTTTTTGGCCTAAAGAAAGAAAACTTTTGCAGATAGAGAAAAGATGTTGCTTGCTTAAATGTTCAGCTTAATTAGCTCTACAAAAGTCTTTTTTAGGGTTGAAGTTGTCAGATGACCCCTTTAAGGGGTTATGGCCCTTTAAAGGTGAAAAATAGTGTTTTTTGCTTTGGAATGAAAACTATTGCAGATAGAGAAAAGCTTTTTATTGCTTAAACATTCAGCTCATTTAGCTATACAAAAGTCTTTAAAGGGTTGACATTAAGACCAGGTGAGCGATTCAGGCTCCTGGGAGCCTCTTGTTTGTATCATTTTAAGAACCATTACATGTATGTATTAAACAAAAAATATATCCTTTGGCAATTTTTTGCCGAAAATAAATGCTCTATTTCCTTGATCTTTTGTCGTACAAACAAACATTCTTTAAGTGTCCTTCAAAACCTGTGAAAAATTAGTCCTACATGTAACAAAATCCCGAAATCATATGCTATAAACCGTCGTTTCTTTCTATTCTGGCTTGTTACAAAAAATATTGTTGACTAGATCTTGGTAAACTATTGTTTCCTTTTGCGCCGTATTTCGTATTCAGTTTATCATTATATTCGGATATTTTTATACGTTGTATTAGCGAAAAATGCATGTACATTTACTTTAAAATATTTCAAAAGAAAACAGATCGCCTACTAAACGATCACATATAATACAGATGTCGGCAACTTACAATTAGCTATGGAGTCCCTATAGGTTCTAGTGATGCATGATTTATGATCCTCTGTTTGATTCCTTTTTAATTCTAATTATATCTTTTTATATTTATTTACATACATGTACACTAAATATCAACAGAAAATAAAACACTATGGAAAAGTAAAATAAATCGACCTTTGAAAGCAAGTCTTGATAATCGATAAAAAAAAAAAAAATGTAGCAATGAATAACAATTACATGTTTGTTAATTTTGTTTAAACACTAGTGAGTGAGTGAGTGAGTGAGTTGGTGTTTTACGCCCGTGCAACGCTATATAGGTTATTTATAGGCGATGAACATGAAAAGGGTGATAAAATGAACATGAAATGATGATGATAAATGAAAAATAGGGATGGGTGGGACACAGGGGACCGGTAAATTTTGAAGAACCACAGGAAAAGGGGAGAGGTGGGTAGGGGCGGAAAATTTAGCCTATGTGGTGCACTACTTGGCGGTCCACAAAGGGGTCTTTTACGTGCATGAAGCGTGGCACTCTCCACACACGTTGGCCCACTACGGTTAGCGGTCAGGGTTTCCGTATTATAGACCTGACAACCCCCGCGGACGAGGGCCACCCTATTCAGCCACCTAGGGTACACACTTGGTTGCTCTGTGGGCTGAGCACTGACCCGACGTCAGAATCCCAAGACCCTTAGTCGCCTCTTACGACAAGCTAGGCTTTGCTGCGGGCCTATTCACCACCCGGGCCCCGCACGGGACTGTTTAAACACTAGAAAAGAACATTAATTTGCTTTGAAAATAGCTCAATGAACACGATACATGGAGCGGTACACGGTACAAGGATCGGTACACGGTACACAGAGCGGTACACGGTACACGGAAGGCACACGGTACACGGAGCAAAATGATCGGTACACGGTACACGGAGCGAAATGATCGGTACACGGTACACGCTAAAAAGGAAACGTTGAATGATTCAGGGAGTGTAGGTGCAAAAAGTTGCAACTCCGGTAATAGTGAAACGTATCGCTGGTAGCGGGTTAGATTTAAAGCAACCCATCTTAACTTATTGGAATACATTCCGGAGCACACGAACTCCTTTACCGGAGTTGCAACCTTTTCACCTTGCAGACGTTTCAAAGTGAGTAGACGTACAACTGTTCTTCTTGCATGTTTGCAAACATTATTACTAGAAGATGTCGAGAACGAATCTTGTATATCTCTGTGACTTATATTTGCAGCATTTAACAACTGTTGTAAAGTTTTCACGTCATCTTCAGCGCTATGGGCATTGTAAGACCGTTTCAGAATGGTTTCAGCAAGTACTTTTTGTTTATGACGTTTTAGGTGGGGATATTTTTCTTGAAACAAAGTAAGGGTATCAAAAAGACCCATAACTTTTTCAACAAACGAGCCAACAAGGTTATATCTATGTAGCGTGTTGAGAAGCCTCGGCATGTCGAACTTCTTGCAGTTGTGTCCTACTAGCACAATATTCTGTGTTGGAACTTCATTCACCCAACAAATAAATTCTGCATTGCGTGCTGTTGTAGAAAAGAGTCTATTACCGTTATGACATAAAAAAAAAATACTAGAAACAGTCAATCCTGTCACCTCAGACGCCCGCTTGTCAATATGTTGAGTAGGAGTTACATACTGATTAAATGTGACATTATTATAGCATGCAGCCACCTGTAGAATGTCACAATTCGTTGCTAAAGAGTTTGCCTATAAATCAAAGAATACCACTGTGTGCTGTCTGGATCTATTGAAATTTTTTCAAGACATGGTGGGATTGCCGGTACTGATATAGTTTCAATATCGAAAGACGATGATGGAAGGATGCCTTCTCCTGTTTGGCAAATAAAGGTAATACTTGAATGATCAATATACAAATGACAACAAAGTTCCAGACAATAAATTTTGCTACGCCTGACGCGCGTTTCGTCTATTCAAAAATCTCATAGTCCAGAGAAAATGACAAAAACGAATTAGTCATACCGGAGAATTGGTGGATCGCAATGGTCCTGACTTGGTACAGACATTTCAAACGAAATGGTGGGTTAAACCAGGTTTTATGGCGCCAAACCTCCCTCTTTCATTGCGATCTTCTAGTCCATAATAGAATAATGTGACACTGTAAAATTTGCTTAACCCACAATATATAGTTACGTAGAATAGTGTGACACTGTAAAATTTTCTTGGAATTAGGTTTTATATGTCGAACATAACAGGACATGTAGGATATGTAAATTATCATGAACAAAATACAGAAGCTTTTGTCGGGAACTTTGTTAAAATTTTTATTTGAGAGAAACACAAAAACCAGAAGAATTTAAGATCGCAATGGTCTTGACTTAGTACAGGCACTTCCAAAGAAGTGGTGGGTTAAACCAGGTTTTATGGCGCCAAACCTCCCTCTTCCATTGCGATCTTAGGATCCGGTAATGACAGTTACACCTTCTCTTGTCTCTCCAACAGTTTGCTTTTAGAAAGTTTCTTTCTTTTGAACTCTTTGCTGCTCTTGAAGTCACACTGCTGCTTCCCATTTTCTTGACAGATGATTTGACATGCTGCTAGTATATTTACCTTGAAAGACCACACCGTACATTTACTTCTAAAACAAAGTCAAAAGACATATTGTTGTGCAGCTGCACACATCACTCGGCATTTGAGGCTTTCTGATGAACAATAATGCTGGATCTAGGGGGCATTATGTGCAACCATATTGTTGAAAGACTCATTGTTTTTTGTTGATCCACATGCGGCTAGTTTTCTTACATTTCTTTCATCAATGTAATGTTCAAAAATTAATTGCAGGTCGGTCTTCACATTTTCATTTGACAATAGAACAGTAGGATTATTATCGTTCGGATTCTTTAAATATCTACACCAGGTTTCATTGTACAGTTCATGTGACCCAAAGAAATGCGGGACCATAGAAGCAATGATTTCTGAAATAGCTGCTTTGTTATCTTTATGTGACTGAATTGCAAACATAAAAAGTCTCAATAAATGTGTAACATTATCGGGGGTAAAATCTTTCTTATATATTTGACGAAGCTTATACATCTTATTACCAAGTTGTACATTCGTGTGATATAAGTAACCCCATTTATCAATATGATGATCAGTCTTGCTCCTTATCCTCGCCATTGTTGTGGTATCATCATCAATTTTATTATTTGCCACTGTATAACCCTTTGTTTCGAAATTTTGCAAGAGATGAAGACCGACATCTGGCTCCATAGCTTTTGAGGTACCAAACCAATTGATCGTGCAGTTGTGGGGGGATGTGTATATTTCCTTATCTTCCCAATACGCGCATACTCATCAGTCCGATGATCTTATATCAACCCCCAGTATCTTTCTTGTAACGTACCTATCATTATGCCTACCCCAGACTTTAACACAATAATTATAAAAAAAGAAGAAAATGACAAAATAGGAAATTAGTTTTGCATATGTGCCATTGGGTGCGGACTGGCTTATACATGTATAATACGTCTTCTGACCAAATACATCGTAAGATGAAAGAACCTTAGTGAGCACGCTCACATACCCCACGCGTTTTGCTATTGGACTACAAAAATTAATTTTGAGCTGGTAAACTTTTGTGAATTAAAAATTTGTGATATCATACACAGTTACATATGTCATACTTCTTGCATATCAAGTTTCATTAAATTCTTTTCAGTAGTTTAAGAAAAGCTGTGTTCTCAAACTAAAATCAGGACTTTTGCAAATTTCTAAGTCCAACGGGCCATAACTTGAAAAAAAAACCGCGAATGAAAATTTCCTGGTAATATGCACAACTATATATGGTGTACGTCTTGCATACCAAGTTTCGTTAAATTCTGTTTAGTAGTTTAAGTGGAGTTGCATTCACAAACTGTAATCATGTTTTTGGGCACATTTTTAAGTCCAAAGGGCCACAACTCCCACAAAAATTTGCGGATCGAAAATTCCTAGTAATATGCACAACTACATATGGCGTACTTCTTGCATACCAAGTTTCATTAAATTCTGTTCAGTAGTTTAAGAGGAGTTGCGTTCACAAACTTTGATCACAGACGGACGGACCAGTAAAAACACATTATACCCTTTGCAACTTCGTTGCATGGGATATAAATATAGGACCTTATCCAAATACTACATATTAATTAAGAAGGAGTGTGTTCATGGGTCACGCATGCCACCGCAAGCCCTTAACAGGAAGTAAAAGTCCGACAGGTGTGAAAGTTACTTGAACGTAGAGGATGCACACAAAGTTGGCGGCATCTAATATGTTCAGCTGAGTCTGATGAAAACAAGAGCCTTGCATTTTCATTTTTTATCAAAATACATTTTTTAATCGCAAGTGTATATTTTTCAAAATGATTTAATTGTGCTTGAGAAATTAATGTGGATCTTAACTTCAATTACTTTTCAAGTTAACCAAATTCTTTCCCGTTAGCTAAAGACAAAGAATTGGTGCTTTTAATTTTACCGCTTGTCGATAAGCAGAAGTGTTTTAAAAAATCAGAAACCTTTTAGCGATTTGCATGTACGATATAGGTGCAACCCGTGATAATGCACTTTCAAATTTTATCTACAGTAAAGATGACTTTTCTGAGGACACACACACACAGTCATACAGGACGTCAATCATTAAACGCTTTCAAGACCGTTTGTGGAGTCAATTTTGTGCGCGATGTCGTACAATTTGGCATGCTGAACTATCCTACCAAGTTTCAAATCATTCTCATATATGGTTTCTGGGAAAGGCTTGATGAAAATTTTCATCTCAATCTAGTCCAAAACAGAAAATTTTCAGTAAAAATAATAAACTTGAAGTCAAAATAATAAAATATGCGAGAAAACTTCAATTTAGTTCAATTCGATCGATTGATAAAAGACTTCAAATTTACAATGCAAATTAATAACTGATAATTTTTTTTGCATTGTCAACTCTATTTTCATTTATAAAAAAAAAACATTAACATAAAAAGGACAAACATCTGTTATTTCTGTATATGTACGAATACTAATTTTCAGTCTTTCTAAATTAGTTTAACATTGGCAGTGCGAAATGGACGCGTGTAAAGTATTAAGTAGACATTCAACAAAAATATTAATAGTGACAATCATCGTTACTTTGCTTTTCCAGGTTATGGAATTTGTTTTTAATTTTATGATAAATAATCAAAATGGAACTTCACAAAATAGTAACGTTTTTATATCTACACAAACGAGAAAGAAGGATATTGGAAGTTATGAATGGCATTCAACAAAACAGGCGACGACTTTACGCCAATACGGACCAGGTAATGTGTGTGTTTTTGTTGTTTGTTTTTTGTATTCATAATCTACTCTTTGACTTTTTTCTGTATTTAATGTCGGAAGTACTGGGTTGTAAATGTTATCCTTGTAATAATGTAATTGCATGTAAAAAATCAATGCCTTTTCATCGGGTTACAATGGCTCTTTTTCCTGTTTCTTTTCTGTGTAACTACTTAAATTGGGTTAAAACTAGGTGTAAGTCTTAATACTCTAGCACAAACAATGTTTATCTTTGAACTTGTGATTAAGTCGTTGTGTAAAGTCACTGTAAAGCCAATATATGGCGATGAACATGAAATAATGACAAAATCAGCAGGAGAGGATATTAAGAAGAATAGATACAAAGATAATGCAGAAATCTAAGCATAAGCACGAAGCATAGCACAGTTCACACATTGGCCAACTATAATAAATATCCAGGCTTTCCGAATGATTTCATGACACTCCATCAGACGTAGCCATCCTATTCAGCCACATACTGTTCACAAGTTGGTCACTCTGTTGACTGGTCACTAACACGGCATCAGACTTCCAAGACCCACAGTCGCCGTTAACGTCAAGCTAGACTCGGATACGGAACTTTCACAGCAAGTGACCATTTTTCATTCAGAAGCACCCGACTGTCGTCAATCCGTTTAGGTGCTTATTTGTTTGGAGTTGATGCCTTTATGTTCTTAATGAACATTGATCAATACTTTTATACATCTAAGCTGTGTGATTCAGTATGTTAAGAAACCATGTATCCTATCAATGCAGTCGCATTATAATTGTAAGACAACTTTTTCTGGAAGCCCTGCAGACTCTACTTGCACAAAGTTAGGACAAATATTCATCAATGCCATTTTCACTTTCTCCGTTATGTCTTTGCCGTAGTTTTGCCTTTTCATTTTTTATTTCAATGAAATCGATGATCTCAGGCTTTTTTAGGTTTTGTTACTACGTACCTTTATTAAATATTAGTGAAATATTTTGAAAACATACTCCTTTTAATGACTTAAATTGATTGAATGTGATACAAAATTTATTGAATATTTTGATTCGTGAGACAACTTTTACACAAAGTTACAAGTTTAGAATTTATTAAATGTACAATAATTTCCTGTTTTATCTTGGAAATGATCATGCCTATGAGGTCCCTTCTAGCGCAGTCAAAGGTTGTCTGAAATTAACATGTATTACCTCGTGCCGAATCTAGCTCAGGATTTTTTTGCTACATTGTATTCATATTTACTTTATCTTTGTGTATGATGTAACAAAATGTTATTATGATGGTGATTGACATGTGGATTACTCCATGCATTTTTTGAATATTTTTGAAACTCTTAATGATTGGTCCCGTTTCAGGAGAACTGGGCAAAGGTGTAACGGTTGATGTTGATAAACTCTCAGAAAAAGACAAAGCAATATACGAAGAAGGTCAGAAAAGGCACCATGTGAATACATTTGCCTCGGACATGATTTCTCTACATCGATCTCTCGATCCAACATTAGTAAATCCAAGGTAAATGACGGTCACATTTACATTTAAATCAATAGTTTTCTAGTCATTATGAATTCACAATTTCATTGTTAAACCGTTGCTGACATATGTGTCCATTATGTTTTAACATGTTTACTAAACTATGTATTTAAAATGCAATTTTACTAGGAGTCGTCTCATTGGTCATTGCTAAGCCTTTTAAAAGCTATCCCTGGTTAAATAAGAGCAATGCAATATGCACGCGAAAGAACACTATATAGACCTCTCAATGGGATATATAATTGTAAAGTAATCCTTGTCAAAACATATGTCTGTCTGTCTTAAGGAAGTTGTTTGTTGTATTGGTGATCGTTGAAACTTTTTATACGAAAATCAAACGAATCTCAAGAGTACCAAAGCGAGGGTTATGAACGTGCATTTATGCTTTGAAAGTAGCAACTCGAATGGGAGACATTTCATTTTTATTTTAACCTTAAGCCAATTGAAAATTGCTAGCATTGCCTACTGGTCTCGTTGACGGCTGCTGCTTGTTTTAGATTGCGGATTATTTATGCGGGCCGTGTCGCGTACACTTTTTTTCACACCTCATTTTTTATTATTGTTTTTTTAAACTTTCAAAACATATACACATGATATAAACACCCAACACGAAAAGAGATAACGAATGGTGCGTTTGAGTTTTTGCAAGTTAAGCAAGAAAAGACAAAATCATAAGACACAAAAGACAACAAAACGAAAACAAAAACAAACAATTCAACACAAACACACAACATGCAATCTGCAATGCTAACTTTCGTCAACGTGGTGAAATTCAGGTGCTTCGTAAGGATATTAAGTCTAAGTTTTATAACACATCCATAAACTTGGTGCAGCGGTCAGAGGCGACTTAACTTACATCGATGAATAAAAAATAAATTCTTACTGTAACAAATCATTTCAAACCTTGTCTTATGTCTGTAAGGATATATAGTCTATAAAATATTTCAGATGTAGAGAAATCAAGTATTCAGACTTACAGCCTTCAACAGTGGTAATAGCTTTCCGTAACGAAGCCTGGAGTCTTCTCTTAAGAACTATACACAGCGTGTTAGATAGGACACCTGATGAATTACTACATGAAATTATACTCGTGGATGATTTTTCTACAGATGGTAAGTATACGAAAGCACAGTAGTGCCATTATTTCTTTAACATATCTCGATTGGAACTACAAATATCGTAGTTCCGAGTTGACATTTCTCAGTTTCAAATTGACATTTCTCAATTCCAAGCTGCATTTTCACTTCCAAGTTGATATTTCTTACTTTCAAATTGTCATTTCTGACTTGAAAGTTAAAAATGTAAACTTTAAACTGAGAAATGTTGTTGAAATCGAGAAACGTAAAAGAACTAATAGCACTTAAAGTTCTACGTATAAAAAAAATAATTAATAACTTCAAAATATTTCTCTCTATCGTTGTTACGTTTTTATTTCTACTTTATGCATATAAAGAATTTCACTACAAATAAAATTGCTTGAAATACATCGATTGTACATACATTAAAATAAAACCAATATATTGATTCCTAATTAAGCTAATCAGAGATTCTGTTGCTGTTTATGCATACATGTACTTGTGCTTGGTTTAAAATACTGATGGCTGATGGCAACACGTAACTTTTCTGGAATACTAATACATGTTGATTACATTACAAAACAAGTAATACTGTGAGAGATACACCGCTTCATATTGGACCTAACAATCACGCCAATGAATCATTTAATGGTAAGGATCATTATTGTAAAATTTGATAACAATCAGTTAATCAGAACTTAAGTTATTGTGGAAAGCAAATAAAAGTTTCATTTTTTTGCCCCTTTTAGGACCCTTATTATTGTCTGGAACTTTGTTGTCATTTGTATTCTAAATGAAAAAGAAGTGATATTCAAAATCAACCCAACCCTTCCTTTTATTGTAAGTAACATGACTGTAAAGTTTCATAGCATTTGGTCAACCAGAACAAAAGTTATTGAGGAAACAAATAAAACAAGTTATACTGTGAGTGAGCTCACAAATAGATACCCCCGCTTCATATTGGATTATGTACTGTAAAAAAAAAAACTCAAGTCCAGTTATCTCCCTTCAATGATAACCAAGAGCAATACAAATTATTCATCCACATCTACAGATGATGTACTTCCTTCATGTACAGTTTCATCAAAATCCATCAAGCGGTTTAGGAGTAGTTGTGCTTACGGGGTCTCCCATTGAATAATGTATTTTAAAAAAATCTAAGTCCAATATCAAAATCCTTCAAGCAGCTTAGGAGGATTTGCGCTTACAAGGTCTCCCATTGAATAATGTATTTAAAAAGTCTAAGTCCTATTATCTCCCCTGAATAATGTCCTAGTGCGATGACAATTCTTCATGCATATCTATATATGATGTACTTCCTTCAGGTAAAGTTTCTGCAAAATCCTTCAAGCGGTTTAGGAGGAGAAGCGCTTACGAGTTATGTGGACAGACGGACGGACAGACAGACACACAGACAGACAACAGACAGACAGACAGACAGGGTGTTTCCTATATACCCCCCAAACTTTGTATGGGGGGGTATAATAAAGGTATTTTTTTTGGTTATATTTGCCTTAACTAACACCTGACTTCTAAATAGAAAAAAAAGAAATTCCCGTCCTTTTTTTTAAATGATGCCCCCATAATGTCAAATTGTTCAATTAGATTTAAATTTCAGATGATATGAAGTATAGACTGGACCATTATCTATCGTTTTTGCCTAAGGTCCGTCTTGTCCGTTTACCCGAGAGAGGAGGCGAGTTCGGGGCTACACAAACTGGTATAGATCTAGTTACTACATCGACATTTGTAATTCTGGATTCACATTGTGAGGTATACGAAGGTTAGTTAACGACCAATAGGATTATTGAGCGAGTTGGTGGTTTTACGGCCTAGAAAACTATAAACATAACATTACATGTAAGACGATGTACATGAAAAGGGTGATAAAATTTAAACGAATTGATAATTTTAGGTTACAAAAGCTTATTGATTTTACAATGCATTTTCCATAGGGGATACCCTGGTTCTCGTTTTTTTTTTTTTAATATATCTTACCCGAATTTTAATATCTTTCGCAGAGAATCTTTGAATTGACATGCATATGTTGATTTTTAGCCAATAAAACAATGGTGTTCGTGCGACGTTCATGGGCGTAATATTTGGTCAAAAAAAAAAGGGGAGTGTTTTTTAGCGTTATTTTAATTGCCCATTTTTACATTATTATGAACGTATAGGTGACTTAAGAATTTCTATGCTAGTATTATTCAAAAGCTTGCTTGGTGCTATATTTAGAAAGAACTTATATATCAACCAATGGAGTGAGTTAGTGAGTTGGTGTTGATCAGTTCTGTCTTTTCTCCTACGCTTTATGTTGGGTGTAAAAAGTTTCCGGTTGCCGTGATTTGCTAATTCGCAATTGAAACTGGCATGGAAATACACAAGATGACTTATTGTAAGGAGATTACCATGGAAAACATGATAAATTTGCACATCATGAGAATTTGGAGGGTTGGATGGAAAACAAAGGACAACTATATTCGGATGAAACAAGTTCGGAAACGAAATCAGAGATGGGACGGCGATTTTAATGAGATACCAATATCTTATCGGTGTTTACCTAGGATACCATCGGATATTCTCGATCTTTGAACTTCTAATAAATGAAATATCACCATATTTATTATACTCGATCTATCTAAATCATTGTAGGTTGGCTGGAGCCTTTAATACAGAGACTTCAAGAAAATCCCAAGCTACTTGTCATACCATTAGTTGGCGAAATAAAAGGAGATTCTCTGTACTACTTTTATCACAAACCTGAGGATTTCTACAACAACGTACAATATGCTATGACTTTCGATTTTGTTTTATACCAAGCATGGTCTCCTTACAAGAAAGAGTATTGGAGAACACTTGAGCCGACAAAACCGATCAGGTGAGAGTCAATTCGTGGTATTACTCTATTTTATTGACCGGGCTGGTCACGGGTCAATTATTTCGGGATTCTACCTTTAAATCTTACCTAAAAGACAGAGAAATTTAAGCTCCGCCCAACCTTATGAATAAAATAGAGTAACACTAACCCATAATGTTAGATTAACAATACTATAGAGCAAAACTTACCAATCAGAGAAGATTCACAAAAGTGTAATAACTACTCAGGTTAGAGTCCATTTAACGTACCAGCCAATTATGTAATAGTAGCTGGAGCATATTTAACCAATCGGGTAAGAGTAGCTTAAGCTTAACTAACCAACAAGCTAAGGGTTACTAGAATGTTACTTACCAATCAGATAAGGCCCAAGAACATATCTTACCAATCAGGGTTATCACCAGAGCACCTCTAACCAATTAGATTAGAGTGTTTCTAGAGCCTTGATGAGTAGCTAGAGCGAAACTCACCATTTAATTGAGAATCAGTATAGTGTTACTAAACAGACAGGCAATAAAATTCCCAAGTAAGAAAGTAAATGACCTATAAAGCGTTGCAAGGGCTAAAACACCAACTCGCTGACTCACCTTTTATGTTCATCTCCCGGATATAGCCAAATCGTTCTACTTGAGAGTAAAGCAAAAACTAATTGACTAACTTCAACGTGCAAAAGGTACCTCTTTCCGGAAGTATTTGAATCTTAAATATTGATCGGTCTAAACCAAAATTAAAATAACTCGTACCCGCAGATTTCAATCCAGCATATATAATATCGAGCGAGAATCTTGTCAATGCTTGTTTTAACTTGTCGTGTTTGTATTAGGTTTTTTAATGAAAAAAAAACATGGTAATAAGATTGTATCTTGATCTCTTGGCGACAATGGCAACATGCCAGCATTTTATTTCCATTACCGTTTGTTTATCACAGTTGTGTTTTGTATACGGTCTTGTCCTACTTATTATCTTACTTTAATCAAATTGAGATTTCTTCTCTTCTCTTGTTGAATTGAACTTTTGTTGATTGAGTTTTACAGTGTGTTTTATATGTAGCTTTGTGCAAGCTTATCAATAGGGGGAAGGTTGGATCCCAAAAACTAGTTTAACCCCGCCACATTTTATATGTGCCTGTCCTAAGCCAGGAAACTTTGCCAAAGCCTTTATTTGTCCTTGTCATTCTATGTTAACTGTTTTATGTCAAGAATTGAGTCTTTCGTTGATGATTTAGGGATTGGTTTTGATACTTTTGTATTGTATTATAAGTCTTGGGCCAATGCAAGACGGTAAGCAGTGACCTATGGTCATGTTGAAGACTGCTTGCTGTTTTCCGTTGTGATTTTTTGAATTGCTGTTTGTTTATGTTTGTTGTGTCGCGTACACTTATTCCACATCTCAATATCGTATATTGGATGATTGATCTTTATAGAACAGCAGGTCATCAGGGGAATGTATTTGCTGTAAATACAGAGTTCTTTGCCCAACTTGGTGGATTTGATATCGGACTTAAAGTTTGGGGCGGAATGCAGATGGAAACCATGTTCAAGGTTTGTAAATGTTTTTATCTTTGTTGGTGCTTTTTCCATACAAGTCAGGTCCAGGTTTGTTTTTGAATTTCTATTCATCATAATCCGATTTATTTTGTTACACAGTGGCCAATTAAGAGGAGTACCAGTGTCTCGTTTCTAATGATTTTTTGCAACCTCGAAAATCACAGAACCAGGACAATACCTGTGAGGCTGTAACACCTCTTTGGTCAAGTCATTTCCGCTTCTCTTTTTGCCAAAATGTCTGGATACGCCTGTGTAATCTGTCCACGGTAGTTGATGTCTTCCGGTTTTTCTATGCAGGGCATAGTTTTAAAAGCAGATAATCATTAATTAGCATTGGCTCTAATCAGATTTCGAATTTAATTTTAGTATGTCATGTGTGGAGGTGATATGGAAATAATCCCCTGTTCTCACGTTGGACATGTTTACAGATCATCTATAATATGGAGTAACGAATTAGACCAGGGAAGCATCAGTAACCAGTATAGAATAGCAGAAGTCTGGATGGACGAGTATAAACACTTACTATTCGAACGGAGAGGAAATTACACGGTAGGCTATATCGTTAACTCGGAATTAATCGGTATGAGTTCATAAAAAGAGTGAAATCATTAGGGGTACACGTGGTACAGGACTTATACAGTATTTAAGAAGAAGTACTAGTAGAGTCGAGTGTATTACAACAAACAACATATTTCAGAGCAGATGTGTTCACTTTCTTGTTGATAGCATTTCGCATTGATAATTAGAACATTTCCAATATTTGTTTTCACGTTACGACTGATCATTTTGGTCGACTTTTAAAATTAATAACAGTAGAACAAAAACAAATATCAAAGAGATTTTCAAACCTTAATCAAAAGATACCTAAAATAAGAAACCAGACAGAAATTAGCTCAGGTGCTCAAGAATGAAATGCAAGGCAGTCTGCTTGTTGCAAAACATTTGCCATGTTTTGAATACGAAAGGTCGAATCAGAAAAATATTTTATGACTTTAGTTAAGATCAAAATCGCATAATTTGTCACAGATTTAGATCCAAGACAGCAACCTATATTCAATTCAGACGTCATGACGCTTTACTCGTTTGATGCGATTATTATCTTAATAAAATTAAATTTAGGTTACGCGTTATTTACAGTTCAAGATTGGCGATGTGTCCGAGAGGAAGAAGATAAGAGAAAGGAACAACTGTAAATCATTTAAATACTTTCTGGATCATATAAGGGAGATAATCCATTTTTACGTTCCAGAAAATTTGAAGGCTTCCGGTGCTGTAAGTTTATTTTTGTTTTCTGTATGAAATTTTTACATAAATAATATGAGAAAGAGATTGCCTTAAAAAATCGCGTAGATACAATAAATTCAACCCTTTGACAAATTTGATCATTGGGGTAAGATAATTATGAGCGATGTGTTACTATTTTCCGCCGTTTTTCTGCACGCCCAGACATTTTCAAAAACTGCAAAGAATTCAGAATGTTTCAATCAGAAGGAATTTTCTTTCATAGAACTTTTATTCTCGTGCAAAATGGCAGATTCGCTAGCATATTGAGAAGATAAAATACGTGACTTAAGTGAGGCTTTTGTTCATTTTCTTTAAAAAATGTAGGTTGATTAAGTTTGAGATCATTTGCTATTTCAAAAGACTACCACAGAGTCAAACATCTTTGATACGCGACATTTGTGATCAAGGGTCAGTTGTTTTTTTAAACTTTTACTAAAAGAATATTCAGTAACAAAGAACTTGTTTTAAATAGTTTTAAGTAAAAAATGAACATATGCAATAGTCTCTACGTTTCAGTGACCAATTATTGAAATGAACAAATTATGCATGTAACACCGATATTATATGCCAAAATTGATAATAAATAAATTATGACTACCATTTCTATAAGAACTTAATTTTTGCGCCAATTTTGAACTTGAGATGTAAGTTATTATGTTTTCTATTTTTCATTTGAATTATCAACCTCTCTACCAGTTGTGGAAAAATAAATTCGTTCCTCTAGAGAAAACTTTGTTCCAAGCGTATTTGCATGTGTTCATTTGACGATCAACCAACCTATTGCCATTTATGAACCTGTAGATATTTAAAAAAACCTTCTACAACTTAATCGTCGATGATTATGGAATTTCTAACATCTCGGGGAAATACATTTGATATTTTAATCGCTGGGCCAGCCTCGCCATTAAATTAATCATATGTATTTCCCTTTATATTAGAAATTCCATAATCAACTCGATCGCTTTGTAAAAGCTATATGTCTTGTTTTTGTAGCTAATTCGTCCAGGTAACAATCTTTGTTTGAATATTTGGACCGGTGGTGAACTGCACTTAGTGAAATGTGAATGGAAAGGAGGCTGGCAGGTAAAACAGCAATCAGTTAATATTTATTTTGGGCAATGGACAATTTTTTACCTCCCTTTTTTCTGTTTTTTACATCCTAACTTTGATTTCTCATACTACTTTGTCTTGATGATTGTTTTCTGTGAAATTCTTCAAGGCCCTTGGTTGCATAAAATATTTTTAATGACAAAGTATGCATCCTTGAATTTTTATCAAATGACACCATTCTGCTATTCAATTTCAAATATCACCGCCGCCATTCCTTCCCCTCCCCCTTTTCCACCAACCTCAAATTGTTACTCCTTGAATCATATTCCTAAAAACAGATTTATAGACGTTTAGCACTGAATGGACCTGTGTCGGTGTGTGGGAAACAAATCCTTGGAACTTCACATTCAACAATATTATGTAGGAAAACAATTTCTTGTTAAATAATTCGCTGAAATTAAGGTACCCTAATTTAAATGTAGAAACCAATTAGTTTTCAGTTGGTCTGTTTTTCTGTCCATATAACCGTCTATAAATGAAAAATTAAAAAATATATTTTTACAAATACCAAAACGGGTAATTTGAAAGTGCTGTATATACATATTTCAAGGATCAAAGTCAAAAGCATTGAACGAAAAGTACTCAATCGAACATGAAAGCCTGTTTTTTTTTGTCTGGAATTTTTAGCATTGAGTATGTGCCATTCAGAAAGTTTCGTATTAATTTTTCTGCATATCATTTGGACTTTTAGGGAAAAATAATGCTTTCAACAGCTTTCAAAGTTTCAATATTTTATTTCTCGTCGTGTAAAGCAAAATAGAAGCCCATGTGAGCATTTCCGAGTAAGTCAACTTTAATCAAATCAGGTTTTGTCCTAATTGGGTGACCATACCAACCTTTTTTTAACGTTGAACTGTACTTTGTTAAAACTTTAATTTTCCTCCTACACAAGATATAGGTTGGTCCTAGTCATTATTTGGGTTTCAGTTCGGTATACTTTGGCTTTATTTTTCTAAGTTCTTTGTGTTCGTCAAGTGTTTGGCATTTTTGACCTTTTAATGTTCCATCTACGAAAGAAACGGGTATAGTGTTCGGGTCTGTTCGTCCGTCCGAAATGCTGCAAGATGGGGCATTATGTCTTTCGGAATTATTCCTGTTGGTAGAGCGTCTTTGACGAGTCTTTGTTAAAACCAATGAACTCTACTCTTTAATGCAGATCTTGATTACTTCAATTTACAGTTTTGGGAATGGTCAGAGGACGGAGAGATTAGATGTGGACAGTTATGTATGGACGTCGAAAATTATATTCCTGTATATAAAACTTGTGATGTCAAGACAATTGTTCGCTGGACATATAATAAGGTAAACTATTCCTCCAAAGCAAGGGTAGACAAGATTGCTACACGTAGCCAATGTCCCCCCCCGCCGCATTCAAGTTGAAAATATATTAAAATTTGAATAATTGAAATTGCATTGCGATATGATCAACTATATATCATGACAAACTTTCCTACAAAGTTTCATCAAATTACTCAAAAAGTGTTCCTATGACCTATAACATTAACAAAGTAAATAAAGTCCCATAACTCCTATAAAATTTGTTGAATCAAAATGGCAGTGCGATATGATCAACTACATATCACGACAAACAATCCTACAAAATTTCGTTGAGCGGTCACAGAAGAGTTGCGCTCACAAAGTGTTCCTATTACCTAAAATGAACAAAGTCGGTTAAGTCCCATAACTCCTGTAAAATTTGTCGAATCAAAATGGCCGTGCGATATGATCAACCACATATGATGACAGACAATCCTACAATATTTCATAGTCCCGTGCGTGGCCCGGGAGGCGAATAGACCCGCAGCAGCGCTAAGCTTGTCGGTAAAAGTCCACTAAAGAGCGCTCAGAAACCTGACATCGGGGTCAGGCCGCTTTGCCCACAAAGCGACTGGGATGTGTGCCCCAGGTGGTTGAATGGGGTAGCCCTGACATCGAGAGATGCGGGGTCGTCAGGCGATAATGCGGAAAACCTGACCGCGAACCATAGTGGTGCACCGTGTTGGGGAAAAATGTCACGTTCCTCGCACGTTAAAGAACCCTGCTGCAGGTTTCGGTAAGAGTAGGACCCGTAGGATCCCCATGCAGGAGGCAAAATTTCCCGTCCCTACCCACCACTCCTTTTTCCAGTGACAGTCAAAACTCTCCTACCCGATTGGCCTTGTGTCCCTATTTCCTCCACTTCATCATCATTTCATGTTTATTGTATCACCATTTTCATGTTCATCTCCCGGATATAACCGAAATCGTGCTGCTTGGAGTAAAACAATAACTAACTAACTAACTAACAAAATTTCATAAAAATCGGTTAAGCGGTCTCAGATGAGTTGCGCTCACAAAAAGTTCCTATGACCTAAAATCAAGAAAGTCGATGAAGTCCCATAACTCCTATGAAATTTGTCGAAACATTTGTAAGAAAGTACTTACCTGATACACCTGATTTCGAATCCCATCATGTTGAACCCCATACAGACGCTGCATTTTAAATATCAAAAGACTGTGACTGGAATTTGCTACGAAAATTTGTTTCAAACATTTTCCCTACCAAACATTCACCAATTAATTACCAGGATCTTCACATAAAGCGTATCAGAGGATTGTTCATTTGTTCAGCATGTATAAAATCATACAATTCATGTTCTTATTCCCACTTTTTTTATTGTTCACGGTTTCTTCGAATGATTTGGTTTATATTTTGTCTTATTTTCATTTTCTATATCCAGCCAAACTACAAATAGAAATTAAAAAGGTATTTTAACAACTAGATATATAATTCGTAGGTAGACCATCTCTCCTTCCTGTTCCATTTGTGGACCATCTAGTATTCTACCACCACAGTGGCGTTTTTTTCTGTCTCTATCAGTCTCTCCACTTTTTCTGTGGTCTTCAGAATTTACGCCTTACTTTAAATTAAATGTGTAGTTCGGAAAAAGATGTACATATCAGCCATTTTATTCGAAGTGAGAATATAAAGCTTCCTATATAAAGCTGTACGTATATGTGCCAAAATATTGATTGGTTTTCTTTAAAGAATAAGGACAATGCTATATAAAAATGGATATCCTTTTTCATTTTCTTTGAAACAATATCTCGTTTCAATATAAATATGGGTCATGAATTGTCCACTATGGTATAGATATGCCCCATGAGCTTTACATTATAAATAATAATGACATTATATTTTCTATTTACATTTCTTCTTCATTAAGCTATTATTAAACTTTTATTCGTTGAGTATGAATATGACCTTCTTTAAAGGCCCGTTAAGTTTTCTGGATATCAATATGGATTAGGCAAATCGTCGATTTTATGTTAATATGGGTTATGAAATTGGAAATTCTATATAAATATGGGTATTGAATTCAAATCAAAAATGGTACATCCCAACTCTAAAAATTACCATGATGCCGCCCCCAGTATATAAACCTTTACAGGAAAATTAAACGATTTAATTTTTTCATGTTTTAACAGGACAACACCTTGCAACATGTTGAAAACGGATTGTGTCTAACAGCCGTAGATGACTTTAATTTAGCTATGTCAGTATGCAAGGGAGATAATTCACAGATATGGCACTGGAATTGGAAATGAAGTATTGAAACCCGTCTCTAATGAACAACACGAAAAAAAAGAAAAATCAATCAGCTTCAACTGGTGTAAAGAGAAAGACATATATATTTTTATTGTTAAACAAATGGGTGTGAATGTATTTAATAAAGCTTTATAATACATGCAAATTATTTATTTTAGTATGTTGGAAATCCTTCAAAAGAGAAACTTTAATATCAATTTTTTGTGTTCATTTTGTGGGGTGAAGGACATTGTAGAGACAAAAATAGATTCGGTGAGAATATAATTCTTGAAATATGCATATACAGTAATTCAACCTCTAATGATCAGTCCACAAAAAATCATGCAAAATACACAGGTGTGGTAAAATACAATACCAAAAACGGGTATAAAACGGTTAATTCGGCTATGCTGTATATTGACATTTCAAGGAGTAACCTCTCATCAGCAGCATTTGAATCAAAACATTGAATGAATGAATGAATGTCTTTATTTGCAAAAGCATTACATGCAATAACACAATTACAGTATATGATATAGTGACATATGACGAACAACAGGAGAGACATAATGAATAAAGTAATCAAGCGGTGTTTACTTTCAAAAGCAAATTTAATAAAACTACACAATTTAACAACTTACTTTTTGGAATTACCAGACAATAAATATCTTAATTTAGTCGTATTTGGCCATGAACAAAAATATTTAAGTAAAAACGTAAGTCTTTATGCTATATAGGCAGGACATACAAGTTTAAAATGATATTCTTTTTCAACACAAAACATGTTACAACATTCACAAAGTCTTAAATTTCTCGGCAAATCTAAATATCTACCAGTTTCTACATTTAACTTTGCTGTTAGTAAGATAATATAAAGTTATAACAAAAATCTACATGAAAGAAGCAATAAGGCACCAATTGGGCATTCGAGTGTCAAAAGTCTGAAAAGGCAACGATAAAACCGGTAAAAAGAAAACACAATATCAACCGAACGGAAAACAACAACGCGAACTCAAGTCGTAACAAGATTGAACGCAGGCGTTCCGGAAGAGTAAGCAGTTCCTGTCTGCTATAGCACACACGTCGTGTTGCTAATTTCCAATTAAGTGTGTCAAATCCGGTAAAGGAAGACAAACAAATTTTTACGACAAACCAGCATCATCACTCATTTGAAAGATAGAAATCCAATATTTGTCTACGAGTGCACGGTGTCTACCGTGAAATTTCTGAAGACAGCAACCGTGGAGCAACTTAACCCTGTGTCAGCAATTTCTGTGTCAAACGTGACGCTCTGCCAAGGAAATGGATGTGATTCCCGCTATCTCTGGATATTAAAACCATATCCTGTATCACCAATTAAAATCTGCAGCGTAGCATTGGTCGACAGTTCGTTAAAATTGATATTGAATTCATTCAGAATTGGGAAATTGGTTAACAAATCAAAAAAGTTATTTCGGACCTCACTTAATATAGAACATTTAAGTAAAAAAATGTGCAAGATCTTCTGTAGCATTATTACATAGAGGACATAATTTATTATCCGCTAAATAAATTCTTTGCAAATATGCTTGGAGGGGATCGTTTTTGATCTTGCAGACCTGTTCGTCAAATAACACTGCAATCATTCCGATAAGAAACATTCTTTATAGAAATTGTTCACATATACTAAGAATGAGCTTGTCCCTTACGTTAGATCGGTATATTTGTTTTAAACGGAATGTCTCGTCGTCTGACTTACTGCGTAGTCTACATGTTTCCTTAATCTTGCTTTCAAAGGATTCTCATCCCAGTGAAAATGAAGATTGTAACAAATATGTACAGGAAATACAAGAGTTACCTTTGAAGTTGCACAACAAAGCTCGTCAAATCATTGCATCTGCTAGCGATAAACAGAAGCGTAATTGTGAAATAAATTCAAAACTAAAATACTTTCAAAGAAGGAGACCCTGTCTGGGTGAACATACTAGCTAAGACAAAACAAATATGCCCAGAGTTGCAGAAGCGCTGGGATTGCTCGTATATTATTACTGAAAAAATGTCTGATGTCGTTTAGATATTCAAAAGAATTCAACCTCAAAGTTTCAAGTTGTACATCATGAAAGGCTGAAACTATGTTATCAGTAATCTTCAGATCAAAGTAAACACAGCACTGTCGTCTCATAGTGCCTGAAATATATATAAAATAAATGGATGGGGTCAAAAATCTAGAAATAAAAACAAGCAATTAACCAAAGAGAATATTTATTTGAGAAACTAATAATAATAAAAATAAGAAAGCAAGCCTGAAGTACATTCAGATGAAATATTATTGATTGAACAACTATTTTTTTTTTCGATGAAACAGTATCAATGTAGAAAATGTTTTCGGAACTTTAAAAACCACCATACCTTTATGAGACACGTTAAAACAGAACACCCAAACAAGGTGATCCAATGCAACTTGTGTAACTATTGTGTTGCCAGTCCACTAAGATGTAGGATAATTGAATATCAGGTCGCAAGGCATGGTCTTAAAACCTTAAAGTCACAGAAATGGTCTTGACCATAACACTACAAGAACCAGCAAAAACAAAACTTAAAGAGAAACCAACTGCTAATGCGACTATTACAATTGAAGAGCTGGATAAAACAGATACTAGGGCCACAACAGAGAATTCATTACCGGCCTTTATAACTTTGGGTATAGAGGATCACCCACTGTGTCTCCTGTTAGACAGGAGTTAACATTTTGAAGGAGAAATAGATAATAATTTTTGATAATTGTGGTTTGGTACGCACATGCATACCGCAGCACTTAGCATGTGCCCAGTAATTACAGTCACTTTTTTAAGGAGCAATCAACCCATAGTCTTTTTACCATCGCTGTCGTCTTTCCCACAAACTCTGCATTTTGAACTATCTTTAAAACCTACTAAAAATATCTCTTCTGTCTGAATAGACATATCCTTGAATCTAGAAGAAAGGACTGGAGAGAATGTTGAAGGTTGTACAAACGCCGTATTTGAAGAAGTTGAAGGTTGTGAAGTTCATGCTGAAGGTTGTACAAACGCCGTATTTGAAGAAGTTGAAGGTTGTTAAGTTGATGTTGAAGGTTGTACAAATGCCGTATTTGAAGAAGTTGAAGGTTGTGAAGTTGATGCTGAAGGTTGTACAAACGCCGTGTTTGAAGAAGTTGAAGGTTGTTAAGTTGATGTTGAAGGTTGTAAAAATGCCGTATTTGAAGAAGTTGAAGGTTGTGAAGTTGATGCTGAAGGTTGTACAAACGCCGTATTTGAAGAAGTTGAAGGTTGTGAAGTTGATGCTGAAGGTTGTAGAAACACCGTATTTGAAGAAGATGAAGGTTGTGAAGTTGATGTTGAAGGTTGCACGAATGCCGTATTTGAAGAAGTTGAAAATTGTAAAGTTGATGTTTAAGGTTGTACAAATGCCGTATTTGAAGAACTTGAAGTTGAATGTTTTGGTTCAAACGTAAGCAGACTCTGAAATCATGTTGATTATTATTAGAGTATATATATATATATATAACATTTTCTGCAACTTAGCAATTGTTATTTAAATTTCTTACTATTTTATTTTAATTGGTTTGTTTAAAATTCTTGTATTTAAAACAAGCGCACAAGCGCGCCAAAAAAAATCGAGGCTCGCCTTTTTCCGAAAATTAAAAGGCAGGACGAAGAAAAATATCCATAGTCCCTCCTCCCGATAAAAATCAAATGGTTGCTCCTTTAACATTGTCGACATCTTCTGTGATGGATTTAGTTTCACTGTGTGAGCTTTTTTATGCAAATGCTTTTTTTCCATTATTTTTGTTTTTTTTACCTTAAAATGTTTTGCAGATTATGAGAATTTTCTCCTTAAACAAAAATCCATATAAAGCCATATATCGATTTATACCTCTTTGGTATTTTGTTTCTTGAAATTTAAAATAGTATTTATAAGGAGATAATTCATCGTCTTTTTTACATGTTTATTTTGTTGAAATAATGTTGCAGCAAGAAACTTTTGAATTTCTTATTTTATTACATAAAATCATGTTCAATCGACTTTGTTCGCGAAGAAAAAGCTTTCGCGTATTTTAATGACGCTCTATAATGTACAATAATAAACCAGTTATTTAATCACCTGGACCTGTCTTCGCAATGCAGGGAGTTGAGTGGCGTCTAGCAGAGTTACCATGACACTCAAAATGTCATTTACCATGTTGCTAATGCTTCTATAAACATACTTTGTACCGCTTTTTGCTGTTAACGTAAGATCCACGGTGGCCTCGCAGGTCAATTCAATTTCAAGTGCCTATTTAGAAGAAAGGCAAACAATACTTGTACTGTAAGATTTTACAAATATCTAAGTGTGTTTGAAAACCTATATTCTTATATGTATTTGAATTCAAATTTCTTACTTCTAAATTTTCAAATGTTGTAATTTTTCAGATCCAGGAAAACATTACCAAAATATGCGGCATAACAACAAATGATAATGACTATATGTTTGCATATGACCTTTCGACAGAAATCCATGATTTTCGAAAAGCCATCAGAAATTCTAAATTTTTATTGGAGACACAAAAACTTTGTAACATGAAGGGCAAAACCTTTGATAATCAACTGCTTCAATTTTCCAATAAATGTAAAATGCAAAGAAAAAACTTGGTTAAATGAGTATGCGATCATTCTCTGAACTTTCGCAAAAAAGTTCTACATGTAGCCCATTGTCGTGCTGGAAACGGAAAGAGATGACTTCAATCAGTTGTAGAAGAGAACGAAAGCTGAACTTGTGAAGCTTGTACAAGAAAAAATCAAATCAATGGACGAGAAATAGCCGTCAAATGGAAAAATGTAAAAGGAAAAACAAAGACTGATATTTTTTAATTTAATAGAAGACATTGATGAAAATTAAATACCATTCTCATCGTCTGATAATTTTTGTTAGTTAGTTGGTTAGTTATTGCTTTACTCTCAAGCAGCACGATTTCGGCTATATCCGGGAGATGAACATGAAAATGGTGATACAATGAACATGAAATGATGATGAAGTGGAAGAAATGGGGACACAAGGCCAATCGGGAAGGATAGTTTTGACTGCCACTGGAAAAAGGAGTGATGGGTAGGGACGGGAAATTTTGCCTCCTGCATGGGGATCCTACGGGTCCTACTCTTACCGAGACCTGCAGCAAGGTTCTTTAACGTGCGAAGAACGTGACATTTTTCCCAACACGGTGCACCACTATGGTTTGCGGTCAGGTTTTCCGCATTATCGCCTGACGACCCCGCATCTCTCGATGTCAGGGCTGCCCCATTCAACCACCTGGGGCACACATCCCAGTCGCTTTGTGGGCAAAGCAGCCTGACCCCGATGTCAGGTTTCTGAGCGCTCTTTAGTGGACTTTTACGACAAGCTTAGCGCTGCTGCGGGCCTATTCGCCTCCCGGGACATAATTTTTTGTTTATTTATAATCATTAACCATGGCATCATTATGGTTGTCTGGTGTTGTACCCATGTACATAGTTTGTAGCTTTTTAGTGGGTGTAAAATAAATTTGGATGAAAACAAATTACCAAATGGCGTTTAGGGCAACCTATAGACCAAATATGTATACAAAGTTTAAAAACAAAGGCCTCTGTACAATAGTGCTTTCATACATGTATAGATATATCTAAGAAATGTAATTGGTTGATCTGAAGCGAAATGATATATTTTAGCTAAGTGTAAACTTCAAGTACTAGTTTACTCGTTGGTTTGATTTTATAAGACTATTTGGTAGATTATAAATGGCTATAACGTACGCTCTGTCAAACTGAACCGGAGTGAACAACCCTGCCAAGTTTAATCATTCTCATTTACTTTATGAAAATAAAACTGGATGATGACTTCGCGAGGGCATGACATTTTATTAAAAATAAATATTAAATGTGACTGTTACCTTTTCCAATAAGGTATCTTTTCGGCCACTAAAACATTTGCTCCTGGCTTTGAGGTCCTTCATCATGTAATCAACTCTAATTAAATGTATATTGTGATTATCAATGTGATTGTTCAGCTCATTCGTGGGCGTCTTGATTGACAATAAAGAATTTGTTTGTTTGTTTGTTTGTTTTAAACTTTTTCCCAAAGCCTTTTACACTAAGCCCTGGTATTGTTTTTTCCTGCCTTTGACTTTTTTTCCTGATAATAGTATAGTTAAAATATACATCTAAACGCATTTACACTAAGGTATTATTATAAAGGACATGTATGAAATTAAATACATTTTTTACATTTATACCATATGATCACATAATCACCCTGTCCAATGTTTAGGTTAAAAATGAACAATGTGTTGTCGAGAACACCACTTTTTATTCCCGTGCGGGGCCCGGGTGGCGAATAGGCCCGCAGCAGAGCCTAGCTTGTCGTAAGAGGCGACTAAGGGTCTTGGGATTCTGACATCGGGTCAGTGCTCAGCCCACAGAGCGACCAAGTGTGTACCCTAGGTGGCTGAATAGGGTGGCCCTCGTCCGCGGGGGTTGTCAGGTCTATAATACGGAAACCCTGACCGCCGACCATAGTGGGCCAACGTGTGTGGAGAATGCCACGCTTCATGCACGTAAACGACCCCTTTGTGGACCGCCAAGTAGTGCACCACATAGGCTAAATTTTCCGCCCCTACCCACCTCTCCCCTTTTTCCTGTGGTTCTTCAAAATTTACCGGTCTTTTGTGTCCCGTCCCATCCCCATATTTCATTTATCATCATCGTTTCATGTTCATTTTATCATCCTTTTCATGTTCATCGCCTGTAGATAACCTATATAGCGTTGCACGGGCGTAAAACACCAACTCACTCACTCACTCACACCACTTTTTAATTAAGAGTTTAACTTTTTCTTCAATAAAATTTCATTTTTTCTTATTATCGGAATAATAAAAATAAAAATTAAATAACTCATTCGGTAACACAAACTACGCATAAAATATTTGCCACACATGCTCCAAGTTTAAATTAGATATAAATAAGTTATACTTGTTTAACCATTACATGCACATGTACACTGGATGTTGTCGAGGTCTTAAATTATCAAAACACTTCGATACTTGCTCAACATTGCCCTGCTATATATATATATAGATATCATAATAATGTAATCAGAATGACAATACATAATATTTAGGGGGTACCAAAGTAAAAAGGAAGTGTTCTAACAGTACACTCTAAATTGACCAGGTGTTGTCTGTAACACGTTATATACTAGAGAGGTTGGTAAAGGTTAACAAACATATAGAACGACATAGTAGTGCAATTATTAAAAGAAGAAGAATGATATATTACAAGTATGTTTCAAGGTTACAAGAAGCTGGGTATACTCGCTATGGTTAAACTTCGAATTGTAGATATTAAGTCTTTTTCCAGCCTATATATGGTAAGCTTTAACTACACATAGAGCTGTAGTAAAAAAAATGACATGTTTCTTGTACGTTAAACATTAATGCAGATGTAATCATAGGACCCTCTGATCCATGGTGTAACTTCCTAGTATTTAAAGGTGTACGTGTATGTGCCAAAAATATGGGTATGTTTTTTGGAAAATTTATATTAAATTGGTATAGTTGTAAGTCTTTTTTATATACAATCTAATTAAAATTACATCTCTCACTCCGCTCCCCCCTTTTTTAGCTCACCTGTGAGCTTTTACCATCACTTGGCGTCCGTCGTCGTCGTCTGTCGTCGTCTGTAAACATTTTTTTTTTCAAACGTTAACTTGTCCGACACCATAAGTCCAATTGCAACCAAACTTGGTATAGTTGTTTAGTGGCATTATGTGTACAAAACTATCGTTCAGATTTTTTATTCGTAAAAAAAAACATGGCCGCCATGGCTTAAAATAGAACAGGGGGGTCAAATTACAGTTTTTTGCAAATAACTCAAAAACGGTAACAGATATCAAAATTCTGGCATGGGTAAAAGTGATCAGCACCTCAAGATGTACCTGCCTAGAAATTTTCAAGAAGATCCAACAACCGATGTAGGAGTTATTGCCCTTTTTAGCTCACCTGGCCAAAGGCCATGTGAGCTATTGCCATCACTTGGCGTCCGTCGTCGTCGTCCGTCGTCGTCGTCGTCCGTCGTCGTTAACTTTTCTTCAAACCTCTTCTCCTCTGAAACGGCTGCACAGATTCAAACCAAATTTGGTCTGGTGGTACTTTAGGGTATCCCCCACAGAACTGATGTGGGAATTTTTGATTCGTCAAAAAACATGGCTGCCGTTGCTAAAAATAGACCAGGGGGGGTCAGACTACTGTTTTTGGCTTGTAAATCAAAAAGTATAAGAGATAGATGAAATCTGATGCCACGCTACTGCTTCAGCATCAAAAGCTCTACAAAAGTCTTCATTGAGTCGAAGTTGTCAGATGACCCCTTAAAGGTGAAAAATAGCATTTTTTCATGTTTTTGGCCTATGGAATGAAAACTATTGCAGATAGAGAGAAGCTGTTGCTTGCTTAAATGTTCAGTTCATTTAGCTCTATAAAAGTTTTCATAAGGTCAAAGTTGTCAGATGACCCCTTATAGGGGTTATGGCCCCATAAAGGCAAAAAATAGAGTTTTTGGCCTATGGAATGAAAACTATTGCAGATAGAGAAAAGCTGTTGCTTGCTTAAATGTTCAGCTCGTTTAGCTCTACACAAGCCTCCATAGGGTCGAAGTTGTCAGATGACCCCTTATAGGGGTTACAGCCCCTTAAAGGCAAAAAATAGTGTTTTTGGCCTATAGAATGAAAACTATTGCAAATAGAGAAAAGCTGTTGCTTGCTTAAATGTTCAGCTCATTTAGCTCTACACAAGTCTCAATATGGTCGAAATTGTCAGATGACCCCCTTTAGGGGTTACAGCCCCTTAAAGGCAAAAAATAGTGTTTTTGGCCTATGGAATGAAAACTATTGCAGATAGAGAAAAGCTGTTGCTTGCTTAAATGTTCAGCTCATTTAGCTCTACAAAAGTTTCCATAGGGTCAAAGTTGCCAGATGACCCCTTATAGTGGTTACGGCCCCTTAAAGGCAAAAAATAGTGTTTTTTGCCTAAAGAAAGAAAACTTTTGCAGATAGAGAAAAGATGTTGCTTGCTTAAATGTTCAGCTTAATTAGCTCTACAAAAGTCTTTTTTAGGGTTGAAGTTGTCAGATGACCCCTTTAAGGGGTTATGGCCCTTTAAAGGTGAAAAATAGTGTTTTTTTTGCTTTGGAATGAAAACTATTGCAGATAGAGAAAAGCTTTTTATTGCTTAAACATTCAGCTCATTTAGCTATACAAAAGTCTTTAAAGGGTTGACATTAAGACCAGGTGAGCGATTCAGGCTCCTGGGAGCCTCTTGTTCTGGATTTTTTCAAAATTTTGCACTTATTAAGCCCTATATCTTGAAAACTATACAAGATATTTTAAAAATTCAAATTGCATATGATTGAGCACATCAAGATCTACATTTCATGTAATTAGGTCAAAGCTGTAGAACCATTTCTTTTAGGAGTTATGGCCCTTAAAGCGTCAAAATTTATCGTTTTTCATTACTTTTCCCCTGAATTTCAAAGATTAACTTGTCTGACACCATATATCCAACTTTAACCAAACTTGGCACTGTTGTTTAATAGCATATATGCTACAATTCTATCGTTCAGATTTTTGATTCGTCAAAAAATATGGCCGCCATGGCTAAAATAGAACATAGGTGTAAATTGCAGTTTTTTGCTAATAACTCAAAAATGGTTACAGATATCAAAATTCTGATGGGAGACAAGTGATCAGCATCTCAAGATCTACCTGCTTAGAAAGTTTCAAGAAGATCCAACAACCGATGTAAGAGTTATTGCCCTTTTTCTGGATTTTTTCAAAATTTTTCACTTGTTTAGCCATATATCTTGAAAACTATACAAGATATTTCAAAAATTTAAATTGCATATGATCAAGCACATTAAGATCTACATTTCATGTATTTAGATCAAAGCTGTAGGACCATTTTTTTAAGGTGAGTGAGTGTGTGAGTTGGTGTTTTACGCCCGTGCAACGCTATATAGGTTATTTACAGGCGATGAACATGAAAAGGATGATAAAATGAACATGAAATGATGATGATAAATGAAATATGGAGATGGGGTGGGAAACAAAGGACCGGTAAATTTTGAAGAACCACAGGAAAAAGGGGAGAGGTGGATAGGGGCGGAAAATTTAGCCTATGTGGTGCACTACTGGGCGGTCCACAAAGGGGTCTTTTACGTGCATGAAGCGTGGCACTCTCCACACACGTTGGCCCACTATGGTCGGCGGTCAGGGTTTCCGTATTATAGACCTGACAACCCCCGCGGACGAGGGCTACCCTATTCAGCCACCTAGGGTACACACTTGGTCGCTCTGTGGGCTGAGCACTGACCCGACGTCAGAATCCCAAGACCCTTAGTCGCCTCTTACGACAAGCTAGGCTCTGCTGCGGGCCTATTGAGTTATTGTCCTTAAAACAACAAAATTTACCATTGTTCATTACTTTTTCCCTGGATTTCAAAGATTAACTTGTCTTACACCGTAAGACCAACTGCATCTTAACTTGGCACACTTGTTGAATAGCTTATATGCTACAACTCTATTGTTCAGATTTTTGATTCGTCAAAAAACATGGCCCCCATGGCTAAACATAGAACATAGGGGTAAATTGCATTTTTTTGCTAATAACTCAAAAATGGTTTCAGATATCAAAATTGTGCAAGAATCAAAAATACCTGTGCTGAAATTTTGGAAAAGATCTGACTGCTGATGTGGGAGTTATTGCCCTTTTTCCTAATTTTTGCCAAATTTTGCATTTATTAAGCCCAATATCTTGAAAACTAACCAAGATATTTCAGAAATTTAAATCCCATATGGTTATGCACAATAATATCTACAAAATATATGTGTCTGTGTAGTTCAGGTGAGCGATTCAGGCTCCTGGGAGCCTCTTGTTTTATGTCGCTGCTACTAGATTGTTTTATATAAAAATGGGTAAGCTGTTCAATTTTCATTGAAAAAAATATGGTCTCATATAAATATGGGTCATGTTTTGTCCATTTATATATAGATATGCCCCAAGACAATGCATCAGCTATATGCTGAGATAAAAATTCTTCATCCCTTATTATATTTTGAAACAATTAAAAGCTAATATATACATGTATAAATATTTAATGAAATTCATAAAGATAACTTTACAGTTTACTGAATATGATAAATATAGGTCATAGAAATGTCGATTTTATATAAATACGGGTCATGAAAGATGGAAATTTTATATAAGTATGGGTATTGAATCAAAATCGAAAATGGCACATCCCCATCGAAAAAAGTATTAAGTTACCCCCCCCCCCCCCCCGGGCCCTCTGAATTAGACTAGGTTGTCCGACTTTAGCCAGATCTTCACTTTCCAGTGTCTAAATCCTACTTGATTGCATTTCATGTTAATTTTAATCAACGCCCTTGTTTTAGCTCACCTGGACATTTAAGTTATGCCATCACTTTTCATCCGCCGTCGTATGTAAATAATATCAAAAATCTTCTCTGAAACTTCTGAACCAATTAGGGAACGAATGATGTATGACGATGGCAACAAACGGTCTCTTTTTTTAAGGGAATCGATTAATTACATGTATTAAAATAGAACATAGGGAGGGTAAAATCACTCAGCAACTATGACAGAAGGAATAATAGGGCATGTAATGGGACATTAAATGATACCCCGCCACGATATTCATCAAAAGTTTAATATATTTGTATACTATAATACTGTATAAACTATACATCTATATAGAGACAGAAAAGAAATGAGTCATTTTTTCTTAGACCAGAAAATTTCATCATTTTCAAATTTGGAAAATTTATAAAGTGGCAAATCTTCAATAATATTTTTCGAATCATCCTGAAAATTATACTTGACCTGTATTTTATTGTTCTCAACAGCTGTGCAAAATATCATTTAAATCCTTTGACGCGTTTTTAAGTTACTAGTATCACTCAGAAACCTTCGGGGACGGACAGACAAAGAGAGAAAGTAAGGGTATAACATAATACCTCGCCACTTCGTGAGGCAGGGTATAGAAAATAGACGTTGACGTCGGGTCTAAGTCAGCAAATGATACCTTGTAGTAAAGGCCCATTTATGGTAAAAATAGCGTTTTTCATGTTCTTGCACTTTTGAATGAAACCTATTACAGAATAAGAAAAGGCTGTTGGAGACATAAAATTTCAGCGCATTAACTCCAAATAAAGTTCTTATTGGGTCGAAGTTGTCAGATAACCCTATATAAAAGAGACCGTTATGGCTTAAGCGGCAAGTAAGAGGTCCATGCTGGCTCATGATATCGTCTTGTAATGGTCATCTCCCTGATATAAAAATGCTTTTCCTCAATCGTTACAATATATTTATAACTGCCTCGAGTCTTCCAGGTTTCTATTTGACCCCCCCTCCATAATAGAAGATAATGCAGTTATGAATATGTTCTTAGAAAAGACCGGCTAATCTTTCACATGTAATAGAAATTTTCAGTCTTTCTGCAAGTGGAGCGCAGCGGAGCGAGCATAAAGACCTTAGATATTATATCACGAGGGAAAGATCATTGCCGGTTTTCCAAGAACGCACGTAAGAACCTATTTTTTTCAATAAAAATTAAATTGTTATATACTGAAACCTTAGGTGGCTGAAAACCGAAAGATTTAAATAACATCGCATTTCATTAGCCGACATCATCAATGGATATCAGTAACTGTGGTTATGATTGATTGATTGATTGACCAGTGTGAGATCGCAACCTGGTCATCTCACACTAAAAAGAGGCATTAACAGAAGAATTAATAATCCTTAACAAAGCACAAAACTTAGCATACAATAATAACCACACAGCGCATTTAAGGTAGAATATGACTGTATTCGGCCATAAAACTCCTTCCGTCAACCAGATGTAAAATATAACTCATCAAAATCAATGAAGTAGTTTATGTGAAAGTTACAGGTATTTGAGTTATATTGACACGGGCCGAAATGATTTAGGGACGAAAGGGGCGAAATCCTGGGACGAAAGTTTCGATTTAAAAGTTCTGGGGCAAGCCGGGGTCACAGCTTCAAAATTTTTATCTTAAAACGATTGTCATATTATATTCTAACGAAATATTGCCGTGCCTTGATCTCTTGCACATACAATTTTGAAAAAAATGAGAATTTATTGTTCAAATTAGCGAGTCCGAGCCTACCTGGTGACAATTTATGCTAATCATATTATTTGTATACCAAACACACTGTTTGCACGGCAATATTACGTTAGAATGTAATATGGCAATTGTTTTTAGATAAAATTTTGAAGTTGTGACCCCGGCTTGCCCCAGAACTTTTGAGTCGAAACGTTCGTCCCAGGATTTCGTCCCTAAGATATTTCGGCCCATATAAATATAACAAAAATATCTATAAATTTCACATATATTATTTAATTGATCTTGAGGGGTCTTATTTCACATCTGGTTGACGGAAAGAGTTTTATGGCCAAATACAGTCATGTTTTGCCTTAAATGCGCTGTGCAATTCAATAAATATTAAAATTAAATCAACAAGAGTTAGGGAACAATAGATAAAAATAATCAAACCTTCAAGACAATTCATTTTTTCAACCACGCAGTTCATTGTATAGACTAACCTCGAAGGCGCACTTCTTCCATCCTTCACGGGAACGCGAACGAAAGTCGCAATAGCCTTATACTAATTGTAACAAGGGAAACGGACAACCTCTTAACGAAAATGCTTGTTCTTTATCTACACATATGCAAATTGTGTGTTCCTTATTTATTCATCGAAAATCATATTTTTAAGCAAGTTAAATCTTTAATAAGAACAATTATTAAAGCAACATTAGATAAAAGTGGATAAACGAAGAAAACACGACCTTACTTGAAAACAACATAGAAAATGCAATGTTTACATTCAAGACATCCCCTTTTTATCTTGTTAAAACAAGTCCAACGATAAAATGACTGGACCATATTTAAAAAGAATGGTACTACAATATAGCTTTATCAACAGACCCCCGAACTGTGCAACTAAATAATAGATAATCATTTCATAATGATGTTTTTCTTACCTTGCAAAGTTTGAGGCGTCCTAATTTATGCCATTTTCGACCAACTCACGATTAAATATCAATTGTACATTAGGTAGGGTGATAATAATAGTCACAAAATATGTTTCATTGCTTAGTAAAAGGTTAAACATGTACAAAACAATAATATGTATCATGACATGTAACTACACTCTAAAAATGGTGTTTAGAAATAAAACACTTGTTAAACATGTTTAGCTCTAAACATGTTTAGGATTGTGTTTAAATCCTAAACACTTGTTATATTGTACATGTTAAACCTAAACATGTTTAGATTTTAAACATGTTTAACTTCATGAAAATATATCTTAACCATTCTACCTTTGAAAATCGCTTATCTAAACACAATCCTAAAGATCTAAACACATTTCTAAACACCTAAACACATTCTTAAAAATACTGAATAATAATAATTAGGGATATAATAGAAAGCCCATAAACAACTTGCTTGAGATTATCCAGGGGCGGATGTAGACATTTTAAATAACCGCAAATTTAGGGGGGGGTCAACCAATAAAAGTCCACAACAAAGCGGCTTGCATGCCGATTTTATATGGGATTTGCACGGAAAAAAATTAGGACAAAGAGTTAAAACCACCGAATTTTAATGTGTCAATGTATACAGTTTGATAAAATCACAGTATTGTTAAATAAAATAGCGTTTTCTAATATTTGTATTTTCCGGATTTTTACGGAAACCGGTGAAGAACTTTTTGCGTGTAATTTGATATCTACGCGCCCGATTCAAATAGCGACAATGGATCCTATCCAGAAAATAGCTAATTTGATAAAGGACGATACAGACGTCGAACACGTCATTCAAGTCATGAAAGAAAACCAGTTTTCTTTTGCTGTCATCTCGGCAATTGAGGGTTTGTATGACAATCTCTGCAGAAAAATAGAAAAGCCTCAAATGAATCTCATGATCACCAACATGGCATCTCATTTTCACTTCCGATAATGAAGGAAAATCTTAAAACTAAGAAAAATGTATTTGAAACATAAATAAAAACGATGATATAACAACACGACGACAAGATTTTATCGCAATAACACAGCTAAAGTATCCTAAATTGCATAAAATATGGTTTGGGCTAGTAGATTGGTTTATCCCATTTCTGGCACTCATGTGCCGCAGAAAAGACAAAGTAAGCAGTTCCAGCTTGTTTCAAAATATGTACTCACATAATCATTCTCAATCTCACACGTATCTTCAATAGTTATAGGTATTAAGACAGCAAAAATAAAAGATCTAGAATGTACCATATTGTCAATTGTACGGTCATAGGGTTCCGGTCATAGTGTCATGTACATATACTGGCCACCGAGTAGATCTCGCCACTCTTTTTAAAAGGTTTAATTTATTGCAATAGTTTTAGACTGTCAGATTATAAAATGAGCCATTCAATGACAATGTTAGAAAAAATATTGCAAAATAATCAAAACTGTTTATGAGAAAAATGGTGGTTAGAACTACTCTCTGACCAGTAGGCCAAGGGTTTGAGAAAATATATGTAGTCAATAAAAGGAAACGATTCATGCATGTTCAAAATATTTCTTACTTATAAAAGTAGTATGTATTTGTAAAAAAAATGCATGTTGAAGTAACAGTTACAGTTAATGTTTGAACAATATAAATTGGTCTGTTCATCTGTTTATGTAATTTACAATGTACAAAATGTAACTCAGCACAATGATTGGAAAGGTTCTCTGGGTTTTACAGGATTCAACCTATTTTTTATAGATTCTAAAACTATCTTTTGTAAATAAAAAGAAATGAAAATGACTAACTGAACCTCGCTATTTTTACCAGGTTTTACATTCACTAAAACAGCCTTCATTCCCAACAATTGCTGTTGAACAAAAGTAAATTAGATGTATGAATGTTGTTTTGATAACTCTTATTTATTATATAAACTTGTACGGCCAAACAAAAATATATGTTTGCATGAAACAAACATTTTGGGTTTTTTTATCAATAAAAACACAATTTTTTTTTCAGAGCATTTCATGGAATGTTGAGCATGTGATAATAAACTATATGTACATTGTACATTTAACACGTAAACTAACAACAATGCATCAGTGTAGCATGTGCACCTTTTTCTCACCACATCGTACAGACTTTATTTCACATTTGCTAAAAAGACATAGAAATGATCCGAACTTTAAAGTACACTGCTCATTTCCAGGATGTGGAACATCTTTTAAATCATACAACGCCTTTCAAATGCACTATAAGCGAAAACATCCATTTAATTTACAACAGAATGAAAATCACGATGATGTTGGTGATGGAATTGAAACTGAAAATGATAATGCTGCTAGAGAGGCAGTCTGTTCAGACTCTGTTGATGCCAGAGCAATGGATGCACAGTTTTTGCTAAAACTCAGAGCTGGTTTTAATTTGAGCAATGCTGTTGTAAGTGAGCTGATTTTATCAACAAGAACACTGTTTACTGAAAGATTACAAGTTTTCAAGGAAAAGCTTTTTGCAAATGTTCCGCCTGAAATAATCCCTAATTTGAATATTGAAGAGTCATGTGAAGAAATTTTATTTGAGAATTTAGACACTGAGTATTTACAGGAGCAGTATTTTGTTGAAAATTTTGGATATATAAAACCACAACCTGTTAAGTTAAGAGAAATACAAAAACATGTAAAAGTACGAGGACAATATCGATTAACACAAAAAGAAGTATACGGGTATTATGTGCCCTTTATGAAGCAATTAGAACAGCTTATATCAATGCCAGAAGTAACTCACTGTTTAGATGAGGAAGTTGTCATCTCAGATAAAATGACTGACTTCTTTGATGGGATTTGGATGCGAATTAAATATTATCAAGACCATCCGGATGCATTGTTGATTTGCCTATACTTTGATGATTTTGAAATATCAAATCCTATTGGTGCTCATAAGAAAAAGCACAAACTCTCAGCATTTTATTGGTCTTTGCTAAATATATCTCCTGAATTCAGATTTAAGTTGCAAGCAACACAATTATTGGCAATTGTTAAAACATCCTATTTAAAAAAAATTGGACTGAACTCAATTTTGGCTGACTTTATTAGAAGCATACAAAAGCTTCACAATGGTGTTTACATGCTCATTGGACTTCAGCAAAGAAATGTTTTTGGAACTTTACATTGCGTCTAGGGAGATACACTAGCAGCTCAATTAATTGGAGGCTTTAAGGAAGGAGTTGGGTTTGCTGAAAACCCATGCAGAACATGTGAGATTTCTCACCATGAGATTGATCTTAGTCTGGAAGGAAAGCAGTTTCCACAAAGAAATATACAAGAACACATTGACCGATGTGATTATTTAGATGAATTGAACAAAACAGGAGAGAGATATTGGTCAAGAAATAATGGGGTGACCTATCGTAGTCCTCTACTGCAAATTGAAAATTTTGACGTAACCAAGCAAATTCTTCATGACCCAATGCATGTCCTTCTGGAGGGAATCGTTAAACTGGAATTACTAGTAATGTTGTCTGATATGATTTATAAGAAAAACTATTTTTCACTGAAAGATCTCAATACATCAATTAGAAATTTCAACTATTCACAACTTGAATTGAATGATAAACCACAGGAAATTGTCAAGAAATCTTTGGACGGCAAAAATGTCCTTCCAATGACTGCAATTGAGATAAAAAAATTCATGATTTTGCTGCCTTTCATGATTGGTGACCACATCCCCCAAATGATGAACATTGGAATATTTTTTTAAGGTTGATAAAGATAACATTATTAGTAATTTCACCAATTGCATCAGATGAGACAATAAATTCATTGCGTCTCTTAATATATGAACACAATATGCATTTCAAAACTCTCTATCCAGAGGTTGACTTGACTCCTAAACTGCATTTCTTAACTCATATTCCTGATCAAATTAGAATGATGGGCCCAGGCAGAAATCACTGGTGTGTAAGGTTTGAAGCCAAACATAATCTGTTTAAGGTCAAGAAATGGAGAAACTTCCGATCAATTGAAAAGTCTGTAGCATTTTATCATCATGGATGTGCTTACAGCAAAGTACCAGCAACAAGCAAAAATCTGAAGTGTATTTGTACCAAGGTGATACAGTTGGGAAAGGAATAACAATTCAAAGCGATAAAATATCTGCTGAAGCCAGACAGAAGATTGAAAATTGTGCTTTTCTTCCACAAGATATTTTGTCAACCAAAACAGTTTCAATCCGTGATGTATCATATGCCGTAAATGATATACTCTTGTTAAGTTACGAGTAAGTAATGACAAATCAGAGGAAAGCAAAGAAGGGGGTTTGAAGATGCAAGATTACCAAGTCGAAGAGATGCAGGATATGACACAAACACAGGAAGATAACCAGGCAGAAAGCAGTTCATCTAGTCTAACAGAAGAGGTAGATTTATTTTTAAGAAATATGCCAATAAAGGCAATATATTTATGATATTGTCTTTTTTCATGCAATATTTACACATGTACATGTACAATGTAGGTAAACACTTTAAAATGTAAGATGTTTTACAGAAAAACAAGAAAGAATCACATAATTTACATTTATATCCATTTAAATTGAGGTGGGACGGGGGATTTAGTTTTTTTATTTTATTTTTTCAGTCGGTGGGGGGTTAAAATGCGTTTTTTTTTTTTTGTGTGGATGTGTAATGATTGTTATTATATTTGTAGGGGGGTCTTGAACAAAGTGTGTCCCCCCTCCCCCACATTAATTTAAATGGAACAGCCCTAAATATATTTTTGAAGGATCATGCTGGGCATTATCACAGTAGCGACATGCATGTATATGTACCACACAGAAAAAAAGGTGTTTATTTTTTAGTATTCTTTCTAAGTACAATGTAGTGTACTGAACATACATGTATAAGCTTAATTATATAGATGTAAGTCTTTATGGTTTAACTTTAAAATGCCCCTTTTTTAGAATTTGTACATTTATGTACATGTAGAAGTGTATGTATACACAGATGAATTATATTTTATGTTTAAATGTTTTTTTTCAGGAATCTCTACCACCTTTGTCCTCGTTGCAAAAGAAAACGAGTACATGTAGTGAAACAAGAATCATGTAGCATAGACCAGTACATGCCCAATTACTCATCATTTGTACTCAAATATATTGAAAGTAATGAAATTCTGAAGACTTTAGATAAAATGATTGAGGAGACAGCATACCATGTTCTTGCTGTTGGAGATTTCAACAGTAAGGACAGGTATAATGACCTGGGACAAGCTCTTTACTCAAAGTATCCAGCTATTGGTTTTTCGGATGGATCACAGCCTTGGGTAGGTGAAACACGGTGCAATGTACCATAGTTTATAAATAAAATGTATTGAAATTGAATACATGTATTAAACATATTTAGAAATTAGTTTCAAATTATGCTCATATATTACCTGTTTTGTTCCTAAAGATAAATCGTGTTCATTTATACTCTTAATCATCACAACAGAACTGTAATACTTAAAATGCATGTCCATTTACACATTATAATAATCAAAGTTAGAATTTTATCATTTATTTACTTTTACATTAATTGTTACATTGCATTACTTTTCACGAAATTTCGCTGAATATTTTATAGTGTTTTCCGCGGAAATATATAATTGAAGTATTCGGAGTAATTTGAACGGGAGATCCACAGAATTCCGTGGAAAATTATCCGTATAACTTAACGGAGTATTATCAAGAACTTTTCTAACTTCTCCGCGGGGAATACTCCGCAACTTTCCTTATCATTTCCACACTATTCTACGAAAACTTCTCCATAGTTTTCCTCATATCTCTCCATATTTCCGTGTAGTTTTCTCTGTAATTTTCCTAATAGCAAAATCAATTAATTGAATCAATACCAAATCTATACATGTACATTGTTTCAGCTTTAATTTTCTTTTCTCAATATATTTTTGCAACCCCTAATGTTACCTTTTAGACAATCAATAATTTTCCAAAATATCTTTAAAATTTCCAATTTGAAAGATAAAATTAAAAAAAAAATTAAATTATATGATATTTTTAGCTTGCTATTTAAAATGATTTGTATTCTAAATGTTTTGCTATTTATTTGCCTCCTTGTTGTCCCCCGCCGCAACGCGTCGGAGGGACTTAGTAATGGTCTTCGTCCGTCCGTCCGTCACGTTTTTTGTGGGTGCAACTCCTCGGACACTACTGAACCGATGTTGCTGAAACTTTACACACTGATAGGGTACAATTAGTAGATGATCATCCCATATTTGAAATTTTCAAAATGATCGCCGTTTCCATGGAAACAGGAAAGAAAGGTCAAAATATAGGACATTCAATATCTCGGTTACCTAGGTGCACAGGGTTCTGAAATTTTGTAGGCTGATAGAGCAAAAGGTACTCTATAATAATACGAAAAAAAAATTTGAAGCGATATTTACGGTTTTCGAGTTATTTACGAATTTGTGATTTTTCAGTCCGAAAAATGGGACTTTGTCAAACGTTTTTTGTGGGTGCAACTCCTCGGACACTAATGAACGGATGTTGCTGAAACTTTACACACTGATAGGGTACTGTTAGTAGATGATCATCCCGTATTTGAAATTTTCAAAATGGCCGCCGTTTCCATGGAAACAGGGAAGAAAGGTCAAAATATAGGACATCCAATATCTCGGTTACCTAGGTGCACAGGGTTCTGAAATTTTGTAGGCTGATAGAGCAAAAGGTACTCTATAATAATACAAAAAAAAACATTTTGAAGCGATATTTACGGTTTTTGAGTTATTTACAAATTTGTGATTTTTCAGTCCCAAAAATGGGACTTTGTCAAACGTTTTTGTGGGTGCAACTCCTTGGATACTACTAAATGGATGTTGCTGAAACTTTACACACTGATAGGAGGGTACTGTTAATAGGTGATCATCCCATATTTTGATAACCTATTTCTATCGTTTCTCAGAGAATATATTGCTTGAATTGACATATCACACAACTTTTATGCGGCGGCGGGGGACACATGGCTACGCGTAGCAATCTTGTTCTTCATTAGATTAGGAATTTAAGTTAAAATCTATCATAAAGGTAATAACAAAACTACCGAACTTGAATGATCAATCTCATAGTCCAGAGAAAATGACAAAAACGAATCAGTTATACCGGAGAACTGGTGGATCGCAATGGTCCTGACTTGGTACAGGCATTTCAAACGAAATGGTGGGTTAAACCAGGTTTTATGGCGCCAAACCTCCCTCTTCCATTGCGATCTTAGGATCCGGTAATGACCATAGAACACAACATAGTTGTGAGACACAATAGGGATATTGAGGTGATCATCTCAGTACATTTGAGGTTTAAGAACTAAATTTAAAAAATTTCCAAATTCATGAAATGAGACATATTTACCAAAAAAAAAAAGAGCAGGGGTAGTATTGAAAATCCCCAACAAAATCACTGGCTATAAAAAATTTCATAAAGGTTTTTTAAGTCTAGAAACAAAATCACAATTTTACTTACATTAGTATACTTTCATCTGTGTAACACACTTATCAATTATCAATCCTGAGCACATATTAAGCATTTTTATCAACATGATAAATCAAGTGCACTCTTTGAACCAGGTCACACCTGCACCAATTTCAATATACTGCGATTTGTGAAACAATGAAGGAAAATGTTTTCACAATATGATCTTAACAAAGAAGATTCTGTAACTTTTCATGGAAAACTTCGGAGTTTTTTTTCGCAATTCTTTTTTTTATGGATAAAATTCCGTTACTTTCGAAGACAACTGCGGAGAATTTTCGCAATAGGATTATTACGAAGACAAGTCCGTCATTATTTATGAAAAACTTCGGGGTATTTTTCGCAATTTTTTTGTAGGTAAAACATTCCGTTATTTTCCGTAGAAATCTTCGGAGGATTTCCGCAATTAGAATGAGAACTCTGCAAATATAGACAATTTTTCGCATACTTCCATCATGTAGCCATCTCTATGTTTAATCCCTCCAATAGAAATGATGTCAAGTACCAAAAAGTTTGTAAAATCAGAGGGAGGACACAGATCTGAGGGAAAGGGCCCGGGTGGCGAATAGGCCCGCAGCAGAGCCTAGCTTGTCGTAAGAGGCGACTAAGGGTCTTGGGATTCTGACGTCGGGTCAGTGCTCAGCCCACAGAGCGACCAAGTGTGTACCCTAGGTGGCTGAATAGGGTAGCCCTCGTCCGCGGGGGTTGTCAGGTCTATAATACGGAAACCCTGACCGCCGACCATAGTGGGCCAACGTGTGTGGAGAGTGCCACGCTTCATGCACGTAAAAGACCCCTTTGTGGACCGCCCAGTAGTGCACCACATAGGCTAAATTTTCCGCCCCTACCCACCTCTCCCCTTTTTCCTGTGGTTCTTCAAAATTTACCGGTCCTTTGTTTCCCACCCCATCTCCATATTTCATTTATCATCATCATTTCATGTTCATTTTATAATGAGTCTTTATAAAGGGACATGGGTTTTAGGTGTAAACATTTGAGAGGGAAACGGATTTTAGAATGGACCCAGATTGGAAGAAAGAACACAGATCTGAGTCCGAATAAAGGATTGAGTCCAACATATATATCAATTGATGTCATTATTTAAATACTTACCTAGTTTCGTCTTCCAATCTTGTCAACTTTTATTGGGACAAATGTCCCTTTGGAATTTCTTACTTATTTCTGAATAAGATCTAAGAAAATTCTCAATTAATGAACAGTTGGTATGAAAATGAATCCGGCCTTTTAAAATCATTTTAAACGTAATTTTATTTACACATTTTTTTTTATCAAAATAGCTTATTTAGACAGTATTTTGAAACTTAAACAGGTGTAAAATGACAAAAGGGGTCATTTCCAACTTCGTTCAAATGCCGGTCTATTTCCGTGGCGTTAAAACTACAATGTTATTAGTCGAATGACCGAATACGTCTTAAGCGTTCATTTATATTTTGACTTTTTAGTTGTGCCACCAGCAATGTTTAGATATATACATTTAAAAATTGTATACTCTCTCAAAAAAGTTACGCAACAGTGGAAAATTTCCCTATATGTTTTAAGTAAACCTATCTTATTATAAAGTGATATTGCTAAGCCGTTTTTCAATCATTTTTGTCAAATAAAAACCAAGAAAAAGATAATCAAGTGAAGTTTATTTTTTATGATTTAGACAAAATCTTAGCAGTTACGGTTTTTGATAGAAAGCGAGTAGAACATAACCAATGTTTTTCCACGGAAAATGTTGGTTGATTTAAACGGGTTGTTGATGCATAAAATTAACAATTGATTTCTACTATTGATATCTTAAAAACCGGTGAAGTAACGATTTTGTTATAATCAAAAAAATAAATTTCAATCATTTCTCGTTTTCTTGGTTTTTGTTTCATTAAAATCGGTTAAGAAATTGCTTTGCAATACAAAAATAAAATTAGGTAGGTTTATTTAAAATATATAAGGAAATTTTGTTTTGTTGCGTAACTTTTTTGAGTGAGTATACATTATTCGATTTTTATCAAAACTTTTGTCATATTTTTTTTTATAGAATTTATTAACATTTGCACCCTTACACTAGATGACCAGGTCACCTTGGGCACATATCCCAGTCGCTTTGTTGGCAAAGCGGTCTGATCCGATTTCACTTTCCCCGAGGTTAGCCCGCTCCGGCACCAACATTTTTGAGTTTGAGAAAACATCAAAGCTTTAAATTATCCGTCTAAATTTCAAAATTGAATAAACCCGAAGGTTCTTGCTACCCCAGACATAGGTTGATTATCTTAGTAAAAATTTGGTTCCCCAGTTTGGTATTTTTTGTTTTATTGTTCTATGCTCTTCATATTCATATAGTGTTTGGCATTTTCAATATTTTTGGTAGATCGCCACTGATGAGTCTTGAATAGACGGAACGCGCGTCAGGTGTAGCAAAATTAATTGTCTGGAACTTTGTTGTCATTTGTATTTCGAACACACGTGAAGGTTAGCACTGCTGGTGGAGTTTTAATTCCCCGAGGTTAGCCCGCTCCGGCACCAACACTTTTGAGTTGGAGAAAACATCAAAGCTTTGAATTATCCGTCTAAATTTCAAACTTTGTTGTCATTTGTATTTCCTGGGCTTCTTTTAGTGGACTTTAACATCCAAGCTTAGCGCTGCTGTGGGCCTATTATCCAACTGCACAGAAAGCGCTTTTTATGAAAGACGATTACAATCTAGCTATTCGAACTTGGAAAAAAACCAATTATAGTGTTATAGTTCAGGAGGTCCCTTAGTTAATGGGTTTTTAAAATGCAAGTTTTATCTATGTCATTTCCTAATACACTCATACACCATGGAAATAACATTGAATGACTGCCAATCATTTAAGTTTGTAAAATTTGTTTTTTTCAATAAGTGGCAATAAATATTTATAACAAAATTGATTTGAATTTTTGTTAGTTTGAAAACATTGAATCCTACAAGTTTGACTTTAATATTTAATTCACTATATTTAATTAACTTACTATCTTTTTCATACAGTAGTAAAGATTCATCGCGAGATGGATGCAGGTTTTATAATGATTCTTAGTACTTTGTTGTATTTGACTGAATATTGTGCTGGTAAGGATTTCTTAGAATATAGATAAGTTTTTACAAGATCATTTTAAAAAAAAAGTAACTCTTATATTATCCGAAACAGAAGTTGATATGACAATAAAAATATTAATTACAAAAAAAATTATTACAAAACGGGTTGGTTCGGATTACTCCGTATTGTAATATATTTTTTCATTATTATTTTTTTTAAAGATTGTGTCTGTTAATGTTGAAATTTTGATTTTAAAACTACCATTTCGTGGTATTCCATCCTTCCTTAATGCATTATAACCATTTTTAAGAAATAATAATTTTCATTCCAAACGGAGAGTTTATTAAAATGAACAAAAAAAAACCCCCAAAAATATATAACCTGAACAAGAATTTATACTAAAGTATGTCTCGCCTGCCGACACCATCAGAAACAATTATTCTTTCTTACTTCCACTATATTTTGAATTTACATGGATTTTCAGTTTCTGAGATCAAAAGATGTTTATAAAACTTAAACATTGCTAATATATGCAATAAAAATAATCAAAATCACTCAACCAGAAAATCAAGGTCAAGGTCAAAAGATTGGGATGCATCTGTGCTAAGCTATTACTAAGACATATGCATACCAAGTTTCATCAATCAGGACCAATAATACTTGAGATATGGAGGTGTTTGCAAAACCTTAACATTGGTATAACATGTATATGTATAGAAAATTGTCAAAGTCACTCAACCAGAAAACCAAGGTCAAGGTCAAAAGATTAGGATGTAACTGTGCTAAGCTATTACTGGGGCATATGCATACAAAGTTTCAGCAACCTAGGACGTATAGTGCTTGAGATATGGAGGTGCTCGCATAACTTTTCCATTGCTATTATATGTATTGAAAATTGTCAAAGTCACTCAACTGGAAAATCAAGGTCAATGTCAAAAGATTAGGTTGTAACTGTGCTAAGCTACTACTGGGGCATATGCATACCAAGTTTCATCGACCTAGGACCTATAGTTCTTGAGATATGGAGGTGCCTCTCCACTCCTCCTACTTTATCTCGGCTCTGCAGTTGGGATTCTCTTATTTGTGTTAAGTAATCCACATTGAAAGCGGCATATCGATTTAAAAATGGTCCCGATTAAGTCCGATCTTTGCTGACGCTTTCTTTCTTTTTGACGTGAAAAGTTCCGTGAAATTCCACGGATTTCCAAGGCCTTTAGAGGATTTATTTCCTAGGAGTATGTGGAGTAAATGGAACGGGAGATTTACAGAATTCCCTGGAGAATTCCCGTACTTTTCACGAAATTTCGCTGAATATATTATAGTGTTTTCCGCGGAAATATATAATTGAAGTATTCGGAGTAATTTGAACGGGAGATCCACAGAATTCCGTGGAAAATTCTCCGTGTAACTCAACGGAGTATTATCAAGAACTTTTCTAACTTCTCCGCGGGGAATACTCCGCGAACTTTCCTTATTATTTCCACACTTTACTGCGAAAACTTATACGTAGATTTCCTCATATCTCCCGTCCCGTGCGGGGCCCGGGAGGCGAATAGGCCCGCAGCAGCGCTAAGCTTGTCGGTAAAAATCCACTGAAGAGCGCTCAGAAACCTGACATCGGGGTCAGGCCGCTTTGCCCACAAAGCGACTGGGATGTGTGCCCCAGGTGGTTGAATGGGGTAGCCCTGACATCGAAAGATGCGGGGTCGTCAGGCGATAATGCGGAAAACCTGACCGCAAACCATAGTGGTGTACCGTGTTGGGTAAAATGTCACGTTCTTCGTACGTAAAAGAACCCTGCTGCAGGTCTCGGTAAGAGTAGGACCCGTAGGATCCCCATGCAGGAGGCAAAATTTCCCGTTCCTACCCAGCACTCCTTTTTCATATTCATATAGTATTGGCATTTTCAATATTTTTGGTAGAGCGCCTCTGATGAGTCTTGAATAGACGGAACGCGCGTCAGGCGTAGCAAAATTAATTTTATATTAATACTCTAATACTTACGTGATTGAATTTACTGTTTGGATATTTCCCCCACGAAAAGTAACCAACCGCTGAGAGCGATTTAAATAAAGCGCCCTCGTGACTTAGTATTCCCGCGCATGCGTATCCCAATCAGTTTTTTCTTCAGCGAGAAAAAGTAATCGACGTGTTTATTTTGCTCCGACTTTGAAACTTTTTTCTTTATTGAATTTAATTGAAGTGACATTCTTGTCAAAGATGGCTGAAGCCATTATTATTACCGCACAATTAGAGGAACAAGAAAAGACGAATGGTAAGCAGAATTCATCAAATTCGTCGAGTAAACAAACTTCCACAAGTTCCGGTTCGACTTCGTCCGGTGCAAATGGTTCTAAAAAGAAGTCGTCTTCTAAACCACGCAAACCTACTACGAAAACGGACTCGAGGAGCGTGGAAACACCTTCGGAAGAAGCTGTCAATGGCTTAGCCGAGCTAGAAACCCAACTACGTGCTGAAATAGGCAGCGTAAAAGAGACAGTCGAAAATGTATCAACACAAGTTGACAAATTTTTGCCTTTACTAGAACAGTTGGTCTTGAATAAATCTGTCACTTCAGGTGGACAGTTCGAGGCTGACAGAGAAAATGCCACTTCAGGTGGGCATAATTTCTCAAACTCAGAAAATCATGACAGTGAGGTCGATGAACGCATTTCTCTCCACCCTGGTTGCGAGGAACGGAGAACATTAGATTTAGATTCAGACAATGAATCCAATTACTCCCGATCTGGTACAAGAGACAGAGATTCAGGCAGTAGATTTGAGAGGTATTCTAGGAACTCTGGTTCAAATGAAAATACCAACACCACTTCAGAAGTGGATACTAGCAAAGGTAATGACTCTAGTAGTAGTAACAATGTTAGTAATAATTTAAGTAGTAAGACTACTAATGATCGTTTAAGCAAGATTTTTGGTGATGATGCAAAAACCAAACCAGATAAGGAAGGGTTTAGTGTTATATCAAAGCCAAATTAACATCATAAATCAGTCATGGCATTGTGACAAACCTTCCAATTTAACTTCTTATAAGGAAGAATACAAGTCAGATTTTCCTGTAAGTAGTAACTCTATTGAACATTTAGAGGTTCCTATTTTAGATGAGATTACGCAATCTCTGTTAGCTAAACGCCATGGCAAGAAAGGTGCTAACAAAGTGAAAACAAACAAGTTAATTTCACAACCTGAAAGGACATTTGAAAATCTAGCATACAAAGGTCAGGCGGCTTCAAGAATGGGCCTTGTTATCTCAGCTTATTTGCAGCAAGCTTTGGGAACCCTTATGACTAAACTAAACGAGCAAGAACCTGATTTAGATTTAGTTATCCAAATGGTTAAGGACATCTTTGCAATGTCAGTTAAGGCAATGGATCAAAATGCCAGAGCGGGTGCATTCCATCATATTATTCGTAGGAAAGCTACACTACTTGACACTGGTCTTGAGGAAATTGTTGGGCTGGCTGACAAGTTTATGAATCTGAAACTGTCAAGTGATGGTGTATTAGGGGGTGATTTCGAAAGCTTGCTTAAATCACGCTCTGAAACAAATAAGCAAATCAAAGACTTTTTACCTGAACTTAATGCTAAACCTACATCATCTGGTTTAAAAAGGAAGGCAAATTCTAATGTAAATTCAGAAAACACTGCTAATAAATTTCCAAAGAACGATTTTTCAGACTATAGAATTCCTAGAGTAGCTCAGAAACCAGAGTTCAAGAGAACTTTCAAGTGCAGGAAAAATGGTACAGGAGGCAACAACTACAAGAGTGACGGGTTTGAGACGAGCAAGAAGACTGGTTCTTTTCGTGACAACAAATCCAAATGACTACATGGAACATCAGGTAAAAATATTAGCTTTGAATCCAAAGATACCTGTTGGAGGCCGCCTAAACAAATTTTGGCAAAATTGGGTCAATATAACAAACGACAATTGGATTTTGACTCTGATAAAAGAGGGTTACAAACTAGAATTTCTGAAAAAAAATCCTCATACAGGAATAAAACAAACAAATGTTCCTGTAAAGGATAAACAAATTTTAATTTTAGAAGTAAATACCCTTTTCGATAAAGGAGCTATAGAAAATGTACCTGTGGAGGAAAAAAATTAAGGTTTTTACAGTACATTTTTTCTAGTTCCGAAGAAAACAGGGGATTTGAGACCCGTGATCAATTTAAGGCCTCTGAACAAATATCTTCAGAAAAAAACACTTCAAAATGGACTCTTTGTCAATTGTTTTGAATCTAGTAAAAAAAGGAGATTGGGCAATATCTCTCGATTTGAAAGATGCCTACTTTCATATTCCAATCCACAAAACTCACAAAAAATGTCTAAGATTTTGCATAGACAATCGGTGTCTTCAATTTCGGGTTCTATGTTTCGGCCCAACATCAGCTCCAAGGGTATTCACAAAGGTATGTGCTGCAGTAGCAGCACATCTGAGGTCTCTAAACATAAGACTTGCAACCTATCTAGACGATTGGTTTCTGGTAAATCAAAACAAAGATCAGCTAATTTCAGATCGAGAGAAAACGGTCAATCTTCTTTTGAATCTAGGGTTCATAATAAACGTGGCCAAATCAAGCATGGTTCCAGCTCAGAATATTGTGTACATAGGAGCACACTTTTTCCTAGAAGATGGGTTAGTGTGTCCCACAACAGAAAGAATAACAAAAATTTTGTCAGAGGTAGAAAACTTCTTAAAAAAACAAAGCAGTGCTACAGCAAGAGAGTACTTGCAATTGTTAGGGGTTATGGCTTCATGTGTAGAATTAATCCCCAATGCAAGACTTTTCATGAGACCCATACAACTACATTTACTCCATCATTGGAGACCAAGTTCACAAGAGCTGTCAAAAAAGATCATGTTTTCACAACACCTAAAAAACATCTAAGTTGGTGGTTAAAAACAGAAAACATAAACCAAGGCAGAATCTTTTCCCAGTGGCAAAGTTCAATGACCATAACGACAGATGCATCAAAACAAGGTTACGGGGGTCATCTAGGTCAAAATCAAGTAACACAGGGGTTTTGGACTCAGGAAGAAAAAGAATCTTCACATAAACTGTCTAGAAATGGAGGCAGTTTATCGGACGATTCTTCACTTCATGCCTATTCTCAAGGGGGAAAAGGTTCTGGTTCGTTCAGACAATACCACGGTCGTGAGGTACATAAACAAACAAGGAGGCACACGGTCTCCACTGCTGTGTATGAGGGTCTGGAAACTATGGCAGTTAATTCTCGAGAACAAAATGATGCTAAAAGCTGCTCACATAGCAGGCAAAAAGAACATCTTAGCAGACTATTTGAGCAGAATCAAAATTCGACCGACCGAATGGTCATTAAACAAAACAGTAATAACAAATCTTTGGTTTCTGTGGGGAATTCCCCAGATAGATCTGTTTGCGTCATCAAAGAACAAACAGACTCTGATTTACTGCTCGTGGCTTCCAGACCCACAGGCATATGCAATAGATGCTCTCACGATTCCATGGGACAACATATTTGCTTATGCGTTCCCTCCAATATGCCTGATACCTCTAGTCCTTCAGCACATGAGTCAATTCAACTGCCAAATTATTCTAATTGCACCTCTATGGCCTCGCAGACATTGGTTTTCAAATCTTCTTCAGTATGCAATAGATTATCCAAGAAAATTGCCGATACAAGAAAATCTCCTTCATCAGTCAAAGAAAAGATTCTTTCATCCAAATCCAGCAGTATTCAATCTAACTGCATGGCTTTTATCAACAAACAATTCAAAAAGAAGGGATTTTCTGAACAAACTAGAAGCTTGTTGCAAGCTTCCTGGCGCTCAGGAACACAAAAAGACTACTCAGTTAAGTTTCGGAAATTCAATAGCTGGTGTAGTGGACGGAAAATTGATCCATATAAAGCCTCTTTAACAGAAGCAGCAGATTTCTTGTCTTTTCTATTTTCTGAAGGTTTGCAATATAGGACTATTGCAGGATATAGGTCGATGTTGTCCTCTGTATTGGCTCCCATAGGTAAAATTCCAGTGGGCCAACATCCCTATATTATAAGATTACTTAAAGGGGTGTTTAATTCCAGACCTCCCAAAGTGAATCTTCTTCCTGAATGGGATTTACCTTTAGTTTTTAAAATAAAAAGCTACGCCGAGCGCAGCATGATACGACCGCAACAAGTTGAACCCTGTACGTTGGAGGCCCAATATGGATAGTCTATTGCTTTGGTCACATGCAGCCCATGGTGGACTTACAAAGCTTTTTTACACATGCAACCTATGGTGGACTTTAAAATGAATATTTGACACATATATATTTACAATAACATTTAATAGAAAAAAAAATTCTATATTCATTGACATTTTTGACACTATTAAGCCCCTTTTGGCCTTTTTTAAAAAAAGGTTAGGACAACAAACCTCAAATACAATAAAAAACTTCCTTCAGTGTATATAATCATCATATTTAAACTTCATAACAATTGGCTGGCCCACTACAGCTAAATTTCTTGTGTTAAACCATTTGCCTCGACCAACTGTTAAAAATGGCGTTTTTTGCCCCTTCGACCCCTTATATCTCAAAAACAGTTAGAGATATTGCAAATCTGATTGAAAAATGCAGGCAGGGATTTTCACAAGGATTCCAATGAAAAAAGATTTTGAAAATCTGACCACAAATAAAAAAGTTGATTTTTTGGGTGTGGCCTGTCTTTGGCCCCCTGTAGCAATGTAACGGTTCGATATACATCAAAACCATTGACACATTTTGTTGACAGAATTTAATAAGGAATTCAATAAAAAAAGAATTTTTAAAATCAAATGAATAATAAACATTCTACAACAGTTTTGTCAATACACCCGTTTTAGCCCCTTTTGGCCCTTTTTTCCAAAACGGTAAGGGCCACCAACCCCAAATACAATAGGAACCTTCCTCTAGTGGTTACAAACATCATATCAAAATTTCATAAACGCACGGAAACCAAATGTCCCCAGACGACGACGACGACGACAACGACGACGACAACGACGACATCGCCATAACATTATACGATCGCAAAAAATTTGCGGTCGTATAAAAATTAAGAAAGCTCCTTTTGAGCCTATGAAATCAGTAAATCTCAAGTTTGTAGCTTGGAAATTAGCTTTTTTAATTAGCTTCTTTCAGAAGGAGCAGTGACTTGCAGTCCTTGTGCATTGGTGAAGACTCTGTTGTGATACAAAAGAAGGGCGTTACTTTTATCAGGCATGGACTTGCTAAGCAAGATAGACCTAAACATTTTGGTACAAAAGTGTTCATTCCAACATTTGAAAGTGATAAATTATTAGACCCTAAAAGGGCTCTGTATTATTACTTGAAGAGAACTGAAAGTTTACGCCAGTCAGATGGAAAGTTTGAAAACAAACTGTTTTTATCAGTTGTGAAACCTTTTAAACCAGTATCTTCACAGACAATTTCTACATTGATAGTAAATGTCATTAAATGTGCTTATGGAGAATTAGAGTCAAAAGACAAACATTTTCGTGCTCATGCTACAAGAGCCTTGGGGCCCTCTTGGGCTCTTTTTAATGGAAGTTCCGTGAAGTCAATCATGGAAATGGCAGATTGGACGCAAGAATCTACTTTTATTCGTTTCTATCTGCGCCAAATTGATGCCAAAGTTTTATCATAAAATTTTCATGTATATGGAAGGAAAATTGAAAAAAAAGGAAAAAAACAAACAAAAAAGATGTGTATGTACAGAATTGTGTTATATGACATTTGAAATGCTGTATAAAGTTGTATATAAAAAATTGAACATTGCTACAGGAAGATGTAGATATAAAGTACTAAACAGGAGAACAGCTTCTGAAGCAGAAAGATAGCTTAGAAGACTCCAAACAGTAAATTCAATCACGTAAGTATTAGAGTATTAATATAAAATTGAGGAATTTGTCCTCAAATTCTAATTTTATGAGATAATAATACTTACGTGATTGAAGTTTCCCGCCCCCTCCCCTTCAGAATCTTTTCGCTGAAAGAAACTGATTGGGATACGCATGCGCGGGAATACTAAGTCATGAGGGCGCTTTATTGAAATCGCTCTCAGCGGTTGGTTACTTTTCGTGGGGGAAATATCCAAACAGTAAATTCAATCACGTAAGTATTATTATCTCATAAAATTAGAATTTGAGGACAAATTCCTCAATTGTCTGGAACTTTGTTGTCATTTGTATTTCGAACACACCTGAAGGTTAGCACTGCTGGTGGAGTTTTAATTCCCCGTGGTTAGCCCGCTCCGGCACCAACACTTTTGAGTTGGAGAAAACATCAAAGCTTTGAATTATCCGTCTAAATTTCAAAATTGTATAAACCCTAAGGTTCTTCCTACCCCAGACATAGGTTGATTATCTTAGTAAAAATTTGGTTCCCCAGTTTGGTATTTTTTGTTTTATTCTATGCTCTTCATATTCATATAGTATTGGCATTTTCAATATTTTTGGTAGAGCGCCTCTGATGAGTCTTGAATAGACGGAACGCGCGTCAGGCGTAGCAAAATTAATTGTCTGGAACTTTGTTGTCATTTGTATTTCGAACACACGTGAAGGTTAGCACTGCTGGTGGAGTTTTAATTCCCCGTGGTTAGCCCGCTCCGGCACCAACACTTTTGAGTTGGAGAAAACATCAAAGCTTTGAATTATCCGTCTAAATTTCAAAATTGTATAAACCCTAAGGTTCTTCCTACCCCAGACATAGGTTGATTATCTTAGTAAATAAACTGTTAACACAGAGACATGTCTCGCCTGTCGCAACTGGACACAGTATTAAATGAAGTAAAAATCCTCCTTAAACTGATCAAAACTGATGCTTAAGCAGCATCATACCAAATATCAATGGTGAACCATAACTGCTTTATATAAAACAAACATGACATATGTAAAAAGTTAAAAAGTGTAAAATCTCAAAGTAAGTAGACTGTGACTGCAGGATCATACAGATAAAATACTTTTGAAATTGATCTGTACTAATGCTGATGCAAGTGCACACCCAATATCAATGGTGAACCATAACTGCTTCATGTTAAACAGACTTAAGAAAAAAGGTTAACCTCAGCCAAATCAGTGTAAAATTTCAAAGTCAGTAGACCGTGACTGCAGGAGCATACAGGTAGAATCCTTTTAAAACTGATCTGTACTGATGCTGATGCAACTGCATACCAAATATCAATGGTGTAACATAACTGCTTCATGTTAAACAGACTTGAGAAAAAAGGTTAACCTCGGCCAAATCAGTGTAAAATTTCAAAGTCAGTAGACCGTGACTGCAGGAGCATACAGGTGAAATCCTTTTGAAATTGATCTGTACTGATGCTGATGCAACTGCATACCAAATATCAATGGTGTAACATAACTGCTTCATGTTAAACAGACTTGAGAAAAAAGGTTAACCTCGGCCAAATCAGTGTAAAATTTCAAAGTCAGTAGACCATGACTGCAGGAGCATACAGGTGAAATCCTTTTTAAACTGATCTGTACTGATGCTGGTGCAACTGCATACCAAATATCAATGGTGTAACATAACTGCTTCATGTTAAACAGACTTAAGAAAAAACTTTAACCAATTGTGGACGCCGCCGCCGCCGTCGCCGTCGCCGCCGGAATCACCATACCTAAGTCTCGCCTTTTGCGACATTCGTCGCAGGCGAGACAAAAATTGGTTCCCCAGACGGAACGCGCGTCAGGCGTAGCAAAATTAATTGTCTGTAACTTTGTTGTCATTTGTTTTTCCTGGGCTTCTTTTAGTGGACTTTAACATCCAAGCTTAGCGCTGCTGTGGGCCTATTATCACAAAAAGCGCTTTTTATGAAAGACGATTACAATCTAGCTATTCGAACTTGGAAAAAAAAACAATTATAGTGCTATAGTTCAGGAGGTCCCTTAACTAATGGGTTTTAAAAATGCAAGTTTCATCTATGTCATTTCCTAATACACTCATGCACCATGGAAATAACATTAAATGACTGCCAATCATTTTAGTTTGTAAAATTAGTTTTTTTCAATAAGTGGCAATCAATATTTATAACAAAATTGATTTGAGATTTTGTTAGTTTGAAAACATTGAATCCTACAAGTTTGACTTTAATATTTAATTCACTATATTTAATTAACTTACTATCTTTTTCATACAGTAGTAAAGATTCATCGCGAGATGGATGCAGGTTTTATAATGATTCTTAGTACTTTGTTGTATTTGACTGAATATTGTGCTGGTAAGGATTTCTTAGAATATAGATAAGTTTTTACAAGATCATTTAAAAAAAAGGAACTCTTATATTATCCGAAACAGAAGTTGATATGACAATAAAAATATTAATTACAAAAAATTATTACAAAACGGGTTGGTTCGGATTACTCCGTTTTGTAATATATTTTTTCATTATTTTTTTTTTAAAGATTGTGTCTGTTAATGTTGAAATTTTGATTTTAAAACTACCATTTCGTGGTATTCCATCCTTCCTCAATGCATCATAACCATTTTTAAGAAATAATAATTTTTATTCCACACGGGAAGTTTATTAAAATGAACCAAAAAAAACGAGAAAAAAAAATATATATCATGAACAAGAGTTAACACTTAAGTATGTCTCGCCTGCCGGCACCTTCAGAAACAATTATTCTTTCTTACTTCCATTCAATTTTGAATTTACATGGATTTTCAGTTTCTGAGATAAAAAGATGTTTATAGAACTTAAACATTGCTAATATATGCAATAAAAATAATCAAATTCACTCAACCAGAAAAATCAAGATCAAGGTCAAAAGATGGGGATGCAACTGTGCTAAGCAATTACTAGGACATATGCATACCAAGTTTCATCAATCAGGACCAATTATACTTGAGATATGGAGGTGTTTGCAAAACCTTAACATTGGTATTTCATGCGAGATGGATGCAGGATTAAAAAAATTAACTCTTATATTATGGTGGGTTAAACCAGGTTTTATGGCGCCAAACCTCCCTCTTTCATTGCGATCTTAGGATCCGGTAATGACCATAGAACACAACATAGTTGTGAGACACAATAGGGATATTGAGGTGATCATTTTTGTAATCCTTTTTTTTATTGTCATATCTACTTCTGTTTCGGATAATATAAGAGTTAATTTTTTTTAGTACTAAGATATGATAGTTAATTGTTTTAATTAGTGTTTGACTGGTCTGCTGTACTGAGATGATCACCTCAATATCCCTATTGTGTCTCACAACTATGTTGTGTTCAATGGTCATTACCGGATCCTAAGATCGCAATGAAAGAGGGAGGTTTGGCGCCATAAAACCTGGTTTAACCCACCATTTCGTTTGAAATGCCTGTACCAAGTCAGGACCATTGCGATCCACCAATTCTCCGGTATGACTGATTCGTTTTTGTCATTTTCTCTGGACTATGAGATTGATCATTCAAGTTCGGGTAGTTTTGTTATTACCTTTATGTATATGTATTGAAAATTGTCAAAGTCACTCAACTGGAAAACCAAGGTCAAGGTAAAAGGATGAGGATGTACCTGTGCTAAGCTACTACTGGGGCATATGCATACCATGTTTCATCGACATAGGACCTATAGTTCTTGAGAAATGGAGGTGCTCGCATAACTTTTCAATTGCTATTATATGTATTGAAAATTGTCAAACTAATTCAACCGGAAAATGTAGGTCAAGGTCAAAAGATGTGGATTTAACTGTGCTAAGCTTCTACTTGGGTATATGCATACCAAGTTTCATCAACCTAGGACATATAGTTCTTGAGATATGGAGGTGCTCGCAAAACTTTTCCATTGCTATTATATGTATTGAAAATTGTCAAAGTCACTCAACCGGAACAGCAAGGTCAAAATATGGGGGATGCGATTGTGCTAAGCTCTACTGGGACCATCCTCGGAAACCCAAGGTTTCTTCTCTCGCTTACTCATTCATCACAGAACCCAAGGTTTCTTCTCTCGCTTACTCATTCATCACAGTGATGAATGAGTAAGCGAGAGAAGAAACCTTGGGTTTCCGAGGATGTACTGGGACATATGCATACCAAGATTCATCAACCCAGGACCTATAGTTATTGAGATATGGAGGTGCTCATAAAACTTTTCGAAAAAGTTAACGCCGCCGCCGGTAAAGTAACATCTATTTCCCGCTCTGCTTTGCAGGCGAGACAAAAATGAAAATGAAATTTTTTTAAGTTCTCGTAGTTTCATTGATTTCTTATCATGCCTTATTTCCTCTAAAATCTTAATATTTTCTTGTTCCTCACTTAATTGCTCAATTCAATTTTAAATATAGTAGATTGGAATGTGAAAAAATAAGGAAATAAAATACCTTTTCGTAATATCTAAGTTTCCAATAACAAAAACTAAAGCCCCCATCACACTGACCACGATCTTACTACGCTTTCCATGATCTTACTACGCTCTCCACGATCATAAGGATCGTAGTAGAGTCGCGACGATTGTGTTAAAACGTAGTCAGTGTGACTACGAGTACGACAGAACTACGACCACAGTACGATAGTTCGAGGGGAATTTATTTTCAATTGTCAAATCAAGTACGATGCTACTTCGACCATCACGAGTGCAGTACGTTGCTTCAGCGACCTTGCTACGACCATACTACGATAAAACCACGACCAGCTACGACCTTCCTACGCATCTTCTACGATCACTACGATCGTGTTACGTTTTCACTTCGCTTGTACTACGCTTGGTACGATTCCACTACGCTAAGATCGGTCGAACTTGAAATTTCAAAAATTGGTAAGGGGTGCAGGTGCCACGCTAGTCATGAAATGTTATATGATGTGTTTCCTTAAACATGTTAAGCAACATAAATTAAGGTCAATTCTAAACGTGATGTACCTTCTGTAATTTCATTTCATGTCATGTAGCATTTGAAATTGATATCCTCTCTCATTCTCCTTTTTATATTGAATAAAAAAATAATCATGAGATCTCTACAGAACTGAATGCTTTATTAAGCCATATTTTCAGTATTGCATCTTTATTTAAAAAAAATGGCGTCAAGATGATTTTATAAAAACACGAATGGGCCACATACACATGTCTAAAATTTGCATATGCTGCGCACCCCACTCAAAATTTAATCAATTTTCACCAATACATAAATTAAAGCATTTATATATTTTCATATTCAATTTTAAAAATTCTATAAATTTGCAAAATGCATTTAATTTGTTAGAAATGTGCAATTTAAAAAAAAACATCATGATATGAAATTCCCGTGCGGGGCCCGGGTGGCGAATAGGCCCGCAGCAGAGCCTAGCTTGTCGTAAGAGTCGACTAAGGGTCTTGGGATTCTGACGTCGGGTCAGTGCTCAGCCCACAGAGCGACTAAGTGTGTACCCTAGGTGGCTGAATAGGGTAGCCCTCGTCCGCGGGGGTTGTCAGGTCTATAATACGGAAACCCTGACCGCCGACCATAGTGGGCCAACGTGTGTGGAGAGTGCCACGCTTCATGCACGTAAAAGACCCCTTTGTGGACCGCCCAGTAGTGCACCACATAGGCTAAATTTTCCGCCCCTACCCACCTCTCCCCTTTTTCCTGTGGTTCTTCAAAATTTACTGGTCCTTTTTTTTCCCACTCCATCTCCATATTTCATTTGTCATCATCATTTCATGTTCATTTTATCATCCTTTTCATGTTCATCGCCTGTAAATAACCTATATAGCGTTGCACGGGCGTAAAACACCAACTCACTCACTCACTCATGATATGAAATGCGCTCCATTTTCAAATCGATGAATGCTTTGCCTGGTTGATCGACAGAATGACAGATTGGGCAACAGGCCGTCGGAATCATTTCACCAAACTCAATCACTCTGGAATATTTTATGAAAAAAATGATGGAATGAAATTGAAACACGAGATAGCTACTAAGGGGGCAACCATTTGATTTTATGGGGGGCTATGGATATTTTCATCGTCCTGCCTGTTTATTTTCGGAAAAGGCTGAGCCTGGATTATTTTGCGCGCTTTCGCGTGCCCATTTTTTTTTTATTTTTAAAGCTTTTATAAAATTTTCATGCAGCCTTAACTACCATCCTGCCTTTTTTAAATTCATTGCACTGTCCTGCCTTTTTATTTCTGGATTTTTGCCATCCTGTCTTTTTATTTCAAATTTTATCATAGCCCCCCATAAAAATCAAATGGTCGGTCCCTAAGTATTCTATATGTACGCACAGGTGTTTGGGTATAAGATTTTATTTTATTTTTTTTATTTATTGTGTGCATATAACAAATTCTGACCCTGGCTAAAATTACTTTTTCCACGTGGAAATAATAAAATTTAAATATATAATGAGGGTCATGTTTTTTATATACAAACAATAAATAAAATAATTCAATCCTAGACCCAAACGCCCGTGCATGTATGCCCTTAATTAACATCAAAATGAAGACTCATTGAATGTTTTTTTTTCCAAATATATATATTTTTTATTTAAACTGTCGTTTTCTGAAATCTAGGAAGGCAAATGCTGCTGCAAACGGGTATAAGGCTAGGCCAATTAATACTTTTTTGCAATTTATTTTGTCAGCACGAGAGACAATTAATTGTTGCATGTAAAACGTAGAAAGATCTTGGTAGTATCGTACTAAGAACGCCAAGGGCGTGGTAGCATCGTAGTGTTGTCGTGGTATGATCTTATAAGTCGTAGTATCAACGTGGTACGATCGTATAGGTCGTACTATAATCGTGATATGATCGTGACGAGAGCGCAGCGCTGGCGTAGTGGGATCGGCTGTCAATTAAGGTGCGTCCTTACTACGATTGTCCTACGACATTACTACGACTAAAGTCGACTGCTCTACGATCCTCTCACGATCTCAGTACGCTGTAAGTACACTCTATTTTCACCACGACTGCACTACGAATGTTTTGAACATGTTCAAAATTTACGTAGTGCAGTCGTAGTCACCCACGACCTAGTACAATCACAACACGATCTCCACGACCCCAGGACGACAACACTACGATGTTCCACGATTTAGGAAAAAATCAAGATCGTAGTAAGGTCGTAGTCCAGGTTGACGGGGGCTTTAACAATACTTTATACCTGCGTTTAAGTGCTAAGCACTACTACCTCTGCTAAAAATGACGAACCGTACGCGTTGATATATAAATAATAAGACAAAAATATATTTCTTAACCATTTTGTATTTAGATTCTTGCAACATCAATAAGAAGATTTCCTTTTAAATTGAAAATGTTTACCCCAAAAAATCTAATAAAAATTGAATAGGTGATTGGGTTTTTTGAATATCTTTAAAAAGAAAAATAAAGGGAAAAAACAAACAAACCAACAAACATGCAAAGTTCCAAGCCATTTTACTTTGTTACACCCGACGCATCAGAGGCGCACTTTCGAAATATTAAGAATGCAAAACAATACATATTTATCGACCATAGAAGAATACATCGCGTATTCGATTATATGCCAAGCTGAAACACAAATAATGAGTAAGTTGCAATTTTGCCTGGAGTACCAATAAACTTAGAGTTTTGGCAAATTTCAAATTTCGCGGAGAATTTTTAAACTTTGAAGTTGTCATTAACACAAAAGTCTTGATGCTGGAGCGGACTTATTTCTGGAAAATAAAACTACACCAGCAGCGCAATAAAACAAACACGAATGTTTGAAAAATCAAATTCACAACAAAGGTCAAGACGTTTTTGCTACGTCTTTAGCTGGTTTGTGCAAGATTAATCTCAAGGTAATTGGACCTCTGACGATTATTTAAAAACAAACTTAAAATAATTGCTTTCTAATTTTAATTCACTTTATTTTTTTAGTGCATTGTTCAATGTAAAATGGCATCTTATTTTTTGAAATTGTTATCTCTATTTGACTTAATTGCATGTGTTTCCAATAAAAAAGTGTACAGATAGTGTTAATACATGTACTTATATTTGTACTGAATCAAATGTCCGTCTGTATACATCTGTGATGTTTTATATGTCCTTGATGAGCTCATGACTGAATACATTGAAATATTGAACGAAAACAAGTTTGCATTCTCTCTGATATAAGATAAGGTTTATAATAATAGGTTTAGCACGGTTCAAATTTTGAAAACGACGTAGTTTTTCCATGTGTCTATGTTCATTTTTTTTTCTATACGCGCGTTTAAAAATAGTTTTATTTATTCATTATGTGTCTAGTGACCGGGGGGGGGGGGGTAACTTCCTATGAAGGTGAACAAAAAATGTCTATTTTGTATAAAAATGTGTCATGAAAATTGTCGATTTTATATAAAAATGGGTCATGAAAATTGGAAATTTTATATTAATTTGGTTACATGTATTGAATTCAAATTAAAAATGGCACATCCCCACCCAAAAAGTACCAAGTTACCCCCGGGGGGGGGGGCTAGTGCAACACAACCGACATTTCTTATTAACATGCATTAAATTGTTTTATTACCTAATACAATAAAATCTTATTCTCTATTAACTATTTTGTTTTAATTTTGACCATTCTCACATTCTACCGGACAACAGAAAGGTGATCTATTGCCCGACGACGTTCTATTGCCTGGTGACATTTTGACCTCAATTTTGATTCGACAATTTAAAAACATGAATATTTATGATCTTTTCCGGGTCATTTACGTGTCCCTACTTTGAAATTGTGTCCGATTCTCTTTAAAATTGTTTCAAATAATATATGGCTAATCTGAAATAAAATATCCCTACTTGGCGTAGTTCCTTCCATGCCTTACAAATGCACTGCCACCTCAGGATTTCTGTAGTTTTCACTTTAGCTGTATGTATTAGGTAATAAAACAATTATTGAATGTGTAGCCAGGCAAGGGATCAGAATATTTATTCCTTGGTATTCAGATCAGCTCAAATTTATATTGCCTTCAGCCTGCGGTTTCGTGTAATAGAACATTGAGCTGTTCTGCAACCTCGAGAAAATACTCTGATCCATTGCCTGGCTACATATTAAATAACTGTACATTAATTATTTAGTGTTTAGTGCAACACAGTCGGAATTTTTCTTTATATACGATGAATATTTAATTTATTTATTATTTAGTGTCTAGTGCAACATAGTCGACATTTTTTCTTAACGTGCATTAAATAGTTTTATTTATTTAGTGTTTAGTGTAACACAGCCGGAATTTTCTATATATAAAATGAATAGTTTGTTTATTTATTATTTAGTGTTAATTGCAACACAGCCGCAATTTTTCTATACATGTAATACATAGTTTTATTTATTTATTATTTAGCGTATGGTGCAACACAACCAGAATTTCTTATCAATACCCAGAACACTGGCAACAGGGATATTTATTCAAACCCTTCTGATATCTATCTTTACAATGAGAACCTTGCTGACCATGGAGTTAGTACAACAGCTGCATGGGACTTGGTGTTTGAGCTGAGAGCTTGTGGCGACTCCTTTATACTTTTGTCTGAAACTGCAAATCTCCAAGGAAACGTCATGTTTGAACTTGTCATCGGTTGCTATAGTAACTCTAAGTTCTGTGTAAATACTCCAAACGGACAAATATTATTTGATGGCGGACAAGTTTTGGATTGCAGCAATTTTAGATTTTTCTGGCTAAAGTGGACAGTTAATGGAGACATTTCTTTTGGTACGGGAGATGCCGTGGGGGCTAACCAAGTCTTTGTTAGACAAACAGGAAAACTACTTGGAGGACTTGGAGTCCGATCTGGTTTTGGTAATTCTGCTGTATGGAGACGCATTATTCCAGGTATGTACTATAAGTTATACGCCACGCAACGTAGTTGCGAAGGGTATGTTTTTGACTGGTCCGTCTATCCGTTCGTCCGAGTGTCGGTCCGTGATAAAATTTTAGCTACATTTTATCCTAGGCTTTTGTAACAGATTTCTCACCAACTATTCATCATAGGCTTTTGATATATATGGGTCCCATATGGTGTGATTCATTTTCAGGTCTGTCGATCCTTTACTTCCTGTTTGACGAGCCGATATGGATTGATAATTACTCCGACTGTTTTATTCTAATTCTTAATTGACAATCTCTGTCCATAATGTGGAGGCGTGGGGTATGTGAACGTGCTCAAGGTTCTTTCATTTTATTTAGTTTAAAATTAAGACCTCTCTTCTATCAATTGATGGCGTCACTTAATGAAGAAAAGAGACATGTTATACTTGTAAAGACATTTGTATGTGATTCTTACACATCTTTAGTTTTAGTAATTTATCGGACCTTTTACAACATATATCAATTTTAAGAATGAATGAAAATAACAATGATGAGTATAAACATATAAATTTTCATATCGGTAGACAAAAATACACAACAGTAGAATAAATAATAATATCAAGGCAAGCATGCAGATAAATAAAAATTAGCATAGAAAGCAAAATATACATAAAAGTCAAATGTGTTGCATTTAAGGACTTTGACTTTGTTTTTCAACCACATATCTAAAAACACACAAACACACACACACACACATTTAAGGCGGTTCAGAACTCCATAATAATCCTTATATTGAAACAGAAATTGTATAGCACACGATAGCGACGTTCATTAATAAAGCGATTTTAAGAAGTAATCAAAAGTTCAAATGTTGCATGTTTTGTATCAGGTAAAAAACAACCAACCATATATTCATATAAGTGAAGCTGAATTTAATAATAACAATTGAGCGCGTTATAATTTAGATTTGATTTCGGTTAACTACTTCCTGAATATTTAGGTTGTTTACATATCATGCATATAGTACACATGGATGCAAAATCTCCGTCACAGTTTTCTAACCTACTACGTTTTGTATGATATTTTCATATAGCTTAATCCTATAGTGATAGTATAAGGTTAATAGAAATTTTATGCTCAATGGTAATCTATTTCATGTTAATCGAATACCTAGGTTTTTACATACAATGGCCATTAAATGCAAACTTCCGTCATTACTTACTACACGACAGAGGCTCGAGCTTTATCCTATAGTACCCTATGGTGAACAGCCATTATATGCTGTGTCCTGTGTCACCTGCTCCTGTTTACCGAAGTTTTTACTCAAAGCATAAATTTAATAGTGGGAGTATCACCAGTAAGCATACGCTCACAGATTTACTTGTATCTTTAAAAAATTGAAAGTTTTAACAAAATCAAGTGTACTTACTGGTATATACATGCATTATTCCTATGCTGTTGAAATCTGGAAGTCACAATCTCGCGTTATTTGTATAAACAGATATGATCACGGAATAAATTGAAAACTCATATAAGGTAATAACACTTACTGGTATTTCCGTAAGACATTTGTTTTACATTTCATAGTTGTGACAACGGAAGAGATGACCACCAGTCTTCCGACCACATCAGCCACTGCAATTTTCTCTACTCCGGCGTCCAACTGCGCATGTTCATGTTCAACGTCATCAAATACAAATATGGACCCTCACGATACAGATGAGGCACAGCCAGTTCCGTATAAAGTAGACATGAAAACTCTGTCGTCACAGAAAAGAAAACTGACGAGTGCATCAGACCCAAGGAAATCTTCTATGTACATCGGGACAGTTGGCGTGGCTTTGATATCTTCTGTCATTTTATTCATCGTTGTACTAGATTGTATTCCAGGCGTTAGAAAATGATTGCTTGGAAAAAACATTCAAATTTGACAAACTTGTACAGCACAAATATAAAATAATTTAAGTTTTGACTGAAAATTAATCTATCCCATATAAAAAAATAGGAATGCTTGTTTCTTGTACTTGTTTTTATGTTTTTGTTTTTGGCAATTTTATCATGGTATCCACAGTTAGTTAAAGCAATTGCACGTCAGGGGCTACAATGAAGAGATCTTTTTTGTGTTTATCTTAATATTCGTGCATTCTTTTCAAGTCGTTATGAAAATTAAATAAAATAAAATTTTGTGAACAAGTTGTAAGATATAAAATTCCTTATTTTTGCAATTATTTTGTTAAACGTACAACATTGCTTATTGGAATGTATGAATGTGTTTAAAATTATTTTTAAAAATTAAAATTTGTACAAAATAAGCATTTGTTTCAACAGAGTACTATTCTTTCAAGACGTTGATGATTATTATATTCGTTGCTTAATATTAAAGTCATTTTTAGAAAGTATTTTCCGGACGTACAGACCTGAGAAATCTTTTACTTATGCACTACAGGTTCACGACTTCCGGGTAGGCCTCTCCATTGAAAATCTGTTGAAATTAACTAAATTCGTCAACTTGTTAAAACATTTTAAATCTGATTGTCAAAGTCTAAAATTACTAAAACATACGTTAACATCCAAGACTTCACTCCAAACCAGTTTATTTGAACCGGGAATGGGGAATTACGCCAAAATCAGATGGGGATAAATTGATGTTTTTCCTTAGCTCAACGTTGTTCACACCATGTGGCCGACCCACAAAGGGAAACTACTCTTACAAAAATGAAAACAAAAAAATCGGAATCGGAATTCCGGGTGACTTTTTGAAAAGGGCTATATGTTTGTTCTGTATTTTTTTCGTTTATATTGTCAAAATTTTTACTTAAACATTGATAGGTGTACACTCCTTAATGTACTTTGCTTATTATTTTCTTACATATAAAACATTTATCATTGTCCCATTATTTTGTTTAACAAAAATAGTTGATGGTATTTTTTAATGGCTTAAATGTATAGGTATATACTCTTTTAATTAAAATTATTAATTTTCCTAACCTGGAAAGTAACATACCAACGTCACCTGCATATGGTGTTTAAATTTCACAACTAATTCGATATGCCAGGGCTTGTACACATTTTTCAGATTTGTTGATCCGACACCGCTTTCTCCGTAACCGACTAGTAGACCAAGGTTATAAGACAATACGTCTCATGCGATCTGTAAGAAAAATTTCTTCGTTATCAGCACCTGGTAGAAAAATTCAATATCATGTTAGACGAAATGGTTAGTTATTGCTTTGATTAGTGTTTGGCTGGTTGATGTACTGAGATGATCACCTTAGCATCCCTAATTTGTCATCACAAACCTGTTGTGTTTTGTGTAACTACCGGACCCAAAGATCGCAATGGAAGAGGGAGATTTGGCGCCTTAAAACCTGGTTTAACAAACCATTTCTTTTGAAATGCCTGTAACAATTCAGAACCATTGCAATTTTCATTTTTTCTGGTATGTCTTCCTTGTTTTGTCTCGTCTTATGGACATTAAGTTCGGTAATTTTGTTATTACCTTTATTTACTTGGTTATTACTTTCTCACATATAGAACATTAACCATTTTCCATTATTTTGTATATCAAAAATATTGGATTTTTTTTTTTATTGGATTTGATTTATCTTGTTGCTTCCTCATACATTTTCTGATGTCTTTCATGTTTTTATAATTACATGGGCTCGGCTTATACTAAAGATTATGGTGGATAACAAAACAAATGTTACTTTTCGAATATTTATGTATTTAATACTTTAAACTTGTTTATTTATACTGAACATTAAAATACCGTATATCGGGTTATTTTGGCGGATGAAAATTATGGTGTTTCTCTAATTTTTACCAATGAAATTAGACACGATTAAAAAGTTGGTATTTTAATTTTGGCGATTTTTCCTTGCACGCCAACATAGCCAAAATTACCATCACGCCAAAATAACCCGATATACGGTAAGCTGTATAAGCTTTTCCGAGTCCACATTACCGTCTACCATCAATTCTTATACTACTCTTACTGAGATTTACAAAAGGGTCTAAAATAAGATCAGGGTATTGATCTCCCCGTACATGGGACAAGTTTTCGTTCCTTGTTGCATTAGCATGACTTTTTTTTCAACAAATATGAAAAATTTAGAACAAGAAACAAACATTTTATCCATGAAATACAGCCCTAACGACAACAAAACAAATACAAATGACAACAAAGTTCCAGACAATAAATTTTGCTACGCCTGACGCGCGTTTCGTCTATTCAAGACTCATCAGAGGCGCTCTACCAAAAATATTGAAAATGCCAAACACTGTATAAATATGAAGAGCATAGAACAGTATAACCAACGATACCAAACTGGGGAACCAAATTATTACTAAGATAATCAACCTATGTCTGGGGTAGGAAGAACCTTAGGGTTTAGACAATTTTGAAATTTAGACGGATAATTTAAAGCTTTGATGTATTCTCCAACTCAAAAAGTGTTGGTGCCGGAGCGGGCTAACCTCGGGGAATTTACACTCCACCAGCAGTGCTAACCTTCACGTGTGTTCGAAATACAAATGACAACAAAGTTCCAGACAAAAAACAACTTAGAGTACTAACAGAAATTATACAGACTTCTATTCTTCGTGCTGTAGTTGTTTTAACATAACCACTTAGAGTTCCTACAGAATTTATACAGACATCTATTCTTCGTGCTGTAGTTGTTTTAACAAAACCACTTGAGTACTAACAGAAATTATACAGACTTCTATTCTTTGTGCTGTAGTTGTTTTAGTGTCACGTGTATACTGAGCGGTCTGTATATATTTAAACAACTGGGTGACATAAATAAGAACAAAATATGGTCCGTTGTTGAGATATTCTGAAGTTAACCTACACCTCGATGTCAGTATAGATAAACTTGTATATAAAACTTATCAATTCTATCCAAACTCAATCGACAAAATCAAAAGGTGCCAAATAACAAATGAGCAACAACCAAAGTGAGATAGAAATGAGACTTTCTCAATGAGTGAACTATAGAAACTAAATAACCCAATACTAACAATCTTTTCAATGAACAGATCAACCACTAAATAGCGTACATCAAGATAACTTCTCAATTGAACAACTACTACACTATGATACAACTTAATACAAAATGAGTCCTCAATGAGCAACTTTATAACTTAATACAAAATAGTCTCAATGAGCACGACAACTCAATGAGCAAACTATACAACAACCTAATTCACCAACTAATTAATAGACGATGTCGATCACAATGTGAGACTGTCGTCTACAACTTAATAAACACAATAACCCTACAACTTAATATCCTATTTGAAATCAATGTCAATCACAATGTGAGACTGTTGATTACTATGGCTTTTATATTAATTCAGCGATCCGCTCTCTACGAAATCAAGACCACGACTGGCGCTTTCCCGCCCTTTATATACTATTTGATACCTAGGTGTCGTGTGCAAAAATCAAGTGTTCTAGTGCAAAATGTGAGGATGGTGTGCAAATTTTAGTACCGTATGCAAAAATACGTATGTGGAACGTTGTTCTGCATCTCTCATGCGATTTAAGTCATGTAAACTTGTTGGATGAACGTCCGATGGTCTTCGAAATAGCAAATCTATGTTGAAAATTATAATATTGAATTAAACATTGAAATCGAAAGTAGACTTTAGCTTTTGTTTTATAATATGGATATTTAAATACTAGAAACAAATGCCTCTCCGGTAAGATCGTAATGCACATTTATTCTCATTATTGTAATACCATCCTTTGATATATACTAGTATCCTAAATAAAACTATTCATAAACACATACCTTGCTTTGAAATAATTCAACGTCCGTTCCTTTTAAAACTGATAACAACAACTAAGATTAATAATCAATAGACCACGATAAGGTAAATATCTATTTAAACCAAATACACAACGCTCGAACTGACCACTGCAAAAATCAATAATGCAAACGACATAGGTAATTTTATAATTAGTATTTTCATCACATTACCCACGCCTCATCAAACCATGCGCCCTCGCATGCTTATTAAATTTGTAACTAACAAACAAAAATACCATAAAGAAACAAACAATTTACTTGTACTATATATTATAAAAGTCTTCATAACATAAAACTCCTGTCTATGTTAAAAGAAATAAACTGTCTTTACATAACCTCCTTAGTCTCCACAACAGTTACTTTCCTTCCATTCTCCATATACTCAGTGGTAGTTTGTATTTTGGTGGTAAAATATATAGGAGAGGTTTGTGTGCCAGATTCTCTCGTTTCCGTCATACTCCTAACTCTTCCGCCTGAAACGTGTTCAGCACGTTCAACACTATCTGTATCCACCTTCATATCCTCTTCAACTTTCCTTTCCTCCTCTTGCACATTACTATCTTTAACTTGTCTTTCTCTCTTCTTCTCAGGTTCTTCTTGACGACTCTCTTGTTCAGTCCTTTTCCTTTTTAACCCAACTGGGTTTGGCTTTGTCTTCTTTCTAATCACACTCGCCTCTACTACAGGGTCATACTCGAGTCTAAACTTAATCCTTGACGCTGAAGGCATATCCTTGGATGTTGAGGGCATATCTTTAGATACTACTGGTTCATTCATAGTGGTTGATGGCATATCCTTATCATCATCATCTTTAGTCTTACTACAATCATCCTCAGTGTCTTCGATCACACAGCCCGGATCCTGTTTCTCCCAATCCGACTCGTCTGATGACTTCTCAGCCACATCGTCCTTATCATTATTGTTTTCATCGTTCTTTGATTCCTCATGACTATGTCTAGCTCTGATGTGTCTATGCAAATTACTTAATCTCGTACAGTGGTAACTGCACTGTTCACATTTTATGCGGTTATCAAAACACGAAATCATGTGATTATCCCTATCTTCCTTCAACTTAAATGTCTCAGGGCAAAATCCACACTTGAACTCTGGCTCCTTTCTCGGGGTTATCTTAGTTTTAGCCATGACCTACAAAATACAACAATATGAACTAGAAAACATCTTTCTTCAAAATGTCCTACTAATTGCTTCAAATACATAATTTTTTTGTTTTGGTTTTGCTTTGTGGTTTTTGTTTTTGTTTTGTTGTTTGTGTGGGTTTTTTTATACGTTTACTATAAGTACTATTATTTTAAGAAAAGACACACAATGCACTGTTCAAATCTTTTATTTAGAAGAGAAAAATCATAGCTATGTTATCTATTACAACTATTTCACAGAGAAATCTTGCAACCATAAAGGTTGCCTCCTTTTCCGGAATCCTCTTCCCAACTCTTTTTCAGGGGTTTGTGTTTCAGCAGATGAACTCACTTCATCTTTATCAAAGCTTGTTCTGTCAAATTCGTCATCAGCTTCGTCTTGTTCATCATCATCCTCATTCACCTCGGAAATACTCTCAATTTCTTCACTATTTTCCTCTTGGAGTTCCTGTTTCCTATGCTTCCTCATTCTGTCCACATGAATCACTTGAGGTTTTCCTCTTGGTCCACAGTTGAGCTTGTACGTCACATCCGTACATTTTTCTAATATTCTATAAGGACCCCTCCAGAAGGTTGTCAGCTTAGGTGAGCATCCTATCTTATGAGTTGGAAAGTACACATATACATCATTTCCTGGCTCAAACTTCTGCCAACTTAACTTAGTATCATGATAGTGCTTTTGTCTCCTCATCTCCTTCGTCACATCCCTTCTGACAGCTGTATGCGCCTCTTCCATTCTGTCTTTTAGTTCCCAAGCCCACATGTTTGCTGGTCTAAATTTCAACTCTGATGGCATTTCATACATAATATCCAACGGGGTGGCTACCTCACGCCCGAGCATCATAAAGTTGGGTGTCTGACCAGTAGTTTCGTGTTCACAAGAACGATAAGCCATCATAACGTAAGGGATATATGTATCCCAGTCTCTTTGATGTTCATTTACGAAAGGCTTCAACATTGATATTAGTGTACTATTAAACCTCTCCACCATCCCATCCGACTGTGGGTGATATGGGGTAGTCCTGGTCTTCTTTATATCTAATATTTTACACATTTCCGCAAACAAAAGACTCTCAAACTGAACTCCCTGGTCGGAGTGTATAACCGATGGCACCCCAAACCGAGTAATAACTTGATCTACTATAATTTGAGCAGCCGTAGCAGCTGTCATATCTTTCATGGGAAAACTCTCTGTCCATTTCGTGAAATAATCAGAAACTACTAAAATATATCTGTTCCCATTTTCAGTAGTTGGAAGTTCTCCTAAAATATCTGTAGCAATTCTCTCCATCGGCCAACTCGACTCAACTATTTTCATAGGTGCACGATTCTTCTTTTGAAGCCTTTTAACACGCGAGCAACTTTCACAACCAGCTATATAGCTTCTCACATCAGCCTGAAGACCAGGCCAATAGTATCTCTGTCTGACCCTAGACAAAGTCTTGTGAACTCCCAAATGAGCTGCACATTTGTCATCATGGCAATAGAAAAGTACCTTCCTTCTCTCAGAAAAGGGCACCAACGCCTGGTGTTGAACCTCCTTGGTAGACTCATTTTCAAACTTTCTACATAATAAACCGTCTTTTATTTCCAAAACTTTCAATTGAGCCCACAACGACCTTAAAACCCGTCCTTTGCCTGCTATAAGTCCAATATCGGGTCTCTTTCCTGCTTCTAACCAAGTCCTTACTTGTGATAAATCGGCATCTGCCTTTTGCAACTCAAGCAATGCTTTGTCTTCAATAAAAGCATTTATTTTCTCTTTTTGATCGTCCTTGTCTTGTATAACTCTCACTTGTTGTTGAATCCCTTCGTTGTCATGTTTGTCCAACTCTGCATCATACCCACATTGACGACATGGGACTCGACTTAAAGCATCAGCATTTGTGTGTAACTTTCCCGGTCTGTGCTGAATATCCATATCAAACTCCCCGAGTACCTCAATCCATCGGGCTAACTGCCCCTCTGGGTTCTTGAATCGTAATAACCATTTCAACGAACTGTGGTCAGTTCTTACAACAAATCTTTTACCATATAGGTAATGCTTGAAGTACTTTACAAAGTTCACTACTGCTAACAATTCCTTTCTTGTTACACAGTACTTTCTTTCAGCCTTCGACAGAGTTCTACTTGCGTAAGATATGACAACCTCATTGCCCATATCATCTTGCTGAGAAAGCACAGCACCTATCGATTCATTGCTGGCATCTGTATCAAGCGTAAAAGTCTTATTCAGATCTGGATATGCCAATATAGGTGCACTCACTAGTCTGCGTTTTAGCTCTTCAAATGAATTTTGACACTCTGAAGTCCAAACAAAAGGTCTACCTTGCTCCGTCAAAAGGTGAAGGCTTCTTGCAATTGATGAAAACCCCTTAATAAACTTGCGGTAATAGCTGCAAAGACCTAAAAATGACCTCACCTCTGTTGCACTAACTGGTACCGGCCAATCCTTTACTGCCTCAACTTTTGAAGGATCCGTTTCAATTCCTTCTTCCGACACTACATGGCCAAGAAAGGTAACTCTCTTGGCACACAATGTGCACTTTTTAGCTTTAAGTTTCAATCCGGCTTCTTTTAGACGGTCTAACACTTTCCTCAAGTTATTAAGCATTTCTTCGAACGTTTTCCCAAATACTATTATATCGTCCAAATAGACGAGACATATGTCCCATTGAAGCCCTGTCATTACAATTTCCATTAATCGTTCAAACGTTTGAGCTGCACAGCAAAGTCCAAAAGGCATGACTCTAAATTGATATAGTCCTTGTCGGCTAGCAAATGCTGTTTTGAATTTATCTTCTTTCTCCAATTCAACCTGCCAGTAGCCCGAACAGAGATCAAGTGTTGAGAACCACGAATTACCCGCTAACTGGTCAAGTGAGTCATCTATCCTTTTCAACGGATATGCATTCTTCACTGTAACATTGTTCAACCTTCTATAATCAATACAGAAACGATGCGTCCCGTCTTTCTTCCGTACTAAGACAATTCCACTTGCCCAGGGACTTGATGATGGTTCTATTATCCCTCTTCTGAGCATGTCTTGTATATTTTCGTCAATTTCTTCTCGTAAATGAGCTGGAACTCGCCTCGGTGGCTCCTTAATTGGTTTTGCATTCTGAGTTTCTATCTTATGCTTAATAATCCCTGTCCTTCCTAGATCAGCATCACTTGCAGCAACATCCTCGGAAACCCAGGGGTTCTTCTATCGCTTACTCATTCATCGCCCCTGGGCGATAACGCATGGAATGGCTCGTTCCGAGTTCAGGATCTGATCTTGAACTTGATATTATCTATATAGAGAAACATGTTTAAATCGCATGAGATAAATCTAAAGCGACCAATCAGTAAGCTCGATACAAAACTATCAAAAACGAAGTATTTCAGGCGTAGTGTCCCAGGGGTGATGAATGAGTAAGCGAGAGAAGAGCCCCTGGGCTTCCGAGGATGTTGCAGCAAAAGAGTCTGTGTAATCCAATAACAGATCTCTAAGAAGATTTTGCTGGTTCTCATCTAAGTTATTAGATGCCTCGTCAAACAGTTTTTGTATGTCTGCTCTCAACTCTTTTTCTTCTTTTCTCCTGGAACTATCTTCCACCACACTTGCAACAACAGGGACTGCCCTGGAAAGCTCTCCTAAAGTAGTTCCAGAATGTACCACTTTTGCTTCCGAATGTACATTCATAAGTCTTATAGGCACTATCTCTTTTGCTCTCACTAATGTCCTCGCTGTCAAAGCAGTATCTCTGTTTACTGATTTCTCATTGCTTTCGACAACTGCTTCCATATCTGGAATAGTTTCGCCCTCAGAAACACAAACTCTACCCAGTACTACTATTTCACTAGAAGGGGGAATACTTATGGTGTCTACTGCTACTACTCTATAGCATCCCAACGACCCTTTAAACTGAATTGGGACCGAACCACTCGGAGTCTCTAACACGCCCCTCCTAATCCGTAAATCACAATCATTACCAAGCAAGAAGTCTAGACCAAGAATCCCATCTACCTCAAGCTTAGTAACTACTGCCTCTGTCTCATAAATCTCCTCTCCTAGCAACAACTCGAACACGGCTTTCCCTTTCAAATCTAAACTATTACCACAAACCGAATGAACGTCCTGTTCACTCTCAACTATACTCGGTTTAGAGCTGATCGGCAGTTTGTCATAGAGTCTAGCGGACACAATAGTCAGAGTCGCCCCAGTATCAATTAAAAATCTGGCTTTAACTCCCGATATCTTTATTTCAACAAACATTCCAGCCTCCTTCAAAGCAGAAATGTTTGAACTTTGCCTCCTCCGCCTACCTTTTGCTCCTTGAACTTTCCCGTTTTTATCACTTTCATCTTTCATATTTTCTTTACATTGAGGTGCTATATGCCCCTCTTTCCCACATTTAAAACATTTCTTGGGACATCGACAATCACTTGTTGAGTGGCCAGACTTTCCACAATTTTTACATTTTACCCTACAATCTTTGGCAAAGTGTCCCTGTTTTCCACAATTATAACAAGCTTTCCCCTTATTCTCATTAAACTGTTCTTTAACCTTCTTCATGTCTTTTAACTCAGAAGCCAGAGATTTCATCATGTGTTCCATCTTTGTCATCCACGCTGAAACTCCTGATTCATGAGTCTTAGATTCTCCCACATCACTACTTGCCTCTTCATTAGCCAATCTTGCATAGCCTTTACTTCCGTGTGTTCTACTTTCAGCTCGGTTGTAAGCTTCAAGTTCCACAGCCAACCTAATCGCATCGTTCAACGTGTCTGGTCTTGCTTGCTTCACTCGAAGACGAACATCAGACTGTGCTAAAGCATCCAAAAATTGCTCTTTTGCCAATGTTTCCCTCACGTCATTAGGAGCTGTTGGGTACGCTAGATTGGTTAACCGTCTTATGGCTTGACCTAGCTCGGGTAAAGATTCTGAAGCTCTTTGCTTCCTTTCTCTCATCTGTACCCTATACAGTTCTGTTTGACTAGGAGGTAGAAATCTATCTTCTAGAGCATTGACTAACACCTTGAAGTTTTTCCTCTGCTCACTCGGCAAATCACCCAATACCGACTGCGCCAACCCACTCAGGGAAACGGCTAAATACAGACCTTTCTCGTCTTCTGTCCATTCGTTCACTATTGAACACATCTCAAAATGCGACAGATAATCAACCCACGACGTTGTACCATCATAACGTGTTGGTTTGAACAAAACTGACTTGTTCTGACGTTGAGTCTTATTATTAAACCGGTTAGCATCATTTCCCGTACGTCCATCAAACCTTTCTCCCGATGTTCTCTCTTTTTCATCTTCAACCTTGGCTCTCTTATCAGCGTATCTGTCTCTCTGTCTACTTGAAGACTGCACCGATACAGTGTCCTCCTCTTCCGCTTCCTCAATAACGCTTCGCAACAAACTTGATATTCCCGAATCCCTTGCCCTACGGTGACCTGATCTACCATCCACTGGAGTCGATTCTAAGACCATCCGAGTTTCTTGGATTTGTCTTTGCAAATCTTCAATCTGTTCCTCCATATCTCTTATGGAAGACATGTTTGCAAATAAACTACTATTATACTTAAAATAAGCTTTCAAATCAAAGAATATCTCAGCTATCCCACCTGCTGCCACCAAAATTTATGTCACGTGTATACCGAGCGGTCTGTATATATTTAAACAACTGGGTGACATAAATAAGAACAAAATATGGTCCGTTGTTGAGATATTCTGAAGTTAACCTACACCTCGATGTCAGTATAGGAAAACTTGTATATAAAACTTATCAATTCTATCCAAACTCAATCGACAAAATCAAAAGGTGCCAAATAACAAATGAGCAACAACCAAAGTGAGATAGAAATGAGACTTTCTCAATGAGTGAACTATAGAAACTAAATAACCCAATACTAACAATCTTTTCAATGAACAGATCAACCACTAAATAGCGTACATCAAGATAACTTCTCAATTGAACTAAATAACCCAATACTAACAATCTTTTCAATGAACAGATCAACCACTAAATAGCGTACATCAAGATAACTTCTCAACTTATTCGATATGCCAGAGCTTGCACACATTTCACAGATTTTTTGATCAGACACCGGTTTCTTCGTGACCGACTTTTGAAGCAGGGCTATAAGAAAATACGTCTCATACGATCACTAAAAAAATTCTTTCTTCGTTATCAGCCACTTGTAGAAAAGTTCAAAATTGAGTTAAAAGATATGATAGTTAATTGTTTTAATTAGTGTTTGACTGGTGTGCTGTACTGAGATGATCACCTCAATATCCCTAATGTGTCTCACAACTATGTTGTGTTCTATGGTCATTACCGGATCCTAAGATCGCTATGGAAGAGGGAGGTTTGGCGCCATAAAACCTGGTTTAACCCACCATTTCGTTTGAAATGCCTGTACCAAGTCAGGACCATTGCGATCCACCAGTTCTCCGGTATGACTGATTCGTTTTTGTCATTTTCTCTGGACTATGAGATTGATCATTCAAGTTCGGTAGTTTTGTTATTACCTTTATTGAACAACTACTACACTATGATACAACTTAATACAAAATGAGTCCTCAATGAGCAACTTTATAACTTAATACAAAATAGTCTCAATGAGCACGACAACTCAATGAGCAAACTATACAACAACCTAATTCACCAACTAATTAATAGACGATGTCGATCACAATGTGAGACTGTCGTCTACAACTTAATAAACACAATAACCCTACAACTTAATATCCTATTTGAAATCAATGTCAATCACAATGTGAGACTGTTGATTACTATGGCTTTTATATTAATTCAGCGATCCGCTCTCTACGAAATCAAGACCACGACTGGCGCTTTCCCGCCCTTTATATACTATTTGATACCTAGGTGTCGTGTGCAAAAATCAAGTGTTCTAGTGCAAAATGTGAGGATGGTGTGCAAATTTTAGTACCGTATGCAAAAATACGTATGTGGAACGTTGTTCTGCATCTCTCATGCGATTTAAGTCATGTAAACTTGTTGGATGAACGTCCGATGGTCTTCGAAATAGCAAATCTATGTTGAAAATTATAATATTGAATTAAACATTGAAATCGAAAGTAGACTTTAGCTTTTGTTTTATAATATGGATATTTAAATACTAGAAACAAATGCCTCTCCGGTAAGATCGTAATGCACATTTATTCTCATTATTGTAATACCATCCTTTGATATATACTAGTATCCTAAATAAAACTATTCATAAACACATACCTTGCTTTGAAATAATTCAACGTCCGTTCCTTTTAAAACTGATAACAACAACTAAGATTAATAATCAATAGACCACGATAAGGTAAATATCTATTTAAACCAAATACACAACGCTCGAACTGACCACTGCAAAAATCAATAATGCAAACGACATAGGTAATTTTATAATTAGTATTTTCATCACATTAGCAAAACCACTTGAGTACTAACAGATATTATACAAACTGCTTTTCTTTGTGTTGTAGTTGTTTTAGCAACAACAATCACTATCGAGTCGAAGTTAATATCAATCATTTTACTTTTGAAGTATAAAAGTATAATACTCGCATTCGCAAGAATGGGGTAATTTGCAATATTATCAGGTCCACGGCATAAGCATGATATATTGAACCGTGAATTTACATTTATTTTCTGGTCAGTCGGATTGTTTGCGGAACTGTCGAGTAGGGGTATATACACCATGACTAAGTGCAAACCATTGCTAATGGTTTTTTTATATACTTACCAAAAATTACTATATATGAATTTTTGGGTATTACCGATATTGGCTTGAAAAGGAGGAAACGCTTCATCCCTGCAAGTTGGACTCTAAAATCCTAAATATAAGTTTATCGTTATTTACGTAGGTTGTTTGAAAGAGTTTAACAACTCGTACACTTGTAAATTATTTGCAATAGCCTTTCAATTAAAACGTAAAATGGTCTTTTGGAATCTCTAAACGAGAAGCGTGCAACTTATAAGTTCATTTTAAGCATAATATAGGATTGAACACATATTTTCGGTTGTTCATGCATGTATTGACGGATCTCGGAGCTCACAAAATGAATGAATGGCCTCCGAAAAATAGGTTTTCAATCCTTATAATTTTTCAAATTTATACCTTTTTTAAAAAATTAAATAAATTCGGAAACAATTTGTTATTTAGGACGACGTCTTCGCCACCATATTTGTTTACATTAGAAACGAGGCAGAGGCGTTCATGAAAGTATGAACGGATCTGGCAATGACGTTTCGACCAATCAGAAATGAGTATTCTCATGAACTCATGTCTGATAAGAATTATTGTAAGATAAACCATTGAATTAGTTGTAATTTTTTTTAAATCCGAGATAAAATATTTATGAGTGTTACCAAATTGAAATATTACTATTAGTTAATATGTTTTACATGTAATTTCAAGCTTAAAACGAATGAATAAGAAATGTTGCGGAACGTTTTTCTTTTAACGAAATTGCAAACAAGTCATTTCCAGTTTTTAATTTAGATTAGCCTACAGCGAATCTGTATGTCACTCTAATATTATAAAGAATGATGTGCAGGGTTGTTTTCTTATAAATGAGTATTTCTGAACTGAAAAACGGTTACATAAAACTAGTTTTCACCTTTTGGTAGCAACAAAATCCGACCCGATTCGTTAACCTCACTTTCAAAATTACCAAAGTCGCCACGAGGTATCACCTACTGAAGACGGGTTTAAGGTCCTCCTGTACCTTTCTTTAAAACATAACGTAAATTTTAACCTATGTTTTCCCTGTATATGGACAACCAAAACTGCACATAAAGTGGAAATATTAAGCGTAAATTCTTAACTTATTTTTTTGAAATCTTCCTTTTGAATCCTTTATTTTAGAGATCTCTTTTTCACCGCTTTTGAAATCAGCCGATTTGAGGCTAATATCACTTTCAACCTTTCTTTTGGCTTAAATTTTCATACAACTTTTGATAAGTTAGTTAGTTAGTTAGTTAGTTATTGCTTTACTCCCAAGCAGCACGATTTCGGCTTTATCCGGGAGATGAACATGAAAGTGGTGATACAATGAACATGAAATAATGATTAAGTGGAGGAAATGGGGACACAAGGCCAATCGGGTAGGAGAGTTTCGACTGCCACTGGAAAAAGGAGTGATGGGTAGGGACGGGAAATTTAGCCTCCTGCATGGGGATGCTACGGGACCCACTCATACCGAGACCTGCAGCAGGGTTATTTATTGTGCGAGGAACGTGACATTTTTCCCAACACGGTGCACCACTATGGTTTGCGGTCAGGTTCCCGCATTATCGCCTGACGACCCCGCATCTCTCGATGTCAGGGCTGCCCGATTCAACCACCTAGGGCACACATCCCAGTTGCTTTGTGGGCAAAGCAGCCTGACCCGATGTCAGGTTTCTGAGAGATCTTTAGTGGACTTTTACCGACAAGCTTAGTGCTGCTGCGGGCCTATTCGCCACCCGAAACCCGCACGGGTTAAATACAAGTGTTCACCTCGTTTCATGCAAGAGGAATAATTCGGATAGTTTGTTCTTTTTCGATTTACAATCTGAACAGGAATAAAGATATCTGTATTTTGAAGGAAATTAACATAAAGAATTGATCAATAGAAGTTGGATTAGAAATTATTATATCAAGGTCCAGCTATGCTTTCTTATTTCATTTTAAGGTAGTACAGTGGTATAACACTGAGCATCTTTTCTGAGCATGTTACCAAATTTAAGCAAACACAAAAACATTGCTATTTAACTGTATGAACATTATTTGTATGATGAATTATTAGAGAAAAAATAAGTTTGAAACAAAACCTAACTGTTATATTCATTTTATAACACTTCCCGTACTTTTTTCAAGGGAGATAATTTATATGAAATGTGAAGGGAAAATTCAGTTTTTCCAAATTATTTTCAGAAAATTAACGGTGACCCCATGATTTTATACCTTATTTTCAAAGAACTAGCAAAAATTGATGTTTTGACAAAATTTAACAAAAATCTATCCTGTGAAATTTGAAAAAAATTGACTTAAACCATTTTTCCCTATATAATCCATATAAAAATAGCTAAATTTGAACTGTTTTTGATCAATTTTCTACAAAAATTAAGCACGGTGACCTATTGTTTTTATTTTATTTTTTAAACATATGCACATAGATACTTCTTATGACAAAATTTAAAAAAATTCTATCCTACCGATTTTTTACTATTGTACTACCTTAAGTTGTTCTGCAAATACTCGAAAATAGATAAAAAATTTCGCCATTCGCAAGTTACTGATGGACAAAAAAACCCCTCTTGGTCTACATCTCGCTACATGTACATAAAATATAATAGTTAGTACTGATATTTACGGGAGATGAACATGAAATGGATGAAAGATAGAACAAAATGATGATGGAGTGGAGGAAAAGGGGACACAACGCCGATTGGGGAGGAGAGGTTTGACTGCTGCTGGGAAAAGGAGTAAAGAATATGAACGGGATCTATAGTTTCCTACCTGGGAACTCTTACCACGGAGACCTGCAACAAGGTTGTTTAACGTACGAGAACGTGACATTTTGCCCAACAGAGAATTTGTGTATGTACCAGATTGGTTCCAACATTGAACAGAGGAACACTTTATATGAAAGGTCAAAATGTCAAAACATTTATTTTTTTTAAATTGATCGTCTCGACTATTGACAGATTTAATACTTCTGATGAGGGTTGGTGTCATTACTATGATCTTATAACAAAAACGACAGTAAAGTTATTGGAAGAACTGTTATTTTCCATTATCCAAGAAGGCGAAGATAAACTAATCGGAGGAAATATATTAATCTTTAAGTCCCGTAAGATAAACTAATCGGAGGAAATATATTAATCTTTAAGTCCCGTGCGGGGCCCGGATGGCGAATAGGCCCGCGGCAGAGCCTAGCTTGTCGTAAAAGGCGACTAAGGGTCTTGGGATTCTGACGTCGGGTCAGTGCTCAGCCCACAGAGCAACCAAGTGTGTACCCTAGGTGGCTGAATAGGGTAGCCCTCGTCCGCGGGGGTTGTCAGATCTATAATACGGACACCCTGACCGCCGACCATAGTGGGCCAACGTGTTTGGAGAGTGCCACGCTTCATGCACGTAAAAGACCCCTTTGTGGACCGCCAAGTAGTGCATCACATCGGCTAAATTTTCCGCCCCTACCCACCTCTCCCCTTTTCCTGTGGTTCTTCAAAATTTACCGGTCCTTTGTGTCCCACCCTACCACATATTTCATTTATCATCATCATTTCATGTTCATTTAATCATCCTTTTCATGTTCGTCGCCTGTAAATAACCTATAAAGCGTCGCACGGGCGTAAAACACCAACTCACTTACTTAATCTTTTAATGAAAGAAATTATCTTGAGAATGCTGTACACCAAGGCCGGACTTCTTATTTAAGTTCAGTGGTCGATCTCTTAAACTGTTAATTCCTTTTCCAAAAAAAAAAACTCTTTAAAAATCCGTCAAAGTCAAAATGGCAGGATTTCGTTTATCAGGAAGTAGGTGAGCGACTTACCTTAAATCGTATCCCACGTTATGGGAACCCACCCTGATGCTGTATACTTAATATCAAGTGATTAGTAGTTGCTGAGAAAATTGTTACGAAAATTTTCTTCCCCGCCCGCCCGACATTCACCATTTTATACCCCAGATTTTTCACTCCGTGAAAGCCGGCCAAAAATAGTTCTAGAATGATTTCCGGAGCACCTGAGGTCACTCTTGTTTCGACTGTAGTTCGCGTTGTTGATTGATATTCAGTTATTTTGTGTTTCCATGTTTTACATGTTGTCTGTTTTTGTCCCGTTCTTGTTCGTGTTTACTTGTTTTGTCTCTGCCCTTTCGGATTTTTGACATTCGGATACCCCATTGGTACCTCTGCTTCCTTAACTGTATCGATAATTAATCGTTCTAAATGAAAATAATAGCGCACCACAAATGTAATAAAAATACATTGACACAAATAAAAAAAAAACTTGTACTAAAATGCAAAATGCCATTAAACCATCAAGTACAACTTATATGCTTCCTAACGCAAACCTTAAAAAAGTACAAATGACAAACAGACGAAAAGCTGTGATTGGGAAATAACGCAAGCTTTCAAATGAAATATACTTTAATTGATTATGTATTGGCAAAAATATTAACATTGATACCAGTTATTTATTTTTTTTAGTTTAAAAAAGAAAAGGAGTAACTGGGTTCACTCTTGTTACGACTTGAGTTCGTGGTAGTAATTTCCGTTCGGTTGATTTGGTGTTTTCCGTGCTGTTCTTGGTCGTGTTTACCGGTTTTTCACTGCCCTTTCTGAATTTTGACAATTGGACGCCCCGATATCGGTGCCTCATTACTTTTTTCATTAAATCGAGTCTAACTGAATGTCTTCCTTTGAACTTATTAACCTGATTCACATGTTCGACAAATTTGGGGTTAATTTTTTACTTCTCTGTGGCAATCGGTGGTTGCATAACGTCAGAAATCTTTTAATCTCTCCTTTTTGTAAGATATGACAGCTTCACTCCTGTGACCTATAGGATATTTGATTAGCTGCTTATCTGCTGTGGAAGCTGTTGTTACCTGAAAGATTTTAGTTTAAATATTTAGAATTCATCAGTATTTTTTCGATATTTTGAATGCTACCTAATGATGTAATGAATTGTTAATAAGCAGTTGTGTTGTTGTTTTTATTAATTAAATGTTTGCTGGCAGCTTCTGCATATGTAATGAACAACCTCAATTTCGGGACGAAATCATGACTTTTGTCACATTTAAAGAAGAAAAACAAGGCGTTGCTACAATTTTCAAATTTTACTTTAATTCAAGATCATCGTGTCAATGAGACTTGTAGCAATGATTTTATAATATAAAATGAATTTTTTGTTTAATTGAATTCTTATTGTTAATTTAAAATTTGAATGATCTCATTGGCAACATATTTCTTTATCAAAATGTCATGTACACTTAAAGGGATCCTATCCCTTATGATACAATACTGAGTAGGTCATCGTCGGAAACCCACGACGGAACAGCCAATTTCTTCGTTCTCAAGAATAAATAATGAGGCGTTTTGATTGGTAATATTAAAAAAAAAATGTTTTTCGGTCAATCAAATAATCGCTTTTATAACGTGAACATGTGATTGCTCACAATAGCCTGAATCGCTCACCTGGTCCTTTAGTCATAAGGGTGTTTTCTATAAGGGGTCTTCTGACAAATGAGACCAAATGCAGACTTACGTGTATCTTTTGTAAAGCGGTGCATGTTTAAGCAAGCTACAGTATTTCTCTATCTGCAATATTTTTCATTCTATAAGCCAAAACACTATTTTTCGCCTCCAAGGGGCTGTAACCCTGTAAGGGCTTGTCTGACAGCTTTGACCTTATGAAGCCTATTGTAGAGCTAAATGAGCTGAACATTTAAGCAAGCAACAGCTTTTTTACATACCATGCATATGTTTTTCAGGGTGAAAACCAACAGTCCGGTGATTAGCCTTTTTTACATTGGTATTGTGAAAAAAAAATGAAATCGGTCCCTGTTGGATGAGCCAATGCTACTGATAACAGCTACTGCCAACAAAGCTGTTAGAACTGAAGTGTTATGCAAAACTGTTTTGAGATAATTGACAATCCCGACAGAGAAAACATTAAGCTTTTCGTAAAAAAGGTAAAGAGCATAGAACTTCTTGGAGATCTTTTTACTGTCTTAAGAAACAAAGAGAGAAAGTCCGAAAAACATATCTTTTGTAAATCAATAAAAACATGTAGTGATGTGTATAGTGCTTTTCGATTAGAAAATGGGTTATCCAAAACAATTGGCAGTTTTAAAGAAAAAGTTAAGGACGACATGCAGAAGGATGATTGCAAAATTAGAGTCCTCATAGCTACTAACGCTGCGGGGATGGGGTTAATCTACAAGTGGTACATTTTCAAGGGGTCCTGTGCGGGGCCCGGGTGTCGAATAGGTCCGCAGCAGAGCCTTGCTTGTCATAAGAGGCGACAAAGGGTCTTGGGATTCTGACGTAGGGTCAGTGCTCAGCACACAGAGCGATTTCTTGAGTACCCTGGGTGGCTAAATAGGGAAGCCCTCGTCCGCGGGGTTGTCAGGTCTATAATACGGAAACCCTGACCGCCGACCATAGTGGGCCAACGTGTGTGGAGAGTGCCACGCTTCATGCACTTCAAAGACCCTTTGTGGACCGTCAAATAGTGCACCACAGGCTAAAATTTTCCGGTCCCGAGCGGGGCCCGGGAGGCGAATAGGCCCGCAGCAGCGCTAAGCTTGTCGGTAAAAGTCCATTAAAGAGCGTTCAGAAACCTGACATCGGGGTCAGGCCGCTTTGCCCACAAAGCGACTGGGATGTGTGTCCCAGGTGGTTGAATGGGGCAGCCCTGACATCGAGAGATGCGGGGTCGTCAGGCGATAATGCGGAAAACCTGACCACAAACCTTAGTGGTGCACCGTGTTGGGAAAAATGTCACGTTCCTCGCACGTTAATGAACCCTGCTGCAGGTCTCGGTAAGAGTAGGACCTGTAGGATGGCAAAATTTCCCGTCCCTACCCATCACTCCTTTTTCCAGTGGCAGTCAAAACTATCCTACCCGATTGGCCTTGTGTCCCAATTTCCTCCACTTCATCATCATTTCATGTTCATTGTATCACCATTTTCATGTTCATCTCCCGGATATAGCCGAAATCGTGCTGCTTGGGAGTAAAGCAATAACTTACAAACTAACTAACTAACTAAAATTTTCCGCCCCTACCCACCTCCCCCCTTGTCCTGTGGTTCTTCTAAATTTTCCGTTCCTTTGTGTCCCACCCCTACCCATATTTCATTCATCATCATCATTTCATGTTCATTTTATCATCCTTTTCATGTTCATCTTTGTAGCTTTGCACGGGCGTAAAACACCAACTCACTCACTCGAATTTCAAGGGTAATATCTTCTAAAAGGGGTCGTCTGACATCATTAACCCAATATTGGACAGTTTTATAGAGCTTCTCAATCTGAACATTTAAGCACGCAAAAGCTTGATCTCATTTGCACTAGTTTTCATTAAGCAATGTACATGTATAAAATGTGAACAAGTTCAATGAACGTTGAACATAGATTTTAGTATTCCTTAACATATACACGTTAAATGTAATTGTGCTGAATATCATAAATATAAGGAAGAAAATGGCATTGATGAGGTTAATTTTTTTTATCTAATATGAAGACTGGAAACGTTTCTGTGGTGACAAATCCACTTTTTAATGTTATAAACTGAAAAAGGTAAAACTCGGCCAAATTAAATCTTTTATTAATCCTTTTGACCACAAGCACTTAATGATTGATTCCAAGTCAGGCTTTACTCCTGGTCGCTTGTCTTAACATGTTACAGTTTTTTTGTTTCCTTAGATAAGTTTCTCTTTATAGCATCTGTCACTTGAGTTGTCATACACATTTGTTTGTCTGACTCGAATGTTTTGTTATAGCCTTGTGTATTGAGTTAGTTGTTAATATTATGGACCTGAATTTCAACTATATTGTCATTTGGAATACTTTGACATATGCCACCTTGACGATTCACCATCATATACCACGTGTACTCAAAGCTTTTTTCTGGACTAAGCATAAATATGTTACACAGTACGCGAAAACCACAGTCTATATTTGGTGTGTTTGAGTCCCGTTGCAAAAAGCCATTTCAGGTAAACATTCCGAACTATCCGATCTCTATCGCCCATTTTTGAAGAATCATATGTATCTCTATATAGAGGTGACATTAGCAAAAACTTTCTCAAAGGATCACAAGCAGTTGGAGACGTACTTGTATGTTAATGAAACTCCCATCCATGTTTTCTGAGTAAATGTTTTTTTTTTCAACTATTCCTTCCCTGCACATAACACATTGACAGCGATCACCTTCTTTCATAGCATTTATATTTCGAAAGTCCTGATCGAATAATTGAATTTCGTTCAAGACAGTTTTGAATATGCTTATTAAAGTTTCGATGATCACCTCAATATCCCTATTGTGTCTCACAACTATGTTGTGTTCTATGGTCATTACCGGATCCTAAGATCGCAATGGAAGAGGGAGGTTTGGCGCCATAAAACCTGGTTTAACCCACCATTTCGTTTGAAATGCCTCTACCAAGTCAGGACCATTGCGATCCACCAATTCTCCGGTATGACTGATTCGTTTTTGTCATTTTCTCTGGACTATGAGATTGATCATTCAAGTTCGGTTGTTTTGTTATAACCTTTATTTTCATCAATTTTTAGTTCGTGCAGTAGTTCTTCGGCAATATTAAGCCAGCCGTTATCATGCAAAATTACAAATACCAAAACGCGGGTATAAACGGTTAATTTGGATATGCTATATATCGATATTTCAAGGAGTAACCTCTCATCAGTAGCATTTAAACCAAAACATTGGAAGGTCAAAATCCCAAACAGTTGAAAACGAAAAGTACTCAAAACCAAAACGTTCGAACAAGGAAACCAAATCCAGCACCGAGGATATCGACCATGTGCATTACAAGGAAAGAAACCTGGTGTTTTCATCAATTTTGAATTTAACTATCGGAAATTTCAGCGACAATATGTTAGAAATTTTATGGTAATTCGTGTCAGACAAGTCTGACTACTAGGCTTGTGATTACCCTCGGGGACCTCTGATCCACCAGCAGCGGTTATCGCCCAGTGGTTTCAAAATTACAAATACCAAAACGCGGGTATAAACGGTTAATTTGGATATGCTATATATCGATATTTCAAGGAGTAACCTCTCATCAGTAGCATTTAAACCAAAACATTGGAAGGTCAAAATCCCAAACAGTTGAAAACGAAAAGTACTCAAAACCAAAACGTTCGAACAAGGAAGCCAAATCCAGCACCGAGGATATCGACCATGTGCATTACAAGGAAAGAAACCTGGTGTTTTCATCAATTTTGAATTTAACTATCGGAAATTTCAGCAATTTTATGGTAATTCGTGTCAGACAAGTCTGACTACTAGGCTTGTGATTACCCTCGGGGACCTCTGATCCACCAGCAGCAGCAATAATACATTTACAAAAATAGTATGTTTTATGAAATGTCATGATTGAACAATTTGACTTTAAAATAAAACCAAATAGTCATGTACATGTAAATTATAAGTAAATGCCTCTGTGGTGCACTACTTGGCGGTGCACAAAGGGGTCTTTTATGTGCATTAAGCGTGGCCCTCTATTGTAAACGGTCTGGTTTCCGAATTATAGACTTGACAACCCAGCGGATGAGGGTTACCCTATTCAGCAATCTAGGATACACGCCTGGTCACTCTGTGGGCTGAGCACTGACCTCTTACGACAAGCTAGGCTCTGCTGCGGGCCAATTCGCCACCCGGGCCCCGCACGGGAATATGAACTGGAATTTCTATCAATTAGTATAAAATAAAAAATAATAATAATTTCAGGCTTGCAGAAAATATTGTTATTGATGACACCTCGAATACCTCTGTTACTTCAATCATCCCCATTTAGGGAAAGCATATTAAAAGTAGGTCAACTGACCAAAGAACTTAATGTGATAAAACTGATAAGAAATTGATGAGTTTTACGGGATTACCAAATCAACGACCTCAAAGCAAAACCACCAGACTGTTCTTGTGACAAATCCCCATTCAAATATAATCCCTCTGACCACGTCATTACCGGGGACCTCAACATAGTGGAAAATGACCAACTCCGCGATGTTTTGGCCAAAGGACCAAAATATCATGAGCCTAGAGCAATCAACTGGAACCATAATTTCAAACAATTATGGATTCAGTTGAAGACTATGCCAGAAAATGGGCCAAAAAAGAACATGAAAAAGAAAGCGACGTTCTTTCTGAGTGGGTAAAGTCTGTGAGGTCGTTGGTTTTGAAAAGGATTAACTCTTTGAAAGGCTCGATGAGCACCAAGGCAACATCTATTTTCAACAACCCTGATGTTGCGAAGACATTGTCCACCTTACATGACAAATATGTTGTCGTACCTGCTGATAAAGCACATAACAACATCATTTTCGTATGCAAAAGACACTATATTGATTGTTTAACAGCTGAATTAGGGGTTGGTTGTACTAGCAAAAGCACCACATATACAGCAACAAAACATAATCAACAATCATAATTCTGTCATTTCTTTCTTTGCATTTCTGTTGACAAAAAGAACGATGACGTTCCATCCTTGTATTGGATTCCAAAGTTACATAAAACTCCATACAAGCAACGATTTATTGCTGGGTCATCCAAATGTACAACTAAGTCTCTTTCAGTTTTGTTAACATCAATATTGACGGCAATAAAATCAAGTTTTCAAAAGTATTTCGATTGTTGTTACTCTAGAAATGGCGTCAATCAAATGTGGATTCTCAAAAATTCTAAAGAACTGATGGAAAATATCCATTCTAAGTCATTTTCATCATGTTATAGCATTTAAACGTTTGATTTCTCTACATTATATACTTCAATTCCACATTCACAATTAAAATCTCGTTTGGCACAACTGATTAAACGTAGCTTTATCAAAAAGAACGGAAAACGCAGGTACAAGTATTTGGTAGTCGGTTATAAAAAGACTTACTTTGTCATCCAAGAGTCTAGCAAGAAAAACAAATTTACAGAAGATCAAATAATAGAAATGCTCAATTTTCTAATCGACAACATATTTGTACAGTTTGGTGGACTTGTTTTTCAGCAAACAATAGGTATCCCAATGGGCACAAATTGTGCACCATTGCTTGCCGATTTGTTTCTTCATTCATATTAAGCAGACTTCTTACAATCACTTCTAGACAAAAAGGACCGCAAACTTGCTTTATCCTTCAATCTCACATTTCGTTATATTGATGATGTCCTTTCACTAAACAATCCTCGATTTGGTGACTATTTACATCTCATATATCCGAAGGAACTTGAGATAAAGAACACTACAGATTCTAGAAGGTCCGCTTCATATTTGGATCTATTTCTCGAAATTGACACACAAGGAAGGCTTTGTACAAAGCTCTATGACAAACGTGATGACTTCAACTTTCCAATAGTTAACTTTCCCTTTCTGTGTAGCAACATTCCGTCCATTCCAGCATATGGAGTTTACGTATCACAATTGATTCGTTATTCCAGAGCATGTGGGGAGTACAACTACTTCCTTGATAGAGCTGCACGGCTGACAAGCAAATTGTTAACACAGGGGTACGTTGCTCCCAGGTTGTTGTCATCACTCAAGAAATTTTACGGACGACATCATGTGCTTGTATACAAATACGGGATTTCTCTCTCAGATGAGCACAGATCATCCTTTCCGGATTTGACCAACAGTTAATCGATCTTTGGCAACGTGACGGGTGTGCTATAGCAAGCAGGAACTGCTTACTCTTCCGGAGCACCTGAGTTCACTCTCGTTTCGACTTGAGTCCGCGTTGCTGAATGCGGTTTTGTTATGTATGTGTGTGTTTTATGTTATGTGGTTTAATTTGTTGTGATGATTTTTTGTCTGCCGGTTTTGTCCTTGACTTTACGGTTTTATGATACTGATTACCCCTTTAGTACACATTTGCTTCTTTTAAATGTTCACTTTTATAAAATGTATAAAAAATGTATGGTAGACTTCAGAGATTTAATAAAATAGAACTCAAAAGATACATTGTTAACAATGAATTGCTCTGATAATAATATTTCCTTTGGATATTTCTATACACCAACCTATAACGGTAATAAGACAATGATGGAACTCACATTTACCATTGGAGAAATATGCCAAGTTGCAAACAAAAGAATATATATTCTAAAGTTGTATATTCCCTCTCGAATAGATTTTACAACAATAGCAATATCAGCTATATTGCCTTGTATAAACATTATTGGTGAATGGTCTGGATATGAAACCAAAACTAAGGACGAGGAGCTTTATTTAAGTTCGAATTCGACAAAAGAAGTATTTTTTGATGGGATAAGAAAAATGTATTATTTGAAGCAAATTGTATACTCGGTTTTGCTCATTAGGATGTTCAACTTGCAACAAATATTGTCAATTTGTTAAGAATAAAACAAGAGGCTCCCAGGAGCCTAATTCGCACGTTATATAAGCCTAAATCTTAGTACGTTGAAAGGGTCACAAGTTTAATAAGGGGGTCATCTGACAATATGGTTTAACTTTATGTAGTAATGAATAACCCCTAAAATGAACAGTATTACAATCTTGACCTTATTAGATCATGATGTGCTTAACAATATGCAATTTACATATAGATTTTAAGATATTGACCTTAAAACATTAATGTAAATGCAGAATTCATAAAAAAATAAAATAAAAGGGCACTTACTCTTTCATGGGTTGTTGGATCTTCTTCAAAATTTCAGGGTGTGTGTGTGTGTGTGTTTATTAATTAACACCCTTTATCGAAACACCTGGGCGATTTAGGGCGGTCAGAGTGTAATGGAGGAGGAAACCACCGACTTGGGCAGGTTACTGACAAACCTAATCACATACAGCTGGGGAAGCCTGTATTTATTAAATACACACTGGACACAAACATCAGCTCAAAGGTGATCGGCTTGTGATCAATAGTGTGGTATTTAAACCAGCGCGATAGACCACTCGGCCACCCAGGCCGCCAAAATTTCAGGGCTGGTCATGAGGTGTTGATCACTTTTATTCTCAATCAGAATTTAAACATCTGTCACCCTTTTTAGCTCACCTGATCCGAAGGGTCATGTGAGCTAATGTCATCACTTGGCGTCCGTCGTCCGTCCGTAAACTTTTTAAAACGTTAACTCCTCTGACACCATAAGTCCAATTGAATCAAACTTGGTATGGTTGTTCATTAGCATTCGGTGCTTAGAACTGATGTGGGGATTTTTGATTCGTCGTAAAACATGGCCGCCGTGGCTAAAAATAGAACCTAGGGGTAAAATGCAGTTTTTTGCAAATAACTCAAAAATGGCTACAGATATCAAAATTCTGGCATAGGGTTTAAGTGATCAGCACCTCAAGATCTACCTACCCTGAAATTTTGAAGAAAATCCAACAACCCATGTAGGAGTTATTGCCCTTTTTGTGGATTTTTTGCAAATTAACAACTGTATAGCTCAATATCTTGAAAACTATACAAGATATTTGAGAAATTTAAATTACATATTGTTAAGCACATCAAAATCTACGAAATATGTAATAGGGTCAACGTTGTAGGACCTTTCCTTATAGGAGTTATTGCCCTTAGAACATCAAAATTGAGCATTTTAACAGCATTTCCTCATTACATTGAAAACGTTAACTCCTCTGACACTTTAAGTCCAATTGGAACCTAACTTGGTATAGTTGTTAATTAGCATTAGGTGTATAGAACTGATGTGGGGATTTTTGATTGGTTGTAAAACATGGCTGCTGTGGCTAAAAATAGAACATAGGGTTAAATGGCAGTTTTTTGCAAATAACTCAAAAACAGTGACAGATTTTTAAATATTGATTGGGAACAAAAGTGATCAGCATCTTAAGATGTACCAGCTCTGAAATTTTGAAGAAAATCCAACAAACCTTGTAGGAGTTTTTGCCCTTTTTGTGGATTTTTTGCAAATTTTACACCTGTTTAGCTTAATATCTTGAAAACTATACAAGATATTTGAGAAATTTAAATTGCATATTGTTAAGCACATCAAGATCTACAAAATATGTAATAGGGTCAACGTTGTAGGATCTTTCCTTTGAGGAGTTATTTCCCTTAGAACGTCAACATTGAGCTTTTAAAAAGCATTTCCTCATTACATTGAAAACGTTAACTCCTCTGATACTTTAAGTCCAATTGGAACCAAACTTGGTATTGTTGTTTATTAGCATTAGGTGTATAGAACTGATGTGGGGATTTTTGATTGGTTGTAAAACATGGCAGCTGTGGCTAAAAATAGAACATTGGGTTAAACTGCATTTGTTTTGCTAATAACTCAAAACGGGTGACAGATTTTAAATTTTGATTGAGAACAAAAGTGATCAGCACCTTAAGATCCACCATATTGTCAGATGTTAAACTTATGACCCTTTCAATGTCAAATAGATTTTGCCTAATAACCTTTACTTCAGGCACATATGTCAGGTGAGCGATCCAGGCTCCTAAGAGCCTCTTGTTGTATTATTAGCATTTACCCCAATGTTCTATTTTTTCATGTTCATTTTATCATCCTTTTCATGTTCATCGCCTGTAAATAACCTATATAGCGTTGCACGGGCGTAAAACACCAACTCACTCACTCACTCATTACCCACAGCGGCCATGTTTTACAACCAATCAAAAATCCCCACATTAGTTCTACACACATAATGCTTATTTAAGTTTGGTTTCAATTGGACTTATGGTGTCAGAGGAGTTAACGTTTTCAATGCAATTAGGAAATGCTGCAAAACTAATCAATTTTTTTGTTCTAAGGGATAAAAGGGAATAACCCATAAAAGGAAGGGTCTTAGAACGTTGACCTTATACATATTTTATAGATGTGTTAATCAATATGCAACTTAAATTTCCTCATTGACAACATATTTGTCACCTTCGGAGGAGAGATTTTTCAACAACAAATCGGCATTCCAATGGGCACAAACTGTGCTCCTCTCCTCGCCGATTTGTTTTTATACTCTTACGAGACTGAATTTCTTCAGGGACTCGTAAAGAAAAAGAAGATGAAAGAGGCAAGGTCATTTAATCTTACATTCAGATATATTGATGATGTCCTTTCTGTCAATAACACTTCATTTGGTAGTTGGATTCCTTCGATATATCCTCCGGAATTGGAGATTAAAGAGACCACCGAATCTAATTGCTTCACGTCTTTCTTGGATTTGCACCTCGAATTTGACCCAGGTGGTCATCTCAGTACAAAAATTTACGATAAACGAGACGTTTTTAATTTTCAAATTATTAATTTTCCTAATCTACAGAGCAATATACCTACTTCTCCTGCATACGGTGTTTATATTTCTCAATTTATTCGATATGCCAGAGCTTGCACACATTTCACAGATTTTTTGATCAGACACCGGTTTCTTCATGACCGACTTTTGAAGCAGGGCTATAAGAAAATACGTCTCATACGATCACTAAAAAAATTCTTTCTTCGTTATCAGCCACTAGTAGAAAAGTTCAAAATTGAGTTAAAAGATATGATAGTTAATTGTTTTAATTAGTGTTTGACTGGTCTTCTGTACTGAGATGATCACCTCTATATCCCTATTGTGTCTCACAACTATGTTGTGTTCTATGGTCATTACCGGATCCTAAGATCGCAATGGAAGAGGGAGGTTTGGCGCCATAAAACCTGGTTTAACCCACCACTCCTTGGGAAGTGCCTGTACCAAGTCAGGACCATTGCGATCTTAAATACTTCTGGTTTTGTGTTTCTCTCAAATAAGAATTACAACAAAGTTCCATAAAAACTTCTATATTTTGTTCATGATAATTTTCATATCCTACATGTCCTATTAGGTTCGATTTATAAAACTTAATTCCAAGAAAATTTTACAGTGTCACACTATTTTACGTAACTATATATTATGGGTTAAGCAAATTTTACAGTATCACACTAATCTATGTAACTGTATATACTATGGACTTGAAATCGCAATGGAAGAGGGAGGTTTGGCGCCATAAAACCTGGTGTAACCCACCATTTCGTTTGAAATGCCTGTACCAAGTCAGGACCATTGCGATCCACCAGTTCTCCGGTATGACTGATTCGTTTTTGTCATTTTCTCTGGACTATGAGATTGATCATTCAAGTTTGGTAGTTTTGTTATTACCTTTATTCTCAAATATCTTATATAGTTTTTAAGATATTCAGCTTAATAGGTGCAAAATAAGCAAAAAATCACAACAAGAGGCTCCCAGGAGCCTGAATCGCTCACCTGACATATGTGCCTGAAGTCAAGGTTATTAGGCAAAATCTATTTGATGTTGAAAGAGTCATAATATTAATTATGGGGTCATCTGACAATATGGTGGATGTTAAGGTGCTGATCACTTTTGTTCTCAATCAAAATCTAAAAATATGTCACCCATATAGAATTATTAGCAAATAAATGCAGTTTAACCTAGTTTTCTATTTTTAGCCACAGCAGCTGTGTTTTACAACCAATCAAAAATCCCAACATCAGTTCTATACACCTTATGCTAATGAACAACTATACCAAGTTTGGTTCCAATTGGACTTAAAAGTGTCAGAGGAGTTGACGTCTTCAATGTAATGAGGAAATGCTGTTAAAATGCTCAATTTTGACGTTCTGAGGGCAATAACTCCTCAAAGGAAAGGTCCTACACCGTTGACCAAACTACATATTTTGTAGATCTTGTTGCGCTTAACAATATGCAATTTAAATTTCTCAAATATCTTGTATACTTTTCAAGATATTGAGCTTAACAGGTGCAAAATTTGCAAAAAATCCACAAAAAGGGCAATAACTCCTACATGAGTTGTTGGATTTTCTTCAAAACTTCAGAGCTGGTAGATCTTGAGGTGCTGATCACTTTTACCCTATGCCAGAATTTTGATATCTGTAGCCGTTTTTGAATTATTTGCAAAAAACTGCATTTTACCCCTATGTTCTATTTTTAGCCATGGCGGCCATGTTTTACGACGAATCAAAAATCCCCACATCAGTTCTAAGCACCGAATGCTAATGAACAACCATACCAAGTTTGGTTGCAATTGGACTTAAAGTGTCAGAGGAGTTAAAGTTTCAAAAAGTTTACGGACGACGGACGCCAAGTGATGACAATAGCTCACCTGACCCGAAGTGAGCTAAAAAGGGCAAAAATTCCTTCATGGTTGGTTAGATTTTCTTCAAAATGTCAGAGTTGGTAGATTTAGAGGTGCTGATCACTTTTGTTGTCAATTAAAATTTAAAAATCTGTCACTGTTTTATTAATTTCAAGAAATTGCAATTTCCCCCTATGTTCTATTTTTAGCCACAGCGGCCATGTTTGACGACCATTCAAAAATCCCTCCAGTAGATCAATTAACCTCATGCTAATACACAACTATACAAAGTTTGAAAGTGAGTGAGTGAGTTGGTGTTTTACTCCCGTGCAACGCTCTAAAGGTTAGTTACAGGCAATGAACATCTAAATAAAGGTAATAACAAAATTACTGAACTTAGAGAATCAATCTCAAATGTCCATAAGACTAGACAAAACAAGGAAGACATACCGGAAAAATTGAATACCACAATGGTCCTGACTTGGTACAGGCATTTCAAAAGAAATGGTGGATTAAACAAGGTTTTAAGGAAAAGGATATGGTCAGCGGTCAGGGATTATAGACCTGACAACCCCCGCGGACGAGGTCTTTCCTATTTAGCCACCTAGGGTACACATTTGGTTGCTCTGTGGGCTGATCACTGACCCGACGTCAGAATCCCAAGACCCTTAGTCGCCTCTTACGACAAGCTAGGCTATTTGCCAACGGGCCCCGCACGGGACATTAAAATTATTACAAAAAGTGATTATCAAGCAAGATTTTCCTATCTCTATTCCCTTTTTTCACCACGAAAATTGGTACCCCAAAAATAAACAAGAGGCTCCCAGGAGCCTGAATCGCTCACCTGGTCTTGATGTTGACCCTGTATTTTTGTAGAGCTAAATGAGCTGAACATTTAAGCAAGCAACAGCTTTTCTCTACCTGCAATAGTTTTCATTCTATAGGCCAAAAACACCATTTTTCACCTATAAGGGGCCATAACCCCTATAAGGAGTCATCTGACAACTTCAACCCTACGGAGACTTTTGTAAAGCTAAATGAGCTGAACATTAAAGCAAGCAACAGCTAATCTCTATCTGCAATAGTTTTCATTCTGTAGGCCAAAAACATGAAAAATCGTTTTTTTCAAGGGCCGTAACTCCTATAAGGGGTCATCTGACAACTTCGACCCTATGGAGAATTTTGTAGAGCTTAATGAGCTGAACATTTAAGCAAGCAACAGCTAATCTCTATCTGCAATAGTTTTCATTCTGTAGGCCAAAAACATGAAAAATGGCTATTTTTCAGGGGCCGTAACCCCTATAAGGGGTCATCTGACAACTTCGACCCTATGGAGAATTTTGTAGAGCTCAATGAGCTGAACATTTAAGCAAGCAACAGCTAATCTCTATGTGCAATAGTTTTCATTCTGTAGGCCAAAAACATGAAAAATGCCATTTTTCAAGGGCCGTAACCCCTAAAAGGGGTTGTCTGACAACTTTGATCCTATGGAGACTTTCGTAGAGCTAAATGAGCTTAACATTTAAGCAAGCAACAGCTAATCTCTATGTGCAATAGTTTTCATTCTGTAGGCCAAAAACATGAAAAATGGCTATTTTTCACCTTTAAGGGGCCGTAACCCCTATAAGGGGTCATCTGACAACTTCGACCCTATGGAGACTTTTGTAGAGTTAAATGAGCTGAACATTTAAGCAAGCAACAGCTAATCTCTATCTGCAATAGTTTTCATTCTGTAGGCCAAAAACATGAAAAAATGCTATTTTTCACCTTTAAGGGGCCGTAACCCCTATAAGGGGTCATCTGACAACTTTGACCAAATGGAGACTTTTGTAGAGCTTTTGATGCTGAATCAGTAGCGTGGCCTCAGATTTCCTCTATCTCTTATACTTTTTGATTTATAAGCCAAAAACAGTAGTCTGACCCCCCTAGTCTATTTTTAGTATCGGCGGCCATGTTTTTTAACGGATCAAAAATCAAAACACAAGTTTGGTGCAGGACACCCTAAGGATCATTCAAACCAAGTTTCATTAAATTCTGTTTGGTAGTTTCAGAGGAGAAGATTTTTGAAAAATTGTTAACAGACGACGACGACGACAGACGACGACGACGGACGCCAAGTGATGGTAATAGCTCACATGGACCTTCGGTCCAGGTGAGCTAAAAAGGAATTCACAGTAATTAAAAAAAAGATAGTGCAAAATTACTGTTTGCATATTTTTTTCCTACACAAGTAGTGGCAGTCAGTAAAAAATCCAATTTGCATAAAAAGTAAAATCACAATATTGAATTACATCTTAGAACAAAAAAGACACATGTATACACATTAAAAAGGAACGATGCTAGTCCTTTGGAAGGGACGAAAAAAGGTTCTCCCGTGTATGTGGAGAGCAATACCCCATGCACGTTAAAGACCGCTTTGTAGAGTTCGATAAGAGTAGGCTCAATGGGGGCCGCTGCAAAGGCCACACTCGCAAACTGCTAGCTGGAGATTCCCAATCCAGGATAAATAAATATTTTTAAAACTAAAGGGTACAAAAGAAAGATGTCAAAAAGTGAAAAAATGAGGGAGATAATTCATATTTTTCTGTTAAAGAAATCCATAACTATGCATTTAAATGTGTTGATACTGAACAGAAAACTAACTATTGCTTTCAGGGACACTAGTGAAAAAAGAACAAGTGCCACCTAGAAGGTTGAAAGTCAGTCAAACCGTTATGTTCAAGTTCATGCAAAGGTGTGGAACACAGCTTTCCAAGAGCATCGACAAGTATCCCCAATATGTTCAGGATTTCTCCATTGGGACATGCAGCGTGAACAAATTAGAGGGCTTGGTTGCAGAGTACAAATGATTTGCACGCACTGTAACTACAGATCAAAATTGTATACCCTTTATGAAGAGATTGTTACCGCAAGAAAGGGGAGAAAGCCAGCTAGAGTCAATGTTGGACTGGCAATAGGTCTGAGCAAACACCAATCGCTGCCGCTGGATACCGACGACTCTGTCTCAGTACGAATCTCCCACCTGCATCAGCCCGTGGTCTTAAAAAAACTGCAAACAAAGTACTGCCTGAAATAGAAAGAATAAGTAGAGCTGACACGAAGAACAGGAGAGAAAATTTAAAAGTCAAACAACAACAGAGTGGAAAATGTAATCCGAATGTAATAGACGTGCATGCAGTGTGATGGTTTATACAACAACAACTTGTACTCCGGGGTTGGGAAAACACCTTTTCAACCAGCAACTCAAGTAATTTACAGTGTAGCTGAAAATGTCACACCGCAACATGACATGATTGGGTTAGTGGTGCATAACAAACTATGCTCAAAAGGAAAGCATCTAAAACCATGCGAAGACCACCAGTGCCTAGGAAAAGAATGTACAGCCACCATTCCCTTTCAGAAGAGCATTGGAGATGATAAATCTTGGGCTAAAGAGGCTCTTTCTGAAATAAAAGAGGTAAATGATGTAGAAGTTAGCAATATTACAACAGACCCAGACAGTGGAGCATACCAAGCTGCGACTGAGTACACGACATGTATCGAAAAATCACAGACAGTTTATCAAGAAAAATAAAGACCTACCGTCCATGTTAAAGGGAAGAACTGCAAAAATAAGGACCAAAATGCAAAACAATAGCCATTGACTTGTCGGAGCGCTGCCATGCTGAAGTTTGCGAGGCGTTCAAAAATATCCAAATGACTTTAATCTTTAATGATCCGCAACAAATTATCCTACGCTGCAGATGCCATTGTGGACTGTTACCAAGACTGGCACTTGAAATGTACAAGACATTCATTCTTGTGCAAAGGCTTAAGAAAAAATAACTGGTTAACGAACAATGTCATATTGGGAAAGAGATTTTGATTGAAACAAAGAAAACTTCGGAAATATTACGGCAGTGCGTAAACTACAGATTAAGCCCGGCAATGCTCGAAAAAACCAAAGTAAATACAAATACCCACAAATTCGAGGCATTTAACAGGGCAATACGTACATCCGTACCCAAAAATGTTACCTTTTCAAGAAATGTCTCAGGCCGGGCTCACTCTGCAGCACACTCTGTAAATTATGGTGCAGCACACTCCATCTTTCAACTTTGTAATCAACTAAACTGAGACATAATGCCTGAAGTAAATGGACAGTTACAAAAAAACTACAAATATGTTAAAAGATTACAAAAAAAAACATTGCTGCATGCAAGTCCAGAGCTGAAAAGAGGGAAATACTATACGACTTGTACGAACGACACCGAGAAGAGATTGCTTACCAAAACAACATGCTTCTGCCGACTAGACCCGTCCTTCAAAATGAAGACCATGCCTACAGTAAAACGGACAAAACACAAAAGGTTAAAACCAAAGTATAATTACAGTATGCAAAACGGGTGATGTGACTTTGAACACATTCCTTGATTTTCGCAATGTATCCGGTCATGTCTTTCAAAAACTAGATGTGCGGCATTTATGTAAAGTTTATTTCCACACAAATGACTGCACTCAAGACCTTCAGGACCATTGTATTGTGGAATTTCATCCTTTGTCATTTGAAAATGAACCATATAAAAAGCAAATCTATGAGCTCTTTCTCTTGAAGTTTCAACATTTGGCCACTTTACATCAGTATACCCATAGCCAGATGCATATTTCGCCCCTTTCCAGAGTATACACCCCTTATTATTTGCAGAAAAAATTGTTTTGTAATGCAATTTTAAACTTTGCTTTTGCCAAAAATCTTCCATATTGGGTATTGAACAGTTTCAGCAATTTTAAAGTGTATGTAAATATGAAAATCTTTAAAGAAAAGAACTTATGTTCAAATATTGTGATTTTTTGCTATAGGTTAAAATGAACTAAATCGGCCCATTACCCGAAATGTTAACATTTTTGTCTATCACCTGGTTATAATATTTGAACCATTCCGGTTTTCCTTGAAAGTTTCATATCTCTGAAAATGAGCACAAGAAATCCATATGGTACCGCAGCAAAAATGTTCCGAATATCAGCATCTTGGGAACAACCAAACATCCGGCAACTATTTTAAAGTCAATATTTGCGACGTTCACTGCACTGAAAGAAAATACTTTTATAAATATTCATCAGGGATCTTCAGATCTTTTATGCTATTCAAAAAATCATATTTATATATCTAAGTTTAAGTAAACAAGTATTGAAATAATTGCCTTTATGCGTCTGATAATGCTAATTAAAAATACAAAAACCAAAACGGGTATAAATCCGGATTCACGGCATGATAATCTTGGTACATTTTGTGCATTCAAAAGATGTTTAGATATTGTGGACTCACTTAAATTTATGTCCGAAAAAAATATTTTTTCATTCAAATTTATATGAAACACATTTTAACTTATTCTCTAATTTTTCAAATAAATGTAACTAATTAAAATCATGTCAAGTAATGAGATACAATGAGGTAATAATGTTAAGTAATATAGATACATATAAGCAATCAATTTGAGTAAATGCAAGTATAAACAAGTGTGGCCACTAAAAGTATGTCTCGCCTGCCGGCACCATCACTAAAATCAACTACCTAAGCTTTCATTTCTTGATATAAACACAAAAAGTGTATGTATACCTAATAACAGATGCCTAGTTATTATACTATTCAAGCAATCCATTGTCCACACATGAATTACAAAAAGTTTTCTGTCTGAAAAAAAGACCTAAGTTCACAGAGTCACTGGAGCGTAAAAATGGGGTCATGGTCACATGGCATGGTGACAGTTGCATTGTCCATAACCGCAACTGTCTGTTTACCCAATATCAGATGCCTAGCTATTATAACTTTCCAGCAATTCATCATCCACAAAAATCTTACAAAAAAGTTTTTCAGCCTGAAAAAGACCTAAGTTCACAGAGTCACTAGAGCGTGAAAATGGGGTCAGGGTCACGCAGCATGGTAAAAGTTGCGGAGACCATAACCTAAATTGTCTGTATACCTAATATCAGATGCCTAGCTAATATACTTTTCCAGCAATTCATCGTCCACAAAAGTCTTACAAAAAAGTTTAAGGCCTGAAAAAAGACCTAAGTTCACAAAGTCACTGGAGCGTGAAAATGGGGTCAGGGTCACACGGCATGGTGACAGTTGCGTAGACCATAACCTGAACTGTCTGTATACCAAATATCAGATGCCTAGCTAATATACTTTTCCAGCAGTTCATCGTCCACAAAAGTCTTACAAAAAAGTTTACGGCCTGAAAAAAGACCTAAGTTCACAGAGTCACTGGAGCGTGAAAATGGGGTCAGGGTCACACGGCATGGTGACAGTTGCGTAGACCATAACCTGAACTGTCTGTATACCAAATATCAGATGCCTAGCTAATATACTTTTCCAGCAGTTCATCGTCCACAAAAGTCTTACAAAAAAGTTTACGGCCTGAAAAAAGACCTAAGTTCACAGAGTCACTGGAGCGTGAAAATGGGGTCAGGGTCACACGGCATGGTGACAGTTGCGTAGACCATAACCTGAACTGTCTGTATACCAAATATCAGATGCCTAGCTAATATACTTTTCCAGCAATTCATCGTCCACAAAAGTCTTACAAAAAAGTTTACGGCCTGAAAAAAGACCTAAGTTCACAGAGTCACTGGAGCGTGAAAATGGGGTCAGGGTCACACGGCATGGTGACAGTTGCGTAGACCATAACCTGAACTGTCTGTATACCAAATATCAGATGCCTAGCTAATATACTTTTCCAGCAATTCATCGTCCACAAAAGTCTTACAAAAAAGTTTACGCCGCCGCCGTCGCCGGAAAGTAATACCTATGTCTCGCCTTCCGCGACTATTCGTCGCAGGCGAGACAAAAAGTAATTACAATCATATCATGTAATAAGAAGCAATGTTGTGTTGATTTTAAGTAATGGGAATAGAGGTAAGAAAAACATTCAAGTAATCATAGGTAAATGTTGAGTTATTCAGGTCATGTTAAGTAATTGCTAACAATTGAGTAATAACTTCAAGTAATTAAAGCAATCCTTTTAAGTAATTGCGAGTAAAACTTAAGTATATTTGAGTAATATATAAGTAATTCTAATTAATGACAAGTAAGTTAAAAGCATGTTAAGTAATCTTCCATAATTCTTATTAATTTACTATAAGAGTAAGTACTTGTCAAGTATTAACTAGTAATTGTTAGTTATTTATTTACTTAAAACAAGTACTGTGGATTCATTTATTTTCGTGGGTGCCAATTTTCGCGGTTTAGTGTAAAAGGATCAGTTCGTGGATCCTTAAATTCGTGGTTTTGAAGTCTGCAGCATACATATCAATGTTAAATTTCCTATTCGTGGGGAATCAAATTTGTGGCTCATTGCCACCAACGAAAACCACGAACATTGATACCCCACGAAAAATAATGAAACCACAGTGTATTTTTTTTTGAGTGCGGGCCCCGCAAGGGACTTTACTGCAGATGGAGTCCCGTGCGGGGCCCGGGTGGCGAATAGGCCCGCAGCAGAGCCTAGCTTGTCGTAAGAGGCGACTAAGGGTCTTGGGATTCTGACGTCGGGTCAGTGCTCAGCCCACAGAGCGACCAAGTGTGTACCCTAGGTGGCTGAATAGGGTAGCCCTCGTCCGCGGGGGTTGTCAGGTCTATAATACGGAAACCCTGACCGCCGACCATAGTGGGCCAACGTGTGTGGAGAATGCCACGCTACATGCACGTAAAAGACCCCTTTGTGGACCGCCAAGTAGTGCACCACATAGGCTAAATTATCCGCCCCTACCCACTTCCCCCCTTTTCCTGTGGTTCTTCAAAATTTACCGTCCCTGTGTTTCCCATCCCATCCCATATTTCATTCATCATCACCATTTCATGTTCATTGTATCATCCTTTTCATGTTCATCGCCTGTAAATAACCTATATAGCGTTGCACGGGCGTAAAACACCAACTCACTCACTAACTCACTCACTACTGCAGATGGAACCTTTAACTTTATAACAAGGATGGATTACTGCAGATGATACATTTTACTACAACAGATTAAACAAAAAGTCAAAACATAGAACTGCAAGTAATTTTTGTTCCTGAATTACTGCGATCATGCATTTTGTAAATGCATAAATAATCCTTAATAAGTAATCAAAAATATTACGAAGTAAAAGTAATCCTCATGACTAATACACATTATTTAAATCACTTAATGCTCTAGCAATTACTTTCTATTACTAATCCTTTTAACAAACTTCTACTATAACTGTTTACTCAGCTGAAGTATTTTTTTACTTGTTTTAAAACTCCATTTAAAGTTATATAAATGATTTTTTGGCACGAGTATATTATGTAGGGCGGAGTTATCCACCTAAACGATTATTAGAATCACCGATAGGTGTCAGGTCATATGATGCTAATTAATATTCATAGATTTCTGCAACAAGCTGCTGCAGCCATTTTGTATACAAAAGTTTAGTTTAAGAAAATTGTGGTTAATCTGGTTCACTAGCTATAAATGATTAGGAAATATGTATAATGACATGTTATCGTTTGATTAGTTCTTCGTTTTGATCTTTTCTTGCATTTATATTGACGCTCTAACAAGACAATAAATAATTTGAGCTGGAGATGCACGAGAACAAAGGACCCGTTTCCGTGGATTATTATATATGCAGATTTACCTACAAATTCGTGAACATTAGATCGATTAATTTAAAAATTATTGAGTATTGTTTTAGATTTGGACTGTATTTCGGTCGAATGTAAGTAATAATATTCTTATTTGAGAACAAATATTACGTCATAGCGCATAGCTAGATATTGCTGCTAAATATAACTTTATGTTAATTAGTAAACATGTCGAGGATTTTACCTTTTAAGGCTAATGTTTTCGTCAAACTTTAACCAATAGTTTTTCAGAGAGTATTAATAAATACGATCGCCAACACGTGCTTTTTGTGAAATAATTAAATATAACATGACTCGCAAAACAAATCTTTAAAATGAGCGGTGAAAAAAAAAATTTGTTGTATTTGTATTAATGTCATATTAAAAATAAACGTATTAAAGAAACACTTTTTCACCCAAACAGCTTTGATAAGTAGGGAGATTTTATGGCCATGTTTACCTTTATGATTGTCCATTGACCAATACACTTAATAAAATAGAAGTCAATAAGTGGAACATAACATTACTTTATAAGGAGAATTTACCCATGTTAAACAAAATAACGTTTAAAACCAATGATATTTGGTATTTGCGAAATATGAGCGAGGAAGTTAAATGAGTGAGTGAGTGAATTGGTGTTTAACGCCCGTGCAACGCTATATAGGTTATTTACAGGCGATGAACATGAAAAGGATGATACAATGAACATGAAATGATGATGATATATGAAATATGGGATGGGGTGGGAAACACAGGGACGGTAAATTTTGAAGAACCACAGGAAAAGGGGAGAAGTGGGTAGGGGCGGAAATTTAGCCTATGTGGTGCACTACTTGGCGATCCACAAAGGTGTCTTTTACGTGCATGAAGCGTGGCACTCTCCACACACGTTGGCCCACTATGGTCGGCGGTAAGGGTTTCCGTATTATAGACCTGACAACCCCCGCGGACGAGGGCTACCCTATTCAGCCACCTAGGGTACACACTTGGTCGCTCTGTGGGCTGAGCACTGACCCGACGTCAGAATCCCAAGACCCTTAGTCGCCTCTTACGACAAGCTAGGCTCTGCTGCGGGCCTATTCGCCACCCGGGCCCCGCACGGGACGCGAGGAAGTTAAAGAATACATGTTTATGTTAGGAACTTTTCTATCAAACCGACGAAAAAGTTTTACCATTTTTCCACATTTGAAAGGTCAATCTTTTACAATTTTGATTGATTAATAGGTCAAACGAAATCAAGAAAACCCGACCTGGTAAAGTATACGTCACAAAGATTCCTTCGTCATCTAAGTCTCGCTTTTGATTGGATAAAAATATAAACACACGATGTCTGATATATTGATTCTTGGAAGTTCCCATATCAGACGTGTTGAGCAATACGTTCGGTTTAATAACATTGACAATTTAGAACTAGTTCAGTTTAGCGTTGCGTATCATGGTATATCAGGTGGAAGAGTTTCAAACTTAAATCATGTCGCTTAGCTTGAACAAGCTATAATTCGAGAAAATCCAACGTATGTGGTTGCTCAGTTTTGTTCAAACGACTTTGACTGTGTAGATTTATCAACAAAGGATATTGATGTTATAATATCGAAGTGGATAATTTTTTTTTTGTTGTATGCATCTAGATACTCATTGAAAATTGCAGTTTGTCAACTATTATTCCGTGCCTCTACTCGTTATACTACTCCAGATATATAGAATTCCAATGTGGTATATGCTAATACTGTCCTAAAAAGTCAACTTAAATTATCGTCAAACAAAAGTGTGGTTTACTGGAGGTTGAGAGGGCTCAAGTACACAGAACAAAACATTTTTGAACCTGATGGAGTGCATTTGAATTGGACTGTGGGTTATCAAATTTTTTTTAAGAACATAAGAGGAGCTGTTCTGAATTTAAATAATATCTAGTTTTAGAGTGTAAGGCTACATTTTGAACATGTATTATTAAATGAAAATAATCTTATTGTTAGATATGGGTATACAACAATCAGCTTACTGTTAATACGATAAAATTACTACCAACTATTGGATATATACTGTAGTAGTCTTACATTTATTTACTGTTTTTTTTTTATAATAATTGAATATTGAAAGAATATACATGTACATTGAATTTATGCAATTGTTATTATCAACTTTGATACTCTTAAGGGCTATAGATATTGTAAATTTAAATACTAGTTTGATGCATGAAAGCAGTTGATAACACTACATTGATATTTTTCAGTTAGTTGTCTTTTGAAGTGAATGCAAATCAACAGTATTATTTACCAAGACTGAATTTTACAAACTCAGGTATTGTTATGTTTGTAATTAAATATGGTTACGTGTTGATATCAGTCATTTAATAATAACTTTTTATCACATGGCTAGGTGTGAATTTTAATTTTTCGTCCCATGGTTACATGTGGACATCAAAACAACTTACATGGTTACATGTAAACATATTGGTACATGGCTACATGTACTAAGATAAATCATATATTATTCGTCACATGGCTACATGTAGATTTGCATGGTTACATGTAAATTTTTTGTACATGGCTACATGTACAGGTATGGTCATATACTCATATTGTTCTTCACATGGCTACATGTGGACAAGGAAATGCATGGTTACATGCAAACATATGTACTATACTAAAAAAATGGGTCAAAGACAGAAATGGCCGGATTTCGTTTAAAAGGAAGTATATGAGCCATAGACCTGAAATCGAATCCCACCTTATGGGAGCCTATGCTGATGATTCATACCAAATATCAAGAGGCTAGGATTAGTAGTTGCTGAGCTAACTGTTACGAAAACTGTCTATAATTGGACATTTATGTCAAAAATTAACTAAGTCGGTAAACAGGAAGTAGGTGAGCGACAGACCTGAAATCAAATCCCACCTTATGGGAGCCCATACTGATGCTGCATTCCAAATATCAAGAGGCGGTGATTAGTAGTTGCTGAGAAAACTGTTACGAAAACTGTCTATAATTGGACATTTATGTTAAAAATTAACTAAGTCGGTAAACAGGAAGTAGGTGAGCGTCAGACCTGAAATTAAATCCCACCTTATGGGAGCCCATACTGATGCTGCATTTCAAATATCAAGAGGCTGTGATTAGTAGTTGCTGAGAAAAACTGTTACGAATTGGACATTTATGTCAAAAATTAACTAAGTCGGTAAACAGGAAGTAGGTGAGCGTCAGACCTGAAATTAAATCCCACCTTATGGGAGCCCATACTGATGCTGTATACCAAATATCAAGATGCTGTGATTAGTAGTTGCTGAGAAAACTGTTACGAAAATTTTCTGTAATTGGACATTTATGTAAAAAATAACTAAGTCGGTAAACAGGAAGTAGGTGAGCGACAGACCTGAGATCGGATCCCACCTTATGGAAGCCCATGTTGATGCTGCATACCAAATATCAAGAGGCTGTGATTAGTAGTTGCTGAGAAAACTGTTACGAAAGTATTTTCCCCGACCGCCCGCCCGTCGCCCGCTTTACATTCACCATTTTATAACCCGGATTTTCACTAGTGAAATCCGGCCAAAAATTGACGTATTGTTCTTCACATGGCTACGTGTGAAGTGTAACATGCAAAAATATAGTCACATGGTGGGAAAAAAATACATAGTTATATGTAAAGCGTACTTCTAGTAATATATGGATTTACTGACTAGTTTGGCTTTATTTTAACAGCAATCATGTCTCGTCCACCAAGCAAGAGAAGACGCATCACGCCAAGCCAAGATGACATGAAGACAATGATGAAGGAGGCCATGAAGGAGTTCATGCCAACAATTGTAGAAGAAGTGACCGAAAACCTTCGGCGTGGAAATCAACCTGGATCGTCAGTAGAGGTCACTCCTGCGGATCCTACCAATTTAGAGATTGCAATCCTTCAACTTCAGGTACATGTAGTAACATGGATAACACGCAAGCAAACAATGTTAGAACAACCCTATGCATGTGGGAAGAAGGGCTGGACACAGTTAGTTAGGTATTGCTTTACTCCCAAGCAGCGCGATTTCGGCTATATCCAGGAGATGAACATGAAAGTGGTGATACAATGAACATGAAATGATGATGAAGTGGAGGAAATGGGGACACAAGGCCAATCGGGTAAGAGTTTTGACTGCCACTGGGTAGGGACAGGAAATTTGGCCTCCTGCATGGGGATCCTACGGGTCCTACTCTTACCGAGACCTGCAGCAGGGTTCTTTAACGTGCGAGGAACGTGACATTTTTCCCAACACGGTGCACCACTATGGTTTGCGGTCAGGTTTTCCGCATTATCGCCTGACCCCGCATCTCTCGATGTCAGGGCTGCTCCTTTCAACCACCTGGGGCACACATCCCAGTCGCTTTGTGGGCAAAGCGGCCTGACCCCGATGTCAGGTTTCTGAGCGCTCTTTAGTTGACTTTTACCGACAAGCTTAGCGCTGCTGCGGGCCTATTCGCCTCCCGGGCGCCGCACGGGACAGGGCTGGACACAACATTGACCCTAAAATTAAGGCAAAAATTATATCGGAAGAATATGTCCAGCTGCCATCTCTATTATTCAAATCAAATCAGACTAGATTGGAGGCAGTACAAGGTTCCGACAATCAGATCTTTGTCCAGAAAGAACAGAAGCTTTTTGTTAAAAATTTTAATCAGTGGGTTGATGCCTTTCACGTATTCGTTGCAATATACTGTACCAGCTTTCCAGATCAATCACCTAACTTGATGAGGTATATGCAGATTGTTCAAAAACTGGCCAATGATGTTGGAGAAAAAGCTGCTCTGTACTACGATGAGCAGTTTCGAATGTGGAGGGCCGAGAATCCTGCAATTATACCATGGAATGTAATAAACCAGGAATTACATTCAGAAGCCATACAAATAGGGGTGAAGGCCAGATTCGATGCATCAAAGCCAAAAACGTACAAGCCTCAGCTGTTTCGTGCCAAAGGAGAAAGTAAAAGTGGAAAAACAGGATAAAAAACCCTGCTGCAGGTCTCGGTAAGTGAGTGAGTGAGTTGGTGTTTTACGCCCGTGCAACGCTATATAGTCTCGGTAAGAGTAGGACCCGTAGGATCCCCATGCAGGAGGCTGAATTTCCCGTCCCAATTGGTCTTGTGTCCCCATTTCTTCCACTTCATCATCATTTCATGTTCACATCTCCCAGATATAGCCGAAATCGTGTTGCTTGGGAGTAAAGCAATAACTAACTAACTAACTAAGTGCTTAATTGTGAAATGCTTAACATAAAAAGGTGAAACTAGAATACTGACAAAGTCAGAAAGGGCCCCGCGGCAAAATATCTAAGTGTTTTCAAAATCATACGAACTTTAATTATAACCACTAAGGCATGTTCCATGGAATGCATATGAAACTACAGATCTGTATTGTTAATAGCCTTTGAGTTTTATTGTTCACAAAGTCCAATTCTCAAAATCTGTGATTTTCGATAAAAAATTCAGTTTTTTCCAAAAAATATTAATCAGATTAGCACGAAATTTTAATATGCAAATCAGGACATGCTACTTAGCAGCTGAACAAAGTTTCAGAACTGTTTTGTTAACAGTTTTTGAGTTTTAGTGTTCACAAAGTCCAATTCTCAAAATCTGTGATTTTCGTAAAAAAATGAAGTTTTTTCCAAAAATATTAATCAGATTTGCACGAAATTTTAATATGCACATCATGACATGCTACTTAGCAGCTGTGCAAAGTTTCAGAACTGTAGCGTTAACAGTTTTTGAGTTTTAGTGTTCATTAAGTCCAATTCTCAAAATCTGTGATTTTCAATAAAAAATGAAGATTTTTTACAAAAATTTTAATCAGATTTGCACAAAATTTTAATATGCACATCATGACATGCTACTTAGCAGCTGTGTAAAGTTTCAGAACTGTGGTGTTAATAGTTTTTGAGTTTTAGTGTTCACACGAATTGTTGACGGACGGTCAGACGGACAGACGGACGGACGGACAGACGGACAAAGTGAAAACTATAGGGCATCCGCATCTTCGATGCGGGGCCCTAATGATTATGATAAATGAAATATGGGTGGGGTGGGAAACAAAGGAACAATAAGTTTTGAATACCACAGGAAAATGGGAAAGTTGGGTAGGGGCAGGAAATTTAGCCTATGTGGTGGACTTGACTGTCCACAAAGTGGTCTTTAAGTTGCATTAAGCGTGCTACTCTCCACACACGTTGGCCCACTATGGTAAGGGAATCCGTATTGTAGACCCGACAACCCCCGCGGACAAGGGCCATCCTATTTGGCAACCTAGGGCTTAGCACTAACTCCAATGTCAGAAAAGTTATTGTGGGAACAAATAAGATATTTGTAATGTTTACCCCTCTTTGGCTCCTTCTTCTAAACGGTTAAAGTGAGCATCCTAAAATCAATACGCAGTATCATTTTTTTTATCGTTCAAAAAATCCGACTTTTTTACCGACCAGCGTAGCGCTGCTGAGGTCCATTTCACCACCAGGGTGTATCATTTTGTAAATATACAAGACCTTTGCAAGAATCATCGAATTATCGCCATATTTGTATCGGCGGCGCGAAATCAGACCATTAACATTATGATACGACTAACTATCCTTTTAATACACGTTTCTACTTTCTAATATATAGATAAAGTAAACTTTGTAAATAAAATGTTTTGTATTTAGGTTTTATTGGACTGTTTTCTATTTTAGGTAATTAGTTAAACGCTAAAACATGTTTCAAATTTTACTGATATATTCAGATGGCGCCTTGTCATGGAATAATCGATATGTTTTTATTTTAGTTTTTTATGAGGGGGTCCTATGGAATGCTTTCATTTGGTACAGAGTTGCAGATACTTCTACTCTCAATCAAATTTCAACAGAAAATCAATTCACATTTACAGAATCTTCGTGTGTTCCATCCTTTGCGCTTGTTAGTCACCAGCTGTAAGAGCTTCTATCTTGAAAATTGCACACTTAAGGGTTTCGCCAGGGTAGTGGCGACGCTGTTTAAACATGCGTGTAATGCTAAATCAAGAACAATGGAAAGGCACAGTGATGGTATTTACACTTTTAAAAACGTCCATATATACCAATATTAATATTAGTTCCTCCTGGGATCATCCTTAAAGTTTTGTATGTGTATATATTTCAACTTATTGATGCCCTGATTATGACTGCACCATGACATTATCTAAGATGTATTTTAGGACATTGTATAAGATGTATTTAAATTATTGTTATATTGAATCCTTGTGACAGTGTTAATTGTGGAGATAGAGCCAGCTGCTGGGTGGGTTCCGAGACAATGACTACTTGGCAGTGCTTTTGTAATGAGGGGTTTGTTGGTCAGGCAATAACACAAACAACAAACAATCAATTGGTCTTGCTTGATAAAGTATAAATCTTCAAATGTAACAGTTATTTAATTATATCTTTTTATTGAGATATCCTGTGTACGGAAAACATATATTGATGGAGTTTACTCGAAAGGGTTCTTGGTATCATTCACAGACAACTCAGAATTAGTTTTGGCAAACTGTATCCTACAGGGAGCATTATAATGATCAAAATTTATGGAAGGCCAACTTAACTTAAGCTGGAGAAATCCCAAATTTATGACTATTTGCAAGTTAAGATATAGAACCCGGAAAATGATAAGATATGATTATACGATGCCATCCAGAAATCGGCTCTGGGGAAATTATGTAAGTGCAAGTGAAGTTGCTGTAGTGACACTAATCAGACCGGATGACTTGGCCCATTGTCATGCAATACCCTATCATTTTGCCATCATGTGCACCAACAAATGGATCAGCTAGTTTATCTACTTCTACACAGCCAGATATGGAATAATTGTTTAATACAGTGCAGCTCCTCACCAACACACTGTTACTTATGACCAACAAAAGTGACAAATTAATGCAACAGAAAGTGACGGCGTTACTGACGCGATGACTGGGTCATAGGCGGTGGTTTTCGATCTGGTCACCAAGGATAAGGTGTGGCTTGAAGTAGAGAGTAATGACAATACAAATTTACGGACAATAAGGGGTAAATATTGATATACCCTGTTCTACATTTTCTTGATTCAAAATTTATTTTTTTACGATGCTTATTTCTCATTTTGACTGCAAATTAGCTTTTATTGGTGGAGAATTTACAATGAAGAAAGTCTTGCAGCAGACATACCAGCATAAGTATAGATGAAAAAGATAATGAAATCGCATCCCTGAGTGTCATTGAGGAGAATGAAGAAAGTGGTGATGAGAAATAAACACGTACATCATCCAAAAGAGTTATGGTAATTGAAGGACAGTGAAATAAAAAGAATTGAAGATATATTTTGCAGAAAATTTGGGAACAAAAACATGTCCTTCAAAGAAAGAAGTAAAGAAAGCCATTTATTTAACAAAAGAAAAATGGTGGATTAGCAAAAAGATCATCACACACTGTTGTAAAGAAAATTTCTATCATGAACAAAAAAAGTAGACAATTTACACTTGTAACTTGATCAGTTTCATTATTAGCTAACCTGACCAGAACATTCAAATTTGTACATAGGTATTGTTTTATGAGACTTCGTGAAATGAATTAATTTATGGGACAGTGGTCATGACTTTGTTAATAGTACACAAATATATTTGTTTGTGGGACTTTTGTCTTGATTTGTTTTGTGTTTAGTGAATTGGTATTGTTTGTGGGACTGTTGTTAGTATTTTTTTGTGGGACTTAGGACTTAGTACATTGTAAAATGATTTGATGCCCATAACTGATCGATTTCGTGTTTACCGAACGCATTTTCATAAATTTGTATATGGTGTGTAGTGATTTAATGCCTGTAACTGACCGACTTTCTATTGAAGTCAGACACAAAAACTTCAGCTTTTATGCATTATGGACATGTAGACAAAATTATCATCACAGTTTTTTTTTTAACCAGCATCCTTTTTGTCATATAGTGGTATATGGTATTGTGCTTTTTTTTGCCTGTAGCTGTTCTATGTCCTCATTACTGTTATGCAGGCCACTAATGCCTTCAGTATTTATGTTCAGGGGATTGTTATATTTTCTAATATAATTGTCTTGGTTTGTAATTTTGTTTACATTTTATATTCCATGTATATTTTGTTTTTATTATTTGTAAAATATTTCTTAAAACTATTTCACATTTTCATTTATTTTCTCTTTTTAAAATGTTAATTGTCACTGCATTAGTCTGCATGTATGAATAATAAAATTTGAAATTTTCCTGTTATGATAATGTTATTACAATTTGCATTTTACAGTGGATATTTTTTTTTAGTGAGCATCAAATAACTGTGGTTATACAGTCAAACCTGCTTTTAAAACTTTTTAATGAATAATACAAATAAAAACAATATCAGTATACATACACTTGCTTACTACAATATGCATGGATTTATATACTACATGTGTCTAGTCTAATATGTTTAAAATAGATCCCATATATGAAACCTCAATTATGAGGTCACCTGTCTATAAAGGTCACTTTTAGTTTTCCCCTTAGGTGACTGCTTAAGACAGGTTTGACTGTATTATGTAAATGTTCTAATACAATACCAAAAATACAGACTGAAAAATCAAAAATTTCAGTTTCCATGCTTACATTTGACAAAATGTGATACTGGGTGTCTAAGTGTCGTCTGCAACGTGTTTCAAGGTGATCTATATATGGTCATTTTGCGTGTACCTTTTGTACTTATAGATCGTATTGAACGAGGGAGGTTTTTAAGTCTCACAAACAAAAAGTCTCTCAAAGTATCATTTGAAGGATTCCGGCCAATAAATTGAGAACGCTTCAAGGGATTTTCATTATATTTTACACAGCTGTTAAGTACAATAAAATAAAGGTCAAGTTCAATTTCAAGCATGATCTGAAAAATAGTTTTTGAGATGGGCCACTTTTAAAAATCAAATTTCATGAATTTTTGAGTTTCCGATTGATAACTTGAAAACGCGTTAAGAGAATCCAATGTTATTTTGCACAGCTGTTCAGTACAATAACGTGCAGGTCGAGTTCAATTTCCAGCATGATCTGAAAAATAGTTTTTGAGATTGGCCACTTTGAAAATTAAATTTTATGAACTATTGATATTATATAGTTGCGGGGTATCATTTAATGTCCCAATAGATGCCTTTTTTCAGAAACGGTAGGGGCAACCAACCTTCCTCTCGTGATTACAAACATCATATCGAAATTTCATAACAATTGGTCAATATTTGCTCAAGTTATCGCACGGAAACCAAATGTCCCCAGACGACGACGACGACTACAACAATTACGACATTGCCATAACATTATACGATCGCAAAAATTTTGCTGTCATATAAAAAGTAGAGGAAATAGCTAAACGCACAAAATTTTAATTTGGCGTGAATCAATGTGCATTCATCAAATAATTTGAAACTTGGTATATTGAAAGAAATTGAATGGATAAATACGACATCGTTGTGACCTTCGTTACTGCTACACTAGGAAATAAAGGTAATAACAAAATTACCGAACTTAAAGAATCAATCTCAAATGTCCATAAGACTAGACAAAACAAAGAAAACATACCGGAAAAATCGAAGACTGCAATGGTCCTGACTTGGTACAGGCATTTCAAAAGAAATGCTGGCTTAAACCAGGTTTTAAGGCGCGCCAAACCGCCCTCTTCCATTGCGGTCTTTGGATCCGGTAGTTACACAAAACACACAGGTTTGTGATGACGTATCAGGAATGCTAGGGTGATCATCTCAGTACAACAACCAGCCAAACACTAATCAAAGCAAGAACTAACCGTTTCGTCTAACCTATTGATTTTTTTACCAGAAAAAGAAGAAGAGTGCCATGATTTCCGCATTCGATGCATTCTATCAGTGTAGAGGGATGGGTTTGTAGAGGCATCTCTCTACGCAGGGAGGATAAAGTGTGACCGGTCAATGTGAAGCTATCGGAGATTCCAAAATCATTCGGGCTGAAGGAGCTAAAGAAGGGACATTTTCAACATTTTTTTTCAACCGTGATGTAAATCAGCATTATAAAGGTCCATACCCCGATAGATCATATTACGGTTGTGATTACATGAGTAATGAAGATCGGACAGATTTCCTGAAATGGTACGACGATAACAAAGACCAGTTGTTCGATTTTGACAAAGAAATGAGAAAGTATTGGTGCAGCGACACATCGATATTAAGAGAAGGTATACTTCGTTTTCGAGACCTAGTCAAGGAAGTGACGGGAAAGAACACTCCTGGTGTTGACGTGTTGAATTATATCACCATAACCAGTGTGTGTATGGGAATCTATAAATCTAAGTTCCTGGAAGAGCAATACGAAATCGAAGTATTGGACCAGAATGGCCAAATGCCACTCAAACCAATTAAATCGACAAATCCAGTTTTACGGTTTAGAGGATAATGAATGGAAATCTTTGGAAGATTTTTTATCAGAACATCCACAGACCAAGTTTGGTAAAAGAAAATTCGTCAAGAGTCCTCTAGCCCATATTCCATCGAATGGATATACCAAACGAAATAATCACAGCTGGGGTTCTATTGTATGGCTTGAATGTCTCATCAAGAATAAACAAAAACAAAGGGTCATAACTCTTATGAATAGTTATCTGGTTACTTTGACCCAATGCTTTGGCATGCTAATCAGACCAGCAGATGACAAGCATGTATAAGACTAAAGAAAAATATTAAAGAAAGACCAGCTCGTTACTTGGCTGTAATTGTACCAGGGTTTCAAAGATTGCTAATTAGATTTCAGTGACCTGAAATTTCAGATGATCGGAGGCAATTATTCCAGAATTGCACTACAGAACATTATAAAGGAAGAAGATCTTCAAAACATAGAAGACTTTTAAAAGATTTATGTGTTGTTTATTGTGATTTGACCCTCACAGAGTCGGAACGTGTGGGTATGGACCAAAACCCCATTCACAAGCTGGGTAATAGCAATCGGATGACTGGAACTAAAGTTAATGTGGAAACTAAAAAAAGTTAACAGACAACGTCGACGACAACGACGAAAGCATCATACCGTAATATGTCCGCAATTTGTTTGCAGTCGTAATGGTATAAAAATGTTGATATTTCAAATGCCTAATATCTTAAACATCTTCTGTTCAACAAAAACTGAGAAAAAAATCAAGAAAATGTTATAAGAAAGAGACAGAGGGAGGAAGGCTGTAACTAATTCTTCGTAAGAGAAAATGAATTAGAATCGCATGAAGCTGGCTAGAAGAATTAAATTCATAACTAATAACATAATTAAATAAAGCACATAAAATAGAAAAAAAAATCAAGTGCAGATCGAATTACAGTGCAAATATTTTTCAACAGTGTAAGATGGGTCAAAGATAGAAATGGCCAGATTTCGTTGGTTGATTGACATGCCTAAATTCAATACCCACGATTACTACTAAAACACGCGTATCAAGTTCAAAATTTGTTACTAACACTATAAAAACACACGGAGTCCAATATTTTTTAATATTTTACTTGATACGCGTCTATTTTGGAAATGATGTTTGCGACGTCTAAAGATTTTCCCTCTTTACTTTTTGCACATCACATAAAGTAGACCATTTTGAGCCGCGCATTTGTACCTTCCTTTGAAATGGAAGTTACCACCCTCCCAAACCCCTTTCCGTGTTTGTAAAGCTAAATGTTAAATCTATTGTTAAATCTTTCTTTCAGAATAACATGGATGAAGACGCTAGTGAAACAGAAGTAAACATTAACAGTGAACAGTTGACATCTTTTTTGATTAAAGACACATAGAGAAGAAATATGAAAAGTATATAATGCCCGATTTGCAATAGATTGGACGGGCGAAACGGAACTGACCGACTCGAAGACTACATTTTCCCTGCTTTCGTAGATATGGCATATAACAAAATCAGTCCGTGAAAATGATTCCATTTCGTGTTATTTGGAAAATTAATAAACCTTTAAAACTATTAAAAACCACAATGATTGGTAACGAACGGAATTTCAAAAGAAATTGCGGGTTTTAAATATGACCTACCACCAGCAAATTTCCTTAACGATGTCATCATTCAACACATGAAAGTACAGATATTGACGATCATTAAATGATGGAGATGAGGAGGGGATATGCTGTGTATGATGCCCTAAACCACATGAAAGTAACTCAAAATAACTTGAGGAAACCACTGCACATTTCCCTTACAAATGAGGATGGAGTAGATTTAATGGCATGCAGATGGAATTCTGGCCCCTTTTTTGTTCACCAGTTCTCCCATTCCAAGTTTGCCACAGGTAAGGACAAGATATTTTGTCTTTTCCATAAACTTTACTTTATTCTGGAATTTCAAGTACCTTCCCTTATTCCATCTAAGGAATTTTCAATTGATTTTTTTTTTCAAACTGCCCATAGATTTAGGTTAGTTAGTTAGTTAGTTATTGCTTTACTCCCAAGCAGCACGATTTCGGCTATATCCGGGAGATGAACATGAAATTGGTTATACAATGAACATGAAATGATGATGAAGTGGAGGAAATGGGGACACAAGGCCAATCGGCTAGGCGACTTTTTACTGCCACTGAAAAAAGGAGTGTTGGGTAGGGACAGGAAAATTTAGCCTCCTGCATGGGGATCCTACGGGTCCTACTCTTAACGAGACCTGCAGCAGGGTTCTTTAACGTGCGAGGAACGTAACATTTTTCCCAACACGGTGCACCACTATGGTTTGCGGTCAGGTTTTCCGCATTATCGCCTGACGACCCCGCATCTCTCGATGTCAGGGCTGCCCCATTCAACCACCTGGGGCACACATCCCAGACGCTTTGTGGGCAAAGCAGCCTGACCCGATGTCAGGTTTCTGAGCGCTCTTTAATGGTCTTTTACCGACAAGCTTAGCGCTGCTGCGGGCCTATTCGCCACCCGGGACCCGCACGGGTGTGGGATGGTACACAAAGGACCGGTAAATTTTGAAGAACCACAGGAAAAGGGGAGAGATGGGTAGGGGCGGAAAATTTAGCCTATGTGGTGCACTACTTGGCGGTCCTCAAAGGGGTCTTTTACGTGCACGAAGCGTGAAACTCTTCGCACACGTTAGCCCACTATGGTCGGCGGTCAGGGTTTCCGTATTATAGACCTGACAACCCCCGCGGACGAGGGCTACCCTATTCAGCCACCTAGTGTACACACTTGGTCTCTCTGTGGGCTGAGCACTGGCCCGACGTCAGAATCCCAAGACCCTTAGTCGCCTCTTACGACAAGCTATGCTCTGCTGCGGGCCTATTCGCCACCCGGGCCCCGCACGGGTCCAAAATCCTTTTAAAGTCAAGTTGTTGTTTGACATGCTGATTAATCATTCAATGATACATGACATGTATGTGATACTATCTAAAATGCTGCTTTATAGCTGCAATATAACTTTCCACATAATGATGTATATTTTGCCATTATAAAAAACATCTAGTGAAAAAATTGTAGAATTTTTATTGAAGTTTAGCATTAATTTTTAAAATAGTTCATATTTTATGAAATCCTCGTATTTTTATATGCCAATATCTTTATTGTATATTACTTTCAGATTTACATCCTGTCATCCCTTAACTACGATGTTTTCGGTATGGGATAGGGTGTGCACCTAGAGAGTTTGGTTTACCAGCAGGATGAAAATTTGCTGATTGTCAATTGCAGCAAAAGTTCAGGACATCTTAACTGGTACCAATTATTAAATGGTCATAAAAAAAAATGATCATGAGGATGCAATCTCATTTCATACTGTTTAAACAAGACAAAGCCAAAGAACAAAGCAAAAACAAAAATCACAAATGCACTTCATTACATCCATCATGAAGAAAAGTATGCATGAAATATTTACAAAAACTTTTTATATGACTACAAATGTCAACATTCATTTCGACAATATTTACATGTAGAAATGTCAGTAACTGCGAGTGTTCTCAAGAGAGTTCCTTGGCGTCTCGTTGTTCTCGTATAGTACTCTTGTCTCAGGTTCTCTCTTAGTGAATTGAACTTTTATCGATTTGATATTTTAAAGTGTGTAATTTATAGTGCTTTGTACAAGATTAACAAAAGGGGAAAGGTTGGGCAAAAAAACTAGTTCAACCCCGCTACATTTTAAACGTGCCTGTCCTAAGCCAGGAATCCTTGTCAAAACTTATGTTTGTCACTGTCAACTATCTGTATTTTATTCTATGTCCAGATATGGGTCTTTCGTTGATAATCTATGGATTTGTTTGAATCTGATGAATAGAATTTTTAGTCTTCGGCCAATGCAAGACAGCGAGCAGTGACTTCTGGTCGTGTTGAAGACTTCTGACTGTTTTCCATTGCGATTTTCTTAAATGTTGGTTGTGTCGCGTACACTTATTCCACATCTCTTTATCGTCTATTCTTTAGTTTAAGTCCTCTTACATGTGTTGAACTTTTTGTAGATTTCCCGTTATCTTTTAGGGGGCGGGAAAGATTTATTTGAAAATCTTGCGGTAAAACGATCAGAGGGCATATATAGAGAGACTAGATAATGTGTCTATGAGCCACAGGATGGCCCTCCCGTTCTTGACCAATGTCATTGATCCTAAATGTGAATTTACTGGGATATGGACCTTTACCAAGAAATTAATTAAAAGTGTTCATGTGTAAAATATAGGTCACTGTGACCTTATTTCTGGTGGGTGGTGCCATGTTACCAAGACTCATCAAGTAGTGAAATATTGTTGACCCCTAACATGTAGTATTCAAGATATGGACCTGAACCAAGAACTTAACCAAAGTCATTCATGCGTAAAATATAGGTTACAGTGACCTAATTTTTAGTGGGTGGTGTCACCTTACCTAAGACACATCTAGTAGTGAAATATCATTGACCCCAAACATCTAGTATCCAAGTTATGGACCTTAACCAAGAACTTAACGGAAGTCGTTCATGCATAAAATATAGGTCACAGTGACCTAATTTTTATTGGGTGGTGTCATGTTACCCAAGACACATCTGGTGGTGAAATACCATTGACCATCAACATGTAGTTTCTGAGATATGGACCTTAACCAAGAACTTAACCAAAGTCATTCATGCGTAAAATATAGGTCACAGTGACCTAATATCTAGTGGGTGGTGTCACCTTACCTAAGACACATCTAGTAGTGAAATATCAATGACCCCCAATATCTAGTATCCAAGTTATGGACCTTAACCAAGAACTTAACCGAAGTCGTTCATGCATAAAATATAGGTCACAGTGACCTAATTTCTAGTGGGTGGTGTAGCCCTACCCAAGACCCATCTGGTGGTGAAATATCATTGACCCACAACATCTAGTATCCGAGTAATGGACCTTAACCAAGAACTTAACCAAAGTGTTACGGACGGACGTACGGACGGACGGACGGACAAGGGTAAAACTATATGTCCGATCCACTAACGTGGTCGGGCCATAAAAATGTCAATTCAAGGTTATGGGTAAGATTGTTCTCAGATTGAACTTTGGACAATGTGGTGATAACTCTATGCTCACCATTACACCCCAGTCAAAAGTCAGTCTTGTTTTGTGTAGAAGTCCATTTTTGTGCATAAATATATGCTTGTTCATAGACATTCTCAATTTGTAGAACTATAAATTAGTTTATCCGGTTATAACAAGTCTGTCACTTCGAGTTTCTTTCTGAATATTTTAACATGTGCACCCGTGCGTGTTCCGGGTGGCGAATAGGCCCGCAGCAGCGATAAGTTTGTCGGTTAAAGTCCACAAAAGAGAGCTCAGAAACCTGACATCGGGTAGGTCGCTTTGCCCACAAAAGGACTGGGATGTGTACCCCACGTGGTTGAATCGGGCAGACCTGACATCGAGAGATGCGGGGTCGTCAGGCAATTGTGCGGAAACCCTGACTGCAAACCATAGTGGTGCACCGTATTGGGGAAAATGTCACGTTCCTCGCACGTTTAAGAACCCTGATGCAGGTCTAGGTAAGAGTAGGACCCGTAGGATCCCCATGCAGGAGGCTAAATTTCCCGTCCCTACCCATCACTCATTTCCAGTGGCAGTCAGAACTCTCCTACCCGATGGGCCTTATGTCCCCGTTTCCTCCACTTCATCATTATTACATGTTCATTGTATCACCACTTTCATGTTCATCTCTCGGATATAGCCGAAATCGTGTTGCTTGGGAGTAAAGCAATAACTAATTACAAAAAATCTTTTCTCTATTAGCAATCTCGGACTAATGAAAATGCAACATAAAGGACAAAGAAATAACATTTTAGCAACTATCCGTTTGTTTGTTAAGACCATCATTAAGTAGAAGCAACACGTCATGTATGCATACGTCACTTCCGTTTAATAAGTCCACTTTACAGTTGTACTATATACACTTTGCTTATAACTTGGGTGTTTTTCAAAATATGCCAAGTTTTTGATAAAATTTTCATATATTATAATTTAAATTGTTTTCAACTTTTATTATGCTTAACAGAACTATTAATATGAACAGAAAATTAAAACAAAATATGCAATCTTAAAAACATTCCTAAATGCAGTTTTGACAATGAATAAAACTAACTGTAATAAAGAAATGTCAACTACACAACAAATTAATTTTGAATATATTTTTGTTTATGGCATTTAAAACATGTCGATGACAGTCCAAAACAATTCCACTAAAGTGCATTAGTATAAATAATTCGTATTAAATGGCTTTATTATTGATTGGTTGATTACATTTTTTCATTAAGGCTTATTAAGTGCCTTATTTTACCATCAACAAGCTGGGATCATCGTTATATTTGATGACGTCTATTAAGTGGGTGGTAAAGGGTTTTTTTCGTGCATCGTGTTGAGCAATTTTATGAACGGGAAATTTTTATTTCCCGTTCAGCCGTGTCCCGTGCGGGGCCCGGGTGGCGAATAGGCCCGCAGCAGAGCCTAGCTTGTCGTAAAAGGCGACTAAGGGTCTTGGGATTCCGACGTCGGGTCGGTGCTCAGCCCACAGAGCGACCAAGTGTGTACCCTAGGTGGCTGAATAGGGTAGCCCTCGTCCGCGGGGGTTGTCAGGTCTATACTTCTACTTCTACTTCTACATCTGTAACTTGTAAAGGGTCTTAGACCCATCGCACAAGTGGTACTTCGGTATGACGTCAAACAAATGGTGCAAATTAAAAACATATGTACAAAGTGCAGGTTAAAAACAGGGCTCGCTGAACTATTCAAAATGAGCTACGAGTCTGGTCTTGAATGACTCGTAGTCCTCGATGTCCAGAATGTTTGGTGGCAGTTCATTCCAGTCTTTGATGGTTCTGGCAAAAAAACTGTTCTTGTATTGTTCTCCGGTTGAGCCAAGTCTTATAAATCTTCTATGGTGTGTTTGCCTTGTCTGTCTCGATGATGTCTTAATATAGTCTGGAATTGGTATTGCTATTTTTTGATGTAGGATTTTGTGGAACATAAGTAGACGTGATGTTTTTCGTCGCAGTTGAAGTGATGGTAGCTTCAGGTTTTCCAGTAGTGACGTGACAGTTCCAGGGTCTTTCGAATATTCTCTGGCTATGAAACGGGCAGATCTTCTTTGCACCATTTCTAATTGATGGATGTGTTTTTGGAGATGGGGATCCCAAACACTACTGGCATATTCCAGATGGGGTCTCACTAAAGCAAGATAGGCTTGTCGTTTTACTTCCTGAGGGAATTTTCCTAGGTTCCTCCTCAGAAATCCTAGTGACCTTGTAGCCTTCGATGTAATATTGCTTATATGGTGGTCCCATGAAAGGGTAGAGGAAAGCTCAACTCCAAGGTAAGGGTTATGTTCTACAGCATCCAATACATGTCCGTTCATTTGATATGGAAAGTCGATGATGTTCTTCTTCCTACTTATCCGTAGCACATAGCATTTGGTGGCATTAAAGACCATTTGCCATTTTTCTGTCCATTGTATAAGTGATGTTAGATCCTTTTGTAGTTTTTCGCAATCATCTTTGGAGGCTACTGCTAAGTATAGCAGACTATCATCGGCAAACAGACGAATAGATGAGCTGATATTGTTACCAATGTCATTGATATACAACAGAAACATAAGAGGTCCTAGAACGGTGCCCTGTGGTACTCCAGATTTGACATGGATTGATGAAGATTCCTCACCGTCTACTAAAACCTTCTGTTGCCTTGTTGTTAACCATGACTCTATCCAGCTGTTGATGTTTCCACCGATTCCGTAATGGGTTAATTTTTGCAGAAGTCTTCTATGTGGGACTGTATCAAATGCCTTGCTAAAGTCTAAAATTAAGAGGTCTACCTGTTGCTTTTTATCTAAATTACGGGAAATTTCTTCAACTGTTATAATGAGTTGTGACTCGCAGGATCTTTTCTGTCTGAAGCCATGTTGAAATTCTACTAAAATGTGATGCTGCTCTAGGTGTTCCATTATATGTTTAAAAATGATGTGTTCCATTATTTTGCAAGGGACTGATGTCAGAGAAACTGGACGGTAGTTAACTGGTTGGCTTTTGTCTCCTTTTTTAAATAAAGCAATGATGTTTGCAGTCTGCCAATCTTCAGGTACATTCTTTTCCTCTATTGTCTTCAAAAAGATGTAAGTTAAATATGGTGAAATTTCATCGGCCGTTTCTTTCAATATCCGACATGATATTTGGTCTGGACCACTTGCCTTAGCCGTGTTGATGCCTCTTAACAATTTTGCTACACCTTCTTCGCTGATGTTGAGGTGGCTTATTACCGGTGTTACCGGTTCTCCAAGGTTTGGTATTGTTGTAAGGTCTTCGGTGGTAAATACCGACTCAAACTGGTTGTTAAGCGCTTCGGCTTTTTGTTTGCTACTCTCTAAGCTTGCGTTGTTCACTTTAAGTGTAGACACACCACTATTGTCTCTCTTCGCATTCTTTACATATGACCAGAATCTCTTCCCAATTCCTGCCTTCATGGTGGTGGTGTTGTCGTTGTTTGTCATGTCTGATGTTATGTTTAAGAGGTTTCCAATATACTTCTGATGTTCTATTTCTAGCTCTGACTTGACTAGTTTACGAAGTGATCTAAATTTTTCCCAATCTTCTTTCTTTTGTGTTTTTCTAGCTTTGTTGTAACTTCTTTGTTTCTGTCTGATTAGTCTTCTGATTGTTTTAGTGATCCAAGGTATATTCCATCTACTTGTTAGCATTTTGGAAGGAATGTATTTATCCATTAATGATGCTATAAAATGTTTAAATGAGATCCAACATTCATTTACTGACTTATCCATGTTGTTTTTCAAAAATTCTTCATAATGGTCTCTAAGTTCTTGTTTTATACCATCCATGTCACCCTTTTTGTACATATACACTTTTCTTGGTGGTTTCTTGGTTGGTTTGGTCTGTATATCAATATCAAATACAACAGCCTGGTGGTCGCTCATCCCATTTTCCACAGTTAGATTCTTTATCAAGTTGGTGTTTGTAGTGAGAACAAGGTCTAAAATGTTGTTTTCTCTTGTTGGTTCGTTGACGCATTGTTCCAAGTTGTGGTCTTCTATCAACTGTAGAAATGTGTTGTTTGTCTCAATGTTATATTGTGATTTTAATATAATACGGAAACCCTGACCGCCGACCATAGTGGGCCAACGTGTGTGGAGAGTGCCACGCTCCATGCACGTAAAAGACCCCATTTGTGGACCGCCCAGTAGTGCACCACATAGGCTAAATTTTCCGACCCTACCCACCTCTCCCCTTTTTCCTGTGGTTCTTCAAAATTTACCGGTCCTTTGTTTCCCACCCCATCCACATATTTCATTTATCATCATCATTTCATGTTCATTTTATCATCCTTTTCATGTTCATCGCCTGTAAATAACCTATATAGCGTTGCACGGGCGTAAAACACCAACTCACTCACTCACTCACCGTTCAGCCGTGCATGGAGGTTCATCGTGCATCGTGTTTCTCTATTTTATTTTTCGTTCATCGTGATAATAATTTTTTATTGGCCGTTCATCGTGATTTTCATTTTAATTGGTCGTTCATCCGTGCATGTACCCCCCCTTTACCACCCCTATTAAAGTCGATTTTGGCGGATGCTAGCTACAATAATGTAGCTCCTTTGACATCTTTGATCCGCCTAATCAAAGATGTCAAAGGAGCTACATTATTGTAGCTAGGAGGATGCGTCAGCTGGGAAGTTCACAGCTCCAGAAGATGGACTATATTCAATGTTCATGGACCAGTAAAAGAAATGGAAAAGAAATCGTTGACAATGTAGTAGATAGTGAAAATATTCCTGACGCAATGACTGGATCCCAGACGGTTTTTTATTTGGTCACCGTGATAAGGTATGGCTATTTCGGCTGCCGCCTCCGACATAAGACGTCAAGGCGCATCTATAAAAAAGCGTCGAAGACGTCTACGATACAGGAGACAAATGGAATGTCCCAGGTAAAGAGTCACCTTTATAATTTTAGTAACAATTTCAGTCGTAATTAAGACATGAATTCATTGAACCAATAAATTGAATGGAACTTGTAGAATGTGGCTTAACCATGTTAAACACATATCAATATCTAAATGATAGAGTCAAGTTGAATATTTTTTTATTTCTACCAGAAGCAAGAAAACCGCATACACAATGGCTTACCTGCAAAAATGTAACTTCTTTGTCATCTTTTTGTTTAGGCGGAGTAAGCTGGCATAAGAAGGTTTTAACCAACCATAGATGTAAATGCTACACGGAGGACAATGAAGGTCAATATACTGTTACATTTTGGCAATAAACTCCTTTGTCATCTTAATAGGGCGGAGCTACAATGCAGTCCCGGAGCAACGCCAACGGGCGCAATCTATTCCATTTGATGTCTAATTTAGATCAAAAATATTGCTTATAGTATTTTAATGATCAATGCAGTAAAAATTTACCGACATTTAGCGGAAATTAAAAGATTTTCGAGAAACTATCAATTTTTAATTCTCTTGATCCTGAACTTTGTTATGAAGTTCAGGATCAGGATATTAAAAATATGTATTTTTCTTAACAAATTGGCTTTTTATCAATTTTATTAATAACCACATATGATCCCGAGTATAATTGGTTGATTTGAACCATCTTAAAGCTGTGTTTGAATTTGGGAAAGAAATTTATTTTTCTTCTTTACGAGTAAGGGGACCGCATTGTAGCTCATGTCAAAGGAGCTACATAATTGTAGCTATTTGGCAACTATCCATAACTTTGTTTGTTTAATAGACCATCGACTGATCGACTGGAACCACCGTTTCCGCGAAGAGCAAAGAGAGCTTCAAATTAGCTCAATAACCCATCGAGTTTCCTTCGACGTAACTGAATCAGATTCTGATCAGACCATCATTGAGTAAAAGTAACACGTCATGTGAGTTTAAATAAATTGCTGGTAGCTGGTTGCGGGCTGCGGGCTGCGGGTTGCGGGCTGCAGGCTGCGGGTTGCAGGCTAATGTTTAAATAATGTTTAAGAATTGTCAAATTGATAACGGATACAAGCAGCACAATAGCTGATTTCTTGTTTCAGTGGAAATTTGTCCAGAGAATGTTTTTGTTTTCAAAAGAATAAAGAATGGTGAATTTGTATCGAATTGAATATTGGTATTAGTATATACTAGAAGATAAATAAATTACAGACAGTTTCAAGTAGAAGAGGCATACACACCAAATTCTTTTAAAATTAATCTTAATTAATCTTAATTGATGATAATGCATATAAAATGTAGACGACAGACAGACAGAGAAATACCATACTATTATTAATACAAGAGGCTCCCATGAGCCTGAATCGCTCGCCTGGTCATGATGTTGACCCTATAGAGACTTTTGTAGAGCTACATGAGCTGAAAAAAGTCAGATCTTAAAAAAATTAGCACAGGTACATTTGATGTGCTCATCATTTTAAACATCATACAAAATTTTGATATCTATAACCATGTAATAAGGAAATGCTGTATAAAGGTCAATTTTGACATTCTAAGGGGAATAACTCCTAAAGGGAACGGTCCTAGAGAATTGACCTTGCTACATTTTTTGTAGATCTTGATGTGCTGAACAATATGCAATTTAAATTTTTCACATAACTTTTATAGTTTTCAAGATATTGAACTTAATAAGTGCAAATTTTGTAAAAAAAAAAATCGGGAAAAGGGCAATAACTCCTACACGGGTTGTGGGATCAACTTGAAAATTTCAGGGTAGGTACCGGTAGATCTTGTCATGCCGGTCACTTTAACCCTTTGCCAGAATTTTGATATCTGTGACCGTTTTTGAGTTTTTTTGAAAAAAAAACTGCAATTTACCCCTATGTTCTATATTTAGCCATGGCGGGCGGCCATGTTTTTTTACATTCAAAATTCCTAACAATAAATTTGTAAAGGGCATACTATAGATCCACCCTACCAAGTTTGGTAACATTTGACCAAGTGGTTAAGAGGAGAAGATTTTTGAAAAGTGGAACGACGGACGGACGGACAGACGACGGACGCCAAGTGGTGGCAAAAGCTAAAAGGGACAGGCAACTAAAATCTAATTTTGCCAGCAACCCGCAACCAGCAGCCCGCAACCCGCAACCAGCTGCCCGCAGAATAGTGATACTCACGTCATGTGTGCATACGTCACATCCGTTTAATATCTTAACGATCATACAGAATAATGCCATGTTGACCTCATGTTTCAGATATATGCTCTTTATTTTCCTTAATTATGTTATACTTTTACATGAGTTAAAAAACGCTTTGCTAAATGCTAATATCATAATATTGGCTGCTCCATTATTTTTATTTATAATCCGATAATGCTCTGTCGTCCTCGGCACTTCTCCAGCAAGCTGCTGCCGTGGGACGTCAGAGCTCCACGGGATTTAGCACAACAGTTTTGTTGTGCACATCCGAGATAAATAAGCAACTTGATCTTCATTGTTGCATATATGTTTTGGTCTCAAATGATACATTTGGTTAATAAGAATAAAAATACAACATATTTTAAAGAAAAATAGTCCCGTGCGGGGCCCGGGTGGCGAATAGGCCCGCAGCAGAGCCTAGCTTGTCGTAAGAGGCGATTAAGGGTCTTGGGATTCTGACGTCGGGTCAGTGCTCAGCCCACAGAGCGACCAAGTGTGTACCCTAGGTGGCTAAATAGGGTAGCCCTCGTCCGCGGGGGTTGTCAGGTCTATAATACGGAAACCCTGACCGCCGACCATAGTGGGCCAACGTGCGCGAAGAGTGCCACGCTTCGTGCACGTAAAAGACCCCTTTGTGGACCGCCAAGTAGTGTTAAACTATATATGGAACTAATTGTATGTAATGTAAAACTGGGGAAAAACAGAAAACAAAACAAACAAAATAACAAGAAAATATACAATTTGGTCATGAACTCCAAAATTAATAACCATGTTGTCACAAATAAAAATATTTTTTACTTTTACTATCTTTTCTAAATATTGTTATTTGGCCCAAATCTATGACTCACTTTCAGCCATAGCAGGCTTTATGTTGGACTTTCATTACATTCTGCATTGGGGCATCAAATATGCACACAAAATGATGGAATTAACTAACAAAATTACCAAAATTTTAAAGTGTACATACCTATCTGGATTAAACCTCTGAATAATTATTGTCAGCAAGTTGGACAAAGATGTATCACTAGTGTCAGCTAGATACATCTTCAGATTGAGGTGCTGACGTTCCAAACCATTGGTGGTTGTTATCTGGATATTGAACAGATTTTGTTTGAAATGCTTGATCCATCTCTGAAATTATTTTTTTAAATTGTAATGAACTATAGTTATAAGAAAATAATAATAATGGGAAGTATTACTATATATTCCATAGAACAGGTTTACAACTTTTGTTCTCTGGAGATGGAGTTTCATTGGATGGACGACCCATTCCACATAACGAGCCTTTAGTCAATGCATTCCCCTAGAGCTACAACTATACAACTACAAAATCAATGAGTTTGCTATAATTATTCAATGCAACAAAATATCAGGTATTCATTTGTCTTGGCTTGAGTTTATTCTAGCATGTTTTGTTGTGAAATTCCTTTTAAATTAAGAATAGGTCTTAAACTTTATTACTAGGTTGTCATGCATATCCATATGCCTTATCAAAACACCTATAAAAAGATTTAAAACAATATGATTTGCTCATTTACTCTCAAATAAATTCAAGTACTGCTGTAACATTATCATGTTTTTATTATACCTCTTTGTGACCAAGTCATCTAGGTTCAAACCAATTTCTTAGTTTTTGGTTCTCTTGCCATAATGTTGTTTCGACTGGAAATCGCGTTGTTGATTTATATTCAGTTATTTTGCGTTTCAATGTTTTACAAGTTGTCTGTTTTTGTCCCGTTCGTGTTGTTTACTGATTTAGTCTCTGCCCTTTCGGACTTTTGACATTCGAGTGCCCCATTGGTACCTCTGCTTCTTCCTCAATTCTAGTAAATGATTTATTTTTTTTCATTTGATTTCATGGTCTGAGGTCCCCTTAATGTCTAGCCATTAATCTTAACTACATAGGTATTTATTCACAAAGTCTAATCTAATAGTCTCAAGAGGATACAGTTGATTCAATTGGTAGGAGATTTAGTTTGAATTTGAAGTTCAATTAAATCAATGGATTACAGAATGCAGAAATCTAGAATTAAATTATAACCTCATATTAGAATGTACATATTGGTTGAATATAAATGCTTTAAAGCCAACACCAATAAATGAGCACTATAGTATAAGAAGCAGTACACCAAATAGATATGTAGTTATACAAATGTAAGTTTTATCAACCTGGGCCAACGTGTGTGGAGAGTGCCACGCTTCATGCACGTAAAAGACCCCTTTGTGGACCGCCCAGTAGTGCACCACATAGGCTAAATTTTCCGACCCTACCCACCTCTCCCCTTTTTCCTGTGGTTCTTCAAAATTTACCGGTCCTTTGTTTCCCACCCCATCCCCATATTTCATTTATCATCATCATTTCATGTTCATTTTATCATCCTTTTCATGTTCATCGCCTGTAAATAACCTATATAGCGTTGCATGGGCGTAAAACACCAACTCACTCACTCACTCAAAAACCTTCAAAGACCCCATTTTCACATGTAACAATAGAGATCGATCTATAAATGAATCGATTTAAATAAGATCGCTTGCTTTACACTACAAGTAGCAAGATCGATTGCAATCGACCTTTTTGAGACCGGTGCGTTTATAATAGCAAATATTTGAGTCGCAATACTGATTGTCAAAAAAACCGCAAGAATTTCCTCTTTCTACCAGATTTGTTGTTGCTACGTTTGACTTCATAGCAGGGTTTCCGCTGACTTGGGCCAATGGCCCTATTTTATCAATTCTGGCCCAAAAAATTTAATCTTGGCCCATCAAAGTGGTCCAAAATGTTGGTATCGTATTTTGATCAACAATGCCATTTTCGTGTCATTCAAACTGACAACAGATTTTACTATGAAGCCCTATTGATTTATGACCCAAGGTAACACCGATTAATTAACTGTCAATTGTTTAAAGCGGTCAAAATAACAGGTAATTGATATTATATAGCATGGATATGGTATTAAAGCCGTTTACACCGGAAACTCCAGCATGGGTTTGAGCTGGAATCGAACCCATACTCTGTCATCTATGGCAACTTCGCCTGCACTGTGTCTAGCTCCCCAGACCACTAGACCACCTAGGCTAGATAAAAATCTAGCTTTCGTTTGCCTAGTTATGCCTCCTCGTAGACATTCTAAGGTTGTAACACAGTACACGATGAAAATTAGGTGGGTAGGGAGAGAAGGATAGAGAATTGGTCTAAGTATAAACGTCTGAAAGAAGTAGCCAACGTATCAACCTATGGGATGTCGGATCGAAAACAAAAAAGTTCACGATACTGTGCAAACAAAAATGATAAATAAACTTCTAAAATGGTGTAATATAAGTATATTTATAATTAATGGTGTTGCGTACAGCTCTGTAAAGTAATTGATATAATATAGAATGGATATGGTGAGCTGCAAAGTTAGGAGCCGCAAAATAACAGGTGCAAGACCATCGCTGATTGATTTGGATTGATTGATAAAAATCAATCATAAATGAAATATAATTGACCAATCAGGAGTAAATTTATTTTTATATCAGCTGATTTAAACATAGATGAAAGGAAGAAGAGTCCCACTGCTTATACAACAAAATTACTGCGAAATTAAATCCAGATATCCTGATTTTTCAACAGTATATACAGATGACTCTAAAGATGGTGATAGTGTTGCTGCTGCTGCTGTCTTAGGAGATAGCATTTCTGTCTACTGCTTCCATTTTTACAGCTGAAGCAAGAGCCATCATTTTAGCCCTCAGGCTTATTGGTGCTTCAGAACACTCTCAATTCTTTGTTTGTTCTGATTCTCTCTCTTGTCTTCTGGCAATTGAGAATTGTAATTTTAAAAAACCCATTAATTTCTAAAATTGTATATATAGTTCATCAATTGATAAGAGGTGGCGTGGAATTGATTTTCCTATGGGTACCCAGTCATACTGGTATTCATGGGAATTCAGTCGTGGACAGGGTTGAGTGTTCTTCATTGTTGGTCACCATAGGTAAGGGTTCCAGATTGTGTGAAGTTTTTGGGGAGAGATTTCGTCGCTTTCTGGGTACATTGGCCTATGGTGCGTTGAGGATACTTTGGCCTGTCTTGTGAGTTGGTTCGTTTTCCTTCTGGTTTGTGGTCGTACATTGGCCCTTTTTCGCATGACATGCATGGGTCTGTGTTATGGGTGCTGTTTCCTGGGTGGGTCTACACAATTCAATTTGTTTATTCAATTAGTTCTTGTCCTGATTATGACTGAAATATTGTTGACTGGACATAAAACAAACAGCAAACAAAAAGCAAAGGAAGCCCTTCGGAATCCAATATCCAAATGTTTTATTCCTTATTTGGACTGTAGAAATAAAATCAGAATATATGTTCAAAGTTTATGGGACGAGGTTTGGGCTGCCGCTGAGCACAACAAACTTCATGAGCTCAAGCCACAGCTTGGGGAGAGTCATGCCTCATTCCGATGCCGTTAACCAAGTAGTCATCACTAGATGCCGTATAGGTCATTCTAGAGTCACTCATGGCTACTTGATGACACAAGAGAAGGAAGTTCCGATGTGCATCCCTTGTGACTCGCGGTATTCTTTGAGGCATGTTCTCCTTGACTGTGTTGATCTTGCTCCTATTCGTATGAAGTATTTCAACTGTGCATCCATGCACGATTTGTTCAGCGGCATCCCAGCCGATGCCAGTTTATCATTTTTAAAAGAAATTGGTCAGTACTCAAAATTATAATTCTAAAATAAAATCACCATTTGTAAATTCTTTTGTTGCTATTATAATTAATCTTTAGCTCGTTATTGTCAAGTTCTTTTTTGCAATCGCCGTAAATGGTTTTATTTTTTAGTGTGTTAATTTTAAATGATTATTTTATCTATTTATTTTTTAGTCATTCTGTTTATTTTATCTGCGGTCTTTTGACTTTGTTTTGTATTAACGTGTTATTTACATAATTATTTCAACTTGTTTATGTCCCGATGATGGCTGCAATATCGCCGACGGGGCATTAAACAACTAACAATCAATCAATCAATCAATAGATGAAAAGATTTACCTTCATGACATTGTTTCATTAAGAACATCCTGTAATCCAAACACATCCTTTTTCATGCATTAAATGGAGACCAGATGAAAGAACTACGATCTCTGTCTGCTCTGTATCACCACCCTTTTGATAGGAGCACCTCCATAACAGTGGAGTATAGTGGTTTAGTGGAGTTCCAATGATGAATTTTGTTAAAAAAAGGAACATGTTTTGGTATTATATTATTTTTTGCCCATTAAAACAAAAACTGATAATTCTAGAGGAAAAGAAATGAAGCTCTTAGGCCCAATTTAATTATGGCCCGACCACGTATGTGAATCGGACATATAGTTTTACCCTTGTCCGTCCGTCCGTAACACTTACGTTAGGTTCTTGGTTAAGGTCCATTACTCGGGATACAAGATGCTGGGGGTCAATGATATTTCAAGAACGGGAGGGCCATCCTGTGGCTCGTAGACACATTTTCTAGTTTGCTTTTAGCTTCCTTGAGATTATAAAACTTGATGAGTTATACTTATTTTTTTTTTTCTTAATTTGTATAAAGGGTGATTTTATCATTTGTTTTGCCTTAAATGTTAAAGTTTAGCAAAGAATCTGTACAATATGATTAAAAGTGGAAAAATCAATTCAAAATGTTTAAATATATTTTATTGAACAAATGATAATAACTGCTGTAATCTGTGTGCTCTCCATGGTTTTAATAATGATTTCCGGCCAAAACTCAAAAACAAAATATTGGCCCAATGTCATTTATGTTGGCCCAAAAAATATGCATTTTGCCCAAGGGATGGCCCGAAGAAAAATACACCCAGAGGAAACCCTGCATAGTTTTTATTTTTAAGCCGCTTGATTCTTGTCCGGCAATCATTAGCATTCCTTTCAAACTCAGGAATTCTAACTTTGTTGTCATTTGTATTTCGAACACACGTGAAGGTTAGCACTGCTGGTGGAGTGTAAATTCCCCGAGGTTAGCCCGCTCCGGCACCAACACTTTTTGAGTTGGAGAATACATCAAAGCTTTAAATTATCCGTCTAAATTTCAAAATTGTCTAAACCCTAAGGTGCTTCCTACCCCAGACATAGGTTGATTATCTTAGTAATAATTTGGTTCCCCAGTTTTGGTATTTTTGGTTATACTGTTCTATGCTCTTCATATTTATACAGTGTTTGGCATTTTCAATATTTTGGTAGAGCGCCTCTGATGAGTTTTGAATAGACGAAACGCGCGTCAGGCGTAGCAAAATTTATTGTCTGGAACTTTGTTGTCATTTGTATTTGATATCACTGGCTATTCGTTTGTATATTTCCAGGTTCCGTCTCGGTTGGTTTTCGAGTTGTTCTTGAACAAATTCGTCTCCCCATAAGTGGAGGAAATGGGGACACAAGGCCAATCGGGTAGGAGAGTTTAGACTGCCACTGGAAAAAGGAGTGATGGGTAGGGACGGGAAATTTAGCTTCCTGCATGGGGATCCTACGGGTCCTACTCTTACCGAGACCTGCAGCAGGGTTCTTTAACATGCGAGGAACGTGACATTTTTCCCAACACGGTGCACCACTATGGTTTGCGATCAGGTTTTCCGTATTATCGCCTGACGACCCCGCATCTCTCGATTTCAGGGCTGCCCCATTCAACCACCTGGGGCACACATCCCAGTCTCTTTGTGGGCAAAGCGGCCTGACCCGATGTCAGGTTTCTGAGCGCTCTTTAGTGGACTTTTACCGACAAGCTTAGCGCTGCTGCGGGCATTTTCGCCACCCGGAACCCGCACGGGTCAAAAATCTATCTTAAAACAAGTCATTTTGAGGTAAACGTATTCATGAACTTTAATAAATTCTTGAAATGGCAAAAGTATATGTACGCCACTGTGTCCGTTTGCATGTTGTTGTCTTTTCATTCTTTTTTCTTCTTGTCCCGTGCGGGGCCCGGGTGGCGAATAGGCCCGCAGCAGAGCCTAGCTTGTCGTAAGAGGCGACTAAGGGTCTTGGGATTCTGATGTCGGGTCAGTGCTCAGCCCACAGAGCGACCAAGTGTGTACCCTAGGTGGCTGAATAGGGTGGCCCTCGTCCGCGGGGGTTGTCAGGTCTATAATACGGAAACCCTGACCGCCGACCATAGTGGGCCAACGTGTTTGGAGAGTGCCACGCTTCATGCACGTAAAAGACCCCTTTGTGGACCGCCAAGTAGTGCACCACATAGGCTAAATTTTCCGCCCCTACCCATCTCTCCCCTTTTTCCTGTGGTTCTTCAAAATTTACCGGTCCTTTGTGTCCCACCCCATCCCCATATTTCATTTATCATCATCATTTCATGTTCATTTTATCATCCTTTTCATGTTCATCGCCTGTAAATAACCTATATAGCGTTGCACGGGCGTAAAACACCAACTCACTCACTCACTCACTCACTCTTTTTTCTTCTTCGAGCACTTTAGTGCTGGAAAAAAAACTGAGACCATCTTGTAATTTTAAATCATAAGGACATGTATCAAGCAACATTATGACGAGGTATAGTTCATTTTCTCATTTAAACCAGGCTATATAATAAAGAAATCAGTTCCTGTTGTTCACTCCATAGCAATAAAATGTATTTAAATCAAAAAGATGACACCGTTTAAATACATGAATCTGTCACCAACTTTTATCTCTAGCATTCATGCTTTAAAGCTGACTTTTTACCTTTAAAAATAAAATACATCCTACGACCCACCAATTGAATGTCCCAGCAACATCTTCATCTGTTACAGTATGTCCCTTTTCATTTTCTAGCCATTGACTCTTTTTCGAGTCCCGTGCGGGGCCCGGGAGGCGAATAGGCCCGCAGCAGCGCTAAGCTTGTCGGTAAAAGTCCACTAAAGAGCGCTCAGAAAACCTGACATCGGGGTTAGGCCGCTTTGCCCACAAAGCGACTGGGATGTGTGCCCCAGGTGGTTGAATGGGGCAGCCCTGACATCGAGAGATGCGGGGTCGTCAGGCGATATTGCGGAAAACCTGACCGCAAACCATAGTGGTGCACCGTGTTGGGAAAAATGTCACGTTCCTCGCACGTTAAAGAACCCTGCTGCAGGTCTCGGTAAGAGTAGGACCCGTAGGATCCCCATGCAGGAGGCAAAATTTCCCGTCCCTACCCATCACTCCTTTTTTCAGTGGCAGTCAAAACTCTCCTACCCGACTGGGTGTGAGTGAGTTGGTGTTTTACGCCCGTGCAACACTATATAGGTTATTTACAGGCGATGAACATGAAAAGGATGATAATATGAACATGAAATGATAATGATAAATGAAATATTGGGATGGGGTGGGACACAAAGGACCGGTAAATTTTGAAGAACCACAGGAAAACGGGAGAGGTGGGTAGGGGCGGTGCACTACTTGGCGGTCCACAAAGGGGTCTTTTACGTGCATGTAGCGTGGCACTCTCTACACACGTTGGCCCACTATGGTCGGCGGTCAGGGTTTCTGTATTATAGACCTGACAACCCCCGCGGACGAGGGCCACCCTATTCAGCCACCTAGGGTACACACTTGGTCGCTCTGTGGGCTGAGCACTGACCCGATGTCAGAATCCCAAGACCCTTAGTCGCCTCTTACGACAAGCTAGGCTCTGCTGCGGGCCTATTCGCCACCCGGGCCTTATGTCCCCATTTCCTCCACTTCATCATCATTTCATGTTCATTGTATCACCACTTTCATGTTCATCTCCCGGATATAGCCGAAATCGTGCTGCTTGGGAGTAAAGCAACAACTAACTAACTAACTATACTAAATGCAATTTTTAGTTCCTTTTTAAATTCTGAAAACCAGCATATTTGGGCTTGTGGTGGTCTATAAACAAAACATATTAAGAATGCATTTTTATAGAGGTTTCACTTCAACCAATTGGTTTTCAATACTTCTTATTTCTTACTGATTTAATGCAGAAAAAGAAATTTGCTCATTAATATACAAAATTAAACCCCCACTATGGGTTACACGGTCCTTCCTTTCAATTATAAAGCCAGTAATTCAAGAACATTAGTTTTTGTATTTTCTGATGAAAAGGTTTCATTAAAACATAATGAATCAGCTTTAAATTTAGCTAATAAAATGGTTTGTCTTATTTCATCCATTTGTTTTCAATTCTGTTGATATTATGAGAACATATAGTGATCCCTTTATCATTTTTAAAACCATAAGGATTTAATGTATGAGATTCAAACATCAAATCTGAACCATATGGCTCTTGACAAAATCTATTGATACTATACAAACAAGAAACTGACATGATTGTAGCAAAAATAAAGGCACATGATATAATTTTTATAGACAAATGAGCGCCAGGGAGTTTACATAATACATTTCCAGTAACCAAATTATTATCAGACATTTCCTGCTGGGAAAATATATTAACATCTTTGTCTACATCAGCATTTAAATTTTCACTTCTAATTGATACATAATTGTTAGTGTCAAATTGACTGATCTTGTCATGTTTTTCATCAATGTACAATTGACATGTGCAACTTAAATTATTACAGTTCTGGCATAACAAATTAAGTGGAAAATAAACATTATCTGTACAATTTGAATAGGGGTTTTCTTTGGCTTTTTCATGTCTGCCACTTTCCTAATTGTACAATTTGCAATTTTTTTTCTTTTTTCTTTATGTCCATACTGATTACATGTGTTACATAAAATTTAAAGCTGTGCCTACAAGATTTACTGTTGTGATTTGGCTCGTCACATTTTGTACAAAAACGACATTATTTCATATCAAAACCTAAGATATTAATGTAATTATTTAAGGACCCTAGAAATACAGTTGTACCCCCACTTGAAAAATGTAAGCTCCCGTGCGGGGCCCGGGAGGCGAATAGGCCCGCAGCAGCGCTAAGCTTGTCGGTAAAAGTCCACTACAGAGCGCTCAGAAACCTGACATCGGGGTCAGGCCGCTTAGCCCATAAAGCGACTGGGATGTGTGCTCCAGTTGGTAGAATGGGGCAGCCCTGTCATAATGAATACCGGGGTCGTCAGGCTATAATGCGGAAAACCTGAGCGCAAACCATAGTGGGCCAACGTGTGTGGAGAGGGCCACGCTTCATGCACGTAAAAGATCCCTTTGTGGACCGCCCAATAGTGCACCACATAGGCTAAATTTTCTGCCCCTACCCATCACTCCCCTTTTCCAGTGGTTTTCAAAATTTACAGTTCCTTTGTTTCCCACCCCACCCCCACGTTTCTCTTTCAGTGTGTGTAAGTCCAATCAGGATTCATCATTGTATTTTCGACAGATAAGGGTTGATTATGTGAAATCGGGTAAGGGTTGGCTATATTCCACTTAGGTAAGTGTTCTAACTAGTATGACCTCATTTCAGGTAAGTGTTCTTCATTGTTGGTCACCATAGGTAAGGGTTCCAGATTGTGTGAAGTTTTTGGGGAGAGATTTCGTCGCTCTCTGGGTGCATTGGCCTATGGTGCGTTGAGGATACATTGGCCTGACTTGTGAGTTGGTTCGTTTTCCTTCTGGTTTGTGGTCGTACATTGGCCCTTTTTCGCATGACATGCATGGGTCTGTGTTATGGGTGCTGTTTCCTGGGTGGGCCTACACAATTCAGTTTGTTTTTTCAATTAGTTCTTGTCCTGATTAGGACTGAAATATTGTTGACTGGACATAAAACAAACAACAAACAAACAAAGAAAAATGTAAGCCATTTCGAAAAAGATGAGACAAAACATTACCATTTTTGTCACGAAAGCAATGATAATGATCAATAAAAGTGACATTAAAATCTTCACAGACATAATATAATAACTCATTCAACTGGTTCACATTGACTCTTCTTCTTGGGGTTACACTTGATACCATAACGTTACATTCTGGCTTGCATTTAGATAGAATCAATTGCAACAGACATTCATAGTTATATCTTATCATAACTGTCACCATTTTCAAGGTCATTGCCAGCTATGTGGACCGTGCGGGGCCCGGGAGGCGAATAGGCCCGCAGCAGCGCTAAGCTTGTCGGTAAAAGTCCACTTAAGAGCGCTCAGAAACCTGACATCGGGGTCAGGCCGCTTTGCCCACAAAGCGACTGGGATGTGTGCCCCAGGTGGTTGAATGGGGCAGCCCTGACATCGAGAGATGCGGGGTCGTCAGGCGATAATGCGGAAAACCTGACCGCAAACCATAGTGGTGCACCGTGTTGGGAAAAATGTCACGTTCCTTGCACGTTAAAGAACCCTGCTGCAGGTCTCGGTAAGAGTAGGACCCGTAGGATCCCCATGCAGAAGGCGAAATTCCCCGTCCCTACCCATCACTTCTTTTTTTCCAGTGGCAGTCAAAACTCTCCTACCCGATTGGCCTTGTGTCCCCATTTCATCCACTTCATTATCATTTCATGTTCATTGTATCACCACTTTCATGTTCATCTCCCGGATATAGCCGAAATCGTGCTGCTTGGGAGTAAAGCAATAACTAACTAACTAACTAACTGACAATAATTCAAAGTTTGAAATTTCTTTCCTTTCAACCACATCATAGAGTTGGGAAATGTCTGCTCCTCTATTTGTACATACTTCAGTACTGAAAAGACCAGATGGATTGATGTCTTGAAGGATGGAACTTCCTATAAGTAATGTCTTCGAGATAGTTTTTGCCGTTCTTTGGTACGAAAAGTTCTTTTTCCAATTATATTTTGGGAATGATGTTTGTTGTGCATCGTTGTCATATTGCACTGGTGGTGGCCCTTTAGTTTGAATAGCAACACTTTCTGCCTTATCTTCTTGTATTTGATAAATTTGTGTTGCAATTGATCTTACTTGACAGTTCATGGAAGTATGCCGACGTATAAGTTTCGGCTTCTCAACTTTTTCTTTTTCTGTCTGGGTTTTTGTACTTTTTGTCTCCGGCTTAGCTTTCAAAGATTTATGACATTCATTTTGTTTGATCATTTCTTTCATCAGATATTTACCAGTTTTTTTTCAATTCACATACCTCTTCTTCCAGGGATGTGCTATGCTCCTTCATTGTAGTCCCTCTTTTTTTAGAAAAGTTAATGGGAGTTGATGTTTGGATGATGTATTCATCACATTGTTGAGTGAAAACACGCTTTAAATTTGTTTCACTATCTCCATTCTCAAAGTTCACTTTTAAATTTGTTTCAGAATCATCATGATTATCCTGTCTGATATTAAACTTGACTTCAGTTTCAGAGTCATTTTGACTTACGAGTCTACAGCTGACCATTGTTTCAGATAAGTAAAATTCATTAATTGATTGAAGTAGTAAATTCTCGGAGTTGTCATCTTGGGTATTCTTGAAAAGAATTCATTGGGTTATGGAGAAGTGTGGCAAGTACACAGAATTTTTCATTGAACCATTTCCTTTTCCTTGCACATGAAATGTCCTTGTTGTTTGATAGAGAGTAAGGACCACTTTCTGTTTATTGTAATTTAGTTGATGAACAAGCCCATTTTTACACTTTTCTTGGAATAAGTGTTTGTCAATGTTTTGGAAAATGAAATTTTGAAATATATATTAAGTTTTTAGATCACAAAATTTTATAACAACTGATAATGTTCTATCAAGTCTGTTGACAAATTCATATAACTCACAGCTTTCTAGATAATGTTTATCTTCATTAGGATCAAATCCAGAAAAATCACTTTTCAACGATGTAAATAAATTATTCAAAGTATCAGTTGGCATTTCACTTGATTTCTTTATCAATAAATGTATTAAAACTCCATTTTAAAATTGTATATTCCATATTCCATAAACATAGTCCTGATTAGCTGATTAGCTGGATTACCAGGAGCTTAATACAACACATCCACTCTCCTCAGTGGTTATCTGTGGATTGTTACATTGTACATTAAATTTTATAAGATAATCGCACGGCTCAGCTTTAAGTTTATAGGAGATGAGAAAATTAGTATCGCTGCCTACTGGCTATGTCAAATGTTTTACACATCTGTTTATATCAAACTAAAGTTTGAGTTTTATGTAAATATTCTATTTATTATGACCAAATGCTTGATGCATGTTTAGTCTGCTTCCGGTTCTGAAGCTGCAGTGTTAACACTGATAAGGTTGAAAAAGCCTAGTATTGTGTTATTTATGGCTGATGTTAGTTTCCAGTCTAATATAAGAACTGATGATATGGTCATTGACGATAAAGATTATGCTCAAAGATTATTTCCCAGACCAAATTATAGCGCCGCTACAAGAAAACAGTAGAACTAATTTTCAGCTACAATTATGCTAAAATTACACTGTGAATTTGACAGCGTAAATTAGCAGCTACCCAAAGTCCACTAATTTACCACTATATTTTAGCGGAATAATCAGTTCCACTAAACTTCTGCTAAACTTTCCACTGATACCTACTGCTAAAAAGCTTTAACAAATATTAATTGCTAAAATACGCTACAAAAACTTAATATATTTATAAGCCTGGCTAAAGTATGCTTATTAAACTTAGAAAACTATATAAATCTGTTTTAACACAATAAAATAAAAATATTGTTGATGAACCTTAAACTTTGTTGTACCAAATAATTTATGAAAATACTATTTTAATCCAGCTAAAGTTGCTAATACTCTTGAAAATAATTATTATTATGGCTTAACTGTAGGTTTAGGGGTAACCATACTTTGTATGTCATGTACACTTATTGCACATCTCATAATCATATTTTTGAAGTACGTATGAAATGCAAGATAAAGACAAAAATAAGTTTAGACAATGCAAATTTATTTTGACAATTCTCATATAAAGTTAACAATATTTAGCATTAACATCCAACAGGTTTCATGATATGTACAATTAACAATGATAAATTAGCAACAACAAAGATTAAAATCACACATTAAATACAAATTTTGATTTTGACCCATATTTGCCCCTAATTACATAACGGAAAAGGGGGAGTTAATCCCCATTTTGTATCCACTACTTGATAAGAATCGTTATGCCAATTAGAAATTTCAAAATATGAGCAGAAATAAAGAGTTGCATTTATGTCCCTTTTAGGACCCCTTATTTCTAAATGAAAAAAGGGGCACCCCCCCCCCCAAAAAAAAAAAATCAATCCCATCCATCCTTTATTGTAAAAGAACATCATTACAAAACTCATAGCAATTGGAAAACTAAAACTAAAGTTATTGTGGGAGCACTTAGGTTATTAAACAGACAACAACATTATAGTATTATATGTCATGTATGTGGTATAACAAGAGTTAACACTAAAGTATGTCTCGCCTGCCGGCACTATCAGAGACAATTATTTTTTCTTACTTCCACAATATTTTGAATTTACATGGATTTTCAGTTTCTGAGATCAAAAGATGTTTATAGAACTTTAACATTGCTATTATATGCAATAAAACTAATTTAAGTCACTCAACCAGAAAATCAAGGTCAAGGCCAAGTGATGGGGATGCAACTGTGCTTAGCTACTACTGGGGCATATGCATACCAAGTTTTATCAACCTAAGACATACAGTTCTTGAGATATGGAGGTGCTCGCAAAACTTTTCTATTGCTATTATATGTATTGAAAATTGTCAAAGTCACTCAACCGGAAAATACCCTTTTCCTGTGGTTCTTCAAAATTTACCGGTCCTTTGTGTCCCATCCCACCCCCATATTTCATTTATCATCATCATTTCAGGTTCATTGTATCATCCTTTTCATGTTCATCGCCTGTTAATAACCTATATAGCGTTGCACTGGCGTAAAACACCAACTCACTCACTCACTTAACCGGAAAATCAAGGTCAAGGTCAAAAGATGGGGATGCAACTGTGCTAAGCTACTACTGGGACACATGCATACCAAGTTTCATCAACCTAGGACCTATAGTTCTTGAGATATGGAGGTGCTCGCAAAACTTTTCCATTGCTACTATATGTATTGAAAACTGACAAAGTCACTCAACCAGAAAATCAAGGTCAAGGTCAAAAGTATGACAATAATGTGAGAAATCCAACATCAATTTTAGTAATATTTATACATTATAAGTGTTCATTTTTTTGTATGTCCTGCATGTACAGGCATTATAATATTTACAACAAACTGCACTATAATAAACAAAAGAAACATGATTGAAAACAAAATATTTACAACAAATTGCACTATAATAAACACAAAAAATCCCCCACAAATATTTCTGCTTCTACATATCTACAGTAAACATTATAGGTTGAATATCTTAGTAATAATTTGGTTCCCCAGTTTGGTATTTTTGGTTATACTGTTCTATGCTCTTCATATTCATACAGTGTTTGGCATTTTCAATATTTTTGGTAGAGCGCCTCTGATGAGTCTTGAATAGACGAAACGCGCGTCAGGCGTAGCAAAATTTATTGTCTGGAACTTTGTTGTCATTTGTATTTCGAACACACGTGAAGGTTAGCACTGCTGGTGGAGTTTAAATTCCCCGAGGTTAGCCCGCTCCGGCACCAACACCTTTGAGTTTGAGAATACATCAAAGCTTTAAATTATCCGTCTAAATTTCAAAATTGTCTAAACCCTAAGGTTCTTCCTACCCCAGACATAGGTTGAATATCTTAGTAATAATTTGGTTCCCCAGTTTGGTATTTTTGGTTATACTGTTCTATGCTCTTCATATTCATACAGTGTTTGGCATTTTCAATATTTTTGGTAGAGCGCCTCTGATGAGTCTTGAATAGACGAAACGCGCGTCAGGCGTAGCAAAATTTATTTTCTGGAACTTTGTTGCCATTTGTATTTCATGACTCTAAATATAAATTTATCACAGTTCACTCTCTTTCAATTCTATTTGGTGGTCTGGCAACATAGGATACAGTCTGGTCTTTACCTTTCATAAATATACACAAGTCTTTTATCAGTTCCACCGGTACAACTTCGAAAGTTTCTGATTTCTTCACAGCTAACAAGTTTTCTGTGGTATCAATACAGGTACCTATAAAATAAACAAATTCATGAGGTAACATTTTAAATCATGATAATGACATTGAGCATTGTATAATATTATTGATAGCATTAATACCTGTTCATCAAACAATTATCATGTCTGTGTTAGTTATTTGAGTTAAGTAAATATGATATAATCAAATATTGTGCGAGTTGTCTTACATGTTCATTTCCTGGATTAGTCTTTCATCACAGTAGATGTAGCTCTTCATAATTTTATTTGATTTTTTTCTACATCATTTGACGTCGGGTCAGTGCTCAGCCCACAGACCGACCAAGTGTGTACCCTAGGTGGCTGAATAGGGTGGCCCTCGTCATAAACATTTGCAGCTTCTCTTTGAACAAGATGTTTGTCTTCTGTTGACATACATGCTCTGTGTACTCGTCCCACAACATACACGTGTTCATTTATCACCTCAGTTCTGTTTAAATTTCTCTTCTGGGTTATATGGTCATAAAATGATTTCGCGTCTATGTTTGATTGAAGGTCTTTCTGAAATATTGGAAGTCTTTGATTCAGGGAAACAGCAAACATTGTCTGGTTCTGGACATTATTTGTACCATGAAAGAGTGATCTCAAGTCTCCATTCAGATCTTCATAAAAAAAACATGAATGGCTCCACAAAGGCCCTAAATCCTCGACTTTAGTTGCTAAATGGATATTAAAAGTAAGGTAACGGTCTTCGTACAATTCTTCCACGAGAAGCACAAATTTCTGTAGAAGTTTTCTGGCTTTCCCTATTTCGTCTCGTCTCATAGATTCCTGAAAACATATTTTTTTCTAAAAGTTTTATGGAAAAAGAAAATATTTGGGCATATTTTTCTGTCTTAGTTTTTAATTTAAAATAATCAGAAGTTTGTATCGTTCGTCTAAAACCGAATATCGACAGAGAAAGTCCACACGATTGGCTAATAGTTCTCGTTTTATGGTTGGTCAGCGAAAAGGGGCGGGCTTAATTTGAATGGGTTTGTTTTGGTAGGGGTTTAAATAAAGATGAAAACATAAACAATCATGCATTTTCGAAAAACATGGACAAGTTATTTGCACTCATACAATGGGAGGATGACATTGTCAGTGTCATTGATGCTGAACAGATTTTCAAACCAAGGAAAGCCATTGATGAGTACAAAGAAGGAGAATTAATCGAAGCCCGTTTTAAAGGTGTTTTGTAAAAGGCAGTGATAGCTGAAATCAGCAGTAAGTTTATAGATGAATATTAGATTTCATTTTCCCCACTATATTTACCCACCTTCCATCAGAATTTGACATATTGTACATGTACAGTATACATCAAAGTTCTATATTAATTATTATAATAGTAATATTTTATAATTAGCACTTAAACAGACACACAAAGTGGAATAAACATGATACATGATACATGAAGATAAAACTAAACACAGATAACATAAACACAAAGGAAGAATATAAATGACAATTCTGACTAGATTATATGATGCAACTAAGAGAGTGACAGTGGGTATACTAATCATGCTAATGGAGAGATATATTCAATATTGTATATGATTCTGATTATCATGTATATGATTTTGTTTCATTTTCATTAGTGTGTAATTAGACTTTAAATACATTTTTTTTTCTTACAGGTGATAAAGCTAACCTTGAGAAAAAGAAGATTCTTCCTTTGAAACATTCCTACAGTCATGACAGTGAAGGTATTGTTTATTTTAATAACATGAATAATGTTAAAATGTTATTTATGCCAAACAGCTGTCATAAATGTCTACAACAAACCATGAAAAAATATTCAAAGAAATCCACAATACGTCATTAGGCTAAAGATATTTAAAAAGTGTTTCAAATTATGCTGTTATACTGTATTTTATCATTTTTACTTATAGTAACTAAAAATAGAATATTTATTGCTTAGTACATGTACATTTGTATGTAATAATAGAAATAAAATAATGAATGTACATGTACATCAGTTTTTGTATAAACCTATGAACTTTAATAATGATATATGTATACTAAAATTGAATAAACCTCTAGTTTGATATGCATACATGTATGTTGATATATAATTATACAAATGTTATATGCTCTTTTGTGTACACATATTGAATGCTTATTTCTATAAATGTTATATTGCAATTGTCATTTTCCTTTTCAGATGCACCTGATCAGACCACATCTGAGAAGAAAAAAATGTACGTAAGATTGCTTTTGTAGTTATTTATATTTTGATATGAAATACATGTTTCGTACAAAAGGTACATGTATTACTTTACCATGCTTAAGTATTGACTTAAACTTACTGCATTTCCAAGAATACATATACCATTTACAAATATAAATAAACCATTTCATTGTTTTCATCTTACATATTGTCCACTTTCATTTGTTAAAAACAAATAATTCTCATCATAACAGTAAACCAATGAAGCTTTGAAAATTGATTCTTCTACATGAATTTTCATCCATCTTCTAGACATTGCTTTTGAACAAACAAAACTTTAATTTGAATTGCATGACCAACCAACTTTATAGTGATCTAATATCATGTATATTTGGTTGAAAACTTACTTCATGTACCTGCTGTTTATTATTCTTGTGCTTGTAATGTCCAAGATTGTATGAGCTTAGCTTGTCATAAGTTATTACTTTCCAACTCGTTTGCTTATTTATTGTAAATTATTTCATTTGTTAAAAACAAATAATTCTCATCATAACAGTAAACCAATGAAGCTTTGAAAATTGATTCTTCTACATGAATTTTCATCCATCTTATAGACATTGCTTTTGGACAAACAAAACTTTAATTTGAATTGCATGACCATCCAACTTTATAGTGATCTAATATCATGTATAGTTGGTTGAAAACTTACTTCATGTACCTGCTGTTTATTATTCTTGTGCTTGTAATGTCCAAGATTGTATGAGCTTAGCTTGTCATAAGTTATTACTTTCCAACTCGTTTGCTTATTTATTGTAAATTATTTCTTTAACATGTTTTTAATTTTTATTTTTACCAATCAAAAAAGCACAACAGAAAGAAAAAAACAAAATAAAAGGTATTTTTTGTTAAATTGTAAAATGCAAGGCAGGTATGGTGTCATTGTTATCAACAACATGTATATTTTTCTTGTACATTGTGTCTTGTAACAGTTAAACAAATCATGTGCTCACCATACCAGACTATTTATATCTGTACTTCAAATAGTATTATAAGTATAAACTGATCATGTACATGTATATACATGTATTATTAAAAAAAAACTTGCTAAATTAATATTACAAGATTTCAATGAAGTGGTTTAAGTTTTAAGCATAGCATAAATTTAAAGTATTGCCTATTGGTTTATCATGTATATGCTCTGGTCTACATAGTGTAGCCAAATACATGTATGTCCTACAAGTTAACTTTATAATAATCACTATTGTTTTATATTGTTATTTTGGCTTTATTCCAGATGTTCCAGACAGGTCAAAGAATAACGCTAAGCGTGCTCAAGCTATAAAGAGGGTTATAACAGCATTGGTAAGTTTAGACTTTCAATAACTTAATGTGAAAATTGTCTGGACAATTTTAAGAATTTTGCATGATATTGTCTGGAAAAAGCAGTAATTTCAAGATGGTGTGAATATCCTATGAAATTAATAGCTTTGAACCTTGATGCGAAGCAACAAATGGTGTTTCATTGGATTTATCAGTCCTGCAGCACCCCAAAAAATCAGTCACGGTTTTCTGAGCATGGACATGACACCGCTTCTTGATATTTGGCATATGGCTTCCTCCTATAGTACTTTATGGTGTTAAGCAATCTTATAGGTGTAACTCATCTACTTTTTGTTAACCAAATATTTTAAGATGCAGGCGACATACATTTTCCGTGGAAGACCACCATTCTAGTCATTTTAAATTTGTGTTAAAATAATGAGATGTGGAATTAAGTGTTCATGACACAACCTACAATATTAGCTACTGTTTAAAAAATCCACAACAAAAAACTGCTATAACCAATGTACCCATATAACCCATATAAAATAATGAGATGTGGAATTAAGTGTTCATGACATAACCTACAATATTAGCTACTGTTTAAAAAATCCACAACAGAAAACTGCTATAACCCATGTACCCATATAACCCATATAAAATAATGAGATGTGGAATTAAGTGTTCATGACATAACCTACAATATTAGCTACTGTTTAAAAAATCCACAACAAAAAACTGCTATAACCCATGTACCCATATAACCCATTTAAAATAATGAGATGTGGAATTAAGTGTTCATGACATAACCTACAATATTAGCTACTGTTTAAAAAATCCACAACAAAAAACTGCTATAACCCATGTACTCACACTAAATTTTATGATAATTATTTTTTCATTATTAGGAATCCAGCTCAGATGAAGAAGATATCGCTCCGCCTGTTCTACCTGATCTAGACATTGATAGTTCCTTTGAAGAGAGCATTCCAAAGGTAAATAATATTATTCTTCTTTTTTAATTTTATGGTAACTGTCTGTCGACAAAACAAAACGCTTATCATTGTACAATTCCATTTTCATTTGATATACTGTCACTATAATAAACACAATGCTAAATAAAAGTTTATTATTGTAAGAGCCCATGCATGATGTAAATCTAGAAAAAAAACAAGGCATGGAAGACAACACATTTAAATATTGAAGAACATGTTAATTCAATTGAAAAAGGGAATTAGTTCTTTCTTTGAATTTAAAATTTCCTGTTTGATACATTATACCTACTATCATATGTAGTGAGTGAGTGAGTTGGTGTATTTGATTCTTTTACATCAATCGATAAATGTTTCTTAGCTAGTTGTCAGTAACTTCGAGTGTTCTCAAGAGAGTTCCTCCTTGTCTTGTTGTTTTCGCACAGTATTTTGTCTTAGGTTCTCTCTTGTTGAATTGAACTTTTGTCGATTGAGTTTTACAGTGTGTTTTATATGTAGCTTTGTGCAAGCTTATCAATAGGGGGAAGGTTGGATCCAAAAAACTAGTTTAACCCCGCCACATTTTATATGTGCCTGTCCTAAGCCAAGAAACTTTGCCAAAGCCTTTGTTTGTCCTTGTCATTCTATGTTAACTGTTTTATGTCAAGAATTGAGTCTTTCGTTGATGATTTAGGGATTGGTTTTGATACTTTTGTATTGTATTATAAGTCTTGGGCCAATGCAAGACGGTAAGCAGTCACCTTTGGTCATGTTGAAGACTGCTTGCTGTTTTCCGTTGTGATTTTTTGAATTGCTGTTTGTTTATGTTTGTTGTGTCGCGTACACTTATTCCACATCTCAATTTCGTATATATCACAGTTGAATAAGCTCTAGCTGAGGCGTCACAAAAACACAATAGTTGATACCTGACATGGTTTGCACAGTTGGGTTTAGGATCTGTTCCTATACATCTGGGAATCAATACATCTGAAATTTGTTTTAATTCAGCACTTATTTCTACCCACTTTGTTTTGTTTTCCTCGCAATATTCATCATCCCACTTAATGTTCTGTTTCCATAACTCCTGCAGAAACATTTTACCTCTCATGATAACTGGAGAGAAGATACCTAATGGGTCGAACACTTCAGCTAATTCCGTTTTTCGCATTGTTGATTTTTCAGAGTAGACAGAAATGTTTGCTGGTTTCACTGACACCACATCTAAGTCTGTATTCCAAATATGACCTAACACTTAAGTTTCTCTTACATCACTTCTATCATTACTAGGCAGTAACTCATTAACACTATTGCTGTTAGAAATCCACTCTCTCAGATTCATAGAAGCATCCTTGAAGATATCTTTTGTTTCCCTGTAAAATTCCATTGTCTCTGCCACTGTGTCACATCCAGAAATCAAACTATCAACATAGATATTATCTTTCACTTTCTCAGCTATTGATGTGTGATATGAGTCTAAATGGTTCTCTACTGTAGCTGCTAATAAAAATGGACTTGATATGACCCCAAAAGGTATTCTGCAAAACCTATATTCTTGAATATTGTTTTCGGAAACAATTGGATTGCTGCAATCTTTTAGCCATAGAAATCTGGTTACATCACGGTCACTTTCCTGCAATCCAATCTGAAGGAATGCCTTTTCTATGTCCGAAACTATCCAATTTTGTGAAGTCGAAAGCGAACGAAGATACCGATTAGATTCCTCAGAAGTACTGGTCCACGATGAAGACACTCATTCAGACTATTGAATTCACCATTTGGTTTTGCCGATGCATCATATACTATTCTCAGTTTCGTAGTCGTCTTTTGAGGTGTTATGACAGCATGGTGTGGTATGTAATGCATTAGGTCATTTCCATCTAGCTGTTTATCATCTACTTTCTCCACTATCCCTTTCTCAAGCTGCTCTTGAATAACCGAATCATACTTTCTTAACATCTCTGGATTTTTCTTCATTTTTGTGATACAGGATCTTAGGCGATTCCTTGACAATTCTCTATTCAATGGTAACTGAAAGTTCTCTTCCTTCCATGGCCATTTTACAAAGTATCTTCCTTCTGAATACATCAATGTATCTTTAAAGTATTGCATAGCTCTAGAGTCATCTGATGTTGTTACTTGATCGGTTATCCCTATGGATTCTAAATTCCAAAGATCTGTGACATCCGGTAGCGATTTCAAACACGAATCGTTCTTCGACACACTTGTATGATTCAAATTACCGGTGGTGTGTGAGAATATAAGTAGGCCACTTTCTTCTTGTACATGTTCATCAGTTTCCTTCGCTCTTCCTGTAATTATCCTATCTTTGAGGCAAGTATATATAATCCCGGCTGAATTTCTAGACGTTGTCCTAAGATGAAATCAAAGTAATGATCGTTTCCAATGAGCAAATCTACCGTAGATGACTCACATTTTGTCGGTAGGTCATCTGCTAATTCAACTTCTTTCACGTACTGTCTCACATTCTCAATGGAAGATACATCAAGCCTTCTTCTATGAACACGACCACTTATAACAGGGACAATATTTGCTGTAATCTTAAAGAATTTTCCATCATTCATTTTAATACACATTTCAGTAGATTTTGTTTTCACAGTTTTTGGTTTGTCACTTGCAAATGTCGCTACTGTAATATCTTCTTCTTTCTCCATTTGAAGCTAGATTTTGTGAAATGTATGATCTCTGCGATCCACAGTCAAACAGTAATCTTGTCGTCTGTTTAACTGGAGCTATTGGATTTTTTACCTCAATTTTACCAGTTTGCATCAGAACAATCTCACCGGAAGACATCATCATATTCTCGGCTGGTTGTTCACATTTTTCTTCCTGAGAATTATCATTATTCATACTAACTGCACTCGAAACATGACTTTGCTCTTCACTTACGAAATGAGCATTTCCTGTCCTTGTTCTAAACTTCTTCGGGCACAGACTTCTGTGATGTGTGTTTTGCTCACCACAATGAATACACATTTTGCCCTTTTGGCAATCATTCGATTTGTGCCCCGGTCTCAGACACTTGAAACAGCAGTTCTTCAGTTGGGATTTTCTTTCATCAATTGTTTTGTATTTGGGGCATCCATCGCTCCAGTGTTTCTGCTGGCAATATCGGCACTTATCAAAGAAGCAAAGTTGTACCAAAGGGGTAATCAGAATCATAAAACCGTAAAGACAAAGACAAAACCGGCAGACAAAAATCATCAGAACAAAACAAACCACATAACAACATAAAACACAAACACACATAACAACAAAACCGCATTCAGCAACGCGAACTCAAGTCGAAACGAGAGTGAACTCAGGTGCTGCGGAAGAGTAAGCAGTTCCTGCTTGCTATAGCACACCCGTCACGTTGCCAAAGATCGATTAAGTGTTGGTCAAATCCGGAAAGGATGACATTAAAAAACTCTATGTCAAACCAACATCTGTGCTCATCTGAGAGATAGAAATCCCGTATTTGTATACAAGCACATGATGTCGTCCGTAAAATTTCTTGAGTGATGACAACAACCTGGGAGCAACGTACCCCTGTGTTAACAATTTGCTTGTCAGTGGTGTGGCTCTATCAAGGAAGTCGTTGTACTCCCCACATGCTCTGGAATAGCGAATCAATTGTGATACGTAAACTCCATATGCTGGAGCGGACGGAATGTTGCTACACAGAAAGGGAAAGTTAACTATTGGAACTATCAAAGTACGACAAATTATTTCTTCGATCATTTCCTGAGGCAACAAGAGCTTCAGCTGATCCTATTTTATGACTCCGCTGTGGTCCATTCTTGAAATGGTCACTTCTACCATTAAACTGTCTTTGTTTGTTGATTGAATTTCCGCTGGTTCCATTTGAATAACCTCTTTGATCATTTTGACCATCTGTTTTCACTTGTTTCTTGTCAGCCTTTTCTCTAGCCATAACATAATCCATCAACTTTTCAAAAAACTTTTGAACATTCCATTTTTCCTTTGATCCCTTTTGAATTTCCAGTTGTAAAACAACTTCTTCTGGCAATTTAGAACGAATCATTGACACAAATATATCTTGTGTAACACTTTGGTGTAACACTTCAAGACCAGGGGCGTAGCCAGACTTTTGCTGAAATGGAAGCAAACTTACGGCGAGGGGTCTGGGGGCCGCTCAAGGCCCCCAGTGGGTCCAGGGCAAAGCCCTGGTGGGGGGTCCGGGGGGCGAAGCCCCCCTGAAGCTCAGCGGTTTTAAGAAAATTGGACAGTAGAATCTTCATTAAGCTCAGCGGTTTTAAGAAAATTGGACAGTAGAATCTTCATTAAAAATTGACCCAAAATTGCGATATTTATTTGAACTTTTTAATGCAACCATGTGTACATCATGAATATTTCTATGTTTGATAAACTAGAATGTGAACCAAATCTTATATTATGTCTTTACTCGATAATATGTAGTTCATATGGTGATTGATTATATATTTTTTTAACAAAAGTGACAACAGACAGACGGACAGACAATGTGAAACTTCACAATTTTTATTATACGTGATTGATGCAAGGTAGGAGTGGTTTCAATTGAGAACTATGTTTACTTTGAATCTTAGAAAGACTGTTTAATTTGGCAGAAAATACACATTTTAAACTTTTCTTTATTTTGTACATGATTCATTCATCATCCTGAACACGAAATAGGAAAGCCAGTCGTCTGTCTTTACGGGTGGCAAAGGAATCTATCACTTTCTCAATGTCAATCGAAAAGGCTTTGTATGCGTGTAGAGTACACAGTGCTGAAAGCCGTTCCGTAGTCATGGTCGAACGAAGATACGTTTTGACACGGCGCATTACACTGAAGCTTCTTTCGGCTGGTGGCAGTTGCAACGGGCATACACAAAATTACTGTCTTTTTCCTCGTGTCCTCTTAAAGCAATGTTTTGCTTCCCACAGAGAATAATGACTTCAAGGATACAATGTAAAATTTTCCGATTTCTTTGTACCTGCTCATTGTAGCTCTTGGATAGAGACTCCCAGATGTCGGAAGATTTCCGTGTTTGTATACGCACAAACTCTTCTGCTGACATTACATAGTCGTGGTGCTTCGAACCTTTTGTCAAATGCCTATCAACGGAACGACCTATGTTTGACCAGTCATTGACCGGAGATGTCAAAGTAAAAGCTTTTTCTTAAGTATCAGCTCTCTGTGGTCCGAATAATATACACGGTGCACAAAAAACGGCATCTAAAGACTCCGAATAGCGCATCCAAGGATTTCCTGATAACCATTTTGACTGTAAGCTCCTGTTTACCCCTCTGATATTCCTGTAATTTAAAAGAATTGTGGTAAAAAATGGTGATAGACACATGTAACAGAATTTCGTTAAACAGTAGGTACATTCAACCATATGAAACCACTATTTAAGGCTGCATGATAATATGTGTTACAATGTACAAAGGATTTTTTTCCCGTCCACTCAACATTCAATCACCGTACGTTATCGCTTTCCCATTCGTGAAATTCGGGTAAATCAATATTCTGCGTATTCTATTGATGTAATGAAATTATGATAACCAAATTTAGGGACTGCATATTTTGAAGGGGCTCATATCTTCGAGCTTAATTTTTGGAAACAAGTACCATAAATCTAGCAAAAAGATACCTCATAGGAAAATTGAATTTGGAAGCGTCCCATACTGCAGTCAACATTTCTACTTTGTATTGGTCTTGTCGAATTTGCTCTGGTGACACTTTCCCAATATCAGAATAGGTTGGCCTAGAGGAAAGGGATTTCTCTCCACTCGAACTTTGCGTCACTACGGTTTTCTCGGGGATTGGCGGACTGGTGGTGTGATCTTCGACATTCTGATTTGAGCTAACCCGTTTGGCTTTGGTCACAAAACCGTCTAACTTCCTCTGCATCTTATTAGATTATGAAGCAATGTCACATTTATGTGACACGTATCTAGTGGCACGTGCGCTACACGTGCATTATAAGCGGGAATAATGTGACATGCCATAAAGTGTCAATTAGTAGTCTCACTTTGTGACGTCATTTTCAAACTACTAGTATCAGAACCATACAACATAACCAAATGACCTATCTCATTCTAGATGTGTTGTGACACGTGTCAATTACTGACTGTACGACTCACATCATCTCAGAAAAAAAACTCTAGGAGCGAAAGAGTACCCCTACCCCCCATCTCTCTCTCTCTCTCTCAAAAAAAAAAAAATAAAAAAAATTGCCGAATCGACGTGGAAGCACATGCTTCCGTGCGTCCGTCTGGCTACGCGTCTGAAGACTCCTCAAATGACGAATCACTTTATCTACGAACACTCTCAAGGATGACGTTTTGTTTGAAGGGCATTGCAAATTTATCATTTCACAGTAAAGAAGATCGATTACATCCTGTGAGTTCCCAAATCTATCCTTTAGAATTTTCACTGCCACATTGTAGTTCTCGTTAGACATGTTTAAACCAGAGATCGCATATTTTGCGTCACCAACTAACTTGCTTTTCAGATAATTGAATTTATCAATACCAGAGAGTTTTTTTGTTTTTGTCGATCATAGATTCGAACGAATCCCAAAACTCGTTCCATCTCGTCTTGTTACCATTAAAGGAAATTATGTCAATATTTGGTAAATTAACATTTGGGTCTACACTTTCATCTGATTTCTTAGTCTTAAGCAATTCCTCTTGTTGTTTTAACTGAAGCTGAAGTATATCTTTCATGTCACTTTGAATTTGAATAATATCTATTGAACTAGGTTTTTCTATATTTTCTTTTGATTCAGTTTTGATACATTGAACTAACCTTTCTTTGTATGTTTCCAATTCAAGATAACAATCTGTTGCATCCGAACAGAGTTGACAGTCTTCTTCCGCCATTTGCTCAGCTATCCCAGCTTGCTCCGCTTCATGAGAACAGGCTACTTTGCTGCTTTGAATCTCCAATTTATTTATGTACACTTTCAATTTTTCCGCACTTTTTGAACACTTGATCACATATTCCTGATACTGTAAATTTGAAATTTCAGCGGTGAGAATCGAATTTCCTTCCCGAATTTCAGCAAACAGTATTCCTGTATTTGGTTCTAACACCTTTCATATAACTTACAGCTGACATTTTGTGTCTAACTAATTCCACTTAAATATATCACTGAATTATCCACTTGAATTATTCCCGGGTTCCGGCACCAAAAATGTTGTGAAGTCCCTTTTCTTTGTTATATCACATGGCAGAATCAAACGAACACTATTCAACACTTACATAATTTATTCTCAGACCGTCATATTTCTTTTACATTTAATTGCCCTATCCCAATTACAATTCAAATTCTTTTTATATACTAAAATATTGCTCCGTTTACTCCGTTGCACGAAATAACATTGTTAATTCAAACAAAAGATAGACAATGAAAGGAGAAAATATACAATGAAAGGAGATACAATTACATAACTCTAGATACAATGAGCGGAGATTTAATTATATAACTTAACAAACAATGAGCGGAGATAAAATTATATAATAATTAAGTAACGTGATAGTAAATATATTGTAGTTCACGACAATATGATAAACTAAGACATACCATTTTTATAGTTTTAAAGTTAATTACAAAGGGTATTTTTTCTTATTGTTTTTAAAATTAATGTACAATTTTTACTTAACATGGTTGAAACATCGTCATCTCTAGTACATAATTCTGACACGTCTCCGTTTTCACTAGGTCTGAAATAATAAAGATTAGAATATCTCAGGCGATTAAATAGAATGGTACATTTATACTATCTATGAAGACATGAACGAAAATTAACCAAGTCTATGAAAACATTTTATTGTTACATCGTTGTTATTATGAACTAGGAGACAGTGTTGTCGGTCTTACTGTCGAAGTGAATAACTAAAATAAGTATTAAATACCTCGGAGAGAAGAAATAATTCATTTTTCGGCATTTTTGTGAGAATAATTCCTTCTCTCTTTTTCGTTTATTTCTCGCTACAGTAGGCATATTGAATTAGTCGTTTGATGTGGCGGCACTTTCAATCTGGTTCTTTTATTATCGCATGTATTGTTTGCTAGACAAGTCGAAATCATCGAGAACCAGTCAATGGGCGACAACTCAAAAAGAAACAAGAGGCTCAATGGCATTACAATTTACAATAAAAAGGGCATGGCGTACGCACAAAATAGACATGGCATGGGGAAAACAGCGTTCCAGCAGCCATATTCACAAAAGTTTGCACACGGAAAGTCAGGCGTAACTAACATAGAAAACATAGGAAGGTGAAACTAAAGTTACGTTTACGAACTTTTGTGAAAAATTGTTCAGGATACAAAGGGCATGGCGTCATCAGAAGGGCAACAAGGCGTAGCGCCATGCCAAACATGCTTGGGAGAAACACTACCTAATGGTCCTAATGCATAAGAACTTGGAGTGATTGACCACTGATGAAACCGGTCGCTATAAAGATACGGTTGAAACACCAAACAAATATATGACAAACAGTTCACATACTGTTTTATAAAATATACCAGAACGTAAATATGTATTATTGATACAAAATCATTAAATATTTGCTGGGTGCAGGTGGGAATGGATGAATTACTTATAAATATACCATCCACTTTTCTGGTTTTGTTTGGTTTTAGAAGCAGACCAAACCTCGCCACAAGTCTGTATGTTGCTTTATATGCATGTGTTTTTATCATTTGTATGTGCATGTCTTAATATTGTTATTTTTTTATACTGTAAGTCGGTATAACAGCTCTTCAGAGCTTATGTTTTCTGTTTGTATGTATATGTACACAACCCGACTATAAATAAAGTTTACTTACTTACTAAGGCTGGTTTAGTCAAAATTCTGATCTGGTCTGCTATCAATAGTGAACCTAGAGTGGACCAGACATAGAGCGGACCAGACTTACGTTCTGGCCTGGTCTGCTTTTAATAATAAACCAAGAGTGGGCTAGACCAGACCTAAGTTTGTTCTGTTCTAAGTCTTGTCTGGTCTGGTCTGCTTTCAACAGTGAACTAAGAGTGGACCAGACCTAAGTTTGGTCTGGTCTGCTTTCAATAATGAACCAAGAGTGGACCAGACCTAGAGCGGACCAGACCCAAGTTGGTCTGTTCTTAGTCTGGTCCACTCAAGGATTTGTCATTTCTTTATAGGTCTGGTCTGTCTGAATTCAGAGTGAACCAGACCTACGGCAAAGTTTGTTTTTGGAGTGAACTTGAGAGCAGACCTAGGTTCACCCAAACCAAACCAGACCAGAAAAAACGCGGACCAGACTTCTGGTCCGCTTTTTAAGTCTGGTTAGCATACTGGTTAGATTTGGACCCAACTATACATGCATGTATTATTGTTTTATTAACAAATTTTAGCAACCAGTAATATATTCACAGTGGTTTATAAACTAGTGTGCTAGACATTATATAACCTATCTAAATGTTGAATAAATAATACAAAATTACTACATTTGTATAAATAAACTCAGAATAAAGGATTATAAAAGGAAGATGCTTGAAAATAGAAAATGTACACCATGTGTATCTGGTGCAATAGAAGATGATACAATCTGTTAACATTTCTTGGTAACTTGTAATAAACACTAACAATGAAGAAAATTATACATTTGAAAGGAAATATGATATTTTAGATATGACAGAAAAAAAGAATATTCACTGACTCCATCAACACTAATGCAAGTTCCTTAATTTGAAGTCATCAAAAGAGTCGACACAGATGGACCTTTTTTGTTATGTCTGCTTTTTAAGCATATGTTTGTCAAAAATCTTATGTTTAAGTCTAAATAGAGCAACGATCTTCAGATTCAGAAGTCATATGATAAAGTACACCCAGTTTTTGTTTGCCTTAAAATTTTAATATAGAGTACTTGAGGGGAAGACGAACCCTGCTTATTAAATGGGTATAAATAGTAATATAAGAAATAATGATTAAAATAAATAATTGGTGTTTTTAGTAAATACATAACTAAAGTTTTAGATTTTTAATGCCTTCATTGTTTTTTTTTTACAGAAAAAATCAAAATTCCTGTTTGCCTTTGACATTACTACATCAACCTCCGAAAGCCGAATAATCCAATTAAGTTGATCTTATTTTAATGTTTAAGTATCAGTCTTTCTAAAAGTCATGCAGAGGGTGATTCATGGTAGAAAATAACACATGTGTTTGAACATGGTGTCTAATACAGAATGGTCACCAATTAACAAAAACAACAGCCATTTGTTTCTGTGATGTTAGTCCTGAGAGATAAATTTTACCTAGATTGCATTATAAATACTGTAAACAAGGGAGATAACTCTTTTCTTGTTATGTATTTCGTTACAAATCAAAACACTGATTTCTCCAATGACCAAGACCCTTGCGGAAAACAGACTTGATTTTCAACAATAAATCTATATTGATGCAGAAAATGTAAAGAAACCCATTATTTATGCCCGGTGATGTTTCCGATATTTTTCTGACGCAAAAAGCGTTTTGACCTAATTATGGAAAAGGGGATCAAAGAAGTAAAAATTCCAGCGGGTTCAACAACAGGGATCTCTTAGATTTTTATATACCATTAATTTTGGCATAAGAAAATTGCTATTCAAAAAATAACATGCTAAGACTAGTTTTCAAAAAATTCTGCCGAACCTGAAAAATAACATTTCCGATTTTGGCATAGAAATATCAAAACAATAGGCTCCCAGGAGCCTGAATCTCTCACCTGGGTTCACTGACTTAATGTAATAATATTTCACTTTGCCAACACCCTGTCGTGACAATGAAACCATTGGAAAGCTCTATTAAGCTAGGCATTTGAGCAAGCAAATGGGTGGCACTATCTTCTATGAAACACAATCTAAATATCATGTACAATCTACTTTTTTGTCATTAAACTGGCCATAACTCATAAAAGGGGTCATCTGACAATTTTGACCTAATGGACAATTTTGTAGAGCTCAATTAGCTTAACATGTAAGCAAGCAAAACTGTTTCTCTATCTACTAATGTTCACAATCTATAAGGCCAAAACCACTTTTTTGGTGTTTTAAGGGGCCATAACTCTTTTAAGGAGTCATTTAAAAATTTCAACCAAATGAACAATTTTGTAGATCCCAATTAGCTGAACATTTAAGCAAAGCAAAATCTTTTTTATTCTATTTTCTATAGTTCACAATCTATAAGGCTAAAACCAATATTTTTGGCGTTTAAGGGGCCGTAATTCCTGTAAGTTGTCATTTGCCAATTCCGACAAAATGGACAATTTAAAGAGCTATTCCTACTAAGTGTCAGTCAAATGAGTTAAGTAGTTTCAGAGAAGAAGATTTTTGAAATTGTTAACTGACAACGACCATTTTTTTTTTTTTTTTTTTTGGCTTTCAAGGGGCCATAATTCTATAAGGGGTCATTTGACAATTTCGACATAACGGACAATTTTGTAGAGCTAAAGTAGCTGAACAATTTGCAATCGAATTCACCTCAATACTTTATATAGTTTTTGAGATATAAGACAACACATGTCATATATCATTCCAGTCAAATTGGTTCAGTAGTTTCAGAGAAGAAGATTTTTGAAATTGTTTACAGACGACGACGGACGCATAGTGATGGGATAAGCTCACATGACCTTCGGCCAGGTGAGCTAAAAATAAAATTTTATCATCCATTTCATATCTTTGAAATAGCAGTTTTCTGAAAGAATACGTTTTTCCGAGTCTATGAAGACCCGACACCCGGAACCCGCTGGCACTTTGAGATGAAAAGTCCTAAAACTGTAAACTTCATTAGGCCTTGTCACGTGACCTTTTGCACTTTTTTTTTTTGGTGTTTTTTTTTTTTTTTTTTTTTTGGGGGGGGGGGTGAATGTTTAAGTTGTGTTCTATATGTAAGATTGAATTTGTATGTCTAAGAGGGAAGCAAAGGTGTACCGAAGGGGCAATAGAATATTGTGAAATTGAACGGCCAATGACAAAACCAGTAGACATAAAAACTCCACAACGCAAACAAAAATCACAAATATACAACAAAACCTCGATTTTTGGTTTCTGATCATCCAATGTGTTGATTCAAACGCTGCTGATGAGAGGTTACTCATTAAAATATTGATATACAACATAATCAAATTAACCGTCTTAAACCCGTTTTTTTCGGTCTTTTTTGTATTGTATTTTGAAAATACTTGGTCGATAACAGAGGTCCCCGAGGGTAATTCTTGGTCGTCAGACTTGTCTGCCACGATGTTACCAATAAATTCTTTATATTTTTTGTCATTGAAATATCAGATTGTTTTAATTCAAAATTGTTTAAAACACCAGGTTTCTTTCCCTGTAATGCACATGGTCGATATCCTCGGTGCTGGCTTTAACTTTCCTGTTTGAATTGTTTTGGTTTTGAAAGTTTTTCATTCAAAATTTTTGGTTTTTGATCTTCCAATGTTTTGATTCAAATGCTGGAGATGTTAAACCTTGAAATACCGATATACAGCATAATCTTATACCCGAGTTTTGGTATTGTATTTTGAAACTACTGGGTCGATAACCGCTGCTGGTGGACCAGAGGTCCCCGAGGGTAATCAAAAGCTTGGTCGTCAGACTTGTCTGACATGATTCTACCAATAAATTTCTTATATTTTTGTCATTGAAATTTCCGATTGTTAAATTCAAAATTGTTTAAAACACCAGGTTTCTTTCCTTGTAATGCACATGGTCGATATCCTCGGTGCTGGCTTTGACTTTCCCGTTCGAGATGCTTTGGGTTTGAAAGTTTTTCATTCAATATTTTGGTTTTAATCTTCCAATGATTTGATTCAAATGCTGGAGAGGTTTCTCCTTGAAATATCAATATGCAGCATTATCAAATTAACCGTCTTATACCCGTGTTTTGGTATTGTATTTTGAAACTACTGGGTCGATAACCACTGCTGGTGGACCAGAGGTCCCCGAAGGTAATCACAAGCCTGGTCGTCAGACTTATCTGACATGATTTTACCAACAAATTTCTAATATTTTTTGTCATCGACATTTCTGATTGTTAAATTCAAATTTTTTTAAAACACCAGGTTTCTTTCCTTGTAATGCACATGGGCGATTTCCTTGTTGCTGGATTTGGCTTCCTTGTTCATATTTTTTGGTTTTTAGAACTTTTCATTCCATATTTTTTTTTTGTTTCTGATCATCCAATCTGTTGATTCAAATGTTGCTGATGAGAAGTTACTTCTTGAAATATCAATATACAGCATACTCAAAATAACCGTCTTATACCCGTTTTTATGGTAATGTATTTTGAAACTACTGGGTCGATAACCGCTGCTGGTGTACCAGAGGTCCCCGGGGGTAATTACAAGCTTGGTCGTCAGACTTGTCTGACACGATTTTACCAATATATTTCTAATATTTTATATCATTGAATTTTCTGATTGTTAAATTCAAAATTGCTTAAAACACCAGGTTGCTTTCCTTGTAATGTACATGGTCGATATCCTCGGTGCTGGCTTTGGGTTTCCTGTTCGAACTTTTTGGTTTTGAGAGCTTTTCATTCATTTTTTTTTATCTTCAAATGTTTGATTCAAATGTTGCTGATGACAAGTTACTTCTTGAAATATCAATATACACCATAGTCAAAATAACCGTCTTATACCCGTTTTTAGCTCACCTGACCCGAAGGGTCATGTGAGCTATTGCCATCACTTTGCGTCCGTCGTCCGTTAGCTTTTTTCAAACATCTTCTTCTCTGAAAGTGCTGGGCCAAATGCAGCCAAACTTTATATGGTTGTTCCTTAGGGTATTGTGCAAAAACTTTGCGTTTGGATTTTTGATACGTCAAAAAACATGGCTGCTGTTACTAAAAATAGAACAGGGGAGTCAAATACAGTTTTTTTTGCAAATAACTCAAAAACGGTGACAGATATCAAAATTCTGGCAGGGTAAAAGTGATCAGCACCTCAAGATCTACCTGCCCTGCAATTTTCAAGAAGATCCAACAACCAATGTAGGAGTAATTGCCCTTTTTCTGGATTTTTTCAAAATTTTGCACTTATTTAGCCCTATATCTTAAAAACTATACAAGATATTTTAAAAATTCAAATTGCATATGATTAAGCACATTAAGATCTACATTTTATGTAATTAGGTCAAAGCTGTGGAACCATTTCTTTTAGGAGTTATGGCCCTTAAAGCGTCAGAATTTACCATTTTTCATTGTTTTTCCCTGAATTTCAAAGATTAACTTGTCTGACACCATACATCCAACTTCAACCAAACTTGGCACAGTTGGTTAATAGCATAAATACTACAAGTGTATCTTTCAGATTTTTGAATCGTCAAAAAATATGGCTGCATGGCTAAAAATAGAACAGAGGGGTAAATTGCAGTTTTTTGCTAATAACTCAAAAATGCTTACAGATATCAAATTCTGATTGGAGACAAAAGTGATCAGCATCTCAAGATCTACCTGCTCTGAAAGTTTCAAGAAGATCCAACAATTGGTGTTGGAGTTATTACTTTTTAGCTCACCTGACCCGAAGGGTCATGTGTGCTATTGTCATCACTTGGCGTCCGTCGTCCGTCCGTCGTCCGTCGTCCGTCGTCCGTCGTCCGTAAACTTTTTAAAACGTTAACTCCTCTGACACCATAAGTCCAATCGCAACCAAACTTGGTATGGTTGTTCATTAGCATTCGGTGCTTAGAACTGATGTGGGGATTTTTGATTCGTCGTAAAACATGGCCGCCATGGCTAAAAATAGAACATAGGGGTAAAATGCAGTTTTTTGCAAATAACTCAAAAACGGCTACAGATATCAAAATTCTGGCATAGGGTAAAAGTGATCAGCACCTTAAGATCTACCTACCCTGAAATTTTGAAGAAAATCCAACAACCCATGTAGGAGTTATTGCCCTTTTTGTGGATTTTTTGCAAATTTTGCACCTCTTTAGCTCAATATCTTGAAAACTATACTAGATATTTGAGAAATTTAAATTGCATATTGTTAAGCACATCAAGGTCTACAAAATATGTAACAGGGTCAACGGTGTAGGACCTTTCCTTTTAGGAGTTATTGCCCTTAGAACGTCAAAATTTAGCATTTTAACAGCATTTCCTCATTACTTTGAAAACGTTAACTCCTCTGACACTTTAAGTTCAAATGGAACCAAACTTGGTATAGTTGTTTATTACCATTAGGTGTATAGAACTGATTTGGGGATTTTTGATTGGTCGTAAAACATGGCCGCTGTGGCTAAAAATAGAAGATAGAGGAAAATGGCAGTTTTTTGCAAATAACTCTAAAACGGTTACAGATTTCAAAATTTTGATTGGGAACAAAAATGATCAGCACCTCAAGATCTACCAGCTCTGAAATTTTGAAGAAAATCCAACAACCCATGTAGGAGTTATTGTCCTTTTTGTGGATTTTTTGCAAATTTTTCACCTGTTTAGCTCAATATCTTGAAAACTATACTAGATATTTGAGAAATTTAAATTGCATATTGTTAAGCACATCAAGATCTACAAAATATGTAATAGGGTCAACGTTGTAGGACCTTTTCTTTTAGGAGTTATTGCCCTTAGAACGTCAAAATTTAGCATTTTAACAGCATTTCCTCATTACATTGAAAACGTTAACTCCTTTGACACTTTAAGTCCAAATGGAACCAAACTTGGTATAGTTGTTAATTAGCATTAGGTGTATAGAACTGATGTGGGGATTTTTGATTGGTCGTAAAACATGGCGGCTGTGGCTAAAAATAGAACATAGGGGTAAATGGCAGTTTTTTGCAAATAACTCTAAAACCGTGACAGATTTCAAAATATTGATCTGGAACAAAAGTAATCAGTACCTCAAGATCTACCAGAACTGAAATTTTGAAGAAAATCCAACAACCCATGTAGGAGTTATTGCCCTTTTTGTGGATTTTTTTGCAAATTTTGCACCTGTTTAGCTCAATATCTTGAAATTGCATATTGTTAAGCGCATCAAGATCTACAAAATTTGTAACTGGGTCAATGTTGTAGGACCTTTCCTTTGAGGAGTTATTGCCCTTGGAACATCAAAATTGAGCATTTTAACTGCATTTCCTTAAATTGAAAATGTTAACTCCTCTGACACTTTAAGTTATTATTATTAGGTGTATAGAACTGTTGTTGGGATTTTTGATTGGTTGTAAAACATGGCCGCTGTGGCTAAAAATAGAACATAAGGTTTAACTGCATTTTTTGCAAATAACTCAAAAAGGGTGACAGATTTTTAGATTTTGATTGAGAACAAAAGTGATCAGCACCTTTAGATCCACCATATTGTCAGATGACTCCCTTATTAATCTTATGACCCATTCAACATTAAATAGATTTTGCCTTATAACCTTTACTTCAGGCACATATGTCAGGTGAGCGATTCAGGCTCCTGGGAGCCTCTTGTTCTGGATTTTTTCAAAATTTTTTACTTATTTAGCCCTATATCTTGAAAACTATACACGATATTTCAAAAATTTAAATTGCATATGATCAAGCACATCAAGATCTACATTTCATGTATTTAGGTCAAAACTGTAGGACCATTTCTATTAGGAGTTATTGTCCTTAAAACAACAAAATTTACCATTTTTTCATTACTTTTCCCCTGAATTTCGAAGATTAACTTGTCTGACACCGTAAGACCAACTGCATCTTAACTTGGCACTCTTGTTTAATAGCTTATACGCTACAACTCTATCGTTCATATTTTTGATTCGTAAAAAAAACATGGCTGCCATGGCTAAAAATAGAACATAGGGCGTAAATTTCATTTTTTTGCTAATAACTCAAAAATGGTTTCAGATATCAAAATTGTGCAAGAATCAAAAGTGATCAGCATATTAAGTACCTGTCCTGAAATTTCGGAAAAGATCTGACTGCTGATGTGGGAGTTATTGTCCTTTTTAGCTCACCTGACCCGAAGGGTCATGTGAGCTATTGGCGTCACTTGGCGTCCGTCGTCCGTCCGTCGTCCGTCCGTAAACTTTTTCAAACGTTTACTCCTCTGACACCATAAGTCCAATTGAAACCAAACTTGGTGTAGTTGATCTTTAGGGTATGGCCTACAAAACCATTGTTCGGATTTTTGATTCGTAAAAAATCATGGCCGCCATGGCTAAAAATAGAACAGAGGGGTCAAATACAGTTTTTTGCAAATAACTCAAAAACGGTCACAGATATCAAAATTCTGGCATAGGGTAAAAGTGATCAGCACCTCAAGATCTACCTGCCCAGAAATTTTCAAAAAGATCCAACAACCAATGTAGGAGTAATTGCCCTTTTTCTGGATTTTTTCAAAATTTTGCACTTATTTAGCCCTATATCTTGAAAACTATACAAGATATTTTAAAAATTCAAATTGCATATGATTAAGCACATCAAGATCTACATTTCATGTAATAGGTCAAAGATGTAGAACCATTTCTTTTAGGAGTTATGGCCCTTAAAGCGTCAAAATTTACCATTTTTCTTTACTTTTACCCTGAATTTTAAAGATTAACTTGTCTGACACCATTCATCCAACTTCAACCAAACTTAGCACAGTTGTTTAATAGCATTAATGCTACTATTCTATCGTTCGGATTTTTGATTCGTCAAAAAATATGGCCTCCATGGCTTAAAATAGAACATAGGGGTCAAATTACAGTTTTTTGCAAATAACTCAAAAGCAGTAACAGATATCAAAATTCTGATGGGAGACAAAAGTGGTAAGCATCTCAAGATCTACCTGCTCTGAAATTTTCAAGAAGATCCAACAAACGACATAGGAGTTATTGCCCTTTTTCTGGATTTTTTCACAATTTTTCACTTATGTAGCCCTATATCTTGAAAACTATACAAGGTATTTCAAAAATTCAAATTGCATATGATTAAGCACATCAAGATCTACATTTCATGTAATTAGGTCAAAGCTGCAGAACCATTTCTTATAGGAGTTATGGCCCTTAAAGCGTCAATATTTACCATTGTTCATTACTTTTCCCCTGACTTGTCTGAAACGGTAAGACCAACTGCATCTTAACATGGCACACTGTTTGATAGCTTATATGCTACAACTCTATCGTTCAGATTTTTGATTTGTAAAAAAACATGGCCACCATGGCTAAAAATAGAACATAGGGGCAAATTTCATTTTTTTGCTAATAACTCAAAGCTGGTTTCAGATATCAAAATTGTGTAAGAATCAAAAAGTGATCAGCATATTAAGATCTACCTGTCCTGAAATTTCGGAAAAGATCTGACTGCTGATGTGGGAGTTATTGTTCTTTTTCCTTATTTTTGCACTTATTAAGCCCGATATCTTGAAAAACCAAGATATTTCATAAATTTAAATCCCACATGGTTAAGCACAATAATATCTACAAATATATGTATCTGTGTAGTTCAGGTGAGCGATTCAGGCTCTTAGGAGCCTCTTGTTTCTATTTTTGCACTTATTAAGCCTGATAACTTGAAAACTAACCAAGTTATTTCAGAAATTTAAATCGCATATGGTTAAGCACAATAATATCTACAAAATATATGTATCTGTGTAGTTCAGGTGAGCGATTCAGGCTCCTGGGAGCCTCTTGTTATATCTTATCAAATTTGTCAGAACTACCTTTTTCAGACCTAAAAACTCACTAGCTTTTTGATATAAGACACAATTACACTGTTTTGATGCATTCCTTTCTTCTTTTATTATAAAGAGTTTCTAAAAATAACCTTCTTTATATTTACAGATATCGTGGAGAGAAGTTATCAAGACAAGTGACCAATCTCAGGAAGGGGGCTCCTCATGGGGGGTACCAGGAATCAAGTAATCAGCATTTTTTTACCAAAGGGTTAGGGTTAGGGTTAGGGTTAGGGTTAGTAAGTAATCAAATAATCATATATTTTTTAGAAATGTAATCAAAAACTTTTTCCCAATGGGAATCAATTAATCAATAATTCAAACCTTGGTAATCTAATAATCATTAAATATTTGCTCTTGTAATCAAGTAATCATCTTTAAAATGGCCTGGGAATCATGTAATCAAAAATCCCATGAGAAGGCAAAGGAAGGCAGAGAGAGATGTAGTTATTGGGACTGTATATCAAAGATATGACGATTTACAGAAAACTGAACCCCTCTTATGTCGACATGATCATTATACGATAACCTATAAAGATCCAGCAGTTAAATTTCATAAAGCAAAGAGCAATGATGGCTGATGACTACTGTACCTAGATTTAAGAGTCATAAAAGATCTATTCAAAACGGAATCTTCTGCTGACACAATCATTTTACCATTACATATGATGATCAAGCAGTTAAATTTCAGAAAGCAAAGAGCAATGATGGATGGTGACTACTGTACCTAGATTTAAGAGTCATAAAAGATCTATTCAAAACGGAATCTTCCGCTGACACAATCATTTTACGATTGTATGTAATGATTCAGAGGCTAGTTTCATAAAGCAAAGAGCAATGATGGCTGATGACTACTGTACCTAGATTTAAGAGTCATAAAAGATCTATTCAAAACGGAATCTTCTGCTGACACAATCATTATACCATTACATATGATGATCCAGCAGTTAAATTTCAGAAAGCAAAGAGCAATGATGGATGGTGACTACTGTACCTAGATTTAAGAGTCATAAAAGATCTATTCAAAACGGAATCTTCCGCTGACACAATCATTTTACGATTGTATGTAATGATTCAGAGGCTAGTTTCATAAAGCAAAGAGCAATGATGGCTGATGACTACTGTACCTAGATTTAAGAGTCATAAAAGATCTATTCAAAACGGAATCTTCTGCTGACACAATCATTATACCATTACATATGATGATCCAGCAGTTAAATTTCAGAAAGCAAAGAGCAATGATGGATGGTGACTACTGTACCTAGATTTAAGAGTCATAAAAGATCTATTCAAAACGGAATCTGCCGCTGACACAATCATTTTACGATTGTATGTAATGATTCAGAGGCTAGTTTCATAAAGCAAAGAGCAATGATACGCTCCCTTTGCGATAATGGTAGAAATGTCAATATTTCAGTTGTACTATGAGCTTAATTTTCCTTCAACTTCGGATTTAGCACGCTTGTTTTCCCGAACTTTCGACGTCTTTTAAACGCTTTTTCTTTGAAAATTTAAGACGTCATTAAACGCACACGTAACCCACAAGAAAAGCTAGTTTGCTTTTATTTTCGAACCAAAAAAAAAATAAAATTAACTTGAATCTTTGGGAGCGGCACAGGTTTAACCTGCCTCATATTAACAGTTGATGAATTTTGAATACAAGTTCAAACTGATGTAAAATGAACAGATAAAGGATTATTATACAATAGAATATAAAGATCTAGAAGATAAATTTCAGAAAGCAAAGAGCAATGATGATAGCTGATGAATTTAAGAGATTTGTTCAATTGATATCAAACAGCTTTCACTTGTTCTGTTGACAAGATTGTTATACATGTACCATAACATTCAAAGACCCAGATGTTAAATTTCACAATGCAAAGCTGATGAATTTGGTATTAAAGTACTGTTTAATGGTCATGTCTACTTAGCAGCGAACAGCCTACCCTTGATACATTGATGATAATTATGCTATGCCATATAAGTTAATTCTACAAGCTAAAAGTAAGGATTCAAGCCACCAAGTGGTGTACTTCAGTTGAGGTTTATTATACATGGATCCACCAAAAAAAAATGTTCATTAGGATTACAAACAAACAAACATATGTTTACTTTAAACATACTTATTTTCACAATTTAGCAGTTTATAACAAATTTGCAGGTAGTTGATTTCATGTTTCATGTATTGTATTCTACTTTTCTTATACAGTATATTTCTTTTCTTGAAAAATGGCAGACCGCCATATATGTGAAAATAATTACCAACCCAAAAAATGTTTACTGTACTTGGTGCAAGTATTGAGTTTCTAATTGATTGTAGACAAACATATGAGAATGAACATTCTTAACAGTTTTTTATGCATTTTAAACACAATTATAGCCTTCACATTAAAAACCTGAGTTTTCTTCCTTCCATAAAGGAATGTTTGCAAGAATGTCTTGTCAGAAAGCTTTATGATATACTGATGAAGGCCTAAGGCCGAAACTTCTATTAAATGGTTTATTTCTACAATTGGATAAGAGTATTATTCCCTATGGAATTTTAAGAAACAATTAAGAAAGCTTTAGAAAAATATGTAGTAAAATTGTAATGTCTGTTTTCATATGATCTCCGGAAATATTTTTAAAAAATAAATTATTTGTACTAACATGTTTATTCTTCCATTTTTTACCTGCGTCGCCGGGGCATTGCTTCCGTCCTTCCGACCGTAACACTATAGGTGTGTCTGTCTTGTGTAATCTGAATCTCAAAAACCAAACACTAGATCTTTCTTAAATTTTACACTATGTTCATGATGTTACTGATATATAGAAGACATGCACCTTCCCTTTTTGGGTCATTTCATAATTCTGTTTAGAAACTAGGGGCCCCAAAGAGCGACTTTTTTATTTGTTTCCACAATAACTTTTGTTCTGGTTGACCAAATGCTATGAAACTTGACAGCAATGTTACTTACAATAAAAGGAAGGGTGGGGTTGATTTTGAATGTCCCCTCTTATTTTGTTTAGAAATTTCAAAAGGGCCCTAAAGGGGCTAAAAATGAAACTTTTGTTTTTACAATAACTTAGGTTCTGATCGACTGATTGACATGAAATTTTACCATAATGTTCCTTACCATTAATTGATTCATTAGCATGATTGTTAGGGTCTCCCCTTTTTTAGGGGGCCAAAAGGGGCAAAAATTCAACTTTTACATTTATGGTCCGATTTTGAAAAAAAAAATTTGCAAGTTAATTTTTGTCATACATGTATATCGGATATACAAGAGTTAACACTAAAGTATGTCTCGCCTGCCAGCACCATCATAAACAATTATTCTTTCTTACTTCCACTATATTTTGAATTTACGTGGATTTTCATTTTCTGAGATCAAAAGATGTTTATAGAACTTAAACATTGCAAATATATGCAATAAAAATAATCAAAGTCACTCAACCGGAAAACCAAGGTCAAGGTCAAAAGATGGGGATGCAGCTGTGCTGAGCTACTACTGGGGCATATGCATACCAAGTTTTATCAACCTAGGACCTATAGTTCTTGAGATATGGAGGTGCTCGCAAAACTTTTCCATTGCTATTATATGTATTGAAAATTGTCAGTCACTCAACCGAAAAATCAAGGTCAAGGTCAAAAGATGGGGATGCAACTGTGCTAAGCTACTACTGGGGCATATGCATACCAAGTTTCATCAACCTAGGACTTATAGTTCTTGAGATATTGAGGTGCTCGCAAAACTTTTCCATTGCTATTATATGTATTGAAAATTGTCAGTCACTCAACCGAAAAATCAAGGTCAAGGTCAAACGATGGGGATGCAACTGTGCTAAGCTACTACTGGGGCATATGCATACCAAGTTTCATCAACCTAGGACTTATAGTTCTTGAGATATGGAGGTGCTCGCAAAACTTTTCCATTGCTATTATATGTATTGAAAATTGTCAAAGTCACTCAACCGAAAAATCAAGGTCAAGGTCAAAAGATGGGGATGCAACTGTGCTAAGCTATGCATACCAAGTTTCATCAACCTAGGACTTATAGTTCTTGAGATATGGAGGTGCTCATAAAACTTTTTCAAAAAGTTTACGCCGCCGTCACCTATGTCCCGCTCTACTTGATTATTCACTGGTTTATGTGTGTTTTTTTATATGCTTGTTAGATATAAGGATCCTAAATATTTTTATTTCTAAATTTTCATTGTCAGTCCATAATTTGGGTTGCATGTGACAAAAATGCTTTGTCAGTCCACCATAGGATGCAAGAGTCAAAAACTATTGAATGTCCATATTAGGCCTAGAATGTACAGGGTTCAACGTTTTGACGTACGATGCAGGGCCAGACATCAATTGGTCTTGTTTCCAGCTTGGCTTACAGGGGTTCCTGTAGCATAAACAGTTTGCACATTTGTTGTGATTTCTCAAGGTATTTTCAGGATTAAGTTATTTGGAGTATATAAAGCAAACATGTACATGTACCGAGGGACAACTTTTCATAAGACGCAAACAACAAGTGCAAGGCTTTTAACCTTTAAAAAGTTTTTCAAGTTGGCAGCCCTGGAAAAGTCAATTATAAATTAAGTTAAACAAGCATTCTGAGAGTATTGCAAAACAATACATTTTGTACATAGTCCCCTATCAGCCTCATTTTTCAGTCACTGGTAACAATTTGTCAAACACCTTGATCAGTTTATTATCTACAAGGAACAATAAAAAAGTGTAGAAAAAAAAATTGCAATGGATTTTCAAACTTCAAAGGGCCATAACTCCCATAAAAATTTGTGGACGGGCACAAAACTCTAACTTGACCTGTAACTCATCAAGGTAAACTCACAGACCTAAACTCAGTTCATTATCTATAACTTTTTAGAAAAAAGTGCGGAAAGCTGAAATTTTAGTGAATTTTCAAAGTTCAAAGGGCCATAACTCCCATAGAAATTTGTGGACCGACACAAAACTCAAACTTAATCTGTAACTCATCATGGTAAACTCACATACTAAAAATCAGTTCATTATCTATAAGCATTTAGAAAAAAATGTGGAAAACTGATATTCTAGTGAATTTTCAAAGTTCAAAGGGCCATAACTCCCATAAAATTTGTGGACCAACTCGAAACTCAAACTTGATCTGTAACTCATCAAGGTAAACTCACATACCAATAAAAAGGTTCACCGAGCGTAGCATGATAGGACCGCAACACGTTGAACCCTGTACCTTTTAGGCCCAATTTGGATAGTCAATTGGTCTGGACACATGCAGCCCATGGTGGACTGACAAAGGTTTTTGACACATGCCTTCTTTGATGGACTTTCTACCCACATTTTACAAGGAATTCATTAGATTTTAACTATTTTAAAATCAAATGGAAAAGAATTATACTTGCAATATAATATTTATAACATTTTAATATCCCTGCTCAATTTTATATTAAGAAATAGACCCTATTTTTGGTTCATCTATCATCATTGATGTTTTTTGCGCAATAAAAAAGTTTCGATTTGGCCCCTATTGGCCCTAATAACGTAATAGGAGAAGGGGGGTCGCAAAAATTAATTCTCAATTTTGTATCCCCTATTCGACAAGAACAAACATGCAAAATTTTTTTTCAAAATCGGACCACAAATAAAAAAGTTTCGATTTTGGTCCCTAACTACATAACGGGGGGAAAAAGGGGCACAAAAATTCATCAGGTTCATTCTTTTATTGTAAGAAACATTCTTGACAAATTTCACAGCCCCTTTTGGGCCCCTATTTTCAAAACGATAAAAGGGGGACCCCCAAAATCAATCCCATTCATCCTTTTATGGAAAGGAACATCACTGTCAAAGTCCATAGCAATCAGATAACTAGAATTAAAGTTATTGTGGAAACAAACAAAAAAAGTAGTATTTTTGGCCCTTTTTGGCCCCGAATTTCTAAACGAAAAAAGGGGGGACCCCTAAAATCAATCCCATTCATCCTTTTATGGTAAAGAACACCATTGTAAAATTTCCTAGCAATTGGATAACTGGAACTAAAGTTATTGTGGAAAACTAAAGTTAACAGACAACGACGACAACAACGACGACGACAACGACGACGATGATGACGACAACAACGATGACGACAGCATCATACCATAATACTTCCGCAAATTATTTGCGGTCGTATAAAAATCAGTTCATTATATATAAGCGTTCAGAAAAAAAGTGCTGAAAACTTAATATTTTAGTGAATTTTGTTCAAACAGCCATAACTCCCATAAAAATGTGTGGACTGGCACGAAACTCATACTTGATCTGTAAACTGACATACAAAAAATCAATACATTATCTATAAGCGTTTAGAAAAAAAGTGTGGAAAACTGAGGCATGACAGACGGACAGACAGACAGATGTACAGAGCGCAAACCTATAGTCCAGTTTGGCTTTCGCCAGTAGGGGACTAATAAGAATAAAGTTCTTATTAGAGTCCAGTCTTTGCAAAAAAGTTCTGGGGATGATTATTAATGGCATGCGCTTTGGTACCTCGTGTTCTAGGACATGGACTTGAATTACTGTAAACCAATTTTGAAGCCTTGCCAGTATGGCAACATTCATAAACACGATTGCAACTGACATAATGATGGTACACCTCATAACAATTATTCCCAATGATGATTTTAATTTATTTTTAATCAATATATACAGATAAAAGTTGCATTTTCTGACAGCTTTGAAAAAAACTTATCACATTGAACATAAAAAGGCAAAAAAGATCAAAATTACGCATTAAAAACAATTTAGATTAAAAAAAATATAAGAGTAGCCGATAGAATGAAACAAATTCAGAAGATATATGGCACTGCAGATACAAATAAAGTCTAACATAAAAGTTTACATCCTGTAAAAAGACTTAAGTTCCGAGTCACTGGAACGTGAAAATTGGGTCAGGGTCACATGGCATGGTGACAGTTGCATAGACAATAACCTGAGCTGGCGGTATACCAATGAAAGAACCTTAGTGAGCAAGCTCACATACCCCACGCGTTCTGCTATTTGACTATATAAATTAACCTTGAGCTCGTAAACTTTTTGTGAAATAAAAATATGTTATAACATACACGGTAGTTATATATGTTATGTTTCTTGCAAACTAAGTTTTGTAAAAAAAATTTCAGTAGTTTCAGAGGAGTTGTGATAACAAACTGTAATAAAGATTTTCAGCTAATTTCTAAGTTCCAAGGGTAGAAAATCCCACAAAAATTTGCAGATCTGAAATTCCTTGTAAGATGCACAACTACATATGGTGAACATCTTGCATATCAAGTTTCATTAAATTCTGTTAAGTAGTTTAAGAGGAGTTGCATTCACAAACTAAAATCAGGATTTGTGCAAATTTCTAAGTCCAAAGGGTCATAACTCCCACAAAAATTTGCAGATCAAAAATTCCTGGTAAAATGCACAACTACATATGATGTACATCTTACATACAAAGTTTCATTAAATTCTGTTCAGTAGTTTAAGAGGAGTTGTGTTCACAAACTGTTATCATGATTTTCTGCAAATTTCTAAGTCCAATGGGCCATAGTTCCCACAAAAATTTGCAGATAAAAAATTCCTGGTAATATGCACAACTACATATTGTGTTCTTCTTGCACGCCAAGTTTCGTTAAATTCTGTTCAGTAGTTTAAGAGGAGTTGCGATCACAAACTTTGATCACAGACGGCAGACGGACGGACCAGTCAAAAATATTATACCCTGTGCAACTTTGTTGCGTGGGGTATAAATATCAGATGCCTAGCTACCAGCAATTCATTGTCCACAAAAAAGTTTACGGTCTGTATACCAAATATCAGAAGCCTAGCTATTATACTTCATTTTCCACAAAAGTCGTGCAAAGACCTTTATGACCTGAAAAAAAAACTAAGTTCACAAAGTCACTGGAGCGTAAAATTGGGGTAAGGGTCAAAAGTCATGATAGTTGCTTAATCCATAACATGAACTGTCTGTATACCAAATATCAGATGCCTAGCTTTTCAAGTCATTCATTTTCCACAAAAGTCTTACAAAAAAGTTTCGACGCCGCGTCGCCGGAAGTAATACCTATGTCTCGCCTTTTGCGGCTATTTGTCGCAGGCGAGACAAAAACTGCAATTCACCCTTATGTTCTATTTTTAACCATGGCAGCAATGTTTTTTGATGAATCAAAAATCGGAACAACATATTTGTAAAGGACATACTAAAGAACAACGTTAACAAGTTTGGTTACATTTGGCCTAGCAGTTTCAGAAGAGAAGATTTTTGAAAAATTGTTAACAGACCAATGACCGACGCCAAGTGATGCTAAAAGCTCACATGGACCTTCGTTTCAGGTGAGCTAAAAAAAACTACAACAAAATTATATGTGTGCAATGATTTAATTTGCATAAAAAAACATGTTGAGTTGGGTTAACAATTTTTTTTACAAAAATTTACATTAAAAACATGTGGAGTTAAGTTAAAAAAAATACATGAAAAGTATAAATTGGTAGAGTAGCAGATGTTTTTGTACATTTTATGCAAGTCTTTACATGCTTTTTATTTTATAGTTAATTGAGATCATATTTTTTTTTTAAATAAAATATTTTTTTAAAGAAATATATGCATGTAATGACTTTAAATGTACAAAAACCTCTTTTTTGTTATTCTACACTAGAAACAATATCTCAGTGGTAGATTCAGAAGAAGATTATTTGTGAATAAACAAAAGTTATCTCCCCTTTAAAAAAATCTTTTAACCCCCTCCAATTTTTTTTTCTCTTAAAAAAACCTGAATCCACCATTTACAGTACATTAATTAACAATGAAAAAATACACTTTATGTGACAAATATTTTTTTTTATGCATAATCAATAATACAAAAAAATATTCATTATACAACTGTAGAAAAGCAGGCATTTTCCTTACATTATATGGATCTTTACTTTTGATGTATTTTTCTTTTAAACAAAAAAATATATATTTTTAGATAATGCATATAATGAAGAAAAACCTCTGCTTTACAAGCTTTTTTTTTATTATTCTACAGTTGTATAATGTTCAGAGGTGGATTCAGTAGGCTAAATTTTTTTTCAAAGAATTCGAATAAAAATATTTTCTTTACAAATTCTTCTCAGACCCCATTTTTTCCCCCAATCCCTTTGCAATAAACCTGAATCAACCACTGACATTACATAAAATTACAATTAATACTGAATACAAAATTTCAGGTGATAAATAACTTTTATTAATGTAGAATAAAAAAATACAAAAAACTAAATAACTATATACATTTCTAGTGACTTTTTAAAACTATTTGATCTTATATTACAAGATAAAGAATGCCAACTACAAATGGAAATAAACTGAAAAAATGAGGTATCTATCTTGAAATAATAGCTCTTTTTAATATCAAAATAAATTGTACACCCCCCCCCCTTTCCAAAAAAGAAGAAAGAAACCATTCATTCCAAGATAAATACAAATATACACACATTGTTAGAAAATGTTAAGCTTTTAGTTACCTCAATAAACAGTGAAATGCAGAGACAAAAATATGTGCATTTAGTCTGCTTTATAAGGCTACAATAAACTTAACTTTTTCTAATCAGTGAGTATATGATATACATCATTAATGACAAGAATTAAGATAATGTGACAGAAGAAGACAAGCCAAAGCGTGGACAGGTTAAACAATAATCATGCCACTCTCCATCAACTCTGCATTAGCCAAAGGGGAGGGGGAAGCCAAAATAAATATTATATGTGGCTCTCCACTGTCCCTGTCCTAGGTTGTCCACCTTTCTGGAGGATCTTACCCGTCATCGGTGACAGACTGGCATCAGCTCACTTTCTAATTTTGGGGGGCTATGATGATATTTACCAGTGGTCGTTCACTGGCCCTGTCCTAGGTTGTCTCCCTTTCTGGGAGAACTTACCCGTCATAGGCATCATGTTGCTGACACCTGCAAGGCATCAAAAGAATGCTATGACATGTTTAACACTGACCAGGAATTAACCTGTCTTACTAATGTCCTATTATCTTAAAACTTCATCATTAATGAACTTTATAATTTGTCAAACTCCTTGAAACCCCTCCCTAAGTTGGCCTTCTTTGTTTTGTAATTCTAAAAGTTCAATTGAAAAAAAAATAATAAAACTGTATTACCTATAATAACATACAGTAAGCTAAGTACATAAAACTGAACAAAAGGGAAAACAGATATAGTTGTTGAAAAAATAACATTTGTAAACAATCAAATAATGGCTTACATGATGAATATAAAATCTTTAAATTCAACATACATACATACATATTACCTTTATTTTTTATTAACAAATCACTTCTTCAGGCATGCTGACATTTGAATAAGTTACAGTAGTTAACATAGAAATATTCTCCCCACCACCCTGTTTTCATTGTTTAAAATATATTTTTATATATATCATGCATCCTGTAGAAATGATGTGTTTTACATCACTGTTTTTTTAAACATTTTTTAATATTCTATTTATCATTTTTCTTAACAAGCACATTTTTTGGTCCGTTGTAAGGTTTTTTTAAGTTCTAGTCGTTGTTGTTGTCCTCTCTGCTGTTGTCTCTTAAGTTCTAAAAAAAGATCCTAAAAAGTTATAAAAAGAAAATTTAGCCACCTTCTTCACGACAAAAATATAATAGTAATGACAAAATAAGGAATAGTATGACATGAGCTCACAAAGGGAATTCCCCTGCTTCATATTTAACCAAAATTGAAAAAAAACTTTTGTCAAATTTTCTACTTGCAGATTTTCTGTTTGTCATGCATACCTCAATATCATGGACTTGCGTCAAGTAAAGTTTCATCAAAACCTATCAAGTAGTATAGAAGTTGTGCTCTCATGAATAATTTTTAGAACAATGAAACTTATCACAATTTTTTATATTGAAACTGCAATTATCTCCCCTGACTGATTATTTTATTTTTATAAGAATTCAAATATGAAGTACTTCATGCAATGTTTCATTCAATTCCAGCGTGAAGCTTTGTCTGAGGAATCGATCTTATGTGAAATTGGACAAAAAGAACCCTCAACTTTGGGGGCATGTAATTAAAATTTGGCATAAATAGAAAAGTGAAAGCTTTTTTTTCTACTGCATAAGCTTTCAATCCTAATACAAGAATGTTGCTTAATATTTTTTGTCTTAAAAAATAAAGTCAGGACATGAAAGCACAATATATTAAATCATACAAGTTGAACATTTCTGTAAAGTGAACTGTTTAAATTATGTACCTGATTGTTGAAAATAGGAAGCCCAGGCAGCCAAACAGACATATTTGTTTTGAATATTTTTAAACAAATGATCAACAAAAATATAGTTGTGGTACCTATTAATCTAACAAGAGTTAACACTAAAGTATGTTCTGCCTGTCGGCACCATCACAGAACTCATTGAAGGTCTAGCTGGGCCTTCAGAAAAGTTAAGGTCAAGGTCATGTGACAAATGACAGAATTCCATTTAACCATCACAAAAATGTCTGAAGTGTGTTATAGATACCATAGTTATTTAGAAACAATGAAAAAAACCAACATTCACTAAGTCATTCAACCATGAAAATGGGGTCAAGATCAATTACATGGTGATGTCAGTTGTGTATACTATAATCCCCAAATATCAGATGCCTAGCTATAATATACTTTTCACTTAACTCATTTCCCACCTAAAAATCATCTTCTAAGTTCAGAAAGTCACTGAACCATGAAAATGGGGTCAGGGTCACACAACATGGTGTCAGTTGTGTAGACCAAAACCCTAAATGTCTGTATACCAAATATCAGATGTCTAGCTATTATACTTTTAACTTAATTTATTTTCCACAAAAGTTTAAATTGTCCCAAATATCATCTAAGTCCACATATATCCTAATGTTATATTCATTATTAAAATGTGGTAATTGTTTAACATGTTTAATGGAAGTTTTGTACATGAACACATGTGAGTCAGTTTTCCTAGAGTTATCTCTCTTTGAACACAACATAAATATGTATCTTCTGATGATTTTTGTCTGTTTGTAATCTTATGCATGTGTAGTTGGCTTAACCTGAAGGAAGATCTGATTTGGGATAGACAGACAAACATGTAGATCTGATTTGGGATAGACAGACAAACATGTAGATCTGATTTGGGATAGACAGACAAACATGTAGATCTGATTTGGGATAGACAGACAAACATGTAGATCTGATTTGGGATAGACAGACAAACCTGAAGGTAGATCTGATTTGGGATAGACAGACAAACATGTAGATCTGATTTGGGATAGACAGACAAACATGTAGATCTGATTTGGGATAGACAGACAAACATGTAGATCTGATTTGGGACAGACAGACAAACATGTAGATCTGATTTGGGATAGACAGACAAACATGTAGATCTGATTTGGGATAGACAGACAAACATGTAGATCTGATTTGGGATAGACAGACAAACATGTAGATCTGATTTGGGATAGACAGACAAACATGTAGATCTGATTTGGGATAGACAGACAAACATGTAGATCTGATTTGGGATAGACAGACAAACACATCTAAGGTGACCCTTGAGTATGATATAAACTTGCAAAGAAAAGAAACAAGCACAGAATTCCTGGGTCCCTGGCTAAGTGGCAAAATTTGAAAAAGGTTCATTAAACAGGAAGTAGATAAGGAACTGACCTAAAAACACATCCTATCAAATAATGGGTGAAACACCAACTTGGTGCTGCATACCAAATATCAAAGGCCTATGGCTTTTAAATAGCTAACAAATCTGTCAGAATAAAGTGTGATGGATGCACACATCCAGGCATGCACAGACAGAGTGACACCTGGCAAATCTATGTCCCCCCTTCATGTAGCATCAGTGGACAACAATGTCTGATTGAACAGGTTATTTAGTCATGCATTATTGATATATTTACCTTGATTCTCGACAAGTAAGGCATCAGGCTACCATCGTTGTAGTTCATCCTCCTCTGCTGTTGCTGTCTCTAGAGCTTGTTGCTGTTCCGTCCAGTAATTGTTGCTGTCATCTACTGATTCCTGAAAATGCCACACAGACTGTAACATGAATCTTACATAGAAACAAACTAATGAAAATGTACAGAAGATTAATAGCTCTTATCTCAATCAAGGAATACGAGTGGCAATCAAGATTTTATGTTATACCCAACCTTTTCTTTCTTCAGTAATTCAAGATTCAAGATTCAAAATTTGATTGATAAACTCAGGCACAGTGTGCAAGATGAGCATACAAAAATGCAAACAATACAGCATAAATAAAATTTAACAACAAAGAAACAATGAAAAGGTAATGTGTATAAAGTTGCATGATGGTACCACACTTCCTTCATGGCAATGTAACTTCAACCTCTAGGTAAACCTAAGTTTACTGTGATCAATCAACTATGAAGTTGATGAGACAGGTACAATTTTAAGATGATTTTTGTTTGATCCTACCCTGATGTACATGTGTATAAGTTTCATGATGATGCCATACTTCCTGCATGGGAAAGTACCATTAACCTATAGGTAAACCTAATTTGGGACGGACAGACAGACGAACAGCCCAAACACTATATGCCCCTCTTCTTTCGTAGATGGGACATAAAATATAGCATGATAACGAAAGTGCAAGCTTTCATTCCCTATACAAGCATGTAGCCTTATTTTTGATTTGAAAGTATTAAGTCAGAACACAAGAGACTAGAACCATAGATAATGAACATTGCTATTGAGTGAACTGTTTAAACTATTTACCTTATTGCTGAAAATAGGAAGCCCAGGCAGCCATCACCCAGTTCATATGGTCTCCATTAAACATATAAACTGTCTTACTGAAATGAAAAACAACTTATTCAATTCCATGTACATATGATGTACTTCGTGTGTAAGGTTTCATACTATCCTAATGTTATATTCATTATTAAAATGTGGTAATTGTTTAATGGAAGTTTTGTACATGAACACTTGTGAGTCAGTTTTCCTAGAGTTATCTCTCTTTGAAGACAACATAAATATGTATCTTCTGATGATTTTTGTCTGTTTGTAATCTTATGCATCTGTAGTTGGCTTAACCTGAAGGTAGATCTGATTTGGGATAGACAGACAAACCTGAAGGTAGATCTGATTTGGGATAGACAGACAAACATGTAGATCTGATTTGGGATAGACAGACAAACATGTAGATCGGATTTGGGATAGACAGACAAACATGTAGATCTGATTTGGGATAGACAGACAAACCTGAAGGTAGATCTGATTTGGGATAGACAGACAAACCTGAAGGTAGATCTGATTTGGGATAGACAGACAAACACATCAAAGGTGACGCTTGAGTATGATATAAACTTGCAAAGTAAGAAACAAGCACATAATTCCTGGGTCCCTCACCAAGTGGCAAAATTTGAAGAAGGATCATTTAACAGGAAGTAGATAAGGAACTGACCTAAAAACACATCCTATCAAATAATGGGTGAAACACCAACTTGGTGCTGCATACCGAATATCAAAGGCCTAAGGCTTTTAAATAGCTAACAAATCTGTCAGAATAAAGTGTGATGGACGCACACATCCAGGCATGCACAGACGGAGTGACACCTGGCAAATCTATGTCCCCCCTTCATGTAGCATCAGTGAACAACAATGTCTGATTGAACTGGTTATTTAGTCATGCATTATTGACATATTTACCTTGATTCTGGACAAGTAAGGCATCAGGCTACCATCGTTGTAGTTCATCCTCCACTGCTGTTGCTGTCTCTAGTGCTTGTTGCTGTTCCGTCCAGTCCTCTGTAATTGTTGCTGTCATCTACTGATTCCTGAAAATGCCACACAGACTGTAACATGAATCTTACATAGAAACAAACTAATGAAAATGTACAGAAGATTAATAGCTCTTATCTCAATCAAGGAATATGAGTGGCAATCAAGGTTTAATGTTTTACCCAACCTTTTGTTTGGACTCTGTTCTTTCTTCAGTAATTCAAGATTCAAGATTTGATTAATAAACTCAGGCACAGTGTGCAAGATGAGCATACAAAAATGCAAACAATACAGCATAGATAAAATTTAACAACAAAGAAACAAGGCAAACAATGAAAAGGTAATGTGTATTAAGTTTCATGATGGTACGACACTTCCTTCATGGCAATGTAACTTCAACCTCTAGGTAAACCTAAGTTTACTGTGATCAATCAACCATGAAGTTGATGAGACAGGTACAATTTTAAGATGATTTTTGTTTGATCATACCTTGACGTACATGTGTATAAGTTTCTAGATGATGCCATACTTCCTGCATGGGAAAGTTCCATGAACCTATAGGTAAACCTAATTTGGGACAGACAGACGGACAGACAGACGAACAGTGCACTATATTAACATGAAAGTTCTGTGCGTGTCGTCAATGTTAACAATTTAAACATGCTATTAAAGGTTATATTTTTAAATTTTGAAACAATTTACCAAGGGGAACAAATAAATGTCATGGCCTATCTTCAGAACGGGGAAGAGAAAGATTGGCTGGCGGGTTCTGATACCTAGGTAACGATGCTCGTGGTCTACGAATATAGTGCTTAATAGAATCACAAATTAATGATTATTATCATGGTCAAAAATAGCTTTGTAAGTGCTTTTACAGCTTGGAAAACTACATCTTTCTTAAAGTTTCATGATTAATTTAGATAATTATAGGTTACATTGAAATTAATCGTGTGCGGAGGTTGAATATCACACGAGTAGTTTGTCTGAATACCTACGGCACACATGATGACGTCACGATACAAACAATCTAGCGTCTGCTGGTACAAAACATGGAGTTAATGCATCCGGTGTTGACAGAGGAGGAAAGTGGTTCTAATTAAGTACAAAATAGTCCCGACAAGGAAATTAAGACACTACTAAAGAGCTTAAAACATTGTGTTACTCTACATCATAAGAATATATATAACCAATGAAACTAAACAGTCTTGATATAGCTTACAAAAGTCCATTTTTATATGAGTTTAAAATACAGTCCAAAAATCGAGACCAGTCGTCACTCGATATTTCTTTCGGTAACCAGATCTCTTCATTCAGCCATTAGACTTTTCACTTTGACTACTTTGATTGACGTAAATGTGATTTTTTAACATGTCTATCCCTATCTTAATATAATTTGGGGCATTCACATCTATGTGGCGAATTGATTAAAACGGTAAGAGAGATCGTTTCATTCCGCTATTGCGATATCCCCTGACAAAAATCTAAGAAAATACCTGGCAGTAAAATATGGTCCGTAAAATATACTCCAGAAATAATATCAGGTTAGGAATAAGAGAATCCTAAAACTCTCAATGGTGAGAAGAGATCGTTTCATTCTGCTATTGTTATATCCACTGAAATAAAAAGAGTGTTTTGTAGGTTTCAGAATAGCAAATATCCCAGAAACTACCAGGCAGTTAAATATGCTCCAAAAAATCAGGTTAAAATTATCAAATTCCTTAAATTTTTATCATTATCATTTTTGTCATTTCTTTAGTTTTTGTCTATATCCACTCTTAGCATTTCTCTTAATACATGAACTATTTATCCTTCTTGCTGTTATATTTTGATTTAGTTTTTCATTTGTTTTGGGTTTGCTTGTTTCATTTTTCAAGTTCTTCCAGACCTGTTCTGAACCAATCCCTGTTAGAACGTTAAAACAACTTTTCATACCAGGAAATGTTGCATATCTTACCCTGTTCTAACACACTCCTAGGGGAAGTAGTGTAGTTGACTATATGATGGTATCTGAAACCCTATTGCATAATGTTTCGTTTTTTAAAGGCATATTCTCTACGAAAAATTCTATTTTGTAAAACCAAAAAATTGTCGTCAGACTATTCGTTTTGTTTATTTAGAAAGATACAAACTTTCAAAATACCACTAGGGTTCTTTATTACTTCAAAAATTGAAAAATAAATAATATTTGTAAAGCTTTACAAAAATTCATATTCATGAGATGTAGATGAGCTGTAAGCATGCTAAAAAATTCATGCATAATAAAAGAAAGTGTAGATTCTCTAAACCATCTTCCGCCTCAGTATAAATGGAACGATGCCTCTGCCATACTTTTAGTGTTGCAAGGTTTGATATTTTTTGCTCTGGTCCGATTCCCCCCTAAAAAATATATAAACACCTCGCCATAAGTTAAGCAACACCTGTTCTCACGTTAGTACAGCGTCCATAATTCTCTAAGCAATATCCTGAAACTTGGCCTATATTTTCTTCCACACATTTACAACATTTTCTGCTTCTAATCAATCATCGTACAATTTTCGGCTTTTGTAGAATATTCAATCAAGCAATCCAAACAGTGTTGTTTCAGTTACAACTTTTGGGTTGCGTAAAGTGTTGATGATTAAAACCATATGTTTTTGCTCTGTTGTAACAATTAGGATGTTAACATATCACCTCCAGCATTTTTGGATTGTTTTTTTCCGGTTTTAGACCTAAACATTGTAAAGAAATGAAAGCTTACTTTTGCATGGTACAAAATGCTGACTTAAGATTTTTTTACATTAATTGATTTAAAAGTCACATTTTGGTACTCATAACAAATGATACTTATAAAACCGTTCCGAAAATCTCATAATTGAAAATTTTTAATGGATATTTTTCAGTTTTTCGATATTTTCGTTTAAAGGCATTTTTGTGACCTTTTGAAGGTTTGCTTCTATTGCCGGAAGCTGAAGTTAAGCTTGACATTTTATCAATATGGATGTGGTAACTTACACCAATGTTAAAGCTTTGCCTTACGCATAATTAAGAATTGCATATTTTCATGCCAATAACAGATGTTTGTAAACATTATATACATTGGAAAGTTGTTATTAACTTTTAAAACACTACTTTATCTTAGTTTTTACACCATTTTTGAAAAGTTGGATTTTCATGACTTGCAAACATTTCTGATAACACATCTTTAGTTCATTACAAAATTAGAGTCAATACATTGAAGTGATTATTTTTTGATTTTCCATCATTTTGTATTATGCGAATATTTCAAGCCATAAAATGATTATGGTTACAAAAAGTTGGTGTTGCTTAACTTTTGGAGGTGTATATTTTAAGAAGGCGTCACAACAGAATATATTTTTTCATTATTGGCATTATTTTGTATGGTATGGCAAAATTCCTGGATAATAATTTCACAGTATAAAAGACAAGTACGCGAGACAGATAATCACATTTTAAAAGAGAATGTTAACACAAAACATGTCTGTCTTTATACTTATGATAGCAATATAAAAGGTTTTAGTCACTTACATAACCTGCATATTGTGTTATTGTGAGCGATTCAGGCTCCTGGGAGCCTCTTGTTATATCTTATCAAATTTGTCAGAACTACCTTTTTCAGACCTAAAAACTCACTAGCTTTTTGATATAAGACACAATTACACTGGTTTGATGCATTCCTTTCTTCTTTTATTATAAAGAGTTTCTAAAAATAACCTTCTTTATATTTACAGATATCGTGGAGAGAAGTTATCAAGACAAGTGACCTATCTCAGGAAGGCAGAGAGAGATGTAGTTATTGGGACTGTATATGATAGATATGACGATTTACAGAAAACTGAACCCCTCTTACGTCGACATGATCATTATACGATAACCTATAAAGATCCAGCAGTTAAATTTCAGAAAGCAAAGAGCAATGATGAATGATGATTACTGTACCTAGATTTAAGAGTCATAAAAGATCTATTGAAAACAGAATCTTCTGCTGACACGATCATTTTACGATTGTATGTAAAGATTCAGAGGCTAGTTTCATAAAGCAAAGAGCAATGATACGCTCCTTTTGCGATAATGGTAGAAATGTCAATATTTCAGTTGAACTAGCGTACTATGAACTTAATTTTCCTTGAACTTCCGGTTTAGCACGCTTGTTTACCCGAACTTTTGACGTCTTTTAAACGCTTTTTTTCTTTGAAAATTTAGGACGTCATTAAACGCACACGTAACCCACAAGAAAAGCTAGTTTGCTTTTATTTTCGAACCAAAAAAAAGAATAAAATTAACTTGAATCTTTGGGAGCGTCACAGGTTTAACCTGCCTCATATTAACAGTTGATGAATGTTGAATACAAGTTCAAACTGATGTAAAATGAACAGATAAAGGATTATTATACAATAGAATATAAAGATCTAGAAGATAAATTTCAGAAATCAAAGAGCAATGATGATAGCTGATGAATGCTGTATACAAGTTTAAGAGATTTGTTCAATTGATATCGAACAGCTTTCACTTCTTTTGTTGACAAGATTGTTATACATGTACCATAACATTAAAAGACCCAGATGTTAAATTTCACAAAGCTGATGAATTTGGTATTAAAGTACTGTTTATTGGTCATGTCTACTTAACAGCGAACAGCCTACCCTTGATACATTGATGATAATTATGCTATGCCATATAAGTTAATTCTACAAGCTAAAAGTTAGGATTCAAGCCACCAAGTGGTGTACTTCAGTTGAGGTTTATTATACATGGATCCACAAAAAAAAATGTTCATTAGGATTACAAACAAACAAACATATGTTTACTTTAAACATACTTATTTTCACAATTTAGCAGTTTATAACAAATTTGCAGGTAGTTGATTTCATGTTTCATGTATTGTATTCTACTTTTCTTATACAGTATATTTCTTTTCTTGAAAAATGGCAGACCGCCATATATGTGAAAATAATTACCAATCCAAAAAATGTTTACTGTACTTGGTGCAAGCTATTGAGTTTCTAATTGATTGTAGACAAACATATGAGAATGAACATTCTTAACAGTTTTTTTATGCATTTTAAACACAATTATAGCCTTCACATTAAAAACCTGAGTTTTCTTCCTTCCATAAAGGAGTGTTTACAAGAATGTCTTGTCAGAAAGCTTTATGATATACTGATGAAGGCCTAAGGCCGAAACTTCTATTAAATGGTTTATTTCTACAATTGGATAAGAGTATTAGTCCCTATGGAATTTTAAGAAACAATTAAGAAAGCTTTAGAAAAATATGTAGTAAAATATAATAGAAGAAAATGAGATGTGGAATAAGTGTACGCGACACAACCTACATTATAAACGTATATTTTAAATATCCACAATGGAAAACAGCCAGCAGCCTTCAATGTGACCAGCGGTCGCTGCTCGCTGTTTTTCAATTGGCCCCTGGATTGAAAATAAAATGTCTGTTTTCATATGATCTCCGGAAATATTTAAAAAAAATAAATTATTTGTACTTACATGTTTATTCTTCCAGGTGCTCGCAAAACTTTTCCATTGCTATTATATGTATTGAAAATTGTCAAAGTCACTCAACCGAAAAATCAAGGTCAAGGTCAAAAGATGGGAATGCAACTGTGCTAAGCTACATTGTATGCATACCAAGTTTCATCAACCTAGGACTTATAGTTCTTGAGATATGGAGGTGCTCATAAAACTTTTTCAAAAAGTTAACGCCGCCGTCACCTATGTCCCGCTCTGCTTCGCAGGCGAGACAAAAATGGAGGATAAATTTCTTCTTGACCCCCACCTTTTCTGTTAAGCAATTACGGGGTCAAAAGGGTGGAAATTGAAACTTAAATTTTTTGTCTGGTTTATCTGTGTTTTTTATTTGCTTGTTAGATATAAGGATCCTAAATAGTTTTATTTCTAAATTTTCATTGTCAGTCCATAAATTGGGTTGCATGTGACAAAAATGCTTTGTCAGTCCACCATAGGATGCAAGAGTCAAAAACTATTGAATGTCCAAATTAGGCCTAGAATGTACAGGGTTCAACGTTTTGACGTACGATGCAGGGCCAGACATCAATTGGTCTTGTTTCCAGCTTGGCTTACAGGGGTTCCTGTAGCATAAAGAATTTGCACATTTGTTGTGATTTCTCAAGGTATTTTCAGGATTAAGTTATTTGGAGTATATAAAGCAAACATGACCATGTACCGAGGGACAACTTTTCATAAGACGCAAACAACAAGTGCAGGGCTTTTAACCTTTAAAAAGTTTTTCAAGTTGGCAGCCCTGGAAAAGTCAATTATAAATTAAGTTAAACAAGCTTTTTGAGAGTATTGCAAAACAATACATTTTGTACATAGTCCCCTATCAACCTCATTTTTCAGTCACTGGTAACAATTTGTCAAACACCTTGATCAGTTTATTATCTACAAGGAACAATAAAAAAGTGTCGAAAAAAAAAATGCAATGGATTTTCAAACTTCAGAGGGCCATAACTCCCATAAAAATTTGTGGACAGGCACAAAACTCTAACTTGACCTGTAACTCATCAAGGTAAACTCACAGACCTAAAATCAGTTCATTATCTATAACTTTTTAGAAAAAAAGTGCGGAAAACTGAAATTTTAGTGAATTTTCAAAGTTCAAAGGGCCATAACTCCCATAGAAATTTGTGGACCGACACAAAACTCAAACTTAATCTGTAACTCATCATGGTAAACTCACATACTAAAAATCAGTTCATTATCTATAAGCAATTAGAAAACAAATGTAAAAAACTGATATTATAGTGAATTTTCAAAGTTCAAAGGACCATAACTCCCATAAAATGTGTGGACCAACTCGAAACTCAAACTTGATCTGTAACTCATCAAGGTAAACTCACATACCAATAAAAAGGTTCGCCCAGCGCAGCATGATAGGACCGCAACACGTTGAACCCTGTACCTTTTAGGCCCAATTTGGATAGTCAATTGCTCTTACTCCAGTCGATTTGTGAAAAAACTGCTCAAAAGATGGTAAAAGCATGAAATCTAGCATAGTGGTAGAATAAAGCATTTTAAACAATATTAGCTATGGGCCCAATTCAAAAAGTCAAAATGGCGGCCATTTTCAAGATGGCCGCCAGATGGAATATAGAATTAGGAAATAGATCAAATAAAAATGTATTAAAAATTCTGCTTTGAAGATAAAAGCATCAAATCATGTATAATAGCAGTGCAAACTATGTTGAACAATATATTAGAAGATGGTTTGCCGTAAATTCAAAATGGCTGCCATTTTAAAGATAGCCGCCTCAAAATAGTATATATACCTATGAAATCATATCATCTTTTATTTAAGGTTAATTATGACCCAAATAGGTCCAAACAACAATGTATATGTGCTAAATCAAATTAAATAAGATGTATGAATATAATCTTGATTCCGTTTGAAGGTATTGGACGGGGAGTGTACAGGAATATACTGCAGATCTAATCATATCGATCTGATTGTGGTAAAATTGTGTTTAGATGTTAACGTTGTTTAATATAGTATGGCAGAATTATTAATATATTAACATTGGAACTATCAACTCGAAATGGTGTTTTAAAAGCCTTTTGAAGAATTAAATGAGCATTTTTTCCGGTGTCACTCTGTCTATCTATATGTGTATCAATGTGTCCAGCCTGCAATAGGGAGACTACATTTATGGACCCTATTAGTTATGACTCGATTTGAGACATTTTACCCCAAATAGAGTATATGCTTCTAGCAATGCTTCTCAATCTTCCTATGTCCTTTGAAAGTTGATGCTGCTCCATATGTAAACATTCTCAATCATTTTTTTTCTTGTATCTCCTCCATGTCAGTCTAGGTCACCCCTTTTTTCTTTTCCCTTGTAATGACCATTGTATTGCCTGGTTTTTCCTATGCGTAATGTGCTACCAAAGGGAGTGACCATACGGGGATGGCTATGGTGAAATTAGAAATAAAAAAGGCAGGATGGCAAAAATCCAGATATAAAAAGGCATGACAGTACTTCGAATTAAAAGAAAGGCAGGACTGCGTTTTGTGCTTAAACATTAGTGTACCTTTAGAAATTTAAAAGTGCACGCAAAAAAAAATCCAGGCAGAACATCTCCATAGCCCCAATCCCCATAAAAATCAAATGGTTGCCCCCTAGCACTTCCGCTTACCCTTCTTTATTTCGAGAACAATAGGTGTTTTTTGGCCTGTTTTCGTTGGTTATTTTGTTAGGCGATCTTTTGGATGGATCAGAGACATTTGTATCTGAATACCTGAAGTTTCTGCATGTTGGCCATTGTGAGGCTCCATGTTTCTGACCCGTACAGCAAGAGTGATATAACCATAGCCCTGTTTGCTACATACCGATCTAGTATTTATAGTAACTGCTTTGCTTAATTTACTTAGCTTGGTCTTTACAAATACTTGCTTTGGTTCCCATACTTTTCAGGGATTCCAATGGCCGTTTCATCATTTGTTAATCACAATTTATATATATATATATAAATTAAAATGTTATTCTCTCAACGTGAGTCATTTTTTTTTTTTGTGAGTGCATCTATTTCGCTGATATTGATGTTGTTTTTGTTAATTGTCATCATGGTCTCTTTTCTTATACGTACTACTGTTTTGAAGCATTTTCAACCATTTTAAAGATGTTTTCATACATGTGGTGGATTCGGTTTCCTCTTCGTTGGTGTGATTTTCTAATCATCCAATCAATTCATGGCCAAAAGAAACAAAGAAACAAAGAGAAAAAAAGTAAACAGCCATGTCTAAAACCTGGACGTATTTCAAACTCTTTACTTATATCTCACGGGTGCACTACCTGACATTTCGATCTTAGATCTGTACATATTCGTTATTGGTGTAACAATTTTGTTTGGAATTCCATAGTTCGCAAGAAGTCTCTACATAATTTCTCGATAAAGGATATCGAAAGCTTCCTCGAAGTCTATGTAATAGATATAAAGGAAACTGTTTCATTGAATTGGCTGCTTGATGTGCAGGTTGACTATCTGTTCAATGCAAGATTTTTCTTTTTTTTTCCAAATCAATTATGGTCTCGCAGTTTTTTGTCTGAAGTTGCTTTAATACGACATAGAATTATTCTGTTAAGGATTTAGTAACAATAATGCTCTATAGTTTTTACAATCAATTCAGCCTCCCTTTTAATAACTTGAATTATGTATTCTTTTTCCAATCTTTTAGAAGTTCCACTGTGTCATGGGTTTGAGTATTTAAGCTGTTTTTTAGGATTAGATTTAAATAATGACATACATTGTGTAAATTCTTAGTCTGGCGTTGGTCAGTTTTCATGGCCTTTATGGCTTTGATATTTTCATTTTAAGATGGCAATGAACAGTCTATATTAAGGTGGTCTGCAGCAGGCTGAATTTATGTCATTGTTTCAGATGACAATATTCAATCACATCTAAACACAATTTTACTCCGATTAGCTAGAAATGTAAATATTTCTGTACACTCCCCGTCTGATATCTTCAAACAGAATAGAGATTCCTTTTACTCTTCTTTTAAATTTGTTTGAGCACTTATCAATTGCATTCAGTCATATTTGGTGGCATAAATAACTTTGAATAAAACATGATTTCATAATGTAGATATATATATGCTATTTCTGGGGTGGTCATCTTTAAAATGACAGCCATTTTCAATATAAGGCAAACCGTTTTCTACTATATTCTTTAGAATTATTTTGCACTGCTGTCCTACACAATTTGGTGGTTTTATCTTCAAAGTACAATTTTTAATGATTTTTTATTTGATTTATTTTTTAATTCTATATTCCATTAGGCGGCCATCTTGAAAATGGCCACCATTTTGAATTTTCTAGTTGGGTCCATAGCTAATATTGTAAGTATGCTATTTCTACCACCATGCCAAATTTCATGCTTTTACCATACTTTGAGCATTTTCGCCAAAAACCTGCACAAATCGACTGGACTATCTGGACACATGCAGCCCATGGTGGACTGACAAAGGTTTTTGACACATGCCTTCTTTGGTGGACTTTCCACCCACATTTTACAAGGAATTCATTAGATTTTAACTATTTTTAAAGCAAATGGAAAAAAATTCTACTTGCATTATAATATTTATAACATTTTAATATCCCTGCTCCATTTTATATTAAGAAATAGACCCTATTCTTGGTTCATCTATTATCATTGATGTTTTTTTGCGCAATAAAAAAGTTTCGATTTTGGCCCCTATTGGCCCTAATTACGTAATAGGGGGAAAAAGGGGGGGTCGCAAAAATTAATTCTCAATTTTGTATCCCCTATTCGACAAGAACAAACATACAATAAAAATTTTCAAAATCGGATCACAAGTAAAAAAGTTTCGATTTTGGTCCCCTTTGGCCCCTAATTACATAACAAGGGGGAAAAAGGCGGTCGCAAAAATTAATTTTCAATTTTGTACCTGCTATTCGACAAGAACAAACATGCAAAAAAAATTTTCAAAATCGGACTACAAATAAAAAAGTTTCGATTTTGGCCCCTAACTACATAACGGGGGGAAAAAGGGGCACAAAAATTCATCAGGTTCATTATTTTATTGTAAGAAACATTCTTTACAAATTTCACAGCAATAGGCCAACTAGAACCAAAGTTATGGTGGAAACAAATAAAACATATGAATTTTTTGCCCCTTTTGGGCCCCTAATTTCAAAACGATAAAAGGGGGGACCCCCAAAATCAACCCCATTCATCCTTTTATGGAAAGAAACATCACTGTCAAATTCCATAGCAATCAGATAACTAGAACTAAAGTTATTGTGGAAACAAACAAAAAAAGTAGTATTTTTTGGCCCTTTTTGGCCCCGAATTTCTAAACGAAAAAAGGGGGGACCCCCAAAATCAATCCCATTCATCCTTTTATGGTAAGGAACACCATTATAAAATTTCCTAGCAATTGGATAACTGGAACTAAAGTTATTGTGGAAAACTAAAGTTAACAGACAACGACGACGACAACACAACGACAACGACGACGATGATGACGACAACAACGATGACGACAGCATCATACCATAATACTTCCGCAAATTATTTGCGGTCGTATAAAAATCAGTTCATTATATATAAGCGTTCAGAAAAAAGTGCTGAAAACTTAATATTTTAGTGAATTTTGTTCAAACAGCCATAACTCCCATAAAAATTTGTGGACTGGAACGAAACTCATACTTGATCTGTAACTTATCAAGGTAAATTGACATACCAAAAATCAATTGATTATCTATAAGCGTTTAGAAAAAAAGTGTGGAAAACTGAGGCATGACAGACGGACAGACAGACAGATGTACAGAGCGCAAACCTATAGTCCCCTTCGGCTTTCGCCAGTAGGGGACAAATAAGAATAAAGTTCTTATTAGAGTCCAGTCTTTGCAAAAAAGTTCTGGGGATGATTATTAATGGCATGCGCTTTGGTACCTCGTGTTCTAGGACAGGGACTTGAATTACTGTAAACCAATTTTGAAGCCTTGCCAGTATGGCAACATTCATAAACACGATTGCAACTGACATCATGATGATACACCTCATAACAATTATTCCCAATGATGATTTTAATTTATTTTTAATCAACATATACAGATAAAAGTTGCATTTTCTGACAGCTTTAAAAAAAACTTATCACATTGAACATAAAAAGGCATATTTTTTGTCCCAAAAAAGATCAAAATTACGCATTAAAAACAATTTAGATAAAAAAAATATATAAGAGTAGCCGATAGAATGAAACAAATTCAGAAGATATATGGCACTGCAGCTACAAATAAAGTCTAACAAAAAAAAATTACATCCTGTAAAAAGACTTAAGTTCCGAGTCACTGGAACGTGAAAATTGGGTCAGGGTCACATGGCATGGTGACAGTTGCATAGACCATAACCTGAGCTGGCGGTATACCAATGAAAGAACCTTAGTGAGCAAGCTCACATACCCCACGCGTTCTGCTATTTGACTATATAAATTAACCTTGAGCTCGTAAACTTTTTGTGAAATAAAAATATGTTATAACATACACGGTAGTTATATATGTTATGTTTCTTGCAAACTAAGTTTTGTTATTTTTTTTTCAGTAGTTTCAGAGGAGTTGTGATAACAAACTGTAATAAAGATTTTCAGTTAATTTCTAAGTTCCAAGGGTAGAAAATCCCACAAAAATTTGCAGATCTGAAATTCCTTGTAAGATGCACAACTACATCTGGTGAACATCTTGCATATCAAGTTTCATTAAATTCTGTTAAGTAGTTTAAGAGGAGTTGCATTCACAAACTAAAATCAGGATTTCTGCAAATTTCTAAGTTCAAAGGGCCATAACTCCCACAAAAATTTGCAGATCAAAAATTCCTGGTAATATGCACAACTACATGTGATGTACATCTTACATACAAAGTTTCATTAAATTATGTTCAGTAGTTTAAGAGGAGTTGCGTTCACAAACTGTTATCATGATTTCTGCAAATTTCTAAGTCCAAAGGGCCAACTCCAACAAAAATTTGTGAATCAAAAATTCCTGGTAATATGCACAACAACATATGGTATCCTTCTTGCATACCAAGTTTCGTTAAATTCTGTTCAGTAGTTTAAGAGGAGTTGCGATCAAAAACTTTGATCACAGACGGCAGACGGACGGACCAGTCAAATATATTATACCCTGTGCAACTTTGTTGCGTGGGGTATAAATATCAGATGCCTAGCTACCAGCAATTCATCGTCCACAAAAAAGTTTACGGTCTGTATACCAAGTATCAGAAGCCTAGCTATTATACTTCATTTTCCACAAAAGTCTTGCAAAGACCTTTATGACCTGAAAAAAAAACTAAGTTCACAAAGTCACTGGAGCGTAAAATTGGGGTAAGGGTCAAAAGTCATGATAGTTGCTTAATCCATAACATGAACTGTCTGTATACCAAATATCAGATGCCTAGCTTTTCAAGTCATTCATTTTCCACAAAAGTCTTACAAAAAAGTTTTGACGCCGCGTCGCCGGAAGTAATACCTATGTCTCGCCTTTTGCGGCTATTCGTCGCAGGCTAGACAAAAACTGCAATTCACCCCTATGTTCTATTTTTAACCATGGCAGCAATGTTTTTTTTGATGAATCAAAAATCTGAACAATATATTTGTAAAGGACATACTAAAGAACAACCTTACCAAGTTTGGTTACATTTGGCCTAGCAGTTTCAGAAGAGAAGATTTTTGAAAAATTGTTAACAGACCAATGGCCGACGCCAAGTGATGCTAATAGCTCACATGGACCTTCGTTTCAGGTGAGCTAAAAAAAAAACTACAACAAAATTATATGTGTGTAATGATTTAATTTGCATAAAAAACATGTTGAGTTGGGTTAACAATTTTTTTTACAAAAATTTACATTAAAAACATGTGGAGTTAAGTTAAAAAAAAAATACATGAAAAGTATAAATTGGTAGAGTAGCAGATGTTTTTGTACATTTTATGCAAGTCTTTACAGGCTTTGATTTTATAGTTAATTGAGATCATATTTTTTTTTTAAATAAAATATTTTTTTAAAGAAATATATGCATGTAATGACTTTAAATGTACAAAAACCTCTGCTTTACAATCTTTTTTGTTATTCTACACTAGAAACAATATCTCAGTGGTAGATTCAGAAGAAAATTATTTGTGAATAAACAAAAGTTATCTCCCCTTTCAAAAATTCTTTTAACCCACTCCAATTTTTTTTCTCTTAAAAAAACCTGAATCCACCATTTACAGTACATTAATTAAAAATGAAAAAAATACACTTTATGTGACAAATATTTTTTTTATGTATAATCAATAATACAAAAAAATATTCATTATACAACTGTAGAAAAGCAGGCATTTTCCTTACATTATATGGATCTTTACTTTTGATGTATCTTTCTTTTAAACAAAAAAAAATATATTTTTAGATTATGCATATAATGAAGAAAAACCTCTGCTTTACAAGTTTTTTTTTATTATTCTACAGTTGTATAATGTTCAGAGGTGGATTCAGTGGGCTAATTTTTTTTTTCAAAGAATTCGAATAAAATTATTTTCTTTGCAAATTCTTCTCAGACTCCATTTTTTCCCCCAATCCCTTTGCAATAAACCTGAATCCACCACTGACATTACATAAAATTACAATAAATACTGAATACAAAATTTCAGGTGATAAATAACTTTTATTAATGTACAATAAAAAAAATACAAAAAAATAAATAACTATATACATTTCTAGTGACTTTTTAAAACTATTTGATCTTATATTACAAGATAAAGAATGCCAACTACAAATGGAAATAAACTGACAAAATGAGGTATCTATCTTGAAATAATAGCTCTTTTTAATATCAAAATAAATTGTACACCCCCCTCCCTTTTTCCAAAAAAGAAGAAAGAAACCATTCATTCCAAGATAAATACAAATATACACACATTGTTAGAAAGTGTTAAGCTTGTAGTAACCTCAATTAACAGAATAATGCAGAGACAAAAATATGTGCATTTAGTCTGCTATATAAGGCTACAATAAACTTAACTTTTTCTAATCAGTGAGTATATGATATACATCATTAATGACAAGAATTAAGATAATGTGACAGAAGAAGACAAGCCAAAACGTGGACAGGTTAAACAATAATCATGCCACTCTCCATCAACTCTGCATTAGCCAAAGGGGAGGGGGAAGCCAAAATAAATATTATATGTGGCTCTCCACTGTCCCGTTCCTAGGTTGTCCACCTTTCTGGAGGATCTTACCCGTCATCGGTGACAGACTGGCATCAGCTCACTTTCTAATTTTGGGGGGCTATGATGATATATACCAGAGGTCGTTCACTGGCCCTGTCATAGGTTGTCTCCCTTTCTGGGAGAACTTACCCGTCATAGGCATCATGTTGCTGACACCTGCAGGGCATCAAAAGAATGCTATGACATGTTTGACACTGACCAGGAATTAACCTGTCTTACTAATGTCCCATTATCTTTAAACTTCATCATTAATGAACTTTATAATTTGTCAAACTCCTTGAAACCCCTCCCTAAGTTGGCCTTCTTTGTTTTGTAATTCTAAAAGTTCAATTGAAAAAAAAATAATAAAACTGTATTACCTATAATAACATACAGTAAGCTAAGTACATAAAACTTAACAAAGGGAAAAAAGATATAGTTGTTGAAAAAATAACATTTGTAAACAATCAAATAATGGCTTACATGATGAATATAAAATCTTTAAATTCAGCATACATAAATACATATAACCTTTATTTTTTTATTAACAAATCACTTCTTCAGGCATGCTGACATTTGAACAAGTTACAGTGTAATCATGAGAAAGTTAACATAGAAATATTCTCCCCACCACCCTGTTTTCATTGTTTAAAATATACTTCTATATATATCATGCATCCTGTAGAAATGATGTGTTTTACATCACTGTTTTTTTAAACATTTTTTAATATTCTATTTATCATTTTTCTTAACAAGCACATTTTTTGGTCCGTTGTAAGGTTTTTTTAAGTTCTAGTTGTTGTTGTTGTCCTCTCAGCTGTTGTCTCTTAAGTTCCAAAAAAAGATCCTAAAAAATTTTAAAAAGAAAATTTAGCCACCTTCTTCATGACAAAAATATAATAGTAATGACAAAATAAGGAATAGTATGACATGAGCTCACAAAGGGAATTCCCCTGCTTCATATTTAACCAAAATTGAAAAGAAAACTTTTGTCCAATTTTCTACTTGCAGATTTTCTGATTTGTCATGCACAACTCAATATCATGGACTTGCGTCAAGTAAAGTTTCATCAAAACCTATCAAGTAGTATAGAAGTTGTGCTCTCATGAATAATTTTTAGAACAATGAAACTTATCACAATTTTTTATAGGCTGTGGCTATTTTGCCGTAACAGATTTTATTATGCGGTACACTTAATAAGCAAACTATCAAGTGGAACAAATTATTTGCAATTCATTATTATATATATATTTATTCTCAAACAGCCAATCACATTGGTACAGAGAAACTAGATTAGATCATTAACAGGGTAATATAAATTTAAAATGATATTGAATATAAATGTTTTACCTTAATTTTATTTCAGAAAAATTAGAAAATCTCAGTTTAAAAAATAATCAAATATTTTTTTAAAGTAATTAAGTTGCAATTTAGATACATATTCTATATAGCAAAATATAGGATGAACCAAATCTAAATACGTCCTCAGGAATAAAGCGCTTGTCAATCAAGATTGTACAAGGGTTAAGCAGTGTTACGATTTCGAGAAGTTTCGTCTTTTTAACCTTTTTATCAAACTGCTAAATGGTTGGCAGCCACAATTATTTAAAAAACTCTATCAGAGATCTCAACCATATACTTCTGAGATTCAGTAAATTTCAATTTTGTGATAACTTTGTTTCTTTTAAAGAAAATTATTTAGATCAAATAATTTTTCAGAATCTTATTTTTTTTAAATAAGATATTAACTTTCAAATGCAACCAACAAAATATTAATTTAAAAGACATTCCAATGCCTTGAATCAAACACCAACAAACTATAATAGCACTAATTTACCAAAAGATCTTTTTTCTTAATTATCTTCATGTATCCTTAATTAGTCGAGCTGAGATAATTATCAACTAAATTCGATATAATTTTCTCAGAGTCGAGTTAAGGCCGTGATACCTGTGTTAATTAAAAATTTTAACAATTACGGCAAAATAGCCTGGGAGACTATTTTGCCGGTTACGGCAAAATAGCCACGGCCTTTTTTATATTGAAACTGCAATTATCTCCCCTGACTGATTATTTTATTTTTATAAGAATTTAAATATGAAGTACTTCATGCAATGTTTCATTCAATTCCAGCGTGAAGCTTTGTCTGAGGAATCGATCTTATGTGAAATTGGACAAAAAGAACCCTCAACTTTGGGGGCATGTAATTAAAATTTGGCATAAATAGAAAAGTGAAAGCTTTTTTTCTACTGCATAAGCTTTCAGTCCTAATACAAGAATGTTGCTTAATATTTTTTGTCTTAAAAAATAAAGTCAGGACATGAAAATAATATATTAAATCATACAAGTTGAACATTTCTATAAAGTGAACTGTTTAAATTATGTACCTGATTGTTGAAAATAGGAAGCCCAGGCAGCCAAACAGACATATTTGTTTTGAATATTTTTAAACAAATGATCAACAAACAAGGAAATGTGTCAAGATGACACTGATGCCCCGCTGGCAAATAAAATAAAACTGTTATTTTTACCAAGTCCAAGGGCCCTAATTTGGGTCAAAATCAGTGGACCGGAACGAAACTCGAACTTGACCTGTAACTCATCATGGTAGACTCACATACCAAATATATTTTGAATATATGCAAGGATGTGGAAAAAAAGTGCGGAAAACTTTTTTTTTACAAAATTTGCTAAGTTCAAGGGCCGTAATTTAAGTCAAAATCAGTGGACCGGAACGAAACTCGAACTTGACCTGTAACTCATTATGGTAGACTCACATACCAAAAATCTTTTGAATATATGCAAGGATGTCGAAAAAAGTGCGGAAAACTAAAGTGTGACGGACGGACGGACGGACGGAAGGACGGACGAACGGACCGAAAAACTATATGTCCCCCAACAAAGTTGGCGGGGCATAAAAATACAGTTGTGGTACCTATTAATCTAACAAGAGTTGACACTAAAGTATGTCTCCCCTGTCGGCACCATCACAGAACTCATTGATAGTCTGGCTGGGCCTTCAGAAAAGTTAAGGTCAAGGTCATGTGACAAATGACAGAATTCCATTTAACCATCACAAAAATGTCTGAAGTGTGTTCTAGATACCATAGTTATTTAGAAACAATGAAAAAAACCAACATTCACTAAGTCATTCAACCATGAAAATGGGGTCAAGGTCAATTACATGGTGAGGTCAGTTGTGTATACCATAATCCCCAAATATCAGATGCCTAGCTATAATATACTTTTCACTTAACTCATTTTCCACCTAAAATCATCTAAGTTCACAAAGTCACTGAACCATGAAAATGGGGTCAGGGTCACACAACATGGTGTCAGTTGTGTAAACCAAAACCCCAAATGTCTGTATACCAAATATCAGATGTCTAGCTATTATACTTTTAACTTAATTTATTTTCCACAAAAGTATAAATTGTCCCAAAAATCATCTAAGTCCACAGAGTCACTGAACCATAAAAATGGGGTCAGGGTCAAATGGCATGGGGCCAGTTGCATAGACCATAACCTTAAGTGTCTGTATACCAGATGTCAGATGCCTAGCTATTATACTTTTGACTTAATTCATTTTCCACAAAAGTCTTACAAAGATGTTTGTTGGCCCGAAAAAAAAATCTAAGAACTCATAAGTTCACAGAGTCGCTGAACCATGAAATTAGGATCAGGGTCAAACAGCATGGTGCCAGTTGCATAGACCATAACCCCAACTGTCTGTATACCAAATATCAGATGCCTAGCTATTATACTTTTCTTGTAATTCATTTTCCACAAAAGTCTTACAAAGGGGTCTATTGGCCTGAAAAAAACATCTAAGTTCACAGAGTCGCTGAACCATGAAATTGGGGCCAGGGTCAAACAGCATGGTGCCAGTTGCGTAGACCATAACCCCAACTGTCTGTATACCAAATATCAGATGCCTAGCTATTATACTTTTCTTGTAATTCATTTTCCTCAAAAGTCTTACAAAAAAGTTTACGCCGTCGCCGCCGGAAAGTAATACCTATGTCTCGCCTTCAGCGACTCAAGTCGCAGGCGAGACAAAAATCCAATCACAATCATCACTAAAAAATATTTGTAAAGCTTTATTCATTACAATCTGTCCGATTTAACTATGGACTTTCGATTGAAGCGTGCAAACACAACAATGAAAATTTACGTCATCATGAACAAGCCAATCGGTAACAAAAACCGCAAATTGTCACAGTAGGAAAAACCAACGTCAGCCAGACTAATCATCAATATCCAATCAGATTTAATGTTTGCATGACCCATTTCTTCAATCAATGTATTTTAATGTAATCAAATGTAACGATTTGTGGTTTTTGTAAACGTTTGGCTTTGTTCATGACGTTTGCACACTTCACTTTACGCTACAATCAAAAGTCCATAGTTAAATCGGACTGGTTGTAACTCTAATCCAAGCTTAAAATGCGCATTGTATTCAATTTTGTTTATAAACTTTGCTGGTCGATACATGCAGCCAGTAATCTGTTTCTCGAGGTTAACGCCCATGTAGAAATAAGCATGATGACAAAAACACAGAAGCAGCCATACAAAGAAAATGACAAAACATACTCTTATTCAAGTGATGAAGATGATTTATTGATGATGAAACTTTGTTGTCATTTGTATTTAGATAGTTTCCATCAGGTTTGTTTAATTTGTCATCATATTAAAGTCTTCAGGAACAAAACATTCGAGACCCCAATTGTTGGCTGTATTAAGTAAGCTAAAAAATATCTCTGTCGTCACGAGGTAAATAATTAATCAATAAACTTGGTCGAATAATTTTGAGCAAAATAAACCAAGTTGAAGGAAAATTTGGTAACAACTGTGTATTCTAATTTTTCTTTTTTTTTACATTTTTGTCTAAGTGACATAAAAAAATTGGGGACAAAAAAAATGTGATTTTGGAAGACAATATACCTTTAATGGAATATTTGTACTTGAACTTGGATTGTAATGCAATTCAGTTGTCCTAGAGTTATCTCTCTTTGACCTTAGATTTGAAGACAACATACTAAATATATTATATTTTTGTTCGTTTGTAGTCTCATGTATAATTTATCAAGATTTATGATGACATCATACTTCCTATATGGAAAAGTTACCTAAACCTAATGTAAGACCTGACTTGGTATAAGGCCATTAGATTTTTATCTTTATTTTAACAGACCTTCGGATGCAAAATTTGGCTATTTTCAATTACAACAAAAATTTAAATGTCCTGATTGTATTTTTTAATGGAAATTTTTAAAGCATTTATGCGATTGAAGTAGAAATATATAGATAAGTGAATAGCAATTAACACTGAACGAGCGAGGCAAACAGGTTTGGTGTGGTTCAATATGACTACACCTTAGCATTTAACAGAACAAATTCCTGAAAAAGTTTATAAAACTAGAAATAAATGAAGAAGGAATGATGTCCCTGCTGGCCCAAAACAGGACATTGAAGCGGCAAAGGTCTGAAAGTTGCTTAAAACGTACAGTTTTTTTATACTGAACCATCCTTCCAAGTTTTAAATCATTCTCATGTATGGTATCTGAGAAAAGCTTGATAAAAATTTATACCAACATGTGTGTCTGTCCGTACCCCAAACAGGAAGTTGAAGTCCGACAGGTCTGAAAATAGCAGTACGGTTTCTGAGAAAAGCTTGAAAGAAATTTTCACCTAAAGGAGTAGGGGCAATACGGCCTTTATTTAGCCTAGAAATATGAAAATTATGTAAAAGTGTCAATTTCTGGCTAAAATATAGTGTAAACTCTGTCTTAAAGAAAACATGTCAAAACATTCTTAAATCTAATATTGAAGCTTCATAATGACCTCATAATTCTAGTGATTTTAGCGAAAAAGACAAAATATGAGAAATTTTGGCTGTTTGCAAGGTACATTTTGGACTAGAACACATTGTCCGCACACAAGAAAAACAAGTTTATATATATAGAGAAGGTTTATATAAGCCGTTTTAACAAACTGTAAAAATGTTTAGTTGTTTCTTGTGTGTGGTGATACTTTTCCAGTCCCAAATGTATCTTAAAAATGCTGAAAATTGATGAAAATTGAAGATTTTCTGGTTAATGGTCAGTTTCATTTCATAGTTTTTACCAAAACAATCATTTAAAAATCTGTCAAAGTCAAAAATGGTTTTGTTAAACAGGAAGTAGGTGAGCGACAGACCTGAAATCAAATCCCACGTTATGGGACCCCACCTCGATGCTGTATAGCAAATATCAAGTGGCTGTGATAAGTAGTTGCTGAGAAAACTGTTACGAAAATTTTTTCCCTGCCCGCCCGACATTCACCATTTTATAACCCGGATTTTTCACTCTGTGAAATCCGGCCAAAAATGAAAAAATATATTTAGTTTCTCCTTTTTGGATATTTAATAAAATTTTTATAATCATCTGATAACTGTACTCAAAGGTTGAGACTTGGGTAAAATTTTAGGCAAAAACAGGCCTTATCGCCCCTACTCCTTTTCATTAAAACCCAGTCCCAAACAGAGAGTAGAAGTCTGACAGGTCTGAAAGTTGCTTAGGATGTACAGTCGTCATATTGAACTATCCTACTAGGTTTCAAATCATTTTCATGTACGGTTTCTGAGAAAAGTTTGATGGAAATTCGTATGGACACGACATGAGTAAAACTTAATGCCCCCAACATGTCTTAGCAGGAGCATAAACAAAGAGACTGGTACTCTCAACACTGATTATCTTAATTTCAAAGTAAGTCTGCAATGTATTAAGGACTTCCTTGAAAAGCAAATTCTGCAACTGTACAAAAGTTCCAGTGGAGGCCATATCACAAGCAAAAATATCCAGTCTAAAAAAGAGAAAAACAAAATTAAAGCATCCTGTTCTCGTTGGGGCTACATCATTTTGGTACTCATAACAAACGATACTTATAAAACCGTTCCGAAAATCTCATAGTTGGAAATTTTTAATGGATATTTTTCAGTTTTTCGATATTTTCGTTTAAAGGCATTTTTGTGACCTTTTGAAGGTTTGCATCTATTGCCGGAAGTTGAAGTTAAGTTTGACATTTTATCAATATGGATGTGGTAACTTACACCAATGTTAAAGCTTTGTCTTACGCATAATTAAGAATTGCATATTTTCATGCCGATAACAGATGTTTGTAAGCATTATATGCATTGAAAAGTTGTTATAAGTCTACAATTGATATTGAAACTTAACCTTTTAAAACGCTATTTTATCTTAGTTTTTAAACCATTTTTGAAAAGTTGGATTTTTTAGTTCATTACACAATTAGAGTCAATACATTGAAGTGATTACTTTTTGATTTTCCATCATTTTGTATTATGCGAATATTTCAAGCCATAAAATGATTATGGTTACAAAAAGTTGGTGTTGCTTAACTTTTGGAGGTGTATATTTAAAGAAGGCGTCAAAACAGAATATATTTTTTCATTATTGGCATTATTTTGTATGGTATGGCAAAATTCCTGGATAATAATTTCACAGTATAAAAGACAAGTATGCGAGACAGATAATCACATTTTAAAAGAGAATGTCAACACAAAACACGTCTGTCTTTGTACTTATGATAGCAATATAAAAGGTTTTAGTCACTTACATAACCTGCATATTGTGTTATTGTGAGCGATTCAGGCTCCTGGGAGCCTCTTGTTATATCTTATCAAATTTGTCAGAACTACCTTTTTCAGACCTAAAAACTCACTAGCTTTTTGATTTAAGACACAATTACACTGGTTTGATGCATTCCTTTCTTCTTTTATTATAAAGAGTTTCTAAAAATAACCTTCTTTATATTTACAGATATCGTGGAGAGAAGTTATCAAGACAAATGACCTATCTCAGGAAGGCAGAGAGAGATGTAGTTATTGGGACTGTATATGATAGATATGACGATTTACAGAAAACTGAACCCCTCTTACGTCGACATGATCATTATACGATAACCTATAAAGATCCAGCAGTTAAATTTCATAAAGCAAAGAGCAATGATGGATGATGATTACTGTACCTAGATTTAAGTCATAAAAAGATCTATTGAAAACGGAATCTTCTGCTGACACAATCATTATACCATTACATATGATGATCCAGCAGTTAAATTTCAGAAAGCAAAGAGCAATGATGGATGATGATTACTGTACCTAGATTTAAGAGTCATAAAAGATCTATTGAAAACAGAATCTTCTGCTGACACGATCATTTTACGATTGTATGTAAAGATTCAGAGGCTAGTTTCATAAAGCAAAGAGCAATGATACGCTCCCTTTGCGATAATGGTAGAAATGTCAATATTTCAGTTCTACTAGTGTACTATGAACTTAATTTTCCTTGAACTTCCGGTTTAGCACGCTTGTTTACCCGAACTTTTGACGTCTTTTAAACACTTTTTTCTTTGAAAATTTAGGACGTCATTAAACGCACACGTAACCCACAAGAAAAGCTAGTTTGCTTTTATTTTCAAACCAAAAAAAAAAGAATAAAATTAACTTGAATCTTTTGGAGCGTCACAGGTTTAACCTGCCTCATATTAACAGTTGATGAATGTTGAATACAAGTTCAAACTGATGTAAAATGAACAGATAAAGGATTATTATACAATAGAATATAAAGATCTAGAAGATAAATTTCAGAAAGCAAAGAGCAATGATGATAGCTGATGAATGTTGTATACAAGTTTAAGAGATTTGTTCAATTGATATCAAACAGCTTTCAATGGTTTTGTTGACAAGATTGTTATACATGTACCATAACATTAAAAGACCCAGATGTTAAATTTCACAATGCAAAGCTGATGAATTGGTATTAAAAGACCCAGATGTTTAATTTCACAATGCAAAGCTGATGAATTGGTATTAAAAGACCCAGATGTTTAATTTCACAATGCAAAGCTGATGAATTTGGTATTAAAGTACTGTTTAATGGTCATGTCTACTTAACAGCGAACAGCCTACCCTTGATACATTGATGATAATTATGCTATGCCATTAAGTTAATTCTACAAGCTAAAAGTAAGGATTCAAGCCACCAAGTGGTGTACTTCAGTTGAGGTTTATTATACATGGATCCACAAAAAAAATTGTTCATTAGGATTACAAACAAACAAACATATGTTTACTTTAAACATACTTATTTTCACAATTTAGCAGTTTATAAAAAATTTGCAGGTAGTTGATTTCATGTTTCATGTATTGTATTCTACTTTTCTTATACAGTATATTTCTTTTCTTGAAAAATGGCAGACCGCCATATATGTGAAAATAATTACCAATCCAGAAAATGTTTACTGTACTGGGTGCAAGCTATTGAGTTTCTAATTGATTGTAGACAAACATATGAGAATGAACATTCTTAACAGTTTTTTTTATGCATTTTAAACACAATTATAGCCATCACATTAAAAACCTGAGTTTTCTTCCCTCCATAAAGGAATGTTTACAAGAACGTCTTGTCAGAAAGCTTTATGATATACTGATGAAGGCCTAAAGCCGAAACTTCTATCAAATGGTTTATTTCTACAATTGGATAAGAGTATTATTCCCTATGGAATTTTAAGAAACAATTAAGAAAGCTTTAGAAAAATATGTAGTTAAATTATAATGTCTGTTTTCATATGATCTCCGGAAATATTTTAAAAAAATAAATTATTTGTACTTACATGTTTATTCTTCCATTTTTTACCTGCGTCGCCGGGTCATTGCTTCCGTCCTTCCGATCGTAACACTATAGGTGTGTCTGTCTTGTGTAATCTGAATCTCAAAAACCAAACACTAGATCTTTCTAAAATTTTACACTATGTTACTGATATATAGAAGACATGCACCTTCCCTTTTGGGGTCATTTCATAATTCTGTTTAGAAATTAGGGGCCCCAAAGAGCGACTTTTTTATTTGTTTCCACAATAACTTTTGTTCTGGTTGACCAAATGCTATGAAACTTGACAGTAATGTTACTTACAATAAAAGGAAGGAGGGGGTTGATTTTGAATGTCCCCTCTTATTTTGTTTAGAAATTTCAAAAGGGCCCTAAAGGGGCTAAAAATGAAACTTTTGTTTTCCACAATAACTTAGGTTCTGATTGACTGGTTGATATGAAATTTTACCATAATGTTCTTTACCATTAATTGATTCATAAGCATGATTGTTAGGGTCTCCCCTTTTTTAGGGGGCCAAAAGGGGCAAAAATTCAACTTTTACATTTATGGTCCGATTTTGAAAAAAAAATTTGCAAGTTAATTTTTGTCATACATGTATATTGGATACACAAGAGTTAACACTAAAGTATGTGTCGCCTGCCAGCACCATCATAAACAATTATTCTTTCTTACTTCCACTATATTTTGAATTTACGTGGATTTTCATTTTCTGAGATCAAAAGATGTTTATAGAACTTAAACATTGCAAATATATGCAATAAAAATAATCAATGTCACTCAACCGGAAAACCAAGGTCAAGGTCAAAAGATGGGGATGCAACTGTGCTGAGCTACTACTGGGGCATATGCATACCAAGTTTCATCAACCTAGGACCTATAGTTCTTGAGATATGGAGGTGCTCGCAAAACTTTTCCATTGCTATTATATGTATTGAAAATTGTCAAAGTCACTCAACCGAAAAATCAAGGTCAAGGTCAAAAGATGGGAATGCAACTGTGCTAAGCTATGCATACCAAGTTTCATCAACCTAGGACTTATAGTTCTTGAGATATGGAGGTGCTCATAAAACTTTTTCAAAAAGTAAACGCCGCCGTCACCTATGTCCCGCTCTGCTTCGCAGGCGAGACAAAAATGGAGGATAAATTTCTTCTTGACCCCCACCTTTTCTGTTAAGCAATTACGGGGTCAAAAGGGTGGAAATTGAAACTTAAATTTTTTGTCTGGTTTATGTGTGTTATTTTATATGCTTGTTAGATATAAGGATCCTAAATAGTTTTATTTCTAAATTTTCATTGTCAGTCCATAAATTGGGTTGCATGTGACAAAAATGCTTTGTCAGTCCACCATAGGATGCAAGAGTCGAATGAATGAAGTTTATTCTCACAAAACTATATGACATAGTTACAGAGAAAATAATAAACAATTATAATACAACAATTCAAAGTGCACATGTGTGAAATACAAATTAGTAGTAAATTAACCAGGAGGGTTGACTATCACATTTATAATTTTAATGAATCTACATCAAAAACTATTGAATGTCCATATTAGGCCTAGAATGTACAGGGTTCAACGTTTTGACGTACGATGCAGGGCCAGACATCAATTGGTCTTGTTTCCAGCTTGGCTTACAGGGGTTCCTGTAGCATAAACAATTTGCACATTTGTTGTGATTTCTTAAGGTATTTTCAGGATTAAGTTACATGTGCATTTGGAGCACATAAAGCAAACATGTACATGTACCGAGGGACAACTTTTCATAAGACGCAAACAACAAGTGCAGGGCTTTTAACCTTTAAAAAGTTTTTCAAGTTGGCAGCCCTGGAAAAGTCAATTATAAATTAAGTTACTGAGAGTATTGCAAAACAATACATTTTGTACATAGTCCCCTATCAGCCTCATTTTTCAGTCACTGGTAACAATTTGTCAAACACCTTGATCGGTTTATTATCTACAAGGAACAATAAAAAAGTGTAGAAAAAAAATTGCAATGGATTTTCAAACTTCAAAGGGCCATAACTCCCATAAAAATATTTGTGGACAGGCACAAAACTCTAACTTGACCTGAAACTCATCATGGTAAACTCACATACTAAAAATCAGTTAATTATCTATAAGCATTTAGAAAAAAATGTGGAAAACTGATATTCTAGTGAATTTTCAAAGTTCAAAGGGCCATAACTCCCATAAAATTTGTGGACCAACTCGAAACTCAAACTTGATCTGTAACTCATCAAGGTAAACTCACATACCAATAAAAAGGTTCGCCGAGCGCAGCATGATAGGACCGCAACACGTTGAATCCTGTACCTTTTAGGCCCAATTTGGATAGTCAATTGCTCTGGACACATGCAGCCCATGGTGGACTGACAAAGGTTTTTGACACATGCCTTCTTTGGTGGACTTTCCACCCACATTTTACAAGGAATTCATTAGATTTTAACTATTTTAAAAGCAAATGGAAAAGAATTATACTTGCAATATAATATTTATAACATTTTAATATCCCTGCTCAATTTTATATTAAGAAATAGACCATATTCTTGGTTCATCTATTATCATTGATGTTTTTTTGCGCAATAAAAAAGTTTCAATTTTGGCCCCTATTGGCCCTAATTACGTAAAAGGGGGGTCGCAAAAATAAATTCTCAATTTTGTATCCCCTATTCGACAAGAACAAACATACAATAAAAATTTTCAAAATCGGATCACAAGTAAAAAAGTTTCGATTTTGGTCCCCTTTGGACCCTAATTACATAACAGGGGGAAAAGGGCGGTCGCAAAAATTAATTTTCAATTTTGTACCCGCTATTCGACAAGAACAAACATGCAATTTTTTTTTTCAAAATCGGACCACAAATAAAAAAGTTTCGATTTTGGCCCCTAACTACAGAACGGGGGGGAGGGGCACAAAAATTCATCAGGTTCATTCTTTTATTGTAAGAAACATTCTTGACAAATTTCACAGCAATAGGCCAACTAGAACCAAAGTTATGGTGGAAACAAATAAAACATATGAATGTTTTGCCCCTTTTGGGCCCCTAATTTCAAAACGATAAAAGGGGGGACCCCCAAAATCAATCCTATTCATCCTTTTATGGAAAGGAACATCACTGTCAAATTCCATAGCAATCAGATAACTATAACTAAAGTTATTGTGGAAACAAACAAAAAAGTAGTATTTTTGACCCTTTTTGGCTCCGAATTTCTAAAAGAAAAAAGGGGGACCCCCAAAATCAATCCCATTCATCCTTTTATGGTAAGGAACACCATTGTAAAATTTCCTAGCAATTGGATAACTGGAACTAAAGTTATTGTGGAAAACTAAAGTGACAGACAACGACGACGATGATGACGACAACAACGATGACGACAGCATCATACCATAATACTTCCGCAAATTATTTGCGGTCGTATAAAAATCAGTTCATTATATATGCGTTCAGAAAAAAGTGCTGAAAACTTAATATTTTAGTGAATTTTGTTCAAACAGCCATAACTCCCATAAAAATGTGTGGACTGGCACGAAACTCATACTTGATCTGTAACTCATCAAGGTAAACTGACATATTAAAAATCAATTCATTATCTACAAGCGTTTAGAAAAGGCACAAGCTCCTGTTACGTCCAATTACGTAACTTTAAGGCGAAAATTTATCTATGCTCCTGTTACGTTCCTTCCGGACCATAATAAATTCCGGACCCATTACGGATGGGGGGAACGAATCAAATACGGATTTATCAACGTAACTGTAGAATTTAAACCTTAAAGTTACATGATTTTTTAAAATAAAGTTTAGGGTAACTATTTTTAATTATGAATATACATCGTAATTGTAAATAATAATAATAATAAATATCGATATTATACTTTATCAAAACACAATCAAACAACAGTATATAGCATTATAAGATTCCGTCAAGTTATTAATTGTGAATTAATTAAGTACACAATTAGTCAGTTCTTATAGAATGCTCTGCATGTCCAATATGCCTTTTTTCGGGAACGTTTTCAAAGCAACACATTTAAAAGTCTGTTATACAACAGGAACAGTCGAACTGTGTCTGTTCTCTTCTTTTCCAAATGTTTTGATTAGAAGTTCCTGCCTCCATGAATGAAAGTGAAATGAATTTCTTTGTACACAACTCCGCATCTATTTCTCTCCCTCTAATTTTTATTCCATGATTTGACAATTTTCTAAAACTGCGCTAATACAGTTGTACAAAATTTGTTCTTTGGTACGTATCAATATAATTTTCGAGATCGGCATATTTTTTATAAAGTTTTCCAACTTCAAAAAATCACCCATTTCTACATTTAATTTATAATAAACAGACAGCGCTCACTGAGCTAGATTATTACTCAGCCAACCTCAAGGATCGAGTGCAAAGGCCTTGTGCATACAGACTTCGATCTCAATAAGTGAACGAATATTTGTTATGTTCAGTATTTTATAAATTAAAACAATAATCATATAATTTACAATCTAAAAAATACAATAAGAGTTGTGAACAAAAAAACCCAAAATTTTACATAATCTTGTAATATATTATTTTTCTATATAATTCCTTGCGTAACTTTAGCATGTGAAGTGTTTAAACTCTACAGTTACGTTGATAATAAATCCGTATTTGATTCGTTGCCCCCATCCGTAATGGGTCCGGAATTTATTGTGTCCCGGAAGGAACGTAACAGGAGCATAGATAAATTTTCGCCTTAAAGTTACGTAATTGGACGTAACAGGAGCTTGTGCCTTTAGAAAAAAAGTGTGGAAAACTGAGGCATGACAGACGGACAGACAGACAGATGTACAGAGCACAAACCTATAGTCCCCTTCGACTTTCGCCAGTAGGGGACTAATAAGAATAAAGTTCTTATTAGAGTCCAGTCTTTGCAAAAAAGTTCTGGGGATGATTATTAATGGCATGCGCTTTGGTACCTCGTGTTCTAGGACAGGGACTTGAATTACTGTAAACCAATTTTGAAGCCTTGCCAGTATGGCAACATTCATAAACACGATTGCAACTGACATAATGATGGTACACCTCATAACAATTATTCCCAATGATGATTTTAATTTATTTTTAATCAATATATACAGATAAAAGTTTCATTTTCTGACAGCTTTGAAAATAACTTATCACATTGAACATAAAAAGGCATATTTTTTGTCCCAAAAAAGATCAAAATTATGCATTAAAAACAATTTAGATTTAAAAAAATATAAGAGTAGCCGATAGAATGAAACAAATTCAGAAGATATATGGCACTGCAGATACAAATAAAGTCTAACAAAAAAAGTTTACATCCTGTAAAAAGACTTAAGTTCCGAGTCACTGGAACGTGAAAATTGGGTCAGGGTCACATGGCATGGTGACAGTTGCATAGACCATAACCTGAGCTGGCAGTATACCAATGAAAGAACCTTAGTGAGCAAGCTCACATACCCCACGCATTCTGCTATTTGACTATATAAATTAACCTTGAGCTCGTAAACTTTTTGTGAAATAAAAATATGTTATAACATACATGGTAGTTATGTATGTTATGTTTCTTGCAAACTAAGTTTTGTTAAATTTTTTTCAGTAGTTTCAGAGGAGTTGTGATAACAAACTGTAATAAAGATTTTCAGCTAATTTCTAAGTTCCAATGGTAGCTAGAAAATCCCACAAAAATTTGCAGACCTGAAATTCCTTGTAAGATGCACAACTACATATGTTGAACATCTTGCATATCAAGTTTCATTAAATTCTGTTAAGTAGTTTAAGAGGAGTTGCATTCACAAACTAAAATCAGGATTTGTGCAAATTTCTAAGTCCAAAGGGTCATAACTCCCATAAAAATTTGCAGATCAAAAATTCCTGGTAATATGCACAACTACATATGATGTACATCTTACATACAAAGTTTCATTAAATTCTGTTAAGTAGTTTAAGAGGAGTTGTGTTCACAAACTGTTATCATGATTTTCTGCAAATTTCTAAGTCCAATGGGCCATAATTCCCACAAAAATTTGCGGATAAAAAATTCCTGGTAATATGCACAACTACATATTGTGTTCTTCTTGCACGCCAAGTTTCATTAAATTCTGTTCAGTAGTTTAAGAGGAGATGCGATCACAAACTGTAATCATGATTTTCTGCAAATTTCTAAGTCCAAAGGGCCATAACTCCAACAAAAATTTGTGAATCAAAAATTCCTGGTAATATGCACAACTACATATGGTACCTTCTTGCATACCAAGTTTCGTTTAATTCTGTTCAGTTGTTTAAGAGGAGTTGCGATCACAAACTTTGATCACAGACGGCAGACGGACAGACCAGTCAAAAATATTATACCCTGTGCAACTTTGTTGCGTGGGGTATAAATATCAGATGCCTAGCTACCAGCAATTCATCGTCCACAAAAAAGTTTACGGTCTGTATACCAAATATCAGAAGCCTAGCTATTATACTTCATTTTCCACAAAAGTCTTGCAAAGACCTTTATGACCTAAAAAAACTAAGTTCACAAAGTCACTGGAGCGTAAAATTGGGGTAAGGGTCAAAAGTCATAATAGTTCCTTAATCCATAACATGAACTGTCTGTATACCAAATATCAGATGCCTAGCTTTTCAAGTCATTCATTTTCCACAAAAGTCTTACAAAAAAGTTTCGACGCCACGTCGCCGGAAGTAATACCTATGTCTCGCCTTTTGAGGCGAGACAAAAACTGCAATTCACCCCTATGTTCTATTTTTAACCATGGCAGCAATGTTTTTTTTATGAATCAAAAATTTGAACAACATATTTGTAAAGGACATACTAAAGAACAACCTTACCAAGTTTGGTTACATTTGGCCTAGCAGTTTCAGGAAAATTGTTAACAGACCAATGACCGACGCCAAGTGATGCTAATAGCTCACATGTCTGTGACATGGACCTTCATTTCAGGAGAGCTAAAAAAAACTACAACAAAATTATATGTGTGTAATGATTTAATTTGCATAAAAAATATGTTAAGTTGGGTTAACAATTTTTTTTACAAAAATTTACATTAAAAACATGTGGAGTTAAGTTAAAAAAAATACATGAAAAGTATAAATTGGTAGAGAAGCAGATGTTTTTGTACATTTTATGCAAGTCTTTACATGCTTTTTATTTTATAGTTAATTGAGATCATATTTTTTTTTTAAATAAAATATTTTTCTAAAGAAATATATGCATGTAATGACTTTAAATGTACAAAAACCTCTGCTTTACAATCTTTTTTGTTATTCTACACTAGAAACAATATCTCAGTGGTAGATTCAGAAGAAGATTATTTGTGAATAAACAAAAGTTATCTCCCCTGTAAAAAAATCTTTTAACCCCCTCCAATTTTTTTTCTCTTAAAAAACCTGAATCCACCATTTACAGTACATTAATTAACAATGAAAAAATACACTTTATGTGACAAATATTTTTTTTTATGTATAATCAATAATACAAAAAAATATTCATTATACAACTGTAGAAAAGCAGGCATTTTCCTTACATTATATGGATCTTTACTTTTGATGTATTTTTCTTTTAAACAAAAAAAAAATTTTAGATAATGTATATGATGAAGAAAAACCTCTGCTTTACAAGCTTTTTTTAATTATTCTACAGTTGTATAATGTTCAAAGGTGGATTCAGTAGGCTATTTTTTTTTAAAAAGAATTCGACTAAAATTATTTTCTTTACAAATTCTTCTCAGACCCCATTTTTCCCCCCAATCCCTTTGCAATAAACCTGAATCCACCACTGACATTACATAAAATTACAATAAATACTGAATACAAAATTTCAGGTGATAAATAACTTTTATTAATGTACTTTAAAAAAAACTAAATAACTATATACATTTCTATTGACTTTTTAAAACTATTTGATCTTATATTACAAGATAACGAATGCCAACTACAAATGGAAATAAACTGAAAACATGAGGTATCTATCTTGAAATAATAGCTCTTTTTAATATCAAAATAAATTGTACACCCCCCCTTTCCAAAAAAGAAGAAAGAAACCATTCATTCCAAGATAAATACAAATATACACACATTGTTAGAAAGTGTTAAGCTTGCAGTAACCTCAATAAACAGAGAAATGCAGACAAAAATATGTGCATTTAGTCTGCTTTATAAGGCTACAATAAACTTAACTTTTTCTAATCAGTGAGTATATGATATACATCATTTATGACAAGAATTAAGATAATGTGACAGAAGAAGACAAGCCAAAACGTGGACAGGTTAAACAATAATCATGCCACTCTCCATCAACTCTGCATTAGCCAAAGGGGAGGGGGAAGCCAAAATAAATATTGTATGTGGCTCTCCACTGTCCCTGTCCTAGGTTGTCCACCTTTCTGGAGGATCTTACCCGTCATCGGTGACAGACTGGCATCAGCTCACTTTCTAATTTTGGGGGGCTATGATGATATTTACCAGTGGTCGTTCACTGGCCCTGTCCTAGGTTGTCTCCCTTTCTGGGAGAACTTACCCGTCATAGGCATCATGTTGCTGACACCTGCAGGGCATCAAAAGAATGCTATGACATTTTTAACACTGACCAGGAATTAACCTGTCTTACTAATGTCCTATTATCTTAAAACTTCATCATTAATGAACTTTATAATTTGTCAAACTCCTTGAAACCCCTCCCTAAGTTGGCCTTCTTTGTTTTGTAATTCTAAAAGTTCAATTGAAAAAAAAATAATAAAACTGTATTACCTATAATAACATACAGTAAGCTAAGTACATAAAACTTAACAAAGGGAAAAAAGATATAGTTGTTGAAAAAATAACATTTGTAAACAATCAAATAATGGCTTACATGATGAATATAAAATCTTTAAATTCAGCATACATACATACATTTTACCTTGAATTGTTTTAATTAACAAATCACTTCTCCAGGCATGCTGACATTTGAACAAGTTACAGTGCAATCATGAGAAATAGAAGAAAATGAGATGTGGAATAAGTGTACGCGACACAACCTACATTATAAACGTATATTTTAAATATCCACAATGGAAAACAGCCAGCAGCCTTCAATGTGACCAGCGGTCGCTGCTCGCTGTCTTTCAATTGGCCCCTGGATTGAAAATAAAATACATATGATTCAAGCCCAATCCCAAAGTGCAAGTTAACATAGAAATATTCTCCCCACCACCCTGTTTTCATTGTTTAAAATATACTTTTATATATATCATGCATCCTGTAGAAATGATGTGTTTTACATCACTGTTTTTTTAAACATTTTTTAATATTCTATTTATCATTTTTCTTAACAAGCACATTTTTTGGTCCGTTGTAAGGTTTTTTTAAGTTCTAGTTGTTGTTGTTGTCCTCTCAGCTGTTGTCTCTTAAGTTCCAAAAAAAGATCCTAAAAAATTTTAAAAAGAAAATTTAGCCACCTTCTTCATGACAAAAATATAATAGTAATGACAAAATAAGGAATAGTATGACATGAGCTCACAAAGGGAATTCCCCTGCTTCATATTTAACCAAAATTGAAAAGAAAACTTTTGTCCAATTTTCTACTTGCAGATTTTCTGATTTGTCATGCACAACTCAATATCATGGACTTGCGTCAAGTAAAGTTTCATCAAAACCTATCAAGTAGTATAGAAGTTGTGCTCTCATGAATAATTTTTAGAACAATGAAACTTATCACAATTTTTTATAGGCTGTGGCTATTTTGCCGTAACAGATTTTATTATGCGGTACACTTAATAAGCAAACTATCAAGTGGAACAAATTATTTGCAATTCATTATTATATATATATTTATTCTCAAACAGCCAATCACATTGGTACAGAGAAACTAGATTAGATCATTAACAGGGTAATATAAATTTAAAATGATATTGAATATAAATGTTTTACCTTAATTTTATTTCAGAAAAATTAGAAAATCTCAGTTTAAAAAATAATCAAATATTTTTTTAAAGTAATTAAGTTGCAATTTAGATACATATTCTATATAGCAAAATATAGGATGAACCAAATCTAAATACGTCCTCAGGAATAAAGCGCTTGTCAATCAAGATTGTACAAGGGTTAAGCAGTGTTACGATTTCGAGAAGTTTCGTCTTTTTAACCTTTTTATCAAACTGCTAAATGGTTGGCAGCCACAATTATTTAAAAAACTCTATCAGAGATCTCAACCATATACTTCTGAGATTCAGTAAATTTCAATTTTGTGATAACTTTGTTTCTTTTAAAGAAAATTATTTAGATCAAGTAATTTTTCAGAATCTTATTTTTTTTTAAATAAGATATTAACTTTCAAATGCAACCAACAAAATATTAATTTAAAAGACATTCCAATGCCTTGAATCAAACACCAACAAACTATAATAGCACTAATTTACCAAAAGATCTTTTTTCTTAATTATCTTCATGTATCCTTAATTAGTCGAGCTGAGATAATTATCAACTAAATTCGATATAATTTTCTCAGAGTCGAGTTAAGGCCGTGATACCTGTGTTAATTAAAAATTTTAACAATTACGGCAAAATAGCCTGGGAGACTATTTTGCCGGTTACGGCAAAATAGCCACGGCCTTTTTTATATTGAAACTGCAATTATCTCCCCTGACTGATTATTTTATTTTTATAAGAATTTAAATATGAAGTACTTCATGCAATGTTTCATTCAATTCCAGCGTGAAGCTTTGTCTGAGGAATCGATCTTATGTGAAATTGGACAAAAAGAACCCTCAACTTTGGGGGCATGTAATTAAAATTTGGCATAAATAGAAAAGTGAAAGCTTTTTTTCTACTGCATAAGCTTTCAGTCCTAATACAAGAATGTTGCTTAATATTTTTTGTCTTAAAAAATAAAGTCAGGACATGAAAATAATATATTAAATCATACAAGTTGAACATTTCTATAAAGTGAACTGTTTAAATTATGTACCTGATTGTTGAAAATAGGAAGCCCAGGCAGCCAAACAGACATATTTGTTTTGAATATTTTTAAACAAATGATCAACAAACAAGGAAATGTGTCAAGATGACACTGATGCCCCGCTGGCAAATAAAATAAAACTGTTATTTTTACCAAGTCCAAGGGCCCTAATTTGGGTCAAAATCAGTGGACCGGAACGAAACTCGAACTTGACCTGTAACTCATCATGGTAGACTCACATACCAAATATATTTTGAATATATGCAAGGATGTGGAAAAAAAGTGCGGAAAACTTTTTTTTTACAAAATTTGCTAAGTTCAAGGGCCGTAATTTAAGTCAAAATCAGTGGACCGGAACGAAACTCGAACTTTACCTGTAACTCATTATGGTAGACTCACATACCAAAAATCTTTTGAATATATGCAAGGATGTCGAAAAAAGTGCGGAAAACTAAAGTGTGACGGACGGACGGACGGACGGAAGGACGGACGAACGGACCGAAAAACTATATGTCCCCCAACAAAGTTGGCGGGGCATAAAAATACAGTTGTGGTACCTATTAATCTAACAAGAGTTGACACTAAAGTATGTCTCCCCTGTCGGCACCATCACAGAACTCATTGATAGTCTGGCTGGGCCTTCAGAAAAGTTAAGGTCAAGGTCATGTGACAAATGACAGAATTCCATTTAACCATCACAAAAATGTCTGAAGTGTGTTCTAGATACCATAGTTATTTAGAAACAATGAAAAAAACCAACATTCACTAAGTCATTCAACCATGAAAATGGGGTCAAGGTCAATTACATGGTGAGGTCAGTTGTGTATACCATAATCCCCAAATATCAGATGCCTAGCTATAATATACTTTTCACTTAACTCATTTTCCACCTAAAATCATCTAAGTTCACAAAGTCACTGAACCATGAAAATGGGGTCAGGGTCACACAACATGGTGTCAGTTGTGTAAACCAAAACCCCAAATGTCTGTATACCAAATATCAGATGTCTAGCTATTATACTTTTAACTTAATTTATTTTCCACAAAAGTATAAATTGTCCCAAAAATCATCTAAGTCCACAGAGTCACTGAACCATAAAAATGGGGTCAGGGTCAAATGGCATGGGGCCAGTTGCATAGACCATAACCTTAAGTGTCTGTATACCAGATGTCAGATGCCTAGCTATTATACTTTTGACTTAATTCATTTTCCACAAAAGTCTTACAAAGATGTTTGTTGGCCCGAAAAAAACATCTAAGAACTCATAAGTTCACAGAGTCGCTGAACCATGAAATTAGGATCAGGGTCAAACAGCATGGTGCCAGTTGCATAGACCATAACCCCAACTGTCTGTATACCAAATATCAGATGCCTAGCTATTATACTTTTCTTGTAATTCATTTTCCACAAAAGTCTTACAAAGGGGTCTATTGGCCTGAAAAAAACATCTAAGTTCACAGAGTCGCTGAACCATGAAATTGGGGCCAGGGTCAAACAGCATGGTGCCAGTTGCGTAGACCATAACCCCAACTGTCTGTATACCAAATATCAGATGCCTAGCTATTATACTTTTCTTGTAATTCATTTTCCTCAAAAGTCTTACAAAAAAGTTTACGCCGTCGCCGCCGGAAAGTAATACCTATGTCTCGCCTTCAGCGACTCAAGTCGCAGGCGAGACAAAAATCCAATCACAATCATCACTAAAAAATATTTGTAAAGCTTTATTCATTACAATCTGTCCGATTTAACTATGGACTTTCGATTGAAGCGTGCAAACACAACAATGAAAATTTACGTCATCATGAACAAGCCAATCGGTAACAAAAACCGCAAATTGTCACAGTAGGAAAAACCAACGTCAGCCAGACTAATCATCAATATCCAATCAGATTTAATGTTTGCATGACCCATTTCTTCAATCAATGTATTTTAATGTAATCAAATGTAACGATTTGTGGTTTTTGTAAACGTTTGGCTTTGTTCATGACGTTTGCACACTTCACTTTACGCTACAATCAAAAGTCCATAGTTAAATCGGACTGGTTGTAACTCTAATCCAAGCTTAAAATGCGCATTGTATTCAATTTTGTTTATAAACTTTGCTGGTCGATACATGCAGCCAGTAATCTGTTTCTCGAGGTTAACGCCCATGTAGAAATAAGCATGATGACAAAAACACAGAAGCAGCCATACAAAGAAAATGACAAAACATACTCTTATTCAAGTGATGAAGATGATTTATTGATGATGAAACTTTGTTGTCATTTGTATTTAGATAGTTTCCATCAGGTTTGTTTAATTTGTCATCATATTAAAGTCTTCAGGAACAAAACATTCGAGACCCCAATTGTTGGCTGTATTAAGTAAGCTAAAAATATCTCTGTCGTCACGAGGTAAATAATTAATCAATAAACTTGGTCGAATAATTTTGAGCAAAATAAACCAAGTTGAAGGAAAATTTGGTAACAACTGTGTATTCTAATTTTTCTTTTTTTTTACATTTTTGTCTAAGTGACATAAAAAAATTGGGGACAAAAAAAATGTGATTTTGGAAGACAATATACCTTTAATGGAATATTTGTACTTGAACTTGGATTGTAATGCAATTCAGTTGTCCTAGAGTTATCTCTCTTTGACCTTAGATTTGAAGACAACATACTAAATATATTATATTTTTGTTCGTTTGTAGTCTCATGTATAATTTATCAAGATTTATGATGACATCATACTTCCTATATGGAAAAGTTACCTAAACCTAATGTAAGACCTGACTTGGTATAAGGCCATTAGATTTTTATCTTTATTTTAACAGACCTTCGGATGCAAAATTTGGCTATTTTCAATTACAACAAAAATTTAAATGTCCTGATTGTATTTTTTAATGGAAATTTTTAAAGCATTTATGCGATTGAAGTAGAAATATATAGATAAGTGAATAGCAATTAACACTGAACGAGCGAGGCAAACAGGTTTGGTGTGGTTCAATATGACTACACCTTAGCATTTAACAGAACAAATTCCTGAAAAAGTTTATAAAACTAGAAATAAATGAAGAAGGAATGATGTCCCTGCTGGCCCAAAACAGGACATTGAAGCAGCAAAGGTCTGAAAGTTGCTTAAAACGTACAGTTTTTTTTTTATACTGAACCATCCTTCCAAGTTTTAAATCATTCTCATGTATGGTATCTGAGAAAAGCTTGATAAAAATTTATACCAACATGTGTGTCTGTCCGTACCCCAAACAGGAAGTTGAAGTCCGACAGGTCTGAAAATAGCAGTACGGTTTCTGAGAAAAGCTTGAAAGAAATTTTCACCTAAAGGAGTAGGGGCAATACGGCCTTTATTTAGCCTAGAAATATGAAAATTATGTAAAAGTGTCAATTTCTGGCTAAAATATAGTGTAAACTCTGTCTTAAAGAAAACATGTCAAAACATTCTTAAATCTAATATTGAAGCTTCATAATGACCTCATAATTCTAGTGATTTTAGCGAAAAAGACAAAATATGAGAAATTTTGGCTGTTTGCAAGGTACATTTTGGACTAGAACACATTGTCCGCACACAAGAAAAACAAGTTTATATATATAGAGAAGGTTTATATAAGCCGTTTTAACAAACTGTAAAAATGTTTAGTTGTTTCTTGTGTGTGGTGATACTTTTCCAGTCCCAAATGTATCTTAAAAATGCTGAAAATTGATGAAAATTGAAGATTTTCTGGTTAATGGTCAGTTTCATTTCATAGTTTTTACCAAAACAATCATTTAAAAATCTGTCAAAGTCAAAAATGGTTTTGTTAAACAGGAAGTAGGTGAGCGACAGACCTGAAATCAAATCCCACGTTATGGGACCCCACCTCGATGCTGTATAGCAAATATCAAGTGGCTGTGATAAGTAGTTGCTGAGAAAACTGTTACGAAAATTTTTTCCCTGCCCGCCCGACATTCACCATTTTATAACCCGGATTTTTCACTCTGTGAAATCCGGCCAAAAATGAAAAAATATATTTAGTTTCTCCTTTTTGGATATTTAATAAAATTTTTATAATCATCTGATAACTGTATTCAAAGGTTGAGACTTGGGTAAAATTTTAGGCAAAAACAGGCCTTATCGCCCCTACTCCTTTTCATCAAAACCCAGTCCCAAACAGAGAGTAGAAGTCTGACAGGTCTGAAAGTTGCTTAGGATGTACAGTCGTCATATTGAACAATCCTACTAGGTTTCAAATCATTTTCATGTACGGTTTCTGAGAAAAGTTTGATGGAAATTCGTATGGACACGACATGAGTAAAACTTAATGCCCCCAACATGTCTTAGCAGGAGCATAAAAAACAATGGCCTGACAGACAAACACATCCTTTTTTGTCCTCTTCTTTCAGGGAAATAACAAAATGAACAGATTCCTGTTACCCTATTGAGCGGCAGAAATTCTAAGTCAGCTCATTAAACAGGAAGTTAATAAGCAACAGAGCTGTAAACTCATCCCACAATATAAGACAACTTGAAGCTGCATACTAAATAACAAAAGTCTTCGGCTAATTGTAGCTGATAAATCCTTTACCAAAATGTCTGATGGACGCCAACACCGACACACAGGCGGACAGATGTCCGGCAATATCAAGTCCCCTTTTAGGTGTTTCATTAGGGGACAAAAATGTCTGATTTAACTGGTAAAATACATGTATTATTGACATATTTACCTTATTTCTGGACAAGTAAGGCATCAGGCTACCATCGTTGTAGATCATCCTCCTCTGCTGTTGCTGTCTCTAGAGCTTGTTGCTGTTCCGTCCAGTCCTCTGAATTTGTTGCTGTCATCTACTGATTCCTGAAAATGCCACACAGACGGTAACATGAATCTTACATAGAAACAAACTAATGAAAATGTAGAGAAGATTAATAGCTCTTATCTCAATCAAGGAATACAGATAGGTGCACACATAACCTGTATGGAAGTTAACATAATGTTAACTTTGTGACTGCTTTCCACGTCTGCTCATGTCTGCTATAGCAGACATTCAAGTTAACTTGCGTTAACTCATGACTGGTCAAAGCAGACTTGTGACAGCTGTTTTATGATCGGTCATAACCAGTCGCAAACACATGACTGCTTTTACCAGACCAGTCATTGCAACAAGTCTGCTCTTAACAGACATGCCAAATTATGCAAGGCTTTGATTAAATAAAAAAACAACATAAACATAACATAACTAACATAAAACAATGAGTTTCAAATACAGTTTAGGCAAAAGAACATATTTTTTCTCCTTTTACATTCAGTTTTTAAAGCAGACAATTCACGAAGTTAACTTTGACCAGACCTGTCATAATTATGTGACTGCTTTTAAAAGCAGACATGGAATTGTGACTGCTTTTCAAGTTAACTTGGAACCAGTCGCGCGTCTGCTCAAAGCAGTCGCATGACCAGTCGCAAGTCAACTTGAAGTTAACTTGATGTCTGCTTCTCAAGTTAACTTACCGTACAGGTTATGTGTGCACCCATCTGTACGAGTGGCAATCAAGGTTTTATGTTTTACCCAACCTTTTGTTTGGACTCTGTTCTTTCTTCAGTAATTCAAGATTCAAGATTTGATTAATAAACTCAGGCACAGTGTGCAAGATGAGCATACAAAAATGCAAACAATACAACATAGATAAAATTTAACAACAAACAAACAAGGAAAACAAGGAAAACAATGAAAACGTAATGTGTATAAAGTTTCATGATGGTACCACACTTCCTTCATGGCAATGTAACTTCAACCTCTAGGTAAACCTAAGTTTCCAGTGATCAATCAATCATGAAGTTGATGAGACAGGTACAATTTTAAGATGATTTTTGTTTGATCATACCCTGACGTACATGTGTATAAGTTTCATGATGATGCCATACTTCCTGCATGGGAAAGTACCATGAACCTATAGGTTAACCTAATTTGGGACAGACAGACGGACAAACAGACGAACAGCCCAAACACTATATGCCCCTCTTCTTTCGTAGATGGGGCATAAAATATAGCATGATAAGGAAAGTGCAAGCTTTCATTCCCTATACAAGCATGTAGCCTTATTTTTGATTTGAAAGTATTAAGTCAGAACACAAGAGATAAGAACCACATATAAAGAACATTGCAAGTTAATCCATTCCGGAACATTCCGGATATTAGAATGTCCAAATGTCAAAGGTCAACTGAGGTAAGATCTGACGTCAGAACATTGGGAGCAATGGAAGCAACATGTTTATCGAATTATTTTAGGAAAATTTCAAAGAAAATTGAATAGAAAATTTTGTTCATCAATTTGTAATGATTAAAGAAATATAAAAACAAACATTTCCAAGGGATTGGAGAGATAAGATAAGGTTTTCCTGTTTTATTTATCACAGAGTAGGTACAAGTTTTCCAGTAAAATCAAGGTAAAATGGCGGCTATTTTGGAACTCGCGATCTGGGTATTGAGTGAACTGTTTAAACTATTTACCTTATTGCTGAAAATAGGAAGCCCAGGCAGCCATCACCCAGTTCATATGGTCTCCATTAAACATATAAACTGTCTTACTGAAATGAAAAAAAACACAACTTATTCAGTTTTATGTACATATGATGTATGTCATGTGTAAGGTTTCATACTATCCTAATGTTATATTCATTATTAAAATGTGGTAATTGTTTAATGGAAGTTTTGTACATGAACACTTGTGAGTCAGTTTTCCTAGAGTTATCTCTCTTTGAACACAACATAAATATGTATCTTCTGATGATTTTTGTCTGTTTGTAATCTTATGCATGTGTAGTTGGCTTAACCTGAAGGTAGATCTGATTTGGGACAGACAGACAAACATGTAGATCTGATTTGGGATAGACAGACAAACCTGAAGGTAGATCTGATTTGGGATAGACAGACAAACCTGAAGGTAGATCTGATTTGGGATAGACAGACAAACCTGAAGGTAGATCTGATTTGGGATAGACAGACAAACCTGAAGGTAGATCTGATTTGGGATAGACAGACAAACATGTAGATCTGATTTGGGATAGACAGACAGACAGACAGACAAACACATCTAAGGTGATGCTTGAGTATGATATAAACTTGCAAAGTAAGAAACAAGCACAGAATTCCTGGGTCCCTCACCAAGTGGCAAAATTTGAAGAAGGTTCATTAAACAGGAAGTAGATAAGGAACTGACCTAAAAACACATCCTATCAAATAATGGGTGAAACACCAACTTGGTGTTGCATACCAAATATCAAAGGCCTATGGCTTTTAAATAGCTAACAAATCTGTCAGAATAAAGTGTGATGGACGCACACACCCAGGCATGCACAGACAGAGTGACACCTGGCAAATCTATGTCCCCCCTTCATGTAGCATCAGTGGACAACAATGTCTGATTGAACTGGTTATTTAGTCATGCATTATTGACATATTTACCTTGATTCTCCATAAGTAAGGCATCAGGCTACCATCGTTGTAGATCATCCTCCATTGCTGTTGCTGTCTCTAGTGCTTGTTGCTGTTCCGTCCAGTCCTCTGAATTTGTTGCTTTCATCTACTGATTCCTGAAAATGTCACCCAGACTATTACATGAGTCTTACATAGAAAAAAGTAATGAACATGTAGAGAAGATTAATAGCTCTTATCTCAATCAAGGAATACGAGTGGCAATCAAGGTTTTATGTTATACCAAACCTTTTCTTTCTTCAGCAATTCAAGATTCAAGATTCAAGATTTGATTAATAAACTAAGGCACAGTGTGCAAGATGAGCATACAAAAATGCAAACAATACAGCATAAATAAAATTTAACAATGAAAAGGTAATGTGTATAAAGTTGCATGATGGTACCACACTTCCTTCATGGCAATGTAACTTCAACCTCTAGGTAAACCTAAGTTTACTGTGATCAATCAACCATGAAGTAGATGAGACAGGTACAATTTTAAGATGGTTTTGTTTGATCATACCCTGACGTACATGTGTATAAGTTTCATGATGATGCCATACTTCCTGCATGGGAAAGTACCATTAACCTATAGGTTAACCTAATTTGGGACGGACAGACAGACGAACAGCCCAAACACTATATGCCCCTCTACTTTCGTAGAAGGGGCATAAAAATTTGGCATGATAAGGAAAGTGCATCCTTTCATTTCCTATACAAGCATGTAGCCTTATTTTTTATTTGAAAGTATAAAGACAGAACACAAGAGATAAGAACCACAAATAAAGAACATTGCTTTTGAGTGAACTGTTTAAACTATTTACCTTATTGCTGAAAATAGGAAGCCCAGGCAGCCATCACCCAGTTCATATGGTCTCCATCAAACATATAAACTGTCTTACTGAAATGAAAAACAACTTATTCAATTTCATGTACATATGATGTACTTCATGTGTAAGGTTTTATACTATCCTAATGTTATTTTCATTATTAAAATGTGGTTATTGTTTCATGGAATTTTTGTACATGGTTTCCTAGAGTTATCTTTCTTTGAACTTAATATTTGAAGACAACATAAATATGTATCTTCTTATGATTTTTGTTTGTTTGTAATCTTATGCATGAGTAGTTGCCTAAACCTGAAGGTAGATCTGATTTGGGAAAATCAGACAAATACATATCAGGTGACCCTTGAGTATGATATAAACAAGCAACGAAAGAAACAAGCACAGAATACCTGGGTCCCTGGCTAAGTGGCAAAAATTTGAACAAGGCTCATTAAACAGGAAGTAGATAAACAACTGACCTGAAAACACATCCTATCAAATAATTGATGAGACCCCAACTTGGTGATGCATACCAAATATCAAAGGCCTATGGCTAAAAGCTGACAAATCTATCAGAATAAAGTGTGATGGACGCATACACCCAGGTATGCACAGACAGAGAGACACCTGGCAAATCTATGTCCCCCCTTCCTGTTGCAGAAGTGGACAACTATGTCTGAACTGGTTATTTAGTCATGCATTATTGACATATTTACCTTGATTCTCGACAAGTAAGGCATCAGGCTACCATTGTTGTAGTTCATTCATCCTCCACTACTGTTGCTGTTCCCTCCAGTCCTCTGTAATTGTTGCTGTCGTCTACGGATTTCTGAAAATGTCACACAGACTGTTACATGAGTCTTACATTGAAAAAAAAACTAAGTTAACGTTTTCGATGTAATCAGGAGATGCTGTGAAAATAATCAATTTTGATGTTCTAAGGGGAATAACCCCTGAACGGAAGGATCCTACAACATTGACCCATACATATTTTGTAGCTATTGGTGTGCTTATCAATATGCAATTTAAATTTCTCAAATATCTTATATAGTTTTTCAGATATTGAGCTTAATAGGTGCAAAGTTAGCAAAAAAATCACGAAAAGGGAAAAAACTCCTACATTGGTGGTTATATCTTCTTCAAAATTTCAGAGCTGGTAGATCTTGAGGTGCTGATCATCATTGTTCTACATTAAAATTTATTTAAACAAGTAAATCTGTGAGCTAATGCTCACTAGTGATACCCCCGCTCCCCAAACTAAGCCACGCATACAAGTCTAAATACTCCTTAAACAGGATTTGGTTGACCTAGGAACATAAAATTGCTTTACACTATATGGGACTATAGGATAAAGCTGTATACAAAATATTGGACCCCTATCTCATGTAGTTGCTTGGGAAACTGTGACGGAAAATTTTGCATTTATGTCCATTATGTGTAAAAACCTAAGTATTCAATAAACAGGAAGTAGACTACCTAGGAGCATAAAATCAGTATACACCATATGGTACTATAGGATAAAGCTGTATACTAAATATCAGACCTCTATCTCATGTAGTTGCTTGGGAAACTGTGACGGAAATTTTGCATTTATGTCCATTATGTGTAAAAACCTAAGTATTTGGTAAACAGGAAGTAGACTACCTAGGAGCATAAAATCGGTATACACCATATGGTACTATAGGATAAAGCTGTATACAAAATATCAGACCCCTATCTCATGTAGTTGCTTGGGAAACTGTGACGGAAATTTTGCATTTATGTCCATTATGTGTAAAAACCTAAGTATTTGGTAAACAGGAAGTAGACTACCTAGGAGCATAAAATCAGTATACACCATATGGTACTATAGGATAAAGCTGTATACTAAATATCAGACCTCTATCTCATGTAGTTGCTTGGGAAACTGTGACGGAAATTTTGCATTTATGTGTAAAAATCTAAGTATTTGGTAAACAGGAAGTAGACTACCTAGGAGCATAAAATCGGTATACACCATATGGTACTATAGGAGACTTTTGTAGAGCTAAATGAGCTGAACATTTAAGCAAGCAACAGCTTTTCTCTATCTGCAATAGTTTTCATTCTATAGGCCAAAAACTCTATTTTTTGCCTTTAAGGGGCCATAACCCCTATAAGGGGTCATCTGACAACTTCGACCCTATGGAGGCTTGTGTAGAGCTAAACGAGCTGAACATTTAAGCAAGCAACAGCTTTTCTCTATCTGCAATAGTTTTCATTCTATAGGCCAAAAACTCTATTTTTTGCCTTTAAGGGGCCATAACCCCTATAAGGGGTCATCTGACAACTTTGACCTTATGGAGACTTTTGTAGAGCTAAATGAGCTGAACATTTAAGCAAGCAACAGCTTCTCTCTATATGCAATAGTTTTCATTCCATAGGCCAAAAACATGAAAAAATGCTAATTTTCACCTTTAAGGGGCCGTAACTCCCATAAGGGGTCATCTGACAACTTCGACTCAATGGAGACTTCAGTAGAGTTTTTGATGCTGAAGCAGTAGCGTGGCATCAGATTTCATCTATCTCTTATACTTTTTGATTTACAAGCCAAAAACAGTAGTCTGATCCCCCTGGTCTATTTTTAGCAACGGCGGCCATGTTTTTCAACGAATCAAAAATCCCCACATCAGTTCTGTGGGGGATACCCTAAAGTACCACCAGACCAAATTTGGTTTGAATCTGTGCAGCCGTTTCAGAGGAAAAGAAGTTTGAAGAAAAGTTAACGACGACGACGACGACGACGGACGACGACGGACGACGACGACGGACGCCAAGTGATGGCAATAGCTCACATGGCCTTTGGCCAGGTGAGCTAAAAAAGGATAGTGAACCTGTTTGTATGGTGCGCCCATAGAGTTATGATATATCATAACTCCATGGTGCACAGGTCTCATGGTGAAATTTCTTTTTCAGATAAGGACCATAAGGATACATATTTGACATATTCACTGGTTTTCATTGCCAATTTAAACATCCTTAAGTTGAATATTAAGACCGGTAACAACATTGCAAAAATTCACAAAAAACATGTCGTGGTATATTTAGATCGAAATGAAAGAAAATGGAAACTGAATCTTCCAACAGACAGTAAAAGACAAGTTATTTGCAGTATTTGAAACGAAAACATATTGTAAAGGAAATCTAGAAAAAAGATTCTAAACATACATGACATAAGTATGATGTAATTGTTATTTGCAAAATATATAAACATCGAATGGTCACTCTAAAACTATAGTCATTCATTTATTAACTCATGTATCTTGAGTGGGAGGTCATGTCAGTAGACTGTGTGCATAACTTTTACGGAGTTATAAATTTCATTAGTGCCTAAAATCATAAACTAGTAACCTATGAACGGTTTCACGGTAAAAGCACCAATAAAGCATAAAAGAACATTCTCAACGGCAATAATCTGCATGATGCTTTTTAAACATATATGCTACTGCTATTTAATAAGACCTTTGCTATTTTAATATGAAAGCTTTTAAAGTTTTGAATGGAACAATCAAAATGATGTTTGAAGACAGATTCAAACATAAAGTGGAGATTTGAAGCAAACTTCCCTTAACCTTTTTAAGCTCACCTGGTGAGCTATTGCCATCACTTGGCGTCCGTCGTCGTCCGTCGTCGTCGTCGTCTGTCGTCGTCCGTCGTCGTTAACTTTTCTTTGAAAATCTTCTCCTCTGAAACGACTGAAGGGATTGCTTTGAAACTTTGCACACTTCATCTATGGGATGTCCTCTACCACGATTGCACAAATGGTGACCGCCCTCTAAACAACATGGCCGCCGTTACTAAAAATTGACCAGGGGGGGTCAGACTACTGTTTTTGGCTTGTAAATCAAAAAGTATAAGAGATAGAAGAAATCTGATGCCACGCTGCTGCTTCAGCATCAAAAGTTCTACAAAAGTCTTCATTGAGTCAAAGTTGTCAGATGACCCCTTATAGGAGTTATGGCCCCTTAAAGGTGAAAAATAGCATTTTTTCATGTTTTTGGCTTATAAAATGAAAACTATGACAGATAGAGAAAAGTTGTTGCTTGCTTAAATGTTCAGCTCATGTAGCCCTACAAAAGTCTCCATAGGGTCGAAATTGTCAGATGACCCCTTAAAGGCGTTACAGCTCCTAAAATAACGTTTTTTTTATATTTTTGGCCTATGGAATGAAAACTATAGCAGATAGAGAAAAGCTGTTGCTCGCTTAAATGTTGAGTTCATTTAGCTCTACAAAAGTTACATAGGGTGATAGTTGTCAGATTACCCCTTATAGGGGTTACGACCCTTAAAATAACGTTTTTTCATGTTTTTGGCCTTTAAAATGAAAACTATTACAGATAGAGAAAAGCATTTTCTTGCTTACACATTCAGCTCATTTAGCTCTAGAGAAGTTTTTATAGGGTCGACATCAAGACCAGGTGAGCGATTCAGGCTCCTGGGAGCCTCTTGTTCTAGTTTTTTTTCACATGCCTTCTGATGATGTTTTTTTTCTTGTGCTTCCTTCTTCATTGATTCACATGCCTTCTGATGATGTTTTTTTCTTGTGCTTCCTTTTTCATTGATTCACATGCCTTCTGATGATGTTTTTATGTCTCCCAAACGAAAGTTTGGAGACATATTGTTTTTACTCTGTTTCTTATTATTATTATGTCTCCCAAACACTATGTGTTGGGAGACATATTGCTTTTACTCTGTTTCTTATTATTATTATTATTCTTTTTTTTCTTCTTTCTTCCGGACATGAAACTGTCCGCAAGGTTTTTTGAAAACGACAAAATGGAATTGCACGAAACTTTGTATGATGGTAGATTGGTTATTGGAGGTGTGCACAGGCACTTCGAAATTTTCAAGATGGCCGCCATTTTCAAAATGGCCGCCACGGCAAAAGGGTACCCTAAAATTATCTCGGAAACTACTGAATGGATTTTAATGAAATTTGGTATGTGAGTAGAGGGTTATGAGTAGACTTGATACGTAAAATAAAATTTTTCAAAATGGCCGCCATTTTCAAAATGGCCGCCACCGAAAAAGCAAAAATTGCAAAAATGCTTCGATTTTAACAAAATTTTGTATCTAGGGGTTTTAAAGGATGGCGAATAAGAATTCACTATCAAAAATTTATTCGTTTGGGAGACATTTTTGTGTTGGGCATCCCCAACACAGTCAGCACTAGTTATTATTATTCTTTTTCTTCTTTCTCCCGCCATGAACGTGTCCGTACCGTTTCTTCAAAACGCCTCGAAGGATTTTAACGAAACATTGTAGGAAGGTAGATGGGTTACTAGAGTTGCGGAGGGACTTTAAAAAAATTTCAAAATGGCTGCCGTTTCCGTGTAATTGGCGAAAGTTCATAATATAGGACATTGCAATATCTCGGTTACCTAGGTGCGTAGGAGGCTGAAATTTTGTAGGTGAATAGAGCAAAAGGAGCTCTTCAATAATACGAAAAAAAATTTTGAAGCGATATTTACCGTTTTCGAGTTATTTGCGAAAATGTGATTTTTCGGGCCCAAAAATGCGAAAATCGTCAAAATGCTTCGATATCGACAAAATTTTGTATTTAGGGGTTTTAAAAGATGGCGAATCATAATACGAGGTCAAAATTGGGTTCGTTTGGGAGACATTTTTGTGTTGGGCATCCCCAACACAGTCAGCACTTGTTTTTCTTGTGCTTCCTTTTTCATTGATTCACATGCCTTCTGAAGATGTTTTTTTTTAACACTTCTTTTATCTTGATTCACATGTCTCCTGATGATGTTTTTTAAAAACACTTCTTCTTCCCTTGTTGATCAGTCCATTTCACATTGCATGTGCTTGGCTTTTTTTTTAGATATGTAAGAATTTAATGTTGTTCGCTTGAGTTTCTGACACATTTTGCTAATAGTTGTTTAATGTTTGTCTTTGTTTGACGGTTTTCTATTTGTTGTTGTTTATGTAAAATATGTTAAAGATTGTTTGTTGGAAATTATGGTCCTTTTGCTTTAAAGTTGTAGATTTGATGCAGTTTTTTTCTTAATAAAGGAACATCTTCCTTTTTTTCTTTATCTCAACAGGGTTGATGGCAAGCTAAGAATTTAAAGAGTCTGCCCTAAGTCTATCTCTTCCAACTTACAGCTACATTGCTTTGAAAGAGTCCAACTTACAACTACAGAGCTTTAATGTTTTACCTTTTTGTATATTTATCATATTTTTTATGCAAGCATATATACTACCATGCTTGAAAGTTCTGTTCTTTTAATTGCTTACCATGAGACAATGACCCTTAGGCAGTAAAGTCTTTAGTCAAACTCTTCCATTGTTTAAAAGTAAAAAAAAATGCAATAAATGTCCAAAAGTGTAAAAGAGGCTACATCCACCTATCGGACTTTAGAGCCTACCAATTCGTATACCTTTACGACCCCCTTATTGCAGTTGCACTAGGGGAAGTACAACCGCAGCTGGATCGCACATTTTTTTAACGAAGGAATGCGATCTGGTCTTCCCTCGCCTGGACTGATACCAACAGACCAGGATCGGGTTTTTTTAATGGCAAACCCGCCGAGCCATGATAGAACCGGGTAGCTAGTCCGGTTCCCGATGAGGCCCAAGGTATCCATTTAGATAAAACCCTTCCATCCGATAGAGTATGATTTCACCTCTTATCTAATCCATATTTCGTTTGGTATATATGGGCGATACTCTGGTTGCAACTGATAATAAGGGTGAATTGAATGACCTGTTCGTAGAAAAAACATAGTTTGCATACTTTTAATTGCCACAATTTATCAGTGCACTATATTAACATGAAAGTTCTGTGCGTGTCGTCAATGTTAACAATTTAAACATGCTATTAAAGGTTATATTTTTAAATTTTGAAACAATTTACCAAGGGGAACAAATAAATGTCATGGCCTATCTTCAGAACGGGGAAGAGAAAGATGGGCTGGCGGGTTCTGATACCTAGGTAACGATGCTCGTGGTCTACGAATATAGTGCTTAATAAAATCACAAATTATTGATTATTATCATGGTCAAAAATAGCTTTGTAAGTGCTTTTACAGCTTGGAAAACTACGTCTTTCTTAAAGTTTCATGATTGATTTAGATAATTATAGGTTACATTGAAATTAATCGTGTGCGGAGGTTGAATATCACACGAGTAGTTTGTCTGAATACCTACGGCACACATGATGACGTCACGATACAAACAATCTAGCGTCTGCTGGTACAAAACATGGAGTTAATGCATCCGGTGTTGACAGAGGAGGAAAGTGGTTCTAATTAAGTACAAAATAGTCCCGACAAAGTAATTAAGACACTACTAAAGAGCTTAAAACATTGTGTTACTCTACATCATAAGAATATAAATAACCAATGAAACTAAACAGTTTTGATATAGCTTACAAAAGTCCATTTTTATATGAGTTTAAAATACAGTCCAAAAATCGAGACCAGACGTCACTCGATATTTCTTTCGGTAACCAGATCTCTTCATTCAGCCATTAGACTTTTCACTTTGACTACTTTGATTGACGTAAATGTGATTTTTTAACATGTCTATCCCTATCTTAATATAATTTGGGGCATTCACATCTATGTGGCGAATTGATTAAAACGGTAAGAGAGATCGTTTCATTCCGCTATTGCGATATCCCCTGACAAAAATCTAAGAAAATACCTGGCAGTAAAATATGGTCCGTAAAATATACTCCAGAAATAATATCAGGTTAGGAATAAGAGAATCCTAAAACTCTCAATGGTGAGAAGAGATCGTTTCATTCTGCTATTGTTATGTCCACTTAAATAAAAAGAGTGTTTTGTAGGTTTCAGAATAGCAAATATCCCAGGAACTACCAGGCAGTTAAATATGCTCCAAAAAATCAGGTTAAAATTATCAAATTCCTTAAATTTTTATCATTATCATTTTTGTCATTTCTTTAGTTTTTGTCAATATCCACTCTTAGCATTTCTCTTAATACATGAACTATTTATCCTTCTTGCTGTTATATTTTGATTTTGTTTTTCATTTGTTTTGGGTTTGCTTGTTTCATTTTTCAAGTTCTTCCAGACCTGTTCTGAACCAATCCCTGTTAGAACGTTAAAACAACTTTTCATACCAGAAAATGTTGCATATCTTACCCTGTACTAACCAGGTCGAGATTGGATTGATTTATATAGACCTTATAGATCTTTGAAAGAAAGAAGCAAAGGTGTACCAAAGGGGTAATCAGTATCATAAAACCGTAAAGACAAAGACAAAACCGGCAGACAAAAAATCATCACAACAAAACAAACCACATAACAACATAAAACACACACACATATTACAACAAAACCGCATTCAGCAAAGCGAACTCAAGTCGAAACGAGAGTGAACTCAGGTGCTCCGGAAGAACTCTGTATACAGTCAGGCAATTCAATTTATTTATTGCTCGAACTCAATTACAATAATTGGTTTAGACACAATGGATAATAGAAGTATATATATAATAAAGTATAATAAACACAATGATGATGAAATTTAGACAATTTTCAATGTAAATATATATTGGTTTTATATTAATAATTTGTGGTTTCTTATTTCTAAACAGTTTGATATAAAGTTGCAAGACATCTTCAGTACAAATGAAAACTTGTTATTGAGTAGAAGTTTTACTTTTTCATTGTTGCTCATAAATTTGTATTGTTGGTATATGGAACTTATTTTGTTACTAGAATCATCTCTCTGTGTCTTATAAAAATTGCATTAAAAAAAATGAAATTCATCTACAACAGAGATATTACAATGTACATATTGGACATATTCTTTGTTCTAAAGGTATTTGAAGATGTCTACCTTTTTCAATCATTAACTGATGAGAGCTTGTCCTAAGTCTGCAAATCATGGCCCTATCCAATACATTGGTCAGTTTATCAACATAAGCTGGTCTCTCCCCACTTTCGTAGACTCCCATAAAGAAATTTAGTTTGGCATTATTCTTTAAATTTGCATTTTGTGTTTGTTGGCACGTATCTTTAATTCTTTGCTTGACTCGATTTAAATTTGCTTTGAGCATAAAATTATTACTGTTCAAATAACTAAAACCCAGTGAGTTTAAAATATTGTGGACTTTCTTGATCCATGGGTTTGTATTTTTTGTGAGGTTATAAATGTCGTATGCTAGACTGTTTATATTATTAATTAAATGATTATAAAATCCTAAAATTGCAGAGCTTATTTTACTTGTGATGGGTAATCTAGCTAATTCTGCTCGACACGCATCATTAGAAGTTTTACAATGAACTCCAAGAATTTCTTTAATGAATTTGATATGGAACTTTTCAATAAAATTTGATGTATCATTTTTAAGAGAAAAATCTATGCCCCAAATTTCACAACAATAAAGTAAAATAGGAGAAACAAGAGAGGCAAATAGTTTTTCTAGGAGTCTACAGGGATTATTGAGACCAACACATTTTTTAATCTTAAAATATGCTTTCCTTGCTTTATCGATTAAAATATCGATTGCAGCATTAAAATTATCCTTATATTTCATAGATATACCCAAATAAGTATATTCAGTTACAGTCTCAATTACAGAATTATTAAAATTGAATGCATTTTTGAATGTTTTACCATTTGAGTTAAATACTAATACTTTTGATTTTTCTGTATTTACTTCAAGTTTCCATGATTTGCAGTAGGACTCTAAATTATTCAGACAATTTTGTAAACCTAAATCACTTTTTGACAATAAAACAATGTCATCAGCATATAGGAGTATATTAAAGCATTAGAATTCTTAACGGTAGAACCATTGGTGATTTATCAGGACAGTATACATGTCACACTCCTAGGGGAAGTAGTGTAGTTGACTATATGATGGTATCTGAAACCCTATTTCATAATGTTTCGTTTTTTAATGTACACAATTTTTGTGGAGACCTTTCTGATCATTGTCAGATTTCACTAATACTCAAAATTTCATGTATAATAAAAGAAAGTGTAGATTCTCTAAACCATCTTCCGCCTTAGTATAAATGGAACGATTCCTCTGCCATACTTATAGTGTTGCAAGGTTTGATATTTTTTGCTCTGGTGCGATTCCCCCCTAAAAAATATATACAGGGTCATGTGAGCTATTGCCATCACTTTGCGTCCGTCGTCCGTCGTCCGTTAGCTTTTTTCAAACATCTTCTTCTCTGAAACTGCTTGGCCAAATGCAGCCAAACTTTATATGGTTGTTCCTTAGGATATTGTGCAAAAAGTTTGCGTTGGGATTTTTGATACGTCAAAAAACATGGCTGATGTTACTAAAAATAGAACAGGGGGGGTCAAATACAGTTTTTTGCAAATAACTCAAAAATGGTGACAGATATCAAAATTCTGGCAAGGTTAAAGTGATCAGCACCTCAAGATCTACCTGCCCTGCAATTTTCAAGAAGATCCAACAACCAATGTAGGAGTTATTGCCCTTTTCCTGGATTTTTTCAAAATTTTGCACTTATTTAGCCCTATATCTTATACAAGATATTTTAAAAATTCAAATTGCATATGATTAAGCACATTAAGATCTACATTTCATGTAATTAGGTCAAAGCTGTGGAACCATTTCTTTTAGTAGTTATGGCCCTTAAAGCGTCAAAATTTGCCATTTTTCATTGTTTTTTCCCTGAATTTCGAAGATTAACTTGTCTGACACCGTAGGACCAACTGCATCTTGACTTGGCACTCTTGCTTAATAGCTTATACGCTACAACTCTATCGTTCATATTTTTGATTCGTAAAAAAAACATGGCTGCCATGGCTGAAAATAGAACATAGGGCGTAAATTTCATTTGTTTTGCTAATAACTCCAAAATGGTTTCAGATATCAAAATTGTGCAAGAATCAAAAGTGATCAGCATATTAAGTACCTGTCCTGAAATTTCGGAAAAGATCTGACTGCTGATGTGAGAGTTATTGCCCTTTTTTCTATTTTTTGCACTTATTAAGCCTGATAACTTGAAAACTAACCATGTTATTTCAGAAATTTAAATTGCATATGGTTAAGCACAATAATATCTACAAAATATATGTATCTGTGTAGTTCAGGTGAGCAATTCAGGCTCCTGGGAGCCTTTTGTTATATCTTATCAAATTTGTCAGAACTACCTATTTCAGACCTAAAAACTCATTAGCTTTTTGATATAAGACACAATTACACTGTTTTGATGCATTCCTTTCTTCTTTTATTATAAAGAGTTTCTAAAAATAACCTTCTTTATATTTACAGATATCGTGGAGAGAAGTTATCAAGACAAGTGGCCAATCTCAAGAAGGCAGAGAGAGATGTAGTTATTGGGACTGTATATGATAGATATGACGATTTACAGAAAACTGAACCCCTCTTACGTCGACATGATCATTATTCGATAACCTATAAAGATCCAGCAGTAATAAATTTCATAAAGCAAAGAGCAATGATGGATGATGACTGCTGTACTTAGATTTAAGTCATAAAAGATCTATTCAAAACATAATCTTCTGCTGACACAATCATTATACCATTACATATGATGATCCAGCAGTTAAATTTCAGAAAGCAAAGAGCAATGATGGATGATGACTACTGTACCTAGATTTAAGTCATAAATGATCTATTGAAAACGGAATCTTCTGCTGACACAATCATTATACCATTACATATGATGATCCAGCAGTTAAATTTCAGAAAGCAAAGAGCAATGATGGCTGATGACTATACTTAGATTTAAGTCATAAATGATCTATTCAAAACGGAATCTTCTGCTGACACAATCATTATACCATTACATATGATGATCCAGCAGTTAAATTTCATAAAGCAAAGAGCAATGATGGATGATGAATACCGTACCTAGATTTAAGAGTCATAAAAGATCTATTGAAAACAGAATCTTCCGTTGACACATTCATTTTACGATTGTATGTAAAGATTCACTGAGAGGCTAGTTTCATAAAGCAAAGAGCAATGATACGTTCCCTTTGCGATAATGGTAGAAATGTTAATATTTCAGTTGTACTAGTGTACTATAAGCTTAATTTTCCTTCAACGTCCGGTTTAGCACGCTTTCGACGTCTTTTAAACGCTTTTTTCTTTGAAAATTTAAGACGTCATTAAACCGCACGTAACCCACAAGAAAAGCTAGTTTGCTTTTATTTTCGAACCAAAAAAAAAGAAAAAAATTAACTTGAATCTTTGGGAGCGTCACAGGTTTAACCTGCCTCATATTAACAGTTGATGAATGTTGAATACAAGTTCAAACTGATGTAAAATGAACAGATAAAGGATTATTATACAATAGAATATAAAGATCTAGAAGATAAATTTCAGAAAGCAAAGAGCAATGATGATAGCTGATGAATGTTGTATACAAGTTTAAGAGATTTGTTCAATTGATATCGAACAACTTTCACTTGTTCTGTTGACAAGATTGTTATACATGTACCATAACATTAAAAGACCCAGATGTTAAATTTCACAATGCAAAGCTGATGAATTTGGTATTAAAGTACTGTTTAATGGTCATGTCTACTTAACAGCGAACAGCCTACCCTTCATACATTGATGATAATTATGCTATGCCATATAAGTTAATTCTACAAGCTAAAAGTAAGGATTCAAGCCACCAAGTGGTGTACTTCAGTTGAGGTTTATTATACATGGATCCACAAAAAAAATTGTTCATTAGGATTACAAACAAACAAACATATGTTTACTTTAAACATACTTATTTTCACAATTTAGCAGTTTATAACAAATTTGCAGGTAGTTGATTTCATGTTTCATGTATTGTATTCTACTTTTCTTATACAGTATATTTCTTTTCTTGAAAAATGGCAGACCGCCATATATGTGAAAATACACACCCAGGCATGCACAGACCGAGTGACACCTGGCAAATCTATGTCCCCCCTTCATGTAGCATCAGTGGACAACAATGTCTGATTGAACTGGTTATTTAGTCATGCATTATTGACATATTTACCTTGATTCTCAACAGGTAAGGCATCAGGCTACCATCTTTGTAGATCATCCTCCTCTGCTGTTGCTGTCTCTAGTGCTTGTTGCTGTTCCGTGCAGTCCTCTGAATTTGTTGCTGTCATCTACTGATTCCTGAAAATGTCACCCAGACTATTACATGGGTCTTACATAGAAACAAACTAATGAAAATGTAGAGAAGATTAATAGCTCTTATCTCAATCAAGGAATACGAGTGGCAATCAAGGTTTTATGTTATACCCAACCTTTTCTTTCTTCAGTAATTCAAGATTCAAGATTCAAAATTTGATTAATAAACTAAGGCACAGTGTGCAAGATGAGCATACAAAAATGCAAACAATACAGCATAAATAAAATTTAACAACAAAGAAACAATGAAAAGGTAATGTGTATAAAGTTGCATGATGGTACCACACTTCCTTCATGGCAATGTAACTTCAACCTCTAGGTAAACCTAAGTTTTCTGTGATCAATCAACCATGAAGTTGATGAAACAGGTACAATTTTAAGATGGTTTTGTTTGATCCTACCCTGATGTACATGTGTATAAGTTTCATGATGATGCCATACTTCCTGCATGGGAAAGTACCATGACCTTATAGGTTAACCTAATTTGGACGGACAAACAGACGAACAGCCCAAACACTATATGCCCCTCTACTTTCGTAGATGGGGCATGAAAATTTGGCATGATAAGGAAAGTGCAAGCTTTCATTTCCTATACAAGCATGTAGCCTTATTTTTTATTTGACAGTATAAAGACAGAACACAAGAGATAAGAACCACATATAAAGAACATTGCTATTGAGTGAACTGTTTAAACTATTTACCTTATTGCTGAAAATAGGAAGCCCAGACAGCCATCACCCAGTTCATATGGTCTCCATCAAACATATAAACTGTCTTACTGAAATGAAATAAAAACCCAACTTATTTAGTTTTATGTACATATGATGTATGTCATGTGTAAGGTTTCATACTACCCTAATGTTATATTCATTATTAAAATGTGGTAATTGTTTAATGGAAGTTTTGTACATGAACACTTGTGAGTCAGTTTTCCTAGAGTTATCTCTCTTTGAACACAACATAAATATGTATCTTCTGATGATTTTTGTCTGTTTGTAATCTTATGCATGTGTAGTTGGCTTAACCTGAAGGTAGATCTGATTTGGGATAGACAGACAAACATGTAGATCTGATTTGGGACAGACAGACAAACACATCTAAATACAAATGACAACAAAGTTCCAGACAATAAATTTTGCTACGCCTGACACGCGTTTCGTCTATTCAAGACTCATCAGAGGCGCTCTACCTAAGGTGATGATTGAGTTTGATATAAACTTGCAAAGTAAGAAACAAGCACAGAATTCCTGGGTCCCTCACCAAGTGGCAAAATTTGAAAAAGGTTCATTGAACAGGAAGTAGATAAGGAACTGACCTAAAACACATCCTATCAAATAATGGGTGAAACATCAACTTGGTGCTGCATACCAAATATCAAAGGCCTATGGCTTTTAAATAGCTAACAAATCTGTCAGAATAAAGTGTGATGGACACACACATCCAGGCATGCACAGACGGAGTGACACCTGGCAAATCTATGTCCCCCCTTCATGTAGCATCAGTGGACAACAATGTCTGATTGAACTGGTTATTTAGTCATGCATTATTGACATATTTACCTTGATTCTCGACAAGTAAGGCATCAGGCTACCATCATTGTAGATCATCCTCCTCTGCTGTTGCTGTCTCTAGAGCTTGTTGCTGTTCCGTCCAGTCCTCTGTAATTGTTGCTTTCATCTACTGATTCCTGAAAATGCCACACAGACTGTAACATGAATCTTACATAGAAACAAACTAATGAAAATGTACAGAAGATTAACAGCTCTAATCTAAATCAAGAAATATGAGTGGCAATCAAGATTTAATGTTTTACCCAACCTTTTGTTTGGACTCTGTTCTTTCTTCAGTAATTCAAGATTCAAGATTTGATTAATAAACTCAGGCACAGTGTGCAAGACGAGCATACAAAAATGCAAACAATACAACATAGATAAAATTTAACAACAAAGAAACAAGGAAAACAATGAAAATGGAATGTGTATAAAGTTTCATGATGGTACGACACTTCCTTCATGGCAATGAAACTTCAACCTCTAGGTAAACCTAAGTTTCCAGTGATCAATCAACCATGAAGTTGATGAGACAGGTACAATTTTAAGATGATTTTTGTTTGATCATACCCTGATGTACATGTGTATAAGTTTCATGATGATGCCATACTTCCTGCATGGGAAAGTACCATTAACCTATAGGTTAACCTAATTTGGGACGGACAAACAGACAAACAGCCGTAACACTATATGCCCCTCTACTTTTGTAGATGGGGCATAAAAATTTGGCATGATAAGGAAAGTGCAAGCTTTCATTTCCTATACAAGCATGTAGCCTTATTTTTTATTTGAAAGTATAAAGACAGAACACAAGAGATAAGAACCACATATAAAGAACATTGCTATTGAGTGAACTGTTTAAACTATTTACCTTATTGCTGAAAATAGGAAGCCCAGGCAGCCATCACCCAGTTCATATGGTCTCCATCAAACATATAAACTGTCTTACTGAAATGAAAAACAACTTATTCAATTTCATGTACATATGATGTACTCTATGTGTAAGGTTTCATACTATCCTAATGTTATATTCATTATTAAAATGTGGTTATTGTTTCATGGAATTTTTGTACATGGTTTCCTACAGTTATCTTTCTTTGAACTTAAGATTTGAAGACAACATAAATATGTATATTCTTATGATTTTTGTTTGTTTGTAATCTTATGCATGAGTAGTTGCCTAAACCTGAAGGTAGATCTGATTTGGGAAAATCAGACAAATACATATCAGGTGACCCTTGAGTATGATATAAACAAGCAAAGAAAGAAACAAGCACAGAATACCTGGGTCCCTGGCTAAGTGGCAAAAATTTGAACAAGGCTCATTAAACAGGAAGTAGATAAACAACTGACCTGCAAACACATCCTATCAAATAATTGATGAGACCCCAAATATCAAAGGCCCATGGCTAATAGCTGACAAAATTGATGAGACCCCAACTTGGTGCTGCATACCAAATATCAAAGGCCTATGGCTAATAGCTGACAAATCTATCAGAATAAAGTGTGATGGACGCATACACCCAGGTATGCACAGACAGAGAGACACCTGGCAAATCTATGTCCCCCCTTCCTGTTGCAGAAGTGGACAACTATGTCTGAACTGGTTATTTAGTCATGCATTATTGACATATTTACCTTGATTCTCGACAAGTAAGGCATCAGGCTACCATTGTTGTAGTTCATTCATCCTCCACTACTGTTGCTGTTCCCTCCAGTCCTCTGTAATTGTTGCTGTCGTCTACGGATTTCTGAAAATGTCACACAGACTGTTACATGAGTCTTACATTGAAAAAAAAACTAAGTTAACGTTTTCGATGTAATCAGGAGATGCTGTGAAAATAATCAATTTTGATGTTCTAAGGGGAATAACCCCTGAACGGAAGGATCCTACAACATTGACCCATACATATTTTGTAGCTATTGGTGTGCTTATCAATATGCAATTTAAATTTCTCAAATATCTTATATAGTTTTTAAGATATTGAGCTTAATAGGTGCAAAGTTAGCAAAAAAATCACGAAAAGGGAAAAAACTCCTACATTGGTGGTTATATCTTCTTCAAAATTTCAGAGCTGGTAGATCTTGAGGTGCTGATCATCATTGTTCTACATTAAAATTTATTTAAACAAGTAAATCTGTGAGCTAATGCTCACTAGTGATACCCCCGCTCCCCAAACTAAGCCACGCATACAAGTCTAAATACTCCTTAAACAGGATTTGGTTGACCTAGGAACATAAAATTGCTTTACACTATATGGGACTATAGGATAAAGCTGTATACAAAATATTGGACCCCTATCTCATGTAGTTGCTTGGGAAACTGTGACGGAAAATTTTGCATTTATGTCCATTATGTGTAAAAACCTAAGTATTCAATAAACAGGAAGTAGACTACCTAGTAGCATAAAATCAGTATACACCATATGGTACTATAGGATAAAGCTGTATACTAAATATCAGACCTCTATCTCATGTAGTTGCTTGGGAAACTGTGACGGAAATTTTGCATTTATGTCCATTATGTGTAAAAACCTAAGTATTTGGTAAACAGGAAGTAGACTACCTAGGAGCATAAAATCGGTATACACCATATGGTACTATAGGATAAAGCTGTATACAAAATATCAGACCCCTATCTCATGTAGTTGCTTGGGAAACTGTGACGGAAATTTTGCATTTATGTCCATTATGTGTAAAAACCTAAGTATTTGGTAAACAGGAAGTAGACTACCTAGGAGCATAAAATCAGTATACACCATATGGTACTATAGGATAAAGCTGTATACTAAATATCAGACCTCTATCTCATGTAGTTGCTTGGGAAACTGTGACGGAAATTTTGCATTTATGTGTAAAAATCTAAGTATTTGGTAAACAGGAAGTAGACTACCTAGGAGCATAAAATCGGTATACACCATATGGTACTATAGGAGACTTTTGTAGAGCTAAATGAGCTGAACATTTAAGCAAGCAACAGCTTTTCTCTATCTGCAATAGTTTTCATTCTATAGGCCAAAAACTCTATTTTTTGCCTTTAAGGGGCCATAACCCCTATAAGGGGTCATCTGACAACTTCGACCCTATGGAGGCTTGTGTAGAGCTAAACGAGCTGAACATTTAAGCAAGCAACAGCTTTTCTCTATCTGCAATAGTTTTCATTCTATAGGCCAAAAACTCTATTTTTTGCCTTTAAGGGGCCATAACCCCTATAAGGGGTCATCTGACAACTTTGACCTTATGGAGACTTTTGTAGAGCTAAATGAGCTGAACATTTAAGCAAGCAACAGCTTCTCTCTATATGCAATAGTTTTCATTCCATAGGCCAAAAACATGAAAAAATGCTAATTTTCACCTTTAAGGGGCCGTAACTCCCATAAGGGGTCATCTGACAACTTCGACTCAATGGAGACTTCAGTAGAGTTTTTGATGCTGAAGCAGTAGCGTGGCATCAGATTTCATCTATCTCTTATACTTTTTGATTTACAAGCCAAAAACAGTAGTCTGATCCCCCTGGTCTATTTTTAGCAACGGCGGCCATGTTTTTCAACGAATCAAAAATCCCCACATCAGTTCTGTGGGGGATACCCTAAAGTACCACCAGACCAAATTTGGTTTGAATCTGTGCAGCCGTTTCAGAGGAGAAGAAGTTTGAAGAAAAGTTAACGACGACGACGACGACGACGGACGACGACGGACGACGACGACGGACGCCAAGTGATGGCAATAGCTCACATGGCCTTTGGCCAGGTGAGCTAAAAAAGGATAGTGAACCTGTTTGTATGGTGCGCCCATAGAGTTATGATATATCATAACTCCATGGTGCACAGGTCTCATGGTGAAATTTCTTTTTCAGATAAGGACCATAAGGATACATATTTGACATATTCACTGGTTTTCATTGCCAATTTAAACATCCTTAAGTTGAATATTAAGACCGGTAACAACATTGCAAAAATTCACAAAAAACATGTCGTGGTATATTTAGATCGAAATGAAAGAAAATGGAAACTGAATCTTCCAACAGACAGTAAAAGACAAGTTATTTGCAGTATTTGAAACGAAAACATATTGTAAAGGAAATCTAGAAAAAAGATTCTAAACATACATGACATAAGTATGATGTAATTGTTATTTGCAAAATATATAAACATCGAATGGTCACTCTAAAACTATAGTCATTCATTTATTAACTCATGTATCTTGAGTGGGAGGTCATGTCAGTAGACTGTGTGCATAACTTTTACGGAGTTATAAATTTCATTAGTGCCTAAAATCATAAACTAGTAACCTATGAACGGTTTCACGGTAAAAGCACCAATAAAGCATAAAAGAACATTCTCAACGGCAATAATCTGCATGATGCTTTTTAAACATATATGCTACTGCTATTTAATAAGACCTTTGCTATTTTAATATGAAAGCTTTTAAAGTTTTGAATGGAACAATCAAAATGATGTTTGAAGACAGATTCAAACATAAAGTGGAGATTTGAAGCAAACTTCCCTTAACCTTTTTAAGCTCACCTGGTGAGCTATTGCCATCACTTGGCGTCCGTCGTCGTCCGTCGTCGTCGTCGTCTGTCGTCGTCCGTCGTCGTTAACTTTTCTTTGAAAATCTTCTCCTCTGAAACGACTGAAGGGATTGCTTTGAAACTTTGCACACTTCATCTATGGGATGTCCTCTACCACGATTGCACAAATGGTGACCGCCCTCTAAACAACATGGCCGCCGTTACTAAAAATTGACCAGGGGGGTCAGACTACTGTTTTTGGCTTGTAAATCAAAAAGTATAAGAGATAGAAGAAATCTGATGCCACGCTGCTGCTTCAGCATCAAAAGTTCTACAAAAGTCTTCATTGAGTCAAAGTTGTCAGATGACCCCTTATAGGAGTTATGGCCCCTTAAAGGTGAAAAATAGCATTTTTTCATGTTTTTGGCTTATAAAATGAAAACTATGACAGATAGAGAAAAGTTGTTGCTTGCTTAAATGTTCAGCTCATGTAGCCCTACAAAAGTCTCCATAGGGTCGAAATTGTCAGATGACCCCTTAAAGGCGTTACAGCTCCTAAAATAACGTTTTTTTTATATTTTTGGCCTATGGAATGAAAACTATAGCAGATAGAGAAAAGCTGTTGCTCGCTTAAATGTTGAGTTCATTTAGCTCTACAAAAGTTACATAGGGTGATAGTTGTCAGATTACCCCTTATAGGGGTTACGACCCTTAAAATAACGTTTTTTCATGTTTTTGGCCTTTAAAATGAAAACTATTACAGATAGAGAAAAGCATTTTCTTGCTTACACATTCAGCTCATTTAGCTCTAGAAAAGTTTTTATAGGGTCGACATCAAGACCAGGTGAGCGATTCAGGCTCCTGGGAGCCTCTTGTTCTAGTTTTTTTTCACATGCCTTCTGATGATGTTTTTTTTCTTGTGCTTCCTTCTTCATTGATTCACATGCCTTCTGATGATGTTTTTTTCTTGTGCTTCCTTTTTCATTGATTCACATGCCTTCTGATGATGTTTTTTTTCTTGTGCTTCCTTTTTCATTGATTAACATGCCTTCTGAAGATGTTTTTTTTTAACACTTCTTTTATCTTGATTCACATGTCTCCTGATGATGTTTTTTAAAAACACTTCTTCTTCCCTTGTTGATCAGTCCATTTCACATTGCATGTGCTTGGCTTTTTTTTTAGATATGTAAGAATTTAATGTTGTTCGCTTGAGTTTCTGACACATTTTGCTAATAGTTGTTTAATGTTTGTCTTTGTTTGACGGTTTTCTATTTGTTGTTGTTTATGTAAAATATGTTAAAGATTGTTTGTTGGAAATTATGGTCCTTTTGCTTTAAAGTTGTAGATTTGATGCAGTTTTTTTCTTAATAAAGGAACATCTTCCTTTTTTTCTTTATCTCAACAGGGTTGATGGCAAGCTAAGAATTTAAAGAGTCTGCCCTAAGTCTATCTCTTCCAACTTACAGCTACATTGCTTTAATGTTTTACCTTTTTGTATATTTATCATATTTTTTATGCAAGCATATATACTACCATGCTTGAAAGTTCTGTTCTTTTAATTGCTTACCATGAGACAATGACCCTTAGGCAGTAAAGTCTTTAGTCAAACTCTTCCATTGTTTAAAAGTAAAAAAAAATGCAATAAATGTCCAAAAGTGTAAAAGAGGCTACATCCACCTATCGGACTTTAGAGCCTACCAATTCGTATACCTTTACGACCCCCTTATTGCAGTTGCACTAGGGGAAGTACAACCGCAGCTGGATCGCACATTTTTTTAACGAAGGAATGCGATCTGGTCTTCCCTCGCCTGGACTGATACCAACAGACCAGGATCGGGTTTTTTTAATGGCAAACCCGCCGAGCCATGATAGAACCGGGTAGCTAGTCCGGTTCCCGATGAGGCCCAAGGTATCCATTTAGATAAAACCCTTCCATCCGATAGAGTATGATTTCACCTCTTATCTAATCCATATTTCGTTTGGTATATATGGGCGATACTCTGGTTGCAACTGATAATAAGGGTGAATTGAATGACCTGTTCGTAGAAAAAACATAGTTTGCATACTTTTAATTGCCACAATTTATCAGTGCACTATATTAACATGAAAGTTCTGTGCGTGTCGTCAATGTTAACAATTTAAACATGCTATTAAAGGTTATATTTTTAAATTTTGAAACAATTTACCAAGGGGAACAAATAAATGTCATGGCCTATCTTCAGAACGGGGAAGAGAAAGATGGGCTGGCGGGTTCTGATACCTAGGTAACGATGCTCGTGGTCTACGAATATAGTGCTTAATAAAATCACAAATTATTGATTATTATCATGGTCAAAAATAGCTTTGTAAGTGCTTTTACAGCTTGGAAAACTACGTCTTTCTTAAAGTTTCATGATTGATTTAGATAATTATAGGTTACATTGAAATTAATCGTGTGCGGAGGTTGAATATCACACGAGTAGTTTGTCTGAATACCTACGGCACACATGATGACGTCACGATACAAACAATCTAGCGTCTGCTGGTACAAAACATGGAGTTAATGCATCCGGTGTTGACAGAGGAGGAAAGTGGTTCTAATTAAGTACAAAATAGTCCCGACAAAGTAATTAAGACACTACTAAAGAGCTTAAAACATTGTGTTACTCTACATCATAAGAATATAAATAACCAATGAAACTAAACAGTTTTGATATAGCTTACAAAAGTCCATTTTTATATGAGTTTAAAATACAGTCCAAAAATCGAGACCAGACGTCACTCGATATTTCTTTCGGTAACCAGATCTCTTCATTCAGCCATTAGACTTTTCACTTTGACTACTTTGATTGACGTAAATGTGATTTTTTAACATGTCTATCCCTATCTTAATATAATTTGGGGCATTCACATCTATGTGGCGAATTGATTAAAACGGTAAGAGAGATCGTTTCATTCCGCTATTGCGATATCCCCTGACAAAAATCTAAGAAAATACCTGGCAGTAAAATATGGTCCGTAAAATATACTCCAGAAATAATATCAGGTTAGGAATAAGAGAATCCTAAAACTCTCAATGGTGAGAAGAGATCGTTTCATTCTGCTATTGTTATGTCCACTGAAATAAAAAGAGTGTTTTGTAGGTTTCAGAATAGCAAATATCCCAGGAACTACCAGGCAGTTAAATATGCTCCAAAAAATCAGGTTAAAATTATCAAATTCCTTAAATTTTTATCATTATCATTTTTGTCATTTCTTTAGTTTTTGTCAATATCCACTCTTAGCATTTCTCTTAATACATGAACTATTTATCCTTCTTGCTGTTATATTTTGATTTTGTTTTTCATTTGTTTTGGGTTTGCTTGTTTCATTTTTCAAGTTCTTCCAGACCTGTTCTGAACCAATCCCTGTTAGAACGTTAAAACAACTTTTCATACCAGAAAATGTTGCATATCTTACCCTGTACTAACCAGGTCGAGATTGGATTGATTTATATAGACCTTATAGATCTTTGAAAGAAAGAAGCAAAGGTGTACCAAAGGGGTAATCAGTATCATAAAACCGTAAAGACAAAGACAAAACCGGCAGACAAAAAATCATCACAACAAAACAAACCACATAACAACATAAAACACACACACATATTACAACAAAACCGCATTCAGCAACGCGAACTCAAGTCGAAACGAGAGTGAACTCAGGTGCTCCGGAAGAACTCTGTATACAGTCAGGCAATTCAATTTATTTATTGCTCGAACTCAATTACAATAATTGGTTTAGACACAATGGATAATAGAAGTATATATATAATAAAGTATAATAAACACAATGATGATGAAATTTAGACAATTTTCAATGTAAATATATATTGGTTTTATATTAATAATTTGTGGTTTCTTATTTCTAAACAGTTTGATATAAAGTTGCAAGACATCTTCAGTACAAATGAAAACTTGTTATTGAGTAGAAGTTTTACTTTTTCATTGTTGCTCATAAATTTGTATTGTTGGTATATGGAACTTATTTTGTTACTAGAATCATCTCTCTGTGTCTTATAAAAATTGCATTAAAAAAAATGAAATTCATCTACAACAGAGATATTACAATGTACATATTGGACATATTCTTTGTTCTAAAGGTATTTGAAGATGTCTACCTTTTTCAATCATTAACTGATGAGAGCTTGTCCTAAGTCTGCAAATCATGGCCCTATCCAATACATTGGTCAGTTTATCAACATAAGCTGGTCTCTCCCCACTTTCGTAGACTCCCATAAAGAAATTTAGTTTGGCATTATTCTTTAAATTTGCATTTTGTGTTTGTTGGCACGTATCTTTAATTCTTTGCTTGACTCGATTTAAATTTGCTTTGAGCATAAAATTATTACTGTTCAAATAACTAAAACCCAGTGAGTTTAAAATATTGTGGACTTTCTTGATCCATGGGTTTGTATTTTTTGTGAGGTTATAAATGTCGTATGCTAGACTGTTTATATTATTAATTAAATGATTCTAAAATCCTAAAATTGCAGAGCTTATTTTACTTGTGATGGGTAATCTAGCTAATTCTGCTCGACACGCATCATTAGAAGTTTTACAATGAACTCCAAGAATTTCTTTAATGAATTTGATATGGAACTTTTCAATAAAATTTGATGTATCATTTTTAAGAGAAAAATCTATGCCCCAAATTTCACAACAATAAAGTAAAATAGGAGAAACAAGAGAGGCAAATAGTTTTTCTAGGAGTCTACAGGGATTATTGAGACCAACACATTTTTTAATCTTAAAATATGCTTTCCTTGCTTTATCGATTAAAATATCGATTGCAGCATTAAAATTATCCTTATATTTCATAGATATACCCAAATAAGTATATTCAGTTACAGTCTCAATTACAGAATTATTAAAATTGAATGCATTTTTGAATGTTTTACCATTTGAGTTAAATACTAATACTTTTGATTTTTCTGTATTTACTTCAAGTTTCCATGATTTGCAGTAGGACTCTAAATTATTCAGACAATTTTGTAAACCTAAATCACTTTTTGACAATAAAACAATGTCATCAGCATATAGGAGTATATTAAAGCATTAGAATTCTTAACGGTAGAACCATTGGTGATTTATCAGGACAGTATACATGTCACACTCCTAGGGGAAGTAGTGTAGTTGACTATATGATGGTATCTGAAACCCTATTGCATAATGTTTCGTTTTTTAATGTACACAATTTTTGTGGAGACCTTTCTGATCATTGTCAGATTTCACTAATACTCAAAATTTCATGTATAATAAAAGAAAGTGTAGATTCTCTAAACCATCTTCCGCCTTAGTATAAATGGAACGATTCCTCTGCCATACTTATAGTGTTGCAAGGTTTGATATTTTTTGCTCTGGTGCGATTCCCCCCTAAAAAATATATACAGGGTCATGTGAGCTATTGCCATCACTTTGCGTCCGTCGTCCGTCGTCCGTTAGCTTTTTTCAAACATCTTCTTCTCTGAAACTGCTTGGCCAAATGCAGCCAAACTTTATATGGTTGTTCCTTAGGATATTGTGCAAAAAGTTTGCGTTGGGATTTTTGATACGTCAAAAAACATGGCTGATGTTACTAAAAATAGAACAGGGGGGGTCAAATACAGTTTTTTGCAAATAACTCAAAAATGGTGACAGATATCAAAATTCTGGCAAGGTTAAAGTGATCAGCACCTCAAGATCTACCTGCCCTGCAATTTTCAAGAAGATCCAACAACCAATGTAGGAGTTATTGCCCTTTTCCTGGATTTTTTCAAAATTTTGCACTTATTTAGCCCTATATCTTATACAAGATATTTTAAAAATTCAAATTGCATATGATTAAGCACATTAAGATCTACATTTCATGTAATTAGGTCAAAGCTGTGGAACCATTTCTTTTAGTAGTTATGGCCCTTAAAGCGTCAAAATTTACCATTTTTCATTGTTTTTTCCCTGAATTTCGAAGATTAACTTGTCTGACACCGTAGGACCAACTGCATCTTGACTTGGCACTCTTGCTTAATAGCTTATACGCTACAACTCTATCGTTCATATTTTTGATTCGTAAAAAAAACATGGCTGCCATGGCTGAAAATAGAACATAGGGCGTAAATTTCATTTGTTTTGCTAATAACTCCAAAATGGTTTCAGATATCAAAATTGTGCAAGAATCAAAAGTGATCAGCATATTAAGTACCTGTCCTGAAATTTCGGAAAAGATCTGACTGCTGATGTGAGAGTTATTGCCCTTTTTTCTATTTTTTGCACTTATTAAGCCTGATAACTTGAAAACTAACCATGTTATTTCAGAAATTTAAATTGCATATGGTTAAGCACAATAATATCTACAAAATATATGTATCTGTGTAGTTCAGGTGAGCAATTCAGGCTCCTGGGAGCCTTTTGTTATATCTTATCAAATTTGTCAGAACTACCTATTTCAGACCTAAAAACTCATTAGCTTTTTGATATAAGACACAATTACACTGTTTTGATGCATTCCTTTCTTCTTTTATTATAAAGAGTTTCTAAAAATAACCTTCTTTATATTTACAGATATCGTGGAGAGAAGTTATCAAGACAAGTGGCCAATCTCAAGAAGGCAGAGAGAGATGTAGTTATTGGGACTGTATATGATAGATATGACGATTTACAGAAAACTGAACCCCTCTTACGTCGACATGATCATTATTCGATAACCTATAAAGATCCAGCAGTAATAAATTTCATAAAGCAAAGAGCAATGATGGATGATGACTGCTGTACTTAGATTTAAGTCATAAAAGATCTATTCAAAACATAATCTTCTGCTGACACAATCATTATACCATTACATATGATGATCCAGCAGTTAAATTTCAGAAAGCAAAGAGCAATGATGGATGATGACTACTGTACCTAGATTTAAGTCATAAAAGATCTATTGAAAACGGAATCTTCTGCTGACACAATCATTATACCATTACATATGATGATCCAGCAGTTAAATTTCAGAAAGCAAAGAGCAATGATGGCTGATGACTATACTTAGATTTAAGTCATAAATGATCTATTCAAAACGGAATCTTCTGCTGACACAATCATTATACCATTACATATGATGATCCAGCAGTTAAATTTCATAAAGCAAAGAGCAATGATGGATGATGAATACCGTACCTAGATTTAAGAGTCATAAAAGATCTATTGAAAACAGAATCTTCCGTTGACACATTCATTTTACGATTGTATGTAAAGATTCACTGAGAGGCTAGTTTCATAAAGCAAAGAGCAATGATACGTTCCCTTTGCGATAATGGTAGAAATGTTAATATTTCAGTTGTACTAGTGTACTATAAGCTTAATTTTCCTTCAACGTCCGGTTTAGCACGCTTTCGACGTCTTTTAAACGCTTTTTTCTTTGAAAATTTAAGACGTCATTAAACCGCACGTAACCCACAAGAAAAGCTAGTTTGCTTTTATTTTCGAACCAAAAAAAAAGAAAAAAATTAACTTGAATCTTTGGGAGCGTCACAGGTTTAACCTGCCTCATATTAACAGTTGATGAATGTTGAATACAAGTTCAAACTGATGTAAAATGAACAGATAAAGGATTATTATACAATAGAATATAAAGATCTAGAAGATAAATTTCAGAAAGCAAAGAGCAATGATGATAGCTGATGAATGTTGTATACAAGTTTAAGAGATTTGTTCAATTGATATCGAACAACTTTCACTTGTTCTGTTGACAAGATTGTTATACATGTACCATAACATTAAAAGACCCAGATGTTAAATTTCACAATGCAAAGCTGATGAATTTGGTATTAAAGTACTGTTTAATGGTCATGTCTACTTAACAGCGAACAGCCTACCCTTCATACATTGATGATAATTATGCTATGCCATATAAGTTAATTCTACAAGCTAAAAGTAAGGATTCAAGCCACCAAGTGGTGTACTTCAGTTGAGGTTTATTATACATGGATCCACAAAAAAAATTGTTCATTAGGATTACAAACAAACAAACATATGTTTACTTTAAACATACTTATTTTCACAATTTAGCAGTTTATAACAAATTTGCAGGTAGTTGATTTCATGTTTCATGTATTGTATTCTACTTTTCTTATACAGTATATTTCTTTTCTTGAAAAATGGCAGACCGCCATATATGTGAAAATAATTACCAATCCAAAAAATGTTTACTGTACTTGGTGCAAGCTATTGAGTTTCTAATTGATTGTAGACAAACATATGAGAATGAACATTCTTAACAGTTTTTTTTAAGCATTTTAAACACAATTATAGCCTTCAAATTAAAAACCTGAGTTTTTTCCCTTCCATAAAGGAATGTTTACAAGAATGTCTTGTCAGAAAGCATTATGATATACTGATGAAGGCCTAAGGCCGAAACTTCTATCTATTAAATGGTTTATTTCTACAATTGGATAAGAGTATTATTCCCTATGGAATTTTAAGAAACAATTAAGAAAGCTTTAGAACAATATGTAGTAAAATTATAATGTCTGTTTTCATATGATCTCCGGAAATATTTTTAAAAAATAAATTATTTGTACTAACATGTTTATTCTTCCATTTTTTACCTGCGTCGCAGGGGGCATTGCTTCCGTCCTTCCGACCGTAACACTATAGGTGTGTCTGTCTTGTGTAATCTGAATCTCAAAAACCAAACACTAGATCTTTCTTAAATTTTACACTATGTTCATGATGTTACTGATATATAGAAGACATGCACCTTCCCTTTTGGGGTCATTTCATAATTCTGTTTAGAAACTAGGGGCCCCAAAGAGCGACTTTTTTATTTGTTTCCACAATAACTTTTGTTCTGGTTGACCAAATGCTATGAAACTTGACAGTAATGTTACTTACAAAAAAAAAGGAAGGGTGGGGTTGATTTTGAATGTCCCCTCTTATTTTGTTTAGAAATTTCAAAAGGGCCCTAAAGGGGCTAAAAATGAAACTTTTGTTTTCCACAATAACTTAGGTTCTGATTGACTGATTGATATGAAATTTTACCATAATGTTCCTTACCATTAATTGATTCATTAGCATGATTGTTAGGGTCTCCCCTTTTTTAGGGGGCCAAAAGGGGCAAAAATTCAACTTTTACATTTATGGTCCGATTTTGAAAAAAAAATTGCAAGTTAATTTTTGTCATACATGTATATTGGATACACAAGAGTTAACATTAAAGTATGTCTCACCTGCCAGCACCATCATAAACAATTATTCTTTCTTACTTCCACTATATTTTGAATTTACGTGGATTTTCATTTTCTGAGATCAAAAGATGTTTATAGAACTTAAACATTGCAAATATATGCAATAAAAATAATCAAAGTCACTCAACCGGAAAACCAAGGTCAAGGTCAAAAGATGGGGATGCAACTGTGCTGAGCTACTACTGGGGCATATGCATACCAAGTTTCATCAACCTAAGACCTATAGTTCTTGAGATATGGAGGTGCTCGCAAAACTTTTCCATTGCTATTATATGTATTGAAAATTGTCAAAGTCACTCAACCGAAAAATCAAGGTCAAGGTCAAAAGATGGGAATGCAACTGTGCTAAGCTATGCATACCAAGTTTCATCAACCTAGGACTTATAGTTCTTGAGATATGGAGGTGTTCATAAAACTTTTTCAAAAAGTTAACGCCGCCGTCACCTATGTCCCGCTCTGCTTCGCAGGCGAGACAAAAATGGAGGATAAGTTTCTTCTTGACCCCCACCTTTTCTGTTAAGCAATTACGGGGTCAAAAGGGTGGAAATTGAAACTTAATTTTTTTGTCTGGTTTATGTGTGTTTTTTATATGCTTGTTAGATATAAGGATCCTAAATATTTTTATTTCTAAATTTTCATTGTCAGTCCATAAATTGGGTTGCATGTGACAAAAATGCTTTGTCAGTCCACCATAGGATGCAAGAGTCAAAAACTATTGAATGTCCATATTAGGCCTAGAATGTACAGGGTTCAACGTTTTGACGTACGATGCAGGGCCAGACATCAATTGGTCTTGTTTCCAGCTTGGCTTACAGGGGTTCCTGTAGCATTAACAATTTGCACATTTGTTGTGATTTCTCAAGGTATTTTCAGGATTAAGTTATTTTGAGTAAATAAAGCAAACATGTACATGTACCGAGGGACAACATTTCATAAGACGCAAACAACAAGTGCAGGGCTTTTAACCTTTAAAAAGTTTTTTCAAGTTGGCAGCCCTGGAAAAGTCAATTATAAATTAAGTTAAACAAGCATTCTGAGAGTATTGCAAAACAATACATTTTGTACATAGTCCCCTATCAGCCTCATTTTTCAGTCACTGGTAACAATTTGTCAAACACCTTGATCAGTTTATTATCTACAAGGAACAATAAAAAAGTGTAGAAAAAAATTCCAATGGATTTTCAAACTTCAAAGGGCCATAACTCCCATAAATATTTGTGGACAGGCACAAAACTCTAACTTGACCTGTAACTCATCAAGGTAAACTCACAGACATAAAATCAGTTCATTATCTATAACTTTTTAGAAAAAAGTGCGGAAAACTGAAATTTTAGTGAATTTTCAAAGTTCAAAGGGCCATAACTCCCATAGAAATTTGTGGACCGACACAAAACTCAAACTTAATCTGTAACTCATCATAAAAAGGGGGGACCCCCAAAATCAATCCCATTCATCCTTTTATGGTAAGGAACACCATTGTAAAATTTCCTAGCAATTGGATAACTGGAACTAAAGTTATTGTGGAAAACTAAAGTTAACAGACAACGACGACGACAACGACGACGATGATGACGACAACAACGATGACGACAGTATCATACCATAATACTTCCGCAAATTATTTGCGGTCGTATAAAAATCAGTTCATTATATATAAGCGTTCAGAAAAAAGTGCTGAAAACTTAATATTTTAGTGAATTTTGTTCAAACAGCCATAACTCCCATAAAAATAATTTGACTATATAAATTAACCTTGAGCTCGTCAACTTTTTGTGAAATAAAAATATGTTATAACATACACGGTAGTTATATACTTTATGTTTCTTGCAAACTAAGTTTTGTTATTTTTTTTTCAGTAGTTTCAGAGGAGTTGTGATAACAAACTGTAATAAAGATTTTCAGCTAATTTCTAAGTTCTAAGGGTAGAAAATCCCACAAAAATTTGCAGATCTGAAATTCCTTGTAAGATGCACAACTACATATGGTGAACATCTTGCATATCAAGTTTCATTAAATTCTCTTAAGTAGTTTAAGAGGAGGTGCATTCACAAACTAAAATCAGGATTTGTGCAAATTTCTAAGTCCAAAGGGTCATAACTCCCACAAAAATTTGCAGATCAAAAATTCCTGGTAATATGCACAACTACATATGATGTACATCTTACATACAAAGTTTCATTAAATTCTGTTCAGTAGTTTAAGAGGAGTTGTGTTCACAAACTGTTATCATGATATTCTGCAAATTTCTAAGTCCAATGGGCCATAATTCCCACAAAAATTTGCGGATAAAAAATTCCTGGTAATATGCACAATTACATATTGTGTTCTTCTTGCACGCCAAGTTTCATTAAATTCTGTTCAGTAGTTTAAGAGGAGATGCGATCACAAACTGTAATCATGATTTTCTGCAAATTTCTAAGTCCAAAGGGCCATAACTCCAACAAAAATTTGTGAATAAAAAATTCCTGGTAACATGCACAACTACATATGGTATCCTTCTTGCATACCAAGTTTCGTTAAATTCTGTTCAGTAGTTTAAGAGAAGTTGCGATCACAAACTTTGATCACAGACGGCAGACGGACAGACCAGTCAAAAATATTATACCCTGTGCAACTTTGTTGTGTGGGGTATAAATATCAGATGCCTAGCTACCAGCAATTCATCGTCCACAAAAAAGTTTAGGGTCTGTATACCAAATATCAGAAGCCTAGCTATTATACTTCATTTTCCACAAAAGTCTTGCAAAGACCTTTATGACCTGAAAAAAAAACTAAGTTCACAAAGTCACTGGAGCGTAAAATTGGTGTAAGGGTCAAAAGTCATGATAGTAACTGTTGCTTAATCCATAACATGAACTGTCTGTATACCAAATATCAGATGCCTAGCTTTTCAAGTCATTCATTTTCCACAAAAGTCTTACAAAAAAGTTTCGACGCCGCGTCGCCGGAAGTAATACCTATGTCTCGCCTTTTGCGGCTATTCATCGCAGGCGAGACAAAAACTGCAATTCACCCCTATGTTCTATTTTTAACCATGGCAGCAATGTTTTTTGATGAATCAAAAATTTGAACAACATATTTGTAAAGGACATACTAAATAACAACCTTACCAAGTTTGGTTACATTTGGCCTAGCAGTTTCAGAAGAGAAGATTTTTGAAAAATTGTTAACAGGCCAATTACCGACGCCAAGTGATGCTAATAGCTCACATGGACCTTCGTTTCAGGTGAGCTAAAAAAAACTACAACAAAATCATATGTGTGTAATGATTTAATTTGCATAAAAAACTTGTTGAGTTGGGTTAACAATTTTTTTTACAAAAATTTACATTAAAAACATGTGGAGTTAAGTTAAAAAAAATACATGAAAAGTATAAATTGGTAGAGTAGCAGATGTTTTTGTACATTTTATGCAAGTCTTTACATGCTTTTTATTTTATAGTTAATTGAGATCATATTTTTTTTTTAATAAAATATTTTTTTAAAGAAATATATGCATGTAATGACTTTAAATGTACAAAAACCTCTGCTTTACAATCTTTTTTGTTATTCTACACTAGAAACAATATCTCAGTGGTAGATTCAGAAGAAGATTATTTGTGAATAAACAAAAGTTATCTCCCCTTTAAAAAATTCTTTTAACCGCCTCCAATTTTTTTTTCTCTTAAAAAAACCTGAATCCACCATTTACAGTACATTAATTAACAATGAAAAAATACACTTTATGTGACAAATATTTTTTTTTATGTATAATCAATAATACAAAAAAATATTCATTATACAACTGTAGAAAAGCAGGCATTTTCCTTACATTATATGGATCTTTACTTTTGATGTATTTTTCTTTTAAACAAAAAAAATATATTTTTAGATAATGCATATAATGAAGAAAAACCTCTGCTTTACAAGCTTTTTTTTATTATTCTACAGTTGTATAATGTTCAAAGGTGGATTCAGTAGGCTAATTTTTTTTTTCAAAGAATTCGAATAAAATTATTTTCTTTACAAATTCTTCTCAGACCCCATTTTTTCCCCAAATCCCCTTGCAATAAACCTGAATCCACCACTGACATTACATAAAATTACAATAAATACTGAATACAAAATTTCAGGTGATAAATAACTTTTATTAATGTACAATAAAAAAATACAAAAAAACTAAATAACTATATACATTTCTAGTGACTTTTTAAAACTATTTGATCTTATATTACAAGATATAGAATGCCAACTACAAATGGAAATAAACTGAAAAAATTAGGTATCTATCTTGAAATAATAGCTCTTTTTAATATCAAAATAAATTGTACACCCCCCTTTCCAAAAAAGAAGAAAGAAACCATTCATTCCAAGATAAATACAAATATACACACATTGTTAGAAAGTGTTAAGCTTGCAGTAACCTCAATAAACAGAGAAATGCAGAGACAAAAATATGTGCATTTCGTCTGCTTTATAAGGCTACAATAAACTTAACTTTTTCTAATCAGTGAGTATATGATATACATCATTAATGACAAGAATTAAGATAATGTGACAGAAGAAGACAAGCCAAAACGTGGACAGGTTAAACAATAATCATGCCACTCTCCATCAACTCTGCATTAGCCAAAGGGGAGGGGGAAGCCAAAATAAATATTATATGTGGCTCTCCACTGTCCCTGTCCTAGGTTGTCCACCTTTCTGGAGGATCTTACCCGTCATTGGTGACAGACTGGCATCAGCTCACTTTCTAATTTTGGGGGGCTATGATGATATTTACCAGTGGTCGTTCACTGGCCCTGTCCTAGGTTGTCTCCCTTTCTGGGAGAACTTACCCGTCATAGGCATCATGTTGCTGACACCTGCAGGGCATCAAAAGAATGCTATGACATGTTTAACACTGACCAGGAATTAACCTGTCTTACTAATGTCCTATTATCTTAAAACTTCATCATTAATGAACTTTATAATTTGTCAAACTCCTTGAAACCCCTCCCTAAGTTGGCCTTCTTTGTTTTGTAATTCTAAAAGTTCAATTGAAAAAAAAATAATAAAACTGTATTACCTATAATAACATACAGTAAGCTAAGTACATAAAACTTAACAAAGGGAAAAAATATATAGTTGTTGAAAAAATAACATTTGTAAACAATCAAATAATGGCTTACATAATGAATATAAAATCTTTAAATTCAGCATACATACATACATATTACCTTTATTTTTTATTAACAAATCACTTCTTCAGGCATGCTGACATTTGAACAAGTTACAGTGCAATCATGAGAAAGTTAACATAGAAATATTCTCCCCACCACCCTGTTTTCATTGTTTGAAATATACTTTTATATATATCATGCATCCTGTAGAAATGATGTGTTTTACATCACTGTTTTTTTAAACATTTTTTAATATTCTATTTATCAGTTTTCTTAACAAGCACATTTTTTTTGGTCCGTTGTAAGGTTTTTTTAAGTTCTAGTCGTTGTTGTTGTCCTCTCAGCTGTTGTCTCTTAAGTTCCAAAAAAAGTCCCTAAAAAATTTTAAAAAGAAAATTTAGCCACCTTCTTCATGACAAAAATATAATAGTAATGACAAAATAAGGAATAGTATGACATGAGCTCACAAAGGGAATTCCCCTGCTTCATATTTAACCAAAATTGAAAAAAAAAACTTTTGTCCAATTTTCTACTTGCAGATTTTCTGATTTGTCATGCACACCTCAATATCATGGACTTCATCAAGTAAAAGTTCATCAAAACCTATTAAGTAGTATAGAAGTTGTGCTCTCATGAATAATTTTTAGAACAATGAAACTTATCACAATTTTTTATATTGAAACTGCAATTATCTCCCCTGACTGATTATTTTATTTTTATAAGAATTTAAATATGAAGTACTTCATGCAATGTTTCATTCAATTCCAGCGTGAAGCTTTGTCTGAGGAATCGATCTTATGTGAAATTGGACAAAAAGAACCCTCAACTTTGGGGGCATGTAATCAATATTTGGCATAAATAGAAAAGTGAAAGCTTTTTTTCTACTGCATAAGCTTTCAGTCCTAATACAAGAATGTTGCTTAATATTTTTTGTCTTAAAAAATAAAGTCAGGACATTAAAGCACAATATATTAAATCATACAAGTTGAACATTTCTATAAAGTTAACTGTTTAAATTATGTACCTGATTGTTGAAAATAGGAAGCCCAGGCAGCCAAACAGACATATTTGTTTTGAATATTTTTAAACAAATGATCAACAAAAATATAGTTGTGGTACCTATTAATCTAACAAGAGTTGACACTAAAGTATGTCTCGCCTGTCGGCACCATCACAGAACTCATTGAAGATCTAGCTGGGCCTTCAGAAAAGTTAAGGTCAAGGTCATGTGACAAATGACAGATTTCCATTTAACCATCACAAAAATGTCTGAAGTGTGTTCTAGATACCATAGTTATTTAGAAACAATGAAAAAAAACAACATTCACTAAGTCATTCAACCATAAAAATGGGGTCAAGGTCAATTACATGGTGACGTCAGTTGTGTATACCATAATCCCCAAATATCAGATGCCTAGCTATAATATACTTTTCACTTAAGGTAAAGTATACGAAATTGACTGTCCGATCAATTTTCTTTAAAAATTAGTCATAGACAGCTTATGTTGGGAGGAATAAGGAAAAGCAATAAAAAATTGGGGTCACGGACCTTGTTTTCGAGTTATGTGTCGGTTTTGTATCATTTTCAAAATTACATTGAATATAATAGGAAAATGAACATGAAAAGTCATGTTTTTGAACATTTTCATTAAATAAAAAATTACTAACCGATCAATATTTCTTAAAAACTCCAGACATATTCAAAATCAAATTCTGTGCATTTTGGTGTAAAGAAAGTCCTTGACTACGGATTTCGTTTTCACGCTACAGACTTCCAAAGTGGAGATAAATGATAAAAATGACGCTTTTTTCTTGACGTTTTCGGCAACGTAAAAAAAAAACAAATAAAAAGCGCGACGTTTTTAAAAAGTAAAATCTGTGTTATGTTGTTTGTGTGGGTATGAACTCTTCGACAGGATTCTTGAAGCATAACAAACTATTCTAACTAAGCATGTCGCCACTTGTATGTAATAAATTATACAGTATAAACTTATTATTTGTGTTGTCCGTTGAATGATACTGCTCGATCCGTAAATTTTATGAGTATTTTTTTTTTTTAGCATTTACTATTTTATATAGTAAATATATGTAGAGTGCTGATTTATAATTTCATATATGTATAAAGATAATTTACTTTGTGTAAAAATAAATGATAAGCTGACAAAGTTTTTTACATCTGATAGTGGTGTACGACAAGGAGATAATTTAAGTCCAAATTTGTTTAAAATTTTTATTAATGATCTACCGAAAGTGTTTGACAACGAGTGTTGTCCAGTTAAAATTGGTAATAGATCCTTGAATTGCTTGTTATATGCAGACGATGTTGTATTATTATCAAATAGTAAACTTGGTTTACAAAATTGTTTGAATAAGATTGACAAGTATTGTAAAGAATGGTGTCTACAGATTAACATTAGAAAGACGAAGATCTTAATTTTCAATAAGAGCGGGAAAATACTAAAAGAAACTTTTAGTTTACAAGGAACCTTGCTCGAAAATGTCCAAACATATAAATATCTAGGTATAATATTTTCTGCCTCTGGAAGCTTTTGTCACGCAAGAAAAGATTTATACCAGAGAGCTTTAAAAGCATTATTCAAACTAAAAGGCATGCTTGGAGATATCATACCAAAAATTGACACAAACTTGCATATCTTTGACCACACCATCAAACCTATTTTACTTTACGCCTCTGAAATATGGGGTACTTTAACATCTGTGAATGATGAATTTGAAAACAAATATGAGAAGTATGAATTTAATACTTTATGCAATAAATTTTATAAATACGTTCTTGGAGTAAATAAGAAATCAACAAACATTGCAGTTATTGGTGAACTAGGGAGATTTCCCTATCACATTGACATCATATGTTCGGTCGTAAAATTCTACCAGAGAATATTAGATTATGAGCATGATCATTTACTACACCAATGTTTACAGGAGAGCAAAATGCTGAGTGATAAAGGTGTAAAAACTTGGTACAATTTTATATTCCAAATTAAAAACATACTGAAAATCAACTTAGATAATTGCAATGTAGATAAAGTACGTCTGTTGTTAATTAACAGATTCAAAAGTCGTTGGAAAGATCAATTAGTTGAAAATGGTATTAAAAAACAAGGAAAATTAAGAACGTATTGTAGATTCAAAGAATCTTTCAAACGAGAACCTTATTTGCACTGTATAAAATCTTTCTCTACAAGGAAGTGTCTCACACAGTTTAGAATAAGTGCTCATAAATTAGCGATAGAGAAAGACAGGTATTTAAATATAAACAAAAATAATCGATTTTGCAAACTTTGTAATACACAGGAAATCGAAGACGAGATACATTTTCTTATGCACTGTCCCCCGTACACTGTAGAGCGGGCAAATCTGTTCAGTGAAGTAGAGAAACTTTGCTCAAACTTTCAATACCTAGACGTAACTAACAAATTTATCTGGTTGTTATCTTGTGAAAATGAGAATATATGCAATATGTTAGCATCTTATACCAAAAAATGTTTTCAAATACGAGAGACTGTTAGTAGATTATGAATCGTCACGAGTCATGCTACATGTGTAATTATTGTTTGTTTTCTAATTTGTTTATTTTATTTCCATTATTATTGTCAGATTATTATTCTTCATGTACGAATTATGTATTTATATATGCTCTTTCGAGGGCCCATGATTTGGTGTACTAAATTATACTTATACTTATACTTATACTTATATATATAGCTTTTGTCGTCATAAGCTTTTTCTTTATTGCGAAAGTAGAGGAGCATATATAGTGTTCGTCAATCCCAAATCAGTTTTGCCTTCAGGTTGTCGTAAGTACATACCCTATCTCTTACTAGTATATAAAAATTACGCACTAATCGATTTTCTTTAAAATTTCCAAGATAAACAGTATTTTTCTTTAATACGGTTAAATAAAATTGAAAAAAAGGGGCTTCGTCTCGCAGAAATCGCACTTGGTAAGCCTCAACTAGAAAAGTTCACTAAAGAATAATAAAACGTACCAATATTATATGTTTTGTCCGGCGAAGAAAAAAGTAACAAATTTGGATTTAATTTGTATTTTGTATCATCGTATCGAAACACAAATATTTACCAAAACTATTTTTATTTGAACTCATCTTACTGTCGGTGTTATATTGCCATTTTTCCCCCCGGAAAATCTGGATCGATCTAGTTTTTCCCCGGGGGAAAAACTGGATCATTGCCATTTTTCCCCATTGTAGATTTTCCCCCATGCCAGTTTTCCCCCATCGATGTTTAGCATATCTTAGCTTTTCAGTGGATACATACTTACACCAGTCTGTGATTTTATTTATGGAAAATGTAGCTTTAATATGATTTATACGGAAAAAAATATTTAAAGTTAGTATCTTATAAATACATGAAATATTTTTTATTTATATTCAGCTCTTACACTTTTGAGATAATCTATATGATAAGAAATATTTGAGGTACGGATTCAGTATTAAAAGCATTATCATCATTAAAAAAACATAGTTTTATCTTATAAATACCACATCGTTTATGCTTTTTTCAATGAAGGATAAGAAACAGTAGATCTCTTTGCAATTGACAATGACTTGGCTTTGTGTCAATATGAGGTGGACAAGTTTTACATTAATATTGCATGTCTACTGCATGGTTCAATTTAACTCGTATTCATATTAACTTTGGGTTGTCTTTTATTATAGCTTTTATGTGCCAACGACGACGACATGTCGGAATAGGACATTAAATCTTAAGCCCGACCATGCGAAAATTACTATGAACAATATTTCATAGGACGCAAACAACTAAGCCCCTACATGACATAACCCAGATACGTATGTTAAAAAAACATAACGTTTTTCAAGTTAGAAGCCGTTTTTTTTTCAGTTTTCAGCTATCTTTTAAAACACCGCTAGTAAATATATAAAACAAATAATTATGATAACCATCTTAAGCAGGAGAAATTGTAATTGATAAACAGCTTAACATGATCACTACCAAGAAGAAGCATAAACATCAATAACGAATTTGTAAATGAACGTACGCAGAACTTTTTTTGTGTGTAAAACAATAACCATCTTTGATCAGTAACTACAATCAACTCAACACACAGTAATTCGAAAGAAAGCAAATCTTAAATGGAATATTGATGTTCATACCATTATATTTTACATGGTGTTTTGCAACGTGTTTCGGGAAATACTTTCAGTACTTTAACCCATAAGGAGAGCGAGCGACTTTGTGTAACTGAACCAAACTTTTAAAAAGTCAGTTATAATAAAGATTAAAGTTGCAATAAGGGTCCGGTCTTTGCAAAAAAGCTCTGTTGCAATCATTAATGGCACCCTTTTTGGTAAGTCCTAAGACAAATCACAGGGGCTTGAATTAATTCGATTTTGAAGCCTTGCCAATATGGCGGCTTTCCTCGATTGTGGGTTTTATAGAGCAGTGGGTCAATTTTTTAAAGTCGATATAAACGAACAAAATTCAACTATCTATGTGAGACAAATACATAATGCATTTACAATGTAGCTGCATAATAATTATGCTTTACTGCTTACAACTCATAAACACTATCGCAACTGACATCATGATAATACACCTCATAACAATTACTTGTAATGACGATTCATTTATTTTTAATCAATATATGAGAAAATAAGATGAGGTGGGAAACAAAAAAACAGTTAATTCTGAAGACCACAGGAAAATGCTAGCAGATATGGGTAGGGGCGTAAAATTTAGCCTATGTGGCGCACTAATTGGTGGTCAACAAATTTAGAATATGGATCTTTTACATGCATAAAGCGTGACTCTCTCCATACACGTTGGCCCACTATGGTCAGCGATGGTCGGGGTTTCTGTATTATAGACCTGACAAACCCAACGGACGAGGGCCACCTAGGGTACACACTTTTGTCGCTCTGTGGGCTGAGCACTAACACCGATGTCAGAATCCAAAGACCCTTAGTTGCCTTACGAAAAGCTAGGATCTGCTGCTGGCCTATTCGCCTCCCGGAACCCGTACGGGACATACATGATATTTTATCACTTTGTAAAGTGTACATGTATGTGATTATAGTTTTAGGGTTAAAGCATTTAGAAATATCTGTTGGTTTGGTAGCATAAAATCGGGTTTAACAAGTATGAGTTTTTTTAAGTCCGGACAATTGTGATCTTGAATTTTCCTGGTATATTTTTGGTTCGTCTTTTCTCTTGGACAATTGAGATAGTTCATCCAAGTACGTTAGTCCTTTTTAACCATCATTTATCCGGGCCCAGCACAATCGATATTATTTGGTGAAGACTTTCCTCAAAAGTTTGCCCGAAAATTAACATTTTTTATATGTAAAAAATTCCGTGATTGGTTGGGTCCCATGAGAAGTGAAACAGAATGCTATTAAGTTTCATAAAAAGTAACCTTTTTAGTCATTTTGTCTACTGTCCACAAACTTCTCTTTTTCGAAATTGCCGTCTTATTTATAAAAAAAAAATAGCAAAAGCAAAAGACGCATTATTGCCTTTTTTTTCGAAAGTGGTAAAACTTTTTGATCCAGTTCATCCTGCGTAAACGACCAAATAGATTGTATTCCTTAAGACAGCAACTTTTTCCTTGACTTTTTTCTTGCAGTTTATAGAACATTCTTGTAAATTTGATAAATGATTTGCTTGGCAGCTTCAATACTCTGTCGATTCCTTCAACAAGACTACTAGTATCTAGCGATACCAAATTATACCGTTGCTCGTGTCGTTCAAGTAAAATGTGATGATACGACATCAAACGATATGGTACAAAAAGTTTTCTTCTTTTATAAATAATGATGACTATTCGCTAATATGCTTAATACACGATATGCCTTGACTTATGTTACTGCACCAATTTTCCCTACACACGTCTGTATCGGCAGAAAATATCGGTAATATCTGACGACGTGCTGAATTAAATGAAATCGGGAACGAAAGTGAAGCGTCGAACGTCGCGCCATTTCATGGAGCACATTATGACGTTACGTAACAACCGCTAGAGGCGCTGAATTACGTATACTTTACCTTAACTCATTTTCCACCTAAAAATCATCTAAGTTCACAAAGTCACTGAACCATGAAAATGGGGTCAGGGTCACACAACATGGTGTCAGTTGTGTAGACCAAAACCCCAAATGTCTGTATACCAAATATCAGATGTCTAGCTATTATACTTTTAACTTAATTTATTTTCCACAAAAGTTTAAATTGTCCCAAAAATTATCTAAGTCCACAGAGTCACTGAACCAGGGTCAAATGGCATGGGGCCAGTTGCATAGACCATAACCTGAAGTGTCTGTATACCAGATGTCAAATGCCTAGCTATTATACTTTTCTTGTAATTCATTTTCCACAAAAGTCTTACAAAGGGGTCTTTTGGCCTGAAAAAAACATTTAAGTCCACAGAGTCGCTGAACCATGAAATTGGGGTCAGGGTCAAACGGCATGGTGCCAGCTGTGTAGACCATAACCCCAACTGTCTGTATACCAAATATCAGATGCCTAGCTACTATACTTTTCTTGTAATTCATTTTCCACAAAAGTCTTACAAAGAAGTTTACGCTGTCGCCGTCATCATTGCAGCCGGAAAGTAATACCTATGTCTCGCCTTCAGCGACTAAAGTCGCAGGCGAGACAAAAATCCAATCACAATCATCACTAAACAATATTTGTAAAGCTTTACAAAAAGGAGAAGGTGCGATAAGGGTCAATTTTGGCCTGCCATTTTCCAAATTTTCAACAACAGACAGAAATTTATTTTATGAGTGTTTATGTACAGTTGAATAGTGAAGAAGACTATATCTAGATTATTTTTTGCCAAATTCTGCATACAAGTCTGGAGAATCTACCATTAAATGTGTCGAATGTGAGAAAATCTACATTTTTAATATATTTCTGTTAAATTTTCGGTAGTTTTTGCTAAAAACAGATGTGGGCGCATGTATGTTCAACAAAGATCTTTATATATATGTTGTAACTAACTGTTTTACACAAAATATATAAAGATGAACAATGAACACGCATGCGCCTAATGTTAAAAACATCAAAAACTTGCCAAAATATGAAGAATTTAGTACTTATTTACAAGTTTCCCTTCTTTTATCCGACTTTGTGTAGCTTTTGTGATTACAGATGTTTACTTTTATGCGAAAAAGAAATTGAACGAACAAAAATATATATTGAAGAATGTGAAATACATCTCGAACCGTACTTTTAGCATACCTCGAAATTTGAGGCCAATATGCCCCCTTATCGGACTAACTCCTTTAAATTCATTACAATCCATCTAATTTAATTATGGACTTTCGATTGAAGCGTGCAAACACAACAATGAAAATTTACGTCATCATGAACAAGCCAATCGGTAACAAAAACCGCAAACCATCACAGTAGGAACAAGTGTGGCCACTAAAAGTATGTCTCGCCTGCCGGCACCATCACTAAAATCAACTACCTAAGCTTTCATTTCTTGATATAAACACAAAAAGTGTATGTATACCTAATAACATATGCCTAGTTATTATACTATTCAAGCAATCCATTGTCCACACATGAATTACAAAAAGTTTTCTGTCTGAAAAAAAGACCTAAGTTCACAGAGTCACTGGATCGTAAAAATGGGGTCATGGTCACATGGCATGGTGACAGTTGCATTGTCCATAACCGCAACTGTCTGTTTACCCAACATCAGATGCCTAGCTATTAAAACTTTCCAGCAATTCATCATCCACAAAAATCTTACAAAAAAGTTTTTCAGCCTGAAAAAGACCTAAGTTCACAGAGTCACTAGAGCGTGAAAATGGGGTCAGGGTCAAGCAGCATGGTAACAGTTGCGGAGACCATAACCTAAACTGTCTGTATACTAAAAATCAGATGCCTAGCTAATATACTTTTCCAGCAATTCATCGTCCACAAAAGTCTTACAAAAAATTTTAAGGCCTGAAAAAAGACCTAAGTTCACAAAGTCACTGGAGCGTGAAAATGGGTTCAGGGTCACATGGCATGGTGACAGTTACGTAGACCATAACCAGAACTGTCTGTATACCAAATATCAGATGCCTAGCTAATATACTTTTCCAGCAATTCATCGTCCACAAAAGTCTTACAAAAAATTTTAAGGCCTGAAAAAAGACCTAAGTTCACAGAGTCACTGGAGCGTGAAAATGGGGTCAGGGTCACATGGCATGGTGACAGTTGCGTAGACCATAACCTGAACTGTCTGTATACCAAATATCAGATGCCTAGCTAATATACTTTTCCAGCAATTTATCGTCCACAAAAGTCTTACAAAAAAGTTTACGACGCTGCCGCCGCCGCTGGAAAGTAATACCTATGTCTCGCCTTCCGCGACTATTCGTCGCAGGCGAGACAAAAACCAACGTCAGCCAGACTATTCATCAATATCCAATCAGATTTAATGTTTGCATGACCCATTTATTCAATCAATGTATTTTAATGTAATCAAATGTAACGATTTGTGGTTTTTGTAAACGTTTGGCTTTGTTCATGACGTTTGCACACTTCACTTTACGCTACAATTGAAAGTCCATAGTTAAATTGGACGGGTTGTAACTCTAATCCAAGCTTAAAATGCGCATTGTATTCAGTTTTGTTTATAAACTTTGTTGGTCCATACATGCAGCCAGTAATCTGTTTCTCGAGGTTAAAGCCCATGTAGAAATAAGCATGATGACAAAAACACAGAAGCAGCCATACAAAGAAAATGACAAAACATACTCTTATTCAAGTGATGAAGATGATTTAGATAGTTTCCATCAGGTTTGTTTAATTTGTCATCATATTAAAGTCTTCAGGAACAAAACATTCGAGACCCCAATTGTTGGCTATATTAAGTACGCTAAAAATATCTCTGTCGTCACGAGGTAAACAATTAATCAATAAACTTGGTCGAATAATTTTGAGCAAAATAAACCAAGTTGAAGGAAAATTTGGTAACAACTGTGTATTCTAATTTTTCTTTTTTTTTACATTTTGGTCTAAGTGACATAAAAAAATTGGGGACAAAAAAAAATGTGATTTTGGAAGACAATATACCTTTAATGGAATATTTGTACTTAATGCAATTCAGTTGTCCAAGAGTTATCTCTCTTTGACCTTAGATTTGAAGACAACATACTAAATATACTATATTTTTGTTCGTTTGTAGTCTCATGTATAATTTATCAAGATTTATGATGACATCATACTTCCTATATGGAAAAGTTACCTAAACCTAATGTAAGACCTGACTTGGTATAAGGTCATTAGATTTTTATCTTTATTTTAACAGACCTTCGGATGCAAAATTTGGCTATTTTCAATAACAACAAAAATTGAAATGTCCTGATTTTACTTTTTAATGGAAATTTTTAAAGCATTGAATTAGAAATATATAGATAAGTGAATAGCAATTAACACTGAACAAGCGAGGCAAACAGGTTTGGTGTGGTTCAATATGACTACACCTTAGCATTTAACAGAACAAATTCCTGAAAAAGTTTATATAACTAGAAATAAATGAAGATGGAATGATGACCCGGCTGGCCCAAAACAGGACAATGAAGCGGCAAAGGTCTGAAAGTTGCTTAAAACGTACAGTTTTTTTTATACTGAACCATCCTTCCAAGTTTTAAATCATTCTCATGTATGGTATCTGAGAAAAGCTTGATAAAAATTTATACCAACATGTGTGTATGTCCGTACCCCAATCAGGAAGTTGAAGTCCGACAGGTCTGAAAATAGCAGTACGGTTTCTGAGAAAAGCTTGAAAGAAATTTTCACCTAAAGAAGTAGGGGCAATACGGCCTTTATTTAGCCTAGAAATATGAAGATTATGTAAAAGTGTCAATTTCTGGCTAAAATATAGTGTAAACTCTGTCTTAAAGGAAAACATGTCAAAACATTCTTAAATCTAATATTGAAGCTTCATAATGACCTCATAATTCTAGTGATTTTAGCGAAAAAGACAAAATATGAGAAATTTTGGCCGTTTGCAAGGTACATTGTCCGCACACAAGAAAAACAAGTTTATATTTATAGAGAAGGTTTATATAAGCCGTTTTAACAAACTGTAAAAATATTTAGTTGTTTCTTGTGTGTGGTGATACTTTTCCAGTCCCAAATGTATCTTAAAAATGCTGAAAATTGATGAAAATTGAAGATTTTCTGGTTAATGGTAAGTTTCATTTCATAGAAATTACCAAAACAATCATTTAAAAATCTGTCAAAGTCAAAAATGGTTTCGTTAAACAGGAAGTAGGTGAGCGACAGACCTGAAATCAAATCCCACGTTATGGGACCCCACCTCGATGCTGTATAGCAAATATCAAGTGGCTTTGATAAGTAGTTGCTGAGAAAGCTGTTACGAAAAATTTTTCCCTGCCCGCCTGACATTCACCATTTTATAACCCGGATTTTTCACTCTGTGAAATCCGGCCAAAAATGAAAAAATATATTTAGTTTCTCCTTTTTGGATATTTAATAAAATTTTTATAATCATCTGATAACTGTATTCAAAGGTTGAGACTTGGGTAAAATTTTAGGCCAAAAACAGGCCTTATCGCCCCTACTCCTTTTCATCGAAACCCAGTCCCAAACAGAAAGTAGAAGTCTGACAGGTCTGAAAGTTGCTTAGGATGTACAGTCGTCATATTGAACTATCCTACTAGGTTTCAAATCATTTTCATGTACGGTTTCTGAGAAAAGCTTGATGGAAATTCGTATGGACACGACATGAGTAAAACTTAATGCCCCCAACATGTCTTAGCAGGAGCATAAAAAACAATAGCCTGACAGACAAACACATTCTTTTTTGCCCTCTACTTTCAGGGAAATAACAAAATGAACAGATTCCTGTTACCCTATTGAGCGGCAGAAATTCTAAGTCAGCTCATTAAACAGGAAGTTAATAAGCAACAGAGCTGTAAACTCATCCCACAATATAAGACAACTTGAAGCTGCATACTAAATAACAAAAGTCTTTGGCTAATCGTAGCTGATAAATCCTTTACCAAAATGTCTGATGGACGCCAACACCGACACACAGGCGGACAGATGTCCGGCAATATCAAGTCCCCTTTTTGGTGTTTCATTAGGGGACAAAAATGTCTGATTTAACTGGTAAAATACATGAATTATTGACATATTTACCTTATTTCTGGACAAGTAAGGCATCAGGCTACCATCGTTGTAGTTCATCCTCCTCTGCTGTTGCTGTCTCTAGAGCTTGTTGCTGTTCTCTCCAGTCCTCTGTAATTGTTGCTGTCATCTACTGATTCCTGAAAATGCCACACAGACTGTAACATGAATCTTAAGTTCTATACACCTAATGCTAATAAACAACTTTACCAAGTTCAGTCCCAATTGGACTTAAAGTGTCAAAGGAGTTAATGTTTTCAATTTAATGAGGAAATGCTGTGAAAATGCTCAATTTTGATGTCAGGTGAGCTAAAAATGGCAAGATTTTGATAAACTTAGTGAGAAAGTGCAGGATAGTGACAGATCTGAAATCAAATCTCATGATATTGAACCCCATGCTGATGCTGCATACCAAATATCAAGAGGCTGTGATAAGAAGTGGCTGAGAAAATTATTTCTCTTCCAGTTGACCTGGATTTTAACTCCTTAAGATCAGGCAAAAAATTTCCTTTCAAAGCATTCACATTAAACTCTTCTTCAAAGACATAAAAAATCACAACTCTGTATGAAACTGGGACATATAAAAGGACAGGATCAAAAGCTACATTTGACTGTGTTTCTCTTACCTGATTTTTGAAAATAGGAAGCCAAGGCAGCCATCTCCTATTTCATATAGAGTCTGTCACACATATAAACTGTCTTACTGAAATGAACAATTAGATAAAAATTTCATACATAAAAGTCTAAAATTGATTTCTTTAATTTTATGTGCATGAAAGCAAAAAGGCACCAATGGGGCATTCAGATGTCAAATTAGTCCGAAAGGGCAAAAAGAGTAAACATGAACAAGAACAGCACAATGAAACACAAATTACAAAATCAACTTGACAGATATCAACAACGCGAACTCAAGTCGTAACATGGGCGATACTCTGGTTGCAACTGATAATAAGGGTGAATTGAATGACCTGTTCGTAGAAAAAACATAGTTTGCATACTTTTAATTGCCACAATTTATCAGTGCACTATATTAACATGAAAGTTCTGTGCGTGTCGTCAATGTTAACAATTTAAACATGCTATTAAAGGTTATATTTTTAAATTTTGAAACAATTTACCAAGGGGAACAAATAAATGTCATGGCCTATCTTCAGAACGGGGAAGAGAAAGATGGGCTGGCGGGTTCTGATACCTAGGTAACGATGCTCGTGGTCTACGAATATAGTGCTTAATAAAATCACAAATTATTGATTATTATCATGGTCAAAAATAGCTTTGTAAGTGCTTTTACAGCTTGGAAAACTACGTCTTTCTTAAAGTTTCATGATTGATTTAGATAATTATAGGTTACATTGAAATTAATCGTGTGCGGAGGTTGAATATCACACGAGTAGTTTGTCTGAATACCTACGGCACACATGATGACGTCACGATACAAACAATCTAGCGTCTGCTGGTACAAAACATGGAGTTAATGCATCCGGTGTTGACAGAGGAGGAAAGTGGTTCTAATTAAGTACAAAATAGTCCCGACAAAGTAATTAAGACACTACTAAAGAGCTTAAAACATTGTGTTACTCTACATCATAAGAATATAAATAACCAATGAAACTAAACAGTTTTGATATAGCTTACAAAAGTCCATTTTTATATGAGTTTAAAATACAGTCCAAAAATCGAGACCAGACGTCACTCGATATTTCTTTCGGTAACCAGATCTCTTCATTCAGCCATTAGACTTTTCACTTTGACTACTTTGATTGACGTAAATGTGATTTTTTAACATGTCTATCCCTATCTTAATATAATTTGGGGCATTCACATCTATGTGGCGAATTGATTAAAACGGTAAGAGAGATCGTTTCATTCCGCTATTGCGATATCCCCTGACAAAAATCTAAGAAAATACCTGGCAGTAAAATATGGTCCGTAAAATATACTCCAGAAATAATATCAGGTTAGGAATAAGAGAATCCTAAAACTCTCAATGGTGAGAAGAGATCGTTTCATTCTGCTATTGTTATGTCCACTTAAATAAAAAGAGTGTTTTGTAGGTTTCAGAATAGCAAATATCCCAGGAACTACCAGGCAGTTAAATATGCTCCAAAAAATCAGGTTAAAATTATCAAATTCCTTAAATTTTTATCATTATCATTTTTGTCATTTCTTTAGTTTTTGTCAATATCCACTCTTAGCATTTCTCTTAATACATGAACTATTTATCCTTCTTGCTGTTATATTTTGATTTTGTTTTTCATTTGTTTTGGGTTTGCTTGTTTCATTTTTCAAGTTCTTCCAGACCTGTTCTGAACCAATCCCTGTTAGAACGTTAAAACAACTTTTCATACCAGGAAATGTTGCATATCTTACCCTGTTCTAACCAGGTCGAAATTGGATTGATTTATATAGACCATATAGATCTTTGAACGAACTCTGTATACAGTCAGGCATTAGAATTCTTAACGGTAGAACCATTGGTGATTTATCAGGACAGTATACATGTCACACTCCTAGGGGAAGTAGTGTAGTTGACTATATGATGGTATCTGAAACCCTATTGCATAATGCATAATGTTTCGTTTTTTAATGTACACAATTTTTGTGGAGACCTTTCTGATCATTGTCAGATTTCACTAATGCTCAAAATTTCATGTATAATAAAAGAAAGTGTAGATTCTCTAAACCATCTTCCGCCTCAGTATAAATGGAACGATTCCTCTGCCACACTTATAGTGTTGCAAGGTTTGATATTTTTTGCTCTGGTCCGATTCCCCCCTAAAAAATATATAAACACCTCGCCATAAGTTAAGCAACACCTGTTCTCACGTTAGTACAGCGTCCATAATTCTCTAAACAATATCCTGAAACTTGGCCTATATTTTCTTCCACACATTTACAACATTTTCTGCTTCTAATCAATCATCGTACAATTTTCGGCTTTTGTAGAATATTCAATAATGGAAAACAAATCAAGCAATCCAAACAGTGTTGTTTCAGTTACAACTTTTGGGTTGCCTAAATTGAGAGTGTTGATTAAAACCATATGTTTTTGCTCTGTTGTAACAATTAGGATGTTAACATATCACCTCCAGCATTTTTGGATTGTTTTTTTTTCCGGTTTTAGACCTAAACATTGTAAAGAAATGAAAGCTTACTTTTGCATGGTACAAAATGCTGACTTAAGATTTTTTTACATTAATTGATTTAAAAGTTACATTTTGGTACTCATAACAAATGATACTTATAAAACCGTTCCGAAAATCTCATAGTTGGAAATTTTTAATGGATATTTTTCAGTTTTTCGATATTTTCGTTTAAAGGCATTTTTGTGACCTTTTGAAGGTTTGCTTCTATTGCCGGAAGTTGAAGTTAAGTTTGACATTTTATCAATATGGATGTGGTAACTTACACCAATGTTAAAGCTTTGTCTTACGCATAATTAAGAATTGCATATGTTCATGCCGATAACAGATGTTTGTAAGCATTATATGCATTGGAAAGTTGTTATAAGTCTACAATTGATATTGAAACTTAAACTTTTAAAACGCTATTTTATCTTAGTTTTTACACCATTTTTGAAAAGTTGGATTTTCATGACTTGCAAACATTTCTGATAACATATCTTTAGTTCATTACACAATTAGAGTCAATACATTGAAGTGATTACTTTTTTATTTTCCATCATTTTGTATTATGCGAATATTTCAAGCCATAAAATGATTATGGTTACAAAAAGTTGGTGTTGCTTAACTTTTGGAGGTGTATATTTAAAGAAGGCGTCAAAACAGAATATATTTTTTCATTATTGGCATTATTTTGTATGGTATGGCAAAATTCCTGGATAATAATTTCACAGTATAAAAGACAAGTACGCGAGACAGATAATCACATTTTAAAAGAGAATGTCAACACAAAACACGTCTGTCTTTGTACTTGTGATAGCAATATAAAAGGTTTTAGTCACTTACATAACCTGCATATTGTGTTATTGTGAGCGATTCAGGCTCCTGGGAGCCTCTTGTTATATCTTATCAAATTTGTCAGAACTACCTTTTTCAGACCTAAAAACTCACTAGCTTTTTGATATAAGACACAATTACACTGGTTTGATGCATTCCTTTCTTCTTTTATTATAAAGAGTTTCTAAAAATAACCTTCTTTATATTTACAGATATCGTGGAGAGAAGTTATCAAGACAAGTGACCTATCTCAGGAAGGCAGAGAGAGATGTAGTTATTGGGACTGTATATGATAGATATGACGATTTACAGAAAACTGAACCCCTCTTACGTCGACATGATCATTATACGATAACCTATAAAGATCCAGCAGTTAAATTTCATAAAGCAAAGAGCAATGATGGCTGATGACTATACTTAGATTTAAGTCATAAATGATCTATTCAAAACGGAATCTTCTGCTGACACAATCATTATACCATTACATATGATGATCCAGCAGTTAAATTTCATAAAGCAAAGAGCAATGATGGCTGATGACTATACTTAGATTTGAGTCATAAATGATCTATTCAAAACGGAATCTTCTGCTGACACAATCATTATACCATTACATATGATGATCCAGCAGTTAAATTTCATAAAGCAAAGAGCAATGATGGCTGATGACTACTGTACTTAGATTTAAGTCATAAATGATCTATTGAAAACGGAATCTTCTGCTGACACAATCAGTATACCATTACATATGATGATCCAGCAGTTAAATTTCAGAAAACAAAGAGCAATGATGGCTGATGACTACTGTACTTAGATTTAAGTCATAAATGATCTATTCAAAACGGAATCTTCTGCTGACACGATCATTTTACGATTGTATGTAAAGATTAAGAGGCTAGTTTCATAAAGCAAAGAGCAATGATACGCTCCCTTTGCGATAATGGTAGAAATGTCAATATTTCAGTTGTACTAGTGTACTATAAGCTTAATTTTCCTTCAACTTCCGGTTTAGCACGCCTGTTTTCCCGAACTTTCGACGTCTTTTAAACGCTTTTTTTCTTTGAAAATTTAAGACGTCATTAAACGCACACGTAACCCACAAGAAAAGCTAGTTTGCTTTTATTTTCGAACCAAAAAAAAGAATAAAATTAACTTGAATCTTTGGGAGCGTCACAGGTTTAACCTGCCTCATATTAACAGTTGATGAATGTTGAATACAAGTTCAAACTGATGTAAAATGAACAGATAAAGGATTATTATACAATAGAATATAAAGATCTAGAAGATAAATTTCAGAAAGCAAAGAGCAATGATGATAGCTGATGAATGTTGTATACAAGTTTAAGAGATTTGTTCAATTGATATCAAACAGCTTTCACCTCTTTTGTTGACAAGATTGTTATACATGTACCATAACATTAAAAGACCCAGATGTTAAATTTCACAATGCAAAGCTGATGAATTTGGTATTAGAGTACTGTTTATTGGTCATGTCTACTTAACAGCCTACCCTTGATACATTGATGATAATTATGCTATGCCATATAAGTTAATTCTACAAGCTAAAAGTAAGGATTCAAGCCACCAAGTGGTGTACTTCAGTTGAGGTTTATTATACATGGATCCACCAAAAAAAATGTTCATTAGGATTACAAACAAACAAATATATGTTTACTTTAAGGTGGAGAAGGACAGTGGTCATGTGACTTGCCCAAAATAATATGAAATTTGAAAAATATTTTGAGATTTTTGTGTTTTTAGAATCTTTATACCTAGTTTATGCACATTAATCAAAATGATTCAAATTTGCATTCTAAAAGTAGTATAAATTCTTAGCTAAAGTATGGTCAAGGGAGGTAATTTGGCAAAAATCATGAAAAATCATTGTTTTTTTGGTCCTATCTTTGCTTGTACGTAAAAATCAAGGGAAGAAACCCCACTTTAAATTTATTTAAGATGATGAATTGGTGCATGAACTGTAAAATGTCAAAAAATGAAGGAAATCTATTGACAGGAAATAAAGTATTGGAACATTTTTGTGTGTTTTTATGGCTTTTCCTATATAATTCATAGTAAAATATTGATACTTTAACTTGATATAACTCGAAAAGTAGGGTAGAAACCCATGAATTTTGAATCAAATTATGAAAGAGTACATCATTTTGGACATTTATGCCAATTTTGAAGAAATTCTATTGACAAATTAATTTGGACCCAAGTGCCACGCTCTACCTTAAACATACTTATTTTCACAATTTAGCAGTTTAGAACAAATTTGCAGGTAGTTGATTTCATGTTTCATGTATTGTATTCTACTTTTCTTATACAGTATATTTCTTTTCTTGAAAAATGGCAGACCGCCATATATGTGAAAATAATTACCAATCCAAAAAATGTTTACTGTACTTGGTGCAAGCTTTTGAGTTTCTAATTGATTGTAGACAAACATATGAGAATGAACATTCTTAACAGTTTTTTTATGCATTTTAAACACAATTATAGCCTTCACATTAAAAACCTGATTTTTCTTCCTTCCATAAAGGAATGTTTACAAGAATGTCTTGTCAGAAAGCTTTATGATATACTGATGAAGGCCTAAGGCCGAAACTTCTATTAAATGGTTTATTTCTACAATTGGATAAGAGTATTATTCCCTCTGGAATTTTAAGAAACAATTAAGAAAGCTTTAGAAAAATATGTAGTAAAATTATAATGTCTGTTTTCATATGATCTCCGGAAATATTTTTAAAAAATAAATTATTTGTACTTACATGTTTATTCTTCCATTTTTTACCTGCGTCGCCGGGTCATTGCTTCTGTCCTTCCGACCGTAACACTATAGGTGTGTCTGTCTTGTGTAATCTGAATCTCAAAAACCAAACACTAGATCTTTCTTAAATTTTACACTATGTTACTGATATATAGAAGACATGCACCTTCCCTTCTGGGGTCATTTCATAATTCTGTTTAGAAATTAGGGGCCCCAAAGAGCGACTTTTTCATTTGGTTCCACAATAACTTTTGTTCTGGTTGACCAAATGCTATGAAACTTGACAGTAATGTTACTTACAATAAAAGGAAGGGTGGGGTTGATTTTGAATGTCCCCTCTTATTTTGTTTAGAAATTTCAAAAGGGCCCTAAAGGGGCTAAAAATGAAACTTTTGTTTTCCACAATAACTTAGGTTCTGATTGACTGATTGATATGAAATTTTACCACAATGTTCCTCACCATTAATTGATTCATTAGCATGATTGTTAGGGTCTCCCCTTTTTTAGGGGGCCAAAAGGGGCAAAAATTCAACTTTTACATTTATGGTCCGATTTTGAAAAAAAAATTTGCAAGTTAATTTTTGTCATACATGTATATTGGATACACAAGAGTTAACACTAAAGTATGTCTCGCCAGCCAGCACCATCATAAACAATTATTCTTTCTTACTTCCACTATATTTTGAATTCACGTGGATTTTCATTTTCTGAGATCAAAAGATGTTTATAGAACTTAAACATTGCAAATATATGCAATAAAAATAATCAAAGTCACTCAACCGGAAAACCAAGGTCAAGGTCAAAAGATGGGGATGCAACTGTGCTGAGCTACTACTGGGGCATATGCATACCAAGTTTCATCAACCTATGACCTATAGTTCTTGAGATATGGAGGTGCTCGCAAAACTTTTCCATTGCTATTATATGTATTGAAAATTGTCAAAGTCAATCAACCGAAAAATCAAGGTCAAGGTCAAAAGATGGGGATGCAACTATGCTATGCTATGCATACCAAGTTTCATCAACCCAGGACTTATAGTTCTTGAGATATATACAGATAAAAGTTGCATTTTCTGACAGCTTTGAAAAAAACTTATCACATTGTACATACAAAGGCATATTTTTTGTCCTTAAAAAGATCAAAATTACGCATTAAAAACAATTTAGATTAAAAAAAAATATAAGAGTAGCCGATAGAATGAAACAAATTCAGAAGATATATGACACTGCAGATACAAATAAAGTCTAACAAAAAAGTTAACATCCTGTAAAAAGACTTAAGTTCCGAGTCACTGGAACGTGAAAATTGGGTCAGGGTCACATGGCATGGTGACAGTTGCATAGACCATAACCTGAGCTGGCAGTATACCAATGAAAGAACCTTAGTGAGAAAGCTCACATACCCCACGCGTTCTGCTATTTGACTATATAAATTAACCTTGAGCTCGTAAACTTTTTGTGAAATAAAAATATGTTATAACATACACGGTAGTTATAGATGTTATGTTTCTTGCAAACTAAGTTTTGTTAAATTTTTTTCAGTAGTTTCAGAGGAGTTGTGATAACAAACTGTAATAAAGATTTTCAGCTAATTTCTAAGTTCCAAGGGTAGAAAATCCCACAAAAATTTGCAGATCTGAAATTCCTTGTAAGATGCACAACTACATATGTTGAACATCTTGCATATCAAGTTTCATTAAATTCTGTTAAGTAGTTTAAGAGGAGTTGCATTCACAAACTAAAATCAGGATTTGTGCAAATTTCTAAGTCCAAAGGGTCATAACTCCCACAAAAATTTGCAGATCAAAAATTCCTGGTAATATGCACAACTACATATGATGTAAATGTTACATACAAAGTTTCATTAAATTCTGTTCAGAAGTTTAAGAGGAGTTGTGTTCACGAACTGTTATCATGATTTTCTGCAAATTTCTAAGTCCAATGGGCCATAATTCCCACAAAAATTTGTGAATAAAAAATTCCTGGTAATATGCACAACTACATATGGTATCCTTCTTGCATACCAAGTTTCGTTAAATTCTGTTCAGTAGTTTAAGAGAAGATGCGATCACAAACTGTAATCATGATTTTCTGCAAATTTCTAAGTCCAAAGGGCCATAACTCCAACAAAAATTTGTGAATAAAAAATTCCTGGTAATATGCACAACTACATATGGTATCCTTCTTGCATACCAAGTTTCGTTAAATTCTGTTCAGTAGTTTAAGAGGAGTTGTGATCACAAACTTTGATCACAGACGGCAGACGGACGGACCAGTAAAAAAAATTATACCCTGTGCAACTTTGTTGCCTGGGGTATAAATATCAGATGCCTAGCTACCAGCAATTCATCGTCCACAAAAAAGTTTACGGTCTGTATACCAAATATCAGAAGCCTACAGATGGGTGCAGACATAACCTGTACAAAAGTTAACATAAAGTTAACTTTGTGACTGCTTTCCATGTCTACCCATGTTTGTTTTAGCAGACATTCAAGTTAACTTGCGTTAATTATGACTGGTCAAAGCAGACTTACGACAACTTTTTCAGGACTGGTCATAACCAGTCATAAAGGTGTGACTGCTCTAATCAGACCAGACATTGTAACAGGTCTGCTCTTATTTGACTCAGCTGAATAATATTACCTTTTAATTTTTATATAAATCTGTTTATAACTTTAAAAAATAAATTTCAATGAAAGTTTTGACGGTTGAACTTGAACTTTGTCCTGTAAAATATTTATTCTATAAACCAGACCTGCCAGGAAGTTAACTTGACCAGACCTGTCATAAGAACATGACTGCTTTTAAAAGCGGACATGGAATTATGACTGCTTTTCAAGTTAACTTGGAACCAGTCGCGTGTCTGCTCAAAGCAGTCGCATGAGATGACCGGTCACAAGTGAACTTGAAGTTAACTTTATGTCTGCTTTTCAAGTTAACTTACCATACAGTGTGCACCCATCTGTAGCTATTATACTTCATTTTCCACAAAAGTCTTGCAAAGACCTTTATGACCTGAAAAAAAACTAAGTTCACAAAGTCACTGGAGCGTAAAATTGGGGTAAGGGTCAAAAGTCATGATAGTTGCTTAATCCATAACGTGAACTGTCTGTATACCAAATATCAGATGCCTAGCTTTCAAGTCATTCATTTTCCACAAAAGTCTTACAAAAAAGTTTCGACGCTGCGTCGCCGGAAGTAATACCTATGTCTCGCCTTTTGGGGCTATTCGTCGCAGGCGAGACAAAAACTGCAATTCACCCCTATGTTCTATTTTTAACCATGGCAGCAATATTTTTTGATGAATCAAAAATTTGAACAACATATTTGTAAAGGACATACTAAAGAACAACCTTACCAAGTTTGGTTACATTTGGCCTAGCAGTTTCAGAAGAGAAGATTTTTGAAAAATTGTTAACAGACCAATGACCGACGCCAAGTGATGCTAATAGCTCACATGGACCTTCGTTTCAGGTGAGCTAAAAAAAACTACAACAAAATTATATGTGTGTAATGATTTAATTTGCATAAAAAACATGTTGAGTTGGGTTAAAAAAAAATACATGAAAAGTATAAATTGGTAGAGTAGCAGATGTTTTTGTACATTTTATGCAAGTCTTTACAGGCTTTGATTTTATAGTTAATTGAGATCATATTTTTTTTTTAATAAAATATTTTTTAAAGAAATATATGCATGTAATGACTTTAAATGTACAAAAACCTCTGCTTTACAATCTTTTTTGTTATTCTACACTAGAAACAATATCTCAGTGGTAGATTCAGAAGAAGATTATTTGTGAATAAACAAAAGTTATCTCCCCTTTCAAAAATTCTTTTAACCCCCTCCAATTTTTTTTCTCTTAAAAAAACCTGAATCCACCATTTACAGTACATTAATTGACAATGAAAAAATACACTTTATGTGACAAATATTTTTTTTATGTATAATCAATAATACAAAAAAATATTCATTATACAACTGTAGAAAAGCAGGCATTTTCCTTACATTATATGGATCTTTACTTTTGATGTATCTTTCTTTTAAACAAAAAAAATATATGTTTAGATAATGCATATAATGAAGAAAAACCTCTGCTTTACAAGCTTTTTTTTTATTATTCTACAGTTGTATAATGTTCAGAGGTGGATTCAGTAGGCTAATTTTTTTTTGTCAAAGAATTCGAATAAAATTATTTTCTTTACAAATTCTTCTCAGACCCCATTTTTTCCCCCAATCCCTTTGCAATAAACCTGAATCCACCACTGACATTACATAAAATTACAATAAATACTGAATACAAAACTTCAGGTGATAAATGACTTTTATTAATGTACAATAAAAAAAATACAAAAAACTAAATAACTATATACATTTCTAGTGACTTTTTAAAACTATTTGATCTTATATTACAAGATAAAGAATGCCAACTACAAATGGAAATAAACTGAAAAAATGAGGTATCTATCTTGAAATAATAGCTCTTTTTAATATCAAAATAAATTGTACACCCCCCTCCCTTTTTCCAAAAAAGAAGAAAGAAACCATTCATTCCAAGATAAATACAAATATACACACATTGTTAGAAAGTGTTAAGCTTGCAGTAACCTCAATAAACAGAGAAATGCAGAGACAAAAATATGTGCATTTAGTCTGCTTTATGAGGCTACAATAAACTTAACTTTTTCTAATCAGTGAGTATATGATATACATCATTAATGACAAGAATTAAGATAATGTGACAGAAGAAGACAAGCCAAAACGTGGACAGGTTAAACAATAATCATGCCACTCTCCATCAACTCTGCATTAGCCAAAGGGGAGGGGGAAGCCAAAATAAATATTATATGTGGCTCTCCACTGTCCCTGTCCTAGGTTGTCCACCTTTCTGGAGGATCTTACCCGTCATCGGTGACAGACTGGCATCAGCTCACTTTCTAATTTTGGGGGGCTATGATGATATTTACCATTGGTCGTTCACTGGCCCTGTCCTAGGTTGTCTCCCTTTCTGGGAGAACTTACCCGTCATAGGCATCATGTTGCTGACACCTGCAGGGCATCAAAAGAATGCTATGACATGTTTAACACTGACCAGGAATTAACCTGTCTTACTAATGTCCTATTATCTTAAAACTTCGTCATTAATGAACTTTATAATTTGTCAAACTCCTTGAAACCCCTCCCTAAGTTGGCCTTCTTTGTTTTGTAATTTTAAAAGTCCTAATTGAAAAAAAATAATAAAACTGTATTATCTTAGTAATAATTTGGTTCCCCAGTTTGGTATTTTTGGTTATACTGTTCTATGCTCTTCATATTCATACAGTGTTTGGCATTTTCAATATCTTTGGTAGAGTGCCTCTGATGAGTCTTGAATAGACGAAACGCGCGTCAGGCGTAGCAAAATTTATTGTCTGGAACTTTGTTGTCATTTGTATTACCTATAATAACATACAGTAAGCTAAGTACATAAAACTTAACAAAGGGAAAACAGATATAGAATTTTAAGAAACAATTAAGAAAGCTTTAGAAAAATATGTAGTAAAATATAATAGAAGAAAATGAGATGTGGAATAAGTGTACGCGACACAACCTACATTATAAACGTATATTTTAAATATCCACAATGGAAAACAGCCAGCAGCCTTCAATGTGACCAGCGGTCGCTGCTCGCTGTCTTTCAATTGGCCCCTGGATTGAAAATAAAATACATATGATTCAAGCCCAATCCCAAAGTGCAAGTTAACATAGAAATATTCTCCCCACCACCCTGTTTTCATTGTTTTAAATATACTTTTATATATATCATGCATCCTGTAGAAATGATGTGTTTTACATCACTGTTTTTTTTAAACATTTTTTAATATTCTATTTATCATTTTTCTTAACAAGCACATTTTTTTGGTCCGTTGTAAGGTTTTTTTAAGTTCTAGTCGTTGTTGTTGTCCTCTCAGCTGTTGTCTATTAAGTTCCAAAAAAAGATCCTAAAAAATTTTAAAAAGAAAATTTAGCCACCTTCTTCATGACAAAAATATAATAGTAATGACAAAATAAGGAATAGTATGACATGAGCTCACAAAGGGAATTCCCCTGCTTCATATTTAACCAAAATTGAAAAAAAAACTTTTGTCCAATTTTCTACTTGCAGATTTTCTGATTTGTCATGCACACCTCAATATCATGGACTTGTGTCAAGTAAAGTTTCATCAAAACCTATAAAGTAGTATAGAAGTTGTGCTCTCATGAATAATTTTTAGAACAATGAAACTTATCACATTTTTTTATATTGAAACTGCAATTATCTCCCCTGACTGATTATTTTATTTTTATAAGAATTTAAATATGAAGTACTTCATGCAATGTTTCATTCAATTCCAGCGTGAAGCTTTGTCTGATGAATCGATCTTATGTGAAATTGGACAAAAAGAACCCTCAACTTTGGGGGCATGTAATTAAAATTTGGCATAAATAGAAAAGTGAAAGCTTTTTTTTTACTGCATAAGCTTTCAGTCCTAATACAAGAATGTTGCTTAATATTTTTTGTCTTAAAAAATAAAGTCAGGACATGAAGCCCAGGCAGCCAAACAGACATATTTGTTTTGAATATTTTTAAACAAATGATCAACAAAAATATAGTTGTGGTACCTATTAATCTAACAAGAGTTGACACTAAAGTATGTCTTGCCTGTCGGCACCATCACAGAACTCATTGAAGGTCTAGCTGGGCCTTCAGAAAAGTTAAGGTCAAGGTCATGTGACAAATGACAGAATTCCATTTAACCATCACAAAAATGTCTGAAGTGTGTTCTAGATACCATAGTTATTTAGAAACAATGAAAAAAAACAACATTCACTAAGTCATTCAACCATGAAAATGGGGTCAAGGTCAATTACATGGTGACGTCAGTTGTGTATACCATAATCCCCAAATATCAGATGCCTAGCTATAATATACTTTTCACTTAACTCATTTTCCACCTAAAAATCATCTAAGTTCACAAAGTCACTGAACCATGAAAATGGGGTCAGGGTCACACAACATGGTGTCAGTTGTGTAGACCAAAACCCCAAATGTCTGTATACCAAATATCAGATGTCTAGCTATTATACTTTTAACTTAATTTATTTTCCACAAAAGTTTAAATTGTCCCAAAAATCATCTAAGTCCACAGAGTCACTGAACCATGAAAATGGGGTCAGGGTCAAATGGCATGGGGCCAGTTGCATAGACCATAACCTGAAGTGTCTGTATACCAGATGTCAGATGCCTAGCTATTAAACTTTTCACTTAATTCATTTTCCACAAAAGTCTTACAAAGATGTTTGTTGGCCCGAAAAAAACATCTAAGTTCACAGAGTCGCTGAACCATGATATTAGGATCAGGGTCAAACGGCATGGTGCCAGTTGCATAGACCATAACCCCAACTGTCTGTATACCAAATATCAGATGCCTAGCTATTATACTTTTCTTGTAATTCATTTTCCACAAAAGTCTTACAATGGGGTCTTTTGGCCTGAAAAAACATCTAAGTTCACAGAGTCGCTGAACCATGATATTGGGGCTAGGGTCAAACAGCATGGTGCCAGTTGCGTAGACCATCACCCCAACTGTCTGTATACCAAATATCAGATGCCTAGCTATTATACTTTTCTTGTAATTTATTTTCCACAAAAGTCTTACAAAAAAGTTTACGCCGTCGCCGTCGCCGTCGGAAAGTAATACCTATGTCTCGCCTTCAGCAAATTAAGTCGCAGGCGAGACAAAAATCCAATCACAATCATCACTAAACAATATTTGTAAAGCTTTACAAAAAGGAGAAGGTGCTGTAAGGGTCAATTTTGACCTGCAATTTTCCAAATTTTCAACAACAGACAGAAATTTATTTTATGAGTGTTAATGTACAGGAGAATAGTGAAGAATACTATATCTAGATTATTTTTTGCCAAATTCTGCATACAAGTCTGGAGAATCTACCATTAAATGTGTCGAATGTGAGAAAATCTTCATTTTTAATATATTTCTGTTAAATTTTCGGTAGTTTTTGCAAAAAACAGATGTGGGCACATGTATGTTCAATAAAGATCTTTATATATATGTTGTAACTAACTGTTTTACACAAAATATATAAAGATGAACAATGAACATGCATGCCCTTAATGTTAAAAACATCAAAAACTTGCCAAAATATGAAGTATTTAGTACTTATTTACAAGTTTCCCTCTTTTATCCGACTTTGCGTAGCTTTTGTGATTACAGATGTTTACTTTTATGCGAAAAAGAAATTGAATGAGAAAAATATATATTGAAGAATGTGAAATACATCTCGAACCGTACTTTTAGCATACCTCGAAATTTGAGGCCAATATGCCCCCTTATCGGACTAACTCCTTTAAATTCATTACAATCCGTACGATTTAACTATGGACTTTCGATTGAAGCGTGCAAACACAACAATGAAAATTTACGTCATCATGAACAAGCCAATCGGTAACAAAAACCGCAATTCGTCACAGTAGGAAAAACCAACATCAGCCAGACTATTCATCAATATCCAATCAGATTTAATGTTTGCATGACCCATTTATTCAATCAATGTATTTTAATGTAATCAAATGTAACGATTTGTGGTTTTTGTAACATTTGGCTTTGTTCATGACGTTTGCACACTTCACTTTAAGCTACAATCGAAAGTCCATAGTTAAATCGGACGGGTTGTAAATCTAATCCAAGCTTAAAATGCGCATTGTATTCAATTTTGTTTATAAACTTTGCTGGTCCATACATGCAGCCAGTAATCTGTTTCTCGAGGTTAAAGCCCATGTAAAAATAACCATGATGACAAAAACACAGAAGCAGCCATACAAAGAAAATGACAAAACATACTCTTATTCAAGTGATGAAGATGATTTAGATAGTTTCCATCAGGTTTGTTTAATTTGCCATCATATTAAAGTCTTCAGGAACAAAACATTCGAGACCCCAATTGTTGGCTGTATTAAGTACGCTAAAAATATCTCTGTCATCACGAGGTAAACCTTGGTCGAATAATTTTGAGCAAAATAAACCAAGTTGAAGGAAAATTTGGTAACAACTGTGTATTCTAATTTTTCTTTTTTTTTACATTTTGGTCTAAGCGACATAAAAAAATTGGGGAAAAAAAATGTGATTTTGGAACTTGAACTTGGATTGTAATGCAATTCAGTTGTCCTAGAGTTATCTCTCTTTGACCTTCGATTTGAAGACAACATACTAAATATATTATAATTTATCAAGATTTATGATGACATCATACTTCCTATATGGAAAAGTTACCTAAACCTAATGTAAGACCTGACTTGGTATAAGGCCATTAGATTTTTATCTTTATTTTAACAGACCTTCGGATGCAAAATTTGGCTATTTTCATTTACAACAAAAATTGAAATGTCCTGATTGTACTTTTTAATGGAAATTTTTAAAGCATTTATGCGATTGAAGTAGAAATATATAGATAAGTGCATAGCAATTAACACTGAACGAGCGAGGCAAACAGGTTTGGTGTGGTTCAATATGACTACACCTTAGCATTTAACAGAACAAATTCCTGAAAAAGTTTATAAAACTAGAAATAAATGAAGAAGGAATGATGTCCCGGCTGGCCCAAAACAGGTAGTTGAAGCGGCAAAGGTCTGAAAGTTGCTTAAAACGTACAGTTTTTTTTATATTGAACCATCCTTCCAAGTTTTAAATCATTCTCACGTATGGTATCCGAGAAAAGCTTGATAAAAATTTATACCAACATGTGTGTCTGTCCGTACCCCAAACAGGAAGTTGAAGTCAGACAGGTCTGAAAATAGCAGTACGATTTCTGAGAAAAGCTTGAAATTTTACCTAAAGGAGTAGGGGCAATACGGCCTTTATTTAGCCTAGAAATATGAAAATTATGTAAAAGTGTCAATTTCTGGTTAAATATAGTGTAAACTCTGTCTTAAAGGAAAACATGTCAAAACATTTTTAAATCTAATATTGAAGCTTCATAATTACCTCATAATTCTAGTGATTTTAGCGAAAAAGACAAAATATGAGAAATTTTGGCCGTTTGCAAGGTACATTTTGGACTAGAACACATTGTCTGCACACAAGAAAAACAAGTGTATATTTATAGAGAAGGTTTATATAAGCCGTTTTAACAAACTGTAAAAATATTTAGTTGTTTCTTGTGTGTGGTGATACTTTTCCAGTCCCAAATGAATCTTAAAAATGCTGAAAATTGATGAAAATTGAAGATTTTCTGGTTAATGGTAAGTTTCATTTTTTAGTTTTTACCAAAACAATCATTTAAAAATCTGTCAAAGTCAAAAATGGTTTTGTTAAACAGGAAGTAGGTGAGCGACAGACCTGAAATCAAATCCCACGTTATGGGACCCCACCTCGATGCTGTATAGCAAATATCAAGTGGCTGTAATAAGTAGTTGCTGAGAAAACTGTTACGAAAATTTTTTCCCTGCCCGCCCGACATTCACCATTTTATAACCCGGATTTTTCACTCCGTGAAATCCGGCCAAAAATGAAAAAATATATTTAGTTTCTCCTTTTTGGATATTTAATAAAATTTTTATAATCATCTGATAACTGTATTCAAAGGTTGAGACTTGGGTAAAATTTTAGGCAAAAAACAGGCCTTATCGCCCCTACTCCTTTTCATCGAAACCCAGTCCCAAACAGAAAGTAGAAGTCTGACAGGTATGAAAGTTGCTTAGGATGTACAGTCGTCATATTGAACTATCCTACTAGGTTTCAAATCATTTTCATGTACGGTTTCTGAGAAAAGCTTGATGGAAATTCGTATGGACACGACATGAGTAAAACTTAATGCCCCCAACATGTCTTAGCAGGAGCATAAAAAACAATGGCCTGACAGACAAACACATTCTTTTTTGCCCTCTACTTTCAGGGAAATAACAAAATGAACAGATTCCTGTTACCCTATTGAGCGGCAGAAATTCTAAGTCAGCTCATTAAACAGGATGTTAATAAGCAACAGAGCTGTAAACTCATCCCACAATATAAGACAACTTGAAGCTGCATACTAAATAACAAAAGTCTTCAGCTCATTGTAGCTGATAAATCCTTTACCAAAATGTCTGATAGACGCCAACACCAACACACAGGCAGACAGATGTCCGGCAATATCAAGTCCCCTTTTTGGTGTTTCATTAGGGGACAAAAATGTACAAAAAAGGGTATTTCATTAGGGGACAAAAATGTCTGATTTAACTGGTAAAATACATGTATTATTGACATATTTACCTTATTTCTGGACAAGTAAGGCATCAGGCTACCATCTTTCTAGATCATCCTCATCTGCTGTTGCTGTCTAGAGCTTGTTGCTGTTCCGTCCAGTCCTCTGTAATTGTTGCTGTCATCTACTGATTCCTGAAAATGCCACACAGACTGTAACATGAATCTTACATAGAAACAAACTAATGAAAATGTACAAAAGATTAACAGCTCTTATCTAAATCAAGAAATATGAGTGGCAATCAAGGTTTAATGTTTTACCCAACCTTTTGTTTGGACTCTGTTCTTTCTTCAGTAATTCAAGATTCAAGATTTGATTAATAAACTCAGGCACAGTGTGCAAGATGAGCATACAAAAATGCAAACAATACAGCATAGATAAAATTTAACAACAAAGAAACAAGGAAAACAATGAAAAGGTAATGTGTATAAAGTTTCATGATGGTACGACACTTCCTTCATGGCAATGTAACTTCAACTTCTAGGTAAACCTAAGTTTCCAGTGATCAATCAATCATGAAGTTGATAAGACAGGTACAATTTTAAGATGATTTTTGTTTGATCATACCCTGACGTACATGTGTATAAGTTTCTTGATGATTCCATACTTCCTGCATGGGAAAGTACCATGAACCTATAGGTAAACCTAATTTAGGACAGACAGACGGACAGACAGACGAACAGCCCAAACACTATATGCCCCTCTACTTTCGTAGATGGGGCATAAAAATTTGGCATGATAACGAAAGTGCAAGCTTTCATTTCCTATACAAGCATGTAGCCTTATTTTTGATTTGAAAGTATTAAGTCAGAACACAAAAGATTAGAACCATAGATAATGAACATTGCTATTGAGTGAACTGTTTAAACTATTTACCATATTGCTGAAAATAGGAAGCCCAGGCAGCCATCACCCAGTTCATATGGTCTCCATTAAACATATAAAGTGTCTTACTGAAATGAAAAAAAACAACTTATTCAATTTCATGTACATATGATGTATGTCATGTGTAAGGTTTCATACTATCCTAATGTTATATTCATTATTAAAATGTGGTAATTGTTTAATGGAAGTTTTGTACATGAACACTTGTGAGTCAGTTTTCCTAGAGTTATCTCTCTTTGAACACAACATAAATTTGTATCTTCTGATGATTTTTGTCTGTTTGTAATCTTATGCATGTGTAGTTGGCTTAACCTGAAGGTAGATCTGATTTGGGATAGACAGACAAACCTGAAGGTAGATCTGATTTGGGATAGACAGACAAACCTGAAGGTAGATCTGATTTGGGATAGACAGACAAACCTGGAGGCAGATCTGATTTGGGACAGACAGACAAACATGTAGATCTGATTTGGGATAGACAGACAAACACATCTAAGGTGACCCTTGAGTATGATATAAACTTGCAAAGTAAGAAACAAGCACAGAATTCCTGGGTCCCTCGCCAAGTGGCAAAATTTGAAGAAGGTTCAGTAAACAGGAAGTAGATAAGGAACTGACCTAAAAACACATCCTATCAAATAATGGGTGAAACACCAACTTGGTGCTGCATACCATATATCAAAGGCCTATGGCTTTTAAATAGCTAACCCATCTGTCAGAATAAAGTGTGATGAACGCACACATCCAGGCATGCAGAGACGGAGTGACACCTGGCAAATCTATGTCCCCCCTTCATGTAGCATCAGTGGACAACAATGTCTGATTGAACTGGTTATTTAGTCATGCATTATTGACATATTTACCTTATTTCTCGACAAGTAAGGCATCAGGCTACCATCGTTGTAGATCATCCTCAGTTGCTGTTGCTGTCTCTAGAGCTTGTTGCTGTTCCGTCCAGTCCTCTGTTATTGTTGCTGTCATCTACTGATTCCTGAAAATGCCACACAGACTGTAACATGAATCTTACATAGAAACAAACTAATGAAAATGTACAGAAGATTAACAGCTCTTATCTCAATCAAGGAATACGAGTGGCAATCAAGGTTTAATGTTATACCAAACCTTTTCTTTCTTCAGTAATTCAAGATTCAAGATTCAAAATTTGATTAATAAACTAAGGCACAGTGTGCAAGATGAGCATACCAAAATGCAAACAATACAGCATAGATAAAATTTAACAACAAAGAAACAATGAAAAGGTTGTGTGTATAAAGTTTTATGATGGTACGACACTTCCTTCATGGCAATGTAACTTCAACCTCTAGGTAAACCTAAGTTTACTGTGATCAATCAACCATGAAGTTGATGAGAGAGGTACAATTTTAAGATGGTTTTGTTTGATCCTACCCTGATGTACATGTGTATAAGTTTCATGATGATGCCATACTTCCTGCATGGGAAAGTACCATGAACCTATAGGTAAACCTAATTTAGGACAGACAGACGGACAGACAGACGGACAGCCCAAACACTATATGCCCCTCTTCTTTCCTAGATGGGGCATAAAATTTGGCATGATAAGGAAAGTGCAAGCTTTCATTTCCTATACAAGCATGTAACCTTATTTTTTATTTGAAAGTATTAAGTCAGAACACAAGAGATAAGAACCACATATAAAGAACATTGCTATTGAGTGAACTGTTTAAACTATTTACCTTATTGCTGAAAATAGGAAGCCCAGGCAGCCATCACCCAGTTCATATGGTCTCCATCAAACATATAAACTGTCTTACTGAAATGAAAAAAAAGAACAACTTATTCAGTTTTATGTACATATGATGTATGTCATGTGTAAGGTTTCATACTATCCTAATGTTATATTCATTATTAAAATGTGGTAATTGTTTAATGGAAGTTTTGTACATGAACACTTGTGAGTCAGTTTTCCTAGAGTTATCTCTCTTTGAACACAACATAAATATGTATCTTCTGATGATTTTTGTCTGTTTGTAATCTTATGCATATGTAGTTGGCTTAACCTGAAGGTAGATCTGATTTGGGATAGACAGACAAACACATCTAAGGTGAAGCTTGAGTATGATATAAACTTGCAAAGTAAGAAACAAGCACAGAATTCCTGGGTCCCTCACCAAGTGGCAAAATTTGAAGAAGGTTCATTGAACAGGAAGTAGATAAGGAACTGACCTAAAAACACATTCTATCAAATAATGGGTGAAACACCAACTTGGTGCTGCATACCAAATATCAAAGGCCTAAGGCTTTTAAATAGCTAACAAATCTGTCATAATAAAGTGTGATGGACGCACACATCCAGGCATGCACAGACAGAGTGACACCTGGCAAATCTATGTCCCCCCTTCATGTAGCATCAGTGGACAACAATGTCTGATTGAACTGGTTATTTAGTCATGCATTATTGACATATTTACCTTGATTCTCCACAAGTAAGGCATCAGGCTACCATCGTTGTAGATCATCCTCCTCTGTTGTTGCTGTCTCTAGAGCTTGTTGCTGTTCGTCCAGTCCTCTGTAATTGTTGCTGTCATCTACTGATTCCTGAAAATGCCACACAGACTGTAACATGAATCTTAAATAGAAACAAACTAATGAAAATGTACAGAAGATTAACAGCTCTAATCTAAATCAAGAAATATGAGTGGCAATCAAGGTTTAATGTTTTACCCAACCTTTTGTTTGGACTCTGTTCTTTCTTCAGTAATTCAAGATTCAAGATTTGATTAATAAACTCAGGCACAGTGTGCAAGATGAGCATACCAAAATGCAAACAATACGGCATAAATAAAATTTAACAACAAAGAAACAATGAAAAGGTAATGTGTATAAAGTTGCATGATGGTACCACACTTCCTTCATGGCAATGTAACTTCAGCCTCTAGGTAAACCTAAGTTTACTGTGATCAATCAACCATGAAGTTGATAAGAAAGGTACAATTTTAAGATGATTTTTGTTTGATCATACCCTGACGTACATGTGTATAAGTTTCATGATGATGCCATACTTCCTGCATGGGAAAGTACCATTAACCTATAGGTAAACCTAATTTGGGACAGACAGACAGACGGACAGACAGACGAACAGCCCAAACACTATATGCCCCTCTTCTTTCGTAGATGGGGCATAAAATTTAGCATGATAACGAAAGTGCAAGCATTCATTCCCTATACAAGCATGTAGCCTTATTTTTGATTTGAAAGTATTAAGTCAGAACACAAGAGATAAGAACCACATATAAAGAACATTGCTATTGAGTGAACTGTTTAAACTATTTACCTTATTGCTGAAAATAGGAAGCCCAGGCAGCCATCACCCAGTTCATATGGTCTCCATTAAACATATAAACTGTCTTACTGAAATGAAAAAAAACACAACTTATTCAGTTTTATGTACATATGATGTACTTCATGTGTAAGGTTTCATACTATCTTAATGCTATATTCATTATTAAAATGTGGTAATTGTTTAATGGAAGTTTTGTACATGAACACTTGTGAGTCAGTTTTCCTAAAGTTATCTCTCTTTGAACACAACATAAATATGTATCTTCTGATGATTTTTGTCTGTTTGTAATCTTATGCATGTGTAGTTGTCTATACCTGAAAGTAGATCTGATTTGGGATAGACAGACAAACACATCTAAGGTGAAGCTTGAGTATGATATAAACTTGCAAAGTAAGAAACAAGCACAGAATTCCTGGGTCCCTCACCAAGTGGCAAAATTTGAAGAAGGTTCATTAAACAGGAAGTAGATAAGGAACTGACCTTAAAACACATCCTATCAAATAATGGGTGAAACACCAACTTGGTGCTGCATACCAAATATCAAAGGCCTATGGCTTTTAAATAGCTAACAAATCTGTCAGAATAAAGTGCGATGGACGCACACATCCAGGCATGCACAGACGGAGTGACACCTGGCAAATCTATGTCCCCCCTTCATGTAGCATCAGTGGTCAACAATGTCTGATTGAACTGGTTATTTAGTCATGCATTATTGACATATTTACCTTGATTCTCAACAAGTAAGGCATCAGGCTACCATCGTTGTAGATCATCCTCCACTACTGTTGCTGTCTCTAGTGCTTGTTGCTGTTACCTCCAGTCCTCTGTAATTGTTGCTGTCATCTACTGATTCCTGAAAATGCCACACAGACTGTAACATGAATCTTAAATAGAAACAAACTAATGCAAATGTAGAGAAGATTAACAGCTCTAATCTAAATCAAGAAATATGAGTGGCAATCAAGGTTGAATGTTTTACCCAACCTTTTGTTTGGACTCTGTTCTTTCTTCAGTAATTCAAGATTCAAGATTTGATTAATAAACTCAGGCACAGTGTGCAAGATGAGCATACAAAAATGCAAACAATACAGCATAGATAAAATTTAACAACAAAGAAACAAGGAAAACAATGAAAAGGTAATGTGTATAAAGTTTCATGATGGTACAACACTTCCTTCATGGCAATGTAATTTCAACCTCTAGGTAAACCTAAGTTTACTGTGATCAATCAATCATGAAGTTGATGAGACAGGTACAATTTTAAGATGGTTTTGTTTGATCCTACCCTGACGTACATGTGTATAAGTTTCTAGATGATGCCATACTTCCTGCATGGGAAAGTACCATTAACCTATAGGTAAAGCTAATTTGGGACAGACAGACGGACAGACAGATGAACAGCCCAAACACTATATGACCCTCTACTTTCGTAGATGGGGCATAAAAATTTGGCATGATAAGGAAAGTGCAAGCTTTCATTTCCTATACAAGCATGTAGCCTTACTTTTTATTTGAAAGTATAAAGACAGAACACAAGAGATAAGAACCACATATAAAGAACATTGCAAGTTAATCCATTTCGGAACATTCCGGATATTAGAATGTCCAAATGTCAAAGGTCAACTGAGGTAAGATCTGACGTCAGAACATTGGGAGCAATGGAAGCAACATGTTTATCGAATTATTTTAGGAAAATTTGAAAGAAAATTGAATAGAAAATTTTGTTCATCAATTTGTAATGATTAAAGAAATATAAAAACAAACATTTCCAAGGGATTGGAGAGAAAAGATAAGGTTTTCCTGTTTTATTTATCACAGAGTAGGTACAAGTTTTCCAGTAAAATCGAGGTAAAATGGCAGCTATTTTGGAAATTGCGATCCGGGTATTGAGTGAACTGTTTAAACTATTTACCTTATTGCTGAAAATAGGAAGCCCAGGCAGCCATCACCAAGTTCATATGGTCTCCATCAAACATATAAACTGTCTTACTGAAATGAAAAAAAAGAACAACTTATTCAGTTTTATGTACATATGATGTATGTCATGTGTAAGGTTTCATACTATCCTAATGTTATTTTCATTATTAAAATGTGGTAATTGTTTAATGGAAGTTTTGTACATGAACACTTGTGAGTCAGTTTTCCTAGAGTTATCTCTCTTTGAACACAACATAAATATGTATCTTCTGATGATTTTTGTCTGTTTGTAATCTTATGCATGTGTAGTTGGCTTAACCTGAAGGTAGATCTGATTTGGGATAAACAGACAAACACATCTAAGGTGAAGCTTGAGTATGATATAAACTTGCAAAGTAAGAAACAAGCACAGAATACCTGGGTCCCTGGCTAAGTGGCAAAAATTTGAACAAGACTCATTAAACAGGAAGTAGATAAACAACTGACCTGAAAACACATCCTATCAAATAATTGATGAGACCCCAACTTGGTGCTGCATACCAAATATCAAAGGCCTATGGCTAATAGCTGACAAATCTATCAGAATAAAGTGTGATGGACGCACACACCCAGGTATGCACAGACAGAGAGACACCTGGCAAATCTATGTCCCCCCTTCATGTAGCATCAGTGGACAACAATGTCTGAACTGCTTATTTAGTCATGCATTATTGACATATTTACCTTGATTCTCGACAAGTAAGGCATCAGGCTACCATCGTTGTAGTTCATCCTCCACTACTGTTGCTGTTCCCTCCAGTCCTCTGTAATTGTTGCTGTCGTCTACGGATTTCTGAAAATGTCGCACAGACTGTTACATGAATCTTACATTGAAAAAAAAACTCAGGTAACGTTTTCAAGGTAATCAGGAAATGCTGTGAAAATAATCAATTTTGATGTTCTAAGGGGAATAACCCCTGAACGGAAGGGTCCTACAACATTGACCCATACATATTTTGTAGCTATTGGTGTGCTTATCAATATGCAATTTAAATTTCTTAAATATCTTATATAGTTTTTAAGATATTGAGCTTAATAGGTGCAAAGTTAGCAAAAAAATCAAGAAAAGGGAAAAAACTCCTACATGGGTTGTTATATCTTCTTCAAAATTTCAGAGCTGGTAGATCTTGAGGTGCTGATCATCATTGTTCTCCATCAAAATCTAATAAAAATATGTCACTGTTTTTTTAGTTATTTTTCTCTTTGTTCTATTTCTAGCCACAGCAGCCATGTGTTTCAACCAATCAAAAACTCCACACAAGTTAAGTTCTATACATCTAATGCTAATAAACAACTTTACCAAGTTCAGTCCCAATTGGACTTAAAGTGTCAAAGGAGTTAATGTTTTCAATTTAATGAGGAAATGCTGTGAAAATGCTCAATTTTGATGTCAGGTGAGCTAAAAAAAAAATGGCAAGATTTTGATAAACTTAGTGAGGAAGTGCAGGTTATAGTGACAGAACTGAAATCAAATCTCATGATATTGAACCCCATGCTGATGCTGCATACCAAATATCAAGATTATTTCTCTTCCAGTTGACCTGGATTTTAACTCCTTAAGATCAGGCAAAAAATTTCCTTTCAAAGCATTCACATTAAACTCTTCTTCAAAGACATAAAAAATCACAACTCTGTTTTTGACCATCAAAGTATGAAACTGGGACATAGGATCATTTGAACATTTGAAAAAGTCTTCCAGAATTCCGACCAGTACCTCCCCGTGGTGGAAGACGGGCCCTGCTCCAGCGATAACAAAGGATACTCTGGAGCAGCTAACACTGGCGGTGGTGTGTCATGGGCCGGACGACCCATGGCACATAGCGAGTCTTTAACAGTCTTACTGTTAAATAGTCGAGGCAGAGGGGCTTTCCCCTAGTCCCGACTATAAATACCCATCATAAGCTACATTTGACTGTGTTTCTCTTACCTGATTTTTGAAAATAGGAAGCCAAGGCAGCCATCTCCTAGTTCATATAGAGTCTGTCACACATATAAACTGTCTTACTGAAATGAACAATTAGATAAAAATTTCATACATAAAAGTCTACAATTGATTTCTTTAATTTTATGTGCATAAAAGCAAAAAGGCACCAATGGGGCATTCAGATGTCAAATTAGTCCGAAAGGGCAAAAAGAGTAAACATGAACAAGAACAGCACAATGAAACACAAATTATAAAATCAACTTGACAGATATCAACAACGCGAACTCAAGTCGTAACAAGAGTGAACTCAGGTGCTTAGAAGCGGATCTTGCCTGCTATAGCACACCCGTCCTGTTGCTAATTTCCAATTCAGTGTTTACCATAAACAAGTAATTCTGTGAGCTAATGCTCACTAGTGATACCCACGCTCCCCAAACTAAGCCATGCATACAAGTTTTAAATACTCGGTTAACAGGAAATAGTTGACCTAGGAACATAAAATTGCTTTACACCATATGGGACTATAGGATAAAGCTGTATACAAAATATCAGACCCCTATCTTATGTAGTTGCTTGGGAAACTGTGATGGAAATTTTGCATTTATGTCAATTATGTGTAAAGACCTAAGTTTTCGGTAAACAGGAAGTAGATTACCTAAAAGCATTAAATCGGTAAACACCATATGGTACTATAGGATAAAGCTGTACACAAAATATCAGACCTCTTTCTCATGTAGTTGCTTGGGAAACTGTTGGAAATTTTGCATATATGTCCATTATGTGTTAAAAACCTATGTATTCCGTAAACAGGAAGTAGACTACCTAGGAGCATAAAATCAGTATACACCATATGGTACTATAGGATAAAGCTGTATACAAAATATCAGAACTCTATCTCATGTAGTTGCTTAGAAAAATGTGACGGACGGACGGACAGACCGACAAGGGTAAAAGAGTATACCCCCCTCTTCTTCGAAGCGGAGGTATAATCAAGAAAAGGAAGACAAAAATTTCTATGACAAACCAACATCTTTACTCATTTGATAGATAGAAACCCCATATTTTTCTACGAGTGCATTGTGTCTACCGTATAATTTCTTGAATGAAGACAGCAACCATGGAGCAACAAAACCCTGTGTTAGCAATTTCTGCCAAGGAAGTTGATGTAATTCCTGCAAGCTTTGGAGTAACGAGTCAACTGTGATATGAAGACTCCATAGGCAGGAGCAGATTGAATGTTGCTACACAAAAAGGGAAAGTTGACGATTGGAAAGTTGAAGTCATCACATTTATGATGTCATATAAGGTACTTCTTGTGAACAGACAAAAAACAGACATAGCACTTCCTATAAACCTCTGTTTACAGTAGATCGGCACCAGTGTGTTATAGTTAAATGTCTTTTGTTAATTAAGAAATAAAATAATGTTATTAATTTTCATTACAAATCAATTGTTTTAGAGTTACCCCTCTTTGACCTTAGATTTGTCTTTATAAGAGATAACCCCAATAAACATGTATATCTAAATATAAGAGATAACCCCAATAAACATGTATATCTAAATGCTATTTGTTTGTTTCTAATCTGATGCATATATGTGTATAATGATTCATGATATCATACTTCATGGTAGACCTGATTTTGAATGGCCTGACAAACTCATCACTCTCTTTTGAAGATGGGCATAACAACAACAATTTCAAACTCTGCTTCACAATATAAACATTAACATGCCCCACCTCGCAACATTTGGGAAAGATGGAAGAGCGGACCTAAACACTATATGCCCCCCCATAATTTGGTAGATGGGGCATATAAATGTGAAGAAAGAAACGTATCTGATTGTATTATGATAAGTTTACCTTGATTCTTGACAAGTAAGGCCCCAGGCTACCATCATTGTACTTCATCCTTCACTGCAGATTTTGTCTCTGGTCATTATTGCTGTTTCCTTTAGTGATATGTAAATGTTGCTGTCGTCTATTGTATCCTGAAAGTAACAGGTACAGATAATGTTAACCATTTGCCCTCTTTTACACCAAACCCCCCATAAATTTAAGTTTCAAACAAATAAATAAAAACTCCACCCCCTGTTAATGCAAAAAAATACATAAATTTCTTGAAATGTAAAGGGGGCAAAACAACTTCAATTGAAAACAAGGGATTATCTCCCCTTAATGGAAATAAAAACCATTGGAATAAAACTTTTCTTCCACAGCAGATGCATTTATTCTTTTTATGACATTAAACATCACAGCTGAACCCTATTTTGACCTTTAAAATAATAGCCTGGAACATAAAAGGGCAGAATCATAAAAAGCAACATTTGACTGAGGTAAGAAACTAACCTAATTGTTATAAATAGGAAGCCAAGACAGCCATCACCCAGTTCATATGGTCTCAATATAAACTTTCTTACTGAAATAAACAATAAGATAAAAATTTCATACATAAATATCTTAAATATCTCCTGCTCTATTTTTGAGACATTACTTTTTCAATTTTATGTGCATATAATGTAGTTTTTAAGTCTTATTAATTTGAACAGACAAATAAACTGACCAAACAACAGACATAGTACTTCCTATAAACCTTTGGCTATAGACTGACCAAACAACAGACATAGTACTTCCTATAAACCTCTGGCTATAGACTGACCTAACAACAGACATAGTACTTCCTATAAACCTTTGGCTATAGACTGACCTAACAACAGACATAGTACTTCCTATAAACCTCTGGCTATAGACTGACCAAACAACAGACATAGTACTTCCTATAAACCTCTGGCTATAGACTGACCAAACAACAGACATAGTACTTCCTATAAACCTTTGGCTATAGACTGACCAAACAACAGACATAGTACTTCCTATAAACCTTTGGCTATAGACTGACCAAACAACAGACATAGTACTTCCTATAAACCTCTGGCTATAGACTGACCAAACAACAGACATAGTACTTCCTATAAACCTTTGGCTATAGACTGACCAAACAACAGACATAGTACTTCCTATAAACCTCTGGCTATAGACTGACCAAACAACAGACGTAGTACTTCCTATAAACCTTTGGCTATAGACTGACCAAACAACAGACATAGTACTTCCTATAGACCTTTGGCTATAGACTGACCAAACAACAGACATAGTACTTCCTATAGACCTTTGGCTATAGACTGACCTAACAACAGACATAGTACTTCCTATAAACCTTTGGCTATAGACTGACCTAACAACAGACATAGTACTTCCTATAAACCTCTGGCTATAGACTGACCAAACAACAGACATAGTACTTCGTATAGACCTTTGGCTATAGACTGACCTAACAACAGACATAGTACTTCCTATAAACCTTTGGCTATAGACTGACCAAACAACAGACATAGTACTTCCTATAAACCTTTGGCTATAGACTGACCTAACAACAGACATAGAACTTCCTATAAACCTTTGGCTATAGACTGACCTAACAACAGACATAGTACTTCCTATAAACCTTTGGCTATAGACTGACCTAACAACAGACATAGAACTTCCTATAAACCTTTGGCTATAGACTGACCAAACAACAGACATAGTACTTCCTATAAACCTCTGGCTATAGACTGACCTAACAACAGACATAGTACTTCCTATAAACCTTTGGCTATAGACTGACCTAACAACAGACATAGAACTTCCTATAAACCTTTGGCTATAGACTGACCAAACAACAGACATAGTACTTCCTATAAACCTTTGGCTATAGACTGACCTAACAACAGACATAGAACTTCCTATAAACCTTTGGCTATAGACTGACCAAACAACAGACATAGTACTTCCTATAAACCTTTGGCTATAGACTGACCTAACAACAGACATAGTACTTCCTATAAACCTTTGGCTATAGACTGACCTAACAACAGACATAGTACTTCCTATAAACCTTTGGCTATAGACTGACCTAACAACAGACATAGAACTTCCTATAAACCTTTGGCTATAGACTGACCAAACAACAGACATAGTACTTCCTATAAACCTTTGGCTATAGACTGACCAAACAACAGACATAGTACTTCCTATAAACCTTTGGCTATAGACTGACCTAACAACAGACATAGTACTTCCTATAAACCTTTGGCTATAGACTGACCAAACAACAGACATAGTACTTCCTATAAACCTTTGGCTATAGACTGACCTAACAACAGACATAGTACTTCCTATAAACCTTTGGCTATAGACTGACCAAACAACAGACATAGTACTTCCTATAAACCTTTGGCTATAGACTGACCAAACAACAGACATAGTACTTCCTATAAACCTTTGGCTATAGACTGACCTAACAACAGACATAGTACTTCCTATAAACCTTTGGCTATAGACTGACCAAACAACAGACATAGTACTTCCTATAAACCTTTGGCTATAGACTGACCAAACAACAGACATAGTACTTCCTATAAACCTTTGGCTATAGACTGACCAAACAACAGACATAGTACTTCCTATAAACCTTTGGCTATAGACTGACCAAACAACAGACATAGTACTTCCTATAAACCTCTGGCTATAGACTGACCAAACAACAGACATAGTACTTCCTATAAACCTTTGGCTATAGACTGACCAAACAACAGACATAGTACTTCTATAAACCTTTGGCTATAGACTGACCAAACAACAGACATAGTACTTCCTATAAACCTTTGGCTATAGACTGACCAAACAACAGACATAGTACTTCCTATAAACCTCTGGCTATAGACTGACCAAACAACAGACATAGTACTTCCTATAAACCTTTGGCTATAGACTGACCAAACAACAGACATAGTACTTCCTATAAACCTTTGGCTATAGCAGATTGTGCCCAGTGTGATTTAGTTGTTTTTTTAAGTAATTAAGCTTTTAAATTATTTAACTGCAAGTCATTTCTTCTAGAGCTACCTCTGACTCTAAATTTGTCTTTAGGAATGATTTCAGTAATTACTTGACCAATTTTGGATACTTAATTCTAAAAAAACTGTCTTTCAACATAAAAAGCTTTCATACCTTTTTCAGTAAATTAGAAATACAATTGCTTTCTTTCTCTAAACAAACCATCATGTCATGCGGCATTTTTGCACTTTCACACAGCCTTGCTTACAAACATTATAATTTCACACCAAATTCAGTACCTACCCCGGTCATCTTTAAGAAAATATTAAAAATTCAAAAATACCATTTTAAATTTTATTTTTATTTTTTAAAGAATAACTATGTATTAGATTTGATGAAAACATTTCTTTTTTTACATTTCAACCAATACCAGAGCTCCAGTCTCAATTTGTACCAGATTATTCTCCTACAAAGGGCTTATGTGACGTAAGGGTAATTACTGAAATCATACTTTTAACAGAACCTGTATATCCAGAGAGAAAAAATGTCTGATTGAACTGGTAAAATCTATTTATATGATAAATTTACCTTGATTCTCAACAAGTAAGGCTCCAGGCTACCATCAATGTAGTTTCTCCTTCACTGCTGATGTTATCTCTTGTAATTTTGGCTGTTTCCTTTAGTCCTCTTTAATTTCCTAAGCTCTTACAATTTTGATCTTTGATTCTGACACATACAGGAGAACTCCAAGAAAATTGCTCAAAAATGTTAGCCTGAAATTTACAAGGGTTCAGATCTTGTTAAATCTCCATTCAATGCTATTTTTCTTCCATGGTATTCAATCAACACAGCTATTTGCAGCCCAGAATGGTCTTCCTCTTTACTTTTGACCCATTGGGTTTCTTGCCCATCACAGGAGGCACATTTTAAAACTTTAGAAAAAAATTCAAGGATGTTGCTCCTTAATAAAGTCATGTTTAGTTTCAAAATAAAGATTTAAATCTTCGAAATTTAATCTTAAAAGATGTTTTCAAAATAAAGAATGTAGAATCATAAAATAAAACAAAAAGTCCCATGAATTTGAAAAAGTCTTTTCAAGGAGATTTTTTAGATGACTCAAAAATGTTACTGAAATCTGCAGAGGCTGGTGTTGCGTTGGCTATAATCTATTCTCTATACCTGATGCTCAATCTGCATTCAAATGTATATTGCTTCCTAGGTTTACAATCCTTATCCCTTTGACTGTGTTGTGATCTTCTTTTAATTTATTTTGGTCTTCCTCTTTATTTCTCATTGTTTGCACATCACATGTTAAAGTACAATGTTGGTTTTTCTTTGGCTATTCTATTCTCTATATTTTGGGTGCAATAATTTCTTGTCTCCTGGGTTATACAATTAAACTCTCTTCTATTTGTACCTCAGCAGTGGTCAAGCTTCATCACATTGGTCTTTCTTGTGCTTCCTGTTTCATTGATTCACATGCCTTCTGATGATGTTTTTTTTCCTTGTGCTTCCTGTTTCTTTGATTCACATGCCTTCTGATGATGTTTTCTTTTCTTGTGCTTCCTGTTTCTTTGATTCACATGCCTTCTGATGATGTTTTTTTTCTTGTGCTTCCCTTTTCTTTGATTCACATGCCTTCTGATGATGTTTTTTTTCTTGTGCTTCCTGTTTCTTTGATTCACATGCCTTCTGATGATGTTTTTTTTTCTTGTGCTTCCCTTTTCTTTGATTCACATGCCTTCTGATGATGTTTTTTTTCCTTGTGCTTCCTGTTTCTTTGATTCACATGCCTTCTGATGATGTTTTTTTTTTCTTGTGCTTCCTGTTTCTTTGATTCACATGCCTTCTAATGATGTTTTTTTCTTGTGCTTCCTTTTTCTTTGATTCACATGCCTTCTGATGATGTTTTTTTTTCTTGTGCTTCCTTTTTCTTTGATTCACATGCCTTCTGATGATGTTTTTTTTCTTGTGCTTCCTGTTTCTTTGATTCACATGCCTTCTGATGATGTTTTTTTTTGTGCTTCCTGTTTCTTTGATTCACATGCCTTCTGATGATGTTTTTTTTTTTCTTGTGCTTCCCTTTTCTTTGATTCACATGCCTTCTGATGATGTTTTTTTTCTTGTGCTTCCTTTTTCATTGATTCACATGCCTTCTGATGATGTTTTTTTTCTTGTGCTTCCTGTTTCTTTGATTCACATGCCTTCTGATGATGTTTTTTTTCTTGTGCTTCCTTTTTCTTTGATCCACATGCCTTCTGATGATATTTTTTTTCTTGTGCTTCCTTTTTCTTTGATTCACATGCCTTCTGATGATGTTTTTTTTCTTGTGCTTCCCTTTTCTTTGATCCACATGCCTTCTGATGATGTTTTTTTCTTGTGCTTCCTTTTTCTTTGATTCACATGCCTTCTGATGATGTTTTTTTTCTTGTGCTTCCTTTTTCATTGACTCACATGCCTTCTGATGATGTTATTTTTTCTTGTGCTTCCTTTTTCATTGATTCACATGCCTTCTGATGATGTTTTTTTTCTTGTGCTTCCTGTTTCTTTGATTCACATGCCTTCTGATGATGTTTTTTTAAACACTTCTTTTATCTTGATTCACATGTCTTCTGATGATGTTTTTTTTAAAACACTTCTTTTTTCCTTGTTGATCAGTCCATTTCACATTGCATGTGCTTGCCTTTTTTTTTAGATATGTAAGGATTTAATGTTGTTCGCTTGAGTTTTTGACACATTTTGCTAATAGTTGTTTAATGTTTGTCTTTGTTTGATGGTTTTCTATTTGTTGTTGTTTATGTAAAATTTGTTAAAGATTGTTTGTTGGAAATTATGGTCCTTTTGCTTTAAAGTTGTATATTTGTTGCAGTTTTTTTCTTAATAAAGGAACATCTTCCTTTTTTTTTTTATCTCAACAGGGTTGATGGCAAGGCTAAGAATTAGGTCATTCCAGTTGGGATTATGAATACATCAGAAGGGTCAATTTGGATAGCTTAGACAGTTTTGGAAATAAAAGAGAGGGCAATGTGTTTGGCATGCCCTTAGAAAGAGTCTTAGATTATTATTTTTATAAATGTCATTAAACAGAAAACTTGCAAAGAAACTTTGATTGGGGAGATTTTTTTTAGATGTGAGATGATCAAGATGTTTTGCTATATTTGTATTGAACAATTAAGCAATTGAAAGTATTTTCAACAGCTACTCGTGTGAAAATTTAGTCTCAAATCTTTGGTAAAATTCCTTTTATGTATCACATGTACATGTATGAACCTACAGGAGCTTGTGATTACCAAATGTATGAAATACACCACCTAAAAAACAACAATGAAGAACAAATCCAGCCACTATTCATTATGGAGAGATACACTCATATACACAAAATAAAATGACTAGGTATACTTGGATTTGTAAGGAATGCCTATGCTGCAATGCAAGTTATTTTTTCTTATATTTTGGGAGGAGGTTAAAATAATAGATTCAATCAGTTTGATACATGAATGTTTGCAAACAGATCCAAAAACAACAACAAATGCCATTGCAAAGTTTAAGCTAGTGACATATTTTAACCTAGATATTTAATTGTAAAAGCAGGGAAACATGTGTGTGTAATACCAGAGCATAATAGAAAAAAAATCAATGCAAGGTTGAATTGGCAAGTCAAGACCAACAGACACATTATAACCTAAATATACTGCAGTCCAGAAACTGACATTTCATCTCCAGAAAAAAAATTCTTTTAGATTAATTTACACAAGAACGTGTATCAATTGTCACTGATAAGCTAAAACATTAACCTTATCAAGCAATTGTTCCTCCATCAAACCTATAGGAATTAAGGATTTAACTTTTTACAGACTTTCACCTGAAACAAGAAACATGAAAACATGTTAAAGATAAAGGGTAAGACAAGAAACAGTGCATGAAGCGTAGGGAAACCAAATGCAAGGGAGGTCAAAAAATAGTTTTCAAAAAGAATCATAAGTGATCCCAAAACATTCAACATTTACAAAAAGTTAGAGAAAGTTATTCATTAAATTTAGGCTTTTTTATTATCAATTTTATATTTATATTTATTTTCTAGTCTTTAATTCAAGTTGTGTTTTACCTATTTATTTGTTAAATTTATGTTAATTTATTTATCTTATATTTATTTTAAAGCCCTTTGTTTGTATTATTTGATCAATTTATTCAATAACCTATTTAATTCAATATTTTTATTTGTTAAATTTTATTACAATTGTTTTTATTTTTAATGTTAAATTTAGTTTTTAAGTCATTTATTTATATTTACAATGCTATGAGATCTAAATATGATTCTAAATTCTCTTATATCAATTGGTTCATTTGGCATCAATACACTTCCTAGAGTTAGTGAGTGAGTTGGTGTTTTACTACCAAGGAACACTATATATATACTTTAAGAGAGCAATAGAGGACTGACACTTAAAAAACCCAAAAAAAACACCACTTTTCAACAAGGTCAGAACTAATTACAGAATCAAGTCAACTAAAGAACAGGGAAAAAAGCCTTCCAACTATGATACAAGAGCCTGAGTTAGTGTTTAGGGCCTTATGTTCAATAAACATGAGACAGTTCGCATAAATGGAGTAAACTGGAGTTCTAACCATGACCTTGGTCAGGTAATTGGCTATTTACATGCAGATGTGCAACTTGGATAAAGTTGTGATGGAAACATTAATCTGAACAAATCATTGCATCCTTGATCAAAAGTCCACAGATAAACCTAAGGAAGCAGAGGTACCAATGGGGTATCCAAATGTCAAAAGTCCGAAAGAGCAGAGACAAAACCAGTAAACACCAACAAGAACAGGACAAACACAGACAACATGTAAAACATGGAAACACAAAACAACTGAATATCAATCAACAACGCGAACTCCAGTCGAAACAAGAGTGAACTCAGGTGCTCCGGAAGTTACATTAAAAGATGTTAATCTGAAAGAGTGTTTGGTTTTGAGGGCTTAAAGGCATTTCAACACAGGACATTGGCAAACAAGATAAGTGATAGTCTCAACACAGGACATTGGCAAACAAGATAAGTGATAGTATCAACACAGGACATTGGCAAACAAGATAAGTGATAGTATCAACACAGGACATTGGCAAACAAGAGAAGTGATAGTATCAACACAGGACATTGGCAAACAAGATAAGTGATAGTATCAACACAGGACATTGGCAAACAAGATAAGTGATAGTATCAACACAGGACATTGGCAAACAAGATAAGTGATAGTCTCAACACAGGACATTGGCAAACAAGATAAGTGATAGTATCAACACAGGACATTGGCAAACAAGATAAGTGATAGTCTCAACACAGGACATTGGCAAACAAGATAAGTGATAGTATCAACACAGGACATTGGCAAACAAGATAAGTGATAGTATCAACACAGGACATTGGCAAACAAGATAAGTGATAGTATCAACACTGTCTATTGTTAGATACAGTATAACTGATAAGCAAGTCAGCAGTTCACATTGTGTACAAAACAGATTTTTTTTAGAAACAAAAACAGGGAGTTTGTTTATACAACCATATCAAATATAATTTCAGACACTTACTTTTAATAGCCCTTTTTGTTGTGTTTAGGATATTGTTATGAGATATAACGACCAAAACTAAAACATGACAACCTTTGGTAGAAAACTGACAGAACTAATTACAATCTTGTGAACTGGAAACATATCAAAACTGTCATAAAGCAGATAAAAAACAACCAAAGCTAACACCTTGCTGCAAGTTTTAGAGCTGAAAAAATATGCTATGAAGTCCGAAAACGAGCATCAGTAATATACACAAAATGTTGTTTTTTTATGAAATAAGATATGTGTTGAACTTCAAATATTCTGATCTATTCTGGTAGGAGCTCCCAACTCAACTTCAGGTAAAGGTGTTTAATGTATGGATGAAAACAAAAGTGTCCTGCATCATGACATACTAAAATGAAGTGTTTTAGCGTGGTTTGTCTTAAAAGGCACTTGTTATTCTTGGATTCAACTTTTCTTGGTCAGTGTTTAGTGTATGGTTGTATTTTTACCTCTGTCTCATTGGTAAACACAGGTCTTTGTCCTTGCTACATTTTAACTCTAGTACGTCTAACTTCTTGTGATGATATTAACCTTAGCTGTTGACTGATAAAATAAGTCTCTACATCTGCATATTATCTAGGAATTAAATTGTGCATCTTATAGCTATGGTTCGCTCATCAGGCATGACAGCATCTTCCTCCATCCAGGTCTGTCTTTGGCTGTATACCATAACTTACTTATACTCTTCAGGCTATGGTTGGCTCTGTAGGACTTGACAGCATCTTCCTCTGTTCAGGTCTATCTTTAACTGCATACCAGAACTTACTTTACTCTTCAATTCAATCTATGGTTGGCTCTATATGACTTGACATCATCTTCCTCCATCCAGGTCTGTCTTTAACTGCATATCAGAACTTACTTTACTCTTCATTCTATGGTTTGCTCAGTAGAGTTGTGCATCTTCCTCCATCCAGGTCTGTCTTTAACTGCATACCAGAACTTACTTTACTCTTCATTCTATGGTTGGCTCAGTAGAGTTGTGCGTCTATCTAGGTCTGTCTTTGGCTACACAATTGCATCCATTTTCCATCTCGGTTAATTTCTAGCTCTACTTCTGTTTATCAGTCTGTGTTGGTCATAGGCTACTTTTTTCATCTTGTTTTCAGGATACATTCTCGTTGCCAAGGATCTTGCGTTTAGCGTACATTCTTTTTACCAAGGTTCTGGTTTTTGTCTTTCGGATACTTTCTTGCCAAGGATCTGGTGTTAAGGACACATTATTTCTGCTGTTAATCTGATGCTAAAAGATCTGACTGTAAATGATCTGATGGTAAGGATTTTTGCTGTAAATAATCTATTATTAAAAATACATACTTTCGCCTTCCTTGTGTCAAGGTTTGAGTTACAAACTTTCTACTATGGATATATTTGTAAGGATACCATTCTTCTGCTGAAGTTAAGGATACATTCTTTGAGCTGTTTTTCTTTAGTTCCCGCAGGTGAATGTCTTCCTTGCCGGTTTGTCTTTTCTACCAATGGTTGCTGGTTGGTGTCTTGTCTTTCAATTGCTGCTTGGTAGCTCTTCACAGGATACATTTGATGTGGCATGCAAAATAAATAAAATACAAGCTTAAAAAATGTAACAAAACATCTGTTTATTGCTGAAAAAAAAAAGACTGGGTGGGTCTCTGAAAGAAATAGAAAGGCCGGTTAGTTACCCTGAAAAGGAAAATCTGGAACTCTGAAAAAAATGAAAAGCTGGTGGACTGAAAAAGAAAAGCTGGAACTCTGAAAGAAATGAAAAGCTGGTGCACTGAAAAAGAAAAGCTGGAACTCTTAAAAGAAATGGAAAAGCTGGAACCCTGGAAAAAAGCTGAAACCCTGAAATGGAAAAGCTGGAACCCTGAAAAGGAAAAGCTGGAACTCTGGAAGAAATAGAAAAGCTGGAACCCTGGAAAGGAAAATCTGGAACCCTGAAAAGGAAAAGCTGGAACCCTGAAAAGGAAAAGCTGGCACTCTGAAAGAAATAGAAAAGCTGGAACTCTGAAAAGGAAAAGCTGGAACCTGAAAGAAATAGAAAAGCTGGAACCTGAAAGAAATAGAAAAGCTGGAACCTGAAAGAAATAGAAAAGCTGGAACCTGAAAGAAATAGAAAAGCTGGAACTCTTTAAAGGAAAAGCTGGAACTCTGAAAAGGAAAAGCTGGAACCCTGAAAGAAATAGAAAAGCTGGAACTCTGAAAGAAATAGAAAAGCTGGAACCCTGAAAAAAAAAATCTGAGACTCTGAAAGAAATAGAAAAGCTGAAACCCTGAAAAAGAAAATCTGAGACTCTGAAAGAAATAGAATGCTGGAACCATGAAAAAGGAAAGGCTGGAACTATGATAAAAAAATCTTCTTCTCTGAAAGAAATGGAAAAGCAGTAAACCTGAAAAGAAAATTTTTTTCTCTGGAAAAAATGGAAATGCTGGAACACTGAAAAGAAAATCTTTTTCTCTAAAAAAATGAAAATCCTGAAAAAAATTAACATTAGTAGGCAAATAAAATTTTAAAAAGCATGCCATTTATACAGAAAACATAATTTACCTTGCTTCTATCTTCTTCCTGTCAAACAACTTGCTGCATCTCTCTTTGCATCAGCCTGTGTGTTCTGCTCATGTTGTTCCATTGGTTAAGCTTGCCTGCCCTTCATTCTCTTGCCCCATTGCCTCATCTTGTCTTATCTGCTCCTGTTGCTCCATTGTGTCATCTTGTCTGCTCTGCTCCTGTTGCTCCATTGTGTCATCTTGTCTGCCCTGCTCCTGTTGTTCCATTGGGTCAGCTGATGTGCTCTGCTCCTGTTGTTCCATTGTGTCAGCTGATGTGCTCTGCCCCTGTTGTTCCATAGTGTCATCTTGTGTGCTTTGCTCCTGTTGCTCCATTGGGTCATCTTGTCAGTTCTGCTCCTCTTGCTCCATTGTGTAAGCTTGTCTGCTCTCCTCCTGTTGTTCCATTGTGTAAGCTTGTCTGCCCTGCTCCTGTTGTTCCATTGGGTCAGCTTGTCTGCTCTGCTTCTGTTGTTCCATTGTGTCAGCTGATTTGCTCTTGTTGTTCCAAGGGGTCTGCTGGTCTGCTCTGATACTGTTGTTCCATTGGGTCATCTTGTGTGCTCTGCTCTTGTTGTTCTTTTTTGTGTTATCTTGGGTGCTCTGCTCTTGTTGTTCCATTGTGTCAGCTTGTCTGCTCTCCTCCTGTTGTTCCATTGTGTAAGCTTGTCTGCCCTGCTCCTGTTGTTCCATTGGGTCAGCTTGTCTGCTCTGCTTCTGTTGTTCCATTGTGTCAGCTGATTTGCTCTTGTTGTTCCAAGGGGTCTGCTGGTCTGCTCTGATACTGTTGTTCCATTGGGTCATCTTGTGTGCTCTGCTCTTGTTGTTCTTTTGTGTTATCTTGGGTGCTCTGCTCTTGTTGTTCCATTGTGTCAGCTTGTCTGCTCTCCTCCTGTTGTTCCATTGTGTCAGCTTGTCAGCTCTCCTCCTGTTGTTCCATTGGGTCAGCTGATGTGCTTTGTTCCTGTTGTTCCATTGTGTCAGCTGATGTGCTTTGTTCCTGTTGTTCCATTGGGTCAGCTGAGGTGCTCTGCTCATGTTATTCCATTGGGTCAGTTGATGTGCTCTGCTCCTGTTCCTTTGGGTCAGCTTGTCTGCTATGCTCCTGTTGATTCATTGGGTCAGCTTGTATGCACTGCTCCTGTTGTTCAATTTGGGTGAGCTTTTCTGCTCTCCTCCTGTTGTTAATGTTCCATTTGGGTCAGCTGATGTGCTCTGTTCCTGTTGTTCCATTGTGTCATCTAGATTGCTCTGCTCCTGTTGTTCCATGGGGTCAGCTTGTAAACTCTGCCCCTGTTGTTTTATTGAAACAGTTTGTCTGCTCTGTTCCTGTTGTTCCATTCTGGTTCCTCTGTCATCTGTGTTTTGGTCTTTAGGTCTGTCTCTTGGTTTGAAGTCCTGAAATAATTTCAACAATTAATCAAAGGAAAAGAGAGAATGCACATACCTTATAAAACAAGTTAAAGTTTGTTCGTTTTTGTGTGTTCTTTTATGTTTTCTCTTCATTTATGCTGTTCCTATCTGTCTAAATTAGTCTCTGCCTTTTCAAACTTTTGACATTTGAATTTCTCATGGGCACTTCTTTGCTTCTTTCATGAACATAATGGTTCTTGTTGTATCAGATTGCACAACATTAAACAATTTTTTGTTGTTATTTGTCAGCTAATAGTTTGGTATAGTTTGTCTTTCACTACTTTTGTTACAAGTCATTTAGTTGTCTACATCTTGGTAATGAAATACCTTAGTGGACAGGCCTTAGATCAGGTCCTTGTTATTTTTTAGACAATCATGATCTATCACTTACAACGTGGTGTTAGAGAAACTCGGTGTGTTAGTCTTTCGGCTGGCATGTCTCTTTCAGTTGATGTTTATTTACTTACAAGTTAGAATCTTATATCAGTGACCTGTCTTTATGAAAATCTGTTGTTGTACCATACCACTTTCAGCTGATCCTAGATTGATCTACTTACAATTTCAGTGTCTTAAAGTGGGTCTTTTAGCAGATGCTTTGTCATAAAATCTCTTTCATGTTGATTGTGTTCTACTTACAACTAATAAAATCTCATGGCCTGCTTGCTGGTCTTTTAATAGCTGCTTCACCATACCTTTCAGCTGATCTTGATGAATTATTACTTACAACTAATAAAATCTCAGTTTTTGTATGTTGGTCTTTTAATAGCTGCTTCACCATACCTTTCAGCTGATCTTGATGTATTATTACTTACAACTAATAAAATCTCAGTTCTTGTATGTTGGTCTTTTAATAGCTGTTTCACCATACCTTTCAGCTGATCTTGATGTATTATTACTTACAACTAATAAAATCTCAGTTCTTGTATGTTGGTCTTTTAATAGCTGCTTCACCATACCTTTCAGCTGATCTTGATGTATTATTACTTACAACTAATAAAATCTCAGTTCTTGTATGTTGGTCTTTTAATAGCTGCTTCACCATACCTTTCAGCTGATCATTATGTATTATTACTTACAACTGATTAAATCTTAGTGTCTGTGTGTTGGTGTTTTAGCAGCTCTTTAACCATACTGTACCCATTTCAGCTGGTCTTAATTCATTACTTACAACTCAGAATATCCTGCCTCTTATTTGACCTTTAGTGGTCCATTGCCATAGCATAGATCTTTTAGTTTGGGTAGATTTACTTACAACTTTGAATATCAGTGTTTATTTGTTTGGTCTTTTTACAGCTCATTTGTCAAACCATATCTTCCAGGTGATCTTGGTTTACTTACAACTAGGAGTTGCAAAGCCAATTTCTAAGCTTTCCCTGCTGTCTACAATGTTAGACCTTTTTGTATATTTATCATATGTTTTATGCAAGCATATATACTACCATGTTTGAAAGTTCTGTTCTTTTAATTGCTTACCATGAGACAATGACCCTTAGGCAGTAATGTCTGTAGTCAAACTCTTCCATTGTGACTGATACATTGTATAGTGTTTACCAGAGTGTTTAATACAATTTGAACCTAAATTTGAAACATTCAGTTATATATACCCATTGGAAATGGCAGATAAACTACCAACATTTTAAAGTATCATTATAAAGAATCAATAAGTTTTAAAGACTGATATTGAGTGATCTGCTTGTAGGGTGAAACAGGATAGGAAAAGATGAAACAAGAATAATGAAATGAACAGATGGAAAATAAATGAACAATGAAATGAATAGAAGAATAAAGACCACACAAACCTTGTATCAGCTGATACACAAGTAGAGAACTACCTTAAGAAACTTTTATCTTTAGACATTGTAGGATAGGTAAGTAGGTGTAAGAGAAATGAGGTTTGAAATTTGTCAGACCAAATAACAAAACAAGGACAAAATGAAACAAACAACAATCTCTAAAGACAAAGAAACATGATACAATCTACAAGTAACAGCTATGACAAAGTCAATGAGAAGAAATAATTCAGCACCCTTAACAAATGATCCAATTTAAAAAAAATGTATCTTTTTCACTTATACTTTTCACTTTTGCCTTGACCAAATATATCTGGATTAGAATGTGTGCACCCATACCAAGCCAGATTAAACAGCTGTTCCCTGCTTCATGACAGTTTAGTACAGGGAAAGATGGATAGGGGTGTTCATTATAATGGACATGAAGTTAATGAAGGGTATGTGATGAATTGCTGGGAATGTGAAATATCATTAATATAATGGAAACAGGGAACCGCTGGGGAATTTAGAATAATGTGAAAGTTTTAAAAAGTGACAATGGTCTTTTGGTTTCTCACTTTTTGAAACAATTTGGTTTAAATTAAAAATTAAGAAAAAAATAAATAATCCTTATTTTTAATTAAAATAGCCAAAAATAAGTTTTAAATGATTTAGAAAAAAAAACAATGATATGTTGAAATTTTTGAAAGGACAATCAATTATAATGGAATGGTAAAAACTTATGACTTAACAGGCATATCCAGAGAAAATATAAAATACACACAGCTTTCAACTTGGCAACTATTGAGATAACTCACTACAATGGCAATATAGCATAAAATACATTCTGCTTTTAACTAAGCAACCATGAACACAACTAACTACAGTGACAATGAAGCACTGCTTAACTTGGGTCAACCATGAAGATAACTCACTACAGTGACAATGAAGCACTGCTTAACTTGGGTCAACCATGAAGATAACTCACTACAGTGACAATGAAGCACTGCTTAACTTGGGTCAACCATGAAGATAACTCACTACAGTGACAATGAAGCACTGCTTAACTTGGGTCAACCATGAAGATAACTCACTACAGTGACAATGAAGCACTGCTTAACTTGGGTCAACCATGAAGATAACTCACTACAGTGACAATGAAGCACTGCTTTACTTGGGTCAACCATGAAGATAACTCACTGCAGTGACAATGAAGCACTGCTTAACTTGGGTCAACCATGAAGATAACTCTCTACAGTGACAATGAAGCACTGCTTAACTTGGGTCAACCATGGAAATAACTGACAACAGAGACAACTAAGCACTGCTAAACTTGGGTCAACCATGGAGATAGCTCACTACAGTGACAACCAAAGCACTGCTTAACTTGGGTCAACCATGAGGATAAATCACTACAGTGAAAATGAAGCACTGCTTAACTTGGGTCAACCATGGAAATAACTCACTACCATGACAATGAAGCACAGCTTAACTTGACAACCATGAAGATAACTCACTACAGTGACAATGAAGCACAGCCTAACTTGGGTCAACCATGGAGATAACTCACTACAGTGAAAATGAAGCACTGCTTAACTTGGGTCAACCATGAAGATACCTCACTACAGTGACAATGAAGCACTGCTTAACTTGGGTCAACCATGAAGATACCTCACTACAGTGACAATGAAGCACTGCTTAACTTGGGTCAACCATGGAGATAACTTACAACAGAGACAACAAAGCACTCCTAAACTTGGGTCAACCATGGAGATAACTCACTACAGTGACAACCAAAGCACTGCTTAACCTGGGTCAACCATGAAGATAACTCTCTACAGTGACAATGAAGCACTGCTTAACTTGGGTCAACCATCAGAAAAGGGATAATAGTATAGCAGATATAACAAGAATGGTTGGGTTGAGATGGAAGTAATTTGAAAACAATATAATGTCTACAATCTAGGAAAACCTTTTATCAGGAAAATAGACTGACCTGAAATGACGGTTAACAATGATTTACATATCACTGTCCTCTTAAAACTGTGTAAAATCCAACTAATTTACCTTTCAGTCTGTTTAGCTGGGTTCTTATGGCATGTGTAGCTTAAATTTGTCTTTTTCTCAACTTACATGTATAACTATCTTCTTTAAGTTATAAATATGTAGCCATAATGAGTCAGCTTCAAGTAAGTGTACATGTATCTTCGTTAACTTACATCTTTGTAGCTTTTAATAGTCTGCTTCAAGTAAATCTATCTTTAACTTACAACTGTGTACCCCTAATGAGTCTGCTTCAAGTCAATCCATCTTTAACTTACAACTGTGTAGCCCTAATGAGTCTGCTTCAAGTCAATCCATCTTTAACTTACAACTATGTAGCTCTAATGTGTCTGCTTCAAGTCAATCTATCTTTAACTTACAACTGTGTAATCTTAATGAGTCTGCTTCAAGTAAGTCTATCTATAACTTACAACTATGTATCCCTAATGTGTCTGCTTCAAGTCAATCTATCTTTAACTTACAACTGTGTAATCTTAATGAGTCTGCTTCAAGTCAATCTATCTTTAACTTACAACTATGTACCCCTAATGAGTCTGCTTTAAGTCAATCTATCTTTAACTTACAACTGTGTAATCTTAATGAGTCTGCTTTAAGTCAATCTATCTTTAACTTACAACTGTGTAATCTTAATGAGTCTGCTTCAAGTAAGTCTATCTATAACTTACAACTGTGTAGCCCTAGTGAGTGTACTTCAAGTAAGTCTATATATAACTAATAGGTCTGCTAGAACAAGTCTTCTTTAACTTACAAATGCGCAGTAGGTTTTTGTAGTATCATCTACATTGAACTATGTAGCTTGATTGGCTCTGTTGCAGGTAAATCTATCTCCTCAAACGTACAACTACATTGCTTTGAAGAGTCTGCCCTAAGTCTATCTCCTCCAACTTACAACTACATTGCTTTGAAGAGTCTGTCCTTAGTCTATCTCTTCCAACTTACAACTACATTGCTTTAAAGAGTCTGCCCTAAGTCTATCTCTTCCAACTTACAACTACAGAGCTTTAAAGAGTCTGCCCTAAGTCTATCTCTTCCAACTTACAACTACATTGCTTTAAATAGTCTGCGCTAAGTCTATCTCTTCCAACTTACAACTACAGAGCTTCAAAGAGTCTGCCCTAAGTCTAACTCTTTCAACTTACAGCTACATTGCTTTAAAGAGTCTGCCCTAAGTCTATCTCTTCCAACTTACAGCTACATTGCTTTGAAAGAGTCCAACTTACAACTACAGAGCTTAGATGAGACTGCATTAAGTAAATCTATCTTCTCTTCTTTAACTTACAACTTCAGAGCTTGGAAGAGTCTGCCCTAAGTCTATCTTCTTTAACTTACAACTTCAGAGCTTGGAAGAGTCTGCATTAAGTAAGTCTATCTTCTGTGACTTACAACTACAGAGCTTGGAAGAGTCTGCCCTAAGTCTATCTTCTTTAACTTACAACTACAGAGCTTAGATGAGTCTGCATTAAGTAAGTCTATCTTCTGTGACTTACAGCTACAGAATTAGGAAGAGTCTGCCCTAAGTCTATCTCCTCCAACTTACAACTACAGAATTAGGAAGAGTCTGCCCTAAGTCTATCTCCTCCAACTTACAACTACACTGCTTTGAAGAGTCTGCCTTAAATAAATCTATCTTCTGTGACTTACAACTACAGAGCTTAGATGAGTCTGCTTTAAGTAGGTCTATCTTCTGTATCTTACAACTATGTAGCTTCAGTGAGTGCTGTCTTCTTTAACTTACAAATACACAGTTAGGTTATCATACATTCAACAATGTAGCTTGAATGAGTCTGATTTAATGTGTTGTCTTCTTTAACTTACAAATGCACATTATATTTCACAACACTATGAGGCACCAAAACTTTTTGAAATTATTTGAACCAATTTTTTTTTTATATAGATGAACAACAATACTTATCTTTTATATCAGGTCCATGACTGCTAGTGTTGTTGCACATCTGATATATCTAGTTCCAGTGTTGAGTAGGTCCAGGTATACTTCATTTGACTGCTATTGTTGTGACATTGGTGATATGTCTAGTTCTAGCTTTGAGTAGGTCCAGGTTTACTTCATTTTACAGCACTGGAATTACAACAATGTCAATTAGTGTTTACTTGTTACAAACTAGAATGGCAGTCATCCATGGAAGACGTATGTCCCCTACGTCTTAAAACATTTGGTAAACAGAAAGTAGCAAAGTTTCGGGCATTAAATTGCTTTACACCTTATTTGATGAAGCTACATATGCCAAATATCAAAAAGCTGTGGCATGTAGTTGCCCAGAAAACTGTGAATATATGGTCATCATACATAACAAGAGTTAACACTAAAGAATGTCTCGTCTGCCAGCACCATCAGAAACAATTATTCTTTCTTACTTCCACTTTATTTTTAATTTACATGGATTTTCAGTTTCTGAGATCAAAAGATGTTTGTAGAACTTAAACATTGTTAATATATGCAATAAAATAATCAAAGTCACTCAACCAAGAAATCAAGGTAAAGGTCAAAAGATGGGGATGCAACTGTGCTAAGCTATTACAAGGGCATATGCATACCAAGTTTCATGAACTTAGGACCACTAATACTTGAGATATTGACCTTAACATTGCTATTATATTTATTATATGAATTGAAAATTGTCAAAGTCACTCAACATGAAAATCAAGGTCATGGTAAACAAGAATATGTCAAAAAGACATAATGCCCCACCTCGCAACATTTGTTTTATTTGCAATCACTAAAGCATCACTTGGTGCACCTACAATATCAATATGGTTGCTATGGCACTTGTCAGTAAGAAGGAATGGATTTTAACCGTTCTTTTAAAAGAGGTCATTCATGCAGAAAATATAGGTCACAGTCAGCATCCGAAGTATGAATTGTGCTTAGCATCACTAGGTACACCTACGGTACCATACCAATATAGTTGATGTGGCACATGTCATTAAGTGGGAATGGACTTCAACCATTATTCAGTAAGAGTTCATCCATGCAGAAAATATAGGTCACATCCAGCTTCTGAAGTATGCATTGTGCTTAGAATCACTAGGTGCACCTACCATACCAATATGGTTGCTATGGCACTTGTCAGTAAGAAGGAATGAACTTTAGCCATTGTTTTATAAGTAGTCATTTATGCGGAAAATATAGGTCACAGCCAACATCCAAAGCATGCATTGTTCTTAACTAGCATCACTAGGTGGACCTACCATACAAATATGGTTGATGTGGCACTTGTCAGTAATTTGGAATATACTTTAACAATTCTTCTGTACATGTAAGTGGTCATTCATGCAGAAAATATAGCTCACATCCAGCATCCACTGTGCATCAATAAGTGCACCTACCATACCAATATGATTGATGTGGCATTTTTCAGTAAGTGGGAATTTGGAAATATGGGGATTTGGAACGGACAAACGGACGGACGGACAAACAAACGGACGAACGCAAGGCATACAGACGGACAGACAAATGGACCTGAACACTGTATGCCCTTCTACTTTCGTAGACGGGGCATAAAAATGGGGATGCAACTGTGCTAACAAAGCTACTAGTGGGGCATATGCATACCAAGTTTCATTAACCTTAGACCTATAGTTCTGGAGATGTGGAGGTGCTGGCAAAACTTTTCCATTGCTATTATATGTATTGAAAATTGTCAGTCACTCAACCAGAAAATCAAGGTCAAGGTCGAAAGATGGGGATGCAACTGTGCTAAGCTACTACTGGGGCATATGCATACCAAGTTTCATTAACCTATGACCTACAGTTCTTGAGATTTGGAGGTGCTCGCAAAACTTTTCCATTGCTATTATCACAGTGTAGGAACGGAAGTGTACAGTTTTAGGGCCTATAAAGAAATGGTGAAATGAACCATTCTAGATTGTACAGTTTAATTTGTTTTTGCACAAACTTTTTCAAATGACACAAAAACGAAGAAGATGTACGATTGCCGTTCGCTTCAAATTTTAAGTAGACATAACATAGAATATAATATAACTCAATTACCTTTAATTGTTAGAAATTTCAATCTGCACACTTGATTTTTAAAAAAATCACTCCAAATTGATGTAAATAATCAGTTCGTGAACATAAATCGCATTCAACTCGTGATCATTGTGTATATGTATCCTCTCAAAAATCATTTCTGCACATTCTGCACATGCACAAACGGGTTAATACATACAGGATTTTATTTAATTTGAACTTTATTCACCCAAGCCGTGTTTTAAAATCTGAGCGAAATCTATCGCAGTCATTGTACAAAATCTATGGAGGACACTTCACAAAATCTATGGAGGACATTTTTCATAAAAACATATTTTCACAACATCAGCGGCGTCAGATGTATAGTTCTTATTTAGCATTAAAGATACCAAAACATAAATAATTCATTTTCCCCAAAATGAATCGTTTTTCCCAAAGCTTATAGGTGTAGAACAGTTTTATAAATTCAGCTCAGTTGACACCTACAGGATAATTAATATGTCAAAATAAATGAATAAATAAGGTAACAACATAACTGCTGAACTGGGATGATCAATCTTAATAATACAAGACGGAAAGACATAACGAAGCACACGCCAGAGAAATTGAAGGTATGATCCTATATAATTTCCAAAACCCGGTCTTATAGCGCAAAATCTCCTTTTTCCATAGCGAATAACCTGTCATTTAGAAGTAGCAGTTGCTGATCTTTTTCAGATCAAAACGTTTTTTTTTCAAGATTTGCTTCATAGATTGGCTTCATAGTGGCTACATACTAGTATATAGTAAAAATTTATGAATTAAATCAATTTTGGCGTGCTCAGAACAGGGTATGTTATACAACGTTCCCTTGTATAACACGGTACGTTTGCCTGCAAATGTCTTGATTCTAACAAGGATCGGTCCAGAACAGGTCAATGACGGCGCACATGTTTATCCTTAATCATAGATAGTAGTATCACATTAAAGAACATGTTGTTTAACTAGCAGTATATCTAATTAAAGAAGCCAAGTTTCAGTTCTGTATTCCAAAAACCTGGAAGGAGTTGTGTGACGAAGGATCAAATTGTCCTCAGGCTACCTGTGCGGCAACTATGCGGCAATCATATATCGCTAGTCCGAGAAGACTTAAATTTAAAATAAAATCATCGTAAATACAAACCACACAACTTAAACAAAAAAACATATTACAACCAAATCGCATATAACGTGAACTCTAGAGTTAAACAAGTCGTTACATATCCACACGCTAGTATATTGGGCAAATAACTGAAAGTTATGAACAGGAACTACAATTGTAATTTATTGTTGTTAAACTTATTACTGGTTTTGTGGTAAGTAATAATAACCTGCAAATTGATTTTTTTATATAAAATATAAGATTATTAATATATGGTTTAAGGGTATGTACATTTCTAAACTAATTCTTAGGTTAATTTAGCTGACACAAAAATTAAAGTTTCAGTTCCATTTTCAAAATAACCTGGAACAATATGTCCTATGGCTACATATGTATCCCAGCCGCTTGGGGCATCTACATACACACTGCAACTACTGAGCCAAGATTAAGTTCTACAGGTTTTGTTACAAAGGAATGATTAGCCCTTAGGATACCTATGCAGCCCAGCCCCTAGAGGCATTATAAAAACTAAGAAACCTTTGGCAGAATCTACATCCTTAGTGCAATAACTCAGTCAAGTTTCAATTCTGTATTCCAAATATCCTGGGAGGAGTTGCGTGACGAAGGAATAAATTACCCTAAGCTACCTGTGCAGCCCAGCCCTAAGGGGCATGATCAAAATTCAGAAACCTTCAGCAGAATCTACACCCATAGTGTAACTACTGAGCCAAGTTTCAGGGGAGGAGTTGGGTAAGGAAGGAATAATGTGCTCTTAGGCTACCTATACAGCCAAGCCCCTAGGCCGGGGGAGGCATTATTAAAATTCCGAAACCTTCGGCACAATCCCTACCCACAATACAATTAATGACCCAAGTTTCATCTTTCTACTCCCAGTGGTTTCAGAGATTATCCTGGACATTAACGCCATACGTACGCCGACATACGAAAAACATTATCCCCGCGCTTTCGCTAGCATGGGTATAACGAGAATGAACGTTCTTAAAGAGTTCAGCAGTTCCTGCTTGATATGAAGCACACCCGTCACGTTGTCAGCACTCGATAAAGTGCATGTGGCAGTTTTCAGACGACCCCTCATAGAAGACCATTATGGTTTTAGGATCAGGTGACAATTTTAATCTGATAAAGACTTTTGTAGAACAAATGGAGATTTTTGTAGAGTTTTATGAGCTGAAGGTTTTAGCAAGCAACAGATTTTCTCTATCTGAAATAGTTTGCAATCTATTGGGCAAAAAAAGGGAAAAATCGCTATTTATGGCCTTTAAAGGGTCATAACCGCTATAAAGGGTAATCTGATGACTTCGACCCAGTGGAGACTTTTGTAGAACTTTTGATTCCAAAGACCCCAAGAATCTTTTGATATTTTGTATCTGTTATAGTTGCTGAGTTATAAGCCATTTTAAATAAGTCTTCCCTATGTTCTATTTTTAGTAACAGCGGTCATGTTTTTTATCGAATCAATTCAAAATGAACTTCGTTTGTTGCCAACGTGTCAAATATCAATCCTGTAAGGTTTCAGTTAAATTGGTTAAGTGGTTTCAGAGGAGAAGATTTTAAAAATTGTTAACGGACCACGACGACAGACGCATATATATAGTGATTGCATAAACTTACATGACATTGTCCAATTGAGCTAAAATTATTTTTTGGTCAAAATATCAAAACTAGATATATGGGGAATTTGATCAGATGTGATACGAGAAAAGGCTTCAGCTAGCATCATAATTGATTTTGAAATTTACATGTGTACATTAAGTTGTTTGCTGTCAACTTTGCCTGTTGATAGGAACCAGACATGTATCAGATTAGCATCAATAAATAGCAAAAAGGCATTTTTGCGAATCGCACCTGGTAAATCAGTGCATCTTTTTGTTACAATCGAACATTTCACGCAGTTTTGAAGCGATAATTTTGGTTTGGGTCACGTGTAATACTCCACCAAGAACTAGTTTGCTTGCTTAAATGTTCGGCATTGTTCTTCGGTAACTAGACGATTTTTAAATAATCACACGAAATAGTAAGTTAGGCCACATCTCTCCAAAAGAATTTCCTGATCAAACTTTTCGACGAGGTTGAATGAAAATTGTACACATAAAGCATATTTTTAATTTGGTTGCAGAAAAAAAAAAGCTTAAAAATACATCAGAGTTAAGCCTTTTAAAAACAGAATAAAGAGAAAGGTGACTGTCTGAATCTACAGTCTGTCCGTTCAGCTCTACAAAAGTCTCCTTTGGTGGAAATTTAGCCCTTTTTGCTAAAAGCAGTGTCTTTTCCGTATAAAAAAGTATAAACTGATTATCAAAAGTAAATCCCACTTGCAGGCACCATGAGAAAAGTACCACTTGGGTATTCAACTGGATGCCTTTTAACAGTTCATGAGATAATAAAGTGTTCATATATTTGATAAACTTTCTGTCATTTAAAGATATATACTCTGTGTCAAAAGATGAAAATGTAGATATGTTGGTCTTCAACTGAGGCATATAATTATTATGCACAAAGTTTCATCAGTGCAGTACGTGAGCTAGGAAGTACTTATGAAATTTAACAGTGATAGTTAATATAAAGCAATCGTAAGGTCCATGTTTCTGTAGAATAGGAAACTTTATGATGTTCAAATAGAAATTAAAGGGTTCTCAATAACTATTTCATGTATACTAGTACTTAATCCATCCAACGTTTTGTAAGTCAGGAAGAAACGTGCTCGAAAATCTCCATTTGATACAGCACATGACAAGAAACACTTTTTATATGCTGGAATATATGTGCATATGCGTATACGATATGTGTTTGAATAAAAAAAAAATATTCCCATCACTGGATTTATAATATATTTTATCTTTGTTTCATATGCCTACTCATTATTAACTTATAATAATTATATGAAATATTTATGTTCTGGCATTATTTATGCCATATGAAAATTACATCTGACGTCGCTGATGTTGTGAAAATATGTTTTTATGAAAAATGTCCTCCATAGATTTTGTGAAGTGTCCTCCATAGATTTTGTACAATGACTGCGATAGATTTCGCTCAGATTTTAAAACACGGCTTGGGTGAATAAAGTTCAAATTAAATAAAATCCTGTATGTATTAACCCGTTTGTGCATGTGCAGAATGTGCAGAAATGATTTTTGAGAGGATACATATACACAATGATCACGAGTTGAATGCGATTTATGTTCACGAACTGATTATTTACATCAATTTGGAGTGATTTTTTTAAAAATCAAGTGTGCAGATTGAAATTTCTATTCGACATCACAAACAATTAAAGGTAATTGAGTTATATTATATTCTATGTTATGTCTGCTTAAAATTTGAAGCGAACGGCAATCGTACATCTTCTTCGTTTTTGTGTCATTTGAAAAAGTTTGTGCAAAAACAAATTAAACTGTACAATCTAGAATGGTTCATTTCACCATTTCTTTATAGGCCCTAAAACTTTACACTTCCGTTCCTACACTGTGATTATATGTATTGAAAATTGTCAAAGTCACTCAACCCAAAATCAAGGTCAAGGTCAAAAGATGGGGATGTAACTGTGCTAAGCTATTACTGGGGCATATGTTACTAAGTTTCATTAACCTAGGACCTATGGGTCTTGAGATATGGAGGTGCTTGCAAAACTTTTCCATTGCTATTATATGTATTGAAATTTTTCAGTCATTCAACTGGAAAATCAAGGTCAAAAGATGGGGATGCAACTGTGTTAAGCTACTACTGGGGCATATGCATACCAAGTTTCATCAACCCAGGACCTATAGTTCTTGAGATATGGAGGTGCTCATAAAACTTTTCCAAAAAGTTAACTCCGCCGCCGGTAAAGTAACACCTACATGTATGTCCCCACTCTGCTTCGCAGGCGAGAGAAAAACAGAAAATATGAAAATGTGCGAAAAGGAAGTGACAATAAATTTTCAATGTTCAAAGGGCATAACTACTGTAAAGATTTGCAAATCAAACAAAACCTAGACAGAATTCCAAAATTTTAAAATTCAGTTTAATACAATGTATCTCTAAACATTTAGAAAAAAGTTCTTTAAACTTTCAAAGGGCCATCACTCGGATAAAAAGTGCTGATCAGAACAAAACCTTAATTTGAGCTGTAGACTAACTTACCAAATATCAATTCGATATGTTTATAGAAACAAGTGTGGCCACTAAAAGTATGTCTCGCCTGCCGGCACCATCACTAAAATCAACTACCTAAGCTTTCATTTCTTGATATAAACACAAAAAGTGTATGTATGCCTAATAACAGATGCCTACCTGTAGTTATTATACTATTCAAGCAATCCATTGTCCACACAAGAATTACAAAAAGTTTTCTGTCTGAAAAAAAGACCTAAGTTCACAGAGTCACTGGAGCGTAAAAATGGGGTCATGGTCACATGGCATGGTGACAGTTGCATTGTCCACAACCGCAACTGTCTGTTTACCCAATATCAGATGCCTAGCTATTATAACTTTCCAGCAATTCATCATCCACAAAAGTCTTACAAAAAAGTTTTTCAGCCTGAAAAAGACCTAAGTTGACAGAGTCACTAGAGCGTGAAAATGGGGTCAGGGTCATGCAGCATGGATACAGTTGCGTAGACCATAACCTAAACTGTCTGTATACCTAATATCAGATGCCTAGCTAATATACTTTTCCAGCAATTCATCGTCCACAAAAGTCTTACAAAAAAGTCTACGACCTGAAAAAAGATCTAAGTTCACAGAGTCACAGGCGAGACAAAAAGTGTAGAAAACTTAGGCCTGACAGAAAGAGATGGACAGAGTGCAAACCTAAAGTCCCCTGTGTCTCTTGTGTGTGTGTGATGGTGTTTAATGCCCTTTATTGACGCACCTGTGCCATGTAGGAAACCACAGACCTTAGGCACATAACTGACAAACCTGATCACAAATAAACTGTAAACACAGAGACATGTCTCGCCTGTCGCAACTGGACACAGTATAAAATGAAGTAAAAATCCTCCTTAAACTGATCTTAACTGATGCTTAAGCAGCTGCATACCAAATATAAATGGTGAACCATAACTGCTTTAAATAAAACACTCATGACATAAGTAAAAAATTAAAAAGTGTAAAATCTCAAAGTCAGTAGACTGTGACTGCAGGATCATACAGATGAAATGCTTTTGAAATTGATCTGTACTGATGCTAATGCAAGTGCATACCCAATATCAATGATGTACCATAACTGCTTCATTTTAAACAGACGTAAGAAAAAAGGTTAACCTCGGCCAAATCGGTGTAAAATTTCAAAGTCAGTAGACCGTGACTGCAGGAGCATATAGGTGAAATCCTTTTAAAACTGATCTGTACTGATGCTGATGCAACTGCATACCAAATATCAATGGTGTAACATAACTGCTTCATGTTAAACAGACGTAAGAAAAAAGGTTAACCTCGGCCAAATCGATGTAAAATTTCAAAGTCAGTAGACCGTGACTGCAGGAGCATATAGGTGAAATCCTTTTAAAACTGATCTGTACTGATGCTGATGTTACTGCATACCAAATATCAATGGTGTAACATAACTGCTTCATGTTAAACAGACTTAAGAAAAAAGGTTAACCTCGGCCAAATCAGTGTAAAATGTCAAAGTCAGTAGACCGTGACTGCAGGAGCATACAGGTGAAATCCTTTTAAAACTGATCTGTACTGATGCTGATGCAACTGCATACCAAATATCAATGGTGTAACATAACTAGTTCACACAAAACAGACTTAAGCAAAAACTTTAACCAATTGTGGACGCCGCCGCCGCCGCCGCCGCCGCCGGAAACACCATACCTAAGTCTCGCCTTTTGCGACATTCGTCGCAGGCGAGACAAAAATTGGGGAATTCCCTTTTTGTTAAAAAAATTATAGACAGACAATGACAGCAACAAGTTATGGCAATATTTGACTTATATTTTATACAATTCTTTCTTTCCTTTATTTCAAAAATTTAATAAGGTTTTGGAGAAATGATAGCTTTTCCAAAATGCATTTAAACACCAAAGTAAACTTGCTAAACTATCAAGATATGGCTACCATCTTACTAAGAAAATGCTAAAAATGAATAGGGCATGTCATAAAAAAAGCATAGTTCATCTCACACCAGAGTTTCCCTCCATTGGACACCAGAGAGAAAGAGAAAAAGAGAAAGGCCTAAAAATATAGCAGGAGGACTGTAGAATGGATAGGGGGACAATAGAGAGGCTGGCAAAAGACCGTCACAGATGGAGGACCTTTGTTGCTGCCCTTCATGCCACCAGGCACCAAGGGCATCAAGGGCAGTAAGTAAGTAAACCTGCAAACAAACATTCAAACTTTTACTCTGTACATAATATAAAATATAATATCCCTAATTTTGTATTTCATTCTTTACATCCTAGTATTACTAAGGCAACTGTAGTCCTTGCAAGGTTTTATAGATCTAGTACCAACTGTTCTTAGAACAAAGGCATGCTCAAGGTCACCTGCTTGTAAAACATGTGAACTTTACCTATGAGTTTTTAAGTTTTTCAAAACTTGTTACCTTAAATTGCATTTGTTGTCATATTCAATCAAGAGCATGGCTCTAGTTTCCCGACCTTACCTCTACCTTGCTCTTTGAAATTGTTTTGGTATGAATAGACCACAATACAAATGTCTTCTATTGGCTTGGATGTAATTGACATTCGCTGCTGGCAGCAAATAGAATGCTTTCTTCTGATGGCTTGTAGGCCATTGACAGTGGCTGCTGGCAGCAAAACATCATCTGTCTGTAACAATAATAAAACAAAACAAAAACATGAGAAGGTAAAGTCAGACTTAAAATACTGGAAATCTTGTTTACCGGTACTTTTTTTGTAATTTGAGTTTCATTCACATTCAAATTCATTGTGACAATTTGTCCCTCAACAAATGACAATTTTGCATTGTATAAGACAAAAAATTTCCTCTGTTTTGCTTTGAAGGCTAGAGAAAATATAACCTTTAAAATCTGTAAAACTGACAAAACTAGGGGCTCTTGTAGTCTGGTTCATCAATAAACAATAGACGATATTGAGATGTGGAATAAGTGTACGCGACACATCAAACATAAACAAACAGCAATTCAAACAAGAGGCTCCCAGGAGCCTGAATCGCTCACCTGGTCTTGATGTCAACCCTATTAAGGACATTGTAGAGCTAAATAAGCTGAACATTTCATCAAGCAACAGCTTTTCTCTTTTGGCAATAGTTTTCATTTCTTTCTCTGCTATAGTTTTCATTATATCAGCCAAAAACATGTTCAACATGTTTATTTAGGGGCTGTAATTCCTTTACGGGGTCATCTGACAACTCCAACCCAATGAAGACTTTTTTAGAACTAAAAGTGCTGAACATTAAGCAAGCAACAGCTTTTCTCTATCTGCAATAGTTTTCATTCTATAGGCCAAAACACTATTTTTTTCCTATAAGGGGTCATCTGACAACTTCGACCCTATGAAGACTTTTTGTAGAGCTAAATAAGCTGAACATTTAAGCAAGCAACAGCTTTTCTCCATCTGCAATAGTTTTAATTCTACAGGCCAAAATGACTATTTTTCGCCTGTAAGGGGCTGTAACCCCTATAGGGGGTCATCTGACAACTTTGACCCTAAGAATGCTTTTGTAGAGCTAAATGAGCTGAACATTTTCGGTCCAGGTGAGCTAAAAATCACAACAGAAAACAGCAAGCAGTCTTCAACATGACCATAGGTCCCTGCTTACCGTCTTGCATAGGCCCAAGACTTATAATACAATACAAAAGTATCAAAACCAATCCCTAAATCATCAACGAAAGACTCAATTCTTGACATTTTTTTTTTTTTTTTGTAAAAATGTTAACACAGAATGACAAGGACAAACAAAGGCTTTGGCTAAGTTTCCTGGCTTAGGACAGGCACATATAAAATGTGGCGGGGTTAAACTAGTTTTTTGGATCCAACCTTCCCCCTATTGATAAGCTTGCACAAAGCATACACATAAAACACACTGTAAAACTCAATCCACAAAAGTTCAATTCAACAAGAGAGAACCTAAGACAAAATGCTGTACGAAAACAACAAGACAAGAAGGAACTCTCTTGAGAACACTCGAAGTTACTGACAACTAGCTAAGAAACATTTATCGATTGATGTAAAAGAATCAAATACATCAGTTCTAAATCCGACACCCCACGTCAAAACAATGGATGATTTAGAGTTGTATCACCACACAGAACCGACATACTTGATCACTGTGGTGCTTATAAATAATACAATGGATACAAAGTGAAAACAAGTAATACTGTGGTGAGCGAGCTCACAAAAGGATACCCCCCGCTTCATATTGGACTCTATACTGTAACAAGAGGCTCCCAGGAGCCTGAATCGCTCACCTGGTCTTAATGTCATGTATAGCTAAATGAGCTGAATGTTTAAGCAATAAAAAGCTTTTCTCTATCTGCATTAGTTTTCATTCCAAAGCAAAAAACACTATATTTCACCTTTAAAGGGCCATAACCCCTTAAAGTGGTCATCTGACAACTTCGACCCTGAATAGACTTTCGTAGAGCTAATTAAGCTGAACATTTAAGCAAACAACATATTTTCTCTATCTGCAAAAGTTTTCTTTCTTTAGGCCAAAAACACTATTTTTTGCCTTTAAGGGGCTGTAACCCCTATAGGGGGTCATCTGACACCTTCGACCATAGGAGACTTTTGTAGAGCTAAATGAGCTGAACATTTAAGCAAGCAACAGCTAATCTCTATCTGCAATAGTTTTCATTCCATAGGCCAAAAACACTATTTTTTGCCTTTAAGGGGCTGTAACCCCTATAGGGGGTCATCTGACAACTTTGACCATTGGAGACTTTTGTAGATCTAAATGAGCTGAACATTTAAGCATGCAACAGCTTTTCTCTATCTGCAATAGTTTTCATTCTATAGGCCAAAAACTCTATTTTTTGTCTTTAAGGGGCCATAACCCCTATAAGGGGTCATCTGACAACTTTGACCCTATGGAGACTTTTGTAGAGCTAAATGAGCTGAACATTTAAGCAAGCAACAGCTTTTCTCTATCTGCAATAGTTTTCATTCTATAGGCCAAAAACTCTATTTTTTGCCTTTAAGGGGCCATACCCCTATAAGGGGTCATCTGACAACTTCGACCCTATGGAAACTTTTGTAGAGCTAAATGAGCTGAACATTTAAACAAGCAACTGCAATAGTTTTCATTCTATAGGCCAAAAACACTATTTTTTGCCTTTAAGGGGCCATAACCCCTATAAGGGGTCATCTGACAACTTTGACCCTATGGAGACTTTTGTAGAGCTAAATGAGCTGAACATTTAAGCAAGCAACAGCTTTTCTCTATCTGCAATAGTTTTCATTCTATAGGCCAAAAACACTATTTTTTGCCTTTAAGGGGCCGTAACCCCTACAAGGGGTCATCTGACAACTTTGACCTTATGGAGACTTTTGTAGAGCTAAATGAGCTGAACATTTAAGCAAGCAACAGCTTCTCTCTATCTGCAATAGTTTTCATTCCATAGGCCAAAAACATGAAAAAATGCTATTTTTCACCTTTAAGGGGCCGTAACTCCCATAAGGGGTCATCTGACAACTTCGACTCAATGGAGACTTTTGTAGAGCTTTTGATGCTGAAGCAGTAGCGTGGCATCAGATTTCATCTATCTCTTATACTTTTTGATTTACAAGCCAAAAACAGTAGTCTGACCCCCCTGGTCTATTTTTAGCAACGGCGGCCATGTTTTTCGACGAATCAAAAATCCCCACATCAGTTCTGTGGGGGATACCCTAAAGTACCACCAGACCAAATTTGGTTTGAATCTGTGCAGCCGTTTCAGAGGAGAAGAAGTTTGAAGAAAAGTTAACGACGACGACGGACGACGACGACGGACGACGACGACGACGACGGACGCCAAGTGATGGCAATAGCTCACATGGCCTTTGGCCAGGTGAGCTAAAAACAAATCTCAAGTCCAGTTATCTCCCCTCAATAATAACCAAGAGCAATACAAATCCTTCATGCACATTTACAGATGATGTACTTCTTCATGTAAAGTTTCATCAAAATCCATCAAGCGGTTTAGGAGAAGTTGCGCTTATGAGGTCTCCCATTTATAAAGTCTGTCCAGTTATCTCCCCTGAATGATGTCTGATTGCAATGAAAATTCCTCATGCACATCTACAAATGATGTACTTCTTTTATGTAAAGTTTCATCAAAATCCATCAGGCGGTTTAGGAGGAGTTGCGCTTACGGGGTCTCCCATTGAATAATGTATTATAATGTATTTAAAAAGTCTAGGTCCAATTATCTCCCCTGAATGATGTCTGATTGCGATAAAAATTCTTCATGCACATCTACACATGATGTACTTCCTTCATGTTAAGTTTCATCAAAATCCTTCCTGCAGTTTAGGAGGAGTTGCGCTTACGGGGTCTCCCATTGAATAATGTATTGGGGGTCTCCCATTGAATAATGTATTTTAAAAAGTCTAAGTCCAATTATCTCCCCTGAATGATGTCTGAGTGCACATCTTCATATGATGTACTTCCTTCATCTTAAAATTCAGCAAAATCCTGCCAGTGGTTTAGGAGAAGAAGCGCTTACGAGTTATGTGGACAGACGGACGGACAGACGGACGGACGAACATTTGATACATTCTGGGACTTATCAATTGTGGGACTTTTGAAAAACATTGTGGGACTTTCTATAATTTTTCCTGAGAATGCTACATTGTGGGATTTGGTATTATGGGACTTAATATGGACATATTTACTTGTGGGACTTACTATGTCCATATTATTTTGTGGGACTTAATATGTCCATATGAACTTGTAGGACTTAATAGGTCCATATTATCTTGTGGGACTTACTATGCCCATATTAACTTGTGGGACTTAATAGGTCCATATGAACTTGTGGGACTTACTATGTCCATATTATCTTGTGGGACTTAATATGTCCATATGAACTTGTGGGACTTAATAGGTCCATATGAACTTGTGGGACTTACTATGTCCATATTCTATTCCTAATCATAATAATTCTTTCTTAATGGTACTTTTATTTTGTTTAATAATTCATGTGATTTTGATTTGCTCAAAGTGGGCACCTTGATTGGTACAAATGAACTTTGTTGTTGTTGTTGTTGATATCAAATTGTGGGACTTAATATAGACATATTAACTTGTGGGACTTAATATAGACTTAATATAGACATATTAACTTGTGGGACTTAATATGGTCATATTATTTTGTGGGACTTAATATGGACATATTAACATGTGGGACTTAATATGGACATAATAACTTGTGGGACTTAATATAGACATATTAACTTGTGGGATAATATAGACATATTAACTTGTGGGACTTAATGTAGACATATTAACTTGTGGGACTTAATATAGACATATTAACTTGTGGGACTTAATATGGTGATATTAACTTGTGGGACTTAATATGGACATATTAACTTGTGGGACTAAATATGGACATATTAACATGTGGGACTTGATATGGACATATTAACTTGTGGGACTTAATATGGACATATTAACTTTTGGGACTTAATATAAACTTGTGGGACCTAATATGGACATATTAACTTGTGGGGCTTAATTTTTATTGCAATGATGGATTTTATATATGAAATAAATAAACTGTTAACACAAAGACATGTCTCGCCTGTCTCAGCTGGACACAGTATAAAATGAAGTTTAATAAAAATGCAAATGTTATAAGTGACAACAGTACTGGCAATTACTCAAGAAATTGATCTGTGTTGATGCAAATGCAACAGTATACCAAATATCAATGGTGTACCATTACTTGTTCACATAAAACAGACTCAGATAAACATTAACATTTAGCCAATTGAGTATAAAATCTCAAAGTCAGTAGACTGTGACTGCAGGAGCATATAGATGAAATCCTCTTGAAATTGATCTGTACTGACGTTAATACAACTGCATACCAAATATCAATGGTTTACTACAACTGCTTCATGTTAAACAGACATAAGAAAAAACATTAAAATTAAGCCAAATCAGTATAAAATCTCAAAGTCACTAGACCGTGACTTCAGGGGCATACAGACAAAATTCCCTTAAAATTGATCTGCACTGATGCTAATGAAACTGCATACTAAGTATCAATGATGTAACATAACTGCTTCATAGAAAAAAGGTTAACATTGGCCAAATCAGTATAAAATTGCAGAGTCAGTAGACTGTGACTGCAGGAGCATACAAATGAAATGCTTTAAAAACTGATCTATACTAATGCTATTGCACCTGCATACCAAATTTCAATGATGTACCATAAGTTGGTCACATAACACAGACTTAAGCAAAAACTTTAACAATTGTGGACGCCGCCACTTTCACTTGAATCACCATCCCTTAGTCTAAACTTTTGCAACATTCATCGCCGGCGAGACAAAAATGAGGTGCATACAGTCATGACAGTGTTCAAAATAAATAAATAAGTGGAACAGTTGTCTGGTACACTTCATTTTTTTAAAATACCATTTTAAAACTCAGTACTCAGTAGCAGTCGTTATGAATTACTCAGATCAATGTATTCTGTATAACATTTCCATTACATGTATACTTGCCAGCGGCCACCCAGCAGAGCAAATAATTATTCAATTTTCTTCATTTAAATTAGGAAAAAGGAAAAAACAATAAAGAAATGTTTAAACTTGATAACCATAGAAACTTCTTTCAAATACCAAATTTAATTTTGGCAAATGGTGTCATAAATTCTATTGTTGGTTCTTATTGTGACAGTTTTATAGTTTGTTGAAATTGTTAACAGTTACACTTTTACATATTCCTTCTTTTTCAATTATTGCATTCATTGAATTTGTATATAAATCTGCAGCATAGATTACTTAAAATAACATTGTCTTCATTTTGTAATAGGTATTGTTTATTTGATAGTTAATCTGGCCACTCCAGGGTTTTGACTTCCAAAAGCACATGCACTATCTTGTATCATGATATATTTTTCATTTCCTATTTTACTTGTTTTACTCATACAGTCATTGACAGTGTGGAATGAATAAATTTAAAAAGAGACTTAAAGAAGAAACCAGTATTTTATTACTAATAATAGCATGATTTTCAAGCATCTGAAATACAAGTAATGAAACTTTTTGATTAGTCATTGTCAAGTAATATTGAGTATATTCAGTAAACCACGAAGTCTAAGTTTCTGACACGCCAGAAAATTCAGTAATTTCTTTTATAACACAAGAGTTGACACTAAAGTATGTCTCGCCTGTCGGCACCATCACAGAACTCATTGAAGGTCTAGCGGGCCTTTGGAAAAGTTAAGGTCAAGGCCATGTGACAGGTGACAGAATTCCGTTTAACCATCACAAAAATGTCTGAAGTGTGTTCTAGATACCATAGTTATTGAGAAACAATGAAAAAAGACCAACATTAACTAAGTAATTCAACCATGAAAATGGGGTCAAAGTCACATTACATGGTGACGTCAGTTGTGTATACCATAATTCCCAAATATCAGATGCCTATAGCTATAATAGCGAGCATCGCAGATGCGAGCCCTACGGCATTGTGCATGTTTTGAGATGTGCCAGAAATATACTGACGATAAAACCGGAACAGGTTTACTTTTACGGGGTGAAAAAAATAATAGGCACGGAGCAAGTAAAACAATCAACCCTCTTGGCTTATGAAAAAATACATCATAATCTGTTATGCAAAAATAAAAAAATTGCAATTCAAAAACAGTTATAGAACCCTCATTCATCCACTTGTTTATTTTTATACACAGATTTTTATTTAAACACCATTCGTTCTTTTCCGCTGAAAAACGATTTTCCGGAAATTACCAAGCCAGCTTTTGGCAACATCGTCCCATTTACTAGTCATAATAAAATGCATAATACTGACCAAGCTTTGTTAAATTCCAAGTAAGATAAAATAAGATAAAGAAATACATAAATTTACTGAATAAAACCTACTCATAATAATAAATAAAAGGTTCTTACCTGAAAATGAAAGAAGAGTCCCATCCTGTGGGGTTTCACTCACTTTCCTCAGTCCCGCTTGATATTTTTTACTTTACCGTTTTTTCCGCCGGGTTTCTTAATGTACCTTCTGTTACCAATGCTTCAAATAAAACACTGATACTCAGAAAATCTCACAAAACCTGACAGAATCTGAATGTTGTTTTGATCTGCTGAGGAAGTGCGAAATACTCTGACAAGGAAATGACGTCACGTAATTCATAAAATTGATAATTTCGTCCCCGCTTAATGTCGTCCCAGAATGTTACAGGATTTATTAATTGCACAAATAATTGAATTTTTAATAAGTAGTCATTGATCCCAGATATTTTAACAACAACTTTCTCAAGTGCATATAATTTGGGTTTGGTGGGGTCAGACTTTGCTACTATTTAATTCCTTTTTTAAAAGTTCCCTCTTTACGTTAAACTTAGACGGTCGAGCAGATTTATTTTTAAAAGGTATATAGATTTTCGATGCTCGCTAAAAAGGCAGGGCCGTAATCATATTATTATACTTTTCACTTAACTCATTTTCCACCCAAAAATCATCTAAGTTCACAAAGTCACTGAACCATGAAAATGGGGTCATGTTCACACAACATGGTATCAGTTGTGTAGACCAAAACCCTGAATGTCTGTAAACCAAATATCAGATGCCTAGCTATTATACTTTTAACTTAATTTATTTTCCACAAAAGTTTTAATTGTTCCAAAAAATCTAAGTCGACAGAGTCACTGAACCATGTAAATTGTGTCAAGGTCACAGGACATGGTTTCAGTTGCATAGACCATAACTCCAGGTGACTGTATACCAGATATCAGATGCCTAGCTATTATACTTTTCACTTAATTCACTTTCCACAAAAGTCTTACAAAGAGTTTTTTGGCCCCAAATAAGTCCATATAGTCACTGAACCATGAAAATGGGTCAAGGTCAAACCGCATGGCACCAGTTCCATAGACCATAGCCCTAAATGTATTTATACCAGATATCAGATGCCTCACTATTATACTTTTCACTTAATTCACTTTCCACAAAAGTCTTACAAAGAGTTTTTTGGCCCCAAAATCATCTAAGTCCATATAGTCACTGAACCATGAAAATGGGTCAAGGTCAAACGGCATGGCACCAGTTCCATAGACCATAGCCCTAAATGTATTTATACCAGATATCAGATGCCTCACTATTATACTTTTCACTTAATTCATTTTCCACAAAAGTCTTACAAAGAAGTTTTTTTGCCCCCAAAATAATCTAAGTTCACAGAGTCAGTGAACCATGAAATTGGGGTCAAGGTCAAATGGCATGGTGCCAGTTGCGTAGACCATAACCTGTACTGTCTGTATACCAAATATCAGATGCCTAGCTACTATACTTTTCTTGTAATTCATTTTCCACAAAAGTCTTACAAAAAAGTTTACGCCGTCACTGCCGCCGCCGCCGGCGGAAAGTAATACCTATGTCTCGCCTTCAGCGACTAAAGTCGCAGGCGAGACAATAAAACCATTTACATAAATACAAGCTTATATCTAGTCAAAATGATTATCACAACAAAATCAATTAATTAATTACCTTTCCCTGCTTTCTTAAAATTGCAAAAATCTTTAGTAGGATAAGCACACAAATTGGCCCCCATAATTTGGCATATTTTGCTTATTGGGAATAGCTCATCACACTTGATTGATTTTGCATTTAAAAAGATGAGTTTCGATTTTTAGAAAATACACTAAATTGCGTAATTACGCAAAAGTGAACATATATATAAAACATAAAACATAAAACATAAAACACAAAACAGTTTGAGGTTACATGAACTGTAGGGAAATTTTTTTTTGTTTTTTTGTATGGTCTGTCTTAGAAGGGCAAGTCCTAGTCCTTATTGTTCTTTGAAGTAATTTTTCTTTAGTTGATCAATTTCATCAGTCGACCATCTACATCTACTTGTACTCTTATCTCTAATTTTAGCAGGATGCTCATCTTCCTCTTCCTCATCACTGTTATCTCCATTGTCTTCTTAGCTTTTAATGTCAGGGTCCTTCTTTCTTCATTTTCTGGATGACATCCTACTTATAATTAACTTCTTTATTATCCCCTCTGTCCTTAATGCTCTTTAATATGAAATCTAAAAAGTATCAATTAAGAAATACATCAGGTGATTTGCTGACTTTTTTTGTTACTTACATCATCTAAACAATCTTTTTTTCTTACTTATATAAAATGATTAAAATATGTTTTAAATATATGTATGATTTGATTCCATGATTGAAAAAAAGTAATAAAATTCGTGAAAATTGAATTAATGTAATAAAATAAAAGACTTAAAATTTTTGGGATTTTTTTTTATTTATTAAGAAGTTTTTTGGAGTTTTCTTATTCCTGAAAAAGTCCATTGACAGCACTAAGCTAGCAACTGGTGCATTTACAACTCTCAAAATTACTTACCATTTAATTCACTATCATCCAATCCTTTCTCTTTCACTTTGGGTGACAAATTCATGTCCTTAAGATACATGAGTTTTAACCCTCTCGATAAATGTTGACCTTTGCCTGTAATGATTTGAATGGACAGCCTGGGTGTGACCTAAAGGGTCACAGGCCCACTGGATTTCAGTATCATTCATATTGAGCACCTTTAAAAAAAAAAAGAAATTTAATTAAAATACATGAAAAAAAACATAATGTCATATAAATGCAATAAATATAATTATTATACTTCAGTAGATTTTTTCTATATAAAATGCAGGTAAACATTTTAACTATTACATCTTGAATTTGGTAAAAGTACTACATGTACATGTGTATTTCCCTAAGGTTATAGTAAAAACTATTTCCCTAGGGTAATAGTACCGTAATACTATTTCGCGGGTTTTTGTATGATTGGCAGTAGGCATGGCTGGAGTATAACTGTATACAAGGTAAAGATTGAGCAGTAGGCGTGGCTTTAGTTAAGTTGTTTACCGATTCAGTATAATAAAACAATTATTTACTGGTCATATGGAAAACAGTACATACGCGCCTCGTGAAATAGTAAGTACATGTACCTCGTGGAAACAAATGTACTGTTTCCCTCATGATCAGTCAACAATTGTATAATATAAGGTCTAGCTATGACCTTGAACTCTCCCACTGACAGTTAATTGTAATTTACTTGCCAGAATCCTGACCTTAAGCATTTTACTCTATATCGCTATATATCCAATACATGCACTGTACAAATTTTGTCAAAAATTTCCTTGCCAAACGAATTTTTAATTGCATTCATCCAGATAAGACAAAAGGTAATTTTATCCTGACTTTGTCTTAGAACATTGTTGCTTTGTGTTGATACTGAACCCTTTAAGTGTAATGACAGGGAAATAATAAAACCTGGTTCAACGCATCATTTCTGTTCAAATGCCTGTAGCAAATCAAGACCATTACAATCTCCAACTTATTCAGTATGTTTTTCCTTGTTTTGTATTGTCTATCTGGATGATTGAGATTTGTCATGACAGTTCAGTTATTTTGTAATTACCTTCATATATAATAGACTAAGAAAATAATAAATGTAATAAATGATCACTATAAAACTGCATTGATGTAGCTTTTAAAGATATATTTGAGAGAAAAAAAAAGTAAAATGACCAACCTGTGAGAGGGTTGCAGTATACTTCCGTAGCAATACACTTGTAATCTGGTCTGGGCTTTCTTGTCCTACTTTTGCTGAAACTTGCTTTAAAGAGTCCTAATTCTTGCTGCTGTTATTCCTTGAAAAAGAAAATCATTCTTAACTAATAAACTGGATGCATTTTAAAAATAGAGGTGCCATGAAGCCTGAATTGATCACCTGGTACACTTTTAATCTAATCTGTTGTGAAGATTTTCAAAGTTGCAATCTCAAATACAAATTAAAAATCCACAGTACTTAAGGGGTCCTAACACCAACATAGCTAGGTCAAAGACAAAGACCTGTCTTATCATTCTGCAAAACATAACCTTATGTGGCAAATTTTTGCTAAATACTATGGTAATTGAAATATTTTCAAAAGATGACCAATGTTCTATTTTTTGCAACAGTGCTTATATTTTTTGGCTAATCAAAATCCAAATGGTTATTTTGTGCAACATCCTATGGATTCCCAATGATGCCCGGGGCACCAATAAGGCCCCAACATTAAGTGAGTTGACCTAAAATCAATTCCAGGAAAAGCAGATTTTGACCGTTTTTTGTTTTTTTTATTATTATTGATTTGTATGTGAGAAAATTATATTTTATATCAATATTCTTATCAAGGAAAGTGAGCTATCCTAAAGCATTTATTTAGCCTTTTTGGATAAGGTTAGTACTGTGCAGTTTCAGAACAGATTTTTTGGCATCAAAAGACAAATTTTTTTGGTTATGTTTGTTGGTGTTAAATGCTGTTTCAATGGCCAGGGTCATATGAGGCGGTCAGTTTTAATGGAGGAGGAAGCCTTTTCTACCCAAGTAAACCACCAAAAGTGTGCGAGTGTTAGTTTTTAACATCTTTTATCTATGCATCTGGGTTATGTAGGGCGGTCAGTTTTAATGGGGAGGAAACCGCAGTACACAGAGGAAACCAACCTCCTTGTGCAGGTAACTGACAAACCTCATTAACCATGATTTCACAGATACTCACCTTGTGTTTGAAACAGCCATTTTGTGTCTGTAATAGAAGCTTTGAACCTATTTTCAGCATCTGTGATAAATCATCCAACAAGGGCATTAAATCTGTTTGTAACTTCACTGGAACTGAAAACCCTCTCTGAAATGATAATAAAATATTTTTGAGATCTATAAGTCCCTTTTCATTTTCCTTTATAATAAAACTGATAAAAAGAAAAAAGTCACACAAAACATAAACAATGCTAAAAACCCATAAAACAAGACCTTAATTTGCCAAAGTAACACAAAATACAAAACAAAATCAAAACAAAAAGACTGAAGTACCACAAAACTATACTAAGACCTATATGTCTCATAAAACCAGTCCATACCTTTGCTCAAAGTCACACAAAAAATACCAAAATCTTAAGGCCAAAGTCCCACAAACAACCCAAAAACAGAATACCAGATCATAGTCCCACAAACCACCAAAAACAGAATACCAAGAAAAAAGTCCCACAAACCACCAAATACAGAATACCAAGATCAAAGTCCCACAAACCACAAAACAGATTACCAAGAAAAAAGTCCCACAAACCACCAAAAACAGAAAACCAAGATCATAGTCCCACAAACCACCAAAAATAGAATACCAAGATCATAGTCCCACAAACTACCTAAAACAGAAGACAAAGATCAAAAAGTCCCACAAACCACCAAAAGCAGAAAACCAAGATCAAAAAGTTCCACTAACAACCGACAACAATGCCAATTTAGTAAAATTCTTGTTAATCTAATTAGAAAATTGTTGTCATAAAAAATGGACTTCCAAGAATGATGACTGTAATAGAAAGTATATGAAGAACTCAGCACTTATTAAAAGAAGGTTAAAATTCTCTTTTTTTAATCACAAATAATGAGATTCCTCCTTTATTTAAAATTTCAGGCTTGTGAGATTTTGATTATCCAACAAGAACACATTTTTATTCCTTGTGGCCTTCAATGCTATAGATAGTAAAACTAATTAAAAGTCTCACAAATCCAAGACCAAGGTCCCATAAAATAAAAGGTCCCACAAAACAAACCAAAAATCTCAAAACTTCTAAGATAGTAGTTTTTATCTTTTTTTCTAAATTTCAATTTTGACTTCTATAGATAGTAAAAGTCAAACAAACTTAGACCAAGGTCCCATAAAAAAGTCCCACAAAACAAAAATAAAAGCTTTAAACTTCTAAAAATATTTTTCTAATTTTCATTTCAACTTCTATAGGCAGTAAAAGTCTCACAAACTAAGAATGAGGTCCCATAAAATAAAAGGTCCCACAAAACAAGAATAAGATCTCAAAACTTCTAAGCATAAAGATTTTATCTTTTTTTCTAATTTTCATTTTTTTATTCTATAGACAGCAAAAGTCTCACAAACTATGACTCATTAAGGTCCCATAAAATCAAATAACTCACAAAAGAAAAAGAAAATCTCAAAACTTCAAAGCATATATATCTTTTTTTCTTATTTTCATTTTTGACTTCTATAGGCAGTACAAGTCTCACAAAGTAAGACATGTGGTCCCATAAAAAACTGAAAGTCCCACAAAACAAAAATAAAATCTCAAAACTTCTAAGCATCTTCTTTTCTAGTTTTCATCTTTAACTTCTATAGGCAGTAAAAGTCTCACAAACTAAGACAAAAGTCCCATAAAATAAAAAGTCCCACAAAACAAAAATAAAATCTCAAAACTTCTAAGCATCTTCTTTTCTAGTTTTCATTTTTAACTTCTATAGGCAGTAAAAGTCTCACAAACTAAGACCAAGGTCCCATAAAATCGAAAGTCCCACAAAACAAAACAAAATCTCAAAACTTCTAAGCATCTTTTTTTCTAATTTTCATTTTTAACTTCTATAGGCAGTAAAAGTCTCACAAACTAAGACCAAGGTCCCATAAAATTGAAAGTCCCACAAAACAAAAATAAAATTTTAATATATCTAAGAAATTGCCATATACATGTAGTTATCTTTTTTTCTAATTTTCATTTTTGACTTCTATAGGCAGTAAAAGTCTCACAAAGTAAGACCTGTGGTCCTATAAAATAAAAAGTCCCACAAAACAAAAATAAAATCTCAAAACTTCTAAGCATCTTTTTTTTCTAATTTTCAGTTTTAACTTCTATAGGCAGTAAAAGTCTCACAAACTAAGACCAAGGTCCCATAAAATCGAAAGTCCCACAAAACAAAAATAAAATCTCAAAACTTCTAAGCATCTTTTTTTCTAGTTTTCAATTTTAACTTCTATAGGCAGTAAAAGTCTCACAAACTAAGACCAAGGTCCCATAAAACTGAAAGTCCCACAAAACAAAAATAAAATTTTAAAATATCTAAGAAATTGCCATATACATGTAGTTATCTTTTTTTCTAATTTTCAATTTTTGACTTCTATAGGCAGTAAAAGTCTCACAAAGTAAGACCTGTGGTCCCATAAAATAAAAAGTCCCACAAAACAAAAATAAAATCTCAAAACTTCTAAGCATCTTTTTTTTTCTAATTTTCATTTTTAACTTCTATAGGCAGTAAAAGTCTCACAAATTAAGACCAAGGTCCCATATAACTGAAAGTCCCACAAAACAAAAATAAAATGTTAAAATATCTAAGAAATTGCCATATACATGTAGTTATCTTGTTTTCTAATTTTCATTTTTAACTTCAATAGACATGATAGATAGTAAAAGTCTCACAAACTAAGACCAAGGTCCCATAAAATCAAAGGTCCCACAAAACAAGAATATGATCCCAAAACTTCTAAGCATAATATAGCTGCTATCTAGTCATAATTATCAAACACCAAAATTGCATTAGAATTTACCTTTTTTAAAACTACAAGTAACCCTTGCTTTTTACTGTTTAACATACCATCATTTTATTCTTAAGCATAAAACAAAATGTCTTTGGTTATATTCATGCATTTTTTTTTGAGAAAAAAAATCCCACTAACTGAAGGAAACCATTAGAATGTAAGCATTACAGCAGTAAAAAACCCTAAACATATAAGCAAACACATCAATATTACTAAAAGCAAATTCTACTTCCATGTTTTTTTTGATTTACTTGTAAGCATTTGGACAAAAGTCCCATTAAGATTAAAAATACTTTTTATCAACTTTAAAACCACATGCAATATTTCCATTGCAATATCTTCTCCATTAAAATTCTAACTTACCTCACTTGCATGTTGATCTGCAACATCCATTAGAAATAATTCATCTGGACATAAAATGGCAGAGATTTCAAAGTGATCCAAGTTCAGCTTTCAACAAAGGAAAAAATCCGAGTGGTCCGAATGGATTTCAAATAAAAATTTTATGGTCTTGTCCATGGTTTGTGGTAACTGTCCATACAGTCCATCAATAAATGTCTATCAATGCTATTCTTATGTTTGAGAGACTTTACTTGTAATAATGATCACATGATAAGGAAATATGCAAATAAGGTATTATTTCTTCATTTTTTTGTGGGACTTTTTATGAAGTCCCACAATGTAAAAAAAGTCCCATAATGTATGAAATGTACAGACGGACGGACAGACAGACGGGGTGTTTCCTTTATACCCCCCCCAAACTTTGTTTGCGGGGGTATAATAAAACATTTCAAAGTAACTATCAAGCTATCAATATTTCTGCCAAAACATACCAAATGCAAAGATTTTACTAAAACATTGAATTCGTATCCTTTTTTCAAAAGGTTTTTAAGCCAGTTTTTAATTTCCATAAGGTTGTTTTTGAATTTTTGTGCTTTATAAACTACATTGCTATAAAAATCAGGATGAGATATTCCTTTAACAATCAGAAATCTACGTGTACAATCAACAAGAGGCTCTCAAGAGCCTGAATCGCTCACCTGAACTACACAGATACAAATATTTGTAGATACTATTGTGCTTAACCATATGCGATTTAAATTTCTGAAATATCTTGATTAGTTTTCAAGATATTGGGCTTAAGAGTAAATTTTGCAAAAATTAGGAAAAAGAACAATAACTCTCACATCAGCAGTCAGATCCTTTGGAAATATCAGGACAGGTAGGTCTTAATATGCTGATCACTTTTGATTCTTGCACAATTTTGATATCTGAAACCATTTTTGAGTTATTAACAAAAAAATGCAATTTACCTATATGTTCTATTTTTAGCCATGGCGGCCATGTTTTTTTACAAATCAAAAATCCGAACGATAGTTTTGTACACATAATGCCACTAAACAACTATACCAAGTTTGGTTGTAATTGGACTAATGGTGTTGGACAAGTTAACGTTTGAAAAATTGTTTACAGACGACGACATACGACGACGACGGACGCCAAGTGATGGTAAAAGCTCACATGGACCTTCGGTCCAGGTGAGCTAAAAATTTGATGCAATGCATACTATCCGAATACCCAGTTATTCAACTATTCATTTATTAATTCTTGCATGTTGGCATAATAACAAAATGCATAAAAATTAAATCTACCTATTTTGCTGTTGACCAAAAAGTGATTCTAGATATTAATCATTGGGAAAGACAGAACACAAAAAAAAAAAAATTAAACAGTCACTTAGTGTAATAAACTGTTAACACAGAGACATGTCTCGCCTGTCGCAACTGGACACAGTATAAAATGAAGTAAAAATCCTCCTTAAACTTATCTTAACTGATGCTTAAGCAGCTGCATATTAAATATAAATGGTGAATCATAACTGCTTTATATAAAACACTCATGAAATAAGTAACAAGAGGCTCCCAGGAGCCTGAATCGCTCACCTGACATATGTGCCTGAAGTAAAGGTTTTAAGGCAAAATCAATTTAACGTTGAAAGGGTCATAAGATTAATAATGGGGTCACCTGACAATATGGTGGATCTAAAGGTGCTGATCACTTTTGTTCTCAATCAAAATCTAACAAGAGGCTCCCAGGAGCCTGAATCGCTCACCTGACATATGTGCCTGAAGTAAAGGTTATAAGGCAAAATCTATTTAACGTTGAAAGGGTCATAAGATTAATAAGGGGGTCATCTGACAATATGGTGGATCTAAAGGTGCTGATCACTTTTGTTCTCATTATCAAAATCTAAAAATCTGTCACCCTTTTTGAGTTATTTTAAAAAAAAATGCAGTTTAACCTAATGTTCTATTTTTAGCCACAGCGGCCATGTTTTACAACCAATCAAAAATCCCCACAACAGTTCTATACACCTAATAATATTAAACAATAATACCAAGTTTGGTTCCATTTGGACTTAAAGTGTCAGAGGAGTAAACGTTTTCAATGTAATAAGGAAATGCAGTTAAAATGCTCAATTTTGACATTCCAAGGGCAATAATTCCTCAAAGAAAAGGTCCTATAACGTTGACCCTGTTACAAATTTTGTAGATCTTGATGCGCTTACCAATATGCAATTTAAATTTCTCAAATATCTTGTATAGTTTTCAAGATATTGAGCTAAACAGGTGCAAAATTTGCAAAAAATCCACAAAAAGGGCAATAACTCCTACATGGGATGTTGGATTTTCTTCAAAATTTCAGAGCTGGTAGATCTTGAGGTGCTGATCACTTTTTTTCCCAATCAAAATTTTGAAATCTGTCACCGTTTTAGAGTTTTTTGCAAAAAAACTGCCATTTACCCCTATGTTCTATTTTTAGCCACAGCAGCCATGTTTTACGACCAATCAAAAATCCCCACATCAGTTCTATACACCTAATGCTAATAAACAACTATACCAAGTTTGGTTCCATTTGGACTTAAAGTGTCAGAGGAGTTAACATTTTCAATGTAATGAGAAAATGCTGTTAAAATGCTAAATTTTGACGTTCTAAGGGCAATAACTCCTATAAGGAAAGGTCCTACAACGTTGACCCTATTACATATGTTGATGTGCTTAACAATATGCAATTTAAATTTCTCAAATATCTAGTATAGTTTTCAAGATATTGAGCTAAACAGGTGCAAAATTTGCAAAAAATCCACAAAAAGGGCAATAACTCCTACATGGGTTGTTGGATTTTCTTCAAAATTTCAGAGCTGGTAGATCTTGAGGTGCTGATCACTTTTGTTCCCTATCAAAATTTTGAAATCTGTCACCGTTTTAGAGTTATTTGCAAAAAAACTGCCATTTACCCCTATGTTCTATTTTTAGCCACAGCAGCCATGTTTTACGACCAATCAAAAATCCCCACATCAGTTCTATACACCTAATGCTAATAAACAACTATAGCAAGTTTGGTTCAATTTGGACTTAAAGTGTCAGAGGAGTTAACGTTTTCAATGTAATGAGGAAATGCTGTTAAAATGCTAAATTGTGACGTTCTAAGGGCAATAACTCCTTAAAGGAAAGATCCTACAACGTTGACCCTGTTACATATTTTGTAGATCTTGATGTGCTTAACAATATGCAATTTGAATTTCTCAAATATCTAGTATAGTTTACAAGATATTGAGCTAAATAGGTGCAAAATTTGCAAAAAATCCACAAAAAGGGCAATAACTCCTACATGGGTCGTTGGATTTTCTTCAAAATTTCAGGGTAGGTAGATCTTGAGGTGCTGATCACTTTTACCCTATGCCAGAATTTTGATATCTGTAGCCGTTTTTGAGTTATTTGCGAAAAACTGCATTTTACCCCTATGTTCTATTTTTAGCCATGGCGGCAATGTTTTACGACGAATCAAAAATCCCCACATCAGTTCTAAGCACCGAATGCTAATAAACAACCATACCAAGTTTCGTTGCGATTGGACTTATGGTGTCAGAGGAGTTAACGTTTTAAAAAGTTTACGGACGACGGACGACGGACGGACGACGGACGCCAAGTGATGACAATAGCTCACATGACCCTTCGGGTCAGGTGAGCTAAAAATCTGTCACCCTTTTTGAGTTAATTGCAAAAAAAATGCAGTTTAACCTCATGTTCTATTTTTAGCCACAGCGGCCATGTTTTGCAACCAATCAAAAATCCCCACAACAGTTCTATACACCTAATAATAATAAACAATAATACCAAGTTTGGTTCCAATTGGACTTAAAGTGTCAGAGGAGTTAACATTTTCAATATAAGGAAATGCAGTTAAAATGCTAAATTTTGACGTTCTAAGGGCAATAACTCCTAAAAGGAAAGGTCCTACAACGTTGACCCTGTTACATATTTTGTAGATCTTGATGTGCTTAACAATATGCAATTTAAATTTCTCAAATATCTACAAAATGTAGTATAGTTTTCAAGATATTGAGCTTAACAGGTGCAAAATTTGCAAAAAATCCACAAAAAGGGCAATAACTCCTACATGGGTCGTTGGATTTTCTTAAAAATTTCAGAGTAGGTAGATCTTGAAGTGCTGATCACTTTTACCTTTGCCAGAATTTTGATATCTGTAGCCGTTTTTGAGTTATTTGCAAAAAACTGCATTTTACCCCTATGTTCTATTTTTAGCCATGGCGTCCATGTTTTACGACGAATCAAAAATCCCCACATCAGTTCTAAGCACTGAATGCCAAGTTTGGTTGCAATTGGACTTATGGTGTCAGAGGAGTTAACGTTTTAAAAAGTTTACGGACGACGGACGACAGACGACGGACGACGGACGGACGACGGACGCCAAGTGATGACAATAGCTCACATGACCCTTCGGGTCAGGTGAGCTAAAAAGTGTAAAATATCAAAGTCAGTAGACCATGACTGCAAGAGCATACAGATAAAATATTTTTTAATTGATCTGTACTAACGCTAATACAAGTGCATACCCAATATCAATGATGTACCATAACTGCTTCATGTTAAACAGACTTAAGAAAAAAGGTTAACCTTGGCCAAATCAATGTAAAATTTCAAAGTCAGTAGACCGTGATTGCAGGAGCATACAGATGAAATGCTTTTGAAATTGATCTGTACTAATGCTAATGCAAGTGCATACCCAATATCAACGGTGAACCATAAATGCTTCATGTTAAACAGACTTAAGAAAAAAAGGTTAACCTCGGCAAAATCAGTGTAAAATTTCAAAGTCAGTAGACCGTGACTGTAGGAGCATACAGGTGAAATCCTTTTAAAACTGATCTGTACTGATGCTGATGCAACTGCATACCAAATATCAATGGTGTAACATAACTAGTTCACACATAACAGACTTAAGCAAAAACTTTAACCAATTGTGGACGCCGCCGCCGTCGCCGGAATCACACCTTTTGCGACATTCGTCGCAGGCGAGGCAAAAATGAGGTCAAGGTTGGATGACTTGGTGATAAACCCAAACTCCATCTAATCCATCAATATAAAAAATATCCAATGTCTAGCTTTTTCACTTTTCAAAAAATTAATTTTCCACATTTCCTACAATTATCAAAGTTTACAGCATGAAAAAAGAATCAAATTAAAAAAAATCATAGAAGCATGAAAATGATGTCAAGGTCACACGTAATTGTGACATTTGCATAGACATTTACCCCAACTGTCAGTATATCCAATATCAGATGCCTAATACTTTTTAAGTAATTTATTTTCCACAAAAGTCTTACAAAGGAATTTATGGCATGAAAAAAAACCTATGTTCACAAAGTCACTAAAGCCTTTATTTTGGGTCAAGGTCACACGGCATGGTAACAGTTGAATAGACCATTACCTAAACTGTCTGTATTCCTAATATCAGATGCCCACCTATTGTACTTTTCAAGAAAATAATTTTCCACTAAAGTCTTACTAAAAAGTTTTTGGCCTGAAAAAAGACCAAAGTTCACAGAGTGATCACTTGAGCATAAAAATTAGGTTAGGGACACAAGGCATGGTTGCAGTTGCATAGACAATAACCTAAACTGTCTGTATACCCAATATCAGATGCCTAGCTACAATACTTTTCAAACAATTGATTGTCCACAAAAGTCTTACAAAACTTTTCAGCTTTGAAAAAAAGAGTGGCGGATCCAGAGGGGGGTCCAGGGGGTCTAAACCCCCCTTTCATCGGAATATTCTGAGAATTTCATGCAAAATTTGGGCAAAAATCATTGGACCTCCCCTTTACTACTGAGGACCCCCTCTTTTCAAAAATCCTAGAACCACCACTGAAAAGACCTTAGTGGAGCGTGAAAATGGGGTCAGGGTCACAACACATGTTGACAGGTGTGTAGATCATAATTGAGTAACGTTATTGTGATTTTCAAAAAAACAGTTTAACTTTAAATAGCTCAACAGGTAAGCTTTCAGGTTACAGATCTGCCCTACATACATTTGTACATGTACAATGACCTGTCAAATAGCTTTCTGTCCCAGATTCTGACCAGTCTAATTTGGGCAGGTGTCCATACAGGACCATACAACATGTACAAGTATAAATTGAACTTCGATAAGAATACCTAGTATAATAGAATCCCACTATTTATAAACCCTTTCAACAAAAGAAGTCCCAATACAATTTTAGTACGTAATTAATATACTAGGTTGAAACTTTCTTTACCTTTTTAGTGGAGTCATGGTTGTAATCATGACAAGCGTGCATTTCATGTCAACGGTGTAAAGGAGGGTGAAAAATAAAAGGGGATTGAAACGGACTTTTTAAGTGATTCGCAATGAAAGCCGGGTTGGCCAAAAGTATTCGCTATTTTTTTTTATTTTTCCCATTGCTTTCTATGTTAAATCACAAAATTTCAAAAAATTATTCTCTTAGCCAATTTTGTTGATTGTTTACTATCACTTTATTTGTAGAATATTTCAAGTTTATTTGTTTATTTTTACACAATTTGCAGAATGTTCGTTTTAAAATGATCTAATTCTAATCACAGAATAAAAATTAGACATCAAAAATTTAGTTGCCCTTTAAGAATATTATGACGTCATATATTTTACTTGTATAATTATAGAAATAAAGTTGAGTGTCCGCAATGTCACCATTAAACTTTAAAAAGTGGGGGGTACCAAAAAAAAACGTATCTGTCTAAACAAAAATTTAATCTATTTTGTTTCAATATGTTTAGAGCAACTCTAATTCACCTACTTTAATAGCTCTGTTACATCTCCAGTATCTCTAAATAATACAAAATTTAATCATTTACTGTATGCAGATGATTTAGTTTTGATATCAGAGTCTCCATCTGGCTTACAACATTGCGTGGATGCTTTACACACTTATTGTTTAGACTGGGGCCTTACGGTGAACACTTCAAAAACAAGATATATGACTATATCAAATGATAAAAAAGTTGGCAATGAAGAAAATTATTTTTACTTTGGTCCAAACCAGTTAGAACCTTGCACCGAATACAAATATCTTGGACTAATTCTTAATAATAAAGGCAAACTGAAATCTTCTTGTGATAATCTGTCAGAAAAAGCAAGGAAAGCTTTTTTTGCTTTAAGATCAAAAATTCCATATCCTAATCTAATCTCAGTAGAAAAATGGATAAAACTGTTTGACTCGCTAATAGTACCCATTATGACATACGGTTCAGAAATATGGATTTCAGAGTTCAAATGTAATTTAAAAGCAATTTTTAATTTGCCATTTGAAAAGATCAAAAACATGATTCTTAAAAATATCTTAGGTGTTCACGGTAAGGCATCTAATTTGGCCATACAAACTGAAACTGGCTATTATCCGATTTGTATTAAGTCGTATAAACTTATGTATAGATATTACAATAGACTAACTGACATTGAATCAAATAGTGATCAAAAGTTCGATTTGTTATGATCAGCTTTTATCGAAGATAAAAAACTATATCCAAACAAACAAATTTCATGGGTACAAACTGTGTACCAATTAGAAAAAATGTTGGATAGTAAACTAACACTTTTATCATATGGCGATTTCAAAGAGCAAATAGAGAGATTTTATAGAAGCTTAATTTTAGATCAACTTAGCTATATGAAATCTAATGACACGGGGAAACTTAGATTTTACAGTCAGATATGCAACTCATTCGATCTCAAGCAATATCTCAGTATAGATATACCTAAACAAGAAAGATCTCTTCTAACCAAAATTAGAATAAGTGCGCATAAATTAGCAATAGAAACAGGGAGATACTTAAAGCCTCCCCTACCCGCTACAGAAAGATTTTGTAGTTACTGTACGGATAGGGTTGAGGATGAGAAACATTTCCTTCTAGATTGTCCCATGTATGAAAACATTAGAAATAAATATATTAACACAGAACAGTCGCAACCTCCCAATTCTAATCTGTTATCAGAAATTTTAAACCCAAATAACCTAAAGGACATGAAAAAGATTTGCTCATTTCTAAAAGAAGCCTTTGAGAAACGCCAAAACGAGTAAATATATTACAAGAAAACATTACTGATTCAATGTCAGATCTGTCATTCTGAATATTTACATTATTGATATTATTAATACTTACACTGAACTATGATTTATCTATTGTATTAATTAATTTATCTATTATCTCTCTCTTTCTTTTTGTTTTTTGTTTAATATTCATGTTTATGGTACGTTACTTTTTGTAAACATGAAATTGTGTATATATATCATGGATCACGCTTCAGTTATACTGTGCTTTTTCCAATAAAGAATTGAATTGAATTGAATTGAATTCAAGGAAAAGGATGTTCTATAAAAAAATATTTTGCATCTTCGCTTTCATATTCATAATAATTTTTTCATCGCTCTTCGGACAAGAAAAAATTGTCGGAAGATACTAGACATTTTTACATGAAGAAACGGGATTAAATCTCGACATTATCATAACAGTAATTCAAGCATAACTTGTTTTTCATTAAGAATGGACACAGACGTGCTGACAAAATAGAGAAGGTGGGTTATATGGGAAAACACACAATTTCTTTGATGACCAGCCCGCACATGTTATCAATATACATAAAATACAAAAAGAGAAACATATATTTACTTAAAATTCTAAAGATAATACAAAAAAGCATTTATATATCTTTTTTTTTATCACCATAGACCTGTATACAGGTCTATGTTATCACCTACTTATTTTTCGTCGAAATTGCAACTTCATGAAAATAAACAAAGGAAAGTGTATTGAAATAATTACCGAATTGATGATCAGTGGATAATGGACCAAAACTTTTAACTTCTCAATCTTAATGTCGGTCGTCCTGGACAAAGACAAAGAGCTCACTGACTGCACTCTTCTGTAAAGGCGCGAAAAAAATCACAATCCAATGAAATGCCTTTTTCTTGATTAATCAACCAATACAAATTTCCCAACAAAACACACCCTTCTTCAATGGTCATGCTTAATCGTAATTAACCCCCGGGCATTAAAAACTTTCCACTATGATCCGGGCAGTATTTTGTGTTTCAACGGTAATGTTTAAAAAGGGGGTGTATGGTAAGTTTTCTGACAATTAAATATGAAAAAAAAGCCATAACTTTCCGACTTCATAGAAAACAAGAAAGAAGAACTTTCGCAATGTTATTTTTTAATTATTTTTTTTTTAAGTACTATTCATTTTTTTTTCTCATGGAAGGGGGGCTTACGCATAGTGTAGTTTGAATGTGTTTTTCGCTTTATCAGCGGCAACCATTGAGACACGAAATTTATATTACGCGACCGTATCAAGGATAATAATACTTGGCAACAATATGAATCACCAAAATTACATTACGCGAAGATAAAAGCATCCCTTTTTCAACAAATATATGAAATTTTCCCACTTAATTATAGTATATATAATTATAGTGATTGCAGTGTCCGTCCATCCGCAGCTCCCCTAAATTGTTTTGTCTTGAAATTTTCATACTGTGAAGCGGCAAAGTATAGAAGGTGAGCCGACGGTTCGTGGTGGAGCAATTTGAACATTTTGATAGAATATCTGTCTTTTATTCTAAATTTCTTACATTTATATCAAAATACCAAAAAATATAAATTTATTGCCTCAATACTTAAACATAAAACTAAAGAAATAACAAAATTTCCAAACTGCCATGGGATAATCATAAATCTCAAATGCCCAAGACGCAAAGACAATGCAAGGCAAAGACACACTGGTGGCTGAAATTTAAGATCGCAACCGCAAATCTTGACATTGCAAAGGAAATTGTGTTAAAAACTTTTCTTTTCTTTTGAGATCTTATATTAGAGTCATGTGGATCACAAATATCCGTTTACAGGCTCCGCTAGTGCGTCGCCTGTAAACTCAATTTGCGACCATCAAACACCCAATTGATGCCAACACTATACAGTTATCTACAATTTAAATCAATTTATTCTAACTCTACAAAAGTAATGAATGTTTGAAATATTACTGGTCGAAATTTTCAAAGATAACAAAAGCAGTGTCCACAAAATAGTTGTTAGCAAAGTTCCTGGTGTCACAACACGGAAACAACAACGAAAATAAAAATGCTAGCTATATGCACTAGTTGGCACATGATCAGAGCCTTCTATCTCCTTGATAAGACGTCTGTGCTACACGAGTCTTCCCATGCACTTTTTGATACTTCAATTGGATAATAAATAAAGTGCATCTTCTAAAATCTTGTAAGAGCTTCTATCCATGGACTCTTATACGAAATTATATTATAATGTTTCATACCATAAAAGTATGAATGGGATTGATTTTGAGGGTCCCCCTTTATTCATTTAGAAATAATGGACCGAAAACAGGGCACAAAATTCAAATATTTTATTTGTTCCCAAAATAACTTTGGTTCTTGGTGGTGTGGGTGAAATGGGGTGGGGTGAGAAACACAGGAAGGGTAAATTTTGAAGAACCACAGGAAAAGGGGAGAAGTGGGTAGGGGCGGAAAATTTAGCCTAAGCGGTGCACTACTTGGTGGTCCACAAAGGGGTCTTTTACATGCATGAAGCGTGGAATTCTCCACACACGTTGGCCCACTATGGTCGGCGGTCAGAGTTTCCGTATTATAGACCTAACAACCCCCGCGGACAAGGGCCACCCTATTCAGTCACCTAAGGCACACACTTGGTCGCTCTGTGGACTGAGCACTGACCCGACGTCAGAATCCCAAGACCCTTAGTCGCCTCTTACGACAAGCTAGGCTCTGCTGCGGGCCTATTCGCCACCCGGGCCCCGCACGGGACTCGATGACAAGTAGACAATTATCTAATTAAGGTAAAATTAATTTTCAAGGGATCACATTAAGGTAAAAAATGTGTACTAAGTATTTATTTCAAGGGATCATTTTTTGCCTTTTTTCATGAAAATTCAAAGTTCAAATTTTGTTTTCATGATCTTCGGTGTAGTTGAAGTGAATGATGTTTCAAAGCACAAGATTATAAATAATAAACAAAATGTTACTTACAAGATAATAATGTTTTTTAATAATAAACAAAATGTTACTACAACAAGATAATAATTTTTTTAATAATAAACAAAATGTGTCCTTATTAACACTAAAGAAAAACGTTTTATAGTACAATTGATTTGGTTACAGTTGATATGTAGCCTATAATTGAAGACACTTGCATGCAAAAAAAAACAACACGCAGATTGGTTAAATATTTTATTTATTTATATAAATGCTTTCTTTTTGTTGAAATTGAGAATATGCCACGAAAAAAAAAGATTGGCAGCCAAAGCAAGGAAAATGGGACATGGCGGCAATGGCACAAGCAATACATGCTGTTAGACAAGGGATGTCAAAGAAAAGGGCAGCGGTCCTTTACAATGTGCCCAGGTCAACACTCAGAGGGAGGCTCAATATGGAAGACATTACAGTACCGCCAACGCGTCCTACCGTACTAACCAGAGCAGAGGAAAACATATTAGTTGATTACATATTAAAAATGGAAGAAAAAGGTTTTGGACTAACTGTGATGGACGTTAGAAGACTAGCATATCAGATGGCTTGTAAGTTAGAAAGAAGAGGTTTCAGTACTGAAAAAAGAGTGCAGGTTATGATTGGTGGTTAGGATTTTAAGAAAAACATCTACAAATATTATCTGTGCGGATACCAGAAAAACTTAGCGCAGCCCGATCCTCAATGCTTAACAATTCAGTCGTCTCATCTTACTATGAAAAGTTGAATTCGATTTTGGAAGAACTAGACATAATAAACAAACCACAACAAATTTATAATGCTGACGAATCTTGAATGAGTACTGTTCACAATCCTGACAAAATAGTAGGCAAAAGAGGAAAACGTGGTGTTTATACAAAAACAAGTGGTGAGAGAGGAGAAAACGTTACAGTTCTATGCTGTGTAAATGCTGAAGCACGGGTCCTTCCTTCTATGATTATATTCAAAGGACAGAGAGTAAGCGAATCATTGAAAGAAAATGCACCCACAGGTTCTGAATTTGGTTGTAGCAAGTCATCTTTTATAGACAGTGACTTATTTACAAAATGGTTCAACAAAATTTTCATGAAACAGTTGCCACCTGCTAGACCTGTACTTCTTATCCTGGATGGCCATGCATCTCACCTAAACTTTGATGTCCTTGAAAAGGCAAAAGAAATTCAGATCGAAATGTTTCTTCCACCACATACAACACACTGGTTGTTGATCGATCAATATTTGGACCAATGGAATCATCATACAACAAACATTGTCAAAAGTTCATGAAAGACCACCCTAGTTGACAGATGACCAGATATGACTTTTGTAGTTTGTTCAATAACGCATTTCAATCATCTATGAACATTGCAAATATCTTCAGTGGATTTAGAGCAATTGGAATTTATCTCTTCAACCAAATTGTAATTCCAACTGACGCTTTCGGGCCTTCTCAAACATCAGTACTTGAAATTTCTTCATCAACAACTGAAAACATGGTTACAGATGGACAACAGGCAGTTCAAAATGAAATTGTGGATTCTGACGTAATTGAAAATGTAAATATTACAGTCTTGGCTGAAGTTCACGCATCCGTGGAAGAGAATTCAAAAGACAATCAAAATCAAAATACAGAGAAACCAGGAAAGCAAAACAAAGTTTTTGATGATATCTTAGTCGTACCAGCCGTTGTAAAAAACCAAAAGAAGAAAAAGAGCAGAAAGATAACAACAGCAAGGTTATTGACTGAAAAGAGCAACCTAGAAGAAATGAGGAAAAAAATTAACGACAAAGAAGAAAAAGAGAAAGAAAGGGAGAGAAAGAGAATTGAAAGAGACGACAAAAGAAAAGAAAAACTTGTAGAACTGTTGACAAAAAAGACAGATAAAATTGGTAAACAGAAACAAAAAAGTACAAAAACAAACGTGTAAAATAAAATCTAAGAAACTGCACGTAAGACACGAGGACAGAACCTTGTATTGTACTAATTGCGCTTGGTATTATTTTGATGACGGAAGTGAAGGTGAAGACTGGATAAAATGCACCTTATGTAATGATTGGTATCACGAATCGTGTATAGGAAAGTTTGGGAAGGAATAATATGATAAAAATACATGAGGTAAACTATGTATTTATATAAATATTTTTAATGCTTAGCCGAAAATACGAACATGAATGTCAGAAAACACATTAAACAGCATCATCATAAAACCCTATAAACAAATTAAACTAGGTATAATTGTGTTGGGATGCCAACACACAAGTCGCCCAAAATCGCCTTGGATAGAGTTTCAATCATATCAGTGCATCAAAATAAGTCTAGAAATCAAATTTCGTTGAAATCGGACAAAGTTGACGTTTTTAGGGGGGCGGGTGTAGTAAAATGGCCGCCATTTTAAAACCGCAAGTCGGATTCCGAATCCGGTCGCAGATTTGAGCTCAGCATACCCGCTTTACCCAGATGACCAATTTTCAAGACGATCCGATGAAAAAAAAATTTCCGCCCACTTTTTCCGATGGCCGCCATTTTGAAACGGCGGCCATCTTGAAAATTTTAAAAGTGCATTACACAACTTTGAGTGACCCACTATCCTATCAAACAAGTGTTATTCAATTTCTTTTAACCGTTTTCTTGTATTAGGGAGGACAAATTCTCGATAAAGAATCAGAAGAATAATAATAATAAGAATAATAATTAAAATTTACGTTTCCCGAAACGTGGGATGTCCCCTCCCGTTCTCATATAATGTCTGTCCTCTTCAACAGATTTCCGACAATGCGCCGTGAGTCGCCATCACCCATATACCCTGTGTACCAAGTTTCGTTAAAAAAGGACAATGTTTACATTTTTCGCGATTTTTGGCGGCCATCTTGAAAATGGCAGCCATTACAGAAATTCCGACAATGCGCTGTGAGTCGCCATCACCCATATATCCTGTATACCAAGTTTCGTTGAAATCGGACAATGTTTACATTTTTCGCGATTTTCGGCGGCCATATTGAAAATGGCAGCCATTACAGAAATTCCAACAATGTGCCGTCAGTCGCCATCACCCATATACCCTGTATACCATTTTTCATTGAAATCGGACAATGTTTACATTTTTCGCCATTTTCGGCGGCCATCTTGAAAATGGCGACCAATACGGAAATTCCGACAATGCGCCGTGAATTGCCATCACCCATATACCCTCTATACCAAGTTTCGTTGAAATCGGACAATGTTTACATTTTTCGCTCTTTTTCGGCCATTTTTCAAAATGGCCGCCCCTCGCGAAATTTTTTTTTGCCCAAAAAGTTTCCACTTATGTTTCTGAACATGTATACCAAGTTTCGTTGAATTTCATCATGTGGTTTCCAAGAAAAATAAGGTAATAGTTTTTCTGTTTTTGGCGGCCATCTTGGAAATGGCGGCCATTTTGAAATTATAAATCGCAAAAAACACTGTAGGACCTTGAGACCTATCACCCCTCCAAGTTTCAAATCGATTGGGTCACTTTTGTCCGAGGAGATAGTCGGACAAGTTCGTGCATCAGGTTGACGGAAGAAAAAGAAAAAAGTATAATAATAATAAGAAGAAGAAAAATAAGAAACGGAGTAAAAACAATATGTCCCCGACGACACTTCGTGGTCGGGGACATAATAACTAGTTCTAATTGTGATCGCAAGCCAGTCACATATATGTCCCCTCACGTACCCCTCTTTGTCAATATGTCTCTTGGCATTTAAGATCACTTAATATACCCAATATTCATCAAAATAGGAGTAAGTTTAATTTTGGAGGGAAACGGCGGCCATTTTCAAAATGGCCGACTACAAATAAATTTCAATGTAAAAAATCAACTCGCCATACCACTATTACCTTATATACCAGTTTTCATAAAAATCAGAGTAACTTTTATTTTGGCGGGAAACAGCGGCCATTTTGAAAATGGCTGACGAAAAAAAAATTTTGGTGTAAAAAATCAACTCGCCATACCACTATTACCTTGAATACCAATTTTCATCAAAATCTGAGCAACTTTAATTTTGGCGGGAAATGGCGACCATTTTGAAAATGACCGACGATGAAAATTTTTTAATGTCAAAAATCAACTCGCCATACCACTATTACCTTATATACCAATTTTCATCAAAATCCGAGTTACTTTAAATTTTGGCGGGAAACGGCAGCCATTTTAAAAATGGCCGACGATATAAAATTTTTGATGTCAAAAATCAAATTGGCATACCACTATTACCTTATATACCAATTTTCATCAAAATCGGAGTATTTTTAAATTTTGGCGGGAAAATGGCGGCCATTTTAGCCGCCATTTTGAAAATGGCCGCCAAAATTTTTTTTCGATTCCAAAAATGACACTCGGCATACCACTATTACCTTGTAAACCAATTTTCATTAAGAAATAACAAAGGTGAGAATTTTTACATTACTATTACAAAATACAAAGAACAAAGAAAGATAACTCAATATGACAAAAAAATTAAATTTCGATTTTTGGCAAAATTTTGAAAACGGCAAGTCCGATTTTCAAAATTTTTTTTTTAAATGAAAGGTATTGAAAGTCTACACTTACCCCATAAAGGAATTTGTCCTACCCCTGTCGGATCAGAAATGCCAGGTAAAAATTCAACTTCAGTTTCGAGGAGCCATTTTGAGGCCCTTTTTTGACCTATAAGGGGTCGTTCGATTTCGACGAAAAATACAAAAAGCACAATCTCCCATTCCATACTCTTGATATATGAAGATTCAGCTTCCTACCTTAAAAGATGTCGAAAAAATGAGGTGGACAAGTTCACGGTCCAGAATACCGAGAAAAATAATAATAATAACTAGTTCTAATTGTGATCGCAAGCGAGTCACATAGATGTCCCCTCACGTACCCCTCTATGTCAATATGTCTCTTGGCATTTAATGAGATAACTTAATATACCCAATTTTCATCAAAATAGGAGTAAGTTAAATTTTGGTGGGAAACGGCGGCCATTTTAAAAATGGCTGCCGATAAATAAATTTCAATGTCAAAAATCAACTCGCCATACCATTATTACCTTAGATACCAATTTTCATCAAAATCGTAGTAACTTAAATTTTGGCGGGAAATGGCGGCCATTTTGAAAATGGCCGACGATGACTAAATAACAAAGTCAAAAATTAGCTCGCCATACCACTATTACTTTATATACCAATTTTCATCAAAATCGGAGTAACTTTAATTTTTGGCGGGAAAATGGCGGCCATTTTGAAAATGTCTGACGATAAAAAAAATTTTGATGTCAAAAATCAACTCACCATACCACTATTACCATATATACCAATTTTCATCAAAATCGGAGCAAGTTTAAATTTTGGCGGGAAAATGGCAGCCATTTTAGCCGCCATTTTGAAAATGGCCGCCAAAAAAAATTTCGATTCCAAAAATGAACTCGGCATACCACTATTACCTTATAAACCAATTTTCATTAAGAAATAACAAAGTTGAGAATTTTTTTCAATACTATTACAAAATATATTGTACAAAGGAAGATAACTCATCATCAAGATCTTACAAAAAAATTAAATTTCGATTTTTTGCAAAATTTTGAAAACGGTAGGTCCGATTTTCAAAAATTTTTTTTTAAATGAAAGGTATTAAATAGCCGCACTTTACCTATAAAGGAATTTTTCCTACCCCTGCCAGATCAGAAATGCCAGGTAAAAATTCAACTACGGTTTCGAGGAGCCATTTTGAGGCCCTTTTTTGACCTATAAGGGGTCGTTCGATTTCGACGAAAAATACAAAAAGCACAATCTCCCATTCCATACTCTTGATATATGAAGATTCAGCTTCCTACCTTAAAAGATGTCGAAAAAATGAGGTGGACAAGTTCACGGTCCAGAATACCGAGAAAAATAATAATAATAATAATAATAATAATAATAATAAGAAACCGAGCAAAAACAATATGTCCCCGACACTTCGTGTTCGGGGACATAATAATAATTAAAATTTACGTTTCCCAAAACGTGGGATGTCCCCTCCCGTTCTCATTTAATGCCTGTCCTCTTCAACAGAATTCCGACAATGCGCGGTGAGTCGCCATTACCCATATACCCTGTATACCAAGTGTCGTTGAAATTGGACAATGTTTACATTTTTTGCCATTTTCGGCCCCCATCCTGAAAATGGCGGCCATTACGGAAATTCTGACAATGCGTCGTGAGTTGCCATCACCCATATACCCTGTGTACCAACTTTCGTTGAAATCGGACAATGTTAACATTTTTTGCCATTTTCGGCGGCCATCTTGAAAATGGCGGCCATTACAGAAATTCTGACAATGCGCCGTTAGTCGACATCACCCATATACCTTGTGTACCAAGTTTCGTTGAAATCCGACAATGTTTATATTTTTCGTGATTTTCGGCGGCCATCTTGAAAATGGCGGCCATTACGGAAATTCTGACAATGCGCCGTGATTTGCCATCACCCATTTATCCTATATACTAAGTTTCGTTGAAATCGGACAATGTTTACATTTTTCGCTCTTTTTCGGCCATTTTTCAAAATGGCCGCCACTTGCGAAATTTTGTTTTGCCCAATAAGTTTCCAATTATGTTCCTATACATGTATACCAAGTTTCGTTGAATTTCATCAAGTGGTTTCCGAGAAAAAAAAGGTAATAGTTTTTCGGTTTTTGGCGGCCATCTTGGAAATGGCGGCCATCTTGAAATCACACACCCCAAAAAACACCGTAGGACCTTGGGACCTATCATCCCTCCAAGTTTCAGATCGATCGGTCCACCCATTCCCGAAGAGTAGGCCGGACAAGTTCCTGCATCAGGTTGACGGAAGAAAAAGAAAAAATAAAGAATAATAATAAGAAAAATAAGAAACGGAGTAAAAACAATATGTCCCCGACGACACTTCGTGGTCGGGGACATAATAACTAGTTCTAATTGTGATCGCAAGCGAGTAACAAAAATGTCCCCTCACGTACCCCTCTTTGTCAATGTCTCTGGGCATTTGAGATAACTTAATTTATCCAATTTTCATCAAAATAGGAGCAAGTTTAATTTTTGCAGGAAACGGCGGCCATTTTTAAAATGGCCGACAATAAAAATATTTCGATGTAAAAAATCAACTCACCATACATATATTACCTTATATACCAATTTTCGTTAAAATCTGAGTAAATTTAATTTTGGCGGGAAACGGCGGCCATTTTGAAAATGGCCGACGATAAAAAAATTTTGATGTCAAAAATCAACTTGCCATACCACTATTACCTTATATACCAATTTTCATTAAAATCGGAGTAATTTTAATTTTGGCGGGAAATGGCGGCCATTTTAAAAATGGCTGCCCCAAAAAAAAAATTCGATTCCAAAATTGAACTCGGCATACCACTATTACCTTGTAAACCAATTTTCATCAAAATCAGAATAACTTTAATTTTGGCGGGAAAAGGCGGCCATTTTGAAAATGGCCGACGATAAAAAAATTTTGATGTAAAAAATCAACTCGCCATACCACAATTACCTTATATACCAATTTTCATTAAAATCGGAGTAATTTAAATTTGGCGGGAAATGGCGGCCATTTTTAAAATGGCCGCCCCCCAAAAAAATTTCGATTCCAAAATTGAACTCGGCATACCACTATTACCTTGTAAACTAATTTTCATTAAGAAATAACAAAGTTTAGATTTTTTTTCATTAATATCACAAAATATAATATGATGCAGGTTAAACCTGTGACGCTCCCGAAGTTTGAACATATCCTTAAATATTTTACAAGCTAAAATAAGTTTTCAAATGTTTATTAGGCAATAATTTAATTGAAACAAATTCTTATTCGAAAATAAAAACAAACTAGCTTTTCTTGTGGGTCATGTGTGCGCTTAATGACGTCAGAAAGTTTCAAAGAAAAAAGCGTTAAAAAGACACAGAAAGCCCAGTAAACCGCGCGTGCTTAACCGGACGTTGAAGGAAAATTTAGCCCATAGTACAACATTGTACAACTAGAATATTGACATTTCTACCATTATCGCTCCCTTTGGGAGCGTATGATACAAAGAAAGATAACTCAATCTTACAAAAAAAATAATTTTCGATTTTTTGCAAAATTTTGAAAACGGTAAGTCCGATTTTCAAAATTTTTTTTTAAATGAAAGGTATTGTATATCCGCACTTTACCTATAAGGGAATTTTTCCTACCCCTGCCGGATCAGAAATGCCAGGAAAAATTCAACTTCGGATTCGAGGAGCCATTTTGAGGCCCTTTTTTTACCTATATGGGGTCGTTCGATTTCGGCAAAAAATACAAAAAGCACAATCTCTCATTCCATACTCTTGATTTATGAATTTTAAGCTTCCTACCTGAAAAGATGTCGAAAAAATGAGGTGGACAAGTTCACGATCCAGAATACCGAGAAAAATAATAATAACTAGTTCTAATTGTGATCGCAAGCGAGTCACAAAAATGTCCCCTCACGTACCCCTCTTTGTCAATGTCTCTTGGCATTTGAGATAACTTAATTTATCCAATTTTCATCAAAATAGGAGTAAGTTTAATTTTGGCGGGAAACGGCGGCCATTTTTAAAATGGCCGACGATAAAAAAATTTTGATGTCAAAAATCAACTTGCCATACCACTATTACCTCATATACCAATTTTCATTAAAATCGGAGTAATTTTAATTTTGGCGGGAAATGGCGGCCATTTTGAAAATGGCGGCCCAAAAAAAAATTTCGATTCCAAAATTGAACTCGGCATACCACTATTACCTTGTAAACCAATTTTCATTAAGAAATAACAAAGTTGAGAATTTTTTTCATTAATATCACAAAATATATGGTACAAAGAAAGATAACTCAATCTTACAAAAAAAATAATTTTCGATTTTTTGCAAAATTTTGAAAACGGTAAGTCCGATTTTCAAAATTTTTTTTTTAAATGAAAGGTATTGTATATTCGCACTTAACCTATAAGGGAATTTTTCCTACCCCTGCCGGATCAGAAATGCCAGCAAAAATTCAACTTCGGTTTCGAGGAGCCATTTTGAGGCCCTTTTTTTACCTATATGGGGTCGTTCGATTTCGGCGAAAAATACAAAAAGCACAATCTCCCATTCCATACTCTTGATTTATGAATTTTCAGCTTCCTACCTTAAAAGATGTCGAAAAAATGAGGTGGACAAGTTCACGATCCAGAATACCGAGAAAAATAATAATAACTAGTTCTAATTGTGATCGCAAGCGAGTCACAAAAATGTCCCCTCACGTATCCCTCTTTGTCAATGTCTCTTGGCATTTGAGATAACTTAATTTATCCAATTTTCATCAAAATAGGAGTAAGTTTAATTTTGGCGGGAAACGGCGGCCATTTTTAAAATGGCCGACAATAAAAATATTTCGATGTCAAAAATCAACTCGCCATACAACTATTACCTTATATACCAATTTTTGTTAAAATCTGAGTAAATTTAATTTTGGCGGGAAACGGCGGCCATTTTGAAAATGGCAAACGATAAAAAAATATTTTGATGTCAAAAATCAACTTGCCGTACCACTATTACCTTATATACCAATTTTCATTAAAATCGGAGTAATTTTAATTTTGGCGGGAAATGGCGGCCATTTTGAGAATGGCGGGCCAAAAAAAATTTCGATTCCAAAATTCAACTCGGCATACCACTATTACCTTGTAAACCAATTTTCATTAAAATCAGAATAACTTTAATTTTGGCGGGAAACGGCGGCCATTTTGAAAATGGCCGACAATAAAAAAATTTTGATGTCAAAAATCAACTCGCCATACCACTATTACCTTATATACCAATTTTCATTAAAATCGGAGTAATTTTAATTTTGGCGGGAAATGGCGGCCATTTTTAAAATGGCCGCCCAAAAAAAAATTTCGATTCCAAAATTGAACTCGGCATACCACTATTACCTAGTAAACCAATTTCCATTAAGAAATAACAAAGTTGAGAATTTTTTTCATTAATATTACAAAATATATGCTACAAAGAAAGATAACTCAATCTTACAAAAAAAATAATTTTCAATTTTTTGCAAAATTTTGAAAACGGTAAGTCCGATTTTCAAAATTTTTTTTTTAAATGAAAGGTATTGTATATCCGCACTTAACCTATAAGGGAATTTTTCCTACCCCTGCTGGATCAGAAATGCCAGGAAAAATTCAACTTCGGTTTCGAGGAGCCATTTTGAGGCCCTTTTTTTACCTATATGGGGTCGTTCGATTTCGGCGAAAAATACAAAAAGCACAATCTCCCATTCCATACTCTTGATTTATGAATTTTCAGCTTCCTACCTTAAAAGATGTCGAAAAAATGAGGTGGACAAGTTCATGATCCAGAATACCGAGAAAAATAATAATAATAACTAGTTCTAATTGTGATCGCAAGCGAGTCACAAAAATGTCCCCTCACGTACCCCTCTTTGTCAATGTCTCTTGGCATTTGAGATAACTTAATTTATCCAATTGTCATCAAAATAGGAGTAAGTTTAATTTTGGCGGGAAACGGTGGCCATTTTTAAAATGGCCGACAATAAAAATATTTCGATGTCAAAAATCAACTCGCCATACAACTATTACCTTATATACCAATTTTTGTTAAAATCTGAGTCAATTTAATTTTGGCGGGAAACGGCGGCCATTTTTAAAATGGCCGACGATAAAAAAATTTTGATGTCAAAAATCAACTTGCCGTACCACTATTACCTTATATACCAATTTTCATTAAAATCAGAATAACTTTAATTTTGGCGGGAAACGGCGGCCATTTTGAAAATGGCCGACAATAAAAAAATTTTGATGTCAAAAATCAACTCGCCATACCACTATTACCTTATATACCAATTTTCATTAAAATCGGAGTAATTTTAATTTTGGCGGGAAATGGCGGCCATTTTTAAAATGGCCGCCCAAAAAAAAAATTTCGATTCCAAAATTGAACTCGGCATACCACTATTACCTTGTAAACCAATTTTCATTAAGAAATAACAAAGTTGAGAATTTTTTTCATTAATATCACAAAATATATGGTACAAAGAAAGATAACTCAATCTTACAAAAAAAATAATTTTCGATTTTTTGCAAAATTTTGAAAACGGTAAGTCCGATTTTCAAAATCTTTTTTTTTAAATGAAAGGTATTGTATATCCGCACTTAACCTATAAGGGAATTTTTCCTACCCCTGCCGGATCAGAAATGCCAGGAAAAATTCAACTTCGGTTTCGAGGAGCCATTTTGAGGCCCTTTTTTTTACCTATATGGGGTCGTTCGATTTCGGCGAAAAATACAAAAAGCACAATCTCCCATTCCGTACTCTTGATTTATGAATTTTCAGCTTCCTACCTTAAAAGATGTCGAAAAAATGAGGTGGACAAGTTCACGATCCAGAATACCGAGAAAAATAATAATAATAACTAGTTCTAATTGTGATCGCAAGCGAGTCACAAAGATGTCCCCTCACGTACCCCTCTTTGTCAATATTTCTCTTGGCATTTAATGAGATAACTTAATATACCCAATTTTCATCAAAATAGGAGTAAGTTAAATTTTGGCGGGAAACGGCGGCCATTTTAAAAATGGCTGCCGATAAATAAATTTCAATGTCAAAAATCAACTCACCATACCACTATTACCTTAGATACCAATTTTCATCAAAATCATAGTAACTTAAATTTTGGCGGGAAAATGGCGGCCATTTTGAAAATCGCTGACGATAAAAAAAATTTCATGTCAAAAATCAATTCGCCATACCACTATTACCTGAATTATCAATTTTCATCAAAATCGGAGTAATTTTAATTTTGGCGGGAAACGGCAGCCATTTTGAAAATGGCTGACGATAAAAAAAATTTGATGTCAAAAATCAACTCACCATACCACTATTACCATATATACCAATTTTCATCAAATTCGGAGCAAGTTTAAATTTTGGCGGGAAAATGGCAGCCATTTTAGCCGCCATTTTGAAAATGGCCGCCAAAAAAAATTTCGATTCCAAAAATGAATTTGGCATAAAACTATTACCTTGTAAACCAATTTTCATTAAGAAATAACAAAGTTGAGATTTTTTTTCATTACTATTACAAAATATATAGTACAAAGGAAGATAACTCAATCTTACAAAAAAATTAAATTTCGATTTTTTGCAAAATTTTGAAAACGGTAGGTCCGATTTTCAAAATTTTTTTTTTAAATGAAAGGTATTAAATATCTACACTTTACCTATAAAGGAATTTTTCCTACCCCTGCCGGATCAGAAATGCCAGGTAAAATTCAACTTCGGTTTCGAGGAGCCATTTTGAGGCCCTTTTTTGACCTATAAGGGGTCGTTCGATTTCGACGAAAAATACAAAAAGCACAATCTCCCATTCCATACTCTTGATATATGAAGATTCAGCTTCCTACCTTAAAAGATGTCGAAATAATGAGGTGGACAAGTTCACGGTCCAGAATACCGAGAAAAATAATAATAATAATAATAATAATAATAATAATAATAATAAGAAACCGAGCAAAAACAATATGTCCCCGACACTTCGTGTTCGGGGACATAATAATAATAATAATAATAATAATAATAATAATAATAATAAGAAACCGAGCAAAAACAATATGTCCCCGACACTTCGTGTTCGGGGACATAATAATAATAAGAAACTGAGCAAAAACAATATGTCCCCGACACTTCGTGTTCGGGGACATAATAATAACTAGTTCTAATTGTGATCACAAGCGAGTCACAAAAATGTCCCCTCACGTACCCCTCTTTGTCAATGTCTCTTGGCATTTGAGATAACTTAATTTATCCAATTTTCATCAAAATAGGAGTAAGTTTAATTTTGGCGGGAAACGGCGGCCATTTTGAAAATGGCCGACGAAAAAAAAAATTGATGTCAAAAATCAACTTGCCATACCACTATTACCTGATATACCAATTTTCATTAAAATCGGAGTAATTTTAATTTTGGCGGGAAATGCCGGCCATTTTGAAAATGGCGGCCCCCAAAAAAATTCCGATTCCAAAATTGAACTCGGCATACCACTATTACCTTGTAAACCAATTTTCATCAAAATCAGAATAACTTTAATTTTGGCGGGAAACGGCGACCATTTTGAAAATGGCCGACGATTAAAATATTTTGATGTCAAAAATCAACTCGCCATACCACTATTACCTTATATACCAATTTTCATTAAAATCGGAGTAATTTTAATTTTGGCGGGAAATGGCGGCCATTTTTAAAATGGCCGCCAAAAAAAAAAATTCGATTCCAAAATTGAACTCGGCATACCACTATTACCTTGTAAACCAATTTTCATTAAGAAATAACAAAGTTGAGAATTTTTTTCATTAATATCACAAAATATATGGTACAAAGAAAGATAACTCAATTTTACAAAAAAAATAATTTTCGATTTTTTGCAAAATTTTGAAAACGGTAAGTCCGATTTTCAAAATTTTTTTTTTAAATGAAAGGTATTGTATATCCGCACTTAACCTATAAGGGAATTTTTCCTACCCCTGCCGGATCAGAAATGCCAGGAAAAATTCAACTTCGGTTTCAAGGAGCCATTTTGAGGCCCTTTTTTTACCTATATGGGGTCGTTCGATTTCGGCGAAAAATACAAAAAGCACAATCTCCCATTCCATACTCTTGATTTATGAATTTTCAGCTTCCTACCTTAAAAGATGTCGAAAAAATGAGGTGGACAAGTTCACGATCCAGAATACCGAGAAAAATAATAATAACTAGTTCTAATTGTGATCGCAAGCGAGTCACAAAAATGTCCCCTCACGTACCCCTCTTTGTCAATGTCTCTTGGCATTTGAGATAACTTAATTTATCCAATTTTCATCAAAATAGGAGTAAGTTTAATTTTGGCGGGAAACGGCGGCCATTTTTAAAATGGCCGACAATAAACATATTTCGATGTCAAAAATCAACTCGCCATACAACTATTACCTTATATACCAATTTTTGTTAAAATCTGAGTAAATTTAATTTTGGCGGGAAACGGCGGCCATTTTGAAAACGGCCGACGATAAAAAAATTTTGATGTCAAAAATCAACTTGCCGTAGCACTATTACCTTATATACCAATTTTCATTAAAATCGGAGTAATTTTAATTTTGGCGGGAAATGGCGGCCATTTTGAAAATGGCGGGCCAAAAAAAAATTCGATTCCAAAATTCAACTCGGCATACCACTATTACCTTGTAAACCAATTTTCATTAAAATCAGAATAACTTTAATTTTGGCGGGAAACGGCGGCCATTTTGAAAATGGCCGACAATAAAAAAAAATTGATGTCAAAAATCAACTCGCCATATCACTATTACCTTATATACCAATTTTCATTAAAATCGGAGTAATTTTAATTTTGGCGGGAAATGGCGGCCATTTTTAAAATGGCCGCCCAAAAAAAAATTTCGATTCCAAAATTGAACTCGGCATACCACTATTACCTTGTAAACCAATTTTCATTAAGAAATAACAAAGTTGAGAATTTTTTTTCATTAATATCACAAAATATATGGTAAAAAGAAAGATAACTCAATCTTACAAAAAAAATAATTTTCGATTTTTTGCAAAATTTTGAAAACGGTAAGTCCGATTTTCAAAATTTTTTTTTTAAATGAAAGGTATTGTATATCCGCACTTAACCTATAAGGGAATTTTTCCTACCCCTGCCGGATCAGAAATGCCAGGAAAAATTCAACTTCGGTTTCGAGGAGCCATTTTGAGGCCCTTTTTTTACCTATATGGGGTCGTTCGATTTCGGCGAAAAATACAAAAAGCACAATCTCCCATTCCATACTCTTGATTTATGAATTTTCAGCTTCCTACCTTAAAAGATGTCGAAAAAATGAGGTGGACAAGTTCACGATCCAGAATACCGAGAAAAATAATAATAATAATAATAATAACTAGGTATGATTGTGTTTGGATGCAAACACAGATGTCTCCCAAACAAACTCCCATTGCCACTATTCTCTTCAGCATGTCAAAAAACCCTGAAATATCAATTTTCATGTAAATCGGAGTACTTTGAAATTTTGGCGGCCATCTTGGATTCAATATGGTCGCCATCGTCAAATTTTAATTTGAGTTATAGAATATTACTCGCAATATCATAATCAATCAGTATACCAATTTTTATCATAATCAGACCACTTTGAACTTTTGGCGTCCATCTTTGATTCAAAAATGGCCGCCATCGTCAAATTTTGATTTTAGTTATAGAATATTACTCGCAACATCATAATCTATCAGTATAACAAATTTCATCATAATCAGACCACTTTGAAATTTTGGCGGCCATCTTGGATTCAAAATGGCCGCCATCGTCAAATTTTAATTTTGGTTATAGAATACTACTCACAACATCATAATCCATCAATATACCAAATTTCATCATAATCAGACCACTTTGAAAATTTGGCGGCCATCTTGGATTCAAAATGGCCGTCACCGTCAAATTTTAATTTTAGTTATGGAATATTACTTGCAACATCATAATCCATCAGTATACCAAATTTCATCATAATTAGACCACTTTGAAATTTTGGCAGCCATCTTGGATTCAAAATGGCTGCCATCGTCAAATTTTAATTTTAGTTATAGAATATTTCTCGTAACATCATAATCTATACGTATACCAATTTTCATCATAATCAGACCACTTTGAAATTTTTATTAAAATTTTTACCTGATTATCTCCCTTTATATATCATTTTCATTTATATCTCGAAAACCGTAAATATCGCTTCAATTTTTTTTTTTCGTATTATAAAAGAGAATGTTTTGCTCTATTACCCTACAAAATTTCAGAACCTTACGCACCTAGATTACCGAGATATTGCAATGTCCTATATTATGACCTTTTCCTGTTTTCACGGAAACGGCGGCCATTTTAAAAATTTTAAAAGTCGTTTGCAAAACTTCAGGTCACCCTTTACATATTCCCAAATTTTCATATTGATTGGTCAATGCATCTCTGAGAAAACAGGCGGACAACATTCTACGGAAAGAAGAAAAAAAAAGAAGAAGAATAATAAGAAACCGTACAAAAACAATATGTCTCCCAAACCTTTGTTTGGGAGACATAATAATAATAACAAGCTATAATTTGTGTTGGGATGCCAACACACAAGTCGCCCAAAATCGCCATGGATACTTTTTCTTCCCATTCAGTGCAATAAAATATGTATAGAAATAAAATTTCATTGAAATCGGACAAAGTTCACATTTCTAAGGGGGGCGGGTGTAGTAAAATGGCCGCCATTTTTAAACCGGTAGTCGGATTTCAAATCTGGTCGCAGATTTGAATTCAGCATACCCGTTTTACCCAGATGACCAATTTTCAAGACGATCCGATGAAAAAAAATTTTCCGCCCACTTTTTCCGACGGCCGCCATTTTGAAACGGCGGCCATCTTGAAAATTTCAAAACTTGATTACACGCCTTTGAGTGACCCACTATCCAATCCAACAAGTGTTATTCAATTTCCTTGAACCATTTTCTTGTATTAGGGAGGACAACTTTACGATAAAGAATCAGAAGAATAATAATAACTAGCTATAATTTGTGTTGGGATGCCAACACACAAGTCGCCCAAAATCGCCTTGGATACTATTTCTTCCCATTCAGTACAATAAAATATGTATAGAAATCAAATTTCATTGAAATCGGACAAAGTTCACATTTTGAAGGGGGCGGGTGTAGTAAAATGGCCGCCATTTTGAAACCGTAAGTCAGATTTCAAATCCGGTCGCAGATTTGAGCTCAGCATACCCGCTTTACCCAGATGACCAATTTTCAAAACGATCCGATGAAAAAAAATTTTCCGCCCACTTTTTCCGATGGCCGCCATTTTGAAACGGCGGCCATCTTGAAAATTTCAAAACTTGATTGCACATCTTTAGGTAACCCACTATCCAATCAAACAAGTGTTATTCAATTTCCTTGAACCGTTTTCTTGTATTAGGGAGGACAGCTTCATGATTAAGAATCAGAAGAATAATAATAATAATAATAAGAAACGGTGCAAAAACAATAAGTCTCCCAAACTTTGTTTTGGGCGACTTAATAATAACTAGATATAAATGCCATTTCAAGAAATAGCATATGTCACTCCACTTTGTGTGTAAAGTTTATCAAGTACATGTTATAAGCTCATTGAATTATGATATGTCACCATGACATTTACTTTTGTTCAAGCAAAATTTTTTCACAAGATTTATAATTATAAATTACTCAATGAAAGGTCTATAATTAGAAAGTACTGCAGCAGGATGACACATGTTGACAGAAAATCAATACAAACTTGTCATGTTAATAGTTTAATAAGCTCTTCAATGAATAAAATAATGTCATCATGACCTTTACCTTTGTCCTAACAAAATTGTCCATGAGTCATCCTAATGATGTTTATAAATAGAAATGACACATAGTGACAGAAAATCAATACAAACTTGTCTTTATAAATTACAATATGTCATCATGACCTTTACCTTTGTCCTATCAAAATTTTCCATGAGTCATCCTAATGATATGTTTATAAATAAATATGATGCTATCTTGACAGAAAATCAATACTAACTTGGCATTTTGCCAGTCAATGTTAATCCTATGGGAAAAACAGAAAATCTTTAATTGGCGATTATTTGAAAATGCCTGCTTCGATCAACTTAAAAAAAAATTGATAAAACTTTAAATTATTGTCGAAGCATACTTAAAATTTCAAAACAATTAATCAAGTGGTTTTCTTAAAAAGCTTTGGAGAAAACTCATTATTTACCTGTAGCAGACGACGCATGTTAACTGAGAAAATCAATACCAACTTGGCTTTCTGCCAGCCAATGTTAAACCTATGGGAATTTTAAAATTTTAAAATCAATATAATTTAAAAATGGCTGCTTAGATCGACTAAAAAAATAAATTTGGTGTAACTTCAAATGATAGCCTAACTACATTCAAAATTTCAAAACATTTGATCAAGCGGTTTCCTCTAAAATCCCTGGACAAAATTCATTGGAAAGAGAATAATAATAATAATAAGAAGAAACATAGAATAACAACATGTCACATCCACGATGTGGAGTGACATAACTAGCTATAATTTGTGTTGGGATGCCAACACACAAGTCGCCCAAAATCGCCTTGGATACTTTTTCTTCCCATTCAGTGCAATAAAATATGTATGGAAATAAAATTTCATTGAAATCGGACAAAGTTCACATTTCTAAGGGGGGCGGGTGTAGTAAAATGGCCGCCATTTTAAAACCGGAAGTCGGATTTCAAATCTGGTCGCAGATTTGAATTCAGCATACCCATTTTACCCAGATGACCAATTTTCAAGACGATCTGATGAAAAAAAATTTTCCGCCCACTTTTTCCGATGGCCGCCATTTTGAAACGGCGGCCATCTTGAAAATTTTAAAAGTGCATTACACAACTTTGAGTGACCCACTATCCAATCTCACAAGTGTTATTCAATTTCCTTGCACCATTTTCTTGTATTAGGGAGGACAACTTTACGATAAAGAATCAGAAGAATAATAATAATAATAATAATAATAATAATAATAAGAAACGGTGCAAAAACAATAAGTCTCCCAAACTTTGTTTTGGGCGACTTAATAATAAGAAACGGTGCAAAAACAATAAGTCTCCCAAACTTCGTTTTGGGCGACTTAATAATAAGAAACCGAGCAAAAACAATATGTCCCCGACACTTCGTGTTCGGGGACATAATAATAATAAGAAACCGAGCAAAAACAATATGTCCCCGACACTTCGTGTTCGGGGACATAATAATAATAATAATAATAAGAAACCGAGCAAAAACAATATGTCCCCGACACTTCGTGTTCGGGGACATAATAATAATAATAATAATAATAATAATAATAATAATAATAAGAAACCGAGCAAAAACAATATGTCCCCGACACTTCGTGTTCGGGGACATAATAATAATAAGAAACGGTGCAAAAACAATAAGTCTCCCAAACTTTGTTTTGGGCGACTTAACTACCGAACATGGTGATAATCTCAAATGATGGATAGAAAACAGCAACAAGGCAGACATACCGGAGAAATTGTAAATTGCAATGGTTCTGACTTGGAACAAGCATGTCAAAATAAATGGTTTGATAAACCAGGTTTTGTGGTACCTCGTATACATTACTGCAGAGATATTTCCTTTGAGTATGGCGAGTTACCCCAACGTATTAGGGTAACTCGCTACAAATTGTGTCGCATATTACCATTAAAATATCTTCAACTAGCAACATTATCTTAAAGATAACACTCATATATGAAGGAGAGTATATTCACTAATGAATCATACCAAAATAATATAAAACCTGAAGTTATTGTCAGATCAGTGTTTTAAATACCTCTTAGGGTGGCGAATTACCCAATTTTCCCCTACAGGCTTAAAATAAAACAAGCATTCTGAGAGTATTGCAAAACAATACATCGTCCCCTACCGGCCTCATATTTCAGACACTGGTAAACATTTGTCAAACAAATGAAAACCTCAACTTGATCAGTTTGTTATCTACAAGGAATAACTCCAATAAGGGTCATAACTCCCATAAAAATTTGTGGACCAGCACTTGATCTGTAACTCATCATGGTAAACTAACATACCAAAAAATCAGTTCATTATCTATAAGCGTTTTAAAAAAGTGCAGAAAACTGAAATTTGAGTGAATTTTCGAAGTTCAAAAGGCCACAACTCTCATAAAAATTTGTGGACCGGCACGAAACTCAAACTTGATCTGTAGCTCATCATGGTAAAATCACATACCAAAAATCAGTTCATTATCTATACGCGTTTAGAAAAAAAGTGCGGAAAACTGAGATTTGAGTGAATTTTCAAAGTTCAAAGGGCCATAACTCCCATAAAAATTTAAGGACCGGCACGAAACTGAAACTTGATCTGTAACTCATCAAGGTAAACTCACATACCAAAAAATCAGTTCATTATTTATAAGCGTTTAGAAAAAAAGTGCGGAAAACTGAGGCGTGACAGACAGACGGACAGAGCGCAAACCTATAGTCCCCTTCGGCTATTGCCGGTAGCGGACTAAAAAATAAAAACGTTCTTAAAAATCACCAAATACAATACAAATGAAACTTATGTCATATTTAAAAAAAAACTTTGGGACAAGAACTATTTGGCAATGTCAAGTACCATGAGTACGTATTCAATTCATAATAATTTATTGAAATGTTACATACACATCAGACTCGATCATTCAATTTGAAATCATGTCAATATATTCAAATGGAATGTCAAAAGTTCGTTTTACAATGCCCTATATTCAGGTAACACTGAAACAAATGTTTGATAATGTTTAATTAGGAATATTGAATGCAAATATTATTTTACAATGTCGAATAAATAAGCAGGTCCATTCCAGTTACACACCATAAGAGTTTTAAATTTTCTATTGTAACATATTCCGTTTGGCTTTTTAAGTCCGTCTGATTCAGACAGCAATTTTCTGACTTGTTTCCCATCAGGTGAAATCACATACACGGAGTGACTAGTGTAACAAGTCACATAAATGTTCGTGTCATCTGTTCTAAGACCGCGAATGTCTTTGATCATAGGATCTTTAAATGTCCATATCTTTTCTCCAGATGGTTTTACACATGCTACTGTGTCACCATAGCAGTAGTAGATTCTTTGTTTGTTAATAGTCATACGATATGCGTTCCTTTCTGTTGGTATGGTCTTAATAGTGTTACCGTGAAGGTCAATAACCTGTATTCCTTTACCGTCAACACCGATGTAAAGGTGAGCTTCACTGTATGTTAACCCTAGAATATCACCATCGACACTAATTGTGCGTATACAGTCACCGCTGTAGATGTTTATAATATCGATACTGTTCGTCCCTATATTTACAGCTACTGTTGTGTTATCAATAGCTGTTATCCTGAATGGCGCTCCAGACAGAGGGACATCGCGTACATTGGAAACATCAGAATCCGTGATGACTAATCGTTTATTTTGACTGTTAGTTATTACAAATTTATCATCTACAGCGGTGCAATCGTAAAACCATCCTAATATGTCAATCTGTTTGATCTTTTTAAGTTCTCTGGGTAGCTGTGATTGTTTAACTGGAACCTGAGCATGAGTGGTGTCTGCAGGTTCTGAAAAAAATGAAAGAATGATACTTATTTAATTTTGTAAAACATATATTTTCTAATTAATATTCAGATCACTTGCTGTTCAAATTAGCCTGTAAAATTTAATAAAGTGATCGATTAAACAATTAAATAATCATACATAAAATGAGTTTGATATCGCCACTTATCAAATACAAAATTGTATTTAATAATAACGGCTTGTTTTTAAACAAATGTGTTGATCCTCTTTCAGTTTTTTTTAACCTTAATATTGACGGCAATAGAATCAAACCTTTAAAAGTATTTCGATTGTTGTTATTCTAAGAAGCAGAGGTACCAATGGGGTATCAAAATGTCAAAAGTCCGAAAGGGCAGAGACAAAACCAGTAAACACCAACAAGAACGAGACAAAAACAGACAACATGTAAAACATAGAAACGCGAAATAACTGAATATCAATCAACAACGCGAACTCCAGTCGAAACAAGAGCGAACTCAGGTGCTCCGGAAGAGTAAGAAGTTCCTGCTTGCTATAGCACACCCGTTGCGTTTCCAATAGTCCATTCGGCGTGTCAAATCCGGCAAAGGAAGACAAAACAAAACCTATGACAAACCAACATCTGCACTCATCAGAGAGATCGAAATCCCATTTTTGTCTATAAGTGCATGATGTCTTCCGTAAAATTTCTTGAGTGAAGACAGCAACCGAGGAGCAACATAACCCTGTGTGAGCAATTTTTGCGTCAGACGTGTCGCTCTGCTAAGGAAATCTATGTAAGTCCCGCACGCTCTGGAGTAACGAATCAATTGAGATACGAAAACTCCATAAGCTGGAGCGGACGGAATGTTGCTACACAAGAAGGGAAAGTTGACGATTGGAAAGTTGAAGTCATCATGTTTGTCATAGAGCCTTGTTGAAAGTCTTCATTGAGAGTCAATTTCGAGATGTAGATCTAAATATGTATCAGATTTCCTAGAATCCGTTGTGTCCTTTACCTCAAGCTCCTGGGGATATATGAGATGGAGAAAGTCACCAAATCGAGAATTGATTAGTGAAAGGACATCATCAATATAATGGAACGTGAGGTTGAAAGAGAGAGCTAGTCTACGGTCTTTTTTGTCTAGAAGAGATTGTAAGAAGTCTGCTCCATATGAATGAAGAAACAAATCAGCAAGGAAAGGTGCACAATTAGTGCCCATTGGAATCCCTATTGTTTGCTAAAAAACACGTCCACCAAACTGAACAAATATGTTGTCAATAAGAAAATTGAGCATGTCGATTATTTGGTCTTCTGCAAATTTGTTCTTTTTCTTAGACTCGTTGATTTAACGTATTTATCAAAAACAATGGAAAACGCAGGTACAAGTATTTTGGTAGTCTATTATAAAAAAGACTTCAGTTTGTCATCCAATAGTCTAGTTGGAAAAACAAATCTACATAAGATCAAATAATAAAAATGCTCTACTCTCTTATTGACAACATATTTGTACAGTTTAGTTTGGCGCACGTGTTATCAGCAGACAAATCGTGCATCATTGTTTGCCGATTTGTTTCTTTATTCATATGAAGCGGACTTCTAAAAATCACATAAGACAAAAAGGACCACAGACCTGCTTAATCATTCAATCTCACATTTCGTTATATTGATGATGTCCTTTCACTAAATTATCCTCGACTTGATGACTATTTACATCTTATAATCTCCTATAGCCGAAGGAAATTGAGATAAAAGACACTACAAATTCTAGGAGGTCCGCTTCATGTTTGGATCTATTTCTCGAAATTGACATACTAGGAAGGTATTGTACAAAGCTTTATGACAAACGTGATTACTTCAACTTCCCTATAGTCAATTTTCCCTATCTGTGTAGCAACGGTCCGTCCGCTCCAGCATCTGGACTTTACGTATGACAATTGATTCGCTATTCGAGACCACGTGGTGAGTATAACGACTACACGGGTAACAAGCAAATTATTAACACAGGGTACGTTGCTCCAAAGTTGTTGTCTTCACTCAAGAAATCTTACGAAATACGTGGCGTGCTTGTATACAAATACGGGATTTCTATTTCTCAGATAAGCACAGATGTTGGTATTACCTTCCGCTAATAATGCAGAGCAGATCTGGATACCTTCTTTGCTTGATGTAGTGACAGTTTTTCTAAGACATTCCTCTTCTGAAAGATAAAAACACTTTTTGGATGTTATCCCGGATAACCGATAAATATATATGGTCTTTTTTGCTACTTTACTTTAAATTGCAACCCCCATTGAGTGAAGAATTAAATTTTGAACCGAAAAGACCATATGATTTCAAAAGAAGAATTCAAATATCATTATTCCAAAATGTTGAAAACGAAATTACTTGACATCAAAACAACAAACGGGGAGAAGGGATTTTATAACACATAACAACACAACTTCAACATAACACAGCCTACCGAGTATTTATATCTGAGCAAGAGGAACAAACGGGGGAGAAGGGAAAATAAAACACAACTTCAACATAGCAAAGACTAGTGGGTATTTTTATCTCGGCAAGAGGAACAAACGGAGGAGAAGGGAAAATAAAACACAACTTCAACATAGCAAAGACTAGTGGGTATTTATATCTCGGCAAGAGGAACAAACGGAGGAGAAGGGAACTTAAAACACACAACAACTCAACTTCAACATAGCAAAGCCTACCGGGCATTTAAAGCTGGACAAGAGGAACATAAGGTTCTTATAAAAGTAAACCGTTTATAATGTTAATAGCATATTTATAAAGTTTCTAATTCTCAATTTGGTATAGTTTTAAACGGTAAAGGAAAAAATCACAGATACTTGAGAAACCATCACACGGACAGCATAGGTTTGAATAAAAAATATGTTTTGCTAAAAAGAAAAAGTAAACGATAGCAATATTTTATTAACCACGTCGATCATTGAAATGCTTACAAAGTTTAATTGTCTTACTTAAATTCAAATCAATGTACAAGTACTAGTATTACCTTTGGTAGATAAAGTCATACCGGTCTGGGTCCCGCTTTTTATTGATTCAGTGACTGTTTCTGTATTTATTTCACCTTCTAAATATTAGAACGAGCAAAATGTACTGTGTTTCTCGATATTTGGTTGTTTTTTTTATATCGTCCTGAGCATACATGCAATAAAAAAACAGTTATTAGTCTTCGCCACGAACCATCCGTGTGTCCAATTCATCCACAATACATTGGGCTGCTTAAAGGATTTTACTTACTTTTGTTTACATTTCAAACAATACATTATAAGGACTTTCGGGGCATAATCCACTTTGTGAAGTATATGTTCAAGGAACACCGTGTTGCCGCACTTTTTCCATACCAAAAAATGTATATTCTTTAAAGGGGGAATTTAATCCAGAATTAGTTAAAAAGTACATGATATTTCCTAAAATTTGTGACGACAACAAGCGAAGACACTTTGTTTTGAAAATGTGTGGAACTTGAATGTGTGTGCATATAACAAAATACTGTAATTAGAAATCATTTTGAGATTTGCAAGATGTAGATGAGCTGCAGAGTGGACGGAATGTTACAACACAAAAAGGGGGGGGGGGTGAATCAAAAATGCACCAGTATTACCTTCAACAGGTAAAGCAGATCTATTCTGGGTTTCTTCTTCGGTTGATTCGGTGGCTGCTTCTCTATGATACTCTTCCTCTGAAATAAGGGTAATAACAAATTGGAAAATCAATTTCAAATGTCCATAAGACGAGACAAAACAAGGAATACATACCGAAAAAATTAAAACCGCAATGGTCCCGACTTTATACAGTCATTTCAAAAGAAATGGTTGGTTAAACCAGGTTTTAGGGCGCGCCAAACTTCCATCTTCCATTGAGATCTTTGGGTTCGGTATAGTTACACAAAACACATCAGGTTTGCGAAAACATATTAGGGATGCTAAGATGGTCATCTCAGTATATAAAGCAGCCAAACACTAATCAAAGCAAGAACCAACCATTTCGTCTAACAAGTTATTGAATTTTTCTACCAGTGGCTGAAAAATAAGTTTGACTGAATGAACTGCATTTCTAAACAAGTGATTTTTCTTTGGTCCTTAGAATTTATGTGACGAATCGATGTTGTATCAGTCCTGTAGGTCTGGTATATCCTTTATTCGTTTTGGCAAAACAAAACTCTTCAACTGCTACTGAATGGACTTTGCTCACATTTGATTAGATTGCTTGTAACATTTTGTAATGATTCATAAAGCATAGCCGATTAGAAATGACACATTTGTAGGAATGTTACATATTACGCCCTAGATTACGTTTCTATACTTAAAAAGGGAAAAAATTAAGAATTGTTAATTAAATTACTACCTTTGGTAGATAAAGCCGAGTTGGTCTGAGTCTCTTCTGTAATAAATTTGGTTCCCATTTCTCCATGAAATTCAACTCCTGAAAAAAATAAAATGTTTGTACTTTATTTTGACGTCGTATTGATTTATTATGATGTTGTATGTAAGAGAATTAAATTTCGCCCCAGTAATATTCAACCGCCAATTTCAGGTATAATTTGGTTCGACATACTTTGGCTTTATCGTTTAATTCATTTCATATTTATTTATTGTTTGCATTGGCATTGTCAATATTTTTGTAGAGCGCTGCTGATGATTCTTAAAAGAGACGGAACGTGCGTCAGGCGTAGCCAAATTCCCATCTTGAACTTTGTTGTACATTGTGAATAGTATTATTGTAAACATAGTAATGGACAAAATTACAATTGATGACAAACCATCCCGCAAAAAGAATATGCTTGTCACAAAATGCTTCTTACAAGAAAGGGAGAGTAAACGATGGTAAAATCTCAATCTCCAGGATGATCATTCAGCTTTCTACAGAAAATGAGATGGAAAACTCCGAATCACTGGGTTGGTTATTCAGCTTTCTTCAGATGGGAAACTCTGAATCACTGGGTTGGTCAGTCAGCTTTCTACAGATGGAAGACTCTACATTACCAGGATAGTTATTCAGCTTTCTACAGATGGGAGACTCTACATTACCAGGATAGTTATTCAGCTTTCTACAGATGGGAGACTCTCATTCACCGGGTTGGTCATCTAGGTTTCTACAAATGGGAGACTCTAAATCACCACGTTGGTCACTCAGCTTTCTACAGATGGGAGACCCTTAATCACCGGGTTGGTCAGTCAGCTTTCTACAGATGGGAGACTTTGAAACACTGTGTTGGTTAGTCAGTTTTTCTACAGATGGGAGACTCTGAATCACCGTGTTGGTCAGTCAGTTTTTCTACAGATGGGAGACTCTGAATCACCGTGTTGGTCAGTCAGTTTTTCTACAGATAGCAGACTCTTAATCACCGGGTTGGTCATCTAGCTTTCTACAAATGGGGGACTCTGAATCACTGGGTTGGTCAGTCAGCTTTTACAGATGGGAGTCTCTGAATCACTGGATGGGTCAGTCAGCTTTCTACAGATGGGAGACCCTTAATCACCGGGTTGGTCAGTCAGCCTTCTACAGATGGGAGACTCTGAATCGCCGGGTTGGTCAGTCAGCTTTCTTCAGTTGGGAGACTCTGAATCACCGGGTTGGTCAGTCAGCTTTTACAGATGGGAGACTCTGAATCACCAGGTTGATCAGTCAGCTTTCTACAGATGGGGGACTCTGAATCACCGGGTTGGTCAGTCAGCTTTCTACAGTTGGGAGACTCTGAATAATTTTCTACAGATGGGGGACTCTAAATTACCAAGATGATCTTTCAGCTTTTTACAGATGGGAGAATGAATCACCAAGTTGGTCGGTCAGCTTTCTACAGATGGGAGACTCTGAATCACTGGGTTGGTCAGTCAGCTTTCTACAGATGGGAGACTCTGAATCACTGGGTTGGTCAGTCAGCTTTCTACAGATGGGAGACTCTGAATCACCAAGTTGGTCAGTCAGCTTTCTACAGATGGGAGACTGAATCACCGGTTTGGTCATTAAGCTTTTTACAGATGGGAGATTCTGAATCACCGGTATGGTCATTCAGCCTTTTACAGATGGGAGAGTTTGAATCACCGGGTCTGTCAGTCAGCTTTCTACAGATGGGAGACTTTGAGTCACCGGGTTGGGCAGTCAGCTTTCTACAAATGGGAAACTCTGAATCATTGGGTTGGTCAGTCAGCTTTCTATAGTTGGGAGACTCTGAACCACTGGGTTGGTCAGTCAGCTTTCTATAGTTGGGAGACTCTATATATAGTTGGGAGACTCTGAATAATTTTCTACAGATGGGAGACTCTAAATTACAAGGTTGGTCGGTCAGCTTTCTACAGATGGAGGACTCTGAATCACTGGGTCGGTCAGTCAGCTTTCTACAGATGGGAGACTCTCATTCACCGGGTTGGTCATCTAGGTTTCTACAAATGGGAGACTCTAAATCACCACGTTGGTCATCACTCAGATTTCTACAGATGGGAGACCCTTAATCACCGGGTTGGTCAGTCAGCTTTCTACAGATGGGAGACTTTGAAACATTGTGTTGGTTAGTCAGTTTTTCTACAGATGGGAGACTCTGAATCACCGTGTTGGTCAGTCAGTTTTTCTACAGATGGGAGACTCTGAATCACCGTGTTGGTCAGTCAGTTTTTCTACAGATAGCAGACTCTTAATCACCGGGTTGGTCATCTAGCTTTCTACAAATGGGGGACTCTGAATCACTGGGTTGGTCAGTCAGCTTTTACAGATGGGAGTCTCTGAATCACTGGATGGGTCAGTCAGCTTTCTACAGATGGGAGACCCTTAATCACCGGGTTGGTCAGTCAGCCTTCTACAGATGGGAGACTCTGAATCACCGGGTTGGTCAGTCAGCTTTCTTCAGTTGGGAGACTCTGAATCACCGGGTTGGTCAGTCAGCTTTTACAGATGGGAGACTCTGAATCACCAGGTTGATCAGTCAGCTTTCTACAGATGGGGGACTCTGAATCACCGGGTTGGTCAGTCAGCTTTCTACAGTTGGGAGACTCTGAATAATTTTCTACAGATGGGGGACTCTAAATTACCAAGATGATCTTTCAGCTTTTTACAGATGGGAGAATGAATCACCAAGTTGGTCGGTCAGCTTTCTACAGATGGGAGACTCTGAATCACTGGGTTGGTCAGTCAGCTTTCTACAGATGGGAGACTCTGAATCACCGGGTTGGTCAGTCAGCTTTCTACAGATGGGAGACTGAATCACCGGTTTGGTCATTAAGCTTTTTACAGATGGGAGATTCTGAATCACCGGTATGGTCATTCAGCCTTTTACAGATGGGAGAGTTTGAATCACCGGGTCTGTCAGTCAGCTTTCTACAGATGGGAGACTTTGAGTCACCGGGTTGGGCAGTCAGCTTTCTACAAATGGGAAACTCTGAATCATTGGGTTGGTCAGTCAGCTTTCTATAGTTGGGAGACTCTGAACCACTGGGTTGGTCAGTCAGCTTTCTATAGTTGGGAGACTCTATATATAGTTGGAAGACTCTGAATAATTTTCTACAGATGGGAGACTCTAAATTACAAGGTTGGTCGGTCAGCTTTCTACAGATGGAGGACTCTGAATCACTGGGTCGGTCAGTCAGCTTTCTACAGATGGGAGACTCTGAATCACCGGGTTGGTCATCTAGCTTTCTACAGATGGGAGTCTCTGAATCACCAATTGCAAGTTGGTCAGTCAACTTTCAACAGATGGGAGACTCTGAATCACCAATTGCAAGTTGGTCAGTCAGCTTTCAACAGATGGGAGACTGAATTACCGGGTTGGTCATTAAGCTTTCTACAGATAGAAGATTCTGAATCACCGGGTTGGTCAGTCAGCTTTCTACAGATGGGAGACTCTGGATCACCAGGTTGTCAGTCAGCTTTCTACAGATAAAGGTAATAACAAAACTACCGAACTTGAATGATCAATCTCATAGTCCAGAGAAAATGACAAAAACGAATCAGTCATACCGGAGAATTGGTGGATCGCAATGGTCCTGACTTGGTACAGGCATTTCAAACGAAATGGTGGGTTAAACCAGGTTTTATGGCGCCAAACCTCCCTCTTCCATTGCGATCTTAGGATCCGGTAATGACCATAGAACACAACATAGTTGTGAGACACAATAGGGATATTGAGGTGATCATCTCAGTACAGAAGACCAGTCAAACACTAATTAAAACAATTAACTATCATATCTTTTAACTCAATTTTGAACTTTTCTATTAGTGGCTGATAACGAAGAAAGATTTTTTTTAGTGATCGTATGAGACGTATTTTCTTATAGCCCTGCTCCAAAAGTCGGTCACGAAGAAATCGGTGTCTGATCAAAAAATCTGTGAAATGTGTGCAAGCTCTGGCATATCGAATAAGTTGTGAAATATAAACACCGTATGCAGGAGAAGTAGGTATATTGCTCTTAAGATTAGGGAAATTAATAATTTGAAAATTAAAATCGTCTCGTTTATCGTAAATTTTTGTACTGAGATGACCACCTGGGATAAGAGACTCTGAATCACCGGGTTGGTCAGTCAGCTTTCTACAGATGGGTGACTGAATCTCCGGGTTGGGCAGTCAGCTTTCTACATATTGGAGAGTATGAATCACTGGGTTGGTCATACAGCTTTCTACAGATTGGAGACTCTGAATCACCGGGTTTGTCATTCAGCTTTCTACAGATGGGAGATCCTGAATCACCGGGTTGGTCATTCAGCTCTCTACAGATGGGAGACTCTGAATCACCAAGTTGGTTAGTAAGCTATCTACAAATGGGAGACCTTAATCTTCAGGTTGGTCATTCAGCTTTCTACAGATGGAAGACTCTAAATCACCGGGTTGGTCATTCAGGTTCTACTGATTGGAGACTCTGAATCAAAGTGTTGGTCATTCAGCTTTCTACAGATTGGAAAATATGAATCACGGGGTTTGTCATTCAGCTTTCTACAGATTAGAGATTCAGAATAACCGGGTTTGTTTTCAGCTTTTTACCGATGGGCGACCCTGAATCACCGGGTTGATCAGTCAGCTTTCTACAGATGGGAGACTCTGAATCACCGGGTTGGTCATCTAGCTTTCTACAGATGGGAGTCTCTGAATCACCAATTGCAAGTTGGTCAGTCAACTTTCAACAGATGGGAGACTCTGAATCACCAATTGCAAGTTGGTCAGTCAGCTTTCAACAGATGGGAGACTGAATTACCGGGTTGGTCATTAAGCTTTCTACAGATAGAAGATTCTGAATCACCGGGTTGGTCAGTCAGCTTTCTACAGATGGGAGACTCTGGATCACCAGGTTGTCAGTCAGCTTTCTACAGATAAAGGTAATAACAAAACTACCGAACTTGAATGATCAATCTCATAGTCCAGAGAAAATGACAAAAACGAATCAGTCATACCGGAGAATTGGTGGATCGCAATGGTCCTGACTTGGTACAGGCATTTCAAACGAAATGGTGGGTTAAACCAGGTTTTATGGCGCCAAACCTCCCTCTTCCATTGCGATCTTAGGATCCGGTAATGACCATAGAACACAACATAGTTGTGAGACACAATAGGGATATTGAGGTGATCATCTCAGTACAGAAGACCAGTCAAACACTAATTAAAACAATTAACTATCATATCTTTTAACTCAATTTTGAACTTTTCTATTAGTGGCTGATAACGAAGAAAGATTTTTTTTAGTGATCGTATGAGACGTATTTTCTTATAGCCCTGCTCCAAAAGTCGGTCACGAAGAAATCGGTGTCTGATCAAAAAATCTGTGAAATGTGTGCAAGCTCTGGCATATCGAATAAGTTGTGAAATATAAACACCGTATGCAGGAGAAGTAGGTATATTGCTCTTAAGATTAGGGAAATTAATAATTTGAAAATTAAAATCGTCTCGTTTATCGTAAATTTTTGTACTGAGATGACCACCTGGGATAAGAGACTCTGAATCACCGGGTTGGTCAGTCAGCTTTCTACAGATGGGTGACTGAATCTCCGGGTTGGGCAGTCAGCTTTCTACATATTGGAGAGTATGAATCACTGGGTTGGTCATACAGCTTTCTACAGATTGGAGACTCTGAATCACCGGGTTTGTCATTCAGCTTTCTACAGATGGGAGATCCTGAATCACCGGGTTGGTCATTCAGCTCTCTACAGATGGGAGACTCTGAATCACCAAGTTGGTTAGTAAGCTATCTACAAATGGGAGACCTTAATCTTCAGGTTGGTCATTCAGCTTTCTACAGATGGAAGACTCTAAATCACCGGGTTGGTCATTCAGGTTCTACTGATTGGAGACTCTGAATCAAAGTGTTGGTCATTCAGCTTTCTACAGATTGGAAAATATGAATCACGGGGTTTGTCATTCAGCTTTCTACAGATTAGAGATTCAGAATAACCGGGTTTGTTTTCAGCTTTTTACCGATGGGCGACCCTGAATCACCGGGTTGATCAGTCAGCTTTCTACAGATGGGAGACTCTGAATCATCGGTTTGGTCAGTCAGCTTTTTACAGATGGGAGACTCTGAATCACCGGGTAGGTCAGTCAGCTTTCTACAGATGGGAGACTCTGAATCATCGGTTTGGTCAGTCAGCTTTTTACAGATGGGGGACTCTGAATCACCGGCGTGGTCAGTCAGCTTTCTACAGATGAGACACTCTGAATAACCGGTTTGGTCAGTCAGCTTTCTACAGTTTAAAAGTCTTTTTAAAGTTACATTAATGCACTGATATTACCTTTGGTGGATAAATCTGCGCTGATCTGAGTCTTTACTCTAATTGGTTTGGTGACTGTCTCCCTATGAATTCCATCTTCTGAAAAATAAAAGTGGACTGCATGTGCTAGATTCATCAACCTGTGGTGTTATTTTAATCGTAACTTCATTCAACATTAACTGAGATTATAAAATTTAATGCTTCATTTTGATGAATAATGTTAGCGAAAAGAAAAATATAAAAATACAAGGTTACCTTCCGCAGTGAACGCCAAGCTGGACTGCATATCTTTTAAATCAGCGACTGGTTTTATCTCACACCCTTCTTCTGCTGAAAAAAAAGAAGAATTAAAGTGAGTTCAATGACAGTTTGATTCGGTACCAATCATAGGAAATTTGCGATTTTATAGAGTAAGTGTATGTAATGCATTTAAAGAAATTCATTTTTCCAATCATTTTTTTGTTATCCGGTCTTTTACTTCCACATGCCGTCGATTTCATTTCAACACCAGTTTGTTCAACAAATTTATAGGATCCATGTCACCGAGCAAATTCGGGAATCAAATCCAATATGTTTCGAAAGGGTGAGTAGTATTTGTCACCTTTCCAACGACACATTTAGTATATATATTTCATTTCACTATAGTACGTAACAACAAACCCAGTATGACATCCAATACAAACCTACCAAATATAAGTAAGAAATCAGAATGCTTTTAACTACAAAGGACTTAAACGGTGAAGAAATAACGATCAGTACAATATCAAGGTATAAAAGGCGTGACTTCAATAAATGTTTGAAAGATGCAACAAAAGGTTATTAGCTAGAGATGGAATTATAAACGAACCCAGAAATAAAGCTGTCATGGACTGCTGGTCAGTTTAAATAATGCATATTATCCCACACAATTAATGAAAAAAACAGGGAAAAAATAAACATAAATCACTTTATGAAACCGCACCTACACCATAACATTTTGGAAGGGTCTTATCGGGTCATTTTGAGATGGAGGCAAATAAACTGTAGCACCGAATAAAACATATATATTTTTTTCGTATGACTTAAAACAATATTTAATGATCACCATGTACAATGATACTCAAAAGTACTTCAGAAATCATAATGTTTATTTACCTAATTTTTCAACCTCTCCTGATGGAAGCCAGATTGAAATGGCGACATCTACATTGGCGGAACTTGTTGATTGGATCTTCAAAAATTGAACAAACAAAAACAGGCATTCTTCTATTGCATCTTTCAATCGTCGTTCGTCAGATAGAATGTTGACATCTGCTTGAGTGTACATGACTAGCGATCCTTTGTACACGAATTCTATGTCAAAGTCTCCTAGTCTCTTCAACAGTTCCAATTTTTCTTTCATTTTGTCGACGTTCCAATCTCCTGGGTTTGAAAACGTCCAGACTACGATGCACCGTTTTGATTCTGAAAGAACCAATTATATATTTTCTTTTAGATTTTAAACCGTTGTTTTTTTAAATGTTTATTTAAAATCGTTTAAAAGACCACATTAAAGATAAGCATTCATTACTCTTATACATTTTTGTACGCTATCTGGATAATACACCGAGGTCATTCTGTTTTCGTCTATTGTCATTTAGGTCCGACGTTATACCAAATCACTCTCTGTTTGCTAACTTCCTGTTTAAGCCCAACATTATGCCAAGTCATTTAGTGTGTCAAACTTCCCTTAAGTCCGAGGTTATGGTAAGTCAGATGATGCGTCAACTTTTGCGTCGAATTCATATGAAATGTGGTTTTACCTTGAGATTTTTAAATTTCACTACTTAGATATTTGCTTTTAATTTATCGGAGAATAAAACAACTTAACAGGAGGTCGCATAACATTTTAGATTCTTTATTTCCTTCGACCATTTTTTATGATAGACAACATAACATTACAACGAATACGCACACCTGAAACTCAAGCAGGGAAAGAGGCACCAATGGGGCATGTGAGTGTCAAAAATCCGAAAGGGCAACGACGAAACCGGTAAACACGAACAAGAACAGCACGAAGAAACACAAAACACAAAATCAACCGAACAGAAATTAACAACGTGAACTCAAGTCGTAACATGAGTGAACTCAGGTGCTCCGGAAGAGTAAGCGGTTCCTGCCTGCTATAGCACACCCGTCGTGTTGCTAATTTCCAATTTAGTGTGTTAAATCCGGTAAAGGAAGACAAAACAAATTCTACGACAAACCAAAATCTGTACTCATTCGAGAGATAGAATTCCAATATTTGTCTACGAGTGCACGGAGCAACATAACCCTGTGTCAGCAATTTCCGTGTCAAACGTGACACTCTCAAATCAACAAAACAAGATCATTAATCAACCAGTCCTGGGAAAATTTGTAATACAACATAGAACATACAACAAAGTGACAGGGTATTTTCAATAAAACAAAGAGTAAAGTTAAGAACTAGTAACATGTAAATACCTTGGTCTGGCAGTGATACTGATGAGGCTAAATTTATTTGCGGCCTTTCCTTCACAATCTCTGTTGCTGTAATTTGGAAAGGTACTTCGCCTAAAAAAGAAATGCTTGATTGGAAACGTTTATTTCAGACGATGTTTGTTGTACAGATTTTAAGAAATGTGTTTAAAAGAGATGACATTGTGTTTCATAACTGAGACTTAAAATACAGGCAGAATTGTTAAAATCATTTAAATTCAAATTCAATAACATTATATAACGTATACAAACATATATGGCTGCTGGCTGTTTTCCATTGTGGATATTTAAAATATACGTTTATAATGTAGGTTGTGTCGCGTACACTTATTCCACATCTCATTTTCTTCTATATATATTCCTTAGATTAAACCACTAACCAACTTTTACTCCAAGGTTCTGTAGAGCACCAACTATTTTCTACAAGCAAATTAAAATGTAGTTAAGTATTCAAGCGATTAAAAAATAGACTACCAACGCAAAATGTACAACGGATTTAATCATTTATGATCACATACAAATTAGATAATTAGAGCAAAACACAACAACAAAAAGCAGCAGGAATGCAAGTTATGATAATCAAGTTAACCTCATAACATGGTTGAAGATCGTCTTTCTGGCACATATTCCATATTCTTTCGTTTTTAATATTATTTCAGAGTTTGGCTTTAGTGCCGTGTGGAGGTCGTAAAAACTTCCCCGTTCTTAAGTTGTATGCTCTTAAATATTTTCGAGAACTGGAATTTGTTGTACATATTTCCAAAATTTGACAACGTTTGGCTTTTTTATTAAAATTTGATAAATTTATCTGTTTGTTCATTGTTGTAATATTTTGGCTTCTGTTTTTGTTTTATCAAATCTAAATTTCTACCAGTTTTCTTAGTTTTCTACTCTTAGCGTGTCTAATGAAGGTTAATCCAGAAAACCGCTTCACCCGCAGTGAAATCTGGCTGTTGTACATTTATCAAAATTATTTCAATATGTGGATCGTGTCTTTCTGGCACATATGCCATATTCTTTCGTTTTTAATAAACATACCATTAAAACAAAATGCAAATAATTCAACACTTATGATTCTTGGTATACAATTAAGATTTTGATAGATATAACCTTACGTTTACTAGTCCGTCGTCCCTTGTTTTCAAAGCTTCCATCAGCTCCTCGAGTTGGGATTGGCTGGTCTTCATTTCAGAGATCCTGTTTTGTACTCCTTTCTGATAAGCTACACCAAGTGTACTAGCCATGTTAACAGCTGCATGTTCTAGCTTCATCCACCAATCCTGCATCTCTTGATCAGAAATACCACTAAGGTCGCCTGGGTGTGACAGATGATTTCTAACTTCTATGATATCTTTTAACCACTGTGGATGTCCAGCAGGAGTCCTGCGGCACGTTTTTATCAGACAGTTTATGAGAGTAAAATCAAGAGAGGTTACATCTGTAGCTCTGTTAGGTAAAATAGGACATATGCAGTGCCGTGAAATCTTTCCTTTATTCCTCTGTTCATGGGTTGGTGGAATTGATGGATCATTTTCAAATAACAGCCAGAATTGATCCTTGGTCAATGTGCCCTGTTTTGCGATTGAACCACAAGGGGTAGTGGTGCTGCAGCATTGTGCTTGCTTGACGAAGTAATGAAATAATTCATGGACACGATCACTTAAGAAAACAAAGAGACTGGTACTCTCAACACTGATTATCTTAATTTCAAAGTAAGTCTGCACTGTATTAAGGACTTCCTTGAAAAGCAAATTCTGCAACTGTACAAAATTTAAAGTTCCAGCAGAGGCCATAGCACAAGCAAAAATATCCAGTCTGAAAAAGAGAAAAACAAAAATAAAACATCCTGTTCTCGTTGGGGCTACAGTCGCTACACAAATGTTTGGTTTTCATTTTTCAAAGATTTGCAGCTCTGAAGTTTCACGACATTCCGTAGTTAAGGATAAGTTGAGATGATTTCGATGTTAAACGTTTGACACAGATGTGTCTAATCCTAACTTGTACATGATTGAACTGGGTGCAAACCAGTTGTCCCTTACATCAGAATAGAAGACGGAGGTTTGGTGTCATGAATCTGGTTTGATCATCATTATTTAATAGGTGTGTACAAAAAATTAACGTTAAATATAATTAAAACGAAATCGGGAACCTCTTATCTATAAGGCAGTACCTAAAGATTATATCTAGTGAATCTCGAAGCTCTTGATTTTAAGGATTTTTTTCTTGACCATATACCGGTAGGCCGCAATCAGTGTGCTGTAACAAGCAGGAAGTCATTACTCTTCCGGGGCACCCAAGTTAACTTCCGTAACGATGAAAGTTTCTGTTGTTAATTGTTGTTTAGTTGTTTTTGTGCTTTTATGATGTCTGATTATTCATGTTATTGTCGTTCGTGTTTTCTGATTTTGTTTTGAACGTTTGGACTTATAACGTTTTAATGCCCCATATGTATATGTCTGGAAATTCTCAATAAATTCAACAATTTTCCATAAAAAGCGGAAGAGGATTTCTTAATCAATTGTAAGTAACATTTCCTTTTTAAACTTGAACTGAAATTTTTCCTCAAAATGTTAAATCTGAAGTGGTTTTATGCTTTATATACCACTAATGTTCTTACAGTGTTTTTCATTTTAATATTTCTGTACAGCACATCTAGTGAGTCTTCATAAAAGCCATGCGTGTCAGGCTTTATCAAAATACAAATGACAACAAAGTTCCAGACAATAAATTTTACTACGCCGGACGCGCGTTTCGTATATGCAAGACTCATCAGAGGCGCTCTACCAAAAATATTGAAAATGCCAAACACTATATGAATATGAAGAGCATAGAAAAGTAAAACCAAAAATACCAAACTGGGGAACCATAAATTACTAAGATAATCATCCTATGCCTGGAGGTAGGAAGAACCTTAGTGTTTAGACAATTATGAAATTTTAACGGATAATTTAAAGCTTTGATGTTTTCTTCAAAACAAAAGTGTTGGTGCCGGAGCGGGCTAACCTCGGGGAATTAAAACTCACCAGACAACAAAGTTCAAGACAATAAATTTTACTACGCCTGACGCGCTTTTCGTCTATGCAAGACTCATCAAGTGAAAGCTTTATCAGAACATGTGAAATATCTGTAGAATGTTTGACTTGACATAGTCCAAATAATTATGCCGTCTTGGAAGGCTATTTTTTTTTTATTTTTTTTATTTTTTTGGTACGCCTTCCTGCGATCTAAAAAAAGTCAAAATGACCAAAAAAAAAACAGTAAGACGTCATGATTATCTGGCGTAGACTTGACATAGGTATTGCTTAATTTCCTTTCTTTCTGTATTAAAGCTATCAACAACGACACAACGTATTTGTTTAATCAATTTTTATAAGTATAATTACGTCCATAAGGACCAAGGCAACATACAAATAATATAAAACATACAAGCTGAAATAAAAGTCACATGTATAGATCAATTTGAATAAAAACATATATAAGCATAGCATGTATGTATAAAAAATATATTCAAATTAAGAACCTGTCCGACCAGGTCACATTGTGTTACTTACTTCTCAACTAAACCATATATAGACACCGTACCATGTATGTCAACAAGCAAGTCTTCTTCTTACATTAAATGTTCGTTTAGAAAAGAAACATGATAATTGATCATCAAATATTTGAAATTTCGTTTGATATCTGCTTTCAGGTCGAATCTACTTAAACAAGGAAAATAAGGTAGGTAAATAAATATTTCCTGGTATGTATTAGTCTAATTCGCTCTCTATTTACGAGATTCAAGTGGTTTGAACGTATTCATTACACAATTTTATTAACAAGGTTTGTCGTTTTATAATAAGCGATTGATTTCTTTTGATTCTAAAAATGAAGTCTTTATTGCCATAGCAAGTTATTTCAACAACTGAGAAATTAACTGCTTAAGGTCTCATTATGAAGACAGGCTTCGCACGCCACAATAAGCAGTTACCAAATTTTGCTATAAAATATACACATATGAAAAAAGAAATTAAAAAAAAAAGATTTAATCATGAATTACTATTGCTTAATGGAAACACAGTTCCATACCAAATACCAAAAGCCTACGATAACATTAGCTGAGTAATCTGATATCTTTTTTTATAATTTTGTACCCTTGAAAAACTTGGCTCTTAAACAGGACGTAGGTATCATACCTAAAAACCCATCCAACGTATAGGAAGCCTACCTGAAGCTGCATACCAAATATCAAAAGCCTAAGAATTATAATACCGGAGAAGTAACGAAAATGTTGCGGACGGACGGATTGACACCGATATTTCTATGTCCAAGCTTCACGTTTCGACAGGTGAAAATAATATGTTGGAAAATGATTTAACCAAACGGCAACATGGATAAATGTGACAGTAGTCATTCCTGCCAGGCTATATTCACTTTATTTTTTGAACTGTTTCTCAAATATTTCATTTGCTTGGTGAAATGTCTATGGTACCGTCCTCTGAAGTTGAAGTGGGACCATGTCTTTTTTCTACTTAGAAAATTTGGAAAAAAAAATTAAAGGCGTCACCACAATTTTTTTATTATTATGAACATTATGTATGTTGTATGGCAGAAATATCATTCTTTAAATGTTTTCTTAACCTCTGATGCCAGAATTTTTTTGTCACAATTGATCGGGAAAAATCAAGCCCCTCCACTTTCGAAGGTCTGTCCTTAATGAAGCTCATGGCCAGCAATCGTAGATTTCCACTTCTGTTATTGTTAGAAAATTATCGTAAGCTGACTCATCCATGATCATGACCTGAAGATAACGACCTTTGACCTCGGGTTCGCAGGTAAAGTAAAGTGGATTCATATTGGGTGCAGGTCCATCGTGGTATCCACATTGTTGTAAGTGTGATAGGTCGTCTCCCACTGTGATAGCCACGTTACGTAGTCTGTAATAATCTGTAACACAAAAAAAAAGAATCCAATATCATATGAAGGAACTGCTTACCATTCCAGGGTATTTTGATTCACTTTTTTGGGGACTTGAGTTTTCATTATTAATTGCATTTAAGTTGTTTTATGCGATTTTACTTGTGTTGTCTTTTCTTTCGTGCTGTTCTCGTTTGTGTTTACTGGATTTGCCTCTGCCCTTTCTGACTTTTTACTTTTGAATACCCCATTGGCACCCCTTTGCTTCTTACATGTATATCATATGGAATACGTAAGGACGTTGACAAATTGGTGTTTTTTAATATTACTAATTAAGATACTGGAATGGAAACACGTTTGATGCTCCATTTTGCAGTGTATGAATGAGGTCTTGATAACGATCCTGTTGAGCCTTTCTTATCGAACTTTTTAAAGGAGTATTTTTCATCAATGGAGAATTGCTCTCTTCATACGGGGGAACCGTTGCTGCCCTTCAGAAGGACTGGTATCGTTCCTCGGGGCCAACATTGCATGTGTTGTCAAGAGTGGGACGGAAAATTTGCCTCTGCCCTTTCTGACTTTTTACTTTTGAATACCCCATTGACACCTCTTTGCTTCTTACATGTATATCATATGGAATACGTAAGGACGTTGACAAATTGTTTTTTTTTTTAATATTACTAATTAAGATACTGGAATGGAAACACGTTTGATGTTCCATTTTGCAGTGTATGAATGAGTCTTGATAACGGTCCTGTTGAGCCTTTCTTATCGAACTTTTTAAAGGAGTATTTTTCATCAATGGAGAATTGCTCTCTTCATACGGGGGAACCGTTGCTGCCCTTCAGAAGGACTGGTATCGTTCCTCGGGGCCAACATTGCATGTGTTGTCAAGAGTGGGACGGAAAATTGGTTCATAAAAATTCTCCCCTAACGAGGATCAAACCACAAACTTGTGTGTTCGTAGTCCGACGCGTTAACCACTACACCACCAGCTCTTTTAATTCAGACGAGTACATATATAGAAAAGTTCCATAGAGTAATTTTTCAGGTAAGTACAGACCAAAAATAATCTTCCTTACACGGTAGAGGAATAAAACTGTCAAGCTATTCTTTCTTCACTTTTAAAGAAACTGAAAATAAACCATTTTCAAACTCTCAACCCAAGACAATCCTGGGATTCTATCAATTTTAAAGCGGTTGCAAGTCGAACTCTGTATTTTGTAAAAAGAAATGATTTAGCATACTAGAAATTTACGTTTCTATAAAATAATTTATTTTTAGGGGGGATACAAATACTAGACTATTGTGTTGAGCCATATCCTTAACAGTGACGATGTATAAGTCAACTGCGTAGACCTACATCCTTAACCGACCTTAGACCTACATCCTTAACCGACCTACACGGTTTCTATTAGAATATCTGTGAAATTCAAATTCATTATAAAGTAACTAAGCACATACATAAGAAAAGATTGATTATAATTCTTAACTGACTGACTTAAACACGATAAGTTCGTCTATTATGTACAACAAACTCCTTAACTGACTTAAACACTTACGATAAGTTTGTCTATTATGTACAACCACCTCTTTAACGGACTTGGAAGTCTGCATATCAACCCACCAGAATGGATAACTTTCTCCATGCTCATATCCGGTCTCTATGGTGTGGATATGTTCAGACAGACTCCCGTCGTTAGCTTTGAAACAGGCATAAGTAGGGTCATTCTTATAAATACTGCTCTGTCCACACGGCTTGTTAAGAGCAAGATTTACTCTTGAACACTGATCTACAAAGGTCAGAATAGAAAACTCGTTTTTGCTCTTAAATTGAAGTAAAAGTAACGACAAAATAACCGAGCTGGGATGATCAATCTCATACGGTATATCCAAGAACAAAAGACAAAAAAACAAGGCAAAGACATACCAGAGAAATTGAAGATCGCAACGGTCCTGACTTGGTACGGGCGTATCAAAAGAAATTTATTTTACACCACTGACAATGATCAATGATCCAGGATTACTCCTACACAATTTTTATTGTATTTTTTTCTATGCTAATTTTCGTGGTTTTCGTTGGTGACAGTCAACCACGAAAATGAAAATCCAACGAAGTGAGTCATGGAAAAATCATGTGCTTATCCACTAAATATCACAATGCCTATCTGTAAGGAACTACGAAAAAGGATCACCAAACAATAAATGAATCTTTCACTGCATTTCTCGCTTGAGGGCCATATCAAAAAATAACGATAGCATTGTTTAGCTCTAAACTTTCTTTTTCATTTGTTAATGTGAAAAAAAACCAAAACATTACATCCAAGAGTGTGATGAAAAAACTATATATATTTATATGAACAAGATTACAAAAATGTACAGGATTGTGTCTTTCCCAGTTTTGCGAGTAGACATATTGTTTTTTTCGTGTACGTCTGTCTGTCCGTCGCAAAGTTTGTCTGGGTAACTCCTCTGAAACTACTGAACGGAATTCGGTGAAACTTGGTATGTAGTAAGTACATCATATGTAGCTTTCACATTTCCAGGAATTTTGATCCTCAGACTTTTTGGAAAAGTTGAAACCCTTAGAACTTAAAAAAATGCTGAAAATACTCATATATCATCTTGTCAGCGGAACTTTTTCTATGACGAGCCTTATTTTCAGTATCCAATGGAATCGAATGTAGGTGGGCAACAAAACGGACCGTCAGCTAATAGAAATATGTTTGACCGATCCCATTGTTTGAAAAACAAGCCAAGAAGGAAGAAAGAAACATTTTGATTTATACATATATAATAACTAATATGTATGGCAAACCCTGTGTCAAAGTCTCTTTATCACACAATTTTTTCATAATACCATACAATGTTTCAAACGTTTACTGTTAAATTTACTTTATTTAATTGGAACTTTTTACGTATAGTTTTAAAAATGAGTATTTTATTTTGGTCTTAATTTGCAAATATTTAAACAATCTATAGATCCTTTTTGCTTTTAGATTAATGGCGGAGGCGATGGCGTAATCCTTGATAAAGATATCACATATTTTTTATAGCACACAAGGCCCTGTAATGAATATCAAGCTTTTTAGTGAACATACAAGGCTTCGATATGGTCCCCGGCTTAAAATGGATTGGACAATTCCAGCGGTTTCATCTAGACAAAATTAAAAATAAAGGTATTACAAAACATATCGGTGCCTGACAATAATTGCTTTCCAGTGTTCGAAATTCTTCCTCGAAAATCAAACATTTTCTCAGTTTGCCGTAAGTTAAAGCATCCGATCATGTGAACGATTCATAAGCAAGAAATATCGCTATATCCTATGGTTTAAAGTAACCTCAATGCATTGTTATGAAACCTGTGTATAAAAACTTACCCCCGCTGTAGCCATTCCTGTAATAAGCAATTCCCTTAGGTGAGGCTGTTCCGCGGGAGCATTTCTTTAGTACTGTACACCGGCCAGTGGTATGATTAAAATCAAACCCACAGCATGTCTGTGACAGCATACATAACCCGGCACAATACAACTCAGTAGGAGAAGCATATTCTTCTTCTAAAAATTTAGTGAAGCTTTCTTTAATAATAAAGTGTGACTGCTTTGGTAGGGCGTTTAAAAGGTACACATTGAATATAACGAATAACCCAATTATAAATTTAGACATATGCATGATTTGTCCAAATTCTTATTGCATGTAGTGTTCTTTGTTCAGAACCGAGGCCTTAAATACAGTCCCCAAACGCAGTATCTTGTATTGATAGACACGTGACATATTCCGCTACGAAAAAAAAAGAGAATACAGGGACTCATTTCTCTTCTATTACATAAGATTAAACTATCAAATTAACACGTAGTCTGCTTTGATGAATATCTGATGCCCTGAAAACTGTTCAATAATGCAGAATTTATTACTGATAATACGTAACGTACGTCGTAACGAGAAAATATAGAATTTAATTTCTCTCCTATTATAAGATAAAACTATCAAATTATAATTTTTATGAAATTTTCACTTAATCTGATGTGTATAACATAAAAAGTGTCTTTGATTTAAAATTTGTTGAAAAGCATGATGATCTCTAAGCAGAAAACATTTTATCTTGAGTACCATACAATTGATTAAAAATGAAGTTATCAATTGAAGTGTTTTCATTTTTATGACAAAGCTACACTTCCTGATTCATTGTCTCGGAGGAGCGTATCAGACGTACATAATGAATAAAACGCAAAGTCCAATTTTTATCTACGACATCTTTTTTCGATAATTCTGAATAAATCTCAACCGTTGGCTAAAATGAGAATATAAGAATAAAGATGAAGTTGATTTACTAAGAAGCAGAGGTACCCCGAGAGGTACCAAGGTCCGAATAAAAACGCCGAAAGGCCAGAGACAAAACCAGTACACACAAACAAGGATAGGGCGAAAAAACAAACACCATATAAAACACGGAAACACAAAAATTTCTAAATATTAATTAACAACGCGAACTCCCGCTAAAGCATATCCACAAATGCTTTTTAAATAACAATATTTGTTGTTTAAATTGTTTCCTTTAGGATCAAGTTGTAGGATCTTTTTTTCGGAATCCTCATTTTTTTACCATCAGATTAAGATAATAACAAAACTTGGAGGAACAATCTCAGATGTCAAAGGGGGCCTGGGTGGCCGAGTTGTCTAAGGCGTTGGTTTAAATATCACACTATTGATCACTAGCCTATCACCTCTCAGCTGGTGTTTGAGTTCCGTTTGTATATAACAATCAAAGTACCGTTGGTACTGACAACTCGGAAGTCAGAATGTTTTCTTTTATAATGGAACTTTATATCCAATGGACGAAGAATGTTTGTCACCATATAACATGGTTTAACCCACCATTTTTTCTTTAAATGACTCAACTAGGCAGCGTACCATATTTCATATCTTGAAAATATTTTAAGGATTTCTTGTAGCATGTCTTTGAGCTGCATAAATTTGTATATTTCTGCTGGGTATTCTGTTGCAAATAAATGCGACACTTTTTAGTTTCTATTGAATGCTGATTTCAAGGATGGAGATTTCGTTAATCTGGTGTTTGATAAAACAGTTCCTGTTTTGTGGGGCTTTGTCTTATGTTGCACATTTAATCTATATCTTTTTTAGCTCACCTGACCCGAAGGGTCATGTGAGCTATTGTCATCATTTGGCGTCCGTCGTCCGTCGTCCGTAAACTTTTTAAAACGTTAACTCCTCTGACACCATAAGTCCAATTGCAACCAAACTTGGTATGGTTGTTCATTAGCATTCGGTGCTTAGAACTGATGTGGGGATTTTTGATTCGTCGTAAAACATGGCCGCCATGGCTAAAAATAGAACATAGGGGTAAAATGCAGTTTTTAGCTCACCTGACCCGAAGGGTCATGTGAGCTATTGTCATCACTTGGCGTCCGTCGTCCGTCCGTCGTCCGTCGTCCGTCGTCCGTCGTCCGTCGTCCGTAAACTTTTTAAAACGTTAACTCCTCTGACACCATAAGTCCAATTGCAACCAAACTTGGTATGGTTGTTCATTAGCATTCGGTGCTTAGAACTGATGTGGGGATTTTTGATTCGTCGTAAAACATGGCCGCCATGGCTAAAAATAGAACATAGGGGTAAAATGCAGTTTTTTGCAAATAACTCAAAAACGGCTACAGATATCAAAATTCTGGCATAGGGTAAAAGTGATCAGCACCTCAAGATCTACCTACCCTGAAATTTTGAAGAAAATCCAACGACCCATGTAGGAGTTATTGCCCTTTTTGTGGATTTTTTGCAAATTTTGCACCTGTTTAGCTCAATATCTTGAAAACTATAGTAGATTTTTGAGAAATTTAAATTGCATATTGTTAAGCACACCAAGATCTACTAAATATGTAACAGGGTCAACGTTGTAGGACCTTTCCTTTTAGGAGTTATTGCCCTTAGAATGTCAAAATTTAGCATTTTAACAGCATTTCCTCATTACATTGAAAACGTTAACTCCTCTGACACTTTAAGTCCAAATGGAACCAAACTTGGTATAGTTGTTTATAAGCATTAGGTGTATAGAACTGATGTGGGGATTTTTGATTGGTCGTAAAACATGGCTGCTGTGGCTAAAAATAGAACATAGAGGTAAATGGCAGTTTTTTGCAAATAACTCTAAAACGGTGACAGATTTTTAGATTTTGATAGGGAACAAAAGTGATCAGCACCTCAAGATCTACCAGCTCTGAAATTTTGAAGAAAATCCAACAACCCATGTAGGAGTTATTGCCCTTTTTGTGGATTTTTTGCAAATTTTGCACCTGTTTAGCTCAATATCTTGAAAACTATACTAGATATTTGAGAAATTTAAATTGCATATTGTTAAGCACATCAAGATCTACAAAATATGTAACAGGGTCAACATCGTAGGAGCTTTCCTTTTAGGAGTTATTGCCCTTAGAACATCAAAATTTAGCATTTTAACAGCATTTCCACATTACATTGAAAACGTTAACTCCTTTGACACTTTAAATCCAAATGGAACCAAACTTGGTATAGTTGTTTATTAGCATTAGGTGTATAGAACTGATGTGGGGATTTTTGATTGGTCCTAAAACATGGCTGCCATGGCTAAAAATTGAACATAGGGGTGAATGGCAGTTTTTTGCAAATAACTCTAAAAGGGTGACAGATTTCAAAATTTTGATCGGGAACAAAAGTGATCAGCACCTCAAGATCTACCAGCTCTGAAACTTTGAAGAAAATCCAACAACCCATGTAGGAGTAATTGCCCTTTTTGTGGAATTTTTGCAAATTTTGCACCTGTTGAGCTCAATATCTTGAAAACAATACAAGATATTTTAGAAATTTAAATAGCATATTGTTAAGCACACCAAGATCTACAAAATATGTTTCAGGGTCAACGTTGTAGGACCTTTCCTTTGAGGAGTTATTGCCCTTGGAACATCAAAATTGAGCATTTTAACTGCATTTCCCTATATTGAAAACGTTAACTCCTCTGACACTTTGGGTCCAAATGGAACCAAACTTGGTATTTTTGTTTATTATTATTAGGTGTATAGAACTGTTGTGGGGATTTTTGATTGGTCGTAAAACATGGCCGCTGTGGCTCAAAATAGAACATTAGGTTTAACTGCATTATTTTGCAAATAACTCAAAAAGGGTGACAGATTTTTAGATTTTGATTGAGAACAAAAGTGATCAGCACCTTTAGATCCACCATATCAATTGTCAGATGACCCTCTTATTAATCTTGTGACCCTTTCCACATTAAATATATTTTGCCTTATAACCTTTACTTCAGGCACATATGTCAGGTGAGCGATTCAGGCTCCTGGGAGCCTCTTGTTTGCAAATAACTCAAAAACGGCTACAGATATCAAAATTCTGGCATAGGGTAAAAGTGATCAGCACCTCAAGATCTACCTACCCTGAAATTTTGAAGAAAATCCAATGACCCATGTAGGAGTTATTGCCCTTTTTGTGGATTTTTTGCAAATTTTGCACCTGTTTAGCTCAATATCTTGAAAACTATACTAGATATTTAAGAAATTTAAATTGCATATTGTTAAGCACATCAAGATCTACAAAATATGTAATAGGGTCAACGTTGTAGGACCTTTCCTTTTAGGAGTTATTGCCCTTAGAACGTCAAAATTTAGCATTTTAACAGCATTTCCTCATTACATTGAAAACGTTAACTCCTCTGACACTTTAAGTCCAAATGGAACCAAACTTGGTTTAGTTGTTTATTAGCATTAGGTGTATAGAACTGATGTGGGGATTTTCGATTGGTCGTAAAACATGGCCGCTGTGGCTAAAAATAGAACATAGGGGTAAATGGCAGTTTTTTGCAAATAACTCGAAAACGGTGACAGATTTCAAAATTTTGATTGGGAACAAAAGTGATCAGCACCTCAAGATCTACCAGCTCTGAAATTTTGAAGAAAATCCAACAACCCATGTAGGAGTTATTGCCCGTTTTGTGGATTTTTTGCAAATTTTGCACCTGTTTAGCTCAATATCTTGAAAACTATACAAGATATTTGAGAAATTTAAACTGCATTTTGTTTACCTCATCAAAATCTACAAAATTTGTAACAGGGTCAACGTTGTAGGACCTTTCCTTTGAGGAGTTATTGCCCTTGGAATGTCATAATTGAGCATTTTAACTGCATTTCCATATATTGAAAATGTTAACTCCTCTGACACTTTAAGTCCAAATGGAACCAAACTTGGTATTATTGCTTATTATTATTAGGTGTATAGAACTGTAGTGGGGATTTTTGATTGGTTGTAAAATATGGCCGCTGTGGCTAAAAATAGAACATTAGGTTAAACTGCATTTTTTTGCAAATAACTCAAAAAGGGTGACAGATTTTTAGATTTTGATTGAGAACAAAAGTGATCAGCACCTTTAGATCCACCATATTGTCAGATGACCCCCTTATTAATCTTCTGACCCTTTCAACGTTAAATAGATATTGCCTTATAACCTTTACTTCAGGCACATTTGTCAGGTGAGCGATTCAGGCTCCTGGGAGCCTCTTGTTAATACTTTATTTTGGAAAGCATTTCCTGTTTTGTGTATTTGGACAAGGCTGTATATTTATGATATAACCCTTGTGTGCAGTTCATATTATGGTATTGGAGTAAAAAATTAGCTTTATAATTATGTACTCTGGTAAATCAATGATTTGTTGCAACAGATACAACTATAAGTGTTATACTTCTTCAATTCCAAGTTCTATGGAATTCTGTTTTGTTGTTCTTGGTATTTTGGTAAATTTAATTGTGTCCCAAATTTGTGGCTAATGAATACATGGTAATTTATGCACGATTTCATATGATGAACTTCTTGCATACCAAGTTTCGTTAAATTTTGTTCAGATGTTTAAGGGTTGTGTTGACTAACTTGACTAACAGATGGGGACAGCCTTATCACCATTTGTACATGTATATCAGGATTTCAGTTTAATGGGTGATTATTCACACTATAATTTGCAGATGGAATCCTGGTAGAAAGCACAACATATGATGTACTTTTTAGAAATATCCGTTTACTTGTTCATGAACTATTATCAGGGTTTTCAACATAAATATTGGATCAACAGTCCGACAAAACTTTGCTTTTCTAGATTTTTTGGTAACATGCATATCTATATATGGTGTAGTTCTTGCAAACCATGTTTTGTTTGTGTTCAGTAGTATAAGTGGAGTTTCATTTATAGCTTTAAATTATATGTTTAATTTTCAATATTGTCTAAACCCCTAGATTCTTCTTACCCCAGACATTGTCAGATAAATTAAGTAATAATTTTCTTCCCCTGTTTGGTATTTTTGGTTTTATTGTTTTATGCTCATCATAATTATATTATGTTTAGCATTTTCAATTTTTTTAGTAGAGCGCCTCTGATGAGTCTTGGTGCGTCAGGCGGAGCAATATTTATTGTCTGGAACTTTGTCATTTTTATTATAACAAAGTGATGTGTAGGACTGATTGATGGACCAGAGACATAAAGCTCTGCAACTTTTTTGTGTGGGAAATAGATTGATATACATGTAACAAAACAAGTTATCTTTTATTATTACTTTTGTAGAATAACTAACATTTTTACAGACATAATATTCTTATAGCAGCAATTATGTTTGAAAATATGCATTTTCTATTGAACACATACTTGGTATTTTGGACAATATTTTTAGACATTAATACCATTTCAATGGTAGCAGTTTATTATTGTTCAATAATTATTAAAGTAATCTTTATAACATTACATAGCAATCATCATATCAATATTACATATTGATTCACTAAAATGCATCAAAAATGTCACCAACATGTTATATGTACAAAGAAAATGGGTACAATGATAAAAATAACCCTATTGGACTTCCCTTGTCAAAATGAAATCCATTTAAACCCCATTGAAACATAATTTAATTTCTGGCCATTCATTCCCCATTTCTTTAATAACAATAAAAAATGTTTAGAATTATGAGTGCATTTTGTATTCCATTTATTGCCCATTTATATTTAAAACCCATTTAAATTACATTGAAAACACATTGAAACCACATTGTTTTTCACGAAATATGTAAATTAGCTGGACCATTTACATGATGTCATGAAATAAATGGTGTTTAAATGAATTATAAATATACCATTTTTTAACCATTAATTCACATTTAAAGTACCTTCATAAAATAAATCATGCATTTCTACACATGAAATATGCATGTTGGTTATGAACAGGAAAGCTGATTTTTTAAAGGGCAAATTTTAAGTCCATATGTACTATTTGTGAATCTAATTTTCTATATGCAAATAAATGTATTCTTTTCCTGTATTTTATACATGTAGCACTAACATACATGTTTTGTTGCTTATACTATATACTTGACAACCCCACAAAAAGCCTTATAGTATTAAAGTTTTGAATAGCAATTGATCAGGGTTTTTTAATGCATGTACATGTACATGTATTTCATCTTTAAATTATTAATGACATGTTGCCAGATACATAATGAGAAGAAATTAACATAATCAATTATTAGTCCTACAAAATAGTCTTAGATATTATATACATAATTTGTTTTAATAAAATGATAAATGTAAGCTTTAGCTTCACAAATTAAGATAAAATAGTTTCTACTTACTTAGTTTGAAACAAAATAAAATTGAATCTTCAACAAATAAGGTGTATATATTTCCAGATTGTTTTTATGAAGCTGCATTGTTTGAAACAACATGTAAATACACATCTTTATTCTTCAAAGTTTACATTTGAATTGAAAGTTGGAGCCAAATATTTCAGAATTAGAGGTCTTGTGATTGGAAGATTTTGATGAAAGCTTCAATTTCATTGGAAGATTGTTTGAACACTGCAAGAAAACATTTTTTTATAAATGGACAAAAAATAAATTTAAATGATTCTATTAGTCAGCTCAATAGTAATTTATCCATTTTATTTCTTCTGAAAAGCAATGGTTGAAAAATGGAAAAATTCTCTCACATAGCCAATAATAAAGACATTCAAATTCCATTTCTTTTAAAAATGCAAAATAAATTGCTGCAAATTTCCAATTTTTTAACCATTTAAAAAAAAATTGAAAATCAATGGTCACTTTTTAGATTGTTCTGTGAGATAATAGAAAATTAAAATGGAGAAAAAATTGGACTTTAATGAAAAATTGAATAAAAATGCAAAGTAAATGGGATTTCAATGCTTTAAAACCATTTTATTTTGCTAAGGGTTAATATGTAAATATTATTTAACCCAATGTTTTGCATGTTTTTAATAAACAATTACTAGTGATTTTTTTTAATGATAGGGGGCATAACCTGCCTCTAAATAATCTGAATTGGTCAAATGTCATTTCATTGACAAGGTTACATTCATAATTGAAACTTATAACATATATTGAAATACATGTAGACAATCTTTAACATGTCAAATAGTATAATCATTGCTTATGATATTTGTCAGTCAATCTATTTACATTGGATAACTTGTAATATATATCTATTGTAAACAGCTGAGGAATAAGATGCTTGTACTATGATGAATTGAAAGGATAATTTATAAAATACTTTGTTACAGTGAATTGAGTAAATATGCATGCCACAAAATCTTATTAAATACATGAAATAAAAAAAAAACTTATGGAGCATTTACAGCTTTCAACTTTTGTTAGTCTTTTATCATTTTTTTATAGACTTCATTTGGCAAATAAATTGGAACTATGTGATTTTATTCTTTCTTGCACTTGAGCTGTTACACATGGTATGTTGCATTGACACTTGCATGTGTTTTCTTTTTCTTTGTGTGTCTAGTCAACTATTATACTTGTATGTCCAATATGGGTCCAGACAAAGCTTTCTTCATTAATGTATTGTTCTGCTCTGTATTTGCCTTGATGTTTATGAAGATATGATGTTGTGTGTATCCATCATCAATAGAAAATATATAAAGTAACAAACAAAAAAAGTTCTTATATCACATTTATTTTTTAATATTTCACTTGATATTAAATTCACCACTGAACTCATTCTTTTACACAACATATTAATTCATGATTTTTACTCAATCTTTTTCACATCATCCTAGGATGTTTATATATTTTGTAGCTGCTCAAAACAAATTTTCATAATTTCTATAGACGTTAGAAGAATAAAGCTCTCTGTAAAGGTAAACACTATTTTGATGCTAGATATATCCAGTTTCAGTGAGAATTATATATGCACAGTCAGCATTTATCCATATCTTGAAATTGCAGATGCTGATGACTTTTATCAACTTTAAGCTTTATATGGCTCTTTGTCTGAAAGAAAAAAAACATTTATACTTAACTTGCTAATACACACACATATTAAACATACAATGTAGGACACAATTCACATATAAATCCACATTTAAATTGATATTTTGCAAATAAATAATGTTATAAAAATAAACATCAGCTTACAATAATGTATTTTTTATCAACAATAATGATCAATAATAGTCTTGCAATTTCATATGTCCTAAAGTTGTAGCAATTCCACTATAATATTATCAATCAATCAATCAGTTTATTGGATAAAGCTCATGAATTAACAATGCAATCTAATCCCCAAAAGACATATATATATATATGTAAGACATAAGTATAAAATGTAAATAAGATGAAATAAAACATTTTTGTCCCAATATTTCAAGTTATAATATTGCAACATTTAAGGGCTGCAAATTTAGAATACAAGGAAAACTGAAGTTTCTTTGCTTTTTTTGTAAGATCAAAGATATTTGATGATAGATTTCCATTGCTTCCAAGTTATTACAATTTCTAAACACAGTTTCCTATCAACCAGAAGGTTCATGCAATAAACATGAAACCCAGAAAATGTAAAATCAAAACAAATATAAGGTGACATGTGACCAAATTGGCCATGCTGTTCTTTGAAGATATATCACATTAATCATTGTAAATATTTGTTTAATTGTTTTAAGTAATGAATACCTAACTATTTAGTAGGTCAGAAAATATTGTCAGATAATGCTTTAATTTCTTTAAATCATATACACATGTACATTGTCATTAAAAATCTAAAAGGTCTTCAGGAGGGGGTAGCTTTCCATAAAATGGTGAACAGGGATGTGCCAAAGAGTAGGCCATGCCCATAAAAATAACTTTTTTATAATTGGTCCGATTTCAAAATATTTTTTCATTGGATACCTTATGAAAATCCCTGCCCTTTTTTGCAATCTGATTAACAATATTTCTTACAGTTTTTTTTTAAATTAGTGGTCAAAGGGCAAAAAATGTAAATTGATATATGTATATAAATAAGGCTTTTTGTATGAGATGTTGATGTAAATATACATGTATATGTGTCAAAATGCATTTGAAAGTCCACCACAGGATGTATGCAGTCTGTGCCAAAAACTTTTTCAGCCACTAGACATTTGGGCTAGCAAATTTCTAATTCCACCAGACTGAATCAGATTCAAGCAGACCAATTTTTTTTTTAGACTAAAAGTACCATACCAAGCACTGCACCAGTAAACAATACAATGACATGACAAAAGAAATGAGCTTGGTCTAACTAATATTTTTCCAGATTTTTAATGGGTAAATCTCAGAGTGCCTTCTTTTATTTTGAGAAATATGATAGAAGACAAGTAAAGATATATTCTGTTTTATTTTTCAATACATATTGATATTTTAAAATATATTGCATTTTTCATGCAATTGCATAATACATTGGCCATGTCAGTCATTCATCTTTATTTATTTTCTTGGTTGATGAACAATAACAACAAGCATTCTGAGAGTATTGCAAAACAATACTAAGTCCCCTACCGGCCTCATATTTCAGTCACTGGTAACAATTTGTCAAACGAATGAATACCTAAACTTGATCAGTTTATTGTCTACAAGGAACAATAAAAAAGTTTAGAAAAGAAAATTGCAATAGATTTTCAAACTTCAAAGGGCCATATCTCCCATAAAAATTTGTGGACCGGCATGAAACTTAAACTTGATCTGTAACTCATCAACGTAAACTCACAGAAAAAAATCAGTTCATTATCTATAAGCGTTTAGAAAAAAAAATGTGGAAAACTGATATTTTAGTGAATTTTCAAAGTTCAAAGGACCATAACTCCCATAAAAATTTGTGGATCAGCACGAAACTCAAACTTGATCTGTAACTCATTAACGTAGACTCACATACCAAAAATCAGTTCATTATCTATAAGCATTTAGAAAAAAAGTGCGGAAAACTGAAATTTTCGTGAATTTTCAAAGTTCAAAGGGCAATAACTCTCATAAAAAATTATAGACCGGCACGAAACTCACACTTGGTCTGTAACTTATCAAGGTAAACTCACATACCAAAAATCAGTTCATTATCTATAAGCGTTTAGAAAAAAAGTGCGGAAAACTGGTCTTTTAGTGAATTTTCAAAGTTCAAAGGGCCATAACTCCCATAAAAAATTGTGGACTGACACAAAACTCAAACTTGATCTGTAACTCATCAAGGTAAACTCACATACCAAAAATCAGTTCATTATCTATAAGCGTTTAGAAAAAAAGTGCGGAAAACTGGTATTTTAGTGAATTTTCAAAGTTCAAAGGGCCATAACTCCCATAAAAAATTGTGGACTGACACGAAACTCAAACTTGATCTGTAACTCATCAAGGTAAAATCACATATTAAAAATCAGTTCATTATCTATAAGCGTTTAGAAAAAAGTGCGGAAAACTGAGGCGTGACAGACGGACAGACGGACAGACAGACGGACGGACAGACAGACGGACGGACAGAGCGCAAACCTATAGTCCCCTTCGGCTTTCGCCGGTAGGGGACTAAAAAACACCATTGAGGATGTTCAAAATGGCAGATTTTCGTTCATTTCTTATTTGGCATCTTTCCATTGTATGTGTCTCCCAAAGAAAAAAATCATTTGAAAGTTGAGAATCTCTTTTCCAATGACAAAAATTATCCGTTACTTCAAGAAAGTTCTGAAGAGCGAGTAACAAATTAATATAATCAAGTATCTTGTAATGTTACCCTCGTACACGTTTAAAATCATCCATATAAACGTACCGTGTTTAAAATGCCTAAAAACTGCGATTTATTTATCTGAATTTCTCAATTTTTTTGTAAATAATTAAAGAATACCTTGACCTTTATTTACTGACCAATGCGCATATGCAAGAGGAAACCATTCCATTCGGAAGGTTTTGCGCATGTTGGTAGTGTAGAGCGTTAACTCTCTACATCCGAATGCGGGATTTTCCCCCGACGTCATGGAATCCGTTTTAAGATTATATCGGACGAAGTCCGACTAAGTGTAGAATATAGGTCACATGACAAGTGTATTAATGCTGCAAACCGGATGTAGCATTTTGTAAATCAATCCCATAATCCCCCGAAGGCCAGCTTTAGCTGTGTTTTCGCATAAGAAACTTTATGTTTTTGCGAAGCCAAAAATAAAATTTCTAAACCAATTAAATTTTCAAACGATTTTTTTTCAAGTTTTTGCATGTTTTGTGCGAAATTAAAACTTTATTTGAAACGTTGGTCAGTGACCTACAAAAAACACCATAACAACGGATTCCAATATGGCGATGTGTTTACATGACGACAGACTAAAACATTACTAAATGACGTCACCTATAACAACATGACACCATGTCAACGTAATCAATATGGGAATGTTTACATACGAACAATAATGCACCATGATCATAAATAAGCTTTGCACTGATTTAGCTAATCTCAGCCTATGACAAAACAAAATTTAAGAGTGGAAAGAAAGACAAGAAAGGGTCCTACCTCAGATGCTGAGATGTATCCTTGGAAGTTTTCAATCTTGCGTGATATCCTCACATGTCAAACCTTCGTGCCGTTATTTTCCGCCAGGTTTCTGAATCAATCTCCTGATGTCAATACGACCGAGATTAAATACTGACACCGAAAATCTTCAAAACCTGGCTGAATGAATTGAATGTTGACATTTTGTTTGTTGTCTACTGAAGCGCGAAATTCTCTGACAGGGAAATGACGTCATGAAGAAGTTAATTCGTCCCCGCTGAGTGTTGTCCACAAATATTTGGATGGTATTTGCAATTTTAAGTTTGCATAATTACTGATCCAATGTATATTTTAACAAGAATGCAAATGTAATGATTGTCAAAGGTGATTAAAATCTAAGACTAAAATAAAAGAAGGGGCTTTTAATCATTGACATATAATATTATTCAAATATTTATTTTATATTATTTTTGACTTCGTCCGATTTTAGGCTAAAGCCTACGCCATATTATATTTATTGAAAATGGCCGATTTCAAAGAGACGCTGATATAAAAACGGAGATAAACAGATCTTTATTGGATAATAAATGAAAGATAAATGCAAGAATACTGAATAATATATATTTATTACTTTCAATTCACTAGACCGATCGGACCAGTAACTACCGAAATTAACTAGACCGATCAGATTTCTAATAGACACGGGCATCGGGCTATCCGTTAACGTCACACAGTCTGTTGTCAAAAAGCTTTGTAAGTCAACCATGGTCTTCATGTGACCAAAGCAATAGACTATCCATATTGGGCCTCCAGCGTACAGGGTTCAACTTGTATCGGTCGTATCATGCTGCGCTCTGCATAGCTTTTTATTCTATGAGGGCAAACATATGGAAATATTGTACATGATGACAGCTGTACAGAACCTCAGGACCTGTCCTGCAAAAATCTGTTCAGTCCTGCAAGATTTGGTGTGTCTGACGGAATTACTGGCTGATAAGACCGTAATTTTGTATGAACTATCCTGGTATCTCGTTATATCATGGTACGTAGCTACGTAGAAACAGTGACGTCACAGTTGAATATTTGGTTTTGAAATGAAAGTAAATACCACGATAACACAGAACCCATGATATAATGAGAACGGAGTATATTAGTAAATTGCAGACAAAAAAATGCTTGGGTCAGACACAATTTTCAGATTCACTGACGGAATGTCAGCTTTTAAAATTTTTCGATATGTCTGCACTCTTGAGTGAAGACAACAACCGAGCAGCAACATAACCTTGTGTAAGCAATTTTTGATTTAAAATAAATTAGATTCATATTAGACTCTAATATATTTTTACTAAACAGGTGGCAGTGTTTTACATTCTTTAATAAATACATGTACACAGAGTTCAGCATTGACCTGTAGTAACATATCTATTATTTGTTGTACATGTAGAGGAAAAGAACATAATTGATTGAAGAAAAGAACATAATTGATCATGTTGATAGATTACACATAAAATACAATAGACAACATGGTGATACAATCAATATACATGTACAATGTACAAGATGTTAATGTATGTAATCGTAAATTAAACAAAACTCTTTAAAATAACATAAATGCAAGACTTACTTGTCACGTCAACTTTTACTTCCGCAAGCCTTGATACATCACAGAACCATACCGATGATACGAGATCATTGGGAGCGAGTTTTTCAATAACAAAATCACTATTTCCCTCTGTCGAGACTCCTGGGCATGCATACAAACCGAGATCGTCTGGTTTGAATTCAGTTTCTATAGTTGTTATGTCGATATTTTTTGGTATCAGTCTCAGATATGTGGCTGTAGTAGTTGGTAGAGCCTGGATTCTCTTCAGAAAATTTATGTGGAATAGTTCTAGCAACTTCAGGTTTGTTTTGTTTAAGACGAAGCTTTCTAGACCATATAATAACCTCGGTAAGACATATGTGTTGAACATTGCTATGCATTGTGTAGGTGGTAGGCCGTTAGTACCATGCATACCCGTTCCATTCAATTTGTACAAGGTTTTTCGTGCTGTGGATATTCTGTCGTTAATATTGATATTAACTTCGTTTTTTCCACATCGGGTAATGCCTAGATGGACCCCTTTCTCGTTGATGGATATTTCTTGATTTCCAATGTGCCAGCATTGTTCTCTATTCGATGATTTGGTTTTACATCGTTCTACTATCATACTTTTTGTCGGGTGTATCATGTATCTCTCTCTCGTAGAATAGTTGTACGCTGTGTCAAGCATTACTTGAAGTTCTTCTGGAGAGGTGGACAAAAGTGCAACATCGTCTGCTACCGTGGGACATCCTACATATGAAGATCCAATGTAACTACCAAGCTGAAGATTTTCCAGGTTGCATAACAAATCATTGATGTAAGATTTATAAAAACCAGTTGACAGAATTCCCCCTTGTCTAACCCCTTGATGAATATTAATTTTGCGACTCATGCGGTCTCCCCATTTGACCCGGGCAGTGAGGTCTTGGTACCAGCAGTCAATGACATTCCATAGTTTAAAATTGATGTCGTTTAGGAACAATTTGCGTTTCAGAGAGTCATGACTAACCACGTCAAACGCTCTTTGAGAGTCCAGTAGTGCAATGTATAGTGGTTTCCCAGTATCTAAACATTCGTTTATGCATTCCGAAATTAATAATGCTGCCATGGCAGGAGAGAGATTTTCTGTAAAGCCAAATTGTAGTTGAGATTGGTTTTCAGGAAGATTTCTTTTGATCCGCTGTAGAATAATTGTTTCTAGTAGTTTGCTGAGGATTGGAGTGACAGTTATGCCTCTATAACTCTCAAAACATGTTGGATCTTTCCCTTTCTTATGAACTGGATAGATAACTCCGGATTTGAATTGATCAGGAATGAAGTTTTGTTCAATGATAGCGTTGAATAGTGAATTTAGGGCTGGTACTAATGATGCCCCTGCCAGTTTTAGGTGTTCGGCTGTTATTCCAAATTCATCTGCAGATTTTTTGTTGTTCAGGCTATTGACTGCCTCCTCAACTTCGCTGATTGATAGAGATTCGGCTGTACATTGAGAAAATTCTGCATAATTTCATCATGGGTCTGTTGATATTTTTCTATGATTGATTCTAGTAAGTCTAGACAGTCTTGGTATTCCTGGCTAGTGGTAGTGTATCCAAAGGTGGGTAGATAGCAGTTTAGAAGAATGATAGGTTTGTGTGTAGTATCTATTTCAATAGCATTTATACGAGTATTGCCATCAGGGAGGGGATGTACTGAATTTTCTAAATTTGATCTCCATGCTGTTAAAACTCCACCATATCCTCTTGATCTAACTACATGTGTTTGCTGGAAGTCTGTGTCAACGGATCTTATATCAAACTGGTAATTTCCTAAAAATTGTTTAGCATTTCCCTTTTCAAAGTCCCATAACCAATGTTCCTGTAGACATATGACATCATAGTTTTGTATAAATTTTTGGAGATATTGACTGTTGCTACCGATGCCTTCTATATTGAACGATAGTAGCTTTAAGCCACTCGCTGTAACACATCCGGGTCGAAGATTGGATTGTGATTTTGATGCGTTTCCTTTCGTCCTAAAAAAGGGTGCTCAAGTTGATCTTTTTGCTGGGGTAGCTGGGTTGCTGCCACTGGTGTTTCCCCATTATTCTTATGTTGAGAGGCAATAGGAGTCTGTAAAGGTATACTTTGAGGTATTTGATTGTTGCTGGTTTGGTGAGTGACCTGAGGACTAGCATTTTGATATTTTGGAACATCCCTCCTAATCTGTCTTTCGCTGTTTACATTTCCTGAGGAGTTATATTGTATGTTTTCCCTTGGATAAGGTGGAGGTATAGGTCTCTTAGTCTGCTGTAAAAAGGGTCTTTGATTGTGATGATACATAAATGTTGTGGGTAGCACCTGTTGGTTTGCTGGATGGGAAGATTGAGGAGCTCTCTGTTGTGGAGTTGATTCTCCTGTGAATGGATTAACTAGTGTGCCTGGTTGGTTAAAATTTGTGGCCAATGGACCGTATTGTGGTTGATGCCATTGGCTACGAGGCATATTTGGGTGGAAAGTTGGATGTGCCAAACCTGTATAGTTGATGCTTTGATGACCCGGTACATAGCTTGGGTATGGCTGGTTGTATTGCCCCATCATTTGGATTGGGTGTGGTTGGTTTTGATGGCCTAGTGTTTGATTCTGGTATGGCAGGTTTTGTTGGCCCATCATTTGGTAAGGGTAGTGTTGGTTTAGTTGACCCATCGGTTGATTTGTGAAGTGCTGATTTTGTGTACCCAGTATGTGGTTCTGAAGGGTGTCTACTTTATTTGTCAAATGAAGGATAGAAGATTGCAGATGGTGGTCGCTGATCAATTGTAGGCGTTTCTCAATATTGTCAATCTTCATCCAGTACGGGTCTACATTAGGGTTCATAAATTGGTGGTTTTGGGTATTTTCAGATCTTCTTTCAGCTGAACAGGTGTTCTTTATAAAATTGGATTGTTCTTGATCCCGGATTTTTTGTTCTAATATTGAGATATATGACTTCAGGTTGGCAACCTCCTGGTTTTGTTTTGTTGTTGTTTTTCTTGTTTGTTGTGGTATTGGTACTGGCTGGTCTATATTGTGTGTTGATACAGGGGGATCTTGTTGAACTGAGGGATGTATCTCCAGATTCACCTCTTTTTGTTGCATACTACTCTTCTTCTTTAGAAAGTCTTGACCTAAGGTAGCATTTATTGGTGTTTGATTACGTGGTGTACTTGTGATTACTGGCTGTGTGCTGGTGGTATATACAGATGTTGTGGTCACTAGTGATGTTGAATTGGCTTGGGTTTGAAAATATGTGTTGGATACACATGAGCTCATGATTACAGATGGTTGTGCTGGCAGGATTGCCTTTGGTTCATTATTTGTATTCTGATCGTGTGACTTTCTACTGGTAGGAAACATACAGCATGTGGCACAATTGAATGGTGCGCTAGAAGGGATTTCCTTCACTTGTTTCTCTGTTAGATTAGCACATTGGAAATGGATCCATTCTTTACAACATTCACAGAAGATTGTGCTAGTTTCATCTCCCGCATCTTCTTGACATACTGGGCAGAGATATTGTATTTTTGTGATATTCATGATTGATGATGAATCGGATGCTGTTGATACTTGAGCTTCGTTTGACACCACATGTTTGTTGTAGCTCTGATTAAGTTGGGAGGGATCTTTTCCTTTGCTTGATACCTTTAGCAGTCGTGCATTTTTTATCATGCCTTTGATTGACTGATTTACTATTGCAATTTCTTCCTCTTTATCAGCAATTTGTTTGGCTATAGGGAAGAAGAAGTCATCGATAAATGAGCCAATCCCTTTTCCATTTGCAAGAATTGATGACTTTGAGTTATATAAGTTAACAGTGAATTTGGCATCTTTTCCTTCATCTTTGTTTTTCTTGTTCTGGAAACATCTTACAGTAATATATACTGAGTTGTCGTTCTCGTCAATATTATTTGTGGTTAGGTAGTAGAGTGGATTGCTTTGGTTCTTAGATTTTTGTTGTAGTAATTCTGAGAATCTTAGTTTACAGAATTCAAACGATGCTGTGTTTAGGAGAGCTCGGAAGTTGTTCCCTTTTTTCATACAGTACGTGATGAAGGGTCGTTCGCATGCTTCTTCCTTCTTGTCAAGGCATTTTTCAGCGTTTAGAGTGTATGATTTTTCATTTACCTCTATATTTTGGTTAGTGGTTGCCTGTTTCTCTTGTAGTCTTGAAGATGATCTTGTTTTAGCCAGCTGCCTGTTATTCGGAATTGATACAGTGTTTGTTGCCATCTTTCCTTGTTCCAGAGCGTATGATTTAAGATTTACTCTGTTTTTTTGTAATAATGATACTTAGTCAAGCGTGGATAGCCCACACTGACTCTTTATTTGCAACTTTTTAGTTAGTCCAGCGTAATTGGCCCAAGCTAACTCCGAGGATATTCAATCTTAAATTTTAACTACAGAAAAATAGTGTTCCTAATTTTAGGATGAAATGGTCAAGCGAAGAACTGACCTCACTGACCCTTGACTACAGTGGTGTACCTATTTTATTGGGTGATATGTCAAGCGAAGAGTTGCCCTCACTGACCCTTGACAGTTAAAAAATATTATTTGAGTTGATAGGATGTTTAAAAGTATTTAAAATTCTAAAATTCTAATGCCTAAAAGTGAGTATATGCATATATGTCGGGTTTACAAGATTAAAAAAGTACTAATAACTTATTAAAATATAAAAAGTAAGTATGCACAGTAGCCTTTGTATATTTTAGTTAGTCAAGCGAAGAAAAGCCCTCACTGACGCAGCCTATATGTCTTATCAAAAATCTAATGCTGTGTTAAAAGGTAAAAAAAAAATTAGATCGTATACTAAAATCTAACAGGTATATGCATATATCATAAGTATGTGAGTATATGTAAAAAGCGACTAAAAACACTGGACTTATAACACTATAAGAGGCATCTAGGAGGTGGACACTAATCTATTTATAGGTAGGCTAATACTAGTTATTATGATTATATATCTTTATTTAAAATGTAAAACATGTATCGACAGATCTACTGGGACCAGCAGTCCTGGAACACCTGCTTCTCTAGTTTCCTAAGCCAGACCATTGATAGCTGTGGTGAGGGGTGTATCCCGTCAGAGTATAGGTTGTAGCTGGTTTTAATCTGTGGAGTTGATGGCCCTTGTCTCCCTTGTGATCTGACTTTTGATGATTTGTAAATGTCAAAATTAAAAGCAGGTATGTGGTGATGATGTTGCTGGTTTATAGCCTTAGCTTGGACGTTGAGGTTTAAGATCCTAGACTGTAGCTCACGATCATCATTTAGAAGGGACTCATCAAGCTGTGTTGAACTATTGAAGTTTTTGGTTCTTTTATTGTCTATGTATTTATTGTATCTTGCTATGGAGAATATAGGTGTTTCTAGTATTGTTGCCTCAGCTTGTGGAAAAGTTTTTACTAACTTAATAATTTCCTTGTAGTAGTTTAATGTGTCTGGTACTGTGTCCGGGTGGTTTAAATGAACAGAGCCATTTTTGGATTTTGATGTAAAGTCACAGGTACCAACGAAAATATATATATGTATACTACCAAGGAGCCTTATCTTTTGCCTAAGGTTGACTTTAAGCCACTCATATGCGTCTTTTGATGATCGCCCTTTTTCACACCACCAGAGAATATTGTTGCCTATTCTAGATGTGGCCTGATCCTTCAAACGTAAGCCTTTGCTGTCCCCCAGTACAATTGGAACTTTGAGTTTCACTGAACTTTGTGGTATTTGCACTGGAGGGTTTTCATGTAAAAATTTTGCCAATTTTGAGACACTCATGGATTGGTAGGGATCAATAAATTTATAAGGTATTGTTTATTATGTATTTGATACCGCTTGACAGTGTTTGCCGCTGTTTATGACCCTCAGAAGTTCGCCATATTTTTTTGGCGGGAGCTAACAGTTGGTTTGTCAAAGTATTTTGAAGACAAATAGGGATAATTTGCTCCGTGAAGTTTGTTTTACACACTTTAGAACGTTAAAACATTGTTTTGGTACGTGCAAATGTGGTGCAATATCAAAAATGAAAGTATTAAAACACTAAAATGATAAAATTTGTGCTCCTTCAAAAAGTTCGTGCTGTCGTGTCCTATATTTTATTTCTACGAGAGTTAGCGACGTGACAACGAGTTGTAACAGTTTGCCGCGCTTCTTCCATTTCATCTTTTCTCCGACAAGACTCGGAAGCCGAAGACTTCCGAGTAAAAACTGTACGTGATTAGTTTTGTCAGTAACCTGCAGCCCTACATGACCCAGATGGTCGATAAAGGGCGTTTAACACCAACACACACATACACACACACATGTCAAAGAGAAAAAATTAAACAACCAGAGAAATTGAAGATAACAATGGCCCTGACTTGTTACAAGTATTGGAAATGACATAGTGGATTAAACCATGTTTCCTCCCTCAAATTGTCCCGTGCGGGAATCGGGTGGCGAATAGGCACCAGAGTCTAGCTTATCGTAAGAGGTGACTAAGGGTCTTGGGATTCTGACGTCAAAGCTCAGCCCACAGAGCTACCAAGTGTGAACCCTAGGTGGCTTAATAGGGTGGCCCTCGTCCGCGGGGATTGTCAGGTCTGTAATATGGAAACCCTGACCGCTGACCATGGTGAGAGAGAGAGAGTGCCACGCTTCATGCACGGACCGCCAAGTAGTGCGCCTACCCACATCTTCCCTTTTACCGTGGTTCTTCTTTTGTTTCCCACCCCTCCCCCATATTTCATTTATCATCATCATTTCATGTTCATTTTGTCATCCTTTTCATGTTCTGTAAATAACCTATATAGCGTGACAAGGGCGTAAAACACTCACTCACCTCCCTCCAATTCGATCTTGGGTACGGTTGTTTTATTCAACACAGCACGGTTTTGAGACATAAAAGGGGTGTCGAGGTGGTCATCGCAGTACAACAATCAGACAAAGGTCAATCTAAATAATCACGAACCATTTCGTCTAAAATAATATAAAATTAAACTAGTGACTAGAACTCCAACTGTTCTTCTTCAACTAATCGAAAGAGTTATGGTTTGGCTATGATCTCACCTTTTGTCAAATGAAGTCCGACTGTATTTAGCACTAGCAAAAGCACTATCAGCAATGCTTAGTTGTATAACCTGGTATTAATATATAATAATGCTTTACGCATGTTGTTGGAAGCCTTGTCTTCATGTGAGACAACATATTAGCTATGTAAGACGATCGAAAACTCTTAATAGGGACCGAGACCGAGGGTTGAAACATTTCCGAATTTTGTTAAAAGAGATCGGATAGTTCTTGTCCATTCTTACAAAGATTCTAGTTATTGGTTTTCTTCCCGCTTTATCCAGGCTCACGCATAGTCCCCTGAGCGTCCATGGTAACCTTAGTTATGGTTCCAATACGTTGTGGCTCCCTGAATTTAGGCTCAACTATCTAGCAATAAATCTCAAATTATTGTAGTTAGATCACCTGCTAACGTGACCAGATAGACCATCGGCTTAGGGAGAAGTGGGCGAGAGAGGGAATTTGAGGTTGTTTTCAATGGTAAGGTCGTGCCTTTGAGATTGAAATAAAAATTACAATAAAGTTCCAGACAATAAATTTTGATACGCCTGACGCCCGTTTCGTATATTCAAGACTCATCAGAGTTTTGCTCTACCAAAAGTTGAAAGAGAAGAGCCTAAATCAATAATACCAGCTTTATCTGATCTCAGTTGAAGAAGTAATTAAAACATTGGTTATTGAAAGCTAGGTGATTTGTATAGAGATTATTATCCTTTGTCTATTGGTTGACAAGTTTTAAGAACAGTTAGTTGTCCTTTTCTTTCACAGACGTGATATTGGTACATTTCTCATTACGCCCTATAGATTCCTTCTGTCGTTACCCTGAGAGCGCAGTCTTTTGTCTGTTTCATGTTGTTGTAATGTTCATTGTTGAGATTGTCTGATTTCCCAGCTTTTCCATAGTCAAATTCTTGCTTATTGTCCTTACAGAGGGCTTTGATGTGTCAGGGCTATTGTCTCTAGAATAATCGATTACGCTTTTTGTTAGCGTTAAGGTTTCCAAGTCCAGCTTTCCTCACATTGCCAGTTCATGCCCAGTTAATGTTTGAGGATTTGATTCATGAATCATAAGTGTACTGACCACAAAAAAAATTCAAACAATAATCTGTCTGAAAGTACAGGCCAGGAATACATAGTTTCTATCTACAATGTACTTTATCAATTAAGATGATATTTACTGGTGCCTAACGAACGTAAAAAGATTTTCAACTAAAGCTTTTTCATAGAACACCAGCAAAAAGGGGCTGGTAGGAACCAACGATTTTGAACGGAGGAGTAAAACCTAGAAAAATTGTAACAATCCAACAGACAAACCTAATTAGTGAGGTCGTGCTACAGTTTTTATTTTTCTTTTTTGCACCACCATATACGAGAGTGGAGGGAGGTATGTAAACCAAAGGAAGATAGGAAAGCAGGCAGAGGGATGCGTCCACATTAGTTTGGTAGACATGTTTGGTGACACACAGTCAAAATTTAGACATACGTTTGTATAAACATATGTCTGACGTAGTGTATAAATGTACGTTAAACATATGTTTCTAACCGCCGAACGGTAATTGTACGTCAAATATTTATCAAAAAATACGTCAAACGTACGTTTTTTAAACTTGCATCAAACATACATTTACCATACGTCAGGCGTATAGATTCCTTAAATGTAATATGATGCAGGTTAAACCTGTGACGCTCCCGAAGTTTGAACGTATCCTTAAATATTTTACAAGCAAAAATAAGTTTTCAAATGTTTATTGGGCAATTAATTGAAACAAATTCTTATTCGAAAATAAAAACAAAGTAGCTTTTCTTGTGGGTCCTTTGTGCGCTTAATGACGTCAGGAATTTCCAAAGAAAAAAGCGTTAAGGTAGATGGGGTGTCTAAAAATTTATCCATAGAAATTTCTTAAATTTTGGCCACAGTTAACTCTATAATGGTACTTTAAATTTCAATAATAAAATTAAAAGTTTACCAGAGGAATTTTTGGCAGGATTTTAGTACTTTTACTATAGGGTCAATAGGGAAAATTCAAATTTTTTTTCATTTAAGAAAATCTAATCCATAGATTTTTCTTAAAATTTGTGAAAATCTTTGTTTTAAATTGATTTTTAAATATAATTAATAAAAAATAAAGTTCACCGTCAATTTTTTTGACAAAAGTGAAAAATGTGTTTTTTCTTTATTATTTCTATACAAATTATCTCCCCTTAAAAAGTACGGGAAATTATCAAAATTCACAAAGAATGTGTATCTTATTCAAATTTTTGTTCTGATTATCACTTTTATGGTGTAACAACCCCAATAGAAATCAATTAGAATAGCTATCATCATAAAATTTAAAGTTATGATAGATGTGCAAAAAAGATGCTCAGTGATAGACACCCCATCTACCTTAAAAAGACGCAAAAAGTCCGGGAAACCGCGCGTGATTTACCGGACGTTGAAGGAAAATTGAGTCCATAACACAGGCAGTTATTTCTATCAATAATGGGGGGTAGAGTATGTATAAAAGAAGGAGAAGGTGTCTGACTCATGAAATACACTTGCTCAGAAAATATTCATTTATCTTGTTTCCTCAGTCTTGCCAATTACTTGCAGCACATCAATTTGCTTGAAAATGATTTTTCTATTGAATGAAATTTAAATTAAACATCCTTGAAGTGCCTCTCGAAAGAAATCTTGACTCTTTGAAGAAAATTTCAGGTTATATTTCCACAACACATTTCTAACTGGACTCAACTTCCGGTTTTTCAAGCTATCTGTTGTAACCTGTGCGCTGATTGGTTCTCAATTTAGAAAAGGGAAATCCTTCCATATCTATATTAAAAGAACCAATCAGAGCACAGATAACAGCAAGAAATCAGAAAACCGGAAGTTGAGTCCAGTTAGAAATGGGACGCCGAAAACTACAATGGACCAGATCAGATCTATAAATAGCGGAAGTTGAAATTCTATAAATAGAACGCAGAGGTTATTTTTGTTTCCCTTTCCTATTTTCGGCCAGAAAATGGCCATGTGAAAAGAAATAGAAAAGTAAGATTAGAACACAAACTCTTGCAAACATGTAATTCTTGAGGCCGCTCATTTATTATTTTTAGCTCACCTGGACCGAAGGTCCATGTGAGCTATTACCATCACTTGGCGTCCGTCGTCGTCGTCTGTCGTCGTCTGTCGTCGTCGTCGTCTGTTAACAATTTTTCAAAAATCTTCTCCTCTGAAACTACCAAACAGAATTTGATGAAACTTGGTATGAATGATCCTTAGGGTGTCCTGCACCAAACTTGTGTTTTGATTTTTAATCCGTTAAAAAACATGGCCGCCGTTACTAAAAATAGATTAGGGGGGTCAGACTACTGTTTTTGGCTTATAAATCAAAAAGTATAAGAGATAGAGGAAATCTGAGGCCACGCTACTGATTCAGCATCAAAAGCTCTACAAAAGTCTCCATTTGGTCAAAGTTGTCAGATGACCCCTTATAGGGGTTACGGCCCCTTAAAGGTGAAAAATAGCATTTTTTCATGTTTTTGGCCTACAGAATGAAAACTATTGCAGATAGAGATTAGCTGTTGCTTGCTTAAATGTTCAGCTCATTTAACTCTACAAAAGTCTCCATAGGGTCGAAGTTGTCAGATGACCCCTTATAGGGGTTACGGCCCCTTAAAGTTGAAAAATAGCCATTTTTCATGTTTTTGGCCTACAGAATGAAAACTATTGCAGATAGAGATTAGCTGTTGCTTGCTTAAATGTTTAGCTCATTTAGCTCTACGAAAGTCTCCATAGGATCGAAGTTGTCAGATAACCCCTTATAGGGGTTACGGCCCCTATAAAATGGCATTTTTTCATGTTTTTGGCCTACAGAATGAAAACTATTGCACATAGAGATTAGCTGTTGCTTGCTTAAATGTTCAGCTCATTTAGCTCTACAAAATTCTCCATAGGGTCGAAGTTGGCAGATGACCCCTTATAGGGGTTACGGCCCCTGAAAAATAGCGATTTTTCATGTTTTTGGCCTACAGAATGAAAACTATTGCAGATAGAGATTAGCTGTTGCTTGCTTAAATGTTCAGCTCATTTAGCTTTACAAAATTCTCCATAGGGTTGAAGTTGTCAGATGATCCCTTATAGGGGTTACGGCCCCTGAAAAATAGCCATTTTTCATGTTTTTGGCCTAACAGAATGAAAACTATTGCAGATAGAGATTAGCTGTTGGTTGCTTAAATGTTCAGCTCATTTAGCTCTACAAAAGTCTTCATAGGGTCGAAGTTGTCAGATGACTCCTTATAGGGGTTATGGCCCCTTATAGGTGAAAAATGGTGTTGTTGGCCTATAGAATGAAAACTATTGCAGGTAGAGAAAAGCTGTTGCTTGCTTAAATGTTCAGCTCATTTAGCTCTACAAAAGTATAGGGTCAACATCAAGACCAGGTGAGCGATTCAGGCTCCTGGGAGCCTCTTGTTTTTATTGCGGTCCACAACTAACAAAAATCATCAGCTACATGTTTGCAGCTAGCAAATTTCATACAAAAAGAAATAAAATCAAGATTTTTTAACATGATCCCTGACATATTTTTGTAGCCGGGTGTGCAGTTCCTTCGAATTTAAAGTTTTGGTCATACATGTAGTTACTCATTTGATGGGTAGTTACTCATTTAGGTAACTACTCCCTGTTTGGGGGGTTGTGCCCAACCTTTTAAACCACAGATAATAATAAATTATACCGGTAATATGCGGACGGACACACAGAAATGGGGACTTGGAGATTGTCTTGCTGAATCAAATTACCTCGTCTGTAAATAGCGTATTAATCTCTCCTTGAGCTTCTTCTCATGGGAAAACAAAAGGCTGGGAGGCTTTTCTACATACTTCCTAAATATTATTTGAACTGTTAATTCTTTCCTCATTTCTATCAGTTGAAGTGGTTTTACGTAACTGGTTTTTATGAAAAAAGCTCAGTTGTTTGATTTTCATGACTAGAAACAGTTAAATCTAATTTAACCTTAAAATGAAATGTATCAATTCTGTTAAAAATATTATATATTAATAGAAGTTTGGTGGCTTCTAAAATTAAATTATTTTTCCATGATTATTTTATTCAATATATTGGAGACTGATCAAAGTTTATTGAGGCTTGGGACCGGAGCAGATGGAATTCTGACATGAAAAAAGGTTAAATGATTTTTGATCTCATGGATTTCCATTCAGAAAAAAATACATGTCCAATGCAAATTGAATATACATGTATGACTAAACGTTAAAAAGTAGGCAGTGTCTGCTATACTATAGTTATACGGCAACACTTCTAGTCAGATACAAGGCTGTATAACATTGATTCCACTTGTTGTTTACTATAGATATACAACACCTCTAGTCAGATACAAGGCTGTATAACATATAATCTGACTCCACTTGTTGTTCACTGTAGATATACAACACCTCTAGTCAGATACAAAGCTGTATAAAATATAATCTAATTCCACGTGTTGTTTAACACCTCTAGTCAGATACAAGGCAGTAAAACATATAATCTGATTCCACGTGTTGTTTACTATAGATATACAACACCTCTAGTCATATACAAGGCTGTAAAACATATAATCTGATTTCACTTGTTGTTTACTGTAGATATACAACACCTCTAGTCAGAATGGAGCTGTATAACATATAATCTGATTCCACTTGTTGTTTACTATAGATATACAACACCTCTAATCAGATACAAGGCTGTTTAACATATAATCTGACTCCACTTGTTGTTCACTGTAGATATACAACACCTCTAGTCAGATACAAAGCTGTATAAAATATAATCTGATTCCACGTGTTGTTTACTATAGATATACAACACTTCTAGTCAGATACAAGGCAGTAAAACATATAATCTGACTCCACTTGTTGTCAACTATAGATATACAACACCTCTAGTCAGATAAAAAGCTGTATAAAATATAATTTGATTCCACGTGTTGTTTACTATAGTTATACACTCTTCTAGTCAGATACAAAGCTGTATAACATATAATCTGACTCCACCTGTTGTATTCTGCCCGTGAGGCAGGTAGCTAACCAAAGTCTATACGGGGCAAAACAAACGACAAATCCGGGGATTGCACATTTATTATCCACGTATAAAACCAGAAGGTAAATTGCTGAAATACAATAAAAACGAGCATAAATATTAAATCGTTAAAGGTTACAAATTCAAAGTTAATTAAATTTACGAAGCGTGAAAATTATACATAAAGATCGAAAATAACAGCCTCTAAAATTAATGTTTATCTATAAAAGGCAAGCACAGTTAAATAAAGAAATTGAAAATTACATTTGGCTAATTTGATGACAAGAGTCAAGGTCGAGTAAATTTCCATTAAAATATGAATAGAAAACGAAAGTAGAATTTCAATAATAACAACGAATCTTTCAAAGATAAAATAAAGGTGACAATAAACAGCCGAAAGTCTCACAAAATTAACTAGATTTAAATGAACTGTCTTACACTGTACGGCGGCAAGGTTTAACTCCTTGAAGATGAGATCTTGACGAACATGTTGTTGTCGTTTCTAGAAAACGGAAGAGAGCGAGAAGCTAAAACCTGCGAGTCAAATACGGAAACGTCACATAAAAACAGAAATACGGAACTGATCCATCAAATTAATAACACGTGGTAATTTAAACGAATGTAAATATCAAGCGATAATTAATAATCCAATCATAAATAAATATTCGTAATGCAATTACAGTACATGTTGTCTACTATAGATATACAACACCTCTATTCAGATACAAGGCTGTATAACATAAAATCTGACTCCACTTGTTGTTTACTGTAGATATACAACACCTCTAGTCAGATACAAGGCTGTATAACATATAATCTGATTCCACGTGTTGTTTACTATAGATATACAACACCTCTAGTCAGATACAAGGCTGTATAACATATAATCTGATTCCACGAGTTGTTTACTATAGATATACAACACCTCTAGTCATATACAAAGCTGTAAAACATATAATCTGATTTTCACTTGATGTTTTCTGTAGATATACAACACCTCTAGTCAGAATGGAGCTGTATAACATATAATCTGATTCCACGTGTTGTTTACTATAGATATACAACACCTCTAGTCATATACAAGGCTGTAAAACATATAATCTGATTTCACTTGTTGTTTACTGTAGATATACAACACCTCTAGTCAGAATGGAGCTGTATAACATATAATCTGATTCCACTTGTTGTTTACTATAGATATACAACACCTCTAATCAGATACAAGGCTGTATAACATAAAATCTGACTCCACTTGTTGTTTACTGTAGATATACAACACCTCTAGTCAGATACAAGGCTGTATAACATATAATCTGATTCCACGTGTTGTTTACTATAGATATACAACACCTCTAGTCAGATACAAGGCTGTATAACATATAATCTGATTCCACGAGTTGTTTACTATAGATATACAACACCTCTAGTCATATACAAGGCTGTAAAACATATAATCTGATTTCACTTGATGTTTTCTGTAGATATACAACACCTCTAGTCAGAATGGAGCTGTATAACATATAATCTGATTCCGCTTGTTGTCTGCTATAGATATACAACACCTCTAGTCAGAATGAAGCTGTATAACATATAATCTGATTCCACGTGTTGTTTACTATAGATATACAACACCTCTAGTCAGATACAAGGCAGTAAAACATATAATCTGACTCCACTTGTTGTCTACTATAGATATACAACACCGCTAGTCAGATACAAAGCTGTATAAAATATAATTTGATTCCACGTGTTGTTTACTATAGTTATACAACACTTCTAGTCAGATACAAAGCTGTATAACATATAATCTGACTCCACCTGTTGTCTGCTATAGATATACAACACCTCTAGTCAGAATGAAGCTGTATAACATATAATCTGATTCCACTTGTTGTTTACTGTAGATATACAACACCTCTAGTCAGATACAAGGCTGTTTAACATTTAATCTGATTTTACGTGTTGTTTACAATAGATATACAACACCTCTAGTCAGAATGGAGCTGTATAACATATAATCTGATTCCACTTGTTGTCTACTATAGATATACAACACCTCTAGTCAGATACAGAGCTGTATAACATATAATCTGATTAGTGTTTTGGAGTCAAGTAAGCAGTCTGAATGAATAAAACATTTATAAATATTATAGTCCCTGTCCCCAACTCAATGTGTTATCTTATCCTTATAAGAGTGTCAAGTAAAAAAAAAGGTACCTTTAAGTTATTAAGATGAAATTATGACATGTCTGACTGACAAAGTAGAGTAGCCTAACCTTTTTAAAAAAAATGGACAATTGGTTTACATATTTAGCAACAAAGTCCATAAAGTTGAAAATAATAAGATTAAGCTTCCTTGATACTAAGATATGTCCTAGTGTTCAGTGTACCTAAATATTGCATATGGGATGTGAATTCTCAATTTTGATTGGTTTTATTTTAAATCTTTATTAGAGTTAGAGTCGGAGGAACAAGTAATTAATTCTGTGTGGGCTCAGTCAATATTTTTCTACATGGTCCATTTAATTACATATTGACCTGGTAAATAGTCAATAATTGATATATATTAGATAGCTTATATCTGAACAAGCAGAATAAGCATAATATCAATTAAAAATTTTCAGAATGCTCTTGCTTTATGTAAAGGACTAAAACCATGCCCGTTGTCACAGAAATGTGCAAATGCCATGAGATATTATGTTTCGAATCAAATTGTAACACATGCCAAGAAGCCCAAGGCACAGACGACCAAATGTGATGCCATTAACTGTAAAAGGCAACTATCAACATGGATCCAGTGTGGAGTTTGTGGACGGTGGCTTTACTTTAAACGTATCAACATTACCAAAGCACCAAAAAGTGATTATGTATGTGTGGTGTGTAATGCTCAGTATATGAATGAGATATCTTTGTACCTATACCTCAAAGAAGATAGATGTTTACTTGTTTTTATTTACACACCAACTTTATTGCTGGGTATAAAGTATTTTGGTCATTATCTTTGTCCATTTGTTTGCCTATCCATTACACTTTTTTTCTTTAATTTCTCTGGAACTTTAAGTGATATCTTCATGAAATTGTGTACGGAAGTGAAATATAATAAAGATTACTTGTATGTAAGAATGTGCTCTTTCTTCAAGCTATCTATGTATGAGAACTATGTATTGAATCATTTTGTAATAGTTTCCTAGGAAAGATGCTTAACATCTTAATACAAGTGATTTGTTTTTAATTTGTTAAACAGAAGCAATCATATTTATATTTTGGTACATGTATTTATTTGTTAAACTTGTATTCATCATAAATAATTTGTTATTAATTTGTTTTACTGAGAGCAAAAGAAGATATGGGAAGACTTATTTGTAAAAAAACGATTTTTGTCCAATATTTATTTGCACATTTTTTAAATGGGATTGTCAAATTATTTTAATGATAATTACATAAACAGTACTGTACTAACAGATGGAAAAAGTGAAAAAAAGTTGTTTTACATAGTATCAGTTTGTCATTCATGTACATTTTTATCCGACCGCAAAAAATTTGCGGACGTATTATGGTATGATGCTGTCGTCATTGTCGTCGTCGTCGTCGTCGTTGTCTGTTCACTTTTTAGTGTTTCCACAATAACTTTAGTTCAAGTTATCCGATTGCTATGAAACTTGACAATGATGTTCCTTACCATTAAAGGATGAATTGGCTTGATTTTGGGGGTCCCCCCATTTTTCGTTAAGAAATTAGGGGCCAAAAAGGACCAAAATTACTACTTTTTTGTCTCGCCTGCGACGAATAGTCGCGGAAGGCGAGACATAGGTATTACTTTCCGATGGCGGCGGCGGCGGCGGCGGCGTCGTAAACTTTTTTGTAAGACTTTTGTGGACAATAAATTGCTTAAAAAGTATAATAGCTAGGCATCTGATCTTATGTATACAGACAGTTCAGGTTATGGTCTACGCAACTGTAACCATGCCATGTGACCCTGACCCCATTTTCAGGCTCCAGTGATTCTGTGAACTTAGGTCTTTTTTCAGGCTGTAAACTTTTTTGTAAGACTTTTGTGGACGATGAATTGCTGGAAAAGTATATTTGCTAGGCATCTGATATTAGGTATACAGACAGTTTAGGTTATGGTCTACGCAACTGTTACCATGCCGTGTGACCCTGACCCCATTTTCACGCTCTAGTGACTCTGTGAACTTAGATATTTTTCAGGCCGAAAAACTTTTTCGTAAGACTTTTGTGGACGATGAATTGCTGGAAAATTATAATAGCTAGGCATCTGATATTGGGTATACAGACAGTTGCGGTTATGGACAACGCAACTGTCACCATGCCATGTGACCACGACCCTAGTGACTCTGTGAACTTAGGTCCTTTATTTAGACAGAAAACTTTTTGAAATACATTGTACTTGTGTGGACAATGGATTGCTTAAATAGTTTAATAGCTAGGCATCTGTTATTAGGTTTACATACACTTTTTGTGTTTATATCAAGAAATGAAAGCTTAGGTAGTTGATATTAGTGATGGTGCCGGCAGGCGAGACATACTTTTAGTGGCCACACTTGTTGTTTGTTTCCACAATAACTTTAGTTCTAGTTATGCGATTGCTATGAAATCTGACAGTGATGTTCCTTACCATACAAGGATGAATGAAATTGATTTTGGGGGTCCCAAAAGGGGCAAAAAAATCAAATATTTTACTTGTTTCCACCATAACTTTGGTCCTAGTTGGTCTATTGCTGTGAAATATGTCAAGAATGTTTCTTACAATAAAAGAATGAACCTGATGAATTTTTGCACCCCCTTTTACCCCGTTGTGTAATTAGGAGCCAAAAGGGGCCAAAATAAAAACTTTTTTTATTTGTGGTCCGATTTTGAAATTTTTTTTTTGCATGTTTGTTCTTGTCAAATAGCGGATACAAAATTAAGAATCAATTTTTGCGACCCCCCCTTTTTCCCCCTGTTACGTAATTAGGGGCCAAATGGGGCCAAATGGGGCCAAAATCGAAACTTAAGTTTTATTTGTGGTCCGCTTTTGAAATTTTTTATGCAAGTTTATTCTTGTCAGGTAGCAAATCCAAATTTGAGAATTAATTTTTGCGACCATCCCTTTTTTCACTTGTTTTGTAATTAGGGACCAAATGGGGCCGTAATCAAAACTTTTTTATTTCTGTTTTGTTTTTGAAATTTTTTTTGCAAGTTTATTTTTGTCAAGTAGCGAATCCAAATTTGAGAATTTATTTTTAGACCCCACCCCTTTTCACCTGTTACGTAATAAGGGACCAAAAGGGGCCGAAATCGAAACTTTTTTAATTCTTGTCCGATTAAAAAAAATTTTTTACAAGTTCATCCTTGCCAATTAAGTAGCGATTCTAAATTTAAAAATACATTTTTGCGACCCCCACCTTTTTTTCGCTCATTACCTAAGGGGCTCTAATCATAATGTTAAAAAAATTCTGGTTCGATTTTTAATTTTTCCCCAAACATTATTCTTTTCAAGAGTAGAATACAAAATTGAAAATTTATATTTTTACCCCCTGGGTCGAAAGTCCATCAGAGAAGCATGTGTCAAAAACCTTTGTCAGTCCACCATGGACTGCATGTGTCCAGAGCAACAGACTATCCATATTGGGCCTAAAACGTACAGGGTTCAACATGTTGCGGTCGTATCATGCTGCGCTCGGCGAAGCTTTTTATTAATATTTGTTTACCGGTAATGCTATTTGGTTGATTTTTGTCATTGTTTACATTATAAACATCTGAATATTTGTATATCAATTTAATATGATATTTACTAAATGAGATTGGGATTAAAAGATACAATACATATGATGTTTTCATTATTGCAAGTCTTTCTGGTTTAACCTGCCCCCTTTTTATTCAGAGAAGTATACTTCTGTAACAATGTGGAGCTGGGTGAAATATTAGTTTAAGATTAAATGGTGAACACATAATACCATGGTTGTATTTTTTGGAATTTGGGGGGTGCTACTCAAAGAATTATTTTGAAAAACTTGTTTCACTTAATTTTGGAAGAGGTTTATATATATATTGACTGTTTAAGTTAGTGTTCATATGCTAGATTCACCTAATCAATTATAATATTTCTTCTTAATAATTTTACACTGATTAATAATTGAAAAGTCTCGAAAATATTCATGACTCTCTCCATGATTTCAAATGACTGCTTACTAAAGTATATGCTTAGAATATTGTTTAGTCAGATTACATGTTTTCAGCCTAATATCTGGCTGGAGGTGTTGTATATCTATGTTAGACAACAAGTGGAGTCAGGTTACTTGCTATACTGCCTTACATCTGGCTGGAGGTGTTGTATATCTATGGTAATCAACAGGTGGAGTCAGGTTACATGTTATAAAGCCTCACATCTGGCTGAAGTGTTGTTAATCTATGGTAGACAACAGATGGAGTCAGGTTACATGTTATATAGCATTATATCTGATTGGAGGTGTTGTATATCTATGGTAGACAACAGATGGAGTCAGGTTACATGTTATACAGCCTTATATCTGGCTGGAAATGTTGAATATTTATGGTATACAACAGGTGGAGTCAGGCTACATGTAATGAAGCCTTACATCTGGCTGGAGGTGTTGTATATTTATGGTAGACAACAGGTGGAGTCAGGCTACATGTTATAAAGCCTTATATCTGGCTGGAGGTCTTGTATATCTATGGCACACAACAGGTGGAGTCAGATTACATGTTATAAAGCCTTTATTTCTGGCTGGAGGTGTTGTATATCTAAAGTAGACAACAGATGGAGTCAGATTGCCTTATAGCTGACTGGAGGTATTGTTTATCTAAAGTAGACAACAGGTGGAGTCAGTTTACATGTTATACAGCCTTAAATCTGGCTGGAGGTGTTGTATATCTATGGTAGACAACAGATGGAGTCAGGTTACATGTTATTCAGCCTTATATCTGGCTGGAAATGTTGTATATTTATGGTAGACAACAGGTGGATTCAGGTTACATGTTATACAGCCTTATATCTGGCTGGAAGTGTTGTTTATCTATGGTAGGCAACAGGTGGGGTCAGGTTACATGTTGTACAGCCTTATATCTGACTGGAGGTGTTGTATATATGTGGTAGACAACAAGTGGAGTCAGGTTACATGTTGTACAGCCTTATATCTGGCTGTAGGTGTTGTATATCTGTGGTAGACAACAGGTGGAGACAGGTTACATGTTGCACAGCCTTATATCTGACTGGAGGTGTTTTATTTCTATGGTAGACAACAGGTGGAGTCAGGTTACATGTTATATAGCATTATATCTGATTGGAGGTGTTGTTTATCTATGGTAGACAACAGGTGGAGTCAGGTTGCATGTTATATAGCATTATATCTGATTGGAGGTGTTGTATATCTATGGTAGACAACAGGTGGAGTCAGGTTACATGTTATATAGCATTATATCTGATTGAAGATGTTTTATATCTTTGGTAGACAACAGGTGGAGTCAGGTTACTTGTTGTACAGCCTTATTTCTGACTGGAGGTGCTGTATATAAAGCTTTGGTAGACAACAATTTGAGTCAGACTGTATCTGACAGTAGAGTTATTGTGTATCTATGGCTGGAGGTTTTTTCTGTTCATCTATGGTAGAGGCCAGATTATTTATTTCCAGTTTCAATGCCAGATTATTTATGAACAAAAAAATCCAACGTCCCCATTGGAATCAAGTCGTCACTCCCTAAGGGCCGGGTCATGTGATTAGGAATTATTAGGGGACGACCGTTTGATTCTGAGGGGGGCCTGGAAGTTGCGGTCGAGACAGATTATTTCTTTTCAAAATTTTGCGGGCCAGAATTTATTTTTCGCTGCTACGTGGCTAGAATATTTATTTCCTGCATACAATAGCTTAATTGAGCAACAGTCAAGGATCTTGGGACAGATTATTTTTTTTTTTTTTTGCAAACAGAGCTAGGCCAGATTATTTATTTCCACTTTTTTTTCCAGGCCAGAATATTTATTTACAAAAATGCCAGGCCCCCTCCCTCAAAATCAAATGGTCGTCCCCTTATTATCGAATTGTATATTCATATTTGGTTTTTGCTGTAACAAATAAAAGCAGTCAATCTAGGAACACACGTTTTGTACCACATTTATTTGTACATTGATATATTTATTAAACGGTTCAGTCTAGACTGTAATTTTATCTAATACGATTATAGAAAAAGGGATTTCCAGATTTTCCAAATATAGACTAGGGTATTTTTGTTTTAAGTCACTTCAATGCGCATGCAGAAAATTTCTGATCCGAGGCATTGTATTTTTCTCTGACCCTTAGAAATGTGTTGTGGAAATTTAACCTAAAATTTTCTTCAAAGAGTCAAGATTTCTTTCGAGAGGCACTTCAAGGATGTTTAATTTAAATTTTATTCAATAGAAAAATCATATTCAAGCAAATTGATGTGCTGCAAGTAATTGGCAAGACTGAGGAAACAAGATAAATGAATATTTTCTGAGCAAGTGTATTTCATGAGTCAGACACCTTCTCCTTCTTTTATACATACTCTACCCCCCATTATTGATAGAAACAAGTGCCTGTGGTCCATAGTACAACTATAGAATATTGACATTTCTACCATTATCGCTCCCTTCGGGAGCGTATAAAATTAGTGAGTTATTTATTTAGTGTGTTTTATTATGAAATAAAAATATTGCCAAGATGAATTTTTAACGTGCGTCAAACGTACGCGGTTAGAAACGCCAATTTAATATGCGTCAGATGACATGCGTTTCCAGACGCACGTTAAACAAAGTTCACATTTTGCCTGTGTAGGTAGAGAGAGAAGGAGTGAGGGCGATAGGTATGTAGGCAGACAGGACGGGAGTTAGGAGATGTAGAAAGGTAGGTAGATAGAGAGGTACACGTAGGTAGGCAGACAGGACGGGAGTTAGGAGATGTAGGAAGGTAGGTAGATAAAGAGGTACTGACAGACAGACAGACAGACAGGTTGGTAAGTAGAGAGGTAGGTCGGTTGTTATTTTTTCAGAGAATGCTTTCTGTATTTTTTACATGTGCGCATAGTATTTATGACAAATACATGAAATCAATATTTTTCATCAAATGAATAGTATTTGATTATAGCATTTAATTATTCAAAATTATTCGAAAGTACAAAATTATACTAATAACCGGTTTTAAAATCTAAATCTGGCACTAAAATGTATATCTTGACCGCATCAAGAAGCATAACATTTTAAATTCTGCGGACATAACATAAAAATATTCATTTATTATTTACTAATAAAAATAATGTCTATATTGAATATCTAATGTTCAGATTGCTGTCTCTCATGCGTTCTTTATAGAATTGATCAAATAGTTCATTTTGAGCTACAGTAAACATGTTTTTCCAATCCCCGATGATACCTGCAAAATACATGTAGTCATATTTAAACATTATGCATAAGTATTAGTGCAAAATAACAATTAGAAATGTGGAATAAATGTACGCGACAACCTTTAATTTATATAAAAAATAATCTTGAATACAGCCAGCAGTCTTAGTGTGAACAGTAGTCGCTGTTTACCGTTTTGCAATAGGCCCAAGATAAAAAAAAAATGCATTGTATTCAAAACCAATCGTAATTTTTTTAAAGAAACACCATCTTTTTAGACAAAGAATAACAGTTACTAACATAAAGACAGCGAGTACAAAACAACTCTGATTGTACTAATTTCTTCAGTTTTTACTCCATATTGGGCACTAACTTAGGAAGCGGGTTGGCCGAGTGGTTAAGGCACTGGACTTTAAATCACAGGTCGACACCTCTGTGGGTCCATGCCCCACACGCGTCAAGGTTTCCAGGCACCTACCGATGCTCGTTGGTTTCACCGATTTTCCAGCATGGAATATCGGGCTTTTCACCGACATAAGATTGGAGACCATGCAGGGGCCTCTTATAAGTCAAACGGTCGTTAATCTTGCTGTCGGTCAAAAGCTCTTCAGAGCTTATGTTAACTGTTTGGACTGTGTACACATCACATCACTGATGTAAACTCACTGACGTCAAATAAAATAAAATGAATCTAAACTTTTCTCAATAGTTCCCATTTCTCGACAATCATGGTATGTCGGTTTTGACATTCAATCCTTAGTCTCACGTACCCTTTCTATAGATGCCAGGAAACCCCTTATTTACATTTCCCGGAAATGGTTTGTCTCTTCTCATCTTATCGAGTGCACACGACTGCTTAATTTCCATGGCTAGTTCAGAACTGCAGGGGACTCCAAGAAAAGAAGCAAGTTTAAACAGCTCAGCATCGAAGTTCTGAATGAAATATTTAAAATTATAATCCCTTTTAAAATTTCAAAATTGTCAAACTCTAGGGTGCCTCACTTACCATGCATACATGTAGGTTGATCTAAGTCATAATTTGGGTCCATTTTGATCTATTTTGGTTTATTTCTTCAATGCTCTTCATACTCGTATTTTTAGTGTTTGGCAAGTTCAATCTTTTTGGTAAAGCTCCTCTATGAATCTTCAATATTGACAAAACGCGTCAGGCCTAACAAAACTGAAAGCCCTGAACTTTGTTGTAATTTTTATAAATTATTGTTTGTAAAATGATATTGAAAAGATATATCAAAAATATTCTACAGAATATACACTTTAATTTGATATAAGCTTCGCATTTGTTATTTTCCGGCAGTTTTTTAAAAATGTAACTTTCATTAAACTTGGTTGACGCTTTGAACAAGGACATGAACATTGTGCACGACGTCTTAAGTCATCTCAATACGGATCCGTGGTTATTGGGTGTACGAACTACAATCCTCTATTACTTCTTGAGTATACCCCAAGAGATCCTCATTAAATATGCGCTATCATAATTATTCAACATTTTTATCACAACACAAAGAAAAACTAAAGTGAGTTTTACGCCCTTGCAACGCTATAAAGGTTATTTACAGGCGATGAACATGAAAAGGAGGATAAAATGAACATGAAATGATGGTGATGATAAATGAAATATGGGGAATGGATGGGAAACAAAGGACTGGTAAATTTTGAAGAATCACAGAAAAAGGGGAGAGGTGGGTTGAGACGGAAAATCTAGCCTAGGTGGTGCACTACTTGGCGGTCTACAAAGGGCTCTTTTACGTGCATTAAGCATGGCACACTCCACACACATTGGCGCACTATGGTCGGCGGTCAGGGTTTCCGAATTGTAGACCTGACAACCCCTGCGGACGAGGGCGACCCTATTCAGCCACCTAGGGTACACATTTGGTCGCTCTGTGGGCTGAGCACTGACCCGATTTCAGAATCCCTTAGTCACCTCCTCCGACCAGCTAGGCTCTGTTGCGGGGCTATTCGCCACCCGGGCCCCGCATGGGACAGAAAAACTAAATACCCAAGCTGTATGACAATTATCAAGATACCGTGATACGTAGATGATGAAAATATGTAACAAAAATCATTGTCTCAGCGCCGGTCGCTCATATATAACAATTTAAAACCATTATAACCTTTGAAATGCGACCAAAACTTAAATATAAGAAGCAATGAGGCATAAGTCCGAAATGGCAACGACAAAACCTGTACACATAAAGTAAAACGATATGAACGTCAACGCCACGAATGAACACAAAACATATATAAAAACATAAATAAAAAACACAAAACAACCGGTCAGAAATTAACAACGCGAACTCAAGATGTAACTAAACTCAGGTGTCCCGAAAACGTAAGCAGTTCCTGATTGCCATAACACACCCGTCGCACTGCCAGTTGTCAATTCAGTGTTTTAAATCCGGTAAATGCAAATGACAGCTTAAGTTATCATATTGTGTACCTACCAACTTTAAATCTTCGTAGTACATTAAATGTAATGGATAATTTAGGTTTTCTTTCATTGCTTTTTCCCATTCTATCGCATAGTCAAACCAGGAATTATAGTCAACTGTAAAGAAGTAAGACATTGTATTGTACAAGTTATATCTATATTGATGTATGTACCTTAAAATGACAATTAATATATGTCTAGTTAGCCACATCGCTTCTTTACACGATATCGGACTACTACATGTAAAAAAATTTTAAAAAAAAATTTCATTTTCCTTTATTAGTTACTATAAAGAAAATTTACAAAAAGTATTGACAACATAAATGTTCTCCACGTGATAAAAGCTTCATTGTTGACACACTTATATGTAACCATTGAGAAGTGAATTTCAAGATGTTCTCTTCTGAAACTGACCCCTTGTCCTCTCTATTTCTAACCATCATTTCATATTCATTTATTCACCCTTTTCATGTCCATCGCCTTTGTATAACTTATATAGTGTTGCAAGGACGTAGAGCACCATCTCGATCTTTCACTCACTACACCCGATGATCCTGCATTTGGTTCCTGTTCCCTGAACATCGTGTATATAATCTTGCTTTACTCCCCTCGAATACAATATGCCCCTTAGACTAGCGTATCAAATTTCATTGTCCTCTCACCTAAATTAAGTTCGCATTGCTAATTTGTATTTAACTGTTTGCGTTTCTTTTTTTTATTTGTCTTGTCTATTATGTCAAGTGATCATGTCGTAGCCTTTTCGGATTATCCGAATGTCCCATTGGTATACCTTCGGTTCTTTTAATCCTACCTTTTCCTTTTAAAAACCGCGGTAAATACTGGTCCCAAGTCCCATCGTACTCATAGGCCTGTATTCCGGCATGATGATGAAAGAATGAAACTGCAACGTCTTTTGGATTTCTAACAATATGGATGATTTTACACTTCCGGTTTAGGAAGTCTTCCGGAAGTGCAGAATAGAAGTTATGAGTATTGAGAACGCGTGGCGAAACCATCTGGTCGAATTGCGTCTGCGTTATATAATCAAGCATTCCTTGTTGCTTTGGAACTTTCACTCTTCCTGCGTTTTGTGCCATTAACATACAAATAAACTCATAGGCCCAGTGAGTACCTATGAAAAGAAATAAAAATAATGATATAGAATTAAATCATAGGAACTTGGCTCATTAAAATATCGTTCATGTCTGAATGGATTTATTTTATCCATCTGTCTTTATCTGTATGGGTACTTCACAGATTCCCGTGTGGCGAGGTTGTTCTGCGCAGAATTTAGTCGCGCTTGCTGATGAGTGTCGTTTTGAATTCCTGTTTTGGCGTTTGGTACAGTGACGGCTCTCGATAACGTTTTGCTTATAAAGTCTTTTGGTTGGTTGATCTAATTTGGAGTTTCGGTCTTTGATGTGTTATCAAATCGTTAGGAGGGAGAGCCGGTATTTGCCCCTCAACCTTTTTTTTATAAAAGAAAGAAGAAAGATTGAAGACCGCATGTTGATGCTGCATACCAAAATGTAAAGTTCTAGAGATTTTGATTTGTTTTTTTTTAAACTGTAACTCATATAAATGTTCGACATATGCATGTAACAGAAACAAATGTACCTGACTTAGGATAAGCGCAGATCATGATATCGTCATCCCGCGCTTTCCAGTGACGAATCGATCGGAACTCCTCGTCATGGTTCGGTCGGTGACCCCATGGATGGGTGTAAGCGCCATCTATATCGTGAACTTTTATCTTATCCCCGTCAGCACCCTCTAGGTATGTTAGAGGCATCTAAAAACAATCTAGAAAAAATGTCACTGGTGCGAATCTTTATCTTTATATATGATTAATTTGCAGTTTTTTTCCAGCTTTCACTTGCAGCATAATTTAACTATGGCAGTACGTTTTCACGAATGATTTAAACTTTAAAAAGGAAAAAAAAATATTCGTTAATATTTTGATCTATTAAACGGCATTGCAAATCTTCTAGTTATCGTATAAGGGATCAAACTTAAAAACTGAGTAATACACTTATAAAATCACTCTTTTTACTTCTATTAGTAAAAATCCCAGCACCCTTATCGCTGGTCTATGATAATGCATAGGTTTGCAACGTACGGACAACGAATAAATGTTTAGTTTTATATGATCAGACTTCAAATAAAATGTGAATTCCTCTGTTTTATGTGCGATGCATTTTATTTGTTGACATCTGCGCTTATAATTCTTAACCAATAAAATCATGAAAATGCCGTTTTTCCTATGGTTTTGGAAACAAAAAAATCGTATGTTTTCTCTTTCATAACGTTAATAATGCATAAATTGCAACCCAGGATTGCAACGTCTGTTTTATGTGCGATGCATTTTATTTGTTGACATCTGCGCTTATAATTCTTAACCAATAAAATCATGAAAATGCCGTTTTTCCTATGGTTTTGGAAACAAAAAAATCGTATGTTTTCTCTTTCATAACGTTAATAATGCATAAATTGCAACCCAGGATTGCAACGAACGAAGATCAAAAAGGGCTTTGAGTGTAATTATTATAGCTGTTTTGTATTGTTTTCTCTTTCAGAGCGATGCTTAAAATTAAAAGAAGTAACTTGAATAATAATTTCATTTCAAGTGGGTATTGTATTATATAGTATTCGACCTGAATTAATTATTATTTTCGATTTGGCAAAATAGAGACTGACCCTACAAAGCCCACGGTATTTCTCTGTAGTAAGTGCTTTTAGAAACTGTTGTCTTCGCATTAACACCGTTGAATGACAATACGTTTTCAAAGACCAGTGTTTTTGCTGTTGATTAATTTCAAGCTATTATATGAAAAAAAAAAATCATATGAAATTTGTATAAATAAAATTTGTTGATACCTATGAAAACTTGATAACATACCTATGAAAAACTGATAACAAACATCAACCTATGACAAAAAGTATTGAAACTGGGTTTTACACGCGATATTTGCATAATCACATCATATTTACTAAATTTTGTAGATTATTTGACTTCATATACAAATAAACTTACTATAAGAAGCTTACTGATCTCCTTTAAATCACTTATTTACACACAAATAAATATAAACACGTACAAATGATGTAATCTGAGACACCATGTGTTAAATAAAAGATAAAAATCAATGGAGGGTTGAAAAAGGTTAAAAGTAAATGATGATCAACTTGAACAGTTAAAGGTTTTGAAGACATTGAATTGATATTACTTGTGTACTTTAATTCTAGCCGGGGATACTCCGTTGCAGTAATTACATGTACGAGTAACGCCTATACTCCGTTGCAGTAATTGCATGTACGAGTAACGCCTATACTCCGTTGCAGTAATTGCATGTACGAGTAACGCCTATACTCCGTTGCAGTAATTGCATGTACGAGTAACGCCTATACTCCGTTGCAGTAATTACATGTACGAGTAACGCCTATACTCCGTTGCAGTAATTACATGTACGAGTAACGCCTATACTCCGTTGCAGTAATTGCATGTACGAGTAACGCCTATACTCCGTTGCAGTAATTGCATGTACGAGTAACGCCTATACTCCGTTGCAGTAATTACATGTACGAGTAACGCCTATACTCCGTTGCAGTAATTGCATGTACGAGTAACGCCTATACTCCGTTGCAGTAATTGCATGTACGAGTAACGCCTATACTCCGTTGCAGTAATTACATGTACGAGTAACGCCTATACTCCGTTGCAGTAATTACATGTACGAGTAACGCCTATACTTTGTTGTAGCGGTACATATAAGAGTAACGCTTATATCCCATTATACAGTTAAATGTACGGATAACGCCTATTCTTTGCAGCTACATGTACGGGTAGCGCCTATACTCCGTTACAGTTACAAATACTTGTAATCCCTATTTAGGCATTACTAGTACGTGTATCTACAACAGTTACACGTATGAGTAACGCCTATACTCAATTGCAGTTACATGTACGAGTAACGCCTATACTCCGTCGTTCTAAAAATAGTTCTTCCTCACGTCAGAAGCATCGTACATGTATCAATGCTGTGAACGTATTTGGTTTGCTCCTCTTCTGGGGTCGGAAATTTCATGGATCCATTTTCCGACTCTATCGACATCATTTGCAAAGATGGTCTCGAGAAGAAGCGATGCTAGTCCTTCGGGAGGTATTAGAAAAGTTTTTCCCCTGTATGTAAAGAGCAATATTCTTTGCATGCATGTTTAAGACCCCTTAGTAGAGTTTGATAAGAGTAGGCTCAATGACGGCCCCTAGAAAGGCCATACTGGTATGTTGAAGACCCCTTTGTAGAGTTCGATAAGAGTAGGCTCAATGACGGCCACTAGAAAGGCCATACTGGCATGTTTAAGACCCCTTTTTAGAGTTCGATACGAGTAGGCTCAATGACGTCTCGCTAGATAGACCATACTGGTATGTTGAAGACCCCTTTTTAGAGTTCGATAAGAGTAGGCTCTATGACGGCCACTAGAAAGGCCATACTGGTATGTTGAAGACCCCTTTGTAGAGTTCGATAAGAGTAGGCTCAATGACGGCCACTAGAAAGGCCATACTGGTATGTTGAAGACCCCTTTGTAGAGTTCGATAAGATTAGGCACAATGACGGCCACTAGAAAGGCCATACTGGTATGTTGAAGACCCCTTTGTATATTTCGATAAGAGTAGGCTCAATGACGACCACTAGAAAGGCCATACTGGTATGTTGAAGACCCCTTTTAAGATTTCGATAAGAGTAGGCTCAATGACGGCCACTAGAAAGGTCATACTGGTATGTTGAAGACCCCTTTTAAGATTTCGATTTAAGATTTCGATAAGAGTAGGCTCAAAGACGGCCACTAGAAAGGCCATACTGGTATGTTGAAGACCCCTTTTAAGATTTCGATAAGAGTAGGCTCAAAGACGGCCACTAGAAAGGCCATACTGGTATGTTGAAGACCCCTTTTAAGATTTCGATAAGAGTAGGCTCAATGACGGCCACTAGAAAGGCCATACTGGTATGTTGAAGACCCCTTTTAAGATTTCGATAAGAGTAGGCTCAATGACGGCCACTAGAAAGGCCATACTGGTATGTTGAAGACCCCTTTTAAGATTTCGATACGAGAAGCCTCAATGACGACCACTAGAAAGGCCATACTGGTATGTTGAAGACCCCTTTTAAGATTTCGATAAGAGTAGGCTCAAAGACGGCCACTAGAAAGGCCATACTGGCATGTTGAAGACCCCTTTCAAGATTTCGATAAGAGTAGGCTCAATGACGACCACTAGAAAGGCCATACTGGTATGTTGAAGACCCCTTTTAAGATTTCGATAAGAGTAGGCTCAATGACGGCCACTAGAAAGGTCATACTGGTATGTTGAAGACCCCTTTTAAGATTTCGATAAGAGTAGGCTCAAAGACGGCCACTAGAAAGGCCATACTGGTATGTTGAAGACCCCTTTTAAGATTTCGATAAGAGTAGGCTCAAAGACGGCCACTAGAAAGGCCATACTGGTATGTTGAAGACCCCTTTTAAGATTTCGATAAGAGTAGGCTCAATGACGGCCACTAGAAAGGCCATACTGGTATGTTGAAGACCCCTTTTAAGATTTCGATAAGAGTAGGCTCAATGACGGCCACTAGAAAGGCCATACTGGTATGTTGAAGACCCCTTTTAAGATTTCGATACGAGAAGCCTCAATGACGACCACTAGAAAGGCCATACTGGTATGTTGAAGACCCCTTTTAAGATTTCGATAAGAGTAGGCTCAAAGACGGCCACTAGAAAGGCCATACTGGCATGTTGAAGACCCCTTTCAAGATTTCGATAAGAGTAGGCTCAATGACGACCACTAGAAAGGCCATACTGGTATGTTGAAGACCCCTTTTAAGATTTCGATAAGAGTAGGCTCAATGACGGCCACTAGAAAGGCAATACTGGCAACTAGCAATCTTGAGAGGGACTAATATAACCATATAAGCTTGTTTTCCAGTCCTGAATAAATAAGTAAGTCTTTGTTTAAAGTAAAAAATGTCCACTAATATATGAAAACCAATATTCTCAATTGTTCAATCCTAAAATTATTGAACTAATATATAAAACTAAAAAATACCAAGTAGATTTAAAATCTTAGAACTTATACAGGATTGCATATGGATATCCCCTTAGAAAGGCATAATGCTAGTAAAAATATTATATAGAATATTTAAAGTTCAGTTTGCTGTGGTCCTTGCGTTTATCATGTTAATGAAATTTATCAAATTCTTCATTTTGAGTACTGTTTATATTTTATAGTCCCGTGTGAAGCCCGGGCGGTGAATATACGCCCACAGCAGAGCCAAGCTTTCGTAAGAGGCGACTTAGGGTCTTCGAATTCTGACATGTCCTTTACCTATTGGCGACTTTTGTCAAGCTCAATCAGCCGAATGTTTAAGCAAAAAACAGTATATTTCTCTATCTGCAATAGTTCATTCTATAGGCCAAAAACATCTTATACATTTTATGGGCCAAAACTCCTCATCTGACATTTTCGACCTTAGGGAAACTTTTGTGGAGCTATATCAATCGACTGATGGTCTAAGCAAACAAAAACTTTTCTTTCACGATCTGCAATTGTTTTACTTTTATATAGGCCAAATGAATGAAGCGAGAAGCTTACAACATTCTATGGGACAAAAATATGAAACGCTTTTTTAACCTTTAAAGGGCCATAAACCGTATAAGGGATCATCCGTGACTTTTGTAAATTAAGCTCAATGAACAGAAGATTTAAGCAAGCAACAACTTTTCTCTATCTGCAATTATAATTATCATTCTATTGACCCCCAAAAAACGTAAAAAAGGGCTTTTTTACCTTTAAAGGGTAATTTTGTCTGACATCTTCGACCTATTTAAATTTCGTTTAAAGCTCTATGAGCTAAAGATTAAAGCATAGATATAATATAAGTGACAGCCTTTCAGAAATTCTCTTCAACAAGTGTTATCATTTTCTAGGCCAAACACATGAACAAGAGGAATACAAGGAGCCTAAATCACCGACTTGGAGGGTCTCTTATATGGGTTTTTATCCCTTATACCAGGTTTCATTAAACTCTGTTCAGTAGTTTTAGAGATCTTTGAAAAAAGCTAGAAAAAGTGTCTATAAGCCACAGGATGGCCCTCCCGTTCTTGAAATATCATTGACCCTCAATTTGTAGTACCTGGGATATGGACCTTTACCAAGAAATTAATCAAAGGTGTTCATGTGTAAAATATATGCAGTAACCTATAGCTAATTACTGGTGGGTGGTGCCATGTTACCAAGACTCATCTAAGCAAAATATCATTGACCCCTAACATGTAGTATTAATCAAGTCATTCATGCGTAAAATATAGGTTGCATTGACCTAATTAATATTGGGTGGTGTCATGTTACCCAAGACACATCTAGTGGTGAAACACCATTGACCCCCAACATGTAGTATCCGAGATATGGACCTTAACAACCAAAGTCATTCATGTGTAAAATATAGGTCACAGTGACCTCATTTTTAGTGGGTGGTGTCATGGTACCCAAGACGCGCGTAGTGGAGAAATATCATTGCTCCCAACATCTAGTATCAAAGTTATGAACCTTATAAGAACTTAACCAAAGTCATTCATGTCACGTGAAAAATAAAGGTCACAGTGACCTCATTTTTAGTGGGTGGTGTCATGGTACCCAAGACGCATGTAGTGGAGAAATATCATTACCCCCCCAACATCTAGTATCCAAGTTATGGACCTTAACCAAGAACTTAACCGAAGTCATTCACGCATAAAATGTAGGTCATAGTGACCTTATTTGTAGGGGGTGGTGTAGCCCGGTATTTGGACACCTCGGCCACACTTTATTTCGTCCATAGGAAGTCTCGGCCATAGGACTCCTCGGCCGTAGACACTTCGGCCATACCTGTTTCGGCCATACTATGTAGATCTTAGATGTACATATATGGACTTAGTCTATTTTCTTTTTTCATTTTAAGTAACTTTTTTTAAAAATGTATTAATTGAATTATTTAACTGACAAATAATATGATACTTTTAATTAACAAAAATATTTCGAATGAAGTAATACTGCGGCCTTAGGGACACATTATAGCGATATTTATTTTTATTGAAACAGTTATTCGTGATATTGAACTTTTAAATGTCTATATATTGCACAGATGATAGATTTTATACACGATTTTCAGTTTAGACTAGATTTACCTCTTTTTTCGGGAAAATATTCTCATAATTATTTATATGAAACTTTGTCACTTTCGTATCATTGTGGTATGATACTTACCCCTCTGGTCTGATTATCTATATTCGCAATTGCATATGATACGGAGAACTACATGTTTTTGCTAGCGGTGACCGTCATATATAGACCTATAATATATATGTCTAGGCCATCAACCTTTTAGACACCTTGTTGTGTTTTTTTTTTATTCTTAAACTTAGACCCCTAGACGCAAAGAAGGGGCATGTGAGTTCCAAGAAGTCTTCAGATGACATGAGTTTTTCCAGAAATATAGTCTAAGATCCATAAAATTGGCCGTAAAAATTCGGTGCATAGTGTTCCGCTAATTATTCCTCAATTGAATAATTATATTTCAGCTTGACTGTTGTTGTTTTAGTAAATTATCGAAGCCATGTTGTTTGTGACACACGCTAACACTTAATTGAATTTCAATTTAAAACAATTGGTATGGTCATTTACTCGAACTCGCCACTGTTATTTTGTAAGAATTATTTGATGATGTACAGTAATATTTTTGCAGAGCATTTTACAAGGAAATGTGGATGAAAATTTTCATGCTGCGGCAAAGTTGTTCGTTCATTGGTATGACAAAATGACAACAGTACAATACCAATAAGAAAATCTGAATTAATATAGAAATGGATCCTTTATTTATGCAGGTTATTTGAACTAAAATAGCTTATTTTCCTAGTGTACATATATACTCAAACGACCTATTACCGTGGTATGCCTAATTCCGTGGTATTTTGTTTCTCTTACATTTTTTCTTTTGCTTGATTTGAAACTGGTTCCAACTGTAATATGAAACAGATATTTGTTAAATAAAGTCATCATAATAACAAAAGTATGACAAATGTTGTCATATAGGTATGCTTTCGTCACTTTTTTAGAACTAAGATTTTGTCATTTCCTGTCAAAATTGCGCATGTATGTCTAGATATTACTCTTGGAAGAACCCCAAGAAGTGTTTCCCCTAAAACGTGATTTTCAGATATCAAAGGACATTGAAATAACAATTTGTCTATTTCAGTTGTTTTCCCCAACATGATGCTCTTACACACTACAATTGACAATGAAAGCTGGTAGTTTTAAGACCGTTTCTGACGCCATTTTGATTTGCCGCTTTTCCGGAATGAAATCTTACTGTGTAACAGGCAATCTTACAACTTATCATGCTTATATAGCACACTGATTTTGATTTCAAGAAAACCTTACAAATATTAAACCTATTTTCTAACATGTATTCGTATTTTATCAAAGAAATCAGGTGTTTTTAACTCTGTCCGAGACACAAAATTAGAAATGTTTGAATGTTGGGCATTTGGACATTGAGACGTCATTTTCATGGTCTTTACCATTGGTAAATTTTTTTCTACTCTAACATTACACATATTTTTATCTTTGAAATATATAAATATATATTTTTTTTAAATTTCAGTGATTGTTTTGTCACGGTCTCTTGATATTTTTTATTTTATACTAAGTGATATAAATAGGATTCTTCACCATACCACGGTAATAGGTCAATGTTACATTCTGGAGAAAATCGACGGCACCTATTTTGGAGACTATTTATTTAGTTATGATATTTCAATAAATCGTTTGAAAGTTGCTGTGTACAGAGCCTTTATAATAAGGGTTCCAATGATGATTTATTATCTAATTTGATTACTTTACAATTGTTCAGATGAAAAGAAAGTTTCTTAGTACCACGGTAATAGGTCAATCCAGGGTATATATAAAAGAGGTAGTATACCTACTATATGAACTACATGAGCAGAAGAGCGTCAAATCTTTAAATATATTAAAGATACGTCATTAGTATTTGTCGTTGAATTTACTTTTTGAATGAATGAAGAAGAAAAAAACACACCCACAATCAAACAACAATTTCATATGCTATCATAAAATAAATTTTCGACGCGAACTTTTTCATTTTTTGAAAGACGGACTTATATTTCATCTTTATACACTTACCAATAGCCAACTTATATAATTATCTAATATACAGGGTCTGAATGCCGATAGTAGAACATCAATTTGTCAAAAAACTCATCAAAATAATACCTTAAAACATATACGAGTCCCATTTTTAAAACCATGGCCGAGGTGTCCTAATACAGTATGGCCGACCTCTACTAGGGCCGATGTGTCTATGGACGAGGTGTCCATGGCCGAAGTCATAGTATGGACGAGGTGTCCCGAAAGCGTGTAGCCCTACCCAAGACCTATCTGGTGGTGAAATATCATTGACCCCCAACATCTAGTATCCGAGTAATGGACCTTAACCAAGAACTTACCAAAGTGTTACGGACGAACGGACAGGCGGGCGGACGGACAAGGGTAAAACTATATGGCCGATCTACATACATGAAATGACTACGGCAAATTCGGTCCAGGTGAGCTCAAAGCCGCCATTTTCACCTTTAAAGGTGCATAATTGCTATAAGGAGTCATTTTACAACTTCCAACCAATGGAGACTTTAGTAGGGGTTACACTAATGTCCTGACAATGTCCTGACGGGCTATAACTTTTTTGTTTCTGGATGGATTTTAATGAAATTTGGACATAATATAGATATTATGATGTAGTTTATGAAAATAAATTTTAAATTTGGAAAAAAAATTTTCTTTTCGATGTTTTTGATGAAAATCGTGTAAAAATCTGTCCTGACGCTGTCCTGACCGTCAGGGCAGTGTCCTGACGGCTCATAACTTTTTTGTTTTTTAATATTTTTTCTTGAAAATCGGATATAATTTAGATATATTAATCTAGTTTATGGAAATATTTTCAAAGTTTTGATAAAGTATGTCCTTCTAGAAAAAATTGTACAAAAAACCGGGTACCGTACTTGCGCGAATCTGACTCGGTCAAGGCATTGTCCTGACGGCTCATTACTGTTTTATTCTTTAACATTTCTGCCTGAAAATTTGACACAATTTAGATACGATAATGTGGTTTTTAAAAATAGTTTTATAGTTTTTATAAGATATGGATTTTGGTTTTTAAAAAATGTACAAAAACCTGTGACCGTACTTACGCTAATCTGATCCGGTCAAGACAATGTTTCCATATGACAGTGCATAAATTTTGTTTTCTTTGTCAATTTTTTATGAGACTTAAAAACATTTTAGATATAAATATGATGTTTTTGGAAACTTTTTAAAAATTTTTGATAAAACAAGTGATCAAATGAATAAGAAAACTGAGTATCTTGCCGACCCTGGCCTGACTCGGTCAGGACATTGCCCAGACTCCTGACGGACTGAAACTTTTTCGTCTTTGGTTGTATTTTAATGAAATTAGATTATATATTTAGGATGCATATGTTTTTTTTCTGAAAAAGGTTTTGACAAAATTCTGACAAAGGCGTTTTTGGACAAAAGTTGAATCATTATTGGGACAATTCTGACGAGCTAATAACTTCGGTGTTTAATGTATTTCTTTATTGCATATATATTTTTGCTTATTTTGTGTTTTGTAGTTTAAGTAAGTCTTAATAGACGTTTGGTTATAGTTTTACTTTTCATTCTGTCGAAAGTCTTTACAAGTAATCATGATTAATCTAATTAAATTATTGTTGATTGGGACGGGTAATAAAAGTATTAGTCCGCTAATCTTGTTAAAGGTGATAATTACATAAACAAAATTGTCTAGACGTCTGGCCTTTGATAATTAGTTAATCATGACAACATTGCGGTACCCCTTCCCTACACAGATGAGACAAAGTCAAAGAATCGGAAATGCACCTTTTCCTTTTTCCTGGTATGAATAAGAAACGCTACGGGCATTATAGGTCTATCTTCAAAAATAATATTCCGGAACACAAGTGGCGAAACATAAAAGTCTCCTAGCTTAAATGTCGTATCATAAAAGAAAATGAACGGTACATCACCTTCAGTGTTCACGTCTAATAACTGGTTTACTAACGATATCATCTCTGGCAAAGCTATGATGGCTGTCAAATCGGGAAACACTGTGATTTCGTGAATAAATCCCTCCATGTGGTACGCTAATAGCATAAGATTATAAATGTCATCCTTGCTTATTCTTCTTTGCTCGTTCATCTTTCGTACAACATTTTCCACTTGCTTCACGTTGCGGGCATTCATAACACCTTGATGCATACCTGGCACAGAACTGTCGGAAATATTGTCTCTGTAAACATGCATGGCGGTTTTATCTCCCGACTTCACTTGCTTCTCTATGTTGCGTAGTACAGATGGAGCAGTTCTTACGTATTCAGTAACGACACTTGTACTCTTGCTACTGTTTCCATGCGACAGCGGTACATAAACAGTTTCATCACCTTGATAGTACACAAGAACTAAATTCGGATTATCGTGCAAATAAAAAGCTGTCTTCTTGAACTCCAATGAACCTACTGCCCTCTTGCGTGACTTTCCGGATTCTTGATCTTTAGTGCCTGGTAGTCGAACTTTATAAAACTTCCTCTCCAACACAACGCTGCTGACAGTCACAGATTTATTTCCATAGTGAAGCCACTGATACTGGTCACACTTCCAATCTTCGCTGTTTTGGGATCTGATTAGGTACACTTCCTTGGCTTTAGGCTTGGCGGGTGGCAAATCCGAGATTCTGTTTGGGTCGGGTTGTCTCAGAATGTCGATGATCTCGGACTGCTGTAACACATCTGTAACAGAGTAAACTACAACACCACCACCGGTCAAAACAGCCGGGGATGAGACTGTGGGGAAATTAATGTTTGACGAAACGTTAGTTGAAGGATGGGGTGAGGGAGAGATGCTGTTAGACGAAGGAGTGGTAAGTACGGAGTTGGTTGTAGTGGTCGGAGCTGACAATTTTGCCCGCCTAAACTGCATCAAAAGCAAACCCTGAATGTTTTTGCCCTTGCCATTCCAACCACTACCCCAAAAAGGGTCTGAAACATTGTGTATCAGTTGCCGTGTATGAGTACCCAATAGGTATTTTTTGAATTTCGTACACTGGTCAAACTTAATAGCCAAAACTTACCAAATATATAATCATTTGTCCAAAAACTATAGATATTTACATCAACTACATTATTTTTCTAAAACATCTTCCAATTTCATTGAATTTTTCATAAGATTTAAAAAGTAATGGGCCGTCAGGACATTGTCCTGACCGAGTAAGGTCAGCGTAAGTATAGTTCCGAGTTTTTGTAAAAACTTGTCAACAAATACCTTTAAAACTATTTGCAAAAACTACAATATAATATCTAAATTGTGTAAAATTTTCAGGAAGAAATGTTAAAGAATAAAAAAGTTATGAGCCGTCAGGACAATGCCCTGACCGAGTCGATTCGCGCAAGTACGGTACCCGGTTTTTGTAAAAAAAAAATCTACAAAGACATACTTTATCAAACTTTTGAAAATATTTCCATAAACTACTTTAATATATCTAAATCATATCTAATTTTCAAGAAGAAATATCAAAAAACAAAAAAGTTATGAGCCGTCAGGACACTGCCCTGACGGTCAGGACAGCGTCAGGACAGATTTTTACACGATTTTCATCAAAAACATCGAAAAAAACTTTTTTTTCAAAATTTAAAATTTATTTTCATAAACTACATCATAATATCTATATTATGTCCAAATTTCATTAAAATCCATCCAGAAACAAAAAAGTTATAGCCCGTCAGGACATTGTCAGGACATTGTCAGGACATTAGAGTAACCCCTTTAGTAGAGCTTTTTAATTCTGAAGAAAGAAGATATCTTGATATTTTCTCTATCTCTTATATATTTTTTCAAACAAATATGTAGTCTGACCCCCAGTATACTTTTAGCAGTGGCAGCCATGTTTTTGATGGGTCAAAAATCGCAACAAGACACTCTAGGAATCAATCACACCAAGTTTCATTAAATTCTGTTCAGTAGTTTCAGACATTTTTAATGATGGGCGCAAAGGGAAAGCAATATATCACATGGACCTTCTGTCTAGCATTTTTGACCTGTAAAGGGCTATAACCCCTATAAAGTCTCATCTAACAGCTTCAACCCAATGGAGAATCAGATTTTTGTACAGCTTTTAATGCTCCAGATTGTAGGTTGCATCAGATTCTATTTCTATTCTTTTTAATTTAGAAAACTGTGTATGACCCCCCTGGTCTATTTTAAGCCACATGATTTTCAACCTTTTAAAGGGATTACTCCTAAAAGGGCTAATCTAACAATTTTGTTCTAATGAGACTTTTGTAGAGATTAATTGCCCATTTTCTCTATTTATTTTTGTACAAAAGTAACAAAAGTATATTTCCAATTGGTCCATTCCACCAGACATCCCAGTCAGACATTCACCAATTCAAAACGAAAATTTTCACTTCAAGAAATTCTGCCATAAACTGACATAACAAATCGTTTTACTTATTGTCTAGATTTATTACTGGCATTTCAAATACATGTAAAAATGATATTTTGATCATATACATCAAAAGACAAAAATAGGCCTATGAGACAAGATGCTTCTTTCAATCAGAGAATCCACTTGTACAGGTAAACAGTTTTTTACTTCTAAAAGTAATTTTTTAGGAGTTAAAATTGTCTCCCTTTTTGTAACCTTCACTAATTTACTTGTACAAGTAAACTGGTAAAAATCATTCTTTTCTTAGTTATCTGTATCTAGCAATTAAATTTAGTTTTGTTCATGATTATTTATATTGCTAATAGTATCGCAAACCTTTATCAGACTGAAATAATTTGTTAACTTAAATTACATGAGAGATAATCAACATTTAATAGTCCTAAGGGGGCAATTTTCAAAGGCCGTGCCACCATGAAGACAGCCATGCACATCAGTAATCTTTAATGGACCATAGAGCAGAAGATGTAAACATTTAAAGAAAATTATGTTTGATTGTAAAAATATTGTGTAACAAGTAAAATGAGCTCAAAGATTTTCAAGTTTACTTGTACATGTTGTATAGGTAAATTTTTGTTCATAGAAAAAGTACTTTACTCTAACAAGTAAATTTGTAATTACTTAAAGAAGTAAAATTCTGTTTACTTGTTTAAGTGAGATCTCTGACTGACATTGCCTGAAGTTAAAGCTGATTAATTAGGGAAAGAAGATTAGACCCTCTTCTTTCTTTGGTGGGGCAACAAAATAATTACAAATAAAATTCTGTTAGCCGATATATTTATTGCACTTTTCATACAAAGTTACATGTAAAGCTATAACACAGATAAAAGTACAGAGATACAGTAAAGCCCTTGTTAATCAAACCCCTTAACAAACTGACATCTAGTCTTCTCCAAAACATACACATTTACATGTATATTGTTATTTTTTTAAACTTTAGGAAGGGATGGTACAAATACATGTCTACCTTACAAGATATATATAGAACACCACATGATTATGGGACATACTGATCATTTGATGACCAAATAAATGATAGAGCAACTGAAGGAAGCCAAAACTTTTGAACATAATAAATGAAGCAACATAAAAATAATTTAATTAGCAAAAATCTTTTTTCTAACCTGTTGTTATTATGGACATTTCATCTTCTTGTTCTGCCTAAAGTCTTATCAAATAGTGAACACACAGGAAAAACAGCATTAACAAAACAAAAACTTAAAAATAAGGAACATTGCCATTAACAGAGAAAAAAGCGTAAAATATGGATGAAGAGAATAAATGAAGAAACATGATGGATACGAGTTTTCAACTAAATTATAGGACAGTTTAAGGCAAAACATTTTAAACAGCAACTGACCAATGTTTAATCTATTAAATATTTATTGAAGACTTAAAAGTATTTTAAAATATGTATTCCAACTAAATATTAAAAGAAACAAAATGTACAAAAGTTTTTTTGTCATTAAGACAAGTACATGTATGCCATTAGAAAGTTTAATGCCTAGTGTGTGACTGAATTGTTAATTTATAGAGAAGTGCATGAGGCTAGTCTAACAATATAGATTTTGTACTTTTACAAGAAGTGCCTAAACTAAACACAATATTAACAACATAACAACAGAAAAAATAATATAAAAGTAGGCAAAATAAAAAAAAAACCAAAGAAAAGAAAAAACAAAATCAAGCATTCAACAAGTAAAAAAAAGATGGCACCATCTAAGCACTGAGAGCAGCAATCATCACAAAAAAGTATTCAAAGTTTAACAAAACTGAAGTTTTATCATAATAAATAAAAAAAAATACAAAGGGTGGAATATAATAGGAATGCTCTTAAATGGGGAAAAATATAAATAGTTCAGCATTAACATACAAATTATAATTGGTAAATAAATTTACAAACACTAAATGCCATGATACTGAATATATAGACAATAAACATGAAAATTAAGAGCAGCATTTCCATAAACTTAAGAAATATATACCGACACATTTTGATATGGTTTTGAAAACAGTTTCAATTCACTGATAAAAAAATGCAAGAATATAAGAAAATTCTACAACATAAAATACTTAATATCTATGCAAGGTAAACTATATAGAAAGTCAAACAATGATTGACAATTAAAGTGTCTTTAATTTTGCCAACATATTTTTTTCTTCTTTTTCAAGGCTACAAATTTTAGGGTAAACATGAAAGATCATTAAGCTTTAACAATTAATCAGTCAATGTACAGCAAATACAGAATATAATTTATACTAATAAGGTCAAAAATATGACAAAATTTTAAACATTTTTTTCCTTACTAAATAATCAAAATAAGGTAAGAAATTAGTTAATTTTCATGACAATCCACTACACATTTCATTATTTTAGATTACAATACATAAACATATGTTGGGTATCACATAGTACTTATAGGATAATTAATTGGGTCGAGTGAATAACCAAAATATGATCACGAGTCGGTGAACGCACACAGATTTATACGAGTGCGCGGAACTTGTTCCGCGCATGAGTTAAATCTCAGTGCGTTCCCGCACGAGTGATCATATTTTGGTTATTCATGAGACCTAATTGATTATCGTATTTATTACATAGATTAAATGCCGCTAATAAATAGATTTTAATAAATTTATTTGAATGGCGTATGAATTTAGACCGCAGGAGTCATGCCGACAACGCAATGCAATTCACGACGTCATAATTGAGTTTGACCGAAAAGGACGCAAGAGTGAAAATATTTTTGTTATTTCACATTGTGAATTTACCAGATTTTATTTCACTGGGAAAAATCGGTATTTCATATGCATCTATGTAATAATGAGACATATATATCAATATAAATATATTTCTTCCAAAATACAACAAAGAAATTGTTACAAATTTACTGACATAATATACTATTGCTAACAATGCCATTACCATAATAGAAAACTCCTATAAAAATCTACACATTTAAAATATTATCTATGCCAACTTCGCATCTTATAATGAGATCAAATCATATTTACTAATTTCAGCCATCTATTTACTTATTGTATGAATTTCAAAACATACTATTTTTCATTCTTAATACATGTAGTTTGAAATAAAAAATATCTAGGCCAAAATATGCCTTCCAACATGCCTAACCCTTCAAACAATCTTAACATGTTTGTCCCACAAAGCAATTCAAACATCATTGAACCTTCATTCTATGGTTTAAAATTTCTAACTAAAGATTAAGATATTATTTAATTAATATTTCTTCTGTTAATAGTGGGTGGTAAAGGGTTTTTTTCGTGCATCGTGTTGAGCAATTTTTATTTCCCGTTCAGCCGTTCATGGGGGTTCATCGTGCATCGTGTTTCTCTATTTCATTTTTCGTTCATCGTGATTATCATTTTTTTATTGGCCGTTCATCGTGATTGTCATTTTTTATTGGCCGTTCATCTGTGCACGTACCCCCCCTTTACCACCCCCTTCTTCTGTTAATATGCACACTTCTGAACCAAGTTGTTGTCAAGAAATATAATTTTTAATCCTTTATTCTAACATTTTTTGCTTTAACAAAATCAATGCCAACAAAATAATGTCATCTTTGCTTTACAACAACAATCAACATTCCTAGCTATTAAAATGTTGTAATATAAGACTATAATTGAGCGTATACATAATATGTCATAATATACATGTTTTACAGTCAAAAATAAAGTGAGTATTTTCCCTTTTTCTATTTTTAGCAGTAGAAGAACAAGCAGACAAATCAATTATATATTATTTCACACTTGGTAACAATATTTCCCTGTATATGTTCTTCAAACTGGCAAGAATAAACTTTTTAGCTAGCGTGATGGTTTATATCAAGTTACTGTTATTAATCTATATTTAGCATTCAGGAACTTTTCAATCTATAAATAGACTAATCTATTTATAGCAATGTCAGGATCTATTTATGTCTGTTCATTGATTCTGCCATCTTGGTTTGCAGGTACTGAAATGGAGAAAGAAGATCTGTTAAAGTCAAAATTGGCCTGATTTCATTAAACTGAAATAGAGAAAGAAGATCTATTAAAGTCAAAATTGGCCGGATTTCATTAAACATGAAGTCAGTGAGCAGTAGACCTGATATCAATTACCCAATATGAGACCCCATGCTGATGCTACATACCAAATATCAAGTGACTGTGATTAGAATTTGCTGAAAAATCATGTTACGAAAATTTTTCCCCAGCCACCCATTGCCCTACATTCACCATTTTATAACCCAGATTGTTCACTCCATGAAATCCAGCCAAAATATCTGATCATATTTGCAAGTGACATTCAATTTTAAAACTTCTGGATATTTCCTTGTGTTGTTGTTTATATGAAAGAAATCACTGGTTGATTAAGACATTTTGTTAAGTTGGGAGCTGGAGACAAAGAGGCCTTGTCACTTCTTAATGGTTTCCTTCTAATATTCAACAAAAAATGAATTCTGGGTATACTAAGTTATTAGCAGGTATATCTTAGTGATTAACAAGGAATACTGTGAGGGAACTTTCGAAAGAATAATCCCTGCTTTATTTTGGACAAAAGAAATTTAAAGTACATTATCTCCCCTGAATGAAATCAAATAGCAATGACAATTCTTCATGCATATCTCCATATCAGGTACTTTATTCCTGTAAGAATTCATCAAAATCTATAAAGCAGTCAAGGAGAAGTTGCCTTTACGAGGTTTCCCATTCAACATAATATAAATTTAAATCCAATTATCTCCCCTTAATGTAATCTGAAAGCAATGACAATATTTCATGCAAATCTCTATATGATGTACTTCCTTCATGTAAAGTTTCATTAAAATGCATCAAGCAGTTTAGTAGGCGGTGCACTTTTGAGATATGTTGACAGGACAGGGTGATTCCTATATACCCCCAAACTTTGTTTGGGGGGGGGTATAAAAAAGCTTCAATGAATACTCACATCAGCCACCTGTGTAGTAAATATATGGATGTCCTTCTTAGCTGTACTGCTACCGAAAGGAAACTTCTTCTTTTCTTTTTCCTATAATTGTCAATGAAATCAAGAGATATTTTGTCATTAAATTGATTTTTGAAAAGACTCAAGTATAATCACAGGCAATTTCCTGATATACTGAGCATACATAAGCTGGTACAGTGCATCCTCTGCAGGTCACAAGGTTCTTATTCAAGACCTTGGTTTCAGGTCGTTTTCAAATGTTTTACTATGTACATGTAAATTGTTTTTTTTATGAATCAAATAGAGCAAGGAATTCACCCATTAAAAAACCTTTAGGTCAGAAAAAGTTTTTGAATCTCATATAGAAAGCTGTTTGTAAAGTGCATGATATCTCTACTTTTTAATATTTTTTCAGGATTTATAATGAATATAGGTTTGTTTACAAACTTATAATAAAAATTCATTCCTATACTTAATGTTGTACACATTTTTTGTGGCAAGTCCTGAAAATTTTATAGATGTAGAACTTGGTCTTTCCGTTTCAACTGTCATTACATGTACCTTAAGTATAATCTCTATGCCTTTGGCTGAGCGTTTAGGTGTTTCTTTGATCTCTCCCCATGTGTAGCTCCACTCAGCGTCCCAGTGACCAAAAATCTCACCACGATTAGCATAGATCACTCTCCTGTAAAACATCAGAATAAACAAATCAACTTAATCTTATGGTTTTGTTTAATTTACAGGCTTACCAATGCAACAGGTGTATTGCAACAAGAGGGAACTGCTTACATGTACCCTTCCAAAGCACCTGAGTTCACTGTTGAAGAGTTGGAAATAATAGCCTGACCGCCAGCCCGAGACTGGCAAATTTTCATGAAAATTTGACTGGCTATATAGTAAAAACAGGTTGAATTTCAATTCAGGGATGGTAATTTTTTCAGTGAATTTCCTACCCTGCAGTTGTTACCATTAAGTTCATGTTGTCAAATGCCTTTCAGATATTCATACATGTATGTATTTTTGTGTTGTGTTTCTTGGTGCTGTTCTCGCTCATGTTTACTAGTTTTGTCTTTGCCGTTTCAGACTTTAAACCGTCCAATGCCCCATGGAAACCTCTCTGCTTCTTGCAGTTAATTTATTTAGTTTAAACACATTTATTTATTCTGGGTTTGGGAACAAGCTTGATGCTTATGTAAACCTACTCTTATTGAAATCTACAAAGGGGTCTTATACATGCATGGGGTATGGCTCTCCGCATATACGAGACAACCTTTTTTTTGTCCCTTCAGAAGTACCAGCATCCTTCCTTGAGACCATCCTTGCAAATGGGGAATTGAGTGAAGCACTGACTATGCATATCTAGTATAACCTCATTTAACTGTTTTTGTATCTGTTTTTCATAGACACTGCTGAAATTTGTGCTAAGATTGCTTCAGTTATCTATCTTAAGTGACATCACATATTTTTTTAATTTCGAATGATACATGAAACTTGTCTCAAATTCAGGTTCTTCTTAAATCTTAACTTGGAATACTATGAATAAGCTTACAAAAGAATACTTTTATGCATGGCAATCTTAGGACTAAATCTTACTTGTCTGTAATTATAACAACATGTCTGCCATCCTTACTTATAACTGCATGAGCTACATAGTGGTCTGTGGTAGCAAACTTTCCCTTGTCTGTCTCCTACCAAATACATGTATATACAACATTAAAATCGTGTTTTTTTTTAAAAAGCAAACCAAAAAATTTCTATTTAACCAAGAATTATGAAAGCAGCATTAAGATGCTTATTTACATGTATGGGCACATTTATGGTCATTTACTTTGAATTTATTAATTATACTTATTTTGTGTATGCATTAAAAAATATTTTTGGTGTATTTGCAATTAAGTTTACCAAAGTGGCTTTATAAACTTCTTTAAAAGTGTGTCATTATTTGATGAAGTACCCAATATCCATCATTAAATGTCTATGTAATACATGTACTCTTTAATAAAGAGTTATTCCTACAACTTCAAGTCCTTATTAAAATCTTTCACCTGTCTACAATTAACCCATTTTTTTAAGTTTAAACAGGTTTCACTGTATACTATTTTTAACTTTACCTGTAATATCATATAGCCATCAGCCTCCCGTCTGTTGTATGGACGTATGATTTTATCGGCACTGAAAATCCTAGGATTTCTTAACCTTCTGGTCTCTACTGACATATCGGCAATTCTGAAAGAGATAAGATGTATTTGTGTTCTAATTTTATCTGAAGCTTAAATTACCATTAGTGACTGCTGTTTGACATTACATGCTATCAGCTGTTTTTAATTGCAGATTTTTAAACTGCAGTAGTTTTACTAAGGTTGTATCATCTTAACTCAATTTTATGCTTTATTTTTATATCTATGAGATTTATATTAAGGCAGAAATGTTCAGACAGAAGGGCTAAGGGTTTTTTTGTGTGTGAACCAAATCATCCATCTTAAATTATATAAAGTGCCTTTTGATGCCCTCCCCTTCCCCTAACATTTTTTTCAGAAATATCCTTAGGTGAAAACCTTAAGGGCTTATACATCCTAAATATCTAGATGCTCTAGAAGAATGCTATACTAGTAGTATCTAAGCATTTTTAATTACCTTTTAATGCCTTCAAATGAGCTACTGGCAAAGTCTATAACTCCACTGGTGGGTCTGGTGACTACTCCTACTAAACCTTTACCCAAACCTACAAAGAGAAACATCATAAGAGGGTAAAACTAGGAAAAACTGTTTTAGCGCACTAAAACGGATGTCTCCCCTTCCTTAACTTGCCAAAATAACATAATTTCAACCTTGAGGTCAGAAGTCAAAGTCACAATGACATACATTGTACAAACAAGAGGCTCCCAGGAGCCTGAATCGCTCACCTGGTCTTGATGTTGACCCTATACTTTTATAGAGCTAAATGAGCTGAACATTTAAGCAAGCAACAGCTTTTCTCTACCTGCAATAGTTTTCATTCTATAGGCCAAAAACACCATTTTCACCTATAAGGGGCCATAACCCCTATAAAGAGTCATCTGACAACTTCGACCCTATGGAGACTTTTGTAGAGCTAAATGAGCTGAACATATAAGCAAGCAACAGCTAACATCTATCTGCAATAGTTTTCATTCTGTAGGCCAAAAACATGAAAAATCGCTTTTTTCAGAGGCCGTAACCCCTATAAGGGGTAACCTGACAACTTCGACCCTATAGAGAATTTTGTAGAGCTAAATGAGCTGAACATTTAAGCAAGCAACAGCTAATCTCTATCTGCAATAGTTTTCAATCTGTAGGCCAAAAACATGAAAAATCGCTTTTTTCAGGGGCCGTAACCCCTATAAGGGGTCACCTGACAACTTCGACCCTACAGAGAATTTTGTAGAGCTAAATGAGCTGAACATTTAAGCAAGCAACAGCTAATCTCTATCTGCAATAGTTTTCATTCTGTAGGCCAAAAACATGAAAAATCGCTATTTTTCAGGGGCCGTAACCCCTATAAGGGATCATCTGACAACTTCGACCCTATGGAGAATTTTGTAGAGCTAAATGAGGTGAACATTTAAGCAAGCAACAGCTATTCTCTATCTGCAATAGTTTTCATTTTGTAGGACAAAAACATGAAAAATCGCTATTTTTCAGGGGCCGTAATCCCTATTAGGGGTCATCTGACAACTTCGACCCTATGGAGAATTTTGTAAAGCTAAATGAGCTGAACATTTAAGCAAGCAACAGCTAATCTCTATCTGCAATAGTTTTCATTCTGTAGGCAAAAAACATGAAAAATCGCTATTTTTCAGGGGCCGTAACCCCTATAAGAGGTCATCTGACAACTTCGACCTTATGGAGAATTTTGTAGAGATAAATGAGCTGAACATTTAAGCAAGCAACAGCTAATCTGTATCTGCAATAGTTTTCATTCTGTAGGCCAAAAACATGAAAAATGGCTATTTTTCACCTTCAAGGGGCCGTAACCCCTATAAGGGGTCATCTGACAACTTTGACCAAATGGAGACTTTTGTAGAGTTAAATGAACTGAACATTTAAGCAAGCAACAGCTAATCTCTATCTGCAATAGTTTTCATTCTGTAGGCCAAAAACATGAATAATGGCTATTTTTCACCTTTAAGGGGCCGTAACCCCTATAAGGGGTCATCTGACAACTTCGACCCTATAGAGACTTTTGTAGAGTTAAATGAACTGAACATTTAAGCAAGCAACAGCTAATCTCTATCTGCAATAGTTTTCATTCTGTAGGCCAAAAACATGAAAAATGGCTATTTTTCACCTTTAAGGGGCCGTAACCCCTATAAGGGGTCATCTGACAACTTGGACCAAATGGAGACTTTTGTAGAGCTTTTGATGCTGAATCAGTACCGTGGCCTCAGATTTCCTTTATCTGTTATACTTTTTGATTTATAAGCCAAAAACAGTAGTCTGACCCCCCTAGTCTATTTTTAGTAACAGCGGCCATGTTTTTTAACGGATCAAAAATCAAAACACAAGTTTGGTGCAGGACACCCTAAGGATCATTCATACCAAGTTTCATTAAATTCTGTTTGGTAGTTTCAGAGGAGAAGATTTTTGAAAAATTGTTAACAGACGACGACGACGACGGACGCCAAGTGATGGTAATAGCTCACATGGACCTTCGGTCCAGGTGAGCTAAAAATTGCTTAATAATGATGGATCTACATTCTAAAGCCCTATGTCAAAGGATAAATAAGTAATGGTCTGGAAGGTTTTGCATGTAAATTTAGCATGTATTTGACCTTGAAGTCACAGGTCCAGGTCATTAAGGTTGGCGACACATTGTTCATATGATGACACACCATTATGTTAATAAAATAGTAAATTAGCATTTATTTGATCTTGAGGTCAAAGGTCAAGCTTATATGAAGGCCATTCTGGTCTGCAACTCATCTTCTCAGGATGATACATCTACATTTCAAATATTAAAGCACCATGTCAAAGAACAAAAATGTAATGACCCAGACATGTTTTACATGTAAAATTAGCATTAATTTGATCTTGAGGTCAAGGTCTTACAAAGGTCATTCTGGTACACAACACATTGTCTCATGGTGATACATCCACATGTCAAGTATTAAAGCCCTATGTCAAAGAACAAAAAAGTTATGACCCTGACTTACTTTGCATGTAAAATTAGCATTAATTTGACATTGAGGTCAAAGGTCAGGTCATATGAAAGTCATTCTGGTATACAAAACATCTTCTCGTGGTGATACATCTAAATGTCAAATATCAAAGCCCAATGTCATAGAACAAAAAACTTATGACCCTGACATACTTTGGATATAAAATTAGCATTGAGTTGACCTTCAGGTCAAAGGTCAAGGTCATTTTGATACAGGACACATTGTCTCATGCCGATATATCAATATGCCAAATATCAAAGTCCTATATCAAAGGATAACAAAGTTACGACCCTGACACACTTTGCATGTAAAATTAGCATTAATTTGACCTTGAGGTCAATGGTCAAGGTCATATGAAGGTCATTCTGGTACACGACACATCGTCTCATGGTGATAAATCTACATACTAAATATCAAAGCCCTATCTCAAAGGATAAAAAAATTATGGCCCGGACACGCTTTGTATGAGAAGAAGAAGAAGAAGAAGAAGAACTGACACAAAAACAATATGTCTCCCCCTTCTGGGCAGGGGAGACATAATAAGAGTATAAATCCCCCTTTCTGATGAGTGGGTTATCAAAATTAATAGTGTCCCATTAATGCCCCCAAAAAAGGAAATGCCATCAACACCAATTTTAAGCAATAAAGCCAGAGCAGCACTTTCAGGTCCCAGCCTTGTATATTTCTTAGTTTGTGTGCCTTAGACCTTCAATATATGTCTTCCTTTTATCAAAAGCTTTCAAGTGTTAAAGCTAAATGAAACCATAAGTTATGTCCAGAAACTAATGATCAATTAAAAGTTAAATACTATAATTGACTTATCAATAAGAACTTACAACCAATATCTTATAGAATGTTCAACGAGTTATGACAAAAACTAGGACTTATAACATTTACTTAAATCAGGGCCTATAGCCACATTCACAAAAGTTTGTAGATGTAAAGTCAGGCGTAACTTACATAGACAAAATGGGGAGGTACAACTACAGTTAATTTTGTGAATGACCTTTTGCAAGAGACAAAGGACAGACAAGTTTACAAATGTACCTTTGAAGAATCCTCCCACACCTTCTGACTGGGCTCCCTCTATAGGCTTCCTGACTATTCCTGTCACACCATCAAACACACCCTGTAATTTAATTCAAAGTTATAAAGGTTTTTGCTTATTAAATTAAGAGGCAAAATTAGAAATATGACCTGCATTCCAACATTTATTATATGGAAATCAAGGTATAAGTGATTTTGTTTATCTATATTTACCTCCAAATTAAGTCTGTTTCACCTGGGGCAAGATTTTTAAAATGTCCAAAAATGAATCAAACAAAAAAATAAAGAAAGAATGTGTAAAAAAAGTTGAAGTCTGGCACGTCTAAAAGTCACTAAGAACCTATAGTTTGTCATACTGAACCACCCTACAAAGTTTTAAATCATTCCAATTAATGGTTTCTGAAAAAAGCTTGATAGAAATTCATAAAGACAGATGGTGTACGTACTGAAGGTCTACATTTAGAGACTCACCATAACGAGTCCTTTACCTCCCCTGGCAAATCCCTCTCTGACATTAGCAGGCCTCTTGTTCATGGCCTCTCGTCTCTTCTTCTGATAGTCGTCATCAAGTGTCAAGGTCGCTATACCTTTACCAAGGGCACCAGTTATTCTGGATACAGCCCCAGCAGCCCCACCTAGTAATAAGAAGTATTGTTTAGATCTTTTCTTACAGCATGTTCAAGCAAAATAAAGTAACACTTTTAAAGTCACAAGAGTTAACACTAAAGTATGTCTCGCCTGCCGGCACCATCAGAAACAATTATTCTTTCTTACTTCCGCTATATTTTGAATTTACATGGATTTTCAGCTTCTGAGATCAAAAGATGATTATAGAACTTAAACATTGCAAATATATGCAATAAAAATAATCAAAGTCACTCAACTGGAAAATCAAGGTCAAGGTCAAAAGATGGGGATGCAACTGTGCTAAGCTACTACTGGGGCATATGTATACCAAGTTTCATCAACCTAGGACCTATAGTTCTTGAGATATGGAGGTGCTCGCAAAACTTTTCCTTTGCTATTATATGTATTGAAAAATGTCAAAGTCACTCAACTGGAAAATCAAGGTCAAGGACAAAAGATGGGGATGCAACTGTGGTAAGCTACTACTGGGGCATATGTATACCAAGTTTCATCAACCTAGGACCTATAGTTCTTGAGATATGGAGGTGCTCACAAAACTTTTCCATTGCTATTATATGTATTGAAAATTGTCAAAGTCACTCAACCAAAAAATCAAGGTCAAGGTCAAAAGATGGGGATGCAACTGTGGTAAGCTACTACTGGGGCATATGCATATTAAGTTTCATCAACCTAGGACCTATAGTTCTTGAGATATGGAGGTGCTCGCAAAACTTTTCCTTTGCTATTATATTATATTATATGTATTGAAAATTGTCAAAGTCACTCAACCGGAAAATCAAGGTCAAGGACAAAAGATGGGGATGCAACTGAGCTAAGCTACTACTGGGGCATATGCATACCAAGTTTCATCAACCTAGGACCTATAGTTCTTGAGATATGGAGGTGCTCGCAAAACTTTTTCATTGCTATTATATGTATTGAAAATTGTCAAAGTCACTCAACCGGAAAATCAAGGTCAAGGTCAAAAGATGGGGATGCAACTGTGCTAAGCTACTACTGGGGCATATGCATACCAAGTTTCATCAACCTAGGACCTATAGTTCTTGAGATATGGAGGTGCTCATAAAACTTTTCCAAAAAGTTAACGCCGCTGTCGCCGGTAAAGTTACACCTATGTCCCGCTCTGCTTCGCAGGCGAGACAATAAGTATAACCAATGAAATCCTTTTCTTATTACTTATGGATAATATATGGTTTCTATGATTTTAAAAGTGCATTTTTCTGGCTCTGATTTATGTTGTGTTTTAAACATGATACAGTCAACATATATTGAAATTATGATGATAGTGAAAACATTTTTAATGATACATTTATATTACTGACTGTAGGTACCAAAATATACTCCTGACACCCAGAGCTAAACCTTCAGCAAATTCTTATTACTCACCCACAGCATGACCAAACAGACTCCTGACACCCAGAGCTTAACCTTCAGCAAATTCTTATTACTCACCCACAGCATGACCAAAAAGACTCCTGACACCCACAGCTAAACTTTCAGCAAATTCTTATAACTCACCCACAGCATGACCAAACAGACTCCTGACACCCAGAGCTAAACCTTCAGCAAATTCTTATAACTCACCCACAGCATGACCAAACAGACTCCTTCAGCAAATTTTTATTACTCACCCACAGCATGACCAAACAGACTCCTGACACCAAGAGCTAAACCTTCAGCAAATTCTTATAACTCACCCACAGCATGACCAAATAAACTCCTGACACCTAGAGCTAAACCTTCAGCAAATTCTTATTACTCACCCACAGCATGACCAAACAGACTCTTGACACCCAGAGCTAAACCTTCAGCAAATTCTTAAAACTCACCCACAGCATGACCAAACAGACTTCTGACACCCAGAGCTAAACCTTCAGCAAATTCTTATAAACCACCCACAACATGACCAAACAGACTTCTGACACCCAGAGCTAAACCTTCAGCAAATTCTTAAAACTCACCCACAGCATGACCAAATAGACTTCTGACACCCAGAGCTAAACCTTCAGCAAATTCTTATAACTCACCCACAGCATGACCAAATAAACTCCTGACACCTAGAGCTAAACCTTCAGCAAATTCTTATTACTCACCCACAGCATGACCAAACAGACTCTTGACACCCAGAGCTAAACCTTCAGCAAATTCTTAAAACTCACCCACAGCATGACCAAACAGACTTCTGACACCCAGAGCTAAACCTTCAGCAAATTCTTATAAACCACCCACAACATGACCAAACAGACTTCTGACACCCAGAGCTAAACCTTCAGCAAATTCTTATAACTCACCCACAGCATGACCAAACAGACTTCTGACACCCAAAGCTAAACCTTCAGCAAACTCTTCAGGTCCTTGGATAGCTCCCTAAAGGAAAAATAAAGTTTAATGATAAATTGTCTACACAACAAAAAATTGTTAAAATGACTGTGAGGGTCATGTCCCTTTTACTGAAATTACTGCTTGTTCATACCCTGATGAATATGTGTATATAGCTTCATGATACTATTCCTCCTCCTTAATGGAAAAATATCTTAAACCTGAGAGAAAACCTCATTTAGGATGGAGGGAAGGGAAAAAAAAGACATTAAAATGTTTGTCAACAAAATTTAACACACTTGTAATTTTACCAAGAGTTTTGGACATTTAGCAAGCAAGATTTAACTAGGCTTGCAAACTTAGCAAGCTTTGGCACAACATCTTGGTTATACAATTCGTAAATACAGACCTGTTTACCCCATATAAACCACAATAGTAGTTTCAAGCCAGAAAAGTACTAATTTTGCGCATGAAATACTAGTTGTTCAGAGTTGGCCTTTACTTGTGTATTAATGTTATATATAAGGATTTTTGGTACTCAAACCATACATAAACACACATAAATTGGAACAAATGACCCTTTCCTTGCGAACATTAATATTTGCCCATGTTAATTGGCACATGTGCTTTACTCCTATTCATGTCTGTAAGCTTGGCACCAGGGCTTACGCTACTGGGCGAAATGGGCGAAGGTCAAAAGCGAAGTCAAGTTGCCTTACGATCACACCCATTGGTGCTTTACATCGTGTGGAAAAAATTGACTGGGAACGAAACGCCTCTTTTGCCGTATTTCCGGAAATATTTCAATCACTATGATCAAAATATAATCCAATGTAATCCTCCATTAATATTCACCATCTTTCAATAAATAATCTTCTAAAATGATTTGAAGGCATTTTAAATTGAGATGAGAAGCTTATTTTATTAATATTTTTAACCTTCTTTTTAAGACTTGGACCAACTTTTTCCTCCGAGACAGTTCAAACCCATGAGGCCGCAATCAGTTGAGTGCTTGAAATGAAAGGCGGTCATCGGAACGATTCAAGCGTTTGTAAGAGCAACCATTTGAGATCCTCTTATCTTTTCATTAGTCATAGACAAGCATCCGATAGGTTCCGAACAAAAGGTGTGTTCGAAATTTTAACTTTAATTTTTTTTCTCCCGATTTCGATGAAAATCGTAGTCAACTGTAGAAAAATCGTAGGGCGTAATTTCATGTCAAAAATCGTAGAAATTATGATAAAATCGTAGGGGTAAACAGGTCTGTAAATAAAACACTTGGTCCATGTGGTCTTTCAACTGGGGCGACATATGCTATTAAATTCATGATTTTCATAATGAACAATATATATAATGATTTCAATTATGGTATAATATCAAATTGCATCAAGCTACATGTATATATGAGGAGCCGTTTACAGGGTAATGGCTCTTTGGACAGACAATACATACCCCATAATGTGTCTGCAACAAAATTTAAGTCATCAAAATTTCAGCCTTACAGGGCAGAATTTAGCTTCCTGTGGCAAAAATCACAATCTTTCAGAAGCTTAAAACAAAACACTATTTTTATAGCGACTGTAAATTTAAAGGTCAATGGCATGTTGAAATCAGTTATCTAATCATGGTTAGATAAATATTGATAGATTCATTCCTTAAATGGTTTTAGAAGATATTCTTCACACCTTTAACTATGCCGCATATTAAACCAAAAGGTTAACTCAGCACAAAAAAAAAGAACTGACCTTGTAAACTAAGCAGTATCCTTTGTGATCCCTATCAAGACCAAAGGGATTACCTAGCACTTCAGATGCTCCTCCAGGGTGAAAAGCGACCTTGCAAACTGTAGGTTATCCCGACAGAGCCTTATCAAGACCTAAGACTAACACATACCTGGTATGGTTCATAGAAGAGGTCCTCAATACCTTCAGCCATCCCTCGGATGAGACCAAAGGGGTTACCCAGCACATCTAGACCTAGGACTAACACATACATTTGTTTGATAGCCTGAAAAAAAGAATATATAAGGTTAAGAGCATGTCATTATCTCTCTTGTTAACAGAGCATCATATCAAATGTTTTGTTTCAAATGTCATGATAAAACGCTATGCTGAGCGCAGCATGATATGACCGCAACAAGTTGAACCCTGTATGTTTGAGGGCCAATATTGATAGTCTTAATAGATCATCGACAGATTTTAAACGAATCCTAACATATAGGACCTCTACCTTAAAATATATAATAAATATCAAATAAATACAATTTATAGTTACTTAGAAATCTGTTACATAAATTTTCAACCCTGAGTGAAACAAGTCTTAAGTTGGAAGGACCAGTCAAAAACATTATACCGGTACCCTTGGCAACTTCATTGTGTGGGGTATAATAAAAATAAAGATATGGCCTAGACATACTTTGCATGTTAAATTATCATTTATTTAACCTCGAGTTCAAAGATCAAATCAAAGATATTCTGGTACATGACACATTGACTCATAGAGATACATCCACAGGTGAAAAATTAAGGTCAAGAGATAAAAAAATTATGGCCCAGACACACTTTCCATGAAAAATTAGCTTGAGGTCCAAGGTCAAGGTCATATGAAGGTCATTCTGGTACGCAACGCATCACCTCATAGTGATACATCTACATGCCAAATATCAAAGCCCATGTCAAATGATAAAAAAAATTTTGCCAGACAAGCTTTGTGTAAGAAGAATTCGAAGAAGAAGACGAAGAATGGGACTCACAAACAATATGTCTCCCCCTTCTGGGAAGGGAAGACATAATGAAACCACAGTACATAACAAATTAACAATTTGGAGTCCCACACCTTTTGATCTTTACCCATAGACCCAAAAATCAAATGGGTTCTTTCTTAATCAAATAGCATACTGCACTGTGTCCTTATCTGTTTCAATGGGTGTATAAAGTTTCATGACATTACTTCAAGGTATAATAGTAACAATCCAGAAACCAAATCAACATGGACAGACAGTGGGGACAATAAAACTTTACTGTTGTGACTATATCAGAAGAATATATTGTTAACCAGATCTTCAAATTATCTACTAGTACATAAAATTTTCATTTCTTATAATTCATGTATTGTTGATTCATTTATTTTTGTGGGTATCAATTTTCGTGGTTTGTTGAAAAAGGATCCATTCTTGGATTCTAAAATTCGTGGTTTTGCAGACTACAGAGTTTAGAACAATGCAAACTTTCCTTTTTATGGGGTCTCCATTTTCGTGGCTAAAGACCCATGAAAATTGATACCCCTCAAATAATAACTAGGAAAAACTGTTTTAGCGCACTAAAACAGATGTCTCCCCTTCCTTAAATAACACAAGTTCAACCTTGAGGTCATAAGGTCGAAGTCACAATGACATACATTGTACAACAAATTGTTTAATAATTATACATCTACATTCTAAAGCCCAATGTCAAAGGATAAAAAAGTTATGGCCTGGAAAGCTTTGCATGCCAAATTAGCATTTATTTGACATTGTAGTCACAGGTCAAGGTCACTTACATTAGTGACACATTGTTCCCATGATGACACATTATCATGTCAAAAATCAAAGCTTTTTGTTTAAAGAATTAAAATATATATGGCCCAGACATGTTTAACTCGTAAAAATAGCATTAACTTAATCTTGAAGTCAAAGGTCAAGGTCATATGAAGGTCATTCTGGTAGGCAACCCATCATCTCATGGTGATACATGCACATGTCAAATATTATAGACCTATGTCAAAGAACAAAAAAGTTATGACACAGACACACTTTCCATGTAAAATTAGCATTAATTCAACCTTTAGGTCAAGGTCATATGAAGGTCATTCAGGTTCACACCACATCGTCCTATGGTGATACATCAACATGCCAAATATAAAAGCCCTATGTCAAAGAACAAAAAAGTTATGGCCCGGCAAGGCAAGACGACTTGCAGAACTGGAGTGGATTAAAAAACTCCAAACGGCTTACCCTCTGGGTCTTAACGATAACATCATGGGTCAAGGTAACATATCCAGATCTTCAAACTTTAATTTCATGAATTTAACGGTTCCTCGTAAAAGGAACAAGCGGTCGCATGGCAGGCGAATAAATCGTAATACTAGAATACAACATCGTTCAAACATTACCATTACAGATCTTGTTAAAATATTTAAAAACAACGGAAGACATCAATTACTTTGTAAACTGTGTTCTATACCTATTTCTAAACTAAACAATATTAAACTGGACTGTGAAACTATATCTCACGCCAGTCCCTTATATGAAGGTGCACTTATCATAAATGCATTCTGTTATTTTAAATTGTTTCCAAAAATTGATAGTCCTCTAGACCACATTCGACATTTTATCAAATTAACATATATTAATAGAGGACTTGATTTTATAAACATATCTAGCATATTTGCGGATCCAAAAATCAAAGATCTCATTCCACCTTATTTTTCTAATACTGAACCTCCTATTGTATCTTATAAATATAAAAAACCTACCCGAAACATTATTTTTAATTATACGTCAACCACCACTGATGAAGAACTGGATACGAATATTCCTTTGTCATGCGACTGTAGTAATTCTGATTTTAAATATGTTCCTTGTGACCATGTTGTTACCGGTGACCTTACCATCGTCAAGGACCCAGAGGTAATAAATTTTCTGAAAAAGGGCCCAAAATTTAGACCCCCCTCAAAGATCAATTGGAATTCTTGCTTCGATTGTATCAAAACTGCACTTCTCTCTTTCTGTAAATCTTGGATCAAGAGAGAAGAAGCAGATACTAAATCTCTTGACAATTTTATAAATAACTTCATGTCAATTGTTAAACTCAGAATAAATCATTTTCAAAACTCCTTTGTAGAATTTCGGCCAAATACATATCTAAAAAGAATTAAGACAAAAATGCGTTCACTTGGTTCACAATACGTTTTCGTTCCTGCAGACAAAGCTGCCAATAATGTCGTTATTGTATGACGAAAATATTACCTTGAAGTGTTGATGCAAGAAATTAAAAGCTCCAACACTTTTATTCGCGTACAATCTACAGAATGTAGTATTATTGAGGACCATATTTTAAATACCACATCACTACGAGCCGCTCCTACATACAATAAACTACCTACAATGTACTGGATCCCTAAACTACACAAAAATCCTTATAAATCTCGTTTCATATCTGCTTCAAGTAAGTGTTCTCTCACTAATATTTCTAAAGTCTTATCACTTGCTTTGACTACTATGAAAGAATTTATTATTCGATACTGCGAAAAGGTATTTGAAAACAGTGGCATAAATCATTTTTGGAGTGTGAAAAATTCGCTCGATGTTTTAGACAAACTTCACGCTTTTGAAGGTACTTACCATACAGTTGATAGCTACGATTTTTCTACTTTGTACACTAACCTTCCTCACTGTCTTATTAAAAAACAATTTGAATATCTGGTTAAATGGTGTTTCGATAAATCTAAAAGTGACTATATCTGCTCTAAAGTTTCTAAATTATTTAATAAATCGTTTTTTAGCAACGAGACTCATAAAGGTTACGTCAATTGGACTGATGCAGAAATGATAACTGCTCTAAATTATCTTTTGGACAACATTTATATTCGTTTTGGGAGAACAATTTATCGCCAAGTCATTGGTATCCCTATGGGAACTAATTGTGCCCCACTTATTGCTGACCTTTTTTTGTATTGTTATGAATCCCAATTTATGGCAAAACTTCAAAAAGACCCCAACAGACAACATCTCATTGAAACTTTTAATTATACATACAGATATTTAGACGACATTCTTTCACTAAACAATCCGACATTTTCTAATTTTATTACGGAAATTTATCCCAAGGAATTAACTTTGAATAAATCTAACCTTACTGGTGATAGATGCCCATTTTTAGATCTAGATTTAAGTATAATCAATGGAAAATTACACACTAAAATATATGATAAACGGGATGACTTTTCATTTCCCATTGTGAATTTTCCTTTTCTAGAGGGAGATGTACCACTTGCTCCGTCTTACGGAGTATATATTTCACAGTTGGTAAGATATGCTCGGATCTGCAGTGGTGTGTCTGATTTTAATGATAAAAACCAGTGTATTACAAAAAAATTACTAAAACAAGGATATCGTTACCACAAATTAGTGAAGTCGTTTACTAAGTTTTATCATAAATATCTATACCTTATTGGAAAATTTAACTGTACACGACGACTTTTGATTGTAAAGGGAATATCCCATCCAGATTTCTACGGTAATGTTGTTTATAGAGCAAATAAATTCAAAAACAATCCGTTGGGAATGCAAAATTGGCTTAAAACTTTATTAAATAAAGGTTATGAAATGGATATTTTAGTAAAATCTTTGAATTTAGTCTTCTTTGGTAAAAATATTGATAATTTGATACTTACTTTAAAATGTTAATTGCCTTTTTATACTTATGTCATTTTTGAGCATTACAGCGGTCAAGTGTGTCGGTTTTGTGTGATGATGCATCATCAAATCAAGTGTTTGACGTGTTGTGTCGGATTTAAAATCGACATACTTGATTTTTTTACATCAGTCGATGGATGCTTCTTAGCTAGCTGTCAGTAACTTCGAGTGTTCTCAAGAGAGTATCTTTACGTCCCGTTCATTAACTGTTGTCCTTTTGTCTCTGATACTCTCTTGTTGAATTGAACTTCTATCGATTTGATTTTTACTGTGTGTTAGTTTGTGCTTTGTTATTGATTATCATTAGGGGGAAGGTTGGCGCCAAAAAACTAGTTTAACCCCGCCACATTTTAATGTGCCTGTCCTAAGCCAGGAATCTTTATCAAAGCTTATGTTTGTATTTAGTCGAATTTTTGTTAATTGTTTTTTGTCAAGAAGAGGGTCTTTCAATGCACTTTGGGATTGGGCTTGAATCATATGTATTTTATTTTCAATCCAGGGGCCAATTGAAAAACAGCGAGCAGCGACCGCTGGTCACATTGAAGGCTGCTGGCTGTTTTCCATTGTGGATATTTAAAATATACGTTTATAATGTAGGTTGTGTCGCGTACACTTATTCCACATCTCATTTTCTTCTATATGAGTATTAATTTGATCTTGAGGTCAAGGTCATATGAAGTTCATTCTGGTACACGACACATTGTCTCATGGTGATACATCCACATGCCAAATATCATTTTTAAGCCCTTTGTCAAAGAACCAAAATAGTTATGGCCCGGAACACTTTGGATGTAAAATTGGCATTAATTTGACCTTGAGGTAAAAGGTCAAGGTCAAATGAAGGTCATTCTGGTACACGACAGATCGTCTTATGGTGATACATCCACATGCCAAATATCAAAGCCCTATGTCAAAGAACAAAAAAGTTATGGCCCGAAACACTTTGGATGTAAAATTAGCATTAATTTGATCTTGAGGTCAAAGGTCAAGGTCATATGAAGTTCATTATGGTTGGCAACACATCGTCTCATGGTGATACATCCACATGCCAAATATCAAAGTCCTTTGTCAAAGAACAAAAAAGTTATGGCCCGAAACACTTTGGATGTAAAATTAGCATTAATTTGATCTTGAGGTCAAAGGTCAAGGTCATATGAAGTTCATTATGGTAGGCAACACATCGTCTCATGGTGATACATCCACATGCCAAATATCAAAGTCCTTTGTCAAAGAACAAAAAAGTTATGACCCGGAACACTTGGATGTAAAATTAGCATTAATTTGACCTTGTGGTAAAATGTCAAGGTCATATGAAGGTCATTCTGGTATGCGACACATCGTCTCATGGTGATACATCCACATGTAAAATATCAAAGTCCTTTGTCAAAGAACAAAAAAGTTATGGCCTGGAACACTTTGGATGTAAAATTAGCATTAATTTGATCTTGAGGTCAAAGGTCAAGGTCATACAAAGGTCATTCTGGTATGCGACACATCGTCTCATGGTGATACATCCACATGTAAAATATCGAAGTCCTTTGTCAAAGAACAAAAAAGTTATGGCCTGTAACTCTTTGGATGTAAAATTAGCATTACTTTGATCTTGAGGTCAAAGGTCAAGGTCATACCAAGGTCATTCTGGTATGCGACACATCGTCTTATGGTGATATATCCACATGCCAAATATCAAAGCCTTATCTCAAAGGATAAAAAAGTTATGGCCCGGACACGCTTTGTATGAGAAGAAGAAGAAGAAGAAGAAGAAGAAGAAAAAGAAGAAATTACAAATACCAAGACGCGGGTATAAACGGTTAATTTGAATATGCTATATATCGATATTTCAAGGAGTAACCTCATCAGTAGCATTTAAACCAAAACACTGGAAGGTCAAATTCCAAAACAGTTGAAAACGAAAAGTACTCAAAACCAAAACGTTCGAACAAGGAAGCCAAATCCAGCACCAAGGATATCGACCATGTGCATTACAAGGAAAGAAACCTGGTGTTTTCATAATATTTTTGAATTTAACAATCGGAAATTTCAGCGACAATATATAAGAAATGTTATGGTAATTCGTGTCAGACAAGTCTGACTACCAGGCTTGTGATTACCCTCGCGGACCTCTGGTCCACCAGCAGCGGTTATCGCCCAGTGGTTTCAAAATTACAAATACCAAGACGCGGGTATAAACAGTTAATTTGAATATGCTATATATCAATATTTCAAGGAGTAACCTCTCATCAGTAGCATTTAAACCAAAACACTGGAAGGTCAAATTCCAAAACAGTTGAAAACGAAAAGTACTCAAAACCAAAACGTTCGAACAAGGAAGCCAAATCCAGCACCGAGGATATCGACCATGTGCATTACAAGGAAAGAAACCTGGTGTTTTCATAAATTTTGAATTTAACAATCGGAAATTTCAGCGACAATATATAAGAAATGTTATGGTAATTCGTGTCAGACAAGTCTGACTACCAGGCTTGTGATTACCCTCGGGGACCTCTGGTCCATCAGCAGCGGTTATCGCCCAGTGGTTTCAAAATTACAAATACCAAGACGCGGGTATAAACAGTTAATTTGAATATGCTATATATCGATATTTCAAGGAGTAACCTCATCAGTAGCATTTAAACCAAAACACTGGAAGGTCAAATTCCAAAACAGTTGAAAACGAAAAGTACTCAAAACCAAAACGTTCGAACAAGGAAGCCAAATCCAGCACCAAGGATATCGACCATGTGCATTACAAGGAAAGAAACCTGGTGTTTTCATAATTTTTTTGAATTTAACAATCGGAAATTTCAGCGACAATACATAAGAAATGTTATGGTAATTCATGTCAGACAAGTCTGACTACCAGGCTTGTGATTACCCTCGGGGACCTCTGGTCCATCAGCAGCGGTTATCGCCCAGTGGTTTCAAAATTACAAATACCAAGACGCGGGTATAAACGGTTAATTTGAATATGCTATATATCGATATTTCAAGGAGTAACCTCTCATCAGTAGCATTTAAATCAAAACATTGGAAGGTCAAATTCCAAAACAGTTGAAAACGAAAAGTACTCAAAACCAAAACGTTCGAACAAGGAAGCCAAATCCAGCACCGAGGATATAAGAAGAAGAACTGACACAAAAACAATATGTCTCCCCCTTCTGGGAAGGGGAGACATAATGAAACCATAGTATTCATGTATAAGAGGAACATCTACAGGATGACAGCAACTAACCAGCAGACATGAAATTTGAAGAGCTGTTTAATTTCTTTATTGAGCTTTTTTGAAGGGTTTTCAAAATAATTTATAGTGTTAATCCTGAAAATTGTCACTCAAAGGGGGATAACTGTTATTTTATGCTTTACATTCAATTATTCATACTACTAGTACCTTTATTTCAAAGGCACAAGCTCCTGGTAGTATAGATTTTTGAACAAAAATATCAACATTTATTATTTAAAAAGTCCAAGGTTATGAAAAAACGCCCACTCCCCCCCCCCCCCCCCCCCCGTTCTTATAAAAACAAGATTGCTACATGTAACCAATGTTCCCCACTGCCACATTAAAGTTAAAAATTTACTTTGACAATATAGTCTCATTATTCATGTAAAATTTGTCAAACTCAAAATACAATGTAGTATTAATATACATATACACCTTCATATACTTAAGTGAATGTAACTTCAACAAAATCTGTTCAGGGGAGTTCCTACATGTATGAGCACCAAAACACTAAGTCAGTAAAGTTCCATACCTCCTATAATATCTATTTTATATGTGATATGATCAAATACAATCATGACAAACAATCCTACAAATTTCATCAAAATCCCTTGAGAGTGCTCACAAAGTGTTCCAATGACCTAAAATGAACAATGTTGATAAAGGCCCATAACTCCTATTTAACTCGTGAAATCAAAATGATCGTTTACATATCATGACAAATAATCCTATTAATTTCATCAAATTCTGTTGGGCAGTCTCAGAGGAGTTACACTCAAAAAGTGTCCCTATGACATACAATGAACCAAGTCGATAAAGTCCCTTAACTCTTGTAAAATTCGTCGAATCAAAATGGTGCTGCAATACGATCAACAACATATCAAGACAAACAATCCTACAAAATTTCATCAAAATCTGTCAAGTGGTCTTGGAGGAGTTGCACTCACACAGTGTTTCAATGACCTAAAATGAACATAGTAAATAATATACAGTTATTTAATGCCTGGTCATGGAGCAGTCAAAACTATTATCCCGAGGTGCTGGAGATGATTTAGAAACTGTTGCTTGAGGCCGCAGGCCAAAGGCAACAGTTCTCAAATCATCTCCTGAGCACCGAGGGCATAATAGTTTGACTGCTCCATGAACAGGCATTAAATAACTGTTTTATTAACTTATAGAATACAGAGAGAGTGTGCGCGCCTGTTTAACAGTGCGACGTCAAAAAAAAATATGCGCGTTATGTTTTCCCTAATATATTTCATACGATTTGTCAATTTTCCTGTGTATTTACCGCATAAAAATGCACCAAGAGGTTCTCATAAGCAAACTAAGATAATTATGCATGGAAATAAGTTGAGAAATCGCATGGAAATAATTTTTATTTATTATATACGAAATATATAGAAAAATTGTAATTTGATTATAACCGTAAAACACTTTTGACGTCGCTCTGTACTGCGCATCGTTTATGCGCATGGAACAGTTAGTTCCAGAAGTGAAACAGTTAACTGTTACATGCTGACGTCATTTCGAAGAAAAAAATAATGAAAACATCCAAAATTACTTCATATGAAAAATATTCACTATAAGTTAATAAAGTCCCTTAAATCCTATAAAATTCATTGAATCACAATAGCAATGTTGTGTTGCGGTGGGGGACAAAAATAAATATACAAAGCCCCAAAGTTTTTGAAACAATTAATTTAAAAAAAAAAACATTTTAAAGTCTTCTTTATATCTACCTTAACTGTTATGTATCAAGTTCTTTAACTCAAATGTGAGATTAAAATATATTACCATATAAATTGATTAGCTTGGCCTTAAGGTCTTATTTGTATTAATTAGTATTGAATAAACCATTTGATACATCTGTTGGCCTTAATCAAATGTGTTCATCCAACTGTACAGTGGTTTGGTATGAAAAGTGCTCAGCCTTAAACATAATGGAATTTTTTACAAGCATGAGAGCAAACCAAACAGGGGAAATGACCACTTAGTCTATTGGTCAGAAGTTTGTGATCTTGGTGTTAAAATCAATTCCATTGGTCAAGAGAGTCACCTGACATTTGAAGCCCATGACAGAGAAGATCAACAATGGAGGGAAGAAGATGTTTTGAAGATTTAGTCGGTAAAATTTGCCATGAGTGACCTATGCTTTATTTCTGTCTAATTTTATCATCAGATTTGGGGTAAAATTAGAAAGAAAAGAACAATCCTTTCCCAACTTTGTCCCAAACCTGCTTTTGAGATCAAAACTAAAATGAAAAGAGGGGTGGTCAGTCATAACTTTTATCTTACTTTTGGACATTTGAAAATGAATAAGTTTCATATTTTCATAAGAACAATGCAGCACACACTTCCCTTTTTAGCCAAAGTTTTGGAATATCAGTATATCTGACTTTGATAAATTGTTGGTTGTTTCATCTTAATTCCAAATTCCAAACATTTTTTTACTAAAATACTGTGTTATCTGATATTTGTTGATATCACTTATGAAAATTCTAATTTCAGAGATATTGAAATTGATTTGAATGCTTATACCTCCTCCAAGCATTCAAGAATTTATTTTCAAATTATTTTGCCATTTGGAAGATTGGGATCATGAAATTCATTAACTAAAATGTGATTCTCAAATATTTATGCACAGTAGCCATTTTCAATAATTTTACGAAATATATCTGGTCGATGATTGACTTCTTGTTTGGTTTTGTTGAAAGTGTTTTTGGTTGCTGTTGTTTTATTAATTTTCTTAGAGTTTACTTCACATTTACTTTACCTATTAACTAACATTATCTAAAATTGTGTCTTATCACCAAATATTTGTTTAATATCTGCATCAACAGAATCATCAAGAAGTTAATCATGATTCAAAAATGGGTGGGTTTTTTTTGGGGGGGGGGGGTTAAACTTTCATCACCGAACTTGGCCAAAAAGGGTGCTATGACAATTTAAGTTTTAACTAAAAAGGTATAATATTAAACTTATGCATATTTTTTATGCAATAAAAAAAATGATCTCTTGGTAGGTTTGGTAAAAATGAATTGCACAACATTATGCAATACATAATATACCATTATATGTGCAAATGTATGATGCTGTATATAAAGATCGTCAAGATGCTGTGGCAGTGACATATAAAAAAAGACCTTCCCCAAACTACAGTCTCTGTCCAATAACAGGCATACTGAAATGAAATGCTAATAATAGAAGAGTTGTTAGCCTGGTGCCCCCTTCCTACCTTCGTATATTATTGATATGTGGAATTTATTGGAATTTTTATTTACTGGAATTCCCCATTAATGTTGAATTATGATTTACTGGAATCCCCAATGAATCCCCTATTGATGTTGTATTACAATTTACTGGAAACCCCCATAATGTTGAAATAAACATAATGTTGGGATGAAAAATGGAATTTAAAAACATTTGGGATTAAAATAAACTGGGATTTTAAGCATCAAAATGAAAGAACCTGAGTAAGCATGCCCTGCCTTTTGACCTTGACTTTAATTATATAAGGTTGAATGAATTTGACAACTTTCAAAATATTATAATAGTAATGTTAAAGTTTTATGAGCGCTTTCATGTTTTAGAACCTCAGTCCAAGGTTGAAACTTGGTATTTTGTTTTGCATCATGGCTAGACTGTTACAGCTGCATCCTTATCTTTTGACCTTGACCTTAAGTTTTCAGTTGAGCAACTTAAATTATTTTCTTTGGTATTTTTAGAAATGAACAAGGAATTTGTATATCTGATATTCATTACAAAAACACTGTGAAAATAACCCGCTATACAGTAAAACAATAAATGCTAAAAGTATTGAAGATAGAGTTTATTAAATATCTATGGTGGTTTTGCTAAATCAGAAAATAGTAAAAGGGCTATATAGAGCCACAGTGATAAGCGTGTATTTTTTGACACTTTTTATATCGACCTTTTTACCATTAAAGCTTAGAGTTGCAACTAAGCTATGTTGAGCTTGAGAACCAGAGGGAACATTTCACATGATTATGAATACAGTTATGTAAAAGACCATAGGTAAGAAGAAGAGTATGTGTTGTGATTTCAATATGCTTTGGTAAGATCTTTGCCTATGTGGCGTAAAAAGTTAAACTTGAAGGTTGAGGTAAATTAAGTTGTTTTTCTTTTTTTCGTGTTTACACAGTTTGTTGATTTGTGTCTTTGTTTGGGTTTTGTTGTTTTTTTTTCTTTTTTGCTTGTAGATGTGATAAAATTTGGAAACTGTGGTATTTTTTGCATCCAATGCATTACATATGTTGTTTTTTTTTCATTCAATGTTCAGAATGATTCAATAGTTGCTTTGTGAAAATGTTGCCTTTTGTTTATGTAACTTTTGCTTTTCAAGTTGCTTTGACATGTTGCTTTTGCTTTCACGATGCTTTTATATGATGATTAATTTTTAAGATGCCTAGATATGATGCTTTTGATTTTCAATATGCTTTTATATGTTGTTTTGATTTGCATTATGTTTAATATGTGGCTTTGATTTTCAAGATAATCTTATGTGTGGATTTGATTTTGGTCAAGATGCTTTATGTTGCTTTTGCTTTTCAAGATGCTTGATGATGTTGCTTTTTGCTTTTCAAGTTTCTTTATATTTTCTTGCTTTTCAAGATGCTTTATGTTGCTTTTGCTTTTTAAGATGCTTTATATAATACTTTTATTTTGACTCTCAAGATGCTTTTATATGCTGTTTTTGATATGTTGCTTTTGCTTTTTAAGATGCTTTCATATGTTACTTTTGCTTTGCTGTTCAAAATGCTTCATATATTACTTTTGACTTTCAAGATACTTTATATATGCTGCTTTTGCTTTTTAAGATGCTTTGATATGTTGCTTTTTTTTTGCTTTTCAAGATGACTGATCATGTTGCTTTTGCTTTTCAAGATGCTTTATATGTTGCTTTTGATTTTCAAGATGCTTTTAAATGTTGCTTTTGATTTTGATTTTTAATATGTTGCTTTTGATTTTCAAGATGCTTTCATACATTGCTTTTGATTTTGATTTTCAAGATGCTTTTATATGTTGCTTTTGCTTTTCAAGATGCTTTTACATGTTGCTTTTGTTTCTCACGATGCATTTTATGTTACTGTTGATTATTTTCAATATGCTTTATAAATGTTGCTTTTGCTTTTCAAGATGCTTTTATATGTTGCTTTTTTAAGGTGCTTGTATATGTTGCAAGGGCTTTGCTTTTCAAGATGCTTTTATATGCTGCTGTTGCTATTTTAAGGTGCTTTGATATGCTGCTTTTGCTTTGTTTTTCAATATGCTTGATTATGTTGCTTTTGCTTTTCAAGATGCTTTTACTTTGCTTTTCATGATGCTTTTATATGATGATTAATTTTCAAGACGCCTGGATATGATGCTTTTGATTTTCAATATGCTTTTTATGTTGCTTTGATTTTCATTGCTTTAATATGTTGATTTGCTTTGTTGATCAGATGCTAAATATTTTGCTTTTTATTTTCAACTTTCAAGATGCTTAATTTGTTGCTTTTGATTTTTCAGATGTCTTTTTATGTTGCTTTTGTTTCTCAAGATGTCTTTTTATGTTGCTTTTGTTTCTCAAGATGTCTTTTTATGTTGCTTTTGTTTCTCAGAAGCTTTCATATGTAACTTTTGCTTTGCTTTTAAAGATGCTTTATATGTTGCTTTTGTTTATTAAGATGCTTTTATATGTTGCTTTTGCTTTTCAAAATGCTTTTTATGTGTTGCTTTTGCATTTCAAGATGCTTTTATGTGTGGCTTTGAATTGATTTTCAGGATGCTTCATATGTTGGTTTTGCTTATCTAGATGCTTTTTATGTTGCCTTTGCTTCCTTTAAAGGTGCTTTTTATGTTGCTTTTGCTAACTTAGATGCTTTTTATGTTGCCTTTGCTTCCTTTAAAGGTGCTTTTTATGTTGCTTTTGCTTATTTAGATGCTTTTTATGTTGCCTTTGCTTCCTTTAAAGATGCTTTTTATGTTACTTTTGCTTTTCAAGATGCTTTAATATGCTGCTTTTGCTTATCAATATGCCATATATGTTGCTTTTGCTGTTCAAGATGCTTTTACATGTTGTATTTGCTTATCTACATGCTTTTGCTTATCTAGATGTTTTTTATGTTGCCTTTGCTTTTCAAGATGCTTTTACATGTTGCCTTTGCTAATTTAGATGTTTTTTATGTTGCCTTTGCTTTTCAAGATGCTTTTACATGTTGCCTTTGCTAATTTAGATGTTTTTTATGTTGCCTTTGCTTTTCAAGATGCTTTTACATGTTGCCTTTGCTTATCTAGATGTTTTTTATGTTGCCTTTGCTTTTCAAGATGCTTTTATATGTTGCTTTTGCTTATCTACATGCTTTTATATGTTGCCTTTGCTTATTTAGATGCTTTTTGTGCTGCCTTTTCTTTTCAAACTGCTTTTACATGTTAATTTTGCTTATCTAGATGCTTTTTATGTTGCCTTTGCTTTTCAAGATGCTTTTATAAGTTGCTTTTGCTTATCTACATGCTTTTATATGTTGCTTTTGCTTATCTAGATGTTTTTTATGTTGCCTTTGCTTTCCAAGATGCTTTTACATGTTGCCTTTGCTAATTTAGATGTTTTTATGTTGCCTTTGCTTTTCAAGATGCTTTTACATGTTGCCTTTGCTAATTTAGATGTTTTTTATGTTGCCTTTGCTTTTCAAGATGCTTTTACATGTTGCCTTTGCCTATCTAGATGCTTTTTATGTTGCCTTTGCTTTTTAAGATGCTTTTATATGTTGCTTTTGCTTATCTACATGCTTTTATATGTTGCCTTTGCTTATTTAGATGCTTTTTGTGCTGCCTTTTCTTTTCAAGCTGCTTTTACATGTTAATTTTGGTTATCTAGATGCTTTTTATGTTGCCTTTGCTTTTAAAGACGCTTTAATATGTTGTTTTTTCTTATCTACATGCTTTTATATGTTGCTTTTGCTTATCTAGATGCTATTTATGTTGCCTTTGCTTTTCAAGATGCTTTTATATGTTGCTTTTGCTTATCTAGATGCTTTTTATGTTGCCTTTGCTTCCTTTAAAGATGCCTTTTATGTTGCTTTTGCTTATCTAGATGCTTTTTATGTTAAGTTTATTAAAATAAAGAGTATTGATTTCTGCATAATTTTAATTGCTTTGTTATTCAATATTTGCTCAGTTTTGTAGATTTTCACATGGTTTTTATTTTTAAATTGTGTTTTTCATTTTGTATGGTGTATGTTTTAGCAAGGAAGTTGTCTTTTGTATGGAATTTTTATGTAATGTGTCCAAGTGTTTTTTTTTCAAACAAGTATTGCAACTTTATGAGATTCATGTTGGATATGAAGGTTTTTATGCAAAGTTTTTGCTTGTTATACTTTAACTGTCATTGTTTTTTTTTCTTCTTCAAAATTTGCTTGTCATATCTCGACTTTAAGATTGTACTTTAATGTATGTTTTTCATATGTTTGATTTGTAAAAGCATAATTCATTTATGTATAGCCCATTACATGTAAGGTTAAGTTTAATTAAACTTTATGTATTTTCAAATCCCAAAAGTTGAGCTAAAGTCTGAGGACTTTTGAAGAAAATCAATAAGTTTTTTTTTCATCTTGCCTTTTTTTTATAAGCTTGTGATTTTACAATTCTTTTCTTTCTATTTAAAATAAAATGTTTATGTGTTTGGTATTTTTTTTGTATATGTTTTATTTTTGTAATATGATATTACTTAATTAAATGTTTAACATTAAGGAACTTTTTAATGCAGCTTTTTTTTTTCAGTGAGTTTTATTGCATACTTTTTATTTTATTTTTTATGTATGAGGATTTCTTATCTACATTTTTTTTCAAGCTACCTTCTTATATATCGTTTTATATTAAACATTGCATGTTTTATACAGCTATTTCATGCACGTTTTTTTTTAAAGTTTTTGCAAAGTAAATAGATCTTTCTAATTTTTTTTAAAGATTTTAACACCAAATTGTATATTATGCATTTTTCAGTGTTTTGTGTGCTTTTGTTTTGTTGTCTATAGCATCTGTTCAGAACTTTTCATTTCAAACTTGATGCAATGGTGTTTTCATGTCCTTAAACTTTTCAATGTTTTTTTTCTGCGAGCTACTTGACCAAGAAAATGTTATCTTGTATGTTCCATTTTGTTAAGGACTCTTATTGTGTATATTTATTTTGATTACTGAGCTAGACTGGACTTTTGTGTGTAAATTTTGTATGAAATGGAAAGTTTTGTTACTTTTACCACATGATTAAATTCTGTTTGAAGATCTTAGTTTTCATATGCAAGTATTGTTATTTTTATGAATTTTTTTGTTTTTTAATTCTCAAATAAAGTTTTTCTTTTATCAGGTTTTGATTTTTTGTCTCGCCTGCGACGAATAGTCGCGGAAGGCGAGACATAGGTATTACTTTCCGGCGACGGCGGCGGCGACGGCGACGGCGTAAACTTTTTTGTAAGACTTTTGTGGACAATGAATTGCTTGAAAAGTATAATAGCTAGGCATCTGATATTTGGTATACAGACAGTTCAGGTTATGGTCTACGCAACTGTCACCATGCCGTTTGACCCTGACCCCATTTTCACGCTCCAGTGACTCTGTGAACTTAGGTTTTTTTTCAGGCCGTAAACTTTTTTGTAAGACTTTTGTGGACGATGAATTGCTTGAAAAGTATAATAGCTAGGCATCTGATATTTGGTATACAGACAGTTCAGGTTATGGTCTATGCAACTGTCACCATGCCGTTTGACCCTGACCCCATTTTCACGCTCCAGTGACTCTGTGAACTTAGGTCTTTTTTCAGGCCGTAAACTTTTTTGTAAGACTTTTGTGGACGATGAATTGCTTGAAAAGTATAATAGCTAGGCATCTGATATTTCGAATACAGACAGTTCAGGTTATGGTCTACGCAACTGTCCCCATGCCGTTTGACCCTGACCCCATTTTCACGCTCCAGTGACTCTGTGAACTTAGGTCTTTTTTCAGGCCATAAACTTTTTTGTAAGACTTTTGTGGACGATGAATTGCTTGAAAAGTATAATAGCTAGGCATCTGATATTTAGTATACAGACAGTTTAGGTTATGGTCCATGCAACTGTCACCATGCTGTGTGACCCTGACCCCATTTTCACGCTCCAGTGACTCTGTGAACTTAGGTGTTTTTCAGGCCAAAAAACTTTTTTGTAAGACTTTTATGGAAGATGAATTGCTTGAAAAGTATAATAGCTAGGCATCTGATATTGGGTAAACAGACAGTTGCAGTTAAGGACAACGCAACTGTCACCATGCCATGTGACCATGACCCCATTTTTATGCTCCAGTGACTCTGTGAACTTAGGTCTTTTTTCAGACAGAAAACTTTTTGTAATACTTGTGTGGATAATGGATTGCTTGAATAGTATAATAACTAGGCATCTGTTATTAGGTATACTGACACTTTTTGTGTTTATATCAAGAAATGAAAGCTTAGGTAGTTGATTTTAGTGATGGTGCCGGCAGGCGAGACATACTTTTAGTGGCCACACTTGTTCTTCTTTTTTCTTCCTTCTTTTTCATTTTTTTCATTTTGTCCATTGTTCATGTCCTATCCCATCTTTTTTCATTTCAACTTATTCCTGTCTAATAATGCTACATTCTCCAGTTCTTAATTTGCTTATTTAGTCATGTTCCTCTTTTCTATGATTTTTCTCCAATACTTTGACAACTATTTCTTTCCCGCCTAACTTTCAGACTTTCTTATATACTTTTTCTAACACCAGTAGCCCCTTTTTTTCTTCATGTGCCCTTCCCATTCAATATCTTTTCACTACCAACCTTATCGTTTCTCCACCCAACATTAACCATACAATATATCTTTTCTCTACCCAACAAACCATACAATGTCTTTTTTCTACCCAACTATATCTTTTCTCCACCCAACTTTACCAATACAATGTCTTTTCTATACCCAACTTAAACATCTACTTTTTAACATCTTATACTTTCTATTTCTACAATATTTTTCCTGTTACCCAAGTCACATCTTCACTAAGCAAGAGTTAAAATCAGGCAAGAAGGAGGGCTGGATCATAACTCTTGGATAGTGATGCTGTCTAAAATTACGTCTTTTCTGCACTTATTGTGAATGCCCCAACTTTCTCTTGATAAATCTTTCAGGAAAGCACACGTTGATAGATATTTTAAGTCCATTTTTTTTATCGTAGTAATAAATACAAATTGTGTGCTGGGTTTCTATTTTTTGCTTTTGTTTTATAAGACAATACTGTAAAAGTAGTAATTTTGGCAGTTGTCATTTTTATGGCCCGACCACGTATGTGGATCGGACATATAGTTTTACCCTTGTCCGTCCGTCCGTCCGTACGTCCGTACGTACATCCGTCCGTAACACTTTGGTTAAGTTCTTGGTTAAGGTCCATTACTCGGATACTAGATGTTGGGGGTCAATGATATTTCACCACCAGATGGGTCTTGGGTAGGGCTACACCACCCACAAGAAATTAGGTCACTGTGACCTATATTTTATGCATGAACGACTTCGGTTAAGTTCTTGGTTAAGGTCCATTACTTGGATACTAGATGTTGGGGGTCAATGATATTTCACTACTAGATGTGTCTTAGGTAAGATGACACCACCCACTAGACATTAGGTCACTGTGACCTATATTTTATGCATGAACGACTTCGGTTAAGTTCTTGGTTAAGGTCCATAACTTGGATACTAGATGTTGGGGGTCAATGATATTTTACTACTAGATGTGTCTTAGGTAAGGTGACACCACCCACTAGAAATTAGGTCACTGTGACCTATATTTTACGCATGAATGACTTTGGTTAAGTTCTTGGTTAAGGTCCATATCTCAAATACTACATGTTGATGGTCAATTGTATTTCACCACTAGATGTGTCTTAGGTAACATGACACCACCCAATAAAAATTAGGTCACTGTGATCTATATTTTATGCATGAACGACTTCGGTTAAGTTCTTGGTTAAGTTCCATAACTTGGATACTAGATGTTGGGGGTCAATGATATTTCTCCACTAGATGTGTCTTGGGTAAAGTGACACCATCCACTAGAAATGAGGTCACTGTGACCTATATTTTACGCATGAATGACTCTGGTTAAGTTCTTGGTTAAGGTCCATATGGCATATCTTGAATACTACATGTTAGGGGTCAGTAATATTTCACTTCTCGATGAGTCTTGATACATGGCACCACCCATCAGAAATAAGGTCACAGCGACCTATATTTTACACATGAACACTTTTGATCAATTTCTTGGTAAAGGTCCATATCCCAGGTAATACACATTGAAGGTCAATGATATTTCAAGAACGGGAGGGCCATCCTGTGGCTCATAGACACATTATCTAGTTTACTTTTTCAAACCAATTTAAAAACAAAAGTGTAACATATTTTTGTGAATTTCCAGTAACTGCTACCTTTACAATAACAATCATAAAGGAAATCCATCAGAATACCGTAGGCATGGTTTTCTTTATGAATGGACATCTCACTTTGAAGATATGCACTCACATCGACTAATATGTTCGCAATGTAGAAATTCAGCACAAAATAAAGAAGGAATGTGTCCATGGGACACGGATGCCCCCGCTAGGCCCCAAACAGAAAGTAGATGTCTGACAGACATGAAAGTCGCTTAGGACATACAGTTTGTCATACTGAACCATCCTACCAAGTTTCAAATCATTCTCATGTATGGTTCCTGAGAAAATCTTGACGGAAATTTTCAAGTCATGTTCACATATTTTCCAATCGGCCTAAGTCCCAAACAGGAAGTAGATGTCCGACAGGTCTCAAAATCGCTTAGGACGTACTGTTTACCATACTGAACCAACCTACCAAGTTTCAAGTCATTCTCATGTACGGTTGCTGAGAAAAGCTTGACGGAAATTTTCATAGTCATGTTCACATACTTTCACATGGCCTAAGTCCCAAACAGGAAGTAGATGTCCGACAGGTCTCAAAATCACTTAGGACGTACTGTTTGTCATACTGAACCATCCTACCAAGTTTCAAGTCATTCTCATGTACAGTTCCTGAGAAAAGCTTGACAGAAATTTTCATAGTCATGTTCACATATTTTCACATGGCCTAAGTCCCAAACAGGAAGTAGATGTCCAACAGGTCTCAAAATCGCTTAGGACGTACTGTTTGTCATACTGAACCATCCTATCAAGTTTCAAGTCATTCTCATGTACGGTTGCTGAGAAAAGCTTGACGGAAATTCGTACGGACGGACGTACGGGACGTACGGACGTACGTACGGACGGACACGAGTAAAACTTAATGCCCCCCGACATGTCGTCGCGGGGGCATAAAAAGTTTTGAAGAATGAAATCAAAAACATCTGGAATTCATATCAAATTATTTCTCAAGCAAACGTCAAATAAAATTAATCCTTTATTTCTTCTTTCTTCCATCACTACCTTTCAATTCTTTTTTTTTAATTTTAACAACTGCACTAATTATTCTGCATCCCTCTTTCTTTTCTACTTTCTAACTTTTTTCTTTCCCTTCCTATAGCTAATCCATTAATTTATTCATTCTCTTCTTTTTCTTTGTTTTCTCCTTTCTTTATGTCTACCTCCCTTACTTCTTTTTCACTCTCTTCATTCTTCCTTCTCTTCTTTGCTTCCTTTTTTTTTTCTTTCTTCTCTTGTTCTTCCCGTATCTCGGAATGAAATCAATCACTCTTTATTTCTTTTCCATCTTTTTTATTTTTCTCTTCATCTCATATGCCTTTTCTTTTCCCTGTTTCTTCCCTCCAACATTCTTTCTTCTTTTTCCTTACATTCTTTCCTGCACTTTCTTCTGTTCCTTATTGTTCTTAGTTGCTTACTTCTCTCTTCTCTTTCTTTCCATCTCTTTCTTTGTTCTTTCCTTCCTTTGCTCCATCTTCCCTTACTCTACCTTATTTCTATCTTCCTACTTCCTTCCTTCCTTCCCCAACAGTGTCTTTCCCCATCTTTTCTTACACTCCCTTATTACCATTTTCCCTGCATTCTTTCTTCTTCATTTCTTTTCTTATTTCTAAAACCTTCTCTCCCTTATTCCTATGTTCCATCCAATCACACTTCCTTCTTTCTTCCCTCCTATCTTCCATCTTCTCTTCTTTCCCTCCTTTCCTTCTTTCTTTCCCCCCTCCTTCAATATTTCCTTCCCTCTCCCTTCTCTTTCCCTTTCCTTACTCTTGCTTTTACATTCTATTCTTTCTTACTTCCTTCACTGCCTCAATCTCTCCTTCCATCCTTTCTTCCTTCTCTCTCCAATCTTCACTCCTTTCTTATTTGTACCTTCCTTCACTTCTTTCCCTCCTTTCTTCCCCCTTCACTTTTTCCATCTTCCCTCCATCCATCCACTTCTTTTCCTTTCCCTTCTCTTCTTTATTTTCTTCTATTATCCCTTCTTCCTTCTTTCCCCACATCATCCCTAAGTCCATTCCTTAATTCTTTGTTCCTTCCCCACTTTTTCTTCCATCCTCCCTTACTTCTTCCCTCCATCCTTTCTAACCTTCCATCCTTCCATTTTTCTTACTCTCCCATCTTCCTTTCATTCTTCATCCTATTTAGATTCTTTACTTCCCTCAGACCTTCCCCTCTTTTCTTCCCTCCCTCCACTTCTTTCAGCTTCTCTCTCAATCTTCCCTTATGTTTCTTCCATTCTTCCCTCCATTCTTTTTTCCTCCCTTCCTTCTTTCCCTCCATTGTCTGTTTTTCCTTTCCCTCTTCTTCCATTCTTCCTTCACTTCTTCCTTCCATCCTTTCTCCCTTTTTTCATTACTCCATTCTTCTTTCTCTCCCTCTATCTTTTCACTATTTCTCTATTCCCTTTTTCTCTTCTTCCTTCCTTCTCTCCCAATTCAATCTTCCAGGAAGAAGGAAAGAAGGAAGGAGGAAGAGAAAAGGGAAGGAAAGAAGTGAAGGAGGGAAGAAAGAAGGAAAGGATTGAAGAGGGAAGGAAGGATTAAAGAGGGGAAGAAGGAAGGAAGGAAGGATGGAAGAAAGAATGAAGGAAGGAGGCACAAGTGAAGGAAGAAAAAGGAGGGAAGAAAGGAAGAAATGAAGGAGGGAAGAGGGAAGGAAGGAGGGTAGAGGGAAGGAAGGAGGGAAGATGGGAGGAAGGAAGGAAGGAATCAGAGAAGAAAGGAAGGAGAGATGGATGGAACAGGGAAGGAACGATGGAGGGAAGAGGGAAGGAAGGAGGAGGGAAGTGGGAAGGAAGGAAGGAATGAAGGAAGAAAGGAGTGAAGGAGTGAAGAGTGAAGGAAGGAAGGAAAAGGAAGGAAAAAGGAGGAAGGAGGGAAAAAGGGAGGAAGGAAGGAACGAAGGAAGAAGGGGAAAAAGGAGGGAAGAAAGGAAGGAAGGATGGAGGGAAGAAGGGAATGAATGAGGGAAGAAAGGAAGGAGGGAAAGATGGGGGGAAGGAAGGAAGAGGGAAGGGAGGAGGGAAGAAAGGGAGTAGGGTAGAGGGAAGAAAGGAAGGATGGAGGGATGAGGGATTGAAGGAAGGATGGAGGAAAGTGGGAACGAAGGAAGGAAGGAGGGAAGAAGAGGAAGCAAGGAGGGAGAAAAGGAAGGAGGAGGGAAGAAAGGAAGGAAGGTAGAGGAAAGGAAGGAAGGATGGAGGGAAAAAGAGGAAGCAAGGAGGGAAGAGGGAAGGAAGGAAGGAGGGAAGAGGGAAGGAAGGAAGGAAGGAAGAGGGAAGGAAGGAATGAAGGAAGGAGGGAGGAGGGAAGGAAGGAGGAAAGAGTGAAAGAAGGAGGGAAGAAAGGAAGGAGGGTAGAGAGAAGGAAGGAAGGATGGATGGGGGAAGGAAGGAAGATAGGCGGGAAGAAGAGGAAGGAAGGAGGGAAGAAAGAAAGGAGGGGGGAGGAAAAAAAGAAGGATGGAGGGAAGAGGAGAGGAAGGAAGGGAAAAAGGAAGAAAGAATGCAGGATGGAAGGAAGGAGGGAAGGAATGAAAGAGGGAAGGAAGGATGGAAGAAAGAAGGAAAGAACAAAGGAAGGAAGGAGGGAAGGACTGAAGAGTGAAGGAAGAAAGAGGAAGGAGGAAAGAAGGAAGGATGGAAGAGGAAGGATGAAAGAAGGAAGGAAGAGGGAAGGAAGGAAGAAAGAAGGCAGGATGGAAGGAAGCAGGGAAGTAAGAAGGAGGGAAGAAATGAAAGAGTGGAGAAGGGAAGGAGGAAAGAAAGGAGGGAGGGAAGTAAAAAGGAAGGATGGAAGGAAGGAAGAAGAAAGGAAGAAGGGAAGAGAGGAGGAGGGAAGAATGGAAGAGAATAAAGAGAGGAAAGGAGGGAAGAAAGGAAGAAGGAAAGAAGGAAAGAAAGAAGGAGGGGAAAAGCAATGGAAGCAGGGAAAAAAAATTGAAATGAAAGATGGAGAGGAAGGAGGATGGAAGGAGAAAAGAGGAAGGAAAAAGGGAAGGAAAGGTGGGAGAGATGAAAGAAGGAAAGGAACACAAGATGAAAAGGAGGGAAGAAAGGAAGGAAGGGATGTGGGAGGAAGAATGGGGGGAATGAAGGGAGAGAAGAAAGGGAAGAAGAACAGGAATTAGGACAAAAAATTACCAGAATCAGAGTTTACAGGTTTACAATGCAGAGGATATATTAAAAACATGCCATTTATTTACTGTGATTTCAATATTATTTAGGGGGTACCAATTTTCATGGGTGACCTTGACCAACAAAATTTGATACCAAACAACAAGGAAATTACATAGTTATCTGTATGCTCATGAAATTAAGAAACAAGGAACTGATCATTTTTTATCAAACCACAAAAATTGGTACCCAAAAAAATAAATGAATACACAGTATGTGGAGGTAAAAATAAAACAAACTTGAAATAACTCAACATTACAAATGAGGTCATATTCAAATTATATAAATGTAGCTGTGACAGTAATGAACTTCATTACATATCACTTAATAAGTGTACCTTTCAGTTTGATACTAAGATGAAACGCGCGTCAGTCGTAGCAAAATTTATTGTCTGGAACTTTGTTGTCATTAGTATTTATTGTAAAAGTCAAATCTCGTATAGAAGATAATTGTTGTGTTCATTAAAAACGTGTACAATCTGAACTTTAATACCAATAATGATAAAGCATTCACTTGAAGGACCACACAAATATGTGAGTTGAAGGTTCAATTCCTTCTGGATGCCAAAAACATCAATTAATACTACAAAGTTTAATCGGCAAGAAGTTCAAGCAAAACATGTTCATTGCTATCATATTTTGTAAATATGTCAAAAGAAAAGGAAAAAATTGTAGACAAAAACAATAGTCTGACCCCCTCCCCCTGGTCTATTTTCAGCAATGATGGCAATGTTTTTTGACAGATCAAAAATTAAAACACACAATTTGTGAAGGACACCCTAAAGATCACACATACCAAGTTGCATTAAATTCTGTTCAGTAGTTTCAGAGAAGATTTTTGAACAATTGTTAACGGATGACAGATGACAAGGGGCATCAAGTGATTGCAATAGGTCACATGGACCTTCAGTCGAGGTCAACTAAAAGTCTGATTTTTAAGCATGTCCCATATTTTGCTCCCTGTTTCAATGTAACAGTATAATATCAATAAAAACAATTGACACTTTTAGTTGCAAGAATTTAATGTAGAATTTCATAAAAAATAAAGAAGGAATGTGTCCATGGGACACAAATGCCCCCGCTAGGCCCCAAACATCAAGTCGATGTCTGACAGACCTGAAAGTCACTAAGGATATACAGTTTGTGATAATGAACCAACCTACCAAGTTTCAAATCATTCTCATGTACGGTTCCTGAGAAAAGCTTGACAGAATTTTTTAAAGTCATGTTCACACATTTTCACATCAGCCTAAGTCCCAAACAGGAAGTAGATGTCCGACAGGTATGAAAATCACTTAGGACGTATAGTTTGTCATACTAAACCATCCTACCAAGTTTCAAATCATTCTCATGTACGGTTCCTGAGAAAAGCTTGATGAAAATTTCTAAAGTCATGTTCACACATTTTCATATCAGCCTAAGTCAAAAAAGGAAGTAGATGTCCGTCAGGTCTGAAAATCGCTTAGGACGTATAGTTTGTCATACTAAACCATCCTACCAAGTTTTAAATCATTCTAATGTTCAGTTCCTGAGAAAAGCTTGACGAAAATTTTTAAAGTCATGTTCACACACTTTCACATCAGCCTAAGTCCAAAAAGGAAGTAGATGTCCGTCAGGTCTGAAAATCGCTTAGGACGTATAGTTTGTCATACTAAACCATCCTACCAAGTTTTAAATCATTCTAATGTTCAGTTCCTGAGAAAAGCTTGACGAAAATTTTTAAAGTCATGTTCACACACTTTCACATCAGCCTAAGTCCAAAAAGGAAGTAGATGTCCGTCAGGTCTGAAAATCGCTTAGGACGTATAGTTTGTCATACTAAACCATCATACCAAGTTTCAAATCATTCTCATGTACAGTTCCTGAGAAAAGCTTGACGAAAATTTTCATAGTCATGGTCACATATTTTCACATTCACCTAAGTCCCAAACAGGAAGTAGATGTCCGACAGGTCTGTGAATTGCTTAGAACGTACAGTTTGTCATACTGAACAATCCTACCAAGTTTCAAATCATTCTCATTTATGGTTGCTGAGAAAAGCTTGACGGCAATTTCGTACGGACGGACATGAGTAAAACATAATGCCCCCCGACATGTCATCGCGGGGGCATAAAAAAGAATTTTCAAAGTGAATGAATAGTAAACATTCTACAACTGTTTTGTCAATACACTTGCATTAGCCACTTCTTGCCCTTTTTAAAATGGTAGGGCCAACAACAAATCCCAAATACAATACATATCTTCCTTTAGTGGTTTCAAACATCTAATCAAAATTTTATATCAATCTGTCAATACTTACTATAAGTTATTGCACATAAACCAAAAGTTTGCTTTTGACTACAAAAACAATGTCTCCCCCCGTTTCCCCAGAAAGTTAAAAAGGCCATTTCTCCCACAAAAATTTGAGGATCAATATTTCCTGGTAATATGCACAACTACATATGGTATATACCAAGTTTTGTTGAATTCAGTTCAGTAGTTTCAGAGGAGTTGCGCTGACAAGCTTTGTGACGGACAGACGGACGGACACAACAAAAACAATATGTCTCCCCACACATAATATTGCAAACATATGAAAAGTGGATACATGACCAACGATGTGAAGCAGGCATACTGTATAAGCATTGGTATTCATGGGTATAAAATTTCATGATAACGTTATGAGCACAATACTAAATTGCTGGCAACAAATTTTACTGGATCTTTAATTTTGCTATACACCCTTTAACTAAATTTCTTAATTTGAGGGATTAAATTTGGTGAATTTTTCTCACCAACAAAATAAATGAAACAAGTTGAATATAAAGTTAACAGCAAACAGGAAGTAAATGTTTGTAGGACTCAAAAATGTATCCCACAATACATCATGTCCATCATATCTAGCTTGTTACCAACAAGTAATAATTGTAACAATGAAACTGTTACTAAGTCTCCCAAATGAAGTTTTCCAATCATTACCCCCATGGAATCCTCTCAATGGTACCAAATGCTTTGTCCTATCATAAAGACTTATAACGGAACTACAGACAGACAAAGGTTAAAGAGTTTACCCCCCTCTTCTTCCAAGCGGGGGTATAATTAAATCCCCCATGAATATTTCTGCTTCAACAGTATCTAACTTAATGTCATCTTAACACCACCTTACAGCTTTGTGTATGGTTATACATTCTTATTTGAAAGAGAAAATATCATCACTTATATATTGTAAGATCATAAGATGTAAACTTAACCCAACAAGTATCTTTCTTTCATTTGATTTTGAACCTTCTAAATGGTTTTGATTCAAATGCTGCTGATGAGAGATTACTCCTTAAAATATGCATATACAGTGTACAGGAAATTAAATGTTTTCATTATTACCTACTTTAAAACTTTGCATACTATATAAGCTTTCAATCAAGTACTGTGGTTTCATAATTATTCGTGGGGTAAAAATTTTCGTGGGAGGCTTTCACCAATGAAGTTTGATATCCAATGAAAAGGAAATTTATCATTACTCTGTATGCTGCAGACATCAGAATCATAAAATTGAAGAATCCATGAAATGGTCCTTTTTCATTAAACCAAAAATATTGGTACCAACGAAAATAATTGAATCCACAATTTTTTTTCAAAGCTGAAAGTTTGCATTCTTTAGTTTTTGTAGCAACATACCTGTGAAACATAATGTCTGGTCATTTCTCCTGTCAGCTGAGTCTGATTATAGAACTGGTGCTCTCTCTGAAAATACCCTAACCTATAAATAGAATAGTTAATTGCTTTGTTATGAAGCTGGTGCTGTCATTATTTATAATTTAAGTAATTCATATTTAAAATTGAAGTCAAAGTCATGGACAATTTCAGGAAAACCAGACAGTCATCAGGAGATTATCTTATGTATGTGTGTGTGTGTTGGTGTTTAACGCCCTTTATCGATGCACCTGGGCCATGTAGGGCAGTCAGTTTTAATGGTGGAGGAAACCGGAGTACCCAGATGAAACAACCGACCTTGGGCAGGAAACGAACAAACCTAATCACATACAGCTGGGGAAGTCCCTTTTTTGTAGGAGATTATCTGAACCAAGTAAGATTGATCCAAGAGAGGGACTAAAGGATCATAGATAAAGACATTGAAATGTGACATTGCAATCCTCTCAACATTTAGTAAAAGGGCCTAATTGCAATCCCCTCATCGGTTAGTAAAAGGGCCTATTCATCATCAAACAGTATAAAAATGGAAAAATATCAAATATATGATATTGAGATGTGGAATAAGTGTACGCGACACAACAAACATAAACAAACAGCAATTCAAAAAATCACAACGGAAAACAGCAAGCAGTCTTCAACATGACCATAGGTCACTGCTTACCGTCTTGCATTGGCCCAAGACTTATAATACAATACAAAAGTATCAAAACCAATCCCTAAATCATCAACGAAAGACTCAATTCTTGAATCAATCTAAAAACAATCTTAGAGGCATGAAATTCTGCATAACACATACATAAAAGAGTCAGATGTAGCAAAAATTATTGCATGAAACATAGCTATAATTCTTATGTTTACAAAGTACTTGTGTACCAAATGATTTTGTAGACATTATACATATTAAGCTATTAAAACATGTATTTTTAAAAATGTCCCATATCCAAACATGACCTTGACACGGTATGAACGGACAGACTTTTAAAAATAGGGCAAACATTTTTTTTGCAAATAAGATAAGCCAATGATGTACATGTACTTACTTGAAGACAACATCTTGTACATCTGTCAGGACCACGCCTACACTTTGAAGGAAGACGTTGATGACGTCAGAATGTATGGCAGTCTGTTTGCCATCTCCTCCTCCTCCTTGAAGGGAGAAACTTAGATGGATCTGGAAATAGAAAGGAAAATTCAAGTGGATCCAAAATGAGGGAAACTCAAGTTTACAAACAAGAAGGGTTTGCATGAAAGTTGATAAAATTATATTGCTCTACAATCAAATTATGCTTTGCCATAAACAAGAGGCTCCCAAGAGCCTGAATCGCTCACCTGAACTACACAGATACATATACTTGTAGATATTATTGTGCTTAACCATATGCAATTTAAATTTCTGAAATATCTTGGTTAGTTTTCAAGATATCGGGCTTCATAAGTGCAAATTTGAGAACAATAACTCCCACATCAGCAGTCAGATCTTTTCCAAAATTTCAGGACAGGCAGATCACTTTTGATTCATACACAATTTTGATATCTGTAACTATTTTTGAGTAATAAGCAAAAAACTGCAATTTACCCCTGTGTTCTATTTTTAGCCATGGCGGCCATATTTTTTGAAGAATCAAAAATCCGAACAACAGAATTGTAGCATTTATGCAATTAAACAACTGTGCCAAGTTTGGTTGAAGTTGGATGTATGGTGTCAGACAAGTTAATCTTTGAAATTCAGGGGAAAAGCAATGAAAAATGGTAAATTTTGACGCTTTAAGGGCCATAACTCCTAAAAGAAATGGTTCAACAGCTTTGACCTAATTACATGAAATGTAGATCTTGATGTGTTTAATCATATGCAATTTGAATTTTCAAAATATCTTGTATAGTTTTCAAGATATAGGGCTAAATAAGTGCAAAATTTTGAAAACAAATCCAGAAAAAGGGCAATAACTCCTACATTGTTTGTTGTATCTTCTTGAAAATTTCTAGCCAGGTAGATCTTGAGGTGCTGATTACTTTTACCATATGCCAGAATTTTAATATATGGTACTGTTTTTGAGTTATTAGCAAAAAACTGCAATTTACCCCTATGTTCTATTTTTAGCCATGGCAGAATCCGAACGATAGTTTTGTACACATAATGCTACTTAACAACTGTACCAAGTTTGGTTGCAATTGGACTTATGGTGTCGGACAAGTTAACGTTTGAAAAATTGTTAACAGACGACGACGGACGCCAAGTGATGGTATAAGCTCACATGGACCTTCTGTCCAAGTGAGCTAAAAATTTAACACTTTTACATTTCATATCATCAAAATAAAACTATATTTTGTAGAGTTCACATACATCTATGGAGATTACATGTACTTCTTATAACATAAATGTGACTTTCTTTGTTTTTACAATGAATAAACCAGGGTCAAATGTACTTTTAAGGGGTCACATGTACTTTACCTTTATTGGAGAGAAATGAAGATAATCATAGAAGTTCTTTTGTTCTTGTGCCATGGACAGACCTGCATCTTCTAACAAGGTCACAAGTACCTTAAAGGTTCACATGTACTTTACCTTTATTGGAGAGAAATGAAGATAATCATAAAAGTTCTTTTGTTCTTGTGCCATGGACAGACCAGCATCTTCTAACAAGGTCACATGTACTTTAAAGGTTCACATGTACTTTACCTTAATTGGAGAGAAATGAAGATAATCATAGAAGTTCTTTTGTTCTTGTGCCATGGACAGACCGGCATCTTCTAACAAGGTCACATGTACTCTCTTGTAATCTTCTTCTAATAGAGTGGTCTGAAAGAACATGTTGAATATGCAAGTAAAAATATATTGTTAGGAAAACATATTCCACTTTTTCATTCCACAATCATGCATACATGTATATGTTAGGTTTGTTATTAAGCTAAGTAATTCAATAAACAAGGGCATGGCTTAAGGTCCCCCTCCCTTCTACATATTTTCCCCAAACTCAATAGGCTTTTTTCTTATCTAACAAGCTTCAATGCGTAAATATTAAACAAATTCTACCAAGGCCTTTTAAATTTTGGCTTGAAAAAATTCATCTGCTTCTATGAAAGGACAACTACAACAAGTGGTTGCACTAAGTCGTGCTAAGCATACCCCCATTCGACCATTCAGAAAACAGGAAGTAGATGACCAACTGAGCTGGAAAGGGGAGGCACGATATAACTCATCATGCTAAAGCTGTATACCAAATTTGAAATCAATCCCTTCTGTAGAAGCTGAGAAATCTGTTACGAAAAATTGTCTATTTTTGACCCATTAAAAGTCTAAGTTGGCTCGGAAAACAGGAAGTAGATGATGGACTGACCTGGAAAGGAGAGGCATGATATAACTTATCATGCTGAAGCTGTGTACCGAATTTGAAACCAATCCATCCAGTAGAAGCCGAGAAATCTGTTACAAAAAATTTCACATCTCAAATTTTTTACCCTAAAAAGTCTAAGTCAGCTTGGAAAACAGGAAGTAGATGATGGACTGACCTTGAAAGGGGAAGCACGGTATAACTCATCATGCTGAAGCTGTGTACCAAATTTGAAAACAATCCATACAGTAGAAGCAGAGAAATTGAACCAGACTGACAGACGGACGGACAAGGTGATTGCAATACAGCCCCCTCTAAAAATCCTGCTATTTCTGGAATTGCCCTGAAATTGAATCTTGTATTTTACAATAGTTACCTCCTGATCTCTGGACACACTTTGTGACGAGGCAAACAGTTCTATAAGTTCATTGATAAATCCTTGATCGACCTTCAGGGTCATCTCCTGTGTCAACACCTTGAAGTACCTGTAAAATATCAAATTATACAGTGAAACCTGGCTAATACTTATCACCTTATCACATACTGTGGTTTTATTTTTATTCGTGGGGCATCAATTTTTGTGGTTTTCATGGGTGGCCTTGACCCAAGAAATTTGATATCCCATGAAAAGGAAATTAAACATTAATATGTATGGTGGAGACTTTAGAACCACGAATTTAAGAGTCATATCACTGGTCATTTTTCAAGAAACCATGAAAATTGGTACCCACGAAAAAAATTGAATCCACAGTATAATAAACAAGAATGACGAAGGTTGCCTTCTTCTAAAAATATTCAATACACAGAATGTAGAAGAGTTAGCTTTACACCATATAGTACTACAGAAGGAAGTTACATACCAAATATCAAGAGGCTATGACATGAAGTTGCCCGGTAAACTTGGACGTAAATGTTTGGGTAGTCATAGGATGCTGGTGCTGGACACAGGAAGACACAAGACAACAAACAAATTCCTATATGTGGCTTTGCAACAATTTTCAGGCAACATAATAAACCAAAGCCAGCATACAGGTCCTTTATCCTTCTATTCAATTTCTATACATTTATTCTTTTATAAAAAAAGTAAAAACCTTTCCAAACTGACCAAAACTTTTGGAATGTGTATTTCTTAAGGTTGTATGCCCTTTTTTAAGCACATGGACCAAACATGGTGGCCCTTTTAAATGCCAAATAAAGCCTAAGAAGCTGAAGAAAAATGCCGATGGCTAGTAACTAATAAACTAATTTGCTTAGACAGGCTGCAAAAGGACTGAAAGCATATGCCTGTAAATTTTGGACAAAGAGCAGCAATAAAAGCAACTGTCATCTATCTTTATGTTTTCAATAGTTTCAAGCTTTGTTATTATGTATATTTTGAAAATTTTGTGTTGGGGTCAAATCCAGTAAAGAATCAGGAAATCATGCCTCATGCAACTCCAGGTTAACTTTACAAAATGTAAGCAATCACCCATAACTGTGTCCATGTTTACAGATGCTTCTTGTATTTTAATATTGCTGATTTATAACTATTTTTCAGCTGCTTCTACTTGTTCCTGGTGTTATAAGCTTTGTACTATTTTTTTTAGTTCCAGCTTTAAATCATATTTTAAAACTTACTTGAACTGAGACATCTTGCTATGTTCATGTTTCCTCTGCATCATGCTCAACTCTGTAAAAGGCTTTGGTACTGAAAATTATAGAGACGGATCTAGATTATTAAAAGATTTATTTTCAAGCAACAATATACATACTTACTTTTGAAATGTATTTATTTTTACAGATTTGATGGTTTGACATTTTTTGCAAAATTAATTACCATTCAATAGAATTATTATAGTTGATATGAATAGAATAATAAGCAGAAAAAGCAGAATTAAGTACCAATAAACTTGAATGAAATCATAAAACTGTGCAAGTGTGATAACAGTAATACATGTAGAACAAAAATGTCCAAAAGAAATGATGCCCAAACTAGCAGCATGGAAAATTGTCATTTGAACCATAAGATTAACCTGAATTGGGACAGAAAACCAGCCAAAACAACAACTAAACTGATCCAAGCTGGGCATACAAATCAAAAGTTAGCAGTTACATGTATGCTAAGAATGAGTAATGGTCTATTCTGCACTAAATAAGTCTAGTAACAGGGAATTAGCAATAAATATATCATCTTTTTCGCGAATACTTCAATATATCCAAACCTGGAAATTTCAAATTGAGGAGTTTATGAGAGAGAAGCAAAATTTACCAAAGTTCATGTAAAGTTGGTTTTGATTTGCTCAATTAGTGTAATATTTCTGATCCAAACACGAGAAGAGTATACAAGTTTGGATAGTATTTATGTATAGTTTGCTAATTTTGTGATTGAAACTAAATTTTGCATATTGTAGCCAACATATACATACTACTTTCAGCAGCTATAGATTTGGCCAGTGGAGTAGGTGCCAGGACTGTTTGGAATGTAGCATCACTCATCTGGTTGTCTAACTGTAAAAGATAGAATGTTGTTAGGAATAGCCCATCTTAATTTAATTAATCTTTATTAGAAACAAAAAAATCCTTATCAAATATTGGTGTTAGGTCAGATCTTGGTAGATATCCAGTCAAAAAATTAATTCATTCACAGTCTATTTCATATCTTGCTCGATCTTGTTATGATCATACAAATATTGCCCTATGAAAAAACTTTAGAAAACACCTTTATATTTGCTAAGACGTTGTCTGTGAAAAGATGTATTAATTAGTGTTTGTTAAAATAAGCACTTTGCACGAAATATTGTTGAATCTTTATACTATCAATTATAGAAGTACAATTACGTCAAATTGGGGCTGTGCACAAGCTAAGCAAACAAGAGGGTGATAGATAAAAATTTTCACCTGCTGGGGTGATAATTTACCCTCGTTGTTTTGGTTTTGAAATGTTTTATGATAGATTGAATTGTTTAATCAAAATTATTTAGGAAAGAATCTTATGAAGTATAATAAATGAGGCTATATCACATACCTGAAACCTCTGTATTTTAGCATGCAGCTGTATCTGATGAGGTGATGTTTTATACTGGAGCTATATCACATACCTGAAACCTCTGTATTTTAGCATGCAGCTGTATCTGATGTGGTGAGGTTTTATACTGTAGCCAGATGCCGTCCTGGAAACTTCTCTTAATTTGCCGCTTATTTGGTTTATACATCATCATGTCATTGAAATCCACCTGAAAATATAAACAAAAAGGGGCTACTACTCCACTTTAAAATTTCAGTAATCAGGATTTATATTATTTACAGACCAGGAAAGGGTTGGTACAGTAAAACCAACTTTGCTGTAGTTGTGTTGTGAAAAATGTTCCAATCAAGACCGCTACAAGTGAGGGTATATATAAATAGAATTCAATACTTTACAAACTCAAGGTTCAAATCCACAAAAAGCTACAACCAGCATCCCTGTGGCTGTTTAAAAAAAAAAAAACAAGAGGCTCCCAGGAGCCTGAATCGCTCACCTGGTCTTGATGTCAACCCTATAAAGAACTTTGTAGAGCTGAATAAGCTGAACATTTAAGCAAGCAACAGCTTTTCTCTTTCAGCATTAGTTTTAATTCTGTAAGCCAAAAACATGCAAAATGTTATTTCAAGGGCCATCTGAACACTTTGACTCTAAAGAGACTTTTGTTAAGAGCTTAATGAACTGAACATTTAAGCAAGCAACCAATTTTCTTTATCTGCTATAGTTTTAATTATTTAAGCCCAAAACATGAAAACATGTTTATTTAGGGGCTGTAAACCCTATAAGGGGTCATCTGACAACTTCGACCCTATGAAGACTTTTGTAGAGGTAAATGAGCTGAACATTTAAGCAAGCAACAGCTATTCCCTATCTGCAATAGTTTTCATTCTATAGGCCAAAAACACTATTTTTTGCCTTTAAGGGTTTGTAACCCCTATAAGGGGTCATCTGACAACTTCGACCCTATGAAGACTTTAGTAGAGCTGATTCAGCTGAACATTTAAGCAAGCAACAGCTTTTCTCTATCTGCAATAGTTTTCATTCTATAGGCCGAAAACATTTTTTTTCGCCTTTAACGGGCTGTAACCCCTATAAGGGGTCATCTAACAACTTTGACCCTATGACAACTTTGGTAGAGCTAATTGAGCTGAACATTTAAGCAAGCAACAGCTTTTCTCTATCTGCAATAATTTTCATTTTGTAGGCCAAAAACACAATTTTTCGTTTTTAAGGGGCTGTAACCCCTATAAGGGGTAATCTGACAACTTCGACCCTATGGAGACTTTTGTAGAGTTAAATGAGCTGAACATTTAAGCAAGCAACAGCTTTTCTCTATCTGCAATAGTTTTCATTCTATATGCCAAAAACACAATTTTTTGCCTTTAAGGGGCTGTTACCCCTATAAAGGGTCATCTGACAACTTCAACCCTATGGAGACTTTTATAGAGCTAAATGAGCTGAACATTTAAGCAAGCAACAGCTTTTCTCTATCTGCAATAGATTTTATTCTATAGGGCAAAAACATGAAAAAAGGCTATTTTTGACCTTTAAAGGGCCATAACCCCTATAAGGGGTCATCTGACAACTTCGACCCAATGGAGACTTTTGTAGAGCTTTTGATTCTGAAGAGCCTAAGATCCTTCAGATTTTTTCTATCTGTTATGGTTGCTGCGTTATAAGCCAATTTAAGTGGTTTTACCCTATGTTCTATTTTTAGTGACAACGGCCACGTTTTTTATCGAATCATTTTAAAATGAGGATCGTTTGTTGCCAAGATGTCATATACCATTTCTGCCAAGTTTCACTTAAATTGGTTCAGTGGTTTCAGAGAAGAAGATTTTTGAAATTGTTAACAGACGACGGAGGACGGACAACGACGGACGACGACGGACACATAGTGATAGCATAAGCTCACATGGCCTTTGGCCAGGTGAGCTAATAATTTGCTTCAATTTACAATTTATAGGAAATCAAAGAATGGACCTAGGCTTGTTTCTTTTCATTTCCCAAACATAGCAAAAAGTATGGATCAACCATCCAACTTATAACAACTTAATCTGGGCAATGCTTTCCAGCATACGACCAAATTCAATCTCTATTCTATACCCCTGTGTACATGAACTTTTTGTTATTCTTTATTGGGAAACAAGCAATAAGCTTATGTGTCCTCTCCAGTTTCCAGTTTGTGGTAGGTAAGTTTGAAATATTCAGTGGTCACCTTCCAGTAAAACGTACCTCTATTTTATTTTCCAGATGCATCCTAGCAGCTGGTGTATGTCCCATCTCAATCTCTGTGGCATATTTCTGATATCCTTTCTCCAAGATTTCTCCTGTCTTTACATTGAGCGCTCTGAATCTCTTCTTCTTCTCTTCCCAAACTATTCCAGAACTGTTAAAAAAGAATATTTCAAAGCTTGAAGATTTAGAAAAGAATATATAAAAATCTGGCAAGAAATTGTTTGCATTATAATTTTCTAAGTTTTCTTTCAATTAACTTGACAAAAAAATCTTTTAGAAATGTTTCATTATCATGATGTAATATTGTTCCAAATAGAATATTTTTTAATGGATGTCAATAAATATATATACATGTATATTTTCCTAAAACTTTGTTTGCCATGGGTAAAACTATACCTTGTGATGCCAATGTATGCCACCTCTTTTTGTTTGTAGTCATTCACCAGTGAAAGACCGAGCCCTTGTATACAGACATTGATTTCCTGCTCTATTCTTTCTAATTCTCCGGCCTAAAAAAATATTATGGCAGAGTTGAGAAAAAATCCAATGATGTACAAATAAACATGGTTTATAAACTCAATTTTTAGGAGAAGCATTTTGTTAATTACTAATTATAATAGATTTATCTGTACCAAAATCTAATTACTGTCTGCATGAGCAAATAATTCTCGAAGGTAACTTTCTCCCCTGGTTGTAAAACTGCGAATCAATACATAAATCCTTTACTGGTGAAGTTAACACTTAAATCCTCTGTGAACAGTAGATATTTCTGCCAGCAGACCTGTTAAGTGTCACGCAACTCGCGTGAGACTCATGCATCTAGCCTCAAATTTGTATGATCTTTTAATTTTTTTCTTTGATCTTAAAATTTTTCGTTGAATCTCACGCATGCAGCTCATAAAAACCTGACAGCCCTGTGCCAGTATAGGCCAAGAATCCCCCTTCCAAAATTCCTCCAACCTTACCCCAACCCCTGGGTGTGGTAAATACATACCTCCTGTGCAATGGTAGCTAGTGCCAGATCCTCAGTAAACAACAGGACTCTCTGAATACCATTGAGGAAAGAAACCCAGTATATCTTACTCTCAGCAAGGGCAAAAAATTCTCCCAGATACCTCCCCCCCTACCCAGGGTGTGGTTATTTACATACCTCCTGAGCTATGGTAGCTAGTGCAAGATCCTCAGTGAACAACAGGACCCTCTGCATACCATTGAGGAAAGACACCCAGTATATTTTACTGTCAGCGTGGGCAAAGAACTCTCCTATACCATCCTATAAATAGTTAAAAATCTGTCAGAATAAAAAAATTGCATGGTGTTGTAAAACAGAAAGTAGCAGAGCAACATACCTGAAATTGATACTAGGATATGGGAGCCCACAAAAATTATTAAAGTATATAAATTTTTACACTATCAAAATTTCATTTTTTTCATCACTTCATAATCAAATTTTTGAGAATGTTACAAATATTCGCAATATTAAATGATATAACAGATGAATACTTTGAATAGATTAGTGTTTTATCTTTAGATTCATTTTTATTTTAATTTGGCCATGTTTGGTATTTATAAGCATTTCATATAATGTGTTTGTTGCATTTTCAGCTTTTTGACTTGAGTGCCTCTGGTGAGTCTTAAATATATGAAACTCACATTAGACATAGCAAATTTATTTGCCTGGAACTTTGTTGTAAGTTTTATCATTATTCAAACCTATATTATTGATTTTGTGTTTTGTGTTTCTTCTTGCTGTTCTTGTTCGTGTTTACCAGTTTCGTCATTGCCCTTTCGGACTGTTGACACTCGAATGCCCCACCCCATTGGTGCCTCTTTTGTTGATGTAAAATAACCACTAACCTGTTGTAGATCATTCTTCTGATCTTTTTTCTCGCCACAGGACCACATTATTTCCCTTTTCCCGGTCGCTATTTCCCAGGTGTACAGCATATACTGTTGGGCATTCAGCACATGTTCTGTTTTAACCTCTCTGAAATAAGAAAATCTGTCTCAGTCAAAAATGGTCAAATTTCCTCAAACAGGAAGTAGGTGAGTGACAGATCTAAAATATAATTCCACTTTATGGGACCCCTTGCCAATACTCTTTACCAAATATCAAGGGTCTGTGATAAAAAGTTGCTGAAAAAAACTGTTTAGGAAAACTTTTTTTAGTGCATGCACACCACCCATCCCCCCTTTTATGTCCTGGGTTTTTATACCCTTAGATCTGGCCAAAAAATCATTTTCAGTCAATAAGAAATAAAATGTCAGGAAGGTCTTTTACTTATAACAAGAAAGCCACTACAGTGTTACCACATCAGAAACTTCCTACCCTTTCAGACAACCTGAGTTGCATCTGATTTTGACATGTAATTGCTGGGAATGTTAAGTCAATGTGAAGCATTGTAGCCATTCCCTCAAAGTTAGTACTGAATGTGAAGAAAGTGACAGAATTCGAGATTTTAATATTAGGATATTACAGGTCCTGTCACCACAATGACAGAGCAAGGGATATATGGGACCAGTCACCACAATGACAGAGCAAAGGATATATGGGACCAGTCACCACAATGACAGAGCAAGGGATATATGGAACCTGTCACCACATTGACAGAGCAATGGGTACATGGGACCTGTCACCACATTGACAGAGCAAGGGATATATGGAACCTGTCACCACATTGACAGAGCAAGGGGAGTATGAGTCCTGTCACCACATTGACAGAGCAAGGGATATATGGGACCTGTCACCACGATTACAGAGCAAGAGATATATGGGACCTGTCACCAAATTGACAGAGCAAAGGATATATGGGACCTGTCACCACATTGACAGAGCAAGGGATATAGGGAACCTGTCACCACATTGACAGAGCAAGGAGTATATGGGACCTGTCACCTCACTGACAGAGCAAGGAGTATATGGGACCTGTCACCACATTGACAGAGCAAGGGATATATGGGACCTGTTACCACATTGACAGAGCAAGAGTTATATTGGACCTGTCACCTCACTGACAGAGCAAGGGATATATGGGACATGTCACCACATTGACAGAGCAATGGGTACATGGGACCTGTCACCACAATTAGAAAGCAAGAGATATATGTGACCTGTCACCTCACTGACAGGACTAAGGGTATATGGACCTATGAAAGAAGCAGAGGTACCAATGGGGTATCCGAATGTCAAAAGTCCGAAAGGGCAGAGACTAAACCAGTAAACACAAACAAGAACGAGACAAAAACAGACAACACAAAAAACATGGAAACACAAAACAACTGAATATCAATCAACAACGCGAACTCCAGTCGAAACAAGAGTGAACTCTTATAACCACAATTACAGAGCACATGATATATGGGACCTGTCACCACATTGACTTAGCGAAGGGTATATTTGACCATAGTGATAGAACGAGGGGTTTAAGTGATCTTACCTTTGGTGGAAGTGAATCATGGCTTTATCTGTATGGTTTATCAGTAGAACTGTGGCCATTCCATCTGTGTATTTACTGAAGGTTACAACAGTTGCCGATTCTGTTACTTGGCAGTCTACATTTAGTCCTCCATGCTGTTAAAATGGAAAATAAGATATGTTTACATACATGTACTTCATCCTGACATAAATTTTGTTCCCATTTTGAGATCAAACATAAATTGGAATTATTTTGATCCTTATTTGACATTTTTGTTATGTCAATCTAAATAGCAAGATCAGTCCATATCTACAGTTATTGGAATTCTTACTAAAATTGATGTTGTTGTCAATTTGGCACCTTTAATCCAAGAATAAGACTAAGGTGCTTACAAAAACTTAAATTCCCCCCAATAAATATATTAAGGTATTAAGATTCTTTATCAATCCATACTTTCTTTGTCACTCATACTCAAGCTAACTATTCCACTTTGCAATACTATCCGCTCTGCCTCCGCCATCCCCCCCCCTAAAAAAAAAATTGGCTAAGCAGAATTTGATAATTAATCAATATTGTCTGTGCGGTGGCAAATATTAACTTGACTCCAAAAAAGCGCACACAGTTACAAGGGATAAACACACTTGTGGCTACAAGAATGTGCAAGATAATTACAAAGATTATTTAAATTGATTTGGGGTTACAAATGCTGTGAAAGTACTTCATTTTGTTGGCAACAGTTCTTATGGATTTGGAAGAAAATGTATAAATATGGATTGACAAATTTGTGGTTTTCACATATTCTTTATATAAATCAAGGCAAAATTGCATACTGTATAATCATTTCTTTTCATGGGGATAAAATTTCCTAATTAAGATCAAAATACTGAATTAGTATGGACAAATATTCGAGGATTTTTAATTTTGAAATACACTCTTTAACTAAATATCTTAAATTTGTGGGGATTTAATTTCATGGATTTCTCTTATCCACGAAATAAACAAAATTAAATCCTCCACGATAATTTCTGCTTCTACAGTATTCATTGGAATAAGATTTTGTGGTTTGTTTGTCCCCTCTCAAGCACAAAAATTGGTACCTGTCCTAAATTAATACTTTCACAGCAGTATATTCTAAACCTATTAAACAAAGAATCTAATATATACAAGCAGGAAAAAAACACATATTATAAAATATAATATGATGCAGGTTAAACCTGAAAAGCTCCCGCAGATAAAGTAAATTTCTTATATATATAAATATATGGTGCCTCATACTTTACTTAAAGCAAGAACTCATTGTCTTTATAATATCTTTATAATAACAGCAAGAAAGGCAATCATTTACATGATTTTGAAAAAAAGAACGCGCTGCAAACAGAACAAGGAAGTTATATTCTGCGGACCTCGCCGAAGTCACCTTCTACTTTCATTTACGAATGCACAGCCGGCTGGAAGGAAAATAACAAACACAGTTTGTTTATTGAGGACAAAGTAAATCTAATGACTGTAGGGAATGAAATTTGTCTGCTGAATTCATCAAGTTATTTGTTTGGTTGACAATACACCGCTTTTTTGTGGGGGCTTGAAAATTAGAATGACATTTTCCCGCGCTTCTGTCATTTTGTTTTGATGGATGCGACCTCTAGTGATAGAATGCATATGGACGCCAATAATTAAAATATGCCCGAAGTCCTAATTTTTTAATACAAATTCTTTACGTTTAAAACATTTCATAGCTGGGAATATTTTAAATAATTATATTAATACAATAACTATGTTTATCATCTTTTTAAATTGAAAATTACAAAAAAGGAATTTAATTTTGCATTCCGTGTTATTGGGTGCGGATTTCTGACTAGCTTATACGTCTTCCGGTTTAAGGCATCATACTCAGTCAACTTAGCTCCCGCTCTGCGGGAGCTTATAAATTGGGACATTTTAAAGGTTATTTTACAATGCCATACAAAACCAAGTTGAACGGTTATATCGGACGAAGTCCGACTAAGTGTAGAATATAGGTCACATGACAAGTGTATTAATGTTGCAAACCGGATGTAGCATTTTGTAAATCAATCCCATAATCCCCCAAAGGCCAGCTTAAGCTGTGTTTTCGCATAAGAAACTTAAAAGAAATTATGTTTTGGCAAAGCCAAAATATAATTTCTAAGCCAATTAAATTTTCAAACAATTCTTTTTAAAGTTTTTGTGCGAAATTGAAACTTTATTCGAACGTTGGTCAGTAACCTACAAAAAACACCATAACAACGGATTCCAATATGGCGACATGTTTACATGACGACAGACTAAAACATTACTTGACGTCACCTATAACAACATGACACCATGTCAACGTAATCAATATGGGAATGTTTAAATACGAACAATAATGCACCATGATCATAAATAAGCCTTGCACTGATTTATCTAATCTCATTATCTCAGCCTATGACAAAACAAAATTTAAAAATGGAAAGAAAGGGTCCTACCTCAGACATGCAGATGCTGAGATGTATCCTTGGAAGTTTTCAATCCTGTGTGATATCCTCAAACCTTCATGCCGTTATTTTCCGCCAGGTTGCTAAATCGATCTCCTGATGTCAATACGACCGAGAATTAAATACTGACACCGAAAATCTTCAAAACCTGGCTGAATGAATGTTGACATTTTGTTTGTTGTCTACTGAAGCGCGAAATTCTCTGACAGGTAAATGACGTCATGAAGAAGTTAATTCGTCCCCGCTTACTGTTGTCCACAAATATTTGGATGGTATTTGCAATTTTCAAGTTTGCATAAATTTTACTGATCAAAGGTATATTCTAATAAAAATGCAAATGCCATTATTGTCAGTGGTGATTAAAGTCTTAGACCAAAATAAAAGGGGCTTTTTATCATTGACAAAATAATAATTCAAATTTTTATTTTTAATATTTCTATTATTTTTGACTTCGTCCGATTTTAGGCTAATGCCTACGCCATATTAAAACGGAAATTATACCAATAAAGTCATGAATATACAAGGCTGAAAACTTGATTATTTACATGCATTATTTAAACACATGGTGGTATGATATTTTCATATTACATCTGAAAGGTAGCCAAAATCTGAAGTTCCATTATATGATATGAGAAAAACCAATATTGTATGAAGTTGTCAAATGAAAAAGCATCTTTCACTGATTACATGTTCCTGTTTCAGCAAGCAAAGACCAAGTTTACCTTGTACCAATCCATATCTAGCTTAGAATGTAATTTAGTCAATGTGCCTGTCCTATCTGGGGTATTAGCCAGGAATTTTTGTCAAAAGGTTTGGTCGTCCCTGCCTTCTTTAATTATGTTGCTTGTTCTATGTCCAGCAAAAGGTCTTTGGCTGATAATTTTGGGATTGAATCTTAGGTATTATATTTTTAACAGGGTTGTCAAGAGCTGCTTGCGTGAGATATGACGAAAAATTGAAAGATCAAAGGAAAAAAATTAAAAGATAAAAGAAATTAGCTGCTAAATTGTTGACTTAATGCACGAGTCTCACATAAGTTGCCTGACATTTGACAGGTCTGTTTTAATCTTGGGCCAATGCTAGATCTAGACTGTCACATTAAAGACTGCTGGCTGCCTTCCACTGTGGATCTGTTAAAAATTACTGCTTGATTTTGCAGGTTGCTTTGCTATACTTATTCCACAAATCACTATCTTCAAATATGATTTACTCAATTGACAAATATGAAATTAAACAGGTTGGGGAGTATGCCCAAAATGGGTATTATCCTTGTTTTGGGAGTATTGAAACTTTAAACCTCTTTCATTAACTCCTGTACCCAAAAGTCACTTTTCTAATGCTGAGGGAACAAATAGATTTATAAATACTACCTGTTTCTAAAATTACTGTTTACATTCCACTTGTTATCAAAAATTAAAAACAATTACTAAAATGCACTTATAAAGACTGAGATGTATGTGAGCATCCAGGTGTGACGCGAACACTTTTAAAACTTTTCCATTGAATGATGACATGCCTGGCATCATTGGTCAATTAAATGTTTTGAAAAACTTAATTGATCAATTGGTCAACTTAAAAGACCCCAACAGACAACATCTCATTGAAACTTTTAAAAATACATACAGATATTTAGACGACATTCTTTCACTAAACAATCCCACATTTTCTAATTTTATTACAGAAATTTATCCCAAGGAATTAACTTTGAATAAATCTAACCTTACTGGTGATAGATGCCCATTTTTAGATCTAGATTTAAGTATAATCAATAGAAAATTACACACTAAAATATATGGTAAACGGGATGACTTTTCATTTCCAATTGTGAATTTTCCTTTTCTAGAGGGGTACCACTTGCTCCGTCTTACGGAGTATATATTTCACAGTTGGTAAGATATGCTCGGATCTGCAGTGGTGTGTCTGATTTTAATGATAAAAACCGGTGTATTACAAAAAAATTACTAAAACAAGGATATCCTTACCACAAATTAGTGAAGTCGTTTCCTAAGTTTTATCATAAATATCTATACCTTATTGGAAAATTTAACTGTACACGACGACTTTTGATTGTAAAGAGAATATCCCATCCAGATTTCTACGGTAATGTTGTTTATAGAGCAAATAAATTCAAAAACAATCCATTGGGAATGCAAAATTGGCTTAAAACTTTATTAAATAAAGGTTATGAAATGGATATTTTAGTAAAATCTTTGAATTTAGTCTTCTTTGGTAAAAATATTGATAATTTGATACTTACTTTAAAATGTTAATTGCCTTTTTATACTTATGTCATTTTTGAGCATTACAGCGGTCAAGTGTGTCGGTTTTGTGTGATGATGCATCATCAAATCATAAGTGTTTGACATGTTGTGTCGGATTTAAAATCGACATACTTGATTTTTTTACATCAGTCGATGGATGCTTCTTAGCTAGCTGTCAGTAACTTCGAGTATTCTCAAGAGAGTATCTTTACGTCCCATTAATTACTTGTTGTCCTTTTGTCTCATATACTCTCTTGTTGAATTGAACTTCTATCGATTTGATTTTTACTGTGTGTTAGTTTGTGCTTTGTTATTGATTATCATTAGGGGGAAGGTTGGCGCCAAAAAACTAGTTTAACCCCGCCACATTTTAATGTGCCTGTCCTAAGCCAGGAATCTTTATCAAAGCTTATGTTTGTATTTAGTCGAATTTATGTTAATTGTTTTTTTGTCAAGAAGAGGGTTTTTCAATGCACTTTGGGATTGGGCTTGAATCATATGTATTTTATTTTCAATCCAGGGGCCAATTGAAAACAGCGAGCAGCGACCGCTGGTCACATTGAAGGCTGCTGGCTGTTTTCCATTGTGGATATTTAAAATATACGTTTATAATGTAGGTTGTGTCGCGTACACTTATTCCACATCTCATTTTCTTCTATTAGAATACAAAAGAAAACATTTTCTTTAATAGTAGGCAGAAATCACTCATTGAATTTTTTTCTTGGACACATAATTAGAAAGTACTGTTATCATTGCAAGTGTACACCGCTGCAACAGAAGCCGCCTATCTCTAGTTAGCGAGTAATGTCATGTTTTTGAATCCTTGAAATCAAGAATCACTTGATCTTTGAAAACAAGGATAATAAAAATATGGATATTATACTTGATTTTGGGCATACTCCCCAACCTGTTAAAAATATGTGGATGTAAACCATGGCTAGATTTTGTTAAACAGGAAGTAGGTGAACAACAGACAAGAAATTGATTCCTGCAGTAAGGGACCCTTTGCTAGTGCTGTACATCAAATATCAAGAGGCTGTGATTAGTAGTTGCTGAGAACACTATTACATTTTTTTCCTTCGCTCTTGCTACCAGCCCTCTGTGGGACATTCATTTAATAACCCAGATTTTTAACTACTTTTTCATTTCATCTACTTATTAGAAACATCAGATTGTCAAACACATATTTTCAGTACTATCAAAATCATGAAAATGAAGGAAAAGAATGACGGTCTTCCACTTAGATGTATGTCGCCTGCATCTCAAAATATTTGGTAAACAGGAGGTAGATGAGTTACGGGCATAAAATCACTTTACACCATATAGTACCATGGGTGGAAGCTACATACAAAAAATCAAAAGGTTGTGACATGTAATAGTTGCCTGGAAAACTGTGTCTGAAATTTCTGTGAAGCCGCAGAACGACAACACAGGATGAAGCAAGACGACAGATGGTGCCAAAATAACCCCTATATGTCAGTTCTGCAACATGTTGCAGTCGACATAAAAAATTGATCCTAAATATTATAATTAAATCTTATATGCAGCAAGCTTTTTAGATCAGCTAAAACTCTTTTGTCTATGAACCATTAGACAAAGATTGTTCATTGGAATTGATTCTTGTTATGAAAAAAAATATAGTGATTTTAGTATAGGCAAAATGTGAATTGTAGAATCTACACAATATAAGGCAGTTTAGAGAAAAATGTGTCAGTTCTATTGCCAAAAAATGCATCATATTTCAAAGGCTATTTGTCAAAAAGCTAAAAGAAAGAAATGACTATTTGGCATTAAATATTTGCCACTTTCAGGTGAAAAAGCTATTTTCATTGCTGTAAGGATATATAAGATTTTAGATCAAAAGGAAAATTATTTATGCTAACAGAAAAATAAGAATTCTATCTGGTTTACATGTCTTAAGGTAAAAGAAATGTGCTCCAAGGAAAGCACTGCACACATACTAGGAACTGTGAGTAAGCTCACATAAGGATTCTCTATGCCTCATACTGAAATCTATATTGGGTAAAAACTTATTAATAAGTCTACTGTTAAATAAGCTCATCTGCATGACATCTAAGAGCAATAACCGTATAGCGGGTAATTTAGCGAGTTGCAAATTTTGTGATTTTTATCCAAAAGGAGAAATGGTATTTTAGATGACTTAATTTTTTGTGTTTTTTTAGAATACTTGACACATGGAATAACTGTGAAACATCGCCACTATAATAAAGAGGTCTTTAATTTTAGCAATTCTTTGGAACTCGTGAATAAATCAAAAATTAAGAACCACTTGAAAATTTCCTGCTATACAGCAATATCTTAGTGTAATTCTATATATAATGTTCTTCCTTTATATCAAGTTTCATTAAAATCATTTAAGCAGTTCAGGAGGCGTGGTGCATTTGAAATATGAGGACAGACTGACATACATGACATAGTGATTCCTATATAATTACATGAATACATATTCTGGTGTTACATTCCTGATAATTCAACCAACAATTCTAGCAGGTCAATACTGATCACAAATTTTAACCTTACCTTAGTTTTTTCAAACTAAAAATAGAATGACAACAGAGCATTGTTCAAGCTAAACGAAAAAGATTTACATGACTAAGAAAAGAAAATCTGTCACAGTCAAAAATGGCCCGATTTCATAAACATGAAGTAGCGGCCCAATTTCACAAACATGAACTAGGTAAGCGACAGATCTGAAACCGTATCCCACATTATGAGACCCTAACCTGATGCTGTATACCAAATATCAAGTGGCTGTGGTAAGAAGTTGCGAAGAAAACTGTTACAAAAACTTCTTCCCAGTCCACCCTCGCGAAATTCACCTTTTAATAACCCAGATTTTTCACTCCATGAAATCAGCCAACAATTCTATTGATCTAGGAAGTGATTGTTAAATAAAGATTAAGTAGAACAAGAGGCTCCCAGGAGCCTAAATCGCTCACCTGGTCTTGATGTCAACCCTAAATTTTTTAGAGCTAAATGAGCTGAACATATAAGCAAGCAAAAGTTTTTCTTTATTTACTATAGTTTTCATTCTATAGGCCAAAAACACGAAAAACCGTTATTTTAGGGGCCGTAACCCCTATAAGGGATCATCTGACAACTTTGACCCCATGGAGACTTTTGTAGAGCTTTATGCGCTGAACATTTAAGCAAACAACAGCTTTTCTCTATCTGCTATAGTTTTTATTCTAAAGGCCAAAAACATGAAAAAGGTTATTTAAAGGGCCGTAACCCCTATTAAGGGTCATCTGACAACTTCGATCCTGTTGAGACTTTAGAAGAGCTAAATAAACTGAACATTTAAGCAAGCAACAGCTTTTCTCTATCTGCTATAGTTTTCATTCTGTAGGCCAAACACATGAAAAAGGTCATTCTAAGGGCCGTAACCAATATTAAGGGTCATCTGACAACTTCGATCCTATTGAGACTTTAGTAGAGCTAAATGAACTGAACATTTAAACAAGCAACAGCTTTTCTCTCTTTCTGCAATAGTTTTCATTCCATAGGCCAAAAACATAAAAAAACATTATTTCAGGGGCCGTAACCCCTATAAGGGGTCATCTGACAACTTCGACCCTATGGAGACTTTTGTAGAGCTAAATGAGCTGAACATTTAAGCAAGCAACAGCTTTTCTCTATCTGCAATAGTTTTCATACTATAGGGCAAAAACATGAAAAAATGCTATTTTTCACCTTTAAGGGGCTGTAACTCCTATAAGGGGTCATCTGACAACTTGGACCAAATGGAGACTTTTGTAGAACTTTTGATGCTGAAGCAGTGAGGTGGCATCAGATTTCATCTATCTCTTATACTTTTGATTTACAAGCCTAAAACAGTAGTCTGACCCCCCCCCCCCCCCCCCCTGGCCTATTTTTAGCAACAGGGACCATGTTTTTTGACGGATCAAAAATCCCCACGCAAGTTTTGTGCAGGATACCCTAAAGTACCACCAGACCAAATTTGGTTTGAATCTGTTCTGTAGTTTCAGAGGAGAAGATTTTTGAAAAATTGTTAACAGAGGACAGACGACGAAGACAGACGCCAAGTGATTGCAATAGCTCACATTGACCTTTGGTCCAGGTGAGCTAAAAACTTATTTTGTAAAATTAAAACAATTATCATTTCAAGGAAAACACATGTACACCCAAACAGGGACTGGAAGTCTTACAGATTTAAAAATAGTTTTGACATATAATTTTGTCATACCAAACTAATTTTGAAATCCTCATAGATAGTTGCTTGACAGATATGTTAAACTTGCCCTTGGACAAGTCATGGCTTTAACATAAGAAATAGAAAATTAACCAAAACAAAAATGGCAAGATTTTGTTATACAGAGGTGCATGCATAATTAAGACTAAAAATCTAATCCCATATTTCTGAACCCATGCTGATGCTGCATACCAAATATCAATAAGCTAATAGAATTTGCAGAGAAAACTTTTACGAAATTTTATCCAGATGGCCTGCCTAGCACCAAGGGTGCCACCCAACATTCACCTATTAAAAACAAGATTTTCACGTCTAAAATGACTAAGTGAAAAAATAGTTATATTTTCAAGACTTACCTGGTCTGCTAGCTTCATCAGTGTTGTGTGTGGTGTAGTAAAGTGGAACTGTGATGTCTCAGTTTCTGACCCTTTGAACTTTGCCTTCATTGTAGAATCTTTCCCAGAATGCACAGGCCAATATGGTTTACACTGTAAACAATAATTTTCCTGTGATTAACTTAGTTCAGTCATGACAGTGGTTTCATTTTTTTTTCATGGGTCCCAATTTTCATAGTTTTGTGGGTATGGCTGATCCAAGAAATTCAGATCCCCACAAAAAGAATTTTAACATTGCATTGCATTGCATACTGCAAACTTCAAAACCATGAATTTAAGAACTCATGAACTGGAATTTTTATATCAATCCAAGAAAATAAATAAATCCACAGTACTAAGAAATTCTTAGTAAAGAATGGTGTTAAAACAAATATTCAATTTAACCACTTAAGCCAAGTTGAACTTTTGTTTGAGATTAAATGCAAGATTTTGAAACATGTCCACATTGAAGGTTGCAAGCAGGTGAAATTTTTTTTGTCTCCGGTATGTAGTACAGATATAATGGACTATGACAGTAGTCTACTACTTTGTTTAAAACACCCGATTCTCTTCTTGTACTACACATAGTAGATATACTTGATGCTACATTTGGCTTAAATTTTCTTATCTTTGGATGTGGGTGTCCTTTCCTTGTTTGATACTTTTCATTTTTGACCTTCCAATATTGTTTATCGGTAAAAAGCGGCTTTTTCCTTTGATCTCATCTGCCTGATATTTTTTAGTATCATGGACAGTCTGTGATACAAGAAAATATCAGGTGGGAGCACTTAATAACTGTGATGTCATTACTGATAAAAAGAATATTATATACTTTCCTTTTTGATACTATCTACATCTAGTCTTGTACCAGACTCGTCCTACCAGACTTGTCTTATACTCACCTGGATATAGATAGTATCAACAAGAAAAGTACATAATATTCTAAATATATCATACATGTATTCTGCTAATGAGAGGTTACTGCTTGAATAAGCATGTATACCATAACCAATTTAAACATGTGTTGATACATGTACCATCTTAACTGGTACCCTGTTTTTTTCAAAATAAAAGATTCTGACCTCTTTAGGAGCTACTTCCAACCAATCCTGTCCATCCTCTTGACACAGTAAAGACGCCTGAAATATAAAAAATAATGAGATGTGGAATAAGTGTACGCGACACAGCCCATAATTAAGCGGCAATTCAGAAAAAACCACAATGGACAACCGCCAGCAGCCTTCAACAAGGCCATTTGGCACTGCTCGCGGTTCTGCAATTTGCCCATGGTCTAAATAAAAGGCATATAATTTAAATCCAGTCCTGAAATAGTCACAGATAAAACACTTTTCTACATACTGTATAATGGGAAATTTTTGTGGGGTCACATTTTAGAGTGGAGAATAATTTCATATTTTTCTGTTTATTTCAGTTTTATTCACTGCAGTGTTCATTAAAATGTAGAAAGGATAATTATAAGAACCCAAAATTACTATTTCATCGAGATATTTTATGTTCCTACCTCTGAAGTGTTCAGTAACATGTAGAATGGAGTAAAGGTACAGATCTTTGTCAGGCCTCCATTGGATAGAGTTATCTTTACACCAACCTGGAAATAAAAGCAAGATTGAAGAATATGACTGACTATTGCCCCAATTCCTTTTTCTTTATCATACAGTAAACTAGGAAATTTTCGTGCTGTCCTTTTTTTTTTACAGTAGGACGACTGCATTTTAGTTCAGGCAGTTTTGAATTTGAGCTGCTAAATATCCATAGAATAAACCCAAAATATTAACAAGTGTGGCCACTAAAAGTATGTCTCGCCTGCCGGCACCATCACTAAAATCAACTACCTAAGCTTTCATTTCTTGATATAAACACAAAAAGTGTCTGTATACCTAAAAACAGATGCCTAGTTATTATACTATTCCAGCAATCCATTGTCCACACAAGTATTACAAAAAGTTTTCTGTCTGAAAAAAAGACCTAAGTTCACTGGAGCGTAAAAATGAGGTCATGGTCACATGGCATGGTGACAGTTGCCTTGTCCATAACCACAACTGTCTGTTTACCCAATATCAGATGCCTAGCTATTATAACTTTCCAGCAATTCATTGTCCATAAAAGTCTTACAAAAAAGTTTTTTGGCCTGAAAAAAGACCTAAGTTCACAGCCACTAAAGCGTGAAAATGGGGCCATGGTCACATGGCATGGTAACAGTTACGTAGACCATAACCTAAACTGTCTGTATACCTAATATCAGATGCCTAGTTAATATACTTTTCCAGCAATTCATTGTCCACAAAAGTCTTACAAAAAAGTTAACGGCCTGAAAAATGACCTAAGTTCACAGAGTCACTGGAGCGTGAAAATGGGGTCAGGGTCACATGGCATGGTGACAGTTGCGTAGACCATAACCTGAACTGTCTGTATACCAAATATCAGATGCCTAGCTAATATACTTTTCCATCAATTCATCGTCCACAAAAGTCTTACAAAAATGTTTACGGCCTGAAAAAAGACCTAAGTTCACAGAGTCACTGGAGCGTAAAAATGGGGTCAGGGTTACAAAACATGGTGACAGTTGTGTAGACCATAACCTAAACTGTCTGTATACCAAATATCAGATGCCTAGGTAATATACTTTTCCAGCAATTCATCGTCCACAAAAGTCTTACAAAAAAGTTTATGGCCTGAAAAAAGACCTAAGTTAACAGAGTCACTGGAGCGTGAAAATGGGGTCAGGGTCACATGGCATGGTGACAGTTGCGTAGACCATAACCTGAACTGTCTGTATACCAAATATCAGATGCCTAACTATTATACTTTTCAAGCAATTCATTGTCCACAAAAGTCTTACAAAAAAGTTTACGACGCCGCCGCCGTCGCCGCCGCCGCCGCCGGAAAGTAATACCTATGTCTCGCCTTCCGCGACTATTCGTCGCAGGCGAGACAATAAACCATTCATCAGATGTTTTGGCCTAAGATCTTCATCATTATCACAAATATATTTGTGTACTACATTTCAATATCATGTCAATTATTTTAAGTCATTGGCATCTATTCTCATAAACCAACTGTATATTTGTGGATTAATGAAATTGTGGTTTTATTCAAGTTCAGAACTTGCATCACTGAAGATCACCAAAACTTCCCACAGAGTTCTGCCCAAATTATTAAGAGAAGGTCAAACACACACCTTTTACAGATAAACCAATTGTACATGTATAAACCAGTCTTTTTTATTTAACACTGCATATAACCACAAAGCCCCATTGTGTCTCTTGGCCAGTTATAGTTTTACAATGTATCTTCAGAGTGACCTACTATGTCTAAGAACCCTTCCTCCTCAATCAGTAAAAGGTTATGATCCCCCCTATCCCAACAGGAAGGGTAGATGTCTGTGATGCACTTACTGTATAAGTCTGTTTGGTCTTTGTTTTACACTGGACATCACCAGAACTTCCCACAGTGTCTAAGGAAAACTTGTCTGACCATTCAGAAGAAGCTATTCGCAAGGCGGCCTGTAAATAAAAGAAAGAACAAATCGTTATTTTTGATTCAGAGCATTCTTCAATTGTCTTAGGCTTAAAAAATGGCCTTCCCAAGAGTCAAAAGAAACATGTGAAATGAGAGGCTTCACTGTGAAAGTCCCAATAATGTTGTCAAAGGTTTTTATGTAAATACTAGTAATTTATTTTATATCTTCAGACTAATTCTTCCTTGTAAGTTAAGATCTAATAATTATGCTGCCATTCTGGGTTTTTATCCATTTGTTTTCTTTCGCTAACAACACTTTAAACAATGGTTTGAGTTTGAATATAATGAGATTTGTTGCCTACAATAAAATCAGTGATAAGTGTACATATTTGTATCAATATAAAACATAGACACCAGTTTACCATCAAAGGACTATCTCTTATTATTATCCCCCACAAAAAAAAATCCATAAGTCAAGCCATTTAATTCTATCATCAAGGAGCAAATTAGTTCAAGCATTCCAGAATTTACAGTACAACATAATTTTGATAAACATTCTCATTTTATGAAAAATGTCACCAATATTTTGTGACAATGACAATGGTGACCCATATTAATTCCTGATAGAAAATACAACAGTAATAAAATACATTTACAGTTAAAAACTAGAAAAACTGTGAGCCGCAGCTCACAAATAAATACCCCCCACCCCCCAAAAAAATTAATCAGATAAAATTTGTATAGGAGATGCACATCTACATTATGTCACAAAGATTGTGCGTAGGTTTCATGAAAATCCATTAAGGGGTTTTGGAGGAGTTGCAGATAAGAGATGGGCACCCCATGTAGTTGAATGGCTAAGTCCATGTTTTGCTATGGGAAACCCCAAAAATCGTTCTGATCAAATTTTAAAATAGTAGATGCACATCTACATTTTGTCACAACAATTGTGTGTAAGTTTAATGAAAATCCATGAAGGGGTTTAAGAGGAGTTGCAGATAAGAGATGGGTACCCCCATGTAGTCAATGGTTAAGTCCATGTTTTGCTATAGGAAACCCCAAAAATCATTCTGATCAAATTTTAAAATAGTAGGTGCACATCTACATTATGTCACAAAGATTATGTGTAAGTTTTATGAAAATCCATCAAGGGGTTTAGGAGGAGTTGCGGATAAGAGATGGGTACCCCCATGTAGTTGAATGGCTAAGTCCATGTTTTGCTATGGGAAACCCCAAAAACCATTCTGATCAAATATTATAATAGTAAGTGCACATCTACATTATGTCACAACAATTGTGTGTAAGTTTCATGAAAATCCATGAAGGTGTTTAGGAGGAGTTGCGGATAAGAGATGGGTACCCCCATGTAGGCGAATGGCTAAGTCCATGTTTTGCTATGGGAAACTCCAAAAATAGGGCATGTAATGGGACATTAAATGATACCCCGCCACGTTATAATATCGAAAGTTCATAAAATTTGATTTCAAAGTTGCCCAACTCAAAAACTGTTTTTCGGATCATGCTGGAAATTGAGCTTGACCTGTATTTTATTGTACTCAATAGCTGTACAAAATATCAATTGAATCCCATGACATGTTTTCAAGTTATTGGTCGGAAACTCAAAATTTCATAAAAAATTGATTTTTCAAAGTGGCCTATCTCGAAAACTGTTTTTTGGATCATGCTAGAATCGAACTTGACCTGTATTTTATTGTACTAAACAGCTGTGCAAAATATCATTGAAATCCTTTGACATGTTTTCAAGTTATTGGTCAGAAACTCAAAATTTCATGAAATTTGATTTTTCAAAGTGGCCTATCTCGAAAACTATTTTTTGGATCATGCTGGAAATCGAACTTGACCTGTATTTTATTGTACTAAACAGCTGTGCAAAATATCATTGAAATCATTTGACATGTTTTCAAGTTATTGGTCAGAAACTCAAAATTTCATGAAATTTGATTTTTCAAAGTGGCCTATCTCGAAAACTATTTTTTGGATCATGCTGGAAATGGAACTTGACTTGTATTTTATTGTACTATACAGCTGTGCAAAATATCATTCAAATCCTTTAACGCGTTTTCAAGTTATTGGTCGGAAACTAAAAATTTCATGAAATTTGATTTTTCAAAGTGGCCTATCTCGAAAACTATTTTTTGGATCATGCTGGAAATCGAACTTGACCTGTATTTTATTGTACTTAACAGCTGTGCAAAATATCATTCAAATCCTTTGACGCGTTTTCAAGTTATTGGTCGGAAACCTTCGGGGGACAGACAGACGGACGGACAGATGGACAGACGGACGGACGGACAGACACCGAAAAAAAATGAGGGTATAACAACTTCGTGTGGCGGGGTATAAAAATCATTCTGATCAAATTTTAAAATAGTAGGTGCACATCTACATTATGTCACAAAGATTGTGTGTAAGTTTCATGAAAATCCACCAAGGGGTTTAGGCGGAGTTGTGGATAAGAGATGGGTACCCTGAAGTGTAACGGAAGGACGGACGGAAGGACGGAACCCCTATCACTATATACCCCCCACTTTTGAAGTTGGGGGGTATAAAGAAAAGGGACAAAATTCATAAAGGGTCACTTTAACAGTTTAAGAAGGATTCTTTGCAACCCTAAGATAGCAATTGAAGAGGAAAGTTTGTAATGCCATTAAACCTGTTTTTACCCACCATTTCTTTTAAAATGCCTGTACCAAGTTTTAAAAGACAAAGCCAATAAAGATGTTATGAAATTATTCAAAAACTCATCTACAGTTCCAGACTCAAAGTTACTTGCAATTATATTGAGTTTTTCAAATCATGGATTTTCATAACAAAAAGTGATTTAAAAGATCATGAATTCTCATTACCTCATATGAAGTCAATACAATTATTTCTTCAAATGTCAGGAAAATTCATCATTTTAAAGGACATGGCTTTTCATAAAAAAATCAAATCTTATATTTTAATATAAGGACAACACTAATGATAAAAGTCTCCAAAAAGACAATGCATGCACCTTATATAAAAACAAAAATATGATTAATATATGAACAACATATAGACTGGTACCTTTCTGCCTTTAGGTATACTTTCTGCTTTCTCCTGTTAGCAAATGGATAAGTTACAAATGTTTTACAATTCTTCATATTCTTGGGAGAGCAGACATACCAAATGGATAAGTTACAAATGTTTTATAATTCTACATTTTTTTTTATTTGGGTGGACATACATGTATGAAAAGGTTGTTTTTTCTTTTATATCATATAGAGTGAGTGAGGGAGTTAGTGTTTTACGCCCATGCAATGCTTTATATGTATAGGTTATCTATCTATAACATATTGAAGGCCTTATTAAGTGAATAATATATACAGCACAGCAAAAGTGTTATGGTACATGACAAAGACCAAATTTTCCAGGATGACTGAGTTTAAAAATTCAACAAATCTATATAACTATGAAATTCACCCTGGGCTTAAATGACCAACATTCCAAAACTTATTTTTTAAGATTGACTTCAAACCTCAATTTGAAATGAAATATCTGACGACAACCTGCAACTGTATTGATCTGCATTGAAATGGACCTACAGATACTTTATATTGAACCTTGCAACCAACAATATCAAAAGCTAGAAAAACAAAAGGGTTGCACAAAGTCATGCTAAGCATACCCCAACTTAACCATTCAGAAAATAGGAACAAGATTACCAACTGACTTGGAAAGGGGAGGCACATGCAGATTATCATATTTAAGCTGTGTTCCAAATTTGAAATCAATTCCTTTCGTAAAAGCTGTGAAATATGTAATTTCCATTTTTCGACCTTTAGAAAATATAAGTAAGCTTGGAAAACAGGAAGTAAATGGCTGGCTGACCTGGAAAAAGGAGACATGGTTCACTTCATTATGCTAAAGCTGTGTGCCAATTTGACAGATGGACAATGACAAGATGATTGCAATATAGCCCCCTCTCCTAGGAGTGGGGGTATAATATGTACTTTCGGACAAAATATAATAATATACAAGTTAATATCTTAATATTGGACAATAGATTAACAGATATAATGATACCCAAAATACTATGGATATTTTTATATATAATAATACAACATAAACAAGTATTGTATAATGATACCAACATAAAATAAATAAATGTGCACTTAAAGACTACAAAATGGAGAAAGAATTCATAAGTTACTAATAGAAAAGTATATGGAGTAAACTTGCAGGATATAACTTGACACTAGAATGGCAGTCTTCCATTGAAGATGTATGTCACCTCCGTCTTAAAATATTCGGTGAACAGGAAGTAGATGAGTAACAGGCATAAAATGGCTTTACACCATATAGTACTATAGGAGGAAGCTACATACCAAATATCAAGAGGTTGTGACTTGTAGTTGCCTGGAAAACTACGACAGAAATTTTTGTGACGCCGCAAGACGTCAGATGGTGCCAAAGTAACCCCTTTATTTCCATTCCCAACATGTTACAGGCGACATAAAAATGAAACAAATCTAAAAGGTATATTCAAACAAGGAAAACAATAATTTTATCAACTAAACTTAACCTTTAGCCAGGGTGAAGCATTTGATGCAAGAGTAAAAAGTCCTACTAAGCATACCCCCCACCAAATTAACCATTATGAAAACAGAAAGAAGACAACCAGCTGACCATGAAAGGGGTGGAACAGTCATACCTGTTAATCTTTCAGAGTCCATTGGCAGGAGATCTCCCACCATTCACATAACAAGATTGCTACAGGTAGCCAATGTCCCCCGCCGCCGCCGCCACATTTAAGTTGAAAATTAACTTAATTTAAAAATTTTAAATGGCTTTGTGATATGATTACCTACATATCATGACAAACAAGCCTACAAAATTTCAGCAAAATCTCAGCTCACAAAGTGTTCCTATGACCTTATATAAAGTCAATAAACTCCTATAAAATTTGTCAAATCAAAATGGTGGTGCGATATGATCAACTACAGATCATGGCAAACAATCCTACAAAAATTTCATAAAAATCAATGGAGCGGTCTCAGAGGAATTGCGCTCATAAAAGTGTGAGGCACAGACAGACGCACTGACAGACACATGGACGTTTACGTCCCAGACCATTACGAGGGCAAAAAAAGCAGGAGATTTAGCATGACAACTTTATGCGGTGTCATTCAACAGATGGTTAGCTTTATCTATATATCTTTTGATTTTCATAAATAAATGTATAATGAAAGCATCAATTTAAATTTGGTCTGTTATATCAATATGGTATTATCTTTGAAGCCAGTATGTAGTTATGAACAGTACACATTATCATGCTAAAACTGTGTACCAAATTTGAATTCAATGGCCTCGAGTAAAACCAGAGAAATTAATAAATTTGATAAAACAAATTGAATATAAGTCATCTCAGAAAAATCGCACGTAGATGACTGATTGACCTGGAGAGGGAAGGAACAGTTCAACTCATCATGCTAGAGCAGTGTACCAATTCTGAAACAGTCCCTTTTGAAACAGCAAAATAAAAAGCTACGCCGAGCGCAGCATGATACGACCGCAACAAGTTGAACCCTGTACGTTGGAGGCCCAATATGGATAGTCCATTGCTTTGGTCACATGAAGCCCATGGTGGACTTACAAAGCTTTTTGACACATGCATCCTGTGGTGGACCAATAGAAATGCATTTTTGACAAATATATTTACATCAATATCTTATACAAAAAGCCTTATTTCTATACATGTATTAATTTACAATTTTGGCCCTTTGACCCCTAATTCCTCAAAAATGGTAAAAGATATTCCTAATCGGATAAAAAAATAGGAAATTGTGTACATGGAATCCCATGAAAAAAAGATTTTGAAAATCTGACCACAAATAAAAAAGTTGATTTTATGGGCGTGGCCTGTCTTTAGCCCCCTGTTACAATGTAATGGTGAAAAACATGTCAAAATCATTGACACATTTTGTTGACAGAATTTAATGATGAATTCAACAAAGAAAGAATTTTCAAAATCTAATGAATAATAAACATTCTACAACAGTTTTGTCAATACACCCGTTTTAGCCCTTTTTGGCCCTTTTTTCTAAAACAGTAGGGGCCACAAACCCCAAATACAAAACCAAGATTCCTTTAGTGGATATAATCATCATATATAAACTTCATAACAATTGGCAGGCCCACTACAACTTGATTTTTGGTATAAACTATTTGCATTGACAAACTTTTAAAAATGGCATTTTTGGCCCCTTTGACCCCTTATTTCTCAAAAACGATAAGAGATATTGCAAATCTGATTGTAAAACGCAGGCAGGGATTTTCACAAGGATTCCAATGAAAAAAAGATTTTGAAAATCGGACCACAAATAAAAAAGTCGATTTTTGGGGTGTGGCCCCTTTTTGACCCCCTGAAGCAATGTAACGGTGCAATAAATATCAAAATCATTGACATATTTAGTTGACAGAATTTAATGAGGAATTCATTAAAAAAAGAATTTTCAAAATTGAATGAATAACAAACATTTTACAACAGTTTTGTCAATACACCCGTTTTAGCCCCTTTTGGCCCTTTTTTCTAAAACGGAAGGGGCTACAAACCCCAAATACAATACCAACCTTCCTTTAGTGGTTACAAACATCATATCAAAATTTTAAAACAATTGGTCTACATTTTCTCAAGTTATCGCACGGAAACCAAATGTTCCCAGACGACAACGACGACGACGACGACATCGCCATAACATTATACGATCGCAAAATTTTGCGGTCGTATAAAAAAAGGGGATTGCAATATCCTCTTACAAGTGGTGATTAAATAAAAATCTAGAATCTGGAAAAGATATCAATTAAATGTGTTATAAATCAAATAAAACACACTAGGGTAAAACATTATATGGATGCACCAAATAAAAATTAATTTGACATTACATGACAAGACAAAAATACCACACCAAAAAATAAGCAAATTCAAGTTCAAAAGAAAAAGAAGAAAAAAACATGTATGGAAACCAGTTACATATAATATTAGTGGGAGAAATAAAACTCATTACATAGGGTGCTAGGATAAAAGAAGTTAACAGCTACAACATTCCAAGGGGAATAACTCCCACAGAGGACTTACTTTCCCACTCTGCTTCCACTCCTTAGTTTTCTTTTGTTCCTGTTCCTTGCTCCCTTTAGAATCCTTAGAAAGCAATGAATTTGAAATACATGTAGAAAGTTACAAATACATTTTATTTTTTGCAAAACATTTTCAAAAATAAAACTTTTTTCTCCTGCTTTTGCCTAAAAGTGTTGAATCCAAAACAAAGAAAAAAAACTATGTTAAGCTATTTTCAAAAGTCAATATTAAAATATATTAATATTTGTATTATGTTAAATCATGCATAATATTTAAAAAATTATTCAAAATTAAAACTAGAACAAACAATATGGCACTATATTCAATCAAATGGTAATGTAAGAAAATCTATATTCTATAACTAAAAATAAATCTAAAGTAACATTAAGAAGGAATCAGTCCATGGGACAAAGATGCCTCCACTAGGCCCAAAGAAAGTAGAAAGTCAAACAGGTCTAAAAGTTGCTTAGGACATACAGTTTGTCATTCTGACCCATCCTAACAAGTTTCAATTTCAAATCATTTTCATTTACAGTCTCTGAGAAAAGCTTGACAGTAATTTTCACATAAATATTCATATTTACCCAGTCCCAAACAGGAAGTAGAAGTCTAAAAAGTCTGAAAGTTGCTTAGGACTAAAGACAGACACAAGTAAAACTTAATGCCCCCAACATGTCCTTGTGGGGGCAAAAAATATATGTAAATAAATATATTCTATTAAATTCTTTCACAGGTTATAATTAGATTTGGACAATACACTAATAATATGAATAATATAAACAATTTTATAAATAATAACCATAAATCCTTTTAGTATTCAGCCTGGAAAATGTTATGACTTTTTTGTGCTTGTTGAATGTAAAAAGCCAGGTTTAACAAAAAATCTGTAAGCCAATGCAAAAATATGTTTTTAACGAACAGGAAGAAAATGTCTAATGGATAAAAAAATGTAAGTTATATAATGTCAATACTACGCTTGTTACCAAAATTACAAATACCAAAATTCGGTTAAAAACGGTTAATTTGGATATGCTATATATCGATATTTCAAGGAGTAACCTCTCATCAGTAGCATTTAAATCAAAACATTGAAACGTCAAATTCCAAAACTGTTAAAAACGAAAAGTAATCAAGACCAAAATGTTCGAACAAGGAAGCCAAACCCAGCACTATAGATATCAACCATGTGCATTACAAGGAAAGAAGCTTGGTGTTTTGAACAATTTTGAATTTTGAAAATCGAAAAATTTCAGGAACAAAAATATTAGAAATTTGTATGGTTTATCGTGTCAGACAAGTCTGACGACCAGGTTTGTGATCGGGATCTGGTCCACCAGCAGCGGTTATCGCCCAGTGGTTTCAAAATTACAAATACCAAAATGCAGGTATTTTAACGGTTAATTTGGATATGCTATATATATTGAATACCAAATGTAGACAACCTAGAAAAGTTATTAATAGCAGGTGGGTTTGAGCAAATAAAAAGTATGATACTGATTATGGGCAGAGGTAAAACACTATAACCCTCTTCTTCAAAAGCTGGGGTATAATAAATAAAATTTCATTAAAAAATGGGTAATCATATTGCATTAAAGCCTTATAAGAACCAACAAAATGTAAAAAAAATCAAACCATATCAATTAACAAAACAAGATATTAAAAACTTTTAGATTTGTCTGTTTTGTGTAAATTCTAAATAATAACCTTTCCAAATCAAAATACTTTTGAGTACTGGTCCACCAGCAGCGGTTATCGCCCAGTGGTTTCAAAATTACAAATACCAAAATGCAGGTATTAACGGTTAATTTGGATATGCTAATAATTTAATGGTTTTTTGTGGTTTCCTAAAAAATAATTTTAAAGGATTTATCAATTTCATGATGTTCAATGTTGAATCATGAAGTTGTACAAAGGTTAAAGGTCAAAGTGAATTATTAAAGGACAGGGTACAGTAAGGCCCATATTTGGCCCCCTCTATGACTAAAAAATATGGAAAAGATTTCCTATGCTTTTTAGTACTTCAAGCGAATATACAAACTTGTTCTAATAATTCTTAAACAATATTATCTGACATCGATGAAAAATAGGGTGTTAAAAACAAACAAAATGCGTAGATTTCTGTCAAATTGGCTGTCAGAAATTGGACACATTTTGGGTAATTTTTTCAATTTTAAGATGCCTCCGCCTTCTTGACCCAGTAATTTTGTTACTGAATTCTAATATTCACTTCAATTAAAGTCTAGAATAGTTAAGAAATCCCTGGGTCATGTAGGCGGAGGCCTTTGAAAATAACTATTTAAGCTCTCAAAATCAACATTTTTCTCGATTTTGTTGATTTTACCCTGTTTTGGGTGTCTATAAAATTGAAAAAAAATGAGAAGATTATTGGAAATTGAAAGCATTCTCATAAATTTGAACCATTGTACTCCATATATGTAGTGCATTTCCATTAACTACTTAAGATTCATTTTTTCATAAAAAAGGGGGTCAAATATGGCCCTTACCATACCATGTCCTTTCTGTTTATAAATACTACAGAATATAGAAAAGGGGCATCTAATGAGACAACATTATACTCTGGCTCCTTCATCCCAAAAGAGCTTGAAATACATATATTTTTTATATTTTGCTGAAAACTGAACTGAAACAGAACTAAGCCTTTGAAAAGAAAGAAATGAATTTGAGTTATCTTTCTTTGACCAGAAAAAATATGATATATCCTTGAAATATCGATATACAGCATAACCAAATTATCCGCTTTTTGTACCCGTTTTGGTATTTGTATAATGAGTCCATTACTTATGGATTTCTATCTAATTGAATTACAGAAAGGTCATTGCTAAGCCATTATATTAGACAAGTTTGAAAGGAATTCAAATATATTACTGTGGTTTCATTTTTATTCGTGGGATATCAATTTTCGTGGTTTTCGTTGGTGGCCTTGACCCATGAAATTTGATACCCCACAAAAGGGATATTTAACATTGATGTGAATGCTACAAACTTCGAAACCACGAAATTAAGAATCCACGAACTGATTCTTTTTCATCAAACCACGAAAATTGGTGCCCACGAAAATAAATGAATTCACAGTAAGTGAATATCTTAAATAAAGATCTTTATATTGTTGTAATGCTTGTGGGAAACAACCATTAAAATAAGCCAAACAGATTATTATGTGAATCACACTACATAACTATGATGAATTGATGACAAAAAGAATATGTCTCGCTTGTTTCTGTAACTTAATTGTCTTCATTTTCGTGTTTGTCAAAAACACTGATTTTCTTCCTATTTTGTAGCTGTTACTCAGTACATAACATAAACAAGGCATTAAGATTAAATTCTATAAGTTGAAGCTGAAAGTTTGGTTTAATTGAAAGCGTGATTTCAATATGCCCCTTCTTTGAGTCTTCTAATCAAAAATAGATGCAGCCAGAAACAAACCCACTTACGAGTCTCCTTCCTAATGGTTCAGAATGATATGCTAGGACCAGAAATTACAAACGTGATAGTCTCCCTTTACCTTCCACTTCATATTTTTACGATACTCGGAGATTTGAGAAGCTGAGACGGTCGACTCGGCCAGGAAAGCGGGTTCAGCTAAGGCAGACTGTAGCGTGTGCTTATTTGTCTATTTCAAAACAGATTGTGTTTATAAGACATGAGTTGTTTATGAAAGATAACATTGGGCACGTTCGACATTCCCTTCCTAGGCAGCCTGGGTAGATTATTTTCCCCCGGGTTGAAATATAAAACAGAACGCAGGTGACCTCTGTTCTGTATGGGTCAATGATCTTTGTAACAAATAAAAGTGTACATTCGGAACAACCTAGGTTACATATTATATTACTACGTCATTACCCAGGTTGATCTCGTTCAGTCCCATGTGAGCGACATTTTTCTTACCTGAGACTCCCTGGGTTTGAATGTCGAACGCAAGCATAGACACATACGGTACCTTTTTATTGAGCAATAACTAATCTGTTCTATTCTGTCAGATATGGACCATTTTCAATGGGATAAGGTACATGTGATAAATTGCTTTATGAAACAGCAACTTAGACTTATTCTTGAACAAAAGTTGTTAACAGGTCAACAAATATTGTGAAATGTGAAAATGTCTCTTTCTTTTCTTGTGTGTTAAGTAATATATTAACTTGAATATCAAAATTACCCAAAATAAAACAAGTTACATGTACAAGTCTATTATAAATCAGTAAAGATAATATAATACCAAATCAAGCATAGTATTTCAATGTATTGGTTAAAAAATATAATAAATATAAACTTAACACATGCAGATAAAATCTATAAAAAATAATATTCAGTCATAGACATTTCAAAGGAAAAACTCGTTTTATTTACGGACAATATCTGGTCCAGGAACCTGAATTATTAACAAAAAACAACAAGGTTCCAAGCAAAAATTTTCTTTAAAAAATTTCGGCTTTTATAATTACTTTTAAAAAACCAAAAGTATCAAACAGGACCCCAAATGCATTGCTTAGACTATCTTATGTTAAAGTTAATCTAATGATCTATTTAAACAGTTAAGAAATTTAAAACTAAGAGATTTCTAAAATTGAAATTACAAGCATTCATTTTTTCTATCATTATTTGAAATAGCAAAAAAATATCAACTTCAAACATGTGCCTATAAAACAGTTCAAAAGTTATGAAATGTCTGTAAAATATGATAATAAGAGAGTAATATAATGTCTTCAAGAAAGAAATTCAAATAAAATATGGAGAGTTTGAATAATAACCCAAAAGTAACAGGATAGTAAGAAACATGGATCAAATTGACAAAAAAACTTTCATAATTTACCAATTGTTCATTTTCTTCATTCTACAGACAATAATCAAACAAAGTTAAAAACTATCAATTCTTTATTTGCTACAAAAAAATATACAATGGATAGTATAGGGAAGACACTTTTTTTGAAAGATGAAAAGCATTTTGACTTTATATAAAATTAATTGCAAAACTATTACCTTTATATATTGTTTATGTGGATGAAGCCTGTCCGAAAAGTACATGACATTAAAATGGACTCAACCCTATATATTGATGCTGGACAATCTTTTGAATAAGTAAGGAATGATTTAATTTCAAAAATGTTCCTAAATAAAGATCATGGAACATGAAAACAATTCAAATTTCAGTATGTCTCATAAAAGATGAGGGGTGTGAATTAAATCAAAGACTATAATGTAACTCATAACACTCACCTTTTTCTTTGTGTTGAAGAAGTTTTTCTGCTTGAAGGAGAAGAGTAGGATGTCTAAGTTGTCTTTCCTGTGTGTCACAAAATCATCAGAGTCACTCGGCTGAAAAATATTAAAATCGTCTTTAAATAGTTATATTGAAATGTGACTGAAAGTAACTGAAAAGCTGTCTGGTGCATTCTGTAAAAGTGTGCAACTAATACAGTACTGTCTTGTTAATTAAGTGTACAGTGAGTGAGTGAGTGAGTGTGTGATGGTGTTTAACACCCTAGCAATACTATATACATGTAGGTTAGTGATTGAGTGTGTGAGAGTGTGAGTGAGTGAGTGAGTTGGTGTTTTACGCTCTAGCAACACTATTTACATGTAGGTTATAATGTTCAAGGGTAATATGCTAGTGTACACATAAATTATAAACTTTTCTGCATGTCAACTCAACTGTGGTCCATTTCTAATTGGTTTAATTGTATTGAAGAGCACATCAAAGCTTTAAATTATCCTTTAAAATTTAAAAAAATGGCAAAACCCTAAGGTCAGTGATTCCAAAGTATTTTTCTCTTTTACCGAACAAACCTGTAATCATGTACCAGTAATGGAAAAAGTCAAAATATTTTACTGGACCAAGCAATTTTTATCAGATTTGTCCGGTGTCACACAGACCTTCAGATTGACTGAAGGTTCTATCTACCCCCATAATTGGTTCCCAGATTGGCATTTTCAGTTTACTGTTCTAGGCTTTTCATATTCATACAGTGTTTGGCATTTTCAATCTTTGAATAGAGCGCCTCTGATGAGTCTTTTAAAGATGAAATGTGTGTCAGGCATAACAATTTTTTTTGTCTAGAACTTAGTTGTAATTTTGATTTCTAAAATACTGTTGATTTATGTATTGTGCAATTGTACATTATGTTGAATACACTTTATTCCATCATCTAATTAATTTCTATACTTTTGAGTATATTTCAGTACAGATAGATATGTAGCTGACCTTATAATATAACTCCTGTCCAGTCTTATTCACCATCCAGTATGGGCAATACACAGTGATGTCCAAACACCCAGAGATCTTCTTACAATGGAGTCCAAGATTCTGTAAACAGAGAATTATGAATAAAAATTATAAAATATGTCGAAGTTAAAAAAGGCCAGATTTCATTAAACAGGAAGTAGGTGAGCGACATACCTGAAATCGTATTCCACATTATGGGACCGCACCCTGATGCAGTATACCAAATATCAAGTGGCTGTGATTAGTAGTTGCTGAGAAAACTGTTACGAAAATTTCTTCCCCGCCTGCATGCCGCCCGAAATGCACCATTTTATACCCGGATTTTTTCACTCCGTTAAATCCGGCAAAAAATCAGTCTGAAGGAAGTTAAAATTCTTGTGTTTTTATGCTACTTAGTTACAGCAAACACATCAAATTTTGCCCATTCAATCTCAATGACTATTTTCTCATACATGTGATTCTCTCGCCAGCAGACGAAATCTCCCAACTTTTTGGTCTATCTCCCGTTCTCCAGACTTTTTGTGTAATCTCCCGCTTTTTCAAGACATGGCAAAATTTTAGTTTTATAAACATTTTAGCTGTTCAGTCATAAAACATTTCCAGTGTTTTAGGGGTTTGTCAATTAGGCAGAAGTTAATTTAACAGGTAAAGGTCTTAATTGACCTGATGATTGTATAAACAGTTGGAGATTAATCAGTGAAGCCATGTGTATTTGGCACACGCTAGCGTCCTCAATTTACGTTGAAATGTAATTTTAATGAAAGTTGAAAATCTCCTGCTTTTTTTTACCAATCTCCAGCCTAAAAAATCAAAATCTCCAGCTTTTTCATCACGGATCTGTCACATGCATGATTTTCTGAACATTTTATACTTTTCCACATTTGTATAAAGGTTTTCAAATAAATATTACAAATTCATTTGTGGTATGTTTTTGTTCATTTTTTTTGTCCGGATTCTGGCAGTAATGGCTGCATGCTTTCTCTATGGCTTTTAAAAATTACTAAGTTAACTTTTTGTGCTCCATCATAAGCTTCGAATGCCATCATTGAGAGTTCTGGTAGATCACTACTGATGAGTCGATGACCTATCCATTCCTTCCCTTCATAACTTGGCATCTGAAAATACATAAGATCATTTAAGTATGTATTTTATTCTGTTGTATAGATACGGGTCATAGTTGATCTTGCCATTTCGTTTTTATTCCTACATCCTGTTACATCTAAGTTTATTCACCTTGAGGGGATATTTGATCGCTATAGATCGATTTTTATTTATGCAGTTCTCCCCATGTTTCAAATTATTTTGCTATATATTCATAAAAATTTTACAAATATCATCAATGGTTCATCTTTTCTTGGCTGGTTTGTACAATGTTTTTTTCAATCTTGCTATTCAAATAATGTCACAGTGGATACCCCAACCTCTTACCATAAATATAGATCTTTTGTCATGCTTTCCTATCAGCAAAATACTTATGTCTTCGACAAAGTTTATAATTTCATCAAACAGTCTAAATGATTTGTTGTAGTTTAATTAAATCAAAGATCATGTAATCCATTTCATTGCACCAAATTCGGATCTCAGCACACCATTGTCACACTCATCGTCATCATTGTCATTTTACATATATAAAAGTTTGAACCATTTTCTTGCCTTAAATGCATGCAAATACATGTATTCTGTGTCTTTTCTGATATTGTATTTTCTTGGAGAAAACTTCATAAGTCTGTTTGATTTGTGTCCTATCTTTTTTGTAATGTTTTTTACCATTGTTGCAAATAAAATATGTTTAAACTAACTAATTTCACAATATATGCTTGAAAATCTGGTGTCAATAGTTTGGCTCTTAACCTTTTTCTATGCTAAATCAATAAATATTAACACAATACTAACTGTTATTTCTATATTAGATTTGCCGACACAAGCATTTAACAAAGCTGTGTTCTCTCCCTTCTGTAATGTTTGGGCATCAGCTACTCCCTGAAAAAAAATAAAATCAAAGGTAATTCATCAGGATCAACAGGGTTCACTAAAATATTTTTTGCTATAAAAAAGGTGACCCGTCATTCCAAAGGTCTTTTGAGCACTGGACAAATGCTTGGTCCAGTAAAATATTCGACTTTTTTCATTGAAATGTACATGATAACAGGGCATGTGGGGTAAAAAAAAATATTTCCAAATCACTAGGTGGCTCTCACTATGAAATAAGGAATGACCATCCTTTACAGCACATTATCCCTAAAATTAATGGACTTTATCTAGAACTTTATCATTGTACGAAGTACGGTCAGAGGTTTTCATTGACGAAGCGAATAACTTTATAGCCAATTCTAATCCATTTAAACCTGTGGATGGTGCCTCACTTTTCAATTATCATGAACTTTGACCTACCTCCAGGTGGAAATTGATTGGATAAGGCAGCAGGTTATGGAGGATCACAGTGGGGGATAGATGTAAGATGTAGGACTTGGCTGACATCGTGTCTCCAACATCAAAATACACATTCTCTATCTCAGCCCTCACCTAAAAAAGAAAAAAATAATCTATGTTAAAGATATGCTCGATTGAAAGGAATGCAAATGATATTGTTACAATGATTTTTCTGCTGTTTCATTTCTATTTTTACAAATGACAATGGCTGCAATATAGAAGAGATATGAGAGAATGACAATTCATTTTCCATATAATAAACTTCTACAAGTTTTCTTGAAAAAATTCAAGCAGTTGAGGGACATTTTCATTTTGCAAATCAGTATATGACATATTATTTCAAAGATCTATTTCATATACACACATTACTACAAAATCGAGAGATAGGTTAGTAGGATTTAGATTACAAGATTACTTTTTGCTACCTTAACAACTTCGTGTTGACTATCATGAAATATCCATTTAATACTTACAGATAAATAGAATGGAGAATGACCTTTCTCCCCTTCGCAAGTTAATTGGACTGTTCCTAAATTGTCTGCTCCTCTCCATGATACTGTTTCCTTGGAGACTTGGTAGCTAGTTCAAAATAGACAGGTAGTTAAACATCTAAGATAAGCAGATCTCATTAAGTTACTGAATTTTATAGTCAGGTTTAGCTAATATTAACTGCATGATAAACGGCTGGTTAGCATGATGGGAATATACAATGTATTAGGAAACAAGAATATGTTCAAAAGACATAATGCCAAATCTCCCAATATTTTGGACAGACGGACAAACGAACAGACAGACAAAAGGACAAACAAATAGACAAACAGAACCGAACACTACATGCCCTCTTGTTTTGTAGATGGGGCATTATTACTTTTTTATATTTGTGGGTTTAAATATCGTGCATTGGGCAAAATTGGTATATTTTGTTTTTTGCTCTTTTTTGTTAAAATCTTTGCAAGTTAAACCTGTTTAATAAAGCATACATCCATATTGAACAAATTCTTCTGTCCCAAAATGATATTGGCCTTTTTCTGTGACAAACATTCCCATTTTATCATTAACAAAAAATCTGTGAACCAATGCTCACTAAAGATACTCTTGCTTTTGACTATGACTATGACATGTGTAAAAATATAAACAAATGTGATGGAACAGCAGAACCAAAGAACTACTAGCTACAGACGAACACAGGTTAAACAGTTTACCACCCTCTTCTTGGAAGCCGGTAAAATAATTCTTACTTTTCATAGAGAGGTTTAAACAGGAACTCCCCTCCTGGAGTGTAAACAGCATGTAACGGAACACTGAACACAGACTCCGCCTCCACTGTTCCACATGACTGCACATTGATGTCATCTTTATAATACACTTCTACTGGTACTGCTAGATGGTTTTTAACCTAAAATAGTCCATAAATGTACTTCAAAAATGAAAATGTTAGAGATGCATACTTTAAACATAAAACAGTGGTGGATATTAAATGTTGGTTAAAATTCTTCTCACATATTTCTCTCAAATAAGTGTTATTCATCATATGAAAACCCTTTTGTCAATAAAAATTTCACAACAATGAAGATATATTTAACATGTCTACTTAAAACCAAAACAGTAAGAATGTGTCCATGGGAAACAGATGCCCCTGAGCAAGGCCCCAAATTGGAAGTAGAGGTTTGACAGGTCTAAAAGTTGATAAGAAATTTGTACAGATGGATGGACGAGAGTTAACTATATGCCCTCCTAATATCATTGTAGGGGCATAAAAAAATGGTGTCAGTTGTCTTGTTTTTTTTATAGATTCATGCACTTGCTAATTCAAAATATTGGAATTAATCTATAATGTCAAAGATTATATTCAAACTTGATTTTACATTGGTAGATTTTTTTGATAAGTGGTCGTCCATTTTCTGACCAACAAGATGCCTGAGCTCTTAGTGTCCTCTTAAAATCCACCTATGGTTTAAACATACCTGGACCATGGATTGTAGCGACAATATTTTCTGTCCAATAGGTGTCTCTGTATTGACGATCACTGACCAAACGTCCCCAGGGTAGGTCTTATGGTTAATCTGGTACAGGCGTTTCTCGGCTCTCTTAACATTGACCTCTCGCGTGGCATTGAACTTTTCAATCTACAAAAACAGATTTTCAGACTATAATATTTTTTTTCAATTAAGACTTTTTTTGGCAATTCAAATTAAGGATAATTACACAGAATGACAAACTTTTCTACCTTTTTTCTCCTTTACCAACGCACCTTTGCCATGTAGGGTGGTCAGTTTTAATGGCGGAGGAAACCAAAGTAACCTGAGAAAATAACTAACCTTGGCAAGTAACAGACAAACCTAATCATATACAAGTGGGAAAGTCCCATTTTTTTAAATAATAAGCTTGACTCCAACTGAGAGGTGATCGGCTAGTGATCAATAGTGTGGAATTTAAACCAGCGCCTTAGACCACTCTGCCATCCAGGCCCCTCTCTACCTTTTATTTTAGAAATGTTACAAGTTTTTAAAGTAAAAAACTTTTCAGAGTTATACTTGTAAAATACCTGGAAGATGAACTTTTTCTCGTCGCCCTCCTGGGCTGCCTTGATGACAGCGGCCTTTCTACTCAGATCCTTCTTCTTGGTGTGTATATTTTAAGTAAATATCCATTGTAAAAGCTAAACATACCTGGAAGATGAACTTTTTCTCATCGCCCTCCTGAGCTGCCTTGATGACAGATGCCTTTCTACTCAGTCCTTTCTTCTTGTTCCATAACTCAAGCTTCCTCTCTGGGGTCATTTTAATTTTGAAGTTTTCTGCATCTTGTGGCATCTGTTAAAGTAAATAGAAATTATTTTGCATACAATCTCAACTAGAAATACTACAAATACCCCCTACCCCAAAATTTCAATCAGCAGAAATTTTTAAGTGATGCACATCTACATTGTGTAAATAATAATTTGTGCAAGTTTATGAAAACCATTGAGGGGTTATGAAGGAGTTGAGGATAAGAGGTGGGTATACCAAGTCATCAAATGGCTAGTCCAAGTTTTGCTATGGGAAACCCAAAAAATCATTTTGATCAAATTCTAAAATAGGAGGTGCACATGTACATTTTGTCACAAAGATCATGTGAAAGTTTAATGAAAATTCATCCATGGGTTTAGAATTAAGAGATGGATAACATGGGGTTTAACCAAAGGACAAACAGATGGGCACATGGATGGATGAATGGACACCCCTACTCAATATATCCCCTACTTATGTAGATAGGACATAACAATATACAACCTATAGAAATACATGTAGATATAGGGGGCATGGTGTTACAGTATGGCCTGGCAAACTGTGACAGCACAAGACACAAGACAACAAATAGTGTTAGTGACTCTTCTATGTTATCAAACCTTCCCCTCCCCCTCCTTTATTACACCCTATGTCACTGTGTGACAAAAGAGATTCATGTTAAGATGTAAATTTAGTATTCTAATAAGAGGTCAAGCAGTGGGTAGCACATCATTTTAATTTCTTTTTTTGCCATTTTTTATTCAGATGCATTTTTTTCCTTCATGTGCCACCAAGTCTATTCAACTTGTGTGATTTTTACATAGACTGATACTTAAAACTTTTTTTGTTAACTTATAGAAGCATTTTTTTATTTTTTAGACTAACCTCAAAAGAATTGTCTAGTTTCATAACAATTTCCAACCCAGTGTGGTTCTGTATACAGAATGGTGAGATTATCTCCCCTGCTTTCTCTGAAGGCTCTACCAGATTGTAGGCATCTCCAAAGGCCTAAAAAGAAATTGTACAATACCATATGTTAAAATATATGCTTCAAAAACATGTTTCTCGTTTTTTTAAAATATGTTTCTTTATAATGAATATCTTTTTAGTCTTTGTGGGGATCAAATACATGGGTTGCTTAAAAAATGAATTGTGTACCCTACACTTTTTCCAAATTTCTTTACCTTCTATTGCACTGGGTTTTTAATTTCATGGTGTGTAATTTATCTAAATGTTGTTGGTGATTTTGTAATAAACATTAGGTCTGGTTCTTGTTTCCATAATTGATTCTGACCAACAAAATGATAATTAATTGACATGTTGCATTCAATGTTAGATGCCTTTGTCTTGAGAGAAGAGGCTAAGAACCATTTTTGGGTGGTGGCAATCAAGTTTAATCTTAACATTTCCCAAGACAAAGAATTTTAATGTATTAAGATCTTGTTTACCTTTCCTAGGTTTTAGACAGAATGCGCTGCATCTCTTCGTGTGATGATAAGACAATTTGGTTAATGGTATAAACTGACACATTTTAAACATATAAGTGTTATGTATTGATTTAATTTACCTTTCCAAGATTTTGTAAAACTTCCAGGCAGGTCTTAGACATTATGAGCTGCATTTCATCGTGTGAGAAAACAGTCAAGGACATCTTGGGTGGAGGTAAGACAACATCAACAGAGTCCCCATCATCTTCTGATGGAGGGGGTAACTCATCATTCATAGCTACCTATAAATAGAATAGGGAATTCTCACTTATAGCAACTATAAATATCAATAATTATACCTGTTTAAACATCACATACTTAACTTATTTTTTAATAATGTCCAGTAAAAATGCTTATGTATTAATGATCTATTATTACTTGAACTGTTCTTAAAAGACTTAAAAGAAGTCTGAAACAGATGTTTCATTTGTTTTGTATTTAAAGATCAGATTCACTTCCAGAACATTTTCCTGAATTTACTCTCGTTTTAACCACTTGAATTTGCATTGCAGATTGCAGGTTAGTTTTTTTTTGCTATGATGTTTCTTTTTCCAAGATTTTTTTCCTGTTATCTTTTCTGTGTTTTGATTTTGTCTAGGTTTTTCAGGCTTTATATGTGTGAATTCCCATTTGGTGCATATTTTCTTCTTTCAATACCAACCTCTAGTCCTAGCTCCCATCTTCTCATCTTATTATTCTCATCCAGGACTGGTTCTAGTAGTGGTTCCCACACAGAGAGCTTCTCATTGTAATAGGCCACCTCTAACTTCATACTGCTGTCTACACTCAACTGTAGTAAACATGTTCATTGTAATAGATAAAACATTACTTTTCAGTTTCACAATACAGTGGATTCCACTTTATTGAATAACTCTTATTAGAGTAATCCTCTTAATTGACTAAGATTTTAAAACACCAAACCCTTTCCTATACTTTAAATGCTAAAAATTTCATTTAATTGCATTGAAAATCTGAGAAAAAGTGCAAATTCCTGTTAATAGACTAACAATTTTCATAAATCACCTTGATACCTGTCAAAATCATATGTCTTCTTAACGAGGTCTATGAAGTGTGCTTGATAAAAGTTGTCAAACATGTTTTTACAACCTTCATTTATGTCACAATTGTTTTCACAAGCATTAGGATAAAATAAAAGTGTCACCTTACTGTTCTTATTACTCAACACATTTGATAATTAGACAAAAATATATAAATTCTTTGTATTTTCTGTTTAAAATTGACATTTCACTTTATGGGATCATTCGGTTAATTGCATAAATTTCTCTGACAAATTGGTTATGCTAATAAAAGGAATCAACTGTACTTCTGAAATAATAAAACAAAGAAAAAACCAACAGATCTAGTAGCAGCTCCAGTATGTACAAGTTCTGCTGCTTCTAACTTCATTGAGCTCTTTACAACAAAATGTAATATGGATTGTAATAATTAGTTTTGCTTAAATATTTCATAATCCTTTTTTTATAACTAGATTATTACAAAGATAAAATCACAAATTTAGGAGCAGTTTCCACACAGATCACTCTTTTATTGTAATAGATCTTTCCAACTTCATTGTGCTATCTACATCCACCCCCCCCTTTGCGGCTGGTGCACCCCCCCCCCCCCAGTGCTTAGTTATGAGCACTCAATGTACATGATATACTTTAGCAGCTGATTTTGCATTTGCTAAGAAACCATTGGCCACTAGTGTGGAAAAATGACAAAGTTGAAAAACAGGAAGAAGGTATGAGACTGACATTAAAACTGTTCTTGCTAAACAAGAACTCATGCTAAGGCGACATGTAAAATTTTAAGCGGTTATCATAAGGAGTTCCTGAAAACTGCGATGAAAGTTATGTTGCAGACAAAAGGACAGAAGTTAACCAGTTAACCATACTAGTACTGTTGGTGGTTACAAATTTTCATCAAAGTGACACATTTTTTTTTACAATGATCATTAACAGACGTGACTTTTGTAAGAAATGTTATCATTGCTATATACCGGTAAGTGACATATAAACTGACCTTTGAACTCCAGTCTTTGACCTCTCCTGAGAAGGAAGCTTCCACTATCAGTAAAGGTACGGTCCGTTTGCCGACGCCCCCTTCTATTTTTATCACCATGGTAGGTATTTTGGCTATCAGCTGTTAAAAGTAATAAGAATAAAATGTATCTTTCACTGTACAACAATATCAAAACATCTATTACACAGTACACCAAATTAAAATTATTAATCATTTTATTGCAGTTTATTCTATATACAAAATATATGTAAATTAACATTTGATATCATAATTTTTCAAACATGATTAGGATATATATTTTTTTTGTATTTTGGCTTATTAATATACTCACTATGTAAAATAATACATATCAAATTCAGAAAATTAATTTTATTGAATGCCTTAATTCCGAGGGTGTGGCTTGGTAATCCCTTTCTTCAGGTTGATGAAATCTTAGTGATGAAAATTAGAGTCAGTAATTGTTTTGTACATGATGTTGAACAAAGATATTTCCTTTTACTGAAGTACATTGTAAATCTACTTTTGATTAGGCTACAACCATGTACTATTAAATTCCAAATGGTGACATGTTGATTTAATTTTAGCATGTAACCGTGCAGGCAGACAAAAATGCATCTCAGCTTATTTAAACCACTGTCACAGTTAAACGTGACCCAAAAGTACAAATGTAGTTGTTATGCCAATCAGAAAACAGTATACCATTATACGTCTACGAATTTTTTGCATTGCTATAAAATTTGTATTCATGAATTGAAAGAAAATATTTAAAAACAAATGAAACAGCAACAAGAAATACTGTGAGCGAGCTCAGGAAGGGATATCATTGTTTCATGTTCACCAAAATCCATCAAACCATTTACGAATTGTGCTTACAAGGTCTCTCACTGAGCACTACATTTAAAGTGTCTAAATACAATTATCTCCCCTGAATGATATACAACAACAACAAATATTGTTCATGCACATCTCAATATGATGTTCTTTTTTCATGCAAAGTTTCATCAAAATCCATCATGCGGGTTAGGATGAGATGTGCTTACATAAGTTATGTTGACAGACAGACAGTCAGACAGGGTGATTCCTATATACCCCGCCCCCCCCCCCCCCCCCCAAAACTTTTATGGGGTATAAAGCATGCTTTTAAGAAAGTACCAAAAAATAAACAAATTAAATCTAAATCATTCCTGTACAATGTAAAACAATGAAAGCTACAAATGAACAAAAGTGAACAAATAAGCTGTCTTTTCAATATCAATCATATATAAGTATACACTGTAATGTATATCACTTTTTAGGCATGCCAAATAGAGGAAAGTAGAATACTAACAGGAAGAGCCTTATTGTTGCACAAATGAAAGTTTTTCAAAAATATTTCATCTGATTTGTATAAGTTTAAAAATAGTTTATTGCTTTTTTTTGTAATGTTTCTGGATAGCTTTAGAATTTGATTCTTTTACAAAGTTATGTCAACAAAATGAAAAGTATAATACAGCTCAAATATCTGTATTTCAGGCTCTGAGAACAAAATAATGTATTAAAATATAAATGCTAAACATAGAACTGGTTTGTCAGAGAATGACTAATTTTGAAGAAGTCTCCTGCTCATAACACTAAATAAGACTGGGCATTTAGACACAGGAAACTGACACACACATAATATCAAGAAAGAAATCTTTCTGACAATATCTGATATTTTCATTGGTCAATTTTAATTCTTGGGTGCAAGACAGACAGAAGTCAGTTTCACAAAAAAATCTAAAGTTTAACAAAATCTTAAGTGTAAATTTTAGAGGTTTTGATTGGCTAAGATCAATACTTATGATAAATTTTACACTTAGGATTTTTTTTTGTGAAAAGAGCTACAGAACATAAGCCTGCTGTCCTATTGGTCAGAAATTCAAAATTGACCAATGAAAATAATTGAATATCTGAAGCTGACATGCCATCAAACTCTGTCTTTAATGTTCCACTGTGTTCTATGGACTGAATAACCTGCATTTAAATGGTTATGGCTTGAAATAAATATCTGTAGATATTGAAAAGACAAACATTCATGTAAGATTTGCTGCAGGCAGCAGGATGCAACAACATAAAGGGAAATAACTTGTGTACATATTATAATTTATTTTAGTGTGAATAATTTAAAAATATTTTGATCTTATGGTAAAAGAATAGTTTATTCTAAGAAAATTATAACCCTTGTAAAAATGGTTCTAGCCATACTTTGTTTCATATGTTATTTTTAAAACATAGTCTTAAAATGCCTCTTTTATTCAAATTTAAAACCATTTTGTATAAGGGATTTTCAGGATTTTTTTTAATAGGCCAAGTTGTGAAATTTACTCCCTGCAAAGAACTGGCCCTTGTTTTACATAAGGTGGTAAGTCCTAAGTTTGGTCATAACTCTTCAATATTCTATTTAATTATGACTGAACATAGGTTGTAAGTTCTTTAGTAAAACAAGGCACTGCTTTGCAGGTTTTAAGAGTTTGTTGCAAAATAGATAAAATTATGATATGTACAGAAATAAAACATTGTGTTCAATGTGAAGGATGTAAATACCATTTCTGTTATGGCCTGTAATGAAATTAACATGACAATGTTGTGAAAAACATCAAATTATAAATTACTAAAGGTTTGTTGTTGACAATAAACAAATATATCAAGCTTTGTAGGATTTTGCATATTTCATGGAGTTCCCATTCGTCAGCGTCAACTGCATCAAACCAATTAATAATAGATAACCAAATGTGTGGGAAGGAAAGCATCTTTAACCAATAAATTCAAAATATCAGGGAGAACATTTTAACTCAAATGATGAAAATGAAGAATGGGTTTTTATCCCGTCAGAGAAAGTTTTAGCCAAATTCTTTTTTTTTTAACTTTGAATTTTCTAAAAAAAAATTACTTGAATGCTATGATTTTACCCATTACAAGTTAAATGTACATAATTTTACTCAAATCAGGAAATATATGATGAATTTCTATAGTTACTATAAAACAAATATCTTTGTGAAAAACAACCCCTACATCTCCAACCCTAAAGTAAACTAAGGATTAGTATTAAGCTTACCAGTTCTGATCTGGTTTCCTCTTCTGTAACCAGTTCTTCTATAATGTCCTCTGGTTCCTGGTCTGGTTCTTCAGATTTAAGGAACCAGAAATCACTGTCAGCTAACTTCTTAACTTCCCAAAGGTCTGCAGGTATTGTCTGCTTACTGGCTTCTTTCTCTGATTCCTAAGGAAAATATTAAATGTGACATGTCAAATATAGAATATTATGTATTTTCCTTTTTGATATTATAGATATCTAGGTGAGTATCAGATGAGTCCGGTAGGACTTCAAAGGGAAAAGCCCCTAATTACCAATAAAGATGAAACTGAGTCTTGTACTTTGAAAGACAAATTCTTAAATGACCTGTTCAAGACATTATACAAATAATCTAGACAGTTCAGTCAACATTTCACCAGATGCTTGTGCTGAATGTAAAATATCTAAAGTTTCTATCAATGGTATATTCCACATGTATTTTTTTTATCTTTATTTTTTTTTCTCTCAATTGATGCATCAACCACAAATACCATGTGCTATAAACAAGATAAATCATTATTTTTCTTTGGCTGTCCAATTAATTCACAAAATTCATCCAACTCCTTACAACAATACAGTAAACATTTTAGTTGACGGTGTCAATTTCCATGCATTCAAATTTAATGACACTTTTCTGGGTATTTATTTTCTACAATTTGTAGATTTGTTTGTACTATTTGTGGATTTTCATTTTCTGTAAATATAGCAAAAACAAGTACACCACCAAAATTAGTAAAATATTTTATTAAACTTCAAGCTAATAATGTTTCAGTGACCTACTGCAAATTGACCATACAAGACATCTTGTTAAATTGGACCAAAGTTTAACTTACAGGTTTAGCAGCGAGAGCAGCGCTGATTCCAGACATGGTTTTGATGGTGGCAGGAGATATATTTAGAATGAGATCAGAGGTCGCGATGTCCATGTGTGCTCCTTTACCATAGGGTGTCTTACTGTAGAATGATATCTCACAAGGGTTCAATATCTGTAAAATAAACATACGTGAAAGTAAACATTCATTCATTTCTTCTCTGAATAGTCTTGTTGCTAGAAATATGCTTATTAATGATATAATGCAGTCTTACTTGACACAAATTGATAAATGGTTTTACAATCTAAATAGATTGATTTATAATAAATAGATTTGGCTTTTCAAATGCCTTTATCATTTTTTTTAACTATAACATTAGCCGATCTAGAGGTAAACCATGCATCAGTTCACTTATGTCTCAATTCACAATGCTGATTAAAGTTTAATATTTGTTGTTGTCTTCACTGTTTACTGATTTTGTCCTTGGTTTTAATGACTCCCAATTCAAATATCCTAAGCTTCTAAAAGCAATTGTATGTTTTAAGAATCAATCAAGCCTATGATGCTCCTCCTTGAGAAAGCCAAGATCCCTTTGATCTGATTGCATAGACAGACCCACAAAAATTTACACACATTTCTGAAAATACCTTAGTTGGGACCAATATGTATTTTTTGCCTTGTTACCTGAGCCGCCACTGATCCACGTTTACTGAAGACACAGGCGAAGATCTGTAGATCTTTGACACTAGCAGACATGTCTTGAGACTCAGGGTGAATCTTCATCTTAAACAACACCTCAGTCTGTAAATATAAATAAAATATCTTAAATCTGTGAATATTTTAGTTCTTTTCCCTCAAAAACTGAGGTACTAATTTTTGCTTTATTCACAATGTCCAAGATTGCTAAAATAAAAGACTGCAAAATTTTATTCCAGATACTTCACAGTTATCCCCTGCTAAAAGTATTCTGAAAACAAAGTTTAAAATGTGACTCGCATTAACAATCTATGTACATGTACTAAGTTTGATTAAAATTATAGTGTAAAAGTTACAGTTTAGTAGGGTTGAGGTGATCCTCTATCAGTATAATCTCAGATTATTTTTAGAACCTTAATAGCAGATTTAAATGAGTGATGACCAGTGTTCAATCTAGAATTTTTTCACAGGGGGCCTGCCTGGCCCATGCAAGATCACAAAGGGGCCCTGGATGGGATTTGGGGGCCACTGTTAAGTTTAAAAAATTTTATCATATGAGATACTAAGGATCCATCCGTGTAATACTACTTATTTCAAGACAACAGACACAAAGTAATGGCATCTTTAAAGATACATGTAGTACTAGAGAACAGCTAGACACAATCATGCCATTATTCACGAGATGACATCTTTGCTAAATAGAGACAACAAATACCAAGTGGTGGTATTTAAAAGAAGACTATAGCTCATTATTGAGTAAAGGGGTTCTCTCGCTTACTTTTAATGCAAAAGGAACAAGTCATATGATTTTTCTCCTCATAAGTCTTTTGAAAAGGCTTCGTGGGGCATTGGGGTTCGCGGCCAATTGAGGCTGATCTGCCGACTTTTCTTGAGCCTTGTCACCGACGCCGTCACTTGTGCTGTCATCCGTTTCATGACTACCGCTGGCCAAAGGTTTTGGGCGTTTTTCCCCGCCGACGACTGCGAAATATGACGATATTCACTTCATATTTTGACAATTTCTTGACAATGATCGTTGTCAAAAACTACGATAATTTTTTCACTGGTATTCAAAAAGACAGTGACTTTAAACACTCAAAAGATTCCGACTACGCACCAGTACCGGACTGAAATGAAATTCCGTATTTTGACAATCTAATAAAGTGCGCCCGGAGAGGCCCGCGGAACATTTTCTTTTGCGCAAAATAGAAAAAAAATGTGGTAATGGCGCAATGGCGCAGCCTAGATTGAACACTGGATGACCCTCCTTTTTAATGCATATTTTTGATACAAACACAAAGGACTTTAAGTGTGCCAAATTACAGAAATTCTGTCAAAGTTTAAATTGGTCGGATTTCCTTAAACAGGCAGTAGGTGAGGGACAGACCTGAAATCCTATCCAACGTTATGGGACCCCGCCCTGATGCTGTATACCAAATATCAAGTGGCTGTGATTAGTAGTTGCTGAGAAAACTGTTACAAAAATTTCTTCCCTGCCCACTCGCCGCCCGTCTGAACATTCACCATTTTACAACCTAAAATTTTCACTAATTGTAATCCAGCCAAAAATCTGTAATTTTAAATTTAGACTTTCCAGCCTCTTATCATCTAGAAGTACCCCCAACTTACATCCAGCACCAGACAGTTACAGTTAGGATTGAGTTGATCCTCAATCAGTATAATCTCAGGCTATTTTTACAACCTTAATAAGGGGCTTATATGAAAGGTGACTGTCATTTTTTATTGCATATTTTTGATACATACACAAAGGACTAAAAGTGTGCCAAATTACAGAAAATCTGTAATTTCATATTTAGAACCTCAAGCCTCCTTAACACCTAGCAGTACCCCCTAACTTACATCCAGCACCAGACAGTTACAGTTAGGGTTGAGTTGATCTTCTATCAGTATAATCTCAGGCTTCTCTATCTTTACTACGATATCCATACAGCTGGATGGAGGTGGGGGCTTTTCTACTGGACCTAAAATGGAAGAATATAAACATACAAGAGTTAACACTAAAGTATGTCTCGCCTGCCGGCACCATCAGAAACAATTATTCTTTCTTACTTCTACTATATTTTGAATTTACATGGATTTTCAGTTCCTGAGATCAAAAGATGTTTATAGAACTTAAACATTGCAAATATACGCAATAAAAATAATCAAAGTCACTCAACCGGAAAATCAAGGTCAAGGTCAAAAGATGGGGATGCAACTGTGCTAAGCTACTACTGGGGCATATGTATACCAAGTTTTATCAACCTAGGACCTATAGTTCTTGAGATATGGATGTGCTCGCAAAACTTTTCAATTGCTATTATATGTATTGAAAATTGTCAAAGTCACTCAACCAAAAAATCAAGGTCAAGGTCAAAAGATGGGGATGCAACTGTGGTAAGCTACTACTGGGGCATATGCATACCAAGTTTCATCAACCTAGGATCTATAGTTCTTGAGATATGGAGGTGCTCGCAAAACTTTTCCATTGCTATTATATGTATTGAAAATTGTCAAAGTCACTCAACCGGAAAATCAAGGTCAATGTCAAAAGATGGGGATGCAACTGAGCTAAGCTACTACTGGGGCATATGCATACCAAGTTTCATCAACCTAGGACCTATAGTTCTTGAGATATGGAGGTGCTCGCAAAACTTTTTCATTGCTATTATATGTATTGAAAATTGTCAAAGTCATTCAACCGGAAAATCAAGGTCAAGGTCAAAAGATGGGGATGCAACTGTGCTAAGCTACTACTGGGGCATATGCATACCAAGTTTCATCAACCCAGGACCTATAGTTCTTGAGATATGGAGGTGCTCATAAAACTTTTCCAAAAAGTTAACGCCGCCGTCGCCGCCGTCGTCGCCGCCGCCGCCGCCGCCGCCGGTAAAGTAACACCTATGTCCCGCTCTGCTTCGCAGGCGAGACAACAAGTATTCGAAATAATAAATTCCAAGAATCGGAGCTTAGCCTGGACTTTTCTATGGTCAAAGGGGGATAACCCTAGCAAAAAGAATCAAATATGATTGAAAGTTGCAAACAACTAAGATATTTTAGTTTAAACACTATTATTTTATTAAGAAAATCTTGTAAAGTGTCTAGGCACCTGAATATTAAAGATCCACATAAGCTAGGTGCTTGATTTCTTAGAATAAATGTGACTGAATTAAACTATCAAATAATTTATAATGCAATTTTATACAATTATAACATAGTTGGTATGGGATCCAGATGCTTCTTTCCTGAGAAAGTAAGGTCACCCGAGGGCTTGTCTTTTGGAAGGAAAGAAGCTGTGGGTCACACAACAAATAGGGTAATGACTGTCATATTTTATCAAATATTGATAGGATGTATGACACAAAAGAAACACAAGAAGTCGCATGGAAAATCTTACAACAGGGTGACATTACCATGCACCCCAACAAATACTGGTTGACAAATACCACTTGACCAAACAAATTGTTACATGTCACATGACATCGAGGCTACTAATCACTATAAGGATTTCTGCATGAGAATATGATATTCCCTAAGTATTTTGTATTCCCATTCACTTAAACCAGGGTTCCCACTATTTTTTGGACACAAAATTCAAGGGTTTTTCAAGGACATTTCAAGGGTATGGAGGTCAATTTCAAGGATTAAAAGTCTGCAAAAATTTTAAAAATCATATATTTTTGGCCTTTTTTTATCAAATGGTCAACAAATATGCATATTACAAAATTCCAGGGTTTTTCAAGGATATTTGATAAAATTCAAGTATTTTTCCAGGTTTTTTAACATTGAAATGAAATTCAAGGACTTTTCCAGGTTTCCTTGAATTCAAGGATGGCGTGGGAACCCTGTTAAACCTACCCTGTGGTTTCTTCACTGCTTTGCTAGGTTTGGTCTCTGTCTTCACTGTCTCTCCTTTCTCAGGCATACCCTTGGTGAAGAAGTCTCCCAAAGACAAAAGATAGTCTAGACATACACATATGTATAGACTATTTACACGGACATCCACTACAAGAGAAGATATCAACATTGAATAAATCTCGGCAGCTCACTTATTTTGAGATTTCTGTCATATTTTTGGAACCTACAAATTCTAACATTAATAATGGATTTAATTTCTTGGATCTTCATGGTAAAATACCATTGATCTGAATTGGTGGGTTTTGAATATATCTCATGTAGAGAATTATCTGGGGCCAATAACAAGACATTGGGCAGTGACTTTTGGTCTAGGCAAATATCTGTATTATTCATTGCAGATAAAAATAGCTTTTGTTTAATGTGTGTTATGTCATGTACTGTGCTTTCAATTTCATTTGTGAAGTACCAATATTACTGTTTTTTGTGGGTGACAGTGAATGAATGACAAAGCAATCTCTGTAAACAATAAAATTTAAATCCAATGCACTGTATATTTTGGAAACACCACATGTACAGAAACTGATCTCCTCCAAAAACTATTAATCCACATAATTTGTCAAGAAGCCAAAAACAAGAACTTGAAGAGTGGTTAAAAACTGGTGAAAAAGGAGGTTTTTCGTTACAGATTGGAAATTGCTATAGGTTAATAGATGTTTATATGGCATGTACATTAATACTGTTTTACATCAATTTATTATTTATTTAAAAGTTTTCTCACCATTAGAATCTTTACAAGGATCCTGTTTGAAGTTGACATCTATCATATTACTGGATCCCTCTTCTGACAGCCTGCTCCTACTTCTCTGTATCATTCTGAAAGGACCAGAAGAAAACATACTTCAAATCTTAACATTCTGTTAAGGTTGCATTCTTACGATAAATGGTAACCTTTTATAGACTGAGCACATCTTTTTAATATCTTACTTTTAAAATACAGTGGATTCCTCTTATTAGCATAACCAATTTGTCAGAGAAAATTATGCAATTAACCGAATGACCCTATAAAGTGAAATGTCAATTTTAAACAGAAAATGCAAAGAATTCATATTTTTTTGTCTAATTATCAAATGTATTGAGTAATTAGAACAGTCAGGTGACACTTTTATTGTATCCTTATGCTTGTAAAAACAAATGTGACATAAATGAAGGTTGTAAAAACATGTTTTGATAACTTTTATCAAACACACTTCAAAGACCTCGTTAAGAAAACATATGATTTTGACAGGTATCAAGGTGATTTTTGAAAATTTTAAGTCAATTAACAGGAATTTTGTACTTTTTCAAAGATTTTCAATGCAATTAAATGAAATTTTTAGCATTGGAAGTAAAGGAAAGGGTTTGAATTTATAGTGAACAGAGTACTGGACCAAAAAGTATCACTAAATGTTAAGCAAGAAAAAGTCCATATGAAATAATGACTCTCCTTGCACCATATTTGCCTGCAATTGATGACATTGCATGACCACTTGGAATACATATCAGCCTACAAAGCAAATTACATGAATGAAATTATCCAAAAGCAAAGGTGTACCAATAAAGTCAATCAAATTTTGTGAGTGTAAACTTATTAAACCATACCTTGTTATGCCATTAACTTTATGACTCCTTGAATCGTCCAGCACCATATCTTGTAATATGACCTTGACATCCATGGAATCGTCAGACATCTGTTTACCGGACACTGCTATCACCTGAAGCTCAAATTTACCCAGGGCAGCCTTGGAGTCTCTGGATGCCATCTGTTGGTGAAAAAATATTAAACATAAAACAGGAGCGGATCTAGAAATTTTTGAAAGGAGGGGTTCCACATACTGGGTTCTGTGGGCCAAAGGGGGGGGTTCCAGACCAATTTTGCTGAAAATCTACACAAAACTTTTTTAATTTCGGAGGAAAGGGGGGTTCCGACCCCCGGAACCATCCCTGGATCCGCCACTGTAGAATGTTTTCTAAAGGACTCATATTTGTTTTAATTACATAACTTTTGCTGCAATGTGTTTAAAATGGAGGTAGCCATAAGTTATTTAACATGAAAAAGTAATTGTAAGGACCTGAGTCATGGTATTTGCCCAGAATGGTTAAGTTGCATATAGTAAGCAGCCACTACTGGTCACATTGAAGGCTTCTAACTGTTATCCATTGTGGAGTTTGTAGATTGTAGATTGTTTTTTCTTTACTTATTCAACAACTAATTGCTTTCTATCAGATTATGCAAGCACAACATGCTAAATTTAATATTTAATATCTTTCAAATGCTTCTTAAATAAAAGGTGCACATTTTCAATATGTACATGTATATAATCACTGTGCAAATTCCAAAAGTTGTAGCTTTATATTCATTAAGTTACAGATAGCACAAAGCTCACATTTTTAGGTCAAAGAAAAAACAAACTTAGACATCTGCTTACCAATTCATCACTTCCAATATACAGTGCAGCACATAGACTTTCTATCTCAAAGTTAAACCTCAGCTTACAAATTAATTCTTCAGAAGGCTGTCGAGCTGAAAAAAGGTTAATAAATTTAAACATTTGTAGATTGCTAATAACAAATATAGTTTCATTGTTTCTTAGGAAATATTTGAGTACTATTCTAATTGGTATCTGCATAAAACATAGCCTTTAACATATTATTGGAATAAACGACCATAATCTTTAAATAAAATTAATATGGTAAAATTGATAAAACATTATAATGTAGCAATATAAATTGTTAACAAACTGCAATGTAACATGCAAGTTTTTTCTGCAAAATCATATTTTCTGACACCTCCATTAAATGAATACATGTATGTCACAAGACATGAATGATTATACCCAAAAGGTATTTTTCTTAAATCAAAGAACCATAAAGTGTGTATGATGAAAATAATTTTATTATGTGTTTGTTTGGTCATAAACTGATGGCCTACATGAACAAAAGGCTCCCAGAAGCCTGAATCGCTCACCTGGTCTTGAGTCAACCCTAAGCATGTATACACTTTTCTACAGCTAAATGAGCTGAACATTTAAGCAGGCAACAGCTTTTCTCTATCTACTATAGTTTCATTCTATAGGCCAAATACATGAAAAAACGTTATTTTAGGGGCCGTAACCCCTTTAAGGGGTTATCTGACAACTTTGACCCAATGAGAACTTTTGTAGAGCTAAATGAACTGAACTATTAAGCAAGCAACAGCTTTTCTCTATCTGCTATAGTTTTCATTCACTAAGCCAAAAACATGAAAAAACGTCATTTTAGGGGCTGTTACCCCTATAAGGGGTCATCTGACAACTTCGATCCTATGGAGACTTTTGTAGAGCTTTATGAGCTTAACATTTAAGCAAGCAACAGCTTCTCTCTATCTGCTATAGTTTTCATTCACTAAGCCAAAAACATGAATAAACGTTATTTTAGGGGCTGTAACCCCTATAAGGGTTCATCTGACAACTTTGACCCTATGAAGACTTTTGTGTAGCCAAATGAACTAAACATTTAAGCAAGCAACAGCTTTTCTCTATCTGCTATAGTCTTCATTCTATAGGCCAAAAACATGAAAAAACGTCATTTTACAGGGCGTTACCCCTATTCGGGGTTATCTGACAACTTTGATCCAATGGAGACTTTTGTAGAGCTTGATGAGCTGAACTTTAAGCAAGCAACAGCTTCTCTCTATCTGCTATAGTTTTCATTCCATAAGCCAAAAATATGAAAAAACGTTATTTTAGGGGCTGTAACCCCTATAAGGGTTCATCTGACAACTTTGACCCTATGGAGACTTTTGTAGAGCTAAATGAGCTGAACATTTAAGCAAGCAACAACTTTTCTCTGTCTGTAATAGTTTTCATTCTATAGGTCAAAAACATGAAAAAATGCTATTTTTCACCTTTAAGGGGCCATAACTCCTATAAGGGGTCATCTGACAACTTCGACTCAATGTGGACTTTTGTAGAGCTTTTGATGCTGAAGCAGCAGCAGCGTGGCATCAGATTTCATCTATCTCTTATACTTTTTGATTTACACGCCAAAAACAGTAGTCTGACCCCCCTAGTCTATTTTTAGTAACGGCGGCCATGTTGTTTGGACGGCAGTCACCATTTGTGCAATATTGGTACAGGACATCCCATAGATGAAGTGTGCAAAGTTTCAAAGCAATCCCTTCAGTCGTTTCGGAGGAGAAGATTTTCAAAGAAAAGTTAACGACGATGACGACGGACGACGACAGACGACGACGGACGATGACGGACGCCAAGTGATGGCAATAACTCACATGGACCTTTGGTCCAGGTGAGATAATAAAGTTTCATGTTCATTTCTTTTTTTATGACCCATCTATGAAAGTATGGGCTATATAGTGTTTAGGTTCATCCATCCAAAGTGTTGCAAGATGGGGCATTATGTCTTTTGGACATATTCTTGTTCTTCATGGATCACTACGTTTAAAGGTGGAACATAAGAATTGCATGCTTTACTAAATTAGGATGAAAAGTATTTTGAAAATATGCATAGCTTTAAACTTGTTCTTATGTTGAAATTTTTATTTGCAACCATATTTTCTGATAAAATTTTTATCCAAAAAATCTTTGGTGTAAATTTTCCAAACTTTGACAAGATGATATATACACTTACGGCAAATTTTGTGAAAAGACCCACTCACTAATAACAACATTAGACACTTACACAAAGGCGGGGGTATAACATGGGACTCCATGACCTCTTTGTCTGTCAACTCCCCGAGTGGTTCAATGGAGGGTCCAGATGGGGGAGGCTGTCCCTCTGTCAAATTCTCGTTCAATGTTAACATCAAGTGTTTGAAGTCTTTCTGACTCAACTTGGCACTCACTGTCTTCATTTTACCAGAAATGTCGATTGCTGGGACTTCAGTGAATAGTGAGGCGGAGAGATTTCTGGTAATAGTCACAACAACAGTAACTGGTTCCAGAATAAGGCTCTCGTCTTTGATGTTGAGTTTTTTACCAATCACAGCTCTGAAAATATATATGCTTAAAATAGTATGGGTGTGGAGTACTATTTTCTATGTCGACATGTATGCATGTATGCCAAGACATACATGAAATTCGATTCCAATCCACAATATAAGCTATTGAACTGTAGTAAAAATTGTTTAGTCCATAATGAATGCTGCTGACTGTTTTTAGATTTTTTTTTATTATTAAATTGTTGTTACATGATAGTAAGAATTGAGGAACATACATGTACTACAAATGGTTAATATTTTCAAGATCTAAAGATTACATTAATAAAGTCTGAATAATTTCTAAGCTATTCCATATATCCAAATGTGATATATATGTCTTTGAAGAATTCATGGCAAATAACTAAAATATTTTGACAAATTGTCAATTTATGAGTCTACTTCCTTGTTTCATGACATGCTTCCAAGATAAAAGTCAAACACCGTGAGATGTCCAATTAGGGAAATACCTTGTTAATTAAATTACTTACACTAAAAGCTTGATATGGCTTTGTTAATTAGCTTGGGTAATAGGTGAGGTTACCTAATCAGCAAGTAATTAATTTCAATTCATTGCAACACTGATCAAGGAAGATCAAAATGACGATTTTCGTGACTTTTCTATAATTGACAATTTTATGTTTTTGATAGAAAATTGGTAACTGAGAGATTTCAGGCATAAATCAGAAAAGGTCTTAAAACTTGGAGTCTCCAGGTGAAAAGGGGAGAGATAAGATGTCTGGTACCTGCTCATTTTCAATGATGTCAGCTCCACAACCATTTTATCCAGCACATAAGGGACCTTGTTCTCAGATTCTCCAGCTTTGCTAAAGGAATTACCGACACTAAGACTACCAAAGTCAGCCACAAGAGCATTGGAAGATCGTGAATTTTGAGGGACAATTATTACAGGGGCCTTCATCTTAACATTGAGACTGACTCGTGGCGCCCTCTCTTGGAGTTTTTGAGCAACGTCTTTGGAATATTCAGCAGCCAGTTCTTTAGCCTTGTTGAGTTGATCTTGCATGCCTTCTAGGAACTTATTCAGGAAATTCTGAAAGGGGGAAAACTTTGAATATGATGAAAAGAAAACACACAGTGCAATAAATTGATTTTCGTTCATAATACAAATAAATTAAAAGTGAATTAATAGCAATAATTCTGGACTATTAGGTAGTTTAAAGTATTGTTTAAGTCCTAAAAAGTCCTAATCCAACTTTTTTTTATTGTATTGATTTTTTTAAAGATAAGTTTCATTAAGTTCTGTACAAATGCTGTACTTTGGAGTAATTTTCCTTTACCCATGAATAGGCAAAACAACTTGGGTGCTTTCGACATTCCCTGAGGCAGCCCCGGTAGATTATTTTTCGCCGGTTGAAATAAAAAATAGAACCTGGGGGACGTCTGTTTTGTATGGGTCAATGATCTTTTTAACAAATAAAAGTGTACATTTTAAACAACCTAGGTTTCATATTATATTAATATGTCATTATCTAGGTTGTTCTTGTTCTGCCCTAAGAAAGCGACATTTTTCTTACCTGGGGCTCCTTGGGTTTGAATGTCGAACACAAGCTCTTTCTGCATGATCTTATAAAATAACTTATCACATTACATTATTAATCTAGTGCCAATTGCAAAACAGCAAGCAAAGACCACTGGTCACATTGAAGACTGCTTGTTGTTTTTCATTGCAGATTTTTTTAATAGCTGTTTTAATTGTAGGTTATGTCACATCCAATTAATCAAATCTCTTTATCTTATATAATCATAAAGATAAGAAACTTGTAAAATCTTAAACAAATTATTAACATACCAAAATATCACTGACAAACTTATTGAGGAAGACCAACTTTATACACCCTATATCCACTTCCACGCTGGTGTCAACGTTTGTTAAAACAGCATAGTTATCCCCCTTAGTAGCGTCATCGTAAATCTTTAATTTGGTGTCCAAGACTTTACCACCTTCTTCAATATCCATTATCTGTAAAGAATGATACAAAAAATTTTAAACAGAAATCAGTTTATTGCCATTAAACTAACATAGGTATCTGAATATGTTTTATAGGGTAGCAGTAAGTTCTTTTAAGAAGGGGCATGGAATTCAGATTAGAACTTTTTTCCAATTTTTAAAGAAATTTGTATAAAATGTTTAAATGATACTAATACTGTGTAAAATTTCAGATGTGTTCCCCTTATAGTTTTGAACTTTAAGGCGAAAAAACAAATTGTTCAAGGAATGACAGAAGATAACTTTAAGACTCTAAGGAGTTGTGCGGAAAAAAGCGTTGAGGACACACAGAAGGACAAAGACCAATACAAAGTCCCTCTGTTGTGTTGGAGGAGGGGAAAAATTAAATTATCTCTGACTCTTTGCCCCTCTTTTCTGATATCAAATGTTCCATGATGATTTTTAACTTAATCAAACAACTTGCAATTTCCCAGGGGAGTATTTTTATAATTAAAGCTATCAACTTACATAAGGATAGAGAGTTCCATGACTAGGATCATGTATAGATATAGCTGTTAATGTTGCTGTCACAGTCATCACACTGGTTTCCATGGTAACTCCAGCATGGATTCCTGAAATATATAAAATCAGTAAATAGAAAACTTATTTGAAAATGTTGAGAGCTTGTACATGTTTGTTGATAGAAAAAAGCTTTGTTTCATAAATAGTCAAACCTGCCTTAAAGGGCACCTGTATATAGCAAATCAATGCCTTGAGAAGGCACCTCAAATATATCATTTTTATGAACCATACAACCAAAATGAACCTTAATATAAAGGGCGCCTGTTTATAAAGCATGTGGTTTTGTTGTCCCATGGCTGCCCTTTATATACAGGTTTGACTGTATGAAAATTTTTGAGACAAAGTTTTACATATTCTCTCTTTATGGGACAGGATCAATTTTCTTCCAATGAATAACACAAAGGGGACCAAGCAATACTTTTGATTTTTGATCTTACAATGTTTTTCATTCAAATGCTGTTATTGTGAGACTTTTCCTTGAAATATACATACATTTTGTTAACAGCTTTGTACACAGGAACTAAATTCACATGAAATTAAAGTGAAATTCACATGAAAAACTTAACGAGAATTTAACATGAAGTTCACGTGAAAAAATTCATGTGAATTATTCAGGTGAACATTTTAAATGTTCTATAACTTTCAAGCAATTCTACAAATATTAAGGAAAAAATTCTCATTTTTCAGAATTTTCATGTGAAATTCATGTGAAAAAGTAAACGTGAAATTAACATGATTTTCACATATTAACATGAATTTCACGTAAAATACATTTCAGGTGAAACTAGGAAAAACTGTTTTAGCACACTAAAACTGATGTCTCCCCTTCCTTTAATAACACAAGTTCAACCTTGAGGTCAAAAGGTCAAAGTCACAATGACATACATTGTACAACAAATTGTTTAATAATTATACATCTACATTCTAAAGCCCGATGCCAAAGGATAAAAAAGTTATGGCCTGGAAAGCTTTGCATGCCAAATTAGCATTTATTTGATATTGTAGTCACAGGTCAAGGTCATTAACGTTAGTGACACATTGTTCCCATGATGACACATTATGATGTAAAAAATCAAAGCTTTTTGTTTAAAGGATTAAAATATATATGGCCCAGACACGTTTAACATGTAAAAATAGCATTAATCTTATCTTGAAGTCAAAGGTCAAGGTCATATGAAGGTCATTCTTGTAGGCGACCCATCATCTCATGGTGATACATGCACATGTCAATTATTATAGACCTATGTCAAAGAACAAAAAAGTTATGACACAGAAATACTTTCCATGTAAAATTAGCAATAATTCAACCTCCAGGTCAAGGTCATATGAAGGTCATTCAGGTTCACACCACATCATCCTATGATGTTACATCCACTTGCCAAATATAAAAGCCCTATGTCAAAGAACAAAAAAGTTATGGCCCGAAACACTTTGGATGTAAAATTAGCATTAATTTGAACTTTAGGTCAAATGTCAAGGTCATATGAAGTTCATTCTGGTACGCAACACATTGTCTTATGGTGATACATCCACATGCCAAATATCAAAGTCCTTTGTCAAAGAACAAAAAAGTTATGGCCCGGAACACTTGAATGTAAAATTGGCATTAATTTGACCTTGAGGTAAAATGTAAAGGTCATAAGAAGGTCATTCTGGTATGGGACACATCGTCTCATGGTGATACATCCACATGTCAAATATCAAAGTCTTTTGTCAAAGAACAAGAAAGTTATGGCCCGGAACACTTTGGATGTAAAATAAGCATCAATTTGACCTTAGGTCAAAGGTCAAGGTCATACGAATGTCATTCTGGTATGCGACACATCGTCTCATGGTGATACATCCACATGTCAAATATCAAAGTCCTTTGTCAAAGAACAAGAAAGTTATGGCCTGGAACACTCTGGATGTAAATAAGCATTAATTTGACCTTGAGGTCAAAGGTCAAGGTCATACGAATGTCATTCTGGTTTGTGACACATTGTCTCATGGTGATACATCCACATGTCAAATATCAAAGTCCTTTGTCAAAGAACAAGAAAGTTATGGCCCGGAACACTTTGGATGTAAAATAAGCATTAATTTGACCTTGAGGTCAAAGGTCAAGGTCATACGAATGTCATTCTGGTACGCGACACGTCGTCTTATGGTGATACATCCACATGCCAAATATAAAAGCCCTATCTCAAAGGATAAAAAAGTTATGGCCCGGACACGCTTTGTATGAGAAGAAGAAGAAGAAGAAGAAGAATAAGAAGAAAAAGAACTGACACAAAAACAATATGTCTCCCCCTTCTGGGAAGGGGAGACATAATTCACGTTAAATTGCTGGTTTAATGTGAAATTCATGTGAATGTTTCACGTCAAATTCATGTTAACCCTGATTTCACATGAACAAAATTTCCCTGTGTATACAGTAAAATATGAATTAAATGTACCTTTGATTCTAACATCAGTTATGTATTTCTGTTCTGTACAAATCACCACTTTAAATTCCTCTAATTTGGCATCCACTTGTATATCTATAATACCAGAAGCCTTCTTTCTTTCTGAAAGGCAAAAATAAATGGCATTCATCCTCAATCCTGTAAATAGTGGTATAACAAAAAGTCAACAAATTCACAATACAAAAGTTACAGGAAATATTCCACATACAATTTTTGTACATGAGATAACCTTGTACAAATGTGAATTGATCCTCATTGCAATACTTGAAAAAACACAAGAAATCACTGTGATATGTAGAAATGTAGGAAAAAAGTTCTTATAGCATAGAAAATAATAATCCATAATTTTTTTTAACTGTTGTAAAACAGTATAAAAGTAAGTGAAATTTATAAAGAGAAATTTGCTAATCAAAGAGTTTACGCGGTTTTTCACTAAAAAATTATCAATCTTACTTTTAACTTGTCTCTTTTCTTCCTCTTGTTTCTTTTCAGCTTTTTCCTGTTCTTTCTTTTCCTCAGCCGTCTGACCAGATGCTACAGTAGACTTGGGAGCCGGTTTCAGTTTATCAACCAGTTCTAGTACATGTAATAATGCCTCCTGGTGTAGGAGCACCTCCAGGCTGGTGAAGGACACATCTATTTTCTGCTCTGTATTATTGTAGGTGGATGAGAATTCTGGACTGGTTGTTTTAGCCTGAAAATAATCATGAATGTTGAGTTACAATGTTAAAAGTCAGAAATTTATAAACAGGCAGCCATGAGATTTGAACAAAGTGTTATTTGTACATGGATTTCATCTATTGACACATTCAAACCATAAATTTAAAATCTGTCAAAGTCAAAAATGGTCGGATTTCGTTTAACCAGAAGTAGGTGAGCAAAAGAGCTGAAATCTAATCCCACATTATGTGGCCCCATCCTATTGCTGTATGCAAAACATTAAGTGGCTGTGATTGGTAGTTGCAAAGAAAACTAATATGAAAAGTTCTTCTCCTACCACATGCCCCAACCAGCCCAACATTCAAATTATTGTGTCAGTATGTTACGTCACAATTAATTACTGATAAAGAGAATATATGACTTTTTGATTTTGAGATCTACTTTATCACTTGTTTTTTGGTTCACCCTTCGGGTTCACCAAAACTAGTGATAAAATTGATCTCAAAATAAAAATGTCCTATATTCTATATATCTCAGTCGGCTCGTTTAACAGATTATCGACATACCTGACAACGTATCCCACCATATGGGACCCCCACCTGAAGCTACATACCAAATATCAAAAGCCTACAATTAATAATAGCTGATATATCTGTCACAAAAGTTTTGATCACGAACAGACGGACGGACTGACTGACTGACCGAAGGACCAGTCCAAACATTATACCGTTCGCAACTTCATTGCATGGGGTATAATAAATGGTCAGAAAAATCAAGAATTTTTTTCTTAACCCTTAGCCTGCTACGCGCGACAATTGTCGTTCCGATTATTCAAACTGGCATTGCTACGCGCGACTATTGTCGTTTCTAGGACCCACGTGTTTATCGTAGTTTCTAAGCAACAAAGGGAAATCCTTATCGGAAATGACGTATGTTAATTCTTTTAACGGTTTTGATTGGATAAAATTTCAATTATTTTCGGGTTTCTCGGGTGTTTTTACTGTTTATCATGAAAAATAAAAAGTAAATAAATGTGATTGAAAAATGTCTCAAAATGGCGGATGTAAATTAGAGTCATGACGAAGAAGTCATCAATTTTATGAACGGTTGTGATGTCAATGAGGGTTTTTACAGGATTTAAATCTGAAGATTTGATGATTAACAATCAAAAATTATTTGTAACTTTATCCCTTAGTGATTTTTTGCCAAATACCGGCAGGGATTTTCCAGACGATGTTCAATTTTTTTTCGAAATAATTTGATCTCTCTGAGATTACCGATGTTTTCAATGCCCTGTTCAGCCGTGAAACAAAAGATGTTCAACAGAAAGGACGACCATTGGACTGATTAAAACGATATATGATAAATATTTTAGTCAATGAAGCAGACAGGACGCTTTTTCTCGTAATAAAATACCGAAAATTTTGGACTGAAAAAACTACGTAGGTCTCTCTGGGATTGACTTATGCTATGGGACTACTGGAAAAAGTATGTTTTCAGCAATATTGGTCAATGTTTGAAGTAGTGGACACCCATATATCCTAATTAGAAGAGATGTGACATATTTTTATTGGTCCTTATGTGTTTAGACTGCAGTGATGCTCTATGATCCTCTGTGCATACCAAAATGCTTTGATTGGATAACTCCATGTACACTTATTTGGCAGTTTTTTTACCTGATGTTGAAAATGGACAACCTGAATCAGATTGAACAAATATATAGTCATAACATGTGTTATTATGATGTTTCAACTAAACAGTTATTATTTTTTTCGACCAGTTTTACCATTTTCACAGTTAATGAGTTTTTGAGATACCTGTGCCTTACCTGTAGATATACCTGGGATTTTTATGAACTTTTTTAGCATAAAAATGTTTTCTGAAGATTAATAATGGCTAAAGTAACATTGTTACAAATTTTTATTCTTGTTCAATGGTTTAAACCATTAAATTATAAAACCTTATATATTTTCACCTTTATTTGCACCTGTACAGGTAAAACTTGCTTGTAAACACCAACACACAAGAAAAATGAAAACTAGAGAATCCAACAATACACATACATATAACTTTTATTGGTCTATGATAAAAAATAACAGAGATATGCTCAATTGAATCAAGTAACACATTTAGTCAATTATGATATTTTTTATTCAGCATGTTCAGCATTACATAATAAAACAATAGAAATTATATTGGCAGCTGAAGGGTTAATGCAAAAGTAAGCTTAACAAAAATGCCAAAAATATCACCCCTCAAAAATTTCCAAGTTTACAGAAAACACCAAAAAGGTATTTATGGTTCATGTATTATATAAATTATCTAATGATAAGTCTGACTAAGGTTATAAATGTTTACAATTTTGTGCCAACATTGAAACAATGGGATTACAACTACTTACATTGGTATAGTGAACTTCCAGCAGGTTTTTCTGTCCATCATCACCAGGCGTGTTGATTATATTTACAACAGGACCATCAGTATCTGTAAATACAGAGATGTTCATCAAACAAGACATCTAAATATATGATAATTATAATTTAACCATTTTTATTCATTTTTATTTCAATCTTACTACGTGTACAAGACACATCATTTAAGTTGTTCTCAGACAAAGGCCCTTGATAAAAAAAAAAGATGTTCAATAAATATTCAATGGATTTGCATGAAATTTTATTATTCAAATCCTCAAATGCTACATGTAAAATAACTGAGTAGAATTTCAGAGCTATAATCCTTATAGTCTTTGAGTTTAAGGCCTTAATATTTAGAAAGTCATTATTTGATTTAAAGAAGACGTCTTTTCAACCTTTTTAAATGTTAAGTGGTGGTTAAAGAAGAATTATGTTTGTTAAAAAACAAAGAAAAATCAAGTGGACACTGGAATACTAAAGTCCATAAAATCAAAGACAAACTAGAAGACACTATTGAAAGAAACCCACATAACACACTAGGGGCTGATCCAGAAAAAAAATGTCTCATGAGGGCAAAATTTCCATGAATCTAAGGTCTGTTAGGGGTTGAAATATCCAATATTTCTATATACATTGTGTAACACTGTGTGAAGATACTAATTTTAATGTGTTGGTACAACTAATACTGATGAGCATTCTGTTCCCAGGAAACATTTTTTATAGAATAGCCCTAAACTGCAATCAGTAAACTCCTGCAAAATCAAGTAAGGTTGTTAAAATGAAACAAGTCTTTTTATCATATGAAAAAAAATGACCTGTACATTTTTTATACCAAAAGGCAAATTTTGGTTCAATTAAGTGAACTTTAACATAATAGAAGGAAGAGCATATTTAGATTTTTGTTACATTTTTCTATTCTAAAAACAACAAAATCTGTATACATGGAAATTTTCATTTGGAGTTTTTTGTTAATTTTTGCAAATTTTGAACTCAAACCACTTCATGGAATGTTTGATCTATAAAATTGTGGGAATATTGTTTGTGCCTGAAAATTTCTGTGCTTACAATAATTTCAGAGGTTCAAATTAACATTTGTGTGCAAAAGGTCACAGACTTTTTTGAGCATTTTGTTGAAAGTCCACTCTTGGAAAGGTAATTAATAATAGTTGATGCAAATACTTGCAGGTCTGGGAAATTTGTGGTTAAAATTTCAAGTTTAAAAGTCATGCAAAAATTGCTAATTTGAACCCCTGTACATATCTTAAAGCAGTTGACAAAATGAATTGTATATTTACCTAAAGTAGTTCCTTTCTGATTGACACCAGGTGGAGCTGTTAGCATGCAAAAAAGAGCAACATGTTAATATGGGTGCTTTGGATAAAGGCACAAATAGGTATCAAACATTTTTTCTGTCTTTTAAGACTTCTAGTATAATATACATGTACATTGTACTATATAATACATTATACAATGAAAAATCTGTCAAAGTAAAAAATGGCCGGATTTTGTTAAACATGAAGAAGGTGAGCAACAGATCTGAAATTGAATCCAACTAAATGAGACCCCACCATGATACTGTTTAAGAAATATCAAAAGGCTGTGATTAGTAGTTGCTGCTACAAAAAAATTTCCGGCCCACATCCCAGCCATTCACTAATCCGGATTTTTCACATCATGAAATCAAGTCAAAAGTGTCAAAATAATCTCATATTTACAGACCTGTTTACCCTATTTTTGGTGTGCCAGTAGTTTTTAGTCTAACTGCCAGTAGTTTTGCATATTTACCAGTAGTTTTTGTACCAAATCACCAAAAAGAGTTTAGAGCTTTGAAATTCACATTAAGACACTGAGCAATAGTTTCCGGGAAGTTCCACACTCCACACGGAGTCTACTCCTGTATCAGGAAGATGATGATGATGATGATGATGAATAGTTTTACATGCATTTAAATCAGCATTTTACTGAAACAAAATTGTACTTTACAAAAAATACGCCTTCAACACCAGTTTGTACTTTCGGCCTTTTTGGCATTTTCAATGTTTATTCTTGTTTACTCTTTTTTTCCGCCAACTTGGGAGAATGTTTCACGTGGACGCTTGAATTCATTACAATTTTCATTAGATCAAGCGCCGTTTGATGCAGACATAGTGAACCGGAAGTTTAAAAATTAAAGATTTTTACGCAAAACGAAACTTGATTTTACCGATTTTTCAGTGAAACGAATTTTTCTTTAAAAACTTGCCGTGACCGTAGTTTTTCACGGAGAAACCGTAGACGGTAATTTTAATGCAAAAATTGTAGAAACTACGGCCAAATCGTAGTGGTAAACAGGTCTGTAATAAACAGATGATATCTAAGGTGTAACACTTTGAAGAATAAAGGAAAACACCTATCAATATACATTTCCCCCTTCCTCTGGCTCTCCCAAGTTTCAAAGCAAAGGGTATGAAAATTCAATGAAATTCTGTCATAATTAAGATGTCTTTTCATTCCCACCACTTACTTCAGATAAATTCAGATTATGAAATATCTGGTAAAGTAACAAGGTTAAACCATAAAGTACACAAAACAAAACATATATACATTTAAACAATCAAGCAAATTAAAAATAATTTTGATCTTAAACAAAATCGAGTTCTTATAAGGCACAAAATGCATGACAAACATTCAATTTTCAGATAAAAAGCAAGAAATGCCACAAATCAAAACTGTTTTACATTGATACTTACCTACAAATTTCCTGTGTTGTACATAAACTCCACCTAGATATGCTGCTACCGTCATGTCATAAGTATGGATAGCTAAATTTGTGCCAAGGGAGGTAACTACAAGCCTAAGGACAGGAATTGTCTTCCCATTCTCCACTTGAAACAAATTTATGTCAACCTGTTAAAAAAATAAGAGATTTCAAATTCTCAAATTTTCCATTATTTAGAGTGTTATTTAAAAATAACTCAATGGGAAAAAAAAAACTAATACTATCAAGGAGCTGAAATAAGCTGTGGTGAGCATAACCCCATTAAGCCATTTGGAAATGAAAATATGAAAATATGAAAATTGATGACAGACTTACCTGAAAAAGGAAGACATGGTGCAAAGATTCAAAACAATTTCTAACCATACATAAGACTCTTGTTACCATTGAGCCAAAAAAGCTTTAAACTTAAAAGTTAGAATAATATACAACTTACCTTTTTCACTTCAAAAGTAAGTTCTAAGTCTGTGTAGTTAGTAAATTCTACAGATTTGGATTCCTACAAAAAAGAAATCACATCCTTACAACTTTTAACAAATATGTTTTCAAGAATTGTTTTAACCAATTTTAAAAAAAACTGTTCTTTCCATTTTTAGCGTTTGCATGTTATTCTTTCTTTATTATCTCCTAGAACAATTTTCCATTCTTTGAACAATATTAAAAGCAGACTTTTTGTAGTCTATTGACTTTATATCTGAATGTTTTTTTATAGCTAGCATTTGATCTTTGTTAGCAGGGGACATACCTTTGTCTTTTCATCTGAAGTTGGTTGCAAATTGGTAATGTCAGAACAAATGCAAAGAAAATCTGTCAAAGTCAAAAATGGCCGGATTTCGTTAAACAGGAAGTAGGTGAGCGACAGACCTGAAATCAAATCCAAGGTTATGGGACCCCATCCTGATGCTGTGTACCAAATATCAAGTGGCTGTGATAAGTAGTTGCTGAGAAAACTGTTATGAAAATTTTTCCCCAACCGCACGCTGTCCGCCTCCAGCCCGCCAGACATTCACCATTTTATAACCTGGATTTTTCACTCCGTGAAATCCGGCCAAAAATGAGCAAACAGCATGAAAAATGCATTCCTTAGTCCTTTCTATCATGTCTATGATTTAACTTACTTTTAGCACTGGTTTATCTGGTATGAGAGCCTGTGTTGTGGCTACAAGTGCCGTGTCCTCCATGGTCAATGGTCTGTCAGTGGTGACCTGGAATCATAAATAAGGAAGTAATAATGCAAGACATATATATATGTATAAGACATTATTGTAAAAAATGTTGCTTGATGAAAACATAATCTGACTTAGGATAGAACTTTTAAACCAGATTCAAATAGCCAATAATCACGCCTGGGAAACCAAATACTGTTACATGGAAGTTTATTGATATTGGTTCCAGGGTCACGGAATTTTGGTTGCAACTTTCGAGTTTCCCAGGCATGAATTATGTGATATTTCACCATTATTGTAATTACCAAAAAATATGTCAAAATGTATGAATTTCCTTTACCAGATGTAGGTAAGCTACTGAAATTTATTTCCACAATGTGGGACCCCATGCTGTATACCAAATATATAAAGACTGTGATAAGAAGTTGCTAAGAAAGCTGTTATGATTTTTTTGTATTTGCCTGCTGCCCATTACTCCATTTTATAATCTGTGTTTTCCCCCTCGTGAAATCTGGCCAAAAAAAAACCTCAGCATGAACAACAAATCTTTTACAACTACATTATAAGTTAGTATAACTTATAACAATAACATCTTCTTTAGGTGGAGGACTAGACTCAGGGAGAGGTACACTGTCTACCAGGGGCTATAAGGTCATGGAGTCTAAGTTAGTATAACTTACAACAATAACATCTTCTTTAGGTGTAGGACTAGACTCAGGGAGAGGTACACTGTCTACCAGGGGCTATAAGGTCATGGAGTCTAAGTTAGTATAACTTACAACAATAACATCTTCTTTGGGTGGAGGACTAGACTCGGGGAGAGGTATACTGTCTGCCAGGGCTATAAGGTCGTGGAGTCTAAGTTAGTATAACTTACAACAATAACATCTTCTTTGGGTGGAGGACTAGACTCAGGGAGAGGTATACTGTCTGCCAGGGCTATAAGGTCATGGAGTCTAAGTTAGTATAACTTACAACAATAACATCTTCTTTGGGTGGAGGACTAGACTCAGGGAGGGGTATACTGTCTGCCAGGGCTATAAGGTCATGGAGTCTAAGTTAGTATAACTTACAACAATAACATCTTCTTTAGGTGGAGGACTAGACTCAGGGAGAGGTATACTGTCTGCCAGGGCTATAAGGTCATGGGGTCTAAGTTAGTATAACTTACAACAATAACATCTTCTTTGGGTGGAGGACTAGACTCAGGGAGAGGTATACTGTCTGCCAGGGCTATAAGGTCATGGAGTCTAAGTTAGTATAACTTACAACAATAACATCTTCTTTGGGTGGAGGACTAGACTCAGGGAGAGGTATACTGTCTGCCAGGGCTATAAGGTCATGGAGTCTAAGTTAGTATAACTTACAACAATAACATCTTCTTTGGGTGGAGGACTAGACTCAGGGAGAGGTATACTGTCTGCCAGGGCTATAAGGTCATGGGGTCTAAGTTAGTATAACTTACAACAATAACATCTTCTTTGGGTGGAGGACTAGACTCAGGGAGAGGTATACTGTCTGCCAGGGCTATAAGGTCATGGAGTCTAAGTTAGTATAACTTACAACAATAACATCTTCTTTGGGTGTAGGACTAGACTCAGGGAGGGGTATACTGTCTGTCAGGGCTATAAGGTCATGGAGTCTAAGTTAGTATAACTTACAACAATAACATCTTCTTTAGGTGGAGGACTAGACTCAGGGAGGGGTATACTGTCTGCCAGTGCTATAAGGTCATGAAGTCTAAGTTAGTATAACTTACAACAATAACATCTTCTTTGGGTGGAGGACTAGACTCAGGGAGAGGTATACTGTCTGCCAGGGCTATAAGGTCATGAAGTCTAAGTTAGTATAACTTACAACAATAACATCTTCTTTGGGTGGAGGACTAGACTCAGGGAGAGGTATACTGTCTGCCAGGGCTATAAGGTCATGGAGTCTAAGTTAGTATAACTTACAACAATAACATCTTCTTTGGGTGGAGGACTAGACTCAGGGAGAGGTATACTGTCTGCCAGGGCTATAAGGTCATGGAGTCTAAGTTAGTATAACTTACAACAATAACATCTTCTTTGGGTGGAGGACTAGACTCGGGGAGAGGTATACTGTCTGCCAGGGCTATAAGGTCATGAAGTCTAAGTTAGTATAACTTACAACAATAACATCTTCTTTGGGTGGAGGACTAGACTCGGGGAGAGGTATACTGTCTGCCAGGGCTATAAGGTCATGGAGTCTAAGTTAGTATAACTTACAACAATAACATCTTCTTTGGGTGGAGGACTAGACTCAGGGAGGGGTATACTGTCTGCCAGGGCTATAAGGTCATGGAGTCTAAGTTAGTATAACTTACAACAATAACATCTTCTTTGGGAGGAGGACTAGACTCAAGGAGAGGTATACTGTCTGCCAGGGCTATAAGGTCATGGAGTCTAAGTTAGTATAACTTACAACAATAACATCTTCTTTGGGTGGAGGACTAGACTCAGGGAGAGGTATACTGTCTGCCAGGGCTATAAGGTCATGGAGTCTAAGTTAGTATAACTTACAACAATAACATCTTCTTTGGGTGGAGGACTAGACTCGGGGAGAGGTATACTGTCTGCCAGGGCTATAAGGTCATGAAGTCTAAGTTAGTATAACTTACAACAATAACATCTTCTTTGGGTGGAGGACTAGACTCGGGGAGAGGTATACTGTCTGCCAGGGCTATAAGGTCATGGAGTCTAAGTTAGTATAACTTACAACAATAACATCTTCTTTGGGTGGAGGACTAGACTCAGGGAGGGGTATACTGTCTGCCAGGGCTATAAGGTCATGGAGTCTAAGTTAGTATAACTTACAACAATAACATCTTCTTTAGGTGGAGGACTAGACTCAGGGAGAGGTACACTGTCTGCCAGGGCTATAAGGTCATGGAGTCTAAGTTAGTATAACTTACAACAATAACATCTTCTTTGGGTGGAGGACTGGACTCAGGGAGGGGTATACTGTCTGCCAGGGCTATAAGGTCATGGAGTCTAAGTTAGTATAACTTACAACAATGACATCTTCTTTGGGTGGAGGACTAGACTCAGGGAGAGGTATACTGTCTGCCAGGGCTATAAGGTCATGGAGTCTAAGTTAGTATAACTTACAACAATAACATCTTCTTTGGGTGGAGGACTAGACTCAGGGAGAGGTACACTGTCTGCCAGGGCTATAAGGTCATGGAGTCTAAGTTAGTATAACTTACAACAATAACATCTTCTTTGGGTGGAGGACTAGACTCAGGGAGGGGTATACTGTCTGCCAGGGCTATAAGGTCATGGAGTCTAAGTTAGTATAACTTACAACAATAACATCTTCTTTGGGTGGAGGACTAGACTCAGGGAGGGGTATACTGTCTGCCAGGGCTATAAGGTCATGGAGTCTAAGTTAGTATAACTTACAACAATAACATCTTCTTTGGGTGGAGGACTGGACTCAGGGAGGGGTATACTGTCTGCCAGGGCTATAAGGTCATGGGGTCTAAGTTAGTATAACTTACAACAATAACATCTTCTTTGGGTGGAGGACTAGACTCAAGGAGAGGTATACTGTCTGCCAGGGCTATAGGGTCATGAAGTCTAAGTTAGTATAACTTACAACAATAACATCTTCTTTGGGTGGAGGACTAGACTCAGGGAGGGGTATACTGTCTGCCAGGGCTATAAGGTCATGAAGTCTAAGTTAGTATAACTTACAACAATAACATCTTCTTTGGGTGGAGGACTAGACTCAAGGAGAGGTATACTGTCTGCCAGGGCTATAAGGTCATGAAGTCTAAGTTAGTATAACTTACAACAATAACATCTTCTTTGGGTGGAGGACTAGACTCAGGGAGGGGTATACTGTCTGCCAGGGCTATAAGGTCATGGAGTCTAAGTTAGTATAACTTACAACAATAACATCTTCTTTGGGTGGAGGACTAGACTCAGGGAGAGGTACACTGTCTGCCAGGGCTATAAGGTCATGGGGTCTAAGTTAGTATAACTTACAACAATAACATCTTCTTTGGGTGGAGGACTAGACTCAGGGAGGGGTATACTGTCTGCCAGGGGCTATAAGGTCATGGAGTCTAAGTTAGTATAACTTACAACAATAACATCTTCTTTGGGTGGAGGACTAGACTCAGGGAGAGGTATACTGTCTGCCAGGGCTATAAGGTCATGGAGTCTAAGTTAGTATAACTTACAACAATAACATCTTCTTTGGGTGGAGGACTAGACTCAGGGAGAGGTATACTGTCTGTCAGGGCTATAAGGTCATGGAGTCTAAGTTAGTATAACTTACAACAATAACATCTTCTTTGGGTGGAGGACTAGACTCAGGGAGAGGTACACTGTCTGCCAGGGCTATAAGGTCATGGAGTCTAAGTTAGTATAACTTACAACAATAACATCTTCTTTGGGTGGAGGACTAGACTCAAGGAGAGGTATACTGTCTGCCAGGGCTATAAGGTCATGGGGTCTAAGTTAGTATAACTTACAACAATAACATCTTCTTTGGGTGGAGGACTAGACTCAAGGAGAGGTATACTGTCTGCCAGGGCTATAAGGTCATGGGGTCTAAGTTAGTATAACTTACAACAATAACATCTTCTTTGGGAGGAGGACTAGACTCAGGGAGGGGTATACTGTCTGCCAGGGGCTATAAGGTCATGGAGTCTAAGTTAGTATAACTTACAACAATAACATCTTCTTTGGGTGGAGGACTAGACTCAAGGAGAGGTATACTGTCTGCCAGGGCTATAAGGTCATGGGGTCTAAGTTAGTATAACTTACAACAATAACATCTTCTTTGGGTGGAGGACTAGACTCAGGGAGAGGTATACTGTCTGTCAGGGCTATAAGGTCATGGAGTCTAAGTTAGTATAACTTACAACAATAACATCTTCTTTGGGTGGAGGACTAGACTCAGGGAGAGGTATACTGTCTGCCAGGGCTATAAGGTCATGGAGTCTAAGTTAGTATAACTTACAACAATAACATCTTCTTTGGGTGGAGGACTGGACTCAGGGAGAGGTATACTGTCTGCCAGGGCTATAAGGTCATGGAGTCTAAGTTAGTATAACTTACAACAATAACATCTTCTTTGGGAGGAGGACTAGACTCAGGGAGGGGTATACTGTCTGCCAGGGGCTATAAGGTCATGGAGTCTAAGTTAGTATAACTTACAACAATAACATCTTCTTTGGGTGTAGGACTAGACTCAGGGAGAGGTACACTGTCTACCAGGGGCTATAAGGTCATGGAGTCTAAGTTAGTATAACTTACAACAATAACATCTTCTTTGGGTGGAGGACTAGACTCAGGGAGAGGTATACTGTCTACCAGGGCTATAAGGTCATGAAGTCTAAGTTAGTATAACTTACAACAATAACATCTTCTTTGGGTGGAGGACTAGACTCAGGGAGAGGTACACTGTCTACCAGGGGCTATAAGGTCATGGAGTCTAAGTTAGTATAACTTACAACAATAACATCTTCTTTGGGTGTAGGACTAGACTCAGGGAGAGGTACACTGTCTACCAGGGGCTATAAGGTCATGGAGTCTAAGTTAGTATAACTTACAACAATAACATCTTCTTTGGGTGGAGGACTAGACTCAGGGAGAGGTATACTGTCTGCCAGGGCTATAAGGTCATGGAGTCTAAGTTAGTATAACTTACAACAATAACATCTTCTTTGGGTGGAGGACTAGACTCAAGGAGAGGTATACTGTCTGCCAGGGCTATAAGGTCATGGAGTCTAAGTTAGTATAACTTACAACAATAACATCTTCTTTGGGTGGAGGACTAGACTCAGGGAGAGGTATACTGTCTGCCAGGGCTATAAGGTCATGAAGTCTAAGTTAGTATAACTTACAACAATAACATCTTCTTTAGGTGGAGGACTAGACTCAGGGAGGGGTATACTGTCTGCCAGGGGCTATAAGGTCATGGGGTCTAAGTTAGTATAACTTACAACAATAACATCTTCTTTGGGTGGAGGACTAGACTCAGGGAGAGGTATACTGTCTGTCAGGGCTATAAGGTCATGGGGTCTAAGTTAGTATAACTTACAACAATAACATCTTCTTTGGGTGGAGGACTAGACTCAGGGAGGGGTATACTGTCTGCCAGGGCTATAAGGTCATGGAGTCTAAGTTAGTATAACTTACAACAATAACATCTTCTTTGGGTGGAGGACTAGACTCAGGGAGGGGTATACTGTCTGCCAGGGGCTATAAGGTCATGGAGTCTAAGTTAGTATAACTTACAACAATAACATCTTCTTTGGGTGGAGGACTGGACTCAGGGAGGGGTATACTGTCTGCCAGGGCTATAAGGTCATGGGGTCTAAGTTAGTATAACTTACAACAATAACATCTTCTTTGGGTGGAGGACTAGACTCAAGGAGAGGTATACTGTCTGCCAGGGCTATAAGGTCATGGGGTCTAAGTTAGTATAACTTACAACAATAACATCTTCTTTGGGTGTAGGACTAGACTCAGGGAGAGGTACACTGTCTGCCAGGGCTATAAGGTCATGGAGTCTAAGTTAGTATAACTTACAACAATAACATCTTCTTTGGGTGGAGGACTAGACTCAGGGAGAGGTATACTGTCTGCCAGGGCTATAAGGTCATGGAGTCTAAGTTAGTATAACTTACAACAATAACATCTTCTTTGGGTGTAGGACTAGACTCAGGGAGAGGTATACTGTCTGCCAGGGCTATTAGGTCATGAAGTCTCTCATCTGACATGTTCAAGCTCAGCAATGGCAGCTCTCCAGATACTTTCATCCTACAAAATGAAGTGGAAGCTTAAAACACTATTATTGAGTTTGTCAATTTTTGTATTTTTAAAACATAGCAAAACATTTCATTGGCCTGTCTAACATCTACATTTGCTGAAATTTAGATGACAAAGTCACTTCACATACCAACATACCCATCTTTTTTTATGTAAACCCAAATTGTTTCTACATTAAGTTTGAATTATTTGAACTTTATATTTGCATATCTAAAATTCACACCTTGCCATACTTGAATCTTTACTTGAGCTTAAAAATACTAAAACTGACATAATATTTTGTCATTCTTGAGGATGCATATATTGAATCCTTACCCTATTGACCTTAATACATACCATGCCCCTTTCATATAAATCTTTCTTTTTTACACATACACGAGTGAGTTACAATGTAGTTGAAAAATGTAAAACCTGAACCCAATAGTTTGACCCATGTAATTTTAATATATGAAGTTCACATACTTGGCCATCCTAGGATCCTTATCAAACATACATTTCTGTAGAACTACACTGATAGATATAGGCTCTAAGATGTGCATCGGTGACTTGGATTCCTTTCTTAGAACTCTCCACTGTTCTCCTGAAATAAAACAAGCAAAATCACAGTAACATACATTTCTGTAGAACTACACTAATAGATATAGGCTCTAAGATGTGCATTGATGACTTAGATTCCTTTCTAAGAACTCCCCGCCGCTCCCTGAAATAATAAAAGGACCGGGGTTCAAATTAGCACTGGTCTGAGGTTCAGGCCATCAACTTTTTATGCAGGACCTTTGAAATTCCATTTACTAAAGTCCTGGACCTGCTTCTGCTTGTATTTATAGTATCACTTATTGAAGACTTTTCAATGACATGCCAAGGACTTTCCTTACCAAACCCCCAAAATTCCTGGATCTTTCACTCTCAAATGTTAATTTGAACCCCTGAGAACCAGAGACACATTTAACCCAGTACCTGGTAAAATTTATAGATTGAAATTTTCATGCCCAAATTTGTGGTTTCCTCCAGGTACTTCAGTTTCCTTAACCATTAAAACTGATCACACTATATGACCCAAGGTGGGTTGAAAAGTGTGTTAAATAATAACACACACACAGAAATTTTTATTCAGTACTAAAGATATTGTTAGCAAGCTCAAAAAGGGTCGTAAGGCGCATCCAATTTGACAATATTTCTCCCATTCCCATTATGATCATCTGTGGCTTTGCTATATTTTTTTATATGTATTCCTGTCCTCTGAAAAACTGACCTAGTGCCAGTGCCTTATTTCCTGACTGTTGTGTTTTTATTAGACATTGCATATGGAAATTTCAATGACTTGAAAATAAATTTTAAATTAGATCAAGGTTTGGTAAAGATTTTTGTTGATTTGTTGAACTTGAGAATGTCTCTTGAATGATAAATGAGAGCAATATATTCCTCAGGAATATGGCTGGTAAAATGAAAATAAGAATGATTACAGTAATAATATCTTACCTGAGCTTGAGAATAAGACCTGAATTCTGTCCAGTTTAATGTTAAACTTGTCTTACCTGAGCTTGAGAACAAGACTTGAATTCTGTCCAGTTTAATGTTAAACTTGTCTTACCTGAGCTTGAGAATAAGACCTGAATTCTGTCCAGTTTAATGTTAAACTTGTCTTACCTGAGCTTGAGAACAAGACCTGAATTCTGTCCAGTTTAATGTTAAACTTGTCTTACCTGAGCTTGAGAACAAGACCTGAATTCTGTCCAGTTTAATGTTAAACTTGTCTTACCTGAGCTTGAGAACAAGACCTGAATTCTGTCCAGTTTAATGTTAACCTTGTCTTACCTGAGCTTGAGAATAAGACCTGGATTCTGTCCAGTTTAATGTTAAACTTGTCTTACCTGAGCTTGAGAATAAGACCTGGATTCTGTCCAGTTTAATGTTAAACTTGTCTTACCTGAGCTTGAGAATAAGACCTGAATTCTGTCCAGTTTAATGTTAAACTTGTCTTACCTGAGCTTGAGAACAAGACCTGAATTCTGTCCAGTTTAATGTTAAACTTGTCTTACCTGAGCTTGAGAACAAGACCTGAATTCTGTCCAGTTTAATGTTAAACTTGTCTTACCTGAGCTTGAGAACAAGACCTGAATTCTGTCCAGTTTAATGTTAACCTTGTCTTACCTGAGCTTGAGAATAAGACTTGAATTCTGTCCAGTTTAATGTTAAACTTGTCTTACCTGAGCTTGAGAACAAGACCTGAATTCTGTCCAGTTTAATGTTAAACTTGTCTTACCTGAGCTTGAGAACAAGACTTGAATTCTGTCCAGGTTAATGTTAAACTTGTCTTACCTGAGCTTGAGAATAAGACCTGAATTCTGTCCAGTTTAATGTTAAACTTGTCTTACCTGAGCTTGAGAACAAGACTTGAATTCTGTCCAGTTTAATGTTAAACTTGTCTTACCTGAGCTTGAGAACAAGACTTGAATTCTGTCCAGTTTAATGTTAACCTTGTCTTACCTGAGCTTGAGAATAAGACCTGGATTCTGTCCAGTTTAATGTTAAACTTGTCTTACCTGAGCTTGAGAATAAGACCTGAATTCTGTCCAGTTTAATGTTAAACTTGTCTTACCTGAGCTTGAGAACAAGACCTGAATTCTGTCCAGTTTAATGTTAAACTTGTCTTACCTGAGCTTGAGAATAAGACCTGAATTCTGTCCAGTTTAATGTTAAACTTGTCTTACCTGAGCTTGAGAATAAGACCTGAATTCTGTCCAGTTTAATGTTAAACTTGTCTTACCTGAGCTTGAAAACAAGACCTGAATTCTGTCCAGTTTAATGTTAAACTTGTCTTACCTGAGCTTGAGAACAAGACCTGAATTCTGTCCAGTTTAATGTTAAACTTGTCTTACCTGAGCTTGAGAACAAGACCTGAATTCTGTCCAGTTTAATGTTAACCTTGTCTTACCTGAGCTTGAGAATAAGACCTGGATTCTGTCCAGTTTAATGTTAAACTTGTCTTACCTGAGCTTGAGAACAAGACCTGAATTCTGTCCAGTTTAATGTTAACCTTGTCTTACCTGAGCTTGAGAATAAGACTTGAATTCTGTCCAGTTTAATGTTAAACTTGTCTTACCTGAGCTTGAGAATAAGACCTGAATTCTGTCCAGTTTAATGTTAAACTTGTCTTACCTGAGCTTGAGAACAAGACCTGAATTCTGTCCAGTTTAATGTTAACCTTGTCTTACCTGAGCTTGAGAATAAGACCTGAATTCTGTCCAGTTTAATGTTAAACTTGTCTTACCTGAGCTTGAGAATAAGACCTGAATTCTGTCCAGTTTAATGTTAAACTTGTCTTACCTGAGCTTGAGAATAAGACCTGAATTCTGTCCAGTTTAATGTTAAACTTGTCTTACCTGAGCTTGAGAACAAGACCTGAATTCTGTCCAGTTTAATGTTAACCTTGTCTTACCTGAGCTTGAGAATAAGACCTGGATTCTGTCCAGTTTAATGTTAAACTTGTCTTACCTGAGCTTGAGAACAAGACCTGAATTCTGTCCAGTTTAATGTTAACCTTGTCTTACCTGAGCTTGAGAATAAGACTTGAATTCTGTCCAGTTTAATGTTAAACTTGTCGTAGGCCTTTAACATCAGCTCTTCAACTGTTTCCATCTACAATGCAACATCTTAGAAATTTATAATGTTTACTGAATAACCTTCATGTATACAATGACTCAAAAGGTTAATGAATGTATCCTTAACAGTAAACTGGAACATTGGTCTATCTGAGGTTAAAAGTTAGCAGAGAAAATTTAACCATCATTTGTCACTCATACACCGTTTTATTAATATCCTTTTCTAATATTCTTTAGTTACATGTATATCCATTCCTAACATTTTAATTAAGAGTCACATTTTGTGTAGCATGCCTTATAACAACAAAGCCAAAGATTGAAGATACATGTAATATGTACAAGACGTATGCCCTTTTAAAACAAAAGGAATGTCAATTCTTCAGATTCCCATCCTTGCAATTTTTTTTTAAATGCAAAAAAGACTACATGAACATTTGAAAACCCAAGTAAGACAAAGATACTTAGCTTTCCAATAGAACACATGAAGGCTTATTAATTTATAAACAAAGTACCAGATAGAAATGAAAGAAAGATGAAGACAAAACAAAAATGAAGAATATTGAATCGATATTTAAAATAGAACAATATTAGTTTAAAACTATTAAAAGCAAATTAACAGAAACAATCAAATGATCAGCCATCTTAAAAAAATCTTCAACTTGAAATTTAATATTTGTTAAAAAAAAAAAGACTAGATCATGGCAGTTTTGGGGGTGTTTTTTTTTTCCACTGTTTAAAACCTATAATTTAAACAAAATCAAATCCAGCAAAATTCAAATCACAGAAATAATACCATTTTAATGACATAGTATATTGTGATAAATTTTAAGATGGCTGTCCAAAATAAACCCATAACCCAGTACCATTTGTGCTCTTTGTTGGATAACTTGAATTCCAGCCTCCCTAAACTTTGTGAAAAATGAATATGTTAGTTTTGGTTATTTAATTAATGGAAACTAAAAACTGAAAGAAATATTTCTCTGTAGATTCATTTAATTTTTTCATAGTTGTCAATATCCATGGATTTCATAACAAGAGGCTCCCAGGAGCCTGAATCGCTCACCTGGTCTTGATGTTCACCCTGTACTTTTGTAGAGCTAAATGAGCTGAACATTTAAGCAAGCAACAGCTTTTCTCTACCTGCAATAGTTTTCATTCTATAGGCCAAAAACACCATTTTTCACCTACATGTATAAGGGGCCATAACCCCTATAAGGAGTCATCTGACAACTTCAACCCTATGGAGACTTTTGTAGAGCTAAATGAGCTGAACATTTAAGCAAGCAACAGCTAATCTCTATCTGCAATAGTTTTCATTCTGTAGGCCAAAAACATGAAAAATCGCTTTTTTCAGGGGCCGTAACCCCTATAAGGGGTCATCTGAAAACTTCGACCCTATGGAGAATTTTGTAGAGCTAAATGAGCTGAACATTTAAGCAAGCAACAGCTAATCTCTATCTGCAATAGTTTTCATTCTGTAGGCCAAAAACATGAAAAATGGCTATTTTTCAGGGGCTGTAACTCCTATAAGGGGTCATCTGACAACTTTGACCCTATGGAGAATTTTGTAGAGCTAAATGAGCTGAATATTTAAGCAAGCAACAGCTAATCTCTATCTGCAATAGTTTTCATTCTGTAGGACAAAAACATGAAAAATCGCTATTTTTCATGGGCCGTAACCCCTATAAGGAGTCATCTGACAACTTCGACCCTATGGAGAATTTTGTAGAGCTAAATGAGCTGAACATTTAAGCAAGCAACAGCTAATCTCTATCTGCAATAGTTTTCATTCTGTAGGACAAAAACATGAAAAATCGCTATTTTTCATGGGCCATAACCCTATAAGGGGTCATCTGACAACTTCGACCCTATGGAGAATTTTGTAGAGCTCAATGAGCTGAACATTTAAGCAAGCAACAGCTAATCTCTATGTGCAATAGTTTTCATTCTGTAGGCCAAAAACATGAAAAATGGCTATTTTTCACCTTTAAGGGGCCGTAACCCCTATAAGGGGTCATCTGACAACTTCGACCCTATGGAGACTTTTGTAGAGTTAAATGAGCTGAACATTTAAGCAAGCAACAGCTAATCTCTATCTGCAATAGTTTTCATTCTGTAGGCCAAAAACATGAAAAAATGCTGTTTTTCACCTTTAAGGGGCCGTAACCCCTATAAGGGGTCATCTGACAACTTTGACCAAATGGAGACTTTTGTAGAGCTTTTGATGCTGAATCAGTAGCGTGGCCTCAGATTTTCTCTATCTCTTATACTTTTTGATTTATAAGCCAAAAACAGTAGTCTGACCCCCCTAGTCTATTTTTAGTAACGGCGGCCATGTTTTTTAACGGATCAAAAATCAAAACACAAGTTTGGTGCAGGACACCCTAAGGATCATTCATACCAAGTTTCATTAAATTCTGTTGGGTAGTTTCAGAGGAGAAGATTTTTGAAAAATTGTTAACAGACGACGACAGACGACGACGACGACAGACGACGACGACGGACGCCAAGTGATGGTAATAGCTCACATGGACCTTTGGTCCAGGTGAGCTAAAAAGGGCATTTTGTTGGAATTTTAAATTTATGGTATACATGTTTCTTGAAATACTCACAACAAAATTTACATACATTTTAATGATTCCTTCATGACATGATCAATTGGCACCAATGAAAATCACCAAAATTTGTACCCCACCAATAAGAATGATACCACAGTATTCAAAATCATTAAATTTTTGTTCATCTATTAATCTTTTTTTAGTATTCCAAAACTGAAGTAAAGTTGAACTTGAATGTGTATTTAATCCAAAATGACTATTCATATATAGTTCTTTAAAGCAAGGACTCAGAAGAATCTAATTCAATGGCTTCCATAAACAAGTAAATCTGTGAGCTAATGCTCACTAGAGATACCCCCGCTCCCCAAACTAAGCCATGCATACAAGTTTAAATACTCGGTAAACAGGAAGCAATTGACCTAGGAACATAAAATTGCTATACACTATATGGAATTATAGGATAAAGCAGTATGCAAAATATCAGACCTCTATCTTATGTAGTTGCTTGGCAAACTGTGACAGAAATTTTGCATTTATGTCTATTATGTGTAAAAACCTAAGTATTCGGTAAAACAGGAAGTAGATTACCTAGGAGCATAAAATCGGTATACACCTTAAGGTACTATAGGATAAAGCTGTATACAAAATATCAGAACTCTATCTCATGTAGTTGCTTAGAAAACTGCGATGAAAGTTTTGTTATGGACAGATGGATGAACGAATGGACAAACAGTATACACCCTCTTCTTCGAAGCGGGGGTATAAAAAACCAAAAAAAAATCCTATTTGAAAATGAGCATGTTAGTTATGAAGTTAAAGATTAGCATGATTAATAATGGAAATTTTTTTCAAAACTGTGTTTCAAGAAGATAATGCAACATGAATATCTACTTACTTCTGTTGCCTTTATAATATTCCGTATATATGTATAATATATCTTTAATAATAGCCTTCTATTTTTTGTGTTGTTTATTTCTTTTTATTCTACGGGTTGTTTATCTTCCTTTAATCAAAGGAAAAGATTTTTTTTCTCAGAGCTTATTGTTTCATGTTTATTGGATTTATATAGTTTTCACATGATATTCTTTTAAACATGTAATATAATCTGACACCCGAAGACTTTTGGAGAAAATTAATGATTTTTCCCAATTGTATTGCTAACGCAAATATCCTGAAGCAGTTCATTTGATCTAAATATGTGGTTTTCAAAGGTCAGATAAAGCTTGGGTTCGACAATTTAAAGCCAGGGTGACACCTAGGGATGAAAAACATGTTCACTTGGGGTACAATATGGTTAGGGAAATGTTTTGTGTGTGTTTTGCAACTGTTATAAATTCTTTTGAACATTTTACCTTCTGTCCCTTATCAAACTTGGACTGACTTTTCTCTGTTCCTACTTTCAAGTTACCAAGGTCAATAATTAGAGCTTTGCCATCTCTAAAAATAGAACAAAACATTTTATAAACAAACATCAAGTCCATTACATCATGCAGCATTAATAGCCAGTCTCTGCAAGAACCAAAACCACTTGGAAAAAGCATTTCACAAACATGTATTTCCATGATTTTTTAAAGGAATTGTTTTGCACATACTTCTATGGTGAATAAGCTTTGTAAAAAAAAATAATCCAAATATGTGATGTAATTTGTCCCATCATTGGCAAAATTCATGACAGAATGTCTCTTTATGAACTTGAATGGTCATGAACCTCATGAAAATCTTTTTGTGTTAAAACTTTTAAGTCAATCTCAACTGAATGTTTTTTCAACAATTAAAGTATATTTACACTTTTTTTTATATAACTCATTATCTGGAATGAAGACATATGAGGGATGGAATACCCTTTGTTCTATATTTAGACTTACTTTTTATAGTAACCATTATCAGGGATGATAACATATGAAGGCTGGAGATCTACTGATATCTCTGTATATTTCCTTTGCTCTATAGCATGCTGTAAACCAGTTGCTGACTGTTCCTTGATCTCTTCTAATTTAGCCACAGCAGCTTGAGATAATCTAAAAAGAACAAATGATGTCTGTAAAATGCTGTATAGTGGGTAAATTTATATCTATATGGAACACTGGTTACAGAAAACTAGACAAAAAATTGGACTGGTGTACACATAGACAAATGAAACCTTTAGCCTTACTTGGCTTTTGGCCAAAAGAAAATTAAAACCAATCAGCCCTTAATTATTGATTACTACTGTGACAATATCATTTTTGTGGTTTTCATTGGTCATGCATAAAAAAAGTTATTTAGAAAATAGATGTTTTCATTAATTATTAGTTTGCAAATCTATCAATGTTTGAAATTAATGTCTAACAAGAACTTTTACAGTGTCCTAGAGTTTTTTACTTACTGCTGGAGATGGACCTCTTCTGGAGGCTTGAAAAACTTGGCCAAGTTGTTAATTGTCACCTGGAAATATATACATTTAATATAAGTTTTAGCAAAAAACTGTGTATTGTATAATACATAAACTTCTAAAATGGTGCACAACAACATCAAATATGATGTTAAAATAAAACAAGAGGCTCCCAGGAGCCTGAATCGCTCACCTGGTCTTGATGTCAACCCTATGAAGACTTTTGTATAGCTAAATAATCTGAATGTTTATAAGCATGAAAAATCTTTTCTCTATTTGCAATTGCTTTCATTCTAAATAATCAAAAAACACTAAGGGGCTGTAACCCCTATAAGGGGTTATCAGACAACTTCAACCCTATGGAGACTTTTGTTGAGCTAAATGAGCTGAACATTTAAGCAAGCACAGCTTTTCTCTATCTGCAATAGTTTTCATTATTTAAGTCAAAAACACTATTTTTGCCTTTAAGGGGCTGTAACCCCTATTGGGGTCATCTGACAACTTTGACCCTATTAAGACTTTTGTAGAGCTTAATGAGCTGAACATTTTAGCAAGCAACAGCTTTTTCTCTATCTGCAATAATTTCATTCTATAGGCCAAAAACACTATTTTTCGCATTTAAGGGGCTTTAACCCCTATAAAGGGTCATCTGATAACTTCGACCCCATGGAGACTTTTGTAGAGCTAAAAGAGCTGAACATTTTAGCATGCAACAGCTTTTCTCTATCTGCAATAGTTTTCATTCTATAGACCAAAAACACTATTTTCACCTTTAAGGGGCTGTAACCCCTATAAGGGGTCATCTGACAACTTTGACCCTATGACGACTTTTGTAGAGCTAAATAAGCTGAACATTTAAGCAAGCAACAGCTTTTCTCTATCTACAATAGTTTTCATTCTATAGGCCAAAAACATGCAAAAACGCTATTTTTCACCTTTAAGGTGCTGTAACCCCTATTAGGGATCATCTGACAACTTTGACCTTGTGGAGACTTTCGTAGAGCTAAATGAGCTGAACATTTAAGCAAGCAACAGCTTTTCTCTATTTGCAATAGTTTTCATTCTATAGGCCAAAAACACTATTTTTTGCCTTCAAGGGGCTGTAACCCCTATAAGGGGTCATCTGACAACTTTGACCCTATGGAGACTATTGTAGAGCTAAATGAGCTGAACATTTAAGCAAGCAACAGCTTTTCTCTATTTACAATAGTTTTCATTCTATAGGCCAAAAACATGCAAAAATGCTATTTTTCACCTTAAAGGGGCTGTAACTCCTATAAGGGATCATCTGACAACTTCGACAAAATGGAGACTTTTGTAGAACTTTTGATGCTGAAGCAGTAGCGTGGCATCAGATTTCATCTATCTCTTATACTTTTTGATTTGCAAGCCAAAAACAGTAGTCTGACCCCCCTGGTCTATTTTTAGTAACAGTGGCCATGTTTTTTGACCGATCAAAAATTGAAACACAAGTTTGGTGCAGGACACCCTAAGGATCATTCATACCAAGTTTCATTAAATTCTGTTCGGTAGTTTCAGAGGAGAAGATTTTTGAAAAATTGTTAACAGACGACGACGACAGACGACGACGGACGCCAAGTGATGGTAATAGCTCACATGGACCTTCGGTCCAGGTGAGCTAATAATAATTAATTTTTGTATAATACATATACATACATACAGGACAAACCAGTGAAATACAGAAAGAAAAGCCATAGAGAAACAACCAAAATTACAACTTACAACAATATAATGTTTCAACTTTTCTTATATCATGTAATGTTACTGTAATCAACATTTTCAACTGCTGTACTGCAAGGAATTCATACGATGGTTGTACATGACCATGTCCCCCTCAACATTAAATTTATTCTGCAGTCTCAGAGCAGTTTCATCAAAAGATAATCATTGAGCAAAAAAGTCCAAAAACTCCTATAAAATTTGTCAAATAAAAATTTAAATGGTAAATGATCACCTACTAATCCAACAAAATATGTTCAGGGATTTCAGAGTTGTGACCACAGAGTGTCATGAACCGACACATAGATACATAACCAGAGTCCATAATATTAAGTCCCTTTGCCACTATTCTATACTCTCAGCATCAAACTAGTACTATACATCTTTAAAGCCCTTTCCCAATAGTTAAAATTAGATTTGTATTGTTTCTGGAAACAGTACATAAACTCACAGCATCATAGATAATCTGTAAAGGTCGGGTATTGACCTTAACCCTTGTGTCACACCCTCCGTCTAGCGGATTAGTCTCGAATTTGACATCTACGAGTGAGTAGATCTGATCAGCCTCTTTTGTCTGGGACAGGACCATGGTGGGTGAGATGTTGTTCTGTGGAGTACCCTGTACGGTAAACTTGTCCATCTTGGCTTCCACTCTAGAAGTAGTGAGAATATTTTGAGTGTTAAGGGATTTTACAATGGATTTATATACAGATTCTTGTCTTGGTTAAATATTCACATGGAATTTTTTTAGTGATAACTGTAGTGAGAATACATTTTATTGGTAGGTGTTATAGTGCAATGAATTTATATCAAGGCATTCAAAAATTCTTCTTAGGCAAATTCATTTTCTCCTTAATTTGTAAGTTTTTCACCAGTGACCTTTTGACCCCAAAATGTTTTGGCTTTTTTCTTACCCCATGGCTATAAGTATTAATGTGTGAAAATTTCATTAAACTCTATTAGTTACACTCCATATACCAATATGGAAGAAATGAGTTAACAGCTTTTGCAGAAAAACAGCAGACAAAAAATGAGGAATTTTTATGGCTGATATTGTCTTGGTTTTTTTTTTGCAAGTTAACATTTTTAATAAGATGTAACTTTCAATTATAAACATTGAAATTCTGTGCATAAATGATGCAAAAATAATCACAAAAAATGTCCATGTGAACATTTGACCAAGACAAGAAGATGGATATACAAAGTAAATGTACAAAATCTGTTAAAGGATGTTGGCTACTATTTTTGAAAATAAATATGTTTCAAATTTGATGCCTTAAATGAATAGGTCATAGTTAAAGTAATAAAATATGCAAAAATAAAAAGCTACGCCGAGCGCAGCATGATACGACCGCAACAAGTTGAACCCTGTTCGTTGGAGGCCCAATATGGATAGTCTATTGCTTTTATCACATGAAGCCCATGGTGGACTTACAAAACTTTTTGACACATGCATCTTGTGGTGGACTTTAAAATGCATATTTGACACATATGTACTTACTTTAACATCTATGATCTAATACAAAAATGCTTTGCCTTATTTATAAACATGTATTTTAAAATTGACATTTTTGGCCCTTTGACCCCTAATTTCTCAAAAAATGTAAGAGAAATATTGCAAAATAAGACAGAGATTTTCATAAGGAATCCAATGAAAAAAGATTTTGAAAATTGGACCAAAATTTTTTTTAAAAATTTAATAAATAATAAACATTCTACATCAGTTTTGTCAATACACCCGTTTTAGCCCCTTTTGACCCTTTTTTTATAAAACAAGAGGGGCCACAAACCTCAAATTCAATACCAACATTTATTTAGTGTATTAAAACTTCATAAGAATTGGCTGGCCCACTTCAACTTAATTTTTGGTATAAGACTATTTACCTTGACAAACTTTAAAAAATGGTGTTTTTTGCCCCTTTGACCCCTAATTTCTCATAAATGGTTAAAGATATTGCAAATCTAATTGAAAAACACAGGCAGGGATTTTTACAAGGATTCAAAAGAAAAAAAGATTTTGAAAATCGGACCACAAATAAAAAAGTTGATTTTTTGGGTGTGGCCACTATTTTTACCCCCTATAGCAATGTAACGGTGCAATTTTTATCAAAACCATTGACACATATAGTTGACAGAATTTAATGATGAATTCATTGAAAAAAGAATTTTCAAAATTGAATGAATAATAAACTTAATTCTTTAACAGTTTTGTCAATACACCCATTTTAGCCCCTTTTGACCCTTTTTTCTAAAACAGCAAGAGCCACAAACCCAAAATTCAATACCAACATTCCTTTACTGGATATAATCATCATATTTAAACTTCATAACAATTGGCTGGCCCGCTACAACTTTATTTTTAGTATATAACTAAATGCCTAAACAGATTTGAAAAATGGCGTTTTTGGCCCCTTCAACCCCTAATTTCTCAAAAACGGTAAGAGATATTTCAAATCTGATTGCAAAACGCAGGCAGGGATTTTTATAAGGATTCTAATGAAAAAAAGATTTTGAAAATCGGACCACAAATAAAAAAGTCAATTTTTTGGGTGTGGCCCCTTTTTTGACCCCCTATAGCAATGTAATGGTGCAATTTTTATCAAAACCATTGACACATTTAGTTGACAGAATTTAATGATGAATTCAATAAAAAAAGATTTTTCAAAATTGAATGAATAATAAACATTTTACAACAGTTTTGTCAATACATTCGATTTAGCCCCTTTTGGCCCTTTTTTCTAAAACAGTAGGGGCCACAAACCCCAAATACAATACCAACCTTCCTTAAGTGGTTACAAACATCATTTCCAAATTTCATATCAATCGGTCAATATTTACTGAAGTTATCGCACGGAAACCAAATGTCCACAGACGACGACGACGCAGACAACGACAACGACGACGACTACATCGCCATAACATTATACGATCGCAAAAATTTTGCGGTCGTATAAAAACTGATAGGTTCATGACCTCATTTTTTAGATAATTGATGTTAAATTTTTGGTGGGAAAATGATTTTTCAGACTTTCTCATAGGTTTAGCATTAGCCCTATTAAATAGTAGAGAGCTGAAATTTGCCTTCTACACAGGCAAAATGTGGACTGCGTTTAACGTGCGTCTGACGTACATTAAACGCATGTCATCTGACGCATATTAAATTGGTGTTTCTGACCGCATACGTTTGATGCACGTTAAAAATTTATCTTGGCAATATTTTTATTCAATAATAAAACACACTAAATAAATAACTCACTACTTTCATACATTTTAGGAAACTATACGTCTGATGTATGATAAACATATGTTTGACGCACGTTTAAATAACGTAAGTCTGACGTATGTTTTGACAATTATTTGATGTACGTTTACCATATGGCGGTTAGAAATATATGTTTAACGTACGTTTATACACTACGTCAGACGCAGGTTTTTACAAACTATGTCATACGTATGTCTAAGTTTTGCCTGAGTAAGAACATAATTTATAAATAAATTGCTAGTTTTACATACTGTACAGCACTAGCTGCAGGTCTTTGTCCAACAGAAGCTATCACTTCCTTTAGTTGTACTTTCATCAAATGTAGATCCCTAAAAATACAAAAAATAATGTTTTGAGATGTCCAAATTCAATCCAGTGTGGGTCTAAAAATAACAAGAGTTTGACGCAAAGTCCCCCACCTGGCAGAGCTTCTGACCTCGACCTTTCACCTATTGACCCCAAACTCATTCGGCCCTAAAAGCTTTTAATGTCTGTAAGATTCATGGAATTATTTTGCTCACGAAACTAATTTGGATAGAATGTGAATGGATAACTAGATAAACAGCTCAATTCTATCCCCTAATTTACTGATAGGCAGTGAACAGAAAAATAGTATTTGGTGTGATTTCCTTGAGAGATGGGACTCTATGTAAAACAGGGATTGAAGGTTGATACCCTGTGGGATTCCTACATATTAAGATATAATAAGGATCTTATTTCAGTAAATAATTAACCTTTGATTAACAAAGAATTACACTACATGTCTTCAAACTCAGTGGCAAATCCATCCAGGGCTGTGTTCTGTCCATTAGAACCTCACTTTCCTCTGAATATTTTGTACTCTTTGTGTGATTTCCGGCAATATTATCTGAACCCCCACCTTTGTCCACCACAAACTGTTCGGGGACAACCCCCACCCAAACTCCCAACCCCCACAACTCCCCCTCCAACTTTTGAAAATTTCTTGATTCATCCCTGAAACTTAGTACCTGAACATAAATGGAATAGTTCTCAATCACTTTGAAATTCACTATTATTTTTCTACGCAATTACTAATAAATTAACACAAGGACCAAACTCTTATCTTACTTTGTTGCAGTATCTTTTAGAGTAAATGACATCTTAGACAACTTGGTGACCAGTCGTACAGCAACAAACTACAAAATAGATAAGACATTGTGAGATATCAAAATAGCAAAAAACAATAAGCACAATCAAACTAAGTCTTTTGCCACTTTTCAATCATTTTGGATTCATCTTAAAATCAAACATGGTCTAAATTAATGTCTTTACTTTTTTACTTTTGTACATATACTGTAAGTCATCCATTTAAAAATTTATCTAAGAAAGCTAATGTGTCTTAGATATTGACACATATTTTTTCAAGTTGTAAAAATTTTTTGCAATGTATTATCCTTGATATGATAAATAAGTGTACATAATTTCATGAAGATACATACACAACTTATGTCATGTAGCATCAGATAACTCAGGGCTGTTCCAGCAAAACATACATGGGACGGGGGGAAAGCAATTTAAATTTGCCACTACGGGTGGGCATTAGAAACTTATGTAAGATCAATGAAAATAAGGTTAAGTTTATTAATTTGCTTCTATGGCTGGTCCCCCTGTGAAAAAAATGCCTTCCCCTGGTGCCGTGTATGTTTGTCTGGAACAGCCCTCAGCTTAAGAGCAGATTTTAACATGAGATGGGACAATCAGATGGATTTCAGACCTGAAACTAAATCTCCTACAAGTTTTGTCAGGATTAGGCCAATATAAAAAATATCCTTGATTCTCATCCCCTCCCTTCAATTCATGATTTTTCAGCCCCCTCAAAAAATTCTAGATTGATTGTATGATGAATTGTTGTAATTTTGGTCAATTATCTTCATTTGGCTTAATATTTTATCAAAATGGATAAAAAATAAAATTTATCCGCCAACCCCATATTTTTAAGAACTTTGGATGAGAATCTAAGAATTATTTCATTATAGCCTTACAGACGCAAAACTTTATCTCCTACTGAGTTTCGCTCTTCATCATAATGGAACAATCCTTATATGTTTTGGCTCCCCCCTTCAACTAATAATGGTATACCCTCACCTCTTTAGGTAATGTAGGATCTGTCTCATTTTCCTCATAACCAATGGCATTGTACAGTTTGGCTTTCTCGTCTGAGGTGAACTGCTCTTGGAATTTGTCCTCTAAAAATACAAAAAATTAAAACATTGTAAAAAATTCACATGAAGATTTGACTGGGTCACCTCTAAAAAGATCTTAATATAATATTAAATGTGAGTTTAAGGGAAGTTTTTCATTGAAAGTCTGTGTTTAACTTAAATTAATTTAATGATTTAGAAGTTCAGCTTCTGTTTTGAAGTTTTATAAAAGATTTTTACTATATAAATTTACTTTTCAATTATTGTAATTTAAAAGAAAAATTCTAAAATACAATTTCAAGGAAATCTAAGACAGGGCTCAACATTAACGGTTGTCCGCTTGTCCGATACCAGAGGAAAATTGGGTCAGACAATAAAACTTGTGTTGCACCTGTCCGTTGGGACAAGCAACAACTGACCAAGTCATATTACATAAACCCTTCAAATTCTTAAACAATTTAATTAATCGAGTCCAATAAAATCAAACAAACGATCTTTTATTCATCTTGAATTGAATTTGTCGATTCTGGTTATTTTGTTCACACATAATAAGAATGTGTATCGGGAACCAGTTTTCATATTATCGTTCTATTAAAATGCGTCCGATTGTGCCCGGCGAATTTTTATTACATTGACTGAGTTTAAAAAAAGTAATTATTTATGATAATTGTTGAAAAACTTTTGTTCAAACAAATTATCTTATCTACAATATTATTGAACAATAATGTGAAGCCTAAAATGATATTTTTCATCGAAATATTTTTGTAAATTATCAGGGCGTTCTTGGTCGCAAATAAAATGATTAAATATTAATCGGCAATGCGCTTGACGGACATGGGATTGATTTTAAGAAAAAAAGATTGTCAGAGATCGAGACATAGAATAATACATGTAAATATTTTTTTTAAAAATAAACTTGTCTTTAATAAAAATTAGAATAGTTTTAGCTTTGAAGGGCATTCAGTTAACAAACAATTACTAAAATACATAATTATGTATTATAGACTAGCTCTAGCATTGAGACCTCAACTCGTAGCTTTTTACATGTGCTGGTACTAAATGGACGTCACATCAGTACACATTTTAAAACCACATTACAAACTTCGGACAAGCGACTTAGATGTCCTACTTGTCCAGCTGGACATAGGTTTGATAAAGTTCATGTCAAGCCCTGTAAGAGATATCAAGTCTGTTCTGTGGAGAAGTCTGCAGATAATAATAAAAATATACATACATGTATGTATGTAACATGTATTTGAAAGATGTAATTCAATAAAAACTTCATTGGGTAGTGCATTAAATTAGAAGATCAGTGCATGAATGTGCAACAAAACTATGATTGGCAAAATGTTTTAGCTTTAAGTAATCAAACATACACACACAAAGATTATAATTATCTGCAATTAAATAAAGTTAAGGAAAAAAATTACTCTACATAATGATTTTCCCATTTAAAATTCATGAAGTTAGGAACAAATTATTTTGCAATTTTTTAAACACCTATTAATTGTCATAAATAGAATATAAAGAGATGTGGAATAAGTGTACGCGACACAGCCCACAATTAAACGGCAATTTAGAAAAACCAAGGCACAACACAAAAACTTGGTAACAACAGAAAATTCTGTATAATTTTTACATCAAGTTAGAAAATATTGAAAACAAATTCAAAGTTGATGATACTTTAAAGCTCCACAACACAAACAATAACACACTAAAACTCTAAGCCCTTACCCATCTCTTCGTCTAGAAAATATAGTCCAATGATTTGGATATGAAACTACTTAATAACTTTTCAACTTTTTAACTAAGACAAAGCTTTTAAAATCCATGCTCTAGATTAATCAGGAGGCAAAATTTTCAAGCAGAAACTGCTGACAATTTCAGTGCATCTTAGTTAATTTTTTGTTTTGATGCAAGTTGAAGTTTTAGTCTGATGGTGCTACTGTACAGCAAGTTATTTTAGTACATATTTTTTGATGGGCTTGACACTGTTTTTACATGTTTGTATTCCATATGCTCTTCCTTTTCTGCCTGATAAAAAATATTGACCAAAGCATATCTGGTGAGTTCTTAATAGAAACAACACATACAGGTACCATTTGTATTTTTTGTAAGCATTGCTCATTGTGTTTCAAAGTCAAAAGATGATCTTAACAATTTCATTACATGTTACGATGTAGATTTGTTTTTTCTTCTCCAAGACTAGGGGTGCTTGTGACCCTACTATTTTTTTAACCTATGTTAATGTGACCTACTTAAGGTTACTTTGACCTACTTATGTCCTCCTCCTTTTCACTGGATTTTTTCTTCCCTCCCCCAAACCAGCCTCCCAGCCACCCACTGTTCTTCTTCTCCTGAGCCTTCTTAGCCCCAAGTTTGGCTGCCTCCACTTCAGCCTGTTGTCTCATCAAGGTGATACTGAATACGTTGAGTACTTTTTCACAATCCTACAAATAGAGGTTTAGTAAATATTGGTTTATTGAAGGCTGCTGGCTGTTTTTCATTGTGGATGTTTTAAATTTACGTTTATATTATAGATTGTGTCACATACACTTATTGCACATCTCATTTTCTTCCATTATACAGCCTGCTGTCTTGTCAAGGTTATACTGAATACGTTGAGTACTTTTTCACAATCCTAAAAAACATTAGATGATTTATGCAGAGTTCACTAAAATCAACGTACATAATAGAGCAGACTGGCAAAGTGATGATAATTTCATTACAGGACGACTATGTTCACTAAAATTATGGTACAACAAAAGACCAGACTGGCAAAGTGATGGCAATTTCATTTCAGGGCCAAATAATTATGTCAAAGTTACATTAGAAATATCAAGTGGGTCTGTCAAGAGTTTTGCAAAGACATCAAGGCTGTATCAAGTTTTATGAACTATGACACAAATATTTAATACAACATTTTCGGACTGCCCAACTTCAAATTGTTGAAAACAGCACATTTCTTTCCTTATAATGCACATGGCCATTATCCTCAGTGTTAAATTTTGATTATCTTTTTACATGTTTGGTGTACAAGCACATCTTTAACTAATTAAGAATTTATGACTGGAATAATATTTTGGTTTATTGAACCATGAACTAAATTTTTCATGGTGCATATTGAATGATCCCCTAATGTGCATCATTATTTTTTGTTTCCTTGAACCATGAAAAATTTAGTTCATCGTTCAGTAAACCAAATTTTTCATGGTGCAAATTGAATAATCCACTAATGTGCATCATTATTTTTTGTTTCCTTTCTTCCAATAATTTTGAATCAACTGCCACTGAGGTATCTTCTTAAAATAAAAATATTAACCTCTTATTGATACCATATATATAGTTAGAACTCGGTTTATGGTGGTCTTTACACCTGACCAATGTTATACTACCTACATCAAGTGTTTTCTGTAGCTCCTTTGATACTTTCTTCCCGTCCAGTTTTTTAACGTAGGCCTCTCTATACTCTTTCATGGTCTGGCGATGTTGTTTTATCGAAGACCATGACCACATCTTCTTTCTATGTCTTATTTCTTCTTCTAGAACACAGTTCATTGCATAGTGCCACCTACAAAAGACAGCATGTGATATCAGCACATTATTTTTACAGATGATAGATCTAATGAATACTATAATCAAAATGGTTGTATGTAAATATTGAAGGGTTGGTGTGCCTTTAACTTTTTATAAGGAATACATTAGTCATCAATTAAAGATTCAATTTTTTTTCTTTATGTCAAAACATAAATGAATAAATAAGTATATTTCTCAAAGACATGATGCCAAACAACATGTTTTTTTTTCAATAATCATTCAACCATGAAACCAATGTATAAGGTATAATTTTTTTTTTTTTAAGTTTCAAAGTGGAAGCATATTTTCTATTGAATATAAACCTGATTTTGATGAACAACTTGGAGAATCAACCTCAAATGTCCACAAGACAAGACAAAACAAGGAAGACATACCGGAAAAATTGAAGATTAAAATTGAGACAGAATATATAACTCACTATTGCTTGGCAAGGTTCTTATTTAGTACATGGTTTTTATGAAGTACATCAGGACGGTATTTTACTCACCATTGTTTGGCATGTTGTTTATGAGGTACATCAGGACTGTATTTTACTCACCATTGTTTAGCATGGTTTTTATGAAGTACATCAGGACGGTATTTTACTCACCATTGTTTGGCATGTTGTTTATGAGGTACATCAGGACTGTATTTTACTCACCATTGTTTAGCATGGTTTTTATGAGGTACGTCAGGACTGTATTTTACTCACCATTGTTTAGCATGGTTTTTATGAGGTACGTCAGGACTGTATTTTACTCACCATTGTTTTGCATGGTTTTATGAGGTACATCGGGGCGGTATTTTACTCACCATTGTTTGGCATGTTTTTTATGAGGTACATCAGGACGGTATTTTCTGTATTTGTTGAGCAGATTCATCCTTTCCATTGACTCCAACATTTCAAGAACATCATCAAACTAAAGAAAAGAATAATTGTTTAACATTTATCATTTTTCTTCTGCAATCTTCTTTGCTATGACAATAATTTTTTGTAGTGCTATTTTGTTCATAATGAAAATTGAAAATATGTTTCTTTATACATTTTTGTAATTCTATAAAATATCATTGCATATTTGGAGAAGAATTCTAACAGTAAATGCAACTACGGTAATGATGAAGTGCAAAACTACTGCATCATCATGTCTTTTTGATTAGATTTTCTTTCCTTGTATACTCCACATGGTCATCCACAGCACTGGATTTAGCTTCCGTTTTCAAACTTTTTGGGTACAAGTACTTTTCAAATGTTCACTCAGTTAACACTTTTACAGGCATATGAAACATCAAAATACAAATGTTCAATTCTTAAAATTACATTTAAATGTTATTTTTTTTATTTATTTGTTTTTGGATTTGTTTCGTTTCATGGTGCATGTTTGAGTGTTTTGTCATTTGCACATTAATATCTATTTGTGACATCATGACCAGCTGCAGTCATTCCTGGGCAATCATTTGATGCAAGTAACATTTCATCGAGTTATGAAAGATGATTTCAGAGGCCAACCAACCAATCAAATTGCTGTATTTTAATAAGGTGGTAAATGTAATCATATTGTATATTGTTTCATTTAATTCACATTTTTTTATTGTTGGGGGTCCTTACCTGTAATTTAGACAACCCTACATTAATATCATCTACCACTACTGTGAGGAAAATCTTAGGAATTTTATACTCGCTCAGCTCAGGCTTGGTGTGTAGTCTCAGATGGGCCACTGATGATATAGGTCTAATCACTGAAAATACAAAATTTGGAAATAAATATGAACTCTTTTTCAAATACCTAGGTTAGAAAGGTTTTATATTCGTTCTAAGACAGGCCACTGATGATATGTCTCATCACTGTAAAAAATGCATATTATAAGGAAATATATAATGTGAAAACCAATCTAAAATCAGTGCATGAATTTAATTTTTTTCTAACAAATTCAAGACCCTGAAGGAATGGACATGTATATGCGAATGTATGGTTTTTTTTTTATTATTTTAAGAGGCTGTCCATGTAGAAATCAGGCAAAAGCCTACAGAATCTGGCACATGAAGAATTTTATCCCAGCAAATTTATTGTTTTAATACATTGTTGGACTCATATGTTAAACAAAAATCACCAGGATTCGTTTGAAAGCATCATGGATGACTTGTGATTCAGCCTTAAAGTTCATGAACAAAGCAACCAAATTTTGCAAATATGCAAGAGTTATCTCCCTTTTTTGCATATTTTCAATGCATTCTATTTAAATTATATCTCAGTTATCACTTCAATAAACCAAAAATCTGCATTTGTTTTGGGGAATGGATGTTAACCTGGTGTGAAATCAATGAAAATTTTTGAAAAACAAAATTTGTCATGTGCCAGCTATTGCCTGGGTTTTGCTTGGACAGTCTCTTTAAAAATGTTTCTTGAAGCTTTTGGTTTCATTCTTGGGTTTCTTTAATTGTCTTGTTTTGTTGGCTTGTGTTCCATTTTTTACTTCAGAGTAAGACTCTTCATTCAATACAAATCTCCTTTTTCCAGCAAATTTATGATTCTATGTAGCTAAGAATGTTACTTGAGTCCTTGACTACTCACAATATTGGAATCCTGGATCTTTCTCACTGTCAGCAATGCCAGCTGTCAGCTAACTCTGACCTTTAACCTATTACCTTTGACCTTGACTACTCACAATATTGGAATCCTGGATCTTTCTCACTGTCAGCAATGCCAGCTGTCAGCTAACTCTGACCTTTAACCTATTACCTTTGACCTTGACTACTCACAATATTGGAATCCTGGATCTTTCTCACTGTCAGCAATGCCAGCTGTCAGCTAACTCTGACCTTTAACCTATTACCTTTGACCTTGACTACTCACAATATTGGAATCCAGGGTATTTCTCACTGTCAGCAATGCCAGCTGTCAGCTAACTCTGACCTTTAACCTATTACCTATGACATTGACTACTCACAATATTGGAATCCTGGATCTTTCTCACTGTCAGCTAACTCTGACCTTTAACCTATTACCTTTGACCTTGACTACTCACAATATTGGAATCCTGGATCTTTCTCACTGTCAGCAATGCCAGCTGTCAGCTAACTCTGACCTTTAACCTATTACCTTTGGCCTTGACTACTTACAATATTGGAATCCTGGATCTTTCTCACTGTCAGCTAACTCTGACCTTTAACCTATTACCTTTGGCCTTGACTACTCACAATATTGGAATCCTGGATCTTTCTCACTGTCAGCTAACTCTGACCTTTAACCTATTACCTTTGACCTTGACTACTCACAATATTGGAATCCTAGATCTTTCTCACTGTCAGCAATGCCAGCTGTCAGCTAACTCTGACCTTTAACCTATTACCTTTGGCCTTGACTACTTACAATATTGGAATCCGGGATCTTTCTCACTGTCAGCAATGCCAGCTGTCAGCTAACTCTGACCTTTAACCTATTACCTTTGGCCTTGACTACTTACAATATTGGAATCCGGGATCTTTCTCACTGTCAGCAATGCCAGCTGTCAGCTAACTCTGACCTTTAACCTATTACCTTTGGCCTTGACTACTTACAATATTGGAATCCGGGATCTTTCTCACTGTCAGCAATGCCAGCCGTCAGCTTAGCGAGGACGGCAGCCTTATCCTGACCATCAAACTGTTCTGTGCTCGAGTTCCAGTATACAGCCAAGGAATCTAGTTTAATAAGCTAGAGAAAAATTAGATTAAATTATTTGTATCTCACCTTGGTTTATTTTTCTGATCTACCACATATATTTGCAATGAAATCATTTTGTTGTTTTGTTCTTGATATAGCTGTATGTACATAAACATATCTTTGTTAGCTATTAAAGGGTTATGATCTACTACCACTTATCTTCATGAAGATGAATGTTAAAGGCTTGGAAATTTCAAGTCAAGATGGTTGCCAGGAATTTTAGCCTTGATTTTTCATGTTGTTGTTATGTTTCTTGTCTTCACAATAGTTGTTCCATGTTCAGAAGGGGGTCATTCTTTATTATTATAACTTACTGAATTAGTAATTGATTTAATTGGATGAAATAAGATCACGTGACGTGAAATAATCTGGGTATTTTTCTTTAAATTCGTACAAAAGTTGAATAAGCTTTTCAAATACCCATGTCCATTGAATAACCCTATTATTGACCGGTGAATAACCCTTAAAATTTAAAATGGCCATTGGAACAATGATCCAGTCAACTGCTTGTTCGGTATAATAAAACAGTTATGGCCCTTGAAATCAGTGAATATCAAAATTGCCAACATCGCTGGGGTTATTTCATTCAGGCTTAAGCCCTCAGGGAAATAACCCCACCTCTGGTTGACAATAATATATATTCACCTCTTCCAAGGGCCGAAATTGTATAATAATTTTAGTATTGGTTTAGAATCATGCTCATTGTATATTTGATCAAGGGCCAGCTGCAAGGTGACAACAGTTTAACATGTTCAAGTTGAAGGCTGCTTGTTTTTTTGTCATTGCTTTTTATTTGTTTTTGGTTTTTTTTAAATTATAAAATATTGATTAATGTAGACTGTGTTTCTACACCTTTTTTCACAAGTCATCATCTTTAAGCATGAACAGAGATACCATGGATAATATGCCCAAAAATATTGCTTTTCAGAAGATTAAAACTGTTTTTCATTCTCTGTAAAATAAAGAACGATTCCCACCTTGAAAATCTGTGTAACAGCCTCCTTGATCACACATGGTTTCCAGTTTTCATCTGTAGTCTTAAAAAAAAACCCAATAGTTTATGAGATTTTTGTTTGATCTTTAGTAACTATCATTGGCAATACAGAAATAAAAGTTATTAGCCGGCATTCCAATACTCAAGCAGTACTACCCTATCAATGGGATAAAGATCGTATCAGATGCTGTAGCTGAATTTTACTGTTATTTGTAAACATACTTATTTTCACAAATTGGCAATTGCACTCAAGTTCATAGGTACTTAATTTCAAATTTTTTTCTCAGTGTTCTTTTCATTTCAAACATTTTAATTCATTTTGTGGGTATTTAATTTGGCGAAAAATGTATGGCCGCAAAATCTTAGATAATAAGTACCTCGCAAAAATAAGTATGTTTACAGTAATTGAAATATATGAAGTGCTATTTTTTTTCTTTTTCATTAAGAGCAAATTAGAGTCATTTGACTGGCTTTTCAGGTTTTATGATTTTTTTTTAACTTTTTATTTGTGACACCTATGTTTATTCTGCCAGATCTTTAAGCAGTAACTGAAAGGTTTTAACCTTTACCTTGTATTAAAAATTTTTCTTTTTGCAATGAAATTATAACAAAATATTTTTAAATGTTATTTTCTATTATCTTGGGTGAACTTTATCTGTATTCCAATCTATTCTAAAAATTACCTGAAACAAAAGCTCCTTCAATGATGCCCCGATGGAGAAAGGACGTTTAGGGTTGGAGTATTTGTCTTCATACCGTACATGGATGTTGGATACTCTGACCTGGAGATTTTTGATAATCTGTGCTGCCATTTTTTCTGCAAATGTGTCTTTCTTAGGCTCTTTTGGTTTGTCTGAAGAAGAATAAATATAACAAAATTATTATTTCATCTTTTTCAAGTATATATTTGAAATGCAACTAGAATTGCTCAAAAGATATTTTACCCCACCTTGAAGAATACATGTACTTCATTAATAGAAAAGTAAGTAAACCTGATTTTGGCATTGGGGACACACACACACACAAACAAACAAACCAACAGTCCCTTTACTTTCCTAGGTGGGGCATAAAAAGGGTAAATCAGTTAGGGCTTTTTTCTTGGTAATTCTGATTTTAAATTAAAGTGTAACACAATTTTTAACCAGCTGTCCATTTCTTTTGAATCTTGAAATTTTTATTTACTGTGAAACCTGTATAAACCAACATCAAATATTGCACTTATAAACTTGTTCAGTTTAGGCAGGTGTTTGCATTAAGTTGTATAGTTTCAAAACATGTATAGTAACTAGAATATATACTGTCAAAGTTTTAAGGTGGGTGGCAAAAAATCTTAATTTTCCCAAAATATTCAATGGATTAACGTGAAATTTTACTTCATGTATGTGATTTCTCAAATGTTATCTAATTGAAATTATTTTCCAATGTACATATATCTGGAAATTTCTTTTCATGCATGTGTTCTGTTTGACATATCTTTATTTCTGCTGGTAATTATTGTCATAGTACGGTAATGCCATTTTGAACATCAAAATTTTTCAACAATTGATTTAGGATTTGCAAAATAGCTAGTTAACAGTGTGATATTTTGACAGATGACAAACATGAATATCTGCCATGAATAGTATTTTCTTTCATCCTCAATATCTATATTTCATAACTCCCTGAATGGAACTTAATAATATAAATAAATAATACATTACTTTTGTTTTGTATTTACAATGGTAATTTTGATTGGTTAATAGTATATGTAAGTGATAATGAAGTTTCATTTCTCAATGAAACTCCCAAGCACATGGGACCTTGACAACAATATGCTTGGAGTAACTTTCAAAAATAAAATCATTTTGTGCAATCTTATCAATTAACATGTGCAAACATTTAAATTTTTTTAACTGAATGTAAATGTAATTTTTGTAGTTTTATTGGTGTGTAAAAGTGTGGACATTTGCGCCTATTTTCAACACGAAGCCCTACCCAAAAATCAATGAGATAAACACTAAAATAGACATGATAGATAGTGCACATCTTCATTGTGTTAATAATATTGTATGAAGTTTCAAGAAAATCTATTGAGGGGTTGAGGAGGAGTTGCAGATAAAAGGTACCCTGACAAAAGGAAGACAGATCACTAAATACATTTGTTCCCCTTAATTTTCAAGCAAAAAGGGGGGGGGTTATAATTATTGATAGTACTACATACATGTATATAGCATACATGCATTTTATCAATTTGTACTGCTTATATAAAAGTATATATTTCTTCTTCTTTAAACTTAGGAAGTGTTAAATCGATATAGTTCAATAGACATGATATTAAGATGTATTGATCAATTAATATTAAAGGCATTGATCAATTTCTCTCGTGAATGGCATTTCATTTCAACCTATTACATGATCTACATCTATATCTGCAACTATTTCACAATTCCCTTAAAGGACACAAAAATCTATAGATTTTCAATACAGATGTTTATTCTTGAAACTTATTCAGCACTTTTCATGTTCATTGATAATATCAACATATTGATTTACAAATTGAGAATTAACATTATTACCGAGTGAGTGAATGTTGGGGGTTCTACTCCCTTTTTAACACAATGGGTCTTAGAGTGTTTAACAGGGGTGGAAATCCCCAATGTTGAGCAACATCATCAAAGAAGCCATGAAGAATAATTTACATGTCATATGTGCCTAGATTTGATACATTTAAATATTTTCTTGCCTCTTCAATAAATTTGAATCTTTGACAAAGCTTTTGTCTGTACTTGTTTTTTGAAGTTTTCTGTTCCTTGTTTACAAAAGGGGTCTATCTGTGACTATTTCAGGACTGGATTTGAATGTTATGCATATCATTTAGACCATGGGAAATTGCAGTCCCTATTTGCCTCGTTGAAGGCTGCTGGCAGTTGTCCATTGTGTTTTTCTTAAATTGCCGCTTGTTATGAGAGCTACGTCACATACACTTGTTCCACATCTCATTATATTCTATTCATGCTTTGAAAAATACATGTATTTGCTGATACATTTACATACATACATGTATGCATGTAAAAAAATATGTGTAGAACTTATTAGCTTATTATGAATATACAGCTCTTTGTTTGTAAATATCTATAATACATCAATTTAATGCATACAGTATGTTTTAGATTACATTTTTGTACATAATGTTTGCAAACTCTTTTTTTTTCTAATTTTGGTAAAATCTAAAAACAATTTTTTGGCTGAAACTACCTTTTTCTGCCTCAGCCTTTTTGGCATCTTCAATCTGTTGTAGTTTCTTCTGCTTGGATTCCTGTGCTGCCTTTTCTTCTTTAGCCTCGTCATATTTGACCGCAATGTTTGGTACGGCCAGGGCATACACGCCATCCAGATTGGCTATCACTGGTTCAGTATATAAGTTCTTCCAGGGAATTTTGAGGGTTAACTTGCCTAGAAAATGAAGAACATTAATCAACAAATCGAAATCTTTTTTAGTAATTTCTCATCTATTTTTAAATAATGAATTAACATTTTTTTATGTCCCAACTGAAAAGGAAGGAATTGGTGACCATTTTTACCAAAAAACCTACACTAAATATTCTAAGGTAGATTGAAAACAATGCATGTTCACCAAACCAGTTTTCAAATCAAAGGTAGTTTACAATTTTATTTTATCTTACATTGTAATACATGTACATGTTGTTTTAAAATTTATTTACAATTTTCCCTTAGAGTGCCTCTTACAAGTGAGGGAGGTTCCCAACCATTAACCACAAATATTTTTATACTCTTGTCTATAAATAGAATAGTCAAATCAGGAAAATCCATTAGTATTTTATATACCATGTGATATTTTACAGACCAACTGATTTGATTGATGATATTGTTTTAGAGTGTAATTAATAAGTCATAATAGAATATAAGTGAACACTGTATGCGTTTTTTTTTTCTAAACAAACAACAACCAACACAATATTGTACAAAATCTATATAAAAGAGTTGGTGTACTATATCTTCAATGGGTGGCTAAAATCCAAGGCCATCAGAAGGGGGGGTTTCTTGGGATCAGAGTTCGCGAAATACGTCGGACCTGACTGGTAAAATTTAAGCAGGTCCAGCATTTTCAACATACTTACTGGACCCCTGTCCGGTAGATTTTAGAAATTTCTTACAAGTTGTAGAAGACAGGACCAGTAAAAGAAAATTAGGTCCAATCAAATAGTCCATTTTGGCAGACCTATGTCCGGCAAAGAAATTTTGTGTTTCGCGAACTCTGTGGGATCACTCCCTTCTTATACAGAAAATATTCAAAACGCCTATAATGATTGCAATTGTCTAGGCAAAATCAGTCACAATCTTGGTTTTCACCCCTTAATTAAGATCCTTCAGAAAATTCAGGCTTACCACTCAGAATTTTTTTTATATATGTACCCTTCCCATTTTTTCAACAGAGTGGAATGTCTTAAAAATAATTAATGTTCAAAATGTCCACCATTGATTAAAGAACTAAATGAATTAAATGATATTTGAGACAGGGGAAAGCACTATGATATATATTTTCAATTTCACTAGATTTATGAATTCACAGTATTTAGTACCTGTTTGGTAACTACATGTACATGTAAATATGCACTGTTCAAATTATCTAAGCCATCCTTCTTTGATATGAAAGATAATTATATAACTTGTGACTTGTCTCAAGGCATGTGAAATCATTACAATTAAGGTCTAATTCAAGATTTGATAGCCATAGATAACATATTTTCAGTCCTAGACCGTACATCTACTATCATTTTTAAGGGCGTACATGTAATTATCTAGAACAATGATTTATAAACAAAATAAATAAACAAATGTACAGTGGGAAGTTTTAAATTCTGAAAGAAGCAGATTTCTATTGGTAATTCTTCCACCTAATAACAAACTTACAAGTGTCCTACCCCCCCCCCCCTAAACGCCTCCAACTTTTTTCAAGACCTTCTTATCATAAAATAAACATCTACATTAATTTATCAATTAACATGTGGTGCATATATTAAACCAGTGTTCACATGTACATGACTCAGTGAGGTGTGACCAAAACATGTACAAACCATTACACAAACTTTTATGAAAATTGATTGAGTGTTAAATATATTGATAGATCAGCATGCTGTGAAATGTCATTATCTTGTCACAAGACATGTGTTATTATTGTATCAAATTTCATTCTTGATCTTTTTGAAAGTAAGTGATAAATCTGAACTACTTTGGATGTCAGCTAAAATGTGGCAGAGGATAATTTATGAGGCCTAGGAAGAGAGTTGTAAATAACAGCCTGCCGGCCAGCCCAAGACTGGCAACTTGTGGACAGGGCTGGCTAAAATTCATGAAAATGTGACTGGCTATATAGTAAAAACAGGTAGAATATCAGCGCTGGTTACTTTTTCAGCAAATTTCCTACCCTGCTAGGAAGAAGCATTTTTTATTTGGTTGAATATACATGTACATGTACAAGTGCATAGGAAGATATGAAAAGGCCCTTTGGTCAATCAAGGGGCACCCTTCAAAAAATCTCTGGTTAGGTCACCATATTTTTTTTTACTTGTGTATTTGTGTCTGATCCTTTATTTTTTACTGGAATGGCACAGCCACTCAATACTTTTGAGTAGGAAGATACTACAACAGCCCCCTTTACATCAAATCGTAAAAGCACTTTGATCAACGGCATCAATTGATGAATAAACATTTTTCAGTGGTATAATATTAAACCTTTTGCTTTGGTATTCTTAATACACAATTGTAGGTTTGACAGTTAAGATCATGTAACTTTGTTCCTGTTGTAGTAATAAGATATTACCGTAGTACAATTATATAGATCTATATTGGTAAGATACATTGAATATCAATATAAACAGGGAAATAAATGCAACACTTGACTTTAAGTTATCAATATAATTATGTAATATTAATTCACCAAGGCCAACCAGACAGATATCTAGGTACTTTATAAGTTTCTTCAATTCTTGAGAAATATGAAAAGTGCATTCAATATTTTTTGTACATGTACATATTATTGTAGTACAACGGGGGGGGGGTATGATTATTTTGTGCCAACAATTCTTGGACATACCTCAATTCTGAACATACATGTACATGTAGCATAAATGTGGAATTTGAAAACAATTTAAACTTGTAATGCTTATTTCCTGAAGAAATGTAAGGTGTGGGGGGATTGAAAGGCACTTTTTCAGACCAAACCAGCCAAAAGATTTATGGAATAATATAACTGGTTTGAACTTTGATCGATTTAATTTTTATTGAGAGTTAAATGTTTGTGCTTTGTCTGGGAATATTAATAGGGGGAAGGTTGGGCTCAAAAAAATAGTTTAACCCTGCCACATTTATATGTGCCTGTTCTAAGCCAGTAATCTTTGACAAACTTGTCTTTTTGATGTTTTCTGTTCCTTGTTTAAGAAGGGGGTCTATCTGTGACTATTTCAGGGCTGGATTTGAATTATATGCATTTTATTTAGACCATGGGCCAACTGCAGAACTGCAAGCAGCGCCTACTGGCCTCGTTGAAGGCTGTTGGCGGTGGTCCAGACCTGTCAAGTGTCACGCACCTCGCGTGAGACTCACGCATCTAGTCGGCAAGTTGGAGGAAAATTTCTTTGATCTTTTAATTTTTTCCTTTGATCTTTCAATTTTTCGGCAAATCTCACGCATGCAGCTCATGAAAACTTGACAGGCCTGGTGGTCTGTTGTTTTTTTTTGTAAATTGTCACTTGTCACATGTATGTGAGTTTTGATGCACACACTTATTCCACATCTCATTATTTTCTATTCAAAATGTGCAGTTGTGGTTCAAGAAACAAGAGACCCCCATCAATAAGAAATAATAAAAGTGCATTTCAACAACACATTCAGTTCTACTAAATCATTTTACAAAAAATGTTTTACAGATTTTAAAATGTGCATTTTCGTTCAAAAAAGACCATCCATAAAAAAGTTTTTAAAAAAATACTTAATGACCCATACATTTTGTTCTAGAATTGCCGCCCTAAACTGAATGACTCAAATATTTTAAATCATTACAACCCATCAAAATTATTGGACACTACTGGGACCTGTCAGAGAGAGACATGTCAAGCAAAATTTTAAAGGACCACATAATTTTATCATAAGAGGGTCTGACAGGGCAAGGACCAGCAAGGATATATCAAGGTTCTCGAACTGATTAAAACACTTAAACACTTTGAAATACACGGCCATGTCATGCTCTCTGATTTTTCTATTAAAATAAAACCATACCTATATGGCCAGCTTTTATCTTCACTGGAAGGTCTAAATCATCCTATAAAAGATACATGTAATACATTAAATATTTTATTATTTTTTTTACTGATCGAACAGTCTGTTCGACCAGACCCAAAGATCACAATGGCAGAGGAAAGTTTGGCATAATAAAACCTGGTTTAACAAATTATACCCACCATTAATGATTTCATAATTGTGCAATTTAAAGCAGAGTTGGAAATGACAGCCTGCTTGCCAGCCCCAGACTGGTAACTTTTGGACAGGACTGGCTGAAACTCATGAAAATTTGACAGGTTATATAGCAAAAACGGGTAGAATTTCAATTCAGGGCTGGTTACTTTTTCAGCAAATTTCCTATCCTGTGCAAATCAGGACCATTGTAATCTTCAATTTCTTCTATATGACATCTCCTAACCTTGTTTTGTCTTTTCTTTTTGGATATTGAGAGTGATCATCCAAGTTTGGTAATTTGGTTTATTACCTTTATTTCTACAAACAAATATGACACCTGTCTACTTTCAACATGTTTAACCATGTTAACCTTTTCAGTCATTCCTGCCAAAAAGTTATCAGTCTTTCACTGCCAGCACACAGGCTGATATTTCTAACTCTCTTAACATGTTAAAGTGTTGTTTTATCTACATTTATTCAACCTAAATTTAATGCTGGGGAGCAAAATCGGTGGTGCCTAAAATGTGTTACCCAAACCCCTACCATTTCGGCTCATTTACCTGTAGTAATATGCAAGAGAAATATCTGAGCATTAGCAGAAACAGCCCATATATATCCCATGATATTGGCCCCCTTCTCAGATGCTGAATACCAAATAAATCAAGATGCTGTTATAAGTTGTTGCTTCAAGAAAACTGTACCAATACATATAATATATAAAAAGTGTGTGATCACAATCCCCGCCCATCTACCATGGTACAATGTACTCACCAATGCACTTTCTTTTAAATCAAGATTTTGAAGAACTGCATCTCCTGTTTAAAATAAATGAAAGAAATTGTAAATAACAGAAAAATGTTATTAATATTTTTATGTATACCACGTTTTTGCTTCATAATAAAAGTTTTACAATTGTGCAGTTGGTACTTTTCATTAATTCACATTTAACCCTTATTTATACACTAAAGTCAGTGTTGGTGACTTTTTTACATGTTATCCAATTAACAATGGACAAGAGGGCACTGTCCATCCTAATTTATCATTTTTTTACTTTCTAAATTTACCACCATTGCCCACCTCATTTACATGTACAAGCCCATGGGTATGGATGCATCTATAAGACAAGAAGTTTTACAGTATAAAGTTACTGCTGATGTAGTCTAATCACTCTGAACTCATGGCTTTTCAAATCTGCATTTCACTAGTAGCTATTTTTACTTCTTTGGCAAAATTTGCTAGATTTCATTTAAAATTGTATTTTACAGGTCTGGTAGATATTGTGATTTCACTAGATTTTATTTTCTTATTTTACTGACTTTGCCAGATTTTGTTTTCTCATTTAACATATTTGATTTATTACTTAACCCAAGTTTGTTTTCTTTCCGTTTCTCTGTTTACTACTAGTACTACCCCAAAATGAATTCTTAATATTAATAAAAGTAAAAACTGAATATTAAAAATTGCACCAGGGTGCTCAGTAACCTTAAATTTCACTTTGATGCTCCATTACAATCAATGAAGTCTCATTAAAATCTTCGTCAGTCAGCAGGCAATAGAGAGTTTTATAATAATAAACTGTTGACACAGAGACATGTCTCGCCTGTTGCAACTGGACACAGTATAAAATGAAGTAAAAATCCTCCTTAAACTGATCTTAACTGATGCTTAAGCAGCTGCATACCAAATATAAATGGTGAACCATAACTGCTGTATGTAAAACACTCATGACATAAGTAAAAAGTTAAAAAGTGTAAAATCTCAAAGTCAGTAGACTGTGACTGCAGGAGCATACAGATTAAATACTTTTAAAATTGATCTGTACTGATGCTAATGCAAGTGCATACCCAATATCAATGATGTACCGTAACTGCTTCATGTTAAACAGACGTAAGAAAAAAGGTAAACCTCTGCCAAATCGGTGTAAAATTTCAAAGTGAGTAGACCATGACTGCAGGAGCATACAGATGAAATGCTTTTTGAAATTGATCTGTACTGATGCTAATGCAAGTGCATACCCAATATCAATGATGTACCATAACTGCTTCATGTTAAACAGACGTAAGAAAAAAGGTAAACCTCTGCCAAATCGGTGTAAAATTTCAAAGTGAGTAGACCATGACTGCAGGAGCATACAGATGAAATGCTTTTTGAAATTGATCTGTACTGATGCTAATGCAAGTGCATACCCAATATCAATGATGTACCATAACTGCTTCATGTTAAACAGACGTAAGAAAAAAGGTAAACCTCTGCCAAATCGGTGTAAAATTTCAAAGTGAGTAGACCATGACTGCAGGAGCATACAGATGAAATGCTTTTTGAAATTGATCTGTACTAATGCAAATTAATGCAAGTGCATACCCAATATCAATGATGTACCATTACTGCTCCATGCTAATCAGACATAAGAAAAAAGGTTAACCTCGGCCAAATCAGTGTAAAATTTCAAAGTCAGTAGACCGTGACTGCAGGACCATACAGATGAAATGCTTTTTGAAATTGATCTGTACTAATGCTTATGCAAGTGCATACCCAATATCAATGTTGAACCATAACTGCTTCATGTTAAAAAGACGTAAGAAAAAAGGTTAACCTCAGCAAAATCAGTGTAAAATTTCAAAGTCAGTAGACCATGACTGCAGGAGCATACAGGTGAAATCCTTTAAAAACTGATCTGTACTGATGCTGATGCAACTGCATACCAAATACCAATCAATGGTGTAACATAACTAGTTCACACAAAACAGACTTAAGCAAAAACTTTAACCAATTGTGGACGCCGCCGCTGCCAGAATCACCATACCTAAGTCTTGCCGTCGCAGGCGAGACAAAAACTATAAAATTTACAATTTTGTTCTTCTTTTCTTGATTACAATGATCCTTCTCATGCTTGTGGGCTTTTCTTGTTCAAGCTTTGTAGTAGTATCTTCCCAATACTGGCTTTTTACATCTCTAATTCAAATTGGGCAATGTCATGTGCTTGTTGGTTGTTGCTTGTCCCATATAATAAAACTTTTTGTAAAAACTTATTCAATGACAATTATACTTTCACTTTATTCTCTTCCTTGTTTGAATTATTTATCGTTTCATATTCAAAACAATTGAAACCACGAAAAAGATTCAAGCGTTTATTTTTTCAGCATCAAATGATACAGATGCAATGATGCGTGACAATAAATCAATCGCCGGTGCAGATGTACCTACCTCCCCATATTCCCAACTTTAACTGGGATTTGTCCAAATTCTCGACGAAATCTCCTAAATACTTGTTGATCAAGTCAACAACAAGGGACTCAAAAACCATCCTGGTCTAGTTTTAATGTATACGGGTGACTTTTTAATCGAAAAGCATCCCAAAAACAGTCCCAGCTCAGCTTCACTATTTTTCACTTCGCCATTTGAACTGGTCCTGTCTAATCAATTTGACATTATAGAAGGTGGAAAAAGTAAGCGCAACCAGTCGAGTTTGACTGGTTTACCTTATATTATTCGATGAACAAACAGGTAACAGTAGATCTCATGACTTGGGGCTCCTTTAAGGGTTTATACTAAATATTTTTTAAAAAGTGCAAAACAAAGATGGTCAAAGATATAACCTTGTATACAAAGTCAATTACGACCGTACATTACAGCATGAATAAAAATACGACAACTTTTCAATTTTTTTTTTTTAATTTAAATATACACATTTTAGTTATTTCAGTTTCAGGCCGAATATTGAATAGAAAGTTTATGAGATTTGGAATTTATAAGTGTTACATAACAAGCGGCGGCACTGACTACATTAACACCTAAGAAATCATTCGGTTTACACTTGTAAAATAAAGAAAACTTAGGTTTACACGAAAAAGTACTTCTGCGTGTGAACCTAAGTTTGCGTTATTTTTACACGTGTACAAACCTAACGTTTTCTTAGGTTTACTCAGCCGTGTAAACGTACCCAGTGCCATTTAGAAAAACCACAATGGACACTGAGCCAGCAGAAGCTTCAACGAAGCCAATAGGCGCTGCTCGCGGTTCTGCAATTGACCCATATAAAAAGTTTTAAAAAGTACAGCTTAATTTAGAAATCAAGAGCGACTTTCTGACGGCATTTCTGCTCAGTATGAAAAACCAGAGGATTTAATTTTTCAGTTAAGAAGAAAACATTTTTGAGCTCAAACTGAATGTCTGACCGAAATTTAAGCAAACGGTGTAGTTGAAATATACATGTATCACAGTGTATAACCGGACAGTAAGCGATCACGGAAGTTGATCACTGTCCGGTGGAAAAATCCTAGTTGTATGTTATTTCCCCCCCCCCAGATTTTTGTGGTTTTTAGGCTGTATGAACACTCTACAATATCGATAAGGAACAAGGTAGGTTGTTTTTATACCTTGCTCATTTATGAAACCTTTTAACATTTCTTTTTGTATTCTGGACAATTTAAAATGTTAAAAAATTTCGATTGATCATCAGTGTGGGAACATTTTTTCCTTCACCACTTAGCACATTTTTGGAATTAACTCACAAACTGCTATGATTTTATTGAAATTTTTATTATTATCTCAAAGGGCGATTGATAGACTCTCTACATTGACAATGATAGCTTAAGATAAATTAAACTATTTTGTTTAAAACATCAAGTTTTGTTGTTTTGGCATAATCGTTTATTGTCCGATTAATTGGTCGTTTATTTTTTGTGGGTGTCCGATTAATTGCCTGCTTTGAATCCTCCGGGTTTGAATAAAAAAGTTATAATTTCAAATTACATGTATTCCTCATTCCTTTACAATTAAGTTTGTTATATTCTACAAGTTGCTGATTTTAAGGCCTATAAATAAGTTTTCATTTTTTTATAATTTATGTCGTTGTGTAATTGGTTCATTTATTTGTTTTACAGAATAAATGTGAGACCTCAAAATAGTCTCTACTGTTGGATTCGAAAAAAAACAGGCAGCAGTGTTCATCTTATAACCATCTTATAACATCTTATAACAAAAATAGAGCATGTAATGGGACATTAAATGATACACCGCCACGTTATAATATCAAAAGTTCATAAAATTTGATTTCAAAAAGGTCTATCTCGAAAACTGTTTTTTGGATCATGCTGGAAATTGGTCTTGACCTGCATTTTATTGTACTAAACAGCTGTGCAAAATATCATTCAAATCCTTTGACGCGTTTTCAAGTTATTGGTTCATGAAATTTGATTTTTCAAAGTGGCCTATCTCAAAAACTATTCTTTGGATCATGCTGGAAATTGGTCTTGACCTGTATTTTATTGTACTAAACAGCTGTGCAAAATATCATTCAAATCCTTTGACGTGTTTCCAAGTTATTGGTCGGAAACTCAAAATTTCATGAAATTTGATTTTTCAAAGTGGCCTATCTCGTAAATTATTTTTTGGATCATGCTGGAAATCGAACTTGACCTGTATTTTATTGTACTCAAGAGCTGTGCAAAATATCATTCAAATCCTTTGACGTGTTTTCAAGGTTTTGGTCGGAAACCTTCGGGGGACGGACGGACAGACGGGCGGACGGACGGACAGACACCGAAAAAAACTGAGGGTATAACAAAATACCCTGCCACTTCGTGTGGCGGGGTATAAAAGGGAAATCCATTCAACAGGCTTATAGTACATTTAAAACCTTGGGCCTGCTTTTTGCATGTCACTTGTGTACGACTTATTAATGCAAAAGTCAAAATGGTTCACAAGGAGCTTTCCATTGACATTGGAATTTTGTGAAACAAATCTTCTTATCACATAGACATCCAGTGTACTGAGATATTTTAGTCCTTGAATTTTGACTTTCTAGTATAATACTAACAACATACTCAACACAATACCGGTATTTAAAAGCCTCGTTAGAATGTGAAAACAATTTAGATGAAGATCATGGACGTAATGGAGCTTTCATCTGTTGGTAAATCGATGTCTTATATTAATAATTGTATTAATAAAAAGCTTAAATATGATTTGAATTGGTTTAAGAAATGTGGTTGGTGACTGTGATTGCAGGTTATCACGACTGGTTTCTTTTACAGCCTCGAATCTATAAACTTCCTCATAAACGGAATTATGCCGGCTAATGTTAATGCTGAAAATCGAATGGCAGTATTTTTTTCCCGTTTTTCTTTATTAAAAACCGTACACCGTAAATTTATTGGACTGCCTTAACATGCGTGAACCATTGCTGGAAAGTTGTATGTACATAGTCCATTAAAGATAACAATTACAACAAAGTTTCAGACAATACACTTTTCTACGTCTGACACGCGTTTCGTCTATTCAAGACTCATCAGGGGAGCTTTGTGGCGGGTTGTTAGTTTAGTTTAAACATATTTTATTGCCAATAAAAGCATATTGGATTGGACACAAGTAAAAATCTTACTTAGGTAGTCCTCTCCGTGATACAGTTTTACAATAGTATATATACAGTTACCGAGCATGTGTAAAGATTGTAATATGATATAAGATGATATAACAAAATGACAGATACAAGTAATTATGTGTTTCATGTGGATAAGGTAAAAATGTGGATGTGGATGCGGGTTGTTACAGAGCTCTACCAATAAAAATTAAAAATTCCAAACACTACACGAAAGTTAAGAGTGTGATGAAACCATAAGACCAAGAATACCCAACTGGAATACAAATCATGACGATGAGGCCAAAAAAAATATATGTCTGTTTCCTGCTACCCTACCTACCCTATTTTTTGGGCCCTACCCTAAAGTTTTTATTGGCATTTTGGGAGAAGCCCCGTTAAAGTTGGGATTGCTTCCACATTGACTCAATGTAAAATGATTTTGTAAAAAAAAAATCCTACCTACCTACCCTAATTTTCAAGAGTAGGAAACAGGAAACAAACACATTTTTTGTTTTGGCCTGATCAAACTATGTTTGGGCTAAGAAGAACTTTTGGGATTAGACAATTTTAAACTTTAAACGCATGAAGCGGATAACTTTAAGAAAGAAAAAAACCAAAGCAGAGTGGCATAAAAGCCGGAAATTTGGCAACGCTGTAAGTATGCATATTTCAATGAGTAACCGCTCACCAGCAATGTTTAAATAAACAAATTGAAAGATCGACAAACCATAAGAATGAAAAGTTATAGTACTTTAAACTATAAAACGTTCGGACAGGGAAACCAAACCCAGCAATGTCCTAGGCTCATACGATATCGGTCTATAGCATACGTTAGTCTACTCCATTCCAACACCATTAAAACTGATCGCGTTGTGTAATTCGGTATATGTCGTTTATAGCGAACACTAGCACCATTTGACTTTGTCCTTGAATTCATGTTAAGTTCCTGCTAAGGTCGTATACACTAGGTTTTAGTTTAATGCCTTCATATCTCAAGAATTAAGGCCTACTCGGGTTTCTCTTGTTACTCGAGTTGCAATCGAAGCACCCGAGTTTGACCTTTGAACCCGACCCGAGTCAACTCGATATCGTCCCTGCCTCTGAGCAGGTTTAGTCGAGTTGCAAGATGGCGTCCAGAGAAATTACGGAAATTTTAACAAATGATTTGTATATTTATTATCAAGGTAGCAGTAATCATAGAGTACAAAAAACTTTAAAAACACAAATTGCAAATAAAATATAATAAAACGAATAAATAAAATGTATTCGAGTGCATCCATCATTATTGAAATTAACAAATTTTTCAATACATTTGGAGAAATTGCAATGCTTCTGATGCAATGCTGTAGCGATGTATGTTTATAGGTCAAATCATGGAAGTAATATCTCAATATTACTTCCATGGTCAAATTAAAGCTGTTTTCATCTTGTCCATGATAAACATTTGAATGAATGAACTTTGTGCCATCTTTCCACTTTTTTTATGTTTCTGACAGTCAATGCTAGTCTGTAAAATTAACCGAAGCACTAGCTGTACTCTTTTCCAATGTTGTTATGTTGTTGGTAAAAATGAAATGATCGTACTTGCAAAAATCGAAAATATTTAGAAATGCCTGTATTAACTAGTAAAAACCATTTCAGTGCCAATGCTCCGGTAGATTAATAACACTTCAACTGATATGGATTTTTGACACTGGAGATGCCAATAAGAGATCTTTTTTTCTACAAAGAAAACTCGTTATTTCAATTGCTATAAAAAATTTGCATATAACTGTAATTGTTTCCATTGAAACTTATATCCAAATATATCGAGGATCTTAAATGTCGAGTTCCCACTTCGAATATATGAAAGAGTCGACGCATGCGTAGAATCGATCATAAAATCAACCTCGGTTTACCCGAGTTGGACGAATCGAAGTAGGCCTAAAAGACCAGTGGCGGATCCAAGGGGGGGGGGTTCTGGGATTGGAACCCCCCTTTTCCTCCGAAATTTTAAAATTTTATGTAGATTTTCAGCAAATTTGGTCTGGAACCCCCCCCCCCCCCCCCTTTTGGCCCACATAATCTGGATCCGCCCCTGAAGACTTAGACAGATGAATATTGCTATGCCCAATGTTAATCAATTGTTGACTAAATCTGAATCCCTCTTAGATTTTAGCCAAATACTAGTACATATTTACATGAAGCAGCACACTTGAAATGGTGTGGCCACCTGAAGTTCATCTAATTTGAGCAATTTTTAATGTCTCATTCTGTAGTAACATTTTGTCGATGATAACTATTTGAAACAAAAATGAGGCATATACATGTATATAAAACCTTAGAACAGTATATTAACTCTAGATACACATCTTCATTTGCACTGGTAGATTTTAAGAGAATGACCAACTTTCCAGTCTGGAATTTTACCTACATGTATAATGTTTTTTTTCCCAAATTTCCAATTAATTTATACCAATTCAAAGCTTAGATGAATGATCACATGTTTATATTCAATTTCGTTAAATTGCTTGAACGGATTGTTTTCCAACTTAAGAGAAATTACAAAAATAGTTCTTTTTTTTTAGTAAATATTAATCCTCAATATACATACATGTATGTAGCAATGTAATCTTATTGCAATACTTTGTTTTGATAAGCTATTACTTTTTATATTTGTACCAGTATTTTGAAATCATTTTGTTTTAGCTGTATAATGGCTGTGTTTGGATATTTGTATTCTTATTGCAACATTTAACCAAACAATTAATCGGACAGATAGATATAACTTTCTAACAATTAATGATTGCGTACAGTGGCAATTAGTCGGACAGAGACGGAGTGAGCAGTGCTCTTAAAAACCTGATTATTATAAACAATCAAAGCCATTTTCATCAAATAATTTGACACCAAATGGTTTCCTATTTAAACAGCTTTAAATGGAGATGCAATGCACCATTTCAATGTAAGTGGTTCACTAATAATTTGTTGTTTCTTTCGCCGCAATGACTTTCTATTGTCAAAAATACCAATGATTAAACCACTTTTTTCGAAAATTTATATTATCCACACTATATATTGATAACTTGAATAGCGATAAATAACAATGTTAACAAATTGTACGCTTCAATTTTTTCTGAAAATTTAGTTTCGGTAGAATAAGGGCTCAAATTCATCGCAAAATAACACATGTTTATTAAATCAACTAGGATTATACCACCGGACAGTGACCAACTTCCGTGATCGATTACTGTCCGGTTATACACTGTGTATGATAATCTATTTTTTTTAACAAGCCCCAAAACTGTTTTCGGTTTTGCGAACTCATCCGCGTTATTGGTGCACATAGCTGTTGACTAGCAAATATCAAACCCTAAATGTAAGCCTTTCTAGCCACAGGGGCTTGCTCCTCTCTATCAATATCAATATCATTGTGCGGTACGAAAAACAATACTTCGCATAACATTTGATTTTCTTTTTTATCTATCGAATTTTCTTTTTTATTTCATTTTTCAGAGCTGCACATTGATAGTAAGAGCAAACTATTGATAAAAAAAAGCAAAATATCAGTAAACGTAAAATGAAAAAAAAGAAAATAAGAATATAACGTTAGGTCATATATATTGTAGGACTAAATATTGATAATTCGTACCGCAAATCAAGAATTTTAAATTGTTTTAAAATGTTCTGACATTGACACTAACAAATATCTATATAGGGGAGCATTAGTCCATGTGATCTAGCTCCGAATTTATAACAGAATTTCTTCGTTAAAAAAACGGTAGTCTATGTCTCTGTCGTGGAGTGGTTATAAAAGGTGCTATTTTGCTCATACTGGCTGCTTGTTGAAGTTTTAGTGTTTATTAACTTTTTTAAAGCTTTTTATACCCATTTTATCAGTCATGTTTTCGACGGTGTACGTGTCTTCTAATTGTTTCTGGCCATGGGTATATGAATAAAAGTAATAACAAAATTACCGAACTTGGAGAATCAATCTCCGATTGTCCAAGAGAAAAGACAAAACATGGAATACATACCGAAAAAAAAACTAAAGATCACAATGATCTTGACTTGGTATAGGCGTCAAATGAAATGGTGGGACAAACCATGTAGGTTTTATGGCGCGCCAAATCTCTATCTTCCATTGCAATCTTTGGGTTCGGTAGTAACACAAAAAAACAACACGGTTGTGAAGACATAATAAGGAATGACGAGTGAGTTAGCAAGTGGGTTGGTGTGTTAATTACACCCTATAGCAACAGCACATAGTGTCCTTTTGTCTCATGTTTTCTCTCGTTGAATTGAACTTCTATCGATTTGATTTTTACTGTGTGTTAGTTTGTGCTCTGTTATTGATTTTAAATATGGGGAAGGTTGGCGCAAACAAAACTAGTTTAACCCCGCCACATTTTAGATGTGCCTGTCTTAAGCCAGGGATTTTTATCAAAGCTTATATTTGTGTTTCGTCGAATTTATGCAGAGGGTCTTTCATTGCACTTAAGAATTGGACTTCAATATGTAGTTATTTTCAATCCAGGGTCAATTGAAAAAACAGCGATAAGCGACAGTCCACTGGTCACATTGAAGGCTGCTGTCTGATTTCCATTGTGGATTTTTTTTTAAATTGTCGTTTATATTGTTGGTTGTGTCGTGTACACTTATTCCACATCTCATTATCTTCTATAGGTTATAAGGGCGATGGACATTATGTGCATTTAGAGCATGTAAAAAACCGTATTTGTAGTAACTTTTAATTGCTTAAAAGCATTTGAGGAATACCAAAACGAAGCATTCGCTGAATATAAACTATCCGATGCAACTGAGACACTGAAGACAAAAACACTTAAAAACCATTATCATGTCGATTAGGAAGCAACCATTTCATTTTTATGGGGGAGGGGCTATGGATATTTTCTCCATCCTGTCTTTTTATTTTCGGTAAAATGGCTGTCTGGATTTTTTTCGCAGATTTTTTTTTCATTTCTAAACTTACTATAATTTTTCAGCTAATCAAAAAACAGTATCGCGTTTTTTTTTAATTCAAAACACCCTCCTGCCTTTTTATTTCCTCATTTTTTGGCATCCCATATGAAATGTTTTAAAATCTTCTAATATTCTATTTTATCTATGTACAAGTGAAGAGGAATGTTAGTTTAATGCATCGTCAATTTATTTGCAAATGGTGTTTACATCATTTAATCTTACATTCAGATATATTGATGATGTCCTTTCTGTCAATAACACTTCATTTGGTAGATGGATTCCTTCAATATATCCTCCAGAATTGGAGATTAAAGAAACCACCGAATCAAATTGCTTCACGTCTTTCTTGGATTTGCACATCTCAGTACAAAAATTTACGATCAACGATAAGATTTTAATTTTCAAATTATTAATTTTCCTAATCTACAGAGCAATATACCTACTTCCCCTGCATACGATGTTTATATTTCACAACTTATTCGATATGCCAGAGCTTGCACACATTTCACAGATTTTTTTGATCAGACACCGATTTCTTCGTGACCGACTTTTGGGGCAGGGCTATAAGAAAATACGTCTCATACAATCCCTAAAAAAATTCTTTCTTCGTTATCAGCCACTAGTAGAAAAGTTCAAAATTGACTTAAAAGATATGATAGTTAATTGTTTTAATTAGTGTTTGACTGGTCTGCTGTACTGAGACGATCACCTCAATATCCCTATTGTGTCTCACAACTATGTTGTGTTCTATGGTTATTACCGGATCCTAAGATCGCAATGGAAGAGGGAGGTTTGGCGCCATAAAACCTGGTTTAACCCACCATTTCGTTTGAAATGCCTGTACCAAGTCAGGACCGTTGCGATCCACCAATTCTCCGGTATGACTAATCCGTTCTTGTCATTTTCTCTGGACTATGAGATTGACAATTCAAGTTCGGAAGTTTTGTTATTACCTTTATCATTACGGACGAGATACATTTGCATGGGGACTATCTTCGGGATGAGAAACATTTGCATGGGGCTATCTTCTTATTTGCTTAGTTCTATCAGAAGACATTCAAGGGAATGTCAGTCATTTTGATATAAAAAGTAGATATTCTTCAAACTTAATTTTCTCAATAATAATTATAATTTTAAACAGATGGCTGCATCTGTTAAATTTTAAACCGGGTCCGGGTGCATGGTAAATATGCCCACAGCAGCACTAAGCTTGTTGATTAGATCGAGTCCAGTGTATAGCGTGTATAGTGTATAGCGACTGGTGCCCTGATAACTATCTGGAACACTTGGGCCCCTGTGTAATTTTTATAGCAGGCCATACTTTGACTGTGAAAACAATAGACACGTACCATTTTTGGGGTAAATGTCACATTTTGTGCACGACAACTTCAACTTCTCACTTTTTTCTTACCATTTGATGCGGTATGCCTAGATATACCAGTTCATCGTGCAGATCTATTGTGCAAACAACTGCTTTACTCATGAAACCAAAACGATTTTTCTTTATATTAAGTGAATAACTTTAATTTACTTCTGTACTTTCCATTTAGTGTAATTTCTATGTCAGAAGTGGCCACACTCGATCGCAAACTTCAAATTGGAGAAGGATTCACATATCAGCATCAAGCTTCTTTCCCAGTCCAGGAAAAATAAATTATGTTTTAACTAAGTTAAAAGGGGTATATCCAAGATGTTAAATAACCTGTATGATACCTTTATTAGTAGTTAGGTATGATCTGATGTAAAAAAAAACATGTGACTTTCTTTGCCTTTTTGGCTATGTCAGTAGCCCGACATCCGTGATCAGTACTGAGTAGGACAATTCATTGCCCAAGCGAAAAAAAAAAGGTCAAGGATGTTGCTTAGTGCTCTACAGTACAAAGTTCTAGCAATGTATGTCCATTGGGAACTAGATGCGAATCGAAAGATGACTTTTTGCTTTGTATTTATTAAACAATTTTTAAAAAATAATTTCAAGCTTTTTGAAGTTGGATGTAATCACATTTTGATCCTAAAGTTGAAAAGTTGTCATATCTCAGCTTGTTCATATTCAAGTTAGAGTGCCAAAACGTGAATAACTACCGGTTGATTGCCCTTCCGGAGCACCTCACTTTAATCTAGTTTCGTTTTAAGTTTGAGTTGCTGATTGTCAGTTTAGTTGTTATATGTTTTGGATTTTTTATACCCCCACTTCAAAAGTGGGGGGTATATAGTGATAGGGGTGTCCGTCCTTCCGTCCGTCCGTCCTTCCGTTACACTTCAGGGTACCCATCTCTTATCCGCACCTCCTCCTAAACCCCTTGATGGATTTTCATGAAACTTACACACAATCTTTGTGACATAATGTAGATGTGCACCTACTATTTTAAAATTTGATCAGAATGATTTTTGGGGTTTCCCATAACAAAACATGGACTTAGCCATTCGGCTACATGGGCGTGCCCATCTCTTATCCACAACTCCTCCTAACCCCTTGATGGATTGTCATGAAACTTTTACACAATATTTGTAACATAATATAGATAACTAACTCTAACCTTTGCTTGGGAGTAAAGCAATAACTAACTGTAACCCTAGCTTGGAAGTAAAGCAATAACTAACTCTAACCTTTGCTTGGGAGTAAAGCAATAACTTACTCTAACCTTTGCTTGGGAGTAAAGCAATGACTAACTGTAACCTAACCTTTCATATCAGCAAATCATAAAACAATCTTATTCTAAAAAGACAACTATATACACAAATCTATAACGTGCAAGTTTAACCATGGAAGTAAAATAATGATATTTTAAAACAACAATCACAGTAATAATAATAAAAAATATATATACAGCTAAGTTTAAAATTATAAAAAAAACAGTCACACGAATTATACAAATCATTTGCAAATTTACATAAAATTAAGATGCAGCGTGTTTTTCAATTTTAAGAAACACTAATTTGATTCATTATTTTCAATATTTAGTTTGAAAATGGCATTTTTTATTATGGAAATCCAACCGGTGCATCGTAAGGAGGCCCCAAAAAGACATAGAACACAAACATCATGAAATAATTCAAAATTAAGATAATTTAAAAAAAATAAACAGAAATTAATTTCACGAGAAGGAGGAAAAAAGGGCCGGGGCTCAGATCCAATTTTTTATCCGCGCGATAATAACAATTATTTCAAACCCGGAATCGTCCTCTGTATCCGCCACAATTACGTTTTGTCAAAGACATTCTTTGCACAACAAATGAAAACGACGAAAGACATGAACTAGAAGCCCATAAATAAGCGCCATGTCAGAGCATGCACTCTTAGATTTTTTTCAGGGACTAATCTAGAATTTGTTCAAAAGGGGTTGTCGCATATAGTGTACCGTCCGAGGAAGAAAAAGAGTGGTGGTGTTGAGATGACCCAGACTAATTTTGTCGAAAATTTGCGCGAAAATAACAAAATTGCCATAACCCCATCCCCCCCCCATCTGGACCAGCCACTACTCTCACATGCTCAATGGAAAAAAAATCAATAACTTCCGAGGCAACAAAAAGGTAGTCAAAGACAGGAAGAAATGATGAGCAGATTAGAACTTGTGGTCACTACAGATCTACGCACTCTATGAAGACTTTGTAGTGGGTAAAGGACTATTTGACATGTAGAGACAAAATCAGATATCAGGATATCAACAAACATTGCGAAACCTGAATAAGATGTCCAAAGATGGACATAATTAGGATCACAGAAGAGTTGACCTATATATTACTATGCTACTAAGTAGATAAATATAAGTTTCATAGGAAAACAAAATTGCTGTGCTGCAAAGACGCTTATCATCAATGGCCTTTCCAGATTTTCAGAGACCGGAAAATCAAAACTGTAAAAGGAAAAGGAATTACTTCTACAATGTTGTCTTTTCATCATTAACACTCGGATTGTTAAAGCCATTGTTACTATACGGCGGCGGGGACCCGTTGTGCAGTCCATTCTGATATCCAGGCTCAAACTTTCGATACATGCCGAATGTTGGATCAAATTCGGTGACGGCTCCGTACTTTGTTTCAGCTATTTTCGGATGAGGTTTGTGAACTTCGTTGTTCTTTTCTATGATTATTTCTTCGTCCTTTTCTTCTTCAAGTATCTCCTGTATACAACAATTACTTAATTAATTAATTAATTTACATGTTAAAACATATGCCCTGAAATATGAAGGGTTCGGAACAAAAATGAAAAGTCTTTTGAAAATTCGAATTTGAAGTCAACAAGTACACACATTCAGAAGACATCCAAGACTAAAATTAATAAAACACATCTACAGTAACTACAGAATCAAATGACAAATATGCGATAGGAGTGAGTTCTGGTACTTTAGAATTATATGAAATTACGGTTTGTTCCAACAAGGTCATTGTTACTGAAAGACTAAAGATTCATTCAAACCCAAAAATCTGACGGAATCTCCTTAAAAAATGTTCAAGATTTGATTTATGATGAAAAACTATTTTGAAAGTAGAGGTTAAGAAAAAAAACTTCCGAATCAGGATTACTGCCATATGATATAATGAACTACCGGTAGGTATCAATGCAAAATAAGATTTTATGATGGCTCCTTTCAAAATAAAATATTCTAGTTACATTTTTTTACCAGATAAGTAAACCAAGGTTGCCCCTTCATGTTAATTTGGCGGTCCTTTATAAATGTGGTTGTAGTGTTTTATGGCTTCTGATTTTTCAACGTTTATTTCACAGTGCAAGGCACATTCGAAGTAATCCAAATGAGAGAACACTAAGTTAAAACAGAATTACAAAATGTTTTATTTTATTGTAAAAGGGGAGATTTTCGCGAGGGCTGCGAAATTAAGGACTTATACTGGTTGATTTCAATCACGCAGGGTATTGGACAAATGGAATCAGGGGACACAAAAGACCGAGTAAGAGCTTGGAATATTCGAATTGAGAAACAACACAGAAGCCTCCGCGCGGGTTTTGTTATACCCCGCAGTATTTTGTGTTCAAAATTCAAAATTAAATCAACGGATATTGTCAGCTGACACACCATTCCTGTATCCCACCCATCTATGTGTCCGAACAACTGGCACCTCTATGTTAGAAACCAAAAGGGAAATAAACATTTCGCAAAAGATAAAAAAACGAAATTTAAAGCAGAAAACGTGTTTTTGCGAAATTTAGACCACTTTTTACGTTTGTTAAAACAATAGATAAAAAATAGATATAGTTTATCTCGTATAGCTTCTACAACGCGATCAAGTTGATTATTGAATTTGTAACATCAAGGGAAATTAATTTGATTGCGATTAGAATATCAAATTTATTTTACCGAGATATTGGAAATAATATTATACCTCGGGATCTTTGAAGTCGATGTAGCACCCCAGCACACGCCGCCAAGATCGTGGCAAACAGCAAAAGATCCTGTCGAAGAGTGGGATGAGATACTTAGGATCGACGTCAGATTTTCTTGTAAATCCTGGTAAAATAAATAAGTCTTGGTTCATATGTCTACGCTTTGTCTTAATAATTAACGAAACAGAGTTATGGAAATTTGACAAAGACTTTCCCTATGGCACCCAAGTGTTTGTGGTCGTCCTTAACTTGCAGTAAGGAAATGCGAGCGTTTGCTTCAAGTTGAAGGCCTCCTTGTGACACTAAGATGCAACGAAAGCACTTCAGTCACCTTTCCAATGATGCATTATGGTAATTATCCCTTCATTTCCTTACAATAGGGACATTTATGCTTTACACGTTCTGCTATCCACACTAGTTATAGCCTATAGGCAATAAATTTATATCTATGGTCATGATAGACTAGTACTGAGTGAATAAAAAAAAATCAGCAAATTATAAGGAGTTGCAGATTCGGAGAGCTTTACAGTGAAACTTTGACAGTTAGGTGTAGATATGATGACTCAAATAAGATATATGGTAATCCTGTAAAACAGTTGTTGAAATTAGGGAACACAAAAATAAAAATAACATCAAGCAACCATCTAGTAGATAAAGATAATACAACATTACTGACCTGGGAGGATCAATCAAAAATCGTCAAGAAGACAATACAAAACAAGACAAAGAAACAACGGAGAAGAGAAGATGATGATTTGCCAAAATATTAGAAATGTTGATTTAAACAGTGTGCAATTGTTTTTAATATATAGACATGTGCAATAAAGTCTCTTCTTTCCATAGTTGGAAAATCATCTTTTCTTGTAATAAAAATGTCGAAGATGTTTCAATATTTAAAGACAATATGTAGCTGTCTGATCCTACAATTTGTTTTCGAGTCCCTATAGTTAATATCTTGTATAATACCTGTAAAAGCGCTGACTATCATTCCCACGACTACGACCGTTGCGGCACCTATTGACGGATACCACAAATATGAGATTTTGTACAGTTCTGCTAATGCCGAGCTGAAAATACAGATTTTATGTTTAAAATTGTTTTAAATGGTTAGATCATGTTGATTGGTATAAAACCCTTGAATAAATACATTTTCACAACAAATTCCACTTCCAGAAAAAGCTAGGCTGTTTTAAACATGCATTTTTTTTAAAAGCAATACTTTGCTGACCTAATTTAATTGTGATCAAATCTAGCTTCTATTGGTATTTAACGAAACCATATCATATAATGATCCAGTTTTTGGACTTCAACTTTCCTATTTTGACACTGAGAAGCTTGAGATCGTTATATAAATATGTTACCGACTAAAACACTCAACTGATTTCAATAACTTATCTCCTTTCAGTGTTTTGTACCCCTTTAGTAGAATGACAATGTGTTCTGAAAACTGATAAGACCTACGTGTCATCGGCAGCAGCTGCGCTTGTCGTCATCTCTGTACTTGTGAAGTAAGACTCTGTGACATTCCCCCCTACCACATGACACAGTGACGTATTTGTTGGTAGTTTTTCAGATCCTCCAACAGTGTAAGCACCAATACCAAGCCACATTGGAAAGGCAAAGCCTAGGACACTGCCTACAACGGCACCCTGTATAAAGTAAGATAAAACTAATGAAATTGAGCCGCGACAGTAAATCTTGATATACACCACTAAAGTGTAAAAAGCAAAGAGGCACCAAAAAGTCCGAAAGGGCAACGACAAAACCGGTAAACACGAACAAGAACAGCACAAAGAAACACAAAACACAAAATCAACCGAACGGAAATCAACAACGCGAAGTCATTTTTCATAATTAGCTATATTTAATATTCAAACCCCAAACATGCATATAATGTTGATTGCAGTCGTCCAAGCCGACTTGCAGTGATGTGAGAATTTACCGACATCGAATGTCTGTCTACCAGCTGCGAATCACTTTAATTTGAAAAAAAACCCAGAAATTTAACCGCTTTCTTGTGCTTCGATATTTGGCATGTGATATCATTTTTTTGGTTTAGATTTGTTGTCATTTTATAACACTTACTTTCCAATTGGCCCAGGGAAAGAAAGCTCCAAGAACAAAAATTCCCAGCAGTGGTCCTGATGCTGCACCGGTAAAACTCAACGAAGCCTAAAAGCGCATTAACAATTAAACAACCTTTAATAGCAAAAATATTATAAGCACGTTATCAAACTGCAAGGAAATGTTAACATCGCGATCACAAATACAGAATGTTCATGCAGATTTGCTTGTGGTGACGTGGAATTATGATGAGACATATTTGTCACCCTCAACAGCAATTATTTTCAGCGCCAAAATAAAACATTCCAGAATAAATCAATAGCAAAGCCTAGCTAAGAATGCGTATAACTTGGCTTCTTTCTCGTAAAATTAGTCCGAGATTGTTCTGACGTCCTCGGCATTTTTCCAGCAAGTTGGTGCCGTGTATTGCTCTGACGTCCTCGGCAGATTTCCAGCAAGCTGGTGCCGGGTTACACGGCACCGGCACCAGCTTGCTGGAAAAATGCCAAGGACGTCAGAGCAATCTCGGACTATCCTAAAATATGAATGGAAGATCGTAATGCAAGCATAATTCAATTCATACCCATTGTCATAGACGTTTAAGGATGAGTTTGGGTTATTTGGCTAAAATTTCACAGCCTTAAATATTGTTTACATGTACCTCATTTTCAGCAGATATTTACCAATATTACTGTAAATGTACTTATTTTTGCGAGGTATTTATTTTCAATTACTTGGCAGGCAGTCACGCAATTTTGGCGAAATCAAATACCCGCAAAATGAAATAAATTATATGAAATGAATAAAATAATGAGCAGAATTCGTGAAAATAACTTTCACAAGTTCGCGGGTACTTATTACCTACCCGCGAACTTTTGAAATCGTAAAATCGTGAAATAAGTACGTTTACAGTACATATTTTTTTTTCTGTTCCAAAATCCGTAGGAGTGGCGTACCCAACGAACATTCCCCCTGCTACGGGCTACCCGTAAGGAGCTTTGTCTCTATTGCAAATCTATCTTGGATACTTTTAAAAACGAAAGAATATGGAATATGTGCCAAATAGACACGATCCACATATTGAAATGATTTTAATAAATGTACAAAAGCAAAATTTAACTGCGTGTGAAGCGCTTTTCTGGATTTACCTTCATCAGACACGCTAGGAGTAGAAAACTTGGAAAACCGGTAGAATATTAAATTCGATAAAAATAAAAAAAAATAAAAAAAATGCCAAAAAATATTACATCAATGACCAAACAGGTAAATTTATCAATTTGTAAAGAAACAGCCAAACGTTGTCAAATTTTGGAAATATGAAAACTGTGTCTTTCCAACACATATTCCAGTACTCGAAAATATATAAGAGCATACAACTGAAGCACGGGGAAGCTTTCTACGACCTCCACATGGCACTAAAGTGCCTAAATTTGTCTTGTATAATCTTTGTATATGAAGATTCTGCACAATTAAGCGCTAAACAACTATACCTGCAGTACTGTTCCACTCAGGTTCATGGCAACAAATGCCATTCCAATGCCACAACCTCCATAAGCTAAAACTGATTTAAAAAAGAATTGCTTCATAAATAAATGAAATGGTTGAAAAAATACCTGGAGCTTCCTAGCTTTGTTAGTTTATATAAGGATATCTGGACTTGATGGCATACATGTACTTAACCATGGTAAAAGTATCACAAGCAGGCGTTGCCTCGGTGGAAAATTTTTACAAACCTAAGTTTGGAGACGCTAACCCTAAAATATCAATTATTGTTACATTGTACCCTAAGATCACAATAGAAGAATGAGGTTTGGCACCATAAAACCTTATTTAACCCACCAGCCTATACCAGGTCCGGACCATTGCGATCTCATTTTTTTCGGTAATTTTTTTTCTTTCGGACATTTGAGATTACTAAAGTTTAGTTAGTAACTTTTTATACATGTTATTTACCCATATTTATGCATGAATACTTATTTGCGTTTTAAAACCCATTAGGGCGGATCCAGAAGTTTTTAAAAAGGTCAACATACTGACCATGTGGACGAAGACCAATTTTGCTGAAAATCAACATGAAAATCATCCGATGGAAACGGGGGTTCAAACTCCCCCAGAACACCCCTGGATCCGCCACTGAAACCGCAGAAAAGCTCTTGAAAGAAATAGTTTACCAAGAAATCTTGTATTCCATGCTTGTTTGGCGACTGATATATGGCCCCAACAGTCGAGGAAATTAGAATTTTTGGGAGCAGGACATTCGGTCTCATTCTTGGTCAAGATTCACAGGACCAAAAGAAAATATAGAGGTCCTAGAATACAATTTATTTTATAGATACTGCTAACTTTTATTGGACATTCGGACCTGTGAACGGCACAAAAACACAGGACCGAATGAGTTTTTACAGGCCTTTGTCTGTCGGTCCTGTGCTGATTTCCATGACTGCCCCAATACAGGATGACCATATCCTCCCCATGTAGCTGTCGGTCCTGTGCTGATTTCCATGACTGCCCCAATACAGGATGACCATATCCTCCCCATGTAGGCTGTAGAGATAAATAATTTACCTAGAAATCTTGTAACCCATGCCTGTTTAGCGACTGATATATGGCCCCAGAACGGTTTAATCATATCTTCCCACGTAACAGCAGCTAAAGCATTCAGACAGGACGACATTGTACTGAAAAAGATGAAAGTCTAATTGTATTAACCGTATAAAAAATGTGCTAATTTTTTTTTATACACGATGCACTACAATTGAAAAAAACCCAACAAAATCAAACTGTCAATAACAAAAATGGCCGGATTTCGTCAAAAAATGAAGAAAGCGAGTCACAGATCTGAAAAAAACCCGCATGATATTGAGGGTTATGCTTATTCGGTATAGCAAGTATTATGAATCTGTGATATGTGGTTGCTGAGAACATTGCCAAAAATTAATGATATAAATCTGAAAAGTCCCATGCTTTATATTGAATAAATCAGTTTTCTATTTTAAGGCAATATAACGTTTATATGTAAATTTTACCTTAAAGCACCACTAAACAAACAAGACACAAACAATCCTGGGATTCCATCAAATGCTAGGGTCCTCATCACGAACAGTGGGATAAGCTGAAATATGGAAACTTTTTGTATGATTATAAAACATGATTAGAGGATTATGTAAGAATAAAATAGTCGCAAAACAACCGCGCTAAATCGGCGGCAATAAAAATCCATAACGAACAACCAGTTGCCTCTAAGGCGACCAGCGAATACTAGTACTGCTTGTTGTCTTACAAGTGCGACCTAGATCATTGATGTACTGTAAAATTCATGCACATGATGGAAATCGAATTCTAAAATAATATAATCATGCTTAATAGAGTAGGTGTTGATATCAAATATGCTTATGATGACAATGCTTGTCAAACGAACCACGATCAAAATGATAGATCCTGAATGTATTTCTCTTTACCAAATAAGCGTGGTTGAATATACAAAAACTCCAACTATTACAACGTTACTTTTATCTCGTTAATCTTCAGAATTAAACCAGGAAATGCTCATAACCTTGGATTTCGAATTCTATTGAATAGGTCTCGATGGTGTTCTTTCGAGCTGATTTATGCTCTTAGGCAAATTATTATAGCATACACATCTGGTACTATCATATGTTGTCTGACAATATTTTGAACGGACTATATAAACATATTTTAGTATGCAAGACGATTTGTCTTGCCTGTTTATTTCTATTCATTTGTTTATGTATTTCTATGTTTTATGTTGTCTGTTATTTTCGTCCTGTGCTCGTTGGTGTTTACTGGGTTTGTCTCCGTCCTTCCGGACTTTTGATATTTGGATGCACCATTGGTACCTCTGCTTCTTTCTATGGTAGTTGTGATAGTAAAAACTGTATAACATATATATATATATGGGACTCCCGCAGGGTACCCCCCTCATGTCGCAAGGTCGCTTTTAAAAGGCATATTTGGGCGGAGCTCGCAGGTCGTTTTTTTGGCATAAGTGGATTTTATGAAGTTTAGGTCGGAAGTCGCCCTTAAAAAGCCCTCAGGTCGCATGTCGCTTTTTGGCATAGGTCGATTTTATGAAGTATAGGTCGGAAGTCGCCCTTAAAAAGTCCTCAAGTCGCAGGTCGTTTTTAACAATCTAAAATATGTTAACATCACATCAAAATAACCTGATTTTCATTGCTGACTTCGTTGTTAACTAGTGGGTCACAACCAATAACACCGTTATAATAGGCAAACACTACAATACCGGCGAGACAGGTTACTATCATCAAAACTGCCACTCCGAAGATGTTCAGCAGGACGGCGCTGTAATAGAAAGAGAGAGATGTCATGCAAACTTGTACTGTAGATCCGATAGGGAGAGACTACGATGTGGACGAGACAAGTTACTTATATCAAAAGTGTTTAGTAGGATGGCACAGAAAAAATAACCCAGAGGTGTCATGCGTACGTGAACTATAAATCAAATAGGCAAAGACTCAATACTGACGAGTAATTACATATAGCATTTCCTTCACAAAAGATGTGTACCAAAGACGGCATAAAATTAGAAAGTGAAATTTGTTGTGCGAACGTGAACTGTATCTAGAGCCTATGCTATTACACCGTTGTAATAGGAAAAGACTACAATACCGGTAAGTTATTGTAATTTGGAGGCTGGAATAGAAATCATGCAAATCTGTAATGTATATCAAATAAAACAAATATTTTATACTGGCGCGACAAGATGCTATCAACAAAACAGCCACTACAAATTAGAAAAAAGTGAAATGTAATGCCAACGTGTACAGCAGATCCTACATTGTATATGACACCGTTAGCGTTGTAATATAGCAAACTCTATTATACCATATGTATATGCGAAATGTTATATATTCATGTTTTAAAAGTTGTGAGGGTAATTACAGTTTTGCTTTTCCTAGAGTTGGTAATGCGCTGTATCTTTGAACACTAGCCTGGTTTACACCGTATGTCGCTGTCCATCCAACCATACCACCGACTACCAGGGACCAGAAAGAATGGCGCTCAGTAGGGTCTGGGTTAAAGCTGTAAACAAATGTCAAGTGTTTAATTGAGTACAAGTTGAGTACTTTACATAAGCTAATCTCTGTTGCGTGATGAGTACAAAAATGAATAAATTTGGAAACAGCATTCTTTTAAGAAGCGAGTACATAACAACAATATTCCATTTGCGTATGACTTGTTTAAACAAACACAAATGAACTGAAAAGTTGCTCGCGAGTATTTTTTTGTTTTTTTGTTACTTAAAATGCTCATAAACTAATTTTTTATTCAAACTGTAGTTGTCCAGATGGGCTCCTAAATATGCTTTGCTATTCTTATCCATGGAACTTAAATCTATTAAGTTGTAAAGCAGATAACAAAAATAATTCCTTGTTCATCTTTCCCTTTAACAAATTATACTTACTCAAAGAAAGCAATTCTGCCCCAATCTTCATTAATCGCCCAAACTTTGCTCATACCACCCACTTCAATCGTCCCCTATCAGATATGAATATATGGAAGAAAGCTAAAATTATTGGATATAGTAAATAAATGTCCCGCGACCAAAGATTACAAACTCAGGGGTAATTTTGTAATTTCATTAATTAAAAGCAAGTTACGTAACGTCTTATTGGTCATAGTATTTTTTTAGAGTGGACCTTGCTGTTGTGTAAACGCCAATGACATGTTTTATAGACATCTTCCAGCAACCCTAATGTGTGGATATCCTAGCTGAGTTCCCTAGTTTGAGTTACCTAAAGTATTAACAAGTGTGCAAATAAGATTTTAGAGTTCACCTAACAAAATCCTTTTACACAATTTGTTATTTTAGTTTGTTTGTTTGTTTGTAGTTCTTGAAATAGGCTCTTTCTATGGTATAAATAATCGGTGTTAAGAGATATACTGGAATTACACATACACTAGTACCCGTGAAGATCCAGGGTGGCGAATATGCCGGCTGCATCGCTAGCCGGCTGCATCGCTAAAGTTGTCGGTAAAAGACAACCAAAGAGTCTCTGATGACTTTATCATCATTTCATGTTCATTTTATCACCCTGATTCAACCGTATTACATGTAGCATTGCATGTGAGTAAAAAATAACTTACATAATCTAAACTTATCTCAAATATACTTCACCCTTAATTTAACCGACATCGCGTAAGGTAAAGATACCGTATATCGGGTTATTTTGGCGTGATGGTAATTTTGGCTATGTTGGCGCGCAAGGAAAAATCGCCAAAATTGAAATCGCCATCTTTTAAATCGTGTCTAATTTCATTGGTAAAAATTAGAGAAACACCAAAATATAAACACCAAAATAAAACCTGCAAAAATAATTTAAAAAACACCAAAATTTTCATCCGCCAAAATAACCCGATATACGGTACTTTCAAGCAATTTAGAAAAAGTTGTTATTTGAGTGACACTTGAAATATGCTCTTTCTTTGGTATTTATAATCGCCGAAAAAGGATCTACTGGCATTACACAAATACTTATACATGTATTCATGTGGACCCCGGGTGGTAAATTGACCGACAACATCACTATATAGGTTGTCAGTTAAAGTAAACTAAAGAGTTGTAAATTGTAGAAAACGATAGGTCCTGTCGGCTCGCAATGGAATCGAAACGGAAGAGGGCCACAAAACCCGGATTAGCCCACTATTTCTTTTGAAATGGCTGTACCAAGTATGGATAATTGCGACCTTCAATTTATCCGTTAGGTCTGGCTTGTTTTTATCTTTTTTTCTCGGACTTTGGAGAGTGACCCTACAAGTTTTGTTATTATCTCTATTTCTTGTTTGTGTTGTTGAAATTTTTTCCTGTTTGTATTGTTGAAATGTTTAAGTATGTGATCGTCGATCAGCATATGATAGTGTATTTGTAAGATTTCATTTCCAAATTTGTATATAATTTGTTGTTTATCCTGCACTTGTGAACTTCAGTACACAGGTTTTAGAATTTTTGACATTCCAAAGGCAAAGAATTCCGCTTTATTCTTAATAGGTGCTAGAGTCTGTCCTAGTGAGGTGTACGCGTTAGTTCCATGTTGAAGGTCTCATTTCTATTTTTAGTATGAAGAACAGTAATATAAGCACATTTCCATTGCTTTGTAGGGGAGGTTTGGTGCGCCATAAAACCTGGTTTAACCCATCAATTCATTTAAAATACCAAGTCAGCACTATTACGATATATAATTTTTCCGGTATATCTTCCATGTTTTGTCTTTTCTCTTGGACATTGAGATTGATCCTTATATACGCTATATTCCTTCATTTTGAGATTAAATACAAGATATTTTTATTTTTTTTAAATACCATCAACATTTACAGCACATACAGTCATGTATTTGAATAATGGGTGCTTAGAGTTTTTCGGAGGGCAATGTAATTTTGTACTAAATAAATCAAAATATTGACACAATAGCTAGGGAATTGCAAATCATTCCCTACAGTTAAAGAGTCAAACAAGGTTTCTATATTCTTAGTGCATTTTCTCAAGTTTTACACTATACCAATAAACTATACAATGTACAATAAAAAGATCGTGCATCCAGTATATAATTATTTCAGTTTATCATTTTACAGCTCTTTTAAAATTCTGGAATACACTTCCTGGCAATAAATGTAGGTATTTTATTGACCATTTTAACTATGTCTTTGAATATGATAAAGGATTTATTAGATAAAATTCTTAAATTATGTAAAACAACATCAAATATAATGTTTTTAAAATAATTAAGTCAAAAGACTTCAAATCTTGTAATCTGATCTGACCCCGAAGATTGATACGTTGGCTACTTTGCTTAGACGTTGAATATGAGGATGCGGAAATTCTTAAAAGAAGCGGGTATCTCTTTATATTTCCAGGCCAATTTTGGAGAAAGAGGGGACGGGGTGTTCCAATCCCTAGACTATCCTCCGCCACTGACTAGTTTATAAAACAAAGAAGCAAAGAGGCACCAATGGGGCATTCGAGTGTCAAAAATCTGAATGGGCAACGACGAAACTTGCAAACACGAACAAGAACAGCACGAAGAAACACAAAATCAACCGAACGGAAATCAACAACGCAAACTCAAGTCGTAACAAGAGTGAACTCAGGTGCTCCGGAAGAGTAAGCGGTTCCTTTCTGCTTTAGCATACCCGTCGTGTTGCTAATTTCCGAAAGTTTGATATAAAAATTATCATGAAATTATACCTGTATAACGATTGCTAGCAGCCCTGCTATCATGATGGAGGATTGAAATACGTCTGTCCAAACAACAGCTTTCATACCACCCTGAAAAGAATGAAAACTTCACACCGCACTTCAACATTAGCTACTAGTAAGATGACATAAGCAAAGAAGAGCGGATAGGTGCAATATTTCGCTTTTTGATAAAGGATGTTTTGCACGGTTTCTCTAAGCATTCAAGATTAAAATACAATTTTAAAAGTTATCTCCCTTTTTTACATTTTTCCAATGCATTCTATATATTTTTCGTCTCTCAGACCTGGGCTAGTTTGGAAAAAGAGCCCAACAGATCAAAACAGGGTGCTAGTAGGAGTTACACATAAAAAAAAATGGTGTAGGCTTTCCACCCATGAATCGCTCTTTGTATGATTCTTATAAAAGGTGGTACTTTATAATGATAGAGATACATATATCTGAAGATACGGCGTTCTCTTTGTTTATCGAAAATTCATGAATCATAGGCTATTATAGACAGAGCAAAAGGTATTTGTTGCGTCCTTAATATCTGTTCAAACAATTGAAGCAGATATATACAGTCTTTCGACAGGTTGTGTCCAAGACAAAAGTTGGTTCTCAAGATTCTTTAAAGGAATCGATTGATCAAGGCTTGTTCTGCTGTACGTGTAATGTAAATTAGTTTACCAGGAATGTGTATAACGTTGAAACCAGTCCCACTGTTATAATCGTTGCCCAAGTTGGAAAACCAGTCACTAAAACAGAAATAAATAACTGACATTGCTACCAATTAATGAGCAGGTTTCTAATTATTCTGCTTTATTTTTTTTTAAAGTTTTTGACAATTTTTCAAAAGAATTCAAAACTTCGAGCGAAGACAGGCTGAATAAGGGGTCCATGAAATGGAAACTGCATGAAAATAACGTAATTTTTCAAGGAAATTAAAGGAGGGATTCCAACCTTTGAATCAGCCGATTTCATTTTGTTTCTGTCGCGTAAGTGGCCAATGAGTAAACAAACAAATGTAAAGTGTCAAAGAGGTTGTTGAATCTTGACCAAAGCCTACGACATAACCGAAAGATTTGTCAAATGATTAGGAAAAGTAAACAGCAGGGGGTGGACCCAGGAATTTCCAAAAAGAAGGAGAGACTAGGACCGTCTTGGATGGCAGAGGGATTTAAGGTTACTTTTTGCCAAAAATGTATTTTTGTTCATCCCGCTAGACCCACTCTGAGTAGCCGCAAACTGTATTCAAATCCGTTAAATGAAGACGCTAAAAATTCTTTCAGACTTGCGTAATTTATTTGCATGTTTGGAATGTCCTAATTGTGTGTCAGTGTGTCAAATATTAAGTACAAGGTCTTTTTATCATGTATTTTAACAGAACACAACCTAAGATTCACATACCACTGTTGTTGTCTGAGAAAAAGTGTTATTTACAACAAGCTCAATGTTGACATTTAAAGTAACGTAACTTTATAAAATATATGAACTCAAACTATTATACTGACAAATTAAGCAGGGACCCTGACGCCTTAAAACTGAAGTCTTTTTCAAAGGTACTGTGGATTCCTTTATTTTCGTGGGTACCAATTTTGGTGGTTTTGAGAAAATGATTAGTTGGTGGATTCTTGAATTCGTGGTTCTGAAGTCTGTTCATACAAACCAATGTAAATTTTCATTTTCGTTCGATATCAAATTTCGTTGGTCAAAGCCACCCACCAAAACCACGAAAATTGACACCCATCGAATAATAATGAAACTACAGTATTCGACACATATTTTTTTTAAATTTTAGTATGCATATTTCAAGTGATCATGTACTTAATCACTGTGCAAAATTATTTGTACATGTGTACCTTGGGTTGTTTCGGAGCTTAAAAATAAAACTATAGCTTCAGCATCCGCATCTTCGACACCTGACCCTTATAAGCTAGATCACTACGCAATGTTTCTTCACGGGGAAAATAAATAGTATAAATTTTAAACATTGTAGATGAATTTGGACTAAATAAATGTAACACATTTAACTGTTTAACGAGGGTAAGGTTTTGACTTATATCAAGAGCAAGTTCAATGTTGCTTCGACCGTCATCTTAACAAATCTTATGTTGTTGATATCCTCTATTCATGGATATTTTGTTCTACCTGTCTGTATATTTTTGGTCAAATCGGAGCCTGTATTTTTTTGCGCCCATACCACAGAAAAAAATGTTTTTATTATGAAAATTTTCTATAAATTTTACAGCCTCTATATCCATCTTGCCTTTTTTTAGTATTACACTGTCCTGCCTTTATTTTTTCTTATTTTTTGCATCCCACCTTTTTATTCTAAATTTCACTATAGCCCCATCCGCCCCCCCAAATTTGAATTATTGTTGCTTCTTAACGTTACCTGCTTCCAATGCTGTTGATGGAGCAAAAGATGCAATACCCATGTATATTATCTGTAAAAATAAGGAGAAAAGTGTGAGTATTTTACCAAGTATAATATAGTATCAATTGATAGAATAAGCGCTGGTACATTTATTGACGATGCAAGAGCTCGAGGCGATACACATATATATTATCTGAAAAAAATAAGGAGAAACAACTGAACACCTTACTAACATATCTAGTGTCATTGTACGTTTCATAGAAAAAACGATAGTACTTCATATGCCAGGACGAAACACATAAGGGAGATAACTTTAGAATCAGTTGAGTGTTTTATGAAGGCTCATATAATTTAATAAAAGAAGCTTCTCTGTTAAACAAAATAAAGAAAAAAAAATATGTACAGTGAAAACTGAAAAATGGTACCTTAACATATGCTTGAAAGCAGTAACTTTTCTCGTTTCTTTCAATTTATTTACTTTTCAACTAGTTGCGGGAAAATAACTTAGTATACCCTTTACGAGCATATTATCCGATCGCGAATTGAAAGGATAAAAGTCTATTTTGGAATCCGATCCGATGTAATATAGGATAAATATAATTAGTACCTGTTGTAAAATCATCATAACTGTCCCTGTTAGTTTAGCTGCTTTGGATTCAAATCTTTTCTCTAAATACTGAAATAGACAAATGTTGGAATGCTTCATTCAGCACCATATCTTAGGGTTGGGGGAATGGGAATATTGCTTGTTTGCTTATTTCCAACATGGTCCATTTGAGTCGTACTACATGTACATGGGTTCATTGAGGCTAGTTCGCGTAGCTGATTAAAGTTTTGATATGTTGCGTGTTTCTTAGTAGTGTTGTGGAGTCGGTCTTTTTTCGCATCTTTTCCTCCTAAACCGTTGAATGGATGTTCATGATTCTTTCCCACAATCTTTGTAACACAATGTAGATGTGCATCTCCTATTTCTGAATTTTAACAGAATTATTTTTGGGGGACGGGGGTATTTATTTGTGAGCTGCAACCCACATTTTTTCTAGTTTATAATGAGTTTGGAATTTTACAAACAGAATTTTTTTAAACATTATATTGGTAGTGTACATGTTAGACACCAATACGAGTTTTCTTTTATTGTATAAACTCACCTCAAACGAGCTTGTGAGTTTAAGAGGATATAGCAGCGGAACAAACGTTTGAGCAGCCAATATCACTGCCAAAATCATGCCAAATAAGTACATAAGTATTGCGTTCCTTTTGTATACATCTCGGCGGGGGTTCCCAGAATCAAAATGGCCGACATGAACGACACCAAAATGGAAATAGCAACTGGTATCAGCATCATCTGTCTCCCACCCATCAGGAAGTCTTTGGTTGTGTTCTGTTTGGCGAGTGCTCCTTTGATGGCGTAATATATTCCAATGCCAGCAGAAACGGCAAGCATGGCGGCAAAAAGCGCCCAGTCCCAAGCATTGAATTCGTCCCGCGAACGAGCCATAGTTAAGGTTTAACTCCGTTAACTTCTCTGCCACAATCAATGTTTTTACTTATAATTTCTAACTTTTTCTTGAAAAGATTTAATTAATCACTCGCGACAGAATCCACTGTTTTGTTTCATCAGCAAGAATCTTAGAAGGAATAGAAAAATATTAAATGTCGCACAGACTTCTTCGGATATAGTAAATTATAGTGACGATTCTCATTCATGAATCTATTCACAAACTATCCCTGCAAAAGGTCTGCAAGTGTTCGAAAAGCACTGGAACTGGAACAGAACTTGATCGAAGCACACAAGGGTGTAGGACACCACCTTACGGAATGATCACTGCAGAATTCCCAGGACCCTTCAGTCGACACGAGAAGCCATAAATCAACACAAACGGTAGCCAAGCCATACTGAATAGAGACTTGAGAGTCATTATAAGTAGATAACGTATATATAGTTTATGATGATAAACCACTGTAAGATAACCATCCATGATATATATTTACATGTACTATATATTGTTTGCTTTACTGTACTAAACAATGCTAAGGGAAAATACCGAAAAAGCGCCACAACTTAAAAGATGAGTTCAAGTAAAATTGCAGTGGTCAGCCTTGGTTTTGTGGACTGGAACGAAACAAGTAGTATTCTACATAAAGCATGCCGCATACAAATTTTAGATAAGGCTCAGATGCATTTATTTTTGTATGTACAAGAAGTCACTGAATTATGATAATATATAAAAAACTCACAAAATCCAAGTGAAAGTAAACAAAATTATGTAAACTTAAAACACTTGTTTAAACACTTTCTATATCAGAATACATATTCCAACTTAAAATTCAGACTAAGGCATATAGACAAAAAAGTACTTGGCGCCGAAATTAACGGATTGGCCTCCGAGAAACCTTTCAAAGTAAAAGTATAAGTTATTCATTTTTATATTATATCTACATGTATGTAAGGACAGTCGTTGTCACGAGGTCAATAAACTCCCCCGTTATAATATATTTATGTCTGCATCTAACATATGACAAAAAGACTAGTTACAAATGAATAAATATCTTTTTGATTTTATCATTTTCATGCGATACAGGACAAATTAAGTATTTATATATGTTCGCATTTTTTTCGAAAAGTTAAGGGGAAAAATAATTTTTATTGCGTTAATATTAAGCTTAAACAATTCTATTACCAGTTATATTTTCGTATTACCGTGCATGAGGGGCCTATTTGGCAATTAGGCCCACATCTGCACGTTGTACCAAGCTTGTCGCTTAAATTTTTCCAAAGAGTGCCTAGAAAGGTCCAGGCTGCTTTGCCCACAGAGCGGTTTGGATGTGTGTCCAAGATAGTTTAATAAGATATCTCTGTCATCTTGCATGCCGGTCTCGGCGAGTTATGTGTGGAAAACCACTTTCCATGCACATTTAAGAACACTGCTGCAGCTCCCGTAAATAAAGGTAGGACACGAAATATCCCCTGCAGCTGGAGAAATTCAACGATATTACATGACATCCCTTCCTTTCCAGTTACAATCAAAACTAGTCTCCATAGATCTCATAAAGACAAAGTATCATTACATAATGTCGACAAGTATCATCATATAATGACGAAGTATCATTACATAATGACGAAGTATCATCATATAATGAGGAAGTTTCATCACATAATCAATGACAATTTAAAAAATCATCACATAATGAAAAAAAAACCATCATCATAAGGCAGCTATGGCGTTCCATACACTTTATTACTAGCAAACTTATTCTATGTTTGTATTTTTGATAAGTTTCGGGTTTTTTTTCTTATCGTTCACTCTGCATATTTCATATTTATAAGCATTACACACTTTGGCAAACTTTAACCTCACAGGTTAGTATTTTAAGACGAAACGCGTGCTAGAAGCAGATAAGAACAATGCTTTAGTTTTGATGCAATATGTTTGATAGTTTCCAATTTGGAAATCCTTTTTCTCCGTGTGGACATTATGTTGTTCTCTCTTGGGAGTAGAATTGAAACATGTTGAATATGACAACGAGTACAAGAGAGAATGTCTTGCCGAATGAGCCAGGTTTCTAGTGAAAATCTTACTAGAACCTGCCAAGGTCATATCAATATGCGACGGTAAAGATTAGATTTCCAATAAAAAACAGAAATTTGTATATACCAGTAGAAATTATAAAATGAAGATTTAATAGAAATTATAGACAGTGCAATCGTGTTTCATTCACATAGTAAAGTCTCTCTTTTTGAAACCCTATAAGAAGTCACAATTTATACTTATTGAAACGAAGGGAGTGACCATTTGTTTTTGGGGGTAGGCCCGAGGATATTTTTCAGCCATTTACACTATCTTTCCTTCTTTTTTTTTATTTAGAACACTTTCCTGCCTTTAATTTCCTGAATTGTAGCTTCCTGCCGTTTTATTTCAAATTTCACCATATTGTACCCCCCCCCCCCCCAAAACAAAACCCCCCCAAAAAACAAAACCAAAACCAAAAAACCCAATTGATTGCTCACTATCTAATGGATAGTAAACTGACAAATAAAAGGAGCATTCATATTTCAACAAGTGACGGTGCAGAAGGCCACAGAAATCGAAACGAGAAACTCTCATTTGGGGAAGTAAAAAATCCTCTTCAAGCATTGGCTGTTTGTGATAGCTTGGCAGGTTAGACCAGCTCTTTACTGAATCAAGTGTACATCTTATAAATTGTGGTAAACACACTACATAATGGACTTAAAATACTTCCAAAGTGTCAATACTGATATGAACTGGTCAAGGGCTTTTTAAAAGCACTCAATCTGATCTATTAATGTCAAACTTATCACCTATGAGATATGTTTACTGGGGACACCAACAAAATTAAATAGGAAGGATAATCTCAAAAACAAAAACAAGAGGCTCCCAGAAGCCTAAATCGCTCACCTGGTCTTGATTTCAACCCTATATTTTGTAGAGCTAAATGAGCTGAACATTTAAGCAAGCAACAGTTTTTCTTTATCTACTATAGTTTTCATTCTATAGGCCAAAACACGAAAAACCGTTATTTTAGGGGTCGTAACCCCTATAAGGGGTCATCTGACAACTTCGACCCTATGGAGAATTTTGTAGAGCTTTATGCGCTGAACATTTAAGCAAGCAACAGCTTTTCTCTATCTGCTATAGTTTTCATTCTAAAGGCCAAAAACATGAAAAAGGTTATTTTAGGGGCCATAACCCCTATTAAGGGTCATCTGACAACTTCAATCCTTTTGAGACTTTTGTAGAGCTAAATAAACTGAACATTTAAGCAAGCAACAGCTTTTCTCTATCTGCAATAGTTTTCATTCTATGGGCCAAAAACATGAAAAAGGTTATTTTAGGGGTCGTAACCCCTATTAAGGGTCATCTGACAACTTCGATCCTAATGAGACTTTTGTAGAGCTAAATTAACTGAACATTTAAGCAAGCAACAGCTTTTCTCTAGCTGCTATAGTTTTCTTTCTATAGGCCAAAAACATCGTAACCCCTATAAGGGGTCATCTGACAACTTCGACCCTATGGAGACTTTTGTACAGCTAAATTAGCTTAACATTTAAGCAAGCAACAGCTTCTCTATATCTGCAATAGTGTTCATTCCATAGGCCAAAAACATGAAAAAACATTTTTTCAGGGGCCGTAACCCCTATAAGGGGTCATCTGACAACTTCGACCCTAGGAGACTTTTGTAGAGCTAAATGATCTGAACATTTAAGCAAGCAACAGCTTTTCTCTATCTGCAATAGTTTTCATACTATAGGGCAAAAACATGAAAAAACGCTATTTTTCACCTTTAAAGGGCTGTTACCCCTACAAGGGGTCATCTGACAACTTGGACCAAATGGAGACTTTAGTAGAACTTTTGATGCTGAAGCAGTAGGGTGGCATCAGATTTTATCTCTATACTTTTTGATTTACAAGCCAAAACAGTAGTCTGACCCCCTGGTCTATTTTTAGCAACAGCGGCCATGTTTTTCGACGAATCAAAAATCCCCACATCAGTTCTGTGGGGGATACCCTAAAGTACCACCAGACCAAATTTGGTTTGAATTTGTGCAGCCGTTTCAGAGGAGATGAAGTTTGAAGAAAAGTTAACGACAACGACGGACGACGACGGACGCCAAGTGATGGCAATAGCTCACCTGGCCAGGTGAGCTAAAAAACTAGGCAAATATTTTTTAACTCGTCATGTGTCAGACGCGCAATTTGTTTGTCAATAAATCATCGCATGCGCTCAAGCCAAAGGTTGAAATGAAAGACGTGTGTGGAGAGTGCCATGCTTCATGCACGTAAAAGACCCCCCTGTCACGTGTGGACCGCTTAGTAGTGCACCAAATATGCTAAATTTTCCGCCCCTACCCACCTCTCCCCTTTGTGGTTCTGTTCCTTTGTTTCCCACCTCACCCCCATATTTCATTTATCATCATCATTTCATGTTCATTTATCATCTTTTTAGCTCACCTGACCCGAAGGGTCATGTGAGCTATTGTCATCACTTGGCGTCCGTCGTCCGTCCGTCGTCCGTCGTCCGTAAACTTTTTAAAACGTTAACTCCTCTGACACCATAAGTCCAATGGCAACCAAACTTGGTATGGTTGTTCATTAGCATTCGGTGCTTAGAACTGATGTGGGTATTTTTGATTCGTCGTAAAACATGGCCGCCATGGCTAAAAATAGAACATAGGGGTAAAATGCAGTTTTTCGCAAATAACTCAAAAACGGCTACAGACATCAAAATTCTGGCATAGGGTAAAAGTGATCAGCACCTCAAGATCTACCTACCCTGAATTTTGAAGAAAATCCAACGACCCATGTAGGAGTTATTGCCCTTTTTGTGGATTTTTTGCAAATTTTGCACCTGTTTAGCTCAATATCTTGAAAACTATACTAGATATTTGAGAAATTTAAATTGCATATTGTTAAGCACATCAAGACCTACAAATTATGTAATAGGGTCAACGTTGTAGGACCTTTCCTTTTAGGAGTTATTGCCCTTAGAACGTCAAAATTTAGCATTTTAACAGCATTTCCTCATTACATTGAAAATGTTAAAACTCCTCTGACACTTTAAGTCCAAATGGAACCAAACTTGGTATAGTTGTTTATTAGCATTAGGTGTATAGAACTGATGTGGGGATTTTTGATTGGTCGTAAAACGTGGCTGCTGTGGCTAAAAATAGAACATAGGGGTAAATGGCATTTTTTTGCAAATAACTCTAAAACGGTGACAGATTTCAAAATTTTGATTGGGAACAAAAGTGATCAGCACCTCAAGATCTACCAGCTCTGAAATTTTGAAGAAAATCCAACCACCCATGTAGGAGTTATTGCTCTTTTTGTGGATGTTTTGCAAATTTTGCACCTGTTTAGCTCAATATCTTGAAAACTATACTAGATATTTGAGAAATTCAAATTGCATATCGTTCAGCACATCAAGATCTACAAAATTTGTAACAAGGTCAACGTTATAGGACCTTTCCTTTGAGGAATTATTGCCCTTGGAACGTCAATATTGAGCATTTTAACTGCATTTCCTTATATTGAAAATGTTAACTTCTCTGACACTTTGAGTCCAAATGAAACCAAACTTGGTATTATTGTTTATTATTATTAGGTGTATAGAACTGTTGTGGGGATTTTTGATTGGTTGTAAAACATGGCCGCTGTGGCTAAAAATAGAACATTAGGTTAAACTGCATTTTTTTTATAAAATAACTCAAAAAGGGTGACAGATTTTTAGATTTTGATTATGAGAACAAAAGTGATCAGCACCTTTAGATCCACCATATTGTCAGATGACCCCCTTATTAATCTTATGACCCTTTCAACGTTAAATAGATTTTGCCTTGTAACCTTTACTTCAGGCACATATGTCAGGTGAGCGATTCAGGCTCCTGGGAGCCTCTTGTTCATGTTCATCGCCTGTAAATAACCTATATCGCGTTGCACGGGCGTTAATCACCTACTCACTCACTTACTCACCTAAAAAGTCAGTTAACTGGTTAATCGTTGCCTTCCCTATAAGAGACCAAATGAAACTATACTAAAATATATGTATAACATATTTAGAGTTCTAAAAAAAATCTAAAAAGTTTCAAACAGCATGCCAAACCTGTGCCTGGGAGAAGAATAATAGTGCCGGAGCAGATGATTCAGAACCTCTGAAGATAACTTCAAAAGGGGCTGACAGTCCAGAGCTTCCAGGCACAACTTGGATCACTTTTCTTTGTAGATTGGATGGGCTGTGATTTGTGCATTTTAAAAGGTCACCTCATTGTTCACTGGATTCATGGCCAGATTTACTCTCTTGCATTAGTTTTTGTTCTACTTCGCCGCCATCTTTGCTGACAACAGTCTGCCACCGTAAACCCCTTTAAGTTCCTGTTCCCGCCCTTTTCGTTTCGTACAATAGTCCGGGAAGGACTTTTAAAAGCCTAAAGCGAAGGTTGCTGCTTCAGAACAGTTGTGAATACTTTTCTCGGGGATAGATGCACGATGATAATGACTGGCCAATGCCAGGAAAATTGGCCTGATGTAATGTAAATTCAGCTTTATCGTCATCTTTGATAAGAAGTAAATCACACTTTTTGGTACAAAAAAAAAAAAAAATAACAAAAAACATTAATACACAATTATTTTTTTGCACAGTATTAATTATTATAAAATTCAGATGAAATAAGCTTTAATGAAGTAAGAGTTACCTTTCTTTTGACGAATATCTTTTTTAAATGTACAAAGTTTTTAAGCTATTGCTTAAAATAATATCAGGAAAAATAATAAATGAAGATGGAGTGGAAAGAAAGGAATATTCACGAGCATGTGATCTTAAAAGTGTAAAATAAACGTTATATTATTTCTGATTAAAACGATTGATTTTATTGGTTTAATTTACGATTAGAAAATTATAGTCGTTTAACTTTTTTAAAGTCTTAATATTTAACTATCTTGCTTAATTAGACTTCGTCAAGGCCTATTAATAATATAAGAGGTCAATAATTTCAAGGACTTTTTTCTGTAAACAATATGTATCCAATTTGTTTACATACAAAAGAATTTAATAGCGCAAATATGATTAAAGCGTTTAATCCTCATTAACAATTCAAATTTTCAATCAACATTTTATTATAACTTAAAATTTAAACTTTTTGTCAATAGGCTTTACACCTGTGTTAATGTCCTCAAATATAGGTAAACACATTTATCCTTTTATTGATAAAATTTTCAATGAAATGTACGAATCGATAGTTCAGTATCTAACGTAAACAATCTGCTTTTTAAAAGATGGATGAATGATTCAAAATGGAGGAGAGGTTACCTGCAATAAAATCTAAGGTAGGATTAGTGCAATTGGATAATTACATGCACGGTAATATGCACAGAGTGTACAACTTAATTATTGGGTCCATTGAAAAGTCTTCTCTGCATCACGTTCATGGTTTCACCTGACATAAACGGGATCACGGGGCAAGGATTAGACCCGCTGCGATGATTTTCTATAGTTTTATTCAATCTTATATGAAAAACTACAGTTGCTCGTTTAATGCTGTTGATTTATAATGTACTTGATTCGATAACTTATACGCACTTAGCAAAATAGTTGTCACGTATATATCATGTTTACATATGAAGGCCCAACCGTGCGGGTTCCAGGTGGCGAATAGGCCCGCAGCAGCGCTAAGCTTGTCGGTAAAAGTCCACTAAAGAGCGCTCAGAAACCTGACATCGGGTCAGGCCGCTTTGCCCACAAAGCGATTGGGATGTGTGCCCCATGTGGTTGAATGGGGTAGCCCTGACATCGAGAGATGCGGGGTCGTCAGGCGATAATGCGGAAAACAAAATAAAATTGCCCATAAATAGGAAATTTTATAATAAAAAGAGGGTTCCAACCTTGAGACACATCCCCTGGATCTTCTACTTAGGTAAACTCGGGTTAGGCATCCACTTTTTCATCATGCATTAACATCGCAACGCATGACCATTTTGATTAGTCAATTCTTCGTTGGATCACGTACGCGGGTAAAAGCTTCTGCTTTTGACCGGCTTATTTCTATACCCCGCTTAAAAAGTATTAGTATATCTAGTGAAAGAGACGTTCGCACGTCCGTGGGTCTGTTGTTTCTAAGGGTATCTGTTGTTTATCTAAAACTCTTCCATAACAACACGATGGATTTTCATTAAATTTGTACACAATATTTGTCATATGGTAGATGTGCACATACTTTAAATTCGATTTAATTGATTTTAAGTGAGCTGGAGGTATATTTTTCATTGCTGCAGCACATTTTTCCTAGAAAATTTTAGTGATGTTTATTAAAATTTTAATTCAATGGCTTCTCTGTCGTTTTTGTGTTGTTCTTTTGTGCCTGTTTCTACGTGCTGTTCTCGTTCGTGCATACTGGTTTTGTTTCTGCCCATTCAGACCTACACCATTGGTATACATCTTTGCTCCTGTCATATATTGCCCACTTTTGGTTCGGTACAGAATATATTGTAACCAACCAACTAAAGTTCATTTTGTCCGCCGTTCCCACCACAGATTAATCTTCGCAATGTTCAAATCTAATTTCTCGAAAACAGAACATCGAATCTTCATGAAACTTTGTACAACTATCAACCACAATAAGTGGACAATACATCGTACATGGACACACTATTCTAAGAATTTCGACAAATACTTGCCGAAGAAAGCATGACCTAGGAAAAATGCATAGAGGTACCAATGGGCATTCGAATGTCAAAAGTTCGAAGGACAAAGACTAAATAAGAGATAAGCACAGAAAATAAACCAACAAACACATAATAAATTTACGTTTTGCAGGTGAAGAAGGTATACATCAAGGTTCACTTCTTGAAGATCGGGGAGATAGACACAGTGAAAGAGAAGTATACGGCAGACATATTTATTCAAGCAAGATGGCGGGAAAAACAATTAGACTATAAAGTAAGGTTATATTAGCATTTGCATGAGTTGTCCTATACAAAGATTTACGATGATATTGGTATGAATTTGACATCAAGTGTCGATTTATTGTTTGGTTTATTACGTGCTTGAATATTGTTATGTTTTAAAGTGGGTACCCATATCTTATCAGAAACTCCTTCTTAATCACTTACTGGATTTTGAATAGAAAATAATGAGATGGGAATAAGCGAACGCAACGCAGCTCTCACAACAAGCAGTAATTCAGGAAATCCGCCAGCATCCTTCAACGCGACCAGAAGGCGCTGCTCGCCGTTCTGCAATCGGCACAAGGTTTAAATAAAATGCATACAATTCAAATCCAATTCTAAAGATAGACCCTATTCTTAAGCAAGGAACAGAAACATCAAAAAGACAAATATAACCAAAAGATTATCAAAGATTCCTGGCTTATAACAGGCACATATAAAATGTGGCGGGGTTAATTGAAACCTCAACTTTAGAAATATGATATAAAACTCAGCAAGCATCCTCCAATGTGACCACCGGCCTGTGCTCTACGTCTTTAAGTTATTCTCCAATAAAGCCTCCTGGCGACAGGAATGATTACCTTTCCGGGCACCTGGGTTCACCCTCCGTTTGACTTGTGTTCACATCGCTGCTTTAGGACTGGTTAAAATGTGTGTTTGTTTGTTATGTGGTTTTATATCTCTGAAATTTTCCTTTGCGTTTTCGAATTTACGACCTTTGATGGCCCAATTGGTAGACCTTTGTTTCTTACAAAATAATGCAAATGGTTAGTAAAAAAACTTGACTGTTACAAGGGCGTAAAACACCGACTCACTCACTCAATCAGTCATACTCACTATTTCGTTTTCTTTTTACATGTAGATTTGAATGAACAAGCCAGATAAGAAGTTTTAACCTTTTACAATATATCTTATGATGATGTGGGTGCTTTAGTTAATGTAACGTATAATAGAAATGCATTAATCTAACCTACATATATGACATAATTTATAATATAAAAATGCCAATATTATGTTTAAACAATAAATCTTGTTACAGAATCGAGATAAGGTGAGTTCGATATGGCGACTGTCCTTAACTCAATGTTGCGTTCAATATTTCTCTCACAGTTTCTTCAATGACACTTTAAATAAAAACTTATCTAATCTATGTACTACATTTGGGATTCAATATGTCAGAAATAACTTTTCTACTGTTCGAAAAGTCACATTTCATAGCTTTTGTGGTTCTAGTCGTAAATCAAACATATATTGAATTTCTGTTTAACATGTTTTATTTTCCTCCCACTTAATTTTCCATATAAACTTCCATATAATTTGATCTTCTAGATTTAACAAAATCGTCTGTTCCTAATGTTATTGATACAATTTTTTACACAGATACATGTTTTTTTCTTGATCACTCACGTATAATGACAATACCATGATTTTTGTTCCAGATCAAATAGCTCCATAGGTTCATTATTTAAACACTTCGTTTTTGTTTCTTCCAACTTGTTCAATGCCTACTGAAGTAAAGGGCACATAATTTTCGGGTTTGTTCGTCCATCAGTTCTATATGGTTAACCTAAACTTTACCATGTTGCGAGGTGGAGAATTATATCATTTAACAGTTATCAATTTGAGGCTTAGATGTTTTACTTCGACTTTCAAGATATTCAATGTTTCAAGCTAAGTGGACTTTTTTCCCTCTAAGTTTTTGCTCTTTTTTCAAATTTGTATTATTTTTTGTTAATTTTCCAGAATGAATATGTATTAGACTTGGACAGCTTTTGGGATCCAAAATTAATAGTCCAAAACTTAATTGATCAAACAAAAGATGACAAACCATGGAAAGAAATTTTGTACACCTCTAAAAAGAAGGCGTATATAGTCGAAAAGAGGCGCCTTAGGGGAAACTTTTCCGAAAAATTAGAGTTGGCAGATTTTCCATTTGACGCTCAATTTCTTAATGTTTACATAACATCAGAATATGCCCAAAGCCAGTTAGAAATTCTCGAAGACAACGAAGAAATAAGTTTGCTAAATTCAGCATGTTTTGTGGACGAACAAGAATGGGCACTTTGTGACTTTGTAACAATGCGACAAAAGGCGATGCGGAAGGATTTTTCTCAAAGAAAGCGAGTGACATTTCCTGGAATAAGTGCCGGATGTTGTGCAGTCCGCAGGTGGAACTTCTTTGTTTGGAATATGGTTTTGATAATGGTAGATATGATTAAAAATAGAAATTTACACTATGGCTTATATGTGTTACTATAGCTGTTCTGATATAAAACCAAAAAAAAAAATCAAATAGAATTGTAGTCTATAGTTAACCATAAAGACTGTTATCAACCATTTTCTCTCATTATCCTTTTCTTCGTCGAAAATAATTCATCTTTCATTGTTTTCGAGTGTCTTCAGAATTCTAGCGTTAACGATAGCCGGTAATTCACCGTGGCATATGAATAATCCAATGCAGTCTTCAGATTTTGCTACGATTGTGAAGCGTTTATTCTTTTATAACCTAGTGCCGATATCAATATTTTTATGTGTAAGAGTTTTGAAGTTTAAAGGTTTTTCTCTGAGTTGTTGACCAACTGAAACCGGAAATATCCACCCTTGCAAACAGTTTTTGTAAGTGTTGGTAAATTAAAAAAATAGTGGTTTACATTATGCTCAAATCTTGGTTTTATCAGGATAACTGTTTTTTTTTACAGGGATTGATATCTTCTACCTCCATAGCAACATTTGCAGTAGACAAAAATTTGACACAAAATCGTCTGCAGTTATCCATAACACTAATGTTAACAACCGTAGCGTTCCGAATCGTCACAAACCAGAATCTTCCGAAGATTTCCTATAATACTATTTTGGTAAGTTAAAAAAAATGTGTCGCGTTTTTGGTTAAAAAAAAACTTGTGTCATGTCACTTAAACTATTATGATTTGATGAGCATCAAGACAACATACTGTAAACGTGGAATTTTTGCTTCGGGTTATTTTGCTGAATTTGCGAAATTCTCACACCGCGAATATTTCCACGATTACAGTAATCTTTCAAAGCAGCGTTGTGTTTAGTTCAAGTGTTCAAATCGAAAGAAGTAATAAAGTTTGAATGTTGAAGGTTCCGAAAAGCATAGGCAAAATACGTCGAAACCAAATTCAGACAACAGCAATACTAAGAAAGACGATACATGTAACACATGCATAAATAAAGGTAATAACAAAACTACCGATTTTGAATGATCAATCTCATAGACAAAAACGACTCAGTCATACCGGAGAATTGGTGGATCGCAATGGTCCTGACTTTGTACAGGCATTTCAAACGAAATGGTGGGTTAAACCAGGTTTTATGGCGCCAAACCTCCCTCTTACATTATGATATAAGGCAAACTGCAATAAACTGTACTGTAAAACAGAAATATCATCGTGTGATTTTACTACGTAATTGAAATGAAATGACAAAATCAGAGTCAGTCTTTTGATTTACTTCTTAATAATATGTAACGCTCTTGTATGCCGATGATATAAACTATAAATCTGGATCATACGATTGAAACAAAAATTACAAAAAAGCCCAGACAATGAATTTTGCTACGCCTGATGCACGTTTCGTTTATTCAAGACTCATCAGAGACGCTCTACTCAAAATATTGATAGAGCCAAACACTATATCAAGAATATGAAGATCATTGAACAATGAAAACCAAAAAATTAAAATGCATTGATAAGAAAAAAGGGAACAACAAAACTATCGAGCTGGGATGATCAATCTCATATATATCCAACAAGAGAATACAAAACAAGGCAAAGACATGCCGGAGGAATTGAAGATCGCAATGGTCCTGGCTTGGTACAGGCATTTCAAATGAAATGGTTGGGTTAAAACATAAACAAAAACTTTTATAAAAGATTATAATGTAGAAATCCTCAAAATGTTTTTTTTTCCAGGATGTTTATATTTTATTCTGTATGATATTTACGTACACCGTCTGTATATGGCACGCCGTAGTTTCCCGATTCTCCGGACAATCATACCAGGGAGATTTAGACCTATACGTTTTCATAGTACTCATAGCACTGTTTGCTTTGTTCCACATTGTTTATACAATTTATATAATTATTAAGGTAAGGTACCAATTTGTCTTAAATCTAAATAAAAGTGGTAGGAAAAATGGTTGATTTGGTTATGCTGTATATCGGTATTTCAAAGAGTAACCTCTCATCAGCAGCATTTGATCAAAACATTGGAAAGTCAAAAACCAAAAGTATTGAACGAAAAAGAACCCCAAACCAAAAACGTTCTAACAGGATGATAAATAGAATTCCTTAGAAAAAATATTCAGTGGATTCTGAAATCTTAAAAAAGGGGCTCTGGGAGAGTTTCTGTGGCAAATCCAGAAATTTTCAAACGGGGGTGGGGCGCAATGATAAAAGCTAAAACCTTCTGGGACCTCTTGTTTCATACAGTTACTAACCAAATTTTTTTTGTCAAACAGATGGAGGGGGCGCCCGATACGCCGGTCCTAGATCCGCCTTTGAGTTTTAGAACAGTCAAAACTCTCCTCTCGATTGGCCTTGTGTTCCACTTTCCTCCACTTCACCATCATTTCATGTTCATTGTATCACCCTTTACATGTTTATCCGTTTCGAATACAGCCGAAACCGTGCTCCTAAGCAGTAAAACAATAACTTACATAACTAACTAACTAACTAGAACCTATATATCATAAATATATTGCTTAGAAGGAATCTAAGGAATACCAAAGGGACAATCGCATATCGTAAATACGAAAAGGTCAAGATAAAATCAGGAGACAAAAATACAAATTGCTAAAGGGGAAAGAAACACAAAAATATTTACAGCTTCACTGCAATCATAACGCGAAATTGAGAATGAAAATAAAATCAGGTGCTCCGGATAATTTTAGATTGTTGAAAAAGTGACCGATTATCCAACTTGAAGGGGGCGAGGTTGTTTTTTGTTTGTTTTGGTTAGAAATATTTTTTTAGCAGAAAAAGAAAAAAAAAATATTTTTATACCCCGCCATACGAAGTGGCGAGGTAATATGTTATACCCTCGTTCTTTCGGTGTCTGTCCGTCCCCCGAAGGTTTCCGACCAATAACTTGAAAACTCATCAAGGGATTTGATTAATATTTTACACAGCTGTTAAGTACAATAAAATACAGGTCAAGTTTGATTTCCAGCATGATCCGAAAACCAGTTTTTGAGATAGGCCACTTTGAAAAATCAAATTTCATGATTTTTTTTAGTTTCCGACTGATAACTTGAAAACGTGTCAAGGGAATCCAATGATATTTTGCACAGCTGTTTAGTACAATAAAATACAGGTAAAAAATACACGATCTGAAAAATAGTTTTTGAGATTGGCCTTTTTGAAAAATCAAATTTCATCATTTTTTGAGTTTCTGACTATTTACTTGAAAACGTGTCAAGGGGTTTGAACTTCTGCTTCCAAAATAATTTTTCCGTGAAGTTAAATGGTAGGGCATTTTCAATTTTTAAGATGAGTTTTGAATAGACAAAAAGCATGTCAGGCATAGCAAAACTCGTAGTCTGGAACTTTGATTACGTTACAAGTAGAGATGTACCATGCAAAAAAAAACTTAACTCCAGGACATGGGTTGGAAACGGTCGTATTTGCCGGTCATGACTGAAAGTTTGTCCTAAATGCTCCATATGTAGGTGGACTTTCTTTATAAACATTTATTATTATACATTGTCTACTTACAGATATTTATGAGAAATAAACTGATTCAAACTAGTGAGACAAATTATGAGGTAATAAATGAAATACATTTGTCCTGTTTAAACAGCCCCTTTTATATATAGCAGGTGTGTCCCTTTAGAAATCAAAAGTTGTAATTTTTGTCATATAATCTAAAAAAAAAATCATAGGATATCTTTAAGTATTAAAGCTCATGCAAACATCGTTGTTAAATACACTGATTGCTACAAAAAAGAAAACAATCCGTAAGTTAAAGTTTTCGGGTTTAACTTACCCTTTATACGTGCTATTCGTGGAGTTTAAATATCTCCTTTAAAATTTCCACAACCAGGTTCTTTTGCGTGTGCAACAAATTCTTAATATTCAGGCATTTAAGTGTGGCCTCTGGTAAAGGTTAAGCATCATTTTAGATGTCTGTTTGATCATGTGTGTCGTCCTGCTCTCGTTGGTGTTTTACTTGTTTTGTCTCTGTCGTTTCGGACTTTGACATTCTGATCCCCATTGGTACCTCTGCTTCCTTTTAGAACCTGATGCGTTGGATTTTGATTCACGTGCATAATAGCCAGTGGCGGATCCAAAAAGTTCAAAAAGGGGGCCCTCTCTGTGTCATTCTGGTCATTCTTCGATGAATTTCTATATTTCCAACCAATCTGTCCGTCAAATAGGGCTTCTGGATCCGCCCATTAAAGTTACAATGCATGATATAGAAAATAATGAGATGTGGAATAAGTGTACACACCACAGCTTACATAACAAACGGTTATTAAGAAAAGCCACATTGGAAAACCGCCAGCATTCTTACACGAGACCAGAAGGTGATGCTCGCCTTTCTGCAATCGCCCCAATGTCTAAATAAAATGCGTATAATTCAAATCCAGTGCATGATACACGATGTGGGGGACTTACTGTCATTTACATTGTACTTGCATCGTCAAAAATAGTCCATATTACATTGAACCTATGAAAAATATCGAAGATGCTAAACCAAGATCAAAGCCATAATGAAGTAGAGGCGCCAATGGCAAAAAGTTGAAAGGGCAGAGAAAAAAAACCGTAGACACTATAGACAGACAGGACGAAAACACAGACAACAAATAAAACACGGAAACACAAATACTACTGAATATCATTAAAAAACGCAAACTCTAGTCGTTACAAGTGTGAACTCAGGTGCTCCGGAAGAGTAAGCAGTTCCTGCTTGCTATATCACACCCGTTGCGTTGCAAGCAGTCAATTATATGTGTCAAATCTGGTAGAAGAAGACAAAACAAAACCCTATGACAAACCAACATCTTCACTCATCTGAGAGATCGAAATTCCATATTTGTCTATCAGCGCATGATGTTGTAAAAACATATTTTACTTCTAATAAAATTAAGTAAAATGTTCGTGCATGTTAGAACATTGTGCTGATGACTTCAATCTAATTGTGTCATTATAAGATTTCACAAATCTTTAAACATACTTCTAACACGCCAATGTTGACATTTCTACAGACATAAATTTAGCCGGCATTTACTTGTAGGAACACGCAATCAAAATCTTTGGGGAGAATTGGAAAAATCAACGGAATTCAAAGAAGAAATATTTGAAGGTACTTTTTAGTAATTTTTAAGCATCATTTTATTTACATACTGGGAATAATTAAACGGGAAGCTCAAGTACATAACACAACATGCATACAAATACATGTACATGTATATATATGTACTATATATACATGTAGTAATTGACTCCAAACGATGATATGTAAACAAAAACCTTTATTAATAGGTTTGTTTGTTCTTGTGATTTTATTTAATGTTTTTGTTTTTTATTCAATGTCAAGAAATGTCTTTCTTGGATAATCCTGAAACTTGTTTTGAATTATTTGCATTTCGATTTTCCTTTGGTATCAAATGCGTGTCCATGCCGCGAGCAGCGACCACTCATATAAGGTGTTATCCGACAGATTGTTTTTTACTGACGTGACTCGTATCCTCACGTACAAATAGCCTAACCTATAATTCTTTTAAATAATGTTTTTCTATTTCTCTTTTAAATCAAAATGAATGCCATCCCTTTTCTCCGCAGTTTACTTGTGCATAACTAATATGCACAAGTAAACTGTGGGGAAAAGGATTACAGTCAGACAATTCTAAAAATGTAGACAAAATAATACAACTAAACTTTTTAAGTAAATGGATGACAAGGTACACATGTAGCATTTTTTTTTAAATTCCAGAGCAAAAATAAAACAACTGCCACGAGACCGGACGTATACGATGATGACGAAGACGACGATGAATTCATCATTCCGTTTCTGATGAGTAACAAAGAGAGAACAGACAAGAGAGACATATACTAAAGGGAGAGAGAAAGATGAGAATCTGTATCTTGTTTTTGTTTGAGAAAGATGAGAATCTGTACTCTTGACGAGAATCTGTACTCTTGGTTTTTGTTTGAGAAAGATGCAAGCATGTTAATGAATTTTGTTTTGCCACGGATTCATGATGAGTTGCTCTATGTCTACCTAAGATGAGAGCATGCGATGACGTACAATTTGCATGAAGTATTATTTTTCAGTATGATACAAAACAGAAGAAATATATATTTTACTTAATTTAACACGCTAAATTCGCAATTAAAACCCTGACATGTATGCTAGAGCAAGCAGGAACTGCTTACTTTTCCGGAGCACCCAAGTTTACTCTGGTTACTTTTGAATTCGTGTTGTTGATATTCCTATTTAGCTGTTTTGTGTTTTTAAGTTGTTTGTTTCTCCCTGCTGCTCTCGTTTGTAAATGGCTCTATCCTTGTTGCCTTTTTATGGCTAGAGCGAGGTTTGTCTTTCAATTGCTGCATTTGCAACATTATTTTTGCAAGAAGAAACAAGCTTTTGAAAGATATCATGCCCATAATGGTGCATGTTAATAACCTTTCAATGTAAAAATTAAGTTTTCATGTATACATCTAATTAATGCAAACACTTTTTCATAGTTACAGTAAACTGATCACCATGGTGCCAAATGATATTATGTTCTTATTAGTTAGTTTTTTTAATAAAATAAATTCACACAAGTTCTGTTATTATCCTTTTCAAACATTCATTATTTAGAACCACAACAAAGTTTTAACATTTGATAATGAGATCACATGTTGAGTAAATTGACACAAAAATAAAATAACATAATACACATATACAACATCGACAAGAACTTCTTATTTAAAACTATATTTTTTGGGGGTAGAATCTTGAATACACGTAACGTCATCGGGAAAAGCATAATTAATTGCATGGAACCTTGTAAGAATTTTTTATATGCAACGCGGTTACATGTTGCAATGTTGTCCGTGAGTATATGTTCGTTATTGAATATTTCAAGTCCAATAGCAACCAAACTTGCTATAGTTGTTGTTTGTTAGCATTAGGTGTTTAGAACATAGGGGTAAATTGCATTTTTTGGGTAATATCTCTAAAACGGTCATAGATATCAAAAGTTTGATCGAAGCAAATAAATAAACAACACCTCAATACCTTAATTCATCCCCCAATTTGTCAAAATCTATATAAGATATTTCAAATAGTAATTGCACATTGTTAAACACATTAAGATCTACAAAATATGCACTAAGTACAAGTTGTAGGGACATTCATTTAAGGACTTATTCCTCTTAGAACGTCAAAATTGACCATTCTCTTAACTACATTATATATACAGTTGAGTCCAGTTCTAACATCTCTTTAGAACTGTCAGGAATCTGTTCTACTTCTGTTCTGCTGACAGTTCTAGGACAGTTTATGACAAGCCCTGTCCTGTCATAGAACAGTTCTGGACAGTTCTATCCCGTGACAAATTTAAAAACTGTTCTAACCCCTGACAGTTCTAAGCTGTCATACGCCCTGACAGTTCTAACCTGTTCTGTGCCCTGACAGCTTAGAACTGTTCTAGCCTCGGACAGTTCTACCCCCTGACAGTTCTGATTGTGACGATTTCAGAACAGTATAGAATAAAGAATTGTCTGGTTAAAATAAATTCATATATCGAGTTTCATTAAATAATAATGCCGAAAATATGCGCGTTTTCCGAATTAGGAGTATTATTATAACCGCGTGACGTAATTAAGAACTGTCAGGGTGCAGAACCGTCCAAGGCTAGAACAGTTCTAAGGTGTCAGGGCCTAGAACAGTTCTAAGCTGTCAGGGCCTAGAATAGCTCTAAAGGTGTCACGGGTTAGAACAAGTTATGGCAGTTCTACCCTAGAACAGGTTATGACAGCTGCTGTCCAGGGTTAGAACAGTTCTAGAACTGTCAGGAGAGCTGGACAGTAGAGATGTTAGAACTGGACTCAACTGTATGTTCAATAATGTTGTCATATAACCCTTATCAAACTTTCGCCCTTTCAATGTTAAAAAAGTTATTTGTGGCTTATTTACATGTTTGGACTAAAATTCAGGTATTTAAGTCGGTGAGCGATATTTATTTTCCTGAGAGCCTCTTGTTTATGTATTGCTTTGCTTTTTGTGATTATTTTTGGACTTTCATGGAGAGAAAAAAAACGTATTTTTCTACATATTCAACTCATATAAACTGTGAAAGCGCTTATATGTTTAATATTAGATATTAGACATCAAGTTTAGTGGATTAGGAATAAAAGAATTATTTTTGGGTTATTCATGATTTCGTGGGTGTTACAAGATCAAAATTCGTGGGTTTTCAGACCAAAAGAAGAAGATCAAATCATGAACATTTCAAAATAAGATTATTCTTCACAATACACAATATCGTGAATCAATGTGTTTAGGATACATGTCAAGCACCTGTTTGCATCAATTAAATTCCAATCAACCCACAAAGCCAAAGTACTAAAAATATCATATTTATGTATTTGACATGTCATATGATGTCACATAATTGATAATCATCTATATTGGTAATAATTATATAACTTATCAATAACAATAAATACAAACAAACAAAATTGTCCGGTATAAAAATCATTGCCTTTGGCGGGTGCATGTTTTTGCAATACACAAATTGTCTGGAATACACCGGAGTTACAAAAATGGTTAAATCAGAGATCATAAGTAGTTTTGTAATATGTTTGTGTTTGGAAAGTGCTTTAACACTATTTATCCAAGAAAAGGTAGGCCGATGTTTTATGTTTTTTCATTCTTATTGTCGTTTCAATACATGTTCTTTTGTTGTTTGTAGTGTATTCCTGGATTTTTCCAACGTTATGGATGCGAAAAGTCGTTTCAATACATGTTCTTTTGTTGTTTGTAGTGTATTCCTGGATTTTTCCAACGTTATGGATGCGAAAAGTGAAAATCGAAATGCAATTCAAAAGGGGGTATGCGTGGATTTTTTTTAAAAGTAAAAAATTTTCAGTTTAAACAGTTAATTTACATGTGTACTTGGTTGGGAAACAATTAAGCTTGATACTTATGTGAATCCCTCTCCAGTTTGCAGATTGCGAGTGTAACCTTTGTAGCGGCCTCATTGAGCCTACTCATATCGAACTCTACCAAGGGGTCTCAAACATGTATGAGGTATTTCTCTCCCCATACACGAAACAACCTTTTTAGTTCCTTCTGAAGGACAAGCATCTTTCCTTGAGACCATCCTCGCAAATGGTGTTAAGACAGAGTCAGTTAATTGGTTCACGAAATTTTCACACCTGACGAGGACCGATCCACGAACCTGAGTGTTGCATGTAGAAGCCCGTCGCGTTAGTTACTGCACTAATTGTTTTACATTTAAAACAGATTTATTTAAGTGTGACGTGTTGTGTCTTTCAATTCAATTTCAAAATACGAAATTCCATAATGAATTCGTGTTGATTTTTTTATCTAAGTATTTACAATTCTAAAAAATTGTTCTTGGTGATCCATTAAAAAATAAATCCAATAAAATAAAAGTTCTTTTCCTGGTTATATCAGACAATCCCATTAATTCATGGAGCTAAAATATCAAAGTTTAAATACAAATATCTACAGAGTTCTTATATACTTAACTGTCTTGTCTGTAAATGAAATTAAATTTCTGGAAATGTCAAAGATTCCTAATAAGAGCACAAGACTATTAAATATATATATGTTGAAAACATAGGAGGATTTTTTTTTATATGAACTTTTTATACCAGTGTAATAATATTTTAATACAAAATGAAGTAAAGGTGATTGGACCTAAATATAAGTATTTGTAATGACCGAAAGAAGCGAAACAGTACAAATAGGGCATTTAAGTGGGTCAAAAACGAAATCAGTAGCAATAAGAAATAAAAGACGGGACTAGAATGAAGGAAGCAGAGGTACCAATGGGGTATCCGAATGTCAAAAGTCCGAAAGGGCAGAGACAAAACCAGTAAACACCAACAAGAACGGGACAAAAAAACAGACAACATGTAAAACATGGAAACACAAAATACTGAATATCAATCAACAACGCGAACTCCAGTCGAAACAAGAGTGAACTCAGGTGCTCCGGAAGAGTAAGAAGTTCCTGCTTGTGAAGAATACGAACATAGTTTATCAGGTATTGAAAAAGAAAATGGGGTATTCAACAATTCATATGTCCCAACTGAATGGGGTAGCTCAGTTTCATCTAGCATATCGAGGTCAACAGGCCATATTACAGAACACCTGAATTCAAACACTATTGGTGAAACCATGTGCTAAAATTCAACTATGTTGCTCGCATTTAGTATAAACGATGCAAACGGGACCTTTTCGATTTCAATTTCTCTCTATCGGACACTTCAAATGTTTCTTCAACATTTTTGTACTACTTACAGTGTATCAATGTTCAGTTTTGTTCATTTAAACGTTTTCCTTTTTTGCAGGATCGTTTTCGTTTAACAGACAATCAGTTCTACAAGCATAGAGATAAAGACTTACAAACATTCAAACCTGACGTCACTGACAGTTCAATGCGCATGTACGGATGGTCTGCTTCCGATCACGTGCCTTTGAGAGACGAAGATGCAAGACATGGGATGAATTATTTTGACAACAGGGCAAGATATTTCCGAACATCCGACGACACAGACAGGCACAAACCATTATACCAGACCGGGTTTGCCTCTACAGATAAAGAAAAAAGTGAAATTCAAATCCAATCATTTATAAAAGAGCTAAGAGGACTATTACAAATCGGCGGAGATACATGGAAAGGCGCAGGAAATGATGACTGGTATAAAAATATGAGAGAAAAACGAATGTATGGAATCAAAGATTTTATGAAAGACTTTTCCACAATTTTGTCTTGATAACAAGAAACCCTTTTTGTAAATTATTTTTCGTACAAAATAAACTGAATGATTATAAATCCCTTATATATTTTTTTATAGTTTTATTTGGTTGACTTTAGGCACAAAGATGTATATAAACTGAAACCTTCAAAACAAAGTTAAACTTTAAGCCCTAATCCAAGGACGAAGCCTTATATCATGATTACAAAATGTAAATAGTAGTCGACATCTATTTTATTAATTAATGGTATTTAAAGATTCTGTAAAAGCGAGATTAAAAATGAACAGCAAATATTGTTTTACAAAACTTTTAAAAACTATATCAGTGCACTAATTAAGTAGGAATTTAAAAGGTTTTCACAAAACTCCAGGGATCAAACCCAAAAAACAATTTTGGGTTGACAGGTTGACAAGCAGCAAAAAACAATCAGCAGTAAGTCCGCTCCTTCTTCCTCAATCATGAAGGAACGGAATCAGCCAAATTTGAGGCCAGTAGAGCAACGCATATCCTGCAGACTTGTGTTATTGCTCCTGATTTTTCCTGTCGTGCACATCGACTTCTAAGAAATCCGAATGTATTGCCGTCAGGCCGAGACTGTAAGCCTGCAAAGTACCTAAAGGACATTTGCAATTCAACCAGGAATCCTTGTCAAAGCCTTTGTTTGTCCTTTTTCATCTATCTGGGTTTTTTTGTTCTGTCGAGAAATGCATGGGTCTTTCTTTGATAATTTAGGGATTGGTTTTGAATCTTATGTATTGTATTAGCAGTCTTGGGCAAATGCAAGACGACAAGCAGCGACCTCTGGCCATATTGAAGACTTATTGCTGTTTTCCATTGTGATTTTTGTTGGTTGTGTCGCGTACACTACTTCCACATTTCTTTATTGTCTATTTCAAAAGACATATCAAGAATACACAGAAATCAACGACACTTTAAAAACAATAAAAAAAAACGAAACTACGAACAGATCACAACCAAACTGCTCTCCAACCAAGGAAACCAATGAAAGTTCATAAAGTGTACCGGAAGGGTAAGCAGTTTCCTGTAAGTTTTAAAACACCAATTGCGATACAAATGATATGTTTATAATGTAGGAGTACAAAAATAATCTAAAATACCCCTACACGTTAATAAAGAATAGATAAATAGTGCAAATTGACAAAAACAAGTCAAACACGTGTTTTCCCTAGATTACAATAGGATGTTCTTTAATTAGCCAAGGGAGATAAATTATAGGACTATTTCATGAATTAAACAAGCATATTTCCCCCAATTAAATAATTCCTTATCAACGACAAAGGTTTAATCGATACTAAATACACACAGGAGACCTGGAGTAATTTAATAACATTCAGCAAATTGTTATGTAACATAGGGAATCAAGTCCTCGTAGACGTGCTCATCCAATAGAATAAGTCACGAAAGCCGTTAAAAAATAATACCAAGCTAAGAATGCACTTGTGAACTTTGGAAACCCACGATTAATCTTGCATGTTTAAATTGATATTAAGCTGTTCTAGAAACTACCAATATATTGCTGCAAGGTGCAACCGTAACCTGTTTGCTTTTCTATTACATGCGATGAATATAACAGATAGGACGCGTGCCTCTGTAAAGATTAATATAAATTTACAAGGGTTTATACCTTTCTCATTTTGTTTTTTTAGATATGATCATCTGTTTCGAAACTTGTATGTCATGTATGTGGAGGATGAGTATATTTGTCGTCTACATTATTATTTTCTTTGAAAAAAAACACCTATTTGGTATTAAAAAGTACCAACCTTGGTTCATTCCTTTTATTTCATACTCTTTGACATCGGAATCAAGATATAAAGCGGGTGGAGACCTTTTTGCTTTTATCGGTATTTAGTTACAATGTAGTGTTGCAAGCACGATTTGTGTCTGGTTGCTGTTGATTGCAACCGGGCATATATTGAATTAACATCGATCGATCTTGAAGGTATATAATTATTCAATTCTCACCCCGATTTATCATTGGTTATGTTCTTTGACAAAACGCACTTATTAAATATCTACGCCGTTGTATACAAGTATTCTACCAAGAACTGAATACTCCCAATGAGCACTAGAGTTCACTTTTGCTACGAACGCATCTTTTATTTCTATTCCGTTCCGTTCCGTTTTATCATTGCCCTTTCGGACTTTTGACATTAGAATGCCCCATTAGTACCCATTTGCTTTACATACTATAGTCGAAGAAAAACATCAATTGTACCAAATTACGAAATAATAAATAATTGACCACTAATTTGGTATCTATGGTTAACAACCTATTAGATATAGCCGCATCTTGTTAGAATAAGAGGTCTCAGTTGTCCATTTTTATATCACAAATGTGAGCTAATACAATGTAAGTACGATCAATAAACAATAAAGTTAGTTAATTGTATTGTCTGCATTTGATGTATTGGTTGTACTGAGATGATCACATCAATATCCCTATTATGTCTTCATAACCGCACACCTGGTAAGCCTCGCCTGGAGGAGTTCTCGAGCGATTAGCAAAACTTACCAAGATTCACGTAGGTTTGGTTTTGGTAAGTCATTTAAATGGGATATGTTTTGTCGTGAAGAAAAAAGGTAAATAAGTTGGGATTCTGTTTTGTTTCGGTTATCTTTTTTGTGATTTAAATCATCGCATCGAAACACAAATATTTACCAAAACCATTTTTACGTGAACTCATCTTACTAGGGGTGAACCGTGTTCTACCGAACCCTAAGATCCCAAAGGAAGGGGGAGGTTTGGTGCGCCATGAAACCTGGTTTAACTCACATTTTTTTAAATGCCTTCACGAGATCGGGACAATAACGGTCTTCAATTTCTCCGGTGTGCCTTCCTTGTTTTGTCTTTTCTCCGCTAGATATTTGAGATTGATCCTTCAAGTTAAGCGATTTTGTTTAACTTTTATTTTCGTGTTTGCAATGGTACTGTCCAATGGTTGTGTGAAAATGATGTAACCGGTCACTAGGGTAATTCTTAGTACATAAAGGTGAAACAGCATCGATAAATTATTAGCAACAACCGAAAGTCCGAAGCGTGGACGAGTAGGAACAGAAAATTAAAACTTTTGACGTTCGAGCCTTTTTGCCGGTAGGGTGTAAACCACTTGAGTGTTGACAAACATATCAAAGCGATGGTTTTGCCCATGACCATTTTGAAATGTCTTAAAAATGCCTAGTTTGGTCTTGGTCATAATCAAGATACAAGGTCGCATATTTTGGTTTCATTGTTCTGTTTGCTTTTCATATTCATGTGGTGTTTGGCTTTTTCAATCTTTTGAGTCGAGTGCATGTCATGAGTCTTGAACAGGCGAAACGCGCGTCAAACATTATAAGAATTAATTTTATTGTCTGATACCCCGTTCACACTGAGGCGAACCCGGATTAATTAATCCGGATTAGTTACCTCGATTCACACTACAAATAATTTAGTTCACTTTGGGGGTTTCCCATTTCAAAAATAGCAATGCGTTACTAAAAATGAAAACACATGCGCATAGCGCCAGATTTCGCATCCATTAGCTTTGACATTTTCTTTCTCGGTTTTCTAAAGAAACATCGACAAAAAGTAAACATAATTCGAATAAGACATGATGTAGCCAGACAGAAATAATTAAGAAAGCTCTTTCACGTTTGTGTCTATAATTTCTCGCTCTTGACGTCATAAAACGTAACGCGTTGCGATGGTAACAACTTCGGATCTACTCCACTTTTGCGTTCACATTACATTCCGAGGCAACTAACCCGGGTTCGCTTCACATTAACTCCACCTCAAAAAGGGGGTAATTTTAACCCGGGTTCGACCCGGATTAAAGCGTTCACACTGTGATAATCTAATCCGGGTTCATTAACCCGGGTCGAATCCGGATTTATTTAGCATAGTGTGAACGGGGTATGAAACTGTGTTGTAATTTTGATTTCATAATACAAACCAGGGACATGAAAAGTTCTAAATACGGACAAAATCCAGTCGTATTACAAAATGAAAAAAAAAAACATTTGTTAAACAGAAACCCCCGGTTTTTTTTCCATAATTAAAAAACTAAAAACATGCTAACCTAAAATGTGCCCCATTTACATGCACAAATTATACATACGTATGTAAATATACACATGTGCAAATTTACACACGTATGTATAAGCAAATTTGCTAAGCATTTACATGAGTTTTATGCTTAGTGTGTATTTGCTTTAATTAATTCAAAAGAGTTGACTGGATCAATCGAGCAATATGAACTATACGTATACCTGTATGTGATTTGTACCCCTGGATTTGCTTATGAAGCCCTGTCATTATGGTCTTCAAAATTTACATTTCCTATATTTCCCACCCAAGTCAAGTATTTCTCACCCAGTGTGTGAAGGTTGAACCAAAATTCTGCTTTGTATTTTCGACAGATAAGGGTTGCTTATGTGAAACTGGGTAAGGGTTGGCTCTATCCAAGACAGGTAAGTGTTCCGACTAGAATGACCTTATTTCAGGCAAGGGCTCCTCATTGTCAGTCACAATGGCATAGGTATGGGTTCGGAGAATACATCAAAGCTTAAAATTATCCGTCTAAATTTCAAAATCGTCTACACCCTAAGGTTCTTCCTACCCCAGACATAGGTTGAATATCTTAGTAATAATTTGGTTCCCCAGTTTGGTATTTTTGGTTATACTGTTATATGCTCTTCATATTCATACAGTGTTTGGCATTTTCAATATTTTTGGTAGAGCGCCTCTGATGAGTCTTGAATAGACGAAACGCGCGTCAGGCGTAGCAAAATTTATTGTCTGGAACTTTGTTGTCATTTGTATTTCCAGATAATGCAAAATTTTCGGGGTAGGCTTTTGTCACTTGCTGGGTGCATTAGCCTTATATATAATGGTTCGTTGAGGGTATATTGGCCTGTCTTATGATTTAATTAGTTTTCCTTCTTGTTAGCGGTCGTACATTAGCCATTTTTGCATGACATGCATGGGTCTGTGTTACAGTTGCTGTGTTCTAGTTAGTCACATAACTCAATTAGTTGTTTCAATCAGTTCTTGTCTTGATTATCACTGAAATATTGCTGACTGGACATGCATATAAAGAACAATGCAGTAATACAAATTTTTATTCTTTATAGGGTCAAAAGATTAAATATGAAAGCCGCATGGGTGTAACTTAAACCATGCTCTTTTGTCCCGCACCGTTCTCAACATACAATTTTGGCTAATATAGACTAGAATATAGAATTTAGCTTTCTGTCCATCCGACCTTCTATCTGGTTTGTTCTCCAAATCTAAATCGTAGCTTTCGGCCTAAGAAATAAGGAAGAAGCCTATAGCTTTGGGGTAAAAAGGTCAAAGGCCAATGTCACAGGTTATGAAAAACCTAGAAAAGGTAGTGATATTGGTTCTCAAAACATAATTTTACCCTGAAATACGCGTTTAAGATTACGGTGTATGAAAGACGCCAATTATGTTCGAGGAATCAAGAGTCAAGGTCACAAGTTTAGAAAAACTTTGATATTGTAGAGTGATATCGGTTTCCCATGCATTATTTATAAACGCCTTGATATAATTTCATAAAACTTACACATGTTACACGTCATAGAACTTAATATGCACCAAAGATGCATGTGGATTTTGGAGTAAGTAGCTTTAAGGTCAAAGTCACAAGGTCCATTGGAAAGGAAAAATCAAGCTATGCATTTGTTTAAATTGCGTTTACATGCACAAAATTTAATTAAAAAGCATATGTAAATTTACACATAAAGATTTACATCTGGTCCTGAGGTGATGTAAATTTACACCATGTGCAAAATTACATACGTATGTATTTGCATTTACATGCAGTATTTACACACATGTGTAAAATTACATACGTATGTAAAAATGCATGCGTATGTAAAACTGGGCATGTAAATGGGGCTTAGTAACAGTGAAACCAATTAAAACAAGATAAAAAGATGAAATGAAATAGATAAATTAATTCGAAGAGAGACGATTAATATGGCGCCTTGGACTAATATCATCAAGGTTTACAGTTCGATTCTCGCTATGAGTGAAACACCATCTCATCAAGCAAAAAACATATAAAAAAACAAGCTTATTGTCATGAAATTTAGGAATTGCCACGTGCACAATACAAATAATTTACCAGACTTGCATATTATAGACTGACGTCACAAAAAAGTTTATCGTACGCATGCAGACGCATTAGGTGAGTTGTCAATAGTTTCCGGTCCAGGGCCCAATGTAATAAAATAATTTTATAAAGATTTCCTGTATTTTGTCAGGAGACAAGGTTTCCTCGTCGGATGGTACAGATTCATCAGAGCAAATCTTTTCAAATGACTTAATTTGTCAGGTGTATTTTTCTCTTGAAAATTCAGCCTTTTTCTTCAATAGTTGCACACTGTCTACTTTTTTAACACTGCGGGTATTCTGCATTTTACACCATATTTTTATTTCAAATTTCTTCTTAGCTCTAGATCTCCACCATAAATTCAATTGGTCATTCTGCAAAAATAGACACCACTGCCGGACAAACAAGGACAATAATGGAAGTTCAACAAGGTGGGCAAAATAGAGTCAGACCGATTGGTTTAGTAACATCAGTTAAATGCGGATGTTATCTTGGCATCAAGGTGTTATATATTAGTTATATTACTTCTTCTAGTTGAATAAATGATTTCTCCAGCCCCACAATCATTACGTTTGTTTAAACTTGCGAGCCCTAGCCAGAATCATTTAATCCACACATTTTTCCAAGAAGAATCCGATAAAATTTCAAAGTAAACGTCTTAAATTAAAAATGGCTGCAACAGAAAGGTACGAATGGGTCATTTGAATGCCAAAAGTCTGAAAGACAGAAAAAGTGAGGTGGATTTTGTGAAGTGTAGGTCGGAAGTCGCCCTTAAAAAAGCCCTCAGGTCGCAGGTCGTTTTTAACCCTGCGGGAGCCACAGAGAACTTAAATGCCTCGGAAAAGAAAGCAGTTTAGTTTCTTTTTGTTGTAACATACCTGTGACATCGCTAACGGTCAATTCATTGTGTCAAATCCGGTAAAAATCGCCAAATCAAGAAAGGAGGAATATTTGAAAATCTATGGCCAGGTGGTTTTGTATGTTTTTTTTAAAAATCACTTTAAGATCGTTGTTACGAATGGAAAGAAATGTCTCCACAAGTTTTGTATTGCATTTGAATGATCTTGTAATTATTCAAAACCTACGGTATAGCGGGAAATTTTCGCGAGGTTCTAATTTTCGCTATATTCGCGACCATTACTCTATCGCGAAATTTAGAACCCGCCTATAATAGAATAAACATAAAATTAAAAAGGAATTATTATCAAATCGCGGAAATAAATATCCGCGTATATAACAACTGGGACATTAGGTATAAAATCGCGAAATTTGCGCGCCGCGAAAATTACCCGCTATACGGTATATTATAGCAGTAACTCAATAACCGTATAACAAAAGAAAAACGTGATTCATTATTAGACAAGGAAGTGGTTGCAGACAAAAACAGCGGCATTTCTATAAAATTAAAAACAGCATCAGATGAATATCAACCCCGAACGCAAATTATATTTTATTAAATGTTTATGAAATAAGATTCCCCCTGGTAATATAAACAGAACAATGCAAAAATAGATCACATTATCATTTTTATAATAACCAACAATAACTCAGAACAACCAATTGAAAATATCGTACAATGTACCAACGGTACGTATTATGAATTGAAAGTCTAATTTAAGTAATGTATTGACACATGGCGATCGAGAGCTACTTTATGTCTTGAAGTGAAATAAGTTAAAATATTTCAACAGAATACTCCAACATGGACATAGGTGTATCTCTTACAAAAAATAAAAGATAATGGGATGTGGAATAAGTGTACGCGACACAACCTACAACACAAACGACAATTTAAAAGATCCACAACGAAAAACAGCCAGCAACCTTCAATGTGACCAGCGGTCGCTGTTCGTTTTTTTGCAATTGATTTTGTTTGATGTGTTTTGTTACGTTCCTTTTTTTCTTCTCTTTTTATCATTCTTTTGTGTTAACTAACTTCATCTTGGTCTATTCGGAATTCGGACTTTTTCTATCTATAATGTTTCACAACCTTGTTGTGTTTTGTGTTACCAGACCCTAATATCGCAATGAAACAGGGAAGCTTGGCGCCATGAAACTTTGTTTAACCCACCATTATTTTTGAAATGTCTTTACCAAGTCAGGACCGTTGCGATCTTCAATTTCTTCGATATGTCTTTGCTTTGTTTTGTCTTTTTTCTCGAGCATGAGATTGGTAATCCCATTTCGGTTTGTGGTTACATTTGTCGACTAACTTGAACTGCTTATTTCTCCGGAGCACCCGAGTCACTCTCGTTATGACTTACACGTAGCTGCGAGTTGCAAATTGCTTTTTAGCTGTTTAATGTGTGTATACTTTTATGTTATGTTCTTGTCTTTTGTCTGAACTCGTTTTGTCTTGTCTTATCCGGACTGGCGACACTGATTAATCTACTTAGTATTAGTACTTCTTTAATCAAGGAGGTGAAATAAACTTTTACCACAGAAAGTTCATTATTTACAACAAGGGTGCTTTATCTTTTTACTATTTGAATTTATTTAGTATGCTTAGCATAACTAACTCATATTATATTTCTCAATGGGTCTAATCAAATCATTTTAAGCAAGAAAGAAAGAATGAAAGAAGGAGAATCGATGCTATCAGTACATTCTATTAAAGAATTAGAGTTTAGGTACATTGAGTTGTCCTTGGTCATCTCTTAATATTCTTTTCCTTTTGATTGTAATGAAGACCAAGTAACCATTTAATCTAATAAGTTCTCTGTATTGGTAATTATGTCTCAATAGTAAGGGATGGCTGCTGTAACAGTGATCAAGGTTGTTTCTTATTACTACGGCTTCTATTGAGGCCTCAGGTCATCAAAATGCAGTGTTCAGATTGTAGGTTTTGTATTTTAATCAGGCCTAAGATAATGTCCGGGTATTCTCGGGCGAGGTATTTTTTTCCTCGGGGCATTGTCATGGGGAATAAAAATTTACAACCGGGTGTTTTCGGACAAAGACGCTTTATCTAAGAAGCACATCCACCGGTTGTTCTCGTGTAAATGAAAATTACCATAATCGCGGAAGAAACAGAAATGGGGGGATGTTTCGCCGTGTGCTCAGATGTCAGAAATTCGGACTTAGACCGTATCAGTATATTCTATTACAGACGAATACAGTTACACCTGGTCATTTAATCTAATAACTTCGCTATATTGGACAATAAATTAAAGGAATGACTGCTGTAATCAAGGTTGTTTCTTTTTACTACGGCTTCTATTGGCTCAGGCCATCAAAAATGCTGTTTTTAGATTACAGGTTTTGTATTTATAATCCGGGTTTTCTTGGGCTAGATATTTTCTTTCGCGGGGCATTGACAAGCGAACTAGCGGTCACAGACAAAGATTTTCCCTGTGATGCACATTCACTGGTTATTCTCGGGATATTTTTCCGGCGTAAGCAACAGCAACGGGTTCTTCTCTGATGAAGATATTTTCTCCGTATGTTCCGATGTAAGAAATTCAGACTTTATCATCCCACCCAAATTGCCGAAATTGGGTTGCTTAGTTACGTTTTTTACCAGTTCACACGAAATGATGATGAGAAATACATAGTATGGGGTGGAATGGGAAGCAATGAAACTGTTAAAGCCAGCTGGGGTATAGCAATAACTATATGTGATATAAACTAGTCGGTGTTCCATGGAAGACTTGTGCCGCCTGTTTCTTAAGATATTCTGTAAACAGGAAGTAAATAAGTAATGGGTATAAAATTGCGTTACACTTCTTACATCATATAGTTCTTAAGTAGGAAGATATACAGACCAATTATCATGAGTGGCCCGGGAAACTTTTACGGATTTTTTTTTTGTGACGTAGCAGCACGACAGACGTAGAATGCCGCAAGACGACAGACGGTGCCAAAGTGCCTGCTATATATTGCTTTGCAACACGTTGCAGGCAACATAAAAAAGAAATGAATTTAAAAAAAAAGATATACATGGTAACGTTGTATGAGGAAAAAAGTCTATCTGTTTTCCGAATACCCAGACAGTTAGTGTTTTATTTACCCAAAGAAGCAGCAGACAAAACGTTTCAGAATTTTAGCAAAATGAAAACCAAATTTATAACTGGTGCATATAGGATCCTTAGAATATTCAATCCGTTTCATGCGTATTGAAAAGTTGTATCTGAAATACTTTTAAAAGTGTTACACGAAAAACTCGTGCAATTACACTTTTCATCGATTGCGTGACGTAACTTAAGTAAAACATATCAGTAAAAATTAAATAACAAAAAAAATTGGATGAAGGCGGGACTAAATGACGTCAGATGGCAAAAATAGTTGTGGCGAGGGGTAATAGTTGGAAACTATTCACCGGTCAATAGTTCAACGTTAGCAAACAGAAAAAAGAAAAATGAAAATATTGTATATGCATTAATTAAAGAAAAACATTACTGAGGTTTGATAATGCTTTGTATTTCCTGTATCTTTCCTTCATTCGATGACTAGAGACCTTGAAGACCTATAATCTAATAGCTCGCTGTATTGGTAATTACGTCCCAATTGTTTAGAATATCTTCCCTAATCAAGCTCGTATCTAGCTATCAAAGAAGGTTTCTATTAAGTTCATCGATCTTGCAATCAGACAATGACAGTCCACCTTTGAGAGTTTTCGCTCCATACAACTTGTTTGAAAAGAAGGTTCGGTCAGATATAGATGTATATACATTTTTGTAGGTCTTAGACCTTCAACTTATGTAAATATTATTAATAAGCAAGACTTTGCATCAGTCAAGCTGTGGTCTTATGTGAAAAATTGAATGCCAAAGACAAATGCACTCGGTCAACTTACGTGGCTAAATACGAGGGGATATGTACCTTAGAACATGTATCAAAACCAAGCTTATTTCAAAGAACCAGCAGTACAAATGGGGCATCAAAGGTCAAAAGTCCGAAAGGGCAGACTGAGAAAAAAACTGTAAACACCAACGATAACAGGACAAAAAAAAACAGACAACATAAAACACAAAAATACAAAAGCAGCTGAATAGCAATCAACAACGCGAACTCAAGTCGTAACAAGAGTGAACACAGGTGGTCCGAAAGTGTTAGCAGTTCCTTTTCAGGAATGTGCATATACATGTACGAAAAGTTTAAGCCTATTCTGATTGGATGAATGTTATGCCCTGAATCTTAAATAAATGCAGCTTTAAGCGTTGCCCAGATATGAAGAATTTGTTATACGACAAGCTTTATCCAGATTCTGAGAAATGAGTTGCGATAAGTTAAATTCTTTACATCTGTCTTTTGGCGACGTGTGCCAAAGTGTGAGTGTGCAAAATTAAGCTATTGTCATCGGACTACTTGCATCCCTACACAGGCAAAATGTTGACTGCGTTTAACGTGCGTCTGGCGTACGTTAAACGCATGTCATCTGACGCATATTAAATTGGCGTTTCTAACCGCGTACGTCTGACGCACATTAAAAATTTATCTTGGAAATATTTTTATTTCATAATAAAACACACTTAATAAATAACTTACTAACTTTTAGGAAACTGTATGTCTGACGTATGGTAAATGTACGTTTACCGCAAGTTTAAAAAACGTTCGTCTGACATATGTTTTTACAATAATTTGACGTACGTTTACCATACAGCGGTTAGAAACGTATGTTTAACGTACGTTTATGCACTACGTCAGACGCATGTTTTTATTAACGTACGTCAGACGTATGTCTAAATTTTGCCTGTGTAAGAATTTAATTTCTTGCGATCTGGTTTTTAAATATCTGCGCGTGTAAGGGGTTTGTCTAGTTAAGGTCATTCCCTTTCCAGAAGGAAGGACCTTACTGTATTTCTTATGATTATTTTTTTTCCTGCCACAGATGTCAAAAAAGTTTCTTGACCGATTTTTACGAAATTTATTCAGCACTGCGAGGGATAGAAATGAGTAAGCATTTGAGCGCCAACTCTTAATTGCTTCGGCACAATAGCGCCAAACACTGTTATCCTTGTTATCAGGTCAGCTCAGAAACTGTAATGTTCAGTTATCAAGATTCTGTTTAGTGAAAGTGGTTACTTACATCCTGGTGATGATTTGTCATGCAAAAATAATGCTCTTATTTGCTTCCTGGTTGCGCGCGTATGGCGCAAAGTTTGTCAAAAATGTGAAAGTTGACCGATTTTTATAAAATTTGGTATCCAGGTAAATTTGCTGGCCCTCCTACGAATCTGTGGTCAAAAATGTTGCATAATAGGATGTAAAATAGTTCGTCATGAGGATTGATTTTAATGCTAGTTTGTGAATAAATTAGAGGCTGTGTAAAATTTTATCAATGATCAATTTAAAAAAAAATACCGAAAAGTCACCACCCAGTGCATTATCGCGATAATAGCTGTTACTGCAGTTAAATTTCTTATATTACTGCGCGAATAATTTTTATCTCAATATACACAAACAGATTGAACTTTTCAAGATATGTTAATTTTTTCATAGTTTTATTGTTTTGGCAACTCTCTGCTTATGAAGTTATGAACCATGCAAACATTTTGTGATCTTAATGATATAATTTCACGTGTAATTATTTTTTAAATTAACAATAAGGCATTGAACTCGTGATGTTGTTTTATGAATTAAAACAAGATGGCTGGATCGATTTGTTCTTCGTTCCATGTGCATGTACACAACCTGTCAGTTGAAAGACATCAGTAATACTTTGACTTGAGGCTCAACGAGATAATTTAACTACTAAAAATTTCTGTTGTCTGGAATACCCTACACTACAGACCACGTTTGCAAAGGCGGATCTAGGATCGGCGTATCGGGCGCCCCCTCCCCGTTTGACAAAAACTGTATCCGCCACAGGTTGGGGGGGGGGGGGGGGGGTTAACTCCAAGTATTTTTGTGCGGCCCAGAAGTTTTATACCCACCCTATTCATATATTAGCCTGCTTAAAAAAAGACAACCGTTCATATATTTCTAATGCATTTGAAATTACACAGAATATGCTTAATAGTGGAGCGGATATAGGATAAAATATTTCACTTTGTGATAAAAGCATGAAACTTCGTATGATGGTGCCTTAAGTACTCAACATTAAGATAAGATCGTTGGCAATTTCAATTTCGGCCGTTTTCAAGATGGCCGCCATGAAATTCAAAATGGCGTCATTTCTTATTATTCTTTTGTATACAATTCATGGCTATAACTGTATTTTTTCTATTTAAACTATTTATTCATACTTGTAAGGTTCCGTGCGGGGCCTGGGTGGCGAATAGGCCCGCAGCAGTGCCTAGCTTGTCGTAAGAGGCGACTAAGGGTCTTGGGATTCTGACGTCGGGTCAGTGCTCAGCCCACAGAGCGACCAAGTGTGTACCCTAGGTGGCTGAATAGGGTGGCCCTCGTCCGCGGGGGATGTCAGGTCTATAATACGGAAACCCTGATCGCCGACCATAGTGGGCCAACGTGTGTGGAGAGTGCCACGCTTCATGCACGTAAAAGACCCCTTTGTGGACCGCCAAGTAGTGCACCACATAGGCCAAATTTTCCGCCCCTACCCACCTCTCCCCTTTTCCTGTGGTTCCTGTGGCTCACTCACTCACTCACATATTTTTAAGTTTATGTAAGGTTTAAAATAGATATGTTAAGTTAATTTGAATATTTAAAGCTGCGCATGCGCTAAATTTTGCCATAATTACGGTATAATAAAACAAATATTACATTTTGAGTTATGAATTGCTTTTTAGTTTTGTGTTTACAGTTTTTGAATGACAAAAAACTGAAAAGAAGTTGTAAAGTAATATATTTGCAGCAGTCGTATCAATTTTACTAAAATAAGACAGTTAAAGATATCAATTACAGCCATTTTCATTATGGCTTTCGTAAAATTTTAAATAATGGCATTTGTTCTTTTTGTACAATATGCCAGATTATATGAATTTTGAACTTTTCCTTAGTGCTACAGGAGCTTGAATAAGACTCAAAGGTGGATGTTAAGTAATTATATTCCAACTCGTAAGAGAGTGGGCTATATTGCAATCACCTTGTATTTCTGTCCGTCCAACTAGCTGTCCATTAAAAACTTTCAAAACATATTTTTGAATATTATCTGTTTAGAACAGTAGGGAGCCGGTTGCCAGCTCAATTAATCATTTGTTTCCTAATATAGGTGTCTAATCTCTAATAAAAACTAGCAATTTTTATAGAAAGAGTAGTTTTGCCAAAAAGATTAAAAAAGAAATGGCGACATTTTAATTTCTCGGCAGCGATATTGAAAATGGCCGAAATCAAGATGGTCAACTATGAATTCTGAACCATTATATATTGAGGAATGTTTGTATAAAATTTCATGCCTTGTTTGTGTTTACAGTTTTTGATTCTGCCTTTCGGACTTTGACATTCGAATGCCCCATTGGTACCTCTGCTTCTTTTATCACGATGTGAAATATTTTTTTTGTAAGAATCAAGTTTAATGGCAATTCACAGATTGGAAAACAAGGATATTCATACTCTTGACAGTATATTGCGCATGCACACTAACAAATAATTTAATAAACCTTACATTTATCATTTTTATGTCCAATAAAAACAAGAAATTAAAAAACAAAAAGTAAATATGCATAAAAGATTATAAAGAATTGGCACCATTTCAATTTTACGGCGGCCGTCTTGAAAAAGGCCGAAATAAAGATGGAGCCAAAATTGGAACAACATACATAGGATGTCCCACTGTAGCTTATGACATTTGATTTCCTACTGCCTAAACCAACTTCAACACGACCTCAATGTAGTCCACAATGAACCCAATAAAGATGGAGTCACAATCAACACATCAAAAGGTGATGTGGTGGTTTTTAATGCTAGCAAGAAACGAAACCCTCAGACCTGGTCCCTAGGAGATTGTGAAATTGCAGAAATCCCAGCAACAAAACACATTGGTTTGACTAGAAGATCAGATGGTAAAAATGACAACAATGAGAGAATAATTAAAGGGAGGAGAACCATGTATACCATGTTAAGGGCTGGTTTGCACAGAAAAAATGGTATAAATCCAACAGTTTGGTATAAGATATATACTACCTTTTGCCGTCCACGAATCATCTACGGTTTGGAGGCAGTAACACTCAACCAACATGGTACAGATGAACTTTTGGTCTTTGAACAACGACTGCTGAAACAACTACAAGGACTCCCAGACCGCTGCTCTACTTCAGCTGTGTATGTACTCCTAGGAGCAACACCCATAAATGTGCAGATAGAGAAAAACCAACTTACTTGCTTCTACAACATCGTAACAAGCATTTGATACATTGAACACCAAATAGCCAGAAAACAACTAGCTACCAAGGATCATTCAAGTCATAGCTGGTTCACACAAGTTAGAAAGCTTCTACAAAAGTACAATCTACCAGACACTTCCGATATCATGTACAACCCACCATCAAAAGGAAAGTGGAAATACAAATGACAACAAAGTTCCAGACAATAAATTTTGCTACGCCTGACGCGCGTTTCGTCTATTCAAGACTCATCAGAGGCGCTCTACCAAAAATATTGAAAATGCCAAACACTATATGATTATGAAGAGCATAGAACATTAAAACCCAAAATACTAGTACCAAACTGTGGAACCAAATCATTACTAAGATGATCAACCTATGTCTGGGGTAGGAAGAACCTTCGGGTTTAGACAATTTTGAAATTTAAACGTGTAATTTAAAGCTTTGGTGTGTTCTCCAACACAAACGTGTTTGTTCCGGAGCGGGCTAACCTCGGGGAATTAAAACTCCACCAGCAGTGGAAGTCAATGCTGACAGATGCCATAGACCAACACCTAATTATGAGTGAAAAGATGATGTGCAACAGAAAACGACCACCAACTATCTGAGAATACAAAAGAACTTGACCAACAAAAAGAGCACACCTACTGTGGATTTCAGTACCCAACAACTCCAGCGTCACAAAGCAAGAATCCTGACAGGCACCTACACTGCAGACAAATCGAGCTAAATTCAACCAACACACAGTTTCTGCCATATGCAAGAACTGCAACGCTGGAGAGGAGGACAGATATTATCTTATACTCGAATGCATTGCCTTTCACCAGATCAGAGATAAACACCTCTACCCTTTACTTTTGCTAGTTAGAAATAGAAGCCACTCAGAAAATGAAATTCTCACTAGTAATAAGGATCTACTTCTACAGTGTTTACTAGATAGCTCCCACTCCCAAATGACCGAAGTAATTAGGGAGCACAATGAAATTATGTCTGACATTGAAGAAATAAGTCGAAATCTCATATCCGATGTGCATATTGCAAGGGCAGTGAACCTGATGTAACATATTGACATTCATTTCATCAAATTCCATATGACTTTATAAAAACTATATTTTCTACCTATGAATACCACAGGGTGCTCGGAAGTCATCGAAAGGAAAATACCAGAAACAACAACATGGCCAACTGTGAATTCCGAACCATCATATATTGACAAATATTTGTTCAAAATTTCATGGTTTTATCGCGATGTGAAATATTTTGGTGAAAAATCAAGTTTAAAGGCAATTCACAGCTTGGAAAACTGGGATAGTTATATTTTTGACAGTTTATTGCGCATGCGCACTATTAAATATATTAAACAACCTTACATTTATCATTCATTTTCTAATAAAGGTGTCAATTGTCCAATAAAATCAAGAAATGTAAAAACAAAATGTAGTTTTGTAAAAATGATTATAGAGCGCTAGAAATTGCGCCATTTTAATTTTGCGGTGGTAATCTTAAAAATGGCGGAAATCGAGATGGCCAACTATGAATTCTGCACCACTATATAGTGAAGAATGTTTGTACAAAACTTCATGCTTTTATCACGATGTGAAATATTTTGGTGAAAAATCAAGTTTATCCGCTCCACTATAAACTTTACATGTTTTATAGATTTTCTATTAAAATCAAAGTTTGAATGGTAAAAGTTATCAAATGCCTGTACAGTTAAGGTTACAAGGAGGCAAAATGTGGATGCTCAGCCACTCTTTTCCTATTGATATATGACATTTTTGAAAATATACCTTATCATATATACTACATTGAAATTTCCAACCTTTTAAAGTAGACCCTTTTGGGCCGCACATATGTGCCTACTTTTATAATAGAAGTTTACCCCCGTGCTACAGACAGTTAAAATTTCCCAAAATTAACATTTGAGCAACGACTCGTTGAACGAGGATTGTTTTTAGTCCAGATAATAATCCGGTCTTTCTGGGATTTTTGTCATTTGGACTTTTTCAGATCCACAGAGTCGTAGGCAGCCAAACGTCAAAAATTATAAAAGGCTTCCAAGACCCTTTTGAGCTTAGCTGGGTGGCCTGTCCTATCAACATTTTGTCAGTTTGCAATGCCAAAAAACCTGTAGTAGGTGCACCTAGTGATACTAAGCAATCGTATGCTTCGAAATTAACTGTAACCTGTTCTTCTAGACGATTGACCACCTACAAAAGAATCATTCAATTCCCATATTGTTTTATTACTAGAAAGTGCCATAAAAACATATTGGTACGGTTTGTTCAAATGATGCTTACAATAAATGAATCCTTTCAACCTTATCTCTCATTCTAGTATGGCAGGTACATTTTATTACTATAATGGGACCGACCATTTAACTTGAAGGGGGGCCTTGGTTTTTTCCCCAAAAAAATATTTTGAAAATGATTTTTGATGAAAAAAACATTTTGGCAGCAGAGGGTAAGAAAAAAAAATATTCTGAAGAAGAATTTCTGCCATATAAAATAATGCTAATAATAAAAAAAAATATTCTGTCGCGACACTTTCAAAAAATAAAAGATTCTGTCATGACGCATTCACAAAATAATTTTTTTTCCGCGCTTTGCGCTGAAAAAAAATTTCTGGCCAAAACAAAAAACCAAGCCCCCCCCTTTCAAGTTAAATGGTCCGTCCCTAAATGCATTATGCATGTTTCAGGAGCCTAACTGTGACATATATGTAACTCGAGTACCAATGGATATGGTTTTAACCATATCCCTTCTTGTTAGGCAAGCGCCAGCGAAGCCTTATGGAGTCTATAGAGTCTATAGAGCGTTTTTTTTTCTGTCTAGACGGAGTGATTTTCCTGCATCCAGACTGGAATAAAATGCTTTATTTTCTATATTACTTTTCAATATTTGTTAACATGATATACACTTCTATAAATCTCAATTTTTATTGGCATTTTATATGACCGGCACAAGTTTTATTTATTCCTTTGCATCTTTCATGACGAACTTTTAAGTTAAAGGCGATAGAATATACATTATGTATTCATCTATTACTTGATTGGTTCGTATAAATATTTCTCTCATTTGATTGGTCAATGCATGGATTCAGATTCTAGCTTCACCATTCATAAAATCAGTACAAAATACACATCATTGGGACGAGTGCATTTTAATCGAAGGGGCGTTTCAATCGATACCGATTTTACACGATACCTGTCTTGTGTGTGCAGTTGTCAACATGATTGTGTTCATTAACTTTAAATTTGAGGGCATCTGCATGACGATCCTTTTTTCGCTCACCAAAATTAATAATTCGCAAACATTTTGAACAATATACTTTAACAGAGATTAAATCTATTATAGTTCTTATATATTTCGCTTGCCTTTAAACGCTTTAGCGCTTTGATTAATATTATAAATGTTCATTGTACTGTAATGCCCAAAAGAGATCATGTTCTTACTCATTCTGAGATATGGATTATGAAGCATTTACAAGCTTTATTACTTGTTATATATGTAAAACTAGTATGATATTAAAAACATCACGATATTGAAATCTGAGATATGTGGATTAAAGAAGTTAATCGACAAATTCATTTAGAAATTAAATGATCTCCCCTTACACTTGGTGATGTTAGCCTAAATGATTATAAATTTCCGATGGGAAATTAAACATAATAATTTAGTAAAACATTATATATTTTTACAAAAACATAATTATCTTGTTTATGTGAAATGAAAGAATCAATATGATTTATATACACAAAAAAAATTCAATATTCTTTATTATATAAAGTTTAGATAAATAGCGTACAGTTGGGAATTGACACTTATAATGAACATGCCATTCATAGCCCTATGTGACTTCGGTAACGTACATTATAATGAACATGCCATTTATAGCCCTATGTGACGTTGGTAACGTACATTACACCAAGTCACACAAAAACACAATCGAAAATATCTTGGCCATTTCCAGAAAAAAACCTTTGATGTGCCGACTATGAAATATACTACCGATATATGTAAATGAGGTCTTGCATAATACACGCGTTGCGCATTTGCGGGATTGGTCACTAATTTGGCCAAAAGAGGAGGAACTGGTAAAAAAACTGGATCCAACATGGAAATGGACGAAGAAAGGAATTTATTTATTTCTGTTCAAGATTGATTTTTTATTGGTTGGAAATGTTGATGGTTGGTTTATTTGTCAGTTGCAAATGATTTTTACTCTATATGTTGAATTATTACATGCCGTTCCCTTTGTCCCATGTTGAATGACGTCGTTTTTCCTCCCCGTGACCCCTGATGACCTCGTCTAAATGACGAGTCAAATCCGGAACGGATATATTGTGCAACCCTAGTATTCGACCTCGAGTTGGAAGACGGGCACTTTACCAGTGTGACAACGAAGGTCATTGTACCGGGTCCTCTTGGTCAGCTTACACTCGGCGATGGTGTGTCTTGGGCTCAATGAAATATCGATTCGAAACCAGTCCTTTTTCCTTTCTTTTTATACCCCGCCACACGAAGTGGCGAGGCATCATATGTATACCCTCAGTTTCATTCGGTGTTTATCCATTAGTCCTCCCCGAAGGTTTCCGAATGAGAATTTGAAAATATGTCGAGGGGTTCAAATGATATTTTGCACAGCTGTTGAGTAAAATAAAATACATGTCAGGTTAAATTTCAGGATGATCCGAAAAATATTATTGAAGACTTTTCCAAATTTGAAATTGATGAAATTTCCTGGTCTAAGAAAGATAACTCATTTTTATGAAATTTTGTAGGATTGTTTGTCATGATATGCAGTTGATCACATTGCACCGTCATTTTGATTGAACAAATTTTATAGGAGTTACGGGACTTTATCGACTTTGTTCATTTTAGGTCATAGGAACGCTTTGTGAGCGCATCTCCTGTGAGACCGCTAAACAGATTTTGATGAAATTTTGTAGGATTGTTTGCCATGATCTGTAGTAAATCAGATCGCACCGCCATTTCGATTTGACAAATTTTATAGGAGTTACGGGACTTTATCGACTTTGTTCATTTTAGGTCACAGGAACACTTTGTGCGCACAGATTTTGATGAAATTTTGTAGGATTGTTTGTCATGATATGTAGGAAATCATATCGCAAAGGCATTTAAATTTTTTAATTAAGTTGATTTTATCTTTAATGCAGCGGCTGGGGACATTAGCTACGTGTAGCAATCTTGTTGATTGTTTTTTAAGACCCATCTCGACCCTCATACAAACTACATACGTTTCTTCATGATATTTCATCTTGACCCTCACACAAGCTGCATAAGTTTCCCTATAATGTTACATAAGATGGATAGCATGACGTGTTAATTTAGTAACACCAGAACGATCCATACTAACCAGACTTGTCAAATCGATAGAACAATATGTACTATAAGGCAGCTATTCTTTCACATTTGGGATAAAATCTGCTACGATGATTGGCATTTGAAGTAAACACGAAGGGTTTCATAGCAATAAAAGTAAATGCAGTTGCATAATTGCCTAGAATAAAGACGTCAGCTTGTAGGTTTAGCATCTAAAACCATATGTTACCATTTTTTATCTGAATTTTTCATTCAATGCACTTTTGGAACTTTAATGTTTTCTTCCACTTGTCCATGAAAGGGCCATGTGAGCTATTCCCATCACTAGGACTCTGACGTTCTTCCGTTCAACTTTTCAAACCCCTTTTCTCTACATCCAAACTAAATGTCCCTTTACACGGAATATTGATAAGTTGAAAAACATAGCGACAAATGCTTATAATAGAACATTGGGGTAAATTGCAATTTTCTTGCAAATAAGTAAAAAATTGTGACAGATATCAAAATTATTATGGAGCGCAAATATGGCAAGTATGCCTTATCTATTGATATGCATAGATAAATAATTGACAAGATTTCGTAAAGATAGTCCCCTAAATTTCTAAATAAGCCCACTGTTACCGTCATTTTAGTTGAAGACATTTCGAATGCACATCAGTAGTTGGTTAATTGTTTTTCTAGTATTCAGTTGTAATTTTGCTAAACTATATTCTACAGGACTACTAAGGATGACCTTTTGCAACAGGCGTAGCAAAACCTATTGTCTGGAATTTGTTGTAATTTTGATTTCAAATCTCGTCAGAATTATTGGGCTGAAATTTCAGGGACCAATTTTCGCCACTATCTCATGGAGATTTGAACCATTTGAGCCATTGGTTTCAAAGTTATATGTTAATGCTTTGGGAGGTACGAAACATTATTTTCTTTATACACTAAACCTAGTTTTTTATACTTGTAATCGAAAGGACCAGGTAACCTTCCTAATTTATCATATATCATGTACCCCAGGAAATCGAAAGCACCAGGACTCCTCGTCCCTTCCCTCTTTAATCCGTCTTTGCTTTCTCTTACGCTCTTTCCATACAGTGACAAGTTTCAAGTGCCGCTCCTACATGTATAATACTGTTGAGTATCTGATATCTGACAAAGTTTCAAGTGCCGCTACTTTAATACTGTGCAGTATCTGGTATCTTGTAAAATCGTAAAATCAATTCTAGCTTCTCAAACACAATGTTACGTAATGTAATCATATGTCATATTTCCATTATAATCCTGGAGTGTAAATAAAGTTAAACGCCTAACTTAGGAAAACATGGAGATTTGATATCATATTGCAATATGGTTTAAAAACTTCAATGATTCACTGAAACAGATTTGGGATTCTATCTCTCGGATGAGTTCAGATGTTGGTTTGTCAAAAGGTTTTTTTTTGTTCTCTTTTATCCAGCTGATCCTCAAGGAGGACCTGAGTTCAGTCTCACTAGGACCTGAGTTTGCGTTGTTGGTTGTTATTCGGTTGTTTTTGTGTGTTTTCATATTGTCTGTTTCTTCGTGCTTTTGTAGCTTGTGTAGCTTATACAAATACCGAAGGAGGCAAAGAGGCACCAATGGACATTCGAGTGTCAAAAGTCCGAAAGGGCAACGACAAAACCGGTAAACATAAACAAGAACAGCACGAAGAAACACAAAACACAAAACCAACCGAATGGAAATCAAAAACGCGAACTTAAGTGGTAACATGAGTGAACTCAGGAGCTCCGGAAGAGTAAGCGGTTCTTGTGTGCTATTGCACACCCGAAACAGGTATAAAAGCGGGTACATGTAATTTGTTTATGCTGTATATGCATATTTCAAGGGGTGTCCTCTCATCAGCAGCATTTGAACCTTACATTGTAAGGTCAAGTATTAAATGAAAGGTACCCATTACCAAAAAAGTTCGAATAAGTTAGCCAAATCCAGCACCGAGGATATCGAACATGTGCAGTACAAGGAAAGAAATCTGATGTTTTAAACATCGGATTTTGTCTTGGCCATTTTGGACTCATTCCCTATTGGTACCTCTCTGCCTTTCATAACATGTGACACCATTCAGAAAACAAAGCCCACTTTAACTTAATATGATCTTGCTCAGGTTTGCATTTGCCGCTTTGGTTTTTTTTGCGGAAACTTTATCGATTGAACTTTGTCCATCTGTCCACGTTTTGGTTACGGAATAGCTCGAAAATTGTTAAAGCTGCAAATCAAATTTACACGGTGATTTAGTTACAATTAAAAAATTGCATTCCAACCTTTTGGTAGCATTTTAAAAAAAAATGCCGACAGGACCTTCCTGATTTGATGTCTTGTCTTCCAAGAAATCCAAACTAGAAATAATTTACTTCCATTTTCTATTTTAAGCTTTGCTAGCAGCAGTTTTAATGGTTAACGGCGAAACCTCTGGCCACACGAGTTACATGTATTTACCATTTTTTTCTTATATAAAACCAAATATACTTAAAAATGGTCACGTTATAAAAAAACAGAGACAGACAACGAACATAGCTAAGTATTAAAGGGTTCATGGTCACAGTATACTAGAAGTTAGATTTTGTCTTAACGCAAGTATGAAAATGCAGACAACAGTATACTGAAAACGTATGCTAAATAGATTGTTCTAAGATTTCAATATATTTAGTAAATTTATTTCGTTAGGTTATATCTTTGTCTTTTTAATTCGTGTTTTAGAAAGAATAGCAAATATTTTTCACAAAAAAAGAAACTATATAAGACGGATTATTACGATCCGCATGTCTTTATATTTCCATTTTCAAAGAAGATTATCAATAATTTGCAAAATTTTTCATTACTGAGATAAAAAGAACAAATAAAGAGAATAAAATACCCTGTAATACAATATCAGGAATAAATCAATGGTTTCCTTTTTTGTAAGATCAATATTAACAATAAATTCATATAGTGCTCTAATTAGCACTATTTTGTCGCGTAGGTGGGAAGTGTATCAATTATACCGTGTCATGCTATAATCATTGTCTACACATGCATTTCAGATAAAAAAACTAGAATGGTCTTCAATTGAAAATGTATGTCGCCGGCATCTTAAAATATTCGGTAAACAGGAAGTAGATGAGTTGTGTGTATAAAATCGCCTTACACCATATAGTTTTAAAGTAGGAAGTTACATGTATATGTCAACGTTAAATTTTTGGGCCGTCTTCAGTTTGCCAGCTGAAAACTATACTCAGCAATTAAATAAGAACTTTCCTTGATTTGCGTCTTTTGCCAATTGAAAATAACCATAGATCTGGAGACGGGAGATCATACACAGTTTTTCGTGCGTTAAACATGGCAAAATCCTGTGTTTTACAAAACTGTGGTTTAGGATCTTATGCTCAACGCACAGAGCGACCAATGTAGGTCAAGAACGTCAGTATTAAAACACGAACTAACAATCAATAACTCTGCAGAAACATATGACAAGGCCACAGATGTTCTGTTTCTTTTAATGAGTTTGGAGACCTCCTCAAAACATCAAGTCTTCATCTTATCAGTCAGCGTATAAGCAAGGAGAACTTTTCAAAATCAACAAGCTTAAGTTTCGTCCTTTAACTCCAATAGTACAACCAAGTTTAAATAGAACATGTAATAGAAAATAATGAGATGTGGAATAAGTGTACGCGACACAGCCCACAATCTAGCGGTAATTCAGAAAAAAAACACAATGGACAACCACCAGCAGCCTTCAACGAGGCCAGTAGGCGCTGCTCGTGTCTCTGCAATTGGCCCATGGTCTAAATAAAATGCATGTAATTCAAATCCAGTCTGAAATAGTCACACGTAGACCCCCTTCTTAAACAAGGCACAGAAACATCAAAAAGACAAACTACAACTACAATCGAAAGCTTTGTCAAAGATTCCTGGCTTAGGACAGGCATGCACGTATAATAATTTATATGGCTGGGTTAAACTAGTTTATTGGGCCTAACCTTCCCCCTATCAAAATTCCTTGACAAAGCACAAAAACTAAACACACAATAAGAATCAAATCGATCAAAGTTCAATTCCACTAGAAAGAACCTTAGACAAACGACAACAAGAACAAACAAAAGGACGGTAAAGGAACTCTCTGAAGAACACCCACTGTTACTGAAAGCTAGCTGAGAATCATCAATCGACTGATGTAAAAAAATCAAACATATCGATTTTAAATCCGACACATCACTTCAAACAATAATGATTTGGTGAAGTTTTATCAACAAAACAGACATGCTTGATTTCTATAATGCTATGGTAAAAAGCTTATGGAAATTTTAAAGTAAGTATCAAGTTATCAATATTTCTGCAAAAAAAACCTCTAAATTAAAAAATTTAACCAAAATATTCAATTCATATTATTTCCGTAATAAATTTTGAAGCCAATTTTTCATTTCTAATGGATTGCTTTTAAACTTGTGAGCTTTATGAAAAAAAACATAACCATAAAATCCAGGATGTGATATTCCTTTCACTATCAGAAAACGACGTGTACACAGTAAATTTTTTCAATAAGAGATCAATTTAGAAAAAAAGATTTTACTAACTTGTGGTACCAATAACCTTGTTTTAATTATTTTTAAGTAATAAAACGTTTTTTATTATTAAAATCAGAAACACCACTGCGGATCCGAGCATGTCTTACTAACTGTGAAATGTAAACCCCGTATGACGGCGCTAGTTGTCACTAAAGGCCAAACAGTGCCGTTCCAAAATATAACAGTATTTTCTGTAAATAAATTCAAAGTTAGGAGAAAGTGAATCCAGGTGCTCTGGAAAGGTAAGCAGTTCCTGTTTGTTAAACGTATTTGACTCGGAGCACACGAGGCCTTGGTGACTGAAGACAATTACCGAGAAGCATTGTGTTACATGTAGCAATTGTTGTTAGAAGTAACGCTCTATTACAAAAAAAAGTGATACATATCACAAGCTCTAGAATGACGAATTCGTTGTGATACATAAACTTTATAAACTGGAGTGGTGGAATGTTCTGAACTATTTATGAACATTGTAGTCTTCAAACAATCTGTTAAGGAAGTCCGGGGGAAAGGGGGGTAGAGGGCGTCACAAGCATAACCAATGACACGGATGGTTACAAAACATTGTTTAAATAGTTTGATCTTACTACCTTAACCTATTTTGATGCAGATTTAGTCAGCGAAAGATTCTTTAGAGACAATTAAGGCAAATATTAAAAGTCAACAGTGAATTAAATTCAAAATAAACTCCGGAACTTTTAAATTGTCATAATAAAGCTAGGTTTGAGGTTTTGAATATATACTGAATTATCTAGTAAAACATCATATAAACATGGCAATGCAACGACCCACATACGACCAAATGATCATAAAGGTCTGACAATAACCCCGTATCTTAAGGTTTGCTTTTAATATAAAAACGGTTGCACCACTCAACATAAATACAAGAAAAGAAGAATAAAGTCGACTGGTCCCTTTTACACATGGTTAATCCATTACAAAAACTCTTTCATTTGGGGCATGGTCAGTACAGGAGAGGACTCCCACTTCAAATGTCCCAGAAATAAACGTCAATAAGAGGCACATATATTGCATTGAACACAATAAGATATACATAATAAACATACCACTCAATTGTTTAACAAATGTTCAAGAAATATTCGATAAATATTCGAAACACAATCATAAAATTTATCAATAACAACAGCAAGTCCATTCGGAACTGATTTGATGATGAGCTGGGATAAAGGCACCGTTTATACGTAAATCCACTTGGTAAAGTGCAGACATGTTCCGGATCACAACATTCTTCTGTCAAGTCACATGACCCCCAATATGGCGAACAACATCTATACTTCCGGCCACATTGTAATCCTTCTTCACACATATAATCTGCGTAACACGGATAATTCACCTCACTTTTGGAACACCTGTAATCGGCTCCGGAATGAGGTTGGTCGCATGCATCTGAACAGCAATCGGAATCGTCTGAGCAACCTTCATTTGACCAGCGACAAAGTGCTGAGGCTACAAAAGATACGAACAAACTTAAGGTTAATTAAAAAGACTATGTTTTGTTTTAATAATTCAGAAATATAAATAATAAACTACCGAAATAATAAAAAAGGATAGAAAACTAGACAAATCACAGCAGAACCATGAATTTAGCAATGATCCTGATATTGATATACACATATTTAGAGCATAAATTAAAACGATTGGAAAGACATGGATATATATTGTATCAAGAAAATTCTTTAGACAGATCTGAAAGGGAAACTGGTTGCACCCCTATATACAGGACGGGCACGAAGATGATGCTATTTAGAAGTCGGCATTGATGTGGCAAACGAAAAGAAACCGGTATCAAGCCTTGAAGTTCTCTAAATCAAACATTTGAGAATCCTGAACCATTAATAATGTAACCGTGGTCTGTATTAAGCGTAGTACCCTTGCAACATTCAAGACACATTCAGAAAAGAAACGTATTAAACCAGAGAATTCTGTAGAATTTGCATATAATCCTGATTAAACCAATCATTCAGTAGTTTTATCGCGGCATTATTTCACGACTCGCAGCACTTAACTCTATATGATGGCCTTGCCTGAATAAACGGTATAAGTCACTTTATCTGATAATTTTCTTAACTGGCATTTTACGGTCAACTGCCATTAAATTCTCTTTAAGGACAATAACGATTTAGATAAAGTCGTTTTTTTTCTTAAAAGCTAGTGGTCGGGTTGGGTCATCGAGTTTTTAGTATTTCCCGGTGAGTTCGATAAAGACATGGCATATCTTGGGCATTTTAGCGTACGTAAATTAAGTCATTCAACACAGTTGATAAGTTTTATTATAAAAAGTAATTTTTCGGTTGATAAAAACCGAACGAAGTGGACTATTTCTTGTAAACGTTATAGGTTTTCATAATCATTAACGTTAGTCATTAAGTAAAATTAAGTCTTCTGGTTCGATGGCCAAACTTGCAGACATTGCTGAAGTTTGCGACAACGGTAGACAATTTTACAGATCTCTAGTTAACTTCAAAACGAAAGATCTAGATATCTAGCTACAATAATGTAGCTCCTTTGACATCTTTGAATGCGCCCAATCAAAGATGACAAAAGATTTACATTATTGTAGCTACTTGATATCATGTTCCAAAATTTTGGAACTGCTGCTAATCGTTTGGTTAGTTTCTATATTAAATAGCAAATACTGTAATCTGTCATCGTATCGAGTACTTTTTTTGACGTTTTTGCTTATTGAGATTGCCCTTTTTAAAAGACTTTACTGGAAAGATGTGCCATATTAATGTTAATGTCCGTACTTAAACAACTTTGTTTCACGTCTAAGGACCTATCTTATGGGTACATGTAAACTTCCGTCATCCTATTTCCGGCCTAAACCAAAAATCAGGAAAAGCTTGACTAACTCGATGCCAGCTCCATAAATGAACAGTATTAAATAAACTTCCTGATGAACCTTTCAGCTAAAGATATCTCTTGTACAAAAACAACCATTAGACTTAACGACCATCAAATGATTGACAGTACAACAGGCCGATTTCCGGTCTATTATTCGAATTACTTGCATTCCATTTTACGACATCGACGTTTGTGGAAGGTTTTCTGTCATGTCGTAAAATTTTTGCTATGACGTAAACGCAGACGTCGGAAATTACCAGAAATGTAGTTAAAAGAAAAGACAGTAATAATTGAAACAGATGAAAGCTTCAATCAGAAAAAAAGGTCTCTGAAAATTAGACATGACTACATGTTGTATGTCAGGTGAAGTATGTCAATTAATTAAATGCAGTAATGAAATGTACAAATAGAGCTTCAAATACTTAGTCAGTTTTGGAATGAAAGTTTTAGATTTTACTTAGATATTTTATTATGTCTAAACATTTTTAGATTCTACCTAACAAGGCATAAACTGGCATGACGTTGAACAAATAGTGCATAGATGAGGGTCGGTAGGACCTTTTCTGGGAAACGGGGAAAAGCTTATTTATTCGCCGGGAATTCGGGATTTTACAGATAAAACTGCGGAAATTAGGATTTTTAGGTAGCGGGGTCCAGAAATGGTCGTTTCTGTTATCGGGGTTTGGTCTTTATCATAACGAGCGCGGGATGAAAACCCCTCGTACCCACCCCCAAAGATGCAAAGCTTGAATACGTATTGGGGCAACATAAACTCAGTCAAGGAAAAGATGCATCAAAGAATACAGCGAGTCACAAGGGATGCATATCGGGGCCTCCTACGCTTGTGTCACCAACTCGCCATTTGTGACTCTAAAATGCCAAACACAACATCTAGTGAAGACCACTTGGAAATGAAATGAAAAATAATCCTTCCAATACTATGGTTTTATGTGATGTAGTTTGTTGTCTTCAGTGGAACTCAAAACCTAAACCCATAAGCTTTGAACACGTAATTGAGTTGTATTTCTTCAATCGAAATAAAGAATAAAACGTTTGGAAATAAGGTTTATGTCTGGCATTTGTTTAAATGTTAATTTCAGGGGTGGATTCAGGATTTTAGTTTAGAGCAGGCGTAGATGTATTTTTATCTGTGATTTTCAACAAGCTGAGCGAGGACCGAAATTTCTTAGTGTTTTAACGTATATTTTGTGCAAAAAAAAAAACGGATCAGCGCCCGAATGGTTTTTATTTCTTCATCTCAAAATAGTTCCAATATTATAAAATCTGATCGTGTTTATGTATTTGAATAGGGACTTAGACAGGAAATAACAACCCGCTAAGCAAGAAAAGTACATCTATTAAATTGTAAAAAAGAAATGCAAATAAAAAGTAAAACTGTAAAAGCAACACAATCTGAATGAAACCAAGTCATGAATTACCACATTTGAGCAATTAGACATATCAAATGAATATTCCTTGTTGTATCATATTGAAAATAGGTCAAATAAATTACATGAATATTATGTGCAAAATGTCTGCTAAGTAGCCCTTATTTCAAGTTACATTATGCATTAAGCGACCAATTATGTACCTACCTGCGTCACTATGCCCCGTTTTCAAACCAAAAAACAACAACAACAACAAACTTAAAAATGTTCAAAGGACTTTTCTGCAAATACCGGAACATGAAGTTAATAATGACTATTGTACATAACCTGATGCATATAAATATTTCACTTAGATATCATACTCACTTCATGTAAAATATATTGGAATCCTCAAGTTAACTTTGTTTGGATGGCGGGTCTGTTTTAAGCAAATATATCATTTAGTAATTAAAAACTTTTCTATATATACAGGTCATGTCCTCGGGTGATTCCGCTGCTTTTAGCCGAAGCTGAGATGAGTGCTCAGAGATAGAGAATGTTATTGGTAGACGCAAAACAATCAGTGATTGAATAAACTGATTGCTCGAAACAATTGATTTAGGGATGGACCATTTAATTTGAAAAGGGGGGGGGGGGGGGCATTGGTTTTTTGTTTTGATCAGATTTTTTTTCCCGATCAGAGCGCAGACAAAATATTTATTTTTCGAAGGCGTCGCGTCGCGACAGAATTTTTTTTTCATTATCAGCATTTTTTTTTTATAGCAGAAATCCTTCTTCAGAATATTTTTTTTCTTACCCTCAGCTTCCAAAATATTTTTTTCATAAAAAATAATTTTCAGAATATATTTTTAGAAAAAAAACCAAGACCCCCCTTCAAGTTAAAGGGTCGGTTCCTTAGGAAACTATTATAAGACAAAAACATCTAAGGACAACACAATTGCTAAGACAAAGGTGCCACTCTTAGCAAACTTTCCGAACCACCGCCGATTTGAATGAGCCAAATTTATTTTTTGATGGATGATGGGACCAGGGTATGTACATGTAAGATTATAACAGTGGCTGATCCAGAAATTCTGAAAAGAGGGGGCCCGCTGACTGGCCTAAGAGGGGGACCGCTTTGGTCACGCTTCAAAATTGTCTAAACCCTAAGGTTCTTCCTACCCCAGACATAGGTTGAATATCTTATTAATAATTTGGTTCCCCTGTTTGATATTTTTGGTCATACTGTTCTATGCTCTTCATATTCATACAGTGTTTAGCATTTTCAATATTTTTGGTAGAGCGCCTCTGATGAGTCTTGAATAGACGAAACGCGCGTCAGGCGTAGCAAAATTTATTGTCTGGAACTTTGTTGTCATTTGTATTTCAATGATTTCCTATATATTCAACCAAATTTTTCCGCCAAAAGGGGGGAGCCCCGGCCCCCCCAGTCCCCCCCCCCCTGGATCCGCCTATGATAAATTCAACTTACCTTTATGTTCTAAGCAAGTCAGAAGTAGAATAACTCCAAACCATTTTACTACGCCGTAACAGCTCATTTGTGATCAGGCATCGAAATATTGTACAGGAGATTATGCCGAGGAAAACCATTTAAAATCCTGCAAAAACAATGAATTTAATGAAATATCTAACATAGGGTAAATTAAAATGTCATTTCAAAAAGAAACAACACTTTACATAAAGAAATACTGATTCAAATATTGTGCATGAAATTGGAATTGTGCTTTGGAAAATTATTAAAATCCTGCAAAAACAATGAATTTGATGTAAAATCTAACATAGGGTAAATTAAAATGTCATTTCAAAAAGAAACAACACTTTACATACAGAATTACTGATTCAAATATTATGCATGAATTTTGGAATTGTGCTTTGGAAAATTATTAAAATCCTGCAAAAACAATGAATTTGATGTAAAATCTAACATAGGGTAAATTAAAATGTCATTTCAAAAAGAAACAACACTTTACATAAAGAATTACTGATTCAAATATTGTGCATGAATTTTGGAATTGTGCTTTGGAAAATTATTAAAATCCTGCAAAAAGCAATGAATTTGATGTAAAATCTAACATAGGGTAAATTAAAATGTCATTTCAAAAAGAAACAACACTTTACATAAAGAATTACTGATTCAAATATTGTGCATGAATTTTGGAATTGTGCTTTCGAAAATCATTAAAATTCTGCAAAAACGCCCAAATGAATTTAATGTTAAAACTAACACATGGTACATTAAAATGTCATTGACAAAAAGAGCGTATAAAACAACACATTAGTGATATTGAAATTGTGCAGAAATCTGAAACTATTCCATGAAAAGTCATTTTACAATCCTGAGGAAAAAAAAAACCAATCAGTTGTATGCAGTTGTTGCATGTCGTAACAAAATGCATATGTTAAATTAAAATGTCATTGCAAAGAGAAACAGTACTTTATTTAAGGAATTATTTATTTAAATATTGTGCAAATATTAATTTTTTAAATCCTATATATAGTTCAAATGAATCTTATATGGTAACAAAATGCATATTATTGTAAATCTAAATGTCACTGAAAAGAGCAATTTCACATTTAGCAAAAAACTACTGACTTTAATTTTGTGCAGAATTTCAAATTATCCTGTTGAAAATCATTTAAAATCCCCCCAAAAACCAAATGAAGTTGATATGACAACAAAATGCATGTGGTAAATTTAAATGTCACTGCATAGAGAAACAAAACTTTATAATTATGTTAGGAATTACTGATTCGTTCAATACGATGATGATAAATCCAATTAAAAAAAGCAATTCAAATATTAGACAGCATAGAAAATATTGAGTAAGAAACACGAGATGTCAGGCGGTAATTGTAAACTATTGAATCCTGTAAAGCTGTGATCGTAACAAAAGTTTAAACGAAAATTTATATAATGAGTTTGCATACGTGTTTCGTAACTTAGTTGAATCGTAAATCGGCAAATTGACTTAAATCAGACGTTTTGTCAATTGATTTGCATCGATTTAAAAAAAAAAAAACAAAAAAAAAACAAAAAAACTTTGATTTCTTAGTTTAAACATATTTATTCATCTTGGATAGGGAATCAAGCTTACTTATTTGAATCCTTCTTAAATTTGAAGTTTGCGAGTGTGGCCTTTGTGGCGACCCGAATTGAGCCTACTGATTTCTTTTAAGGAATTGGAAAACATTTTCATGAAATTAAGGGCTTTATAGTATTAGCAGAGTCCCCTCGTTCGTCTACCATAGTCCGCCCGTTACACCCAAGAAAAGCTATCTCTTCTTCAAAACTCTTTCTAAACAACTAAATGCATTTTATAAGACTTACACATAATATGTTATAACAAGTGCACTTCCTATTTTATAATTCGAAATGATAGTTTAGCCCCTTTCGTTCGAATAACACCAATGAAATATTGTACATATGCAAAGACAAATACGCCTTTTGAAAAAAAAAAAAGAAAGCTAACTGGAAAACAAAGAATGTCATAAAAAGCAATAGTTCATACCTTTAATTGCTACAATTGTTCTTTAATGGCGCGATCCACGAAAACCTCTATAAACGTCATGCAATTCAATTACGTCTGAATTTCTTTATTCAATTACACCAATGATAATTTCTCATAAAAAAACGTTATGAGTACATACCCGTGCTATCGATGTTCCATTGTGAATTATCCAAATTTATCTAATCCATCTACAGAAGACCAAATCCTTATTCCTCCTCATCACTGAATAACATGTTCAAATGACTTTATTTGTACACGAGAGCTACAGACAATCTTGATTGGCTAAATTAAATAATCGTTCATTGATTCGTACTTGTAGCCACTGCCAGATATGGCGGTCAATTTACCGACTGATAAAACACCGTATAAATTTTATTTAGCTACTAATTGTTTTATATTTGTATATCAGCCCTGATAGGTTAAGTCTTACACAACAATCGCGAAGAACTGATCGATATGGTAGAAATGGTATGGAATAACACTTAAGTATGAACGTACGCAATTGATGTATAAGAGAGAATGTTTGCTTTTGAAAGTTTATGTTTGTTTATGTTAATTGTTCTATGTAATTGTTGGATTTTAATTACAATATCAATTGAGTTTAGTAATATGTCGGTGGAAACGTTTAGAATGCATGTACTCCACGGACATGGAGCAACATTTAGTTACTAAAAAGCCAGGTTTTATGGCACGCCAAATCTCCCTCTTCCATTGCGATCTTAGCGACCAGTATTAACACACAACACAACACGGTTGTGAAAACATAATAGGGATAATAAGATGATCATCTCAGTACAACATTCAGAAAAAAACACTAATCAAAACAAACACTAACTAATACGTTCAATTTAATTAAGATTTTTTTCCACAAGTGGCTGCTAACAAAGGAAGAACAAGAGAATGGATTTGGTCCTTCAATTCTATATTCTCAAAATTAATTGCCTTTCTTTCACTTTTCTCTCACCTCACAATCATTAAAATTTATTCGATATAGTACATGTACACGTAGAAATGGTATGTATGACCATACGCATCGATGTATAAGAGAGAATATTTGCTTTTAAGGTTTATGTTTGTTTTGTATTAATTGTTCTCTGTATATTGGATGAAAATATTCATTTTTTATATGAAGTCCAGGAACTAAGAAAAACCTTTATATGTGATTAAACCATATGTTCTATTTTTAATACCAGCGGCCATGTTTTAAAAAATCCTTTTGTATCATATATTATTCCTCCAAAGTTTCAGTAAAATTTGTTATGTGGTTGTAGGTGAGAAGATTTTTAAAATTGTTTACTGACGATGACGGACGTATAGCTAACAGAAGCTCACATGGCCTTTGGGCCAGGTTAGGTACATGTAAAAAGTGCAACAAATTTAAAGAATTCAGAATTGATGAACCCCATTCATACTTTCGTCATTAGCTACTTAAAGATGTTTTCAATGCTTGTTTTTTTGTCCTGTTCTCGTTGGTGTTAACTAGTTTTCTCTCTGTCCTTTCGAACTTTTGATATAATTCGGATGCCACATTTGTACCTCTGCTTTTTGTATAATATAAAAAAACTGTAAAGATGTTCATACATGTAAGTCAACTATATTTCAGTTCTACACATGATAACATGTCCTCAGAAAGGTGTGTTCATGCTTCGTTCATAATGTTTTGGGATAAAGGGTTCATTTCCAAATAAACTATCGAACAGTTTATAGTACTAGGTAATGCAGCTAACAGAATGCGCCATTGGTACCTCTTTGCTTCTTTCATTCCATTGGGTCAATGCCTCTGCTGGTGCACATTTTTTCCCGAGGACATCACCTACCCAATAGGCTGAAAGCATGATTTTCGTGTTGACTTGGTTTTTCGTTGTAATTTTGGACTTGTGACATTCGAATGTCCAATTGACTGACAAATTTGTTTTTGTAGTCGAGACTAAAGAGGAATGTCCCTCTGCAGCGAGAGTTCAATTGATGAACATAAAACTAAAGCCTTGTTATTTTCCGGACAAAAGTCGACTTCATCTTATTTCAAAATAACCTACATGCATAAAACAAAAGCAAACATCATTTCTAAGTTTAATTGGTTGATTATACATGTACGACACAAGACATCTATTTTAAGCTAAGATTGCGAACAACTACGACAATTCTACTCAATTTTAAGGTAATAAGGTAACTATTTCTTCATATTTCAACCATCCTGCCTTTACCATGTAAACCATAAATAGCATATGATGGAGACAAATAACAAAGCAACAATCCAATTACAAAAAAAAAAAAAAAACGAAAAAAAAAAAAAAACAAGAACGACATCTTTCCTTAAAAACTGAAATAATATAGCAATTTTCATCCAACACCGCCATAAATAATGTAGCTAGAAAAAAAACACCAAACATTATTTGGGATCCCTTAATGTGCATTTCGTGCTAGACAAAGACCTATCAGAGTAATTGAATTACGAGGTCAAGTTGGGGGAAGAAGATTACACATCAGTGCACTAAAGTTTTAAAATAAAACATAAAAAGCTCTGTAAAGCTTTTTACCAACGGCAAAATATGAACAAGATGAACGATCGTTTGCCTTAACATGTACCTCTTGAATTGTCGACAGACTGTCCGGTGTCGGGCAAAGGAGCATGATATGCAAAGCTGGAAAATCGGTAAAACCCACAAGCAAGGGTGATTAAAATCTTTGGCACATGTGAAGTTCAAACCCACAGATCTAATGACCTGTATTTAAAGTATGTTAATTTAACCATTAGCTGGGTCACCCTGCTCAACGTGTCTCGCTCCCAGGACGCTTGTATCTAACGTAGAACCAGTTGTAATACCGTTTGATGATTGGTTGATTGTTTGTTGTCTGTTAAGTGTCCCGTCGTTGATATTTCAGGTAAAATCGGGACATAGAAAATAAAGTTCGACACAAAAACACAGTAAAAAAATCCGTTTGATGAGACCGTGTGAACAACTGCCAAATGCTTCGTAGAAGTACCTGCATGTGGTGATACGTTCCAACTTCATATTTCGCCCGTCTATATATAAATAGGGTCAAAACAACGCTTTTGTCATACAGCTATTCCATTCACAACTGAAGGTTTTGTTTCAACTGTCTTGAACTGACAAAAAAATTCTATTTTTTTCACTAAAAAAACAAAAACATCTCGTTCGTTTCCATATAAAGATCGGAAACATTTAACGAACACAAATTAACCTCCAATTTACCCATATGCATAAAACGCAAGCCGACTTCATTAATTACACGACAAATCTATTTTCAGCTAGGATCGCGAACACAATTACATCATAATTAAACAGAATTCTTGTTTTTTAATAATTCATAAAATAGGACAAACAATTTAATTTCCTTCCTGGTGACGAAACAAGACAATTTTTAGACAATGCTATCCAACGCCATCAAAAAAACATATTAGAAAATATTTCTTAATTTGGTGTCCCTAAATGTGCATTTCGCGCAAAATATGCTTGAGAAGTGTTCAAAATTGCACCGTTAAGATGAACTAGACAGTTTTGTCACCAAACGCAAAGAACAGTACTCTGGAACCAGTTTTGTCCCGTGTAGGGCCCGATGGCAAACATACCCGCAGCAGAGCCTTGCTGCTAGCTTGTCGTAAGAAGCGACTAAGGGACATCTGGTTAGTGCTCAACCAACAGAGTCTGTATATCCTAGATGGCAGGATAGATGTCGCCCTCGTCCACAAGGGTTTGTAGATCTATGATAGGGTAAGAATGACTGCTGACCGTATTGGGCCAACGTGTATGGAGAATGCCACGTTACATGCAGCTAAAATATCCCTTTGTGGACCGGCAAATAATGCATAACAAAGGCTAAACCACCTCTCTCCCCCTTTCCTGAGGTTTTGAAAATTAACTGTTCCTTTGTTTCATCCTTTCGTGTTCGCTGCTCTTAATAACCAATATAGTGATTCAATGGCGCAAGACACGAACTAACTCACCCATCCACTCACTCTGGAACACGTTTCGACTTGAGTTCAAGTTGCTGTATGCGATTTTGTTGTTATGTGTGTGTGTTATTTAATGTTGTGTGGTTTGTTTCGTTGTGATGATTTTTGTCTACCGATCTTGTCTTTGTCTTTTCGGTATAATGATATTTGATTACCCCTTTAGTACACCTTTTCTTTTTTCATAGCAGAGATCGCTGGTCAACCACTTTTGATCATTAGGTTTAAATCTCTGATTTAAAAGATACAGCTGTGTTTGTTCCTAGTTCTTCCATCACCCCAATTTATTAGAGGCTTAAGCATTTACGTCGTAAAGCTAAGCCTCGTGTGTGTGTGCGTTCGTTTTTTAAAGGTAGAGGAAACCGGATTACCCAAAGGAAATTACCGACCTTGGGCAGGTATAACTGGCAAACCTAATCACATACAGGTGGGGAAGTCCTTCTGTATTTTTTCAAACGGGACTCTAACACCACCTGATTCTAATTGGTCAGTTTTGGTCTGATTCGTGATCTGGACTGGATATCTCCTGTAATTGGTGTTTTTTTTATGTCAGAATTTGTGTGATTCAAACATCTATGTGTGTGGTTTTTTTTTTATAAAATATAGTCTGAAGGATCCCTGGATGACCTGCATGATAGCGCAACTGCGTCAAACAGTATTGTCATCGTATATTTTGCCACTTGTAAACTTGTAATCAAGTTATGTTATGTTATGTTAGTTAGGGCTTTACTCCCAGGCAGCGCGATTTCGGCTATTTCCGGGAGATGAACATGAAAGGGATGATACAATGAACATGAAATGATGATGAAATGGATGAAATACGGACAGGAGGCCAATCAGGGTTGGGAGTTTCGACTGCCACAATAAAAGAGGTTTGATGTCGGGCAATTTAGCCTCCTGCAGGGGATCCTACGGGTCCTACTCTTACCGAGACCTGCAGCAGGGTTCTTTAACGTGCGAGGGACGTGGCATTTCCCCAACACGGTGCACCACTATGGTTTGCGGTCAGGCTTTCCGCATTATAGCCTGACGACCCCGCATCTTTCGATGTCAGGGCTGCCCCATTCAACCACCTGGGGCACACACCCCAGTCGCTTTGTGGGCAAAGCGGCCTGACCCGACGTCAAGCGTCTGAGCGCTCTTTAGTGGACTTTTACCACAAGCTTAGCGCTGCTGCGGGCCTATTCGCCCCCCCCCCCCCCCCCAGAACCCACACGGGGCAACTTGTAATCAAAGCTTCCTTTGTACTTGTCTTTTTGATGTTTTCTGTTCCTTGTTTAAGAAGGGGGTCTATCAGTGACTGTTTCAGGACTGGATTTGAATAATATGCATTTTATTTAGACCATGGGCCAATTGCAGAACTGCGAGCAGCGGCTACTGGCCTCGTTGAAGGCGGCTGGCTGGCGGTTGTCCATTGTGGTTTTTTTTCTGAATTGCCGCTTGATTGTGGGCTGCATCGCGTACATTTATTCCACGTCTCATTATTTTCTATTGTAGTATGATCTAGGATGAAAAGGCTTAGAAAGGAGTTGGTATCGTATCCCGGTGGAAGCCCTTGGTGATACGTAACACAAAGTGGATATGATAATAAAATATTTTGAAGCAGTAAGCATGTCCGATTGAATCGAAGAAATCCTGAGTTTACATTAAGGGACCGGGGCTTAATTTATTCCTAAAAATACTCAATAATATTTTGAATATGATTTGTGATGAGAATATTATTCTGACACCATAAGTTAAGAAAACAATATTCTATTAAAACATTGTGATGGTGCCTTTAAAAAAGATTTCTGGCCAGACACATAAGGTTAGGACCCCTTCAAGTTCAATGGTCGGTCCCATAAACTGTAAGGTTTGTAATGCTTGGTACAATAATATAAATGATAATTGATTTTTATTAAACACGCCCACATCACTTTGAAAAAAATCTCTTTTTCATCATTGTTTTCTAAAGCTCTTACAATTTATAGCTATAGCTTTTTCACAGAATCAAAGTGAGACAAAATCAATTTTAATTTTCAAGATTAGATTTCAACAATCAAGATTAAAAGAGGCCCCAAAAGGTTAAAAACAATATTATACCCGATCCGGCCTCTATGTAGTTAAAAATGACCTAAACATAAATTTATTAAAAAGATTTTTGCATTTCAGTTTTTTTTTTGCATTTCATTTTTACGGCTTCGTCCCATGCGGGGCCTGGGAGGCGAATAGGTCCGCAGCAGAGCTAGCCTAGCTTGTCGTAAGAGGCGACTTGTGGTCTTAGAATTCTGAAATCGGAGTCAGTACTCAGCCAACAGAGCGACCAAGGTGTGTACCCTAGGTGGCTGAATAGGGGGGGCCTCGTCCACGGGGGTTGTCAGGTCTATAATACGGAAACCCTGATCGCTGACCATAGTGGGTCAAAGTGTGCGGAGAGTGCCACGCTTCATGCACGTAAAAGACCCCTTTTCGGACCGCCAAGAAGTGCACAACAAAGGCAAAATTTTCCGACCCTACCCATCTATTCCCTTTTCCTGTGGTCTTCAAAATTACTGTTCCTTTGTTTCCCACTCCGCCCCAACATTTCATTTATCATCATCGTTTCATGTTCATTTCATCATCTTTTTCATGTTCCCCGCCTTTAAATAACCTATATAGCGTTGCAAGGGCGTAAACAACTCACTCACTCATTTTTACTTCGACCTATAATGTGACCCAGTGACCTGAGGAATATGCCCTTCAGGAGCCCCCTTAAGTCAGAACGCTAGAACAAACACATATTGATATCAATGAGCTTCTGGGATTAATTTATATTAGGGGCTTCCTTAGAATGACTTAAAAACGAGTTGATATTTCTAAAAATAAGATCGCAATTTAAATGCATTTCCTTATTCTCCTATTGGGTTCCCGGGCTTGGGTTAGTTACTTGCTATCTAAAAAGGGTCATCTGAACATTTATGCAACAGTTTTCATTTTATAAGGCAAACACATAAAATAAAGAAGGCTTTTTGACTGATTAGTTGATTACTTGAGTATTTACTTTTACGTATTTCACCATTTTTAAGAGATTAACATCGTTCTTTCCATCACAAATACCAAAACGCGGGTATGAACGGTTAATTTGGATATGCTGTATATCGATATTTCAAGGAGTAACCTCTCATCAGTAGCATTTAAATCAAAATATTGGAAGGTCAAATCCCAAAACTGTTGAAAACGTCATAGGGGTATTTTCTTTAAAACATTTTTTGGCCTCGCTTGCGTTTCCCGCCAAATTATTTTCGGAACTTTTCTGACATCTAAGAGATTTTATCTTGACAACAAAACAAATAATGTCAGAGGAAACGTTTTTCTTTGAAAAATATAATGAGCACTTGAAAATGATAGAATGTTGTATTTGATATTCGGTGTGATTAAACAGTTATATTATGCTTTGCGGGGTATTTGCAAAAAAAAAACCGATCTCGAAACGAAATTTATTTCGCCCTTCGGGCTCAGGGAAATTTCCGACCACCTGACTGGTATATTTCTGCAAACATCCCTTCAATGAATGATATATCTGTTAAAAAGAGTACGTTTAAAAGGGGTCATCTGAAAACTCTGATCGAAACGAGACAATATCTTTTGCTTCTGGAGAGAATAACATCAATCAAATGTTCTATCTGTTATAGTTTCTTACATGTGTCTTAGTTATTAGCCATTTTAAAGTATATGTAGTTCGATCTTTTTTTAGTGTTAGTGGCAATATTGGCGTTTGACGTAACAAAAATCAAAACAAAACTTTGTGCAGGATACCCTAAATTTTACTAAGTTTCATTAAATTCTGTTTACTCAGTATCAGTTCAAGGTGAGATGATTTTTGAAAAAAAAAATGTTAACGGACGTCGACAAAGTCCGACAGACAAAGACGGACGCAAAGTGATGACAATACCTCACATGAACCGACAATACCTCACATGGACCGACAATAATTCACATGGACCGACAATACCTCACATGGACCTACAATACCTCACATAGACTGACAATACCTCGCATGTACCGACAATACTTCACATGGACCTCATTCAGTCCAGGTTAGCTAATAATTCTGTTTGTTGTATAAAATGTCACATCAGAACATTGACATTCAGGTGTAATCAAAGTTTATTGAAATATCTCCACATGTTCGTCTTGGAGTAAATTCTCAGCTTTGATTGTTAGACATTTCTGACTGATGTATTATTAGAGACTACAAAAACAGGAAAAGATCAAAAGAAATTTCAGTGGCTTCGCATATACTCATATCTATATTTGTCAATCTCTGACAATGGAAGAATAGTCTTTTTTTTGCAACACGCCTCTCATGTTTTTTTAGAAGTTAAAAAAAGAAAAATATATAATTGTGGACTAAATGTAGCATCGAACCTAGCAAAAACAGTTGATAAAGTAAGTAAGCCAATTATTTTTTATTTCTGTATTTAAACTACATGTACTTATATTATTCACTTATTCATTCGACTCCTCTGTTTGTAACGCACTATACAGCATAAAAGTAGGTCTTGGTTAAACTCCTTCGCAATAGGCTTATCCGACTAAAAGTACTAGTCTGTCTAAGTTTTAAGAAGTACCGGATAATCCCACTGCCTGATACTTTCAATAATTTTGACAAAATTCTTGTCGACATTTCTAATTTCAATGAATTTGTACCAGTTTTAAGGCCCATAATGTTGTCTAAGCAAAATTGATGAACTTTGTCATTAAACCGGCTCAAGCGAATATGCACCAGTTTAAAGTGAATGTCACTTGATGTATTTTATATGTTAGGCTCTACATACAATATGCAACGTGTTTTTGCAATAATGTGGTATATGTGAGTAATTTTCGTTTATTGAAATTATGACAGCAAGCCTTAGGGTTAAAATAGGCAGGCCTCTAAAATGAAGTCCTGACACCCTGTTGCAGTGATCAGTGTACGGACCGAGGGGAAGTTAAGGGAACCGGAACTGTGAGGAGTTTGGGTCTTGGTGTTACTTTAAAAGAATCAACGGTATAAATGTCCTTACTAACGGTTCATTTTATATGTGCAAATCATTTTCTAAAACTTGCTGAAATGTGTTGCATGATATTATGATCAGTATAACTGCAAAATCAAAGAAAATTGAATTTATAATTTCGATATATCCAGATTTTAGTATTGATCAAAAAGAAGTTCTTCTTATTTAACTCACGAGGGGGCTGTGCGGGTTCCGGCTGGCGAATAGGCTCGCACCGGTACCAGCACTAAGCTTGTCGACCGGTAAAAGTCCACTAAATTGCCTTCAGAAATCTGACATCGGTTCAGGTTGCTTTGCCAACAAAGCTACTGGAAAGTGTGTCGCATTGGTTGAATGGGGCAGCCCTGTCATAAGAATAGCGAGGTTTTCAGGCTTAAATGCCAAAAAACCTGACAGCAAACCAAAACGTTGCACCGTGTTGGGAAAAAATGTCAAGTTCCTTGCACGTTAAAGAATATTGTTTTTGGTCTATTTAAGAGTAGGAACAGTAGGAAACCTATACATGTATATGCGGCAAAATTGCACGTCCCTAGCAATCACTACTTTTTTCTAGTGCCAGTCAAAAACATTCCTCCCGACACTGTGTCCCCATTTCCTCAATTACATCATCATTTCAAGTAACGTTCATCACATCACTCCTCCCTGATAAAGCAGAAATCGCAATGCTTGGGAGGAAAGCAATAAAAAGCTAGCTAACTTATTAATAATTAAGGGGTTTGAAGTTTTAAATAGTTCTAAGTCTCCACTTATAAACGTTAACCAAATTTTAAAAGTTAGCAACGCATACGTAAGAACTGATAACCCTTCCGGAGCACTCGGGTTAATTGCCGTTACGAATTAATTAGAGTTTTACTGATTGCTTGTCGGTCGTTTTGTGTTTGTTTTCGTGTTGTTCGCGTTTTGTTTAACGGCTTTGTCTTTGTCGTTTGGTCGTTTTGATATTAAAATGTCTGATTATAGTACCCATTTTCTTATTAATCAGCAAACTCAGGTAAGGTTCGTGAGTTTTGTCGAAATATATTTGATGGATTTATATGAAACTTTAACTTCAACATGCAAATTATCAAAAGTTACTGAAAGCTGTGATAATTTTCAGATTTGTTCCGCTTAGCTCTCGTCCAACCTGAAAAAGGAAACTTTATATAACAGTTCATATTCTAAGTACCGAAAACGTAAACTTATGTCTGGGTACATCAACTTTTAAATCAATATAAAGTTTTGAGGCTACTTTAGCTTCACAATCGTAACACAATTCAGCGAATATGGTGTGCGCATGGCTATCAGTGGTTCGATGTCAAGGTAGATGGTATCGTTAATATTCAACTGAGCGACGGCGGCGGCAGTTCCAGTATGGACCATATCTATGGACGAGGAATGCGTGTAGTAGGGGGCGACTTGAACTGAAGACAATATTGTAAACTTCCGGGCTGCATCCCGCATCACTATCTGGTACCTGCGGTTGGAAATTTTCCCGGCGATACTGAATATGAAAAGATATTGCCCCGGTCGCTCACATACAAATCTTCCATCAGTTTTCAAAGATGTTAAGTTTTTGAAACCATGGACTTCTTTGATGTCTGGATAAGTCATCCTAATTTCTCTAAAGTAACCAGGCGAATGATCATTGAGGGGTCGTCCACCACAAGCTTGCAAACTGACTGAAATAAAAAACAAACAGAAGAATAAAAAAAAATACGTTTGTTTTTAGTTTAATTCAGAAAACGTCATCATCATGCCTTATTTAAGGGGACATTTAAACGGAATATAAGATCTTGTATACTCGACAGTCATTTGAACATGTTCAAAGAGCGATAATACAGATCCTGGATAATATATATGAGGTCGTAGAGAAATCGTTGCAATGTCTTAAAATAAATGAGACTGAAAGCAAAATCCTCAGACAACTTCTTAGTTTTGAAGTCAATTTGTCAAGAATGTCGTTCATGAGAAATGCCATATTTGTTCACTACGGCAACACTCACGGAAACGTAGGGGACTGAGTGTTCCGTGAACGTGGACTGCGTGTTCCGTGAACGTGGACTTAGTGTTCCGTGAACGTGATCGTATCTATAGGTATGTTACAAAATTTGTGTTCCAAATTTTTTCTCCTATCCACTTTCAAATAATTGTAAACCTAAAAGTTTGCAGTAGAACGACTCAATTTGGTCTAATAGAGGCTAGTCAAACAACACTAACAATAAGCTTCATCTCGGTGAGTTTATATTAACATTGCGTTGATAACTGGGGTCGATATTTTTAAGATATTACTGATTTTTTTTTGAACAACTAAGGCACGGTTTTGGTCCTATAAAACCACATGTACAAGTGTTAAACAGGTTTCCTTTATCAAATTTGAGATAAAATACATATGAACAAACACGTACCTATCTCGTTAGCACCTTCGACTTCCTCCGTTATGTTTTGGATCCTTGTCTCTACTTGTGAGACACTGTCATTTAAACTGGCAGCAAGGGCGGTCACTCTATTCTGCAGATTACTATTCTGCTGAACGGCTCTTTGAACGGATAAATTCAAATCGTGCTCCAGTTGTGTCAGTTTATCCTTTGAGCTTGTCTCCACCAGTAAAGACGCAAGTTCATTTTTCAGTCGGATATTTTCATCTCTAAGATTTATGTAAATGTTATTGAGGTCAATCGTTGCATTGGTCAAGGTCATAAGGTCATGGTGAAGTTGACCCTTGATGTATTGTTCTATCTGTCTTCTGTAGCCTCGCTCTTCAATGATAAGGTCAAGGAGTTCATGGTATTCCTTGGTACTAATTCCTGAACTTCCTACATTTTGAGCTGGCGTGCTCGAATCGAACAAAAATGAGCAAGAACCCGAAATAAAAAACGCTAAACACACAAACGATAAATGAAGCATCCTCATAGAGTGAATATATGTTGACGGTTTTGAAAAAGGCTTAATATGAACTCTCGGCTTGCAGAACTGGGTAAACTTTAAAATCTCATTTAAACGGAAAGATAACGGTCTTGTGATTTTCCTTATGGTTTGTAAATCGGAAAATATTTTAAAGATTTTTAAGTAACTTGTTTTGATCTTTCCAAAGGTGGAATAAACTTTCGATTGATAAATTACATTTTCATTACACTTAATAGTTAAGGGTATACCGAATACAAGATTTCATTGAAACATTTAAGTATACTTTACCATTTAAAGCAATATAGCCTGTTTGTTGTCATCGTAAACTTTGACCAGTTTCGACTAGAACAAGGGAAGGAAACAGTTAACGATAAAAACAAAACAACGTTTAAGCAAATCAAGGTATAGGTCACATTAAATTAGGCTCTTACTTGTTTAAGTTATAACTTTTTGCATTTACATGTGTTAGTCGATTGAAAGTAAAAGTTTTCGGATATGAAGTTTTTACATATCTTGAAATTATTGTGTTGGTTATATGTTGTATTTATTTCGTGCGATGGATTCTTATTCGATACAAGTACGCCATCTGGTGGAGCAGATAGGTATACCGACTTGCTTGCAATGGTCAAAGACATACAGTCTCATCGGAGTGCGTTCGAAAAATACCTCACAGGCGACCTTCAAAAAGTACTACAAACATTAACTAACCAGTCAAAATTCCACAGTGAACAGGTCAAAGTTCTTCAACTTGAAAACTCGAACATTGCACAAATGATACATCAACTAAAAAACAGGAGGGTGACCAGAAACCAAACTGATATTGTCATAGGACATCTTAATGCCTCCATCGGTGCTCTAGAAAAGGATTATGACAACGCTATGAAGGAACTTGATACTTTATCCGGAGATATAGTGAATTTTAAAAACATCACACAGTCAAAGAACGCTTCACGCATTGAAAACCAGATTTCTGAAATGAACGAGTTAGGTATGTATATTTTGAGCTAAAGGACTAACATCAAATGGATTTTGATGTAAAGAATAAGTTTTAATGCCTATACTAGACTCGTAATTTCGAATTAATACCGGTAACCTCCATCTAATAACATCACTAATGATTCGCAATGATTAATATCAAATCATTTATCAGACATTTTGAAATGATAATTTATTCTTATAAACTTGTAGCAAAATAGGTGGATCCAGGGAGGGGGGCAGCCCCCCATTTTTTGCGGAAAAAAATTGGTTGAAAACATAGAAAATCATTGAAGCGTGGCCAAAGTGGGCCCCTCTTAGGCCAGGTCAGTGGGTCCCCTCTTTTCAGAATTTCTGGATCCGCCAGTGAGGAAGTCTAGATTATACTAGTACTATGAGTATTGCAATTGTCCGTTCCCATTTTATATGTTGCAATGTTTTGGGGGAATATCTTATATATATATATGGAATGCATGGAACTTAAATGAACACATAGACGATAAAGATATGTGGAAAAAGTGTACGCGACACAACTAACATTAAAGAAACGTCAATTTTTAAAATTCACAATGGAAAACAACCAGTAGTCTTCAACATGACCAGAGGTCACTGCTCGCTGTCTCGCATTGGCCCAAGACATAAGATTCAAACAAATCCCTAGATTATCAACAAAAGACCCATTTCTGGACATAAAACAAAAACAGATAGTTGACAAGGACAAACAAAATCTTTGACAATAATTCCTGGCTTAGAACAGGCATATATAAAATGTGGTGGGGTTAAACTAGTTTTATTGGCCCCATCTCCACCATATTGTTTATCTTTAACAAAGCACACACAGACACAATAAAAACTTTAAAAATGCCTTATAGAAAAATGAACATAATTAAGTTTGGACTCCCACTAAAAAATAATTGGATAAGCGTCAAAAATAACGCCATCAACAATAACTCCTCTTTTTCGAACTCAGATGACAGTTTTTTTTTTGTGTTTCTGTCCGTGCATTTAAGGGGCTTTATCAAAACAGCATATATAGTTCATGTAGTTTTTCTATATAAAAAGTTCACAATTCTTCAAAATGGATGAACCAAATAAAATATATATGTTTCGTTTGCTAAAATATAATGAGGCAAGTATCTGTGATATGCGTTTTCTTCGTATTCAGTGTTTTGATTTAAATACTGCTGTGTGAGGGGATTTTAGCTATATATGTCGCGTACGCATTATTTTCTTTAACCAAATTATCCGTTTTTATACCCGGCCACACGAAGTTGCGAGGTATTTATGTTATACCCTCAGTTTCCTTAGTATCTGTCCGTCCCCCATTTCAAGGTTTCCGAATGATAACTTGAAAACGCGTCAAGGGATTAAAATGAAAATTTGCACAGCTGTTGGGTACAATAAATTACAGGTCAAGTTTAATTTTCAAGATGATCCAAAAAAAATTATTTAAGATTTGCAACTTTGTAAATTTTCTAAATTTGAAAATGATGAAATTTTCTGGTCTGAGAAAGATTACTCCGTCATTTCTTTTTTGTCTCTATATAGATGTATAGTATATATGTTAGAGGCAATAGGTATAATTAGGCATTAAGCTTAAATCCTAGGCAATAAGATAATACCTAGTCATTAGTGTTAATGCCTAAATAGAATTTGGCATTAAGCTTAATGCCTAGGATTTAAGTCTAATGCCTGATTTTTTTCCATGAAAATTATTCTTATTGCCTAACCAGATAATCTGCCTGGGACATAATGAAAAGACAATTTGAAATTAAAGGTTCAATATTAGTAAGTTTAGCTGAAAAAGTATTTCTTTGGATACTAACTAGTAGGTTGCCATATTTTAAACAAAATCTAATATTATTTATTTCTAATATTTTTGTATTTAAGCTCACCTGGCCAAAGGCCATGTGAGCTTATGCCATCACTATGTGTTCGTCATCGTCCGTCGTCCGTTAACAATTTCAAAAATCTTCTCCTCTGAAATCACTGAACCAATGAAACTGAAACTTTGCATATTGGCATGACGATAAAAAGACATAGCAAAAAGATATCAATTGGGCATTCAACCATTGTCAAAACACCGAAAGTGGGGGGGGGGGCAAGGACAAAATCAGTCACCACAAACAAGAACAATGTGTACATATTCCTAACCACCAATACAGATTGATCTTCACTATTGAAACATTAAAACATCTTAAACATAACATTTGTAAATATAGGAGGGTGTTGATGGGGTTTCCAGAATAGAGAATAATGGCCAAAAAAGTTAACAGATAAAGAATAATGACACACAAAAAAACTAAAGAATAAAGAATAATGACCCTTACAGAATAACGAATAATGTGAAAATTGACTAAACCCCCACCAAACCCTTTACAGAATAGAAAATAAAGGGCAATTTTTTTTTCAGAATATAAAGAATTGAGGACACCTCCATCCATACCCTCACATAAATAAACTGGTATGTGCCCGACCTACTACAGAAAAAAGCTTACATTATATATTGTTTACTACAGATAGTTTTATGGAAAAACTGCAAATCCATAAGGTCGTTCTTTGAGATTCTGATTTGTTTGGAATCAGTTGAATTTTTTTTACATCACTGACCACCAATACGACATTATGTACCTTCAACAGGTCATTAGTTATGGTTGTTTTGTTGCTGACATAAATATTTATGGATTGGTCCATCATAGTACGTACCAAAAACTCTGTTTCGCTAAATTTTATAACGGCTTTTTAATATTTTGACCAAAGTTATGGCAATTCTCACAGTTTTCTTAAGATTTTAAACTCCAAATAGAAATTTACCTCTATAATTATGTTCCATTTTTAGTAATAGTGGCCATGTATTTTATCATCTTGTCAACATCAAAATAAAATAAACAAATAAAAAAAAAATGATTTTGTTTGAAACTGGGCTAGCCATCCAAAGAAGTACTTTTTTCAGATAAACTTATTAATATTGAAACTTTAATTTCAAATTTTCTTTTCATGATGTATCAGATTATCTGGTTAGGCAATAAGAATAATTTTCATGGAAAAAAATCAGGCATTAGACCTAAATCCTAGGCATTAAGCTTAATGCCAAATTCTATTTAGGCATTAACACTAATGACTAGGTATTATCTTATTGCCTAGGATTTAAGCTTAATGCCTAATTATACCTATTGCCTCTAACATATACATGTAGAGTATAATATACAAATATATTTAACTACTCATGAATATAGTGGCGGGGTATCATTTAATGTCCCATTAGATGCCCTATTTTATACCCGTTTTGGTATTGTATTTTGAAACTACTGGGTCGATAACTGTTGCTGGGGGACCAGATGTCCCTTAGGGTATTCACAAGCCTTGTTGTTAGACTTGTCTGACACGAGTTTACCAATAAATTTGAAACATTTATAGGTGTTGAAATTTCCGATTTTCGAATTCAAATTTGTTTTAAACTCTAGGTTTCATTCCTTGTATTGCAAATGGTCGATATCTTTGGTGGATTTGGATTTCCTATTCGAAACATTTTTGGTTTTGAGTACATATCGTTCAATACCTTGGTTGTTTAACTTCTATTGTTTTGATTTAAATGCTGCCGATACCAGATTACTTAGTGATGTATGCATACACTGCAGTCTTTTTACCCGTTTTGGTATCGTATTATGTAAACTGATAGTTTATTGGGCCTCAAATGTTGACCATGACTTTGTTTGTCTATTTCAGTGTCTCTTCAAGCCTGTGGAGGATTTAACAAGCGAACAGAGAACAGAGTTGTCTTTCCTGATTTGAAATATTCTACTGGCTTCCAGGACCTTTCGTCATTCACCAAAGATGCTGTGTTCCGGTGTGAAAAACGCGGACTATATTTAATAATAGCCAGTGTAACAGCGTTTTCATCCGAATCGCGTATCAATATTTTAATGAACAACAGCACCGTTCTTAGCAGAGTTCAGATTGTTCCACATCATGACTACGTTAAGCATATGATACACTCCGGAACGGGTTCGGCTGTGACGCTGATGAATCCGGGTGATACAATTATCATCAGGCCCGAAAATATAGAAGGCATGTATGGGGAGAAGAGCTGTATGAGCATCGTTAAACTTCGGTAAACGATGGCAAAATTCGTAAAATCTTTATCGAATACGTGTTATCATATTTGAATATGGACCTCATTCGTAAATTCTAAGAATGCTATTTTTCGTGTAACCTTCTTCAGCATTGTTGTGATTTTAGCTTCATTCAATCAATGTTGCGTAATGATGGCCATAAAGATAGTTTTGAATGTAAACATGAACATGTTACCTGAATTCTATGCATGTGTTTTTGTCCCCCGCCGCAACGCGGAGCGGGGACTTGGAAATGCCGGTGTCCGTCCGTCCGTGCGTCCGTGTGTCCGTGCGTCCGTGCGTCCGTCACACTTTTTTCGTAACACTTTTCTCAGTAACTACTAATCCTAGGGTTCTGAAATTTTGTATGCAGACTCCTATAGGGGTCCCCCAAGGTGTAAGTGATTTTCAGGTCAGTCTGACATCTACTTCCTGTTTAACGACTTAGTCATTTTTTCTCTCATAGGCTCAATGGTAAATTTTTCGTAACACTTTTCTCAGTAACTACTAATCCTAGGGTTCTGAAATTTTGTATGCAGACTCCTATAGGGGTCCCCTAAGGTGTAAGTGATTTTCAGGTCAGTATGCCCCTTCAACAATATAACGTTCAACGGGCGGGGGACCTGGAATCTGTTCTTGTTGTGTGTTAGTTTAACGCCCTTTATCGACGCCCCTATGCCATGTAGGGCGGCCAGTTTAATGGTGGAGGAAATTGGGGTACCCGGAGGAAACCACCGACCTTGGGCAGGTAACTGACAAACCTAATCACATACAGAAGGGAAGTCCCTTTTTGTTAATACAAACGGGACTAGAACACCAGCTGAGAGGATCGGCTAGTGATCAATAGTGTGGTATTTAAACCAGCGCCCTAGACCAATCGGCCACCCAGGCCCCCGTATTCTATACATGTATCACCACTTTAAATAAACAAGAGGCTCCCGGGATCCTAAATCGCTCACATGGTCCTAAAGCTTTACGAGCCTCTTTAATGGTCTATTAACACTAAAAAGGTCCATCTACAACTTCCAAATTATTGAGCTGACTTTTGTAAAGATTAATGAACCGAAGGTTTAAGCAAGCAAGAGCTTTTCTCTATTTGCTATGTTTTTCATTCTATAGGGCAAGATCATGAAAAAAAACACTAGTTTTGACCTTTAAAGGGCAATAAACCCTATACGGGATAATCTGACATCTTCGACCCAATGAAGATTTTGTAGAGCTCAATGTGCTGAAGATTTAAGCAAGTAAGAGCTTTTCTCTATCTGCAATAGTTTTCATTTTATAGGACAAAAACTAAAACAAAAGAAGTACTGATAAACCATGGTTTACAAATGAATTGCGAAGAGAGATGAGAAAACGAGACCGTTACCGTAGCCAATACTTAAAATCCGGAAATGAAAATCTGAAGAAAAAATACAAGGACCAAAGGAACAAATGCAATAACCTTAAAAAGGTCGCGAAAGAAAACTATGAAAACAATCTAGAGAACTTCATATTAAGTAACTCTTCAAACCCAAAAGCATATTGGAAATTAATGAAAACTCTACTAAGACTAAAAAAAGGGTCCCGTATTATTCCATCCTTTCAAAATATATTAAACAACAATGGAAACCAACCAAATATTGAATATGTTTACTCGGATACAGGGAAATGTAATCTTTTTAATTCATATTTTAGTCAAATATCTACGAAAATGACAAAAATGTTCCTCTTTCTAGCTTTGATAAAAGAACGGATGCTGTAATAGATGATATATCAGTCGAGGTACAAGATGTTGTTGATATTCTTCAGATATTGAACCCGAATAAAGCATCAGGTCCCGACTTCATCAGCCACAAACTGTTAAGAGTGTGTCCCCATAAGATTGCAGTCCCACTCAAGTTAATATTTAATAAATCCCTACGTCAAAGTAAATATCCAACGCCTTGGAAGATTGCAAATGTTATACCTATTTTCAAAAAGGGTGATACACCACTACCATCAAACTACAGGCCTATATCTCTTATAAGCTGTCTAGGAAAAGTGTTTGAAAGAGTAATTTACAAATATGTCTATAACCATTTACAGAGGCATAATCTTATTTACAAATACCAATCTGGTTTTCTTCCCAAAAACTCAGCAACTCATCAACTATTAGAAATATATAATTGTATACTTAATTCGCTAGAACAAAAAGAAACTAGCTGCTTTGTCTTTTGCGATTTTTCCAAGGTGTTTGATAAAGTGTGGCACAGGGGTCTCTTACCTAAATTAAAATCGTATGGAATTCTTCGAAATTTGCATAAATGGTTTGCAGATTATTTTAAAGAAAGAAAACAAAGAGTTGTAATGAATAATTCTTCGTCCTCCCTTAACACCATTTCAGCAGGAGTTCCCCAAGGTTCAGTCTTAGGTCCCATTCTATTCGTGATATATATCAATGATATTGCAGAAAGTTTGCAATCATTATGCAGGCTTTTTGCAGATGATACTTCTTTCAGTTATTCAAACTCGAACCCAATAGAAATTAGAAATACGATTGTTCATGACCTTAAGAAGCTAGATAGATGGTCAAGGAACTGGCTTATGTCATTTAACCCTGATAAAACAGAGATTATGATATTTTCGAATATTGAACGTCCAAATCTATCTTTCTCGTTAAACGAAAAAGACATCCCTATTTCTAGACAGCACACACATCTGGGTATAACTTTGAGTGATGATGCAAAGTGGATTCACCACATTGACAACATTGCTAAAAGTTTTACAAAACACCTTAATGTTCTCAGAAAATTAAAGTTCAGTCTGAGCCGAACAGTATTAGAAAAGCTTTACTTAGTGTTCATAATACCTATATTTGAATACGCTTCTGAAGGTTGGGATAACTGTGGAACAACAAACGCGGAAAAATTAGAAAAACTTCAACTTGAAGCTGCCCGTATTGTAACAGGACTCCCTATCTTCTGTAGATCATCAGAGCTATATAAGGAACTGGGATGTGAACCACTTATAGAAAGAAGAAACAGAAAAAAAGCTACAAATGTTTTATAATATTCAAAGTGGGAATGCACCAACGTATTCCACCAAATATACAATCAACGACCATCTATCCACTTCGAAATGGAAATGATATTATTGTGCCTTTTTGTAGACTTTCGATAACAGCAGAATCGTTTGTGCCATCGACAATAAAGTCATGGAACAGATTAGATTCTACAATTCGAAATCTTGATACAGTAACAAAGTTCAAAGGGGAATTAAAACAAAGCAGCACTCATACTGAACAAACACCAGCTCATTTTCTTTATGGTCCGAGAAAACTAAACGTTATCCTTACTCAATTTCGATGCTCTGCATCCTTCTTGAACTTTAATCTATACAGTGTAACTATAGTTGCTAGTCCAGCCTGTTCATGTGTGGATATGTTAGGGAGGACAGAGATCATTACTTTCTTCATTGCCCCATCTATGAAAACGAAAGACGACACCTTTTCAATAAACTAGCGTGGATACCCCAACCTCTAATCATTAGTATAGATCTTTTGACAAAGGGAAGCGTCATGCTTTCCTATCAGCAAAATACTGTCTTCGCAAACAGTCTAAAAGATTTGTTGTGGTTTAATTAAATCAAATATCATGTAATCAGGATCTCGGCACACCATTGTCAACCTCATCATCATCATTGTCATCTTACATATATAAAAGTTTAAACCATTTTCTTGCTTATTATGCATGCAAATATTTTGTGTTATTTCTAATATTGTATTTTCTTGGAGAACACTTCATAAGTCTGTTTGACTTGTGTCATATCCTTTTTGTATTTTTTTTTACCATCGTTACAAATAAAATATGTTTAAACTAGGTCCAGGTGAGCTAAAAAAATCGGGCGGATGTAAATCATGTATTCTCTGTCCTTGCCACTCATTCTATCCATCATTTCCTCAGGCCTTCAAAGATGTCAGCTGCTATTCCTGAAATAGGTTTAACATTTAATGTCTTAAATGGAAAGATAATATGGAAAAGCATTATGGAATAAAACAAAGAATAATAAATAAATAAATAAAAAAAGATAAATCGCTCGTTTTCAAGAAAATTGATGTCAATTTTCTTTAGGGAACAGTTTTTCTGACATTTTCATAGATTTAGCATTACATGTAACTGTAAAGCCAATTCCAATGACGGAATATAAAGGATTTTGATAAAACTTTGAGAAAAAAAAAAAAACAAACAAAAAACGGTTCATGGGCAAAAACAAAATAAACCTATTTTGACGATACATTGTTAAAACCCAATTATCCCCCCCCCCCCCCCCCGATAAAAATCCGGTGCATATATGATCATTATGGCATCATCATCGCCGCCCGCTTCGCTTCTCTGAATCATATAACACAAAGCATTTCATAACACTATATAGGTTTCAACCTACAAGCTGGGTAGGCGGGTTAATTTATTTACATTTTGTTTTTATGTCGCCCGCAACGTGTTGCATTTAGCGACATATAGGAGTCACTTTGACACGACCCGTCGTACTGCATCGCGTCGGCGTGCGGCGTCACAAAAATTCCGTCGCAGTTTACCGGGTAACTACAAGACCCAGACGCTAGATATTTTGGCATCCAACTTCCTCCAATAGTACTATATGATGTAAATCCATGTTATAGCAGTAACTCATTTACTTTCTGTTTTAATGAATATTGTGGAAGACCGCCACTCTAGTTTAACATACAGTCATACTTCCCTAAACAGGTTTTCTTCTTGCTTTTATTACGTCTTTTCTTCCTCTTACATGCAATTCCTTTATCTATCATAAAAAATACCTAAACATATTATACATATAATAATCTTTATTTGCAAAATACACCCATATGGGTCAAAGCAAAAACAAAAACATGTAAAATACAAAACATATACAGAAAACAACAGAGTATACAGAATAATAACATGATTATGGAGTTATAGTTTTGAGAACATTTTGACCAATGTGAACCCTATTTTCGTAGTACCAGTGACTGCTTTATAAAGTCGCATACAGTTGGAATCAGTTCTATATCGGGATTCAAAATTCGTTGCATATGTATATACACAGACAGAGCTCTTCCCTCGTGGGCACTTATGATTGCCATAAAACTTTGTACCCGCATGTTAACTTAACAATGGCAGATAATTACATGCGAGTTAATTGCTTTTTATCCAATTTTGAATTATTTATCTTCTTATTTCCGACATTTTTACATAAAACTCGGATCGATTTGCTATACCATTCTGTACAAGTTTATATTTTTGTCTTCAGTAAAACTTGGAATGGACAAAAAAGTAGGAATGGATCATTGAAGTAATGACTGACATACTTACACAGCCAAATTGAAATTCAAAATTTATTCTTTTATAGCCCCGCAATATTTTCTAATGATTGAGATTAATTAGATTCCTCAGTGGCGGATCCAGAAAGTCTGAAAAGAGGGGGCCCACTGACTGGCCTAAGAGGGGGCCCGCTTTGGTCACGCTTCAATGATTTCCTATATATTCAACCAAATTTTTTCGCCAAAAGGGGGAGGGGCGGGCCCCCCGTCCGGAACCGCCTATGTTCCTGCATCTATATGTAGTCATATACATATAGTTGTTCATTGACAAGTTGTCTGTCCGTCTTTCTGCACACTTTTGTGACCACAAAACTCTAAAACTATAATACACGGTACAGACTCTAAAATTTAACACAGTGACTGATGGAGTGCGGTTAGAGTATATAAAATTTCAATTTTATGTTAAAATTTATGAGGAAAACTGAGCTCTTTAACGACAGGACATAGTCATTTTTACCTTACATTCTATCTATAAATGATTTTTTTTTTCTGTAGTAAAAGTATTGCATTGATAGAAACATATTTACAGCACAATATTTTTTATCTCGAGCATAAACACAAATTTTCAGTAAAGGCAGTCTTCTCCGTTTTTCAATGAAATATCGAAAAAAAAAATTAATAATAAAGCAGGAATTATAAAAGAGGCTTTCAAAGTAAACCAGCAAAATACCACCCCACTCCAAACTAGATCATCTCCCCCAAAACAAACATAGCATTGGTAGACCAAATGACTAATTTAATCGAGGACAAATTTAGATACACATAACAAAACATATCACATTTACTAACTGCAAATCGCAGCCTTAAAAGACATAGAAACCCAAAACCACAATTATAACAAATGTAAACCAAAAGCGGTGATTTAGGGTAGTCCAATCCATGTAAACCGATCCAGTTAACGTTGTTGAGTTTTACAACAGGCCTATAGAACAAATTAATCCCTATGTGACGTAACATTCAAATGCCAAATCTTAAGTTAATTAAGTATCTTTATCCTGTCGGAGCCTCTAAGGCCGTCAAGTATTTTAAGGTCAAAGGTCAAGATTCTTAAAGAGATAAGACGATTTTTTTCAACAACAAAAACACAGAAGAGAAACATGTTGGAGGAATTCTAATGGCGAATCTATCTTGTCTGCTGTCTATTTTCTTATCTGGTAAGTGTTTTAAAATATATGTAAAATGCATTAATTTTAGATCTTTCAAATGATTCAGATTCTCGATCGATTTTGTGCAGGCACTTGTAAGACCTGTAATGCACTAAGTGTGCAGTTAATGCGTCTGTTTGTAATAGGATTTCGTAATAAATCATTTGTATTGATGGTTTTGTGAAATACAAAGGGATTTTTTACAAACGTTTTTCTCATGGTTTCATATCAGAAAAGAATATTTTTCTTACCAAAATTACATATGTATTTCAATTGTGATGGCAGTTCAATCTAAACATGCTAAATGATATAGAATTTACAGTAAAAAAATATCATGTTTTCAAAACTCAAGTGTATTTCTAAAGCCGTATAAAACATCATACACAGCGTGCATTTTGCTGAAATATCTAATTCAGTGCAAAATTTATGATACAAAAGGTACAGCACTGAGGTACAGAAATACTTTATTTCCATACTAATTTTCACACGAGGCACAGCCGAGGTGAATATATGTAAACTGTTCGCTGAAATCATGTAAATTTAAAGGTTGAAGCTGAACAGTACAATGGAGTTTACCTTTGATAATATCTTTATCATGTTTATAGAATTAAGAAAATGTGCATCACTTACTCCAATATAAAATCGAAAAAAAAAAAAGACATTTACTATCGATTTAAAGTTTTCTCAAAATGTCAAGGTCAAATTCTATCATTGCTGTTTGTACACCATACAGACATTTCCAAAAACACTTATGGTAACTCATTGTATAACTAGAATAGAAGACGTATGTCGCCTGAGTCTTAAAATATTAATATTCGATAAACAGAAAGTAGATGAATTACGGGCATAAAATCGCTTTAAACCATATAGTGCTATAGAAGGAAGCTACATGCCAAATATCAAGAGGCATATATACATGTAGTTGCCTGGAAAAATTCGACGAAAAGTTTTGTGACGACACTAGACGCAGGATGATGCAAGACGATGGAAAGTGTCAAAGTAACCCCTATATGTCGCTTTGCAGCACATTTTAGGCGGCATAATAAGCAAAGTACCATGAGCATATAACTGTACAACTATACTAGTATATAGTTTCTAATACAGACAGTAACGATATGAAAAAAAGTAAACGCTTCTCTCACAAAACGGTAATGGATCGTATATAAATACAATGTATTTAAAACGATGCTATACATAAAAAACTAATCATAGGGTCTAAAAAATGTACGCAACATTACCAATTCATGTAAAATAATTTAAAGATTTATAGATATTTCGGACATTCGTATGTCCTTCATCAGTATAATAAACAAAAAACAAAAAGTTTTTCAAACACAGTTTCGTAATAACCAATTTTTCAAATTTGTCTTTGAATGTCCGAAATATCTATAAATCTTTAAATTATTTAACATCCATTGGTAATGTTGCGTACATTTTCTAGACCCTATTAATACAGACAATATCTACAAGCATGTCTACATTTTTCAACTTTGGAACTCATGACACAAGAAAGGTCTTGAAAGATTCTTATGTTAAAAAAGGAGCAAATACGTACCAATACGGCTTTCAAATTTTCAAGTCCGAAAACCAAGTTGCCTGGCTGGCAAAAAAAAAAAAAAAAAAAAAAAAAAACATAAAAAAAACACACAAATAACTAAACTGCAATATAATCGGCTTAAACAATACTGCAAACTAAGGCACTGTGAGTGTTACAATGTATATTACAATATGTACTACAATCTGCATGTCGTTTCATTTTGAATAGAAAGAAGGTGGGCGTCAACAAAACTGTTAACTTCATTATTTTAAAGAAGAAACCGCTCATCAGCATTAACTGAATCAAAAAAATTGAGCGACCAAAACCGAAAGTGTCGACAGAAAAGGTCTCTACAAAAAAGTTCACTCTCAGGGACGGATCCAGAGGGAAATCCGAATACGGGAGCCATGCCCCCCTTTTGTCGAAATTTGTTTTATGGACATAAAAGAAATATTTGAAGCATGACCAGAATGGTCCAACTTAGCCATCCAGTGACCCCTTATTTTCGAAATGTCTGGATCCACCAATGAGGTCTCAAGTAGGTCCTCTTTTGCATGCTATTCCCATGATGCAATACACATAGCAAAAACACTAACAATCTCATTTCAATTGTCATTTTCGACCAATCTTTTTTAGTTCTCGTCATCATTCCAATACAAAGTCTATACCCTCCTTCGAAACTACGGGCATACGCAATTTCACAGAAAGCATTCCGACTCAAATGGTCAGAAAACTCACTTAATCCAAAGAAGAGTACCCTGTACACTGTCCGATATCGACCACTGTCGGGACAAGATGGCTTCCATTACGTCAACACTACAAAAGGGGAGATAAAAAGACTAAATGTTGTTACTAAAAATGGAACGTATGAATTTTCTGTCAAGGCATCACGTGGAAAGAAAACGAGCGATTGGTCGGATTCAGTACAGAAGGCCCAGAACGATAAAGGTATGTAAACTTTTAGATTTAAGTTTTGGCTTCGCTTTGAACTTACATAGACGTTTGTATGTATTTAGGTTTGTAAGTAACCTGTCCATGGTCTGGAATTTCCTCCAGTTTCCTTCACGATTGAAAATAACTACCATAGCTGTTTAGGCCATGTGTGTTGAAAACCGGCAAAAGCCCATCACTTCATTATCCACAAACTTGCAAGCCGCTCTGTAAATTAGCTCTGTTTTGTGTGTCAATACTTTAATTGATAACTGTGACATTCATTTTACACCGAGACCAAAATAGTGAGTGAGTGAGTTGGTGTTTTACGCCCTTGCAACGTTATGTAATTTTTTTTTAAAGGCGGTGAACATGAATTGAAAAGGATGATAAAATGAACATGAATGATGATGATAAATGAAATATGGGGATAGAGTGGGAAACGGTAAATTTTGACGAACCACGGGAAAAGGGGAGAGGTGGCCATGGGAAGGAGCAGAAAATTTAGCCTATGTGGTGCACTTCTTGCTACTCTTTTACGTGCATGAAGAGTGGTACTCTCCACACACGTTGGTCCACTATGGTCAGCGATCAGGGTTTCCGTATTATAGACCTGACAAACCCCGCGGACGAGGGCCAACCTATTCAGTCACCTAGGGCATGCGGAGAAATGGCCCCAACTTTAGAATTGCATAAAGACGCTATAAAAATTATTTGGTTCATTTAGCTGCAATCATTAACACGACGGGGGTCATAGTTGCTTTTCAATGCATCCGGTCTTGGCATGTACACACTTGGTCGCTCTGAAGGCTGAGCACTTACCCGATGTTAGAATCCAAAGACCCTTAGTCGCCTCTTACGACAAGCTAGGCTCTGCTGCAGGCCTAAACGCTCAGGGGTTCGCACGGGACGAGACAAGTTAAGATTTATGTAATTTTGTTTGGCCTACATAGTTTGTAATGGACAGTTATATGTATGTAGATTTAAATTTAATCTGTTGATATATCATTCAGAAACCGTAGGGGTACAGACAGGCAGACAGACAGACAAGACAGACAGCCGGATAAAAACCGAAACAAGCCGAAAATACTTTTTGTAACTAAACACGAGGGTAATTCATATGTTGAAAAGTTTAGCTGATGCACATATTCTTTTTTGATATTCGGGGAAATAATACATGTACCATATTTATGTATCTTGATTCAACCCACTAAAAAGAAAAATGATTACCATTGGGGCATTCAAAAAAGGCTAAGCCAAAACAGTAGAAATTAGGATTCACCCGGTCTTTAGCTATACCCTTGTTCTAGAGAATAATCTGTACTGATCTGGTTGTTGACTTTAGAGATAAACATGTAGTTTACAAGAACTAATTAATATTTTTTTTCTGAAAAAAAAAATCCTGATCAAATACGACATTGATTTACCTTTTTATCAGATGTGGTCGATAAGTGAGATAATATAGTTAGCGATTCTGGATTATTGTAAACAAAACATTTAAAATCACCAATAGCCGATGGTATAACGGTTAATGCGTCGTGATGATACCAAGGTTCTTAGTTCGATCCTTATCAGTGGCGAAAATTCATTAACCAATTTTCCGACTCTCTCTTGACACGGTTTAAAAGAATAATCTCCAGGAACGATGGGATAGTCCTTCGTAAGGGACGAAAATAAGTTAAAACCTCATGTATGTTTAACTTACGGACCCCTTCCGAGAGTTCGATAAGAGTAGACTCAATGGGGTCAATCCAAAGGCCACATTCGTAAACTGCAAAATGAGAAGGGATTCAAATAGGCATTCTTTTTTCCCAATCCAGGATAAATAAATGTTATTCGTAGCAGAATATAGAGGGGCGTCGATTTTCAATTGTTTTTCCCCGTTTCATCAAAACGTCTTACGTTCATTGATTGTCACCTATGGCCATGTCTAAACGTTATGCATAACGACACTAAAACGGAAGCTTCACACAAACAATTATTTCCTGTCAAACAATACTTGCATATTTACGTTAAAAACCAAGTAAAACCTACATGCACTACGTACATTTAATATTCTAAATAAACGTCAATGCTCGCTCAGAAATAGCCAACTAAAGATGAAGGGAAGATGGATTCAAGTTAAGTAAAGTTTGGCGTATATCTATACGCATTTTTGTCGATGGAGAGCAAGTCCAACCCCTTTGATCAATTATCATACGTACAAATATACCATGCAAGGGATAAATTGGCAGTCTGGCATTATAGGATAGCTGCATCACGTGATAGGCTGAGGCGCTTTGACAAATCAATAATAAGAAAAGGTGTCGAATTTCGAAATTGGATAAAAATAAAAGGTTTTACATCCATTGACATTTTCTTTTACATATTCCCAGTGAGATTTGCTGGAATATGAAATTCCTACTTCAAAATCAAAATAAAGTTGAGGTCAGAAAGAATTTGCACTAAAATATAACTGACAATTGTAATTGTCCACATGATTTAGAATTCAATTGGTGGTTAAAACTAATTCTATTTTTTTTAAATAAACTGATATCATTGTCTGTGAAGTATGGAAGCCCCGATGTGCCAGGAACAAAAAAAATATTTAACTTGTGCGCACGAGTTTTTTTTATCTAGTGCTTACGAGTTTCCTATCTTGTGCGCAGGAGTTCAAACTTGAGCGCACGAGTTTCAAATTTGAGCGCATGAGCTACTAACTCGTGCGCTGAAGTTTGAAACTCGTGCGCAAAAGTTTAAAACTCTTGCGCACAAGTTAATTATTTTTGTTAGTGGCACGTCGGGGCTTCCATAGTGAAGGACTATCCAACACATTCAATCTTTCGTTTATATCTGTGACTACATTATTATGCGCTTCAATGTATTTTTATTATCATAGGGTCCGAACTTTTTGTCCGTATTGGTCCACCAAGAGGCTTAAAAGTGAAAGAGCTCACACCAAATGTGATAAAAATAAAATGGCGGCGACCGAAAAATAGAAAACATTCAATTTCCGGTTATAGAATCACGTGGAAAAAGGTTGGAACCAAACATTCGGATGTGAAACAGACCAAGTTCCGGTCGATAGCATTTAACGGTCTTCAACCCGAAACGGCCTATATCATTAAAGTGCAAGCCTTAAGTAGTGAGGGAGTACTATCACAGACGGCAAAAATCACAGTGAGAACCAAAAGACAAGTGACATTACAAGTTCCGAGTAATTTTACAGTGGAACCATACGGATCAACAGTAAGTATTCATGATAGAAGTTGGGACGTATAACTGGGACATTCGAATATCAAAAGTCCGAAATTGTAAAGACGAAACAGTAAACACATCTATACGAAAAACAGACGATATAAAAACACACCTAAACAACTAAATAGCAACCAACAACTCGAACTAAAGTCGTAATCGTTTGAGTTTAGATTTTTGTTCAATTCAAAATTATTTCATAGCCTTTCAAAGACGTGCATTTCTCCATTTGCTATAACTTTGTTTTTTTATCTCCATTGTAATAAAAAGGTACAAAAACGTGCATGAATCTTGTCATTAGACCTACTTTCCAAGTTAAATTTATACACTTCATCAATAGACGATAATGAGATATGGAAAGAGTCTATACGACACAACCATCATAAAGTAACGGCAATTTAGTAAATCGCAATGGAATTGAACATGCCTGTGCTGACTGTATTGGCCCAATACTAATTACATAAGATCAAATACCTACCCCCAAATTGTCAACGAAAGTCCCAATTCTGGACATAGAACAATAAACACAAAGATGACAGGGACAAACAATGGCTTTGACAAAGATTTCTTGCTTAGGACAGGCATATATAAAATGTGGCGGGGTTAAGGTTGCCTTTTGTTTGTATTACGTTTTCTGCATTTATTGATGATAATTATCTTTATTTACAAGAAACTATTAGTAAAGTGGTCCATACCAAAAGGGCAGGATTTAACAAAAGTTACTGGTTTCCAAATACAATACAAACAGAAAGGGGACCAGAAAGGAACACTGTGTACGGTGGTTACAACCAAAAAGAAGTTCAAATATGTCATTACTGGTAAGCATTCAGTTAATGAAGCCAAAAGTTTTGCCCAAAGAAATATACATCTTAAACCGATATATGTTAACGGTGGGGACAAAATAGCGTAAAAACTGTACAGTCATCTTATACATGTTTTAGAAATACATGTAAAAGGTCAGTCCTTACTGTGTCAAGAACTTCGATAGAGTTACTGAATGATGTCAAAATTTATGTGCGAATCCATTTTAAAACATTTGGTCACTTTCGAAAATCAAGAAGTGTTTATTGAGACCAGCTATAAGTTTGTTGAGGGGGTGACGAAGATGCATAAAACAGAAAACATATTAAAGTTTAACAATTATAATTATCACAGTATATTTGATTTTACATAAATCAAACAGATAATATTATGTACGTATTGAACATGCAAGTACTTTCAGATTTGTATAAAGGACAACAGTATAAAGTTCGTTTGTCTGTGAAATCTGGACACCTAACAGGAAAATACACAGACTGGATGTTTGTTAAGTTACCGGGCGGCAACAAAACAAAACATAACAGAGGTAACGTTTTGTAAAATGAAACTAAAAAAAAACATCAAAGGTAACATAATGTAAATTAAAAAAGACAGGAAAATCTAAAGGAAACGGACAAAAACAAACCAAGGGTAATTTTAGAAGATAGGCATTAACATATTTATAGCACAGGGATTTGCTCCCCTCTATCAATATTTTGTCAATGTGCGGTACGAAAAAAAACACGTGTTTTTTTTTTCGTACCGCACGTACCGCACATTGACTATAACAAAATATTGATAGAGGGTAGCAAGTCCCTGTGTTTATAGCAAAAAAAATAACGACAGAGAGGAAAGGTAACTTAACGATTTACTCAAAGCCAAACAGAACATAAAATGGTTACCATAGGACACATGCCCCAACAACTTCTTTATTGAAGAGCACATGTCATATGGGATCTTTTAACAATTCTTCTCATCAGAACACAAACATGGTAATTTAATTTGGCAACGCGAGACAGAACATAACGAAAGTTAACTTACATGACTTAAGGCAAATGAAAACGCGATTTGTAAAATGAAACAGATCACAGCTTGGTTCATTGTTTTTTAAAGGGACAGAAGAAAACGAAGCGGAAGATCACAATGTGTCTTACACAGAAGACGATGTTTTAGATGAAGAAACATCCGCTCAAGAGAACATTGATGATGTGAAAAGTCTTGATTCCGATAACGGTAATTTATAACTTTCCTATAGGTGAAGTTTATTTCCCGCGAACGAAAGTTCGTCTGTTTGTGTGCCCATCCCATCTCGACGCTTTTGTAATAAAATTATATCCTAAAATCGCTTACATTGGAAATGAATGAAGGTCTGTACACTTATTTATGACCAATAACAACACAAAAAAAAAGAAAAAGGGGCGTAATTGTTTTTGATAAAGTAGGCTCAACCGCCACATATGAAAAGCCAACCAATCTGTATTGGAACGGACATTCAGTGTCTTAGGATTCACCATATGCATGTTTTGATTTGTTTTCATACATAAATCGATAGAAGTTTGCAATTTAAATATGCCTTATACGCTTGTGGTCTGTACAAAACCTTTTTTTAATATTTATGTCTATTTTCGACAATTATGAAGGCTATTGGTTTAAACATGAGAGGTAAGAGAAATATTTTTTATCATAATATGAGCTACAAACTGTATTTTACCATCGCTTTAAATGCAGACAGGGTATTGTTTTATTCTATTTGTTCTATATTAATCTATTAATTTTCCTATAATGTATTGAATGTATATACCTTTTACATGTCTATTGTTAAAATGCCCAAAAATTTTATGAAAGAAACATTCATGAAATCAAAACCAACATCTGTGGACTGAATCACTCAACAAAAATAAACTGCAATAACTTTTAGTTGTGCTTAAAAATTAAAAGAGTGGAAAGGTTAAAGATTCTGCTTATTTCAATACATTAATAGCGTAGCCAAAAACTAATCTTTAACATATTTGTTTTTAATTATAGATATTTTAGATTTATTCGTCAACAAGACTAATTACACGTTTGAAGATCAAAATGTAACCTTGACCTGTATTGTTCGTTTCTATAGTGACCACGAGGTGTCACTTCTGTGGACAAAAGGTGATGACGTCAAATTCGATAGGATAGGAGCATGGTTTGTAGGTCTCTTTATTAATCTTTCCTAGTAATTGTAGTATTTTATAGCCAATGAAGTTTGTTGAACGTATAGTTTTTTTTTCTGTCTGTCCGCCTGCCGCCCATCAAGTGCACCCCATCTAAGTCTAGGTCTTAGTTGCTTTTTTGGAAACTGCACACTATAAGTCGGATCCTCATGAGATTTTGTATGCTTACTCATATCACAATAAATACCAGAAAAAAAAACACATTGCTATCGTCGCTTCATTTGCCGAATTTGAATAAGAGCTTCATCGTCTCATATGAACATCACAACTCATTGTGATAGGTCTTAAGGAAGAGTGTGGGCTTGTTTATCCAATAAATGCATGTTATTGGGCCTTGATAGTGGCTATTTGATTAAAAATAAATCGTAATCGTGTTAAGCATTGACGGAATTTCGTACTTCCAATCCAAGTTTATATTGTATTAATAGTGGTCTTTGGGATGTCCAACACGAAAACTTCCCACGTGAGCCCAAAATCTGTAAAAGTCCCTATAAAGCGAGTAATTAACACAATTTTACAGATGGAGATTTCTGGTCGTTACCAGCTTGAAGAGACAACTTTAACTGATGATAACATGACGGTACAGATGAGTAAACTGACCATACTGAGACTTACTCAACGGGACAGTGGAGGGTATACGTGTCATGAACTTGGGAGTGGCCTGTCTGTTAGTGAGGAACTACATGTCACAGGTTAATACTGGTACATAATACACATATCACACGTGGCCTTATTGTTTGTAGAACTAAGTAATAAACTAAAGTAGTATTTGTTTTCAATATTTAACCTAAATAATATAGTTTTTTTATCACTGTCGATCATTTACCCTTTTAAACCTCTAAAATTTAAATTAATAGTAGGTCTTAATTTTACAAAGCCAAATTTTCACGAAATTCAAAATATGACAGGAACAAAAAAAACCCCAGATCTTTTAATCGTATGGATGAATAAGCCAAGTTTTGAATTGTTTGAGACATTAAAATACTATTATGTTGGGCCTAATCCTTTATCCTAGAGAACCTTAATAATATCATTGTTGTATTAATTTTGAATAGTTAAGACAAGAACAAAGGCAATGCGGTTAGCATGTATATTTACACGATTGATTGTAAAATACATTAAAACCCATTTCTTTCATATCTTTAGATGCCTCACCTGGTCCTCCACTTGACATAGAGGCGGAAGTTCTATCCCATAATGCCATTGGAGTCTACTGGTCGCCCCCCGTAAATTCAGGAAATTTCCCTATAACATACGAAATACATTGTTGGCGGGAAAGACGACTTCATGAATATGACTATCAACACTTGATTGTAAATGACATCCAGGAAGAGGAATACATAATCAGATCATTGGAATATAATACGAATTATCATATTGGAGTTATAGCCGTAAACCAGTTTGGCCGGTCCAATTTTAGTTACGTGGAGAACGTAACGATAGCAACCAAAGACTTGCCGGCTTTAGAGATAGCCAGTATCAGGATTATTAATCCTGCTGTTGTGAGTTTTAATTTCATTACACTACAAATAAAATTTTAAAACAAATAATTACAGTATCTGTTTTTGAGTTTCATCAAATAGTTTACTTGATTGATATAAGTAAATTGTATACGTCTATCATACATAACGCTGTCTTGAACTTTCCTTGGTAAATTACTGTTTTTTATAGAAGTTATGGAGGATGGAATATTTGTAATATGGTTGTCTAAATTCAAATGTTTGATGCAGAGAAACACGAGATACATGTACGAATTACCTGCAAACTTGTTTAAAAAGTGCAGTCATAAATTGGTTCTTGCGACGAAAAGGTTTAAAATTTCCTTTTACAATGTGAAAAGTTTACACAATCTTTGGGTTTGAATTGAGCTTTTTCAAGTATTAGTTTTACCACAAAGTTGAAGTTTTGGCATATTAGATATCATTTAACGTTTCTTGTAGATAAGTGGAGAAAGTTGGAGTCAATCAGATAATAGTATAACAACGGGTATGTATTATCAATGCAATATGTCAACAAGATTATTTTTTCCTTCAAATTTTCTGTTAATTAAAACATATGTATTTGAAATTGTCCTTTTAATGCTGTTTTCTTACATTGTATATTCTAACAAGGCTATTGTTTCATTGTCATCTGTTTAGGCTATTTGTTTTCAATGTCATCATTCTCTACACTGTATACCCAGTGCAATTCAGGCTCCTGGGAGCCTCTTGTTTAAGTAACAGATTTCTCAGCCACTACTAATCCTAGGCTTTCGATATTCATTATGCAAATACCAAAACGGGTATAAAAACGGCGAATTTGGTTATGCTGTATATCGATATTGTATGGAGTAACCTCTCATCAGCAGCATTTGAATCAAAACATTGGAAGGTCAAAAACAAAAAATATCAAATGAACAGTATTCACAGCCAAAAGTTCGAACAGGGATACTGTAAACGGGGATAATTTCGCGTGGTTTAAATTTCGCGTTTTCAGTATCAAAATGTATTCGCGAGGTTTTAATTTCGCGTTTAATTGGGTCCTTCTAAATCTTATTCACGCGAGGGGATATTTTCGCGAATTTGTTATGATCGCGAAATTAGCGAAATTAAACCCCATTGCGAAAATTTCCCCGTTAACAGTAAGCCATCTTTTTGTTCAAAATTACTATTAGTATCAAGTGAGAACAACTGTGATATCTAATTTCAATGCTATGAACCCATTTATACCGACGTGCGGGTTTCGGGTGGCAAGTAGGCATGCAACAGCATTAAACTTGTCAGAACTCTACCCCAACTAGGCAGCTGGTATATTTGCTCTTGCCAGGTGTTGGAATGGCATTGGGATAGCTCTGGCTCTGTCATTTTGCATGCACACCACAATACAAAAACCTAAAACCGCAAATCATGTTGGGGAAAGATGTCACTTTTCTCGTACCTAGCAGACACTGCAGCTGGTTTCAGTAGATTAGAGCACATATGATCTCTTTTAGTAGGTAAGGTTGTCCGTTTTTACCGATCCCGCCTTTTGGCAGACAATAGCTCGCTTTCCCGATTGGCATTATCATCAGTTCATGCTCATTGTGACACACATTCCACGTGAATCCCCCTGATTCTGGCTAATTCATGCTGCTTGGTAATAGAGCAACAACTTACTTTAATTTTTTTCTTTAGTTTAAATGCTTTCTTGTACATATAAGTCAATTAATTTATGTTCGCTGTTTATAAATTTATTACCATATTAATGTTCGCTTGAACGTTATATTGTTTTCTCTTCGTAGAGATACCACTGGCGGAGAGTGAAAACGGGTATATTCAAGGACCAATAGCTGTAAGTTTTATAAGTATCAGCCTATACATATAGGCTTTATGATATTTGCAAGCAAACAAAAAAACATAAATAGATAATCTGAGTACAGTTTTTGAACATTATCATATTTTAATTAGTTCTGTATATCATATTAGCTGCTTTCACTTTACTGCTTTACTAATCTTAGAATCAGCAAAGAAATACCAGATGGTAATGTAATTTGTAATCCGGGAAATTTTTTCACAGCAGTTTTATTTTTGCGTTGACATTTGATAGCGCAAATAAAAAACGGCACTTATATATTTCTTTTCCATTGTAGTCTATGGTCATTAACATTACAGCGCAAATTACAAACAACTGGAACTAAAATTCAGTTGCCGAACCTCGAAAAAAAGGCGACGCGAAAATTTCCAGTTTATAGCATTTTAATGTTAAAGACATACATAACATACATGTATGTTATTGTCTGGAAACAATTTTTTTGTTTTTAACCTCTGTGACGGTTATTGCCCCTTGCGGAGTTTAATTCTTGTCCGAGATTAGCCTGCTTCGGCGTCAGCACCTCTATATTGAAGAACACACCAAAACAAAGCAATTTTCGGTTTTAATTTCAAAATTGTCAAAATTAAAAGGGTTTTCTTACCCTTTGCATAGGTTGATCGTGGTCATAATATTGATTTCAGTTCGGCATATTTTGGCTTTATGTTCTATGTTCTTCATATTCATAGAGTATTCGACATTTTCAACTTTTAGTAGAGCGCTCATAATTAGTCCTGAATTGACGAAACTCGCGTCATTTGAAGCAAAAATTCATGGTAATTTCCTGAATCTTTGTTTCGTTTTCGATTTATATCAATTTCCATGGTGCATGTACAAAGCCGAATACACAGATGCCGCTTAGGAGTAAGGAGTAAAAATACTTATACGTCAAGCGAGAAATTACCATAGGAATATTTGAATGTCACAGTTTTCATTTACACAGGTAAATGTCACTCTATCCTGGAACTTAGATGTAATTAGAGCATGGCCTACGATGTGGACTCAGCATATAATACACTACAAGACCGATGATAACAGCACCGTCCATCAGAAAAGTGTTTGGCAAAACAGCACTGTCATTAATAGTGAGTTGATGTAAAGGTTCAAATATTTTTGCTAGGCATTTAAACATTTTGAATATCGATAGATGTTTTTAGAGCAAAGGATGTGCTTTAGCAAACGGGAACTGCTTACTCTTGATTAAACTCTTGTAACGACTTGCGTTGTTTATTGCTATTCAGTTGTTTTTGTATTTTTGTATTTCCGTTTCTTCGTGCTGTTATCGTTCGTGTCTTTTGGTTTTATCTTTACCCCTTCGGTCTTTTGACAATCGGATGAACCATTAGTTTTTCTGCTTTTTGCAACGTTAGATTTCGTAAAAGTACCCAGTAACTCCTAATACAGCCGCTTAGTATTTGGAATGCGGCATCGACAAGGGTTTCGATGTTATAAGATTCGATTACAGGTCTGTCGTTGAGCTACTTCTTGTAAAGGAAACCAGACCTTGTCGATTTTGGCTAGTTTTTGTATACAATAGAGAGTAACGAACGCAATAAATCTCATAAAAAGTACTCCGATATTTCATTGCAACATTCGATTGATAGTTTTGTTTACATTGTTACATCGCATCTGATTTCAATTTTGAAAGTTACATTTCGACTAAACACAATAGTCAATAAAAAACTGATTAAAACGTAGGGTACATCATTTTAAACGTTGATAAAATTTAGATCCTGGCATCATCAGCAAATTCATAAAGACTTTGTTTCATTTACGATATCGTTACATTTTGAACCATAGTTTTGGTAATCGTTTATACTGTTTGCAACACAAGGAATACGAACGCCAACTGAGAAGTAAAATAATATTAAATATGTATTATCTAAATATTTCTATTTCTATATTTTGTAGACTTGGAGGATGATAAATTATACTACTTCCGTGTTGAAACAGTTTTTCCTGGAAATAGTATTTACTCACCCTGGAAAAAGTTTTCCACATACTTGAAAGGTTATTATTTCATTTCTTAAGACTCAATAAGGTCACCCACAACATGTTACAAGTCGACAAAGAGGAGTTACGTTTGCCTTTTCGTCGGCTTGTGTTCTTCATCATTCTAAAATTAAAATTTTCGAACCTGTTAAACCAAAAACCTAGTATCTTTGTATTTCTTTTGTCTTTGGAATATGGCTTCCTGTTTTTATTCGTTATTCTCTGGATTTTAACATTCATTCAGGTGGTTTTGTTTCATATTAAATAGTTAATTTTAATTTAAGTGTTTTTTTTTCAGTCGATTTTCCGGTTTTAAGTTACTTTGTTGTTATCTTGATTCGATCGATAATTTATTCTTTGGTAACTTTGTTTTAACCTTTATTCGGCCAGAAATTTAATATTTTCGGTTACTTTATTGCGACTGTTGAACTGTTCAGTCGCTAACTATTTTTGTAGTATTGTTTGTTACTTTAGATCGGTTGATAATAAATTCAAATACATTTTTCGGTTACTACTAGTATTTTTATTCAGTCCAGAATCAAATCTTCAATGTATTTGTTGTTATCTATTTTAGTCAATAATTTATTCTTTGGTTACTTTTTGCTTATCATTTATTCGGTAGATAATAAATTATTCGTTGCAATGCTTGTTATCTTAATTATAATACTTTGTAATCTTTCGGTCACTTTATTGTGATCTTTATTCGGTCGATAATAAATTCTTCGGTTACTTTGTTGTTATTGCCTTTTAAGAGGCTGTCCATGTAGAAATCAGGCAAATGCCTACAGAATCTGGCACATAAAGAATTATATCCCAGCAAGTTTATTGTTTTTATGTATTGTTTGACTCATACGTAAAACAAACATCACCAAGATTCGTTTGAAAGCAACATGGATGACGTGTGATTCAGCCTTAAAGTTCATGAACAAAGCAACCACATTTGCAAATATGCAAGAGCTATCTCCCCTTTTCTGTATATTTTCAATGCATTCTATATAAATTATATCTGTTATCACGTCAATTAACCAAAAATCTGCAATTTTTTTAAGGGAATGAATGTTAAGCTGATATAAAATCAATGAAAATTTTTGAAAAACAATATTTGTCATGTGCAAGCTATTGCATGGGTATTGCTTGGACAGCCTCTTAATATATTTTCATATATTTTTTTTAGAATTAAGTCCACCACCGCCTCCAAAAGACATGATCCTAAATGTTTTAACCAACAACTCTCTAATAATTAAATGGCTTCCACCTCCTTCCGAATACAGAGTGAGAGTGAGAAATTATAAAATAGTTGTGGCAGAGGAGGAAGGGAAACAACTCTTCTTTAGACTTGATAAAGATGAGAGACAATATATGATTCCGTCAATCGGTAAGTTTGGTTGAATTTGCTATTCATAAGTCAACCCTTCTTTTTGTTGGATAGTTCTTATAGGAAAATGAATGTGTTTATTCGCATGAGATATGCATATGCAGCACATTTGATAGCGAATACCTACACTTTACGCTTAGAGTGTTAATTATACTTTTAAGTTGAAATTTTCTAATTCATTTGATGAGTTATTTACGACCAAAATGGCTTAAAAATGATAAGTTTTGCAAAAATATGAAGTCAATGTTTATGAATACATTCCATGCTACTACTAACATTGGTTTAATTACAGACAGGAGTAAGAGTCACACTGTTGAACTATCAGCCATCAATAACATTGGCGAGAGTGATACTGTGGTTAGGATTGTTGAAGCATTCAGTAAGTATTTTCCATAAAAATAAATTTTTCGTGTGTATACTTTATGTAAACTGTATTCTACATACCTTGGTTGTTAACATTTCGCGAATTCTATATATATGAAATATGGTTGCAAACTTGAATGTCCATTAGTAGTCTGTAACCTGTATAATATAAAAAACAAAATCTGTTCATAGTGATATATACATTTTAATCTATCTTTCCGTTTATTACAGTTACATTCGCTGGTTACAGGAAATTCCTTCTGTTTTTCATGGTTTTTCGCAATTCCAAAAACAGGAACCTTTTCAGCCTTTGCTCAGTGGTGATAACCTCGTTTTTGCAAGAAAATATCAGCAACACAGGAGTAATAAAGGATATGTTATGATCAAATATAAAAAAGTGTAATGGAACCACCGAATAACAGGCGCGGATGCAGGATTTTGGATTAGAGGGGGCGCGGGTTTTAAATATTCGCGAAAACTTTTTGTCTTTTTTGGTTGATTTCATGGTAACAAATTAAATTTTTCCACATTTCAGGGGGGGCGCCTGAATCCGTGCCTGAACAACGAACGGACACAAGTAAACTGTTTACCCCTTTCATCTGAAGCGGGGGAATAGGAATATCAATAAACACTCACTACTTAATAATTGCCCATTCCCACAAAGATATCAAAGGGGCATAAAGTAATACTTTGTCTGTATGGGACTTTCTGGACAGTTTTCATATAGAACGTTCCCCAGAATGAATTGCCATTCGGCAGCGAAATTTATATGACAAACTGTAAACCCTTGGCCAATTTATTTCGTCTTCTATGTAAGTGCGGGAATAATTAACATAGACAAGGTTTAAAATAGTTAGTTCAAGTATTCATTATTGATTTTTCAGGTGATTTTTCCGACACTGTCAATCTATATGCCAGGCCGTTATCATCCCGCAGTATTCGTGTTTCTTGGACTTCAGCGTCCAATAACGAGCTTTCCATCTATCTTCTACGGTACCGACCCGTCAGTACCAACACCAGTCAGCCCGTGGACGTTTTTGTCAATCCCAGCCAATCTTACTTCATAATAAATGGACTTCAGGAACACACCGAGTATATGATCTCATTGATACCATATCTGAATGACCTGCCGGGAAATCTGACATCCACGACGGTCTGGACACTATCTGATGTCCCCTCCGCTCCACCTAAGGATGTTAATATTAAAAATATAAATGTAACGGTAAGTCGAGAATATTTGTACACGATAAATGATGACTTTAATTTTATTATTTCTTGATTCTCTCCCTGAGCACCTGAATTCGTTACGACTTAATTGTTGATTACTATTCAGTTGCTGTAGTGCTTCTGTGTTTTATGTTGTCTGGTTTTTTCGTCCTGTTCTCATTAGTGTTTACTGGTTTTGTATATGCCCTTTCGTTATCTTAACATTCGGATACCCCATTGGTACTTCGGCTTCTCTATTCTTTTGTACCAATGCCAAGGACGTATTTTTTAATCATGTATCGTATATCTACTACTCACTTTACATTTAAATTTGCTTTTGTTTTCACTGTGTTTTAAATAAAATTAAAACATTTGTAGAATTTTTTGATATCATGGGGACCACCTCCTGACTATACACACAATGGAAACCTTATATTTTATCGGGTTGAATACAGAACACAGCATGACCAAACAAGCAAAAACATGCTGGTTCCAGCTGGTAAAAACGAGCTCTTACTCACAGGTAAAATCACTTTAATATTTCCATTGTCACATAACATTTTATTGTGGTCAACGGCATTTATGAATTGAAAATATTTTTAATATAAAGGACAGTTACTGTGAATATTATTATCAACTGTTATAGAATAAAAAAATACTGAACACTAAACTTGTAACAGAATAACATGATAAATATTTCAGTCAAATCCCTAAAATTAGGTACAAAGTCTATTGACTGGAATGCGTTTTAAGAGATACCTCTAATCTCGTGCATTCGTTATGTAATAGAAACCACAACAGTTCAACATATAAGATCTACATTTAATAAAAGCAATTAACATTTTAATCTTAAAAATGCATGATTGTTTCAGTCAACTGTCGAGATAATTAGTATATCTTAGTTGTTTGTCCTTAAAGGTTTAGAGGTAGGGATTATATATGAACTGAGAGTCGCTGCTGTTACTGTGAACGGGACTGGACCATTCTCCTCATGGGTTCAGTTAGTAGTGAGTAAAACCGAAACAGGTTAGTACAAAATACAAATAAATACGGGTATAAAAACGGTAAGTTGGCCATGCTGTATATCGATATTTCAAGTAGTAATCTCTCATCAGCAGCATTTTAATCAAACATTGGAAGGCTAAAAAAACAAAGTTTTGAATGAAAAGTGCTCCAACTCATAAGGTTTGAACAAGGAAGCCAAATCCAGCACCTAGGATATCGACCATTTGCAGTACAAGGAAAGAAACCTGGTGTTTGAAACAATTTTGAATTTAACAGTCGGAAATTTTAACAACATAAATATTAGAAATTTAAATACAAAATTGATGTTGTATAAAAACAAACACATTATGATAACCTTGAATCACTTAAAACTAATTGAAATGTACTATATATTTGCTTTTGGCTAAGCTTTTCCATATGATGACGTTGGTGATTTTTAATCAATTACCACAAACTACATTTTACAATGGTATTCAAAATTTTGATCAATGCATAGATCGTGCAGATAAAGAACCCATATATTTTAAAAACTTTTTAACAATTGAAAATTGCTTACTTTTATTATTTGAATATTTTTATTACAATTGTAGAAGTAATTCAACAACCGCCAGATCCACCCACTAATCTTACTGCTGAAGCTATACCTAATGGGATCATCTTATTCTGGGACCCCCCTAACAACACTACTATCCCAGTGAAAGGGTATATCGTAGGTCATGGGAGATTTATCCCAGAAGTATACAGGAATGTGATAGGTCCTAACGATGACCAGTGTACAGTCAACGGATTGAGTAAGGATCAGTTTATTTATAGGCTTGGCGCCTTAAAACCTGGTTCAAACCATCATTTTTTTTAAATGTCTGTGCCAAATCAGGAACAATACGATCTTTAATTTCTCTGATATGCCTGCCTTGTTAAAACCTTTTTCTTTAGCATTTGGGATTGATCCTCAAAGATTTGGTAGTTTTGTTAGTACTCTTATCTTGATTTTTAAGTCTGTCGAAATTATTCGCTAAATTGTGACCTTATGGAGCCTGAAGTTAGTACATGTATTGTAAATCAAAAACTGAAATTTTGAGTGGGTTGTTTTTGTGCTAAAGGCATCGTGCTTCTTACAATAATACCATGGTCCTTTTTGGATCCTCGTCAGGGATGAGCATTTTACGGATCAGTTTTATACAATCATTCGACGCCATTGGCACAGATGATTCTAATGAACGATGCTTATCATTCTGGACAAAAAATGGTTGTTTCCCAAGGAAAAGTAAACAGCCATGCTGCGCTGTACCAGAGCAACGCTTTGCTCATTCGGAACGATGCACCGTTCCTGTTCAATTGACGGGTGTGTCTCTGCCCTTAAAGTTTGTCGTTTAGCTTCTTACGAATGCTCAAAACTTTCACGGCAGAGGCCGGTCTAAATTTGTTACAGCTGAGTTGACTCCCAAGGGCCAATACCCAGTGCACGTTAAAGACAAGGAAGGTATTCACATGATCTCAGATATGGATAAATAAATTAAAAATAAAACTTTACCTACTAGCATTAAAATATCTTATACAATGCTGATTCATATTACTGGTCATTCAATACCTTATGATTGCTTGTTTTACTAAAAATTGTATAGCAAGATTTATGCATTTAGCATCGCTTAAAATTTTATTTCGATTTTCTGTGCCTTTTTTACTCGAGACAAATCTTTTACAGAGCCTAATGCCAAATATATACTAACCGTACGATCCTTTAACAGTTTCGGAGAAAGTAGACCAGCATTACTTAAAGCAAAATCAGGTACTAGTATGAAAAAAAAGGAAAATATAACATACATGTACTAAAAATTTGAAAAAAAAAATCAATTTCTTGCAGTAAAAACCTTACAAAAATAAGTGAAAATATTTGTTTTTCTTCAAAAGATAAAAATATATTCATGTTACCCCTAATATAAAATAACTTGAATACTGTGATGTTTTCTGAAATAAAAGAGTAGTCGGCTATTATACCATAAACAGATAATGTCTGAAAATTGTTTTCCAGAACTGGTAACACATTTTTGTTATTTATACAATTTCGTAAAGGAATAAATGGATCTATTTCAGGGAAGGAGCTTTATGCTGACTTGACAACATTTGTTCCATCTACTACAACACCAAGTAAGTAAATTATATAAAAGGTAACTTGTCTCAGGCTATAAACACTTAGATCTCTCTGTCTGTCTGTCTGTCTGTCTGTATTGGTTATGGTGATCAAATTGTGTAAACAAGATGCAGGAAAAACTTTTTTGCAAAAAAGGAACTATTATTTTTAGAGTGTTTTGTCTTTGAAGAATGATAAAAGTACCATGCAATACTTAGGTACTTGACGCCCTCAAAAACACTTATCAAAGTTGCCAATAATGTTAAAATTTAGAGGGATTCGAATTCGAACAAGGAATTGTTAATAACCTTGATAATTACATTGTAAAAAGTCTTTATTATATATTTTTCTCAGAATGCCTAGCATTACTTTGTAGTTCCTGGGGCACCATATGATATTCGGATACAGGAACAGAACCAGGAAATTCCAACAGCTCTCATAACATGGAAAAGGCCAATTGTTTCGGAGCACATAAATGGTAAGTTTACGATGTGATTCAGACCAACGGGAAGAATATTTTCCAATGGATATATTAAATTTGTTTTGTTATTTTTGCATGACCCCAACCTTATGTCTGGGCCTATCTTTTGGACCTTTTAACAATTCGTCCTTTCTGCTTGGAAAATGTTTCTGCTAATGGGTTGCTAGAATGTAGATCGTGATTAGTCTTGCTAACATTGCATGATCACAACCTTTTGTCTGTGCCTGTCTTTTGGGTCTGGGTGGCTGAGTGGTCTAAGGTGATAATAATAATACAAACTAATTGGTGAATCTTATCAATTATTAATGTAGTTGTGAGTTCGAGGCCAGCTTGCTCACCTGTGTGTAATATGGTTCCTCGTCTATTTTTCTAATGTCGGTGGTTTCCAGCGCGATTCCTCATTTTCTATTGACGGTGGTGTCCATCGAGGTTTCTCAGTTATTTGCCCAAGGTCCTGCCACAAGGTTCTCTAACGCCTTCAACACTTTCATGGCTCAATTTGTATGACTCGCATGCGCTTTTTGTGAGTATAACCCTTATTCAATAACCCGTTCCTTTCATTTATATTTTAGGTTACATTCTCCTATACACAAACAACAGTACTTTACCATTGCACGAGTGGACAGGCGTATTTGAGAGATCTCTACAATATGTCATCAAGAATCTGTCTTTTAATACGACGTATTTTGTAAGGATACAAAGCCAATTAACTGATGGGTCGAGAGTTATGTCACAAACTACGTATTTCACTACTAAAGCAATTAGTAAGTATTGTTAACCTTTTGTCTCGCAATGTACTATCTTTGTATGAAATTCTGCAACTCTCTTATTTTTTATTTTGGTTTCTGGAATACATACAAGAGAAAGAGAGAAATTTCTTAGCGCAGGCAAGAAATGCAATCATTTTTTTCAACTACATTAGAATAATTTAAACACATTTTTTTTAAACAACGGCCAAAGACTAATGTCGACATTTAAACAGAAGCTGCTTAAAGGAACTGAGGTTAAGTTCCTTTTTCCTTATTCTAATGAAGGAGGGAGGTTTGGCGCCATAAACCTCGTTTAACCAATCATTTATTTTGAAATGCCTGAACAAAGTCAGGATTATTGCAATCTTTAATTCTCTGGTATGTTTTTGTCTTTTTTTTTGTCTTTACTTAAATTGATCATCCAAGTCATGCCAGTGTGGAAGTTGTTTTTATTTTTGTCCCCAAAACATTTAGAATTGTGTAAACAATATTAAGTTCAGGACTTAATAAAAACAAATCATTTTGATTTTTCAAGTAAAGTCAAAAGATACCTTGCCAAAGCCGAAGATAGTGAGTGCCTTTTCTGGACCGGACTATATCCAGGTCACGTGGTTACCACCTGACTACGCCTACATCATCCGGGGCTATACGCTAGGATACGGTTTACGGGAACCAGGAGAATACCAGGAATTCATACCATTCAGTGATACATCTGTTACAATTAAAAAATTAAGTAAGTACGATAAATAACTATATATACAAGTGATGGTCGTTTGTTTTCAGTAGTTATGTTTGGGTGGATTTTACTGAGTGGAAAATCCAACTTATAAAATGGCGAATGTCAGGCGGCGAGTAGTGAGCGGGTGGGGAGTACATTTTCGTAACAGTATTCTCAGCAACTACTTATCACAGCCACTTGATATTTGTATACAGTATCAGGGTGTGGTCCCATAACGTGGGATACGATTTCAGTTCTGTTGCTCACCTAGTTCATGCTTAACGAAATCCGGCCATTTTTTACTTTGATAGATTTATTTTTTTATTTTTGAGTGCTTTGTTGTATTGATGTTCGTTTCATGACCTCTTTCATGCTCGTCATCTGCCTGTGATATAGCTGCTTGTAAGAACGAGCCGATAACTAAGTAGTGTTATTTGATGCCATTCATATAAAATCCACATTTCCCTTTCAACATTGGTTTTCCTCGTGTTCATTCTAATGCTGGAATCAGAGGTACCAATGGGCAATATGCAATCCGAATGTTGAAAGTGTGAAAAACTAAAAACGAAACAGGTTAACACCAACGGAAACAAGATTAAAAAAAACGGACAATATAAAACACAGAAATACAAAAATAACTGAATAGCAATCAACAACGCGAACTCAAGTCGTAACGAGAGTGAACTCAGGTGCAAGTATACTTTTTCCTGCTTGCTATTATGGCTCACCTTTCGCGCTGTCAGCTGTCAATTCCAGATATGGAACGGTTCAGATAATCACTTTATGTAAATTGTAACTCTTATACACAGTTTTAAGTAATCTTACTTTATATATAATTCCATTTAAAATACAAATGACAACAAAGTTCCAGACAATAAATTTTGCTACGCCTGACGTGCGTTTCGTCTATTCAAGACTCATCAGAGGCGCTCAACCAAAAATATTGAAAATGCCAAACACTTTATGATTATGAAGAGCATAAAACAGATAAACCAAAAATCCCAAACTTGGGAACCAAGATGACAAAATAAAATAATTACATTCTGATTTAAAACGACAATTTCGATTGGTCAATAATGCAGTTTTATTTCTCTATGAAAATCACTAGCACGTGCCAACTTAAAAACGACTTTTTTAGCCTAGCTATTTAAAAAAGGATAAACTATGCATTTCGTGCAATTTTCTGTGCAAACATTAAATATATTTTTTATCGGAAAACAATTTCCGCGCATTTTCAACATGCAAGGTAGCGCTTCATTAAATATGTGCTTAGGTCCACGCTTTTACACACCAATAAAACTTTAAAAAATGCATTCAGTGTACAAATTAAAAAAATACTATTTAAAATGTTTGGGTGTCACTTATTCGTAATCACGATTTATATTTCAGTACCTGAGACACTCTACCATTTCTCTTTACGAAGTTTTGGAGAATTTGGTGAAAGTGAGAGAGCTGTGTTCACTGTTTCTACAACAGGTTTGTATTAAAAGGTAATCGAAGAGAAATGGGCAATCATGTTAGTGTAGTTAAATTACAGATGGTTCTATTGGACTTACTACACAAGTAATTTGCCTTGGCGTTAAATTAACGCAAAGCTCGATTAACACTAATTTAATGTTATATTACACTAATTTAATGTTAAATTAACGTTAATTAAAAAAATGTGAACGTTAATTTAGTGTTAAACTCTTTTACGTTAGTTTTCCTGTTGAATTGTGCAATTCAAAAGTTGAAATGTTAAACTTGAACGTTAAATTAACAATCGAAGCTCGGCTAACACTGATTTAACGTTATTGTGTTAACGTTAAATTCGCGTTAACAAAATTGCCTGTGTAGATGTCCTTTCAAACTTTTAAGCAACACAAGAACTTTTGAACGGTCCAACGCTTTATGGTGTATTTTTATCAAATGAACAATGCAAGTAATTGTTTATCAGTTGATTGATTGATTGTTGATTGCTTAAGATACTTTGGTCTTGAGGATATATGTCCTTTACTTGACTCTTCATACATTTACTTTCTTTCACAATATTTTGCAATATTTGACTTGAAAAAATTGCGTGTTGTTCGATATTTATAGAAATCTGAGTGTTTGTAAAAAAAGTTTTTTTTCAGTTACATATCAATTCATTTTTCTAGCTTAATGGAATGTGTATTTGATGGATATTCAAAGTGGACAATGCCATTCAAACGAGAACAAGCGGAACATGCTAAATACTGTTGACTTCCAATATTTTGTTATATATTGTACTTTATTATTAATCTTAGGGAACAATTTTATAATCAGGTTCTTCATGTTTGCCAAAATATGTAAAGCGGGTCAGACTTGTGATACAAAATTGAGAATTAAATGTCATGTCATGCATTGAAGTTGTATTGGAGAGAAAAGTATTTGTCTTATTGTTTTGTATTTATGTAGTTTTTATATGTATTAGCAACAACTGCATTTGTTATTTTTTGTCATTTAATGTAATTTACTTAATAAATTTGTTTACATTATAGTTTATTATTCTATGTTGGTTATTGCGCTTATGGGTTCTATTTCACAATAAAAACAGTTGCTTCTAGCTGCAATTATGTAGCTCCTTTGACATCTTTGATATGGCGTAGCGAATAAGCGAGCGTAAGATGGTCAGAACTCATCTTCGCTAGCCAAGGGTTACAATCCGCTACCTCTCATCTTCTCGTGAAGATGAGAGATAGCGGATCGTAACCCTTGGCTAGCGAAGATGGTCAGAACTAGGTTGCTTCGTACTTATCATTGTCAGCCATAGGTAAGTATCGAATTCGAAGGTGTCTTAGAAAGAACATGTGAAATGAATAAAGGTAACAACTAAATTGACAAACTGGGATGACCAATCTCAAAATAAAATTAAAGACAAAGCAAGTTAAAAACGCACAGGAGACATTGAACATCGTAATGATTCTTATTTGGTTTAGATTGTCGGTTAAACCAGGTTTTATGGCGCCAAACGTTCCTTTTCCATTGCGATCTTTAGGTCCGATAGTAGAATCATAGTACCACTTGGTTGTGATATTTGATATTGGGATAACGAGGTATAATTAGTAAATGAAAGTATGTATAATTCAGTAAAACTTTGAGTAGTTAACAAATAATTATTTAAAGTTCACAAGTTCAAATTCTATCTGCGATAATCAAAACAGCTGCAACATATTTCTTTTGAAATGCCTGTATACCAAGTCAGGACCATTGCGATCTTCAATTTCTCTGGTATGCCTTTGCCTTGTTTTGTCTTTTTAGATTGATCGTCCCAGTTCGGTAATTTTGTTGTTACCTTTCATGAAATTGAAAACAACGATGAGTTATCACTGTAAAAGTAGAAGGTAATGAGATATGGAATAAGAGTACCTGACACAACCTACATGTACATATTTAAGCGGCAATTCAAAACACCACAATGAAAAAAAAGGCAGCAGCCTTCAACGAGAACAGCAGTCGCTGCTCGCTGTTTGGTGATTAGCCAAAGTTCTAAATTCCATACATACAATTCAAATCCAGCCATGAAACAGTCAAAGCAAGACCCCTTCTTTAAAGAACAATTCTACACAAGGGAAGACCGTAAAAACGACAAGTACAAACAAAGCCTTAAACAATTATTCTTGGCTTTTGATAGATTCATATTATATGTGGCGGGATTAAACTAGTCTACATTGGCCCAACTTTCCCAATTTGAAATAAAAACAATTAAAATGGAAAAACACGCATGGTATATAATGCATATTGAAGACCATTATTTTTTCCATTTGAATTTTGTTTTTTAAATACATTTGTTTAATATATCAGAAAATTTATAGTCATGAAATTGCTTATATGTAATATACAGGAAAAACGGGGTTCAGGGGTGAAAAAAGTATATCAACTAGACAGGAAACAGGGACAAGGGATCTCGGGGGATGGGAGCGGTGATAACTTCCAATATCTGATGAGACAGGACTGACCCGCTGGAATAGATACTATTTGCATGCTTCATTGAATATGAAAAGTACGTGAGAAAAGAAGCAAAGATGTACCAATGGGGCATCCGAATGTCAATGGTCCGAAAGGACGAAGACACCCAGTAAACACGAACGAGAACAGCACGAAGAAATACAAAACACTGAAACAATTGAGTACATGTATCAATCAACAACGCAACTCAAGTAGTAACGAGAATGAACTCAGGTGGTCCGGAAGAGTAAGCAGTTTCTGCTTGCTATAGCACATCCGTCGGTGCGAATGGTCAAATTCTGCGTGTCGAATCCGATAAAGGAAGACAAAACAAAACGCTCTGAAAAACCAACATCTTCACTCATCTGAGAAATAGAAATTCAATATTTATCTATGAGCGCATGATGTCGTCCATGAAATTTCAAAAAAAAAAAATGTTTCGTTTTGGAACAAATTAGTCAGTCAGCTACTTCCTTATTTCTAAATGATCGAATGTGGGTTTGCTAAGCAAGACTTTGAGCAAGTCCTTTTTTTTCACTTATTCCAGCTTTCGTTCAGTGTTGGTAACCGCAAATCCTATTTTGATATGGTAAATTATTTGAATAAATATGTACATACGGAAACGTCTACGTGCCATCATTTACGTTGTTCGACTGTTCATAACACAAACAAAATTCACGAGTTCTTTCAGTTATTTGATTTCATTACGTGTTGGATTACACGCAGCATCGTGTTTTGTATTACGCATTTTTTATCACATTCCACGGAAAGCTCGCTTGACTTTGGCCGTTCAGAAATTTAAACGAGATTGCATTCACATGTTCATTTTTTTTACAATTTAATTTACGAGAAATCTAACTCATATTTACTTATTCCTTTCAATAAAAACGTTAACTTTTAACGAAATATTTTTTCTTATACTTTTTTATTGAAATGAGCTAGACTTCTCGTAAATAAAGCTTTAAAAATATGAACACGTGAAGTTGATATCGTTAAATTTTCCAAACGGCCAAAGTCTCGGAGCTTTTTGTTGAATGTATAAAAACAACTAGTAGTACGTTATATAAAACACTTAAAATTGGTATATAACACGATACTGCGTGAAATCGAACACGTAATAATATCAAATAACTGAAAGAACTCGTGAAGTTTTTAAAATGTTATGAACAGTCGAACAACGCAAATGATGGCACGTAGACGTTTCCGTAAATATGTGATAAGATAGCCTTTCCTGCAAAAATATGTGATAAGATTTTCAAGATTCAAAATAAATGATTAGGGTAAGGGTCTTTGGGTGCCAGCTGCTAACCACTACCAAAATTTATGGGGTGATCACCATTCCCAAATGGGGTGTGTGGGATAAAGAGGCGGCATACTGCACGGAAAAGCGGGGATAAAATAAGACCAAAGTGTATGAAAACGTACCATGGGTCGGGACGCGGATGTTGAAGAATTCTTGTTCAGCCCTTGTCACCATGTATGATATTGTATCTTTGTTTCTTATACATTTAATCAAGAATCTTAAATAGTTTTTAAAAATTATCAAACCAGGACTTATTCATTTTTCATATTAAATCAGCTAATCATCTATGCCTTAATTGATTTATTCCTCGACAAACATAATTGGAAGTAAATATATTGGAAAATAATTTACTCTTAACCTTTTATTTGTCAATTTCGTGTATTATCTATTTTTGTGAAATAGGATTTCCAACACTTTTTTACAAAATGTCAACTATCACGGGATAAGGAAGTAATTGAGGAAATAGTGTTATAAACGGACTTGTACGTTTTTCTTCCTCATCTTTCAGTTGTACTAAGGCGTGAACAAGGTATGTATGAATAGTTTTGAACGTAAGTAAAATTTTAGATGTTAAATTTTTAACTTGTTTTAAAGTTTAATACTCGCTACGACTTGAGTTTGCGTTGTCGATTGCTACACGCAGTATTCAGTTGTATTTGTGCGTTTTTGTATTTATGTGTGTTATATGCTTTTAAGGCATCCATCCCTAATCTTTAGCGCATTTGATAACATTGAAAACTTATTACCAATGTGGCATCCGAACTTTTTCGAAAGTTTTTTTTTTTTTTAATTTTTTTTTTAAGGTTATCAAGTGCTGTTTTTATTTCTCTTTTATGTTGTTTTTATGTTGTCCTGTACTCGTTGGTGTTTACTGGTTTTGACTCTGTTCTTTCGGACTTTCGACATTTGGAAGCCCCATTGGTACCTCTGACTCTAAAATATAAAAAAAAATAATACTATCAAATGCGCTCAGGATTAAGAACGGTTGCCTCAAAATATTCCGGCTAAAACATAACGTATATTAATAAATCAGACTGAGATATTGTCTAAAGCTAGACAAACTGACCAGAGACGATCATGTAGGTGAAAGGTTGGAATGTATATGTAATGGCATGTCGAGAAAACTTTTCTCTAGCATAAAAGCGCAATAAATATCAGTATGTTCATTATCGCAACGGGGTCATAGTTGGTTTTCTGACCGTCCGGCCTTGGCATGAAATAATGAAGTAAAACAGGTTGGGTGTAATAGCTCATTTGCGCTATATAGCTCATTTGATGGTATTTAGTATCAAATGGACTATTTTTTTCATGAAGTAAAAAAAATAATTTTAGATTTCAATTTTTTGTTTGATTTTCGCATAAATGTATATATTGCTAATCATTTTATGTAAAGAAACATGGTAGTTATTTCAAATGGTTTTTTCTTGGACATAGTCATGGAAATTTGCAAATTTTCGTTGTATCAATCAGGAAAACCATAAATATTTCAGGCCATCTTCTTTTACAAAAAATGTTGCTCATAACATGGACATATGCGACAATGCAACAACAAATTCATCTCTAAGAAATTTTTTTTTACTTCATGAAAATCATAGTTCATTTAATACTAAATACCATCAAATGAGCTATATAGCGCAAGTGAGCTAATACACCCAACCAGGAAAAAGGTATAGGTCGTTCACGATGATTTTTGTCTTAGGCGGAATTCAAAGTCGTTGGTTTGATCGCTGTTCATTGACCTTTTAAGGGATGTTCGAGTGTCGCTTAGGGTCCGACCATTTAACCTGAACGATTGGGCCTTGGTTTTGTCTTGAAATAAATATTGTGGATTTGATTTTTGATGAAAAAAAATCTGGCAGCAGTCAGGTAAAGCATAAAATATAGTCTGTTGAAGGATTTCTTCTAAAATAAGCCCCCCCCCCAAAAAAAAAAAAAAATATTCTGTCGTGGTGCCTATAAAAAATAAATATTTTCCCGCGCTTTGCTGTGCATTTCTTAGCAAAACAAAAAACCTAGCCCCCCTTTCTGGTTAAATGGTCCGTCTTAAATTATAATTTACAATACGAAACATGCATTTCTATGAGTAAATCTGTCTGTCAATCACCTACCGCGGGTTCCTCCCCCATTGAAACTGACTGTGCACCGCGCACCAAAAAGGTCGTTAGATAGAACACAGACATACATGTATCCAATTACTTGTACTTTGAAATCATTATAGTGTTGATGAATGAAATTTATTTCGGGGTTCTCCCTTCTTAATGATTATAGACAAAATAAACTCAAAGCAGGAAGATTGGGACCTTTTAATATTTACTTTAAATATCACTAAAAATGAACAGGAAATTATCAAGAAGGAAATATATAAGGTTATATAAGGAAAATTGATATTCATGATGATGTGTCAGTGTTCTTTAATTTCTTCACCGGGTTTAAAATACAATACCAAAACGGTTATAAAAACGGTTAATTTGGTTATGCTAGCTGTTTATCGATATGTCAAAGAGTAACATTCATCAACAGCATTTGAATCAAACATTGGAAGGTCTAAAATGAAAAGTATTAAATGAAAAGTACCCAAAGTTCAGAAATCTAACTATTTGTTTTTTGGCTACCCCTGCTTTCAGATTCTCTATCAAATGACATTTATAGAAATTTTACAACTATATACGATATAATGTTTATAGTAGATATAAAACTGTGTAATGGATGTATCCGTGAATACATTACAGTGTTTAAAAAAAGTCTCCCCCTCATCTTTTTTTTGCATTTTAATGGAAATATAATAACTGCCCATAACTATGAATTTTAGATGCTGCATGTACGATCACTTCTAGCTGTACTTATTTTGGCTTTATGCTACTGTGGCGTTTTATCAGCTAAGATTGACTCTAGTCTCAATGACGAATGGGAGTTATACAAGATAAACTTCAACAAAACATATTCGCAGGATCATGAGGAGAGGACAAGGTAATTGAATGGGTTTTAAGGTTCTACTAAAAATCTTTGCCTTTCCGAAAGTTCATCGATTTAAATCTGTTTTGACTGTTTTATGTCATGTCTTTAGATGTTTTTAGTAGACTTTGGTATTCTAATTCTGAATATACATAATATTTTTTTAATATAAAATTTACCATTAAGGTAGAGCGTGGCACTTGGGTCCAAAATTAATTTGTCAATAAATTTTCTTCAAAATTTGCATAAATGTCCAAAATGATGTACTCTTTCATAATTTGATTCAAAATTCATGGGTTTCTTTCCTACTTTTCGAGTTAGTATCAATAATTTACTATGAATTATATAGGAAAAGTCTAAAAACACACAAAAATGTTCCGTTACTTTTTTTCCTGTCAATAGATTTCCTTCATTTTTTGGGGATATTTTATAGATCTTGCAACAATTCATCATCTTGAATCAATTTAAAGTAGGGTTTCTTCCCTCGATTTTTACGTACAAGTAAAGATAGGAGCCAAAAATGATGATTTTTCATGATTTTTGCCAAATTACCTCCCTTGACCATACTTTAGCTAAGAATTTATACTACTTTTAGAATACAAATTTTAATCATATTGATGAAATGTGCCTAAACTAGATATAAAGATTCTAAAGACACAAAAATCTCAAAATATTTTTCAAATCTCATTATATTTTGAGCAAGTCACATGACCACTGTCCTTCTCCAACTGAAGTTCATGGGTATGAATTTAACAAGTTTGACTTTCGTTACGTTGATTAAAGCTCATCAGAGGCACTTTAGCCAAAGTGTGAATGTGAAGAGAATAGAACAATAGACCTCTGAAAAAAAGGCGAGTTTAAACCTCAATTTGGATCTAAATCTATCTTTGCCTGGGGTAGATGTAACATAAAATAGTGTCCGCTGTGAAATATTGTCTTGAGTGGCATTCACTCCTATGATGAAGTCCAAGGACGGAATAAATCGCTTAAGAGATATGAAATTTTGTCCTCTAGTGTTTTCAGTGTTAAGTATGGCTGGGTGGACAAAATTTCATAGGACACTATTTTGCTTACATAGAAACCCCTCAGCCCCCCCCAGAATATTCGGAATGTGAAGAGCACAGTACAATGGACACCCCTTAAACACCAAATTGATACATTTCAGGAGGTTGATATGGGAAGAGAATATCCGATATATTAAAAAACACAACTTGGATGCTGATCTTGGAAAACATACATTTTGGCTTGGTGAGAATCATCTTACAGATATGGTAAGTTTATGCACCTATAAAAAGTGCATGTCCTATACCCAAAAAGTCTGACAGTCGGGGTCAGGTGGAAAATAGGCCTGCAACAGAGCCAATGTTATCGAAATAGGTTACTAAGGGTCTTTGGATTCTAACATCGGGATAGAGCTCGGACCAAGTGTGCACCATAGGTGGCTTAATAGGGTGATGCTCGTCCGCGGGGGCTGTCAGTTCTATAACACGGAAAGCCTGACCGCTGACCGTATTGTGCCAACGTGAGAGGAGAATGCAACGCTTCATGCACGTAAAAGATCACTTTGTGGACTGCCAAGAAGTGCACCAGCATACATGTACCTACCTCTCCCCTATTCCAATAATCTTCATAATAAACTGTTATTTTGTTTACTGACCCACACCATATTTCTCACCATTATTTCATGTACAATGTATTCACTCATTCACTCACTGACGGTCGGTCACCAGGGGATCTCTGGTTTGCAAGAAAGATTGTGACTTTGTTTTTGTAAATAAATATCTCCAAATGTAATATCAACATAAAATTTTAAATGCAATAACCATGATAACGTATGTAAATAAAGATTGTTCTTTACTGAAGATTTTGTACCTACATGTACCAAAACTTTAAACAGTTAAGCGAATTTCAAAAAATGGAAAAAATCATATTCAATTAACATTTTTCAGACGCTGAAGGAAGTCATAGGCATAATGACGGGAAAGATGGACGGTAAATCTACATCCGGGTCAACGTATTTAGAGCCATCTAACGTGGTGGTACCAGACACAGTTGATTGGAGAACAAAGGGTTATGTCACACCCGTGAAAGACCAGGTAAAATAACACAAAAATATAAATGTCCATGTTTTATTCGAATGCATGTATGTTTTTAAATAATAATTTCGCTCAAACATATTTCTTGAAAGGTATGATAAAAGATTGCTTTTATCGGTGCGTTTTTCATTTTCAGAGAGAGTGTAGTTCGGTCTTTCTTTTCTCAAAGTTGTTACTTTAAGGTCAACAATTTCTAAATACTTTTAAATAAAGAGTTAAAAGGACAGTCACCTTGTAGTCTCATAAACATTAGATTAAATTTATCCGAATCAATGGTACAAGAGGATGAAAATGAACTATATCTTTTTTCTTGCATTTTTTCGATCTTTTTTAGTGTATGTGAAGATCATCACCCTTTGAAAGGGTATATAGGGGGATTTTTATTTTTTTACTGTACACAAGCCCCTGTGGTTATTTCTTGTAACTTTAATATTTATGATCATTAGGTTAATATAAGAAAACTTTGATGAACATATATGTATATTTTGCTTTTGAAGGGACAATGCGGATCTTGTTGGGCTTTTTCCGCCATTGCTTCTTTGGAAGGTCAACAATTTCGAAAGTCTAAAAGTCTTGTTTCACTCTCTGAACAAAATCTGGTGGACTGTTCAAGAAAATATGGTAAGCTATAAAAAATCAATTTTAAGACACTGGCGCAATCAAGAAAAGCCGTAAATTTCTGCAAAGCAATGAGCCATGATTTTCCATTACATTATTTGTATATTTTGGTTTTTTTAACTTGACGCGTTGTATGAATGCGAAAGGGCATCACTTTCATGTACCAAAATAATAAAATGTTAGATGCTTTAAAGAAAACTTGGGGAAAATACATATTTATATTCATTTATTTTTTTTATATCGTCAGATATAATAGAATAGGTTGATCTACAAAGAATATAAAACCGGGTATGAATAAAACGGCTGACATATTGATGCTGTGTATGCATATTGATAAAAAAGCATTTGAATCAAAAGCATACCAAACGTATTATAAAAATGTACTCGTACCAAAGTTCACAGCGAAAGTAAATATTCCGTGCGGGTGGGGACCTGGGGCGAATAGCTATAGGCTATCAGCAGTGCTAAGCTTGTAAGTAAAAGTGCACTTAAGAGCACTCTGAAATCTGATATCGGGTCAGGCTGCTTAGCTCACAAAGCGGCTGGGGTGTGTGCCCAGGTGGTTGAATGGGGTTGCCCTGTTACGATACATGCTGTCAGGCAACTATGCGGAAAGCTTTACCGCAAACCGTAGTGGACCAACGCGAGTGGAGAGGGTCACGCGTCACTATCATTTCCCCTCCTATTGGGTGTAGACTCAACCAGAATTCAGCATTGTATTTTCGACAGATAAGGGTTGCTTATGTGACACTGGGTAAGGATTGGCTATATCCCACACAAGTTCAAACTAGTATGACCTCATTTCAGGTAAGGGTTCTGTATTGTAAGTCACCATAGGTAAGGGTTCAAGATTGTGCGAAATATTTGGCTAGATTTCGTCTCTTTCTGGGTGCATTGGCCTTTGGTGTTTTTATGCGATATTGGCCTGTCTTGCGATTGGGTTCATTTTCCTTCTGGTTTGTGGTCGTACATTGACCCTTTTTGCATAGCCTACATGGCTATGTATTATGAACAAACAAACAAACAAACAGAAGCGAAAACAAAGTAAAGTAAATGATAAGAGCTCTGTTGGATTTTGATTACTCGTAGCTTATACATTTATAAGCATATTTTGTTTGTCAGGAAACGAAGGATGTGGCGGGGGTTTCGTTGAAAAGGCGTTTGACTACATAAAAGACAATGGTGGAATAGACACAGAAAAGGCGTATCCATATACAGCTAGGGTAAGTCCACGTATTGCTATGGTGGATCCAGATGTCCATGTGCCCCCTTATGAAAGATAATTGGGTGAACATTCGTCTTAGACCAAACAAAAGCTCTATCTTTGCAAAATATTTGCTTGCATCATTCTATAGCAAAAATAAAAATATGAAAGTGTTCTGGTTAACAGGCACGACCGACTTTTTACTCCAAAGTTTACATTTAAGTATCTCTATGAATCGGAATTGACTACAAAACAATTTGTCTTAAAATTCAACTGAATTTCTTAATATGTCCGAACAAGTCTTTGTTTGTTTAGCTAAAACAAGTCTTGAATGATAATTGTAGAAAAACTTCAAATTACTAATGTTTATTTTTTTCACAGAACGGGTTTACTTGTAAGGTTAAGCCTGCTGCTCTGTAATTGGTAGTCCATTAAAAGTACATGCATGTACCTCTATATTAGATTTATATTTTTGTAGGACGGGTACGTTTGTAAGTACAAGTCCTCTGGGATGGGAGCCTCCATCAAAGGCTACACGTCAATCCGGGAAGGAGACGAAGGTGCTCTACAAAGCGCCGTGGCGTCCGTAGGTCCCGTGTCAGCTTGTATAGATGTCACAGATAGTTTCATGCACTACAGTAGAGGTAATATATAGTGTACTTTTTGAGTTGCTCACCCTTTCGGGACACATGCATTGCTCATCCGTTTGGAACACATTTAATGTCTCCATGAATTTTCGCCCTTTCGGAACACTTGAATTGACTCGATGAATTACTCACCTTTCGAAACAAATTTAGTCAAAATTGTAAGAAAAAAAATAAATTTCTAGTTCGAAAATTTCACATGTAACAGTGTTTGTCGATCTTTGCATTGAAATTAAAGCGTTAAACATTCAATGAATCACTCAAGAACATAAGATATGGTGCTTTATAATCTCTTAGGAACCGACCATTTAACTTGATGGAGATGGTCCTCAACCTTTTCCTTAAAGATGGTGTGAATCTGATTTTTGATGAAAACAATATTTTGACACTAGGAGTAAAAATCTGAATAAGGATAAAAAATCGTCTCGACCATAAAAGAATTTTTTTTTCCAGTGCCCTGTTTTTTTTTAAAAAAGGAAAGACATTAGAAATCGAATACTAAAGACTTTATAACAAAAAAAAATAGTTTTGAAAAGAAATATCCCAACCTTCACTGTATTCTTGTTACTGTTTCAGGTGTGAACAACGAGCCATCCTGTAGTTCTACACGCACCAATCACTGTATTCTTATTTCTGTTTCAGGTGTGTACAACGAGCCTGCCTGTAGTTCTACACGAACCAATCACTGTATTCTTATTTCTGTTTCAGGTGTATACAACGAGCCTGCCTGTAGTTCTACACGCACCAATCACTGTATTCTTATTTCTGTTTCAGGTGTGTACAACGAGCCTGAACGCACCAATCAATGTATTCTTATTTCTGTTTCAGGTGTGTACAACGAGCCTGCCTGTAGTTCTACAAGCACCAATCACTGTATTCTTATTTCTGTTTCAGGTGTGTACAACGAGCCTGCCTGTAGTTCTACACGCACCAATCACTGTATACTTATTTCTGTTTCAGGTGTATACAACGAGCCTGCCTGTAGTTCTACAAGCACCAACCACTGTATTCTTATTTTTTTTCAGGTGTGCACAACGAGTCTTCCTGTAGTTCTACACGCACCAATCACTGTATTCTTGTTTCTGTTTCAGGTGTGTACAACGAGCCTGCATGTAGTTCTACACGCACCAATCACTGTATTCTTATTTCTGTTTCAGGTGTGTACAACGAGCCTGCATGTAGTTCTACACACACCAATCACTGTATTCTTATTACTGTTTCAGGTGTGTACAACGAGCCTGTCTGTAGTTCTACACGCACCAATCACTGTATTCTTATTACTGTTTCAGGTGTGTACAACGAGCCTGTCTGTAGTTCTACACGCACCAATCACTGTATTCTTATTACTGTTTCAGGTGTGTACAACGAGCCAGCCTGTAGTTCTACACGCACCAATCACTGTATTCTTATTACTGTATTAGGTGTGTACAACGAGCCAGCCTGTAGTTCTACACGCACCAATCACTGTATTCTTATTTCTGTTTAAGGTGTGTACAACGAGCCTGCCTGTAGTTCTACACACACCAATCACTGTATTCTTATTTCTGTTTCAGGTGTTACAACGAGTCTGCCTGTAGTTCTACACGCTTCAATCACTGTATTCTTATCTCTGTTTCAGGTGTGTACAACGAGCCAGCCTGTAGTTCTACACGCACCAATCACTGTATTCTTATTACTGTTTCAGGTGTGTACAACGAGCCAGCCTGTAGTTCTACACGCACCAATCACTGTATTCTTATTTCTGTTTCAAGTGTGTACAACGAGCCTGCCTGTAGTTCTACACACACCAATCACTGTATTCTTATTTCTGTTTCAGGTGTGTACAACGAGCCTGCCTGTAGTTCTACACGCACCAACCACTGTATTCTTATTACTGGCTATGGTTCTATGGAAAATACTCAATTCTGGATGATCAAAAATAGGTACAAGCTTATCATTGTTCTATGACAGATACGCATAAATAGTTGCGTGTCCAGAAGAGGACTCGGTGTTAAAATATTCATTTCCTGAACAAATTTTGAAACCTTCGTTCATATTTCCGTCAGATTCGTTTTGGGGCCCCATCCTTAACAGCTATTAACAGACCTATCCCTCGGAAAGTTTTTGATCCGTTCATGCGTACGAAATACTATTACAGGATTAATCAGGAAAATTGTTCCAACTTAAAGTGTTTTTAATGTTTCTATGCACAAACATTGAAAAAGGATGGTCAGAAACTGATAAAACTTCATATATAAAGCATCAATTTAATTGTGAAAAATTATAAATAGTTTTTGATGTTTTTACAAAACTTTCATGCATTCGGGGTTCCATTAGAACTGTCAGCAATGTTATGATGTTGATAAATAGCCACATAGACTTAATTTTTGGCCCTAGTACCCAGGTCCGGTTTCATAAAACATCGATCTTCAATTTTTCCGGTATGTTTTCCTTGTTTTGTCTTTTTTTTCATGGACTTTTGAGATTGATGCTCCAGGTTCGGTACTTTTGTTATTACATTTATTTCTTGTTCATTTCCTATAACCTATTAGCTAAACCGGGGAGGTAAATACCATCTTTCTTTCCCCCACTGACCGACTCACTCACTCGCTCATTTGTTTTTGTGTTAGTTCAGCTAGTTAACGAAATGGACAATTATGATGTGGAGAAATAGCCACATAAGCTTAATTTACCGCTCCAATCTCACTCTCTTTCCACTTGCATTCAAAATTTATCGATTCCCAATCCAATATTTCTGATCATATCACGGTTTTCATGTTCATGTTCATAAAACCCTTGTGCGTAAAACGCAAACTTACTCAGTGAACTTATTTTTTGTTATGTGTCGGCTAAAGATTGGGGAAAAGTAAGCTACACTATTAGGGACGGACCATTGAACTTGAAGGGGGGGCTTGGTTTTTTGTAATGATCAGAAATTTTTTTCCGCGCAGAGCGCGGACAAAATAATTATTTTTCGAAGGCATCGCGACAGAATATTTTTTTCATTATCAGCATAATTTTTTTAAGCAGAAATCCTTCTTCAGAATATTTTTTTTCGTACCCTCAGCTGCCAAAATATTTTTTTCATCAAAAATAATTTTCAGAATATTTTTTTAAGAAAAAACCAAAGCCCCCCCCCCCCTTCATGTTAAATGGTTGGTCCCTTATGCCAAAAAATGGCCACATAGGGAAATTTTTCGCACACTCCTCTCTTTTTTATTCAATTTGATTTCAAAATTTCTTGTTCCCTTGTTTTCCCTTTTAAACTTTACTTTCGCAAAATCATTTCATATGGTCTCTTTATCATCATTCATTAAATGTTTATCGCCCTTATATTACCTATTTCGGTACATTAGGAGCTAAAACACTAACTCACTCACTCACTCACCCACTCACTAAGTTACTCACTCACTCACTCATTTGTTTTTCTTTTCAGCTGGGGAACAAGATGGGGAATGTCTGGCTATATAATGATGTCGAGAAATCGTAACAATCAGTGTGGAATAGCAACAGATGCTCTCTATCCCAATGTTTAACATTTGTGACATTTGAAATTTTGAAAAATTATTCATGTATGTCAACTTGCGTTCTATTTATTTGAAAACTCTTCAACATGAATGAATAGTGATCTAAGTGACCGGCAACAAATGTTTTAGAAGAAACTTTTTGTGTGCATAAGATTTTGAATAAGTGTATATTTCAATGCATTTTTAAAAATTTTGAATAGTTGTATATTTCAATGCATTTTTAAAAATTTGAATTGATATATTTCAATGTTTTTGTTAATATGCGAGTGTAAAAGTGAATAAAAGATAGATTTTTTACATACATGACATGTAGTTATTATTTACTGATTTGTATGTCCTATCAACATCTTTTTTTTGTTTATTTATTGTGGAATAAAGTTAGAAAGAACTTCGCCCAGTTTGATGAATTCGAGTATGTGTGTGTCCGTGTGGGTTTTGTGGTTTTAAATTGATTTTTAGGCGCACATGGGCAATATAGCGCCAACAACCAGAAGAGGTACTTGACTAGTTATCAATAGTATGGTATTTAAACAAGCCTGAACCACTCGGTCACCCGTCTTCCAGAATTCCGACCAGTACCTCCCCGTGGTGGAAGACGGGTCCTGCTGAAGCGAAGGATATTCTGGAGCAGCTAACACTGGAAGTGGTGTGTCATGGGCTGGACGACCGATAGCACATAGCGAGTCTTTACCTTACTCGGTTATAGTTGCTGCAGAGTGGCATTCCCCTATAGTCACGACTATAAATACCCATCATCATCATCATCACTCGGCCGTCTTCCAGAATTCCGACTAGAACCTCCCCGTGGTGGAAGACGGGCCCTGTATCCATCGACAACAAAGGATACTATGGAGCAGCTAACACTGGAAGTGGTGTGTCATGGGCTGGACGACCGATAGCACATAGAAAGTCTTTACCTCACTCGGTTATAGTTGCTGCAGAGTGGCATTCCCCTATAGTCACTCTATAAATACCCATCATCATCATCAATCGGCCGTCTTCCAGAATTCCGACTAGAACCTCCCCGTGGTGGAAGACGGGCCCTGTATCCATCGACAACAAATGATACTATGGAGCAGCTAACACTGGCGGTGGTGTGCCATGGGCTGGACGACCCATGGCACATAGCGAGTCTTTAGCAGTTTTACTGCTATAGTCGCTGCAGAGGCTCTTTAGCCTATAGTCACGACTATACAAACCCATCAATCAATCACTCGGCCACCCAGGCTTCGAGTATTACATCACAGATACACGATTGTGATTTGTTCTTTATCAAGAAGTGAGTCTCTCTTTGAGGATTAATTTTAAATCGTACACTTTTTATACATGTACATAGGACCGATCGAAAAACAGAAAGCACAGACCAATGGTCACACTGAACATGTTTAAAGCTGAAGGATGTTTCATTTCGGATTTTCTTATAGCCGTTTGTTCATGTAGGTTGTGTTGGGTACACCTATTTTGCTACTGGATATCTGTATTTGAAAGTTGTTTTTCCCTAGTGGGTCCTCAAAGTATCAGTGAATACTTTAATGAATTACCCAACCACGGCTGGTCATCTCCTCACTCATAATATTTTCTTATGAAAACAATTCCGTGAGAAAAACTTCCGGTTATGAGAGAGAAGAGGAAATACGTCCACTTCAAACTGTACGTGTGTCACATTTGGAATGTTTTATTACATAGTTGTAGTGTATATCGAAAAAAGGGGAATGTCATGCAGTGTAAAAATGATTTTTACAATAACTTTAAGTCATCGGAATGTCAGTGGTAGCACTATCCGTTCTAATTTCATTTTCCCGTGACTGAAGGAGTGGAAAATTTTGGACAAAAACTATTTCACGAGTCTTGTTCCGATGCTTTCCGTCAATTTGAAGTTGTTGTTATTTGTGCACTTACACCAGATGTTGCCCTAAACTGTTTGAAAAGAAGTAAAGTGTCTAAATTTGTCGTTTGGGGATAATATGACGAAAAAAATGTGAATATTATGAGAGAGAGGAATGGTTGTGCGGGAGAAAATGCGCTATGAGTGAGAAAACTACTTGTGGATGAATGAATGGTACTACAATGTGTTCTATCTAGAGTTTATTTTTTCGTAAAAAAAACCCACAAAAACAGAAAAACAAACACCCGAAAACCAAATAAATAAACAGCGACAGCAACAAAACAAATTAAATGCAAATCAGCATATAATTATGCTTTTGACATTTTTCAATTTTTAAATTAATAAAAAAACCGCAAGATTCATTCCGGGGTAATGGCTATGGTTGGACGTTCTGCAAGACGATGTTTGTTCCAGCCGCCACCATCATTATACACTAGCTTGTCTTTGATTTTGTTTCTTGAGTTTAGTTTTATAATATTTTATTGCAAATATAGCAAATGGATTGGACATTATGTTATACCAAATAATTGATTGTCCTTTCCATGAATGTGCTATACAAAAATATGACAACGACATGCTGTTTACATAAATAGCAGGACATTTTTCGTGGTATAGACTCAATTGACCTGTTGAAAATCTATTCGGCCTATATACGCGCGTACGACATTATTTACCTCAACTGGTGCATTTTCATTTTCATTTTGAAAAAGAATATATTCGATACCAATCATTCTAGGTGACATATGTTGCATCCAAAAATGTCAAAATATAAAAATGACAACAAAGTTCCAGACAATAAATTTTGCTACGCCTGACGCGCATTTCGTCTATTGAAGACTCATCAGAGGCTCTCTACCAAAAATATTGAAAAATGCCATATAGTATATGATTATGAAGAGCATAGAACAATAAAATCAAAAATACCAAACTGGGGAACCAAATTATCACTAAGATGATCAACCTATGTCTCGGGTAGGAAGAACCTTAGGGTTAAGACAATTTTGAAATTTAAACGGATAATTCAAAGCTTTGGTGTGTTCTCAAAGTCAGAGGTCATGTTAAAGCTCGTGTGCAGTAATCTCATTTAATCTTGTACATCCAAAACTGAATATAATTGAACTTCATATAATGGACACTTTAGGTAAAAATGATAAGCATCTTCATATGCAGCCCCACAAATCCACATGGAGTTTTCAGTTAAGTGTATTCTATATAAATCATAATTCAAAGAACTGCATCAGTGACGTATTCTAGAATGAATAATATCTAACTTTCTTGGCCCTCCGATGAAGTAAATATTTTATGGCTTAAGAAGAGGTTTTATAAAGTTTAATTTGAAACTTTCGAATACCGGTATTGGGGTATTCCTAAAAGAGATTGCAAGGTTGTTCCATAGGGATACTGTAGACGGAATAAAAGATTTCGCATAAACATTTAGTATAGAATGAACTGGGACATCATCTTCTTTGTTTGTAGATTTTATCAAGTAACATTCGGGACCAAAGGTGGCAAAAACAGTAACTTAGATATTTAGGGCAAATTCTATTGTGCATTCTATAAAAAGTACACATTGTTTTTATTTCAATTTTACGCCTGTCAGTCAAAGTATCCCAACCAGTTTAAAAGTAAAAACTTCTTTACTAGCAAAAGTCAGATCAATTACAATTTTGGCAGCTTAAAGTTGGACTTTTCCAGTTTTTCAATTTCAAGTCCGAAGCAACCATCCCAGACCTCACTCGTATATTCTAGGAAAAGTCGAATAAATGTCAAATAAAAAGTTGATAACCTCTATACGTCAAAGAACATATTTTAATTTTCTTAGAGCATTTAGCTGCTTAATTCAAGGAAAATTTAACAATATTGTTGATATAAGTTGTCTAATTTTCATCAGACATAAACAATTTCTACCAGCTCATCATTAAAAAGAATGTTTGTTTCAGCATAAGCACTATTAAAATAATAAATGCTTTTGTTTTCTTATGATTAAAGTCAACAAGCCAATCTTGCGACCAGTCGTGTAATATCTTCATGTTTTCTAATGATGAGAAATCATTTCTAGCAAATTGAAAGGCGGGGTCGTGCGATTATCCCCAAATTGTCAATTATATGCGAGCGTAGCGAGCTCTCTAATGTAGAAAGTATGCCAAATTGCACGAGAATCAAAATACTATGGAAGAAAAATCATTCTGTTTCCGGTTGTCCGGACATTCGATTTTCGGAAGTTTTCGAAAATGTCTGCGCGTGCTGAAAAATTGCGGGAAATAGTAATACATCGTCCCAAATTATCTCGTCCCAGGCATTATTCGAAATTTTCAATGGAATTATCTACGCGAGCTTTTAAGGCAATGTCTTTCTCATATTATCATTAATATATATAAAATAGCAATAACTAGATGGAGCCTTCCCCGGAAGGCATATGTCGCCTGCGTATCTATATTTGTTCGCCAAACAGGAAGCAGTTGATTTTCGGGCATTAAATCTTTTCACACCTTATAGTACTATCCAATGAAGCTACATACCAAATATCAAGAGGCCGTGGCATGTAGTTGCATGGAAAACTGCGACGAAAATTTGGCATCTATGTCCATTATATATAAAACGTTAAGTATTCGTCAAACAGGAAGTCGTTATTTTTCGGGCATAAAATCGCTTTACACCTTATAGTACTATGCAATGAAGCTACATACCAAATATCAAGAGGCTGTGGCATGTAGTTGCCTGGAAAACTGCGACGAAAATTTGGCATCTATGTCCATTATATATAAAACGTTAAGTATTCGTCAAACAGGAAGTCGTTATTTTTCGGGCATAAAATCGCTTTACACCTTATAGTACTATGCAATGAAGCTACATACCAAATATCAAGAGGCTGTGGCATGCAGTTGCCTGAAAAACTGCGACGAAAATTTGGCATCTTTTTCCAATATATATAAAACATTAAGTATTCATCAAACAGGAAGTCGTTATTTTTCGGGCATAAAATCGCTTTACACCTTACAGTACTATGCAATGAAGCTACATACCAAATATCAAGAGGCTGTGGCATGTAGTTACCTGGAAAACTGCGACTAAAATTTTTGTGACGCCGCAGGACGACGCAGGACGACGCAAGACGACGGATAGTGCCAAAGTAACCCCTATATGTCGCTTCTGCAACACGTTGCAGGCGACATAATAAAGGACCAAGGACGAAATCCACTGTTACTGTACCAAAGGAAGAAGAAGTCTGATTTAGGGCAACAAACTGTTTCCTATTTGTTATATTATCTTTTATCCAGTCAAACACAGGACCAGATAAGTTAAGCTATTGAACCCCGATGCCTTAATGTATCAATGCCTTAGAAAAGTCACAGAAAATCAAAAATATTTTATAGTTTGTTATCTAAACTATAGCAGAGTGACGCTGGAGAAATCCCGATTGGTATGGATAGAGCAGATAGTTATATATATAATATGATTATATCATAATATATGTAGGTAACAACAAAATAACCAAGCTGGGATGACAATCCCATAATATGCGCCAAGAAGAAAAGGCATACCAGAGAAATTGAAGAGCGCATTGTCCTAACTTGGTACAGACATTTCAAAAGAAATGATGGGTTGAACCAAGTTTTATGGCGCCAAACCTCCCTCTTCCATTGCGATCTAAGGGTCTGGTAACACAAAACACATCAAAGTTGTGACACACTATAGGGATAAAGACGTTTCCATATTAAAACTTTCCTTCACAGCTTAACAAAGACATGGGGCGGTAGTTCGAATATTTGGTTTGTCGTCCTTTTTGACAATTGGCACTACTCAATTGGATATAGTTTCTACTGAGATGGATATTTACGTTTTTCTAATGAAAAACTGAGAACGTCTCGTTTGATAATGAGAAGTTGTTCCTTGAAATGCACCCACACCTTTCGTATTATATTTAAGCATTTCTTTTGACTTTACCACATTCATTCATTCAGTCACAAGTAGTTTTCTCACTCATATTGCATTTTCTCCCGCACAACCATTCCTCTCTCTCATCATATTTACGTTTTTTCGTCATATTATCCCCAAACGACAAATTTAGACACTTTATTTCTTTTCAAACAGTTTAGAGAAACAAATGGTGTAAGTGAACCAATAAAAACAGCTAAAAAATTGACGGAAAGCCTCGAAACAAGACTCGTGAAATAGTTTTTGTCAAAAATTTCCACTCCTTCAGTCACGGGAAAATGAAATAAGAACGGATAGTGCTACCACTGACATTCCGATGACTTAAAGTTATTGTAAAAATCATTTTTACACTGCATGACATTCCCCTTTTTTCGATATACACTACAACTATGTAATAAAACATTCCAAATGTGACACACATACAGTTTGAAGTGGACGTATTTCCTCTTCTCTCTCATAACCGGAAGTTTTTCTCACGGAATTGTTTTCATAAGAAAATATTATGAGTGAGGAGATGACCAGCCGTGCCAACACTTCAGCTAAAGTAAATTTGTTTCGTTTAATGTGCTACAATGTAAGAATATTAACTAAAAATTGGACTTTTACATAATGAAATTAAGTGCTTCAGCTTAGGAAAATCGAACCGGCAGTTTTTTTAGGAAAATTTTCACAAAACGCTAAAAAGTATCAACAAAGCATGAAGAAATATCAACATCCCCTATTTTCATCACTGAAAAATTTGGTTATAGAGCTAATACAATCAAATGATATTCAGAAGTAAGATATTCTATACAGCATAAAATTGCAGTAGATTGTGTCAAATTTTGTAATAATTTGTACGTAGATTTTACTAAAAACTATTAAAATCATGTAAAAAGATACATTTTTTTTCACTTTATCAAAATTGAATGTTTTTCATATTAACAATGAATTTTGCGGAGAAGTTACAAAAATATATACGATTTATAGCGAGCGTAGCTCACAAGCGGGCACCAAGTGCCCGCCCGAGCGAGAGCTCTACGATATTTGTTTCCATAGGTGTTAACCCTCCCGAATCCTGCGGGAGCCTCCCGAAAATTTAAGCTATCTCCCGAGAAATAAATTACTCCCGAGCGGGAGACACTTAACTCCCGACTTTTCATACCCTCCCGCAGAATCTCCCGTAATTTTACATTTTTTTGTCCCAAAACCATTCTTTCTTTCCTTTCTATAAGTTTAAGAAACAACCAACGCATTTACTCAATCAGCTGATTGAAAATCGATAATCTGTCTTATTGTTTACCTGTCAGTGTTATCATAACACACGAAATAGTGTTAATTAGTGAGTTGAGAACAATAAATGAGTTGAAATTTAATCCAATTATATCTGCTGGGTGACATACATGTATTTATTGCTTCCACACTTTGTATGAATACTGAGAGTGTTAAAAATTACGATCTCAATTGAAAAATTAAAGATCGGGGGTAACATAGTAAGGGGGAGAGAAACTAGGAATAATGAAACGATTACCAAAATTACTTCCCTTTCTTTATGGAAACTATTTATCACTTTTAAGAAATTAAACAAAAGTGCACAAAAAGAAAGGATTTAGGCTATAAGTTTGATCATATGAACATTTTAAACACCTTTAAATTTGCTGTGCTTTATTTGAATTCAAATTTACCCAAACACTTTGCCTTAAATACCTAATTTCTAAATTCAATCATGTTAAAGTATGATTCTCTGAACCAGAAGAAATTGTCTGCCAGAATTCCGACCAGTACCTCCCCGTGGTGGAAGACGGGCCCTGCTCCAGCGATAACAAAGGATACTCTGGAGCAGCTAACACTGGCGGTGGTGTGTCGGTCGCCGTTATTTCTAACGCGGTCCTGCTCCCTAAAAATAGAATTGGGGAATCCTCGGATATATATCTAATAAACCAAAAAGAACAGATATTGACCACAATGTAACAATTCACTTGTATAAAGAGAAAAGGATAAAGAAAAATGAAATAAAAGGGGGAAAATTCTAAATTATGTTATGAATATCTACTATGCAACTTAAACTGTTTTAGCTTCGATTATGAAATTGATTCGTCTTATTCATATATATTTTGCTCGCTATATTAGTTGGCATTTAAGCCGTGGGTACTGGCTTTCCCCAAGGTATTATATAATTCCTTGCTTTCCAGAACAAACGTACAAATGTACTTTTATAAATATACCTTTGTTTAACATCGACTCGCACGTCAGAATAAATGATTGAAATATATAAAAAAAATAACATGTCGAGCTATTGCGTCTACTGTTATTTCAAAGGCCTAACATCAAAATGATCAGTTTAACAGACGGTAAGCGGAATAGTGTCTTGTTTTGGTCATTAAAAATTATATGGTTTATTATCTCATAGATATAATATACATAGATATGTATATAATTTTTCATCGGTAAAGCTCGGCTGCATGAAAAAAAAAACCACCATGTTTTCGCATGAAACCAATTATTTCCCTTTGTGTAACATGTTTAAAACTTTTAATTTTTTACCTGTTAAACAGTTATTAAACCATACATTTGGGGCCACTGGGTCTGATATATTCATAGAGTTCTATAGAGCAGGACTGGGAAATATGCAGGGCGTGACTGGGTTATGAACCTCTTAGGTGCCTCAGAGTTGATACTCTAGGTCTGATATGTTGAAAGAGTTCTATAGAGCAGGACTGGGTGATATGCGGGGCATGACTGGGTGATGAACCTCTTTGGGTCTTCAGAGTTGAGATGCTGGGTCTGATGTGTCCATAGAGTTCTATAGAGCAGGAATGGGTGATATGCAGGGCGTGACTGGGTGATAAATCTCATTGGAACTTCAGAGTTGATATACACGGTCTTATATGTCCATAGAGCTCCAGAGAGCAGGAATGGATGATATGCAGGTCTTGACTGGGAAAAGTCTCTAGGAGACCGTATGGCAACCCCGCCTACCTATAAATTCCCAATTTAACCACTTTTACACGGGTCTATGGTAAAAAGCAATATAGATAACTATAATTTTTGATATATATTTTTTATATTTATGTTCATTTAGAACTCATGCCAAGACTGGACGGTTAGAAAACCACATATTTTCTCTCTGCGATAAGGAACCAAATAATTCTATAGCGCTTTTATGCAAGAGAAAAGTTTGGGGTTCCTCTGGGCATGCCATAAAATTCTTCTATACACTATTGAATCGGAGGGAAAGATTGATGTTATCTTGAACTGCTTAAAGTTAGAATTCCGTTGTATGTATTTTGTTTGTTTGTTTTTATGCGTCTGCTTTTAGGGTTTGTTTTGGGGGAAGGGGGCGGGGATTTGTTTGTGTTTTGTTTTCTTCTATATATAAGGTACACGTTTCGATTTATATTATGATCAGGGAAATATTATGACTTAAAGATTGAATCTACATTGAAATTTTAATTCAAATCAATTTTTAATTATGCTAGTTCAACGTCGTCGTGACTATATCTAGATATAGCTAAATATCACTCGACGATTTTTTTATTAAGGCGGTGCATTAACAAGAGTTTTGTTGCAAAGACATGATTTAAAATGCTACTAAATGGATCAGGAGTTGTGTTTGATGGATTTGGTGTTTTTATTTCAAACAGATCTCCTTGTCGTAAGATACAACGAGCCTGCCTGTAGTTCTACACGCACCAATCACTGTATTCTTATTTCTGTTTCAGGTGTGTACAACGAGCTTGCCTGTAGTTCTACACGCACCAATCACTGTATTCTTATTTCTGTTCAGGTGTGTACAACGAGCCTGCCTGTAGTTCTACACGTACTAATCACTGTGTTCTTATTTCAGTTTCAGGTGTATACAACGAGCCTGCCTGTTGTTCTACATGCACCAATCACTGTGTTCTAATATTTGTTTCAGTTGTGTAGAACGAGCCTGGCTGTAGTTCTACACGTACCAATCACTGAATTCTTATTTCTGTTTCAGGTGTGTACAACGAGCCAGCTTGTAGTTCTACACGCACCACACGCACCAATCACTGTATTCTTATTTCTGTTTTCAGGTGTGTACAACGAGCCTGCCTGTGGTTCTACACGCCCCAATCACTGTATTCTTATTTCTGTTTCAGGTGTATACAACGAGCCTGCCTGTAGTTCTACAAGCACCAATCACTGAATTCTTATTTTTTTTTCAGGTGTGTACAACGAGTCTTCCTGTAGTTCTACACGTACCAATCACTGTAATCTTATTTCTGTTTCAGGTGTGTACAACGAGCCTGCGTGTAGATCTACACGCACCAATCACTGTATTCTTATTTCTGTTTCAGGTGGATACAACGAGCCTGTCTGTAGTTCTACACGCACCAATCACTGTATTCTTATTTCTGATTCAAGTGTGTACAACGAGCCTGCCTGTAGTTCTACAAGCACCAATCACTGTATTCTTATTTCTGTTTCAGGTGTGTACAACGAGTCTGCCTGTAGTTCTACACGCACCTATCACTGTATTCTTATTTCTTTTTCAGGTGTGTACAACGAGCCAGCCTGTAGTTCTACCCGCACCAATCACTGTATTCTTATTTCTATTTCAGGTGTATACAAAGAGCCTGCTTGTAGTTCTACACGCACCAATCACTGTATTCTTATAACCGGCTATGGTTCTATGGAAAATACTCAATACTGGATGATCAAAAATAGGTACAAGTTTATCATTGTTCTATGACATATACGCATAAATAGTGGCGTGTCCAGAAGAGGACTTCTGTGTGTTATAATCTTCCTTTCCTGAACAAATTTCGCAATCTTCGTTCATATTTCCGTCAAATTAGTTTTGGGCTCTCATCCTTAACCGCTTATGACAGACCTCTTTCCTGGGAAAGTTTTTGATCAGTTGATGCCTGCGAAATACTATTATAGGATAAATCGGGATTTAAAAAAAAAATGTTTCTATGTACAAACACTGAAAAAGGATTAGCACAACCTGATCAAAACTTCATAAAGAAAGCATCAATTTAATAGTGAATAATGGATTGTATTCGGTGATTTACAAAACTTTCATGCATTCGGAGTTCCCTTAGAACTGTCGGCAATGTTATGCTGTTAAAAAATAGCCACATAGACTTAATTTTTGGCCCTAGTACCCAGGCCCGGTTTCATAAAACATCGATCTTCAATTTTTCCGGTATGTTTTCCTTGTTTTGTCTTTTTTTCATGGACTTTTGAGATTGATGCTCCAGGTTCGGTACTTTTGTTATTACATTTATTTCATGTTCATGTCCTATAACCTATTAGCTAAACCGGGGAGGTAAATACCATCTTTTTTGCCCCCACTGGCCGATTTTTGTGTTACTTCAGCTAGTTAACGAAATGGAGAATTATGATGTGGAGAAATAGCCATATAGGCTTAATTTACCGCTCCAACCTCACTCTCTTTCCACTGGCATTCAAAATTTATCGATTCCCAATCCAATATTTCTGATCGTATCACGGTTTTCATGTTCATCAACTTTATAAAACCCTTGTGCGTAAAACGCAAACTTACTCAGTGAACTTATTTTTGTTATGTGTCGGCTAAAGATTGGGGAAAAGTAAGCTACACTATTATGCCAAAAAATGGCCACATAGGGAAATTTTTCGCACACTCCTCTCTTTTTTTTCAAGCTGATTTCAAATTTGTTTGTTCCTTTGATTCCGGTTTAAAATTAATAACTTTCGCAAAATCATTACATGGTCATCATCCATTTAGTGTTCATCGCCATAATATTACCTATTTCGGTACATTTAGTAGCTTGAACAACAACTTACTCACTCAACCCCTCACCTTTTTTCTTTTCAGCTGGGGAACAAGATGGGGAATGTCTGGCTACATAATGATGTCGAGAAATCGAAACAACCAGTGTGGAATAGCAACAGATGCTCTCTATCCCAATGTTTAACATGTGTGACATTTGATTAGTCTTATTCATGTATGTCAACTTGCGCTCTATTTATTTGAAAACTCTTTAAGACTTTCATGAATGAATAGTGATTTTAGTAAACTGAAAACAAATGTTTTAGAAGAAACTATTTGTGTGCATACTTTTTAAAATTTTTAATACATGTAGTTGAATAATTCAATGCATTTTAAAAATTTTGAATAGTTGTATATTTCAATGTTACTGTTAATGTGCGAGTGTAAAAGTGAATAAAAGATAGATAGTACTTACATGATTTGTAGTTTTTATTTACTGATTTATATGTCACATCAACATCCCTTTCGTTGTTTTTTGTGGGTTAAATTTTGAAAGGACCTTCACCCAGTTTGATACATCCAAGTATGTGTGTGTCCGTTTGGGTTTTGGTGTTTAATGGCTTTTTGGCGCACTTGGGCCATATAACGCATGAACAACCCGAAGTGGAAATTGACTAGTGCTCTATACAATGTTATTAAAACCAGCCTTAGATCACCCGGTTACCCAGGCTTCGAGTATTACAAAACAGTACTAAACAGGATTTAAAAGGTTTCTTTAGTACATGTATTGTACTTTTTCTTGTTTGCCTCTGCATCACACCATTTCTTTGGATTTGTATCTTTATCTCTACATTTATTTATTGAAAACTTCAAGTTTTAGCATTCAGACAGAATTATCTTTCTTTGCTTTTCTTCAATTTCAAAAATGTGGGTCGGTAGGACCTTTTCCGGGACAGCGGGAAAGGCTTGTTTATTGGCCATGAATCCGGGATAAAACTGTGGTAATTCGGGATTTATAGGTAGAGGGATATGGGAACGGTCGTTCATGTCACCGGGAAAGCGGGATTTTGTATTTAGTTTAACTGGAATGCGGAATGAGACCCACGCCTACCCACCCCCAAAAATGTACCTGTCCTAGCTAGAAATCTTAAACAAATCTTGTCTCTGTATTCACCCTCTTAATGTTGCTTGTTCTTTGTCAAGAAGTGAGTCTTTCTTTGACATTTAAGAAAAAAAATAGAATCGTACACTTTTTATACCTAGGGCCGATCGCAAAACAGCAAGCACTGACCACTGGTCACACTGAACATGTTTTAAAAGATGATAGCTGTTTCATTGTGGATTTTTCAAAAAGCCGTTTGTTCGTGTATGTTGTGTCACCATATACCTATTCCACTACTCGATATCTTGTTTAAGGGTTCCAATTCTGCCATTTTCCACTGGGATTTACTTCCATGTACAGGTATTTGAAAGTTTTTTTTTAAATTTTCACTAGTGGGTCCATTTAGTAACAAATACTCTAATGGAATACCCAACACTACACAGGCAAATTTGGCTCACATGAGTTTCACGAGAATTGAGGTTCGCGTAAAGTTCATGTAATTTCACATAAAAATCACGTAAGTTTCACATGAAACTGGCTGACATGAAACTTTTCACGTGAAATTGATGTGAAGTCTTTTCGTGTGAGATTCACGTGAATTTCTTGTGAAACTCACATGAAATTCACGTGAATTTCATGTGAAAGCTCATTGCATGTGAAACTCACGTGAACTTTTTATGCGAGTTTCACGTATAAGCTCGATTCGGGTGAATTTCATGTGAACCTTTTCATGTGAAACTCATGTGAGCCAAATTTGCCTGTGTAAAGCTAAAGCAACTAAAAATAGTACTTTTACATGTATATAATGAAATTATTTGCTTAACCTTTGGAAAATCGAACAAAAAGTTTTTAAGGAAAATTTTCACAAAACATAAAGAAACAGCCCTTATTTTCATCAATGAAAAGCTTGATTATAGACGAACTAAAACAATCAAACGATATTCAGAAGAATTTTGCGGAGAAGATACAAGTATTTACATAAAGTTTTTTTTCTTACCTCAATTTCACAAACAAACACAAAAATGTAGAAAAATCTATTCACGCTACTTTGATAAAAATGATAAGATAATGTTCTCTTAATTATTGGTGATTATTTAATAGTTAGAAATGTCAAAAAGAACATGGCATCTAAAACTTAAATATTTAAAATTTAAATATAAAGTGCATAGGTTTATTCTACGCAATTATTTTTTTTCGTTAAAATCAAAGGCAATATTCTTTGAAATAAATGGTAAGGGAAAATGAACATTTAAGTTCATACTAATTATCATGATTATAACAAAGCATAATATGCAGTTTTACCGAAATATATGTACCAATGCACGGGAAGTGTAAAGGGATAAAGCATATGTGTGCACAAAAAAACAGTTCTAAATATCGTAATACAAATTTATATTCGCCTGTGTATTTTCTCTGAACATTGAGGGCTCTTCGTCCAAACAAGTTTATTTTCTTTATTTTCGACATTTAAAAAGTATTTATTGCAAAACTATTTCCGAAAAGAACATACAGGAGAAATTGAAGATAGCAATGGTCCTGACATCTGTTTCCTCCATCCTTTATTTAAAACTGGCTGCCCTGTATGTCCCAGGAGAGTCGACAAGGACTTTTAACCCAAACAAAAAACAAACAGACTGACTTGAAACAGGCTTTTTAGAAGGAAGTAGTGTATTGAATCAGAGTTTAACACTCTTTCATTACGTTTCGTTGTTTCTAGAAAAAAATATACATAATACGAAAACCCTGACCGCTGACCATAGTGGGCCAATGTGTGCGGAGAGCGCCACGCTTCGTTCCTGTGGTTCTTCAAAACTTACATGCCCTTTGTTTCCCAACCCACCCCAATATTTCATTTATCATCATCAATTCATGTTTTCATGTTCATCGCCTGTTATAAATAACCTATATAGCGTTGCACGGGCGTAAATCATCAACTCACTCACTAGAAAAAAATATACTTATATGCTAGAAACAAGTGCATGCCTGCGGATCTTAGGGTCAAATTAAAGTAAACTTGCTAGTTATTTAAAATAATCGTCAAAAAAAAGCCAAATTATGATTTGAGGAAATGAATACGTGCTTCATAAGGAAAGAAATAAAAGTGTTTCGAACAGCTTTAAAAAAAAAATGTTGAAAAATTGGATAAAACAAAATTGTTGGTACAATTGAAGTTTGACAACTGTACATGTCCTTATAATAAACATAAGGTATCTCTTATCCGCTAACGCAACAATTATTGACTCCGTGATTCCAAAGTGGCATTAACAAAAATAACATCTGTGGCGGATCCAGAAATTTTGGAAAAGGGCACGTTGTTCTATGAGTTATTATCCAACTATTTGTTTCGAAAAAGGGGACCTTGTCAGAAATGTCAAGTTGGAAGTAAGACATTTTTCGCAGTTCTAAGTTGACATTTCCCAGTTCCAACTTGGAAGTGAGAAATGTCAACTAGGAAGTGAAAAATGTCAACTTGGAACTATGATATTTGTAGTTAAAATATCGAGAAATGTGAAAGAACTAATGGTACTACCGGTCTTTCGTACGTAGACACTCATGGAAATTCTGTACATAAAGAATATGTAGGTTTGTTTATATTTTTGTTTGGGGATGGGATTGATCGCGTTCTCCGCACGCTAATGAACCGTGCTGCATTATCTAAGTAAGAGAAGAATCAGTAACACGTAGATCCCAATACCCAAGACTAAATTATCCGTCTGTACCCATTACTCATTTTTAGTGGCAGTCAAAATATAAGTCCTCTTTTCCTCCTTATTTGACATTTTTTATGCTGATCGTTAGAAACGCAATGGAACTGACTGTTAACGGTATCGTAGCACCCGAGTTCACTCGAACTCTCGTTACAACTTTAACATGATGCTTTGCGTTTTTTTGCATAGTAGTGTTTTTTGTCATTTGTTTTCGTTCGTATCGACTGATTCTGTTTTTTGACTTTTAAATTTGCAACATACGGATGCCTCATTCGAACTTCTTTGCTTCTCTCGAAGAATGACATTTATATAGCAATAATATAATATTTATTATACTGATTAAAGCATTGTTTTGTGCATCTTTAATTGTGATCAATTGTCTTAGAGAAGATGCGTTGTAAAAATGTCATGGAGTAAAACCATTCGAGGACTATCAGTTCTCACTGTAAGTTCTTAGTACAAATGTTCGACCGGCCCTACTGGACTGAATGTACAAATACATGTTGTCTGTATGCACATAGAAGTATTTAAAAACGTACAAAAAATGCAAATACTTTGAAAACATTGTGTACACGCCATTTTTACATAAGAAGTACGTTTTATACTGTCCTATTGTCTTTTTTTGTCCGTCATAATATAAAACATTTGGATAAAAATTATTAAATATTTATTTGAATATCATTACATGTGCAATACGTCATCGTTTTTTGTGACGAACGCAAAATGCCACGCGCATCATACGACACATTTCATTCCATGGCGGCATTATTCCGTAGTCCCTTTTCTCAGGTGTATTAAAGTCTTGTTTATCTAAAATAGAAAAAAAATCATATGATGAATAAAGAATTAGTTTTTTTTTTTTAAAGTATACTTATTATAATTAACTAGTTATGACAGTACATAGGAACAAATTGCAACATGTTGAACCCATTTTCGTCTTATATTAAACATATGTTTTTATATGGTTGAACATACATGATTGAATATGGTAAACTTCTGTTTGAAAAGTTCAGAACATATGTTTTACATATGGCTAACAAATGTGTATCACATGACACATTAAGCACGTTACGAAAATGCGAGTTATGATGATTAAAGAAAAACAACGATGATTTACCCGCCATTATTTTATAGGGCCTTTTTTGCTATTTGCCGTGTTGCTGAACCTATTTCACCGCCCCCCCCCCCATTCTCACCATCTTGTGAAGATATGAATGGGGGTGTCCCTTATTCTGAATTCTTCAAATTGTTTGACCGTTATGTTTAAATGTTTCTTTTTAAAAGGGTCATTATTCTCATCATATTTGAGGGGCCATTATTCTTTATCTGTTAACTTTTTTGGCCATTATTCTCTAATCTTTCGACCCCATCCACACCCTCTCTAATATACCTATAATGACGAATCAATACAAAAGACTTGATCGTTACTTCCTAACATGCTTGTTGATAACCTATTACAGAGATAATAAACGCCTCATCCAAATGCAGTATGACAAATCAGGCAGAATATTGAATGAATGATTCGCAGGATTGGAGAACATGTGTAAAATGTCAAGTCAAACGAATTTAATGCTTACAATATTATGACAAATGACTACATTTCTTCCAGGTTTCAAGCTGTTAATATGAATTTGAGCAGTTTGGTTATGCATGTAGAAAAAAAAGAGGAAAAATAAAGATGTGGAATAAGTGTACACGACACAGCTCACATACATGACATAACAAGCGGAAATTTAGCAAAAAATAAACAAACCGACAATGGACAACCGCAAGCAGCCTTCAACGTAGGCGCTGCTCACCGTTCTGTAATTGGCCAAAGGTCTAAATAAAATGAATATAATTCAAATCCAGTCCTAAAATAGTCACAGATATTACTTGAGTATGATCTATCTTTACGTTCATATATTTAAAAATGAAATATTATAAAATAATCTTTATTCAAAATGTTCATTTTCAGTCTTTTGTGGCTTGGATACATGCATTTGCGTGTTAATCTATACTACTAAAATAACGAAGCGTTTTTTGTTAGCCGGGTTGCAGCCTAAACAACAAATGCTACGACTACAAGCTTCATCTATCAAAAATAGGGGATTGTTGTGCCCTTTGAAAATTTCATTAGCGCATATATGTAATTATGTCTGCAATTAGCTTAATTAACCTAATTAATTGATCCGGAAATGATATAGCCGTCATCGTTCCGGAATTACACGTATAAACAAATTTTACTAAAAAGCGCTAGGAAGCGCCCGGGTGGGTATTAGGCGCCTGAGACTAAAAAAATAATTCTATTCTGTAACTGAAAAAGTAATGGGTCATAAATTGTCACAAAATAATTTATTCAATCTATATATTAGCCTAAAAAATACTAAAGAACTAGAAGTACTTGTAGAGGTAAAGTATGTCGGTTCGATATTTTGCCCCCCCCCTTTTTTTACAAATATGTTTGATATTATTTCCCCTGTTTTCAGACAATTCCAATAAAATCCCACAATTATCCTAAATATTTAAAAGATTTTATATAATAGATTATATTGGTAAGTTTAGTATAAAACTGTATGCAAAAATGTTTTACCGTCAAAAATTGTAACTTTTCAACAATTTAAAATTTATCATATTGTAGTTTTTTTCTACGTGTAAAATTAAGCTCGACGATGTCAATAAATTGACAAAATTGCGTAGCGATTGATTGAAATTTATCCTGCCACTGGACATTCGTGCACTTTAAAGGTGGGGTAACAAATACCGTAGAACATTTAATTTGCGATTAGCACATGCAAATGCAATGTTTAAATTATTGTGTGGTCTTTTTTATTTAAAGCAACGCAACGATTGATTTTCACTAAACTCAAGCTAGCGAACAATAAGCCAGCGAACAATAACAAAAATCAAGCTAGCGAACAATAAGCTAGCGAACAATAAGAAAACGCGCGAAAATGGTAATATCTAAAAACCAAAAAATCGCAATATCGTACAATTTTCCTATACACATTTTTGCTCACCTGAACCGAAGGGTCATGCGAGCATTAATCTTTGTCGTCCGTCCGTCTGTTACCTTTTCCAAACTTTAACTGCTCTGACACTAAAAGTCCAGCATGGCGTGGTTTTTTTAGTGTATGATGCGGAATTTTGACTTTTTTAAGGAAAAATATAATCGTCGTGGCTAAAAATAGACCATAGGGGTAGGTTTTGACCATTTTGACATATTATATTTTTTTTTTTTGATCAAGGATTTTCAACATTGACTCGAAAAGGGGGGGACTTTCTATATACTAGTACGTGTGGAAGGCGATGATACATGCCGCTGGAATAGCCGGCATTTTCAGGTTGATTTATGTGATTAGTTGCGGAAAAACTAATGATATAATAAGGTTAAGAATATTTGCTTCCTAATTGTATGACAAGACCAACCATTTTATCGCAGTTTAAAAAAGAATAAAGAGAAACATAATTATATATTGATTTATCTTTTAAATTCTTTTCTTATATACTGTACATACATCTTTAAAATTTTTGTTGATTGAATAACCATTTTTGAATATTTGTAAATGAATACACGATACCAATCTTTATCTTCAGTTTTCAGCGTCAATTATGGGATAAGGTTTTTTTTTGGGGGGGATATTAAAAGGTATTTAATTTTCGAATTCAAATATACGAAAAGTAACCCTATCCCTTCCCCGAGGATAGTAATTTTTACTAATTTTTTATCGAATACATGTTCGGACGGGGGTTTGCATGTAATTACCTATCTCAGTCCGTACTACTTTTTGAGGAGTTTTTCTTTTAAGAAACAATTTATTACCATATGAAAAATAAAACTAATAACAAGATAACTCACTTGGAGATCCAATCTGAAATGTCCAAGAATTGAAAAGACAAAAAAAAAGAAAGATATACCAGAGAAATTGAAGATCAAAATGGTCCTGACTTAGTGCAGGAATTTCAAAAGAAATGGTAAATTATGGTATATAAACATAAATGATCGTCCCTTTTTTACCATTTAAATGCATTGGAAATATATAGCAAATAAAAAGTAAGAAAACTTGCATAGAAAATGATTGAAACAAATATCTATGTCATACACAAGGGTCAACATGTTTAACTTCCGGGTCGGCATCCTCTAAAAAAGTTCTAAAAAAGTAAAACAGTAAATCAAGATATCCAACGCATCCCTTGAAATTGAATAAATGAAAAAGTGCAAATGCAAAATAAACATATTTATTTTAGACTTATGAATATTTTTTCTTCAAAACTATCAACATCTTACGGGGACTTTTTTCAATTCGTGAAAAGTCAAACATAAAAGAAACATCCCAAAAGCTCGGTCTAAACTTTGCCGTAGGGGCTAAGCATAGGCAGTACCAAGACGAAGGGTTATATGGCCAGGGGGGCCCTACTTTGACCATGGATTGTGGAACAATGAAAAATTTACCCAGCTGGGGGTTTTGGGAATGGATTATGCTAGCATAGAGCTAGCAAATCCCAAAAGCTCGGTCGAAACTTTGCCGTAGGGGCTAAGCATAGGCAGTACCAAGACGAAGGGTTATATGGCCAGGGGGGCCCTACTTTGACCATGGATTGTGGAACAATGAAAAATTTACCCAGCTGGGGGTTTTGGGAATGGATTATGCTAGCATAGAGCTAGCAAATCCCAAAAGCTCGGTCTAAACTTTGCCGTAGGGGCTAAGCATAGGCAGTACCAAGACGAAGGGTTATATGGCCAGGGGGGCCCTACTTTGACCATGGATTGTGGAACAATGAAAAATTTACCCAGCTGGGGGTTTTGGGAATGGATTATGCTAGCATAGAGCTAGCAAATCTTAAAAGCTCGGTCGAAACTTTGCCGTAGGGGCTAAGCATAGGCAGTACCAAGACGAAGGGTTATATGGCCAGGGGGGCCCTACTTTGACCATGGATTGTGGAACAATGAAAAATTTACCCAGCTGGGGGTTTTGGGAATGGATTATGCTAGCATAGAGCTAGCAAATCCCAAAAGCTCGGTCTAAACTTTGCCGTAGGGGCTAAGCATAGGCAGTACCAAGACGAAGGGTTATATGGCCAGGGGGGCCCTACTTTGACCATGGATTGTGGAACAATGAAAAATTTACCCAGCTGGGGGTTTTGGGAATGGATTATGCTAGCATAGAGCTAGCAAATCCCAAAAGCTCGGTCTAAACTTTGCCGTAGGGGCTAAGCATAGGCAGTACCAAGACGAAGGGTTATATGGCCAGGGGGGCCCTACTTTGACCATGGATTGTGGAACAATGAAAAATTTACCCAGCTGGGGGTTTTGGGAATGGATTATGCTAGCATAGAGCTAGCAAATCTTAAAAGCTCGGTCGAAACTTTGCCGTAGGGGCTAAGCATAGGCAGTACCAAGACGAAGGGTTATATGGCCAGGGGGGCCCTACTTTGACCATGGATTGTGGAACAATGAAAAATTTACCCAGCTGGGGGTTTTGGGAATGGATTATGCTAGCATAGAGCTAGCAAATCCCAAAAGCTCGGTCTAAACTTTGCCGTAGGGGCTAAGCATAGGCAGTACCAAGACGAAGGGTTATATGGCCAGGGGGGCCCTACTTTGACCATGGATTGTGGAACAATGAAAAATTTACCCAGCTGGGGGTTTTGGGAATGGATTATGCTAGCATAGAGCTAGCAAATCCCAAAAGCTCGGTCGAAACTTTGCCGTAGGGGCTAAGCATAGGCAGTACCAAGACGAAGGGTTATATGGCCAGGGGGGCCCTACTTTGACCATGGATTGTGGAACAATGAAAAATTTACCCAGCTGGGGGTTTTGGGAATGGATTATGCTAGCATAGAGCTAGCAAATCCCAAAAGCTCGGTCTAAACTTTGCCGTAGGGGCTAAGCATAGGCAGTACCAAGACGAAGGGTTATATGGCCAGGGGGGCCCTACTTTGACCATGGATTGTGGAACAATGAAAAATTTACCCAGCTGGGGGTTTTGGGAATGGATTATGCTAGCATAGAGCTAGCAAATCCCAAAAGCTCGGTCGAAACTTTGCCGTAGGGGCTAAGCATAGGCAGTACCAAGACGAAGGGTTATATGGCCAGGGGGGCCCTACTTTGACCATGGATTGTGGAACAATGAAAAATTTACCCAGCTGGGGGTTTTGGGAATGGATTATGCTAGCATAGAGCTAGCAAATCCCAAAAGCTCGGTCTAAACTTTGCCGTAGGGGCTAAGCATAGGCAGTACCAAGACGAAGGGTTATATGGCCAGGGGGGCCCTACTTTGACCATGGATTGTGGAACAATGAAAAATTTACCCAGCTGGGGGTTTTGGGAATGGATTATGCTAGCATAGAGCTAGCAAATCCCAAAAGCTCGGTCGAAACTTTGCCGTAGGGGCTAAGCATAGGCAGTACCAAGACGAAGGGTTATATGGCCAGGGGGGCCCTACTTTGACCATGGATTGTGGAACAATGAAAAATTTACCCAGCTGGGGGTTTTGGGAATGGATTATGCTAGCATAGAGCTAGCAAATCCCAAAAGCTCGGTCTAAACTTTGCCGTAGGGGCTAAGCATAGGCAGTACCAAGACGAAGGGTTATATGGCCAGGGGGGCCCTACTTTGACCATGGATTGTGGAACAATGAAAAATTTACCCAGCTGGGGGTTTTGGGAATGGATTATGCTAGCATAGAGCTAGCAAATCCCAAAAGCTCGGTCGAAACTTTGCCGTAGGGGCTAAGCATAGGCAGTACCAAGACGAAGGGTTATATGGCCAGGGGGGCCCTACTTTGACCATGGATTGTGGAACAATGAAAAATTTACCCAGCTGGGGGTTTTGGGAATGGATTATGCTAGCATAGAGCTAGCAAATCCCAAAAGCTCGGTCTAAACTTTGCCGTAGGGGCTAAGCATAGGCAGTACCAAGACGAAGGGTTATATGGCCAGGGGGGCCCTTCTTTGACCATGGATTGTGGAACAATGAAAAATTTACCCAGCTGGGGGTTTTGGGAATGGATTATGCTAGCATAGAGCTAGCAAATCCCAAAAGCTCGGTCGAAACTTTGCCGTAGGGGCTAAGCATAGGCAGTACCAAGACGAAGGGTTATATGGCCAGGGGGGCCCTACTTTGACCATGGATTGTGGAACAATGAAAAATTTACCCAGCTGGGGGTTTTGGGAATGGATTATGCTAGCATAGAGCTAGCAAATCCCAAAAGCTCGGTCGAAACTTTGCCGTAGGGGCTAAGCATAGGCAGTACCAAGACGAAGGGTTATATGGCCAGGGGGGCCCTACTTTGACCATGGATTGTGGAACAATGAAAAATTTACCCAGCTGGGGGTTTTGGGAATGGATTATGCTAGCATAGAGCTAGCAAATCCCAAAAGCTCGGTCTAAACTTTGCCGTAGGGGCTAAGCATAGGCAGTACCAAGACGAAGGGTTATATGGCCAGGGGGGCCCTACTTTGACCATGGATTGTGGAACAATGAAAAATTTACCCAGCTGGGGGTTTTGGGAATGGATTATGCTAGCATAGAGCTAGCAAATCCCAAAAGCTCGGTCGAAACTTTGCCGTAGGGGCTAAGCATAGGCAGTACCAAGACGAAGGGTTATATGGCCAGGGGGGCCCTACTTTGACCATGGATTGTGGAACAATGAAAAATTTACCCAGCTGGGGGTTTTGGGAATGGATTATGCTAGCATAGAGCTAGCAAATCCCAAAAGCTCGGTCGAAACTTTGCCGTAGGGGCTAAGCATAGGCAGTACCAAGACGAAGGGTTATATGGCCAGGGGGGCCCTACTTTGACCATGGATTGTGGAACAATGAAAAATTTACCCAGCTGGGGGTTTTGGGAATGGATTATGCTAGCATAGAGCTAGCAAATCCCAAAAGCTCGGTCGAAACTTTGCCGTAGGGGCTAAGCATAGGCAGTACCAAGACGAAGGGTTATATGGCCAGGGGGGCCCTACTTTGACCATGGATTGTGGAACAATGAAAAATTTACCCAGCTGGGGGTTTTGGGAATGGATTATGCTAGCATAGAGCTAGCAAATCCCAAAAGCTCGGTCGAAACTTTGCCGTAGGGGCTAAGCATAGGCAGTACCAAGACGAAGGGTTATATGGCCAGGGGGCCCCTACTTTGACCATGGATTGTGGAACAATGAAAAATTTACCCAGCTGGGGGTTTTGGGAATGGATTATGCTAGCATAGAGCTAGCAAATCCCAAAAGCTCGGTCTAAACTTTGCCGTAGGGGCTAAGCATAGGCAGTACCAAGACGAAGGGTTATATGGCCAGGGGGGCCCTACTTTGACCATGGATTGTGGAACAATGAAAAATTTACCCAGCTGGGGGTTTTGGGAATGGATTATGCTAGCATAGAGCTAGCAAATCCCAAAAGCTCGGTCGAAACTTTGCCGTAGGGGCTAAGCATAGGCAGTACCAAGACGAAGGGTTATATGGCCAGGGGGGCCCTACTTTGACCATGGATTGTGGAACAATGAAAAATTTACCCAGCTGGGGGTTTTGGGAATGGATTATGCTAGCATAGAGCTAGCAAATCCCAAAAGCTCGGTCGAAACTTTGCCGTAGGGGCTAAGCATAGGCAGTACCAAGACGAAGGGTTATATGGCCAGGGGGGCCCTACTTTGACCATGGATTGTGGAACAATGAAAAATTTACCCAGCTGGGGGTTTTGGGAATGGATTATGCTAGCATAGAGCTAGCAAATCCCAAAAGCTCGGTCTAAACTTTGCCGTAGGGGCTAAGCATAGGCAGTACCAAGACGAAGGGTTATATGGCCAGGGGGGCCCTACTTTGACCATGGATTGTGGAACAATGAAAAATTTACCCAGCTGGGGGTTTTGGGAATGGATTATGCTAGCATAGAGCTAGCAAATCCCAAAAGCTCGGTCGAAACTTTGCCGTAGGGGCTAAGCATAGGCAGTACCAAGACGAAGGGTTATATGGCCAGGGGGGCCCTACTTTGACCATGGATTGTGGAACAATGAAAAATTTACCCAGCTGGGGGTTTTGGGAATGGATTATGCTAGCATAGAGCTAGCAAATCCCAAAAGCTCGGTCTAAACTTTGCCGTAGGGGCTAAGCATAGGCAGTACCAAGACGAAGGGTTATATGGCCAGGGGGGCCCTACTTTGACCATGGATTGTGGAACAATGAAAAATTTACCCAGCTGGGGGTTTTGGGAATGGATTATGCTAGCATAGAGCTAGCAAATCCCAAAAGCTCGGTCGAAACTTTGCCGTAGGGGCTAAGCATAGGCAGTACCAAGACGAAGGGTTATATGGCCAGGGGGGCCCTACTTTGACCATGGATTGTGGAACAATGAAAAATTTACCCAGCTGGGGGTTTTGGGAATGGATTATGCTAGCATAGAGCTAGCAAATCCCCAAAAGCTCGGTCTAAACTTTGCCGTAGGGGCTAAGCATAGGCAGTACCAAGACGAAGGGTTATATGGCCAGGGGGGCCCTACTTTGACCATGGATTGTGGAACAATGAAAAATTTACCCAGCTGGGGGTTTTGGGAATGGATTATGCTAGCATAGAGCTAGCAAATCCCAAAAGCTCGGTCGAAACTTTGCCGTAGGGGCTAAGCATAGGCAGTACCAAGACGAAGGGTTATATGGCCAGGGGGGCCCTACTTTGACCATGGATTGTGGAACAATGAAAAATTTACCCAGCTGGGGGTTTTGGGAATGGATTATGCTAGCATAGAGCTAGCAAATCCCAAAAGCTCGGTCTAAACTTTGCCGTAGGGGCTAAGCATAGGCAGTACCAAGACGAAGGGTTATATGGCCAGGGGGGCCCTACTTTGACCATGGATTGTGGAACAATGAAAAATTTACCCAGCTGGGGGTTTTGGGAATGGATTATGCTAGCATAGAGCTAGCAAATCCCAAAAGCTCGGTCGAAACTTTGCCGTAGGGGCTAAGCATAGGCAGTACCAAGACGAAGGGTTATATGGCCAGGGGGGCCCTACTTTGACCATGGATTGTGGAACAATGAAAAATTTACCCAGCTGGGGGTTTTGGGAATGGATTATGCTAGCATAGAGCTAGCAAATCCCAAAAGCTCGGTCTAAACTTTGCCGTAGGGGCTAAGCATAGGCAGTACCAAGACGAAGGGTTATATGGCCAGGGGGGCCCTTCTTTGACCATGGATTGTGGAACAATGAAAAATTTACCCAGCTGGGGGTTTTGGGAATGGATTATGCTAGCATAGAGCTAGCAAATCCCAAAAGCTCGGTCGAAACTTTGCCGTAGGGGCTAAGCATAGGCAGTACCAAGACGAAGGGTTATATGGCCAGGGGGGCCCTACTTTGACCATGGATTGTGGAACAATGAAAAATTTACCCAGCTGGGGGTTTTGGGAATGGATTATGCTAGCATAGAGCTAGCAAATCCCAAAAGCTCGGTCGAAACTTTGCCGTAGGGGCTAAGCATAGGCAGTACCAAGACGAAGGGTTATATGGCCAGGGGGGCCCTACTTTGACCATGGATTGTGGAACAATGAAAAATTTACCCAGCTGGGGGTTTTGGGAATGGATTATGCTAGCATAGAGCTAGCAAATCCCAAAAGCTCGGTCTAAACTTTGCCGTAGGGGCTAAGCATAGGCAGTACCAAGACGAAGGGTTATATGGCCAGGGGGGCCCTACTTTGACCATGGATTGTGGAACAATGAAAAATTTACCCAGCTGGGGGTTTTGGGAATGGATTATGCTAGCATAGAGCTAGCAAATCCCAAAAGCTCGGTCGAAACTTTGCCGTAGGGGCTAAGCATAGGCAGTACCAAGACGAAGGGTTATATGGCCAGGGGGGCCCTACTTTGACCATGGATTGTGGAACAATGAAAAATTTACCCAGCTGGGGGTTTTGGGAATGGATTATGCTAGCATAGAGCTAGCAAATCCCAAAAGCTCGGTCGAAACTTTGCCGTAGGGGCTAAGCATAGGCAGTACCAAGACGAAGGGTTATATGGCCAGGGGGGCCCTACTTTGACCATGGATTGTGGAACAATGAAAAATTTACCCAGCTGGGGGTTTTGGGAATGGATTATGCTAGCATAGAGCTAGCAAATCCCAAAAGCTCGGTCGAAACTTTGCCGTAGGGGCTAAGCATAGGCAGTACCAAGACGAAGGGTTATATGGCCAGGGGGGCCCTACTTTGACCATGGATTGTGGAACAATGAAAAATTTACCCAGCTGGGGGTTTTGGGAATGGATTATGCTAGCATAGAGCTAGCAAATCCCAAAAGCTCGGTCTAAACTTTGCCGTAGGGGCTAAGCATAGGCAGTACCAAGACGAAGGGTTATATGGCCAGGGGGGCCCTACTTTGACCATGGATTGTGGAACAATGAAAAATTTACCCAGCTGGGGGTTTTGGGAATGGATTATGCTAGCATAGAGCTAGCAAATCCCAAAAGCTCGGTCGAAACTTTGCCGTAGGGGCTAAGCATAGGCAGTACCAAGACGAAGGGTTATATGGCCAGGGGGGCCCTACTTTGACCATGGATTGTGGAACAATGAAAAATTTACCCAGCTGGGGGTTTTGGGAATGGATTATGCTAGCATAGAGCTAGCAAATCCCAAAAGCTCGGTCTAAACTTTGCCGTAGGGGCTAAGCATAGGCAGTACCAAGACGAAGGGTTATATGGCCAGGGGGGCCCTACTTTGACCATGGATTGTGGAACAATGAAAAATTTACCCAGCTGGGGGTTTTGGGAATGGATTATGCTAGCATAGAGCTAGCAAATCCCAAAAGCTCGGTCGAAACTTTGCCGTAGGGGCTAAGCATAGGCAGTACCAAGACGAAGGGTTATATGGCCAGGGGGGCCCTACTTTGACCATGGATTGTGGAACAATGAAAAATTTACCCAGCTGGGGGTTTTGGGAATGGATTATGCTAGCATAGAGCTAGCAAATCCCAAAAGCTCGGTCTAAACTTTGCCGTAGGGGCTAAGCATAGGCAGTACCAAGACGAAGGGTTATATGGCCAGGGGGGCCCTACTTTGACCATGGATTGTGGAACAATGAAAAATTTACCCAGCTGGGGGTTTTGGGAATGGATTATGCTAGCATAGAGCTAGCAAATCCCAAAAGCTCGGTCGAAACTTTGCCGTAGGGGCTAAGCATAGGCAGTACCAAGACGAAGGGTTATATGGCCAGGGGGGCCCTACTTTGACCATGGATTGTGGAACAATGAAAAATTTACCCAGCTGGGGGTTTTGGGAATGGATTATGCTAGCATAGAGCTAGCAAATCCCAAAAGCTCGGTCTAAACTTTGCCGTAGGGGCTAAGCATAGGCAGTACCAAGACGAAGGGTTATATGGCCAGGGGGGCCCTACTTTGACCATGGATTGTGGAACAATGAAAAATTTACCCAGCTGGGGGTTTTGGGAATGGATTATGCTAGCATAGAGCTAGCAAATCCCAAAAGCTCGGTCGAAACTTTGCCGTAGGGGCTAAGCATAGGCAGTACCAAGACGAAGGGTTATATGGCCAGGGGGGCCCTACTTTGACCATGGATTGTGGAACAATGAAAAATTTACCCAGCTGGGGGTTTTGGGAATGGATTATGCTAGCATAGAGCTAGCAAATCCCAAAAGCTCGGTCTAAACTTTGCCGTAGGGGCTAAGCATAGGCAGTACCAAGACGAAGGGTTATATGGCCAGGGGGGCCCTACTTTGACCATGGATTGTGGAACAATGAAAAATTTACCCAGCTGGGGGTTTTGGGAATGGATTATGCTAGCATAGAGCTAGCAAATCCCAAAAGCTCGGTCTAAACTTTGCCGTAGGGGCTAAGCATAGGCAGTACCAAGACGAAGGGTTATATGGCCAGGGGGGCCCTACTTTGACCATGGATTGTGGAACAATGAAAAATTTACCCAGCTGGGGGTTTTGGGAATGGATTATGCTAGCATAGAGCTAGCAAATCCCAAAAGCTCGGTCGAAACTTTGCCGTAGGGGCTAAGCATAGGCAGTACCAAGACGAAGGGTTATATGGCCAGGGGGGCCCTACTTTGACCATGGATTGTGGAACAATGAAAAAATTTACCCAGCTGGGGGTTTTGGGAATGGATTATGCTAGCATAGAGCTAGCAAATCCCAAAAGCTCGGTCGAAACTTTGCCGTAGGGGCTAAGCATAGGCAGTACCAAGACGAAGGGTTATATGGCCAGGGGGGCCCTACTTTGACCATGGATTGTGGAACAATGAAAAATTTACCCAGCTGGGGGTTTTGGGAATGGATTATGCTAGCATAGAGCTAGCAAATCCCAAAAGCTCGGTCGAAACTTTGCCGTAGGGGCTAAGCATAGGCAGTACCAAGACGAAGGGTTATATGGCCAGGGGGGCCCTACTTTGACCATGGATTGTGGAACAATGAAAAATTTACCCAGCTGGGGGTTTTGGGAATGGATTATGCTAGCATAGAGCTAGCAAATCCCAAAAGCTCGGTCGAAACTTTGCCGTAGGGGCTAAGCATAGGCAGTACCAAGACGAAGGGTTATATGGCCAGGGGGGCCCTACTTTGACCATGGATTGTGGAACAATGAAAAATTTACCCAGCTGGGGGTTTTGGGAATGGATTATGCTAGCATAGAGCTAGCAAATCCCAAAAGCTCGGTCGAAACTTTGCCGTAGGGGCTAAGCATAGGCAGTACCAAGACGAAGGGTTATATGGCCAGGGGGGCCCTACTTTGACCATGGATTGTGGAACAATGAAAAATTTACCCAGCTGGGGGTTTTGGGAATGGATTATGCTAGCATAGAGCTAGCAAATCCCAAAAGCTCGGTCGAAACTTTGCCGTAGGGGCTAAGCATAGGCAGTACCAAGACGAAGGGTTATATGGCCAGGGGGGCCCTACTTTGACCATGGATTGTGGAAGAATGAAAAATTTACCCAGCTGGGGGTTTTGGGAATGGATTATGCTAGCATAGAGCTAGCAAATCCCAAAAGCTCGGTCGAAACTTTGCCGTAGGGGCTAAGCATAGGCAGTACCAAGACGAAGGGTTATATGGCCAGGGGGGCCCTACTTTGACCATGGATTGTGGAACAATGAAAAATTTACCCAGCTGGGGGTTTTGGGAATGGATTATGCTAGCATAGAGCTAGCAAATCCAAAAGCTCGGTCGAAACTTTGCCGTAGGGGCTAAGCATAGGCAGTACCAAGACGAAGGGTTATATGGCCAGGGGGGCCCTACTTTTACCATGGATTGTGGAACAATGAAAAATTTACCCAGCTGGGGGTTTTGGGAATGGATTATGCTAGCATAGAGCTAGCAAATCCCAAAAGCTCGGTCTAAACTTTGCCGTAGGGGCTAAGCATAGGCAGTACCAAGACGAAGGGTTATATGGCCAGGGGGGCCCTACTTTGACCATGGATTGTGGAACAATGAAAAATTTACCCAGCTGGGGGTTTTGGGAATGGATTATGCTAGCATAGAGCTAGCAAATCCCAAAAGCTCGGTCGAAACTTTGCCGTAGGGGCTAAGCATAGGCAGTACCAAGACGAAGGGTTATATGGCCAGGGGGGCCCTACTTTGACCATGGATTGTGGAACAATGAAAAATTTACCCAGCTGGGGGTTTTGGGAATGGATTATGCTAGCATAGAGCTAGCAAATCCCAAAAGCTCGGTCTAAACTTTGCCGTAGGGGCTAAGCATAGGCAGTACCAAGACGAAGGGTTATATGGCCAGGGGGGCCCTACTTTGACCATGGATTGTGGAACAATGAAAAATTTACCCAGCTGGGGGTTTTGGGAATGGATTATGCTAGCATAGAGCTAGCAAATCCCAAAAGCTCGGTCGAAACTTTGCCGTAGGGGCTAAGCATAGGCAGTACCAAGACGAAGGGTTATATGGCCAGGGGGGCCCTACTTTGACCATGGATTGTGGAACAATGAAAAATTTACCCAGCTGGGGGTTTTGGGAATGGATTATGCTAGCATAGAGCTAGCAAATCCCAAAAGCTCGGTCTAAACTTTGCCGTAGGGGCTAAGCATAGGCAGTACCAAGACGAAGGGTTATATGGCCAGGGGGGCCCTACTTTGACCATGGATTGTGGAACAATGAAAAATTTACCCAGCTGGGGGTTTTGGGAATGGATTATGCTAGCATAGAGCTAGCAAATCCCAAAAGCTCGGTCGAAACTTTGCCGTAGGGGCTAAGCATAGGCAGTACCAAGACGAAGGGTTATATGGCCAGGGGGGCCCTACTTTGACCATGGATTGTGGAACAATGAAAAATTTACCCAGCTGGGGGTTTTGGGAATGGATTATGCTAGCATAGAGCTAGCAAATCCCAAAAGCTCGGTCTAAACTTTGCCGTAGGGGCTAAGCATAGGCAGTACCAAGACGAAGGGTTATATGGCCAGGGGGGCCCTACTTTGACCATGGATTGTGGAACAATGAAAAATTTACCCAGCTGGGGGTTTTGGGAATGGATTATGCTAGCATAGAGCTAGCAAATCCCAAAAGCTCGGTCGAAACTTTGCCGTAGGGGCTAAGCATAGGCAGTACCAAGACGAAGGGTTATATGGCCAGGGGGGCCCTACTTTGACCATGGATTGTGGAACAATGAAAAATTTACCCAGCTGGGGGTTTTGGGAATGGATTATGCTAGCATAGAGCTAGCAAATCCCAAAAGCTCGGTCGAAACTTTGCCGTAGGGGCTAAGCATAGGCAGTACCAAGACGAAGGGTTATATGGCCAGGGGGGCCCTACTTTGACCATGGATTGTGGAACAATGAAAAATTTACCCAGCTGGGGGTTTTGGGAATGGATTATGCTAGCATAGAGCTAGCAAATCCCAAAAGCTCGGTCGAAACTTTGCCGTAGGGGCTAAGCATAGGCAGTACCAAGACGAAGGGTTATATGGCCAGGGGGGCCCTACTTTGACCATGGATTGTGGAACAATGAAAAATTTACCCAGCTGGGGGTTTTGGGAATGGATTATGCTAGCATAGAGCTAGCAAATCCCAAAAGCTCGGTCGAAACTTTGCCGTAGGGGCTAAGCATAGGCAGTACCAAGACGAAGGGTTATATGGCCAGGGGGGCCCTACTTTGACCATGGATTGTGGAACAATGAAAAATTTACCCAGCTGGGGGTTTTGGGAATGGATTATGCTAGCATAGAGCTAGCAAATCCCAAAAGCTCGGTCGAAACTTTGCCGTAGGGGCTAAGCATAGGCAGTACCAAGACGAAGGGTTATATGGCCAGGGGGGCCCTACTTTGACCATGGATTGTGGAACAATGAAAAATTTACCCAGCTGGGGGTTTTGGGAATGGATTATGCTAGCATAGAGCTAGCAAATCCCAAAAGCTCGGTCGAAACTTTGCCGTAGGGGCTAAGCATAGGCAGTACCAAGACGAAGGGTTATATGGCCAGGGGGGCCCTACTTTGACCATGGATTGTGGAACAATGAAAAATTTACCCAGCTGGGGGTTTTGGGAATGGATTATGCTAGCATAGAGCTAGCAAATCCAAAAGCTCGGTCGAAACTTTGCCGTAGGGGCTAAGCATAGGCAGTACCAAGACGAAGGGTTATATGGCCAGGGGGGCCCTACTTTGACCATGGATTGTGGAACAATGAAAAATTTACCCAGCTGGGGGTTTTGGGAATGGATTATGCTAGCATAGAGCTAGCAAATCCAAAAGCTCGGTCGAAACTTTGCCGTAGGGGCTAAGCATAGGCAGTACCAAGACGAAGGGTTATATGGCCAGGGGGGCCCTACTTTGACCATGGATTGTGGAACAATGAAAAATTTACCCAGCTGGGGGTTTTGGGAATGGATTATGCTAGCATAGAGCTAGCAAATCCAAAAGCTCGGTCGAAACTTTGCCGTAGGGGCTAAGCATAGGCAGTACCAAGACGAAGGGTTATATGGCCAGGGGGGCCCTACTTTGACCATGGATTGTGGAACAATGAAAAATTTACCCAGCTGGGGGTTTTGGGAATGGATTATGCTAGCATAGAGCTAGCAAATCCCAAAAGCTCGGTCGAAACTTTGCCGTAGGGGCTAAGCATAGGCAGTACCAAGACGAAGGGTTATATGGCCAGGGGGGCCCTACTTTGACCATGGATTGTGGAACAATGAAAAATTTACCCAGCTGGGGGTTTTGGGAATGGATTATGCTAGCATAGAGCTAGCAAATCCCAAAAGCTCGGTCGAAACTTTGCCGTAGGGGCTAAGCATAGGCAGTACCAAGACGAAGGGTTATATGGCCAGGGGGGCCCTACTTTGACCATGGATTGTGGAACAATGAAAAATTTACCCAGCTGGGGGTTTTGGGAATGGATTATGCTAGCATAGAGCTAGCAAATCCCAAAAGCTCGGTCGAAACTTTGCCGTAGGGGCTAAGCATAGGCAGTACCAAGACGAAGGGTTATATGGCCAGGGGGGCCCTACTTTGACCATGGATTGTGGAACAATGAAAAATTTACCCAGCTGGGGGTTTTGGGAATGGATTATGCTAGCATAGAGCTAGCAAATCCCAAAAGCTCGGTCGAAACTTTGCCGTAGGGGCTAAGCATAGGCAGTACCAAGACGAAGGGTTATATGGCCAGGGGGGCCCTACTTTGACCATGGATTGTGGAACAATGAAAAATTTACCCAGCTGGGGGTTTTGGGAATGGATTATGCTAGCATAGAGCTAGCAAATCCCAAAAGCTCGGTCGAAACTTTGCCGTAGGGGCTAAGCATAGGCAGTACCAAGACGAAGGGTTATATGGCCAGGGGGGCCCTACTTTGACCATGGATTGTGGAACAATGAAAAATTTACCCAGCTGGGGGTTTTGGGAATGGATTATGCTAGCATAGAGCTAGCAAATCCCAAAAGCTCGGTCGAAACTTTGCCGTAGGGGCTAAGCATAGGCAGTACCAAGACGAAGGGTTATATGGCCAGGGGGGCCCTACTTTGACCATGGATTGTGGAACAATGAAAAATTTACCCAGCTGGGGGTTTTGGGAATGGATTATGCTAGCATAGAGCTAGCAAATCCCAAAAGCTCGGTCGAAACTTTGCCGTAGGGGCTAAGCATAGGCAGTACCAAGACGAAGGGTTATATGGCCAGGGGGGCCCTACTTTGACCATGGATTGTGGAACAATGAAAAATTTACCCAGCTGGGGGTTTTGGGAATGGATTATGCTAGCATAGAGCTAGCAAATCCCAAAAGCTCGGTCGAAACTTTGCCGTAGGGGCTAAGCATAGGCAGTACCAAGACGAAGGGTTATATGGCCAGGGGGGCCCTACTTTGACCATGGATTGTGGAACAATGAAAAATTTACCCAGCTGGGGGTTTTGGGAATGGATTATGCTAGCATAGAGCTAGCAAATCCCAAAAGCTCGGTCGAAACTTTGCCGTAGGGGCTAAGCATAGGCAGTACCAAGACGAAGGGTTATATGGCCAGGGGGGCCCTACTTTGACCATGGATTGTGGAACAATGAAAAATTTACCCAGCTGGGGGTTTTGGGAATGGATTATGCTAGCATAGAGCTAGCAAATCCCAAAAGCTCGGTCGAAACTTTGCCGTAGGGGCTAAGCATAGGCAGTACCAAGACGAAGGGTTATATGGCCAGGGGGGCCCTACTTTGACCATGGATTGTGGAACAATGAAAAATTTACCCAGCTGGGGGTTTTGGGAATGGATTATGCTAGCATAGAGCTAGCAAATCCCAAAAGCTCGGTCGAAACTTTGCCGTAGGGGCTAAGCATAGGCAGTACCAAGACGAAGGGTTATATGGCCAGGGGGGCCCTACTTTGACCATGGATTGTGGAACAATGAAAAATTTACCCAGCTGGGGGTTTTGGGAATGGATTATGCTAGCATAGAGCTAGCAAATCCCAAAAGCTCGGTCGAAACTTTGCCGTAGGGGCTAAGCATAGGCAGTACCAAGACGAAGGGTTATATGGCCAGGGGGGCCCTACTTTGACCATGGATTGTGGAACAATGAAAAATTTACCCAGCTGGGGGTTTTGGGAATGGATTATGCTAGCATAGAGCTAGCAAATCCCAAAAGCTCGGTCGAAACTTTGCCGTAGGGGCTAAGCATAGGCAGTACCAAGACGAAGGGTTATATGGCCAGGGGGGCCCTACTTTGACCATGGATTGTGGAACAATGAAAAATTTACCCAGCTGGGGGTTTTGGGAATGGATTATGCTAGCATAGAGCTAGCAAATCCCAAAAGCTCGGTCGAAACTTTGCCGTAGGGGCTAAGCATAGGCAGTACCAAGACGAAGGGTTATATGGCCAGGGGGGCCCTACTTTGACCATGGATTGTGGAACAATGAAAAATTTACCCAGCTGGGGGTTTTGGGAATGGATTATGCTAGCATAGAGCTAGCAAATCCCAAAAGCTCGGTCGAAACTTTGCCGTAGGGGCTAAGCATAGGCAGTACCAAGACGAAGGGTTATATGGCCAGGGGGGCCCTACTTTGACCATGGATTGTGGAACAATGAAAAATTTACCCAGCTGGGGGTTTTGGGAATGGATTATGCTAGCATAGAGCTAGCAAATCCCAAAAGCTCGGTCGAAACTTTGCCGTAGGGGCTAAGCATAGGCAGTACCAAGACGAAGGGTTATATGGCCAGGGGGGCCCTACTTTGACCATGGATTGTGGAACAATGAAAAATTTACCCAGCTGGGGGTTTTGGGAATGGATTATGCTAGCATAGAGCTAGCAAATCCCAAAAGCTCGGTCTAAACTTTGCCGTAGGGGCTAAGCATAGGCAGTACCAAGACGAAGGGTTATATGGCCAGGGGGGCCCTACTTTGACCATGGATTGTGGAACAATGAAAAATTTACCCAGCTGGGGGTTTTGGGAATGGATTATGCTAGCATAGAGCTAGCAAATCCCAAAAGCTCGGTCGAAACTTTGCCGTAGGGGCTAAGCATAGGCAGTACCAAGACGAAGGGTTATATGGCCAGGGGGGCCCTACTTTGACCATGGATTGTGGAACAATGAAAAATTTACCCAGCTGGGGGTTTTGGGAATGGATTATGCTAGCATAGAGCTAGCAAATCCCAAAAGCTCGGTCGAAACTTTGCCGTAGGGGCTAAGCATAGGCAGTACCAAGACGAAGGGTTATATGGCCAGGGGGGCCCTACTTTGACCATGGATTGTGGAACAATGAAAAATTTACCCAGCTGGGGGTTTTGGGAATGGATTATGCTAGCATAGAGCTAGCAAATCCCAAAAGCTCGGTCGAAACTTTGCCGTAGGGGCTAAGCATAGGCAGTACCAAGACGAAGGGTTATATGGCCAGGGGGGCCCTACTTTGACCATGGATTGTGGAACAATGAAAAATTTACCCAGCTGGGGGTTTTGGGAATGGATTATGCTAGCATAGAGCTAGCAAATCCCAAAAGCTCGGTCGAAACTTTGCCGTAGGGGCTAAGCATAGGCAGTACCAAGACGAAGGGTTATATGGCCAGGGGGGCCCTACTTTGACCATGGATTGTGGAACAATGAAAAATTTACCCAGCTGGGGGTTTTGGGAATGGATTATGCTAGCATAGAGCTAGCAAATCCCAAAAGCTCGGTCGAAACTTTGCCGTAGGGGCTAAGCATAGGCAGTACCAAGACGAAGGGTTATATGGCCAGGGGGGCCCTACTTTGACCATGGATTGTGGAACAATGAAAAATTTACCCAGCTGGGGGTTTTGGGAATGGATTATGCTAGCATAGAGCTAGCAAATCCCAAAAGCTCGGTCGAAACTTTGCCGTAGGGGCTAAGCATAGGCAGTACCAAGACGAAGGGTTATATGGCCAGGGGGGCCCTACTTTGACCATGGATTGTGGAACAATGAAAAATTTACCCAGCTGGGGGTTTTGGGAATGGATTATGCTAGCATAGAGCTAGCAAATCCCAAAAGCTCGGTCGAAACTTTGCCGTAGGGGCTAAGCATAGGCAGTACCAAGACGAAGGGTTATATGGCCAGGGGGGCCCTACTTTGACCATGGATTGTGGAACAATGAAAAATTTACCCAGCTGGGGGTTTTGGGAATGGATTATGCTAGCATAGAGCTAGCAAATCCCAAAAGCTCGGTCTAAACTTTGCCGTAGGGGCTAAGCATAGGCAGTACCAAGACGAAGGGTTATATGGCCAGGGGGGCCCTACTTTGACCATGGATTGTGGAACAATGAAAAATTTACCCAGCTGGGGGTTTTGGGAATGGATTATGCTAGCATAGAGCTAGCAAATCCCAAAAGCTCGGTCGAAACTTTGCCGTAGGGGCTAAGCATAGGCAGTACCAAGACGAAGGGTTATATGGCCAGGGGGGCCCTACTTTGACCATAGATTGTGGAACAATGAAAAATTTACCCAGCTGGGGGTTTTGGGAATGGATTATGCTAGCATAGAGCTAGCAAATCCCAAAAGCTCGGTCTAAACTTTGCCGTAGGGGCTAAGCATAGGCAGTACCAAGACGAAGGGTTATATGGCCAGGGGGGCCCTACTTTGACCATGGATTGTGGAACAATGAAAAATTTACCCAGCTGGGGGTTTTGGGAATGGATTATGCTAGCATAGAGCTAGCAAATCCCAAAAGCTCGGTCGAAACTTTGCCGTAGGGGCTAAGCATAGGCAGTACCAAGACGAAGGGTTATATGGCCAGGGGGGCCCTACTTTGACCATGGATTGTGGAACAATGAAAAATTTACCCAGCTGGGGGTTTTGGGAATGGATTATGCTAGCATAGAGCTAGCAAATCCCAAAAGCTCGGTCTAAACTTTGCCGTAGGGGCTAAGCATAGGCAGTACCAAGACGAAGGGTTATATGGCCAGGGGGGCCCTACTTTGACCATGGATTGTGGAACAATGAAAAATTTACCCAGCTGGGGGTTTTGGGAATGGATTATGCTAGCATAGAGCTAGCAAATCCCAAAAGCTCGGTCGAAACTTTGCCGTAGGGGCTAAGCATAGGCAGTACCAAGACGAAGGGTTATATGGCCAGGGGGGCCCTACTTTGACCATGGATTGTGGAACAATGAAAAATTTACCCAGCTGGGGGTTTTGGGAATGGATTATGCTAGCATAGAGCTAGCAAATCCCAAAAGCTCGGTCTAAACTTTGCCGTAGGGGCTAAGCATAGGCAGTACCAAGACGAAGGGTTATATGGCCAGGGGGGCCCTACTTTGACCATGGATTGTGGAACAATGAAAAATTTACCCAGCTGGGGGTTTTGGGAATGGATTATGCTAGCATAGAGCTAGCAAATCCCAAAAGCTCGGTCGAAACTTTGCCGTAGGGGCTAAGCATAGGCAGTACCAAGACGAAGGGTTATATGGCCAGGGGGGCCCTACTTTGACCATGGATTGTGGAACAATGAAAAATTTACCCAGCTGGGGGTTTTGGGAATGGATTATGCTAGCATAGAGCTAGCAAATCCCAAAAGCTCGGTCTAAACTTTGCCGTAGGGGCTAAGCATAGGCAGTACCAAGACGAAGGGTTATATGGCCAGGGGGGCCCTACTTTGACCATGGATTGTGGAACAATGAAAAATTTACCCAGCTGGGGGTTTTGGGAATGGATTATGCTAGCATAGAGCTAGCAAATCCCAAAAGCTCGGTCGAAACTTTGCCGTAGGGGCTAAGCATAGGCAGTACCAAGACGAAGGGTTATATGGCCAGGGGGGCCCTACTTTGACCATGGACCGAGCTTTTGGGATTTGCTAGCTCTATGCTAGCATAATCCATTCCAAAAACCCCCAGCTGGGTAAATTTTTCATTGTTCCACAACACATGGTCAAAGTAGGGCCCCCCCTGTCCATATAACCCTTCGTCTTGGTACTGCCTATGCTTAGCCCCTACGGCAAAGTTTCGACCGAGCTTTTGGGATTTGCTAGCTCTATGCTAGCATAATCCAATCTGAAAACTCCCAGCTGGGTAAATTTTTCATTGTTCCACAATCCATGGTCAAAGTAGGGCCCCCCTGGCCATATAACCCTTCGTCTTGGTACTGCCTATGCTTATCCCCTACGGCAAAGTTTTGACCGAACTTTTGGGATTTGTTAGCTCTATGCTAGCATAATCCATTCCCAAAACCCCCACCTGGGTAAGTTTTTCATTGTTCCACAATCCATGGTCAAAGTAGGGCCCCCCTGGCCATATAACCCTTCGTCTTGGTACTGCCTATGCTTAGCCCCTACGGCAAAGTTTCGACCGAGCTTTTAGGATTTGCTAGCTCTATGATATCATAATATATTCCCAAAATCCCCAGCTGGGTAAATTTTTCATTGTTCCACAACACATGGTCAAAGAAGGGCCCCCCTGGTCATATAACCCTTCGTCTTGGTACTGCCTATGCTTAGCCCCTACGGCAAAGTTTCGACCGAGCTTTTTGGATTTGTTAGCTCTATGCTAGCATAATTTATTCCCAAAACCCCCAGCTGGGTAAATTTTTCATTGTTCCACAATCCATGGTCAAAGTAGGAGCCCCCTGGCCATATAACCCTTCATCTTGGTACTGCCTATAATTAGCCCCTACGGCAAAGTTTCGACCGAGCTTTTAGGATTTGCTAGCCATATGCTAGCATAATCCATTCCTAAAATCCACAGCTGGGTAAATTTTTCATTGTTCCACAAGCCATGGTCAAAGTAGGGCCCCCCTGGCCATATAACCCTTCGTCTTGGTACTGCCTATGCTTAGCCCCTACGGCAAAGTTTCGACCGAGCTTTTAGGATTTGCTAGCTCTATGCTAGCATAATCCATTCCCAAAATGCCCAGCTGGGTAAATTTTTCATTGTTCCACAATCCATGGTCAAAGTAGGGCCCCCCTGGCCATATAACCCTTCGTCTTGGTACTGCCACTGCTTAGCCCCTACGGCAAAGTTTGGACCGAACTTTAAGGATTTGCTAGCTCTATGCTAGCATAATCCATTCCCAAAATCCCCAGCTGGGTAAATTTTTCATTGTTCCACAATTCATGGTCAAAGTAGGGCCCCCCTGGCCATATAACCCTTCGTCTTGGTACATGTACTGCCTATGCTTATCCCCTACGGCAAAGTTTGGACCGAGCTTTTGGGATTTGTTAGCTCTATGCTAGCATAATCCATTCCCAAAACCCCCAGCTGGGTAAGTTTTTCATTGTTCCACAATCCATGGTCAAAGTAGGGCCCCCCTGGCCATATAACCCTTCGTCTTGGTACTGCCTATGCTTAGCCCCTACGGCAAAGTTTCGACCGAGCTTTTAGGATTTGCTAGCTCTATGCTATCATAATATATTCCCAAAATCCTCAGCTGGGTAAATTTTTCATTGTTCCACAACACATGGTCAAAGTAGGGCCCCCCTGGTCATATAACCCTTCGTATTGGTACTGCCTATGCTTAGCCCCTAAGGCAAAGTTTGAACCGAGCTTTTGGGATTTGCTAGCTCTATGCTAGCATAATTTATTCCTAAAACCCCCAGCTGGGTAAATTTTTCATTGTTCCACAATCCATGGTCAAAGTAGGGCCCCCTGGCCATATAACCCTTCGTTTTGGTACTGCCTATGCTTATCCCCTACGGTAAAGTTTGGACCGAACTTTTGGGATTTGTTAGCTCTATGCTAGCATAATCCATTCCCAAAACCCCCACCTGGGTAAGTTTTTCATTGTTCCACAATCCATGGTCAAAGTAGGGCCCCCTTGGCCATATAACCCTTCGTCTTGGTACTGCCTATGCTTAGCCCCTACGGCAAAGTTTGGACCGAACTTTTAGGATTTGCTAGCTCTATGCTAGCATAATCCATTCCCAAAGTCCCCAGCTGGGTAAATTTTTCATTGTTCCACAATCCATGGTCAAAGTAGGGCCCCCCTGGCCATATAACCCTTCGTCTTGGTACTGCCTATGCTTATCCCCTACGGCAAAGTTTGGACCGAGCTTTTGGGATTTGCTAGCTCTATGCTAGCATAATCCATTCCCAAAACTCCCAGCTGGGTAAGTTTTTCATTGTTCCACAATCCATGGTCAAAGTAGGGCCCCCCTGGCCATATAACCCTTCGTCTTGGTACTGCCTATGCTTAGCCCTACGGCAAAGTTTGGACCGAGCTTTTGGAATTTGCTAGCTCTATGCTAGCATAATCCATTCCCAAAACCACCACCTGGGTAATTTTTTCATTGTTCCACAATCCATGGTCAAAGTAGGCCCCCCTGGCCATATAACCCTTCGTCTTGGTACTGCCTATGCTTAGCCCCACTATTCAGTCCTTTAATCCCTATCTGGGTAGATTTTTACTTTTTTCTTGATTGTTGGTCAAAGTTGGGTACCCTCGTCCGTCTGCCCCTACATCTTAGTACCCCTATGGAATGAGCCCTACGGCAAAGTTTGGACCAAACTTTTTGGATATGCTAGTACTATCCTACCACTATCTAGTCTTTTAATCCCTAGCTGGGTAAATTTTTTCTTGTGTCTTGATTGTTGGTCATAGTTGGGTACCTTCGACCGTCTGCCCCTAGATTTTGGTACCAATATGGAATGTTCCCTACGGCAAAGTTTGGACCGAATTTTCGGGATATGCTAGTACTATCCTACCACTATCCAGCCCTTTAATCCCCTGCTGGATAAATTTTTACTTTTTTCTTGATAATTGGTCCAAGTTGGGTACCCTCGTCCGTCTGCCCCTACATCTTGGTACCCCTATGGAATGAGCCCTACGGCAAAGTTTGGACCGAGCTTTAAGGATATGCTAGTACTATCCAAGCACTATTCAGTCCTTTAATCCCTATCTGGGTAAATTTTTACTTGTTTCTTGATTGTTGGTCAAAGTTGGGTACCCTCGTCCGTCTGCCCCTACATCTTAGTACCCCTATGTAATGAGCCCTACGGCATAGTTTGGAGAGAGCTTTTGAGATATGCTAGTCCTATCCTAGCACTATCCAGTCCTTTAATCCCAAGCTGGGTAAATTTTTACTTGTTTCTTGATTGTTGGTCCAAGTTCGGTACCCTCGTCCGTCTGACCGTACATCTTGGTACTCCCTATGGAATGAGCCCTACGGCAAAGTTTGGGCCGAGTTTTCGGGATATGCTAGTACTATCCTAGCACTTTCTAGCCCTTTAATCCCCTGCTGTGTAAATTTTTACCTTTTTCTTGATTGTTTGTCAAATTTGGGTGCCCTCGACCGTCTGCCCCAACATGTTGGTACCACTATGGAATGATCCCTACGGCAAAGTTTGGACCGAGCTTTTGAGATATGCTAGTACTATCCTAGCACTATATAGCCCTTTAATCCCTTGCTGGGTAAATTTTTAATTTTTTCTTGATAGTTGGTCAAACTTGGGTACCCTCGTCCGTCTGCCCCTACATCTTGGTACCCCTATGGAATGAGCCCTACGGCAAAGTTTAGACCGAGCTTTTGAGATATGCTAGTACTATCCTAGCACTATCCAGCTATTTAATCCCCTGCTGGGTAAATTTTTACTTTTTTCTTGATTGTTGGTCAAATTTGGGTACCCTCAACCGTCTGCCCTACATCTCGGTACCCATATGGAATGAGCCCTACGGCAAAGTTTGGACCAAGCTTTTAAGATATGCCAGTACTATCCTAGCACTATCCAGTCCTTTAATCCCCTGCTGGGTAAATTTTTACTTTTTTCTTGATTGTTGGTCAAAGTTGGGTACCCTCCTCCCTCTGACCCAATATCTAGATACCCCTTATGGAATGAGCCCTACGGCAAAGTTTGGACCGACCTTTTAGGATTTGCTAGTACTATTCTAGCACTATCCAGTCCTTTAATTCCTTGCTGGGTAAATTTTTAGTTTTTTCTTGATTGTTGGTCAAATTTGGGTACCCTCCTCCCTCTGACCCAACATCTTGATACCCCTTATGGAATGAGCCCTACGGCAAAGTTTGGAACGAGCTTTAAAGATATGCTAATACTATCCCAGCACTATTCAGTCCTTTAATCCCTATCTGGGTAAATTTTTACTTTTTTCTTGATTGTTGGTCAAAGTTGGGTACCCTCGTCCGTCTGCCCCTACATCTTAGTACCCCTATAAAATGAGCCCTACAGCAAAGTTTGGAGAGAGCTTTTGGGATATGCTAGTCCTATCCTAGCACTATCCAGTCCTTTAATCCCTAGCTGGGTAAATTTTTACTTTTTTCTTGATTGTTGGTCAAAGTTGGGTACCCTCCTCCCTCTGACCCAACATCTTGATACCCCTTATGGAATGAGCCCTACGGCAAAGTTTGGAACGAGCTTTAAGGATATGCTAATACTATCCCAGCACTATTCAGTCCTTTAATCCCTATCTGGGTAAATTTTTACTTTTTTCTTGATTGTTGGTCAAAGTTGGGTACCCTCGTCCGTCTGCCCCTACATCTTAGTACCCCTATAAAATGAGCCCTACAGCAAAGTTTGGAGAGAGCTTTTGGGATATGCTAGTCCTATCCTAGCACTATCCAGTCCTTTAATCCCTAGCTGGGTAAATTTTTACTTTTTTCTTGATTGTTGGTTAAATTTGGGTGCCCTCGACCGTCTGCCCCAAGATCTTGGTACCCCTATGGAATAAGCCCTGCAGCAAAGTTTAGACCGAGTTTTTATGATTTGCTAGTACTATCCTAGCACTATCCAGTCCTTTAATCCCTTGCTGGGTAAATTTTTAGTTTTTTCTTGATTGTTGGTCAAATTTGGGTACCCTCCTCCCTCTGCCCCAAGATCTTGGTACCCCTATGGAATAAGCCCTGCAGCAAAGTTTAGACCGAGCTTTTATGATTTGCTATTACTATCCTAGCCCTATATAGTCCTTTAATCCCTAGCTGGGTAAATTTTCACTTTTTTCTTGATTGTTGGTCAAAGTTGGGTACCCTCGACCGTCTGCCCCTAGATTTTGGTACCCATATGGAATGAGCCCTACGGCAAAGTTTGGACCGATTTTTTGGGATATGCTAGAACTGTCCTACCACTATCTAGCCCTTTAATCCCCTGCTGGGTAAATTTTTACTTTTTTCTTGATAGTTTGTCAAAGTTGGGTACCCTCGTCCGTCTGCCCCTACATCTTGGTACCCCTATGGAATGATCCCTACGGCAAAGTCTGGACCGAGCTTTAAGGATACACTAGTACTATCCAAGCACTATTCAGTCTTTTAATCCCTATCTGGGTAAATTTTACTTTTTTCTTGATTGTTGGTAAAAGTTGGGTACCCTCGTCCGTCTGCCCCTACATCTTAGTACTCCTATGGAATGAGCCCTACGGCAAAATTTGGGCCGAGTTGTCGGGATATACTAGTACTATCCTAGCACTATCCAGCCCTTTAATCCCCTGCTGGGTAAATGTTTACTTTTTTCTTGATTGTTGGTCAAATTTGGGTGCCCTCGACCGTCTGCCCCAACATATTGGTACCCCTATTGAATAAGCACTGCGGCAAAGTTTGGACCGACCTTTTAGGATTTGCTAGTACTATCCTAGCCCTATATAGTCCTTTAATCCCTTGCTGGGTAAATTTTCACTCCTATCTTGATTGTTGGTCAAAGTTGGGTACCCTCGTCCGTCTGCCCCTACATTTTGGTACCCATATGGAATGAGCCCAACGGCAAAGTTTGGACCGAGCTTTTTGCATATGCTAGTACTATCCTAGCACTATCCAGTCCTTTAATCCCTAGCTGGGTAAATCTTTACTTTTTTCTTGATTGTTGGTCAAAGTTGGGTACCCTCGTCCGTCTGCCCCTACATCTTAGTACCCCTATGGAATGAGCCCTACAGCAAAGTTTGGACCGAGCTTTTAGGATATGCTAGTCCTATCCTAGTACTATCCAGTCCTTTAATCCCTAGCTGGGTAAATTTTTACTTTTTTCTTGATTGTTGGTCAAAGTTGGGTACCCTCGTCCGTCTGGCCCTACATCTTGGTACTCCCTATGGAATGAGCCCTACGGCAAAGTTTGGGCCGAATTTTCGGGATATGCTAGTACTATCCTAACACTATCTAGCCCTTAAATCCCCTGCTGGGTAAATTTTTACTTTTTTCTTGATTGTTGGTCAAATTTGGGTGCCCTCGAGCGTCTGCCTCAAGATCTTGGTACCCCTATGGAATAAGCCCTGCAGCAAAGTTTAGACCGAGCTTTTATGATTTGCTATTACTATCCTAGCCCTATATAGTCCTTTAATCCCTAGCTGGGTAAATTTTCACTTTTTTCTTGATTGTTGGTCAAAGTTGGGTACCCTCGACCGTCTGCCCCTAGATTTTGGTACCCATATGGAATGAGCCCTACGGCAAAGTTTGGACCGATTTTTTGGGATATGCTAGAACTGTCCTACCACTATCTAGCCCTTTAATCCCCTGCTGGGTAAATTTTTACTTTTTTCTTGATAGTTTGTCAAAGTTGGGTACCCTCGTCCGTCTGCCCCTACATCTTGGTACCCCTATGGAATGATCCCTACGGCAAAGTCTGGACCGAGCTTTAAGGATACACTAGTACTATCCAAGCACTATTCAGTCTTTTAATCCCTATCTGGGTAAATTTTACTTTTTTCTTGATTGTTGGTAAAAGTTGGGTACCCTCGTCCGTCTGCCCCTACATCTTAGTACTCCTATGGAATGAGCCCTACGGCAAAATTTGGGCCGAGTTGTCGGGATATACTAGTACTATCCTAGCACTATCCAGCCCTTTAATCCCCTGCTGGGTAAATGTTTACTTTTTTCTTGATTGTTGGTCAAATTTGGGTGCCCTCGACCGTCTGCCCCAACATATTGGTACCCCTATTGAATAAGCACTGCGGCAAAGTTTGGACCGACCTTTTAGGATTTGCTAGTACTATCCTAGCCCTATATAGTCCTTTAATCCCTTGCTGGGTAAATTTTCACTCCTTTCTTGATTGTTGGTCAAAGTTGGGTACCCTCGTCCGTCTGCCCCTACATTTTGGTACCCATATGGAATGAGCCCAACGGCAAAGTTTGGACCGAGCTTTTTGCATATGCTAGTACTATCCTAGCACTATCCAGTCCTTTAATCCCTAGCTGGGTAAATCTTTACTTTTTTCTTGATTGTTGGTCAAAGTTGGGTACCCTCGTCCGTCTGCCCCTACATCTTAGTACCCCTATGGAATGAGCCCTACAGCAAAGTTTGGACCGAGCTTTTAGGATATGCTAGTCCTATCCTAGTACTATCCAGTCCTTTAATCCCTAGCTGGGTAAATTTTTACTTTTTTCTTGATTGTTGGTCAAAGTTGGGTACCCTCGTCCGTCTGGCCCTACATCTTGGTACTCCCTATGGAATGAGCCCTACGGCAAAGTTTGGGCCGAATTTTCGGGATATGCTAGTACTATCCTAACACTATCTAGCCCTTAAATCCCCTGCTGGGTAAATTTTTACTTTTTTCTTGATTGTTGGTCAAATTTGGGTACCCTCGTCCGTCTGCCCCTACATCTTGGAACCCCTATGGAATGAGCCCTACGGCAAAGTCTGGACCGAGCTTTAAGGATATGCTAGTACTATCCAAGCACTATTCAGTCTTTTAATCCCTATCTGGGTAAATTTTACTTTTTTCTTGATTGTTGGTCAAAGTTGGGTACCCTCGACCGTCAGCCCCTAGATTTTGGTACCCATATGGAATGAGCCCTACGGCAAAGTTTGGACCGAACTTTTGGGATATGCTAGAACTGTCCTACCATTATCTAGCCCTTTAATCCCCTGCTGGGTAAATGTTTACTTTTTTCTTGATTGTTGGTCAAATTTGGGTGCCCTCGACCGTCTGCCCCAACATATTGGTACCCCTATTGAATAAGCACTGTGGCAAAGTTTGGACCGAGCTTTTGGGATATGCTAGTACTATCCTAGCACTATCCAGTCCTTTAATCCCTAGCTGGGTAAATTTTTACTTTTTTCTTGATTGTTGGTCAAAGTTGGGTACCCTCGTCCGTCTGCCCCTACATCTTAGTACCCCTATGGAATGAGCCCTACAGCAAAGTTTGGAGAGAGCTTTTAGGATATGCTAGTCCTATCCTAGCACTATCCAGTCCTTTAATCCCTAGCTGGGTAAATTTTTACTTTTTTCTTGATTGTTGGTCAAAGTTGGGTACCCTCCTCCCTCTGACCCAACATCTTGATACCCCTTAGGGAATGAGCCCTACGGCAAAGTTTGGACCGACCTTTTAGGATTTGTTAGTACTATCCTAGCACTATCCAGTCCTTTAATCCCTTGCTGGGTAAATTTATATTTTTTTTTATTGTTGGTCAAATTTGGGTACCCTCGTCCGTCTGCTCCTACATCTTGGTACCCCTATGGAATGACCCCTACGGCAAAGTTTGAAACGAGCTTTTAGGATATGCTAGTCCTATCCTAGCACTATCCAGTCCTTTAATCCCTAGCTGGGTAAATTTTTACTTTTTTCTTGATTGTTGGTCAAAGTTGGGTACCCTCCTCCCTCTGACCCAACATCTTGATACCCCTTAGGGAATGAGCCCTACGGCAAAGTTTGGACCGACCTTTTAGGATTTGCTAGTACTATCCTAGCACTATCCAGTCCTTTAATCCCTTGCTGGGTAAATTTATGTTTTTTTTTATTGTTGGTCAAATTTGGGTACCCTCGTCCGTCTGCCCCTACATCTTGGTACCCCTATGGAATGACCCCTACGGCAAAGTTTGAAACGAGTTTTTGGGATATGCTAGTACTATCCTAGCACTATCCAGTCCTTTAATCCCTAGTTTGGTAAATTTTTACTTCATTCTTGATTGTTGGTCAAAGTTGGGTATCCTCGACCGTCTGCCCCTACATTTTGGTACCCATATGGAATGAGCCCTACGGCAAAGTTTGGACCGAACTTTTGGGATATGCTAGTACTATCCTAGCACTATCCAGCCGTTTAATTCCCTGCTGGGTAATTTTTTTCTTTTTTTTTTTTTATTGTTGGTCAAATTTGGGTGCCCTCGACCGTCTGCCCCAACATATTGGTACCCCTATTGAATAAGCTCTCCGGCAAAGTTTGGACCGAGCTTTTAGGATTTGCTAGTACTATCCAAGCCCTATATAGTCCTTTAATCCCTTGCTGGGTAAATTTTCACTCCTTTCTTGATTGTTGGTCAAAGTTTGGTACCCTCGTCCGTCTGCCCCTACATTTTGGTACCCCTATGGAATGAGCCCTACGGCAAAGTTTGGACCAAGCTTTTGGGATATGCTAGTACTATCCTAGCACTATCCAGTCCTTTAATCCCTAGCTGGGTAAATTTTTACTTTTTTCTTGATTGTTGGTCAAATTTGGGTACCCTCGACCGTCTGCCCTACATCTTGGTACCCATATGGAATGAGCCCTACGGCAAAGTTTGGACCAAGCTTTTAAGATATGCCAGTACTATTCTAGCACTATCCAGTCCTTTAATCCCTAGCTGGGTAAATTTTTACTTTTTTCTTGATTGTTGGTCAAAGTTGGGTACCCTCCTCCCTCTGACCCAACATCTTGATACCCCTTATGGAATGAGCCCTACGGCAAAGTTTGGACCGACCTTTTAAGATTTGCTAGTACTATCCTAGCACTATCCAGTCCTTTAATCCCTAGCTGGGTAAATTTATGTTTTTTCTTGATTGTTGGTCAAATTTGGGTACCCTCCTCCCTCTGCCCCAAGATCTTGGTACCCCTATGGAATAAGCCCTGCAGCAAAGTTTAGACCGAGCTTTTATGATTTGCTATTACTATCCTAGCCCTATATAGTCCTTTAATCCCTAGCTGGGTAAATTTTCACTTTTTTCTTCATTGTTGGTCAAAGTTGGGTACCCTCGACCGTCTGCCCCTAGATTTTGGTACCCATATGGAATGAGCCCTACGGCAAAGTTTGGACCGATTTTTTGGGATATGCTAGAACTGTCCTACCACTATCTAGCCCTTTAATCCCCTGCTGGGTAAATTTTTACTTTTTTCTTGATAGTTTGTCAAAGTTGGGTACCCTCGTCCGTCTGCCCCTACATCTTGGTACCCCTATGGAATGATCCCTACGGCAAAGTCTGGACCGAGCTTTAAGGATACACTAGTACTATCCAAGCACTATTCAGTCTTTTAATCCCTATCTGGGTAAATTTTACTTTTTTCTTGATTGTTGGTCAAAGTTGGGTACCCTCGTCCGTCTGCCCCTACATCTTAGTACCCCTATGGAATGAGCCCTTTAGCAAAGTTTGGAGAGAGCTTTTAGGATATGCTAGTCCTATCCTAGCACTATCCAGTCCTTTAATCCCTAGCTGGGTAAATTTTTACTTTTTTCTTGATTGTTGGTCAAAGTTGGGTACCCTCGACCGTCTGCCCCTACATCTTGGTACCCATATGGAATGAGCCCTTCGGCAAAGTTTGGACCAAGCTTTTAAGATTTGCTAGTACTATCCTAGCCCTATATAGTCCTTTAATCCCTTGCTGGGTAAATTTTCACTCCTATCTTGATTGTTGGTCAAAGTTGGGTACCCTCGTCCGTCTGCCCCTACATTTTGGTACCCATATGGAATGAGCCCAACGGCAAAGTTTGGACCGAGCTTTTTGCATATGCTAGTACTATCCTAGCACTATCCAGTCCTTTAATCCCTAGCTGGGTAAATCTTTACTTTTTTCTTGATTGTTGGTCAAAGTTGGGTACCCTCGTCCGTCTGCCCCTACATCTTAGTACCCCTATGGAATGAGCCCTACAGCAAAGTTTGGACCGAGCTTTTAGGATATGCTAGTCCTATCCTAGTACTATCCAGTCCTTTAATCCCTAGCTGTGTAAATTTTTACTTTTTTCTTGATTGTTGGTCAAAGTTGGGTACCCTCGTCCGTCTGGCCCTACATCTTGGTACTCCCTATGGAATGAGCCCTACGGCAAAGTTTGGGCCGAATTTTCGGGATATGCTAGTACTATCCTAACACTATCTAGCCCTTAAATCCCCTGCTGGGTAAATTTTTACTTTTTTCTTGATTGTTGGTCAAATTTGGGTGCCCTCGAGCGTCTGCCTCAAGATCTTGGTACCCCTATGGAATAAGCCCTGCAGCAAAGTTTAGACCGAGCTTTTATGATTTGCTATTACTATCCTAGCCCTATATAGTCCTTTAATCCCTAGCTGGGTAAATTTTCACTTTTTTCTTGATTGTTGGTCAAAGTTGGGTACCCTCGACCGTCTGCCCCTAGATTTTGGTACCCATATGGAATGAGCCCTACGGCAAAGTTTGGACCGATTTTTTGGGATATGCTAGAACTGTCCTACCACTATCTAGCCCTTTAATCCCCTGCTGGGTAAATTTTTACTTTTTTCTTGATAGTTTGTCAAAGTTGGGTACCCTCGTCCGTCTGCCCCTACATCTTGGTACCCCTATGGAATGATCCCTACGGCAAAGTCTGGACCGAGCTTTAAGGATACACTAGTACTATCCAAGCACAATTCAGTCTTTTAATCCCTATCTGGGTAAATTTTACTTTTTTCTTGATTGTTGGTAAAAGTTGGGTACCCTCGTCCGTCTGCCCCTACATCTTAGTACTCCTATGGAATGAGCCCTACGGCAAAATTTGGGCCGAGTTGTCGGGATATACTAGTACTATCCTAGCACTATCCAGCCCTTTAATCCCCTGCTGGGTAAATGTTTACTTTTTTCTTGATTGTTGGTCAAATTTGGGTGCCCTCGACCGTCTGCCCCAACATATTGGTACCCCTATTGAATAAGCACTGCGGCAAAGTTTGGACCGACCTTTTAGGATTTGCTAGTACTATCCTAGCCCTATATAGTCCTTTAATCCCTTGCTGGGTAAATTTTCACTCCTTTCTTGATTGTTGGTCAAAGTTGGGTACCCTCGTCCGTCTGCCCCTACATTTTGGTACCCATATGGAATGAGCCCAACGGCAAAGTTTGGACCGAGCTTTTTGCATATGCTAGTACTATCCTAGCACTATCCAGTCCTTTAATCCCTAGCTGGGTAAATCTTTACTTTTTTCTTGATTGTTGGTCAAAGTTGGGTACCCTCGTCCGTCTGCCCCTACATCTTAGTACCCCTATGGAATGAGCCCTACAGCAAAGTTTGGACCGAGCTTTTAGGATATGCTAGTCCTATCCTAGTACTATCCAGTCCTTTAATCCCTAGCTGGGTAAATTTTTACTTTTTTCTTGATTGTTGGTCAAAGTTGGGTACCCTCGTCCGTCTGGCCCTACATCTTGGTACTCCCTATGGAATGAGCCCTACGGCAAAGTTTGGGCCGAATTTTCGGGATATGCTAGTACTATCCTAACACTATCTAGCCCTTAAATCCCCTGCTGGGTAAATTTTTACTTTTTTCTTGATTGTTGGTCAAATTTGGGTGCCCTCGAGCGTCTGCCTCAAGATCTTGGTACCCCTATGGAATAAGCCCTGCGGCAAAGTTTAGACCGAGCTTTTATGATTTGCTATTACTATCCTAGCCCTATATAGTCCTTTAATCCCTAGCTGGGTAAATTTTCACTTTTTTCTTGATTGTTGGTCAAAGTTGGGTACCCTCGACCGTCAGCCCCTAGATTTTGGTACCCATATGGAATGAGCCCTACGGCAAAGTTTGGACCGAACTTTTGGGATATGCTAGAACTGTCCTACCATTATCTAGCCCTTTAATCCCCTGCTGGGTAAATTTTTACTTTTTTCTTGATAGTTTGTCTAAGTTGGGTACCCTCGTCCGTCTGCCCCTACATCTTGGTACCCCTATGGAATGAGCCCTACGGCAAGTCTGGACCGAGCTTTAAGGATATGCTAGTACTATCCAAGCACTATTCAGCCTTTTAATCCCTATCTGGGTAAATTTTTACTTTTTTCTTGATTGTTGGTCAAAGTTGGGTACCCTCGTCCGTCTGCCCCTACATCTTAGTACCCCTATGGAATGAGCCCTACGGCAAAATTTGGGCCGAGTTGTCGGGATATACTAGTACTATCCTAGCACTATCCAGCCCTTTAATCCCCTGCTGGGTAAATGTTTACTTTTTTCTTGATTGTTGGTCAAATTTGGGTGCCCTCGACCGTCTGCCCCAACATATTGGTACCCCTATTGAATAAGCACTGCGGCAAAGTTTGGACCGAGCTTTTAGGATTTGCTAGTACTATCCTAGCCCTATATAGTCCTTTAATCCCTTGCTGGGTAAATTTTCACTCCTTTCTTGATTGTTGGTCAAAGTTGGGTACCCTCGTCTGTCTGCCCCTACATTTTGGTACCCATATGGAATAAGCCCAACGGAAAAGTTTGGACCGAGCTTTTGGGATATGCTAGTACTATCCTAGCACTATCCAGTCCTTTAATCCCTAGCTGGGTAAATTTTTACTTTTTTCTTGATTGTTGGTCAAAGTTGGGTACCCTCGTCCGTCTGCCCCTACATCTTAGTACCCCTATGGAATGAGCCCTTTAGCAAAGTTTGGAGAGAGCTTTTAGGATATGCTAGTCCTATCCTAGCACTATCCAGTCCTTTAATCCCTAGCTGGGTAAATTTTTACTTTTTTCTTGATTGTTGGTCAAAGTTGGGTACCCTCGACCGTCTGCCCCTACATCTTGGTACCCATATGGAATGAGCCCTTCGGCAAAGTTTGGACCAAGCTTTTAAGATATGCCAGTACTATCCTAGCACTATCCAGTCCTTTAATCCCTTGCTGGGTAAATTTTTACTTTTTTCTTGATTGTTGGTCAAAGTTGGGTACCCTCCTCCCTCTGACCCAACATCTTGATACCCCTTATGGAATGAGCCCTACGGCAAAGTTTGGACCGACCTTTTAAGATTTGCTAGTACTATCCTAGCACTATCCAGTCCTTTAATCCCTAGCTGGGTAAATTTATGTTTTTTCTTGATTGTTGGTCAAATTTGGGTACCCTCGTCCGTCTGCCCCTACATCTTGGTACCCCTATGGAATGACCCCTACGGCAAAGTTTGAAACGAGCTTTTGGGATATGCTAGTACTATCCTAGCACTATCCAGTCCTTTAATCCCTAGCTGGGTAAATTTTTACTTCATTCTTGATTGTTGGTCAAAGTTGGGTATCCTCGACCGTCTGCCCCTACATTTTGGTACCCATATGGAATGAGCCCTACGGCAAAGTTTGGACCGAACTTTTGGGATATGCTAGTACTATCCTAGCACTATCCAGCCGTTTAATCCCCTGCTGGATAATTTTTTCCTTTTTTTTTTATTGTTGGTCAAAGTTGGGTACCCTCGACCGTCTGCCCCTACATCTTGGTACCCATATGGAATGAGCCCTACGGCAAAGTTTCGGCCGAACTTTTGGGATATGCTAGTACTATCCCAGCACTATCCAATCCTTTAATCAATAGCTGGGTAAATTTTTACTTTTTTCTTCATTGTTGGTAAAAGTTGGGTACCCTGGTCCTTCTGACCCTACATTTTGGTACTTCCTGTGGAATGAGCCCTAAGGCAAAGTTTGGACCGAGCTTTGAGGATTTTTTTTCTACTTTACAGGATGCAGAACAAGTATTTGACCTTTAAGAAAAAGTGGCTATTGGTTTCTATTATTCAACATTTGGTCTTTTGATAAAAAATAGCTACTACTGGTTATTTTCTGCATTGTTTCAATGTGTGTTATCTAGTCACTATCTAATGGATACGAAAAACCTAATATTTATTTGTTCAAACACATTTGCAATAAATGGTTAGGACACATATATTCAAATCAAACATTCAACAAACTTGTACCACAATAAAATGAATTAAAGGTAACTAAAACGTTTTAAATACATGTACGTTGATACGTTTTTCCTTAAGTATAGGTGGTCTAGTGGTCTAGGGCGCTGGACACCGTGTAGGCGGTGTTGTCATAGATGACAACCATTATGGGTTCGAATCCAGCTATAGACCATGTTGGATTTTCTGATGTCAACAGCTTTAAAAATATGATTTTTATCACTGTTGGCATATGGATATACTTTCTACCTTTGCAACTAACCTACAATATCTATATATTTACTATACCAACATTCAATGATCATGCACAGTGTTTACATTTAATTGAAAAGTTTTTTTAATTACAGTAGTAAGCCACACCCAGCAAAACAATCACTTTTACCTTCAAAGAGAAATAATGAATAAATGAATAAATAATAAATTGACCCAATTACATTTTTAACAATAGTTAATAAAATTGAAAATTAAGAAAAAAATCCAAAAATCACAGTTCTTAATTCCTACATGGCTTTTTGGGTCTTCTTCAAAAATTTCAGGGTAGATAGATCTTGGCATGCTGACCACTTTTACCTGTTTGCGGGAATTTCGATATGTGAGACCGTTTTTGTGTTATTTGCAAAAAATTCAATTTACCTACCCCTATGGTCTATTTTTAGCCACGACGATTATATTTTTCCTTGAAAAAGTCTAAACTCCAAATCATACACTAAAAAAAACACGCCATGCTGGACTTTTAGTGTCAGAGCAGTTAAAGTTTGAAAAGTTAACAGACGGACGGACGACAAAGATTAATGCTCGCATGACCCTTCGGTTCAGGTGAGCAAAAATGTGTATAGGAAAATTGTATGATATTGCGATTTTTTGGTTTTTAGATATTACCATTTTCGCGCGTTTTCTTATTGTTCGCTGGCTTAATGTTCGCTAGCTTGATTTTTGTTATTGTTCGCTGGCTTATTGTTCGCTAGCTTGAGTTTAGTTTGATTTTCCCGCGAAATCGCGGGTTTTTCCTAGTATATATATAAAAAAGAATTAACGACGACGGAAATGCATGAAGAAAAAAAAGCACACATACACAAAAAACAACCCACAAAATAAGACTATGTATGTAGTTTTTCACAGTATCCTAATAACCTAAGCATATTCAATCTAATTTTGCAAGATCACAATTTCTGGGTCTCCCGCCGAGCGGCAGAAATTCTATGTCTGCTTGCTTAACTAGTAGAAGGTAAGCACACATCCCACCATATGCGACCATATGCATACTTCAAGCTGCATACCAATTATCAAAAGCCTAAGATTATTCGTAGCTGAGGAAACTGTTACGAAAAATGTGTGATGAAAGCACGGACGCAAGCATGGACGGAAGGAAGCCCGGCATTTATTAGTTCCCATTCCGCGTTTCAGCGGAAGACAAAAAAAAATTCGTTATGTGAAAAAAAGGACTTGAAGTTTTTGATAGACTAGACCTTTGGTAATTTGTAGGCATTTAAATATTTGAATAATGATCATAAAATATATTGGCTAAACCTGTAAATAGAAGGTTTTACGTTTAAATTGGTAAAATCGAAGTCCCATTGTTTTATAACTTATTTGCTCGTACATTTTACACTTTTGACTATTTTTAGTAAATGGATAAAATTGATTTATATATCTAGTAAAATTTTAAGTGTAATAAAATGTAGATATTATATATATACTGGCTTGGGTTCCATATAACATCTAAACTTTGAGTTTTTCCTCGAAATTGTGGCATTTCCTCAAATTAATTTAGGAATTCTTAGAGAAAAATCCTCAAATTTGAGATTTTATATGCAGACAATGATCAAGTTTTAAATGTATTCAATCACTAATTGGGAAAATTTAAAGGAAATCATGAAAGGAACCCCCTTTTGTTCAGTCAATTGATCCCTAAATAAAATATATTAAAGAATATCGAAAATGCATACATTTTCATATTCATTTATTTATTTTTGTGTTCAGTACAAAGGCAAATTTGACTCAACCAAGTTTCACATGAAATTTACCCAAATCGAGCTTATACGTAAAACTCACATGAATAAGTTTACATTAGCTTATGTGAAATGAGCCTTCACGTGAAGTTCATATGCATCTCACGTGAGTTTCACATGAAATTTACGTAAATTTCACATGAAAACACTTCACATCAATTCCAGGCGAAAAGTTTATATCAATTTCATGTGAGCCAGTTTCATTCACGTGAAACTCATGTGGGTCATATTTGCCTGTGTATGGGTTTTGTCAGATCTAGATCTACGCTTAATAAAAAACATGTGTACTAAAGCAATAAACAGCAAGTTTAAGCACAAAACAACAAAGCAATTCCTTTTCAGGAAGTTCCATTGAGTTAAATCTATTGTAATAACTTTTAAATTCTAATATTGTATACGTCATCTTTTGTTTGAAAAATTATAAATTCTGTTTACATTTCAAATATATTTCATTAATGAAATCACACCTATTGCGCTTTTGTTGTTTGTGTTTAAATACATATAGACAGCTTTTATAAATATCATGTATTACGGGTTTGAATTCATTGTTTACGCAAAGTTTTACGTTTTTGTTACATTTGATTTGTACGTCACGGCGTTAATTGCTCACTTAAAGACATTTGACCTTTGTATTACCAAGAAGTCGAAACTGAGCCATAGTTGCGTAGCGTCTGACGTAATGGAGCGTTGACAAGTGATTCACGTTCAAACCTACGTACGAATTTTAATAACATTTCTTGGAAGGTTAAATTTAAAAACAAATTTCCATATGTCATTTTTTAAGCCATTTTAATGTTAATATTTAGAAAATCATTGTACAATGCCTTTCTTTCCTATACATTTGTACGATAACGACATATGGTTTACAGTTATAAAGTTCGTGAGAAAGAGAGCACAACTTTATTTAATAAGATTTTAATAAGATGAGTACAAAAACGCTTTAATTGTGGCTTCAAAAGGATCAGAAGGATTTGGTTATATGTAACAAAAACATCTCTCGTCATACAAGGCTCCTTAAATTGCTTCACTTGCTTGAACTTCAAGTTATGTGTACACATTTTAATTGTCAAATACCAAAACGGGTATAAAACCGGTTAATTTCAACCATGGCTTCAAATGTTTTTTTCCACTTGATACAAAACAGGGGTCAAGAAAATTTTGTAAGGGTTTCGTTCAGAGTTCAGACGGAGACACCTGGAGCGATTTCAATCTATTTTTGAAGGAATATCTGCTAGAAATCGGCGAATAATACGAATGGTTGATAGGTGTGTCTGATCAGAATACCTGCTGACTTGTTCATGATGAGTTTTGCTAAAGGTGTGTTTTATGAGTAAAGTAATAAATTAATGTTTGAATGCACCACAAGTATTTTATTTGAAACATTCATTAGGGCCCCGCATCGAAGATGCGGACGCCCTATAGTTTTCACTTTGTCCGTCTGTCCGTCCGTCTGTCCGTCCGTCAACAATTCTTGTGAACACTAAAACTCAAAAACTATTAACACCACAGTCCTGAAACTTTGCACAGCTGCTAAGTATCATGTCATGATGTGCATATTAAAATTTCGTGCAAATCTGATTAAAATTTTTGTAAAAAAATCTTCATTTTTTATCAAAAAACAGATTTTGAGAATAGGACTTTGTGAACACTAAAACTCAAAAACTGTTAACAATACAGTTCTGAAACTTTGCACAGCTGCTAAGTAGCATGTCATGATGTGCATATTAAAATTTCGTGCAAATCTATTCAATATTTTTGGAAAAAACTTCATTTTTTATCAAAAATCACAGATTTTGAGAATTGGACTTTGTGAACACTAAAACTCAAAATCTGTTAATAATAGAGTCCTGAAACTTTGTACAGCTGCTAAGTAGCATGTCCTGATTTGCATATTAAAATTTCATGCAAATCTGTTAAATGTTTATGGAAAAAACTTCATTTTTTATCGAAAATCACAGATTTTGAGAATAGGAGTTTTTGAACAATAAAACTCAAAGGCTATTAACAATACAGCTCTGAAGTTTCAGATGCATTCCATGGAACATGCCTTAGCGGTTATAATTAAAGTTCGTATGATTTTGAAAACACAATAGATATTTTGCCGCGGGGCCCTTCCTGACTTTGTCAGTATTCTAGTTACATAAGCGTACACTTGAACTTCTAACGATTTGATTTTACTGTGTGTTAGTTTGTGCTTTGTTATTGATTATCAGTAGGGGGAGGCTGAGTAAAAAAACTAGTTTAACCCCGCCATATTTTAAATGTGTCTGTCCTTAGCCAGGAATCTTTATCAGAGCTAATATTTGTATCCGTCTATTCTTTGTCAAGAAGGAGGTTTTTCATTAACACTTTATGATTGGACTTGTATATTTTCAATCTAGGACCAATTGCAAAACAGCTATCACATTGAAGGCTGCTGGCTTCTTTCTGTTGCGAATGTTTTAAACTATCGTTGATATTGAAGGTTATGTCGCGTACACTTATTCCACATCTCAATATCATTTATTGTTATATATAACAGTACCTGAATCATCATTTATTCTAGATGGAGTTTCTATATCGTCATCAGATTGATTTTCCAGTTCTTGTAACGTCATAAGCAAGTCTATCAAATTTTTACGTTGTGACTGTTCTGGTCTAGATTCCGTGGGTTCAATATCTGCAACAATACAAAATAATTTTAAATGATTCTTACTACTTTTTGGGGGTAACATGTTTTTTATATGTATTTTCCATAATATCACGACACGCCTGTTTCCAACGTTGCAAATCCTTCGAAAAGCATAAGTATCGAAAGACAAGAACCCAACAATATCGAAAAAAAACTTACATTGTAAACAGAAATTATTTTTTCCATTTAAATCTTCAAAAATGTATAAACAATAAATTTTGGTTTGGTATATTTATTTTCATTTTTTTTTTTTTTTTGTCAATAGGCATATTTTTTATTTAGAGTAAAGCATTTGTCATTTATCGACTTAACGACAGTTAGGTCGATTCCAAATTGCATTAACAGTTTCCTTTATTTGTTTTATCAGCAAATTGATATAAATATTTTGTTATATAAAAATTGCATCGATCACTCATAAGGCAAAAAAAACGTATGTGTGTTCACGATTTTAGAATTTTCTTTGTCCTATAGGGCGACTTGAAATTCAAAATTCGGAATCGCCCTTGATTCCAATATGCCCTGTAAAATATAAATGCATCTTTTATGTTTTTTTAAACATTGTCGAGTAGAGGCACATAGAAATTAATCTTTGCAGACTCTGTTGGATTCAGCTGAAATTATGGACAGTATATAGATAAAAGGACTACCATTTGATTCCGAGGGGGGCGTGGCAGTTTTGGTCGAGACAGAATCACAGATTATTTATTTTCAAAATTTTGTGGGCCAGAATATTTATTTTTCGCAGCTACGCAGCCAGAATATTTATTTTCTGCATACAACTTGTAACTTGATTGAGCAGTGATCTTGGGACAGATTATTTATTTTCTTGCTAACAGAGGCCAGATTATTTATTTCCAACTTTTCACAGGCCAGAATATTTATTTACAAAAAACTGCCAGGCCCCCCTCAAAATCAAATGGTCGCCCCAGTAACATGGCATGAACAATAAAATCGTATTCGTTGATACAATATTTGCCGAAAATAAAAATGAAACCATTACAATCATGACAATGAAATAATATAAACGGGATAGTTTATTATACAACTTTTATTTCTTTGTCCTTACAGCAATTCTAGATGGCTGTCTTGAAACACTTGACCAGTACAAACAATCGTAAAACTATTAGCCCGAGATAACCATTTACAAATGGCGGTCATAAATGATCTATTTTACGACCTGCTTATGGATGATTGTTCGTAAAACTAATATAGCGGCAGAAGTCATCTTGCAAATCATCCACGCTTTTAGTTTACATTAGATTAGCTAAGAAGTAAATGTAACTTATCATGATAAATTTAAAAAAAATCTATAAAATTTGTAACTTAAAAAATATATGATTTATTTTAAGCTTGTAAAACAATGGCGTCGTACATTAGATAAATGCTGCAAAATATACTTTAAGAATGAATATGTACAATGTATTGGCATATTCGGGTTATTGATAAATTTGGAAAAAAGTTTCCATTGCTACTGAAATGACCACAAGTATGAATGACATTCCTTGTTGCAAGAGACAGTTTGAGAGATCTATTAAATAAATGAAGTTCGGTTGACAGATAAGACATGACCAGTATATCTTTAAGTAATATTAAATAAATAAAATCATTTTCCTTCTATCGTTCCCTCATTGATTTCTAACAACATGTGAAGGTTACCACCTTTTAGTGGAGATATTACTCCCTAAGGTTAGCCCTCTTCGGCATTTGACACTTCTGGGCTGTTCTGTTCGTATAAAACTCAAAATTGTCAAATTCGTTTAGGACTTCTTTCTGCCACAGTAATGGGTTAATCTTAGTAATAAAAAAGGTTGCAATTCGATAACTTTTGGTTTGCCTGGTCAATGGTCTTGATATTCATAACTTTTTTGACATTTAAAGCGCCTCTGCCATATTTGCTGAATAGAAAAACAAGTGTAATAACTAAAACCTTATTATCCGATAATTTTTATTAAAACGTTCACATGACGAAACGCGCGTCAGGTGTAGCAAAATATTAAATGTCTGGAACTTTGTTTTCATTTTAATTTCCAACACCCGTGAAGGTTAGCGCTTCTGGTGGAGTTTCAATTCTGCCAGGTTAACCCGCTCCGGCACCAACACTTTTGTGTGAGAGAGAACACATCAAAGCAATAAATTATCTGTTTAAATTTCAAAATTGTCTAAACGCTTAGGTTTTTCCTACCCCAGACATAGGTTGACCATCTTAGTTATAATTTGGTTCCTCATTTCGGTATTTTTTGTTTTATTGTTCTATGCTCTTCATAATCATATAGTTTTTGGCTTTTTCAACTCTGATGAGTCTTGAATAGACGAAACACGCGCCATGCCTAGCAAAATTTAATGTCTTGAACTTTGTTGTAATTTTAAGTCTCTTACAAGTTTTGAATCCAGAAAAAGAGAAAGCAGGAGAGCAAAGGACAATAACACACATCTTATGAAATGTTGAATAAGTGTACACGACACAACTAACATAAAGGAACAGCGATTTAAAAAATCACAATGGAAAACAGCTAGCGACTTCAACATGACAAAAGGTCGCTGATGGCCGTCTCGCATTGGCCCAAGACTAAACATACAATACATAAGATTCTAAACCAATCCCTAAATTATCAACGAAAGACCCATTTCTGGACATAAAACAAACAACAGATAGATGACAGGAACAAACAAAAGCTTTGATATCACTTATACCCTTTTATTTTGGGCATTAAACTTTAATGGGGAAAACGAACAGGAAAAAAACAGACGTTAAAGACTACACAAACTACAATTAGAGACTTTAAGAATCAATATCAATCGATTTGGTTTTTTTTATGTACTATGTGCTGCTACCGTTTATTACCAAGATTCAACGAGGTGAAATTTTCTGTACCTAATCGAATATTTTCGTTTAAAAAGTTAAATCTGATCTGTTCGATATATCTTAAAAACATCTAAACTTGACTCAACTATGTTTTAAGTAATAAATTTAAAATGATCTTTTATAGCAATATTGCTAATTGGGAAATGCCAAAAAGGTCATTGTGTTGAAAAAACAAACCTCTTTTTCATTCAATTTAAGGTACTAACAATAAGGCTAATTTAGTGAACAGCTGGTATCTAACTATAATGTAATCGATTACCCCTCAATTGTGAAATATCTCGTTACGAATTCAAGTTATTATTCAAATTATCTATATTAATTGACGAACAAGACTTCATCAAAGAGCTGACATCTGAAAATTTAGGGTAAGAAAGCAAAAATTAATTTGACCCTAATAACTTCGAATGTAACCTTAAATTGGACTAAACCATCAACATCAGGATCCAAATTATCAATTGGAGCAACTTTGATACATGTATTAAGTCATATTATTCTCATGTTTTAACCACTTTTGTCTATAAAAGCAGGACAGGGTGATAAATATACAGTTTCTAGCTGAGACACTTTATATGCAAAATTTCCCAATTACTAATTTCAGGTTCCATAAGATCCCCATGCAGAAGGCTAAATTGCCCGTCCATACCCATAACTCCCTTTTCCAGTGGCAGTCGAAACTCTCCTCCTCGATTTCCTCCACGTCATCATCATTTCATGTGTAATGTATCACTCAGTTCAAGATCATCTCCCGAACATAGCCGAAATCTGCTGCTTGGGAGGAAAGCAATAACTATAACTTACTTACTAACTTACCTAAGTTTTATCCAACGGTAAATGGATTTTGATTGTCTTTGCTTTTATGTCACGATGATTTTATGGACAATTATTATACCCTCGCTTCGAAGAAGAGGAGGTATACTGCTTTACCTATGTCCGTCCGTAGTTCCGCCATTCTTTTTTACTCATATAATTCTTTCAACTTTAATTCCGTCCCGCTTTTCATTTGCTTATAACTTGGTAACTTGTAGATTGCTGATATTTGGTATAGAAAATAAAGAGATGTGGAATAAGTGTACACGACACAGCCCACAATTAAACGGCAATTTAGAAACACCACAATGGACAACCGCCAGCAGCCTTCAACGAGGCCATTTGGCACTGCTCGCGGTTCTGCAATTGGCCCATGGTCTAAATAAGATGCATATAAATCAAATCCAGCCCTGAAATAGTCACATATAGACCCCCTTCTCAAACAAGGAACAGAAAACATCAAAAGGACAAGTACAAACGAAAGCTTTGTCAAAGATTCCTGTCTTAGGACAGGCACATGTAATATGTGGCGGGGTAAAACTAGTTTAACAAGCTTGATATGGGCATGATGTATTATGGGATATGTTTTTGGACACCTACTTCCTGTTTAACGAAACTTTTTTATTCGCTTACATGTAAAGCTAAGCAACTTTTTCTCCTAGGTTGCTGATATTTGGTAACAAGCTTGATATGGACGAATCAAATGTATTGTAGGATACACTTTTGATTCCATCGAACATTTACGTCCTGTATGCTGTAAACTTATATTTAACACATTACAAAACAGTAAAAGTTGTGAATGTGGGGTATCACTAGTGAGCATTGGCTTACAGATTTCCTGTTTTGTTAAGCGGTTATAAATGATAACAGGTGCCCCGCCCCACGCAGAAAAACGACAATATCTTTTATAGAATCCGATGTGGAGTGCTTTTCTCATAAACAATACAATCCTAGCTTAAGTCACGAGAGTCAACTATCGAGTCAAGTATCTGCTTGTAATGGACTATTGATATCCCATTATTAAAAGCTCACGAGTGATTGAGATTCAAGATGATGCGGGTGTTTGAAATAAAAATATATTAGACAGTCATTATTTTCCTTGATTAGTTTCGTACATTGTTTTCGCATTTTATCAACCGTTATATTTCCGGACAAATTCGATCAAATTTTACGCCATATTCATTTGTTTTATTTTTTTTATTGTTTTGAAAATATATTTGCATTCTAAGCTTTTCTTAACTCGTACATTTTAAACTTTAACTTGAAAACACTCTTTTCTAAAAACAGCTTACTGTATAAACTTTTTATGTTCATTTGCCTCTTCTTCTTGCGTTAATTAGCAAAGGAATATACTCCATCACGCTAATGCCTAAAAACAGTTATTATTTTTTTTTTATCAAATTTTCATTCTAATTCTAGTAAACATTAATGATATTAACTTCTTTTTGATTGAATTAAGCATAAACATGTAGAACATGTATAAAATGTAATTATATATAGGGTAAAAATGTATTGCCTTAAGAATGCTCACTGTTCATGTTTTTGGATTCCTGTCCTTTGTTTTTGGAATCCTCTGGTTTTTAGCAGCAAAATAAAGTTACAAATTTTTCCCAAGAACCTTTTTTTCCTTTAATATGTCAAATAGAAATGGTAAACAAAGTTCTATCAAATCCATTTTATTCAATCGCCGGCTTAAATAGTTAAATAGTTATAATGCTAAACTTTTCTCCGTCAAAACTATAACATCAAGTATCTTGAAAACTTTATTTTATAACTTTTTTCTAGTTTTATTTAAGTCATCAGATTTTAAACCTATTTATTTTGAAAAATAAGTCGCGAACTTCCTTAAAAGGTCAATGGCTTAAAGTTAAATCCAGATCATGGTAAGAGATAATGTGGATGGTGAGAAGAGATAATTCAGGACGAGGTGCAAGTATTTTCAATCTTTTTCAACGAGTGCAGAATTCCGACCAGTACCTCCCCGTGGTAGAAGACGGGCCCTGCATCCATCGATAACAAAGGATACTCTGGAGCAGCTAACACTGGCGGTGGTGTGTCATGGGCTAAACGACTCATGGCACATATCGAGTCGTTAATAGTCGATGCAGAGGGGCATTCCCCTGTAGTCACGACTCTAAATACCCATCAGTCAACGTGCAGACGTTTTGAAAAACTTCAGAAAAATCAAAATAAATCACAGAACGTTTATCAGACCATCATTTTGCATCTCGTGCACTTGACATTTATCAAAGAGCTTGCGACATAGAGAAAAATATGCGTAAATACAAAAAAATAAAATATATTTCGTCAGAAGGGAAAATTTAGATCGATGGGAGGATATTATTTGGGACGATGTGCTAGTATTTCCTTAAATGTGTCAGCACGTACAGAGTTTTTGATACCTCCAGATAAATATGAAGAAATTACACATTTTTTCTTCATCACATTTTGAATCTTTGGCAGACATTCGACTCTAGAGAGCTCCCTACGTTTGCGTATTAAAAATTAAATTAATGATTCCTTATCGTTAACATTTCAAGTTCAACTTATTTTTAAACAGAGACAAATGTATCGGCATACACTTGGCATGGGAAAGTTATGATCTTTTCTTGTAATATTTCCCCAAATGGGTCTCTTTTTTCAACTTATTTCGATTATCGTTTAAGTGTAATGCTCTTGGGACTTTAAAATGACTTTTTTAATCGTTTTTACATAACAAAAACAAGTGCTTAGGCTTCGGTAACTCATTGAACTTTATTTTTGGGCATTTATACATTGTGTTTTTGAATCTGTTTAATTTAATGTAAATTTCAGTCTAGCAAAATTTCATATTGCAGTCTGTCGGAAACGGCATAAATGGGATTGTCTGAGAAATATATCACTATATAAAATTGATGCTTTTGTTCATAAAATGTTACAAGTAAAATATTTCATTCTAGAGAAAAGGTTATGTAGAAAGTTTGCAGTTTGGGACGGATCTTGACGACTTAAGTTCTATCTACATCCTATTAACGACAAAAGGAGGGTTACGGCAAACTTTGCCGAAAATCTGTTGGAAAAAAATGAAATGTCTTAACGTAAGAGGAAGGAAGTTCCAATGACCCATCTGAACGGAAGGGATTTATTATCATTAAAACGAAGTCCCTTATTGAAAATATGAACTATGAAAAATGTCTAAATAAAAACTTGCTTCCAAAACCTATGGTTCACTTTTTCAAAGAGTTAACAGTTACTTCTATCTAATTTAAATATATGAGAGAGTTTTGAACAAAAAAACACCCGTAATTTTATCTCACTATCCTTGGTTTTGAGTATCCCGCTTATTGCGGGAGTGTAATGCTTCATGCACGTAAAAGGCCCCCTTTATGGACCGCCAAGTACTGCACCACATAGGCTAAATTTCCGCCCCTACCCACCTCTCCTCTTTTCCTGTGGTCTTCAAAATTTACAATGTTTTCCACCCCGTCCCATATTTCATTTCTCATCATCATCATTGCCTTTGAATAACATATACAGCGTTGCAAGGGCGTAAAAAACCAAGTCTCACTCACCCCTTGTTGTCGCTGTTTCAAGCCTACTGTGCATTTAGAAAGCAGTGTGTTCTGAATTTTATGGTAGTTTTATACTCAGAAAATATAATTTCAAGCACTATTATATTCAGCTGATTATACAAATGTACCTTTAAACGACTTTGAATTAAGGTTTATCCTTTTGAAGTTTGTACGTCTGCACAAAGTTACAGCTTGCAGACTTTGATCTTTCTCGACCACTATTCCACTGTTTACCAGATGCGAGTCAATGAAATGCTTTTTTCATATCATCAGCATCTAACATGTAAAGATATAAATCTCTGTGATTGCGATATAATACCTTATTGCATTCAATAGCACTAAGGCACATGTTGGTACGTGAACATGTATCAGCCATTTATCGGATTTGCGTTCATCAATATCTTTACAAATTGACGCTTTTTGTTAAGAGTTTTTTAAACCATACAACCTGTTTTTAAACGCTTGTACAAAATCAGAACCATTGCGATCTTCACTTTCTCCAGGATGTCATTTCCTCTTTGATAAATGAAATTGACCGTCCCAATCCGGCAGTTTTGTTCTTACTTTTGATAGCAAAACAGCATTTTCCCGATTCAGACTTAGTCAACAATGATTTCTATCTATCCAATTTCACATGTTAATATCCCTCTGATTGTATGTCTAGTGTTGCCTACAGCAAACTTAACATGGTTTTGAAAACCAATATATTGTAGATATTTCAACAATTGTTTTAGTTTTAGAAAATAATGTTTATGATAAGGTTACCTTTTCATAATATTTGGTGTTCATTCTTTTTTCTTATTAATTTATTTCTCATTCTATATTTTAACAATTGTTTCCCTATAAGTGCTAGGTTATTGTTTCTCGAAATGTAAAGGACAATGCTACATGTTTTTTTTGTAATTGTACGACCTGTTGGTATTAGTCTAAATTGCCCGACTTGCCTATCCTTCTTTTAATAGCAGTCAAAACTTGTTCCAACGACGGGTCTTGGTACCAATCCAAGTTCATAATTTAAAATTAATTTGATCACCCATTTCATGTTCATCTCCCTGATATTGGCACAATTGCGCTGTTTGGGAGTAAAGCAATATGTAGAATTAAATGAGCATGTATTAAATGTATGTTCCTTTGCTAAACATGTAGGTCGAAAATCTCTAATTACAGTCGTCTCGTTAACCGTTATATGCGAAAAATAATATTTTGCATCGTCATAGTAATAATAGCCTACATGTAATTGATCAAGGCAAGGGTGTCAATTTATTTGTAGTTATAGACTACTAAACTACTAATCTATAGACATGTATTAATTTCAGGTCTAGATGTGTCACGAAGTATATTGTTTTGGACGAAAATTCGTGAGTGTCATTCGTAAAGTAAAATGATAGGGGGCACATTGACGTGTATGTTACAACAGACAGGAGCAACTCACTAACTCCATCCTCCTTTTGACTTGAGTTTGTGATGCTACTTATTTCTTGTTTTCTTGTACGCTATTTTTGTCTCATTTTGGCTAAGCCTATTGGACGAATATGTATGCATTCGAATTTCATTTTTTGCCATAAATTTTAGAATTATTAGAATTAGTCCCATTGGAACACCTTTAATTCTTAAATTATATCATGAAAATCAAACGCAAGAAACTTTAATTTAAGGTATAAAAATAGAAATAAAAGGTTCAAAATTTGTCGTACAGTCGAGTTTTAACTTTCGAGACAATATTGAGGACGGAGCCACCGTTTATTTTATAGCTGCACCCGGTTAGGAACATTTCAATATTTCAAAAATCTGTCAAAGTCAAAAATGGCCCGATTTCGTTAAACAGGAAGTTAGTGAGCGACAGACCTGAAATCTTAAAGTTATAGGACCCCACCCTGATGTCGTATACCAAATATCAAGTGGCTGTGATAACGTTGCTGATAAAACTGTTACGAAAAAATACCTCCCCACCCGCCCGACATTCCCCATTTTATAACCCGGATTTTACACTAAAAAATCATCCCCAGTTACTCTGATTCAGGCCCGTAGGTCGGTTAGCTTTAATTTCTCAAAAAGAAAATATTTTGCGAAAAAAGAGTGTTGAATGGAGTGCTTAAAGTATTGGATTTTGCATGGTTTTCTCATAAAAACGCTCTTTTAAATATCTCTTTATATTCCAAAACCTTAAATAATATTATAATGACCAGGAAGATGTCAGAAAGGTATAACAAGGAGTTACAAAAACCCATACCGAGCTATTTTAGTTTCAAAAATCGTTAGAAAACCAGGTGTCTCTCTTTATTATGCACGTGGTCGATATTAACAATGCTATATTTGGCTTTCTTTTTCGAACTTTTGTTTTAGCTTTTTCTATCTTTAAAAATTCCATATGCTGATTATAGCAACTTTTTGAAATAAACATAGACAGCATAAAAAAAATAACTGGTGCGTTGCAACTAGTCCGAGATTGCTCTGACGTCCTCGGCATTTTTCCAGCAAGCTGGTGCCGTGGGACCGTCCCACGGCACCAGCTTGCTGGAAAAATGCCGAGGACGTCAGAGCTATCTCGGACTAATTGCAACCGACTTTGTTGCTTTTAACTTCAATAAGAATTAGATGCAACCACAGGGACTTGCTCGATCCCTCTATCAATATTTGTGAGAGTCAATGTGCGGTACGAAAAAAATGTTGTTAAGAGTCAATGTACGGTACGAAAAAAAAACAGTGTTTTTTTCGTACTGCACATTGACTCTTACAAAATATTGATAGAGGGGAGCAAGTGTTTTTTTTTTGTACCGCACATTGACTCTAGCAAAATATTGATAGAGGGGAGCAAGTCCCTGTGTTCAACTGTTTTTTTTTCATACCGCACAATGACTTTAACAAAATATTGATAGAGGGGAGCAAGTCCTTGTGATGCAACGTTGCTAGCCATCAAATATAAATTTTTGTTTCTGCTCTTACAGTATACGATAAATAGATGTTGAAATAAGTGTACGCGACAAAACCAACCTAGAGAAACGGCAATTTGAAAAATCACAATGAAAAAGAGCCAGCAGTCTTGTACATGACCAGAGGTCACTGCTCGCAGTCTTCCATTGGCCTAAGACTTAAGATACTATACATAAGATACAAAACTAATTTCAATATTATCAACGAAAGACTAATTTCTAGCTGGACATAGAACAGTAAACAAAAGATGACAGGGACAAACAAAATTAATGCAAATGTGCCATGAAAATTAATATAGCAGTGGCCCAGTTTTAATGCTGAAATGTTAACGTGACCAGCGCGTTAAGTATACTTGGAGTCGTTCATAAGATATGAACACACTTTACCTAGATTTCACTTTAAGTTAGTTTTGATAACTCATTTATATGGAATTTGTTTGGCCCGGTTTAGAAAAAGGAAACCACTTTTGATAATGCAGAACATGTAAATTTCCACTTTTCTTATCGTTCGAAAACTTAAAATCTTAGCCAAAGTGATAAAAAGCATTTAAAAAGCGAAATTGAGGGTTAAATGGACACAGTCAAATAATTAACAACAGGCAAGTTTGACGACGAAAAAATCGCTCTGAGTAAAAGATATCAACTTCGCTGCACATGAAAGAACCACGCTGAAGGGTGTCGTTTCATATTTTACTAGTGATTGCCAATTGACGTGCTCGTAACGTTATCCCATGCGAATTATTTGGGCTTACGTACATGTTACGCTAAAGATAGCTTTATGAAACGGCATCCTGGTTTTGGTTATAGAAGGGTCCTCTGTAGTAGACTACATTGCAAGATCATGCCCATCCCTCTTTTTTTATAAGTGGCATTCGAAGCCAGTTAACGGATTGGCCATGTTTCCCAATCCGATTTCTCGTTTATTATCATTTTATTACAGCCGGAAATCGCGCTACTTTTGAGTAAAGCAATACCAAACAATTAATTCTAAGTAAAACCCGAAATTAAAGATTAGGATTTGGGACTAAGAATTCAGAATTAAGGATTAGAAATTAGGGATTTGGGATTAAGGATTAAGGATTAAGAATTAACATTTAAGGATTATGAATTAGGGATTCAGGATTAAGAATTAAGGATTAAGAAGTCACTCAAGGGCTTTCATAAGAAACTAAATTTTTAAAACATAACTTTTTATACAATGAAAAACTAATAGACTTACCTGTTAGCACTGATTTTTGTCTGATAAAGAAGGCGCTGGCATAGTGTGAACAAATTACTAAAACAATGATAAGAGTTCGAGCTACGCATAGATTATCGCTACTTCCCATATCCTTGATCTTGCAAGTGTTTATGAAACTGTTCCTGTGTTTGTTTCTTTGACTGGAAATATGGGCTTGTCGTTTATTAGATGTTCCTTGGTGTTTATTAGATGTTCCAAAATATGCCTTCTTGTTGGTTCCTTTTACGACTAAAGGAAGTTCCAATCGTTCAAACTGATGTCCCTCAAGAGCGGTTCATGTTTTTTTTCGAAACTTTAAACGCAGTAAAACAAAATTGAACAACTAAAATACGAAACAAAGTCAAATTAGTAGTTGCCGAAAATAAATATGTTTGTCCCTTGTAAAAGTAGAAACAAATAAACGGTAATTTTCTGTTAATGTTGAAGAGTTTGAGCTAAATTTTGTCTTCTTTTATTCCGTTTTGTTAACTGGATTTGCTTTTAGTATATTGCGTCCATCCAATTCTGTCGCCTTACCACCCAAATAAATAACTGACCAATGTCTTTTCTAGTAGGTTTACGGTCAAGTCAGTTTTTCCAATGATATTGGACAAATTCGAGAATTATCACTTTTATAGTTCCAGCTTCCAACGTAGGATTTTATTATAACAGGTAATCCCTACAAATCATCCACTCACGTTTTATTTTTCCCGTCACTTTTACGACATATCGTTATTTTTTTAACTTCTTCCAGAAGAGTGAAAAATCCGAAGTATTTTGTTCCGAATGTTCACCACTTCCGGATTTTTGAAATTTTTTGGTTTTACCCTTAAACGTTGTGCAAACACTGTTAGTATATCTGATTGGATATGAAGACTTGAGAGGATTTTACAAAGACCCTAATATCATCCTAAGTTTAGCGATTTTCATGTTTGATTTATTACTTTAAATATTATTGTAGAGTATTTTATAGTCACCCACATAATTTTGATTTAAATTTACGATCGATTTTGCTAAATCTAAATGATAACCCTTAACTTTTTATTACTGCAAAATGTTGAATTTTAGAATTTAATTTCATGCATTTTATGAATTTAGTTACACAGAGATGATTCAACGCGTAATTTTTCAATTTAAGTAAAGGCTCAAGTCTTTAAGAAACCATTTTCTATTTCTGTAACTATTACATCTTTGAATCGAAGAACATGAATTATTTTAAAATCATTGAACAAAATGCTCATTTAAATAGTTGCGGTGCGCACAACCTTTCTACTTTATTCAATGAACTTCTACGAGGAAATTTTTCATATATCAATTGGAAATGACAAAATGCAAACTCATGAAAATGTATTCTGATATTGAATGAAATTCTCCAGTAAACGGAAATTCCGATGGATATCAGAATAGCTCATCCTGTCTGAAAATAAAGGTCGCGTATGTAAATTGAAAACAATAGCGTTGTTCATTTTAGTGCAAATCAACATTTCATGAATCGCCAATGCGAATTGATAGATTAAATTTCAACAAAATAAATTAATTTATACAAAATAACTGTTATGCTTCCAATTCGCGTTTGGCTGAAGGAGACTGATCAGAGACGTTTGTGACAAAATAAAAAGTATGTTGAATGGTAAAGATCATTATAGTCGAAGAAGTAAATACATATTTAGGAGGCAACCATTTGATTTTTATGGGGAGGGGGCTATGTTTACTTTCTTCCCCCACGCCTTTTTATTTTCGGAAAAATCAGAGCCTGGATTTTTTTGTGCGCTAGTGCGCGCAATTATTTTCTTTTATCAGCTACTAATAGGGTTTTTAGCCAAAACCCAGCTTGCCTTTTTTAATTGAGCACTGTTCTGCCTTTTTATTTCTGGATTTTTTGGCATCCTGTCTTTATTTCAAGTTTCACCATAGCCACCGTTACAATCAAATAGTTGCTCCTTAAAGTCCGACTAAGCCGAATATAGGATCAACAGAGAGGTATCATTAGGGCATTTGAATTTCAAAGGTTCAAGAGGGCAAAACATTTTAAAATTTGTACATATTTTGTTAACTCCTTATTTAGGTGTGAATCAGAAATGTCCTTCCGAACTATTTTTATTATTTCCATATTGTATCTATCTGAAATTTAAATAGGAGTTGCTAATTATTATCATAAATGTGACGAAGAGCTTGAATAAGTTTGCACTCTCTATCATCAAAACGTCATGACTGACATCAAACGTAAAATACAATATAAGCGACATTTTTGAAGGGAACAGATATTCTTACATGTACTAGAGCTTTTACAAAGATTCATTCGGAAACTTCATTTTTCGACACAATTTTTAGTTTAGTTTTCATATCTCGAGGAGTTAAGACTGTCCACGAGACTATACGAGAGAAACAAGCAGAAAGTTGTTATATAAAAATCACTTAAATGTCTGAGTTTTTGGTTTGTTAACAAACGGTAAATATCCTTTCGATGAACTGTTTTGTGTGCTATATGAGAGTGTTGAACATAATGAAGGGGTCAATGACCATGAAATGATGATGGGTTGGTAGATATGATAGAGGATAGTGATACAAAACCAGTAAGGGAATATAGTTGAAAAGAGAGGAATTGGTTAGATTTGACAATATATTCTACTGTTGGGAATTCTATGGGCGCTTTTCTGATCGAGACATACAGCACTTATCTTTAACGTGCAAAGAATGTGAGATTTTCCAGACACGGTTCACCATATGGTTTGTGGTCATGTATTCCTGGAGCTCAAAACTATTATACATTGCAAGACTTAAATACTGAGAAAACAATTTCGATCAAAGAATAAACCATTTCAAATGTATATTTTTTTGTTTGCTTGTTCCTGTCATCTTTGTGTTTATTGTTCAATGTCCAGAAATGGGTCTTTCGTTGATAATTTTGGGATTGGTATTGAATCTTATTTATTGTATTTTTAGTCTTGAGCCAATGGAAGACGGCGATCGTGAACAGCGACCTCTGGCCATGTTGAAGACTGCTGACTGTTTTTCATTGTTATCGTTTCTTTATGTTGGTTGTGTTGCGTACACTTAGTATCGTCTATGTAGCATATGCTTTGTGCAATTTGAAGGTAAAAATAAAAAAAAGTTACAAAATTCTTTAAATGTTTATAACTCTTGTTAACATATTCTTAGCCAAATAAAGTTTAAGGAGGAGACATTAATACTTAATTTCACACGAAACGCCATTAAACGTCGGCGTCCACCCATTAAAAGTATGGGTGGCGTGTCAATGAAACATTGTTTGGCTTTTTATAGCTGTCTGCAGAAAGATTTTTAAGAAAAGTTAGTGTTTTTGCTTATAAAATTCATCATTGCAAGGTTCATTTTCCGACATAATTTTCCATGTTTGTTGTTACGTATATTTTTCTATGACGATAACAAATTTGAATTTATATCCAGCAATGACGGGATTTGATCCTCAATTCAAATGATATAGGAGGTCACATACAGCAAAATTTCAGAACTTACATGGATAAGCTTTTGGTACCCCATTACATGAATAACAGTGACAGTTTGAAACTGGAAATTGTAATTGAGTTTGTGTTTGGTGCACGGCGAAATACATGTAACGGGACTTGATCTGTTGAAAATCAGTGATATTAAATCGTTTTATGATTGCAGGATAAATAAAATACATAAATCATTTCACAAATATTGAACTTATAGACTTGCAACTATTCCATGCAGGCAATGAATGCTCGGGCGACCCACAATGATTCTTTGTATTGTATATGGACTGGACGTGAATTGAGGCAGCATCGATAAAAACATTCAAGACTATGATTCTTGAACCGGGTGTAGCAAAATCTCCATCTGTTCCCTGGGATTTTAGTTTTGTACAGTAACTGTATCTACCATGAAGCGTCAATAGATGATAATGATATGTGGGATAAGTGTACGCGACACAACCTACAACACAAACGGCAATTTAAAAAAAATCACAATTGATAAACAGCAAGCAGCCTTCAATGTGACTAGTGGTCGCTGCTCGCTGTTTTGCAAATAACCCTGGATTGAAAATAAACTACATATCATTCAAGCCCAATCATGAAGCGCAAATGAAAGACTCTCTTCTTGTTTCTTGTACACTTGATTAAAATGGATAAAAAAATAAATTCGACCTTGTCCCATATTATCAAGAAATTAGGATGAGAATCTAGAAATAATTTTTATGGCCTAATTATTTAAACAAATTCTTATATTTTTTTTCTTTTTGAAGACCCTAAGAGTTAGGAGTACACTTTATAATTTCGACACCACTGAATATAGACAATGTAGACAGCTACGGCATTCCATACGAATGGATTTTAACTACTTTTGACGCGCGTTTCGTCTGTCAAAGAAAATACCAGGGACGCCAATGCCAAACGTTAAAAGGACAGGACACAAACACAAGAGCACAAGAATAAACTATTGAAATAAGAAAAATAAAGTTAGAGGCAGTGGCGGATCTAGAAATTTTCGAAAAGAGGGGTAGTGTCCACTGTGGACAAAAGCAGTGGTTCCAGACAAATGTGACAGAAAATCTACACGAAATTTACAATTTTCGGAGTAAAGGGAAGGGGTTCCAACACCAAGAGCATCCCCTGGAATACACGGGTTGCACATTTGCGGGATCGGTCACTATTTTAGCCAAAAGAGGAGGAACTGGTAAAAAATCTGGTTCCAGACGCTAATGGACGAAGAAATTAAATTCTTTATTTCCGTTCAAGATTGACTTTTTATAAGTTGGAAAACAAGTTTGTGGATTTATTTGTCAGTTGCAAACGATTTTTACCCATATGTTGAATAATCACATAAGAATCGTTGATAGAAATTGCCGTTCCCTTTGCACCATGTTACAATGTGCTACCCATGTATCGCCACTGAGAATATTTAAAGAGATGTACTTGCAAAATAAGTATGCAACACGCAACCTACATATCTGTGACAATAATAAAATCCACAGTAAAAAACAACCAGCAGTCAATGAGATCAGTGTTGAATGTTTCACAGTTTGCCTTAGATTAGAAAAAAAAGAAAGCAATACAACACAAGTCTCGATTGCAAATGAATTAATGAATACGAAAGAAAAAAGCTTTTTTATAAATTGGTGATATACAATTGTGCACCAATTAGCCGTGAAAATAGATAAAAATAGAAAACAGGTTAATCAAAATCCTTCAAGACCACACCGAAGAACAACAGGCTATAAATTACAATATTGATTAAAAAAGACTAATTATTCAATTTCTTTTATTAATGACTATTAAGAATAGGTGACATGCTGGTTTATTTGCCTGTGCTGTCTTTTTTATCACCCGGTCAATAAGTTATTTATCGCCCAGTCAATAAGAAAGGTCCATAATTGTTCTTGATAAGAAGGTTTTCTTTTGATCTTTGACATTTCTTGTAATTCATTCTTTTGAAAGTTACTCGGCAATTGAATCTTAATTAGGTGACTTGCTGAATACGGTTAGGTGTAATTTATTGAGCAATTCACAAGCCACTGCCATTTCTTATATTTCACCTTTTACATATTGGGATGGCAGTTTACTGCGAATTGAGAAATGATAGAAATTCAAAATGATTTGACTGCAGAATGGGAATGCAGTTTACTTAATTTGTTCGTTATTTTTTTACTCAAGAGATTTATAAATTTGATAATGACACCTTAAGAGAAAGTGACGAGTTCAAACAGCTGTGACTTTTTTCTATCTTGCTCCATTTAAACTGCGCACTATTAACTGAATAGAGAAAAGTAGAAAAACAATTGAAAATCCACGTGAATTTTGGTTTTATCCCATAATTGTAATTTCCCCCTTTTTTATAGATTTTTTTGGTTCTAATATTTCTATTTTTTTTCTATAATAAATTTTATGTAATTAAGGAGGTAAAGTTAATACTGCATCAGGAATCTACAGTAAAACTATTAATTTAGCTAGTTACTATAACCACTATCGGAAATCCACTTGGCCATTTCCGCCTGTCAAAAACAACCTGGCAAATTCCCGACGTAGGCGGAAGTAGCCGAGTGGTGTTCCGATTGACTATAACCAGTAACACTGAAAAATGTTTTTAAGAAAAACAATTGAATAAAACAACCTTATAATAGAATAAGGATGGTCTATCCCAGATGCCATAGAAGACTAGATAAGACAACTAAAATTAATTATACACCTGAGATATTATAAGTACGATGGTCCTGACTTAGTACAAATGATAGGATAAACCGGGATTAATGGTGCCAAACCTCCGACTTCCAAGTGATCATGCATTTTCTGCCTTTTGTATTTATTTCGTTTTCTCTTTTTGAGGTTGAAATTCATAATTTTGGTACTTCTGAGTTGCTTAAAGATCTTTGTGTCGAACTAGTTCTAATAATAAAACCCTATAATGCTCGCGAACTCCGCCGAATCAAAGACGTAAAAGAAGCTAAATTATTGCAGCTAGTGTCAAGTGACCACAATGAAACAAAAATTACCATTACAACTGTTATTTATAAACAATCTGCTGTTTGTGAATAAAAAGTCCTTATCATAACCTATTTGTCCTTTCTGAAAATAACACTCAGTTACCTAAAATGGAACTTTTTAACTTTTAGACTCGGTATATTGGTAGAGTTGAACACATGTTTCATATAAATCTAGAATAAATCGTTTTCTTTCCAGTCAAATTAAAGAATATCAATTTAACAAAAGATCAAACGCTAAGTACTTTTACCTTTTAAGAGAAACACAGTTTAGTTTTGGAAGGATACAGGTAAATTATATTACACTGTCTGTCTGTTTGTCCGCCCGTCCATTTATCTCTTTAGCGTAACTCCTTCTAAAACACTTGGTGAGTTGTCATGATACTTTACACCGAGGAAGCACATTGGAAATGATATGGCGAATTAAAAAAAAACTTGGAAGCAGAAGGCGTCGCCAAGAATTTCCTAGCATGTTTAAAAAAGGATGCACATCCTATAGACATTCTCCGGTATGACGGATTCGTTTTTTGTCATTTTCTCTGGACTATGAGATCGATCATTCAAGTTCGGTAGTTTTGTTTTTACCTTTATTAATTAACCTTAGGGAAAAATATTAAAACAGAACATAATTTAATGACAAAAAAGGTTGCATTTATTCTTGGTTTAAAAAAGACTAGAACTATCTGTTTTGAAATGCTTTTATGTAATGTTTTTAAAGTTGTGAAAACAAGATGGCCTAGCTCACCTAATGCTGAATATGAATACGTTAAATATATCGCTCTTGGTTGAAAAAAAGGGCGACAACCCCAAATTTCTAAAGATCATCTATTATGTAACTACACAAAGCATTATGTTTTAAAAGGATCCTTTTTGCTTCTCCTAGGATAGAGAGGTCCCCTAAAATTGGTGTTCGTTAGTTATCATGAATTGATATGATATGATTGATTTCATGTCAAAAACTCACTTACAAAACTAAAAATAGTCATTGTGTTTGACAAGTTTAGATAATTATATTGTCTGTCCCCTCAATGACCATGCAACTAGTCAACATTGACATAAGAGTTATTCCGCATGATTAATAAGGAAGTCATTGTGACTACATTATACTTATCGTTTCTAAATATTTGATTACCTCCCAATCAAATTTTGACTACTAAATTAGTCACTTTGACCATTTTTGACTTTCAGTGCTCTTATAAGCACTATGTCCTACCTTATAAACTTACTGTTAAAAGCCTTTTAAGTCATTGCTTGCTTTACTCCAAAGAAGGGGTATATCATAGAAACAAACAAAAAGGATGATAAAACGAACATGAACAATTTATTAATGATAATATAAAGTGAAATACATATTCTTAGTAAAAATTTTTAAAAAGTTAATGAAGTTAAAAATAAATCCCATTATATCCCCGTTATGTTATCCGTGTGCATTGCATAAACAGTGCTTTCTTTGTGTAAAGTTTCATCAAAATCCATCGAGAGGTGTATGAGTTGCAATCAGTACAAAACACCCAGGTGCAGATCCAGAAATTTTTGACAGGTGGAGTTCCACAAACTGGCCACTATGGACGAAAAGGGGGAGGGGAGGGATCCAGAAAGACTTTTGAAGAACTATCTACACAAAAATGACAAAATGTTATGAGGAAAGGAGGTATCCGACCTCCGGAACTCCTCCTACCATCCAAACTTTGAATGCGGGTGTATAAAAATGAAAAGAGGAGGAAAATTGAAATAGTGAAATTGGGGAAAAATAGCTTGACTGTATAAAGATGTTTTTTAGGTATCAGAATAATTTTTGCCTAAAACTACAATGCTATCGAGATTTGTACATTGAAATGAAACACCCTTATGTACCCTATTAACCTGAACTTTTACGGCAAATAAGACATTAGTTTTGTAAATTAAACACAAAACTTATTTCAAACTTTAGTCAACATCCCATCTAAATAAACAGAAGGTGACGTCAGTGTAGTCTCGTGAATTCTCATTAAAAACGCATTTTCAATATTTCATGGTATAATTTTATCACAAAAATGAAATTGGTTACTTTTGATAGGAAAACAATTGGCTCAAAAATTATAAATATTAAAAAGACTTGAGAGGTTTTTTTCTTTAATGGTTGTTTTTATAAGAATTTGATTATATCTTAAAATGAATATATAAATGGTGGTTCGATGAAAAGGCGGAACGTTAGATATATTCAAAGAAACTTATGTTACGCCGTAATGTAATTAAATAAAGTTTATGTCCGCGTCATTTTAGCATATACCTATATTCAGCAGGGGCCAATTTATTCTTCAGGGAAAAACTAAAACATTATATACTACTTTTTTAAATAATGCAAAATGTTTTGGTACAACATTATTTTTCTACTTATTATACAGTTAATAATGATATAATTTCGATTTAAAATACATTAAAAATTATTACAAAGAGCGGAATTATACAACTGCATTTAAAAGAATCCCCTTATTGAACCTCTTTGAAAATGTCTTTTTAAGAAACCTTGTCAGCTGCAACTATTGCAACTAGTTCGACAATGTTAGCCATGGACACTAGCGTGTTCCTGTTGTTTCTATCGTTTACGGGATACACTCAAGGTTTCGGTAAGTTTTTATGTTCTTTTTTGTCTTCTAAGTATCTAATGAGAGTATGGAAAAGGATATGGCCTTGGTCAATTTTATATAGTTTTGTTCAAAAATATTTCAAAAGTTTTACAATTAATACAAAAAGATATTATTTCCATTTAAAATACATAAAAAATGATTACAAAGAACGAAATAATAAAACTGTTATTAAAATTATCCCCAAAATGGAATCTCTTTGAAAAACCTTGTCAGCTGCAACTATTGCAACTAGTTCGACAATGTTAGAAATTGACACTAGCGTGTTTCTGTTCTTTCATTCCCTTAAGGATACACTCAAGGTTTCGGTAAGTTTTTTTTATGTTCTGTTTTTGTTTTGTCTTCTAAGTATTTAATGAGAGTATGGAAAATTATATGGCCTAGGTCAATTTTATATTATAGTTTTTTTTTCAATTGTACTGGTTTAACTTGCCCCAAATGATATTTTTTTTTAATTATCGTGGCGAAAAAAAAAAGAAAAAAAAAGAAAAGCATTAAAGCCTGGATAATCTGCCTATAAAATAAAGTCTATTCAGGACAAATGGTGTCTTTTAGCAGACCAAATAAGCTGAAATCTTAAAGAAATAGGCAAAATTGTATTAGATGGTTAAAAAGGGAGTTAAATCCCTTTCACTGGGCCCGCTAAGGATTATTGCAGAGCATGTTTTAACAGTAAGATGTAAGGCCACAATTAGAAAAAAAAAATCAGTTTGTCGTGTCATTTCGGTATGGGTAGGTACATGTAGGAGGGTAAATGCTTTTTTTCTCTCGGCGGAGTGACCAAAAATAGACATTTTTCTTTTGAAAATTCACTAAATCAGGTAAAAAAACCATAACATGATTTTTATTAAACAGGAATATGAATAGGCAGGGTTTTGTTTGGGTAGGTAGCGTTTTGGGCAAACAAATTTAATTTTTATTTTGGCCTGTGGGTAAATAGCTTATTATATGAGAAAAAAAACTCAACATTTATGGATGTCTGAGACCAGAAATAAAAAAAATTTACAGCATCTTTACAAATGACGTTGCTTATGTGTTTTTTTAACTTCAGAAGTAATGTATACATGTATGTAATGATTTGTTATGTATGTTTTTAGACAGTCCAGCTGTACCCGACTTTCGCATGCAGTATTTTCGTTTTTTGTACATTTGGCAATATCCCTAATTTAACTACTGTTGAGAAAACATAAAATGAAAATAGGCAGAGTATCTATGGGGCATCCGAAAGTCAAAAGTCCGAAAGGGCAGATACAAGACCGGTAAACACCAACGAGAACAGGACGAAAAAAAACCCAGACAACATTAAACACGTAACAAAGATAACTGAATAGCAATCAGAAACGTGAACTCAAGTCGTAACGAGAGTAACCCCCGCTAGGCGCTCCCCAAAAAGGTTATCAATTCTATACAAGAGTTTAGACGAAAATATTTATATTCTTAGCTTCTATGCTAAAAAAGATTCTAAATTGTACGCTAATAAAATCGAGAAAGAAAACCGGAAACATATGTCAAGTCTTAAAATTAGAAAGCCATTTAAAGCATATTTTTTTTGTCAAGGATTAATTTTGTAAAAAAAAATACAATCATCATGTTAGGGCAACAAATAATTGCTTTCGGATTCATATCTGATCTGTTCGGTCAAGAAATGGACACGTCTATATAGCTCCAAAGCTGGTTAATCGTGCCCGGCTTTGTAGACTAATGGTACAAATTCCGATGCTACTAGCACTTGGCTCACCCTGAAGAGTGCACGTTGCTTGGATGCTTTAGTTTTCTTAGTTGTCTTAAAGGTGTAACTAGTGTTAAATTAAAGACAGGGTAAACATTTTGGGCAGGGGGTCTTGTGGGGGGGCAATGCTGCCCCCCCCCCCCGGTTGGGGTAAATGGTGCGAAATCTTGCATCCTGGACAATTCCTGAGAGCTTGATATTTAACGCCCTAGCAACACTATATAGGTTACATAAGGATGATGACTTGAGGAGGATTATAAAATGATCATGAAACATGAAACATTACTGGGTACAATTCTTGTAATTTGAAATGTAATTTGTTCACAGCTATAGTAAAGCAATTTTTTGTAAATAGAAAAAAAACCAAAAAACATGAAATAATGATGAGAAATACAGGGTGGAATGGGAGACGAAGGAACAGTAAAGGACAAGGGGTGTGGGTTAAATACTAGTATATCTTTAAAACATGGAAATATGAAACTAAAAATTATGAAATAAAAATATGTGTCCTTGCATGTATAACAGATTGTACATAAAACGTTTGATCTCTTGTTTTCTTATATTAACCATTAAATGGTAAAACAAAGATAAAAAATGGTAAATTACATTAAAATTACAATAGTGCAAAAATAATATGTTCTCGACAACAACTGTTTTTTCTTCAAATGGTTATGTACTAGTATATCGCATCTATTAAATGTCAACTGCATACTGTAGATTGATTTGTGAAAAAAAAGGAATACATTTGTAGTTCAGCGATTCTTCATAAAATTCTATAAATGGTTCTTTAAGGGACATTTGGCGATTTTTTTTGGTGTATCACATATCTTGGAATAAAAATTTTCATGGTTGAAGTTGAAATCTTGGAAATCTTGCATGATTTTGTGACAATGTTCATTGGGAAAGGGTCCATAGAAAGGATTGAACTGAATGCTTGAAAAATCCATGTTAATTTTAAATCGATCGCTGTTTATACTTTTGTCGGAAAGTAATACATTTGTTTTATCTTATTTTTAGTATTTTTTTTTCTTTAATAAAAGCAAATAAAATATTTTCACTATATTTTTTGTTTGTTAGCTCTGAACTATTGAGCGGTCAATAGTTTACGAACTATTGCCCTCGCCACAACTATTTGCCCTCTGACGCCATTAAGCCCGCCTTAAGCCAATCGTTTTCATTGTTTCCTTTTGGTTGATATATTTTATGCATGCTACATCATACTGCAGATAATTTCCTTGTTAAACCTTTTAAGTACTTTCCATGCAACTTTTTAATTCGCTATAGGTTTATTATTTTTAATAATTATTATAGAATATGAATTTAAATTAGCTAAACTATTCTTAGTGTGACGTTGTTGTCTGTTGTTTCTTTCGGTATAATAAAATACTTACTGATAGGGTATTCGGGAAATAGATAAATTGTTTTCCCTCGGAGACTACTATTGCCCAGTCAATAAGTATAAATTATTAGGAAAACACATTTTTGCGTTCTTCTGGTAGATTGACAACCAAAGAATTTGATAACCTATCTAAAACATCACACTTATCCATTAAATAAAAATAACAATATTGAATACATACGATTTATTTCATATTCATTTTTCCACTATACAAGTAATTCTAGCAACAACAGTTGTACACCACCTAGTCATAATCTCGATTTTTTCTTCATCAGACAAACAGAGCTAGTAAGTAAGTAAGTATTTGTTTTTTTTTTGCTTGATCACAATGATGATGCATAACAATAACCTTGATTAGGATGGTTAAGTCTGAAGAATTTCTAATCCACCATGATTAATGACCATAACCTAAATTGATTCTTTTTCAGTCAACGTGTACGCTCTTCCCTGTGATGCCAAACCATGCCTAAACAACGGGGTGTGCTTCAACTAACTGAAATCGGACGGTTAATCTCAAGACTATTGGTCATAACCTAAATTGCTTCTTTTTCAGTCAATGTGTATGCTATCCCATGTGATGCCAAACCATGCCTTAACAACGGGGTGTGCATAAACTATCTGAAATCGGACGGTTACTCACACGACTATTTCAGCTGTCATTGTGTTGATGGTTTTAGTGGCGACATCTGCCAAACGCCTCCAGGTGAGATAAACACTGGGCAATTAAAAAAATGCCTGGTTGTTAACTAGTCCAAATAATTATGCCGTCCTGGAAGCCTTTTATTATTTTTGACGGTTGGCTGGGGATCTTAAAAAGTCCAAATGACAAAAACTTCAGAAAGACTTCATGAGTATCTGGACTAACATGATTGAGATATCGATGTGCGATTCCGATTTATGCATGATTGCTGTTAACATCATGGTGGTTTATATTTGCAGTTGATGACAACCAAACGTGTATCAGAATGATATTATTCCATATATACATGTAACACATAAAAATCAAATACAATGTACATAAGTTGCTGCTGTTGGTAATCGATATTTTTGTTAATTTTTTTTTTACATATTGGTATCTAGATAATCTATACAAGAAAAATGTTGTTATCAACCATGCGTTTTCTAGTATTGTACCTACCAGTCCGAATTAGTTCGGGCTGTTAGAATTTAGATAATTAAAAAAAACCAGATATAAACACAAAGTATTAAAGGAAAGTCGGTGGCAATAGACAACACTGGTAAAAATGCCACAAATGTGAAAGACATGTAAAATGCCACATGCATGTCACATGTGAGTCACATGCGTTCCACATGTGTTTCACATGCATTTGTAGATTTGCATGTGAAACATGCGAGTATTACATGTGTGTCACATGTGTGACGCACATGCGTTTCACATATGTTGAAATGTCACATGTGCACAATGCATGCATAAAATTATATGAATATATTGAATATTATTTTGAAATCTACATATGTGATACATGTGTGACAGGAAACGTCTCTTTTACATGCGTGTAACACATATGTGAAACGCATGTGACACATATGTATCACATGCGTGGCATTTTTACCGGTGAAGAATTTTTGTAATTTTGAAAGGAGGCTTTGTTTATTCCTTAACATATTTTGAATTTGATTTTAAATATTCTGGCAGCAGAGGTTTGGAAAAAAAAACATATTCATAAGAAGGATTTCTGTTATATAAAAACCAGGATAAAAAATGCATAGAATGAAAAACAATATTCTGCTGTCACGCCTTTTGAAACGAAATATTAAAAAAAAAGATCAGCATGTTTCTAAAGCGGTATCCATTTAAATGCAGAAAAAGTATTATAAGTTTATATTACCCAAATTAAATCATGTGCATTGCAAAACAAGAAACTAAGTGTTTTTAAAGATTTAGAAAAGTCAAGTAAACATCACTTTATAGTCTATGTTGTTGGTAAATCAGTGTCAGGCAAGTCTGACGGCCGGGCTGGTGATTGCTCTCCGAACCTCTGCTTCAGCATTTTCAAATTACAAATTAATTATGGCATAAAATACCACAAAAGACCAAGATAGGTAATCAGACTTAACGCACATTGCAAGTCAAAGAAGTTGTACCCCGTTAAGGTACAACATAATTTGCATTTATGGACCACTAGTACTGCAGCAACAAAGGTGACCAAAGGTTTGGAAATCATCATTAAAAAGGTAAACAAATAATGCACTATTATTGCTCTGTTTCCATGAAGACAGCCTAAGTTTTTAGTCTTTTCATCAAGATTTAAATGGAGAAGTCCGAAATAATTGACCCGGTAAAAATACTGCAATAAGTCTTTTATTTTCTAATTTCAGCCAATCCATGCGATCCACAACCATGTCAAAACGAGGGCACGTGCACTACTACGTCAACGGGATACACGTGCTCTTGCTCACCCGGATGGAGCGGAACAAATTGTGAAATGCAAAGTAAGAAAATACGTTTTTACTCCAATAAAAGGAATAACTTTTTTTTCAGATAGAAAAAATACGCATTTACAATATTATACGACAAATAACAAGCTTCGTGATTAGGCACGGACCATTTGATTTTCTGGGAGGGGGGGGGGGGGGGCTGGGATTTTTTTTAAACAAAATTCCCGGCCCTGTTTTTTGTAAAAAAAATTATCTTGCCAGCACCTAGGTTGAAGTAAATAATCTGGTTTCAATCTTGCCAATTGAAAAAAAAATCTTCCCAACAAAATTTCCTAGCTTAATATGTGCGTGAAAAAAATAATCTGGCCCGCAAAGCGGGCTCAAGGTGAAATCCTACCCCCCCCCAGAAAATCAAATGGTCCGTGCCTAAGTTAAGATATGACAAGAATTTTTTAAACAAAATTTATCGTTAAAATTATGAATTATTCTTAGTGGTTAATTTTGTCTTAAATAATCACACTGATTAAATAAATTCTTTTCAAGAAACAAATTCATTGGTTAATCAAAATACAAAATTCTGTTAAAGTTTTCAAATAATTATTTTAATTGATAAAATCTATCTTCAGAACCATGTATTGTCTTTGGAAAACAAAAGCGCCTCTCTTAACTTATTATGTGTGCAAGTTTTCATAAATTACATTTTCTATCAAATTTAAGTTGAATATCATACTTTATGTAGGCCATGGGCCGCGATCAGTGCCTACTCGTATTGTTGATGGTTGCTGGTGGTTGTGCATTGTGGTTTTTCTGAATTTCCGCTTCATTGTGGGCTGTGTTGCGTGCACTTATTCCACATCTCATTATTTCATACTTAAATTTCTTTCAGTGTGGGAAGGATTTTGTGACAATGGCGGAACTTGCATCAACAAACTTTGCAGCGAATGCAAATGTCCAACAGGATATTCGGGATACTTTTGTGATGGTATAATTATATATTTTATATTTTCGAATAAAGACATAAAAAACCTTTTGAAAAAAAGGATACGAATTCAATGTTTTAGTAAAATCTTTGCATTTGGTATGTTTTGGCAGAAATATTGATAGCTTGATAGTAACTTTAAAACGTTAAATTTTCACTTTGTATCCACTGTATTATTTATAAGCACCACAGCGATCAAGTATGTCGGTTCTGTATGGTGATACAACTCTTAATCATTCATTGTTTTGACGTGGGGTGTCGGATTTAGAACTGATGTATTTGATTCTTTTACATCAATCGATAAATGTTTCTTAGCTAGTTGTCAGTAACTTCGAGTGTTCTCAAGATAGTTCCTCCTTGTCTTGTTGTTTTCGTACAGTATTTTGTCTTAGGTTCTCTCTTGTTGAATTGAACTTTTGTCGATTGAGTTTTACAGTGTGTTTTATATGTAGCTTTGTGCAAGCTTATCAATAGGGGGAAGGTTGGATCCAAAAAACTAGTTTAACCCCGCCACATTTTATATATGTCTGTCCTAAGCCAGGAAACTTTGCCAAAGCCTTTGTTTGTCCTTGTCATTCTATGTTAACTGTTTTATGTCAAGAATTGGGTCTTTCGTTGATAATTTAGGGATTGGTTTTGATACTTTTGTATTGTATTATAAGTCTTGGGCCAATGCAAGACGGTAAGCAGTGACCTATGGTCATGTTGAAGACTGCTTGCTGTTTTCCGTTGTGATTTTTTGAATTGCTGTTTGTTTATGTTTGTTGTGTCGCGTACACTTATTCCACATCTCAATATTGTCTATATTATGGATTTCTTGTTTAAGTTCTTGCAAATGTATTTTCATTGTAACAAGAGAACATCGTTACTTTGGAAATCATGGTGGCCATTTTGGACCATTCCGTAAAACGATAAAGGGACATTTTTGAAAATCCCCATTTTTAGGGGGATAAGTGAATTTGAAATAATACTCTTTTAGTTCGTATTAAAACATTATTAACATTTTTTTCATATTTGAAATCATACTAGTCAGAGCTAGGCTGCCTAGTGAACATATAACTTAAAATTGTTCTCTTTGTCATTGGGGATTTTTTTTGGCATTTTTGCCACTTTTCAGACTCCATTCTCAGAAAATGCAAATGTAAATATTAAATGATATTATTAAAATTTTATTGTAAATCATCCTTGGAACATCATGTGTTACTATGAACAGTGGCGGACCAAGAAATTCTGGAAAGAGGGGGCCCACTGACTGGCCTAAGAGGGGCCTGCTTTGGTCACGCGTCAATGTTTTTTTTTATATTTATTCAACCAAATTTTCCGCCAAAAGGGGAAGGGGGCACCAGCCCCCCCTGGATCCACATATGATGAAAACTAATGATTTTCAGACATTCTGTTACAATTTTATCCAACTTCTTTTCGCAGTTGCAACAGACCCTTGTGTTCCCAGCCCATGCAAAAACGGAGGCCTTTGTACAAAGAAAGGATACGACTATGTATGTCACTGTCCCGTAGACTATAGAGGGAAAAGATGTGGACGTATGTATAGATAAAACTTTTTTCTTGTTTTTGTCGTTTTGTAGCTCATTTTAGTTTAAACGTAATTACAAACGAACGGGAGAATACATACATGTAGCTTGTCTATGACATTGAAATGAGTCATGCAATCACAAACATAATAACTTTGCCAGAAGCACATGTACAAAATAACATGACTGAAGACTTTAATCTAAAGGTGAAATGATTCTTAAGAGGCATTCTCTGTAACCACTTACACTTTTGTATAGGGGGTGTGGCACGCATGGTCACGGATTTTGATGAAACTTTGCACATTTGCTTGGTACAAGGACTTATGACGAAAAATGGGTCAAAAAGCTGTCTACATGATTTGGTTGCTATGGTAACGGGTCACCCTATTGTTCCCTCCAAAATCAGACTTTTCAGGAGTAAAAATGCTCATTATTCAATTAGACATGGTGCCATTAATTCACATTGGTAACACAAATTTAAGTTTGTTTGATAAAATTGATCAAAATATGTATCTAAAACTTTTGAAAACTTAATTCTGATTGGTCAATAGTTACATAAAAAAAAGGGAGGGAACTCCCATTTTTGAAATGGGGATTTTTAACCATTTTTAGGGCCTTGTAGAACTTCAATGCAGTCATGTTCGCTATATCCAAGAACATCATAACTAGCTTCCATATCATGTTAGTTCATTCATGAAAAAAAGTTATTGGGATTATTGTTGCTAAGGCCATTGCTATGGTAACGAAAATTCCTTGCTTTTGTCATTTCAATCACATTTTTCTGACATTTTTGTCATTTTTAGCACATCAGAATGTTTTGTTTGACAATAAAAAGCATTGAAATATATTTAAGTAATATGCAATAATAAAGTTTTGGACATCTGATGCAGTTTCATGGATGAATGTGGTTGCTATGGTAACGAAAATTCATCGTTTTCGTCAATTTATCCCATTTTTCCGTCATTTTTGTCATATTTTGAACATTTAATGCAATTTATTTGATAAATGTGGTTGCTATGGTAACGAAAATTCACAGTTTTTGTCAATTTCATCACATTTTTGTCATTTTAGTCATATTTACCTCATCAAAATGTTTGACCGACAATAAAAATCATTCAAATGCATTTCAGTTAGATGCAATCATAAAGTTTTGAACATTTAATTCAAAATATCCATGAAAATAATACCAAAAAAACATTAGAAAATAATAAAAATTCTACTTTTGGTTACCAAAAACCATATTAATCGACTGGTTGTCTGCAAACCTCCAAACCAAGTTTGTGTTGTGTTTCACTTTGCCCTTATTAGAAAAGAAATGTTTTATGTTCGATTGAACATGAGAAAAAGAACATAACACATTTTTCTGCCATTTTTGTCATGTTTAGCACATCAAAATGTTTTGTTTGACAATAAAAAGCATCGAAATATATTTAAGTAATATGCAATCATAAAGTTTTGGACATCTGATGCAGTTTCATGGATAAATGTGGTTGCTATGGTAACGAAAATTCATCGTTTTCGTCAATTTATCCCATTTTTCTGTCATTTTTGTCATATTAAGTTTATCAAAATGTTTTGTTTGACAATAAAAATCATTTAAATGCATTTCAGTAATATGAAATCATAAAGTTTTGGACTTTTAATGTAATTTAATTGATACATGTGGTTGCTATGGTAACGAAATTCACAGTTTTCGTTAATTTCATTACGTTTTTTTGTCATTGTTTTCATATTTAGCTTATCATAACCATTTGTTTAAGTTCATGTTGGCTATTTCCAGGAACATTATAACTAACTTCCAGATAATGAAAGCTCATTCATGAAAAAAAGTATGGGGATTGTTATTGCTAAGACCGTTGCTATGGTAACACAAATTCCTTGTTTTCGTCAATTTTATCACAAATTAATGTCAGTTTTTGTCATGCTTAGCTTATCAGAATGTTTTGTATGACAATAAAAAGCATTTAAATGTATTTGAAATTGAATAATATACCATTATAAAGTTATGTATATATAATGCAATTGTATGGATAAATATGGTTGCTATGGTAACGAAAATTCCTTGTTTTCGTCAATTTATCCCATTTTCTGTCATTTTTGTCATTATAAGTTCATCAAAATATTTTGTTCGACAATAAAACATTTAAATGCATTTCAGTAATACGCAATCATAAAGTTTTGACCATATGATGCATTTTGATTGATTAATATGGTTGCTATGGTAGAGAAAACTCCCCGTTTTGTCAATTTTATCACATTTGTTGGTCATTTTAGTCACATTAAGCTCGCCAAAATCATTTGTCTCAGAACAATAAGCATTAAAATTTTAGTCATATGCAATTATGAAGTTATGGACATGTGTTGCAATTTAATTGATTAATATGGTTTTTGGTAACCAAAAGTAGAATTTTTATTATTTTTTAATGTTTTTTTGGTATTATTTTCATGGATATTTTGAATTAAATGTTCAAAACTTTATGATTGCATCTAACTGAAATGCATTTGAATGATTTTTATTGTCGGTCAAACATTTTGATGAGGTAAATATGACTAAAATGACAAAAATGTGATGAAATTGACAAAAACTGTGAATTTTCGTTACCATAGCAACCACATTTATCAAATAAATTGCATTAAATGTTCAAAATATGACAAAAATGACGGAAAAATGGGATAAATTGACAAAAAGAGGAATTTTTGTTACCATAACAACCGCATTTATCAATTAAACTGCATCAGATGTCCAAAACTTTATTATTGCATATTACTTAAATATATTTCAATGCTTTTTATTGTCAAACAAAACATTCTGATGTGCTAAAAATGACAAAAATGTCAGAAAAATGTGATAGAAATGACAAAAGCAAGGAATTTTCGTTACCATAGCAATGGCCTTAGCAACAATAATCCCAATAACTTTTTTTCATGAATGAACTAACATGATATGGAAGCTAGTTATGATGTTCTTGGATATTGCCAACATAATTGCACTGAGGTTCTACAAGGCCCTAAAAATGGCTAAAAATCCCCATTTCAAAAATGGGAGTTCCCTCCCCTTTTTAATGTAACTATTGACCAATCAGAATTGAGTTTTCAAAAGTTATTTAAATTTTCTTAGATACATATTATGATCAATTTTTATAAAACAAACCTAGCTTTGTGTTATCAATGTGTATTAATGGCACCATGTCTAATTGAATAATGAGCATTTTTACTCCTGAAAAGTCTGATTGTGGAGGGAAAAATAGGTTGACCCGTTACCATAGCAACCAAATCATGTAAACAACTTTTTGACTCATTTTTCTTCATAAGTCCTTGTTCCAAGCAAATGTGCAAAGTTTCATCAAAATCTGTGACCATGCGTGCCAAAAAAGTGTAAATGGTTACAGAGAATGCCTCTTAAATATGCATCAAGTTTGTATAACTGCCCATACAGAATACAGGCCTTAACAGAAGTGTACAAATGCAGAAGGATTAAGATTTAAAATACATTCTGCAATGAAACTTCTATTTTAATCATTGATTGAGTGATTGGTTGTTAGTTGTTTAATGTCCCGTCGGCGATATTGCAGCCATCATCGGGACATAAACAGGTTGATCAATTAAAGCGAAAAACTATGATTTACATAAAACAAAATTTCGCGACAATGATGATTTAAAAGTTGATTACACATTGCTGTTTCACACACAGCATAAATGATGGACAACCCAAATGAAAACTTCATGTAAATTTCATAACATTAGATTTCTATGACCCCTTAATGCACGTATCATACTTATGATGATGGGTATTTATAGTCGTGACTATAGGGGAATGCCCTCTGCAGCGACTATTACCTTTAAAGGTAAAGCCTCACAGTGTGCAATGGGTCGTCCAGCCCATGACACACCACCGCTAGTGTTAGCTGCTCCAGAGTATCCTTTGTTGTCGCTGGATCACGGTACGTCTTCCAGAATTCCGACCAGTACATAATACTTATTCATATATATCCCATTTATACTGATTGCATAATTATTCGTATTTAAATATCTGTTAGTGTCATACTGTCATGATTTTGATTATTGTATTGTTGCATATTACAAATTGTAACATATTTTGCCCCTTTGGGGACAAGAAATAGGTCTAATCTTATCTAATCTGTTTTCTATAACCTTAACAGGATACAGACCCGAAACAAAGCTCCCATGCAGTTACAAACCTTGCTTGAACGGTGGTGTATGTTGGAATCTGCTGAAACAGGATGGTTACGCTGAAGACGGATATGAATGTCTGTGTATGAACGGATATACTGGGGACAATTGTGGAGGTAAATTGTCATAGGCGAATAAGAGTTGTGGCTTATGATTTTCTCTCTTAAAAAATCAATATGCACAGGGGTACAACAGCCGAGTTGCAGCATTTTATTAACCACAACTTTAGCATGAGTTGTTACAGGCATAACATGACATTTTAATACGAAAATATTTTAGAGTTATTGTCAACAAGCCACTTTTGGCTAGAAATTTACTAGCTTTTTTGCCTACTTCAATCTTGGGTGAAAACCCCCAAAATCATTGGGGTTCCTTCTCTTATGGTACGTAACAGTATCCCAAAATTTCTCGAAAAGTTGTGAAACATTTTTAAGTAATTGTCTGGAAACAACGTTTTTGAATAAATTTTCTAACGTGTTTCTGCAGCTGTTACCTTGACCTTAGACAAATTTACCCCAAAATCAATAGGGTTCCTCCTTTTAAGGTATGTAACAATATCTGAAAGAGTCATAAATCTAGAAATAACTTTTTGAGTAATGGCCCAGAAACCAAAAGTTGACACCCGATAGCACGAAGCCACTCGCCATCATCAAATGAGTTCAACTTTTTGCAACTCGGCTAAATATAATAGTTCACTCGAACGTAACGACTAACCTTGTGGAAATTGAAAAAAAAACCTAACAATAACGGCAGGTATAGATTAAAAGTTCCGACCGGGGCCGTTCATGCGTATATTTATTACTCATTTATTTCCGCGCGTAACAATTTTTGCATCGACTATATCCTAAATGCATCAACAGTGTTCTTTCTTCAATTCTAAATTTCTTTTTTTTAATTATAGGTGTGAACATGTTTTGTTCTTTTACTTAATTAGATAAAACATTGCGAGTTGGGGACATTTATTTGTGATCTTTGGTTTTACTTTTCTGCTTTCTGACAGACAAAACGGGGCATGCATCCATTAAATATGGAAAAATAATTGCCATGATTATTGTCTTAAATTCCATTACTTGTTTCGAATTTTCAATTATTTTAACGCTTTGATTTTACTTATTATGTGTTGGTATGAAATAAAAAATATTTTTTTTTGTTTTAAATGAACTTATTGTTTGCATTTTGAATTTGATAATTGTATGTTGCTTTGAATAAAAACGGATCTGTTTATTTTTAGTACCTCCAAACACAAATCCGTGTGACCCCAACCCTTGTGCTAACGGCTACTGTATCTCTGCTCCAGACCTACAGAAAGGATATAAATGTATCTGTTATAATGATGGATACTTTGGAACGAACTGCGAATGTAAGTAAAATACCGGTACTACCATTTAATGCTTATATTTTGTTATATTTCAGCATTTTAATAGAAAAAAATAATAATAATAACTTTATTGCCATATAAATCATATTACACATGATTTGTGACAGAAATAAAAACAGAAAAGTACAAATAAACGACAAAATATTCTATGAGACTCCTATCCTCAGTTCTGATGACCGTTTAATGAAGAAGGCATGGCTCTGAGTTTGCCGAAAATGTAGGAGATAGAATTTTAATTAAATTATCAAGATCAAAAGTTTGAGTGGGATTTACATTCACAATTTTAAAATCTGTTAGTAGTTTATTTCTACAAGCTTGGTTGTGGTTGCAATATAAAAAGAAGTGGCGTTCATCATCTATACTATTTTGATTACAAAAGGCACATAATTTTCTAGACGTAATACAATAGAAATACTATACAATTGAAATATAAAGTTATACTTTAAACTTAAAACAATAACAGTGATGTAGTTTATTACAATTTTTCGGAATATAGAAATATTTTTATGAAGTGCATTTGAAATACACCAAATTCATCCAAAATTTAAACAAACACATTTAAACCTTTTTTTTTCAATGGTTTCAGGTAAACCCTGTTTATTTTGTGTCTTTTTCTACATGGCTTAAATGGACACTTGCTCTTTATTTTCTAACGATGTCCCTACGTTTTCTACTTTATACCGTTTTCTACATGTTTCCACTGAATCCGTGCTCTCTATTATATATATATACAATAAACAAGGCCCTTTTAAAGCTGTTTTTAGAAACGTTTGCTCTCTTTTATCTACCTTTATCCTATGCTAGGTCTTTTAATATATATTTAAGGGGATCCATGCTCGTTTTATCTACCATGTATAAACAGTGGCACTCGCTACACTGACCGTTACCTTTAATCTTATATAGTAAAACCCATTTCTCTACGTTTTCAAAGAAACATTGCTTTCTATGATCTATGTTTTATTTACCATTTTTCCATTCCATTTCAGGGGACCCCTGCTCTCTCTTTCTGCCATGTATTAACGGCGGCACCTGTTACACTGACGGTTTCGACTACTGGTGTGGATGTAAACCTGGATATTATGGAGTCGACTGTGAAGGTAATATCAAATGTGGAACTGTAAATATTACAAGTATTTAGCCAAATAGTATAGCACTTTAGAAACAATAATAAAAGCCATGCAGTAAGAGCCATGACAGCAAGAAACACTTGGTATATCAAATTTTATTCAGATTTGACAGTACTAAATAGATGATTTATTTGTGTTTTGAAAGGTTGAAGTCAACGTTTTGAATTTTATTTGTCGTATACATGTAGAACATGACAGTTGTTCAAGCATCCCTTAGTGCCTCATACAGATTGATAATATTGTTAAACAGATGTTTATAATATACTGATGTTACATGTATAAGTATTAAGGAGTTATGTACACATTCTCTCCCTTTATTTGATTATAAACAAGTGAAGTTATCACCAGTTTCCCTAATACTGATGATAGATGTGTTGTGAAGTACAGTACGCAGTGTTTTATATAACTTGTTTGATTGAACATGAAAGGCATCAAGCAGTATCCTCTATGAATGTTTGACTTGAGTTGAGTGTTTAATTCCATGAGTTAAAGTACACGTTCTTTTTTGTAGAACATGACAGTTACCAACCATAATCTTATGATATTGTTGTGATTTGTGTAAAGGATGTATTGCATTTCATTTTTTTTAAGAATATGGCAGTTGCCCAGCAGTTCCTCCCAACACTGCCGGCCTTTGTGTTGAAGAATGTAGTACAAATTCTGATTGTAAAAACGGTCAGCTCTGCTGCTCCAATGGATGTGGACATGTCTGTAGATACCCAGATCTCTGTAAGTTTTATTCATATTTTTGACTAGATGTTGGTAATTTCGGTTATTGAAATCAAAATATGTACATAACTCTCAAGGGAATATGCTTCCTACTTCATTGGTTAATTTAAATATAGTCTGATAATATAAGAACTATAATACCTATTTCATAAAATAATTACAAAGTATCATTAAAGAACAACTAAGTATCCCTGCAAAACGAACTACTAAGAATCATCACAAAAAAAGACTAAGTATCACCACGAAATGAATCAGTATTTTCACAAAAACGGCTATCATGTCTAATATCATCAAAACGACCATAAATCATTACAACACGACTAAATATCATTCCAAAATGACTAAGTATCACCATCTATAAATAAAACATCATCATTACATAATAAAGACTGCCTTTGATAAGGCGGCTTTGTTTGGTATCTCATAACATCTACCATATTTTCCACAGCTTCACCAAATGCCTGTGAGTACAACCGCTGTGCCAACGGAGCCACATGCGTCTCAGATTCAGAAAACAGTTACTCGTGTAAATGTCCACCAGGATATTCTGGCGCCCTCTGTGAATCATGTAAGTACATATTGTAATTTCAAACGTTATTTTTATGTCGTTAAGTGTTTTGTGTTGTCTTTTCAAACACCTGATTTAATTTTGTGATTTTTCGTACTTTTTGGCATTGAATTGTCACACTTCTACTATAGCATACTCGCTTTCTAGAATGTTTTTATAATAATTTGTTATTAATTAAGGCTTAGAACTACTGACCAAAGGTATTTTGTGTGAACTCTGTCAGTTTTTTATTCTTTGTTTTTTCATAGTATCATATGGTTGGACAAAAATGATTGAAGTTAGAAAACTTTTATGTCACTTATTTTTTTTTAAGATGAATATGTTATTGACTTTTAGGGTATTGTAAAACACCAATTAAACTAAATTATTTGGCATGAACGATCGTTTACGATCTTCATATATTTTCACCGTTAGTCAACTTATTTCACATAAATTTATATTGTCTTAATACTGCTTTTTAAAAGGTAGCATGTAAGAATTGTAAATCAATCACCGTCTATTTCTAGACTCTGAAGACAAATGCTCTACCAACCCATGTCAGAACAAGGGCACGTGTTACCCATGCACGAGTGAGAAAGGATACTTCTGTAAATGTAAATCAGATTACTATGGAGATAACTGCCAACGTAAGTTTAATCTTTATAACTGTATTTGAACATTTTAGGAACTTATGATTCATACAATTTCTAAATAAAGAACGTACGCTTCTTCATAGTTAAACTACTAAATATATTCTTATATAAATTTAATCTTTGTAAAGCAATAAGTTGTGGAAATTTGTAAAAAATGATAAATGGATGGGTAAGGAGTATGTATGCCCGGCAAACAATTCAGTTATACATGATCAAAAAAGTTAAATAGCTTTTTTATTGATTTTTTTTTCTGCATCTAATTATGATATTAATAAGTAGGAATTTCTTAAAGGATCAACGTTCATAACGGTATTTGTTATTTTCACAAATATAGTGAAGTTGTCAAATACTAGTAGCCTAATCTGAAAGTTTGGTCATTACTTTAACCAATTTCAAAAGAGTTAGTTAATTTTGCATCATTTTGACTGTAACAGTTAATGCTTCTAGAAAAGTTTAACATTCACATATATAAAGTAAAGGAAATCGTTTTCATAATAAAAAATTCTCGTCTTCATAGACCACAACAACCCATGTGACCCTAACCCATGTGAGAACGGTGGAGAATGCAGCCAGGACGGGTACTCATTTACCTGTAAATGTAAAGATACCTATACAGGGCCTAAATGTTCCGGTAAGTAAACATAGCTATGGACGACTTTATTGGTCAGAACGGTTGAGAATGTAGCCAGGACGGGTACTCATTTACCTGTAAATGTAAAGATACCTATACAGGGCTTAAATGTTCCGGTAAGTAAACATAGCTATGGACGACTTTATTGGTCAGAACGGTGGAGAATGTAGTCAGGACAGCTATTCATTTACCTGTTAATGAAAAGATACATATACAGGGTCTAAATGTTCTGGTAAGTAAAAATAGCTATGGACGAGTTTAATAGTCAGAAAGGCGAATTATGTCGACAGGACGACTATTCATTTACCTGTAAATGTAAAGATACATATACAGGGCCTAAATGTTCAGGTAAGTTAAATAACATATAAATGCTTTAAATGGTCAGAAAGATGGAGAATATAGACAGAACGGCTATTCATGTACTTGTAAATGTAAATATAGGATATATAAAGGACCTAAATGTTTTGGTAAGTTAATTTGATTTGTTGTGTTTTATCCTTTCTTCACAGAATTTAGAAATTGATCAATACTATGGGTGGTTTTTGTTGTAGTTTTTATTGATATTATATTTGTCATATATAACCAGAATTAGAGCCCAGCATCGTTATTTCAAAATATTTATTTATCTTCTGATTAAGTAAATTTGACATGATAAATAAAAGTTTAAGAACTCAACAGTCTTTTCTTCGCCCGTCCTCCTTCATTGAATTAGGTAAAATGTATACAGTCTAACTTTATAAGCAGATGGTACATGCCATGCTAAATTGTCATGGTTACTATTTTATACTATATTACTGTTCTATGCTATAAAAGCCATATTAAAAGACATTTAAACCATGTATAAAAAATATCCATTTTTTGTATGTTTATTTAAGAATGCTATTGTTAAATGAGTACATTCTGTTGTTTTGCATTAAACTAACTTTAACCAAAAAATGTTTTTTTTTTTACATTAATTTGGTTTTGCGTTATTAAGAACTAGTAAACCCATTTAATTGTTTTGAGCCCTTGTAACAATAACGGTACTTGTTATTACATGCCCAGCGGATAATCATATTGCTGCGACTGTCCTACGGTGTATCATGTTCTCTCTATTTCAGGTACAATAAACCCATGTGCCTTAAATCCTTGTAGAAACAATGGAACATGTTATTACATGCCTAACGGTGCCTCATACTACTGTGACTGTCCTACGGGCTATAATGGACTTAATTGTGAAAGTAAGTACACATTTATATTTCAGCAAAACGTTGTTGAATTAAAGAAGCAAAGGTGTACCAAAGGGGTAATCAGTATCATAAAACCGTAAAGAAAAGGACAAAACCGGCAGACAAAAAATCATCACAACAAAACAAACCACATAACAACATAAAACACACACACACACATAACAACAAAACTGCATTCAGCAACGCGAACTCAAGTCGAAACGAGAGTGAACTCAGGTGCACCGGGAGAGTAAGCAGTTCCTGCTTGCTATAGCATACCCGTCACGTTGCCAAAGATCGATTAAGTGTTGGTCAAATCCGGAAAGGATGACATTACAAAAATCTATGTCAAACCAACATATGTACTCATCTGAGAGATAGAAATCAATAAATAATATCCAGTGTATGTTAGAAAAATAAATATAAACTACAGGTATACCTTGTTATTTTGAAGAAAATTATTATTTTTCATTCAGACGTATATGAATTTTTAAAAATGTATTTTGAATTGCTTGATTCACACGAAACAAAGTTCTTCAATTATTTTTTTTTCAAAATGTATAAAATTACATTGAATTTGAGCAAAAATATCGTAACATAACTTTATTTTTTATTCTAAATAATATCTTAATTTCAAGCTTTTACTGTTATAAATCAGATATTAGATTTTTTTCATTTATCGTATTTTCACATCTCCTGTTATATTTTCTTTCACTTTTACTCATTCTTAAACTGTTCGTAATTAAATTATTTATAGATAAGATAAACCTGTGTTACCCGAACCCATGTCAGAATAAAGGAGTATGTGTAGCCTTACTAGGGAACGAATATGAATGTCAATGCCAGTCAAGTTATACTGGACACTTGTGTGAAAGTAAGTTAGAGATATAAGGATAAGCACAACGGACAGAGTCTACTTTTCAATTCTTATTTACACTTTACATGTCATCGTTGAGTGTTCATTCTAAAAATCATGCACAGAGCATGATGTGTTCTAGAAAGTCTAAAAGTTAATTACTACAAGAGACGAAAACGTCTGTATGTTACAATACAATCAGAATTGTTGGGTTAGATGCACATTTAGCATATTGAAACAGCTTAATTTGCTCAAAGTTTTTAACAATCATGGAAATAGATATTCATATATATAAAAAAAACCATTAAAAGTAAATATGTTCAAATTTGGAAGACCGAAATAAATAAAATCAAAATTAATCATGTTAAAATTAAAATTCAAAATGTTAAGATATGTTTTCTTTAAGATTCTGCCAGCTCTTATTCATCCTTATAAAAACAAACTTTGTTAAAAAAGCGGATTCCCTTTCAATGATGTTAACCAAACTTTTTTGGTGTAGAACATGTTTTTATTGTGGTTTATGCCACAGTGATGCTTATTTGATATTACAAGTACATCGAAATGTTAAAAAGAACTTAATTACTCGAAACAAACTAAGTAAAATGCTACCGTGATGCGTATATAATTCTGAAAATGACATGTGTTTTTAAATATATCGATCCCGCAGTCGTATGTCAAAACAAACTGTGTTTGAATAGTGCATACCTGTATGTTTGTGATTCTTATTGTAGAATCTAGCTACGCCGATCCATGTGAAAACAACCAGTGTTTGAATGGTGGTTTCTGCCACAGTGATACAAACCACGGCTACTGGTGTCAGTGTAAATCTGGATATTCTGGTCGATATTGCGAAAGTATGTTGATATGACATTTATTCATATAAACGGTCTTGTACTTAGACAGCAATCCCCTGGTGACTTAATAGAAAAATATCTGTTATATTATTTTGTTGTATTTGATTTATGTGATAAAAATAAAACAAAATTGTTATACAAAAAAAAAAGATTTGGTCTCATTTTATTATTTTAAGTGTTTTAAAAAATGAAAACCATTAATAAAAATATTTGCAAAATCACCCATTACACTACATATTTTATGCGCACGTATCTTGCTTTATGTTATTAAGTATCTTTTTCATGCCCCTTAATATCTGCATTTACATAAAGATTAATAAATATAGTGACATGTTATTATAAAAAAAAATGAAAAGGCCAAAAGTTAGTTTTCGAAATCTACATAATTATCATTACTGTTCAGTATCGAGATTTTTTCTTTGCAGTACAAAAACCTTGTGACCCGAACCCGTGTAAAAATGGGGGATATTGTTTACCTAACACTGACGGGACATTCACATGCCATTGTACCGACCAATACATGGGACATCTTTGTCAATGTAAGTCATAAGTGTACATAGACTAATATATGAGAAATCTTTGTCATACCCATATCCTCAGTGTCTGCTATCTCTATGCTTTCAGTTCATGTTAAGTTATGGGAAGTAAAACTCGAAGCGTAGAACTGAAAACATAAAGATACGTACGCCAAAATGTGGACAATTTACACCAATTCTTGTTCGATGTAATATATTTTACTTTTCCGTCAATAAAAAATTTCTTCAAGGCAAAATATGTATATATTACTAATATATTAACAAATTGTCCACATTTGGTGTATCTCTGTCTAAAACACCCATCTATAGGTTTTAAAGGGCGGGAAGGGTGGGTAAGGAAAACCATATCTAAGCTAAGTGACACTGTAACTGACGTGTATGACAATCATCACATCTACTGTCTATCCATAAGCATGGATATTAAAATAATGAGAATGAGTAACATGAACTTCCGCCTACGTCATCAGTCAATGAGACTATACCCATATCCTCAGTGTCTGCTATCTCTATGCTTTCAGTTCATGTTAAGTTATGGGAAGTAAAACTCGACAGCTTACAAGATGCAAATTTCATAACGAAACGACAATAAACCACCTTTAGCTCTCTTCCCAAAACTCAAAAAATAAAATAAAACACCTCATATAAACACGATATGACAAGGACAAGGGTTTATCTAATAAAACCTGTATTACAAACTGATTGTAATAGCTTTTGCGATCATTATACAACAATCTCATATAAAGCACAAACACAAATCTAAGTCTGACACATGCGAAGGTATACATCCACTATTTCAAGTTTCTTTTCCGATCTACACGTGAGTTTGCAAAACGAAGGGATCTCTCCTTCAAGTGTAAACAAGTTCCTGAGATTCCCTATTATTATATAGTTAGATGAAAATCATATCGGTGTGTAACTATAACATTAAAGCAAAATAAATGGAATAAAAATCATATTTACTAAAGACCAGTTTAATTCAAATACTAGTATATACCAATTTTGTAACACCTAAAGGAGAAAATCCCCTCGTATGCAACTCACGTGAGCGAACCCACTAGGGCATCAGTGTCCCTTGAATTGCTAACGAAAGGAAATTCACAAAGAAAGCAATACCAAACAAGAATTGGGGCAATTTGTATAAAACATTTAACATGTCAACAAAGTACACATTTTAATTATCTCATTTTATTTGCCTTGAACATTCGTTTAACATGAAATAACGATCCCTTAAGTCTATTGTTATAATAGATTGCTATATCATTCACGTTGTTTAATTTGGCTTTCATTTCTGTCTTCCATCTCTGGGTTAATGCTTTTCCAGGGTAACGGGATCACTTCCATTCCGTACCTTATGTTACTCTGAAAGGAACAATACTATATACTGTTAACAAGCTTAGCCTATTAAGATATTTCATATATTAAACATATTATATAATTAAATATGTCCGTTGTATAACTATTACTTCTTTTCTTAATGAGTTCTGATAATAATGTTAAGCAACTAACGAAACAGTTTTCGAAAAGAAATTACATGACGGCACTTACAAGACTAAACTGCTACATGTATTGGCCAACAGAACAAGCTTATTATGCATTAACACTACGGATATCTTTCAAAAGCAATGCAAAGATCAGATAATTTGAATATTATAAATATTTCGTTGGATAAAACGCACTAACTAACCTCAATCATATATTTGAGTTCTAGTATTTCCACAGAAAGTAATCCTCTCCTTTTATAACACTTTATACATCTCTGAAATCAAAATAAATACTTGTAAATTTTAACTAATAATCAAGCACATGTTCGGTGTATATTTAAATTTACTCAACCAAATCAAAACAGTCCTCGATAAAACGACACGTGAACTTCATTCAATACAACAAGGTTATATGTCCTTGAAATAGAAAATACACAATCACATTATGTTCACAAATAAGCATTTATCTATTATCCACATGCTTGCTTAAAATTTTGGCATATATTTTCTTTAAAGTTATACATGTTCTAAGCTTTTCTCTACGCAACAAACGTGCACACATGTGACTCAATATTTATTTCATGAAATATCATAGCCACCTAGGCCAATATGTGCTTGACCACCTAGGTCTATATGTTCATGGCCACCTAGGCCTATATGTGCATGACCACCTAGGTCTATATCATGGCCACCTAGGCCTTAAAGTGCATGGCCACCTAGGCCTTAAAATTATCAGTGCATGGCCACCTAGGCCTTAAAATCATCAGTGCATGGCCACCTAGGCCTATAAAATATCAGTGCATGGCCACCTAGGCCTATAAAATATAAATGCATAGCCCCCAAGGCAAATAAAATGGAATACTTACAGTATGACGTGTCGCACTCGACACGTCCGTTCCCTAGCATGGATATTAAAATAATGAGAATGAGTAACATGAACTTCCGCCTACGTCATCAGTCAATGAGACTAGTGTAAGTTCTTCCTTTTAAAAATGCCAGGAACAATATATTGAATTTGCAATAAAACTAAAGCTATTTCATACTCTGTTTTCATATAAAGTTACACTGTTGTACAAAAAGATAAATGGGATATTTCTACACTTGATAATTATTTGAATTTGATGCATTGTTTTACAAAGGTATATGGGCTTTTTTCAATAAAAGTGAAAATTCTTGTCCTGTAAAGATCCTGTGAATATCTGACTAAACATGGGAGTCATTTCTACCTTGTTGAATATGTTGTGAACCAATATGCAAAACACAACAGCACGAAAAACAATTTTGGAAGGTTTTCTATCAAAATTCTGTATTTGAAGGGTATAAATTGGCATATTTTACGTGTCCCCATAATAAAAATAGATAAAGTACACTTAAAATGTGCCTCAGTTTGGATCCAAGTGTAAATGACACATCATTTCTGGTCATAACAAGATACTAGAGATACATTAAAGCAACATTTTTTATCTCTTTGTCTTGATTTTGTTAAGTGAAAATTCACTTTTTTAAGTGTCCCCAAACTTTCTTCCACTACGAAACGATTGTAATTTTGTCACCAATATAAACCTGTAATTGCAACTCGTGTTTCTAAAAATATGTCAATCTACTAACTATACATCCTAAAAACAGAATGTTTCACTTGCAGGGATGTCAATGAAAAAAAATTAAAAACATTTGCCTTTTGTAAGTAGAGGATACCCCGTATTTTTGAAATTGTCCACTAGGAAACGGAAATTTGTACAACCATGCAAATGCTTAAAATTCTCCAGATTGGGTGATTTTGTAAATATGTTGTTGCCCTCATGGAATGAAAAAAGAAAATTATGATTGTATTGTAAGTGACTAAAAATTTCAACTTTTTCGGCAAATATGTCCACTACGAAATGGTCAACTACAACACGATAACGTTTCGTAATGGACAAAATAGTTTCGTAGTGGACAAAATCGTTTCGTAGTTGACAGTCTTTCATAAGAAACACCCTGTATATTTCATCACTCCGCCAACTTTATTGCGAGGTATACTGGTATAGTTTTTGGTCAGCCCATCTACTCCTTTATTAAGTAAAGTATTTTAGATAAATACATACCATGTATATATATAGCCTGTTAAGGAGGTGTTCTTTTCACCTCTGTTTACCAGATATTGGAGGAATTTACCAAAAAACTACCTTAATCCGTCACACTGTAAGTTTCCTTTATTTTCTCAGGAACTTTCAATCACATTTTCATGCAATTTTGTACACAAGATCATTATATAATAATTTTAACTCTATCTTAAGTTATGCATCATTGTCCACTACGAAACGATTTTGTCCACTACGAAACTTGTCCACTACGCAACGCAATATTGAAATGATTTTTTAATTCTTAACACATTATTTATTTTTGAATCGATTTAGATACATTTCAAACCCTTCAAGGCATATATTAATGCTGTGTTAAAATTATATTTAAAAGGTCCACTTAAGAATACTTGTATTTGAAAGGGTATGATTTTCTTAATTTTTAGTATTTTTAATAATAAATGATGAATAAAATCTACAATTAACACAATAGAAAGGTTAAGTAAAGTTATTACATTTTATGTATCAATTTTGTCAAATTCAGTGCCAAATCAACAGGTAAAATAGGTTTCTATTCATTTTTTCCTATTATCAATCTTAGCTAAAATAGCCATTTCGTAGTGGACATTTCTTAATAGTGTTCCATATTTATTTTATATTTTAGTAAGTTATTGTTAGCATTAATATTGCATATTTTAGAATTTGTTTGTAATAATATTGGAAAGTTTGGTTTCAAGAAAAAAGTTCACATACTTAAATTTTCTTTTCGAAATGTTTTGGGGCCTAAAATCTCACTTCTATTGAAAAACGCCCATATATTGTGATGATAATTTGACTTGTATATAATAATTGCCCTTTTACCACTAAATGCTGTTTTTGTATTATAAGATACTTTGAAAAGGTACTGTTAATTTATTTATATTTAATATGCTTTTTTGTTGGGTCAGTCTGTAAAATAATTGCCTTTCCTTTAAAATGTTTATTCATTTCAATGTATCAAATCAAATTCGCTATTCAATTTAATAGCATCTTTTAAAATGCACGTCATTCTTATTTTACATGTTTTATGCACAAGTTAAACAAAAAAATCTGTGACTTACTATGACCTTATCCATTTCGTCTTATGGGCGACCACTGCTGCTTTCCATTTATTCCTGTCATTGGCTGTTGTTTTTGCCTCTCCCTAAGTTTCGCCAATCTTCAATAGGTCAAATGTAAGGTCCCTACGCCAGGTGTTCTTTGGTTGGACTCTTTTGCGATAACCCTATGGTTTCCAGTCTAGAGTCTGCTTGGTAACATTGTTGTTGTTCTTGCTCAATGTGTGACCAATATATTTCCAACACCTTTCTGTAATTGCTCTTTCAATAGGCTCTTGTTGTATTCTTTTCCATAGATTGTTATTCTTTATCTTTTTGACCACTTGGTTAAAAAATTCTATATATCTATATAAAATATTTTCGAGAAAACAAGTTATATAAGATGATATTGGATTGTCTTACAGATGTTGACCCATGCCATCCAAACCCATGTGGCAATGGAGGATCTTGTTCTATCTTTGGGGAGACATATCATTGTGATTGTACAAATAGCTATTCAGGTGTAAGATGTGAAGGTAATGTTCATTTTAACAAATGTCTTCCCTGGTAAGATCTCTTTACCTTGATCCCTAAAGAAAAAAAAACATTTTAGACGAATTATTCAAACAATATGTTTTTGAAAAGGTTTTGTCCATTTATAGGATGTGTAGTATACATTTATTCCACATCTCATTATCATATATATCATGTCTATTTAACATGTAAGTGCAGAATTGTAAAGGCAAGGTAAACTAGTACTTGAAAATAAAAAAAAATATCTATCATGATCACCAACAAGATATACGATGACAAAATGGGAGTAACTTCCCCTGGGTAGGTATCTTATAACCGATCATTCTATTTCATTTGCTGTAGATATATGAAATAAAAAAATATGTTTCAGTTCCACCACCTCCAAAACCATGTGACCCGAACCCATGTTCAAATGGAGGGACTTGTCTGCCGCACAATGACGGCTCATATTCATGTTACTGTACTCACTCTTACATGGGATCGACATGTCAAGGTAGTATATTGCATAAAATGATTGTCAGTTTTCTATTTGATTCACCTTTAGTTCGTATCTTGATATGTTTCCTAAAATGATGTATAGATTAATCTGAAATTAATATTATTTCTTAGCATTATTCATTTTATTAGTATATTGAAGCTTATCCTATCAAAACTTCAAAGCTTAACATTTCAACTTGTATCTATACAGTTGTGATTAGTTTTAACATCTCTTTAGAATATTTAGGGTCTGTCAGACAACTGTTCTGCTGACAGTTCTAGAACAGTTTATGACAAGTCTTGTTCAATATCCTCTGGAAGTTCAAAATAAATAAATAAGCTTGGATTATTTAATCGATTACATTTTGTTATCTAGAGAAGAATCCTTGCTACCCCAATCCTTGTCAAAATCGAGGCGCATGTACAATTTTCGGGACCGGGTATAAATGTGACTGTTCTGGTACAGGATATACAGGAGCTACGTGTCAAGGTAATAACTGTATAGTAAAGGTCGGTAAATTTGATTTGTGTAACAAGTTGAATACATAAATGTATAGAACAAATAAGTTTCTCTAAATTATCTTAAGAAGAAGAATGGTTAAGACCACTTTTTAGATTGTAAATGTATTTTATACTTTTTTTGGAAATAAAACAAACTAACTGATGAGTTTCACACTCAGAGCGTGAGTTGCACGATGCTACATAGAAATGGCATTTAATCATTTTATATTCTATGGAAAAAAACGTCAATTTTGCAAGGTCATACAAGTTTTAAGCGTTTGAATTTATAAGTTAATTCTACAACATCTCTGAAAAAAAATAATTGATTAATGGAGATGATGATGAGAAATCAAGATGATGTGGCTTGGCAAGGACTATACCACTCTCGGTGAAGGCTGAACAGCCGAAACGTAGAGACATATGAGTTTTAATAAACGATATATACATGTATAAAAATTTTATGGAATTTGATTATCCCGTAAGACACCTAATACAAGTTATAAAGAAAAATATCATTCATATCCACTAGATTCTCCATGCCATCCTAATCCATGTGCTAACGGTGGAACCTGCCGAATCTCGGGACGAAGATATGAATGTGAATGTGCCCCGGGTTACAGTGGCCATTCTTGTACAGGTACGTTAAAGCCCAATATCAGAGATTCAATTAAATATGACGCATGAAGAAAATCAAAAAATAAAACCATAGTTTTTCTTGTTTTGAATACATTAACAGTGGTATAGTTTTATTTTAACCATTGGTGCATATAGTGCATTTTATAATAAAAAATTGCAATTAATTAAGGAATAACTAATGTATTATTGGATTGACATAAATTAAGGGGTTTACAAGGGCTTGAAAAAGATACAATGCTCTCCCTGGTTCTGAACAGAGAGGGTTGAAATTGATATTTGTTTTGATTGATGTATCCTCTCCCACACGAAAATAAAGTCCTCTTTAAAATGATAGCACCGGTGAAACACTTTGTCATCCACTATTGTGTTAGACTAGTAAATAAATGGAATTTGTGTATATATTTATTACTAATTTTCAAATTTAATAACAAAGACACTGTATTAACAGAATATTAATATTTTGCTGTAATTTCTTGTGCCTATGACTAAAGATATAGAATAGTGTAAGTCATTTGCAAATAATTCAGTTCCTGGTGCTAAAACAAAGTATATGACTTCTTGAAAGTATCCATGTATCTAAAATTACAGCAGTTTATTCGCAAGTATCAATAAGATGTAATAAAATTGTTATATAAGTACAAAACCAGGACAACTCTATCATAGAAATCATTAAGAAACGTCTCATTTGAACAGACGCAGTAGTATGATCACCCTTGAAAACCTAGAAAATTGGACACCTATGTATAAAAACGTTTATTTTGTATGAAAATGTTAACCATCAGATTGTACTTGCACGTATGATTCAGATGTAAATCCCTGTGAAAATCACCATTGTGCCAATGGAGCTACATGTGCTAGGGATGGAAATGGATATACTTGCAAATGTACAACGGGATATTCGGGATTTTATTGTGATGGTAAGAATATTATAAAAAAGATTTTTTTTTATTAAAATTCGCTCAACTTGTAAGGCAAGAACCAATAAAAAGAGGGTTCTTATTCTACGAAGGCTGAAAATTAAGGTCTAGTGGCATAACCGATTTATATCAATGGCTTATAATTTAAATATTCAAAACCAAACCTAAAAAAAAACATCTAACTGTTGTATGAATTAATATGTTTTATACCATACATACGTTTCCTTTTACTTTTATTATAGAAGTCAATCCATGTGGAAACCATCATTGTTCCAATGGAGCTACCTGTATTCAGGATGGACAGGGATATAAATGCAAATGTACAACGGGTTATTCTGGATTTTATTGTGATGGTAAGGATTTTTTTATTAAAAATGATAGATCACTTTACTTGTGAGACAAGGACAAATAAAAAAATACACTACAATGGCTGAAAAGGTCCATAAGCTTAACCGATTTATATCAATAGCTAAGAATTAAAATGTGCACAACCAAACCTAAAAAAATTGAAACATATAACTGTTGTATGAATAAATGTGTTTTATACCATACATACGTTTCCTTTTACTTTTATTATAGAAGTCAATCCATGTGGAAACCATCATTGTTCCAATGGAGCTACCTGTATTCAGGATGGGCAGGGATATAACTGCAAATGTACAACGGGTTATTCTGGATTTTATTGTGATGGTAAGGATCTTTTAATTAAAAATCATTTTAATTATAGATCGCTTAACTTGTTAGACAAGGACCAATAAAAAAAGAGTTCTTACTCTACAAAGGCTGAAAAGGTCAGTTGGCTTTACCGATTTATATCAATTGCGTAGAATTTAAATGTGCAAAACCAAGCCTAGAAGAATTAAAACATATAACTTTTGTATGAATTACTATGTTTTATACCTTGCATATCTTTCCTTTCTTATGCTTTTATTGTAGAAGTAAATCCATGTGGAAACCATCATTGTTCAAATGGAGCAACATGTATTCAGGAAGGACTGGGATATAAATGTAAATGTACAACGGGTTATTCGGGATTTTATTGTGATGGTTAGTATAATATATGTTTCACATCGTAAAAAACTGAATTCGCCACAATAGAAACATTTTTCTTCATGATGTTTTGCTGCTTTCTTCAAAACCGGTTTATTCAAATGTTTTTATTTTTGTGCTCTTTTTTTTAGTTTTCATTTTAACCACTGTTGCTAATATTCTCTTATACAGCTAGTAAGTTGTGAACTTGTCACACTACCTGTACTTTATTATTTCATTTTTAAATGGGAATCTTTTGATGTTAATGGTTAACTTTATTTTGATATTTTATTCTGTATGAAAAAAAAATGACTTCAACCATTACCAGAGGTTTTCCAAGAATTTCACATACACTTACTGACATGAACGATTAATGCAAATAACAGGTAAGAACAGTAAAACATCAATATAATGTATTACCATGACTAAAAATTACCTGTTTCTGCAATATTTTAGATAAGCAGGATTGGACAAAGCCTGTAAAAAGAAAGGATTCTGTGCAAAATGCCATATTTTCAAGCATTATCAAATGGCCCACCTTAATCATCCTATTTTACGATGACGTTTTATATTTTAGTAAGAGACTACTGTAATCCGAACCCTTGTCAAAATAGTGGAGTCTGTTCAGTTTCTGGAACCGGGTATCAATGTGCCTGCTCCCCAGGATATTCAGGAACTACATGTCAAGGTAAGGGAATACATGTAGTATTGTGTTCTGTAAACATAGGTATATGTCAAATTCCACTAAATAAATTTGTTTGTAAAGCTACTAAAACTGACAAAAATATGGGTTTTCGTTAAATCTATGTGTTTTTTTCAGATTGATAAGAATCTATTGCCTTTGAAATAATATAAATACAAAAAAAAAATAACACAGCAAACGACGAAAATATCTTCCTGCTTGTGCAATACTGTGGTTTCATTATAATTTGTGAGGTATCAATTTTCGTAGTTTTCGTGAACGGCTATTACCCACAAAATTTTATACCCAACGAAAATAAAATTAAACATTGATGTGTTTGCTCCAGACATCAGAAACACGAATTTAAGCATCTATGAACAGATCCTTTTTCATTACACCACGATAATTAGTACCAACGCAAATAATGAATCCATAGTAAGTAAAATACAAAGTACCATTATAGTGGATGTAAAGTAAATACACGTTCCTTTAGATTTTTTACCATTTTTTTATTATTATGTGATTTGTACCATGTGCTGTACTATTTAAGATGTTAATCCTTGTGTTAACAACAACTGTGCAAATGGAGCAACATGTGTCCGGGATGGACAGGGATATACTTGTACATGTACAGCAGGGTATTCAGGATTTTACTGTGATGGTGAGAATTATTAAATTTTCAGATTGTATTGAACCAAAGTAATTATGTTTCTTTCGGTAAGTTTGTGCTCTCCTTTAAAATTTTTAAATGTTTTTCTTTGTCACATAATGCTGTGAATCTTCCCTTCTTTACAATGTTTGGGCTTACTTGTAAGTGAACTTATAACAATGAATTACTCATTAAAAAGAAATAAACGCCAAAAATAAACAAAAATACCAATTGGCTCTTCTTAAAGGTATTCGGTGACTTCATCATACATTTGGATACGGTTTTAATAATTTTTAATGATTTCAGTCATTCTCAGTATGACCATGTCCTATATATTCGCTATTATAAGTAATTAATGTCCTAATTTATACATCCAGTAACATCAACTCACTGTTAATTTCATTGCTAACCCTTTGTTTATCTCTTTCTTAGAACCAAATTCGCACTGATTGACAAAAAAACAGTAGCGTGCTACAAATCAAACAATAATCAGTTGCGTTTCATTTTTAGTAAATGACCCTTGTTATCCGAACCCTTGTCAAAATAGTGGCGTCTGTTCAGTTTCTGGGACCGGGTATCAATGTGACTGTTCTCCAGGATATACCGGGACTACGTGTCAAGGTAAGATATTTTTATGGTCGTATATTTAAAGTTCTGTATTCCCTATATTTGTAATTAGTGAGTTATCTCCCATTTGCAAGAGTTATCCTCCATTACGGTAGGTATATTACATTGCAATGAATGGGAAAATTGGGTTTTTTATTTTTTATAAATTATTTAATGGACTTTTTGGATCTAGTTGGAAAAACATGTTAAATACATTTTTAAAATAACTATAATTAAAGTAATAATAAAGCAGTCTTGGGAGAAAAATTGCAATGTAAAAATAATCACAAAACTGTTGCATAATCATAAAATTAAAGCTTTCGCGCTATTATGAAGACGGAAATTTTAATAATGTGCGTGTACCAGCTAGAAATTTAGCTGATTTTTGAAGAAGTTTTATACCAATGGCCACTTATTAACTTTCGTGAACAACATTCCGATTTTTACCGAACATTTCAATACAAACAAAAATGTATTTTGAAGTAAGAGCATGTAAAGCTCTGGGTTTAATATAATTTCATATTTCTTCTTTATTTGACAAGTAAAACCTTTCCGCTATTAACATGATTAAGAAAAACTGATTAAAAAGTGTTAAACATGTAAATAATAACAACACACACGCACCTGTTTTCCATTCATCGTGCTATATATTAACCGGGCCTGTTTAACTGAAAACTCGATTAATTCAATGACACAAGATTCTCATTGGGGGGATTTCTAAACCACTTTCTCTTTTTATTGATATCATTTTAAAGGGGAACGGAGTAAGGAAATATCAAAACAGTTACAAACACCAGAACATACCGTTTCAGACCACGTTTGTTTACATCCATTTCCTAAAGTATTTTAGATGGGCTTGCGCGGGCACTTTCGAGTGAGTTCAAACTTGGGTCGTATGCATCTAGTTTGCATAATACAACTCGAGAAGCAAATGATTGTTAAAGACAATTTTTTGTTAAATTCTGCAAAACTGCACTATTTAATGGACTTTTTGTAGCTTTAATAAAAGTTTATATTAACAATTTACATTTTCAAAGCTTAAAAAGACTGTTAAAAATTTTATGATTTTTTGATTCATTATTACTTTAACTTTTAATTTTTTTTAGACCAACTAATAAATAATGCAGATACACTTAAATTTTTTCCCACAGTAACTAGTATAAAATACCTTCTGGAAAGAGAAGATAAATCTGCAAATGGGAGATAACTCACAATATACAAAAAGAGGGAATACAATAAAAAAAATATAGCATTTTGATATATATAAACCACCTAAAGGTAGATAATGGTTTTCTTAACAGTGGGCATCAATAAAATAAATGTTTTTGTTTACTTTAATAAAACATATGTTCTTTTTTTACTTAGATCAAATATATAATCTTTTTGACTTTAATAAAATACATGTTCTTTTTGACTTAAATAAAATACATGTTCTTTTTAACATTTTAAACCTTTCAAAATCAATTAATACCCTGATGTGTAACATGTGCTGTACTGTTAAAGATGTGAATCCTTGTGTAAACAACGGCTGTGCCAATGGAGCAACATGTGTCCGGGATGGACTGGGATATACATGTACATGTACAACAGGGTATTCAGGATTTTATTGTGATGGTGAGAATAATTAAATTTTCAGATTGTATTAAACCAAAATGGTCACGTATCTCTCGGTTGGTCTGTGCTCTATTTTTTACAATTTTGAAATGTTAAACTTTGTTGAAAATGTTATGAATCTACCTTTCGTGATATTGCACGAGGTTTACTAGTTAAACAACTTATATTACTGTATTACTCAATAACAGAAATTAACGTCAAACTTTAAACCATTAAACAAGAGCGCTTTTAATAAAGGTATTCTGGGACTAACAGCTTCAAAGTCAAACTAAGTTTGACCATGTCCTAAAGATAGCTTTTTAAAATAGAAATACCAAAAAAGGGTATAAAACGATTAATTTGGTTATCAATGTCCTATATAGTACATTCAATTATCTGATCATTTTATCGACCTTGGCATGCTCATCTCTGTGTTATAGTCAAAGCCGCACTGCTTAGCAGTAAATTGAACCCCGGATCCTAAGATTGCAATGGAAGAGGAAGGTTTGGTGCCATAAAACCTGGTTTAACCCACTATTTCGTTTGAAATGGCATGCCAGGACCATTGTGATCACCCAATTCTCCGGTATGACTGATTCGTTTTTGTAATTTTCTCTGGACTATGAGATTGATCATTCACGTTCGGTAGTTTTGTTATTACCTTTAATTAATGACTTTCTACAAACACTGACAAATGTACCCAAATTAAATTGTGTTTCGTTTTTAGTAAAGGACCCTTGTTATCCAAACCCCTGTCAAAATAGTGGAGTCTGTTCAGTTTCTGGGACCGGGTATCAATGTACCTGTTCTCAAGGATATACCGGGACTACATGTCAAGGTATAGTGGTGTTGTAATCTGTAACCATCGATTATTGTATGAATTCAACAATTAAAATGGTATTAATTACTGCAACGTATCAAAACATTTTGCAACATTGGTTGAACATTGCAGTTGAGTTCACTCTTGTTACGACTTGAGTTCGCGTTGTTGATTTCTGTTCTGTTGTTTTTATGTTTTGTGTTTCCTTGTGCTGTTCTTGTTCATGTTTACCGGTTTTGTCGTTGCCTTTTCGGACTTTTGACACTCGAATGCCCCTTTGGTGCCTCTGCTTATTTTAAACTGGCAATCATGTAAAAAAAAAACAAGAACAAAAAAAAAAACAAAAACAAAAACAAAAAAACAAAAGCAAAACAAGGTGCATATTGTAATAAGCCAATCCAGGATCCATTTAAACTTTATGTTATATAACAGATTTTATGGTGTTTCGTCTTAACTATTCTTTAAATTTTAGACGTAAATCCATGTGGTAATCATAATTGTGCAAATGGAGGGACATGTGTTCAAGATGGGCATGGTTATAAATGTGATTGTGTTGCCGGGTATTTTGGATTTTATTGTGATGGTTAGTAATCAAAATTGTGTTAATTCATATTGATAGCATGTTTCATAAGACTATTCAAAGTACAAGAAAAATATCATATGCATAAAATCGGACATTAGTTCCCATGTGCTTTGAATCCTTTCGCATACATGTGACGGATCTGTGAAGACAAAGTTGGAGATTTAGATTTTTTTGGCTGGAGATTGGACAAAAAAGCGGGAGATTTTCAACCTCATTAAAATTGCATTTCAATGTCAATTGACGACATTAGCTGGTGCCAAATATTTATGGCTTCACTGATTAATCTCAAACTGTTTATACAATCATCAGGTCAATTATGGCAATAAACCTTTAAATAACATCTTTACCTGTTAAATTATCGTCCACCTAATTGACAAACCCCTAAAACACCGGAAATGTTTTATGACTGAACAATAAAAATGTCTAAAAAACTAAAATTTTGTCATGTCTTGAAAAAGCGGGAGATTACACAAAAAGTCGGGAGAACGGGAGATGGATCAAAAAGTCGGGAGATTTCGTCTCCCGGCGGGAGAATCACATGTATGCTTTCGATCATTCTTTCACTAATAAGATCTAACAACTAAGTGGGTGATTGTAATATGTAAGCAAGTTTATATCCCAAAATGGGGTTTTTCCAAAGAAACCAACCTGAATTGTTAAAGGCACATTGAGCATTCATCTTGAATTTGTTTCAAAAACCAATATTGCCAAAAGCTTCTCTAAAGGGAAGCCCCTATTTTCACAAATTCTTCTACTTATCAAATTATTGTGGCTTGCAGAGTTTCTCATAGATTCATTCTCAAAATGTGTTTTAGAGACGAATCCCTGCTATCCAAATCTTTGTCAAAATGGCGGTGTCTGTAAACAGTCAGGAAGTGGTTATGCCTGTGACTGTTCTGGTACTGGATATACAGGAGCTGCGTGTCAAGGTAAATTCATGTTCGATCGGTAATCATCGACAAATGTCGGTATGCTACGATGAAGCATGATGTAGTAGTTTATCGGAATGCATAGATTAACTAATAATAAAAAAAATAGCTTTCGTGTTTATAAATAAGACCAGTTGAAAAGCATATCCAAACAATTTCCTTAAATCTATAAAATGTATCATATGAAACATATGAATTCAAACATAAAAATCAAATTTTGTTCTCTCTAATGGAGATATTAAATGGAAACAAGTTTTGAACAAATGGAAATGAATTAAAAGTATAAGAAAAGGTTGACCATTCATTTTCTTCCTATTCCATAGCACAACTACATGTAGTATACTTGTGGTCAATTAAGACGAGTTAACTATATTTGAGGTGATGTAAATTGATTGTAAACTAAACACTGCTTGATCACATTTTAACTCCTGAATCTATTAATAAAACAGCATGTGAGTGTAAGCAAATTATTAATTACGATAAAGAATGTCTTATTGCGACTCTACTAGTGATAAAAGAAACCTTTAACATACCGTGCATTAAAGCATAAAATATGAATTGCTAGTATATTCTGAGGCAAAAACTGCAATCTCTTTCTCAATAACTCGTTTTTACTTGCTGATTGGACTCTTTCGTTATGCTATGCTTTTTTTTTCCTTTTATTGACTTAACAGATTTTGTCTTGGCTTTTTGGAATTAAGGATTTCAAAATTCAAAATTGGTCCGCGGTTTTATTTCTCCTTTCTTTTTTTTTTTAGATCTGAATCCATGTGGAAATAACAACTGCGCTAATGGTGGTACATGTGTACCCAGTGGACTTGGATATACCTGTGATTGCATGACTGGGTTTACCGGATTTTATTGTGATGGTAGGAATTAAAAAAAAGCTTTATAGGTTGCATAACTCTTCATGACTATAGTTTAACATATGTTCATGAATCATATTCTTTGATCTAAGACCTAGTACAGCCACCAGCAGCTACCGCATGTCACTTTGAAGACTGCTGGCTGATTTCAATTGCATATTGTAAAGTTGTTGCCGTTTAAGTTCAAAATGCTTATTTTCTCTGCTGTATTAAAATGGAGAGTGTCTTTAATTATTTTGTAGTGATGTATGGTTAAAGTCCCATTTTTTCATGCTTATTCTTTCATTGGCTGGCTATGCTTGAAAAGATTATAAGACACATTATTGTTGACGTACTCATATATAGGAAATCTAAATATACCTTGTACATATTAGGTGGTGTTAAAAAAAGATGGAGATAAAGCCTTTCATTACAAGCATTTATGATTTGAAAGTTTCAACATTGCTTGTTCAACACAATACCAATTCCACCTATCTTTTTGTGGACTTAATTTCTGTCATTCTGAACGGTACTTATCTTTCAAAAGGGATGAAAAATGGTTGTCCCGTGTGCGCAAAATCCCTTGCCCATAAAGGTCCCCTTTGTAGAGCTCGATACGAATAGACTCAATCAGTTCGCTTTAAAGCCAAGATCGTGTAATGCAATATATATATAGATTCATATAACCCTAAAGCTTGTTTCACCATCATTGATTAGTAAAAAGTTGATATTATAGAGAAATGTCAAAACAAACTTTATATTTAATTGTGTTTTAGTCAGTGTGCCCATTCATATCTTTTCTCTTCATAGCAACAGTAGATCCATGCAGTGGCAACCCATGCAAAAATGGTGGAACTTGTAATGAATTGTCATCATCGGAGTATTTCTGCCAATGTGCCTCAGGATATTCCGGCCCAACATGCCTAGGTAGCCTATACTTTTTCTTCAATTTCATTTTGTATTTTTTTTATATTTACGTACATAAAAGAGACACATACATGTCCAGTTTGTGTTTTAGTGATGTGACATTAAATATTTTAATAAATTTTATAAACTTCAAGGAATTTACGAAAGTAAAAAAAAGTTAGAAAATATTCTTTATCAATTAGATGATCTTACTATTGTAATAGTTTGCCTGTAATAATTTCATTTTCAATTGTAAATTTCCTGAAACAAAAATAAACTTCTTTTTAACATATTCATTGAATTTAAGACTAAACTTATATCACATTAGTTTAAAGTAACTATAATAACATTTCCTTTCTGTTTATTTATCCAAAATATAGTGGTTGAAAGTGTATGAAAAACAATAAATGCAATTGTTCGTAATTTCCCGTTCAATTTCTTAAAAAAAACTTATGTAGCGATATATTTACCCTTTTCAGTTCCCCCAAATCCCTGTGCCAACCACCAGTGTGATAACGGAGGCAGCTGTGTTGCTGATGGCTTAGGCTATAGATGTAACTGTCGTGATGGTTTTACAGGACAATACTGCGATGGTAGGTGTTGTACGGTGAAAACTTGGTTAATAAAGGTAACAACAAATCTGCCAAACCTGGATGACCAAACTCATATGTCCAAGAGGAACATGCAAAACAAGACAAACAAAATTGAAATACCGGATAACTTAAAAACCACAGTGGTTTTGACTCCGTGCAGTCATGTCAAATTTTAATCCTCAACAGAAACGATGAAGATTTTTAGTTAATTTATTTATTTTTTTTTATTTCTGTGTTCATGGGCATTATAAAAATACCGAATAGAATTTATTTGGAAAATATAACATATACCAAAACAACCAGCTTAGAGGATAAATCTTAAAGAGAAATGATCAGAAATACAAATTGGCAAAAACAATGGTCCTTATCATTTTCAAGAGGACATCAGGACAGCTACATGTTTGATTTTATTTTCATATTTTTTGTTTTCAGCTGTTATCGACCCATGTGACAACCACGGCTGTTCTAATGGTGCTACCTGTAATCCAGATGGTCTAAGTTATACATGTTCCTGTGCACCCGGCTATACAGGATTCTACTGTGATGGTATTTACTGGCCGTAATTAATAAATTAAAGTATAGCATACCTCAACAACTACATCTATGAAAATCAAGATCCCATCGTGCTCATAGACATGTATGAGATTTCCATCTTTCAGATGATTACAGATGTCTGTTTGTCACAAGGTTCTTTATTGGATTTGACACGCTTAATTGACCGTAAGCTATGTGACGGGTGTGATACAACAATCAGCAACTGTTCATCGTTCCGGAGCATCCAAGTCCACTTAAGTTCCATTTGAGGTCGCTTTATTTAGTTGTTGATGATCTTCATTTGTTTCTATGTGTTTCAATCTTGTCTGCTTCTTCGTGCTGTTCTCGTTTGTTTTCCTTATTTTGTCTTTGACCTTTCGGTCTTTTGACATTCGAATGCCTCGTCACTTAAAATCCTTCCGTTTCTTGTTTATCCCAACATGCCAGTAAAATCTGGTTCACAAGTTATTGCCACATCTAGAAGGAGAGAAAAATAAAATGTATAGTTAATGTTTTGTCTGTATGTCCGCCCATATACCTGTACAGAATCTTCTTATTGCATAAAAGAAGCAAATGTGTACCAAAGGGGAATCAGTATCATAAAACTCTAAAGACAAAGACAAAATCGGCAGACAAAAAATCATCACAACAAAACAAACCACATAACAACATAAAACACACACACACATAACAACGAAATCGCATTCAGCAACGCGACCTCAAGTCGAAACGAGAGTGAACTCAGGTGCTCCGGAGGAGTAAGCAGTTCCTGCTTGCTATAGCACACCAGTCACGTTGCCAAAGATCGATTAAGTGTTGGTCAAATCCGGAAAGGATGACATTACAAAACTTTATGTCAAACCAACATCTGTGCTCATCTGAGAGATAGAAATCCCGTATTTGTATACAAGCACATGATGTCGTCCGTAAAATTTCTTTTTACGTAAATGAAGACTGATAATTAGGAGCTCCGATCTACAACCACTGTTTTAATTTGCTTCACGTTTTTTTCATTTGGATCTCGAATATGACTCGAGTGGTCATATATGTGTATCAGTTCAAACTCATACGACAAAAATATCGATTAAACTTTGATTGTCATATTCCCCACTTTGAAAAGCAAAGTGCCAGCTTAAACGTATATACTGTGTATAGTCCACAACTCATATGATGTCATTGATTGTATAAACTTTTCTTGATTTAATAACCACACACCTCTTTCACCATGACCAGCTAAAGAAAAATAAAACCGATACTTTTCATACAGGGTCTGAAAAATTTCTCTGTCGATAACACCCAGTTATAAAATATTCAAAACTAGGCCATTGGAAATTATTCGTGAGGTGTTGTACTGAAATGATCACTTTACTACCCAATTTGTGTTTCACGACCGTATTGATGTGTTGTGTTACTACTAGTCCAGAAGATCGCAATGGAAGGGGAGATTTTGAGTCATAAAGTGTTGTTGGCTCTGTTTTTAACTTTTCAACTAAGACAGGACTTTTACGATCTTCAATTTCTCCAAGGAGTCTTTGTCTTGGTTTTCTTTTGTGTTTTGAACCCAGGATTTGATCTTTTCGGTGACTTATGTTGAAATTTTATTGTTTACACAGCTATAAAATACCGTTTTGAGTATTGTAATAGGATATCAAAAATCGAAAAACAAGTTTTCTCGTCAGGGTCCTTTATACTCTGTAACTGTCCGTCTGTTCAAATATTCTGCGTATAGAGAAAACTTGTTGGTTGCTCAAAAGATTATTTCATGTTGATGATATATCAATGATATATTAAGGAGTAAAAATATTAGTTATATTAGCAACATACAGTTTTTTGTAGTTAAATTTTATTAAAATGTTCCAAAGCATTGGATTGATAACGATATAAAGAAATCTTATAATACAATGAATTGTTTAAAGTAGTTCTTTTATTCCAACAGTAAATTGGAATATATCATGCAGAATCATTAATTGATTTGAAAATCAAATCAAACAACTAGCTTGTCACCAAAATAACACATAAGCACATATAAAATACCAGAGATGACAAGACCATTAATACTTACATAAGCAAACACGTATCAATAAATGAGTTCACAGTTTTGGTAAAAAGACAACGATATTATATTAATTATAATCATTATAATTTGAATTTAATATTATACTTGCCTCCTGCCTAGTAATTAAAATGAAAAGAGAAATTAAATTTTGAATACAACTTCTCCTGACCCAGAACTAAAAATTACATCTTTGCAACAAGATTTCAAAACCACATACCATATCAAACCAGTGCATTTAAATGATCGGTTCTCCTTGTTACCTAATAATTATATCGATATTTTGCAATTTTAGCCCTAAATAATATTAAATATTAAATAAAAATAATAATAACTATAAAGTCTGCACAATTAAAACGATAAACATCAGCTCTCATCATTTTTTAAATCAAACAAACATATATATACTTGTATAATAAAAAAGTACACATATATACAAACACAGTCATATATAGGCATACATAACATATATTGATAAACTAAAGCATTTCTAAACATAAAATCAAACATGCACATTAAAGCATGCAGAAATTAATAAATAAATTCACAAAGGGCAACAAATAAAAGATATAAAGAAAATTAAAAGCACAACTAGTGACCTAAAGACGTATAAATCAAACTGGCAAAATATAGCAAGCAGATATTTAAAAAAAACCCAATATGTATCCACATGCAAATCTAAAAATAGAATGGACAAGAGCAGCATTTCCCTCCCATTTTTTTTCATTATATCAAAAAAAAAAAAATACAAAAAAATCATCAAAAACTCGAAATAAAATGGAAGGTGCACATTATATGAAAAAGAAATCCTCGATTACATTAGAAGAAGTAATTAGAGGTATACATAAGAGTATGACTTCATGGATTAAACACTCTCTCCTAAAAAAATTGGCAACTATCTAAAACAAAATAATGAAAAAGTGTAGCACATCTACATTATTTAAATTAGATACCTTAAGAACAAGTCGTCTAAAAAGTACATTATAAAGATAAAACACTTTGATTCGTAAATAGCTACGGCTATGGGAATCCCCCAAAATTAAAAAAAATAGATAAGAGGTGCACATGAACCACATTATATGGTCTGATATTCCAAACCTTTCACGACTTCAACCAAAAACCCACCCCCAAAATAATACATGACAACCCAATGAATAAATCAAAGCGTGTTGATGTGAATGTTTGATATTTCATGTGAGAAATTTTGGTTGAGGCATACAATTGGTTTTGATGGAAATCATGTAAACAGTTTGTGTGTACAATCAAGACCACAACGTTAATTCATAAAAAGAAACTGTTTAAAGAAGCCCAAAATGTAATAATTCTACAAACAACGTATAGTTTGAAAAAAATAATATTCATATAAGGACAGTCAAACATTTCATCAAGGATTAATTCTTAGTTACAGCATTTTACCTATTTGCTCAGTGACAAAGTTTCATATGGCGAGTACGAAGAAATTCCCCCAATACATAAAAAATAAATAAAATATCAGATACAAGTGCACATATACAATATGAACAATTGAAGGAAAGACTCCTTGAATTCCACGATGAAAATCCTTCAAGGCGCCTATGATGAGTCTAGGGTATACAACGTGTCAACACGACTGGAATATTGACTAATGTCCCTTACATGTAATTGCTTTCTTAGACACTTAAAGCCCCTAAATATGATCCTCTATCCCTCAAATTAAATCAATTTTAAATTAAAAGGTAATTATTAGTGTCCATTTTACATTTTCCTTGATAAATGCATATTGCTAACATTATAAGAAACACGACGTCAGTAATCGCTTGGTTAATTGTTAAAAAAACCCACCCCCCGAAAAAAAAACAAAAAAACCCAACCCTTCCCAAAAAAATCAAGCAATAAGTAGTTGTTCAAAACTCATCGTATTTAAAAAGGCGCAAATCTGAATAAGGTTGTCTTGTGTGTTTGAGGAGTAGCGGACACAGCATAACATTACCAATGGATAAATGATTAAAATGCATTTATGCCTATAGGAAAACCCTAATGAAAAAAAACTAAAATAATAAGAAAGAGGTGAACATATATCCTCTACTTTGGTCAATTACCGATCACATGCCATTGGATGGATATGGGAAATCCAAAATTCAATTAAAAAATAAAATAAATGAAAAATAATGAAAGTGCAATTCATCCCTACATATTCGCTATAATGATTAGAATGTCTTTCAGGGAAAGATGATTATAAACTCGTCTAGGAAATTAACGGATTAAGTTTCAAACCCATCATTGCTTCAATTCCTCATAATTTTTTCGAAGCACTTTGAAGGTTATGGGGAACTCCGAAATCTAAAAAGAGTAGAATTGAATAGAATTTGCTCCTTTACATTTATATTAATGGTTCTTTTGCAATGCAAAGAAAATCAAGCAAAGAATCAATTAAAAAATGCCAATCACCATTTGCTCGACGACTAAAGTACATGAAATAATTTGAAACACCTAGAATAAAATAAAATATATGAGTAATGCACATTAATTAACATTCATTTATGTTCTTTAAAACAAATAAAAACGATTAGAAAGTCAATGGGGGTACATCGTGGTGAAAAAATCATGTCCACTTTGTTGCTTCAATCCCTAAAAACCCTGTTTATTGTCAACTGTCATACAATTGTTCTGATTTTAAAAAGAAACCCATATACCGTCACTACTGATAAAGTTCAAGGACCAAAGTACATATATCTATGGAAAATCTTTAAATATTTAAATATACCAAAATTTATTGTTTTTTTTAATTTTAAAAAACATTTATGCCGGGAAGAACCTGATCCAGCATTTGTTGCCCTCAATGAGTTCAATAGTTAATGTCCATGCCAAGGATGATTTTAAGGACTTCAGAAATTAAGAAAATGATATTTGCATTTGTGTATAATATAAGAGGCCATGACTTAATGTTAGTTAGAATTAAACCTACAAAAACGTCCATTTGGTATATATTTGCACTTAAATATGTCTCCTAGATTGGTTATATGATTAAAGTCTGCAAATGTCTCAGGGAATACCCTATAAAAAAGAATAAAATATCAAAAACTAATACAAAAAATAAGTCTACAGTTTAGAGTGGAGCATATTTGATCCTCAAAAGAATAATGTCAGAAAAATCTTTGAATGACTATCATGACTATAAGAAATCCCAAATAGTATAAAATCGATAGACAAATTAGAACATCAGAAACAAAAAAAAAATATATGTAGCATTGAAAAAAATCCATTAAGATTTCTGTAAGGAGAAGCGGCTTAATAATATTCAACCCCCATAGTTGTAGTCCTCGAATTAAGCTGTCAGAAAAGAAAAAAAATATTTAAAAAAACCCCTTAAAATGATAAAGACCAATGTACCTTGACATGAATGAATTATACAAAACATACTAAAGTATAAAATTCAGTAAGACCTTTAGCAACAGTAACAGATGGAAAAAACCCTTAATTTGTGGTTCAGTGATACCAGTCCATTGAAACTTAGAATATATAAAATGAACCGATGGCTACTGTTAACACCAAATATTTTTTTTTGGTTTTTATAACATTTTATTATACGGGCACATGTACATACAATTTTAAAATGGGATTCACTACAAATAATAAAAAAATGTTCAGCAGGGCATCTAGGAGATGTAGCAAAATAAACGTGTCACTTTCACTTGGATACACGTCCAAGATAATGGGAAAATAGAAAAAAATATATAGCAATTAAAAAGACAGCCATTTCACATTATTAACAATATTACCTGGAAAAGCAACAAAATATATTCAAGGCCCCTAACATAAGTACCTGATACAACATGTCACACTAATTAAAATGAATGACAAATTGCCTAAAGATTCAAATGTAAAAAAGTAGAATATTGAAAAAAAAAATGATTGCCTGAAAATTTGAAGAAGATACAATAAGGGATGTATAAAGTGGGGACATTTAGAACAAATGAGCAATTACCATTAATTTTATGAACAAGCAGAAAACACACAATAATTTCAAAACATTTCAAATATATGATGTGCACATCTATCTTAGGTTCTAAAAAACCGGAGTTCTAAAACTTGACAAGAAAATCCATCAATACCTTTAATATAATTAGCCGATATATACATTATACTTAATTATTCTCATCATTTATGTACCACTTTAAATATTGGAGATGCATAAAAACTGTTGTGCTGAAAGAATTCTGCAAGAATTTTCATTGAAAACATAAATTGTATGAAACACACAAAGCATAACCAAAAACCATTGCTTTTGATATAAAAACTTAAAAAGACTGATCTTGAAACAATTTTTGAATGTGCATGACATTACTGCACATGTTCATGCATGTAAACAATATTTATCAAGGTTGAAAAACATGTATTTTTGTATAAAGATGTTTTTAGGAAACACAAATAAGCAACGATCTTTTTTAACAAAAAGTTAAATCTATTCAATGCCCAAGTAAACACCCAATGGAACTTTACGCGAAGAAAGTATTAATCATATTTGAATGGTAAAAACCATAATTGTAATAGCAAATGATCCTACATGTAAAATACTTTATGCTTGTCTAACATCAAGTGTTCGGGACTGTTCGTCCGTACGCATTTTTCGTCTGTCAATCGATCACAAGCCAAGTTTTTATTTAGGTTTGAGTTACTTAAAGGAGGTGTGGCATCATGACCTTTGGACATTACAATACCCTTATCCTTTTTGGAGTGTTTTGCCAAAAATGTATAATGCAATTGACTCATCAATGGCTTTTCTGAGCTACTTCACCCATACACTTCAGTGTGTCATCGTGTGTCAATAATGGGAAATGTGTTATCATGATGCTTCTACTGCCTTTAAAGTGTTCCTAACACAACTGTATAATAACATGGACTAATATTGGAATAAATTTATAAAGATAGCATTTGAATTAACTACACCCCCTTGCAGTTTAAATGAGTTTAATCTGATGATTCTACTTCCTTCATAACTGTATAATGACATGAACTCGTTAATCAATAAAGTATAACAAAGCATTACTTTTATTTTTTTTTGTATAACTGTACCCTCCCTCTGTATAACAAAGCATCACTATTGATTTTTGTAGTAACTTTACCCTCCCCCTGTATAACAAAGCATCACTATTGTTTTTTGTATAACTTTACCCTCCCTCTGTATAACAAATTATCACTATTGATTTTTTAAGCAACTTTACCCTCCCCCTTTATAACAAAGCATCACTATTATTATTAACAACTTTACTCTCCTCCTGTATAACAAAGCATCACCTTTGTTTTTGTAGAAACTTTACCCTCCCCCTGCAGTTTGTCACCATGTGTCAATGATGGGACCTGTGTTGTAACATCTGCAACAGAATTTAGGTGTGACTGTAAAGATGGCTTTGTCGGAGAGTCCTGTGAAAATATTGACCCTACAAGTAGAGTATAGTTAAAACATATTTATTTATCCTGGAATGGGGAAAAAGCTTAATGCTTTGCGAGTTCGGCCTTTGTAGTGGCCCCATTGAGCCTACTCTTATCGAACTCTACAAAGGGGTCTTTTTTGTAACTCTATGCATCTTAATTATCTGCTTAAATGGAACAAAGAAAATTGACTTATTGACATTATCGATAAATTGTGCTATGCTCTTCGTATTTGTATTGATTAGGCATTTTCAAAGTTTTGGTAGATGGAAGAAAGTCTCCTATGAATCTTAAATAGACGAAACACGCATCAGGCGTAGCAAAATATATTGTCCGAAGCTTAGTTTCCATTTTAATCTCTCTAAATTCTTTCCAGAAGAAAAAAACGTTTTCAGAAATTTTATCATGAAGTTAAAAAAAGCACATTGTATGCCAAAAACTGCAATGTACAACGAATAATGAAGGGTAGGACAAATAATATATTACAAAGTTAGCGAATGCTTATGGAGTTTACTTGTTTTCATATTATTGAAAACAATATAAAAAAACTTGCAGTAAGCTTAAAAAATACATGTTTTGTCTGATACTTTTAACATTTTAATTGTTTTTTTTTCTTTTTAGGACCTTGTCTATCCGTTCCATGCAAAAATGGAGGGACGTGTTTTAGCAGTTCAGGCGGATTTTTCTGTGACTGTGCACCCGGTTGGGACGGTTCATTTTGTACTGGTAACTATAATAGATAATGACAAATAAAACTAAAAAAAATAATTAAGCAAATTTGTATAAATGGTATAAACTTTTGCAATCCATTTGATATTTTGTTGAAATCTGTTTTCTATAGTTTTGTTAAGTATTTTGATTTGTTAATTCTTGAGTGTCTGTAAATTTGTTTTTTGAAAAGAAAGATCTATTGCATATTTCAATACCAACCGAAAGATTTTCATGCATTGGCATTTGAAAATAAATAAAAGTACAAAAATGTGTATACAAAGATGTCAATGCTTATTTCGATGTTTTCCAGGTCATGCAAGTTTTACTTTAGGAAATTGTTCCTACACAGATACTTCACCGTCAAAGTGATTCTTGCACAATGTAAAGTTTTGACAGAGTGGAGATGTTAACGGTTTATTTTCATTTGAATGTTTTTGTTCTAGATGTTGACCCCTGTGTTCCATCACCTTGCAATAACGGTGGGACTTGTTCAAAATCAACCTCGACTGCTTCCGGTTTTACCTGCAGCTGCACAGATGGATGGTTAGGACAAACATGTTCTGGTACGTAAGAAAGACAGATGTCAGGAAAGGTTAAAAGTAAAGGTAAACTATAACAACCTGGGCAGCTGCATATTTAATCTGCAACTGACCTCCTTGATGGATAGAACAGGCATGTTCTGGTTAGCAAATATTAAAAGACAAATGGAAAATATATGACGAGATCGTTAACACAAGTAACCTCCAACTTTCAAAAGTACTACTAAAAAGTTGTTTTTTGTTATCTTGGTACAATAGGATTTCAATGGAAGAGAAGTGTAAGTCGATAAAACACGATTTGATCCACCATTTCTTTTGATTTGAAATGCCTATGCCAAGTCAGGACCATGGCAATGTTAAATTTCTCAGGTATTTCTTCCTTGTTTTGTCTTTTTATTCGAACATTCGTGATTGATATTCCAAGTTCGGTAGTTAATTAATTACATTTAATTATAGCTTTGAAAAATAGGAAAAGCCTTTTCAATTATTATTCTTTTGCTTTAAACCTCGCTAATTTGTTTTAAGATGTTGATACTTGCAGTCCACAGCCATGTCTAAATGGAGGAACATGCACACACACTTCTAGTGGATTCCAATGCCAGTGTACTGTATCCTGGACAGGAAGTACATGTAATGGTGAGTGCTAAAGAACATCTGATTTCACTCTTGTGTCGACGTTATGCCTATTGCAGTTTATCTGGGTTATGTGGGCTGCTGTCGTCAGTGTTTTGAATCTTATCTCTTTTTTTTTCAATCCGACATTCAGATTTGTTTTGCTAGTACATTTTGTTCTTCCTCTGGGTGTGCAAAGTCGATTTGGACTTTTTGACGCTTTAAATTAACGATAAATTAGTGCTAATCGAGATTTGATTCCTAACTTAATATATTAGATTAATATTTGACGAAACATGATTCAATATGTAAAAGAAATGATTATTTGGCGTTAAACTAATAATATTGTTAGTATTTCTGGGAGTTTAGGATCGCAAGTTTAAGAGGTAAAAAATGGTGTGCTCGGTATTTCATGCATACATTATGCAAATGTCTTGACTTGGTTAAATTTGTAATTAGAAAAAAGGTTTTGATTTTTTTTTCAAATACTTATTGTGACATTGTAAGGTATAAAAATACACAAAAAAGATAAAATTTAATTTGAAATACCATTGTCAGAACTACTTGCTATTTGATTGTAATTTGATTAGTAATGAAGTCAAAAAGATAATAATTAAGTCCGTTTCTGGTGTTCTTCTTATTAGGGTATGGTAATTCCTTATTATTTCATTGAAAAAAATGAATAAGAATACATAAAAAATGGATAGAGACGCTATTTCTCAGCTTTGATTAATTCGAGAATTTATACAATACTATCATGACTATTGCATATACGCCTTATAGGCAAGCGGCTTGAAGAGCCTTACAAATAAATTAACCCAAAACCTCATGAAATGGAAAGGTTATTTTTCAGTTTTCAGAATATATATGTTTTTGATTTGAAATCTGGTCAGAACATGAAGATTTTTAAGGTTAAAGGTTATTGCGTAAACTGATATTGTGAGTCTGCAAAAAATCAAGCGAACTAAAATGTAAACAAATGTGGTTAAAGTTTAACACTAAGGATTAAATATTTCTAACATAAATCATTGTATGTTAACATTCACTTCCAGTCTCTTTAAAAAATCTATAAGGTTATATTTTCTATTTTTAGAAATAAGACTAAATCGAATAAAGGTTTGAAATGTGAGAAAAAGAAAACGAATGCTTAATAAATACGAAAGAATATGGAATATGTATTTTCTTTCTATCCATTGGTAGACCATGATCTACACTTCGTTGGCAACAGAAATGAATACCTCAATGGAGCACATTGATTCAAAAATACCACATTTTTGAATTGCACCAGAATGTTAGGTTTTCGTTAAAATGGGTGTAGACTTAATTTAAAAAAAAGGAATAAGCATCAAACTACCAAAAAATAGCAAAAACCCATCAAGTTTAGTAAAGAACTTTTAAGAAAATAAGGAAAATAATCAGAAATTTAACTAAAACCCATAATAGGAAAGCTGAGGATAGAGTTTTCTAAAAACTTTAACAAACCCCAAAACCTCGGAAGATATTTTGAACTAAACCAAGAGATGAAAGTTCGGGCTCTTTAAAAATATTTGTTTTACACCTCTACCAGACCTCAAATATGGTCAAAACATAGTGCCGGAAAACTGAATTCACTCCGAGGTTATAAACCTACATCTTAAATAGCACCCTTAAATCATTTACAAAATTGTTAAAGGACAAGATATGATAAGGGCCCAATTTTGCCCCCAATTTTGAAATCATGAAAATGAGCAAAAAGTATGTGATATATACTTTAAATTAGTTAAAATTTCATATATCAGCATTATTTTGTTTAAAGTGATCCATTATGGTGTTGAAATAATTACCCAAAGTGGCTTAAAAATCATGATTTGGTGTAAAACTGTAAAAAACCTGCAATTTTGAAGTGGTTTTCAGCAAATTTAACTATGAGCCACACAGAGTACCACTACAATAATTTATGTAGATAATCATTTTAAATATAGAAACAGACCACAAAAATATCTTTGTGGTACTCCGTGTGGCTGACAGTTAAATTAGCCAAAAACTATTCAAAATTTGCATGATTTTTACTCTTTTTTACAAAAAGGCCATTTTCACATAATTTGATGACGTCACTGTGACATAGTAAACAAGATTTAGTTAAAATTAATGTTATTTTATTATACCTTGTTCATATAAGAACTAATCTAGAATAATTTAGCTTCAGTTCAATTATTTAAAAAAAAAGGTAAATTAGGGGGCCAAATTTAGCACTTTATTATACCTTGTTCATATAAGAACTAATCTAGAATAATTTAGCTTCAGTTCAATTATTTAAAAAAAAAGGTAAATTAGGGGGCCAAATTTAGCACTTATCATATCTTGTCCTTTGTTTTGAATATGTATGTAACAACATAAAATCACATACTTTATGACCTGCATTGAATCCGTGGTGACGTCATTTTGTCCTTTTTTAAGCAAAAGTTGAAAATTAAGAATTATTTTGAAATTTATTTAAAGTTCAGATGTGCCAATATATTTAGCCTCGACATAAGTGTTTTTTAACGAAAAAAAAGATAGATAGAATACAATTTAACTGTTTTCTTGTGAATGCAAAATATTGCTGAAAACTAGCCTTCAAGTAATAACGTCACTATTTCATTCATTTACACAATTGAAATTACGAGACATATACCACCAGAAACAAAATATATCATAATGCTACATGCATGAAAACAAGTACATTTCATTAAAAATATAGCGGCATAGTTAAGTCAACATGGAAGTTTTGACATAATTGTTTTTACAAACTTTACTTTTATCAAACTCTGAAGGTTAGAAAAATCAACATTGCCACAATTTTCTTGTCTCTAAACAACCCCACTAAAAAGAGATAACTGTCAATATTTTCATCAAATGATCGAAAGTCAGACAATCAATAATCAATAAGATTAAAAAGAAATTAATACGGAACATTATGGCAGTTATCCGGGTCATTTACATTCAATTTTCATAAAATCTGACATACCTAATCAAGTTTGTCTGAACTATACAGTATTTCCTTGACCTTGTAATACAGTTTGTTATATTTTAATGGCAGATAATGATACATAAGTTAAAAGTAAGGAAATATTTTACTTCTGTTATTCATGTTTTAGAAAATTGCAAAATTACAAATACCAAAAAGCGGGTGCAAACGGTTAATTTGGATATGCTATATATCGATATTTCAAGGAGTAACCTCTCATCAGTAGCATTCAAATCAAAACATTGGAAGGTCAAATTCTAAAACTGTTGAAAACGAAATGTACTCAAAACCAAAACGTTCCAACAAGGAAGCCAAATCCAACTCCGAAGATCTATTGAATTTAAACGAATATTTTGTCGTGTGATAAACAAATAATTTTTATATGTGTGCTTTTAGGTAAAACAATAAATTAAAATGAAACCGTTAGAGGTTATAATATGGTAACTGTACCAAACGTTATTTGTCGATAACTTCTGACTGACCATATTTGACTTGTCAAACATACATTTTCATATTACAAGTAGAATAATCAAAATTTTATCAAGTTCATAAAATCTCATTAGGTTTTTGGGTAAATTAAACTTCTTAATTAGACGACTTTTTCGATATTCGCCGCTCGCCTGTAATCCCTTTTTTATTTTAAAAAAACTTATTCTTTGGTTTTTCAGTTCAAGATCCATGTTGGAATTCACCATGCTCAAACGGAGGTACATGTTCCCCCTCGACGACCGGTAGTGGATTTTCATGTCAATGTACATCAGAATGGGAAGGTTCTACCTGTACAGGTAAGCTAGTTAGTTACTGCTATAGTCCCAACAGCATAATTTCGGATATTTCCGGTAGATGAACATGATTAGGATGATACAATGAACATAAAATGATCTTGATGAGGAGAAAAGGGGGCACAAGACCAATCAGGGAGTAGAATTTTGTAAAAAGCAATGCCACTGGTAAAAAGCAGTAATGGGTAAAACGGGAAACTTAGTCTCCTGCATGGGGATTCTATGGGTCCTACTCTTACCAAGACCTGAACCAGGGTTAGAATATGAGATTTTTACCAACACGGCCCACCACTATGGGTTGCATCAGGTTTTCCGCATTATAGGCTGACGACCCCGGTATTCATTATGACAGGGCTGCCCAATTCGACCACCTAGGGCAAATATCCCAGTGTTTTTTTTTGTTAGTCGCTTAGTGGACAAATCGACCCGACTGCCAGGTTTCTGAGCGCTGCTGTGGGCCTTTTCGCCACCCGGAAACCTCACGGGTTACCTGTCCAAGTGAATTACTCGTTTTCTTAATGAACTTAAAGTTGTGGTAGACATAATTGGGCACTTCGATATAAAAAAAAAACATGTGTTAAATTGTCCACATCATGATATGTTGAATTATTGATCAGTATCCAATGGTTCACAAAGTTAATTGAGCTTATATTTACTATGTTTTGTTCCTTTGTAGTTCCTATCTTGATCCCATGTGACAACTCCTCTAAGAACGCTTGAACCTTGTTCAGCATCCAGTGGTTCGCCAAGCTGTACTTGTTTGCAGCATTTTCTTTCTGATCCTCTTTTTTGTTACTACGGTGAATCCACCTGACAACTACTATCTGAAGCTTTCACAGTATCCGGTGGTTTGCCAGAATATAATTTTTATTACGCCGGAGCTTGTACAATATCCAGTGGTTCGCCAATTTGTACTTGTCAGTAACATTATCCTTGATCCTATGTGACAAATCCTCTATGAAAGCTAGAGTTTGTATCTGGTGGTTCAACATAATCTTTCTTTTCTTTTATAGTTCGTATCGTGAACCCATGTGACAACTACTGTCTGAACGCTGGATCTTGTAAAGTATCTCGTTGTTGGCAAAACGATCTGTCTGTTAAATTTATTTTTGTTCCTTTGTAGTTTTTACTATGAAAGCATGAGACAACTACTATCTGGACACCGGAGCTTGTACAGTATCCGGTGGTTCGCCAATTTGTACTTGTCTGTAACATTATCCTTCTGTTCCTTTGTAGTTCCTCCCGTGAACCTATGCGACAAATCCTCTACGAACACCGGAGACTGTATCTGGTGGTTCGCCAAGATGTAACGTAGTCTTTCTGTAACATTTTCCTTGGTAATTCGTATCGTGAACCTGTGTGACAACCACTGTCTGAGCGGTAGAGCTTGTACGGTATCTTGTGGTTCACGAAGATGTACTTATCTGTAACATTATCCTTCTGTTCTTGTGTACCTCTTTCCTTGAACCCACATGACAACTATTGCCAAAATGCTTGAGCTTGTACGATATTCTGCGATTTGCCATGTTGTACTTGTTTATAACATTATGTTTTAGTTCTTTATAGTTCCTATTGTTAACATATGTAACAACTACTGTGGGACGTTATAGTTTGTATTGTATTCCGGTGGTTTGCCAAGCTGAACGTGTCTGTAAAACTATCTTTCGTTTCCTTTTTTTTGTTCCTACCGTGAATCCGCCTGACATCCATTGTCTGAATACTGAAGTTTTTATAGTATCCGGTGGTTTCCCAGAAGTAAATGGCCTTAACAATAATCTTTATGTCCTTTGTAGTTCCAACCTAGAACCCATGAGACAACTACTGTCTGAACGCTGGAGCTTTTGCATTATTCGGTGGTTCGTCAAGTTGCACATGTCGTTTACGCTATGTCTCTGCTAATTTGTGGTTCCTCACTTGAAAATTACTGTGTAAACGTTGGAGATTTTACGGTATCCAGTGGTTGGCCAAGTAAAATGTTCTTGTCTGTTAGATTATCTTTCTAATCTTTTGTAGTTCCTACTGTGAACCCATGTGACAACTACTGCCAGAATGCTGGGGCTTGTACGGTATCCGGTGGTTCGCCTATATGTACCTGTCCAACAGGCTTTTCAGGAAATAGATGTGAAAGTAAGTGATAAAATACGTCAAAAGAAAATAGGGAAGAATAAGTGTACAGGGCAACTTTAAATTCCAATGGAGGACAGCGAGCAGTCTACAAAGTGGCAAGTGCTCTCTGCTCGCCGTCTTGTTTTGGGCTGTGATTAAATACGCAAGAACAATCCTAAAAGTATCAGCAAAAGATCCATTTCTGTGGAACAAGGACTACAAAAGTTTTGACATGGATTCTCGGCTAAGTACAGACACATATAAAAGATGCGGTGTTAAATTAGTGGAGTGGCCCACAGCTGGTTGCTACACTCATTGTATACTATGTTCTATAATGTTATAACTTATATTTGTTCATACTTATATAATGAACAACAATGTTAGAACCTTAAATCACATAAGCATCAACTTGTATTTTTTTCAGTTGGTCCACCAACACAACCATGCGATGCAGCCCCATGCAGCAATGGAGGGTCTTGTATAAATATGGGAAACACTTTTAGATGTGAATGTACAGGCACGGGATTCACAGGAACACTTTGTGACAGTATGTAAAAAGTAACAGTACAATCCACTTAAAGCATAAACGTCAAGGAGATTCTCTCCTTTGTCTTGCTATAAATAAAGGTGAACATTTTTTTTTAGAGAATATGGACAAATATTCAAAATAAGCCAGGGAACAAATAGGTTCAAGTTATTGTTTTGATTCTTTTATCACAAATCTTCTAATTGGCCTCCATTGCAACGCGACAGAAGACGATGTAAAAGTCTTCGTCCATTTGGCTCATCACTTCGTTTTTTTGGACGTATTGGAAATCATTTTGATCCGACGAATATAATTCGTGTTTTCATCAAAGCTACCTTTGTTATTTGAAACTGCTTGAGATATTTTGTTTGCATTTTGTATACTTTTGCATTTTTGCAATCTGCAAAACTTATGCAGTACTTAGTTAATTTGTTCTTAATTTCAAGGTGCTTACTCTTCCGGAGCACATGAGTTCATTCATGTTACGACTTGAGTTTGCGTTATTGATTTCCGATAGTTAGATTTTGTGTTTTGTGTTTCTTTGTTCTGTTCTTGTTTTTTATTACCGGGTTCGTCGTTGCCCTTTCGGACACTCGAATGCCCCATTTGTGCATCTTACTTCTTTCAATGTGCCTTGGGACATAGCCATGTGCAACATGTCCTTGTTAAAACGAGAAATGACTTTGATTTACATTTACATAACATGCACAGGATTTGGCATAGTATCTAGTGACAGTTTGTCAATGATATTTGACCATTTAAAAAACACATTTCCTGTTAAGTTACGATTGGTGATTAAATGTACTTGACTTTGTCTATTAAACCAACTCAAACACGATCGTAATGCATTTATGACATAAAAAAATAATTTAAAAATTTAGTTATAAAAAAATGTACAGAATTTCGTAAACTTGTGAAAGTTTAATAAAACCGCTCATAGAGATAACTTAAGCCGTATATAATGTTAATTTTGCCGATCGTCTTTCTAAGTCTGTACATTAACATTTTTTGTTAAAACTTTGAATATACATATATTACCAAACTTGTTTTAAATTTGCTAATTTTGCTAGAAATAATTGAACCATGTAGATTAATAGTTTACCTTCGTGACGACAGATATTTAGCCGGATAAAAGATTTCAAACTATATTGGTTCTAAAATATAACATAGTGCATTTAGGTTTTGGCATATTTGTCAAATATTTTTGAAAAAAAACCAAACTTGATGTTTTAAATGACGTCTCAAAAACGAATTTATATAGATAACATTTTAAAGCTCATACGTTGTATATTTTTCCCTCCAGATGCACTTATATGCACACCTACCATTTGCCTAAATGGTGGATCATGCGTGGAATGGAATGACTCACCTATATGCAGATGTATAACCGCCTTTACAGGGGATAGGTGTGAATGTATGTATTAAGAAATACATGTAATTATTTGGTAGATTAGCAGCTTCTCGCAGTTTTTTCTACTTTTATCATATAATCATTACGTTGCTCGACCTATAACAGATAAAGCTTTGCTCTCGTCATCCATGCTTTTTGCACGTTATCGAAAATGCTTATATATACTATGGTTAGGTCGAGGTTGCACCATTCGCTGGGTGTTGAGATCTTTGTAACTAAAACTCCAAGTCATAATAAAAAATATTGGAAAATAATCCATAAGCTAGAAACCATGATGTTGTATAGGCAAAGGTTTAAGATGCCGCTTCATATAGCAATCGTTTACCTAATTAATTTGCATGGGATAACATGTACGTTAAAAAGTGATCGCTTTATGAAATAGTACCAAGGATTCTAGATCAACAGGTTTATAAATAGTTTACAAGTGATTTAATTACAATTATTGTGTGATATGTTGATTTCAAATACTGTGGATTTATTTATTGTATAATGTATGTCAAATAGATACTTCCAAATTGGAATATGACAAATCCAATAAAAAAGACAAACCAAGGGAAAGACACATGCACGGCTGGTCATCTCCTCACTCATAATATTTTCTTATGAAAACAATTCCATGAGAAAAACTTCCGGTTATGAGAGAGAAGAGGAAATACGTCCACTTCAAACTGTACGTGTGTCACATTTGGAATGTTTTATTACATAGTCGTAGTGTAGAGCGAAAAAAGGGGAATGTCATGCAGTGTAAAAATGATTTTCACAATAACTTTAAGTCATCGGAATGTCAATGGTAGCACTATCCGTTCTAATTTCGTATTCCCGTGACTGAAGGAGTGGAAAATTTTGGACAAAAACTTTTTCACGAGTCTTGTTTCGATGTTCAATTTAAAGTTGTAATTATGTGTCAACTCACACCGGATGTTGCCCTAAACTGTTTGAAAAGAAGTAAAGTGTCTAAAGTTGCCGTTTGGGGATAATATGACGAAAAAATGTGAATATTATGAGAGAGAGGAATGGTTGTGCGGGAGAAAATGCGCTATGAGTGAGAAAAATACTTGTAAATGAATGAATGGTACCACAATGTGTTCTATCTAGAGTTTATTTTTTTCGTATTTTACAGATACAGTCCTTAATAAGATGTATCCTATTGAAATATAAACAAACCAAAGAAGCAGAATCAAACACACACCCGAAAAAAAACAAAACAAAAAAAAAACAACAGCAACAGCAACAACAAACAAATACAAATTAAATGCACTTAAATATATAATTTGACTTTTTTTATATTTTTATATATAAATTTAAAAAAACGCAAGATTTGTCCTCGGGTAATGGCTATATGTTTATGAAGAAACGCTGGTTCCGCCATCGTCATTAAACTCTATACAGCTAGCTTGCAAGGCCGTAAATTGCCTCCGATGAAAGAGGAGGCAGTACCAGAAGGCGGGGGTCTGGGGGCCGCCCAGGCCCCCCAGAAGCTATGGATTGTTCAAGAAAACAAATTCAGCTTTCTTGCAAATCCTGATACCATTTTTATTATTTATTGAAGGTAGTTGTTATTATAAAAAGATTAACGAGAAGGTGCTTAATGCTACCTATTCATATACTTTTCCTAAGTTTAAATTGCAAAAATCTTAAACATCGAACTTTTATTACTTGAAAACTTATGCTTAAACATACAAGCAAGTTAGAAACTGTAAACAAAGATGTTCAAAAGTTTTTTAAACAAGACCCATCATCAGCTGGTACTAGGGCCATTGATATTCTTACGGCTAAGTCTTGAACCCTGAAAACTAAGGGAGAAAAAACACGAAAAAATAGGATACTGATTCTGTTTGTATGGTGCACTCATATAGTTATGATATATCATAACTCCATGGTGCATCTCATGGTGAATGTGTTAAACTTCTTTCTCAGATAAGGACCATAAGGATAAATATTGGACAGATTGACTGGTTTTCATTGCCTATTTTAACATCCTTTAGTTAAATGTTAAGACCGGTAACAACATTGCTAAAATCCACAAAGACACGTCGTGGTATTAGATCGAATTTAACGAAAATGGAAGAGTCAGTAAAAAGATAGACTGACAAACTGAGTTTAAACAAACAGACAAGTTAATTGCAGTATTTGAAACGGCACTATTTTATTAGAAAAAAGATTTTTAACATAAGTATGATGTTATTTGCAAATGTATATAAAAATCTAGTGGTCACTTTCCAGTACAGTCATTCATTTATTAACTTGTGTATCTTGAGAAGGAGGCAGATCTTTTACGGAGTTATAAATGTCATTAGTAAAAATGCTCCAGAATCTAAAATCATATATGAATATAATCTATGAACTGCCTAATACAGCTTAAAAGACAATTCTCAGTAGCAACTATCGGCATGATGCTTTCAAATATTTGCTACTGATACTAAGACCTTTGTTATCTTAGTATGAAAACTTTTATAGTTTTGAATGGAACAATCAAAATGATGTTTGAGGACAGATTCAAACATAAAATGGAGATATGAAGCAATCTTCCCTTCACTTTTTTTCTAGTTTTTTATTATTTTTTTTTTTTAAAACTAAGGAGGCAGCTGCCTCCTCTGCCTCTATGTAATTTACGGCCTTGGCTTGTCTTTGCTTTTGTTTCTTGAGTTTAATTTAATGGATTGGACATTATGTTATACCAACTTATTGATTGTCTTATCCATGAATGTGCAATACAAAAATATGAAAACGACATGCAGGTAACATAAATACGTAACATGACATTTTTCGTGGTACAGACTTTATTGACTTGTTCATGCTGTTGGAAATCTATTCCTCCTATATACGCGCGTACGACATGATTTACCTCAACAGTACTGTTGCATTTTCATTTTCATTTTGAAATACCAATCATTCTAGGTGACATAAGTTGCATAAAAAAATGTCAAAGTCAGAGATCATGTCGCAGCTCGTGTGCAGTTATCTTATTAAATCTTGTACATCAAAAACTGAATATCTTTGAACTTCATATAAAGGACATTCCAGGTAAAAATGATATTCCTCTTCATATGCAGTCCCACAAATGCACATGAAGTTTTCAATAACGTGTATTCTATGTAAATCATAATTCAAGGTACTGCATCAGTGACGTATTCTAGAATGGATATTCTAGAATGGATTCTTAGATTTAGAAGTAAGATTTGGGGCAACAAACTGTTTCCTTATTGTTATATAGTCTTTTATCCAGTCCAACACAGGAACAGACATTTCATATGATTTTAGTTTAGCTATTTAACCCCGATGCCTTACTCTATCAATGCCTTAGAAAAGTCACAGAAAATCAAAATATTTGATAGTTTGTTATCTAAACTATAGCAGAGTGACGCTGGAAAAATCCCGATTGGTATGGATAGAGCAGAGAGTTATATCTATAATATGATTATATCATAATATATGTAAGCATAATAAAGGTAACAACAAAATTACCAACTGGGATGATCAATCTTATATATCCAAGAAGAAAAGGCAAAGACATACGTAAGAAATTAAAGAGCGCAATAGTCCTGACTTGGTATACAGACACTTCAAAGGAAATGGTGGGTTGAACCAAGTTTCATGGCGCCAAACCTCCCTCTTCCATTGCGATCTAAGGATCTGGTAACGCATAACACAACACTGTTCTGAGACACAATAGGGATAAAGATGTTTCAATATCAAAGCTTAACAAAGAAATAGGGCGGAAGTTCGAAGGATTTTGTTTGTCATCCATTTTGACAATTGGCACTACTCTGGCTATTTTCTACAAAGATGGATATTTACGTTTTTCTAATGAAAAATTGGGAACGTTTCGTTTGATAATGAGAAGTTGTTCTTTGAAAATTTGGTATTATATTTAAGCATTTCTTTTGACTTTACCACATTCATTCATTCACAAGTAGTTTTCTCACTCATAGTGCATTTTCTCCCGCACAACCATTCCTCTCTCTCATCATATTTACTTTTTTTCGGCATATTATCTCCAAACGGCATATTTAAACACTCTACTTTTTCCAAACAGTTTAGGGCAACATCTAGTGCAAGTGCAACAATAATAACGACTCCAATTTTACGGAAAGCATCGAAACAAGACTCGTGAAATAGTTTTTGGCTAAAATTTTCCACTCCTTCAGTCACGGGAAAACGAAATTAGAACGGATAGTGCTACCATTGACATTCCGATGACTTAAAGTTATTGTAAAAATCATTTTTACACTGCATGACATTCCCCTTTTTTCGCTATACACTACGACTATGTAATAAAACATTCCAAATGTGACACACGTACAGTTTGAAGTGGACGTATTTCCTCTTCTCTCTCATAACCGGAAGTTTTTCTCACGGAATTGTTTTCATAAGAAAATATTATGAGTGAGGAGATGACCAGCCGTGACATGGGAAAAATGATAATAACAATTTTTCAGACTTGGTATTTGCTTTAATCTGCATTATACTCCCGCTTAAAAGAAGATGGAGTTATACTGGATAACCTTTGTCCGTCTTTTTGCCAGTCCGTCTGCATCATAAGTTTCGTAACAGTTTTCAAAGCAACTACAAAAACGAGTGAACTGTAATTCGGTATATGACTTTAGTATACGTTTCTTAGTTGCGAGTATCTAAATAAGTTTTGTCGGATATCTACTTCTTGTTCATCTACAAATTGAAATTTCAACATTACTGGACAAATGTCAAAATTATTTTTTTACAGTTTTCTTGGCATCTGTAGTGACTTAAATCTAGTATATGACTTCAGTATGAGCTTCTTTATCGCCATTCCGAAATTAGATTTCAGATATCTGGTTCCTGATTATCTTTTAAAACAAATTGTAACATAACTGGTCATGGTTGAATATTTTCAAAACGGTTTTCTTAGTATCTTCAAATCATAGTCACTTGAAATTTGGTGTATGACTTATAGTAAAAGGTTCTTAATCGAAACTAGTAGCTCTGTCAGAAATTCACTTTCTGTTTACTTACTAAGTAAAATTTTAACATAACTATTTAATTGTTGAAAAAACATGTTACAATTTTCTCAGCTTCTACGCACCAAAGGGACCAGGAATTAATATTTGGTATATCACATCTATGTAAGGCCTCTTTCGAGAGTTTTGAAATAAGGATAACTACATTTACTGCTTGTTTACCAACTTATTCAATTTATGGGGGGGGGGGGTAAACTGATTGAGCAGTGGCTCAAATATTTCTTGTTTTTTTTTTCTTTAATGCAGTTAATAATCCATGCGCCAGAAGCCCCTGCCAAGGTAATGAGATATGCTCAGACAACAGAGATGGAACATTCGATTGTGTATAAAAAGGTATAGTATAGAACAATTAGGTTTGTTGTACACAGGCATTTTATTTTTAAGGATAAGTAAAGGATTACCACTTATTTATGATTAAGTTCTTAATGCTATTGTTTATTTTTTCACCTTAATGTTATGCTGAATATAATCAAAACTGAATTCAAAATTTGATAATTACAATAATATCTCCAAAGGCTGCTATTTTCAATAAATAAAATCTAAGGGTTTAAAATCTAGATTGAGTAAATATATATTAATAACAAAGAAGTTATAAACTTAAGTTATAATTTTTCCAAAATACGAAACACTTTTTTATTTTCTAATTTTTAAGATATTTCAAATGCTATCTTCAACCAAATATCTACTTTATGAAACTTAATTATTATGAAAAAATCCTTATATTTAGTCATATTTAGTCAAGATTCGATTAAATCAAAGCGGTGCCAATCGTGCAAGGCATACGAATTCTGGAAGAACGAAAACTCAAAAATAGTCAATAATTGCAGCAACAATAAACATTGTACGATGAAAAACGCAACACTTCAGAAAACAAATGAAATACATGTAAACGAAAACGCATGACAGAACGATATTAAACCTATTTAGGTTCTCCGGACAAGCAATTATTATTTTCTTAGTTCTTGTGTTACAGATTTGACAAAAGATAACGAACCAATGCAATTTGTTCACACTGTTTTGTCTGGAAATGATTTTTATACATTTAACTTAAAATAAATTAATTTAGATCGGGGTCAATCTGCATGCTTTATGCCTATTTAGATGATATGTTTACAATTTGAAAACTTGTGTTATTTCTCAATGGATGAGGTTTTTGAAAAAGTGGGGTTCATAATGGGGACTTTAATTTATAAATTGTTTTAAAATAATGTTTTTCCTATCATACGATTTTTTTTAATTAAGAAAACATGTAATCGAAATTAAGTAAAAGCGAGCATAGCTCGCAAGCGGGCACGAAGTGTCCGCTCGAGCGGAGAGCTCTACGGTATTTGTTTCCGCGAGAAATTTGCTAATGCTGATTTAGATTTTTTATGGTCCGGAAAGGGTTATTATTTTTACAGGACCGGAGTGAATGTTTAAACAATTTATAAGAAAAGAAATAATGCTTAAAAAAATAATAAATTGCGCTTTTTACAAGAAAATAATATTCTTAAAATAATAAATACACATAAGCTGCTCGTTTCGTCTTGGTTATATGCACGTACGAAACTAACGTGTCTCGAAGCTTAATCGCCTGATACCATTTCGCCCCAAAATGAGCAAATGGAAATATTGGAAAATAAACAAAACGTAGTAACCCTTTTAGCTATGCTCGCATTTAGGCAATGCCTACTCCATATTAAGAAATGACCACAATATTTTTTTTCTGTCTATTTGAAATAAAATTTTAAAATGTGGCACACACTTTTGTGTAACCTGCTTCACAGGTTACACAGTGTGCGCCACATTTTAAAATGTTATTTCTTCATAGACAGAAAAAAAATATTGTGATCATTCCTTAAAAACAAATACAGTGTGTGCCACATTTTAAAATTTTATTTCAAATGGACAGAAAAAAATATTGTGATCATTCCTTAAAAACAAATACATCTATTCTTTTTTAGAACAGGAAGAATAAATGGAATGGACAACGATAACTAGGCAATGTTTGTTTAAATTTTAAAATATACAAATAAATGATCATTTTAATACCTTATTTATTAGTTAATTTTCTATAAGTCAAGCAATTAGTCTAAAAGAAGCAAAACGTCAGCAATGGGGCATTCGAGTGTCAAAAGTCAAAAAGGGAAACGACAAAACTAGAAAACATGATCGAGAATAGGACGAAGGAAAACAAAACATAAAAAACACAAAATCATCCGAACAGTAATTAACAACACGAGCTAAAATCGTATCGAGAAGGGAAATTTTTGAATAGATGAAATGATAGTATAACTAATGAGGGTTCTAATAACGCCAGGATTCAACAAATGCACAAAACTTATGCGCCAGTTAAATGCCCTAGCGTTATTCGGCAAAAGTGACATTGAAATTGATATTCGTAACCCGAATCAGTTATACTTTTTATTATATAGATAATTTGGATAAAAGTTACAAATAGAAAATAAAAAAAATGAAAACGAATAAACGAAGCAGAGGTACCAATGGGGTATCCGAATGTCAAAAGTCCGAAAGGGCAGAGACAAATCCAGTATATTTGGATCTATTTCTCGAAATTGACACACTAGGAAGGCAAACGTGATGACTTCAACATCCAATAGTTAACTTTCCTTTTCTGTGTAGCAACATTCCGTCCACTCCAGCATATGGAGTTTACGTATCACAATTGATTCGTTATTCCAGAGCATGTTTGGAGTACAACGACTTCTTTTATAGAGCTACACGGCTGACAAGCAAATTGTTAACACAGGGGTACGTTGCTCCCAGGTTGTTGTCATCACTCAAGAAATTTTACGGAAGACATCATGTGCTTGTATATAAATACGGGATTTCTATCTCTCAGATGAGCACAGATGTTGGTTTGACATAGAGTATTGTAATGTCATCCTTTCTGGATTCGACCAACACTAAATCGATCTTGTCTATAGCAAGCAGGTACTGCTTACTCTTCCGGAGCACCTGAGTTCACTCTCGTTTCGACTTGAGTTCACGTTGCTGAATGTGTTTTTGTTGTTATGTGTGTGTGTGTTTTATGTTGTTATGCGGTTTGATTTGTTATGATGATTTTTGTCTCCCGGTTTTGTCTTCGTCTTAAAGTTTACGGTTTTATGATACTGATTACCCCTTTGGTACACCTTGCTTCTTCCAGTAAACACCAACAAGAATGGGATAAAAACAGACAACATGTAGAACATGGAAACACAAAAATGACTGAATATTAATCAACAACGCGAACTCCAGTCGACACTTGAACGAACTCAGGTGCTCCGGAAATAAAATTATTGATTGATGAAATGTGAATTTTGTACTTAACTATGTTACCTATTTTTGCAAGAAAATTTACGAGGGTTAAATAAATTCGCTAGCGAATTAACTAAATCCTGCTGTAATTCACTACTTGAATATCTAGAAATTTATTTCACCTGGAAATCACGATACTTCATTTATTTATATATGATAAATCTTTAATTCTATATGAAAACATCAATGACAAGCGTCAAAATGTGGAACTTAAATTTTTCACTTTGTCCATTCTGTCATATCCCCACTTATTGTGAACGTTTATATAAAAAATAGAGAAAAGCTGCCTGCAGACCTGCAATTTTGAACAAATGTATATATAGGGGGAAGGTTGGCGCCAAAAAACTAGTTTAACCCCGCCACATCTTTAATGTGCCTGTCCTAAGCCAGGAATCTTTATCAAAGCTTATGTTCGTATTTAGTCGAATTTGTGTTTATTGTTTTTTTTTGTCAAGAAAATGGTCTTTCGTTCATTGTAGGAGTGGACTTGAATCATATGTAGTTATTTTCAATCCAGGGGCCAATTGAAAAACAGCGAGTAGCGACTACTGGTCACATTGAAGGCTGCTGGCTGTGTTCTATTGTGGATGTTTTAAATTTACGTTTATATTGTAGGTTGTGTCGCGTACACTTATTCCACATCTCATTTTCTTCTATAACAATTCAAATTCATCATATATTGCTATCCTGAAAGGGATATGACCTTAGACAATTCACACTTTAAAACCTGTCAAAACACATTGCTGTTTTCTGGTAAACTAATACAGTTGGGGAAAGAAATGAAGGAAAAACATAGAAAAGGGATAAAACAGAAAAAAAACATCAAATTAAAGGAAAAGTAACATTTGGTGCACAGGATTTTTTTCGACTGCCACACTAATATTTGTTCGTAAGCCCCTTCCCCCGACAATTTACCTGTGCCAACAGCCCCAAATTAGCCTACTCTAGTCGATCGGACAATTCTGTGCTGAGGAAACATTCAAACTATTTTAAGGTATACATGTACCTTATAACTTGTGAAATGACAATATACTCCATAGATTGCATTCTCTTAAATTCAAGAGGATAAATAAGACAAAAACATGACCTCAAATAGTCATAGGTTGTTCACTTCAGAATTTACCATTCACCTTATAAGTTTTGGCTTTCAAAAACAGTAATTTTATATTGTCTAAAAGCTTATTCATACAAAGATAAGACATCGAATATTACTAAATTGATTTGCCATTAATCTGTTTGAAATATTAGAAAATACAGGTAATATGCTTATCCAGTAATTTTTTTTATGTCTTCTTAAAACCTAAGCTTGAAGATGAAAAGATGAAAAGATCTATTTTAAAAACAATCATCAGAACACTGTTCTGCTACAAACCGTTTATAAAAGTATAAATGATTGATTTGTGATTTTTTTTAGCAAAATATTTGGTATTAAAATTGGTATAAAGTAGTTTCTTAAAAAAAATCGATTATGAAATATTTAAACTCATATAAAAATATTGGCGATTCGCTAAGACGTGGTCACCTGATATGTGATATTTCGCTAGGTCAATAAAGGTAATAACAAAACTACCGAACTTGAATGATCAATCTCATAGTCCAGAGAAAATGACAAAAACGAATCAGTCATACCGGAGAATTGGTGGATCGCAATGGTCCTGACAGCTTGGTACAGGCATTTCAAACGAATAATCCTTGTTCGCATGGTAAGGTCACCTTCCCGTGAGATTTTGCACGTGATCCCCATATTTTCTTTAACATTGCATGGGCTGTATTGTTTCCCATGGAAAAAGGTTAAAATGTCCGAAATGTGTTTCAAATTTATATTGAATTGTTGCAGTTAAATAGTTGATATTACAGTTATCACCCTAGATGATTTGTGACCTGGCATTTCCCCCTCGAAAAGTAAGGTCACCGTCGGGGCAAGCCCTCTGGTGATGATACTTTCTCGAAGAAAAAAAATCTTGGTCACAGACCAACTTGGATGAGAATTGTATATGATCAAAGATGATTTATGTATCTAGTAAAAGGAACGATTCTACAGCAGAGTCGAACAAATGTTCAGATATATCAAGACGTTCATACTTTTACACTTAGTAAACAAAAGGAAAAAGGTAGTATATCTGAAATTCATCCTAACATCTCAGAAAACTACCTTTAAATCGAGCAATTCAATCAACTGGCAAAAAACAGCCAATGTATACTGTGTAGTGTGCATTTTCCTGTTTTTAAAGGAAAGTAGCGATATTCTAAACACAACAACATGGAAGCAATTTTAATCAACTGGCAAAAAAAAACTGCCAATGTATGCTGTGTGGTGTGCATTTTCCTGTTTTTAAAGGAAAGTAGCGATATTCTAAACACAACAACATGGAAGAAGCAGAGGTGTTTCAATTTGGCAATCATGTGTATAAAATCCGAAAAGATAAAGATAAAATTTGTAGACATAAAGCCATCACTACAACACAAAACACATAACAAACACATACTTCAAAGTTAAACAAACTGCATTCAACAACGTAAACTAGAGTAGAAACAAAAATGAACTCCTAGGCTCCGGAAGAGTAAGCTGTCATGTTATATGTTGCAAACGATCCATAAAGTGTAAGTAAAATTCGGCAAAGAATGATAACAACTGAACCACTATGTCATCCCACCATCTACGCTTATCTGAAGAATAGAAATCCCATTTAGTCTACAATAATGTCTTCCTTAAAAAAATTAAGTGAAAACAACCGGGTAGCAATGAAATATTGTGTCAGCAGCACACATAAGAAAGCCACATGTGATGTTTTACAAAACTTGTTAAGCCGCGCGACATTTTATATTTGACTGTCCTAAGCCATTTTTTCTGATTATTAGCCGAGTTGCAAAGGCGTTGAACACGGCTATTGTTATGATGATGGTGGGCGACTGAGCGGACGTGCGGGCGTCAACAATTGGTTTCCGGACCATAACTCAGAATGTTGTGAACCGATTTTAATGAAACTTTGGGATAACAGGAGGAACCCTATTGATTTTTTTCAAAGGGTATATGTTATGTGCAGCTGACTGACTGCTATGTATTATTATAGAATGGGCGTTGAATCATAAGCATACTATTTTTTCTAAAATGATGGTAGTGCCAAAGAATGACGACGAGCAGTAGCCAGTGGTAACATTGAGGGTGCAAAGGTTTCAGTTAATTGTGGATTTTTACGTTCACTTGATTAGTTTTGTCGCGTCCCTTTTTTTTCTAGAAAAAATCAATTTGTCTTTTATTATATGTCCTTTTTTGCTACAGCTGTTAAAAATACAAATGACAACAAAGTTCCAGACAATAAATTTTGCTACGCCTGACGCGCGTTTCGTCTATTCAAGACTCATCAGAGGCGCTCTACCAAAAATATTGAAAATTCCAAACACTGTATGAATATGAAGAGCATAGAACAGTTTAAACAAAAATACCAAACTGGGGAACCAAATTATTACTAAGATATTCAACCTATGTCTGGGGTAGGAAGAACCTTAGGGTTTAGACAATTTTGAAATAAGACGGATAATTTAAAGCTTTGATGTATTCTCCAACTCAAAAGTGTTGGTGCCGGAGAGGGCTAACCTCGGGGAATTTAAACTCCACCAGCAGTGCTAACCTTCACGTGTGTTCGAAATACAAATGACAACAAAGTTCCAGACAATAAATTTTGCTATTAATTAAGTATATTACGTAAATAACAAAATAACTTGAAGACCTGCTTTGTGAACTTGACAAAGTTGTTTTTTTATGCCTGTTATGATCCTGAACAAAGATAACTTAGTTACAAAACAATCATGCACATTCAACAACAATTAGAGTGTGTATATTACTAAAGTGTGCGCATACTGGAATTATTTTTGTTACCTCAACCTTCATAAATCAACATCAACTTTAAGTCACAGTTGAAAATAGACAGCAGGATTCAATGTAAAAACTGCTACTTAATTTGAAATCAGATGCAAATCACAAAGCTGGTGTATAACCTTAATAACCAACTTAATTATTAAAGAAAGACACCTTTAAAAAAACTTAAAACAACTCTTGTACGTGTAGACTATAAAGAAGACACAGGCTTAAGACACGCACATATTACCTGTCCTGGCAAATATACAAAATCTAAATAACATATTTTTCTATAGTATCTTTCTTTAATATTTGTCACATTTCACACATGTTTTCATCAATTATATCATACATTAGTTCAATTATAATTATTTTTTCTAATAATTTTCAAAACAAGGAATCTACAACATTAAACAAATTACAGTACGGAACAATGTCAACGCTTTTTCACCCCAAATGTTAATCTAAGACCCATTTCCACAAATGTTCATCAAAGGGTCCACCTCCAAGCCACGAGTTTACAGTACTGTTATAAAGTAAACAAGGTTGACAACCAGTCTCGAAGCTGTTAAAATGGAAGTACCAACATTCAGAATGCATCAGACATACACGGGTGCATTGGAGTTCTGAACATTGTTTAGTTGACCCAATCTGATTCAGTGCGTTCAATTGGATCCCAGTTTCTCTTTCGAAGTATCCATTTGAAGTATCTTTTCTTTCTGGTTTTGTTGTGTTTTGTACTTCTAAAACTAAAACAACGTATTCAAACAACTTTGTACCAGTTTTAAAGGCATATTGCCTACGAAAAATTATTTTTTTGTAAAACCCAAAAATTGTCGTCAGACTATTCGTTTTGTTTATTTAGAAAGATACAAACGTTCAAAATACCACTAGGGTACCTTATAACTTTAAAAATTGAAAAATATATAATATTTGTAAAGCTTTGCCAAAATTCATATTCATGAGATGTAGATGAGCTGTAAGCATGTGCACTATACTTTCTTTGATTGAAAACTTCCATAGTTCTTGCACGTGGTGCATAATCTGTTTCTCGAAGTTTTAGCTCGGAAGAAAATTGAAACGGCAACCGAATATTAGAGCTACTTAATGAATAAAACTGACAATTATTGCCTGTATTAAGTTTTGAATGTGATGTAAAAGGTAAACACGAAAAATATTGGTATTTTTCAACATATCAATGTATTCGGGGACATAACCCGAGATTCCGATTAGTGTCCGCGTTAAAACTACTCAGTCTAAATCTGTGTCAATGTGACGTTATGCAGGTAAATAAAATATCAATCAATATTGTTGAGCTATTTTGATCAAAATAAACTACTGTTGAGTCAAAATTTGTGGCAAATTGGTTTTTCAATATTCATTTCATTGCATTTCGGTCTAATTGACATAAAAAAATTTGGGGTAAAAAAATGAGTTTGCCGTAGTCAATATGCCTTTAAGATTTATGTCATAACTGTTTATATATTTTCTTAGCTAAAACAATACTAGCAGTGGTGTACGTTTCAATACAATTAATAATAAATGAGGCGTTAAAACATCTTTGGCCTAAGGTGTAAAAGTTACTTTTAATAACTGTTGATTTGTGTTGAGAAGTTTTTGTGATCTTATGTTTTGTGTTTCTTCGTGTTGTTCTCCTTCATGTTTACTGATTTTTGTCGTTGTTCTTTCGGACTTTTGACACCCGAATGCCCCGTAACTGCCTCTGTTTCTTTCATATTTGAAAATTACAAGTACTGTAAATGCTGTCTGTGGCCTTAATCATTGTCATACCTTCCATGCAGTTGATACCAGTCTTTCCAAGGTCACATCCGTTAGGACATGCACCGGTATACCTGTCACAAGCTACACCAAGACAGTGTCCACATTGTAAGTCACAGGACTCCCCATATGTTCCAATAGTACAGGCTTTGAATAAAGGTAATAACAAAATTATCGCACTTTGGAGAGCAATATCATATGTCCATTAGGAAAGACAAAACAAGGAAAACATACAGGAAAATTAAAGATTGCAATGGTCCTAACTTTGAACAGGCAATTTTAAGTAAATTAAAGTTAATTTAAATGGTTATATATCATAAATATATTTAAAGCAAGAACATACCCAATAATGCCCCATCTCGCAACATTTAGAAAGGAAGGACAGACGGAGGGACGAGCATACACAAACAATTTATGTCCTCTACTTTCGTAGATTGGGCATAAAAGCAATGACGAAGACTGTCAAATTGGCTTTGGGTAGATTTTTTAGTTGAGCAGAACAAATTGAACTTTTCAGCCGAAAATGTAAGGTTATGTACAGATAATACAGAACATCACCTGGACAACCCATTTAAATGTGTACCCGTTAACCTCGTCTTCCTATGTAATTTCGAACAAACAAAGAATACATCAAAACGTATAATAAGAATACATTCAGAGTCCAAGAAATACACTTTCTACAGTTGACACGAGTTTCTCTATTCAAAACTCATCAGAGGTGCTCTATCAAAAGATGGAAAATACCAAACACATACGATTATGAATAGACGCATGTAAAAAGTAATTGAGAGAATGTGTGGACAATTTCGATACCTACTTGATTTTTCAAATATCCACTTGGCTTTACCATTACCACATGAAGTACTTGTTATGTTGATATTAAGTCTATCAATCCGATCAAACATTTTACTGGTAAAAATTTGAAATTTATTGTAGTTGAAACCTTTTCCAAGCGATATATCACCAGTTTCTGACCATTTAAGCCAATACGGGTTATAGACTCCACATAGGATATCAATAGGAAAGCTTTCTATTCCGACTATGTCCACAGAGCTTGGACCTGTTGAATCAAGATCAATTTGAACTGTTGTGTTAATAGGATCATCAGCAGGATCGGAGAGAAAAAATGTCGATATACCGCAACATTGTAATTGAAACCTTAGACTAGTCGTTTCGATTCCGTAATCGCTTAGTTTATGTATTTCTGATGTTAGTGAGGTGATCGTAATATTCTCCAAAATTTCTGAAATATAATATACAGTCTTTGAAATTATTGCATCAGAAGATCTTACTCAATACACATTTTTATCAGAATATTATACAGACACAGAAAGCATTGACGCCTCTGTAAAGTTTAAGACGAAAAAATACAGCGTGGGTTTGTGGTGACTTTTAAGTCATTGTTAGTAGTGAGTTGTCAAGCATAAATCGTTGAAACTTAAAACTATTAAAAGATAAAAATGTGACTTAAAATTCTAATTTGTTGCAGATTTTCACTCACAATGCGCATTAAGGTTCATGGTTACACTCACTTCGAATAAAATGGTAGATATTTGACCTATTTTTTCTAGTCTATGTACGACTTAAATGACACATAGAAACTCAAAATAAAGTGTAGCAGCGTCCAGATTTCGCCGATCATTTTCCCTTTTAGTTTACAAGAGAACATATAATAACACTAATAATGAAATAACCTAACACATGGATGCAAAATGACAGGGCGTTATTGATATTTGGCTATATAAGGGTGGACTGAAAAACGCAAAGAAATGCCCCGGCAAAACGGATTAAGTGTACACTTACACAATACTAAAAGTTTATGCAAACTTTATTTATCTAGACGCTGCTATGCCTTATTAAGCAATTGAATGTGTATTTTAGACTCCACATAGACTGAAAAAGACGTACAATATCAGTCATTCTTTCGAAGTGTAAAGGTGAACCTTAAACATTATTGTCAAAGGTACCATAAAACTCAAGAATGAGGACATACGCATATCAATTTCTATCTCATTTTATGGAATTATGAATTAAATTTTGACATATATTCTTTTTGCAATATCTTTTTAATCATGCGTTTCTTATTTTGTCAAAATGCATTTAAAAAAATAAAGATTTTGATGAAAGTTTGCTTCTTTAAATTGCACGTTCTAAAAGAATTCTAAGCTTTATTCTTATGTGTCGATATTGATTATACTTAAGAGCTCCCAGTCTTAAAATTTTAAAATTGTTTTATTAGTAAGGAAATAATGCAAAAATTGTATCCTTTAGCTTATAAAAATAAAGCACACCCCAATTGTAATTTCGAATATCTCTTTATTTACTAATAGAATAAAAAACAAAATTAAGCACCTAAATATTATCAAATTAATTCAGTAGTACAAAATTTTACTTGAAATATATTTTACCTAAAACACTGGAGTTCTTTTAGAAATGTATTATTTCCAGAAATTAACTTGCATCAAAATGTTCATGTTTACTTATTATTTTGACAAAAATAAGAATAGCGTGATGAAATAAACAATTTAAGATTTTCACTACGTTTGATATTAAAATTTGATATCATTAAGAACATATTAGCATTTGTTTGTATATATGTGTACGTTCTTAATTTTCATTTTAATAGTACCTTGAGGTTCATAAATACATATATGTTTCCTTAAATGGCTTTATTTTTTATCGATATTTCAGTATGCGGACAGCAGAGGCTGTATATAGATTTCAAGAATAAACAGTAAGAGGACGTGAAAATGATTTTCGATATTATTTTCATTCTTTTTTCTGTAGTATTCATGTTCTGCCTTATTTTCCGGTTTTTAGCATAGCTGATTTTAGGTAACTTCATCCTTTTAGGTGGCCTCATTTCATTCGACATTAATTTATAGTTAAACGAAAAGTGTTCACATTTTAGTCGAGATGTATTTTGTCCTTATTCCAAATCCATTTTGAAAGGAAAAAAACTACGTTATCTTCAACTAAAAAAGTGCGCCAAAAAAGTGAAGTGTGTCCGTATCTAGGTCCTAATAGACTTTATTCCCTCTGATATTATGTCGTATGAGCTGTACATATAGGAAGCTGTTTCATCAAAAAGTTCAAACTGTATTGATGACCCTTAAGGAACAGAAAACAAGTTCATATGAGAGTGTCAATATTTGTGAAATTATCACTATTCTTACCTTCATTAAAACAGCAGTTAATCAGGCACAGAATCAACAAATTAGTTGCTTTTAGCATGACAGACAAACATATAAACTGTGAAGAGTAGAAATATGTTTTTATCAATCAAAATACACATATATCAAATAATCACGTTAAAACCAACTTAAAACGTGAGTTTATTTCTTAATGACAAAGCGATTAGCTGTGAAGAAGAGCTAATATAATATAGTATTATTGCGTAAAGTTTTCCATATTGGCTGAGTTATTGGTCCAAGACTAGCCATATTGGACTGAGGCAAAGCCGAAGTCCAATATGGCTAGCCGAGGACCAATAACTCAGCCAATATGGATAACTTTACGCAATTATACCTTTATTGACTAGCCTGACCAATATGGCTGACATGCCATATTGACTAGTCCAATATGCCATATTGACTAGTCGTATCCGTCCAATATCCATATTGGACGGATAAATTACATATTGGCGTAGTTTTGTGTTTATATAGTATAGGCTGTTTTCATCATATTTAGACAAATATTTTTATGTTAGTCAATAATTTATTTTATTGACCGGGTTGGTCACGGGTCAATTATTTCGGACTTCTTCATTTAAATCCTACATAAACGACCGAGAAAATTAAGCTCCGCCCAACCTTGTGAAAAAAAATAGAGTAATAGAATGCATTTTTAAAATTTAACGGTAAGACATATGTTCAAATTTGCAGTATTTCTATCGAAACAAAATATTGTTCCTATATAATTCACTTTCTAACTGATGATCTCAAAATAATTTATTTTCAAAATTAATACTACACATACAGATACAATCTAAATTTGTATATATTATACGATTTAAAATCTAAATACTCGCTACAATTTTCAGCAATGTATTTTGAAAGAGAAAATGTGTTCGTTAAGTAAAGGTTCAAATATTGTATGGGGATAACCTTTTGAAAAAATGTTTTACTCAAATGTTCATTTTTTTTTACACTTTATTTAAAAAATGAAACAAAAAAGATAGAATCTTTATTTCAATTTGGTTTCTAAATTGTAAAGTCATTAATATGTATCAATGTGTACATGTAAAGTGCCTGATTTGAATATATAGGTGATAATTGTTTGCTGAAGTAAAATATAAACTTTTTAAGGTATACCTTATACCTTAGGAAATGTCAAATGTACTGCATAGATTTAATTCTCTAAAATCAAGAAGATAAATAAGGAAAATAGACTGACCTCAAATTGTTACAGGATGTTCATTCTAGACTTTACCATTCACCTTATAAGTTTTGGCTTTCATAAACAGTTTTTTTTATACTGTCTTAAAGCTTATTCCCACAAAGGTAAGACATCAAATATTGCAAAATTGTTTTGTCGTTAATCTGTTTGAAATATTAGAGAAAATAGGTATTATGCTCATCCATCAAATCATTTTTACATAGATTTAGTGTATATGTTTTCTTAAAACCTAAGCTTTGAAAGGTGATAAGATGAAAAGGTTTAATCTTAAAACAATTATCACAACACTGTTCTGCTATAAACCGTTTATTAAAGTAAAAAGTGTGAATTTTATCAGACAAAGAAATTGGTATTAACATTGGTAAAAAGTAGTTTCTTTAAAAAAAACGCTTATAAAAAATAAAATATGATTTAGCCAAGTTTTTTAGACTTAATTTGTTCTGATTTCTGTATCTAGTAAAAGGAACGATTTTACAGCAGAGTCGAGCGAATGTTCAGATATGCCAAGACGTTCATACTTTTACACTTATTAAACAATGAAAAGATCCCTAGCTCTGAAAATGAAAGTGGAAAGAAAGAAGCAAAGATGCACAAATGGGGTAATCGATGTAAAAAGTCCGAAAAGGCAACGACAGGAACAAGAAGAACAACAGTGTGAAGTGACAAAAACAAAAAAATCAACCAAAAGAAAGCAACAACACGAACTCGTAACAAGAGTGAAATCTGATGCTCCGGAAGAGTAAGCGATTCCTGCCTTCTATTGCACACCCATCGGGCTGCTAATTTCCAATTCAGTTTGTCAATCTAATAAATGAAGACATAACAAAAGTCTATGACAAACCAACATCTGCACTCATTTGAGAGATAGAGGGGGCTCCCGCAGGGTACCACCCTAAGGTTGCAAGGTCGCTTTTAAAAGGGGCATGAGGTCGCAAGGTCGCTTTTAAAAGGCATATTTTGGCGGAGGTCGCAGGCCGTTTTTTGGCATAGGTCGATTTTATGAAGTGCGGGTCGGAAGTCGCCCTTAAAAAGCCCTCAGGTCGCAGGTCGTTTTTAACCCTGCGGGAGCCACATAGAGATCCCATGCATGGTGTTTACCGTTTAATTTCTCGAGTGAGGACAGCAACCAAGTAATAACATAACAATGTGTCAGTAATTTCTTTATTAACGGTGACCTCTGCCAAGGAAACCGATGTTATTCATGCAAGCTCTGGAGAAACCAATCAATTGTGATTCGAAAACTCCATAAGCTGGAGCGAACGGAATGTTGCTACACAAAAAGGGCAAGTCAACGATTGAAAGGCCGAAGCCACCACGTTTGTGAAAGAGCTTTGAAAGGTTTCATTGATAGTTTATTTCAGGATGAACATCTAAATATAAAGCTGACTTCCTAGAATCAATTGTGTCCTTTAAGGTTCTGGGGATATACGAGATGGACAAAGTCACGAAATCGAGAATTTGTCAATGAAAAGGAATCATCATTATAACGAAAGTCAACCAAAGAATACCGATGTTAAAAACATTTGATTACCTCGGGCTGCATAAATCCAGAGCAAATGACTTTCCATTTTTGGCCTGAATCTTACAGGTAAAAGATGTCGCGGTCGTATCATTCAACACGAGGCGAAGGTTTCTATTGTCAAAAAATGCACACGAACAAATGGACAAAGAAAAATTGTTTAAGTTACAACATTTTTTATGCTCGTCATCGATATTATCTTAGACACCTCCTTTTCATTTCAGAACTTGTTTGACAAAAAAGAATCGACACATTACGTTAATATTGAAATAATCATTAGTTTGTTTATTTTTGAATGCAAACAAGCATTGCATTTTTGTCGTTGTGCTATTCGATTCATTCTTTCAGTTATAAAAAAAAAGAATTGATGTATTAAGTTAATACAAAATCATATGCTTAAAATCTATCAAACAGACAAAAAAGTTTAAAACTGCTTTTTATTCATGGTTCTTAATGTATAAATATTAGTTTTATTGTATGAACTTGTAACATACGCAATCTCGACCTAATTACTCGTTTGGAGAACCACAGTAACACATTTAATACCCTTATTCTGTCATATTGTTTTCATGTGTGTTCCGTAGCGTTGCGTGTTCTACAATATATCGTACATGATTGTGTATTGCTGTTGCGATAATTGGCAAATGTTCTGTTTTTGCCTGTCCGAACTTTCAGTTTTGTATGCCCTGTCCTTTTAGTACTACAGTTTAATAAATTGAATGATACTTAATTAATATGACTAAATATAAGGACTTTGTATGGTGATAAAATTCATAAAAGTATAAGTGTTTGTCTGTAGATAGTAATGGTATTGAAATACCGAAAACTAGATATAATGTTTTGTATTTTGGGAACAACCTTCGTACATATAATGTAATGTATGATTTATTCTATATCTCTTTAATAATTTATGTTATCTACACAACAATAACTTTTTTAGTTTGTATTGTAATTAAAAATAGCAACCATTTTAGGCAATTATGGTGCTCATTTATTTAACTTTAAATAATGTTTAATTGATCTTTGAATATTTTCGACATGAAAATAAAGGTTTAACTATTAATAATCATAATATAATAAAACTCAATCTTGGGGGTGACACAGTCCCCGCCCCGGAATACAGAAAACCATTTAAAAAAGGACAGAATACCGTTAAAAAGACTGGAATACCAAATACTCTAAAGATCACGGCATACGCGTACCAAAAGCCTAAAAATTCCGCGTACCACACCTTGGCGTACCGAATACCCTTTAAAAAGCACGAAATACCGCGTACCAAAAGTGCTGTTACACCCTCAATCTTTATTTAGTGATACTCATTTGTTTATTGTTAAGAAAAAATGCCTTTGTACACCATTCTAATTATCAATACCATACCTTGTTTATACACAATCAAATGTTCCATCTCTGTTGTCTGAGCATATCTCACTAGGTAGACAGGGGCTACTGGAGCATGGATTAACAACTAAATTCAAGGAAAAAATGCAATTTAAAGGAAAAAACAGGTAAACTGGCATGTATTTTGCAAATGTGTCTTTGTCTTGCTGTTTTTCTCTTATTGGTTAAATGATAATGATTAGCCCATTGATAGTTTTTTATTACCTTAACCAAGACGGTAAGACTCATTTTCGTTTGAAGTGAACAACTCACATAATAATTGTAATAAGATACTTGAAAACAAGTGATGCAAAAATATTCATCTTGAGTCATGGTCAATATTTTAAACGACTTTGGCTTAGTGGTTAGGTTTTAACTCCCGATATAAGCATCTCCGGCGTCAACATATCTGTGTGGAAGAACACATCAAAGCTATATAGTATTCGTTAAAATTTCAACATAGTTAAAACCCAAGGTTCTTCCTACCCAAGATATAGGTTGGTCTTAGTATTAATTTCGTTTGTAATTCGGCACTACTGGTATCATTGTTTTATGCTCTTTATATTGGTATTATGTGTTTTGCATTTTCATAGCCTCTGGTGAGTTGTGCATATACAAAAACGCGGGTCAGGTGTAGGAAATTGCATTGTCTGGAACTCAGTTGTAAGTAATAATAGAAGATCCGTAATTTACAATAATTAAGTGAGAAAACTAGAAAAGACTAGGTTAGTTAGTTAGTTAGTTAGTTATTGCTTTACTCCCAAGCAGCACGATTTCGGCTATATCCGGGAGATGAACATGAAAATGGTGATACAATGAACATGAAATGATGATGAAGTGGAGGAAATAGGGACACAAGGCCAATCGGGTAGGAGAGTTTTGACTGCCACTGGAAAAAGGAGTGATGGGTAGGGACGGAAAATTTTGCCTCCTGCATGGGGATCCTACGGGTCCTACTCTTACCGAAACCTGCAGCAGGGTTCTTTAACGTGCGAGGAACGTGACATTTTTCCCAACACGGTGCACCACTATGGGTTGTGGTCAGGTTTTCCGCATTATCGCCTGACGACCCCGCATCTCCCAATGTCAGGGCTGCCCCATTCAACCACCTGGGGCACACATCCCAGTCTCTTTGTGGGCAAAGCGGCCTGACCCCGATGTCAGGTTTCTGAGCGCTCTTTAGTGGACTTTTACCGACAAGCTTAGCGCTGCTGCGGACCTATTCGCCACCCGGAACCCGCACGCAGTTTCTTACAAATAAGTACCCCGCCAAAAAAAGGCTTTAAGGTAAGTGAGGACACCTGACCCCAAAAATAATGCAAAATTTAAAATGACCAGTACTATAAAATATTGATATTAGTTATATACTTTTTCTTGTGTAAAAAATTTTGACCCTCATCCCAGGCTTGTTTCTCCAAAATTAAGGCTCAAAGTTTGCCAAAGTTACTATAGATTATATAGGAAAGCCGAATAATTAGCATTATATCTTGCCTAAGAAAAATTCTACGAATTGAAATTCTATTTTTATTTGATCAAAATCAATGAAATACAATACATTTCGAAATGAAACAATATAAAAAGTGTTACCGGCTTATAGTTTTGTCTATATTACAAACCTTTGTAATTTTTAGGTCATTTTTCAAGTGAACTATCTCCCTTGTTTTACTCAAAAAATATATTTATTAAAAAACGCTTGGTGTTTTTTTGAATTGATTTATTTTTATTTAGTTTTTTGCAATTTAATTATTAAAAACGAGATTAATTTTATAAAGACATTTTTACTTGTGTTTTGCATTTTTACCTGGTTTTGGTCACATTAAATGTGTCTCGCTAACCTTCAAATAGCAGGGGCTCATCTGCATTTTATTTCAATATTCATATGAAAAATTCATGACTATCCCTAGAGTGGAGTTGTGGATAAAAGATGGATACCCTTAGATGTTACGAAAGAACGGTGACAGGCACAGACTTACAAACAAAATAGCTATCTATCACTATAACTAGCAACCCTTAGATGTAGCGTTACGACGGACACACGAACAAGTGGACCGGCAGACGGACATCCCTATCACTGTACCTCTACTTTTCAAGTGGGAGTATAAATCTAAAATACATACATTCACACCTATCTCCTGTAAAGGCGGTTAAACATCTGCATATAGGTGAGTCATTCCACACCACGCATGTACCACTGTTCAAACAAATGGTAGCTGTGCATATAGGTGCTTTTAATACAGAAAAAAGTTATAGGCATTTGTATCAAGAGCTCTGATAATTTCACGTTTGACCAATCACAAATAATTTGTTTTTTCAAAAATATTTGAAGGATGTCAAAAACCCTTATTATGACAAATTTTCAGACCTGTAAAATATTTTGCAACACTATACTTTATCTTTAAAAGCGTGACGGTAAGGGGATATAGCAAGCAGATTATGCTTTCTCTTCCGGAGCACCTTAGTTTACTCTCGTTTCTCGAATCCACGTTGCAAATTGTAGTTGTCTTTTGTTTGTTGTGTGTTTTTTTTCGTTTTGATGGTTTTTTGTCTACCGATTCTATCTTCATCTTTTCGAAAATGTTTGATTAATGCCCCTTTGCTTCTGTCATTTTTGTTTGAGTTTACAAAAGTGTGAATGTACAGACGTGATTTGAACAAAAGAACCCCCTATACTGTTATGGCTATTTGTATTTACATACTGTCACATGTTGTTCCTGTAAATACCATTCCTGAACGCCACATGTAAAGCTACTTCCCGTATTGACACAAGTCCCTCCATTGTTGCATGGGCCACTATCACAATGTTGATTAACTGATAAAAAGTTACCAGTAAAGTTATCAATCTGTTGTATCATATAATTTATGGTTATTACATTACAGAATTCTAAATTGTTTAAAACACAAGGTTTTATTCCTTGTACTGTACATGGTTAATATGCTAGATGATACGTTCGGCTTTCCTGTTCGAACCTTTTGGCTAAGAGTACTTCTCATTCGATACTTTTGGTTTTTGACTTTCTAATGTTTGAATTCAAATGCTGCTGATGAGAGGTTACCCTTTGAAATATCGATAAATAGCATAACCAAATTACCCGTTTTGATACCCGTTTTTGTTTTTGTATTTTGTACATTATATAACTATGACAAATAGTACGATTATGATTTTTCTACTTTGTACAAAAAGTGTTGTTATTACATTTTTGTACATTATATTACCAAGTACAACAGCATGGTTATGACATTGTTGTACATTATATCCCTATGAACAAATAGTATGGGTATAACATTGCTGTACATTATATTACCATGTGCAAAAAGTATGATTATTACATTTTTGTACATTAAATAACAATGTACAAAACATTGGATATTACATTGTTGTACATTATATCACATTATCACTATGATCAAATAGTATGCATATTACATTGCTATACATTATATTACTATGTACAATTAGTATATTTTAGATTATTGTAGCAAAAAAATATGTTATTATTACACTGTTCTTTTGCAAGAAGTAAATTCAAAACTATATATACATCTCACCATAAGTTAAGCAACACCTGTAATCACGTAAGTACAGCGTCCATATTTCTAAAAACAATATCATGAAACTTATTTTCTTCTGTACATGTACATTTACAACATTTTCTGATTCTAATCAATCATGGTAAAATTGTCGGCTTTTGTAATATTGGCAAACAAATCAAGCAACCCAAAAAGTGTTGTTTCAGTAACAACTTTTGAGTTGAGTACATTAAGAGTTTTGATTAAAATCATATGTTTCTGTTTTTTTGTTTGTTACAATAAGGATGTAAATAATATTAAACACAGTAATTTTGAATTGTTAGTTCCTGTTTAAGATCTAAAGATTGTAAAGGAATTAAAGCTTATTTTTCATGGCTTTTGCATGGTTTCAAATGCTGACTTGAGAATTTTTTACATTTACCGATTTCAGAGTTGACATTTTTGTAGTCATTACAATTGATACTCATAAACCGTCCCGAAAATCTCATAGTGGGAAACTTTTTGGATATTTTTCAGTTTTTCGATATTTTCGTTTTTCTTCATAATTGTAACCATTTGAAGGTTTGCTTCTATTACCGGAAGTAGAACTTAAGTTTTTATCAGAATGGATGTGGTAACTTACACCTATGATAAATTTTTGCCTCACACAAGAACCTCCCTCTTTTTATGATTATGTTCGATTAGGTAGATGGGGTGTCTAAAATGTTATCCATATAATTTTCTTAAATTTTGACCACAGTTAGTCCTAGACTGGTACTTTAAATCTCAATAATAAAATAAAAACTTCACCACGAGAATTTTTGTAGAAACGACTTTGAAAAATGGATGATTGTAGTACTTTTTATATAGGATCTATAGGGAATATTCAAATTTCTTTTACCTAAAAAAATCCACTCCATAGATTTTTCTTAAAATTTGTGAAAATCTTTGTTTTCAACAGATTTTTAATACTAAATAAAAAATAAACTTAACGTCAAATTTTTTGAAAAAAAATCAAAAATGTGTTTTTCCCCTATTATTGCTATACAAATTATCTCCCCTTAAAAAGTACGGGAAAATATTGAAAATCGCAAAGAAGGTGCATTTAATCCAAATTTTTTGCTGCAATTACTAATTTTGATGTATACCTAGCCCAATAGAAATCAATTAAAATAACAAGCATTATAAATTCTAAGATTTTGATTGATGTGCAAAAAAGATGCTCAGAAATGGACACCCCATCTACCTTAAGTGACGTCTTATAGGTTAAAACATGTGTTCCAGTGCTAAGAAAAACATTTAATTTGTTTTAGACAAAAATATCTTACACAAAACTTTGGCTTTTAAGCGTTTTTCATACTTTCTATGGTAAAAGCTGATTAAGTCCCATTGCTGACGACAATGGATGCAACTTGAACTTGAAACAAGTAATTTTTGTTTTATGTTGATAATTTGTCTCCTATGCAAACATTTTATGCATTGATAAATTGTTATAAGCCTACAATTGGAATTGATAAATTGTTATAAGCCTACAATTGACATTGAAAGTTAAACTTTTTAAACGCTATTTTTTCTTATTTTTTATATCATTTTCAAAAAGTTGGATTTTCATGACATGTGAACATTTCTGATAAATCATGTTTAGCCCATTACACAATTAAAGTATATACATTGAAGTGTAAATTTTTTTGATTTTCCATCATTTTGTATTATGTGAATATTTCGAGGCATAAAATGATTATTGCTTAAATAAAAAGTTGGTGTTGCTTAACTTATGGTGAGGTATATATATATTTCATTCTTGTACTCAAGTAGTATTCACATTGTTTTAAAACAAGAAGTTCTTACACTGTAGTGTTACATAAAACAAAAGTTATACAATGATATTTTACGAGAAAAAGTTCTTTCATTAGTAATTTATTAATCGTTTTGGTACATAAATATATATCTAAGGAGACAACCGACTGCGGACAACACCACTCAATTAATTTCGCAGTACAAATGATCTGAGAGATAACGTTAAAGAAAAATACAACTTGACGAACTGCGGGATACAGTACAAGCTTTAGCGGTAGACAGTAGTTGTCAAATTGATGCAAGGTAGGGAATACAAAGGAACGCGACAGCACACCACATAAGAAGCAAAGGTGTACCAAAGGGGTAATCAGTGTCATAAAACCGTGAAGACAAAGACAAAACCGGCAGACAAAAAATCATCACAACAAAACAAACCACATAACAACATAAAACACACACACATAACAACAAAACCGCATTCAGCAACGCGAACTCAAGTCGAAACGAGAGTGAACTCAGGTGCTCCGGAAGAGTAAGCAGTTCCTGCTTGCTATAGCACACCCGTCACGTTGCCAAAGATCGATTAAGTGTTGGTCAAATCCAGAAAGGATGACATTACAAAACTCTATGTCAAACCAACATCTGTGCTCATCTGAGAGATAGAAATCCCGTATTTGCATACATTTGTGTACAAGCACATGATGTCGTCCGTAAAATTTCTTGAGTGATGACAACAACCTGGGAGCAACAACCTGGATTATATACAATACTGGTTAGCAGAGATATGTAATCAGATGTTCTATAACACTCACCATTACATGTACTTCCTGTCCAGGATACAGTACACTGACATTCGAATCCACTGGCAGTTTGAATACATGTTCCTCCATTTAGACATGGCTGTGGACTGCAAGGATCCACATCTGAAAACAAATTAAAGAAATCCCTTTCGACTTTTGTGGCATTTGAATGCCCAATGGGTGTCTGTTTGCTACTTTCGTACACCTTATATGATTCCCAGGAACATTCTCCTTGTCTCAAACTTTAATTCACGTCAATATAGGTAAATTATAATACTGTCCCTTCTCTTTTCTATCGTGTAAAATACAGTTAAAATATAACCAGTAATATACAGTGTATTATTTCTTGATTTTGAATCAACTTAATTGCTTGCAATGAAAATATACTGAATTTATTTAGAATTTCTTACTGAACACTTTTTAAGTTCTTTTAAGTTCGATAAATGCTTAGTAATATTTGTCAGTTCTAATAGTATAGTGTTTATCTAGTCGAATTTTGTCTCATTAGTTTACCTGAACATGTGTCTCCTATCCATCCAGATGCGCAGTCTCATGTAAAATCAGAACCGGAACTTGAACATGTTCCTCCATAACTGCAAGGGGAAGGACTACAAGGGTTAATGACAGCTAGAAGAAAGTCAAAAGTAAATGTATAAACACCCTTCTAAACGAAGCAAGGAACCAATGGGGAGTCCGAATGTCAAAATTCTGACAGAGCAGAGACAAAACCAGTAAACACCAACGAGAGAGGGACAAAAAAACAGACAACATGTAAAACACAGAAACAAAAAAAAAACCTACTGAATATCAATAAACAACACGAGATCTAGTCGTAACGAGAGTGAACTCAGGTGCTCAGGAAACGAAAACAGTTCCTGCTTGCTATAGAAACCCCGCCGCCTTGCCAACAGACAATTCAATTCGTCAATCTTCTCATAAAATCCAAAGGAAATTTACTGTTTGTTGAGAACCAAATTTGGTGGTTTAGTTGACCAACGATTCCCACGAAAACTACGATTATTAGTACCCAGTGAATAATAATACTTTCACAGTATGTATTAGGGGCTCCTTTCTGAGCAACTCACTTAACTCTTGTTACGACTTTAAGTTCGCGTTTTTGATTTCTGTATGGTTGGCTTTGTATTTTTAATGTTTTGTGTTTTTCGTGCTGTTTTTGTTCTTGTTGAACTGATTTAGTCAATACCATTTCGGACTTTTGACATTCGAATGACCCATTGATCCCTCTTGGCTTGTTGACAAAAAGTAAACTAAGGTCTTAATTATTTAAGGTTAATGAGGACACCTGACTCTGAAAATAACTGCTCATTAAAACTCTAATTTTGTTGCCTTAAATATAAAATAATGTTGATATCTTTCATATAAACATAAAATAAAGATAGGTCACCAGGCTTGGTTTTCCCATATAAGGGTTTAAAGTTTTACTAAATTACAATGGCTATTTAAAGAAAAAACATATAAATATAATGCATAAAATCACTGCTCAGGAAAAAATCTTACATTATAAATTTCATTTTATTAGATCAGAATTAATATTATTAAGCAAACTTTGATATAAGAGTGAGAAAATAGGGGTCACCAACTTTGTTTTGAATCTGCCTGTAGAATCTATTGTATTTTGATGGTCATATTTTACATAGATTATCTCCCTTGATAGTTTCAAAACAATGATTTATTAAGTTAATAGTCATATATCTGATTAAAAATATTATTATATGCTTAACAATTTTTTGATTAACTCATTTAATATTTTTTGTTATGTATTCATTGATATGCTAGCATTTACTTTTCATATTTAGATGTGCTTGGTCACATGACATCTGTCCTCATTAACCTTAAAACCCACAACGAGAAGATGGAATTTCGAACTAATAATCAAAACATTTATTAGCTTTAGCCTCAACGGGCTGAAGGCAGGAATGAACAGAACAAGCTTTATTTGTAGTGGCCACAGAACATGAAATCTAATTAAATATGCCCTCCAAAGACTTGAAAAAGGTCATACGCAGAACTAGCTCCGTAGATGTTTAGTCTTATTTACCTTATAAGAAGATCCGAAATTAAAAATGATTATATGATAATTGAGCAGCCTAATACAAATAATTACCCCGTCCCAGAAAAAAAATCAATCAAATGAGATTTTGAAATAGGTGTGTATGATGTGTGTTGATATCGACGAACCTGGGCCATGTAGGGCGGTCAGCTTTATTGGTGGAGGAAATAGGAAACCGGAGTACCCGGAGAAAGCAACCGACCTTGGGCAGGTAACTGACAAACCTAATTACAAACAGTTGGGGAAGTCCCTTTTTGTTAAATACAAACGGGACTCGAACACCAGCTGAGAGATAATCGGCTAATGATTAGTAGTGTGATATTAAAACTAGCGCCTTAGACCACTCGACCACCAGGCCCCTTTTTAAAATAGGAAGTGATCATCTGCAATATATTTCAATAATCATGTGGCAATTTAATGAAAATCCAGCAAGTGGCTAAAAAGGACTTTTGGATCAGAGATGGGTACCTTAAGATGTAATGAAATGATAGACACACGAACAAACGTGCGGACGTCCCATTTCTATTCCCCATTCTTTTTAAGTCTAAAAACATACTTTCACACCTATCTCCTGTAAAGGAAAAAGTACATTGGCAGATTGGCTGGTCATTCCACACCACGCATGATCCACCATTTAGGCAAAGGCAAGCTGTGCATATAGGTGCTTTAAAGGCAAAACAGAAAAAAAATATAGGCACTCGTATCAACAATGACAATTTCACATTTGCCCCGTGACAAATATTTTTTTTCTTTTCAACAGATGTGCAAAAAGCCCCTATTATGGCAAATTCTCAGATGACAATCAGTCACTCTTAAATATTTTACAACTGTTTTCCTGCAACTAATTTATCTTTGGAAATGGTACGGTGTGATATAGCAAGCAGGCACTGCTTACTTTTCTCAACCCCCCGAGTTTACTCTCTTTCTACTTGAGATCTTGTTGCTAATTGTAGTTTAGTTTTTATTTGTGTTTTTACGTTTGTTGTGCGGTTTGTTTTGTTGTGATATTTTGTTTACCGATTCTGTCTTCGTCTTTTCAAAGTAATGATGTTTGATTGCCCTTTAGGTACCCCTTTGATGTTCAGAAAAGTTTGAATGTACAGACTAACAGACAAACGATCGGCGAAAGTAAAACCATCTTGGGCTAAAACAATCTCTGGCAAAACATAGCTTGGTTTTATTGAACTCTCATGTTACTCTTGTTCGAATTCAACAACTATCTAATAATAAATATTTTTGTTCATCGAAAGCTTAGATTTAAAGATAATGTCTTAAGATATCCTCGGTGCTGGATTTGGCTTCCTTGTTCGGACGTTTTGGTTTTGAGTACTTTTCGTTTTCAACTGTTTTGGAATTTGATCTTCCAATGTTTTGGTTTAAATGCTACTGATGAGAGGTTACTCCTTGAAATGTCGATATATAGCATATCCAAATTAACCGTTTATACCCGCGTTTTGGTATTTGTAATCTTAATAAATATGTCATCACCTTAATAAGTTTACTGTGATCATTCTTTTCTTGGTTCGATTTGTTTCAGATAAAGTCAAGTATATGTAAGTGTAAATAAAAAACAATGCCAAAAAAACTACATTTCATGACATTTTCTAATTAAGTAAACCTCAATGTCCCAACTCTATAAAATTCCTTTTTTAGCAAATTGTCACAAGATGATTTCCGAATCCTATGACAGTCATGTACATTCTCATAGCGAGACTTTTTTATATGAAAGACAAGTAACAAATGGCTATGCCCACAGCTGTATTGAAATACAGAACAAATTCACAAGGTACTACAGAAGTGTTGCAGGTGGGGAAAATGGTAAATTCTACAAAATCCGAAAATTAGCTTTAGCATTTACAGGTAACAAAGTAACTAAGACCTTCACTGAACAAGGTCGATAAAGTTCCATCTCCGTCTCGTTACAGAAGACACAAATAAAAAAAAATATGAATTAAGACTGAAAACAAGCCATTTGTTCCCTGGCTTTTTGTTATTTTGAACCTTGTCCATATTCTTTCAAATAGATAAAACTTTATTAACCTCAATTTATCACGAGAGTTTTCATGATTTAAGTAATTTATACTTGTCAAATCTTTTGCATTTTTCCTATTAACTATCTATTTTTGTTCTATGTCTAGAAATGGGTCTTCCATTGATAATTAAGGGATTTGTTTGAATCTTATGTATTGTATGTTTAGTCTTCGGCTAACACAATACAGCGGGCGATGATCTCTGGTCATGTTAGAGACTGCTGGGTGTTATCCATTGTGATTCTTTTAAAATTGACGATTTCTATGTTGGTATTGTTGCGAACACTTATTCCACGTCTCTTATCGTGTATACTTGCATGTAATTGTGATTGGCCCCCCAAAACAATTCTTGATTTTAGATAAGAACCCCCTATACTGTTATGACTGTTTGTATTAACATACTGTCACATGTTGTTCCTGTAAATCCCGTTCCTGAACATTCACATGTAAAGCTATTTCCCGTATTGACACAAGTCCCTCCATTGTTGCATGGGCTACTATCACAATGTTGTCCGACTGAAAAGAAAATTGCAAGTTAAGTGGTCACATATTTGTTGTATCATATGAATAAAGGTTAATAATCAAATCAAATCAAAATTGTTTAAAACACAAGGTTTCATTCCTTGTACTGTATATGGTCGATATCCAAGGTGCTGTTATACGGGTGTAAAACACCAACTCACTCACTCCAATGTGCTGCATTTTGCTTTCCTGTTCGTACCTTTTAGCTTAAAGTACTTTTTATCCATTACTTTTGGTTTTTGACCTAATGTTTTGACTCAAATGCTGTTGATGAGAGGTTACCCCTTGAAATATTGATTAACAACCTAATCAAATTAACCTTTTTGATACCCGTTTTGGTTTTTGTATTTTGTACATTACATTACTATGACTATTTCATTACTGCACATTATATTACTATGAACAAACAATTTGGTTATTTCATTGTTGTACATTATATATAAAAAGTACAAATAGTATGGTTATCGATGTATGATTACGTCATTTTTCGAATGAAGTATATAGGACGAACATGCTTCTATAAAAGGTTGTTCCTTGAACTATAGATAACTGTGTACAGTGTATAATTTATGATTTCCTATAGAAGTTAAGCATCGATCATTTTGGCTACAAACTAGGCTTCTAATAAGCAAAGAACTTATATGCAATTTATACACTCAACTGGTAACGAAATTGTATAGATCAATATGATACTTTGTTTTTTCTCGCAACAAACAATGTTCCGTCAAGAAAACAGTACAGACAGAACTTGAAATAAATATCTGAAATCCAAAATTAGCTGTTCTAACTTCTGCATAAAGACTGATATTTAACGATTTTAGAGAGTATGGTTATACTATCGCACTTTGCCAGTATGCATTTTTGACCCGGCCCTCTTGTTTGAGTGGCTAATATGTATAAATTTGAACACCAAAAGCCCATTTTCCACCCGTTGTCGTCGAAATCATGCTTCCCCTTTCTCGAAATAGAATTCTAAAACCTGGAATAAAATTATTCAACTATTCGAGGCATTTATAATGCAAATATGTGTTACTGATGTGTAAAATGCAGGGTAAATAGTGCCATTCAGAGTCAGGGCTGAGTATCCATATAATAAATTCATGAGACGCATCTTGCCTTGTAATGTGAAATTTAAAAGCTGACTTAATGAGTGAGTTGGAGTTATACATTCTGAGAAAAATAAATATATTGTTACTATATTGCGATAAACGTGAACTCCTATGCTAGAGCAAACACTCTTGGTAGCCTTGTTCCGATTTTCCGGTCGTCTAAACTCAAAATTGTGTTGTTGTTTTTGATACTTCACTTTCTTAACTTTAAATACACATGAACAAAAAACTTCGGTGTTGGTTTTGAATTACTTGTTTGAACTTTTTGGGTAGAGTACGTCTCTTATGATTTTCTGTCTTGCAATTATTTTGACTCAAATGCCGCAATTCAATAAAAGCCATTTTCAGAAGAATATGCATAGATTAAAAGGGTTAGATTGCTACCCACCTTGGTACTTCGAATTTTTCTGTCCTAAAAGAAATCTGAAAATTTTTGCATAACAAACACTACCCAAGAAAATTTATAATGCTTGCTTGATTCTAACATGCATATGAAGTTAAATACCAATTAAAAGTATATATTAGTCAACATAAATAACTAATTCCTTGCAAGCTTGGGTAAACATGAGGAATGTGGTGTGGTGATTTATCACTTGCCCAAAACAGTTTAACTCTTTGCCCTTCTCTTTTAACTCATCAATTCTAAGTATGTTTTGACGATTTATTAATACATAGAAGATAAGAAGATAACCGTAACATATTCTTCAAAGTTGCATGTGCTTTTAGCTATTCTTGAGAATTTATAGCACACCTGTAAGGACTGTAAAACTAGCAATTTTGATTTGAGCAACTTACCGACGAATATTGTCACCTTTGAATGAATAAGCTATGACTTCACTAAATATCAGTATTCGACAAAACCGGATAACTGGAAAATTTTTAGAAAGGGGTAACGAACCATTTATTCCCCGATACCAAATTTGTTTACCAGAAAAATCGATAAACCCTTTTATCCTGGCTTCAAATGAACAGAAGATCAAAAATTCAACAAAATTTAAAATAATAGGGACTGGACTATATATAACCTTATTATAGGCCTCTTTAACTTCTAGACATATTAGAAGATACAAGCAAAAATTTAACCACCGCCGTTTACAAATTGCTGTGGCGGATCCAGAAATTTTCAAATGGGAACCTTCTTGGACCTCTTGTTTCATAGAATTCCTAACCAAATTTCTTATCAAACAGGAGGACGGGCGTCCGGCACGCCGGTCCTAAACTATATCCGCCTTTGACGATTGTTTTCAAAAACTACCATAATGATTGAAAGACATTTTTAAATGCATTAATATTACCCTACATGTCTCTAAGGGTCGTCTGACCAACAGTCGCATTTTTCTTAATCAAATTTCGCAAAAACCACTAACCTTCATGTGCTTAATATCTAAGTTTCATGAATTTTTGGTTACCTCTTAAGCGTATTTTGTAATGCATTTTACACGTCTGATTTAGAACCGATACATAAATATAACAGTCATTCTACCTTATAAAGCTGAGACGGGTTGCTGGGATTTGAGTACAATAAAAAGAGTAAACCATTTATTTTTATGCGAAAATGTTTCACTGGATAGTTAAACACCACCGAGAATAAAAACATACAGAATTTTGCTAATAAATTGCATATTTAGAAGCAACAGCATTTTTGGGGGCGAACAATAACGGTAGACTGCTGTACATGTGTGCTAACACGTGTCATACATTCAGACTAAAATAAACAGTAAATCACACAATATGTTACCTTTCTCTCATTACTTGACATCCTTAATTCAAAAATATCACCCAAATTTCACCCAAACTAGTCGATGGACCTCGATGATAAAAAATTGTATTGCAACCACTTTTACGTCTTGTCTTCAAGAAAATCAATGAAGTAATGACGTCCTTGACATTGTGACGTAACAATTGCAACGACGTAATTTCTATAAACTAACAACCATTAACAGAAGGTACTTACCGCGATAACCAAATTTAAGTATAACGTACTTAAATTTCATTATAACATTTTTGCACGTTATATTACTTTGTATAAATAGTATGGTTATCACATCATTGTATATTATATTACTTTGTACAAGTAGTATGGTTATTACATTGTTGTACATTATAATTTTTTGTCCAAACAGTATGGTTATTACATTGATGTACCTTATAATTTTTTGTCCAAACAGTATGGTTATTTCATTGATGTACCTTAAAATTTTTTGTCCAAACAGTATGATTATTACATTGTTGTACATTATATAACCATCTACAAACAGATTGGTTATTTCATTGTTCTACATTATATAACTATGTACAATCAGTATAGTTATTACATTGTTGTGCATTTTATAACCATATATAAAAAGTTTGGTTGTTTTATTGATGTACATGTACATTATATAACAATGTACAAATAGTAGATTATTGAAGATTAGTGTAGCATAAAATATGTAATTATTACACAGTACTTTTGCTAGATATAAATGCAAAACTATATCTTTCTTGAGTGTTCATATTCTTTTATAACAGGAAGTTCTTACACTGTAGTTTTACATTAAAGAAAAGTTATACTAGTACTATGATTTTAAACGAGATAAAAAATTCTTTCATCGTCGATTTATTAACAATTTTGGGTAATTTTGGATAAATTAATATCTATCTAGGGAGAACACCGACTGCGGACAACACTACACGACATAACCCGGATAATATACAATACTAGTAGGCAAAGATATGAAATCAAAATTAATGTTCTACAAAACTCACCATTGCATGCACTTCCTGTCCAGGATATCGTGCACTGACATTGGAATCCGCTGGCAGTTTGTAAACAAGGTCCTCCATTTAGATATGGCTGTGGACTGCAAGGATCCACATCTGAAAACAAATTTTCAAATTTCCCCTTCGACTTTTGTGGCATTTCAATGCCCCATTGGTGCCTATTTGCTTTTTTGGTACCCTTAATTTGATTCCGAGGAGCATCATCCTTGTTTCATTACTTTATTCACGTAAATAAAGGTAAATTCTAATACTGTTCTTTCTCTTTTTTATCATGTAAACTACAGTTTAAATATATCCAGTAGTGTCCATTGTATTATTTCTTGATTTTGAATAAACTTAATTGCTTGCAATGAAAATATTCTACTGAATTTCTTAAAACACTGAACACTTTTCAAGTTCTGTTAATGCTATGTAATATCTGTCCGTTCCAACGATAAAATGCTTTTCTAGTGGAATTTTGTCTCAAAAGTTTACCTGAACATGTGTCTCCTATCCATCCAGGTGCGCAGTCACATGTAAAATCAGGACCCGATCTATAACACGTTCCTCCATTACTGCAAGGGGAAGGACTACAAGGATTAGTAACATCTAGAAGAAAGTATAAAAGCAAATGTATAAACACCACTCTAAAAGAAGCAAGGAACCAATGGGGAGTCCGAATGTCAAAATTCCGACAGAGCAGAGACAAAACCAGTAGACACCAACGAGAGAGGGACAACAAAAAACCAGACAACATGTAAAGCACCAAAAACCTACTGAATATAAATAAACAACGCGAAATCTAGTCGTAACGAGCTCTGAAACAGTTCCTGCCTGATATAGAAAATCCAATTTCAATTCGTCAAATCCGGTAATGGAAGACAAAAAAAAGCGTGGAAATATTTGCGTGTGTTACTTGCCTTTTGCAATACATGGCATATCCAAATTTACCGTTTATACCCGCGTTTTGGTATTTGTAATTTTGAAACCACTGGGTGATAACCGCTGCTGGTGGACCAGAGGTCCCCCGGGGGTAATCACAAGCCTGGTAGTCAGACTTGTCTGACACGAATTACCATAAAATTTCTAATATATTGTCGCTGAAATTTCCTATTGTTAAATTTCAAAATTGATGAAAACACCAGGTTTCTTTCCTAGTAATGCACATGGTCGATATCCTCGGTGCTGGATTTGGCTTCCTTGTTCGGACGTTTTGGTTTTGCGTACTTTTCGTTTTCAACTGTTTTGGAATTTGACCTTCCAATGTTTTGGTTTAAATGCTACTGATGAGAGGTTACTCCTTGAAATATCGATACATGGCATATCCAAATTTACCGTTTATACCCGCGTTTTGGTATTTGTAATTTTGAAACCACTGGGTGATAACCGCTGCTGGTGGACCAGAGGTCCCCGAGGATAATCACAAGCCTGGTAGTCAGACTTGTCTGACACGAATTACCATAAAATTTCTAATATATTGTCGCTGAAATTTCCTATTGTTAAATTTCAAAATTGATGAAAACACCAGGTTTCTTTCCTAGTAATGCACATGGTCGATATCCTCGGTGCTGGATTTGGCTTCCTTGTTCGGACGTTTTGGTTTTGAGTACTTTTCGTTTTCAACTGTTTTGGAATTTGACCTTCCAATGTTTTGGTTTAAATGCTACTGATGAGAGGTTACTCCTTGAAATATCGATACATGGCATATCCAAATTTACCGTTTATACCCGCGTTTTGGTATTTGTAATTTTGAAACCACTGGGTGATAACCGCTGCTGGTGGACCAGAGGTCCCCGAGGATAATCACAAGCCTGGTAGTCAGATTTGTCTGACACGAATTACCATAAAATTTCTAATATATTGTCGCTGAAATTTCCGATTGTTAAATTTCAAAATTGATGAAAACACCAGGTTTCTTTCCTTGTAATGCACATGGTCGATATCCTCGGTGCTGGATTTGGCTTCCTTGTTCGGACGTTTTGGTTTTGAGTACTTTTCGTTTTCAACTGTTTTGGAATTTGACCTTCCAATGTTTTGGTTTAAATGCTACTGATGAGAGGTTACTCCTTGAAATATCGATACATGGCATATCCAAATTCAACGTTTATACCCGCGTTTTGGTATTTGTAATTTTGAAACCACTGGGTGATAACCGCTGCTGGTGGACCAGAGGTCCCCGAGGGTAATCACAAGCCTGATAGTCAGACTTGTCTGACACGAATTACCATAAAATTTCTAATATATTGTCGCTGAAATTTCCGATTGTTAAATTTCAAAATTGATGAAAACACCAGGTTTCTTTCCTTGTAATGCACATGGTCGATATCCTTGGTGCTGGATTTGGCTTCCTTGTTCGGACGTTTTGGTTTTGCGTACTTTTCGTTTTCAACTGTTTTGGAATTTGACCTTCCAATGTTTTGGTTTAAATGCTACTGATGAGAGGTTACTCCTTGAAATATCGATACATGGCATATCCAAATTTACCGTTTATACCTGCGTTTTGGTATTTGTAATTTTGAAACCACTGGGTGATAACCGCTGCTGGTGGACCAGAGGTCCCCGAGGGTAATCACAAGCCTGATAGTCAGACTTGTCTGACACGAATTACCATAAAATTTCTAATATATTGTCGCTGAAATTTCCGATTGTTAAATTTCAAAATTGATGAAAACACCAGGTTTCTTTCCTTGTAATGCACATGGTCGATATCCTCGGTGCTGGATTTGGCTTCCTTGTTCGGACGTTTTGGTTTTGAGTACTTTTCGTTTTCAACTGTTTTGGAATTTGCCCTTCCAATGTTTTGGTTTAAATGCTACTGATGAGAGGTTACTCCTTGAAATATCGATACATGGCATATCCAAATTTACCGTTTATACCCGCGTTTTGGTATTTGTAATTTTGAAACCACTGGGTGATAACCGCTGCTGGTGGACCAGAGGTCCCCGAGGGTGATCACAAGCCTGGTAGTCAGACTTGTCTGACACGAATTACCATAAAATTTCTAATATATTGTCGCTGAAATTTCCGATTGTTAAATTTCAAAATTGATGAAAACACCAGGTTTCTTTCCTTGTAATGCACATGGTCGATATCCTCGGTGCTGGATTTGGCTTCCTTGTTCGGACGTTTTGGTTTTGAGTACTTTTCGTTTTCAACTGTTTTGGAATTTGACCTTCCAATGTTTTGGTTTAAATGCTACTGATGAGAGGTTACTCCTTGAAATATCGATACATGGCATATCCAAATTTACCGTTTATACCCGCGTTTTGGTATTTGTAATTTTGAAACCACTGGGTGATAACCGCTGCTGGTGGACCAGAGGTCCCCGAGGGTAATCACAAGCCTGATAGTCAGACTTGTCTGACACGAATTACCATAAAATTTCTAATATATTGTCGCTGAAATTTCCGATTGTTAAATTTCAAAATTGATGAAAACACCAGGTTTCTTTCCTTGTAATGCACATGGTCGATATCCTTGGTGCTGGATTTGGCTTCCTTGTTCGGACGTTTTGGTTTTGCGTACTTTTCGTTTTCAACTGTTTTGGAATTTGACCTTCCAATGTTTTGGTTTAAATGCTACTGATGAGAGGTTACTCCTTGAAATATCGATACATGGCATATCCAAATTTACCGTTTATACCTGCGTTTTGGTATTTGTAATTTTGAAACCACTGGGTGATAACCGCTGCTGGTGGACCAGAGGTCCCCGAGGGTAATCACAAGCCTGATAGTCAGACTTGTCTGACACGAATTACCATAAAATTTCTAATATATTGTCGCTGAAATTTCCGATTGTTAAATTTCAAAATTGATGAAAACACCAGGTTTCTTTCCTTGTAATGCACATGGTCGATATCCTCGGTGCTGGATTTGGCTTCCTTGTTCGGACGTTTTGGTTTTGAGTACTTTTCGTTTTCAACTGTTTTGGAATTTGCCCTTCCAATGTTTTGGTTTAAATGCTACTGATGAGAGGTTACTCCTTGAAATATCGATACATGGCATATCCAAATTTACCGTTTATACCCGCGTTTTGGTATTTGTAATTTTGAAACCACTGGGTGATAACCGCTGCTGGTGGACCAGAGGTCCCCGAGGGTGATCACAAGCCTGGTAGTCAGACTTGTCTGACACGAATTACCATAAAATTTCTAATATATTGTCGCTGAAATTTCCGATTGTTAAATTTCAAAATTGATGAAAACACCAGGTTTCTTTCCTTGTAATGCACATGGTCGATATCCTCGGTGCTGGATTTGGCTTCCTTGTTCGGACGTTTTGGTTTTGAGTACTTTTCGTTTTCAACTGTTTTGGAATTTGACCTTCCAATGTTTTGGTTTAAATGCTACTGATGAGAGGTTACTCCTCGAAATATCGATACATGGCATATCCAAATTTACCGTTTATACCCGCGTTTTGGTATTTGTAATTTTGAAACCACTGGGTGATAACCGCTGCTGGTGGACCAGAGGTCCCCGAGGGTAATCACAAGCCTGGTAGTCAGACTTGTCTGACACGAATTACCATAAAATTTCTAATATATTGTCGCTGAAATTTCCGATTGTTAAATTTCAAAATTGATGAAAACACCAGGTTTCTTTCCTTGTAATGCACATGGTCGATATCCTTGGTGCTGGATTTGGCTTCCTTGTTCGGACGTTTTGGTTTTGAGTACTTTTCGTTTTCAACTGTTTTGGAATTTGACCTTCCAATGTTTTGGTTTAAATGCTACTGATGAGAGGTTACTCCTTGAAATATCGATACATGGCATATCCAAATTTACCGTTTATACCCGCGTTTTGGTATTTGTAATTTTGAAACCACTGGGTGATAACCGCTGCTGGTGGACCAGAGGTCCCCGAGGGTAATCACAAGCCTGATAGTCAGACTTGTCTGACACGAATTACCATAAAATTTCTAATATATTGTCGCTGAAATTTCCGATTGTTAAATTTCAAAATTGATGAAAACACCAGGTTTCTTTCCTTGTAATGCACATGGTCGATATCCTTGGTGCTGGATTTGGCTTCCTTGTTCGGACGTTTTGGTTTTGAGTACTTTTCGTTTTCAACTGTTTTGGAATTTGACCTTCCAATGTTTTGGTTTAAATGCTACTGATGAGAGGTTACTCCTTGAAATATCGATACATGGCATATCCAAATTTACCGTTTATACCCGCGTTTTGGTATTTGTAATTTTGAAACCACTGGGTGATAACCGCTGCTGGTGGACCAGAGGTCCCCGAGGGTAATCACAAGCCTGATAGTCAGACTTGTCTGACACGAATTACCATAAAATTTCTAATATATTGTCGCTGAAATTTCCGATTGTTAAATTTCAAAATTGATGAAAACACCAGGTTTCTTTCCTTGTAATGCACATGGTCGATATCCTCGGTGCTGGATTTTGCTTCCTTGTTCGGACGTTTTGGTTTTGAGTACTTTTCGTTTTCAACTGTTTTGGAATTTGACCTTCCAATGTTTTGGTTTAAATGCTACTGATGAGAGGTTACTCCTTGAAATATCGATACATGGCATATCCAAATTTACCGTTTATACCCGCGTTTTGGTATTTGTAATTTTGAAACCACTGGGTGATAACCGCTGCTGGTGGACCAGAGGTCCCCGAGGGTAATCACAAGCCTGATAGTCAGACTTGTCTGACACGAATTACCATAAAATTTCTAATATATTGTCGCTGAAATTTCCGATTGTTAAATTTCAAAATTGATGAAAACACCAGGTTTCTTTCCTTGTAATGCACATGGTCGATATCCTTGGTGCTGGATTTGGCTTCCTTGTTCGGACGTTTTGGTTTTGCGTACTTTTCGTTTTCAACTGTTTTGGAATTTGACCTTCCAATGTTTTGGTTTAAATGCTACTGATGAGAGGTTACTCCTTGAAATATCGATACATGGCATATCCAAATTTACCGTTTATACCCGCGTTTTGGTATTTGTAATTTTGAAACCACTGGGTGATAACCGCTGCTGGTGGACCAGAGGTCCCCGAGGGTGATCACAAGCCTGGTAGTCAGACTTGTCTGACACGAATTACCATAAAATTTCTAATATATTGTCGCTGAAATTTCCGATTGTTAAATTTCAAAATTGATGAAAACACCAGGTTTCTTTCCTTGTAATGCACATGGTCGATATCCTCGGTGCTGGATTTGGCTTCCTTGTTCGGACGTTTTGGTTTTGAGTACTTTTCGTTTTCAACTGTTTTGGAATTTGACCTTCCAATGTTTTGGTTTAAATGCTACTGATGAGAGGTTACTCCTCGTAATATCGATACATGGCATATCCAAATTTACCGTTTATACCCGCGTTTTGGTATTTGTAATTTTGAAACCACTGGGTGATAACCGCTGCTGGTGGACCAGAGGTCCCCGAGGGTAATCACAAGCCTGGTAGTCAGACTTGTCTGACACGAATTACCATAAAATTTCTAATATATTGTCGCTGAAATTTCCGATTGTTAAATTTCAAAATTGATGAAAACACCAGGTTTCTTTCCTTGTAATGCACATGGTCGATATCCTCGGTGCTGGATTTGGCTTCCTTGTTCGGACGTTTTGGTTTTGAGTACTTTTCGTTTTCAACTGTTTTGGAATTTGACCTTCCAATGTTTTGGTTTAAATGCTACTGATGAGAGGTTACTCCTTGAAATATCGATACATGGCATATCCAAATTTACCGTTTATACCCGCGTTTTGGTATTTGTAATTTTGAAACCACTGGGTGATAACCGCTGCTGGTGGACCAGAGGTCCCCGAGGGTAATCACAAGCCTGGTAGTCAGACTTGTCTGACACGAATTACCATAAAATTTCTAATATATTGTCGCTGAAATTTCCGATTGTTAAATTTCAAAATTGATGAAAACACCAGGTTTCTTTCCTTGTAATGCACATGGTCGATATCCTCGGTGCTGGATTTGGCTTCCTTGTTTGGACGTTTTGGTTTTGAGAATTTTTCGTTTTCAACTGTTTTGGAATTTGACCTTCCAATGTTTTGGTTTAAATGCTACTGATGAGAGGTTACTCCTTGAAATATCGATACATGGCATATCCAAATTTACCGTTTATACCCGCGTTTTGGTATTTGTAATTTTGAAACCACTGGGTGATAACCGCTGCTGGTGGACCAGAGGTCCCCGAGGGTAATCACAAGCCTGATAGTCAGACTTGTCTGACACGAATTACCATAAAATTTCTAATATATTGTCGCTGAAATTTCCGATTGTTAAATTTCAAAATTGATGAAAACACCAGGTTTCTTTCCTTGTAATGCACATGTTAGATATCCTTGATGCTGGATTTGGCTTCCTTGTTCGGACGTTTTGGTTTTGCGTACTTTTCGTTTTCAACTGTTTTGGAATTTGACCTTCCAATGTTTTGGTTTAAATGCTACTGATGAGAGGTTACTCCTTGAAATATCGATACATGGCATATCCAAATTTACCGTTTATACCCGCGTTTTGGTATTTGTAATTTTGAAACCACTGGGTGATAACCGCTGCTGGTGGACCAGAGGTCCCCGAGGGTAATCACAAGCCTGGTAGTCAGACTTGTCTGACACGAATTACCATAAAATTTCTAATATATTGTCGCTGAAATTTCCGATTGTTATATTTCAAAATTGATGAAAACACCAGGTTTCTTTCCTTGTTATGCACATGGTCGATATCCTTGGTGCTGGATTTGGCTTCCTTGTTCGGACGTTTTGGTTTTGAGTACTTTTCGTTTTCAACTGTTTTGGAATTTGACCTTCCAATGTTTTGGTTTAAATTCTACTGATGAGAGGTTACTCCTTGAAATATCGATACATGGCATATCCAAATTTACCGTTTATACCCGCGTTTTGGTATTTGTAATTTTGAAACCACTGGGTGATAACCGCTGCTGGTGGACCAGAGGTCCCCGAGGGTAATCACAAGCCTGGTAGTCAGACTTGTCTGACACGAAGTACCATAAAATTTCTAATATATTGTCGCTGAAATTTCCGATTGTTAAATTTCAAAATTGATGAAAACACCAGGTTTCTTTCCTTGTAATGCACATGGTCGATATCCTTGGTGCTGGATTTGGCTTCCTTGTTCGGACGTTTTGGTTTTGAGTACTTTTCGTTTTCAACTGTTTTGGAATTTGACCTTCCAATGTTTTGGTTTAAATGCTACTGATGAGAGGTTACTCCTTGAAATATCGATACATGGCATATCCAAATTTACCGTTTATACCCGCGTTTTGGTATTTGTAATTTTGAAACCACTGGGTGATAACCGCTGCTGGTGGACCAGAGGTCCCCGAGGGTAATCACAAGCCTGATAGTCAGACTTGTCTGACACGAATTACCATAAAATTTCTAATATATTGTCGCTGAAATTTCCGATTGTTAAATTTCAAAATTGATGAAAACACCAGGTTTCTTTCCTTGTAATGCACATGGTCGATATCCTTGGTGCTGGATTTGGCTTCCTTGTTCGGACGTTTTGGTTTTGCGTACTTTTCGTTTTCAACTGTTTTGGAATTTGACCTTCCAATGTTTTGGTTTAAATGCTACTGATGAGAGGTTACTCCTTGAAATATCGATACATGGCATATCCAAATTTACCGTTTATACCCGCGTTTTGGTATTTGTAATTTTGAAACCACTGGGTGATAACCGCTGCTGGTGGACCAGAGGTCCCCGAGGGTAATCACAAGCCTGGTAGTCAGACTTGTCTGACACGAATTACCATAAAATTTCTAATATATTGTCGCTGAAATTTCCGATTGTTAAATTTCAAAATTGATGAAAACACCAGGTTTCTTTCCTTGTAATGCACATGGTCGATATCCTCGGTGCTGGATTTGGCTTCCTTGTTTGGACGTTTTGGTTTTGAGAATTTTTCGTTTTCAACTGTTTTGGAATTTGACCTTCCAATGTTTTGGTTTAAATGCTACTGATGAGAGGTTACTCCTTGAAATATCGATACATGGCATATCCAAATTTACCGTTTATACCCGCGTTTTGGTATTTGTAATTTTGAAACCACTGGGTGATAACCGCTGCTGGTGGACCAGAGGTCCCCGAGGGTAATCACAAGCCTGATAGTCAGACTTGTCTGACACGAATTACCATAAAATTTCTAATATATTGTCGCTGAAATTTCCGATTGTTAAATTTCAAAATTGATGAAAACACCAGGTTTCTTTCCTTGTAATGCACATGTTAGATATCCTTGATGCTGGATTTGGCTTCCTTGTTCGGACGTTTTGGTTTTGCGTACTTTTCGTTTTCAACTGTTTTGGAATTTGACCTTCCAATGTTTTGGTTTAAATGCTACTGATGAGAGGTTACTCCTTGAAATATCGATACATGGCATATCCAAATTTACCGTTTATACCCGCGTTTTGGTATTTGTAATTTTGAAACCACTGGGTGATAACCGCTGCTGGTGGACCAGAGGTCCCCGAGGGTAATCACAAGCCTGGTAGTCAGACTTGTCTGACACGAATTACCATAAAATTTCTAATATATTGTCGCTGAAATTTCCGATTGTTATATTTCAAAATTGATGAAAACACCAGGTTTCTTTCCTTGTTATGCACATGGTCGATATCCTTGGTGCTGGATTTGGCTTCCTTGTTCGGACGTTTTGGTTTTGAGTACTTTTCGTTTTCAACTGTTTTGGAATTTGACCTTCCAATGTTTTGGTTTAAATTCTACTGATGAGAGGTTACTCCTTGAAATATCGATACATGGCATATCCAAATTTACCGTTTATACCCGCGTTTTGGTATTTGTAATTTTGAAACCACTGGGTGATAACCGCTGCTGGTGGACCAGAGGTCCCCGAGGGTAATCACAAGCCTGGTAGTCAGACTTGTCTGACACGAAGTACCATAAAATTTCTAATATATTGTCGCTGAAATTTCCGATTGTTAAATTTCAAAATTGATGAAAACACCAGGTTTCTTTCCTTGTAATGCACATGGTCGATATCCTTGGTGCTGGATTTGGCTTCCTTGTTCGGACGTTTTGGTTTTGAGTACTTTTCGTTTTCAACTGTTTTGGAATTTGACCTTCCAATGTTTTGGTTTAAATGCTACTGATGAGAGGTTACTCCTTGAAATATCGATACATGGCATATCCAAATTTACCGTTTATACCCGCGTTTTGGTATTTGTAATTTTGAAACCACTGGGTGATAACCGCTGCTGGTGGACCAGAGGTCCCCGAGGGTAATCACAAGCCTGATAGTCAGACTTGTCTGACACGAATTACCATAAAATTTCTAATATATTGTCGCTGAAATTTCCGATTGTTAAATTTCAAAATTGATGAAAACACCAGGTTTCTTTCCTTGTAATGCACATGGTCGATATCCTTGGTGCTGGATTTGGCTTCCTTGTTCGGACGTTTTGGTTTTGCGTACTTTTCGTTTTCAACTGTTTTGGAATTTGACCTTCCAATGTTTTGGTTTAAATGCTACTGATGAGAGGTTACTCCTTGAAATATCGATACATGGCATATCCAAATTTACCGTTTATACCCGCGTTTTGGTATTTGTAATTTTGAAACCACTGGGTGATAACCGCTGCTGGTGGACCAGAGGTCCCCGAGGGTAATCACAAGCCTGGTAGTCAGACTTGTCTGACACGAATTACCATAAAATTTCTAATATATTGTCGCTGAAATTTCCGATTGTTAAATTTCAAAATTGATGAAAACACCAGGTTTCTTTCCTTGTAATGCACATGGTCGATATCCTCGGTGCTGGATTTGGCTTCCTTGTTCGGACGTTTTGGTTTTGAGTACTTTTCGTTTTCAACTGTTTTGGAATTTGACCTTCCAATGTTTTGGTTTAAATGCTACTGATGAGAGGTTACTCCTTGAAATATCGATACATGGCATATCCAAATTTACCGTTTATACCCGCGTTTTGGTATTTGTAATTTTGAAACCACTGGGTGATAACCGCTGCTGGTGGACCAGAGGTCCCCGAGGGTAATCACAAGCCTGGTAGTCAGACTTGTCTGACACGAATTACCATAAAATTTCTAATATATTGTCGCTGAAATTTCCGATTGTTAAATTTCAAAATTGATGAAAACACCAGGTTTCTTTCCTTGTAATGCACATGGTCGATATCCTCGGTGCTGGATTTGGCTTCCTTGTTCTGACGTTTTGGTTTTGAGTACTTTTCGTTTTCAACTGTTTTGGAATTTGACCTTCCAATGTTTTGGTTTAAATGCTACTGATGAGAGGTTACTCCTTGAAATATCGATACATGGCATATCCAAATTTACCGTTTATACCCGCGTTTTGGTATTTGTAATTTTGAAACCACTGGATGATAACCGCTGCTGGTGGACCAGAGGTCCCCGAGGGTAATCACAAGCCTGGTAGTCAGACTTGTCTGACACGAATTACCATAAAATTTCTAATATATTGTCGCTGAAATTTCCGATTGTTAAATTTCAAAATTGATGAAAACACCAGGTTTCTTTCCTTGTAATGCACATGGTCGATATCCTCGGTGCTGGATTTGGCTTCCTTGTTCGGACGTTTTGGTTTTGAGAACTTTTCGTTTTCAACTGTTTTGGAATTTGACCTTCCAATGTTTTGGTTTAAATGCTACTGATGAGAGGTTACTCCTTGAAATATCGATACATGGCATATCCAAATTTACCGTTTATACCCGCGTTTTGGTATTTGTAATTTTGAAACCACTGGGTGATAACCGCTGCTGGTAGACCAGAGGTCCCCGAGGGTAATCACAGGCCTGGTAGTCAGACTTGTCTGACACGAATTACCATAAAATTTCTAATATATTGTCGCTGAAATTTCCGATTGTTAAATTTCAAAATTGATGAAAACACCAGGTTTCTTTCCTTGTAATGCACATGGTCGATATCCTCGGTGCTGGATTTGGCTTCCTTGTTCGGACGTTTTGGTTTTGAGTACTTTTCGTTTTCAACTGTTTTGGAATTTGACCTTCCAATGTTTTGGTTTAAATGCTACTGATGAGAGGTTACTCCTTGAAATATCGATACATGGCATATCCAAATTTACCGTTTATACCCGCGTTTTGGTATTTGTAATTTTGAAACCACTGGGTGATAACCGCTGCTGGTGGACCAGAGGTCCCCGAGGGTAATCACAAGCCTGGTAGTCAGACTTGTCTGACACGAATTACCATAAAATTTCTAATATGTTGTCGCTGAAATTTCCGATTGTTAAATTTCAAAATTGATGAAAACACCAGGTTTCTTTCCTTGTAATGCACATGGTCGATATCCTTGGTGCTGGATTTGGCTTCCTTGTTCGGACGTTTTGGTTTTGAGTACTTTTTGTTTTCAACTGTTTTGGAATTTGACCTTCCAATGTTTTGGTTTAAATTCTACTGATGAGAGGTTACTCCTTGAAATATCGATACATGGCATATCCAAATTTACGGTTTATACCCGCGTTTTGGTATTTGTAATTTTGAAACCACTGGGTGATAACCGCTGCTGGTGGACCAGAGGTCCCCGAGGGTAATCACAAGCCTGGTAGTCAGACTTGTCTGACACGAATTACCATAAAATTTCTAATATATTGTCGCTGAAATTTCCGATTGTTAAATTTCAAAATTGATGAAAACACCAGGTTTCTTTCCTTGTAATGCACATGGTCGATATCCTCGGTGCTGGATTTGGCTTCCTTGTTCGGACGTTTTGGTTTTGAGTACTTTTCGTTTTCAACTGTTTTGGAATTTGACCTTCCAATGTTTTGGTTTAAGAGGCTGTCCATGTAGAAATCAGGCAAAAGCCTACAGAACCTTGCACATAAAGAATTTTATCCCAGCAAATTTATTATTTTAATGTATTGTTGGATTCATATGTAAAACAAAAATCACCAGCATTCGTTTGAAAGCAACATGGATGACTTGTGATTCAGCCTTAAAGTTCATGAACAAAGCAACCAAATATTGCAAATATGCAAGAGTTATCTCCCTTTTTCTGCATATTTTCAATGCATTCTATATAAATTATATCTTTGTTATTACTTCAATAAACCATAAATCTGCATTTGTTTTTGGGAATGGATGTTAACCTGATGTGAAATCAATGAAAATTTTTGAAAAACAAAATTTGTCATGTGCCAGCTATTGCCTGGGGTTTGCTTGGACAGCCTCTTAAATGCTACTGATGAGAGGTTACTCCTTGAAATATCGATACATGGCATATCCAAATTTACCGTTTATACCCGCGTTTTGGTATTTGTAATTTTGAAACCACTGGGTGATAACCGCTGCTGGTGGACCAGAGGTCCCCGAGGGTAATCACAAGCCTGGTAGTCAGACTTGTCTGACACGAATTACCATAAAATTTCTAATATATTGTCGCTGTAATTTCCGATTGTTAAATTTCAAAATTGATGAAAACACCAGGTTTCTTTCCTTGTAATGCACATGGTCGATATCCTCGGTGCTGGATTTGGCTTCCTTGTTCGGACGTTTTGGTTTTGAGTACTTTTCGTTTTCAACTGTTTTGGAATTTGACCTTCCAATGTTTTGGTTTAAATGCTACTGATGAGAGGTTACTCCTTGAAATATCGATACATGGCATATCCAAATTTACCGTTTATACCCGCGTTTTGGTATTTGTAATTTTGAAACCACTGGGTGATAACCGCTGCTGGTGGACCAGAGGTCCCCGAGGGTAATCACAAGCCTGGTAGTCAGACTTGTCTGACACGAATTACCATAAAATTTCTAATATATTGTCGCTGAAATTTCCGATTGTTAAATTTCAAAATTGATGAAAACACCAGGTTTCTTTCCTTGTAATGCACATGGTCGATATCCTTGGTGCTGGATTTGGCTTCCTTGTTCGGACGTTTTGGTTTTGCGTACTTTTCGTTTTCAACTGTTTTGGAATTTGACCTTCCAATGTTTTGGTTTAAATGCTACTGATGAGAGGTTACTCCTTGAAATATCGATACATGGCATATCCAAATTTACCGTTTATACCCGCGTTTTGGTATTTGTAATTTTGAAACCACTGGGTGATAACCGCTGCTGGTGGACCAGAGGTCCCCGAGGGTAATCACAAGCCTGGTAGTCAGACTTGTCTGACACGAATTACCATAAAATTTCTAATATATTGTCGCTGAAATTTCCGATTGTTAAATTTCAAAATTGATGAAAACACCAGGTTTCTTTCCTTGTAATGCACATGGTCGATATCCTCGGTGCTGGATTTGGCTTCCTTGTTCGGACGTTTTGGTTTTGAGTACTTTTCGTTTTCAACTGTTTTGGAATTTGACCTTCCAATGTTTTGGTTTAAATGCTACTGATGAGAGGTTACTCCTTGAAATATCGATACATGGCATATCCAAATTTACCGTTTATACCCGCGTTTTGGTATTTGTAATTTTGAAACCACTGGGTGATAACCGCTGCTGGTGGACCAGAGGTCCCCGAGGGTAATCACAAGCCTGGTAGTCAGACTTGTCTGACACGAATTACCATAAAATTTCTAATATATTGTCGCTGAAATTTCCGATTGTTAAATTTCAAAATTGATGAAAACACCAGGTTTCTTTCCTTGTAATGCACATGGTCGATATCCTCGGTGCTGGATTTGGCTTCCTTGTTCGGACGTTTTGGTTTTGAGTACTTTTCGTTTTCAACTGTTTTGGAATTTGACCTTCCAATGTTTTGGTTTAAATGCTACTGATGAGAGGTTACTCCTTGAAATATCGATACATGGCATATCCAAATTTACCGTTTATACCCGCGTTTTGGTATTTGTAATTTTGAAACCACTGGGTGATAACCGCTGCTGGTGGACCAGAGGTCCCCGAGGGTAATCACAAGCCTGGTAGTCAGACTTGTCTGACACGAATTACCATAAAATTTCTAATATATTGTCGATGAAATTTCCGATTGTTAAATTTCAAAATTGATGAAAACACCAGGTTTCTTTCCTTGTAATGCACATGGTCGATATCCTCGGTGCTGGATTTGGCTTCCTTGTTCGGACGTTTTGGTTTTGAGTACTTTTCGTTTTCAACTGTTTTGGAATTTGACCTTCCAATGTTTTGGTTTAAATGCTACTGATGAGAGGTTACTCCTTGAAATATCGATACATGGCATATCCAAACAAGGGGTTGCACTTAGTCGTGCTAAGCATACCCCCACTCGGCCATTAAGAAAATAGGAAGTAGAAGACCAACTGACCTGGAAAAGGGAGGCACGGAACAACTCATCATGCTAAAGCTGTATACCAAATTTGAAATCAATCCCTTCACTAGAAGCCGAGAAATCTGTTACCAAAAATTGTCCATTTTTGACCCGTAAAAAGTCTAAGTCAGCTCGGAAAACAGGAAGTAGATGATGGACTGACCTGGAAAGGGGAGGCACGGTATAACTAATCATGCTGAAGATGTGTACCAAATTTGAAACCAATCCATCTTGTAGAAGCCAAGAAATCTGTTACGAAAAATTTCACTTTTCAAATTTTTTACCCTTAAAAGTCTAAGTCGGCTCGAAAAACAGGAAGTAGATGATGGACTGACCTGGAAAGGGGAGGCACGGTATAACTCATCATGCTGAAGCTGTGTACCAAATTTGAAACCAACCCATCTGTTAGAAGCCGAGAAATCTGTTACGAAAAATTTCACATTTAATTTTTTTTTTCCTAAAAAAGTCTAAGTCGGCTCGAAAAACAGGAAGTAGATGATGGACTGACCTGGAAAGGGGAGGCACGGAATAACTCATCATGCTGAAGCTGTGTACCAAATTTGAAACCAATCAATCCAGTAGAAGCCGAGAAATCTGTTACAAAAAATTTCACATTTCAATTTTTTTTTCCCTTAAAAAGTCTAAGTCGGCTTGGAAAACAGGACCCAGATGATGGACTGACCTGGAAAGGGTAGGCATAGTATACCTCATCATGCTGAAGCTGTGTACCAAATTTGAAACCAATCCATCCAGTAGAAGCAGAGAAATTGAACCGGACGGACAGACGGACAGACGGACGGACGGACAAGGTGATTGCAATATAGCCCCCTCTCTTACGAGTGGGGGTATAATTTACCGTTTATACCCGCGTTTTGGTATTTGTAATTTTGAAACCACTGGGTGATAACCGCTGCTGGTGGACCAGAGGTCCCCGAGGGTAATCACAAGCCTGGTAGTCAGACTTGTCTGACACGAATTACCATAAAATTTCTAATATATTGTCGCTGAAATTTCCGATTGTTAAATTTCAAAATTGATGAAAACACCAGGTTTCTTTCCTTGTAATGCACATGGTCGATATCCTCGGTGCTGGATTTGGCTTCCTTGTTCGGACGTTTTGGTTTTGAGTACTTTTCGTTTTCAACTGTTTTGGAATTTGACCTTCCAATGTTTTGGTTTAAATGCTACTGATGAGAGGTTACTCCTTGAAATATCGATACATGGCATATCCAAATTTACCGTTTATACCCGTGTTTTGGTATTTGTAATTTTGAAACCACTGGGTGATAACCGCTGCTGGTGGACCAGAGGTCCCCGAGAGTAATCACAAGCCTGGTAGTCAGACTTGTCTGACACGAATTACCATAAAATTTCTAATATATTGTCGCTGAAATTTCCGATTGTTAAATTTCAAAATTGATGAAAACACCAGGTTTCTTTCCTTGTAATGCACATGGTCGATATCCTCGGTGCTGGATTTGGCTTCCTTGTTCGGACGTTTTGGTTTTGAGTACTTTTCGTTTTCAACTGTTTTAGAATTTGACCTTCCAATGTTTTGGTTTAAATGCTACTGATGAGAGGTTACTCCTTGAAATATCGATACATGGCATATCCAAATTTACCGTTTATACCCGCGTTTTGGTATTTGTAATTTTGAAACCACTGGGTGATAACCGCTGCTGGTGGACCAGAGGTCCCCGAGGGTAATCACAAGCCTGGTAGTCAGACTTGTCTGACACGAATTACCATAAAATTTCTAATATATTGTCGCTGAAATTTCCGATTGTTAAATTTCAAAATTGATGAAAACACCAGGTTTCTTTCCTTGTAATGCACATGGTCGATATCCTCGGTGCTGGATTTGGCTTCCTTGTTCGGACGTTTTGGTTTTGAGTACTTTTCGTTTTCAACTGTTTTGGAATTTGACCTTCCAATGTTTTGGTTTAAATGCTACTGATGAGAGGTTACTCCTTGAAATATCGATACATGGCATATCCAAATTTACCGTTTATACCCGCGTTTTGGTATTTGTAACTTTACAACACGATTCACAGAATGAACAACCAAGTTTAAAAAGTGAGGGGATTTTTTCCGCACTTTTTACTCAGCAGACACTTTCCTGGTCGTAAAAAAATGCGTGTCAATTATTATCAGCAAACACAACTTTAAGTATGAACATTTATACGAGAGAATTACATGTAGTTATGCATTTCATACTCAGCCAACATGAATCGGAAAAAGCGTGAAAATCTATGCGTTGGGTAAATGTTCGAATTTAATACACAGAAAACACTAAACCTAAATAAGGTGTTGAAATCGTTAAAATAATGTCCTTGAGAAAATGCAGCATTAAACTTTTGTTTTGATTTTTTTCGTTATATTTGTAAATCGTCAATGAAACTGTTACATGTATTAAAACTTACAGTGACCATGATAACGTCTTGCTTCTGCTAAAAATAAAGTGCAATCTTTGTAAAAGCATAAAATTTTATATACTTAATGTGAGTTAGGCGTAAGTAGATTTATTGTCTGGATTTTTGCTTTATTTTGCTTCCGATACAATGTACATAAATTGCATATGTAAATTACAAATTGTACATTAAAAGCATGAATTGCAGTTCGTTTTCAAGAGAAATATAGTAGAAGTGTTGGTAGCGAATATTCTTTTAGTTCTTTAAAGAATGCGTCAGGTGGACACCAGCGATTTATCTCAATGGTTCAGAATATACAACATATAAATCTAGTAATTAGATACTATGAAAAAAAAAACAACAACAGAGGTTCACATGCACAAATATGGCATTCAGATGTCAAAAATCCGGAAAGACAAAGACAAGACTTTAGTATAATAAACACAAATGATAAACAGCACAAAGAAGCTGACAACCCGGGCAGACAACACAAAAACAACAAAACAACTGAATAGCAAATCAACAACGCAAATTCAAGTCGTAACGAGAGTAAATGATGAATAAGTGTCTCCTTGCCTTAGCACACCCGTCGAGCTGACGAGCTGTTACTTGTAAAAGTCGGTAAAGGGTCGTCAAGACATTTGTAATCTTTTAGAATCATCTGAATCTAACAACCATCGTTTGAAAGCGAGCTTTCGATGGTCAATTGCAAAACAGCGAGCAGCGACCGCTGGTCATATTGAAGACTGCCGATTACTTTCAACTACGGATTTTTAAATAATCGTAAATATTGCATTTATGTTGAGTATACTTATTCTCATTCTCATTAGTTTCTTTGTCGATGCCGATTTCACATTATTTTTCGTGTTTTTGTTGAGTATCTAATCAGTGTTTTTGATAATATGGCTTTCTGCTATCTGGTCCTTTAACAGCATATAGTGATCATTTAAGTTTTTTCGACCTCGTCATTTCATAGTAACTGTCTATTTTTTTTACATGTTTTTACACTTATATATTCTACTTCAACTCTTTATATATAGTTACCACATTTGGCTGCAAATAACAGCATAAATATAAAATGTGATGTCTTCATTCTTTTAAAGAGGAAATCACTGTAACATAAAATGGTGTACATTAAAGTGATGTCAATGATGGTTAACGTGAATAGAGAAATAAATTATATCTATAAAAGAAAACATGGAAACAGCTGTGAGCTACTGTCAACGTTTATTCATACGAAGAATAAATCAAACAACGATATTAAATTAAAAATAAACTAAATAACCTCCCAACAACCTGAATTTTTTTCAGTGGTTTTTCCCGACTTTCATTTAGTTCAAAACGGGATACATGCATTAAAATCGACATAGAAACGTTCTATGGGCGACCTTTCAACCTTAGGGGGGTACCATTCGGGTGCCCCAAATAAAACAACAGTCATACTGAGTATTAACTCTGATAGGTTTTTAACGAAGTCTATATTTAAGATTTTGAAGACGTGAGTATAGTTGTTACATTTGTAACAAGCAAAGAGCTAATAACATTATTGTCTGTAATTTTAGTGTGCAAAATTTATTTTGTTAACCAAATCTCTACTTCTCTCGTTGCTCTGACATCGTACAGACAGTTAAAAAAAGAATTATGTGTTTTTAAGAAGATTTACAATTTGACAAAGCTTTCGTTTGTACTTGTCTTTTTGATATGTTCTGTTCCTTGTTTAAGAAGGGGGTCTATCTGTGACTATTTCAAGACTAAATTTGAGTTATATGCATTTTATTTAGACCATGGGCAAATTGAAGAACCGCGCCTAATGGCCTCGTTTAAGGCTGTTGTCCATCGTGGTTTTATCTGCATAACCGCTTGATTGTGGGCTGTGTCGCGTACACTTTTTTCCACATCTCATTATTTTCTATTAATGGCACCCATCCGCCGTCTTCAATTGCAATTTTATGGTCCCGATATAACAAAACGCAGGACGGTAGTAAATTAAAGATCACATCAATCTTAATTCCAATGGCATTCCTTTATCATACTTTCATATTTCAACTTATGGCCAATTTTGAAAACAAAAAAAAACCTTTACAGAAACTGTATAAGACGTCATACCATGGTAGTTTTGTTTTTACCTTTACTTATCACTTCTTTTGGGCGATCATTTGTTTTTCATAGATAAGAGAGTTCTGACTGTATTGTCTTTCCAATCAGACTTCACTGTACCTGTTTCAAATTAATTTTTACATTTTCAAGTTCCATTAAAACGTTTTTTAATAAATTCTTTCAAATGTATTCTTGTATTCTTGGTGCCAAAAGGTTAATGATGTAAACGCTAACAGCATATTGTGCCCTAACACCCCATCCCCCACAATGGCACAATACTGTAAACCAACTTATTTTCGCGAGCGATTTATATTCGCGGATTTCGCGAGGAACAGAAATTCGCGAAAGGAAATCGTCGCGAAGTAACTCATTTAATTAGAAGTTTAATGGTTTTTTACGAGAAATCGCCAAAATAAATAGCCGCGAAATGGCCTTTTGACACTAAATTGCGAAATATTGTAGTCGCGAAAATAGATTGGTTTACAGTATCAATGAATTTTATTCCTGTAGATGAAAAGCAAAGATGTACAAATGCGACATTCGAATATTAAAAGCTCGGTACCATTCAACATAAACGAAAACAACACAATGAAACAAACAACACAAAACACGCTAAAAAAACAACAAAAAAGCAGTAAGCAACGTAAATTCAATGCATAATAAACGTTAACTCTGGTACCCTGCTGGATAAGCAGTTATTGTTGAACACATTCGTAGTGCCTAGGATCAATCCAGGATGGACAAAACTTAACTCTTTGACAAACAAACAACTGTTTCCATCTGATAGACATCCCACATTAGTTATCAAGCGCATGATGTCTTTCGTTCAATTCTTTTGACGTTGCATAATTCAACAGGTAAATTCACATTAATAAGTTTAACACGAAATTAACGTTAATAATTTTAACGTTAAATTAACATTAATTTAAAATTAAATTAGTGTGATACTAATGTTAAATTAGTGTTAATCGAGCTTAACGTTAATTTAACGTTAAGACAAATTGCCTGTGTAAGAAACAACATACCTGTCGGCATTTTTTTTTGTGTCTGACGTAATGCTCTACTAAAGAAGTCATGGTTAGCATAACAAGGTCTAGAGTTAAGAATTAGCTGTAATATATGCTAATTTGAATAAGCTGGATCAGACAGAAGTTACAAGGAAATGAAGGATAGTTGACGATTGGAATGTTGAATTTATCACGTTCTTCGAGGTTTTTTGAAAGTGTTGCTTAAGAGTTAATTTCCAGATGTAGATCTAAATGCGAAGCAGACTCCTGTTAAGTCGTTGTTTCTTATATCTCAAGTTCCATTGGATACATGTATATGAGATCGCGGATGTTTCCAAATCACCGGATGGCGAAAAGGTCTGCAGTAGCGTTTAGCTTGTCCAATCTTAAATCGCATTTGTTTACTCACTTTAATTACAATGTATACTCTTTCTTGTAGTTGTGGACCAGTAGGGGGAAGGTTTGAATCCTCTTTTTAAAAAAAATGTTTCCTTTTTTTATCACAAATGACCTCATCTTTGCCTCACCTTTTCCAATAAAACCTTTATAAGACTCCTGGTACCTCTTTGTTACGTACTGTTAACGTATGTTTCGACTTACCTTATCGAGAAGTAAAACGATCCTAAAATGTACAATATTAATTGACTCACCAAGTTTTTGTTTACTTCAGCAACATGTATATGAAATTCATTAATCAAACATGTTTTGACATTAATCAATGTTTTGTATTTTACAACATTTTTAACAAAATATTCAAAACGCTACAAACAAATGTTACTTTGATGTATAGTAATTTAGAAATTTCAGACTAGATAAAAATAACCAAGGACCACTCTATCAATATTGTGCGGTACGAAAAGAATACAAAAGTAACCACTCAAAGATTCCTCGTGTAAATCCTTAGGAGTAAGTTACTTGAACGTATAGTATTTAGTACATCTTTTCCTTTTAATCTCTACATTAAGATTTGTAATAATAATGACTTTGTTAGAATCCTAATTCTAGATTGCTGAAAATCTCTTTTCATAAGTTCAATTGTTGAAATTAAAACGCTTATACCTATACAGTTATCCCCCTTCCCTGACGCCAGACTCACGTGCATACATACATATCCCAAGGTGCAACACAAAAGACCGGGTAAGAGATATTGATCAGCTGACAATATCCGTTGTTTCGATTGGTAAACTACACATAAACCGCGGTAGCAGGACCTATGGACTATGAGATTTGCTTCACCTGCAGTTTATTCTGTCAAAATTCAATATTGACCAATGACAAATGCATATATTGAGAGCTGACAAACAAAAAACTGTAAGAAGATTTGAATGAACCACCTGTTCTATATGTCCGACGTGTCCCAGTAAGTTTCTGATGTTAAACAGGCCTTCAGCAGTGATACATGTATATATATATAACCTTGTAATTAAACGTATGAGTGAATGAAGCAGATGTACCAATGGGGTATCCGAATGTCAAAAGTCCGAAATGGCAGAGACAAAACCAGTAAACACCAACAAGAACGGGACAAAAACAGACAACATGTTAAACATGGAAACACAAAACAACTGAATATCAATCAACAACGCGAACTCCAGTCGAAACAAGAGTGAACTCAGGTGCTCCGGAAGAGTATAAGAATCTAACACCGGTGTTAGGGCAAGATAATGAAATCTTCGACACCCCGAGGGTAAGATTTCAAGTCTGCAACGAGGCTCTGCCGAGTTGCAGATGTAAAGAAATCTTACCCAAGGGTGTCGGAGATTTCCTTATCTTGCCCTAATCATCGGTGTTTGATTATTTTTCTCACTAAACCCGTAAATTGTACAACGTGGATTTGTTTACAAAACAAAGCGTATGAATATGTGACCTTGGAATGCGACCGTTGCACTATTGGTGTGTATATTATTGCGCTGTAATAAAGACAATGAAAGTTTGAAACTTTGGCAAAGTGTAAAATTCACATAAATTAACATTCAATCACAGTTTTTTACCGACCGGTTTCATCTCTCGGAGATAATCATTGCTGAACTGGTAAGTGACAACAAAACGTTATGATTTAGTCTAAGTAACGTAACGTCATAATGTATCTATCTCACATGGGGTGGTGTGAGACAGAAAAATCTTACACCGCTAAAATAGGAACTGTCCTGTCCAAAAAGTGAGAATAAGCAGTTTCTGCTTGCTATAGCACACCCGCCGCGTTGCCAATAGTCCATTCAGCGTGTCAAATCCGGTAAAGGAAGACAAAACAACACCCAATGACAAACCAACCTCTGCACTCATCTGAGATATCGAGATCCCATATTTGTCTATAAGTGCATGATGTCTTCCGTAAAATTTCTTGAGTGAAGACAGCAACCGAGGAGCAACATAACCCTGTGTGAGCAATTTTTGCGTCAGACGTGTCGCTCTGCTAAGGAAATCGATGTAAGTCCCGCACGCTCTGGAGTAACGAATCAATTGAGATACGTAAACTCCATAAGCTGGAGCGGACGGAATGTTGCTACACAAGAAGGGAAAGTTGACGATTGGAAAGTTGAAGTCATCACGTTTGTCATAGAGCCTTGTTGAAAGTCTTCCTTGAGAGTCAATTTCGAGATGTAGATCTAAATATGAAGCAGACTTCCTAGAATCCGTTGTGTCCTTTATCTCAAGTTCCTGAGGATATATAAGATGGAGAAAGTCACCAAATCGAGAATTGTTTAGTGAAAGGACATCATCAATATAACAGAACGTGAGGTTGAAAGAGAGAGCTAGTCTACGGTCTTTTTTGTCTAGAAGAGATTGCAAGAAGTCTGCTTCATATAAATGAAGAAACAAATCAGCAAGCAAAGGTGCACAATTAGTGCCCATTGGAATCCCTATTGTTTGCTGAAAAACACGTCCACCAAACTGAACAAATATGTTGTCAATAAGAAAGTTGAGCATGTCGCTTATTTGGTCTTCTGTAAATTTGTTCTTTCTTTTTTCAGCTTTGACCACCTAAGCCAAGAAAAAAAAAGAACTGATACTGAATTGAGACAGCACATGCCAATTCACTGGGCACCCAATTTCATCTGCGAGCATTGTATGCATTGTGTTGGGCACATGCAAGTGTCGTGGAGTGTTAAAAAATGCAACAAAAGAGAAAATAATGTAATAAAAGACTATTTGTTATTGCCACGGGATCTTAACGGCTCCTTAACGCTGGAAAGCTCATGGCAGTGAAAAAAAGAACGCCCATGTATTGCAATTGTTACTAGATTATTGCATTCATGGTGTCATGTTTATGAAGTTGCTCAAAACAAAATACTAGACTGCATAAAATATCCAAACAAAATGACAAAAAAGCTTAATATAAACTGTTATACTTATTAAACAACTGGATCATTGGTAAATTTCAAAGGACTTGGTTATTCAATAAAATTGTACGGGACCAAACCTAGCACCTTTCTATGTTACCGTGGTGTATATTAAAATTCATTTGATGTTTGTTTATGTTTGTTTATGGATATTATTATTTTTTTGTACATTGCTATTTCATTTTGATAATCAGTATCTGAATACGATAGTACCATTTTGTCAGTAGAATATGAAATGAGAGGAGAAACTGTATTGTAACTCAGTGTTGTTTATTCAGTTGTGCTATCGTGTTACGCATGGGATTTTACAAAATATAAAACATACGTTTCTAACGGCTGTACGGTAAACGTACCTCAAATTATTGTAAAAACATATGTCAGACGTACTTTATCAAACATACGATAAACATACGCTTACCATACGTCAGACACAAAGCCTGTGTATTTCGGCATGGCAAAAAAATTGCTGTCAAATGGTCGGTTTTTCTTCAATAGCTTTTTCAAAAGCAAATCAAGCATCACATTTTTGTTATGGACCATTTCTCATAACTCATAATTGCCGAAAGGTAACATGGTTTTATTCATTGGATGTTTATAACTTTTGTAAACACGAAGAGAAAACTGACTGTTGTCGAACGAAGCGAGGTTTTCCGCCATCTTTATAGTCACTTACCAAATTATGCTGCGCACTTACCAATTACATTGGACCCCCTGGGAGGATCCAAAAATTTTCAAACGGGAGGGCACGCATTAAAAACAATTCTGGAGCCTCTTGTTTCAATTTCTAACCTAATCTGTAAATCGAGGTTTTAGCTTGTGAAGAAATCTACTTGCAGCGAAAAAAAAAAAAAAAAAAAAAAAAAAAAACCACCAAACAAAATACATGACATAATTGGTTACTGGCTAGCATTTATGTATTCAAGATGATATAGATAGTTAACATTGTTTTTGTTTCATTTGTCACCATATCTTCGGTACATTTGTACATGTAACTAAACTTTCGATATATCGACTGAAAGCCGTCTTAGAATCATCAATCTATCACCAGAGGGAGCGTCTATCAACACTGACCTCTATACTATCGCGCTAAGGATTATGGGAAATATTTTAATGATATTCAATCCCCGAATTCGGAGATATTACCCACAATCCTTAGCGCGATAGTATATAGGTCAGTGTTGATAGACGCTCCCTCTGGTGATAGATTGGTCTTAGAATGACTAAAATATATCTGTCGAACGAAGGTAAACAGATAAATAATCTTTTTTTTAGCTAAATAAACACAGTTTAAGGCAAATGATAACAAATTAAATATGTATCATCAGATTAATTCTACTTTATTTCAGTTACGAAAGATACATATTTTTTTTTTGAAAAATCTATAAATTAACAAGCTGTTCAGTCTCAGTGATCAAAAATGAACAGATTTAAACTCTTAATTGAAGAAAAGTTCAGTAAGGCACCTATAGCTTCAAAATGACCGAAAAACTTTTTTAGACACGTTAGAGTGTTTAAAGTCAGTGTTCAGTCAAAATGATATTAAGTCAATTTTGAACAAATAGCTATATAGACGAGAAAAGATTTTAATTTGAAAATTCTAAGACAATAATAACTTTATTGTCATATAAATCATATTACACATGATTTGTGACAGAAATAAAAACAGAGAAGTACAAATAAACGACAAAATAAAGTCTATGAGACTCCTATCCTCAGTTCTGATGACCGTTTAATGAAGGAGGCAAGGCTCTGAGTTTGCCGAAAATTTGTAGGAGATGGTATTTTAATTAAATTATCATGATCAGAGGTATTAGGGGGATTTACATTCACAATATTGAAATCTGTCAGTAATTTATTTCTATAATCTTGGTTGTGGTTGCAATATAAAAAGAAGTGGCGTTCATCGTCTATACTATTTTGATTAAATACAAGAGGAAATGATATTCATGATGTAAATATGTCATTATCTCTATTATTGGTCATAAGATGATTTCGGCAAAATTGAGATATTGTAGAGCTTAATGGACTGAGGGTTAAGCAAGCAGCAGTTTTTTGTTGTTGTTAAAATTTTGATTTTATAGGTCATAGGAACCGCTTACTCTTCCTGAGCACCTGAGTTCACTCTTGTTACGACTTACGGTCGCGTTGTTGATCTCCGTTCGGATAATTTTGTGTTTTGTGTTGCTTCTTTCATCACATGAAAAACACTTTTTTTTTAATTTGAAAGTACCTTTAACCCTGTAAGAGGGCCATAACCCCTATAAGAGGGACATAAACTCTATAAGAGGGACGCAACCTCTATGAGAGGGCTCATCTGACAACTTTAACAAAACCTATGGATTTTTTTTTTGCCATAAAGCTGGCGTTGTTCATTGATATTAAGTAGTTTATGTGTTTCCGATTTTTTTATATGTTTGTTTTTTTCGTCCTGTTCTCGTTGGTTTTGTCTCTGTCATTTCAGACTTTTGACATTCGAATGCCACATTGGACTTGGTTCAGCATTTTTAAAGAAATTTGGGTTAGACAAGGTTTTATGGCAATAAAAATAATGGGGTCACGAACCTATCATTTCATTTGTTTATTTTACACCTTTATCAATTTTCTATTCATTGTGGGCATCAAATATGAAATCTTTTTATTTTCAAAAATCGTAGTGAAAATGAGCAATAGCAGATACAATAGGATCTCTCAAGAAGCTTTTGAACTGACAAGGACAGACAAATACGTATGCCCTAATCTGTTAAATAGCTCACAAAAGGTTGTGGTATGTGCCGATCGCGCGCGATTTCAAATACTTTGTTGCGTACCGTAATTCGTATTTCAGTGTAAAGTTGAAAGAACTTGCATCGATGTTTATTGTCTTTAAAATGTAGCCTGGGCAATTACATGCAATCTTGTATTTGTTGCCGGCTTTTGGTCTGCCTCTATTGAATTGATAATCGTTATAAAAATCACAAATAAACATAGAAAAAATAATGAGATGTGGAATAAGTGTACGCGCCACAGCCCACAATTAAACAGCAATTTAGAAAAAACACAAATTATGGACAACCGCCAGCAGCCTTCAACGAGGCCATTTCGCACTGCTCGCGGTTCTGCAATTGGCCCATGGTCAAAATAAAATGCATGTAATTCAAATCCAGGCCTGAAATAGTCACTTTTAGTTGTTAAACCTTTTTTCTCTAACTGTCTAACGTGAAAGTATAGGCCCAAAAATTGCTTAATATATAATTATAACTCGTTGGAAAATAATCCTAAATGTATTTTGTTTCGTTTTAGCAAACATGTGAAAAAAAAATCCACCTTTTCATTATAGATTTTAATAACATGTAGACTTTATAACTTAAACAACATTTTGGTGCAATTTGGGATATATTTTGTACGTTTTTTTATTCAAGCGAGATCAACAGGTGTTCAAACAAAAGTAAGCACGCTTTTCACGAGATGCGTATCTTACTGCGGTGTCTCGCGCGGACAGCCAATCAAATTACTGAAACTAAATATCACATCGTGCGGAGTGTGATACGCAAAATAGTCTCATCGCACGAGAACTAGATAATATTGCACAACAGTTGGAGAAATACCGATATCTGGTCAATAATAGCTATGCATGGCAGTAGGCAAGGTACCGACGGGCATCCAAATGTCAAAATACGAACGTGCAGAAAATAATCATTGGAAATTCTTTAAAACTAAAGCTAAACACATTCATGAAATTAAAATAAGTACCTTCTTACCTTTTCATCATACGTCTGTCAAAATTGCCGCAGAGTATTTCGCAAATCCTATTTATAACATGTCAAAATTAGCGCCTCGTCTCTTTTCGCTCCGCTCCATCGGTAATATTCGCTAGTAAACCGAATAAAATGCAAAAATCATAAAATTAAGTAAGTTAAAATTTCCCTAATGGGTTTTCCCTTTTATCTTTTTCATTTTTGGCAGTTCACTTAAAAGTCAAAGTCGTTTATAAAACTTCGGTACATCAACGTACTGAGATCTCATGTTTGGGACGCCCACGAAACTTGAATACGTAAAAAAATAACGTTTTAAAATTGAGAAAAAGTGAAATATTCGTTTTACTATATTTGCAGAATTCATCTGCTAAAATTTAATTCCATCGCCGAAGAACGGCTGAATTTTACAGCTCCCAATAAAATAATTATTACCAATTCTTTAATTAGTCAAGAGCTAAATTGCCAAAATTTCATTAGGAACTATAATTAACAAGAGGTCCCAGAAGGATATTTTAAATTGCACACCCTCCTGTTTGAAAATTCTGGATCCGCCACAGCTTGACCCAACTTTACTAATGCCTTACCTACAATATTGCTGGTTTTAAAAGTATGCACGTAAAGTTGCGTGTTGGATGAAAAAAAAAACACCCTTAAACGTTAAGGATGGTCACTCCTTAACTTTCTTATATCAAACTTTTTTTTAATTTGTGATGAAAATGATAGATAATTGTCCACTTTATCAAAGGACAAAAAGGAAACTATAGGTCTGTGTGCTCGTTTTCGAGATATATGATGTCAAACATTTGGCGGGAAATCAGACTCCTCTAGATTTTACATAACTTTACCATTGTGATATTAATGGCCTTATTAACTATGAAGTTGTATCAAGAATTTCAAGAAATTTTATTTATTAGGTTCTTAAGGTCTTTATAATCAGAAAATGTCATAAAAAGTAGGGGTCAGTGTGCAAAAAATTTCTTCAATATTTAAAAGTAAAGTCTAGAGGGGTTCCGAAAAAACGCTGAATTTCTGAAACATGAAGAGTGACCATCCTTAAATATACTTTATCCATATGAATTTTAAATGCATTTTACATGCATGGGACCTGTATCCATTGAAAGCATATATTTTAGAGTTACCAATGTTGCATCTGAATGGCAGATTTACCAACGTGGCAAGTTACCAACGTGACATCCGAATGGCAGAGTTACCAATGTTGCATCCGAAAGGCAGAGTTACGGACGTGGCATCCGAATGGCAGGGTTACCAACGTGGCATCCGAATGGCAGAAAAAATAATGTGGCATCCGAATGTCAAAAGTCCGAATAGGCAATGACAAAAACCAGTCTCCAAGAACAGATTTATAATCTAAATCTTTGACGTATCATGTATATGTTGAATACCTCACGTTTCTTTTTATTTTCAATTTATATGCATTATCTTGATAAAAGCAATTCTTAGGTTTTAAAACATTTTTATATTTATATTTGAAGCATGGTTAATTTCCCCACTTAAAAATTAATAAACATATCCTTTTAATATTTTCATCATAGAAACCTATCAAAATAACTTTTTATTCAATTATAAAATGTATATATTATAAGTATAACAAGTCGAAGAGCAACGCACTTTTATTTCTTGTCCTATGTGTTTTACATTTTAAGAAAAAAGTTTAAATTTCTTTAAAAAAGAAAGAAATGGTGAAAAAGAAAGAACGATTTACACCAATCATAGCCCTGTTTTTGGTCTTATTTTTTTCCCCGTTTCATTATTATATAGGCCTATCCCACATAAAAAGGGGATTAGGCTTTATAGTTATACACATGCCCGTCTGCACATTATGTCTTAAGACTCTCATTTCTTTTTAGGAACTTTACCCTAACTACAAGTTATTTATTCATGAAACTTTCAAATAAAGTGTGTCACAAACTGTAGAATTCGACTTTATTATAGATCTAGTTTTGAGATACGGGTCTGGGTTAGGTATGTCTTTGTGGGGTGTTGCTCACAATAACTTCTTTTTTTTCCTCGCTGTTTCACAAATTGGTTTGTGTAAAATAAGGTCATAACCTTACTGTACTGGTGAGAACTTGATTGAAAATTTCCGCTAATTCCACCACACCTTTGATTTTCTCCAATTAGTAACACGGGGTATTAACAACAGCTGCTACCCGTTTCCTTTATCGCTGGAAATCTGAAGACAGTCCAAAAGAATATGATAAACGGTGCCGACTTTCAACAACAACAAGAATTAATACTAAAGGGTGTTTATAGTCTTGACTATAGGGTAGAACCTTCTACAGCGAATTATGAATATGACTCGCTATGTGACATGGCGGCCAGAGTTAGCGGCTTGAGTTACAGTTGAAATGCGGAAAGGATCCACCTTCGCGGAGTTTCTGGTCGGAATTTTGGAGACGATTCTGTGGCCCATCGATGAACCGTTTTTACGACTTTAGTCTTTTTATAGGAAGTGTTGTGTTTAAATCGATTCCGTCTATATTTGATGTACATGTATCCTGTATGATACGGAATGAGTGTGAAATAAAACAACTAGTTAGTAAAATTTTACTACAAATTCACTTTAAGTACATTTGTATCAAATGTTATCAAAATTCTAAGCAAGTTCCGAACAAAAGGCTTGTACCGCCTGACGTGTGTTACGTTCTACAAACAAATTGAAATTGCATGCAAACCACTAAAAATATCAAAGGATAAAAATGAATAACAGCATCGTATACAAGCAAAATCTAAAAATTGACATTTAAAATATTACAGCACCAATATGATCCATCCCAAAACATGGATAAATAGAAAAAGTATGGGTATATGTACATTTTATTTCGTGGAATCAATCTATTACATGAAACTTACTATATTCTACATTATATGCGACAGATAGTACCCATTTCTTTTTTTAGCTCACCTGGACCAAAGGTCCAGGTGAGCTATTGCCATTACTTGGCGTCCGTCGTCGTCGTCGTCGTCCGTTAACAATTTTTCAAAAATCTTCTCCTCTGAAACTACTGAACAAAATTGAATGAAACTTGGTATGATTGATCCTTAGGGTGTCCTGCACCAAACTTGTGTTTCGATTTTTGATCTGTCAAAAAACATGGCCGCCATTACTAAAAATAGACTAGGGGGGTCAGACTACTGTTTTTGGCTTATAAATCAAAAAGTATAAGAGATAGAGGAAATCTGATTCAGCATCAAAAGCTCTACAAAAGTCTCCATTTGGTCAAAGTTGTCAGATGACCCCTTACAGGGGTTACGGCCCCTTAAAGGTGAAAAATAGCATTTTTTTATGTTTTTGGCCTACAGAATGAAAACTATTGCAGATAGAGATTAGCTGTTGCTTGCTTAAATGTTTAGCTCATTTAGCTCTACGAAAGTCTCCATAGGGTCGAAGTTGTCAGATGACCCCTTATAGATGTTACGGCCCCTTAAAGGTGAAAAATAGCCATTTTTCATGTTTTTGGCCTACAGAATGAAAACTATTGCAGATAGAGATTAGCTGTTGCTTGCTAAAATGTTTAGCTCATTTAGCTCTACGAAAGTCTCCATAGGGTCGAAGTTGTCAGATGACTCCTTATAGATGTTACGGCCCCTTAAAGGTGAAAAATAGCCATTTTTCATGTTTTTGCCCTACAGAATGAAAACTATTGCAGATAGAGATTAGCTGTTGCTTGCTTAAATGTTTAGCTCATTTAGCTCTACGAAAGTTTCCATAGGGTCGAAGTTGTCAGATGACCCTTTATAGGGGTTACGGCCCCTTAAAGGTGAAAAATGGCCATTTTTCATGTTTTTGGCCTACAGAATGAAAACTATTGCAGATAGAGATTAGCTGTTGCTTGCTTAAATGTTTAGCTCATTTAGCTCTACAAAAGTCTCCATAGGGTCGAAGTTGTCAGATGACCCCTTATAGGGGTTACGGCCCTTGAAAAATAGTGTTTTTTCATGTTTTTGTCCTACAGAATGGAAACTATTGCACATAGAGATTAGCTGTTGCTTGCTTAAATGTTCAGCTCATTTAGCTCTACAAAATTCTCCATAGGGTCCAAGTTGTCAGATGACCCCTTATAGGGGTTACGGCCCTTGAAAAATAGCGATTTTTCATGTTTTTGTCCTACAGAATGAAAACTATTGCAGATAGAGATTAGCTGTTGCTTGCTTAAATGTTCAGCTCATTTAGCTCTACAAAATTCTCCATAGGGTCGAAGTTGTCAGATGACCCCTTATAGGGGTTACGGCCCCTGAAAAATAGCGATTTTTCATGTTTTTGGCCTACAGAATGAAAAGTATTGCAGATAGAGATTAGCTGTTGCTTGCTTAAATGTTCAGCTCATTTAGCTCTACAAAATTATCCATAGGGTCGAAGTTGTCAGATGACCCCTTACAGGGGTTACGGCCCCTGAAAAAAGCGATTTTTCATGTTTTTGGCCTACAGAATGAAAACTATTGCAGATAGAGATTAGCTGTTGCTTGCTTAAATGTTCAGCTCATTTAGCTCTACAAAAGTCTCCATAGGGTCGAAGTTGTCAGATGATTCCTTATAGGGGTTATGGCCCCTTATAGGTGAAAAATGGTGTTTTTGGCCTATAGAATGAAAACTATTGCAGGAAGAGAAAAGCTGTTGCTTGCTTAAATGTTCAGCTCATTTAGCTCTACAAAAGTATAGGGTCAACATCAAGACCAGGTGAGCGATTCAGGCTCATGGGAGCCTCTTGTTAATAGAGTTAGACTTTTAAACCCGCCAAGTCCATGTATTTTTTTTATCATTTACATGTAAGCTGGCCCCTTTTACGCCGAATATAAATAGATGTTCGGAATGGAGATAATTTCAGACTCAGTTGTGTCACTTCTTCACGATCAGGCTTGTGGGTGTGCTTAATTGAACTGTTTCTGCGAGTGTCCAACTATACGTCGGATGAAAGGGGAGATAATTTCGTTTCATATCATCGCGGCTGTACTTGATTACTACATATATTGACCTGATACAATAAAAAACACTTAACCGGCCAACAAGACTTACACCTTTCCTCGGATTTATTCTTCCATTCCTATAATTTGTTAATGACTTGAGATGAAATAGGAAGTCCTGTTTAACACTCTGTAGCAAAATGTTCACAGTTGTTTGTAATCAAATTATAGGCTTTCCATAACTTCTGGTTTGAGACTGCGATCTTAAGTTCCAGTAACACAAAACACAACACGGCTGTGAGACATAATCAGGTAATCAGGGATAAGAGAAGCAGAGGTACCAATGAGGTATCCGAATATCAAAAGTCCGAAAGGGCAGAAACAAAACCAGTAAACACCAACAGGAACGGGACAAAAACAAACAACATGTAAAACATGGAAACACAAAATAACTGAATATCAATCAACAACGCGAACTCCAGTCGAAACAAGAGTGAACTCAGGTGCCCCGGAAGAGTAAGCAGTTCCTGCTTGCTATAGCACACCCGTCGCGTTGCCAATAGTCCATTCAGCGTGTCAAATCCGGTAAAGGAAGACATATCAACACCCTATGACAAACCAAGAGCTATATTTCAAGAGCTGATCATATCAGTACAACAAACTGTCACAAACTAGTTGAAACAAAAAAGCGTTTATATAATTGGAACACATGCAGAAATGAAAACGAGAAATTTTCTTTCGTGTAAATATCTAATAATTAGTAAGAACATGTTTATGTACAGTATTCGAGTGAAACATTTTTTTCTTAGATTTAAAGATAACTCTTTTCAAAAATACCAACTTCTCCTGCCATTTGCAACTTTTTATTATATCAAGTGAAAATGGATGTTAAAAAGGCGAGTTTTAAGTTCATGTCTTCATTTCAATATTCAAAAACATAAAATCAATAATAATACATGAACAATTAAAATTTTACATTTTAACTTTATCAATTTACATTTATATCAATAAATTTTAAAATCCAATTATTACTTGGATTTGCTTTGAAAGAATATGGGGGTTATTTACTTGTGCACTTAAAAAAATTAAATTTTACGATCATTTAAGCTACGCCTTATATAGTGGAGGAACAACATGTTTTATTGAATCCAGTTTCAACAGGAATACATTAATAAAGTTTACAGACTTTGCAGTTGGAAGCTAGGACTCCACGCGCATTTTGATTGACAGGTGTAAATATCAATGTGCTGAATATATTAACCGAATATTTTATTTTCATGTAGAAATATAATTTTACAAAAATTTTACGCCGAATATATCAGTATAATTTATTTATAAGGACTGTAATAATGACTACCCGGGAATTACTTAATATTTAAGAGAGCTAATTCATTTCGCCCTGTTCTCGTTTGTGTCATTGGTTTTCTCTTTGACCATACGGACTTTTGACATTCAGATGCCCAATTGGTACAGTAACTCTACTTGTTCATTCCCTTCATTAGATTTCAAATAACATGTAAAAAAAGATGTAAAAAAAACATTTAAATTGTGCAGTAATGATGGAGTTTAGATACTATATGCAGAAATCCATTGGGGTAAATAATTGAGTTGGTGTTAAAATAAAGCACGAAGGGATGACAAAATGAACATGTAATGATAATGAGAAATATAAGGTGTGGTGGAAAACATTGGAACACAAAATTTTGAAGACCATTGCAAAAGGGGAGATGGTAAAAGGAAGAAAATAGTGTAGTGATCTACTTGGCGGTCCTTAAAGAATCTTCTACAGGTTTGAAGCGTGGTACCCTCCACACAGGTTAACTGCCTAAGTTCAGCGGTCATGTTTTCCAAATTATATAGATCTAACGCCCCGCGGACGAGGGATTTCCTATTCAGGCAACTAGGGTACACACCTTGGTCACTCTGTGGACAGAGTGAGCTTTAACCCGATGTCATTATTCAAAATCCTATAGCAGTCTCTTTTCCGACAAGCTTGACAACACTTTAGCGGGTCTATTTGCCATCAGGGTCCTGCACGGGACCTTCATCCATTAGATTTACATGCTTATTTTTTACCCTCAAAAACAAAAATATATTACATGTACTTATTCATCAAATTTACAACGTACCTTAAGTTTCATTTGGTGGTTGCACTTTGACGATATAAACAGGGATGAAACAATATGGAGCAGTTAGGTGCCTTTAATTTTCATAGTGAATCAGTTTTCTTCATAGGTCAGTTATAAATTTACTACATGTTCCAAACAGTGCGAAATCGGATTTATCAGGGAGTTGGTCAAGCATACAATTGATGATACATGGCCATGGACATGGAATGCTTGAGTGAGAAGATGAGTTGGGGAAACCAACCAGGAACGAGCTCTGATCGCCACTGAGAGAAAATTTAGTGGGTGAGTGAGTAAGTTGGTGTTTTACACCCTTGCAACACTAGACAGGTTTAATAAAGGCGATGAACAAAATGATCATGAAATGATGATGAAGAATATTGAGGTTTGGAGGGATACAAAGGAACATTACAGTTTGTTGATTGTAAATTGCAAAGGTGGAGACTGAGGTGGGATGAGGCAAGTTTTGGGCAATATGAAGTTTACATGGTTGTCCACAAAAGGATCTTTAACGTGGCAGTCTCCACACGTGTTGGAACACTATGGTCCGCAGTCAGGAGGCTTTCTATTTTCTAGACCTGACAAAGCCTACAAACAACAGACAATATCAATTAATACATAGGCAACAACAAGAAGAAAAGCACACTTTATACAAAGAATGAAAACCATAGTAACAAATAAGCAACAAAATAACTCCAATCTGCAAAGCTAACTTACTCTACAGCAAACTGGAGCTTGCATTTGCCCACAATTTGTTGTGTCTATACATGTATAACTAGTAATTTTCATTATTTAGTGGATCGATTGTTCATTTCTAAAATTGAAATTATATAAAATTAAATCAAAATTAATTATTCAATTATTCAACAAAGTAACAGTTGGTTTATACTATATCAAATACTGGTGAAAAATGTTGTAAAATACAAAAAGAAATACTTTGATGACGTCAAAATAAGTAACTGAATTTTTAAATGTAACTAGGTACATGAAAAGGTCCAGCGAGTCTTTCTACGTTGTAATTTCATAGAGATCTAAGGATATTCTGCTCTTTGGAAGAAAGGATAAACGTATAGAAGTAAGATATTTTTAACCATAAGTTATCATTGGAGTCCAGATTTTTTCTAAAAAGGGGAAGGGGTCATCAAGACTCCAGGAAAAAGTTTAAACGTTGGTTATAAACAAAACGAAAATAATTTAGGAGAGGGCGCAAAACAACTGATTACGAAAACTTGTCAAACTGAAGGCTGCTAATCTGTTTTTCATTGCGGACTTTTTTAATTGACGTTTATAAATCATGTATATTAAGGTTGTGTCGGGTACATGTTTACCTATTCCACAACTCGGATACAAGACTATTCGATTTTTATTTCTAGTATATCTATAATGTTAGTAAGTTAGTAAGTTAGTAAGTTTTTTTTATTAGTTTGACCATAAATTATTAAACCAACAAATATCTCTTGGCCTTTTGTACTCAGATGGCAACCTGAATATTTTTTTTCATGAAAAAAAAAATCAATAATACATTACCCTATACTAACCATAGTTGGTAAAACAGGAATTTATTTGGACACGAAATTCTAGCGAGTGGAAATATTTTAATTTTTAATGATCTTAACTTACATGTACCATGCGATATTTTGTTGTTCATTAGTATATGTAGTGAATGCATATGTGCTCCCAAGTTCTTAGAATCGTTACTTTTAAGCGTCGTTTTGTAATATAAACAGTATCTATGTGCAGTGATCTTACGTTTTGCATAAAAAACCCGAGAAAAAACCTGAGAAAAGAGTGTCAACTCACTCACGGTTTGAAATATGAATAAAAAAATCCTGCTAATTTTGTTCTCTGATAAGCTGACATGATTTTTATACAATGTATTTTAACATTAACACTTGTGATAAACTGTTGTAACATTAAAGTTAATGCACCCGATCAAATAAAAGCTTAAAACCTGATAATTAAACTGTTCTAACATTAAAATAAATGCCCCCGACCAAAACAAAGCTTAAAACCAAAACTTTTTATGTACACCAACTGCTTGGCCCTCTTAAAATATTTTGGCAAAATTTCACGTAAATCCAGGTCAATGGCAAATGTCGGGCGTCGGGTATCTGTAACGATTTTCTACTTAATCGGGCACATATGTCCTTGATATTCTGTTTGCAGCATCAACATGATGTTCAATATCGTGGGGTATTGGATTGGTCACCTATTACATAACCAATCTACCAATCCTACAAAAAGCTTTTGTTAAATACTTCATTACTTACAATTCAAATATATCATGTATATAATAATGCTTCTAATGGTCTTTTGCTTACTTTTTTGGTAATTGAATGAACATTTCTGTGACCAATTTGAAGTTAATAAAGTCTACATAGAAAGGTCAAAATCCGCACATGTGATGATATCCAAAGTCGACCAGATGTTGTTACATGTACTATTTAACATAAATTTAAGACAACTTAGTAATCTTTAGGATTTATATATGATTGACTACAATGAAGTAAGAATAAATATACGTCTATTTGATTAAAACCCATACAATTGCTTCATACCTTTCCCTTGTGAAAGAAGTATCTACGAGTGTTTAACTTAATTATTAAATAGTACAGAATTTGTAAGCCCAGGGGCCAGGTTTCCGAAGGTTTCTTACGACTACGACGTGTCAAAAGACGGTACGTCGCAGTCTGAAACTGTGTTTTCGAAAAGATCGTAAATTGCGATGCATCGCAATTTGTCAAAATCTTACGACTCCTACAGGGGTGTTGTAAGATGGTCACACTGAGTTATGATGATCACAAGTATAATTATATTGGAAATGCAACGATCTTAAGGACCCTGTTTACTTGTATAAAATTTCAAAGATTACAGGGGAAGTTTAAGAACGTATTTTACAGAACATCTCAAACTAATTAAATTCAATAGGAAATATTATTGAGGTCCTTTACCTTGAAGAGGATAGGGTTTTTGCTAATAAATATTTTAAATCTGAGAAAAAAAAAGATGTACCAATAAAAGGGGCATTTCCAAGTTAAAAGTCCAAGAGAGAGAAAGGTTAAACCAGCAAACACAAAGAAAACAGCACGCACAAACATTTAACGCATAAACCACAAACCACAACTGAACAAGACTGACAATGCGAGCTCATGTCGTAATGAGAATAAACTCGTGTGCCCCTGAAAAGTAAGCAGTACTTGCCTGTTGCAATATACTCGTCGCACAGATTTTTATAATGAAAAAGTATTTCAAAAGCAAAAGAAAAGAAAACACCTTTAATTACATATAATAATTCTTCTTTTGCGTCTGCATCGAAAACCATTTTAGCCAAAATCCAAATAAAATGGTCGGTCCCTTCTAAAGTAGATTGTCATGGCCAATGTTTTTAAACCTATGCACTTATGTCCTACAAAAGTTTTCCCAGTCTCATCTAAAATAATGGTCGACTCTTAATTCTTTCTAATGGTTCATAAGGCACGGTTTACAAGTCACAATATTAAATGCTTACTATTCTATTTTATATATTTATTTATCATTAAATATTGGATTTGACCAAAATGATTGCATTTATTCAATAGTAGCAAAAACAGTTATACCAGTTTAACATGTTTCAGTGATGTGTGATGGTCATAAGATTATCACACTAATGATTGTGTTGCGATGGCTTTGTTTTACATGATACGATGAGTCATATGGCCATCGTAACATGGTTGTAACTTATAACATGCGATATGTCTTACGACCAACTTTGTGATACTTTCGAAAACCTGGCCCATGATTTATGCTTTTTAGATGCGATAACGATTCCCCAAAATTCATTGTTCATCAGCCTATTTTAAGGCAATTACGTTTCATACATGTAGTATATCTGTAGTATGCATGAAAGTTTCAGGAAGAAGTGCCGTAATGCTCCATTGTGTCTCATTGGACCAAGATCGAAACCCTAACTGGAATTTATGGACTGAGGCTTACGTTTAATATGGATTAATTCTTATTTTCGGTGGAGTAAAAATAAGAATACATAAAAAATATCAAATTTATCTGATGCATTCCAGTACTCTTAAACGTGTTAATTTAAAACTTAAGGAAATGTTTTTCATCGTACACTACGAAAACTAGTCTCCATCAAAATCCAAAGTGACATAATCATCATTATACTTTATACTATTGTAGGTTTCTGTGATTTCTGTTGACCAAGAAGGATGATATTCCATCTTTTACTTACCGCGCTTCTATTTGCAGTCAATTGTGGTAAATATTACATCGTTCAAACTTTCCCTTAAGATTGGCAGCAATATATACGTGTCGAAGCTATAACAGTAGGAAATCAACAGAATAGAACAAATATGTGTTTGCAACACGCCACGGTATAGCAGTCCCCGAAAACATTATAACAGTTACATATGGAACGCCGCAACTGTCTTATATGGTCACTTTTTGTTATATGATGTCGTTTTGTCTTTATATGATGCCGTTTCGACATTATATGATGTCGTCTTGTCATTATATGATGTCGGTTTATCATTATATGATGTCGTTGTGTCATTATATGATGCCATCATGTTATTATATGATGTGGACTTATCATTATATGATGTCGTCTTGTCTTTATATGATGTCGTCTTATCATTATATGATGTCGTCTTGTCATTATATGATGTCGTCTTGTCTTTATAGGATGTCTTCTTGTCATTATATGATGTGGACTTAGCATTATATGATGCCGTTTTGTCATTATATGATGTCGTTTTGTCATTATATGATGTCGTCTTGTCATTATATGATGTCGTTTTGTCATTATATGATGCCGTATTGTTCTTATATGATGTCGTCTTGTCATTATATGATGTGGACTTATCATTATATGATGTCGTTTAGTCATTATATGATGCCGTTTTGTTATTATATGATGTTGTTTTGTCGTTATATGATGTGGTTTAGTCATTATATGATTTATTCATTATATGAAGCAAAAAATTCGAAAAATTCAGTTTAGATAATTTAGAGGAAAAAGTTATGATCATGATGATGGGGTCTACAGAATAAGCAACATTGACCAAAACCTTTACAGATATAGATATGAAGGTGTCCACATTTTCGCCACTCAGTTGGTCTTTTATAGCACAGGAGTTTAAACTGTCACAATAAATACATGCCCCCAATACTATTCTTTTCTTCATAAAAATGAAATATTGGATGTCATTGATTACCCCCGAATAACAATTAATTAACAAAAGCTAGCCACCAATTACAGATTTGACCAAATACAGTCAGGGGACCAACTTGTACAAGTCAAAATAGATCTTACTTTTACCAGTAAGACTATATTTTTGGTTTCTTACTCTGTAGAGTCAGACCCGATTCTGACTTCTACAAGTCAGAATGAATCCGACTTGTTAGAGTAAGAATAGTTTCTATCAAATTTGCTCCAATATTCAATGTTTTTGAAATAACATTTCTTAAAACCAATAAATCTTATTTAAATTGTATCAGAAAGTCAACAATTATATCCTGCCTTTAGATTGAAAGAATCATGTGCAAATAGGAAACAGATTGACTGTAAAGTTTCAATTATCATCAAAGAATTTTATAGCTAATTATCTTAATCTGTCATTTATATCCACGGTTTTGAACACCAATGTGGTTTATACTAGATAAATAATTGTTATTTAATGATTTAAGCAAAATTAAAGACATTGGTGTTCACGACCGCCAAAGAAGAGAAATTTACTGCCAAAGGAGGGCAGTAAAATTTTGATTCTGACTTGTACAAGTAAGAATGATATTAAAACAAAATATCTAAATTACAAACCCATGGCTATTTTGTAAGATTTATAAATAGCTCTCAGTATATAGAAAAGGAATTTAACCATACAGAATATCTCAAGATAAAAGACTTTGACAAAAAGACATTCTAGTAAAATCTACTTGTAGAAGTCAGATTGAAAATTCTAAAAATAAGGAGAAGATAACTCTAATTCGTTTAATCTGACTTGTACAAGTAAGATTGAATCTGACCATTCTGACTTGTACAAGTTGGTCCCCTGACTGAAATATATAGTTTTAAAAAGACGTTAAATTGAGTGAAAATGACCCTCACCGTGTCTACGGAATAATGGCGTTAAATTATATAGAACAGAGAACACGGGAATATTGGCCATTATAATTTTAAGTATATACATGTAGAATCATTTGAAAAATAAAGAAGGAATAAGTCCATGGAACACGGATGCCTCTCTGACCCAGAACAGAAGGTAGAAGGCCGACAGGTTTGAAAGTTTTTTAGATGGCAATATGCTGAACCATCCTACCAATTTTCAAACCATTAAACCAGGTATGGTTTTTGAAAAAAAGCTTACGGAAATCCGTACGGACGAACAGACATGAATAAAACTTAACCCATCTCCCTCCGCCGACATGTCGTCGCAGGGCAATAAACATACAGAAATTGTGTTAATAAATTACAAAATACAGAAACGATTTTAAAAGAATGCAACATTTTAGGTCATGTAGGTTGTAGCAGAAATGTCCAAAACACCATTCGATCCCTGGTTATAGTTATTTTTCTTTTTTTTCTTCATCTACGCAGACAATCCTATCAAGCTTTCTAATTCGAGGGAATAAAAGTTCGACTTCACAGTTAAAAATATATAAAAAATGGGTCAAACTTTTAAGACAGTGGTCAGTGGTTCTTAGTACAAACAGTTTTGACTTTGTACGATTATCTTGACTTGATGGGTTTTAAAGGCTAGAAGCCTCTGCAGCGACGTTCAACCTTTCGGTTGTATGCTTTGAGTCGTCCAGCTCGTCAGCATACAGTGCACCGCCAGTGTTGACCGTTACAGTTATAAGGGATCCGGTCCTTTCGTGTCGCTGTTACGATGCCTTACTCTCATCACGTGGAGGTTCTGGTCGGAATTTGAGAGTAATATAACGATTATCTGTTCGGTTATTGGTACGTTTCGACCTTAAAGGAAAGCAATTAATTTGCCGTTAGCTTAAGTAAATGAATAAAAAAAAAGTTTTTTTTCTAAATATGAGAGACACACAAAGCAAAGTCATTGATCAGACTTATATGACACAGATTTACCTACAAATTTCTAATATTTTTGCTTTTGAATCCCTTTTAATTGTTACATTAAATAAGTAAATGTATTTCTGGTATGACGCAACAGTATCATGTGTATGAAGATTATTGAATTTCCATATTTTAAGAATTACGTAACTATATATGTTTAAGTTTATGTCATTCTTTATGCTCTTCATAATCATATAGTATTTGGCATTTTCAATATTTTTTGGTAGACTCTGATGAGTCTTAAATAGACGAAACGCGCGTCAGGCGTATACAAATTTATTGTATGGAACTTTTTTGTCATTTTTATTTCATTCATCTAGAATTTTGTGCCAGTCCGTCATACTCAAAAATTGTTAAAAAAAATGTTTCGTTTTTATGATCCATTTGGACAAACAAACGTTTACTGAACTTTTGCCCTTTTCCCTGAAATAAAATATAGCAAACGCAAAAAGTCTCTGAATTATTGTTTGTTTATTTGTTGTTTGTTTTAAATATACTTTCTTGCGCTAGAGTGTACATTATTTTAATTTCAATTCTTCAATTTTCTCAACTATTATTAGTAAATGAGCATTTTGATTGGATGAAAAAAGCTGTTTGTACGAATAGCCGGAGAGCAAATCGTATACAAACTGTTTGTACTAGGAACAACAGCCAAAACTATTCAGGTTAAATATGTATGACAAGTCAACATCATATAATAACAGGACGGCATCATATAATGACAATACGCCATCATATAATGACAAGACATCATAAAATAAAAAGACGGCATCATGTAATGACAAAACGGCATCATATAATGACAAGACGACATCATATAAAGACAAAACGACATCATATAATGACAAGACGACATCATATAATGACAAGACGGCATCATATAAAGACAAAACGGCATCATATAATGACAAGACGACATCATATAATGACAAGACGACATCATATAATTACAAGTCTACAGCATATAATGACTAAATCATATAATGACTAAACCACATCATATAATGACAAAACGACATCATATAATAACAAAACGGCATCATATAATGATTAAACCACATCATATAATGATGAGTCCACATCATATAATGACAAGACGACATCATATAAGAACAATACGGCATCATATAATGACAAAACGACATCATATAATGAAAAGACGGCATCATATAATGACAAAACGACATCATATAGTGACAAAAAGGCATCATATAATGACAAAACGGCATCATATAATGCTAAGTCCATATCATATAATGACAAGAAGACATCATATAAAGACAAGACGACATCATATAATGACAAGACGACATCATATAATGATAAGACGACATCATATAAAGACAAGACGACATCATATAATGACAAAACGGCATCATATAATGATAAGTCCACGTCATATAATAACATGACGGCATCATATAATGACACAACGACATCATATAATGATAAACTGACATCATATAATGACAAGACGACATCATATAATGTCGAAACGGCATCATATAAAGACAAAACGACATCATATAACAAAAAGTGACCATATAAGACAGTTGCGGCGTTCCATAGTTACACATAAAGAGTACTTGCGATGTCCCATACGGATATCCAATCAAAAATTAGAATTGAAAATCTTTTCTATAGGAATAAGGTCTCATCATTCGAGAATAAAAAATAATGCTGTACAATCGCGGTTCAATTATACTTTGTATCAAACTAAAGATCACAGTTTGTCTAGATAGAGTCACAAGCTTGGCTAAAAAAACAATGGCGATTGAATTTGTACCAGTGATATGTATTTTGTTAATTTTCAGCTAAATTGATTTGGTTGCTTTACACTATTCATATCAAATATAATGACAAATTCTAGTACACAGAAAATTTGTAATGGAAATAGATGTACATTAAACTTAAAAATGTATTTTATTTTTATTTTTTTGTAGGTGCAGGTAAAGTGAAATGACAGCTACATATACATAAGTAACAGTATCTCTTAAGAAACTTAACCACTACAAATAGCGACTCAAACAAGTTTTTATTTTTGTGTTAAAAGAAAGGTTTTCGTAACAATTTCTTCAGAAAGTTCCCATTTTAGCCTCTTTATATTTTGTATGCAGCATTAGCATTAACTTTGGTTCCCATTCCGTGGAATTCAATTTCTGGTCAGTCGCTCACATACTTCATGTTGAAAGTAATTCTGCAGTTTTGGACTTTGAACAATTTAAAATATGTTTATGTGAGAAATTGATCGCGAGATAACTTGATTTGGAAGTTATTAAACCTTTTATACCCCTTTCATCAATCAAAACTATTGATATATTTAACAGGTTCATTCAAGGACCCCTAGCTTGTAAATTAAAAATAAAATGAAAACATGAAAAGACCTTTTGTTTGAGAGTTGTACAATAATAATAGTTTTAGTATAGACCATGTATACCAAATGTAAAATTGAGTTCTTATTCTTTTACTCTAAACGATAAAAATGCTACATGTATGTCATGTATGTGACTGGTTCTTTCAAGTAGTATTTTCGCTATGATATACAGCCATTTTATTTAGATGTAGAACTGCAAGAATTGGATATGTAAACTCCTAGAATTTAGGGCTCGCGATAACACTTTTGATAACACTTAATTTACAGTTCTATTTCACCAAAGCATATTTTCAGAAAGATTGAAATTTTCAACGCTTGATTCATTTTGACCTAATGAATTTATAGTCTTGGGAACGTCCCGAAAGATCTTTTAATAGAAGTGTAACAAATAAACAAACCTGTTTGAATTCATGGAAAAAAAGAAAAGGTTTTTAGTTTTTTTTTCATCTGTATTTATGGCTTTCTTTTGAACTTTTTCTTTTCTAAACTTCTTTGGCTTTTTAGAGTTATTTTGATTGGAGAGCCAGTGGTTTAGTGGTTAACACGTCAGCATACACGCGGATCTGTCATGACAAAGCTGGAGATTTTGACTTTTTTAGCTGGAGATCGGTCAAAAAAGCGGGAGATTTTCAAGGCTCTTTATAATTGCATTACAATGTTAATTGGGGGCACAAGCGAGTGCCATATACACCCGGCTTCACTGACTAATCTCCAAATGTTTATACAATTATTAGGTCAATTAGGACAATAAACCTTCAATTAACACCTTAACCTGTGAAATTAACGGCTGGCTAATTGACAAATCCCGAAATTACCGGTAATGATTTATGACTGAACAATTAAAATGTCTATAAAATACAAATTTTGTCATGTCTTGAAAAAGCGGGAGATTTAACAAAAAGTCGGGAGAACGGGAGATGTGTCAAGAAGTCGGGAGATTTTGTCTCCCGGCGGGAGAATCACATGTATGCGTCAGGCTACTAACGCCAAAGTTCATGGTTCGATCCCTGTCAGGGGTAAAAATTTCATGAACCAATTTTCCGACTCTCTCTTGACACCATTTGCGAAGATGGTCTCAAGGAACGACGCTAGTCCTTCGGAAGGGACGAAAAAAAGGTTGTCCCATGCACGTTAAAAACCCCTTTGTAGAGTTCGATAAATGTAAACTCAATTGGGGCCACTGCAAAGGCCACATTCGCAAGTTGCTAGCTGGAGAGGGGTTCACATAAGCATAAAGCTTGTTTCCAAATAATCAAGGATAAATAAATACATGTATGTTTAAACTCATGAATTAAAAATCACTACAAAGTACCAGGCAATCAATATTCCTACACTAGCCAAGAGTTTTGGTCTATTCAAATTTGAAGCGCTCAACGCAAAAGATACTATATCAATTTGGGTATGCGAAAATTACGCCACGTTACTCTCACAACTAAAAACAAAGAACTCAAAACAGATGCGCATTAAAGTTAAATTAAAGTAGGAATAAAACTACTGAACTTGAAGGTTCAATCTCAATTTAGAGAAAAGATTAAACATGGAAAACACAATAAAGAAATTGAAGGTCACTATGGTCCTGACTTGGTACGGGCATTTCAAAAGAAATAGTGGATGAAACCATATTTCATAGCGCGCCAAACGTCCCTCTTATATTTCAAAAGATACAAATAAATTCGATTTGAAAATGTGAAAACTACTCCACGTTACACTCTAAAAACGAGACCTCTTAACAAACTAATGATAGCAAGCAAATGTTCGTCGGACTATCGATGAGATAAGAGGACATAGTGACATATTCAATAAGTGTACTTGATACAATGTCCATTAACCAGCTGCAATTTTACATTCCGTTTACGAAAACAGCCAGATGCTAAGCCAGATCTAGAGGCCTTGTTGGCTGGTAATGCCCCAAGATAAATGATTATATTTCAATATTTCAAGTATATCGTATGATATTTTCTAGACTACTGTGAGGGGGTAAATTGTGAGAATGGGGGACGTTGTTATTCACTCTCTAGCGGGTTTAGATGTTATTGTCAGGAGGACTTCACGGGAATATACTGCCAAGGTATGTAATATGAGTTATGATTATAGGATTATACCATTACATGTATCACCCTTGTTGGTGTGTTTTTCGAGTAAGTAAGGTCACCCGATGGCTTGTCCTGAAGGTTTTCTTACTTTTCGAAGGAAATAAATTTCGGGTCACACATCAACTAGGGTGATAACTGTTATATTAAACATCAAATATGCACAATCACAGCTAAAACGTAATATTATATATTCATATAAAAATCTTTATTTTGATTAGCTTAGAGGTTTTCACGTGACATGTGATAATTCGCTGGGTCAACCGGTAATCGTTGGGTCGCATGGTAAGGTCACCCACTCGTGAGAATTTTCACGTGGCCCCATGAATTTTCTTCAATATTGTATGGGCTGTAATTTTTCCCATGAAAAAAGGTTAACATGCCCGAAATATGTTTAAGATTAAGAATTAAATTGTTTCATTTAAATATTCGATATAATATAACAGTTATCACCCTAGATGATATGTGACCCGGCATTTCTTTCCCCTCGAAAAGTAAGGTCACCCGAGGGCTTCCCTCGGGGAAAGAAACCACCGGGTCACACACCAACTAGGATGATAATTGTATAAGATCAACTGGGTTACCTGTTGACCAAGCAAAATATCACATGCGACGTGACATATTTTTTATGATTTCTTTATAAGTATATAATATACATGTAGTGCTTGCATTCTCAAAGACAGGATTTCATACGCTCCCATGGTAGAAATGTCAATATTTTAGTTGTACTATGAGCTGAATTTTCCTTCAACGTCCAGTTTATCACGCATGTTTTCCCGAGCTTTAGGCGTCTTTTCACGCTTTTTTCTTTGCAAATTTTAGACGTCATTAAACACACGCGTAATCCCTTCCACAAGAAAAGCTAATTTTTTTTTATTTTCGAACAAAAAAAAAGAATAAGATTAATTGTAACTTCGAGAGCATTATTACATGTTTAACATGCTTCATAAAATACACGACACATTATGTTAAAAGAATTTCTTGTATATATTGGGTTTTCATCACATACATGAACATATGATATTAATATGGAACCAATATGCACCATAGCGTGGACAAATCAGGAAGACATGCGGTCTTTGGTTAGGTTTCAAGTAATAGCTAAATGTTTTGACTTTTTTCAGTGCGTAATCTATGTAAAATACAAAACATCCAATGTCAAAATGGCGGACGATGTCTGACCAATGGGAGGGATTGTAGATGTGATTGCCCGAGGGGTTACGAAGGACAATGGTGTGAAATCCGAATGACAAACACGATAGAAGCGAAAGAAGGTAATTTAAACGATAGACCCCGTATTCAACGACCGCAAATTTCGGACCTAGCTTGTTGTTTGACATCTTTTGATTGCTAAAAAGGTCCATTATGCTTCTGATAGGGAAGATCTGAATTGTTTGTCTCACACATAATTATATTATACCCTTTTTGTATATGAAACTTTCGTCGACTGTCCATAAACAAATTACGAGTATCAAGATAGTTTACTATTATTGCCAAGTACAATGTACATTTAAATGAAACAGAACTACCGAACAGGGGAGGTAAATATTAAAAAAAAGTTTTTAAAAAAAGTTCATCACGGAAAATTAAAACCTAATTTCTTTGAAAAACATAAATTCCGATGTTCCTTCTTTAAATTTAAAGTCATTTACATAGATAGATTCTTTTCGAAGTGAAACGATCTTCAAAATGCCATGCATACATATAAAACCAAAAGGTTATCTTTCTTTCCTTGGAATTTAAATTTCGTAATGTGAGTGACCAGCGAAATCCACCCCCCCCCAATTTAAATGAGTACCGAACGAAAAATATTAGTATTACCGTTTTTTTTTTTCGGGTTCACCACAAACCAGTGGTAAACTCGATCTCAAGATTCAATAGTCCTATATTCTATATATATTGACTTGTAACTTTTTAAGCTGAAAGTCCCTGCGTTCCCAGTCCGTGCCAAAATGGCGGAATGTGTATCCGTACAAGTCTCCATGGTTACGAATGTAAATGTACAGTCAACTATGAAGGCAAAAACTGCGAAGGTGAGTTTTCATGGCATGCAAGAGCCTCACTGATGAATATTTATATATGAAACGCATTTTACCCTAATCTGTCCTGCAGCAATGTACTTGGTATGCGTCTTAAAGCAATGTATTTGATATGCGTTTTCATGGCAGCAACATGTACTTACGAATAAATGAATTGTTAAAGATATGAGACGTTATACAAAAAAAACCGATTGGGTGATTGAATTTCATTGTAGGAGGGATTAAGTGAGTAAGTTAATGTTGTGCATCCTAGCAACGATGTATAGCTTACATAAGGGGACCACTAACTAAAACATAGTATACCAGGTATTTGGCTACCTGCAATTAGCTTAGTTGGAAACAATGAATTTTCTCTTTCAGTCTATGAAAAAGGTAGATCATTGTAAATTAAAACACCTTTTTTCGCATTGTTGATCAAAAACATATCAAGAAAGTCTATAAGTCAGAAATTACGTATTCTATCAAAAATGGGTTCTTAATACATTAAAGTATAAATTAAAAAGCAAGACAAATTTGAATGTTTTAAATAGGTAATAAAACTACTAATAATCCTAACGAGTTGATAGCTTTACCATTCAGAGAAAGATCATTGTTTCATTTCCGAAAAAAAAGTTGTATGGACATTTATATTTCAGTGCCACGTAACCCATGCAATCCTAACCCTTGTCAAAATGATGGGTTCTGTCGCCGGGTCGGTGATATTGACTACAGTTGTGACTGTCCGCTAGAATATGTCGGTGCACATTGTGAAAGTGAGTACTTAATGACTTTAAGGATAATCTTTAAATTTTCTTTTTATGCTCATTTTTGTTTTGTTTGAAATCCAGACACTTTGAATCATTTGCATGTTATCTGATGCCAATTGCTTGACTAAAAGCACCAATTAATTTATTCAACTTACATATTTTTGGTTTCTTTTTATTGTATTTATTTTGAGAATCTCAATTCTGAATGTATATAAAAACCTGCCAAACTGAAGAGTAAAATCCCAAACTAAAACGCAAAATAAGTTTCAGCTTTTCTGTCAGTTTTATAGTGGATGGTACAAGCAGATAGGCACCAATGGGGTATTCGAATGTCAAAAGTCCGAAAAGGGCAGCGACAAAACCGGTTTACACGAACAAGAACAGCACGAAGAAGCACAAAACTCAAAATCAACCGAACGGAAATCAACAACGCGAACTCAAGTCGTAACAAGAGTGCACTTAGGTGCCTGGAAGAGTAAGCAGTTCCTGCCTGCTATATCACATCCGTGTTTGGATGGTCTCCACAAGTCCCGCTTTTCCGCGTAATTAATTCCCTCCTTCCGAACTAACCACTTAGTTATGTGAATATAGACAATGCTTGATTCCGCCTGTTACAATGCATTCCTTAGGTTTACTAACAATAAACATGCACTGAAAGGAAAATTTAGATCTAACTTCCATCAGGGTTTGGTCCTTAATCCAACAGCACACGTAGCAATTAACATATCTGTACAGTACATGTAAATTGCTGTTATACATGGAGGGGTGGACAGGGGGGTTCTCTTCCCCCGCTCCCCGCCCCCTCCATCCCCGCTCCCCGCCACCTCCACTCTGCTCCCCGCCCATCCCATCCCTGCTCCCCGCCCCTTCCACCCCCTCTACCGACGCTTCACGCCCCTTCTACACCAGCTACCCGCCTCCTCAACCCCCGTACCCCCATACCCCCCTGTCCGCCCCTCATGCATGTAAGCGGATGAGAATCGTGTCTGTTAATACTACATGTGATATAAGATAAGAGAACAATTTTCAAGCTTGATGGATTGAAAATGGGTAATACTTATACATGTACCTACTAGCATGATTGAATGGTGTTACTGTTCATATCCGACATATACATGAATATTGTTCCGGGTGACAAAGAAAGGTACTTGGTGATACCAAACAAACTATATAGGATACAAAACAGAAAGCGTAATTGATTAATAAAAAGCTTCGTCGAACGCTCCATGGTACGACCACCTGTACGTTTGAGGCACAATATTGATATTCCATTGCTCTGGAAACATGCAGCCCATGGTGGACTGAAAAATTGTTTTTACACATGCAGCCTTTGGTGGATTTTCTACCCATATTTGATATTTTTTACAGTGTTTGGTTAACCAGAAGTTATTGTGGAAACAACAAAAGAGTAGCCTTTCTGGTCCTTTTAAGGCCCCTAAGTTCTACACGAAAAAAAGGGGGCCCGAAAATCAATCCCATCCATCCTTTTATGGTAAAAACATCACTATAAAATTTCATAGTGATTGGATAACACAAACCGAAGTTATTGTTCATTCACCAAAGTTAACCGACACCGACATCGACGACACCGAAGATGACGACAGCATCATACTATTTACGCCCGGATGTTTTTTTTTTGGCGGTCGTATAAATTGGCTTCGTACATGTTTTTTCCTACATGTACTTTAATGCATTTAAATCGTTTCGTATTTTGAGTATTTTGAACCAATTCAAGATCTATGTAATACCGACCTTACACGTTTTACGAGCAAGCTTGCTTAATTTGTTTTTGCCTCCGAAGATTCCTTTAAAAACTTTTACTTTTTTCTTGTAGCTTATGATAATCCGTGTGATGGGGCACCTTGTGGGGAACATGGAACATGTGACGTATATCATAATGCAAAACGTTTTAGATGTCTGTGTGAATCTAGCTATTATGGAGAATTCTGTGAAAGTAAGTTTAATCTCTTATGAACTAGAAATTACTTTTTTTCTTTTTAAATGAATGTATGAACCATACACTTAAGCTTAGAAAGCTCAATATTTTTAAAACTGTACAAGATACTTGAAAAATTAAAATTGCATTTTAACCCTAATTCCCCAGCCTAACATCTTTTTGCACATTGTTGCACAAAACTTTGAGTTATTAGTTACAGATTTCGAATCCGAAAAATTGGAATTGAAATTTATGACACATCAGTCTGGAATAGGAAGAGGTTTAAAGATAAAAGGTTTACCAAACTCACATGATTCACAAATATTAAAATAGCAAAACCATGGAAGTAATCTCAATATTACTTCCATGGCAAAACATAACTAACTGGTTAAAAAAGTGTGAAAAAAATGAAAAAAAAGGTCCTTACGATTTGATATTTATACCTATCATAAAAATAAATGTCTATTTTCGGAAGAACTCGCATATTTTTATTTCAGGACCACGTGACCCATGTAAGTCTGACCCTTGCCACAATGAGGGCGTCTGTGTTCGGGTCGGTGATATTAGCTATCAGTGTGAATGTCAGCCAGAATATGTCGGTGAAAATTGTGAAAGTAAGTCAGCACTTGTATAATGATTGACTTCAAAAGAGAAGCTTACACTTGTTAGACCGAAAAAGATATATGTGAGTTTCCTACTTCCCTACCCTATTTTTTAACCTTATCCTCAAGTTTTTATGGGCATTTTGGTTCAAGCATCGTTAAAGTAGGATTGCTTCCCCATTGACTCAATTTAAAAAAAATGTTAAAAAAATGTATCTACCCTCCAACCCTAATTTTCAAGAGTAGAGCAGGAAACAAATGTATATTTTGTTTTGGCCTTATGTATATGTCTTGGCTCAATAGATACACGTAGTTCTAAAAGATGCTTTGAATTCTTAATTAGATTAAAATCATTAAAATCATTTGCAATTCGTAAGGTGCCTATTGCTAGACTAAAGTCGGCGATTTTTTTTTTCTTCTTGCAGCATATGACAATCCATGCGATGGTGCACCATGCGGGGAACATGGAACATGTGACGTATATAATAATGCCAAACGTTTTAGATGCCTGTGCGAAGATTGCTATCATGGAGAATTTTGTGAAAGTAAGTTTTTCCACCATTAGTTAAACATGTTAACATATAATTAAGAGGTGTTGAATAAGTGTACACGTACATTTTGAATGTACATAAATTTGTGGAATTTAAAAATCTACAAAAAGGAATACATTTTGTGCACTCATAAGTTGTTCCACATTACCTTTTTTATCTATTGCAAGAGACATGAATGGAAAAACAATAAACGGAAACCCAAGTCACATGTTATTGCAGAAACAATCCCTTTCTGCAAAACTTTAATGTTACTATTAATATTTATTGAAATAATATAAATTCAAGATTTTGTTCTAGCAGTGATTTTACACCTTTACCAATGTTACAAAAATAACAAAAATCAGCGAGGCAAGGGTGTCAGATTAGAAAAAATTAAGTCCGTGGTTTAATCTTCGTCAGCGATGAAAATATTATAAAACAACATTTCCGATTGTCTCTATACCCTAAATTTAGATCATTGTTCTTTCATAATGGATGAAAAAGGTTGTTTACCTATGACATGTATGATGAGAAATACCATCTACACATTATGGCACTTTTTGTTCAGTTGGATATGCGAGGACTGAAGGTTTTGCACCCTTGCAAGCTGAAATCGAAACACTACTATTTGCTTGCTCTCCGATCCATTATTTAAAATAAGGATTATTTTATCACACATGTAACACATGTAGATGTAAAGGACACTTAACCACTTTAACTTTTTTTTTGTATTCAAAAGTCTACGATGACCCCTGTGACGATTTGCCATGCGGAGACCAAGGGACTTGTCAGAGCTACGGAGGGGACACTTTTACCTGCCATTGCAATCCGGGGTATACGGGAGAACTTTGTGAAAGTAGGTATTTGGTCCTTGTTAATATTGAACTGTTTGTTATATAGTTACTGTAGCGGTAACAAATAAATGATACGTAAAGGTAATCATATAATGCCGAACTGGAATGACCGGTCTAAAATCAGAGAGAAAAGACATAACAAGGCAAACATACCTAAGAAATCGAAGATTGCAATGGTCCTGACGTTGTACAGCATTTTAAAAGAATTGATTGGTTTAATATGTTATTGCACAAAGCCCGCATGTACCCATTGTGATCTTAGGGTCAATACAACACGATCGTAAGACAAATTATTGACAGTGAGATGATTATCTCAGCACAATGAACATCCCAACACTAAAAAAAAATCACGAATCATTTTGTCAGACATCCATTTGATTTTTTTTAACGGTGATTTTTATCGAAAGAAGACTTTTAAAGACATGTAAAATATATCATTATCATAATTGAAAAAAAAATGAAATTCACATTATATGAAGAATATAGTGTAAAAAGGTTGTTTTTAAAAAGTATGTAGTTGAAAGCAACTTCTCTTCACCATACCCCTGTGCAAAAGATGCAGAGAAGCATGCTCATACTCAGCTTCGTGAAAACACCAGTTGCAAGAACTTTAGCAATTAGTCCAAAAAAAACATTAACAAATTTTGTTTAGATTTCTAAACAATGAACTTATTGTTTTGTGTTTTTTGTGCTGTTCTTGTCTGTGTTTGTCAGTTTTGTCGTTGCTCTTTCGAACTTTTGACACTCCGATATCCCATTGGTTCCTCGTTGCTTCATTCACAACAAATAATATTGTTTACATGTTTTAGTTGAGATAGACTATTGTACACCAGATCCATGTGCAAACGGTGCAGTGTGCTCTAACTCAGGTCCAGGATTCTCATGTGCATGTCCAGCAGGATTTACTGGACAACGGTGTACCCAAAGTAAGATATTTTAGTCGCCTACTACTTACTAGGCCCAACAGTTACAACTTTGTAAATGAAGAACTGCAGCAGTACTTATCCAAGAACATTTCAGATCGAGAGAAGATAGAGGTTGATCGGTCACATTTAAATGAAAGGAACTTAAGATATACAAAAGTTGCTATAAGATGTATATTACCTGGTAAAAGAAGTAGTGGACGAACAAAGGAGACGAAGAGAAAATCAATGGGCATGATGCTGAAAATATCAGCGACAGACAAAGATCGTGAAGGCATTTTGTGCTCACAGTATATAGCGGACTTTCCTACTACTTACATGTAGTCCTCTGTGCATTGATTTGCATCTTAGGCTTCAAACAAAGACCTCGAGTTATTTCCTTTTTGAGCCTTTGTCTTCAGCGGTTTAAAGTCCATACTTGCTCTTTCAGTTCTATTGATTGCCTCCACGTTTCTTGTAGGCGACCTCTTTTCCTCTTTCCAGCTTGTGTCCGTTTTGAAGTGTTTTATGACAAACTCCAACGAACATTATTTGTTTTTTGCCTTTGAACATTGAATATTCATGGCCATTTCAGTTATCCTAAAATGCTTATAGATTTTTGGTATGCGACTTTACAATGATGAGTTATAGCACAAGTTAACATTTTGTTTTGCTTATGTTAACCAGAATTATTGATCTTTGTAAACTGAAATACAGCGGCCATTTTCAATTACTGAATTGTTTTGTAGTAATCTCAGAATGTTTGTTTTGATTAAATTCATATTTGCGAAAATTGATTTCATTGAGCATTTGTGTCTTAAAGGAAAGTGCCATAAGCTGTGTAATATGAATCGCACTGTCTGTCTCATTACCAATCGGTCTGTCCACATACATGTAACTGCCACTAGATGTATTTAACTATACACGAAATTTTATTGTTTTTCATAGCATTCAGGGTAGAAAATCAGACGTCAGTGTTTTACGCTATAGCTCGGGTATCATTCCGGAGCTTATTCAACGTATTCCTTGTCTAAATTGTAGATATAAACGAATGTATACCGAACCCATGTGAAAATGGCGGGAGTTGCCACGACGGTTTAGGAGAATACACATGCGCATGTGTCCCGGGATTTATCGGCGATAACTGCGAATCAGGTATTATTTTTTATGGACCCAAATCAGTTCTCTTGAATACGACATATAGTTTTTAAGTTTTAAATGAAAAACCTCGACGAGTTAGATGAGTATATTAATGTTCACTTCTAACACTTACTTTTCGGAAGCATCTGTTTTATATGAAACAGGAATCTTCACAAAAACTATTACCCCCCGTAAAATATGAGTTTACATTTTTTTCAAAGAACTTTGCGGTGTCGACAGCAATTTATTTGAGTGATATCTTTCCTCTGTGGCACTGTCTTTAATATCGCATGGTTTTGACTTTGTTTTGTTGCATTACTCCTGTATATTTTTGGAATCTATTAAACGAGACTTAAATTCAAATGTGAAAATTAATATCTGTTTTTGTTGTTCAAGTATTTTAACTTTTCATATGATTCCTAAAAACTTAAACGTTACCCGTGGTATTAATGTTGCTAATGAATATATGCTTACTGTTTTAGTTGACATGTGCTACCCGAATCCATGCCTAAACGGAGCAAGTTGCACCAATGTAGATGGTGATTTTCACTGCGCATGCTCACCTCAGCTCGGCGGTAAAAGATGCCAAGGTAGGATTAGACACGAGCTATTTCTTGAATACACTGATATGCAAAGTCCCAATTATTTATTGTTTTACAGCAAATTTTGCAATATACTGGAAGTGCAAGATTCTGTGTGATGTAGGTTCAAGTACAGATATAAAACATGGTAAAGAAACAAAGTAAAATGACAAAACACACATGAATAAATAAATACAAATGACAACAAAGTTCCAGACAATAAATTTTGCTACGCCTGACACGCGTTTCGTCTATTCAAGACTCATCAGATGCGCTCTACCAAAAATGTTGAAAATGCCAAACACTATATGATTATGAAGAGCATAGAACATTAAACAAAACATACCAAACCGGGGAACCAAATTATTACTAAGATGATCAACCTATGTCTGGGGTAGGAAGAGCCTTAGTGTTTAGACAATTTTGAAAATTAAACGGGTAATTGTTCTTCAACACAAAATATTTCTCATAAAAATGAAATGTTATGAGAATTTAGGAAATCAATCAGAACGTTTAGTATTATCAAACCAACCGCAAGATCCCCACCCTTACTCCATAAACTGTTGCATCCTTTGGTTCCCTTTTTTTGTTTATTTTTGTTCATGACCTATTAAATGTTCTTTTTATTCCTTTTTATTTTCACGCTGTGATCAATTAGGGGTTTATAGTCATGAGTATAGGCTAGAAGTTTCTGCAGCGACTACTTAACTAGACGTTATATTCCATGGGCCGTTCAGCCCATACATGTAACACATCGACGCCAGGAACCGTCTTCCAACGCGTTGAAGTTGTGCTCGGAATTCCAAAGACTTTTAATATTTTGTTCATGTCAGTTGACTCTTTATAATTGTATACATTATTTGTAAGAGGTAGAATTATCATAATGTTATTATAAACTTGCTTTGAAAAAAATGTAATTGTCTAAAGTTAAAGTTAAGTTTCAGGTCCATCTTTCCATCTGTTAATACATTTGTTTTTATAGAACACTTTTTTATGTAGTGAAAAAAAAAATCAGACAACTGTGAAAATGTGTAAATTCTTGTGTATCAATCTTCGTGGATTGGGAGTAAATTGTATATTCGTAGTTTCATAAATTCTTGATTTTAACATATTCTTTATCAAATAATTTCGAAATTCGTTGTTCGTTGGGAAGCTTTTTTCGTTTTTTCTCATAAAATTTCGTACCCTACGAACATAATGCTTTCACATTAGTACAAATGTAGCCAATGGCATGCACATACTTTATGTCCTTTGTTCCCGCTTTCGCTTACCCTAAATTGTAGATCCAAAGGACTGCAGAGGGTGGAAACTTGGATTGAAGTCCAGTCCCCAGTATTGAGAACATTTTATTCGAAATAAAGAAAAATAATTTTTATGTTGTAGGACTGAAAGGATTTATGTGCCACAGTGGAAAATGTTTTTATGGGGGAAAATGCTATAATTGTGATGGTATGTTATGACTTGCATTATCAAAGGCTTGTACAAATCCGTTATATATATAGTCAGACTTTATGGCTATGCAAATGTTTTGAAAACTGCTATGCTGAAGATGTAAAAGGCACAATTTTTATTAATAAATTGCTTATATATAGAAAGTTTGCATTTGAAGAATTTTGAATTTTATATATGAAGGATTTGCAGAAATGTTACTACATGTAAAAAAAGTGTGAAACTGAATTTATGCTACCGACGAATGGTCTTTTATATAAATGTTTTTTTTTTTTTAAATTCCATTCGTCTCTACTTCTGTACAAAAAATAGCCGTCAAGCTCATCCTAGCTAGTTTACTATTTATTTATGCTTTTCATTCATACATTGCTAAGGGAGCAACCGTTTGGTTCTAATGGGAAAGGGGGGGATGTAGTACAATTTTAAATGAAATGACAGGATGGAAAATTGTAGAAGTAAAAAGGGAGGACAGTGCTTTGAATTATAAAAAAGGCAGTATGGTAATTTGGGTTGAACAAATTATGGCTGGATTAAAATAAACAAAACATGTTCTTGCTCGTTTTTTTTTCGAGACGAAGAATAATTCATAGCCCCCCCTAAAAATCAAATGGTTGCTCCCTAATGAATTTGTCTACAGTGTAGCGATACATTGACATTTGCATTCGGGTTCAATTAGCTTAATAAATTACAATTTTGTTTACACCTCGATTGATGTATATTTTTAAAACATGTAACTAAACAAAATGTCTTTTTTAAATGACGAATCGTACATATTTTAATTTGTAAACAACTCTTTTGAATCATGAAACATCCCACTTGAAAATATATTTTGGACCCATGTGTCGCAACGAAATCGTGATAATACGTAACGTTTTTTTTTGTGTAAAAAAAACGGGTCTTTCGTTGATAATTTAAGTAATGAATTAAATGTCAGTATTACATTTTTAAATGCCACTTGCTTATGTAGATTGTGTTACCATCTTAACATCTATTAAATTATGACATCAAACGGACTTGGATATCGCATTTGCATAATTTTGTTAAGACAACAATTTGAAAAGCATATGAACAATAGTTCTCTTAAAAGTTCATATTTTTACAAACTTACTTTTACACGTTTAATTTATAAACACAATATTTTATCCATGATTGTTTAAGATAAAACGTTTCTTATTTTACTTTGATATTTTTCAGATCTTGTTTAAGCTAAGATGGGTTTCACAGATCGTAGACAACACATATTATGAATAAAGACATTCAAACGATGCAGTTGTTTTTATAAAGATTATTTAGTTTGGAAACAAAATGCTTGTCCCAGTTTTTGTAGAAAAAATAATAAATGCGTAAAGTATTGCCCGCATTTGGCTTATTTCTACATGCGTAAAATATTGCCCGCATTTGGCTAATCACTTCACAAGACATATTCAGTAGTGAAATAATATTTACCCCTAATATGTAGTACCATAGATATGAGCCTTAACCAAGAAAATAACGAGTACGTGAAGTATCATTGGTCGCAATGATCTATTTTTTTACAGTTTGTGCATACAGGTCAATGTACACATTGAAATATCATTGACTCCTAACCTTTACCAACGTGAAACAGACGTATGGATGGTCATGGGTAAAACTATATGTTTAACCCACATGCGTAGGATGGTCATTAATATGGGGATGGGTGAGAAACATATGAACACATCCTGATCGTGTTGGGCTGAGCGCTTACCTGACGTAAGAAGTGTGCAACCGGTATACTTGTTTTTTTTTTTTTTATAAAAATTTCTATATCAGAGAAATATATATATTTATATATTCACATGCGTTTTAAAATTTTGATTTACAAGCATGATAAAAACTCACGTAAAATTACAATTAGAGAAATCATTTTCATTTTTTACCAATTATTCATATTTATGTACCTTTGTTATACTTAACTTTACATTGTAAACATCGCTTAAAGCAAGAAATATACACATATGATTAGATTTTAAAATCAATTTAATCATATTTTATGATAATTAATAAATTCAAAAGGTCACCATGGCAATAAACTTTAACCACCTGTTCACTTTTTTTCAAAACATGTTTATATGTTCAAGTACCAGTTGGCAATATTCATGTTTGCAAGACTACATTGTTATTGCTGATAAAACGTAAGTACAGTTATTTATGAAACAAATCAAATCAACAATGATCAAAGAAGGATGTTCGATACATATAGTTCTTATAAATACTAATTTTGGTATCATTTGTAAATGAAATTCAGTAACTCAGAACGACATGCTGTTTTTATTGTTTTTTAGCTCACCTGGACCGAAGGTCCATGTGAGCTATTACCATCACTTGGCGTCCGTCGTCGTCGTCTGTCGTCGTCGTCTGTTAACAATTTTTCAAAAATCTTCTCCTCTGAAACTACCAAACAGAATTTAATGAAACTAAGTATGAATGATCCTTAGGGTGTCCTGCACCAAACTTGTGTTTTGATTTTTGATCCGTTAAAAAACATGGCCGCCGTTACTAAAAATAGACTAGGGGGGTCAGACTACTGTTTTTGGCTTATAAATCAAAAAGTATAAGAGATAGAGGAAATCTGAGGCCACGTTACTGATTCAGCATCAAAAGCTCTACAAAAGTCTCTATTTGGTCAAAGTTGTCAGATGACCCCTTATAGGGGTTACGGCCCCTTAAAGGTGAAAAATAGCATTTTTTCATGTTTTTGGCCTACAGAATTATTGCAGATAGAGATTAGCTGTTGCTTGCTTAAATGTTCAGCTCATTTAACTCTACAAAAGTCTCCATAGGGTCGAAGTTGTCAGATGACCCCTTATAGGGGTTACGGCCCCTTAAAGTTGAAAAATAGCCATTTTTCATGTTTTTGGCCTACAGAATGCAAACTATTGCACATAGAGATTAGCTGTTGCTTGCTTAAATGTTAAGCTCATTTAGCTCTACGAAAGTCTCCATAGGATCAAAGTTGTCAGATAACCCCTTTAAGGGGTTACGGCCCCTGAAAAATGGCATTTTTTCATGTTTTTGGCCAACAGAATGAAAACGATTGCACATAGAGATTAGCTGTTGCTTGCTTAAATGTTTAGCTCATTGAGCACTACAAAATTCTCCATAGGGTCGAAGTTGTCAGATGACTCCTTATAGGGGTTACGGCCCTTGAAAAAGGGCGATTTTTCATGTTTTTGTCCTACAGAATGAAAACTATTGCAGATAGAGATTAGCTGTTGCTTGCTTAAATGTTCAGCTCATTCAGCTCTACAAAATTCTCCATAGGGTCGAAGTTGTCAGATGACCCCTTATAGGGGTTACGGCCCCTGAAAAATAGCCATTTTTCATGTTTTTGGCCTACAGAATGAAAACTATTGCAGATAGAGATTAGCTGTTGCTTGCTTAAATGTTCAGCTCATTTAGCTCTACAAAATTCTCCATAGGGTCGAAGTTGTCAGATGACCCCTTATAGGGGTTACGGCCCCTGAAAAAAGCGATTTTTCATGTTTTTGGCCTACAGAATGAAAACTATTGCAGATAGGGATTAGCTGTTGCTTGCTTAAATGTTCAGCTCATTTAGCTCTACAAAATTCTCCATAGGGTTGAAGTTGTCAGATGACTCCTTATAGGGGTTATGGCCCCTTATAGGTGAAAAATAGTGTTTTTGGCCTATAGAATGAAAACTATTGCAGGTAGAGAAAAGCTGTTGCTTGCTTAAATGTTCAGCTCATTTAGCTCTACAAAAGTACAGGGTCAACATCAAGACCAGGTGAGCGATTCAGGCTCCTGGGAGCCTCTTGTTTGCTGTCGTACTCATATGGTACTTGGCATTTTCAACTTTTGAGCCAGAGCACCACTGGTGAGTCTTGAGAAGACGAAATGCCGGTCAGTTGCAGTAAAATGTTTTGACAGAAACTGTGCTGTAATATTTATTACTCATTCTTGGGGTTCATTTTCGAGTCAACCATGTCCTTTCAACGCCTCTTGTTTTGACTTTTATCTTGGACATTTGAGATAGATACTCTAAGTTCGGTAGATTTGTTATTGTCTATATTATATGAGTAGTATTGTTTAAAATGGGTAGTTTTTAGTAACTTTTATTTTTAAAAAAATATTAAAACCTGGTTTAAACCACAATTTTTTTTAGATGTCTGTGCCCAGTCAGAACCATTGCGATCTTCCATATCATAATGGAGTGTCTTCCTTATTTACCTTTGCTCTTGGACATTCGAAATGAGTAGTATTGTTGTAAATGGGTAGTTTTTACTGTATAAGAAACTATTATTCTTTAAAAAAATAAAAACTTGTAAGTCTTCCTTGTTTTGTCTCTTAGACATTGAGATTGATCTTTAAAGTTCAGTAATTTTGTTACTACCACTATTTCAGACTTCAATAATGTTCAAGGTAACTTGCTTGATACTGGTGTTCTGTTTTATCATCATGTCAACAGATGGTTCCCCATACAGAAGAGGTTCTGTTTGCTATAGTGGAGGAAGTATCTACTTCGAGAACTACTGCGGTTGTAGAGATAAGCATGTACAATGTTGCTGCACTCAAAGTGGTGAATTTAAATGTCATGAAAACATTGCTGAATGTCTGTGGTAGACTATATAATTGTAAATTTATTGAAGAATTGTGGTTTCAATGTATAAAAAAGATTACGATTCGGATATATGTTTTTTTTTTATTTTGGTAACTGTTATAATAGATACTAATTGTTAAGAATTAAAAAGTCAGAATGTGTAATTAGTTTAATTTGTAAGATCAATAGTTTATTAGAATGACAAATAATACTGATATAAACTGTATAAAATTGGAAGAAATTACTATAAAAATAAATAAATTAAACAAAAAGACTAGATTATAATCTAAATATCACACACGCTTAAAATTCTCGTTTTGGTAATTCAGTTAACTTACTCTAGTGTATTTTTTAAGCTGTAACCAAGAGTAAGCGTTCGCCATGAGTATCACCTACGACTGGTGACTGGAGTTGAAAAAGTATATATTTATGTGCAACAAACACATTTCGTTGATAATATCTTTAGAAAATAACATTTTGGTTTAAATTAGTTTTCGTATGGGAGTTTTAACTTTATCAATTAACTCGACATATAATTGTAACTATCTTAATACATGTAGATTAACTTTGCAAATAGCCTCAACTTTTTTGAAAAAAAAATTTCTTTACTCCAGTAAGCAAACTGAAGGTAGCCAGTATCTATAAGAAATAAACTAATATTATCCTGTTCATAAATTATAATAAAACACTCGAAAGCAAGCTTCTAAACCGTCTCCTAATTAATGCAACTTCGCAAATCACTTTATGCTTGTTTCAGCATGGACATTAATTATCTAATGCGAGACTAATGTTTCTATCACAAACACCAACACAATCTAGTCATATACATAAATTTGGGATACTTGTTGATAAAGCCTTCCTCTGAAAGTATAAATTGAAATAAACAGCTTAAACGTGGTGCTTATATCTCCCCCAGTCACTCCAAAAAAGAGCCAAAATAATTACTGAATACTTTTATAACCTTTAATTTTTTTTTTAGATTTGTACATGTCTTTCACATATTAAAATTGTATATTTTGATCTTTATGTGTGCCCCCCCCCCCTTCAATAAAAAAACCCAACTAATTGCTTACATTTTTTATACATTATAATTTCGACATATCACTCGCTGATTTTCGTATTGTTTTAAATGTTCAATTTTTGTGTGCTTGGAAAGGATGAGTGGCAATAAGACCCATTTTTGGCCCAAGATTTACCAAGAAATTTAACCTGAGCATACAGATGCCTTAAGTTGCTGAAACATTGGTAAATTGATAGGCTTAAAGCAAATATTAAGCTATTGCCATTTCTGTGAAGCTGCCATGCCAATAGGTTAACTCAAAAAGCTATGTATTAAAGAAATTGTCCTTATTTCATTGATTTTTGCTGATTTTCACACACTTTTTGGTCTGAAAGAAGGTGGGCGCATCAAAACAACAACTTCATACCTGGCAAAAATGTGTAAAATGATGAAATCCATCATTTCTGAAAGTTTGGAGTTGTTGTTTTCATGCGCCCAATGTTTTCTCAAGGAAAATATGCACGGAAACCATTGAAAATTGCAGATTTTCTCTATTTTGTGAAATAAGACCACTATATATGATGTCATAATTACACCACAATGAAGGAAAATTGCCATATCTGATGTGTTTTCTTTGTAACCACATATTATATGATATTTCTTATAAATATCATAACATTTTAACCGACTTCAGTTTTTTGGGCTAATAATGGGTCTTAATGCCACTCATCCTTTAGTAAAAAGAAAAATCCTATCAGATGAATATAAGGAAAAAATTATCCACATTTAGATCTTCCAAAAGTTACTGGCCTAAATCAGGCCGAATAAATTATCCCCCTTTTGAAAATATATTTACTAAATACAAATACCAAAACGGGTATCAAAACTTGTAATTTGGTTATGCTGTATATGCATATTCCTCTCATCAGCAGCATTTGAATTAAAACAATGGAAGGTCAAAAAACCAAAAATATTGAACGACAAAATGTACTTTACACCAAAATAGTTCAAACAGCATGAACAGGAAAGCTAAACCAAGCACCGAGGATATCGACCATGTGAATACATGGAAAGAAAGCTCTGACGATTAAAATAACTACTAAATCTTACATCAGTAATTACATTTACCTTATATATTTTATCTTTTTTGTTGGGACTGGACGGACTCTCTTTACCGGAAACTGTACAAAACATAAAATATGATTTTTAAGGCAAACGCAATTCATATCAATACAAAAATTAACACCCAACGCTTTTTGAGCTCTTGGTTAGTACTGGTGGTCAATATGAAACAAAGACATTTCACAATTAAACATTTTATGTTAATAAACGTGTTTTATGTTAAGACAAAACAATTATGAAAATAATATATTACAATATTTATGACTCCTTCCAGAAAAATGATCTAGGTATATAGTGATAGAGTGTTACTTTAAAACCTTTATTCCTCCAAAACAATTTGATCGATTTTTGTGGAACTTTCACACAATCTTAATTCTTTTCTGGGAGAGTAATGTATATACTTTAAAAGAAATTCTTAATACTGAAGCATAGTAATTGTCGTTTTAGTGTGAGAAAACGAGGCATTACCAAAGTTGCTGAACAAGAATGAAACAGTTCAACCATACAAAAAGCAATAAAAAGGCAATACCACATAGAAAAAAAATGAAGACTTCAAAAGCATTTTAAAGACTACATTGGCGGTTCTTGATGAAATGATAAAATGATGTATGCTGTTTGCGTCTAAAGATATTCGATAAACAGGAAGTGAATGAGTTACAGGTATAAAATGGCTTTAAACAATGACCTTTTACAAGAAAAAGCTACTTGTTCAAAATAAATAGATTGTGATATGTAGTCGCTAGGAAAATGTGGTGGAAATGTTTATACAGCTTAACGAAGACACAGAAAGACGGATTAATGAATAATGGTGCCAAAGTGACCTACAAATGTCGCTTCACAACACATTGCATGCGAAACAAAAATACTCATTGTAAATCACTAACCTGATTATTCTGAAATCTATCAATCTTTTCATTTGACGTTACAGAATTATGTAATCTCAGCATTTGACTTTGTAAGTTTCTGACATCTTTGTAAGATTGTGTAGTTGGTTTAGCTATGCGTGAAGCATCATTTATTTTATTTTCTAAATCTTCAAATCTATTCCTTAAGTCATTAAAGTCTTTCTTAAGCTTTCTCCTTTTTTCTTGTTCTTTCTTGGTCTTTCTTTTAGCCCTCCCTAGTTTTGTTTGCCATTTTGCCTCCAGACTAGCAGCTCTCTGACTTGTATAATTCGATTGCTCCTCAAATGATTTTGATACTTGTAGGATCTGGTCGTACTGATTTTCTAGTTCACGTGTTTGATTTTTAAGTTCTCGAACTTTATACTTCAATCTCTTCCGTTTTTCTTTTTCTTGTTTCAGTTTTGTTTCTGACTTTGTCAGCTTTTCCGTAAACGTCTATAAAAATTTAAGAAAATACAACACAGCTCCAGACTATACATTTTGCATAAGACAACAGAAGCGCTTTACCAAAAGATTGAAAATGCCAAACACTATATGACTAAAAAGAGCATAGAACAATACACCAAAAATATGCCGAACTAGACATAAAATTATCACTAAGATCAACCTATAAAACATACAAAACATATTTCAAAAAAAGGCTACAATATATGTAATATTTTTCAAGTTAATTGAAAACAATAGGTGCTAAACTAATCATTTTTTCTACTTAAATGAAATATATTTGATGCTCATGTTGCGTTTCGCGATGCCTTTTTACCGGTTTCTATTATTAAACATTTAAAGTACGTTTTCGTCTTTAAGGGCTCGCATTTCAAATTACTTGTCAATCTAATTTTTTGCATTGAGATACACGGACGACTACAAGACATCACACGTTTTTGTACGAGTAAAGACTATTATTACCTTTTCGTAGTGTTCCAACTGGGAATGGATAAGACTTAAAGATCCGTTCATGGCACCAGTGTCTACAAAATAAAACTAAGTTTATAACATAGATGCATGTAACATGTAAATAAAGATTTTTTACCTGTGAAATAAAATCGAGTAAATTCAGTCTAACTCTTGCAGCATTGCCCTCTAAACTGTCTATTGTGAGCCAAACTTTATTATGACGTTGTGAATTGTATTGCCCTGGTCAGCATGACTGCTGATGTCTTTATTTATACGCCATTCATATGTTTGTTAAAAAAACGATTGAGTATCTGCGTTTTTATCTACGTAATAAATATGATAATAAGTTTGGTCTCTTGAATAACATTAATATGATCACTCGTGCGGGAACGCATTCAGATTTAACTTGTGCGCGGAACTTGTTAAATCTGATGCGTTTACTGACTCGTGATTAAATTTTGGTTATTCACTCGACCTAATTAATTATCCTATAAATAATTTTTGGATATGGTGTAAACTAATATACCATGCATACCTTACGCACATTATAGGCATTTATCTTATAGTGTTTAGCATTTTCAACCTTTTAACAGAGCGCCTATGATGAACCTTGAATAGACAAAACGTTTGTCAAGCATAGCAAAATCTATTGTCTGGAAGTTAATTTTGAAATAAAAATACAGCAAATTTCATTTTAGATTCCTAATTAATTTTGGTAGAAACGGAATAATATAAATCAAGGTACAAAAAATGTTAACAACAATGTGTAAAAGTTTGTTTGTAAGCTATTTTATAAGATTTAAACAGAGAGCATATATAAAAACAGTTTAACACATACTCATTGGATATGAAATAAGTAATTCAAGGTAAGCAGCATTAATCCGATTTAAAAATGAAGTTATTGGGAAACATCAAACAGTATTCAACGTGATCAGTATTCGCTGCTCGCTGGTTTAGTTGTGCAAAAATCAAGCTTATGCTTTAAAAGTAGCGATAGCCCGAAAATTATGTTTGCATCAGATCATAATTAATCTTGAAAACTGGGTATACATAGACTACATGCAATTGGTTTGCGTCTTAAAATACAAGAGGATATAACAATATGCTCTATTTGAAGTTGCCGAACTGTGATGGAAGTTTTGCATGAATGTCTTCATTCATGGTTGAAAACAGCTTTTTGTTGTATCGATATATTATTTATTCTAAATCTAACAACTTAATTACCTCTATTGAATGATAAATAGTCCTTTGATTGTTGAAGGTTGCCTGCCGGTTCTTCTGTGGTAAGCCTTTCATCAACTTGGGATAAATTGTCTTTGATATTTTGCTGATGATTCTCAGATAGTACATGGTACTCATTCATTTCATCAGTTTCTTTTGTCGTTAGTGTCCTTTCCAATGGACTTACAGAACTGCTAGGCTGTTCTACCGCATGGGAAACATCGTTTGCTGGGACACCTTGACCAGATAGCTTTTCATTTGGTGGTCTTAATGTCTCTGAAAATGATTCATTTTTGATTTGTTCTTCATAAGTTGCCATATTTGTTTTAACCGTCTGAGTATCATCACTGTAAGACTTTTCAGATCCATCTTTCTGATTTCTTTCTTGAGGTATATCATTATCAAGTGGTTGTTCTTTACCAGACGATTGATCTATAGTAGGTGAGATAAATTCATCTTTGGCTTCAAATGTTTGTGATTTGGTATCAGTGCTGATTGGTTTTTCAGTATTTGTTTCATCTTCAATGCCATAGGTAGTGTTAATATTTTCTGTTACTTGATTAACGTTTTGTTTTTCAGTGACTTCAATTTCCTTTAATTTTTTCGGCGATTTTAAGGTTTCATCTAGCTTTTCCGTATCTGGTATATGTAGATTAACAACACCATCTGTATGAGCTACAGTTCCATCAAGTTGTTCTGGAGCTGGATCATGTGGATCTGCCACATCTTGTGGTTTTAAAATTCCATCTACCTGTTCTGAACTTACTGATGGTGAACTTGCGATTGCTGGTTTTGTAAGTGGAAATAAAACGGTTTGTTGTGAAGTGTCAAGATTCTGCACTGTTTCGGTTAGAAAAGCTCTTTCTTGAGTTTCCTCATTGTCACACTGCTCTTTAGTGTTTAGTGCGTGGTCGCTCGTGGCTTCTTCGTTCACATTAGCATAAGCTGTATCGGACCTAACTTTATTTTCTGGAGTTTGGACTGTGCTTGACTGTTTTGGATCATCCTCTGATGACGATGAAGATGACGACGACGACGACGATGATGGTGATGAATCGGATTCTGTTAAATCTTCCTCTGAGGTAGATGGTAAACTTTTGGACTTGTTTTCTGGAGGATGATTTTGCACTAGAGGTACTTTTTCATTACATTGGACTTCGGGATTTACCTGTGATGCTGTTGTAGGTCTGGACTTTTCTTGTTTAAATGCTTGAGAACTAGTTATTGCTTCTTTTTCATCCTTATGTGAACTGTCGAAATGGCGTGTTCTTGTGTTCCTACTGCAAAATATGATTTAAATTTAACGTACATTAATATTTTGATAATTTAGGTCGTTTGTTAAATACAAATACACTGTACTTAATTTATAAAAGTTGTTATTGTAGTTTAATTAATGCACACTTAAGATAAGTGGGTTTAAGAAGATTCCAAAGTAAAAAATAACCATCGATCATTGTGATTGTAATCGACATAAGGGAGCTACGATTTGATTTTTTGGGGGGCTATGGAGATTTTCTTCGTCCTGCCTTTTTATTTTCGGAAAATGCAGAGCCTTGATATTTTGTTTCGCGCTAGCGCGCGCATTTTTTTATTTTTAAAACTTCTATTATTATTTTTTCATTCAAAGCACTGTCCCGCCTTTTTATTTCTGGATTTTTGCCATCCTGCATTTTTATTTCTGGATTTATTCCATCCTGCATTTTTATTTCTGGATTTTTGACATCCTGTCTTTTTATTTCAAATCTCACCGTAGCCCCCATACAAATCAAATGGTCGCTCCCTAAATGGAAGTGAATAAAGTACAAAGTATTTAAATGAAGAAAAATGGTATATGGAGAAATATACATTACATAATATAACATTTTATTGACATTAAAATAAATGGAAGCAGCAGCGGCCATTTCATTTTTAGTTCTCATCCAGAAGACGCGTGATTATATCTGTACATTCGTAAGATTTTCGAGTAATATGAAAACTTTTTATATAGTAAAAGAATGTTTCATTCGCCCATCAGTTAACACACATTATTACTTTACTTACTTGCAATATTTATAGATGAACAATACAATGACAACAATCAGAATATTCCCAAAAACTACTGCTAAAACAATTCCAGCTATCACTTCAGGGGACAACTCGGTCTTATGCTCTTTTGTCTATTCAAACATTGTCAAAAGCAGTAGAAATAAATTATGGTTGAATTATATGTTCAGTAAATCAATATAGAACATTTCTAATAAATAGTTGCATTTATTTAGCTAAATAGAAAATATATATTTGTCATGGCACGACTTCAAATGAAACAGTGTATAGATGCAAGTACATTTTTGATTGTACTATTTCGCTTCTTTCACATTACTATTTGTTTAAGTTTCCTTACTTTTACTATTACTGTTACTCCTTTAAAATTCAGGTTTATGTTTATATGTGAAACATAAAACCTATTTATGTGTGAAAATATGTGTCACAAAAAGAGTTGCTTAAGTCATCAATTGGAATCCCACAAAATCAATTAATATGAATGAGTTCGAATCCCGCTTTGTTCTTTCGAATGAAAAAAAATGCACACTCTTTATGTTATACTGGTCGTCCGAAAAAGAAAAGGCAAAATCGTGTATGAAGGAGAACATTGATCAACGGGAATTAGAGAGATTGGTAGGTAAAATAATTAACAGTCCTATTTTTAAGAATTATAGACGCTTCAACAGAGAAGACTACGCGGGACACCAATCTGGAAATTGTCATGGTTAACACAAAAGTCCCATATAGATAGGTCGCAACTTCTTTAAAAAAGAATTTGATACCGGGGTGTTATGCTCCGATCGGGTTATTTCATGTACCTGTAACACAGTTTTTTTTATTAATACTTATCTTTTTTCACTGTTTTTATATTTATTGTTTTAGACTATACACATGGAAAACAATGTGCTTATCAAAATGTAAAATAATTTTGATTACTTACATTTACCCAATCTGTTTGATTTTTCAATGAGCTGTTTGTATACACCGGTAAAGAAACGTTCGTCGTATTTACATCTTTTGTACTCTTCGTATGAACATCTTTTGTACTAATCGAATGAACAAATTTTGTACTTGTCGTGTTAATATTTGTTGTACTTTTCATATGAACATATTTTGGAGTCGACGTATGAACATCTTTTGTACTCGTCGTATTAACATCTTTTGTAGTCGTCGTATGAACATCTTTTGTCACAGTCTTGACTTTTGTATAGGCCATAGTGGTTCCTGAGCTGTTGAAAATGCGAGTAGTCTTAAGTAAGGTTGACAATGTGCTTTGTTCGTTTCTCCCACTCGTTGAACCATTTACAGTTGATGTAAGCGATGTAGATAATGAACTTGTTGGAACTGTCTGACTCACCAATCCATTTGACGTTACATTTAGTATCGCTGTGAAAAATTATGATATAAAAGTTATTAATAAAAGAAGATATAAGAGATGGTAATACGAGTTAGAAGGTTTTTCTTTAGTAAAATCTAGTAATATGGAAATTAAACACCAAATAAAATAATATTTTGTTACACAATGCTTTAAATTTATCCCCAATCAAAAATGAACTTAAAATCTTTTCATCTTATGGTGATGCTTAATATTCGAAAACGGCCGATGATGTTAATTTTCTCCAAGAATGTCGAAGCTGATAAGAAATCATAATGAAATGCAAAACCAAAGAAGACATACCGAACAAATTGAAAATCACAAGTTTTAATGTCGGCAAATGTGTTTTACATTATGATCTTAGGATTTTGTAGCAACATAGAACGCAACACGGCTGTGAGGGTCGGTGCATGTTTCAAATTTGTGTTTGAGTTAAGTTCTTTGGTGTTGGGTATATTTGTGTTTGTTTTAAGTCGCGTTTAGATTTGTCTTTGAAAATTTTGATATTATTGATTACAATACCTCTTTCGTAAGTTTGGGGTCTTGACAAATTATTAGTTCAAAGTACTTACAATGGCTAGTTGTCGAAAATATCATTTCTGTAATTCTAAAAGTTAGCCTGAAATGCATTCAATAATACATGGTCAGAACGATTTTGCCTCTGCACTATATTTATTGGATTAAATTCCCAACCTGACCATTTTATAATTTTCATGGTATATGTATTAAATTTCATTTCATAAAATATAAAAGAAGCAACAAGTAACAATTAGGTTTTCAAATTTTGGAAGTCATGTAAAGACAAACGACATAACGCGTTACATAAATAACAAAACACACAAAAAAACATACTTTAGTTAATAATATTACTATTCTATGAATTTAACATTCCAACTAATAAAAAAAGAATAATAACTTGTCCATTCACTTTTACCCGAACTTGAAGATAAACATGACCTACATTTTATTAATCAAAAGATTATGTTCATTGGCGATTTCAGCTCAGTGCGTCACTTAAGAATGATTTGCATGTCAACTCATTCAAACATAAAAGATATTTACAGGAGAGATAATATTTTGTCACCACCTTTCTGACTGAATGGACTTTCTTTGATTCTCCAAGATCGGTGATTTTGTTATTACCTTTATTTAGCTATTTTTTATTAATCAGATGTTAGACTATAAAGGAAACCATGGAAACAAATCACTTTACTTAGACCGAAATAATGGAATACTTGCGTGTAGCTGAAACCATCTTCAGTAGAAGCGACAGTTATGTTTTCTCCTGATTTAGACACCTGGCACATAATTGCTACAGTGTCATCAGCCCTGAGAAAATCCGGCGTGTCGAGTACTCGTATATAAAACTGATTACTAGTCTGCATCAAAAAAGAAAATCATAGGTTTATCTTTAACTGTTTATAACTTGTTAAGCTTCTTTCTTGAGATTGCAAAAAAGAAACGTGGATAAATTGAACACATAACTATTTGTTTTTTTGTTAATGTACAAAATAACGTGCAACACACAAATATTGTTAAACAATAGTAACTCTATCTTATATTAGTTTATTCTTGGTTACGTAACATCCAAGCAGAGTACTCAATTCTTTGTTTCCCCCGATTTATCTGTTTTACTCATGCGCGCTAATCTTACCCATAATCAACAAGACAATTAATATCTTTTATATTTCCTTCATATCAACAGAAAAACGATAGACTGTCATATTGTTTCCATGTCTTTGGGTCAGTAATGCAATACAATAACAAAATAACAAATTTTACTGCACTGTAAAGATAATCCTCTTGAGATTATCACTGAATAAGACTTTAACTTTCAAATAGTCAACTTTGCCTTTATGAATAGCAATATTTGTCCACTTCAGCATATGGAGTTTTCGTATCACAATTGATTCGTGATGCAAGAGCATACAGGGCTATCTCTCAGATGAGAAAAAATGTTGGCTTGATTTAGAGTTTGATTATATCATCCTCTTCAGATTTGACCAACACTTAATCGATCTTTGACAAAGTGACGGGTGAGCTATAGCTATAGCAAGCAGGAACTGATTTCTTTTCTGGAGCACCCGAACTCTCGTTTCGACTTGAGAGAAGCACAGGTACTATCGGGGGTCCGAATGTCAAAGTCCGAAAGGGCTGAGACAAATCCAGTCATAACAAACAAGTACAGGACGAAAAAAAATAGACAACATATAAAACACTCTAGTCGTAATGAGAGTGTACTTATGTGCTCCGAAAGAGTAAGCTGTTCCTGCTTGCTATAGTTTACCCGTTGCGCTACTAATTTCCAATTCAGTGTATCAAATCGGGTAAAGTTTGATAAAAAACTATGACAAACAAACAAACATCTGCACTCATCTGAGAGATAAAATCCCATATTTTTTCTATAAGTGAAAGATGTCTACCTTGAAATCTCTTGAGTGACGACAGCAACCGAAGAGCAACATAACCTTGTGTTAACATGTTTTGCGTCCAACGTGACGCTCTGCCAAGGAAATCGATGTGATTCCTGTAAGCTCTAGAGTAATAAAATTGTGATAGGTAAACTCCATAGGCTGGAGCAGACGAAATGTTGCTACACAAGAAGGAAGAGTTGACAATTGGAAAGTTAAAGTCATCGCGTTTGTCATAGAGCTTTGCTGAAAGTTTTCCTTGAGAGTCTATTTTGGAAAAAAGATCTAAATATAAAGCAGATGTCCTTAAATCAATTGTGTCCTTAATCTTTAGTTCCAGAGGATATTTGAGATGTAGAAAGTCACCAAATCGAGAATTGTTCAGTGAAAGTACATCATCAATATAACGGAAAGTGAGGTTTACAGATTTTGGTTTGCTTTATCTTCCTTTACCAAATTTGACACACTGAATTGGAAATAAGCAGCACGACGAGTGTGCTATACACAGGAACTACGTACTCTTTCGGAGCACCTGAGTTCACTCTTGTTCCGATATCAAAATTTACCGTTTATACCCGCGTTTTGGTATTTGTAATTTTGAAACCACTGGGCGATAACCGCTGCTGGTGGACCAGAGGTCCCCGAGGGTAATCACAAGCCTGGTAGTCAGACTTGTCTGACACGAATTACCATAAAATTTCTAATATATTGTCGCTGAAATTTCCGATAGTTAAATTCAAAATTGATGAAAACACCAGGTTTCTTTCCTTGTAATGCACATGGTCGATATCCTCGGTGCTGGATTTGGCTTCCTTGTTCGAACGTTTTGGTTTTGAGTACTTTTCATTTTCAACTGTTTGGGATTTTTACCTTCCAATGTTTTGGTTTAAATGCTACTGATGAGAGGTTACTCCTTGAAATATCGATATATAGCATATCCAAATTAACCGTTTATACCCGCGTTTTGGTATTTGTAATTTTGAAACCACTGGGCGATAACCGCTGCTGGTGGACCAGAGGTCCCCGAGGGTAATCACAAGACTGGTAGTCAGACTTGTCTGACACGAATTACCATAAAATTTCTAATATATTGTCGCTGAAATTTCCGATAGTTAAATTCAAAATTGATGAAAACACCAGGTTTCTTTCCTTGTAATGCACATGGTCGATATCCTCGGTGCTGGATTTGGCTTCCTTGTTCGAACGTTTTGGTTTTGAGTACTTTTCGTTTTCAACTGTTTGGGATTTTTACCTTCCAATGTTTTGGTTTAAATGCTACTGATGAGAGGTTACTCCTTGAAATATCGATATATAGCATATCCAAATTAACCGTTTATACCCGCGTTTTGGTATTTGTAATTTTGAAACCACTGGGCGATAACCGCTGCTGGTGGACCAGAGGTCCCCGAGGGTAATCACAAGCCTGGTAGTCAGACTTGTCTGACACGAATTACCATAAAATTTCTAATATATTGTCGCTGAAATTTCCGATAGTTAAATTCAAAATTGATGAAAACACCAGGTTTCTTTCCTTGTAATGCACATGGTCGATATCCTCGGTGCTGGATTTGGCTTCCTTGTTCGAACGTTTTGGTTTTGAGTACTTTTCGTTTTCAACTGTTTGGGATTTTTACCTTCCAATGTTTTGGTTTAAATGCTACTGATGAGAGGTTACTCCTTGAAATATCGATATATAGCATATCCAAATTAACCGTTTATACCCGCGTTTTGGTATTTGTAATTTTGAAACCACTGGGCGATAACCGCTGCTGGTGGACCAGAGGTCCCCGAGGGTAATCACAAGCCTGGTAGTCAGACTTGTCTGACACGAATTACCATAAAATTTCTAATATATTGTCGCTGAAATTTCCGATAGTTAAATTCAAAATTGATGAAAACACCAGGTTTCTTTCCTTGTAATGCACATGGTCGATATCCTCGGTGCTGGATTTGGCTTCCTTGTTCGAACGTTTTGGTTTTGAGTACTTTTCGTTTTCAACTGTTTGGGATTTTTACCTTCCAATGTTTTGGTTTAAATGCTACTGATGAGAGGTTACTCCTTGAAATATCGATATATAGCATATCCAAATTAACCGTTTATACCCGCGTTTTGGTATTTGTAATTTTCAGTTCACGTTGTTGATTTTTGTATGGTTGATTTTGTGTTTTTTTATGTTTTACATTTCTTCGTGCTGTTCTTGTTCGTGTTTACTGGTTTTGTCTTTGCCCTTTTGGACTTTTGACAATCGGGTGTCCCGTTGGTGTCCCTTTGATTTTTTTCAAGAAAGAGCCAGTGTACTATCTTTTATGTCTAGAACAGATTGTAAGAAGTCCGCTTCATATAAATGAAAAAAACAAACCAGCAAGCGAAGTTCCACAATTTGTGCCCATCGGAATCCCTATTGTGTGCTGAAAAACACGTCCACCAAACTGAACAAATATGTTGCCGATAAGAAAATTGATAAAAACAATTATTTGGTCTTCTCTTTATTTGTTAACGTGCACATGGATCAATGTAGTTTAGTGGTTATGTGGTTTTTTTTGTTTGTTTGTTGTGTGGTTCGTTCCGTTGTGATGATTTTTATGTCTTCCGATTTTGACATTGTCTTTTCGGTTCATGATGGTTGATTACCCCTTACATTTAACACCGTTAACTTACTACTGGAAATTCGTTTTTTAAACTGAACATTTACGGGTCATTCTTTTATCAGAAATTATTTTGCTATTTTTTTTACAATTTCTATTTAATTGTGCAATCATTATGCAATTTTAATTCAATTTTTACGTCCATGTTCTTCAAGTCCTGGGAACCGGCGATTTTGATTAACTTTTACTTGTTAGCTGTACAATATATGTCATTTTTAAATTTTCTTATTCACAAAATATGTAACGGTAATGCCTTGTTAACACTTTTGCAAACAATTCAATATAATGCTTACCCTTAAGATATTTTTGTATTCATACAAACGACTGTTTCCAACACTTAATTGCAGTTCTATGGAAAACCCCCCATTTGCATTCTCCGCTAAACATTTACTCAAATCGGGTGAATCTCTGCAACCACTATTAAAATAATAAATAAAGTTGAACATGTTCATATATACATTAAAACAACAAAATAATAATGTTGACTGCATGCCCATAAAACGTCGCCCATTTTCATTATTCTGTTTTTCTGAATGTAATGATGCAGAAAAGAGCCGCTTTAGGTCTACGAATAATTTAAAAAAAAACTTTCATCTATCATTTAGTATAAAGTTAAGTTGTGTCATGTTAAAAAAGTTTCATTCCATCGACAACTTAACAAACATGTGTTAAACCATATAGTTTCGTTATATTCTAAAGAAAAAAAAACCCTGTTAATAATTGTAATAATTTTCAATGATCATCAAATTGACGATGCAGAGGCTGAAATAATAACAAAATCAGTTTCTGATATTAAAAAAAAACAGCTTTTCCCCAAAAGTGAAAAATCTTTTTTCGCTCAAAATTAACAGAATTACTTTTCAGTCATTTGTGGGAAAAAATTCAGCCTAGAAATCTGAATTTTAAAAAATGTGTGTTTTTTATGATATTACCTTATTTCAAATTGAAAACAAGACATCTCTTAGGTTATTAAAAAGGAAATGTTTTTTTTAAGTTCTCCATGGAACAGATATTGCTGTACTTTTGGAGGGTTAAATGTACAAAAGTATTAAATATCAATAAAATGTTTATTTTGATATACATGTATTTTGAAGTGGTGCACAGTTTTTTCTTCAATATCTTCAATAGTAAACATGTATTCAACCGTTAGAAAATTACCTGCTTAAGTCATTTGTCGTTGAACAAACCTGGATATAATAGCGCTGACAATTCTTACATGTTGAACTTAAAATTTCTATTTCTAACAATTCAGACTGACAGAGGCATCTTCTAATCTATATAAAACAGTAAATAAATATTTTAAAAAATAAGGAAATACCATGACATGTTTCAAAATCAATACAAACAAAAAGAAGAACCGTCGACAAACAACACAATTGCACCACGAACGCCAGAAAAAAAAAACACACAAAAAAATCCCAACAATATGCGCATGGACGCACACAAAAATACAATCAAAATTAAAACAGATTGGCAACAGAAAAACAACATACCAAAGTTTTAAGATTACATTGCATATGAAAATCGTGTTTTCTATCATCAGTTTTTGAAAAATCAATAAGAAACTGGACTTGGTGATTGTGAATAGGCCACTTTTACTTTATTTGATAGTTTTTTAACAAATTGTAAACAATTTGGGTGCGCATGCTATTAAGGATGGTGTCAATCAGTTTGTTTGCAAGACTTTACCCAACTTTATATCCCAAGATTCATGAGAACGTCGTGCGCAAGATTTTTAAACATTTTAAGGACATTTTAAAGCATTTTTTTGACGTTTGTTATGCTATCGTTAAGTTTTTTTCGGGCACCGAGTTGTCTCTTGATGCACTACATTCTTCCAAGTTTTTAAAAACCCATGAACTTTCTTTTTTCTACTGTTTGTCCACTGTTGGAATAATTTGCAGAAAATTTTATTGTAACAAATTGGTATTTTAGACAGGGACAATGTTGTGGTGCTGATTTCTCCCCTGCATGGAACATAAAGACTTTTTAAAATGATGTGTCGTTTACGGCAATTTTTAACCTGAAGTTGAGCCTGCTTTTGATATCTGAAAGAAGTATCGGTATGATAATGATGGTTTTACAAAAAGACATTGAACCGAAAAATACATTGAGTAACAGATAAACTGGATGTTAATTTACACCTTCGATTAATTTTTTTTTCAAATTTGGATATGCGCAAACGCTAAGGCCGCCCAATGTTTAACAAACTTGAAAAACATACATATAGGAGCAGTGGCTTCAATATGTGGGACAAATAGAATCATAATATCGTGTCCAGCGTTTTTTATGAAGCCAAAGAGAGCACAAGTTAAATCGTCGGGCAAGCATTCAGTCAGTTATGCTACCGTTACTGCCACGCCTTTGTTAGTTGGCACATGTAATTGTTTTTTTTCACTGGTAAAAGTTATCATTGCACAATGACCATGCTAAATGTCACATTTTTATTACAAATTTAATTGATATACATAATTTTTCATTTCAAAGGTATTTTTAATACCTTTGTACATTGCGTTTCTTTTTTTTTAGAGAGTATACATTGATCATACGTTCGCAACAACATTAATTGTTGAACTTTATGTTAAAAAATACGAAAGCCCATTAGGCTCATTTTGGTAATCAAAACGTAACGTGCTTTTATCAATATTCCTGCTATACTATTTCGTACGCGTTACTTTCACTTTATAACAGGTTTCTCGCGTAATTTAGTAGACTTTGGCAGAGCTAAATCAAGTAACATCATTTTGTTTATCTCAAGTCTCTCCACATTAAATTTAGAATTATATACTCTTACTGGTCGACTTTAGGAACATGCAGCGTGGGTAAACTTTGAGAACCCTAGTTTTATCTTTCATCCATGTATTCCATTAAGGAGAGTAACTGAACCATAATTTTATTTTTATATGTAACGCGATTTAAAATAACAATGTATTCTTTGGTGTAATGTTTCTACAAATTTACGATTGCTGTTATCAGTTGATGTGTGCTTCGGGCACGAACAAAACAAGATAAAGTAACATCATATTTTCTGATCTATCTTAACAGTCCCTTCATATTAGCTTTAGATCAAATGTTTCATCTACTCTTAACTGATCGACATCATGGACAGAGCCTTCGTTTTAACTTGTTATCAATACATACTAATAAGAGGCAGCAAATGACAATTTATAGAGACTAAACTATATACTCTTTTGCAAATCGTGTTATTTTATTTCATGCTTCGTATATCAATCGTGATGCATCGTAGACCCGTCGGATGCTAAACAAAACGTTGTACAGCCATCGTATAACTTTGTTTCTCCTTCGGATCTAATTTTCGACTAATCTTGATAACATCGTTACAACTTCGTAATCGGTTCGCAGCTATTGGTATATGCAACTTTTCTAATCGTAAAGCCATCGGTTCTTGTCATATACCCTTCGGTTTTGATTTTGAATTTTGCAAGTTTGGGACTAACTTCACATGAAGTTGAAATTTTTACATTCGTGTGTCCATCGTAACTATGTCAAAATCGGGACAGTGTGACATAAGCATGAACAAATAACAAATTCAGTATTAACAAGATTTGTTTAGTATATTATGTCCATTCTTAAGTTCTTAAGGTTTACTAACGGAACAATGACTATATAAACAGTCGATGAACGCTAAGTAATTACAATAGCTCATCGTACACTTTGCCTGAAAATAAAATCTTTGTAAATAAATTAAAATTAAATAACATATACTTACTAAAAATGATATGACTAAAACTAAACCTTTACACATCGGTGTCATTATTGGAGTACTGACATTTGACACCTGTAAAACAAAAAAAAACCTCAACATTTCTATTATCATTAAGTCAGTTATATGAAACGAGCATCACCTGATTGAGGGAAGTCAATCATAATTTTATGCTGACGGATTTAGTAGGGAGCAGGAGGTTTACCCTTTAAAAATAAATTATTTGGAATCAATAAAGGAGGTGCATGCCACAAGCATAAATTTTTTTCTGTCAATGAATTTTCTTTAAAATTTGTTTATGAAATGACTTGCTCTTTGAAAATTCAACTTAAAAAGGATATGCTTCCGACTTGGTTATTGATATAAATGACTCCAAAGTCGGGTTGATTTTCGATGAAATGTTACAAGAAAGTTTCCAACTTCAAAGGAATATAGTGTCTGTATAAAGAAAAATTGTCAATGAATTTTTGTAATTTTTTGATATTATTTAGGGCTTGTTTAATGCATTAGAAAATGTACAGAAAAAAGGGTGCTTCCAATTTCGTTTTTCTGATAAAGAGAAAAGTATGCTAAAAAGTGACCCAAACGGCATATTTTTACACAAATTATCTCCCTTTGCAAAAATGCAGAAAACACAATTTTACTTGGTTTTATGATAATTATTACCACCATAAAACCAAAATATACTTAAACAAATTATCTTAATAATTTTTAAATAAAAAAAGTCTTAAGCATAAATTTAAGAAATTTTTTGAAAATATTTTCAATTTAAAAAACCATCATGTAAAACAAATTAATATGGTAATTTAAATTTATTTTTTTGCTGATCATGTGACCACTGTCATGCATCCCCTTAACGGTCAGACAATGTCCCCTTTTAAAAAAATGGGTTAAAAATGAGTGACGTTAATAAATACTGAGCCTTTGTATTGGGGGTAGTTTTCTCCTTCCTAGTATGTTCAATATATGTCTGACGTGCCTCGTAATTTCAGTGTCTTGTATTTGACTCTTGGAATCCAAATAACAATATGTACTGTAGTGAAGATAGATCATCGTGAATGTGGCAAGCTCCGGGAGCTCATTAAGATTGTGTCCTAGTGTTAGTGATTTTGCTTAAAACCTAAGTCTAGTTTTGCTCAACGATTTTATAACACTTTGTATAGAATTATTTAAGGAAAAAATCGAAATATTAATTCCCAGTTGTTTCAGTTTATACCAAAATGTTGCCTGTTTCGACTGTGTTACTTGTAGAGAGCTAACAATATTGAATAAACTTTACAACCATTTTTAGCTGGTGCAAAAAGGTGAAAAGCTTGTGAAATTGATAAAAACTAGAATTAAAATATTCGAACATTTTTAGAAATTAGTACAAGAAATAAAAAGGTGTAAAGAATTTCGAAGCCCATAAGCATAGAAGAAGTCGCGTGACTTTTACAAGTAACATGACTCCGTACAAATATATATGGTGAGTGCTTTCCGTAAAAGGGCTTTACATTCAATACTAGCATTATCTGGGACGTTGCCCTTTTCCGTCTTTTTTTTAAGCCTGTAAGAAGTGAGCCTCTTGCTACTGAGGATAGGAAATTTCTCCATATTCCATTTAAGAACAAAGGGATAGATGCTATAAACATCAGCAATATTTTAAATCGTAAGGAAGTTACATCTCAAATTCCTCCATATTTCAAAAATCAGTCAACACCAATTGTTTCCTACCGCTACACTAAAACCATAATTAGTAAAATTTTCAACCACAAAAAGGCATTGCAGGACTTAAACATTGAAGAATATCTAAAGTCCATTTTGACATGTGTTTGCTATGCTTCTCCCTTTGTCTATGGTGATCTTAAGATTATTGAAAATGATTTATTACGTAATGTGGTTTCCCGTGGACCTAAATTCAGGGAACTGCAACGTATAAATTGAAATCACAACTTTAAGATCACCATTGACGTTGTGGATGACTATGCTAGAGCCTGGATAAAGAGGGAAAAGACCAAGAACCAGAGCTTGAATCACTGTCCGACTGGGTAAGGACTATCCGATCTCTTGTACGAAGCCGAATAGACAAACTTCGCAAATGTGTGAACCCCCGGCCTTCTTCTGTATTTAGAGATCGTGATGCTCTCAATTGTCTCTCTTCCTTACATGACAGGTATGTTGTCACGCCAGCAGACAAGGCTTCCAATAATATAGTTTTTTTTTTATTTAAAGCACATTATTACAATTGTTTAATAAAAGAACTAGGCATTGATGGTAATACTTCCGCTAGTGCTACATACAAACGGACTACATTTAACAAAGATGAAATCATAGCCAACCATAGCTCTTTTATGTCCTCTTTCAATATTCCAATGAAAGAGGAACATAAAGAGTTACCATATTTGTACTGGATTCCTAAACTTCACAAAAATCCGTACAAAGAAAGGTATATTGTGGATCTTCATCATGTTCAACTACAGAGCTGTCCGTTCATTTAACTAAAATTGTGTCTGCTGTCAAAAAAGGTCAACAAGCATACTGTGACACTATTTATAATCGTAGTGGAATTAACCATATGTGGATTTTGAAGAACTCAAAAGATTTGTTAGATCATTTTAAATCTAGATCATTTTCTGAGGTTCACTCTTTGAAAACGTTCGATTTTTCAACCTTATGCATTACCTTGCCACACGAAAAACTAAAATATCGCCTGAAAAAACTTCTCGAAAAAGCCTTTTCAAACTCTAGGAATTTTATTGTTTTGGGTTATAATTCTACACTCTTTTCCAAAACATCTTTCAAGGATAAAATTTGTTACACACTGGAACAAGTTTGCAGTATGCTTGATTTCCTCATTGACAACATATTTGTCACCTTCGGAGGAGAGATTTTTAAACAACAAATCGGCATTCCAATGGGCACAAACTGTGCTCCTCTCCTCGCCGATTTGTTTTTATACTCTTACGAGACTGAATTTCTTCTGGTGCTCGTAAAGAACAAGAAGATGAAAGAGGCAAGGTCACTTAATCTTACATTCAGATATATTGATGATGTCCTTTCTGTCAATAACACTTCATTTGGTAGATGGATTCCTTCAATATATCCTCCAGAATTGGAGATTAAAGAGACCACCGAATCAAATTGCTTCACGTCTTTCTTGATTTGCATCCCGAATTTGGCCCAGGTGGTCATCTCAGTACAAAAATTTACGATAAACGAGACGATTTTAATTTTCAAATTATTAATTTTCCTAATCTACAGAGCAATATACCTACATCCCCTGCATACGGTGTTTATATTTCACAACTTATTCGATATGCCAAAGCTTGCACACATTTCACAGACTTTTTGATCAGACACCGATTTCCTCGTGACCGACTTTTGGAGCAGGGCTATAAGAAAATACGTCTCATACGATCCCTAAAAAATTCTTTCTTCGTTATCAGCCACTGGTGGAAAAGTTCAAAATTGAGTTAAAAGATATGATAGTTAATTGTTTTAATTAGTGTTTGACTGGTCTGCTGTACTGAGATGATCACCTCAATATCCCTATTGTGTCTCACAACTATGTTGTGTTCTATGGTCATTACCGGATCCTAAGATCGCAACGGAAGAGGGAGGTTTGGCGCCATAAAACCTGGTTTAATTCACCATTTCGTTTTAATGTCTGTACCAAGTCAGGACCATTGCGATACACCAATGTTCCGGTATGACTGATTCGTTTTTGGACTATGAGATTGATCATTCAAGTTCGGTAGTTTTGTTATTACCGTTTATCCTTATTATTATAATGTTGAAAAGCAAAATTTTTAATATACAACGTAATAAGGAAATCCAAATTAAAAGAATTATTTAAAAAATTGTCTGTAATATGATCAAATCAAATCGTGCCGTACGGGCTTCTTTAGACTTTGCATAAATAATAACCTTTGGTTTAATCAGAGAAGATAATGTATTTATCAAAGAACAATATATTGGTCAGAGCTTATATGCATATAACATATACAAATGAAAAATTCATAAAAAAAAGTAGAATATTTCTGAAGGGTCTGCTCTACTTAGTGTTAATGAATGTCTTATACAGGATTTAACCGTCTTCATTTCTACAGCGGAAGATGGATCTATAATGTTTATTTTTTTATAAAGTTTTACTTAGTTTATAAAAATCATATAAGTTATGGAAATAATGCACAAAAAAACCTGTTCTTTTAATATAGATAATTTTGCATTCAGATAAGAAGTGTGATTCATCATCGTGTGTGTATTATATAATATAACAGTATTTGAACCCATGATCTTTTCTATATCTAGTGCATGTAGTGAGTTAAATCCTTTGTTTATAATCCTTTAGTCAAAATGTAGATATATGTTACATGGTTCTTTATGTTTAAGGATAATCACTCCTGAATTTGCAGGATTTTTGATGGAAATGATAGACAATTGTCCACTACTGTATGCTTTTATATCTAAGATTTTATGATTTTTGATCCGAAATAAAAATGACAACAATAATTGTCCACTTAATCCAATGATAAAAATAAAACTATAGGTCCGTGCACTATTCATTTTAGATAAATGACGTCAAATATGTGGCGAAAAAATCAGATTCCTCTAGAATTATACAACTTTGATATTAAGGACGTTTTTGGCCTTAAAACCATTAAGTTGTACTAAGAATTTCAAAAAATTCTATATAATCAGAAAATGTCATAAAATGTAGGAGTCAGTGTGCAAAATATTTCCCCAGTATTTAAAGGTATAGTCTAGAAGACTTCCTAAATTAGAATGCAATTCTGAAAAACGAAGAGTGACCACCCTCAAAAGAAATGATAAATAAGAATCAAAGGTGTGCGATATGGCATTAGAATGTCGAATGCCCAAACAGGCAAAGACAAAATAGGTAAAACAAATGTGGTTTCAGTGTCCATATACAATACTAAAAACATGTATATAAACGGTAAATTTGGTTATGCTGTATATCGATATCTCAAGGAGTTACTTCTCATCAGCAGCATTGGAATCAAAACATTTGGAAGGTGAAAAACCAAAAATATTGAATGAAAAGTACTCAGCACCAAAAGGTCCGAACAGGGAAGCCAAATCCATAATGTAAAACACGATATCAGTTTAACGATGGTAAATTCAAGCAAAAAATCAAGCAACTGTTCACGTGCAAATTGACTCAAGTAAGATTGACACTCCATCGTTTATTAGATTTAGGATGAAAACTTCCAAAAATGAATTTAAAAAGCACTTTTATTTGTAAAGACAACAAGTGTATCATTCAAATTTCCATGACACTAAACTTTACCAAAACCATGTTTAAGTAAAGGGGGTGGTAAAGGGGGGTACGTGCACGGATGAACGGCCAATTAAAAATGACAATCACGATGAACGGCCAAAAAAAATGATAATCACGATGAACGAAAAATGAAATAGAGAAACACGATGCACGATGAACCTCCATGCACGGCTGAACGGGAAATAAAAATTCCTCAACATGATACACGAAAAAAAACATTTACCACCCAAAGTAAAGTTATCATGTCATGTTTGCTTTTGGTACTTGAGATGTTGAAGATTTGTGATTTTCAAATCAATAAATGCTAATGACGAGACTACGTCAGGATAATGGAAGTTGAAGTTAATTGACAGAATTTTGAGTACTTACTATATATTAAGTCTAGACAACGAAATAAAAAATCCAAGCAGGGTGTCGACATAATAATTGATTTCGCGTTGTCGTATCTTGAATCAATGAAATCGTTTCAACGTTTTAATATAAATGTTTTTTTTTTATCTGTTACGTTATGTCTAGTTTTATCACTTTTTAATTGTATCTAATTATTTTTTTATTTTCTATTATTTTTGCATATATAAAACATATAGAAATGATTTTATGAATTCTGAATTTAGTTTTTTTGATAATGACTTGCCATTTAACACGACCGTTAGTGTGCTTAAATCAGACTTATTGGGTATGATATCGTCCAAATACATGTATGCTATCAAATTTAGATTTGTGTATTTCATTTTAAACCAATTAATGTAAAGATTAATTAAGAATTTCACACATACCTTACAAAAAATTATACATTAAAATCCTCATATGAGAGTAGCCTTTAAACAAAAAATCATATCGATTGATTTCTTATCTAAAAATTTCAATAAATAACGAAAAAATATTTGTGTATCCTAACAATGGATAATAACCAAGGCTTTTATGATTAACATCAATTCACCTACTATGTTTAAATATTTCAAAATTTTATCAAAAACTGTTTATAAGTTTGAGAATTATCAGATTAATCACGTACTTTGTAATAATTAATGTGCATTTTGTTTGCGAAACAAATAAATCTAAAGACTATGATAAGATGTGGAAGAAGCAGAGGTAGTCCGAAAGGGCAGATAAGATATGGAATAAGTTTGCAATAAACAATTTGCACTGCAAAAAAACCCCCAAAACGGATACATTTTTTAGAATTGACCGTTAGTCGCTGCATGCCTGTTTTTTGCACGTTTTGTAGTGCAACTTTGATTATCGTGTCTAGTATTTAATTTAAGTCAGCGGTTGTTCATATCAAAAGTTTTTCTTCTAATGCGATGCTTTCAAAATATTATTGAAATGTCAATAAAAGTATACTTTTTTATTTGTGTGTTGATAAACATACTTTAAAAATTCAGTGTTAGAGTCATTTTGTTTTTACATGTTTCGTAATTTCTAAAAATAAATGTAACTTAATCTTATGGTTTAGATTTTTAATCTTAGGCTAAAGCAAAAAAGCTAGCAGCCATCATTTGTCAAGTTGAAGGCTGCCGACTGTCTTTCATGATTGTTTTTTTTTATCTATGTAGGTTGTGTAGTGTGAGCTTATTCCCTATCTCAATATTATCTGATATATAGCTATAAACAAAAAGTGTTGCAACAGGAACTAGTAATTCTTCCGTAGGATCTGACTTCATCTTCATTTTGACGAGAAGTCGCGTTCCTTGCTTTATTTCAGTTGTGATTTCAGTTTTGATATGTAGTTATCTTGAATATCCCCGGTTTCCTAATTTGTTTGAAATTCGAGATCCAATTTCCTTTAAAATCTATATGATTCGTTAAATTAGTTGAAACATATTTGGTAAGAACTCAATATCAGTTTAAACATATTCATTTATCCTCGATTGAAGAACAAGGTAAATGCTTCTTTAAATCTCTCCCCGGGTTGCAGTTTGCGAGTGTGGCTTTTAAAATGGCCCCATATAGCTTGCTCTTATCGAACTCTACAAAGGGGTCCTTCATGTGCACAAGGTATCGCTCTCCCCATACACTGGACAACCTTTTTTTGTCCCTTTCGAAGGACTAGCATTGTTTCTTGAGACGATTTTCGCAAATGGTGTCGAGAGAGAGTCTAAATATTTTTATTTTCATTAACAAGAATACTCGATAACACAATTCATCGAACAACTACTTAATTTAATATCTATTAGGGTTATCAAAATATTTACGATATATTAGTTTGATCCGATCTGGATTGCGACTTCACGACAAAAGATTATAACGTCAAGATCCGTTTAACTTGAAAATAAACAAATTCGGTATAGATTTAATTTCTTAATTTTATTTTCGAAAGTACCAATCATTACAAAAAACTTTGGGTGATTTTTTTTTATCATAAACGTCTTTCATTTTGTTAAGTAAACCTTAGATGAATAGATATTTCGGAATCTTATCCTTTAACGTTCATGACGTTATTAACCTATGTTTGATTTACTTCAAAATAAATTGTATGCTATATAATAAAGACATATATACATGGGTGTAGGTAATCATCGAGTTCGAGTTCGAGTTCGAGTCAGAGTTAAAGTTCGAGTTACAGTTCGAGTTACAATTCGAGTTCGAGTTAGAGTTCGAGTTAAAGTTCGAGTTATTTTTCGAGTTCGAGTTAAATTTTGAGCTAACTCGAAACAGTAATTTTCATAGACATAGTCGAGTTACGACTCGAGTTAGAGTTCGAGTTCGAGTTAGAGTTCGAGTTACAAATCGAGTTAGAGTTCGAGTTACAAATTATTTATTGTTCTATGTCCAGAATTGGGTCTTTCGTTCATCATTATACCCCCTCTTGAAAAAATGGGGCGTAGATCTTTTTTTAAAGTTATCATTATTTTATATAGCAGCGAGCCTTCATCGGAAATTTTCTTGCATGTGCTGACAATTCACTTTCATTAAAATTCATAAAAAAAACAAGGATTCTTTCTATTTTAAAAGCCGGTCCCTGTCGAACAGAAACAGACCAGCTTCTGTACACTCATGTGTTAGATTGAAATCCCATACAAGTACATGTAATATTTGATTATATAAGAACATGATGTGTATACAAATTTCTCTAGTAAATAATCGAGAGTAACATTTACATGTCTAGGGGACGACCATTTGATTCTGAGGGAGGGAGGCTGGCAGTTTCGGTCGAGAAAAATTATTTATTTTCAAAATTTTGCGGGCCAGAATAATTATTTTCTGCATTGAGCATGATCTTGGGACAGATTATTTATTTTCTTGCAAACAGATAATTTATCCCAACTTTTTCCAAGCCAGAATATTTATTAACAAAAACAGCCCCCCCTCTCAAAATCAAATGGTCGTCCCCTTAGTCTTGTCCTATGATTTTGATTAAAATTAAAACTATTTTTTTCTTTTTTCTGTAACACGGCCTTTTTTGCAACAAAATAAACCAAAGTATTGTCTCGTCCTTGGGTGGATTAACATATTTTTTTTCTTAAACCACAGCACAACCTAATAGATGTCTGAATTATTATTTTTTCTCGTGGAAAGTGTTGTAGTTTGCTAAGAATATGTTTTCTTTAGGTCGGAACTCTAACTCGAACTCGATTTGTAACTCGAACTCTAACTCGAACTCGAACTCTAACTCGAGTCGTAACTCGGCTATGTCTATGAAATTTACTGTTTCGAGTTAGCTCAAAATTTAACTCGAACTCGAAAAATAACTCGAACTTTAACTCGAACTCTAACTCGAACTCGAATTGTAACTCGAACTGTAACTCGAACTTTAACTCTGACTCGAACTCGAACTCGAACTCGATGATTACCTACACCCTATATACATCCTTCTTATCAAACATAACTATTTAAAAATCTAAAGACATGTACTGTAAGCAAAGCATATGTTTATTCCTTAACTTCAGGAAAATCTCTCAAGAACAGCAACAATCAATTATGAGTATTCATTTCCCCCCTCAAAGCTTTTAATATTTTTTGTATTAACCTTATATGTTTGTAGATATTTTCATTGTGTATTTTTTTTTATCTGTGTCGAAATATTGAAAAAGTTAAATAGGATAAATAATCTATTCAAAACAAACACGATTGGTATTAAAAGATAAAACATGTATAATGTTATCTACTATGATCGAATCGCATTTTTATCCATAAGATAAAAAGGCCACAATTCAAAACCTTAGCTACTTGAAATGGAATCAATACCAAAGAGACAATAAAATATAAACGTTATTAGACTGGCCACTATGGACTATGAAGGGGGAAGATTTTAAACAAAAATATTCTGGATCAGATTTTAATTAAAAAAATATTTTGACAGTAAATGTGAAGAAAAAAAATATTTTAAAGAAGGATATCTGCCATATATTATAATGTTAATACAAAAAAATATTTTGTCGCGACACCTTTAAAATATATTTTTTTTATTTTTGCCCAAAAACAATTTTTCTTGCCAAACTCCCCCTTCAAGATAAATGGTCGGTCTCTTAGCCGAAAACTTTATATTTGTAAAAAAAAATCTATAATTAACACAAAACCTGGCAAGGGTGACTCTATGATACATCGATAGTTCATTAACCATATTTCAGTGACATATACAAAAATATAAAGTTGAAAAATGACCTATTTCCAAAACTTTTATTACATAGGTAAGTGGTTTTAATGTATGAAATGATATGGCACAGTATAAAAGATAACGACGGCAAACTTAAAACAATTAAATGAAGGAAAAAAACAGCAACCCTTTACTAGCAAGTTCACTTAAGCAAGATTAAAGATGTATCGTATCTAAGATTTAGTGTTCTGACTTAAAATGAATTCCCGAATCAGTAAATTACAAATTTCTATGTTTTGTAATTAAAATTATCGTACACCATTACCATGATTACACAAAACCTAACTTAGATCATGTTTTACGTGCACTTAACTTGTAAGATATGCTTTGAATAATACCTGAGATGTTGAACATCTTAAAATCAATGATTATTACTAAGTGGCGACACTTAAAAAAACAGAGTGCTAGTTCAAGGACGAAACATTTTGATACATAATAACGATGTCCCGAACTTTAAGCAATGGGGCCGACCCTAAAATGGATTTTGAATACCTGGGTTGCACATTTGACATTTTCTCTGATTGTGAAACAAAATCGGTTCTAATTTTTTGTTGAATGAATTTTTCATTCTTCATGATAGCAACAAAAAATGTGTGACCCCATTGTGCCAATGTGTGTTGACGTCAATTTTCCTCCTTTTGACCTTTTACATAACTACATTCTTAAAACTGGAAATTCCGATATGGGTCGTGCAACGCGTGACTTGTCATTTTTAGAATCAATGAAAAAACTAATATCTATATATGTTAAGGTAATTATTTTCATCTGTTATTTTATGATTTTGTGTATATTACATCATCAGTTCTGATATTAATTGTTTTTATAAAAAAGATACTTATATATAAATGATGATCGGATTTTTAAATTCTATTCTATGATAATAACTTGCAACACGACAGCACTAATATAATAAAATCACACTTTTCTAATTAATTATTGTATTGTCAGTATATGCTACAAGATGCAAATTCAAGTATTAATATTTTTACGGCAATAACTTAAGGTTTCAGACTTACCTTAAGAAAAGGCGTGCTTAAAAATCCCTTTATAATATCACTACTTAGACAAAACAATCACATCGATTAATTTCTTATCTTAAATTTGAATAAATAACGAAAAATTATGTCCCAACAATGGATCATAACTGAGGCTTTTAGGATAAGCATTCATTCACCTATATTTAAATATTTCAAAATGTTATCAAAATGTGTTTTTGAATTGGGGAATTATCAGATTACACAGTACGTTCTTCGTAATAATCTCTGTGCATTTTGTTTGCAAATAAAATAAATATGGAGATAATAATAGGATGAGGTCCAAGTTGACATGGTATCCTTAAAGAATTTGCAGTGCAAAAAAAAACGTATACAATTTTTGAAATTACCCGTAAAGCGCTGTATCTTTGCTTTTTACATGTTACTTTGTAGTGTAAAGGATGAGTGGCAATACAATTTTTGAAATTACCAGTTATATGCTGTATGTTTGGTTTTGCATATCTTTGTAGTTTAAATTTAGTTTTCGTTACTGAATGAACCAGTAGTTCACAGCATCTAACAGCATTTTCTTTTTATGTCAAAAGTTTTTATCTTATGCAATGCGTGAAAAATACCAAACGAAGCGTTGTTAACAGAGCGCACATCATCAATCTATCTAAATCGTAGATGAAAGGACATCTTCTTATTCTTTACAAGTTCTTGCATAAGTTCAGTTACGTAAGAGTTTAAAAATTAAATAATATCAAAAGAAGAAAAAGTGTACAAAGAGTTCATTTGAATGTCAAAACACTAAATTGTCTTGTTATCCTGTATATGACATTCAGCTCAATGACACAATATTAATTTTAACGATAGCACAATTTTTTTTAATGTAAACAAGACTGGGAAACAGCCAGCTGCCTTGGACGTAATAATTTATCAAAGCGAGATTGGACTATCTTATGTGTTAAATATAGGATGCCAGCATAATATGTATTCCTGAACCAGTAAATCAAACAGCCTGGAGATTTGTAAAGAAGACAGGCTTGTTATTCTAGTTTTAGACATTTAAGTTCAAAAACTTAAGTAAGGGCGTCGAAATATAAAAAAGATTTTACGTTCTCGTTTCTTGAATCTAAGAAATCTTTGCGAGATTGTGTATCCGAAAGTGATTTTTTTTCTGTAGCATGATTCCTTTTGGTTATTTAAAGGTATAGTTCATTTTGATATATTTTATATAAAAAGACTAATGTTTATCCTTTTTTTCTGAATTCTGTTGAATAGTAATGCCTTGCAATTCCAGACGGCTGTGAGTCTAATAAAAAGTTTTGATACTGTCGAAAAATATTATTAGATTCAAATTGGAATGTTTCATTTTAATACCAATTAATATAAAGGTTAACTAAAGTTTTCACACATATCTTACAAATGTTCTACATTTAAATCCACCTAATTGTGAAAGTAGTCCAAAACAGTAAGTCATATCATATTCAATGGATTCTTATCGAAAGTTCGATGAATAACGAATAACGTATTCATTTTTCCTAACAACAATTAATAATAGCTAAAACATTAAGATCAGCATTTATTCATCTATATCTATATATTTCAAAATTTTATCAAAAACAGTTTATAAATCGGGGAGTTATCAGATAGCACACGTTCTTCAAGTTTCAAGTTTTTATTTCTCAAAGTCCCTTACTAGGGAATGAGAACAAATAACAACATAAATTATTATACAAAAACACGAAATAGGTTAACACAATGAACGTATTTACATATACATGAAATATAAAGCGGAAGACAATTAAAATTCGATAGAACTACATAGCAGAAATAAACTAACATTATTTGACATCAGACAGCACTATCTTGCAAAATTGTGCTACTTTGAATACAGTATTATTATCATTAGAATTGAACAAAGCATCAAATTGAATTACATTTGGATTGTCAGTATATTTTTTAGGCAACAATATTTTTCTTTCATTGTTAAAAAAAATGTACATTGAAATAAATAATGAAATTCATCTCCAATAGAATTACAGTCACAAATCACAGATTCTATCATCACGTGCTATTCCCCAAAACCTGCAGTTTATTATTGAGATATCTAAAATTACACAGAGCTTTTCTCAAATCTACTGGAAGATCTATTAAATATTTTTCAAAACAATGATTTCTTCTGAAAATTCTATAATTCAAACACTTAGGTGATTCATATACAGTAGTTTACCATTTTTGTTTAAATTTATCACAAACGTGCTGTTGTGCATTAAGTTTACACACAATCTTTTGAGATAACAATAACATAGCAATAAGACGTAAAATAAGTGTTTAAACTTTGGTATTGCGTATTGAACTTAAAAAAATGTGGCAGATTGAATATCCGGAGTGCAACAAAACTTCCAAATTTAAAATGGTCGAGGTTGTTCATGTAGTAAATAAGTAGTTTCCATTATTTTAATTTCTTAAGAAAAAAATATAATACATGTTATATGCTAAAATTTCCGCCTATACTTTCCACTAAAACTATCTTATTCAGGGCATTCAATATAAAACATGTATGTATCTTGAAATTATAAAATCAAATAGAATCTAGATCAAAACTGGTACCTCACTGAGGTGACTTAAACGTGGCTTTCGCGTGAGTGAATTTGGTTTTGATTAATTTGATCATGATAAAAAAAAGACAAGTTTGATATATTATTTATTTTAAACTATCGTAAATTTGTACAGAACTTACTAGCAGTGATAATTCATATGCTTATCTATAGCAAAATTTATTGGGTTGAGTAAATAAACAATAAACAAAGCCATTATAAACGCACCTGATCTTGCGCACAAGTAAAATCTGAGTGCGTTCACGCACTAGTGATCATATTTTGTTACTCAAGAACCTGATCAATGAACGTATTTACTGCACAGATAAAACGTCAGATTTAATCTTTTCAACAAATTAATTTGAATGGCGTCAGAATTAAGACAGCAGCAGTCATGCCGACAACGCAAAACAATTCACGACATCATAATTGAATTTTGCAGAAAAGGATGCAAGAGTGAACATTTTTTTGTTATTTTACACCTGAACGATTTAACTCTGCTGTAGATTATAAAAACAATGTGGCACACACTTTGTGTAACCTGCTTCATAGCCAAAACAATTATGTGGTCATTCCTTAAATATACTTTTAAGTAATTTTATCTATCAACTTCAACACAAACTGATATACATGTAAGTGTTCCATTTTGATATTTTTTTATGTCTGTCTTCCAGTTTTTTACATTATTAAGGTATGTAAGATAGATAATCTGAATTTACCTCCTACCCATTTAAATATTTTATCAACCACAATTACTTTAGAGTTCCAACAAAAAGTGTTGTAAACAAAGAACACTTTCTTAACATTTAAAGAATCCGTTGACAATTTTCCATGGGACAAAAACAATAACTTTCAAGTATTAATCAATTTATCTCAAGAACTGTTATTTTTCTTTGTATGAATCAAATATGTTTATATATATTTCCACGGTGTAGTGTTTTACCTCTGCTTAACTTCATTTATCACTTTTGAATCAGTAAAATTGGATTATCAATTTATTAAAAGGTTTAAATGGTTATATTCGTATAATATTATCATTTATGCTGAAATCGTACTCTCTGTCAATCAGATAAATTACATTTATTCTTTAGAAAGAAAAAAGGGCCACCCTTTTTCGAGATTCCAACGTCCAAAAATAAATTTTGTTCTGATCAGTGATTCTCTATCTAGTGCTAAAAGCTTAATAATATAATGACCTCTGGCTGTTTACCACTAGTACGACAGTCTTGAATAACTTTTGTCAATTGAAGAATGTGTGTGCATCCCAGTGGTAATAATATTCTGTTTAAATAAACACTTTGGTACAAAAATGGGTCTACTTAGATTTGATGTTGGCAACTTGATGAGTGATATTAACTAGAGAGAAACCACTTACCAGTCGAATCAACTTATCCCTGTGTATCTTCTTTTAGTTGCTAATGGCATTTAATCGTTCTTCGCGTTTTGTTTGATATTTTATAGCTGATTATATTTATCGTATTTCTTCTTTTCTACGTTTGTTTATGAACTCTACGACAAACCAACATCTGCACTCATTTGGAAGATAGAAATCCCATACTAGTATATTTCTAAAAGCACATGGTGTCTACCATTAATTTTCTTGAGTGAAGACAGCAACCGTGGAGCATAACCCTGTTATTTCTATATTAAACTTTAAAATAGTCTACACACTTTACTAGAATAATGTCTTAAAATATGATACATGTAAGGAGACTTCCTTTAACCTAGGCTCTAAACAATGCTACTTATAACGTCCTCCACGTTATGCCCCCATAAAGTTTTCTAACGTTTCTAATATCATGTCTTATTTATTAATTATTATGCTTATATAATGTCTTCTACAATAAGCATCATAGTATCAATGATGATTGCTCATTATTCCAAATAGGCGTAAACAAAACAAAAAGACATAAAGAAAAAAATACAAAAACAAGTCGAGCAACATACAATTAAACACATTCAGCAAACAAATTTCAAACAGCAACGTGTAGTAAAATCGACTGTTGAGTGAATTAAGGTGACCTTATGTGCTTTGACAAGATAAGCAGATCCTGACTGTTATATGACTTGCCCCTTTGCCAAAATTGCTTAAGCATAAACCCTGCCTCTGCTTACAGAGCCTTCTGACTACTGCTATTTTCAAAATGAAAATAAAAACTAGAAAAAAAACGAAACAAACAATAACACCATTTTAATTTAAGAATGTACAAATAAATCAAAATTAATTATATAAATATATAAGAAATAACAATATTATAGGAATAAATAATACTATCAATAGTCTACACGTAAATATTTAACTCAGTATCATTATTAAAAAATATATTTAGTAGGAAGAAGTACGTTTAACAATGATGAATTTATTTCAAATTTAGTTTTTAAACCAAATTTCAAAATCAGAAGATACTCAAATTTACCTTCAGAATGGAAATAAAGAAAATGACAAAACTACCGAACTTGTATGATCAATCTCATAGTCCAGAGAAAAATGACAAAAACGAATCAGTCATACCGGAGAATTGGTGGATCGCAATGGTCCTGACTTGGTACAGGCATTTCAAACGAAATGGTGGGTGAAATGAAACACCCTTTTTCGGTCAATAATAAACATATTTAATCATCACTAACAACATTAGTAAGTTGTTTGACAATCTTTCTCTGAAATTTAATATAAATTCTAATGATTTCAAAATTGTATCAAACCATAAAAGGATAAACTTTCAATTGTTATATTTTTCGAAAGTTCGTTAAAATCCATTTAAGGTATAAAATAAGTTACAATTTTTACCAATTAGTGCAGAGCTAAACTTGTCGGAAATAGTGGTCTTTACTCTAGTCATTTTCTTCATTTTCCCTTAATGTCAATGAATCAAATAATTGTAATTTGGTTTTGATGTTCTTATCTTTAAATCTTTTAATTTTTGCTTCATTTTCTTTCTTTCCTGCTTTAAATCTCGTAATTTTGTCTTCATTTTCTTTTTATCCTTCTTTCTTTTTTCTTTCTCTTTCCTTTGTTTTTCTTGTGATTTTTGAAGCTCTCCTGACAGGACTAAGATTTCCTATAAAATATATTTAATATATTTATTAATGACATGCTTATAATTTACTAAAATGATCCCATTCAGTTTTTTTTATATGTTTGATTTCTACAAATAGGTCTTTAAGCTGCAGAGGTAAGACTGATCACCTGACCTTCATCTATTAATGAAAAGGAAGATATAGAAAGTGATTATAATGATATAATGACGGTATAATTTTGTCAATATTCTAAGTTTTTTATAACATCGAAGACAGTTCTCGGCCATTACGATTTGATGCAAATTCAGCATCTCAGCTTAAACAAAGGTGTAGTTTGACTATCTTTTAGATTAGCTGATATATGTATTATCTAAATTCGATAATCATTTATTTAGCTGATATATGTATTATTTAAATTCGATAATCATTTATTTAGCTGATATATGTATTATTTAAATTCGATAATCATTTATTGCTCATTAGGAAAAAAACGAAGAATTTTTTGTTCATGAACTTTCAAACATTTATACAATATTTAGTACAGCTGTCCCCCTTGGGTGCTATGTATATCCTAACACCCGTTTTATCATGTCCATGCTTTATTTTTTTACCATGTCATCTAACTACGTATGGTATAGAAATATTTATTTTATCAGTAAAACACAACATGTCTAAGGTGTAGGAAAACAAAAACTTGAAATAGTTTTGGTACAATGTAGTTTCAAACCTTTTCTAACTCTTCAAATTTTAGGTTAATTTGACTAAGATATATGCTGGTGTCTTCATTTGCTACAAAACCATAAAAATAATTATTTAACAAAATAAATGACAATCATAAGTTTCAATATACAACCCTCGTTTTTTGTAGATATATGAACTAAAAGGCAGTGACATACAGCTGTGATATGTGGCACCCGCAACATCAATTTATATTATCTAGATTTAAGGAGTGACCAAACATTTTTTTTTATAATTACGTAGAAAAATTAATATGAGACATGCAACCCTGTTTGAGGGACGTAACTTGGACTTGGTAGAAAAATATTGGTTTTGCCTTACCATTGCATGTACTGTCTGTTTACTTTATTCTATAGTGACTAGTCATGTAGTGAGGTCTGCGTCATTTGCCCCATATATAACGTATCCCGTCGGCTGCCGGTCTGAATTGCCAGTCACTGACAGTGGTAGTGTGTTTGTTTACAACCCCAGTCTTGTTTCATCGGGGTTCATCGCGGTTCAATAATATTTTTCATATAAATAAAGAGCACACTTTGTCTAATTGGGTCTTAAACTTGGCCAAACACTCATGCATGTAGTTGGAGTTGCCTTTCAGGGAATATTCTGTCGTCTGCCATTTTTGTTTTGATTATGTCACAAATTGGGTTACGTGAGCGTTTGACTATGAACTTCAATAAAATTATTTAAAATATTTATTGCATTTTTTTAGCATGTGGAAAATAGCTAAAAATATGTTATATTTATAGAAAAAATTATTAAAAATGATTGGTAGTTTTTAGAAATTAGAATGAAAAAGTTTTAAAAAAGTGAAATGAAATTTGACTGCCAGTACTAGCAATAGAAGTCATGTGACTTCTGCGAAATAATCTTGCGGATTTCTACCGGTAAAGGGGACTTAAGTCCCTTATTAAAAAATAAAGCACATACTCCTAAAAGGGTTTGTTGCATTTTTTAATGTCATTTTGAATACACAAGAAAAATAGTGTGGTCATTATTTGTTTTCTCTGGGAACAACATATGATATTAGAAAAATAATTTTAAATGAATTTATAAATCTATTCTCCCAAATTATAGCCTCATTCTATATTATTGACTAATAAGAATTGAAAATTTAACGTTTTTATCCAAAATATAATTTAAAGAAAATTTTAATCATCTACATGTTATTGATCTTGAATCAATTTAATTTTTATCAAAAAACATATTCAAAACTTACTTCGTGCTGGTCTCGGAGTTTGTGCCCTGTTAGTTGGGTCTTCAGTTACTGGTGATTGGCAACCTGTTGCACCTTCAAAAACTGTTAAATTGTCACTATTATCCAGAATACCACTCGTCTGGGATGGTCCTGGAGTTGCATTGTTTCTTCGGTCTACAGTCACCATAAGATTGTTACCGGTTGCGCCTCTCAAAATTGTCAAATTGTCAGTCCCATTCAGGACAGGAGAGGTTGATACAAGTGAAGTGCCACTCCATTGTGTTTGTCTTTGACATTGTGCATAGTTTCGTCCTACTGAAGATTCGGATAAATAATGAACGTGTGTTTGATTTGTTATTGTTGAATTTTTGGTCCCAGATTCTGTTGTTGATGGTTTAATTCTCCTTGTACACCTTCAACAAAATGTATTTTATATGATATTCTCAGTATTTATTGTATCTAGATTTAGATCAAGTTTGCTTAACGATGGTTTAGTAAGAAAATGTAGTTTTTAATTAAACCAAAGAAACATCCTTCATGTTGACACAAACAATTATTCTATATTGGGCTAAATCAATATGAATGGAACCTTATTTGGTTCATGATAAACAACAAGTCATTCAGAGAGACATGCTTTACTTTGTAGTGATAAAGCAAACATGATTGTACAAATTAAATTGAACTCCGAATGTATTTACTCTTAGTTTTAGTGAAAGTTGGAGTTTTACGTTATAACCGACGCACGCGGGACATACAGGGCAGCAATCGTGAGAAACTGGAATACCCGGAGAATATTGCCGTCCTTGAACAGGTATCTGAAAAATTTAATTTGATACAGGCGTCCAAGCAGGATTGAACATCCGTTTATGTAGTCGAGAGCGTGGTTTATACACATAACCCAACGCCTTGGACAACTCGGCCACCCAGGGCCCTTAAAGCTAATCGTAAATATTCAATACTATTCAGTAATGTTAAACATACTTACTTGCAAATGTTGAAGTAGATACAAAATGCAATCAAAGCAATAACTATAATCACAAATGCTACTCCTTGAACTATTCCAACTATCATCCAAGATGACACATCGTCGTCTGTTGACTATACAAAATTGTGAGGTTGTAAATAAATAAACGCTGACAACATTTAGATTTTTATTTCTCTTCAAGGTCTTAATTTCAACATTCAACATTTAGCAATATCAATTTAAACAGCTAATAGGAAAAAGATTTAGTAACACCGTGGAAAAAAACCCACATTTTAATTGATTAATTTGTTGCCAATCATAAATCTGTTCTTTATGTGTTAGCATTTCTGTTGACGATAAGAAATCATTGCATTCTCGTACGACTTTAACATTTTATATTTTTTTAGTAGTTGATTTCCGTTGGTCGATTTTGGGTTTTGAGATTCTTCGTGCTGTTCTCGTTCGTGTTTACCGTTTGTCGTTGCCCTTTTGGACTTTAGACACTCGAATGCCACATTGGTGCCCTTTGCTTCTTTCTACAATATTGCAGAAAATTAGTTTCTTCTTTATTCATGTTCATAGAAGCTGACTTCTTGCTTTATTCTTTCATCTCACATTTCGCTATAGTGATGTTGTCTTTAAATGCTACTATTTTTGTCATAAACCGGACATGAATGGGATTGTCATTTATCATATTCATAATAAAAAGATAGTTATTCGGTTACTTACATCTTTAAAGTTAGTTTTATTTATAAATGAATTGATTGTATTCACTGGCAACAATCTGCTTCCTGATGTGCTCGTGATATCCAAGCTTTGTCTGTTTCTTCCACTAGTCGATGTAAGCAATGAAGATATTGTGCTTGTTGGAACCTTGCTTATTAAATCATTGGTAACTAGTTAATGTAAGAAAGCTGTAGCATTTAGTTTTACAGCCAGTTTGTGACAAAACAGTGCAATGTTTGTTCCAAACAAATTGAAATTGAACACTAGCACTTTTTTACAAATGTTTTCAAAAAATAGGAAATTTTCTACTAAAATGTGAGAGTAACCCACTTCTCTGAATTGTAGCGATGTCATTCAATATGAGCCGAGCTCTATTCTTTAATACGATAGACATAAAAGCCTTTTGTTAAAGTATATGGGAGTGAAGTTGATTTAAAGAGCCTGCCATAGACATAAAACATTGTTAAAATTCAAGTATTTTGATGTCTTTTTTTACAAATTAGAAAATTGCCAATGTAACCCCATCGGGATGCTCGGTAATGGTTATTGAATTTCAAAATTAAGATTTTCAAAATCTCAATCTATTTTTAAGGCAAAGGTATATATTTGAATATTTACTGCTCAATTTCTGATAAATGGACCAAAAGACACTTTGATATACGTAAGGTTTTGTAATTATTCAAGCTGGCTTTGTAAAAAAAACAAACAAAGGAATACTGATGAACCCTGTAGGTCGGCCACCTTGAATTTCCCGGAATTTTTTTTTGCCGAAATAAGTCTTTGACGAAGGTCTTTTAGTTAAACCATCCCTTAAGATAATATGAAAATATTGGTTTGGAACAAGATTTAGGATTATGCATGGTTTTCTGGCAGATTGGCTGTTAACAGGTTTTTATCTGATGAAACTTTGGAAAGCCATTACCAAGTTGCATTTTCGTATGAGTTCATTTATAATCGTTTATATTTTTTAAAACCAATAAAATATATATATATTTTTTAATTTCTATGTAATCTGTTTTCGGTATAGCCTTACATTTAAAGACAAAATAAAAAGGTAAGTGCTGGCCCTTCCGAAACATGCGTTATATCTTGTCTTAAAATAAAAATGCTTGTTGGTTTAATGATATTTGTTTTAGTTTTAAGTGTTGTGTTTTTAAATTGAAGTTCATTGTCTCTTTTGTCTCATTGCTATTGCTAAAGAATTTTAAATTTAATTCAGGTTCAAAAAACGCTTTTACATGTAAATTTATACCTCCTTTCTCATTAGCCTCACACGTCGTCAATGATGGTATTGTGTACTTACACGCACTTGCTGTTTCTGTTGTTGTTAATAATATTACTTCTATAACTCTGAAGATTAACCTAAATGGTAACATTTAAATTTATCCTTATGATAATTCAATTTACACATACTTTGAAAAACAAAGCAATGATAAAAAAATGGCTGTCAACTTTAAAATTCTTTACTACTTAAATAACGAAGCGTTTTTTGTAAGCCGGGTTGCGGTCTAAACAACATATGCTACGACCAAGCTTCATATATCAAAAATTGGGGATGGCTGTTTCCTTTGACCATTGTATTAGCAAAACTGTTTGTAGACTGTGCAAGTACTGCTTTTGGTCACAGGAGTAGAAAACCCCGTGATGAAGGCAGAAAACCATGGTTTACAAAGGAATGTGATGTCAAGAGACAAGCTTTTAATAAAGCGAGAAAAAACTATAACAAAGTTAAGAACGATGAAAATAAGAGCGAATTAAATCGAACTTCTAAATCTTATCGTCAGGAAGTCGATATGAGTTACAAAAACTATAATAAAAAATGTGAAGAAGAAATGCGTCATATGTCAAAGACAGATTCAAAGTCCGTGTGGAAGTTGTTAAATAAATATTCTGGACAGAGTAGACAAACTCCAGAAATTGACCTTAACAATTTCTATGAATACTTTAAAAATCTGAATTCAGGCGAAACTGAAGATTTTTCGATAAATGAGAATTTAGATGTAGATCCAATGTATGATGTAATTCTGAATTCTGAAATTACCGAAAAAGAAGTTGATGATAATATCAAGTTGTTGAAAAATAGCAAAGCTGCAGGATTTGATAAAATTGTGAATGAATATCTTAAAGCTTCTACACCTAGACTCATAAAACTTTATTGTAATTTATTTAATTTGGTACTTAATACAGGTATGATTCCTGAAAGTTGGTCTATTGGTATTATACAACCTATTTATAAAAACAAAGGTGATCCAAAAGACCCAGATAACTACAGGGCTATCACACTTGTTAGTTGTTTAGGGAAGCTCTTCACAGCAATTATTAACAAAAGATTAAATATACTTGCAGATGAAATTAACCTTATTTCTGAATGTCAAACCGGCTTCAGAAAGGGATATTCTACTTTAGATAACATTTTTTCGTTACATTCTTTGATTTCTCTATATTTTTCTTTTGGCAAGAAGCTTTTTTGCTCATTTATAGATTTTCGAAAAGCTTTCGATACGGTTTGGAGATATGGATTATGGCAAAAATTACAAAATTATGGTATAAAAGGTAAATGTTTTAATGTTATTCATAACATGTATAAGAATATCAAATCTTGTGTAAGAGACAGGAGACAACACTCAGATTTTTTTCCATGTTTTTCAGGTGTTCGTCAGGGAGAGAATTTATCTCCATTTCTTTTTGCTCTTTTTCTAAATGATTTAGAAGATTTTTTCAAGAGTCTAGGTGGAATTTCGTTAGATGATTTAAAATCAAAATTACAGGAGCATACAATTTCAATGTATTTTGAATTATTTATTTTATTGTATGCTGATGATACTGTATTATTTGCAGAAACAAGTGAAGCTTTACAATATAACTTAGATATTTTTAGTATGTATTGTGATATATGGAAACTGTCTATTAATTGTTCAAAGTCTAAGATTATTATATTTAGCAAGAGGAAATATAGAAATCCTCCCGAGTTTAAGATTAATAACGAAACAATTGATATAGTAGATTCTTATACATATCTAGGGTTAGATTTTAATTATAATGGTTCATTTGTAAAAGCCAGGAAAAAGCTCATCTCTCAAGCTAGACGTGCTTTATTCTCTGTTTATAAAAGAATTAAAAATCAACCTATTCCTATAGATCTCCAGTTAAAGTTATTTGATAGTTTAGTCGAGCCTATTTTGATTTATGGCTCTGAAATTTGGGGTTTCGAAAACATATCAGAACTGGAGAGGATACATCTACAATTCTTAAAAAAGATATTGCATGTAAGAGTATCTACTCCAAACTATATGGTTTATGGGGAACTAGGTTGTTTCCCCCTTTCAGTCAGAATTAAGACAAGAATGATATCTTTCTGGAATAGGTTGATAAGTTGTGAAAACAAACTTAGTTCCACTTTATACAATTTGATGTTCAAATTACAAAAGGAAGGATTCTGTAATTTTAAATGGGTTAGCTATGTACAATCAATCTTTAATGAAGTAGGTTTACCTTATGTATTTAATTCTCAACTTTTTATTCATGGTACATATCTAAAGGATATTATCAGACAAAAATTGCAAGATTTGTTTATTCAAAAGTGGTTTTCTGATATTGAAAATTCTTCGAGAGACTTTTATAAAATTATTAAAACTGAGTTTAAACTAGAAGAATACCTGTTGAGGCTATCTTCTCAAGAGAGATTATTTATTTCTAAATTTCGTACATCAAATATTAAGTTACCTATTGAAACAGGTCGATGGAATAAGATTCCGAAAGAACACAGATTATGTAATTTTTGCAACGAAACAGTTGGTGATGAATATCATATTTTATTTATATGTAAAAACGACACTATCTCTAACTTAAGGGAAAAATTTATTTCAAAATACTATTGGAACCCACCAAATAAGCATAAAATGTCAGGTTTATTTTCGTTATAACATTAAGATATTGTCAAAACTGTCAAGTTTTATCAGAAAAATGTCAAAATTACTGTAACCATTTATGTATTGTACTTTGAATGCGATTCATAGTGTGTATTGCTCAATTCGCCATTTATGTATATATGTTTTGTTTACTTTTGTACCTCATGTTACACTGTATGGTGTCTGAGCGTTGAAATAAAGTTCTGAAAGTTCTATTAGCACATATCCAATTATGTCTGTAGTTTGCTAATTAACCCAATTAATTAATCCAGAAATCCTATAGCCGTCATCGTTCCGGAATTACCCACCGTTTTTAGACTGTCTTAATCATAATAAATTCTTCAAATAAAACATATTTGTTTTACGGAGAGAAATATCATAAAATGATGTCGGACGTCGTATTATGCATTCTTTGAATCATCAGCGCATGATACCAAAATAATATAATGTTAAATGTTTAAATCAGAATTTGTATAAATCTATTGAGACATTTAGTGAATGATATTTGTTCATGAAATATAATTATTATAATTGTGAAATATTTCGGACATTCTTTCACATCGATTATATATACCATGGAATCATCTGCGCATCCTTGCGGTTTGCTCAGAGCAAACAAAACCAAACCAAACTGGTTTGCTTTTTGATGTTTGGTTTTCTTTGACCAAACTTAACTAAACCAAACCAGTTGTCTGGTTTACCTATAGAGTAAACATCACAGTAAATTTTGGTTTGCTAAAGTAAACCAAACAAAGAGAAAAGCCTGTGAATGTTAAAGACCCTTTTGTAGAGTTCGATAAGAGTAGGCTCAATAGTGCTAGCTAGAATGGGATTTATAGGAGCTTTTAGCTTGTTTCCCAATCCGGGATGAATAAATATGTTTTAACTAAACTAATGTAAGGCTAAGTTTGTGTACGTTGTTTTCAACATATAATCGCACTCCAATAGGTTCAAATTGTGCATATTTTCTGACGTATGTATTTCTGTTCTCATATGAGGCAAAGTTCTTATATCAACCGTTAGACAAAACAGGCAGTATCGCTGCCTTTTCCATTTTTTTACAACGTCCTTCAACAGACCGTTATTGATTTGATAACGTTTTCCATCTCTTACATCCTTGGGAACTTGAGATAATGGGAATAAAATGAATCAACATTAAAACTACATCATCAACTACACAATACTTACGTATAGTCGTGGAGGGGAGATTGAGTCGTTATGATCCCTCCTGATTTAGCTGTCTGGCAATTAATAGCTCTTGGTCGATTAAACTGTGTCCAATTGTTTGATTCGTAAATTCGTATATAAAACTGATTATTTGCCTGTACCAAAAATTAAAGTTATAATTCATTCTGTATTCGTTTTTATGAGAGAGCAAAGACTAAAACCTAATCACGTAATTTCTACGAAAGATTTTCCTTTTTAATTTTGATACTGATTTTTACTAATTTTATGCTTTGAAACCATAAGAAAAAAGATTGTCAACAGCAATATCCCAGTCAGCATGCTAATGTTGGGCCAACGTTGGCAATTGGTCGGCAGGGTGGCAATATGTTAAGGTTGGCAAAACAACGTTGGGCCAACATTGGCACTATGTAGTAGTATAAAATTGATGGTCAGGTTTTAAAATCATTTCCTTACACCTTTCAAAAGAAATATTGAATAAACATGGATCAAATTATAAAATAATGACATAGTTCTCGTTTATTATACTTTTTAAGCAAAAATATTGTCCAACGTTGGGCCAACGTAGGCCCAACATTGGATCATAAAATTAAATCAGAATACTCTACCATTAATGATTGAAGATTTGAATAGTTCTGTTCATAGTGTTTATGGATAAAGAACCGGACACTGCTTTATTAGTGTTTGGAAAATCCTGAATGACTACGTTGGCCCAATGTTGGCCTAACGTTGGTCATGCGTTGGACAAAGAAAGAGTCTTAATTCACAATTTCGAACAAAAATTTTGAAATCCTTATACATGTAACATCGGTTATATAAATTACGCAATTAAATAATTTCACATTTTTTATTTAAAGCATTCGTTTCTGATTTTTTTTCTGTTCTTCTGTATACTATGTTGGTCCAATGTTGGTCCAATGTTGGCTTACCATGAATATTTTGGAGAGAAAAAAAACTCTTTATTTTAATATGAGAAAAATATATTTTGAAAATTTAGCATTCCACACTAAATCGTTTATATGTATTGCCTAAAATATAAAACATTGTACATAGTTTTCTAAAGATAAATATCTGATAAAAATTAAGGTCAGCATTATTCCCCGGATAAAATGATACACACAGCATGCAATCTCTGATAAGACGATGATAATTTGATATATCAGAACAAACAGATGGTCTTTCCACACAACACATTATCTTAACTGCCAGTTGTCATAGTAACTAGTTATCGGATGTAGTTCAGAATAATTGTTAACAATTTTACGAGTTGAGGAAAGACATGTAAGTTTTGATTTTATATTATATTATATGTAACTTAAATCTAAAAGTGAGATATAATTTTAAATTTACTGTCGTTTTAATTCATTAACATTTATTTGTGTATTACACAATTATAATACTTTGTTACTTAAGTTTAGGACTTTGATCCCTATACTTTTTAATAAAACTGCAACGCACGTTTAACTTGATCATTAGTCACTGATTTAATAATGGTCAATAATCATGCACTTAAATTAGTATATTTGAAGATTGTTTTATACTTAAAATTGTGATTAGTTTAATATAGTGCTAATGAAGGCCAGAATTTGAAACAGTGGTCATTATATGTATAACTGTTTTAATGTTTTACTTCAATTGGATGTTGTTGTTTTTTTCTTAATTCCTGTATGTCTCAGCAAAATCTACTTCATATTGAATAAAATGTTTAAAACAGACAACGAAAATTTGAATGAAAATAAAATAGAACTTTGTTGTTTGCTTGTAAAATGCGAACTTTATAAAAAATCTTACCATTATTTAACATCGAGTCTTATTATCATTTAAAAATACATTTCAGATACAGATCTTGGAGACGGGTATATATTGGATCAACAGAATGACGTCAATGAACTAGCATTATTCCAAAAAATATAGTATAAAGTTGGCCAACATAATGCCAACGTATAGCCAACGATTGGCCAACATATCGCCAACGGTTGGCCATCATAATGCCAACATATTACCAACGATGGGCCAACATTGGGCCAACGTAGTATTGTAAATTAAACAACGTTGGGCCAACGTTATGCCAACATGTTGGGCCTACGTTGGCCCAACTTGCACTTATACGTTGGGCCAACGTAGTTTTACAACATAGGGCCAACGTAACGTGATACGTTGGGCCAACGATGGGCCAACATTTACTTGCTGACTGGAGTATATGCAATGAAAAATTAGTTATTTCTCTCTTTTTGTATTTAAACATGGAGGGGAAATTGTGACACAGGGCATTTATGAAAGCAATAAAGCCAGCCAACATCCGTACATATTTTACGTTTAACAAATGAATTATTGAAAATATGAATGAGTATGATGAATTATCTTTTTAGTATCTTAAATATTAAAATATGCATGTAACCAATTCAGTTTTGTCGCAAAAACTTTGGACAACGATGATCAAAGGAGGCAACGACAACTCTATTTGTATGTATTTTTTTCGATAAAGAAAGAAAATCATGCATGGAAAATATTTGACATAGGTTTAATGGTTTTCTGTCATTCACTAATCTATCTTTAACCATAAGTGGTCCCTGTAGTGTATTTCTGTTTTGTATAGTTTTGTGTTCTGTTAACTGAATTTCATACTGTTTTGATTATAATCTAGTTTTCTGTCATATGATTGCATAGTCCCTGCACGATTGTGATAAAGTTGAGTTTTAAGAGAAATGTGCATCAGACTGCATTTTTGTATATTTCCATGGGTATTTGTGGTAATATTGACGTGTAGTTAAGTAGTATAAACACATTTGGAATACACAGGTATGTTAGTTTGAAGTCATACAAAATAAAACCATAATTTCAGTTGGAGGCATATACCCATTTGAAACACTCGCGGAATACTAAGGTAGTAAAATTCAGTTAACACCCGATCGCCTTAAGTATATACCATTAAGTCTTCAAAATATCTATCAAAAATGGAAAACATGTCATTGTCATAATTGTGCTTTTTATTGTTAATTTTCGATGCCTGTTTTACAACTCAACATTAAGATATGTCTACAAATATTGTCTTGATTGTATGAAGATATTCGATTGCTCAATTTGAACGCATTTACTTGTTGCCTTTTAATATTAGAAAAGTATTAAAAAGAATAAAACTTACCTGTAGTATATTTTTATATTCATAAGCGTGTCTGCTTCCCACTCCAAAGTGCATTTCAAGGATGAACCCGCCAGTTCCATTCTCTTTTAAACATTTGTTATCTTGTGGGGGATTTTTGCACTCGCTGAAGGTAAATAGATAACAACAAGATGTGAAACAAGTGTTGACACAACAAGTATAGATGTAAACATAAACAAAAGTGCAAACCGTGGTTTTAGTTTATTACTCAATTAAACTTCTTTGATATTGTATAAGGAGATATATCTGAACACTTGTATTTAGGTAACGAAATAGAAATTAACGGGACTAGATGGATGCCTATATATCAATAACAAATTTACCTTAATTCACTTGTGTTTGTTGAACAAACCTGGATGTAATAATCCTCACACTTTTTGCTGTTTGCGTCACATGTTGAACCCCTACATGTATAACTGGTTTTGCTACATGTTGAGCTCAGAACCTCTATATCAAGCAATCTATCCTGACAAAGGCATCCACAAATCTATGAATACAAACCACATAAGTTAACAATTATTATGAAATACGAAAGGCACAGTCGAGTTTCAACGTCAATAAAACAGACAAATAAAAGACATTACGAAAAAGCAGAAACTAAAAAACAAAAACATGGATACTCTATAGAAATGAAATTACAACTTTTACGCCTCAGAAAACTTGCAATATGTTAAATATTAAAACTTGCTGTAGGATTTTTGTTTTTTTATTAAAAAAAACTTTTGTCTGGCTATGCAAGAAGCAAAGAGGCACCAATGGGGCATTCGAGTGTAAAAAGTCCGAAAGGGCAACGACAAAACCGGCAGACGCGAACAAGAACAGCACGAAGAAACACACAACACAAAATCAACCGAATGGAAATCAGCAATGCGAACTCAAGTCGTAACAATAGTGAACTCATGTGCTCAGGTATACATATGGGCCCAAACCTAACCTGTATGCACACCAAACTAAAAAAGCAAACCAGAAGTTTCGTTTAAGTTTTACTTTTTATTTTGTTTGGTTTACTTTAGCAAACCAAAGTTTACTATGATGTTTGCTCGAAAAGTAAACCAGACGACTGGTTTGGTTTGGTGAAAGCAAATCAAACTTTAAAAAAACTAAACCAGAGCCCTTGTTTGGATTGCTATGAGCAAACCGCGAGCATGCGCATATGATTCATAAAACTGACGTGAAACAAAGATGAAAATATTTTGTTTAATTAATGTCTTAACCCTATTGCAAATACTGATTTAAACATTTAACATCGGTTTACATTGGTATTATATAAGTAAAGAAAACCAGCACCCTTGTTTGTTATTTTAAGAGCAAAGCAAACCAGCGGCCTGGTTTGGTTTGGCTTGCTAAGAACAACCTATGACAATGCGGAGATGAATCCGAAAAATCAAGTAATGTGTCGTCAATAATATTTCATATTTCATGATATTCGCTCTCGGTTAATGAATATTTAATTTGTTTATTGTTTTTCTCGAATTACTAATTATAAATTAGATATTATACATCACATTATATTTGTTTGTTCATTGTAAACAAACCAGAGCCCTTGTTTGGTTTAGTCAGAGCAGACGAAATCAATTTCAAAGTTTGGTTTGGACAGAGCAATTCAAACCAGTCGCCTGGTTTGGTTTGGTTTGGTTTGCTTTTCAAAAAAAACAAGCTTGAAAAAGCGATTGGTTTGCTTTTTTGTTTGATAAAGCAAAGCAAACCAAACCAAACCAGAAAAGAAAACTAAATGTTTGCTTAGCTTCTGGTTCACTTTTGTACAGGTTAGGTTTAGACCCATCTCTAAGTGGTTCCTGCCTGCTATAGCACACCTGACGTGTTGCTAATTTCCAATTCAGTGTGTCAAATCCAGTAAAACAGTTTATGAACTGTTTGAACCTATCTGGCAAAAACATTTTTTATAAATTGGTACATTGGTAGAATGATCCATCCTGAGCAACATGGCGAAAAAAATGACGCAAAAGCTGCCATTTTAAAATGGCAGTCGTTTGACCACACCCACCCCCCAAAAAAAAATTCAACTTTGTCTGATTTAAACAAAATTTTATTTCTAGACCTATTTTGATGCACTGATTTGAATGGCATACTATCCAAGGCGATTTTTGGCGACTTCTGTGTTGGCATCCCAACATAATCAGCACTAGTTGTAATTTGCAACCAGTTGATTTTAACTGTCATGGGAATGTCAACAGAACAGTTTTGATACTAATAAGGATATGTTAAAACTCACAAAAACTCGATTTTTCTGTACAAAATGCGACATTATACAGTGTTGAAATAATTATGCTAAATACTAACCGATGTATGACATGGATTCTAAGATTAGTTGATAGTTCGTTAAGCAGGTAGAAGATTCTACCTTTTAAGGAAAGAGTTTACATCAAACTTTTGACCAATGGTTTTTGAGAGAATATAAATAACTACAATCACCAACACGTGCTTTTTGAGAAATAATTCAACAAAAACTGACTCGCAGAACAAATTTTAAAAATGAACGATGAAAATAATAGTTGGTCTATTTGCATCAGTATCAGATAAAAAGATAAGATATAAAGGACACTAATTTTTACCCCGAGGAGCACTGACCAGTAGGGAGATTTTAGTGTTATTTTTACTTTTGTTATTGCCCGTTGACCAATACGAAGAATGAAATAGATGTCAAAATGTGGAACATTACATTACTTTATAAGGAGAATTTACCCATGCCTAATGAAATAAGGTTTAAAATCAACAATTTTTGTTATTGACAAAATATGAGCGAGGAAGTTATAGAAAATATGTTAATGTTCAGAACTTTCCTATAAAAGCGTCGAAAATGTTTTACTATTTTTACCCATTTGAAAGGCCATTTTTTAAAAATTTTGATTGATTGATAGGTCAAATAGAATCTAGATGACTCGACCTGTTAAGGGAGTTTGTATCACTGTTCGTAAATCAATTGGCGATAAACACTATCATTAACATAACGAATGTTTGGTTACAAATATTAGGTAGATCTTGGACTTGATGTTTAAACCAATCATTCATTTTAATGTCAATAATGCAAGTTTGTAATAACTTTTTAATTTTGCTTTTTTTACTTAAATTCCGATCCATTCTGCATTTTTGTCTCCACTCATTAGGCGCATACTATCTAACTGTCATATCATATTGATTGCATTAACTAACAAAGCTTATTTCAATAACTTTTCAGAATGATAAACAAATGTGTATTTTATTCATTTAAACTGACATTTTCAACACGTTGGTGTGATTTCTTGACAAGGTTTTTAGACAATAATCACTTTATATATGTTACAGTAAATGTGCGTAATTATGTGCGTAATAAGGAATTACATGAAATTACTGAAAATTCAGGAATTTCACGTAATTCCTAGAGGGCTTAGTAATTACGTAAAATTACTGATTTTCATCAGGAATTACATGTAACAGGAGGGGGTTACTGAAGTGTTTAACATGATGTAGAGTGATCTTGATTTTAACTGTTGCTGTATAACTTTATGAAAGTTTACCAAGAACCTTACAACTAAATGGACAACCATTTCAAACAACCTTGACCTTGAATATATCAATACCAAATAGGAGTTTTATCGACGGATGCTTAGTGAAAATGTTGCCATGTGACTCATTTTGTTAGACACAAAGTATACAAGTTTCAAGTAATACCTCCTTTGAGATTAAGTTCGTTCATAGGACTTGAGTCTCTGCTAACGTAAGTAAAGTAGACTAAAAGTTTTACATATTTACTTCAGTATATTTACACCGCTTTAAGAAACAATATTTATTTATTAAAGCAAAACAATTATTTTTAAAGTCCCAAACGAAAAGGTTAATGTGGCATTTTCCAGCTTCTAAACGATTAGAGTAAAACTTATTTGTACTAGCTTTATTTCAGATTTAAAGAAGTTTCCAAATTACTTTAAGCCTGCAAATTTAAGTCTTAGATTGTATTTAAGAACCTAATCAACTGGATTCCTACATTTTAGAGTTTTTTAATTAGTTATTGGTCATTTATAGAGTAGACTAATTCTAGATCTGGTCTTTTAGAAAAAAATGCTGAACCATAACAAATAGTTTATCAGTTTCTTAAAAAAAAATCAAAACAAAAATATTTATATTAAAGAATAGTTTAATAAATGATCAAGAACTATTTTGCCGCATGACAGACCAATAACTTTTATACTATGAAAATCAAAATTAATTCTAACCTATGACCAAATCTAAAACTGTTCTACACTACGAGAGATCTAGAACTGTTCTATCCCGTGGCAAACATAGACTTGTTCTACCCTATTACCCTATGACAAAAATACCACTTTTTTATTCCATTACAATCTACACGTGAACTATCTAATGACAGGTCCAGGTTTTGCAATTATTATGCAAGATCTAAAACAGTTCTAGCCTATAATTGCTTTAAGACTTTTCTACCCTATGACATATCTAGAATTCATCATATTGAAATGTTTTGCCTAAGGACGAATTTAAAACTGTTCTTTCCATTGACAAATCTCCGACGGTTTTATTCTAAATCTAGAACTGTTCTATATATCTTAGATCCAGAATTAATCTACCCTAGATCTAGAACTGTTCTACCCTTAATCTATAACTGTTCTATCTTAAATCTAGAATTGTTCTATCTTAGTTCTAAAACTGTTCTTTCTTAGTTCTAAAACTGTTCTTTCTTAGATCTTGAACTGTTCTATATTAGATTTAGAACTGTTCTATCTTAAATATATAACTGTTCTATCTTAGATCTAGAACTGATCTATCTTAGATCTAAAACTGATCTATCTTAAATCTAGAACTGTTCTATCTTAGATCTAGAACTGATCTATCTTAGATCTAGAACTGTTCTATCTTTGATCTGGAACTGTTCTATCTTAGATCTAGAACTGTTCTATATTAGATCCAGAAATATTCTACTCTAGATCTAAAACTGTTCTACCCTAAATCTAGAACTATTATATCTTAGATGTAGAACTGTTTTATCTTAAATCTAGAAATGTTCTATCTTAAATCTAGAAATGTTCTATCTTAAATCTAGAACTATTCTATCTTAGATCTAGAACTGTTTTATCTTAGATTTATAACTGTTCTTTTTTATGACATGCTAAAACCTGGATCATATAATGACTTTTCTTACCCTGTTTATACAGGTCTAATATAAAACTTTTTGAGCTTTCGTATCATAGTTGATTTGTTACTGAAAAGCTTGCTGGAATAACATTATTTTCCTTAGCAGAGCGTCACGTTTGACACAGAAATTGCTGACACAGGGTTATGTTGCTCCGTGGTTGCTGTCTTCACTCAAGAAATTCAAGTCATAACAAGAGTGTACTGTACAGTTTTTACAGATAATAAACAGTTTAAGGAAAAATGGTCAACAGTATAAATACAGACATCGGCAAAAAACAGGCTCGATTTTTGAGACAATAGGACAGAAATATTATTTTCATCCCAGATCTTCAAATCTATACAGAATATTTGAAAACAATTTCCTTTACCACTCAAGTTATACAAATGGGGTATTTATTTATTTGCAATACAAATGACAACGAAGTTCCAGACAATAAATTTTGCTACGCCTGACGAGCGTTTCGTCTATTCAAGACTCATCAGAGGCGCTTTACCAAAAATATTGAAAATGCCAAACACTATATGAATATGAAGAGCATAGAACAGTAAAACCAAATATACCAAACTGGGAAACCAAATAATTACTAAGATAATCAACCTATGTCTGGGGTAAGAAGAACCTCAGGGTTAAGGTTAAGACAATTTTGAAATTTAAACGGATAATTTAAAGCTTTGATGTTTTCTCCAACACATAAGTGTTGGTGCCGGAGCGAGCTAACCTCGGGGAATTAACACTCAACCAGCAGTGATAACCTTCACGTGTGTTCGAATTACAAATGACAACAAAGTTCCAGACAATAAATTTTGCTACGCCTGACGCGCGTTTCGTCTATTCAAGACTCATCAGAGGCGCTCTACCAAATATATTGAAAATGCCAAACACTAAACATGTATGAATATGAAGAGCATAGAACAGTTAAACCAAAAATACCAAACTGGGAAACCAAATTATTACTAAGATATTCAACCTATGTCTGGGGTAGGAAGAACCTTAGGGTTTAGACAATTTTGAAATTTAGACGGATAATTTAAAGCTTTGATGTTTTCAAATTAGAGTCACTGTAACGTGTTTAAGAAAGGAAAACTTAATGGTGTCTCTGTTTTTTTTTTTATTATCTGGAACTACTTTATCAATAAAAGTAGTAAAAACCACAAATCGTGGAGAATCTATCTCAAATGTCGAAAAGAAAAGACAAAAGAAGAAAAACAATATATAACACAGTTGTGAGAAGCACTAAGGAAATTGAGCAAGATTTTTTCCATACACAGGCTGACTTTGTTATACAAAATAAGTTCTTTGAGTTCAGCACAATTTATCTTTAATCTTATCTTCGCATATCAGTGCAAAAAATCTATATTCACTTTGCTTAATGTGAACACAATAAGATTCGCTAGCTATAGCTATTAATATTTTACCCCAAAAAATAATGATAATACTTACCAACAGAGATAGAACTAATAGTAATACATTAAAAATGAAAGTCATTCCCTAAGAACACACATGTGCTAACCTGTAAAACAAAAGAGCCCGTAAATCAAATATTAGCCAAATGGAAAACAAAGGTAGTTGCAAATGAATCATAGATATCATAGGAAAATTCCTCGAAAATATGAATTTCTATTAGAACTGACTCTTGTATGATTTTGTTCTATTTCATAATCATTTATATGGAATTCCAAATTCTGATAAACTACATGTACTAGAGTCAAACACACTTCAGTTAATAATCTAAGAGGAACGGTCCCTACTTATTTTATTATTCCATTTATTTTTCTACATGACCAGGTTGGCTTATAAAATTTCTATATGCTTGTTCATGGAGCAGGCAAAACTATTATCCTGGGTTGCTAGAGATGAATTATTTTCCCTGAAGACCGAGGGCATAATAGACATGAACGGGCATAAAATAAATGTTTTATTTACCGATAAATTTTACACAGTGAGTGTTTGTTTGACATATTGCGCAATATTCTTGAGCATGGAACAGTTAGTTCCGAAAAGATCGAAACAATGTAATGTTAAAAGTTGACGACATTTCGGACAAAAATGAATGAAAAGATCAGAAATTACTTTATATGCACAATATATATTGTGATTTAATAATGTTGAAAAATAATTATTACACATTTGTGTCTAACAGCCAATTAATGACATCATTGACATCATGACAAATTGTACCCAAAATAATCAAATGATTTACTTTACTAGGGGTAAACATTTGATTAGTATTTTAAAGACAATGAAAAATGTATATTATCAAACGTACGCTGCATATGCCAGGATGCATTATGTCTTCAAATCTATTTATCTTAAGTATCGCTCATTTTGTTTAAGTTGATAACAAAAATTGACTTTTACGTGCCTATTTTCCATTTTATATTAGATAAATAAATAAGATTTTTTTTTAATACTATTGTTTTATTTCTGTTTAAAGTTTATTCTAGTTTTAGTTATTGTATTGATACGAAATACAAGTACATACATGTAGGTACCGACCTTTTAACTTGAAAGTTGATTTTTTGTCTTGGTCAATTTTTTTCTGCTATAACAAATAATGCAAATAATCATGAAAATGTAAACAAAAATATCCAGTTATGACGCATTCCAAAAATGGAAGAAAAAAATGTTTACTATCTGCGTTACCACATAAAAAAGGAATACAACAATTCTACTTCCTGTTTTCAATGACAATGACATGGAACATGGAATACATGTTAAAGTAGATTTTTAAAATGTATTGAAAATAAATTATGTTTATTTGCTAAATTCACAGAGAAACATTTTTTTATTTCATCTTAAAAATATCATTTCTTCATTTTCACTTACCTTGAATTGATAGCCTGAAATAAAGTGCACAGTCATATGAAAGTCACAGTGCATTAGATTTGATTGATTTTCTTATCAAAAATTAATATTTGGAATTTTGACAATGGATGACTTTGGATTTTGTAGTCCCTACTGATTCACCTAAATTTAGTAAATTAAAGAATTTAGATTTATTAAAAACTGTTGGAAAAAAAATGAAACCCGAGGGAACACATATTGTTCATTTTATTTTATATATACATGTATACATGTATATAATTGGTAAATTAAGCTATTAACTATTTTTTTTAAATAATTATACTAATATTATGTTTTATTATCTAAAGATATATACTGTTAAAACAGCCTTTCAAAACACTAGTTTTTAATTGTTATCGTACTAATATGTATCCGTGAATTCTGTTCTCTTTGCAATACTATTTTATAATATAAAAATAGGACAGAACACCTGATATGAAAATTATAATGGGAAGTCAATAAACAAAAAATAAATCTGATATAAATTTTGAATTGTGAACCATAAATGGAACAGCAAGGCTGTTGTACAAGGAATGAAAAGAGGGAAAGGCTCGTTAAGCTCCTCCAACAATCTTGTAGTTATTCATTTAGAAATCCCTAAAACTGACATGGTACTCGCACAACTTAAGAGACAGAATCCAATATGACCACCTTATTATAAATAGCTCATGAAGGTGATCGTAACTGGATGTAAAAGTGAAAAATGTGCTGACGATGGGAATGACCATCACCTAGTTACAGCTTCCCTTAAATTGAAACTTTGATCAACTGGGACAAAAATGATCCATAGAAAACAGTTTTATATCAAAGGATAAGGAAATATTATATTACAAAAACGATATATATTTAAATTAGGTAATATATTCAAAGTTTTCAAAAAGATTATCATAAGTTGGAGAAAACATCACATGATTTTAAAAAGTGTACTAAAGACTGTATTGGTAACAAAGACAAGATTAAGAAGAAAGATAAGATTACAAGATAAATAAATGTAATTATAACAAAATTACCGAACTAGGAGGATCAATCTCAATGTCCAAGAGAAAAGACAAAATATTGGAAGTCATACCGAACACAATTAAGATTGCAATGGCCCTGACTTGGCACGGGTATTTCAAATCAAATTGTATGATAAACCGGGATTTATTGCGCCCCAAGCCCCCCTCTTCCATTGCAATATTAGGTCCTGGTACTGAAACAAAACATAACACAGTTTTAAGGAAAAAATAGAAATATCTAGGTTATCAAGTTTGTACATCAGTCAGCCAAACACTAATCAAAACAATCACTAACAATTTCGTTCAAACGTAATTTTTAAACTCCAAAGAGAAAAGGAATATTTTATAATAGGGACTGTATAAGATTTTTTTTTCTTGTATCCTTGGTCTAACAGTCGGTAACAAAGACGGCTCTTTCGTATCAAAAATTAAAAATACATTGTACAAGCTATGGCATGTCTAGTAAGTTGTGAAATATAAACACCGTTAGCAGGTGAAGAAGGTGTGCTGTTTTTAAGGTTAGGGAAATAAATAATTTGAAATATAAAGTCTCCTCTTTTATCGTAATGGTTTTTACTGAGATTACCAAACTGTACAAATTTGAGATGAAAATCCAAGAATGATGTGTAGCAATGGGATTCGATGGTTTTCTAAATCTCTAACTCTGGAGGATATACCAAAGAAATCCATCTACAAATCGAAGCAATGTTAACAGAGAGGACATTGTAGATATTTCTGAAAGTGAGATGAAACGATCTTCGCTTTTTCGTGATTCATCTTCTTGTTCTTTATGACTTTTAAGAAGAAATTCAGTCTCGTAAGAGTAGAAAAACAAATCGACGAGGCAAGAAGACTAGTAAGATATAAATAAAGATAACCAGCAATGGAATAACAATACCAGAAACAGTAAACTGAGGAGTGAACAAGCAAGATTTTGCAAATGAAATGAACAAGAGGCTCCCAGGAGCCTGAATCGCTCACCTGGTCTTAATGTCAACCCTTTCAAGACTTTTGTAAATGAGCTGAATGTTTAAGCAATAAAAAGCTTTTCTCTATCTGCAATAGTTTTCATTCCAAAGCAAAAAACACTATTTTTCACCTTTAAAGGGCCATAACCCCTTAAAGGGGTCATCTGACAACTTCGACCCTAAAAAGACTTTTGTAGAGCTAATTAAGCTGAAGATTTAAGCAAGCAACATCTTTTCTCTATCTGCAAAAGTTTTCTTTCTTTAGGCCAAAAACACTATTTTTGCCTTTAAGGGGCCGTAACCACTATAAGGGGTCATCTGGCAACTTTGACCCTATGGAAACTTTTGTAGAGCTAAATGAGCTGAACATTTAAGCAAGCAACAACTTTTCTCTATCTGCAATAGTTTTCATTCCATAGGCCAAAAACACTATTTTTTTGCCTTTAAGGGGCTGTAACCCCTATAGGGGGTCATCTGACAACTTCGACCCTATGGAGGCTTGTGTAGAGCTAAATGAGCTGAACATTTAAGCAAGCAACAGCTTTTCTCTATCTGCAATAGTTTTCATTCTATAGGCCAAAAACACTATTTTTTGCCTTTAAGGGGCTGTAACCCCTATAGGGGGTCATCTGACAATTTCGACCATATGGAGACTTGTGTAGAGCTAAATGAGCTGAACATTTAAGCAAGCAACAGCTTTTCTCTATCTGCAATAGTTTTCATTCTATAGACCAAAAACTCTATTTTTTGCCTTTAAGGGGCCATAACCCCTATAAGGGGTCATCTGACAACTTTGACCCTATGGAAACTTTTGTAGAGCTAAATGAGCTGAACATTTAAGCAAGCAACAGCTTCTCTCTATCTGCAATAGTTTTCATTCCATAGGCCAAAAACATGAAAAAATGCTATTTTTCACCTTTAAGGGGCCGTAACTCCCATAAGGGGTCATCTGACAACTTCGACCCAATGGAGACTTTTGTAGAGCTTTTGATGCTGAAGCAGTAACGTGGCATCAGATTTCATCTATCTCTTATACTTTTTGATTTACAAGCCAAAAACAGTAGTCTGACCCCCTTGGTCTATTTTTAGCAATGGCGGCCATGTTTTTCGACGAATCAAAAATCCCCACATCAGTTCTGTGGGGGATACCCTAAAGTACCACCAGACTAAATTTGGTTTAAATCTGTGCAGCCGTTTCAGAGGAGAAGAAGTTTGAAGAAAAGTTAACGACGACGGACCACGACGACGACGACGACGGACGACGACGACGGACGCCAAGTGATGGCAATAGCTCACATGGCCTTTGGCCAGGTGAGCTAAAAAGTTGACCACATTTTAATTTAAGGAATATTATAGAACAATGTAATAATAAAAATCGGCAACTGCCGATTGGCTTTGTGGAGTTTGAACAATTTTTTTAGAACTAGCCCAACAAGATCCTTAACGATGAACTTCTTAGAAGACGCCAGTTAGAAAACATGAGCACATTATTGATAATAAAGAAAAGATCGTGTCAGTGAATCGGCAAAGTTTAAAAACAGAGCAAATCAATATGACTAGAACAGACTTGTACTGTGCACCTAAAGGCAAAGGACGAAGTGGTATCACACACGTTAATGGCAGTAAGTAAGAAGCAGAGGTACCAATGGGGTATCTGAATATCAAAAGTCCGAAAGGGCAGAGACAAAACCAGTTAACACCAACAAGAACGGGACAAAAACAGACAACATTTGTTTTGTTGTGATGATTTTTTTGTCTGCCGGTTTTGTATTTGTCTTTACGGTTTTATGATACTGATTACCCCTTTGGTACACGTTTGCTTCATGTAAAACATGGAATGTAAGTAGTTCAATACTACTCATATTACTCAAGTAGCCTTTTAATTACAAATATAATTTTTATTTGCATAAAATCATCTAATAAATGTCACTCCTGAACTTTTATTTTTGAAAAATTTTATGATTTGTTTTGGTCCACTTAATCAAGTGTCAAGATCTCAAAATATTTGATAAAAGTAGTTCACGAGTAACCATCCGAATACTGGCGACACACTATCCCGATTTTGTCTCCGAAGGATACACGATCACGGATATTTTTTAACCAGGAGTGATCGTATCCAAAACGCGTTATTCATGTTTCCTTCTTTTACCGATGTTAAACACATTCGACGGAAATATTCCAACTTCGGCATGTCAAAAAACTGCCGAAGGTTCTTTGTGTTGTATTTTTTATCCATCTTTTGCATCATAATGCCTTCCTGATTGTATCGTATAATTTTGTGTTATCTTTTTATTTTCATCGGTGACATTTATCTTACGATGGCGACACGAATGAAACGAGAATATTTCCGATGGTCCCAAATCGGAACACGACGTCGTAAAGGCCACGCTTTCTATTCGTATAGCCTTTGTAGTGAGAGTAATTGCATAGAGTAATGCATGGCATGGAGATGGAAACATGGCACTGTTAAGAAGCAAGATAATTTCTAAAATACAAAATACAAAATGTAAAATTCTGCAACAGTATAATTTTGTCATATGATTCATTTTCTATTAAGATTTCCTTTTTTTTGTATACTTTATTTTAATTTTCAACAAATTAGATTTGCATGTATATGTACAAAAGATGGAAGATTTAAGCACTGACATCTACAAATAATTAATCGTTTGGTCATCATTTCTGTGAATCAATTAGATTTATTAACTTTATCATATTATTGTGATTAATATGATAATGGGTGCAACCTAAAATGGGACGCAGCTTTAGAAAATAATTGTCAGAAAATGCCATGGAAGAATGACTAAATTATCAAGTATCGTATTATTTGTACAAATTTTACAACATTCTGAAAAGGGTCGAAATATTTTGGGATAACGTTCGACGGGGACGAACAACCCCTTTTGTCAACGTATTCCGTGACGTCATTTCCCGGTCAGAGTATTTCGCGCTCTAGCAGACAGTAAACAAAGTGACAATTTTGTCTGCCAGGTGTCTATCTGTGACTATTTCAGGGCTGGATTTGAATTATATGCATTTTATTTAGACCATGGGCCAATTGCAGAACCGCGAGCAGTGCCAAATGGCCTCGTTGAAGGCTGATGGCGGTTGTCCATTGTGGTTTTTCTAAATTGCCGTTTAATTGTGGGTTGTGTCGGGTACACTTATTCCACATCTCATTATTTTCTATTTGGAAGATTTTTTTAAGTATTGGCTGAAAATATAAAAACCTGGCAGAAAATGACGACTTGTTGCAATCAGGAATTTTAATTTTAAACACTGGACACATGCACATGAATCATGATTGACTTATCTCCATGATTATCAGGTAGGAACATCTTTTTTACAATTCAGTTTTGTTAATCATCACTGTTAATTTTGATTCTTCATCGTCAAGCGTTGGTTGAAATAACATATTGCTAGTACACAATTCGACAGATTACGATGATTGACAGCGCACTTGCTGACATTATTGAACACTATTGAACACTATTCTCGCGAGAACTTGGCGAGATAATTCCATCTCTTTTACAGCGAGACTTTCCTTGAAAATATATACAGAGATGTTAGATTTGACTTTCCATCCATATTTAGCTGTTTCTTTTAGAAAGAAATTGAACCATGGGTCTTAAATCTGTCAATTTCCGTAAAAAAACATCGAATTTCTGGTCCCATAGAAATTCTTGCCGAGCGCACTTGCGTGCACTCGGTACATCCGGTTTGAAAAAAAATACAAACCATTAACTTTTTGAAATTTCTACATATGTGGGACTGCGTCCCATATAATGTTTGTATTTGAGATATTTAAGCTATTCAGGTTGAATTCGCTTTCAAATTTAACAATTAAAAAAGTAGAATTTGTTGGACAACAGAAGAAATTTAGCTTAATTTAAAAAAAATGCCTATACTGATAACATTTTTTTTCATGACGCGTTTGAAGAATAGAATATTTTTTTACGCTTTGTGCACATTATCTTACGCTCTTTGCGAAGAGTAATATTCTGAGCAAAATAAGAAAAAAATACGTGTACCAAGGACTTCCCGTTATTGTTAATAAACACATAGACAAACCCAGGAAACAGTAGAGACAATGACATAAAAACAACAAACCAAAACCATTGTTGCATTGTAATAAGTAAAACCTGAACTCAACTACTACCAAAGAGATTTTGCTTTTTGGAAAACATCTGCATAGTTAGAATGACAATAGAAAAACCATTATAGAAAAACCATTATATATTGTCATTCCGGAATGCATGCTCCCTTTAAAAATGAAGCGGAAGGAATTGTCCACACCTCCAAAACAAGCCCCATCTTTAAGCAGCTTTAAAAGGATTATGTCAATTTACCCCAAGTTTAATTTCTTGAAGTTAATACGTCTCCGGAATCCATATTTCAAGTTAGTTTACAAGTTTTTATAGCACCTATTTAAGGCATTAAATAGAAATGCCTAGCTCTTTGTCGAAAAGCAGCCTAAAATAAAACACTTTGGATGCATGATTTAGAAAAGGTATAGCTCCTACGATTTTCTTCATTTACAATTCACTGCTTTTTATTTTAGAAATTATTTCTTCCAATAATATTGCACAATATACATCTATGAGACATAAGATGAACTTTGAAAAAAAAAAGCTCACGGAATGATAAAGTAAACACTATGTCATTTGGTCGTTAAAAATTCCACCTTAACACTTATTTGAGCTAAAATCATACTTCCTATAATATGTCTTAATTTCAGTTCACAAAATGTGAGGCGGAAACATTTAGCAAATTTGTAGGTTTTTAACTATTCATTCGGAACTTTGATGGTTATTTTTCTCTCTTCTAAAAATATGTGATTGAAGGAGAAAAAAAAATAAAGGCTGATTACTTGGACCTGTTTTGAATTTTGGTTTTTATGCGTATTTTTACATGCCACATGGAGCCTTCGTCAACCTGTTTTCAAAATGCAATTTATATCCATCGTAAGCTCAACACAAAGTCGTCTATCCGTCGTAACACCGTTGTACATACCTCTATGTACCTTCGGATCTATTTTCTATCCATTTTTAAACTTCGTTCCAAGTTTGTTTATGGTTCACAGACATTTGTATGTGCTTCTTTTACAATCGTCAAGTCTTCGGTTATAATCGTACTCGCTTCGGGTGAAATTTATATTTTTAACAATTTCGGGACTTATTCGTGAGAATTGAACCTTTACATTCGTGTTTTCATCGTATGTCAAAATCGGGACAGTTGTAAGCCTGCATAAACCATATATGTTAACGATCCCTGTAACTATCGATAGCATATAACTCTATTCAATTTTGATTTGTCATTTGTAAACGTTGACTTGTAAATTGGATTATCAAAATAAAAAAAAATACCAAAGTTGGTAAACAAACAATTGACGTAGTTATACTTTCTATGACTATTTCAAAGAATAACTTCTCATCAGCAGCCTTGGGCGGTTTAAAGTATTAAAGATTACTTTATCCAAAAAAACATCAACCATATTTATGGAATGTTCATGTATAAAGCATGTATTTTTTTTAATTTAGATAAAAAAAACCCTTAGCCATTTCTCAACAGATTTTTGTGAAATAAAAACCAAATATGCAGAATTATCTGAAGTTTGTTTGTTTATTTTGAAATCTGTTTAAACCTCTTTGTTCAATTTAATAGGCCAATAAAACATGTAGAAAAAAGTAATAAAATATTTGGTTGAAATATAAAGGAAAATAATTCCCGAAAACTATATCTGCGTTCTAATAATGATTAAAATCTAACCCATCAAACATTTAATGATGCCAAAATATAGAAATAAACTCGAAGTATTGCTGCACCTGTTGGTTTTTATTTCACAAACATCGGTTTGAAATGAGTTGGTAATATTTTTTTTAAAATAAATGAATTATAATGTCAAAAATATAAAGCGTAAAATACTTTTCACGTCGCACTGTATATAATATTATCAATTATAGTCATGATAGTCAAGATAGTGATGAATTCTTATACATGTAACAAAGAGTGGGAAATATTTGAATCTGCTATTTGTATGTGTACAGGTCACAGCTTCCATAAATGAGCAGCCATTGGAAATACACATCGTATCCGGAAAAGCACCAAAAGCCGCTCATTGTGCAACTACTTAGGTACTGGTTTGAACCCTATGCATTCCCTGGCCAATATATTGGGAAGGAGGCAACGGTAAATGCTGGGCATACTTTTTCACAGCAGATTAAAATTCATATTTTCTAATGGATTGAGTATCCCCAAAGTAAAATTCTTCCAAACTTCTGTGTTATATTTAGGCTACAAGTTTTATCCTACATTCAACTTTAAAAAGGTCAGTTAATGGCTATGGTAAATATGTTTGTTTCGAACCGAAAATTTACATTCCATTATACAAACCATTATTCAAATTGATTATCTTTTTTACTAGACAAAAATATAGTCTATTTGAGCCTCACCGAAACCAACTTTACGTGAATCTTGTTAAGTTTTTTTAACACTGTGTTTGTTGATCTGTCCTGTACTCATTAAGACGATGCCTACCAGTAATGATTATTGAATCTACGAATTTTTAAAACAATCAGTAACTGTTTTGCTCTAGTAACGCCGTGATATTGTTGCACTTTTGTCATATTTATGTGTTTCCTCGCGTCGCTGTTCAATTTTTCATATTTTGTCTAAGTCTTTTCAAACCTTTGATGCTAAAATGCTCAATTGGTACTTCTTTTTCTTCCATCTATATAATAGTCAAGTCTATTTTAAGGCAATATAATTTATTTTATCATTTTAATTACTCAGTAAAATACATACGTCGGTTTGTAATAAAGTGTTCGATGTTTGCCAGATTTGACCTACATTAAAATGGCATGGATATGGTACGGTTGAATATTATAAATAATGATCGATGTGCTCACTATTCTTAGCCGCTTGATTTAGGTTCATTGGACTTTTGTTGCTGTTAAGCTTGAAGCAACTATTATAATCAATGTAGCTGGGATCGTAATTTTCTGAATCTTTTGCGCTTCACAAAGTTGTATTTGTTTGTTTTCCTCTAATCATTGACTGAATTTGTATGTTAATGTTAACCGAAAAATGAATTTGAACAGTTTTTTTTTGTTCTTTTTTGCAATTTTAGTATTTTAATTATTTGTTGTTGATGTTGTTGTTTTTTCTGCTGTTGTGTCATTCTGATTTTGTGTATAGTAGCACGATAGTGTGGGTTGCAACAATCAGGAGTTTCATCTCGTTTGGACTTGAGTTAGCGTTGTTGATTCCTATTCAATTGCTTTTGTGAGTTTTTATGCTGTCTGTGTTAGCTTAGAGATTTTTTCTTCGCCCTTTTGGGTCGTTGATATTCGAATGCCCGTTTGTACCGCTATGCTTCTTTCTTGAACCTATAAAATGTGTCGTTCTACTGAGACAATTTATCTGATACAATATTTTCCTAACTTCTTAAATATAATCTTTAACGAAAATAGGTAGAACGAATACACCTACATGAACTATGTAACAATATATCTTATCAAACACAATAACTATAGAGCTTTGAGAAAGAAACATAACTAGTCCCTTATAACATGGATCAAATTTAGCCTTATAAATAGTGAAGTAAAGTATTTAAACTTATTTAATTTACATTTATCAGTTTTCAAACAGTTTAAATGGTCTTAAATAGATTATCAATTTATTCCAAACAAACACGGATAGTATTAAACGATTTTTTATATACATTGTGACGTCAAAAGTATTTCACGCTTTATTCTTTATCCTTTATATTTAATATAGATTAGTATTTTTTTTTCATCTGGAGTTCTTTTGCTGATTTTGAAATCTGTTAAAACATCTTGGTTCAATTTTATAGGCCAATAAAACACATAGAAAAAAGTAATAGAAATATTTGGTTTAATTATAAAAGAAAATGATTCCTGAAAACTTTTATTAGCGTTCCAATACTGATTAAAATTTATTAACCCATCAAATATTTTTAATGCCAAAACAAAGAAATAAACTCGAAATATTGCTGCACCTTATTTCATAAAAATCGTTTAAAAATGAGTTGATAATATTTATTGAAAATATGTGACTTGATATGAAATATAGTGTCTAAAATATAAAGCGTGAAATACTTTTGACGTCGCACTGTATATAATATTATCTATTATAGTCATGATATATAGTGATGAATTCATATAACAAAGAGTGGGAAATATTTGAATCTGCTATTTGTATGTGCACAGGTCACAGTTTCCATAAATGAGCGGAAATTTGAAATCCACATTGTATCCGGAAAAGCACCAACAGCCGCTCATTGTGTAACTACTAAGGTATTGGTAATGAACCCTTTGCATTCCCTGGCAAATATTGGGAAGGAGGCAACGGTAAATGCTGGGCATACTTTTTCACAGCAGATTAAAATTCATATTTTCTAATGGATTGAGTATCCCCAAAGTAAAATTCTTCCAAACTTCTGTGTTATATTTAGGCTACAAGTTTTATCCTACATTCAACTTTCATAAGATCAGTTAATGGCTATGGTAAATATTTGTGTTTTGATACAAAATACAAACCATTATTCAAACTTATCGTTTTTACTAAACAAAATAGATTCTATTTACAGCCTCACCGAAACCAACTTTACTTGAATCTTGGTAAGCTTTGTTCGCACTGTGTTTGTTGGTCTGTGCTGTACTCCGTTAAATTATACTTACCAGTTATGATAATTGAATCTACGAATTTTTAAAACAAGTAGTAACTGTTTAGCTCAAGTAACGCCGTAATATTGTTACACTTTTGTCATATTTATGTGTTTCCTCGCGTCGCTGTTCTATTTTTCGAATATTTTGTCTTCTAAGTCTTTTCAAACCTTTGATGCTAAAATGCTCAATTGGTACTTCTTTTTCTTCCATCTATATAATAGTCAAGTCTATTTTAAGGCAATATAATTTATTTTATCATTTTAATTACTCAGTAAAATACATACGTCGGTTTGTAAGAAAGTGTTCGATGTTTGCCAGATTTGACCTACATTAAAATGGCATGGATATGGTACGGTTGAATATTATAAATAATGATTGATCTGCTCACTATTCTTAGCCGCTTGATTTAGGTTTACTGTCGTTCCAATGCGAGTTTTCGTTGCCGATTTACAGTTTAGTTTTGTGTTAGAGTTTTTATGTTTTACAGTTTCTTTAAGTCACCTGTTCTTGTGTTGTCATATTCTGACAGCTGTTCTTTAAATGCCTCATAAATACAGTTGAGGTCAGTTCTAAAATCACGTTAGATTTGTCAGAAACTGTCAGGAATTTGTTCTAATTCTGTTCTGCCGACAGTTCTAGAACACTGTTCTAAGCCCTGACAGTTCTAAGCTGTCTTACGCCCGGACATCTCTAACATGCTTTGCGTCCTGACAGTTTTAAACATTGACAGTTCTAAGCTCTGACAGCTCCTGACAGTTTTGGAACTAATCTGGTTAATTGTCGAATGTTATAAAAGTTGCATGGCTATCAAAAATACAATTTTAATAGAAAGCTAATTATTTTGGAGGCATATTTTGACTAACCCTATAATTTTAATATGCTGACAAAACATGACGTCATGAATGGCACTGTCACACTGCTATGTTTAAGCCAACGTGTGCCGATCATTCGAATAATTTTCTATAACGTTGGAACTAATTGGCAGTCGCTTTAATAGTTTCAAAAATTATATCGGTGAACGAACACAAAGCGTCATATTAACTACCTGCAACACACGACAAACTGTTTCAAAACTCATCTAAAGCGTTTGTCCAGCGTACTGGACGATTGCCAAGCGCATCTGCGATGATAGCAGAACGCATTTATAACGCATTTATAACCTTCGTCTAACTTATAATTTTTGCTCTGGATGTGGCGACCCAGGAATTCCGTTCTTTTTATTTTAGTATAAATTTCACAATAGATTTATTATCTGTCCAAAATGTATTGTTGGATAAAATAATAAATATAGATGCATGTAAATTTAGTTGTTGATTATCTTAGTAATAATTTTGTATTTTTGGTTTTACTGTTCTATGCTCTTCATATTCCTATAGTGTTTGACATTTTCATTTTTTTTTGGTAGAGCGCCTCTGATGAGTCTTGTATAGACGAAACGCACGTCAGGCGTAGCAAAATTTATTGTCTGGAACTTTGTTGTCATTTGCATTTCGTTATAAAAATATTGATTTTCGGCAATCTGGTAATATGAATATATTATGATTCTAATGCCGTTTTTAACCAATAGTGATGATTGTTGCACTCAGTCTAAAAGTATAAAAAATATTATAAAATTCATCTTTTGATGTGTCATTAATATATAGAGAGAAATGCATGCGCATGTTAACAAACTCTCAAAATCTCAAATGAGTACATGCATGTAAGAAATACTGGTCTGTAGAGTTTGCCCAGCATCGCCGACAGCATGACAAATGTCCTTAATAGAGTAGAACGCGTGTGCTCCATGAATATTAAACATTCACATTATTTCGAATGAGTATTGAAGTAAAACTGTCGTTACTCGTTGTATTTGAGTATTTTGTGAAACCAAAAAATGTCCACCGACAACACGACGGGTGTATAACAATTTGCAATAATGACTTTCCATTCCAAGCCATCTAAGTTATCCTTGTTATATTCAAGATTTTTTTTCCCATGTTCATTGTTTTGTTTTTAATAGATTGTCGAGGTTTTGATTAGTATTTTAAGCTTGTGAAATGTAATTCAGTTCTTCATATTAAATTCTGGGGTTGATGCGCTAAGCATTTGCTACAATGACGCTATATGCACTCTGTACACGTTTGAAATACGTAAAATAGGTTACTTGGTCGTTAGACTGACGCTATTTTATTGAAACTTAAAACTTGCAATGTTTTTATTTTGTTTTCTAAATAACTATATCGAATATACAGCCTACTACCATGGCTTTGGTAGATATATTCAAAACGATTACTAACAACAGGACCACAGATGAGTGTATTTTACTACATAAGGAACAAATCCTTTACATCGATAGAATCCGTTGAGGAATTCCATTAGAACTAGGGCTATGCATTATGTAGTACGTGTGATAAAAATTCGTATGTCTTCACTTTAATTTTGGAAATAACAGTTCCAGACAATACTTTGCTACGCCTGACGCGCGTTTCGTCTACCAGACTCATCATAGGCGCTCTACCAAAAATATTGTAAAAGTCAAACTTTATATCCAGGTTATATGAAGAGCATTAAATAATAAAACCGAAACTACTGAACCTTGTTTTTTCTTACTGTCAAAAGTAAAACAAGGTATCTAAAAACGATCAAATTAATATTCAAAGGAAATGTATTTTTCTGAAAAATTAAAACAATACCAATTTTTTTCTTAATAAAAAATATCAAAATAAGACATTATAACCAAAAAATAGCATATTTGCATTTCTGAAAAATATAAATATCATTAAAAACATAGAACCTAACATTTTTGCAATTTTTAAAAAATAACAAAATTCACACTATTTGAAGAATACATTGTAAAACCTTTGAAGAAATTGTTAAATTTTCAAAAAACCTACCAGAAAGTATTCATTTCGACGAAAAACTGAAGAAAAAAACGCAGTGTCAAAAAAGAGGACAAACTAATTATAGAATGTAAGTACTTACGTTTGCCGGTAAACTGAGAAACGAGAAGTAACCAAACGATACGGAGCGGAACAAAAACGATATGGGTAAAGAAGCAAACGTCAACAGTAAAATAAGCAACCGAAATCCGTAAAAAAAAGTAAACGAAATCGAGTGAAACTGGTAAAAAAAGAAAACTGAATCGATTTTAGCCGACACCAGTCGTTTTTCTTAATTTACCGATTTCGTGTTCTTTTCGCCTCGTTTGGTTACATTTCGTTTCTTAGTTTAACAGTACCCAGTTTACCAAATGTAAATATTTATGCTGGAAAATACTTAATCAACGCGAATAATGGAAATAAGATTATTTTATAGAAAACTGCAAAATATTGAGTTTTTATGTTGGTAAAGGTAAGTTTTAGATAGTATATTTTTAATATATGTACTTTTTATTCAGTGTAAAAAATTGCGAAATTGATAGGCTCTATGTCTTTAAAAAACGAAATCAACACCTGTTCAAACTAAAGTTAGCACATTTTCCACGTGATGTGTATCTAGATGCGATGTTGTTGGTTTGTCATAGGGTTTTGTTTTGTCATCCTTAATCGGATTTGACACACTAAAATAACTGTCTGAAAAGCAACGGGTATGCTATAACAAGCAGGAACTTACTCTTCCAGAGCACCTGGGTTTACTCTCTTTAAGACTAGAGTTCGCATTGTTAATTGATATTTAGAAGTTTTTGTGTTTCCGTGTTTTATATGATGTCTGATTTTTTTGTCCTGTTCTCGTTGGTATTTAATGGTTTTGTATTTGACATTTTTGAATTTTGACATTCGGATACCCCATTGATACTTCTGCTTCTTTTACGCGTGGAAAGCAAATCAATTCTGTAAACTTGAATATCTCTATTTGATATTTTCATAGAATAAAGTATTAAAAAAATACACTCAAAGTCATATAAAATGGAAAACGTATAAATCACAGAATAAATTGCGAAATTAAACCACTAGATATAAATCTGTATATAGTTGAAATGATTTATCAAAGATGTTAAGTTTCTTTAGGATAGTCACGATAGTGTTTACAAATATAGTAACAAACAGGTAAATCCAAACCTACTCTATTCTACTCTAACCTAAAAATCACAGTTCGCCTGTTTGAGAGTTTTATATAAAACAATTTTTTTTCGTCCAAAGAATTGTTAGATAGTTGTTGTCTATTCAGTCGTCACCTGAAAGTAAGAGTTAAATAATTTATATGAAATGACAATGAGAGAATCTTTTTGCAAAAAAAAACTTACAAGGATAATCACGGCTTCCCTGGTGTCCTTCTAAATCTTGTTTTTATTAGTTTTGGATTTGGACCTATTGAAAAACAGCGAGCAGCGACTACTGTCCTCATTATTGACCGCTGGCTGGTTTTTTTTTCGGTTTTCATATGTTTCCTCTCGCGGAATGGTGTCGCGTACACTAATTTCATATCTCATTATCTTCTTTTATTATTTCATGCACTTTTGTGTGTCTTTTTGATTTATATGCTAATAATTGAGTTCATTAAATACATGGTAGGTGCTTGCTGATAACATATTTGTTTAAAAATCTTTCACTAACATAAACTGTGACATATTTGGGTCTGTAATACTTTTATTTAATTAATTTGCATGAAGATGGAAAAAAACAAAAACATTTTCATGAAATACCTAAAATTGATTTTTTTTGTTTTAAATATCGGAAAGTGGCACATATATAAGTTAATGTTCACCTTTTAAAGAATGAAAAGTATTAAAAGAGTGTAATATATGTATATGTTTTCAAACTTTTTTTTATAAATTGGTTCCCTAGTTTTGTATTTTTGGTTTTATTGTTGTGTGCTCTTCACAATCATACAGTGTTTGGTATTTTAATTATTTTTTGTAGAGCACATCTGATGAGTCTTGAATAGACGAAACGCGCGTCAGGCGTAGCAAAATTAATTTATTGTCTGGAAATTTGTTGTTATTTTTATTGCCAGCAACTTATTTTCACCTGACTTAGCTACATGTGTAACAAGGATCGCATAAGTCAGTCGTCATGAGTAATTTACATTCTTTTCTTTTTCATATTATTGTTAAAAAAGAAACTGGAAAATATCAAGGCGGGAAATCACCTTTAAAATGGATTGGTTAGCTTTCTACGTTTCCGATGCATATCATACCCATCACATTCAAATAAAGTCGAACAGATCCTATATATATTTAGGGCACAAATGAAAAAATCAAAAAACAGTTTCAAACCTTTTTCATGCCTCTCATTATATTTTCTTCGTTTTTCAGTTGATTTCCTGTAAAGATCTCGTAATGTGTCCTCATGTTTCTTTCTTATTTCTCTCTCTTTCCATAGTGCTTCGTCTGAATTCTCCAGTTTCTTTAAAGTACTCTTAATTAAAAAATTAAATAAAAATGCATTTTAATTCATAATAATTCGATGATACCAATCCTTCGATCAAACCCTGTGTCTATCAGGAAAACAAGTCATGATTATAAAGAGGCTTCCAGGAGCCTCATCGCTCACCTGACTTATGTGCATGACCTATAGGCTATTAGGCAAAGAGCATTTGACGGATCATAACATTTAATAAGGGGTCATCTTTCAACATGGTTTACCTTAATGCAGTAAAATGTAGAGTAATATTTTAGCAATTTAAAGCTGTTATTGTCATCTATAGACATTCTTAGGGGAATTACTCCTAAAATGAGTATTCCAACTACTTTGATTCTGCTTAATATTTTGTGTATCTTCGTGTGTTTTACAATTTAAAATTCTTAAATATCTTATGTAGTTTATTAAGATATTGAGTTTCATAGGTCCCAAAATATAGGACAAATTTCATAGGTGCAAGATTTGCCAAAAAATCAAAAATATAGGACAATAACTCCTACATAGATTGTTGGATCTTCTTCAAAATTTCAAGGCAGGAAGATCTTGCGTTCCAGCTCATTTTTGTGTTAATTAGAATCAACTAGTCTGTCACCGTTTTTTGGGTTATTAGCAAAACTGCAATTTACCATTATATTCTATTTTAGCCACATCGGCAATGTTTTACAACTAATCAAAAATCCCACATCAGTTCTACACATCTAATCATAAATGCTAATCAACATTAATACCAAATTTGGTTTCAATTGAACTTTAGGTTTCAGAGGAGTTAATCTTTTCAATGTAATGAGGAAATGCTGTGAAATCGGTCAATTTCGACGTTCTAATGGGAATAACTCTAAATAGGAACGGTCTTACAACTGTGACCCTGTCGCATATTTTGTCAATCATGATATGCTGAATGAAATGCAACTTAAATTTCTCAAATATCATGTATATTTTTATAATATGTTGAGCTCAACAAGTGCAAAATTCATAAAAAAGTCAAGAAAATGAGCAATAACTCCTAAATGGGTTGTAGGATCTCCTACATATTTTGAGACAGGTGGATGATGCAAAGGTGTACCAAAGGGGTAATCAGTATCATAAAACCGTGAAGACAAAGACAAAACCGGCAGACAAAAAATCATCACAACAAAACAAACCACATAAAAACGTAAAACACACACACATAACAACAAAACCGCATTCAGCAACGCGACCTCAAGTCGAAACGAGAGTGAACTCAGGTGCTCCTAATTTTGATATATGTAGCCGTTTTCGAGCTATTTGCAAAAAAAATCTCCAATTTATCACTATGTTATATTTTAACAAATGTAGCCAGGGCGACTGTGTTTTCTGGCGAATCAATAGTCCACACATCAATTCTAAGCACCGATTGCTACAAACATATACCAAGTTTTCTTGCATGTAGACTTATGTTGTCAGAGGAGAAAACGTTTTTAAAGTTAAGGTTTACAGACGGAAAACAGACGCCAAGTAATGACAATAGCTTACATACCCTTCGGGTCAGGTGGGCTAAAACGTCTCTATTTTATGTCGTTTTGTTTCCCATTTTTTTATATATGTTGATTATGTCTTTGTCTTTTTGGATTTAATGATATTTTGTAAATGCAATACCAATACGGGTATAAAAACGTCCTGATGTAATATCATGTGACGTATTGCCATCATTTGGCGTCTGTCATCTGTCGTATGCACGCTAAATTCTTTAAAATTACCCCTTAGCAGCAAATAGCTTCGATTTATTAGCTTCATAAAATTGTGTTCGATAAAATATTGTTCCATATTCTTTCGTATTTAATATTAAAGCGTACATTAAATGATTTTAAGTTGCTGATGTTAAATACTCTAATGCATGAAGGTGTGAATGAACTTTTGGGCGTGAACAGCAAAACAGAATATACAGTTTCTAACCTCTTCATCTATTTGAGGTTCATTGTACTGCCTTTCAATATCAGTTGATTGGTTAATACGATCTAGTAATGTTTGTTCAAGTTTCTTTTTATTTTCTTCCTCTTTCCTTAGTTTTTCGTCTGATTCTTTTAGCTCTTCAGAAACATTCTACAAAAACATCATTACATATCAATTTATAACAAACATACAAGGTTGGATGTTCACAAGACTTTTATAAAGAGCAAACGTTTATGGCTTGGGATAACAAGTCATGATTTTAAAATAATATGAGTCTTTTTTCAAATAGAATGAAGTGCTCAGTAAGTGAGGATTAAGTAACTTATGCGTACTGCATCAATTTCGGGCGCTTGAGTTTAATTTTGTTTTCACTTGAGATTGCGCTGTTCATTGCAACAAGTTCATGTGATTTGTCATGTAAGTATGGGGTTAGTTTTTCTGTTGTCTTTAACTTCTTATGGTTATGCCTGCAATTTCTGTTACATGTATACGACATTTAATTGCTTCATTGGTATGCCTTTGGTTTGCCTTTTATCCTGTTGGTGTTCAGAATATCATTTACCCAATGAAAAAAAATAAATGTGTCCACAGTCGATGTTGACTGCTTGGTTCCTAAAGAAATTGATAATTTTTCAAAAGATATTTAATATGCCAGGGCTTGCATAATTTTTTTCTGATTTTTTTATAGGACACCGCTGTTTCCGAGATCGACCCTTAGACCAAGGTTACAAGAAAATATATCTTTCTCATATGGCCCCTAAAAAATTCTTCCTTCGTTATCGGCCATTGGTGGAAAATTCATGATTAAGTTGGATGTATTTGTTTACAATTTAACTAAGAATACTGTATGACTTTTGTTGCTTAAGTAAAATACTTGTTCAATCAATTGCATTGCATTAGTTAGCAATTTCAAAACTGTAATATTTTCGACATGAATGCTAGATTAAAGCAGATACACTCAAACGTTTTAATGTAATTCTTGAGTTGCGTTGTACTTGTTTTGAAATTCAGTTGCCCTTTCATCACATCGTACATATTTTAATAATGCTACAGTTTCTTTGTTTTTCTTTTTCTAACCTTTGTTCTCCTTCTGTACCTTTCAGCTTTCTTTGCAAAATATTCTAAAAAAATATACATTAAAAAAGAAGTATGATTATATTATCGAGCGGTTTGGTCTCATGGTAATGATCAGTAAAATCACAATAGCGTCATAAATAATACTTTCACAAAAAATTCACGAAAAAATAAAATTACATTGTGAACGACATGGATCATGGTCGGGTGATACAGATTATGAACTATTAAAATGTTATCCAAATAGAAGGTTAAAATTATGTGAAGTGCGAATACGTAGCTCCCTAATTTAAAAATTAATCTGAACTAGAAAAAACCTGCAAATTCGCGGGAAAATCAATCGTTGGTTCCTTTACAAAATATTACACAATAAAACATTGCAGTTGCGTGACCTTATTATTTTTCATTTTCAGATAAGAATAAACTGCTTAGTCTCGGGCGCCAAATGCCCTCTCGGACACTTCCTATCGCTTTTTAGTATGACCGCTGGAGTGTAATTCCGGAACGATGACGGCTATACCGTTTCCGGATCAATTAATTAGGTTAATTAGCAAACTGCAGACATAATTGCATATGTGTTAATGAAATTTTAAAAGGGCACATCCATCCCCTATTTTTGATATATGAAGCTTAGTCGTAGCATTTGTTGTTTAGGCTGCAACCCGGCTAACAAAAACCGCCTCGTTATTTTAGTAGTAGATAGGTAGGCTATGGTTCAATACAAAAAAAACTTTTTTATTAATATGTTTTTTTTTATTGTTAGTTGAAAATTATTATAGTATGTACCGAGTAATAAGTCGTTCCTTCGTCGCGAACACAGAAACGATCGATACGATTACTACAAGGCCTGGTAGCCTAGTTGTCATGTACGTCATAGATTCACAGCATAAAACAATAGTTCAATCTGAACTTTAGGTTTCTTACAACATACTGTAAATATGATCGAGTGGGGAGTACGGATAGTGGCTGAATGTCACACTATGAATTGGTGTTTTACAGGAGTTCAAATCAAGGGGTTTTTTTTTACGTCCGCGTTATAATTTTAGTAAAATCACCAAGACATACACATATATGTAGCTTTCTTCCAAGACTCGTGCAATTTGATTCAATCAATTAAAGGTTAATTATTTACTTCAGGAATTTTTTTTATCGAAAGGGTTAAAAAAATACAATTGATATGGCCCCTGTTCATTAAAATATAACAGGTTTTTTTTCTAAGAAACTCGCAAAATCAGCACTCAATTAGTATCAGTATACATGTAGCTAGTAGGAATTAATCAAAATGAATTTATTTCAATAGTTATGAATACTGATATTAACAAGACTTCAGGACTAGGATAATCAATATCATCTGCTCAAAAATTAAAATAAGAAAACAGGGCAAACACACGCCGGAGAAATTTATGATCACAAAGGTCGTGACTACGTACAGGTCAAATATTATGATGCCAACCGCCTCTCTTTCATACTGACCGACACAGTGGTGAGACACAATTGAATGAGGTGATCATATCTGTACTATAAACATTCCGAAATACAATCATATTAGCAGGACAACTTGTATTTTACAGACTCAAAGAAGCAGAGGAACCGATTGGGTATCCGAAAGTCAAAAGTCTGAAAGGGCAGAGACAAAACCAGAAAAAACAACAACAAGAATGGGACAAAAACAGACAATATGGAAACACAAAAATAACTGAATATCAATCAACAACGCGAACTGCAGTCGAAACGAGAGTGAACTCAGGTGCTCCGGAAGAGTAAGCAGTTCCTGCTTGCTATAGCACACCCGTTGCGGTGCCAACAGTCAATTCAGTGTGTCAAATCCGGTAAAGGAGGACAAAACCATGTGACAAACCAACATCTGCACTCATTTGAGAGATCGAAATTCCATATTTGTCTATAAATGCATGATGTCTTCCGTAAAATAATATCAAAATGAAGAATTAATTGAGATTACATGGGTTCTTGTTGTGATTTCAAAATTTATCAAGCTTACCTTTCCGTGCCCTTTTTGGCTTGTCTTTTGTCGGGTCTTTCATCACAGCCGCTTCGTCGTTGTCAGGAGGGCTACCATTTATAATAATAAGCTTTACCTCTGGTGAAGTGTCGTTTTGTTTGCCATGAAAAGGCAGATTATTATCTGTAGATGGATCTTTAATCAATAGAGATGATGCTAATTTAGAATTTGTTGTGTCTCTCTCAAAGTAAGACGGTGCATTGTCTAAATGTTTTTTAATGTCTTGGTTAGTACTTTGCCCTAGTGGCCGATTGCCATAACTTTCCAGTTCGGGTTTTGTTTCACTATTCATCGAAGGTTGATTCATTAGTAAAGGTCCAGGCATTTGCTGACAAGTGGAATCATTTGGCTGTACAGATTTTGATGATTTGTCCTGTACTGAATTTCGTGATGTACTTTGCCCTGAGATTAATGATTTGCTCTGTTCTAAGTGTTCTTTGTTTGATGTCGTATGCTGTTCTGACTTTGATTTTGTACCCTTTTGTTGATTTTTCATCTCTGACAGTGGACTAAAAGGTTCGGAAGTGCCATCTGTCTCTTGTGGTGGTAGAGGATTCACAAGTCCGATTTGATTACAACTTCAACAGATCAATTGTAAGAATCTGATATTCAAATTTGTCATAAATGCAAAACAAAATTGTGTTAGAACATGCATTTGGTGGCATACAATAAGATAAGATTATAATGTCGATATCAATTGTAAGCGATTTTTAGAATGTAAAAGTAATGAAGTAACAGAGATCGGGATAGACATGATATATTTCATATGATTTGTATTGAGTTTAAGGTACAACAAAACTACAAAACTTTTGTGATCAATATAATATAATATATCCGAGAATGAGAGACAAAAGAAGGCTCAAATATACACTAGAAATGAAGACTGCAATTGTACTGTCTTAGTACATACATTTAAAAAGAAATGGTGGGATAAACCAGGTTTAAAACCCTTTAATGGAATCAACAATTAAAGTTTCAATTCAACCTTCTTACCTAAAACATGCAGAACTCTTGTAAAGGATACAAATTACAATGAATTCTACAATAACAGCAATAAACAGAATAGCAGTCACTATAATCATTACAACCATCAGTCCAGTTGACAAACAGAATTGAGTATCTGTGATCTATAAAAAAAGCAGTTAAAAATAGAAAAAAAATCATAAAAATCTTAATGACCTACAACAACCAAAAAAGTATTAAACCTTCAGTTTAAATCAAAAAGAAGTTGTTTCGTCTTCCTTAGTTTCCCTTTTCTTCTCTTAAATACTTCAACATGCAAATGTATTGAACAACCAATATAATTTACGGGTCAAGGAGGTATGCAGAGAATTTTAAGACGAACTTAGGAAATAATTAAATGGCTAAGAAATACTAAATGTGTTTTTAACCTTGTAATCCTCTATTCTTTTTTCTTGCTAGTCAAAATATATGTACATATCAACAAAATGGTGAACTTATTAAAATAATATAATATATTCACATACAAAAATATGTCAATGCATATATTTCAAACACCATTTGTATCAAATTTGTATATATATATTTACGGTCCATATGCTTTCAAAGACTTTTCCTATCACTTTATTATAACATCGGTGTTAAATAAGCATGTCAACTAGGGTTGTACTATCTTCTAAATCGGGCAATTGCGACGTTTTTAAAAATAGTGCTAAGAATTTTCATTGTAGTGATTTCAAGGTTAAATGTTTTCTCAAAAGTGTAGCTTTTAGTAATTACTGAATATATCTATGAACTAGAATATATTGTAACATGTTCATTAAAATATAAAATAATTTTAAAGATCTAAATGTACTCGAATGGGGTGTCCTAGACCCTATACGTTTTGGAAATTCCTCTGTAAAATGTTCTAACTTTTCCTTATAAGGCACTAAATGTTCCGTGAAAATATTTAAGCAAATTCGATATATTTTAAGGATTCTGAGAAATAAATTTTTCATGAAGCTATGCTTAAGGCAATCTGGCCAGATCAGTTTGAAAAACTTAAACTTTAGTTGCGAAAAGAGGGGTGTTGATTAAGTATTTGGTACCCTATTGTAGGTTTTCATATCATATTTTATGTTGAAATACGTTAGAATCATATACTAATAATTCAGCCGTGTGTCCTAAAGTAAGGTAAAAACATAAAATCTATCACAAAATGAGATGTTTTGAATTACTTAACGTGATCCAAATTTAAAAATGATGTTAAGAATGTCTCAGGAAAAGTACTTAGCATGAAATATGAATTATTTGAAAACACCACACGAGACATTACACGTCTAAGATGTGTACTCTTTAAACGTTATACTTCTTAAATTGTTTTTTTCAAAATAGCTACGTATTCTATCAAACCAGAGTTTCTGCAATGTTGAAAAAAAGAATTTGCCATGTAATTTCAAACTTGAATTTGAAACTAGAGGCTCAAGGGGCATAAATTGCTCACATATTTTTAATTGTAACGAAAATTATAATTCTTGACAATGAAAGACTTTGGTGGAACTGATTAAAGCAACAATCACCTTTTTGTCTAATAAATGTCATACAATATGGTAATCTGACAACTTTAAACCAAGGCAATTTTTGTGAGCTTCTTATCTGAACATTCAAGTTAGCATCGCTTTTCACTGTCTGCAATGTTTCATATTATCAGTCAATCAAGAACACCGTTTTTGACCATTTAACGGCCATAAAGGCTTTAAATGTGATTTAACCCTATGTTCCATTTAGCGCCGGCGGTCATGTTTTGTTCGAATCGAAAATCCAAACAATAATTCAGTACAAAGCACGTTTGATAGCAATCATATAAAATTTAATACGTGTGGTCAAGTGATTTCAGGGACCATTTTTAACTTGAATGGACGAATGGCAGGCAAGTCAAGGCAGTAGTCCACATTGTCATTAACCAGATAAGCTAAAAAAAAATAAAATATTAATTACTTTACTAAAAAGCGAATTAATTTCGGTTACTCACATTTTCCGGCGCAGTTTCATTTGAAACAGAACCAGTTGAAGTTGATGTAAGCAATGTAGAAAGTGTTCTATGTTGAACCTTACTTGCTGAACTATCTGTAGTCAGAAGTATGTTTGGAGTTGCTAAAAATAGAACGAATGCCAAAAAAGCAAAACGGGCAAAGATAAAACTAGTCAGCAGACAAACAGACAACATATGTTTGAAAGGGAGTTAAAAGCAAACTTGAACAAATTTTAATTTGTTGCAGATCTTTCTTCTACGCATTTTATTTAAACCTGAAAACTAATCTGCTCACAATCTAAATCTACAGTTTTCAGTTGTGTTTAAAGTTTGTTTTTCTATTTTTCATCTGATTTATTAACCATTCAACTAGTTGTTAAAAAAATATTTCTCACCTGTAGAAAAAAATGTTCTAAGCGTAATTGCACGTGCAACAAGTGATCAACCTTTTGATTTTTTTACCCGGAGACATAGAAGAAAAAACCCTCTACAATTTTATTCTCGATGATTGACTAATTTTAACATCTCGGGAAATAACTTTTATGTTTTAATAGCGAAGCTTTAATTCCCTTGGTGTTAAAAATTCTATAATCAAATCGATCGCGTTGTAGAAGCTATATTTTTATTTTGGGTTGCTAGATAGTGGTTTTGAGTTTTATCATGCAGTTGTGTTTTGGTGACTCAAAACTTGATCTTAAGAATGTTTAATCTCAAGGTGTTTTGTTGCTTTATAAAAACGAGTTATTAGTGGATACTTACGGACACTTGTTGTTGATATTATTTCAGCTAGTCTAAAGGTAATCCTAAAATGTGAAAGTTTACACGAATTGTTTGAAGGCATATTGTCTAAAAACATCACATTGATTTCGTCCCCATTTTTTATGTCACTTATGTCTTTAAGACCGAATTTTAATAAAAGAAAACTTTAAATATACATTTATTACCAAATTTGCCTTAAGCTTGGTTCATTCCGCTCAAAATTATTCGACAATGTTGATTGATTATGTGTTTACCTTTTTTCAGGTTGGGGAGTATGCCCCAATGCAAATCACCGATTTCAAGGATTCAAAACTTAAATTTGATATTACTTACTTACTAGACATAGGTGGCTTCTGTTTCAGTGGCATATACACTTATAGTGATAACAGAACTTCCTAATTATGCATCCAAGAATAAAATTCAATGAGTGATTTCAGCCTACTATTGCAGAAAGTGTTTCCTTTTATGTTTTAAATTGACCAATGATCAATCAATTAAGTTTTTCAAAACATTTAAATGACCAGTGATTGGTTTGTTTCATGGCATGCCATCATACAATAGAAAGTTAACAGTGATCAGGTCACACCTGGATGTTCAAAGACATCTCAGTCATAAGTGCATTTTAATGATTGTTTTTAATTTTCAAATACAAATGGAATTTAAACAGTAAATTCAGAAACAGGTATTATTTGTAAATCTCAGATGTTTTGTTTCCGAAGACTTTTATATGGTGACAAATCAAACAATTTCAATGATCTTAATCATCTTCATATCTTAAATATAAGCCATTAATATAATTTTATTTTTTAGGCGGTTTAAGTGTTTTCTTTATGGGCTTAAACCAAGATAAACCTGATATCCAAGCACCAAATACATATTTAATGTTCCATACGAATTTTTTAAAGTGTTGGTGACAAGCAATGTAATGCAAAGACTCACGTTTTTCTTTTGATTACATGTAAATAGCTCTGATACACGAAAGCCAAGAAGGCTCATACGAGATTCGAGAATCGAACTTTGAGATTCGACATTCGAGACTAGAAACTCGGATTCGGGATTCGACATTCGAATTTTGAAATTTATAATCAATCAAAATGCTTCCTCATAGAAATGTACCAAACAATAGTTATTTCAAAAACGCAAATACGCTCATTATTGAAATTCAGTCATACCAACAACCGAAAAGGCTATTTAAGAAAAAATTTCAACGATCTTTTGTATATTTTTGCATATGAAATTGAACAAAAGACAATAAGGAGTTTAAAGATCAACTCATATAAACTCGCAATCACTTTTAAACAGCTTTTAATGAACATAGATGAAAATGCACAGACAAAATCAATAACCATGAGAGACAATATATAAGAAAACCATACAACAACAACTAAACTGCAATCAGGAACTAATTGTCATAAGTCAAACAGAAAGACATAGTGTAAACATGCAGCAAAATGGATCATCGATACGCATTAATTACATGATCAGTAAATCAAACTTTTCGGCATTAGCTTGAAAAAACTAGAGGTCCCCAGTAGCCTTTATGTACCCGACTTTATTGACTGATGGAATGAAATAATTTGGGGTATCTGAGGTGAAAAACTCAATTATAGGATTACCATACAATTTCCACCTTATAATAATGAAGGCTTTTGTAGAGTACATATAACCAAACATTCAAGCAAGCAAAATGTTTTTTTTTTAATCTGCATGCAAGGCAATTACCCTAAACTTGATAATTTGGGGCCATAACTTTTATAGAGGGTCATCTGACAGTTTCAGCCTAATGAAGAGCTAATAGAACTGAAGATTTAAGCAAGCAACATTTATTTTCTGTCTGTTACATTCTTCATTCTATAGGTCAAATACACAAAAAACACTATTTTTTCACATTAAAAGGATCATTATCCCTAGAACGGGTCATCTGACAATTTTGACCCTTAAATATAAATCTCAATGTGCTTCACACTTCTCAAATGCTAACTTTCACTCTAGCACTTACAGTTTTCAAGATAAAGTCCAAAAACTGTGAAAATAGTCAATTTTAACCATTAAGGGGAAGTAACTCCTATAAGGAGTCATCCCACAACTTTGAATCAATGGAGAGCTTTGAAGAGCTTTTGATGCTGAAGAAGGAAGATTGCTTTATCTCTTATACTTTTTTAGTAATATGCTAAAAACTATGGTCTGACCAATCTGTCCTATTTTTAGCAACGGCGGCAAAAAAATTCACAAACTTAGTAGAGCAATAGCTCAATCTCAATATTATAATTAAAAAACAAAATAGTAGAAATACTTGCATGTAAGAGGAACCAAAACCAGTTGATGAGGCTGTAAAGTTCTCTCCAGTTTTATTTGTCTGACATATAGTTGCAACCGGCGGTTTACCAGCATTCGTGTTGAAGATTCGAATATAAAACTGATCATTTTTCTGCGTCAAAAGAAAGAGGCAGATTAACGTTGACTGTTGCCACTTTGTGATACTCTATTTTAACAAAATATGTTTTTTTGTAATTCATCATGAAGGAATCTATTGTTACTCAAATATAGTTTTTTATCTGATTGAATATGTTTTTTTTATCATAAAAAAATAATTCCTATAAGACATGCATTTTTTTCCAATTCCTCAATATATTTTGAGTAACACGCTTTGTTCCGATCCCAAAAAAAAAATCTGTAAGAATTCTATTGTGTTTCGTCATTATAGTCCATTCTAGAAAACAATTAAAAATTTTACCAGTCAGTAGCAACTAAAACGAATCAGACTTTATATAAGTTTTACATCTATTTACAAAATGTACAGGTTTTTCGAGAAGATATAACATCAATAAGATAATAAGGAAGAAGACATTGATAAACAATATATTTAGTAAGAAAAAAAAGACTATATCAGGTTTCCTTCCATAGTGTCATGGCAGACTAAATCTTTCATGATTTTAAATATTAAGCAAGTTTGGTAGGTGTGGAGAAACTATAGCTTGTGAAACATTCAGGTTTATTCAAATTCGTTATGAAAAATTTATATATAACATGCTTTGCTTAATAAAAATGCTGATTCAGCAGGTTTTTTTGGTAAACCTGGATGCAATGTTTTGCTTTTTTAGCTTATATACTGTCTGTAACTTTGTTGTAATTTTTATTTGAAAAGTTTGCTCTACTTACTAACACAGCTTATATCTAGGAATATTTAGAAGAAAAGTTCAAAACACTTTAAGAATCTTTAAATGTTCGATATTTTAGCTATCAATTTATACAGGCAAATAGAGATTTTTCATATTCAATTTTTAACGGCTTTGATTTAGCCCTACTGGTTATAAGACAAATGTATTTCATTCAATTCGCGTCTAATTGGAATAAATATAATGCAGTTGGTTTTTAGAAAAATATTTTGTAGAGTTAATAGTCAACTTTCCCTTTCTGGGTAGCAACATTCCGTCCACTCCAGCATATCACAATTTATTCGTTATTCGTCAGTATGTGGGTAGTATAACGATAGAGCTAACAAGCAAATTGTTAACACAGGGGTACGTTGCTCCCAGGTTGTTGTCATCACTCAAGAAATTTTACAGAAGACATCATGTGCTTGTAGACAAATAGGGATTTCTATCTCTCAAATGAGCACAGATGATGGTTTTCCGTCTACCATTTTGCAATACCGTCTCGTATAGTAATAGCTTTGTTCCAAGTACACTAAGACTCTGGAATAATCTACCAGAATCCACTAAACTCAGTTCCTCTGTTGGAATATTCCGAAGGAGACTTGATACAAATCTTGACCCTCCTCCTGGCTATTTCAATGAGGAAAACAGAGGGAAATATAAGTCTCTGTCAAATACGTAATGATGCCAGCAATCTGAACAGTCACTTGCTAGGTCATTACCTTACAGATTATCCCGCCTGTCAGAACTGTGGACATGACATAGAAGATGCTGATCATTTCTTCTTGTATTGTCCTGATTACACAGTAATAAGACGATATTTGAGAGAAACTTTTGGTTCTTATGGAATTGACTTTAATATCAATAATACATTATTTGGTAGTAGGACATGTTCCTATATTCAAAACGTGAACTTGTCCAAGCTGTCCAAAGCTTCATGAAAGAAAGTAAACTATTTGATTGAGTGTCGAAATCCGAAAACATTTAAGTGCAAAAAGCTATAACCAATATATAATCATTTTAGCATTTATTGAAAAATAATGAGATGTGGAATAAGTGTACGCGACACATCCCACAATTAAACGACAATTTAAACAAACCGCAATGGACAACCGCCAGCAGCCTTCAACGAGGCCATTTTGCACTGCTCGCAGTTCTGCAATTGGCCCATGGTCTAAATAAAATGCATATAATTCAAATCCCTGAAATAGTTATTTATGCTTCTTTTTTGCCAATTGAGTGTATACATAAAAGAAATTGCTTCAATTATCTGTTATCTAATCTGTATACATGTATATGTTTTGTTTGTTATTGTTCCCAAATATGCATATGTGCTTGCTGTACCCATCTCAAGCAAGTCAAAGAATTTTATAACCATAATAATGATAATTGATAGTAGCATGTAGTGTTTACCGTTTGCTTCTTCTTATTCTTGCTTAAAATTACTTGTGCTATCATTTTGGAACTTGTATAGTCATTTCAACAATATATTCTAAATCTTTGACTTGCTCTAATATTCATACTGATATATTTATAATTTGTATGACTATTTTGTGTTCATTTAATGTTACCACCTAAGGAGAGGAAATATATAGGCTTAGTTCTGCTTTCTAATCCTTAGCAAGCAGGAACTGATTACTCTTCCGGAGCACCTGAGTTAACTCTCGTTTCGACTTGGGTTCACGTTGCTGAATGCGATTTTGTTGTAATGTGTATGAGTTTTTGTTGTTGTGGGGTTTGTGTCGTAGTGATATTTTGTTGTCTACCGATTTAAAATTTGTCTTTGTCTTTTCGGTTTAATGATATTTGATAACCCTTTTTGGTACATCTTTGCTTCTTCAGTAATACCTACCAGTTTTGATTCGAGTGTTATGCTAGAAAGGTTAAAGTATAAGGACTAATTCAGTAGAGAAAGCCCCGTTTTATTAACTTCAGAACCAATTCATTTTAATTACAATCTCATTAAAATAAGATTTTCTAAATTATACAACGTTCCGTCAAATATCATTAGCCAAGTAGAAAAGGATGCCAATCAGTAAACACGAAGAACCAGACCTCTTTAAACACCAAAAACACTAATAATTTACAATTATCACCCTAGTTGGTGTGTGACCCGGTGGTTTCTTTCCCCGAGGAAGTAAGGTCACCCGAGGGCTTTCCCCGAGGGTTACCTTACTTTTCGAGGGGAAAGAAATGCCGGGTCACATATCTTTCCAGCCCATACAATGTTAAAAAACAAACATGGACCTCACGTGCAAAATCTCACGAGATGGTGACCTTAGCATGCGACCAACCGATTACCGGTTGACCCAGCGAAATATCACATGCCACGTGACCGCGTCTTAGCGAATCACAATAAAGATTTTTATATGAGTATATAATATATTCCATTTAGCAACGCGAAAAGTAAATTGTAACGACAATGAACTCAGATGCTTGAAAATGGTAAGCAGGTGTTCGGAAAGGGTAAGAAGGTATTCGAGAAGAGAAAAAACCACATAAGTTTCTCGGGAAGTGTGCAAATTCCTGCTTATTCGTTGCATTGCTTAAGGTCAATTTATCGTATCAAATCCTGTGCAGAAGGATACTATAAAACCAACATCTTTTCTCATCTGAGAATTAAAAATCCCATATGTCTATATGAGCGCATTATGTCTACCATAAACACAAGGGGAGGAGCAACATAACCCTGTTAACAAATTTTGTTTCAGACCTGAGGATCGATGGAGAAATCAATGCTCGACATCAAGCATAACGAATCATTTGTGATGTTTAGACTCCATAAGCTGGAGTTGACGAAACGTTGATTACAAGAAGGAAAAGTTGACGATTGGGAAGTTGAAGTCATCCGCTTGACATAGAGCTTTTTTAAAGTCGTCTTTTATTGTATTTTTTTTAGATGTAGATCAGGCTTCCTGTAATCCGTAGTGTCCTTTATCTCAAGTTCCTGAGAACGAGATGGAGAAAGTCACCAATCAAAGAATGTTCGGTGACAGGACGTCGTCAATTTAACGGAAGGTGTGGTAAAAAGAAAGAGCTAGTCTACAAGTTTTTTTCTCTAGAAATGATTGTACGAAATCTGCTTCATATGAATAAAAAATATATATGTAAGCAAATGTGCACAGTTAGCGCCCACTGGAAGGCCGATAGTGCGCTTCAAACTAAACAAATATGTCGTCCTGGTATGTTAAGTTTGAGCAATTTGATTATTTGATCCTCTTAAAATTTCTTTTACTCAATAAGCCATGTTTTATACCAGCTTGAAGAAAACTAAGTAAGTACTTTTGAGAAGGTTTACATTTCGAACCTTTCATTCTACAATCATAATATGCAAATTTTAAGTTTACTTACCAAAAATGCATTTTTGTATTCGTACGAATGTTTGTTTCCAACACCAAATTTCATTTCAAGATACAACTGGTCTCTTGGTTCTTTCTCCTTCAAACATTCATCACCAGGATTAATCGGATTATAACGACTGCAATCACTGAAGATATTAGAACCAAATTAGGTGTTGATTATAACAAAAATAGCTAGTCTGGTTTCATTATAATTCGTAGGGTATCAATTTTCGTGGTTTTCGTGGGTGGCTTTGATCCACGAAATTTGATTCCTAACGAAAATGAAATTAAACTTTGGTTTGTATGCTTATGTTTTCAGTATCCCGAATTGAAGACTCCACGAACTGATTTTTTTTCATCAAACCACCGAAAATCGGTACCCACGAAAATAAATGAATCCACAGTAGTTTTATATATGCCTGTCATAAGCAAGGAATCTTTAACAAAGCTTTTGTTTTTATTTGTTTTTTTTTATGTTTTCTGTTCCTTGTTGCAGAAGGGGGTCTATCTGTGACTATTTCAGGACTTGATTTTAATTATATGCATTTCATTTTGATCATGGACCAATTGCAGAACGGCGAGCAGGGCGTACTGGCCTCGTTAAGGGCTGCTGGCGGTTTTCCATTGCGTTTTTTTTTCTAAATTACCGCTTGCTATGTTAGCTGTATCGCGTACACTCATTCCACATTTTATTATTTTGTATTTAAAATTGTAAAATAATGACACAACAGCTATTAATTTTCAAAATTTGAAAAAGCTGCAATTAAACAATTTTTGTTATAACGTACATGTAAGATGTTTTATTTGGTATTTAAAAACGAATATATACCTAAGTTTTAAAGTTGGCGTTGAACATATCTGGATATAATAATTTTTACAATTATTGCGATTTACATCACATGTTGAATTCAGAACCTCTACATCTATCCATTTGTCTTGACCAAGGCATCCACAAATCTAAAAGGAACAAAAATCGTTTTTTGAATTATCTGTTTTGATCTTGATAAAGCCTAGCATACCACTCTACTTTGACAGTGCCAAAGCATGCATTTGCTACGTGAAAACATGTAGTAAGAACATACTTCTTAAGCAAAAAAAGTTAAGATGGTTCAGGGTAATATTCAAAACCTATTCTTCAAAATATAGGTAACTTTGTTTCATAAACTATTATATATCAAAATTATAAAATTAGGGTCATGGACAATTCTCCAGATTTATGACGACATTTCTCCTTTGCCACGACAGACAATATTGGAAGTTTGGGTAAATAATCTTGTCCCATAATGTGTGTTCTCTAGGGAGTGTGTCAATCAACTGATCATTCCCAAAGCTTCTCTTTTCAAGATATCCTCGCTGAGGGCATTAACAAAATCAAAATCTGTTTGTCAGATGATTTTCAGGGTTGGAATTACAGTAACATTGTTTGATTATATACTAACCATTTCTATTTTTTAGAATTACATGTACTTATTTTTCTTGTATAATTCGATGCAAAAAATTTTCCCGCGAATGATCTCCTAATTTTTTACCAAAAAATCTTTTTAAATTTCTTGTGTATGCTTCATTAATAAAATGAATGGTCACTAACAAGCATGCTGTAATGTAAGACGTAAGGTATGGGTGCCGTACAATAGCGCTATCATAAATTAGTGTGTTTGCTATCTAATGCATTTTGAATGGAATTATGAAACGGCACCATTATCACAACACAACTATCAAATCGGTTGAGGAGCAGTCAATCTTGGTACTCTGTACATGCATATTTTGAGTAAAAACTTCTCATTTGTAGCATTTGAATCAAATATCTAAAGGCAGAAAAAGTTTTGTATTCTTTAACATAGAATTCAAGAAAATAATTTTCTTTTTATTACTGATTGTCTCAAGTCAAAACCAAATTTTTACATAGACTACATTGGTCGATATTCTTGGTGCTGGAGTAGAATTCCTTTTCCTTGTTCAAACGTTTTTGGGTACAAGTTTTGTTCTCAATATGTTTGGTTTGTTACCTTCCAATAATTTGAGCCAAATGCTGTTGAAGAGAGGTTCCTTCTTGAAATTTGCATATTGAATTATCAAATTACACATGTAACTGTTTTCTTGCCACTTTGGTTGTTTCTTAAAAATAAGTACTGAATGTATAAAATATGAAAAAGTCTTTATTTCAGCACAGATAGTATCGACATGGACAAAAATCCTAAACATCTTTAAACTTAAACAATTTAAAAAGTTGATCAAGTCCACACAAACCGAACATGCATATCTTCTTTCATTAAGAGCTTTTAAAGCCAAATTGTAGCAAGGCAACCTAGTTTTTTTTGGCATTTTACCGCCGTGCGCATATTTGTTAACGCACGATAATAGTTGCAAGAATTTGCACATGTGAAGATACTAGTGAACCAACAACAAGTTCAAACATGATATAGTAATTGCGTTGGAAGCCGCTACAGAAGGTTTGCTCTAAAATGGGTTATCTCATTTATATGGATCGAATGAGATAAAGCTTCATGCAACTAATATTAACAGAATATTCTTACTACGAAAGAAGCGAAGAGGCACCAATGGTGCATTCGAGTGTCAAAAGTCCACATGGGTAATGACAAAACCGGCAAACACAAACAAGAACAGCACGAAGAAACATAAACACAAAAACAACCGAATAGAAATCAGCAACGCGGACTCAGGTCGTAACAAGAGTGAACTCATGTGCTCCGGAAGAGTAAGCGGTTCCTGCCTGCTATAACACACCCGTCGTTTTAAGACTGTTATATACTTACTAAGAAGGTTAAAGGTATAATGATACTGCTTAACATTGATGGCAATCTTTAAAGACAAACACGTACAAATCTGTAAAACAAAAACATTATAATAATTATACATTAATACATTCAATTATCAATGCTTTGAAAACCACAAAGCCTTTTGCCCCCCCCCCCAAAAGAAAAATAAAATAAAAAATATTTGGAGATCTAAAGTAAGACAAAACAGCTCTAGAAGAAATTAATAGAAATGAGATATATAATAGGTGTATTGTGGATATCATATCATTGTTATAGGGCATGTGTGTAATTAGGGATGATGCGTAATTCCTAAAATCCAGGGATTACGTGTAATCGCTAAATCACTTGGGGATTACAAGTAATCCCTGGTTTTTCGCAGGTTTTACACGATATCCCTGATTTTATTCACCATAGTTACACGTTTTCCCTGACCCCAAAATGACTTTAAAATGAATCCTTTTCAATACTTTTCTGTTGTTAAACAACATAATTCCGAACAAAAATTTACTATTCATTGTTCCTTATCATTTATTTTCATATTACTAACGAAATGTAGTACTAGTAGTTAGCAGGTTTTACCCTTTTATTATCTGCTTGTATGAAATTTGTTAAAAACTTACATACAAATTAACATCCAAGCTGCTTTACTAAAATTGAGACAAATTTTTGGAATGGCCACAATATTAACCTTTTGAAAGTTTTACAGCTTCAAGATTCAATTTGCATTTCATTGGAGCTTAACTGCTAACTTCTATGTATGTTAATATATTTATTTAATTCATTTAATTTTTAAACCATGTCAAATAGAAATGATAGTTTTCATTCTTATTATCTGTTCTCAGACTTTCTTGTATGAAACTAAGCACATAGATTTGATCCAATCTGCTTCTTAATGATTTTGTAAGCGTATGTCATGTTTACTTTAGATCCTACGCAGCAGAGTAGGTAAGATTAAATGCAGTTGTACTGTCAATATATTCTAAACATAGGGAACAAAATTTCATGGACCAGAACAAATAACATTTACACATTAAAAAATCAAAATTCAAACCAAAAAAGTTAAATGGAAAAGGTAAAATAGTAATGAAACATGAGGGGAAATTCTCCAGAATGTCCTTAAAAATCATGATGTCTGATAAATAAAGAAAAGTCTGGACGAAGTGGGTTCTGTTTTCTTGTCCAAAGATATAGCAAGGTCGTTCTCGATTCTTATACATGTACTTATAGAAGTTCTCATTTATACGGTCATATGCAGGAGATTACAACATCAAATTCCTGCCATTACTAGGCTAAGGGACACTTAAATTAAATGGAGTTCTTGTTGTTTTCTTGATAATATCCTGAAGCTGATTTGTGATGTATAAAATATTCTGACATAATGAAAAAAATGTTTTTCTGAATCTTTGCGCAGAAACATTTTCTTATCAGTTTAAAAAAAAAATCTTCTCAAATTAAATGGTCGGTCCCTAAGACACAAGAAACGATGTTCACCTCACTTGATCCATCTAAATAGGTAAACAGTAAAAAGCAAAATTTCACAAAACTGTTTTACCTCAACTTGAAAAAGGTGCTTATAACAGCAATAATGCAGTAATTTCCATACATGAAACTGAATATAAGAGTTATAAGTCAGCAAAAAAAATACATTGATAGGGCCAATTGAAAAGTTATATTTTAGATTCATATTATAATCTTTTTGTAAAATGCATAATATGAATATCATATATATATAGATATCAACCACAATTTCATAATGAAAAATGATAAACTTTTTTGGGTTGTTTAAATAAATAAATTCAATTTGTTATAAAGTGTCAAACCTTCAGAAACAGCGGTAAAACATTTTATTTATGTTCATTTTTACTTTCAGGGATAACATGTAAAAAATCAAAAAAAATCAGGGATTACGTGTAATCCCTAGCATTTTAGAGAATACATGTATTCCTTAAAATGGCCAGAGATCACATTTCTATGGGGATTACACGTAATCCCTAATTACACAGTCACATTCCCTGTAACATCATTATAGCCTTAAAGGGAAAGTTCACAAAAAAATGAAAATTTGTCATATGATTTCTAATACATTATCTAATTATGCTATATCATTTAAACTTTTATATTCAATATAATAAGCTGACAAAAATGGAATATTATTTTTTATCTTTTTGTTTCTGTCATTTTAAATTACACAAAACATCTGAATACCACAAAGTCTCCTGTTGACAGTGACCCACCGTCTACCTAATCAATATAATATTTTTGTGTGCATCTATGTTATGGCAGTTTAAATAAGTGATAGAAAATCCTTATTTAAAAGTAACAAACTTGAGTTATTCTATTATTAGTAATGATGATTTTTTTGGTATAAAAATCAATCTAAATAAGTCATTTTTAATTATTCAAGTCATGATGTGTTGAGATAATCTTCCATATAAATCACATTATTGTTTTAAATGCTAGAATGAAAATAAAATGAAATAGTACATAAAATTTTGTTTCTGAATGTTTGTATATTAGGTTTTGACACTGTAGGTATTGATAATTAGAATTTCCTGTTTATTTCACCCCAAGTCAGCTGTGACTAATTACATTTATGTTAACCATTACACAGGTACCTGCTGAGAGACAATGACAATAAATTCACATTAATTAACACTTTTAGCAAACCCAGTGGGGGATTAGAAAAAGAATAACATGTAATTTACATAATTATATCACAATCATTTTCAATGAAATATGATGGCTTACATTTAAATACACAACTTCTTTCTTAATAGTAAATAACCAAAAAAAAATTTTTGAATTATAGAATTTTAATTTTAAGTAATTTATTATAAAGTTAAATTTAAAAGAAAAAGATAATAGATTAATAAAACATTTTTAAATAGATTTTTACATAGAAATAAATTTGAAAATATTAAATGATCTTGTTGACTTTTTATTATTTTAATTATTTTGTTGGTCATTGGACGTACCACATGATCACTTAAACGTTTGAACAAATATGATTTTTTGCTACTCAGTAGAAATTCTGATCAACTTAAGTAGTCCCCTAATGTAGAGACATGTATATCTGGACAATTTAAGACCATATGTCAAAAATCATGAACTTACCCTTTAAAGATGATAGAGTGTTTGCCTGCTTTGTAGATATGAGGAAAGCTTTGATATCATTATCTACAATGGTATTTAAACATATCAAAACTTAATATTTTAGAAGTGTATTGTGATTAGAGGTGTTTGACTTGATAAAAAATATTTTTAAGGCAAGTAGACACTCGAAATTTAATGTCACATATGAAATGTTTATTAAAATAAAAAAATAAAACTTATTTTTGCTAATCAGGTTCATTCTCATATGCTCCAAATGATTTATCGAATGGGACTCAAGGCATGCTTTTAATTCTGTATACTAGATTTTTATAGGCCCAAGAAAAAAAATATATGTACTTAGATATGGGGAAAAGGTACAAACTTTGGAATATTTGCCTACTTAACAATATTGTTAATGCAAGAATATTTTAATTACATCGCTTAAAAAATCTATCTGATCTATTTTCTGCTTTTAAGGATAAATTTGAATTATCCAATGATTTTTTATCCAAAGCGAAGTAAAAATAATTCCGCTTATTACTTAGGTTAAACCCCTTTAATAAAAGGGAATATTGTATAATTTTCTTTTATTGTATCATATTTATCCAGATATGAGAGACCGTTCTTAGTATTTGTTTTTCAGGGCAAATTACATACTAAGAGACGTCACATGCCCATTCCGTTCTTACAACCATTTTATTTAAACGTTTTTTTCATCAAAGCCCTCCCGTGGCCACCCTCTTACAACTGCCCCCTCTTTCCCGTAAAGCAAAACAGATAGTGCCTTTTTAAACAATGTTTCAGGTCACCATGTATGTGGCTTTCCGTGTATACAGTGATGCACATTAACTTTTCAACAAGAGGTGTTGATACGAACAATTCGATGTGAATATAAAACTGTTATTTGGACAGACTTTAGTTGTAAATGTGGAAGTTATGGAATGAGAATACAACTTTCTACAAATTCATTGCGCTTTTCCCTTGTTTTTATGAACTTTGAAACTGAAATTTATATGTTGATATGATCGTATTGGAATTTAAATTACTTGCTGTTATTTTCTATACACAAATGTGAATAAAAACATAAAAGTTGTAGTCACAGTTGTAGGGTCTGTGGGATATGACATGATGAAAAGTTTAATATGAGACATATTGCAATTTCCAAAATTGTGTTAGCTTATGTTTGATAAATATTTTTCTGTTTTGTTTTTGTTGTCTTTTCTGTGTACCAGAGAGACAGGTTCCTCAATTTGGTCCCAGTTCGAAACCTCTTTTACTCTTTGAAATATCCAGAAAGTTTTGGGTTTTAATATTTGCTAAAGCATCGAGCTTCATATTCCTTTTATCCCTCTTGATATCGTGAACCGGGAGCAATATATCTTTTACTGTTACCAGTTGAACACAGGTTTGCCAAATAATTTATTTGGTGGGTGCCCTTTCATCACAACAGAAAAACACAGCATATCCATATGGTATTAATTCGAAGTTTCCATAAAAAATAGTGATTCAGTATAATAAGAAAATAAACATTTGTAAATTGGTCACTTAAAAACGAGTGCATATGTTGTTCGGTGGTAAAAACCATTTTTCTGAGCACTGCGCATCTCGAAACACTCACACTAGAAAAGCCAAGAATCTGTTAAACGGATATAATTTACTTATCAACTCTTGTTTATACTGAACAGTGTTAAGAGTCAATTTCAGTAATTTTTCTTCAAGGCCTTAAATATCAAAGAATGTTGATATCTTTCATATAAAACTAAAATAAAGATAGGTCACCAGGCTTGTTTTTCCAATATAAGGGTTGGTGTAAACATATTTATTAATTAATTTGCAAATTTTACAAATATTGAATATGAGACAATGTGACAATAATACAACAAATTAATCACGGAATTCAGAAACAAGACTTGAAGCCTTATATAAATCCGTCTCCCGGTTCAAAGTTTGACTAAATTACAATGGCTATTAAAGGAAATGTCATATAAAATTCATAAAATCACTGCTCAAGAAAAAATCTTACATTACAAAAAATGATTTAAAATCATTTATTTTATTTTTGTAGATACTTATAAAAAATATTGTTTATGAAGGTGTTATCACCTACCTTATAACATCCTACACAATGCTTTGTGAAATGTCCTATCGCTTGGATTAGGTTTTTAATCAAAAGGTTTTATTTTATCAACATTTATGATTTTACCTATATTTAAGAAATTCAATAATTATGACAGATAACATATTTTCTTGAGCGTACCTAGAAAGAAACAAAGACTTAAGTCAAAGTTTGAGTTTAATATTTCAAACAATAGCCAGTGATAGATTTGAAAAAGTGGCAGATGGGCCGACCCCCTGATGAACTGATATTTTACTGAATCTATATAAGAAATAAAAGACAGGACGACGCCTTTTTGTTTTTGTTTAGCCTATCCACCATTTTTTACCCATCTAAAAAAGTTCTAACCTTTTAAAAGCCCTCAAAGATAATGATAACATGTAGGAAGCAAAGAGGCACCAATGAGGCATTCAAGTGTCAAAAGTCCGAAAGGGCAACGCCGAAACCGGTAAACACGAACAAAAACAGCACTAAGAAACACAAAACACAAAATCAACCGATCGGAATTCAACAACACGAACTCAGGTGCTCTAATTTGGTACTTAGCAGAACGATAACTATATACATTAAAAAGAAATAAAGGCTTTCAAATTGGACTATTGGTAGCTGTTTAACTTGATCCAACTATTATCAATGTAACTGATATATCACAATTTTCTGATTCAATATTTTAAGTGCTCTTCGAAGTTAGATTTCTTTTTTGTGTCTCTTACGATTGAACTGTCTATAATGATTTTTTTTCTTATAGGCATATTGTCTACTAAAATCATAGAATCAGAATCAGAAATTTTATTGGAATAAAATCCAGACAATTGGATTGTTACCACAACTTATATACAAGTACATACATAAAAACAGCACAATAATATGACAATGTTAAATTGGTGATACATAAAAATATAAGAAGGTTCACATATAGATTATAGTCTGACCATTTAAATATCCGCTTGCCTCCTACCAAGAAAGTTGAAATTGTGATTGAGCTTTGCATCCCCTTGAGATTAAGAAATTTGAATTTTTTTTTTTTATTTAAGATTGCTTCGCTAGTTCACATCTCTTATTGTACATTTTACTAATTCCATTTATAATAACATGACAAATATCGTATTCATTACAGGTAAATATGTAGTTAAATTTACATTGAGAGTTCATGTTTTTAAAAGAAGGGACTATAGAACTTATTTCATTAAACAAAGACAACCTATATAAAGATAACTGAGAACATACTATGACAAAGTGGAATTCATCTTCAATTTCTATTTGGCATAAGGGACATATTCTATTTTCTAACTTTGTTTTATTGAATCTACCAGTTTCAATAGCTAATTTACTATTGCTTATTCGAAGTTTTGAGTATATATTTGTATCAGCCTTGTTGAAATTAAATAATAAATATTTTTCTGTTTTAAAATCAGTTTTTAATTGTCGATAAGTTCTTAATTTGTTTCTATGCATTGATGATTCATCTTTATAAATTGATTCTTTCCAGAAATGATTGAAATTTTCATTTAATTTCATTGAAATTGCTTTGAGTAATCTTTTCTTGGAAAAGGTGCCCTGATTTTCCCAAACATGAGAAAAATTCAATTTACTTAATAATAATTTTATTTTATTTTGAAAACCATCAGTCAACTGTGAGCTTGATTTGTATGCTTCACCCAGTAGTTTTTCTTTTGATTTTAGAATATGTAACCAGAACCCAACTGAGGATTTTAAAGCTTGTATACTAATAGGATACATGCCTAGTTCTGAGAGAACAGCCAAATTTACAGCTGCTTTATTTACTCCGAGGAGATATTTAGCAAATTTTATTTGAACTTTGACTGACTGCATTGACAAGTATTTTGATTCTAGACTTTTATCTGTTTTAATAATATTTAGGCACCATATTTCACTACAGTAGAGAAGTATAGGTGAAACACATGATTCAAATAATTTAAGATGCGCAGAAACATTAATTTTGTCAGAGATCAACATCTTTTTAATGCAAAATATTGCTTTTGAAGCCTTTTTGCATAAAAGATTAATTGCTTCAGAGAATACACCTGAAGGTTTGAAAACTATTCCTAAATATTTGTATTCCATGCATTGTTCAATAGCTATATTTCTGAAGTTAAAAATGTTATTACATATTTTTCTTCCAGATTTATTGAAGACCATTATTTTGGTTTTGCTTAGATTAACAGTAAGATTCCATTTTTCACAGTAACCATCTAGCTTATTGAGACAGTTTTGAAGTCCATTAGGAGATTCTGATATTAATACTAGATCATCAGCATACATCAAACATGATAATTGAGTATTATTGACATCTACTGGCTGACAATCTGATTTAAAAAGTTTAGATAGATCATTTAAATATAATGAAAAAAGTGCTGGGCTTAAAATGCATCCTTGTTTTACTCCTACTTGTGATAAGAAAGAGTCAGTTATTCCATCTGAGATCTTAACAGAGAATAAAACTTCTTTGTACATTGATTTCAAGATATCTAGAAAAGGTCCTTTAATATTATAAGTAAACAATTTATAAAACAAAGCTTTTCTGTTTATAGTATCAAACGCCTTTTTAAAGTCAATAAAACAAGCATATATTCTTTTGGAGGATTTAAAGGCTTTATCAATAATTGTTTTTAATGTGAAAATATGGTCACTTGTCCTACATCCTTTTTTGAAGCCAATTTGTTCTGGGCAAATTATGTTGTTATTTTCTAAGTATTTTTCAAGCCTGTTGTATAAAACTCTGGAAAAAAACTTTCCTAGACAACTAGAGAGAGCAATGCCTCTATAATTTGAGGGATCTGTAAAGCACCCACCTTTAAAAATAGGTTTGATAAAGTTTTCTTTCCATGGATTGGGATTTCGTCCCCAATTTCTTATATTATTTAGATGTAAGAAAAAAAAACTTTAATATATATTGTTACCAAGTTTGCCTTAAACTTTGATTATTTCGCTCAAAATTATTCCACCATATTGATTGATTGTTTGTTTACTTTCGTGACGACCGATATATTTTTAGTGCATTCAATACAGGCATCAATCGAGGTCCCGGATGTTTTGTTCCCGAAGACTTTAATATGGGGACAAATTAAAAAGATTTAATGTGCACTATCTAACATCTTTGATACTTAAATTTGAGCCATCACAATTGTCCCATTTTCTTAGTCTGGCACTTTGTGGTTTTCATATAATGACAGATGTTGGTTATTAATAGTCTTTTTTGTTCTCCTTTGCCTGGTTTGGCATGCTGAATCGACTGTTTAACATCTTGATTGTGTGTCTTGATGGAACGGCTAACCATTTCGAAGTACCTGAGGTTACTCTCGTTACGACTTGCGTTTGCGCTGGTAATTGCTATTCAGTTGCTTTTGTTTGTGTTTGTTGTTGCTGTTGTTGTTGTCGTTGTTGTTGTCTGTGTCAACTTTGTTATTTTTTTTTCTTAACCTTTATTTACATTCGAATGGCCGCTTGTTCCGCTCTACTTCTTTCTAAAATAAAAATACCAAAACGGGTATTACACGGTTAATTTGATCATGCTAAGAAGTAACCTCTCCTAAACAGCATTTCAAGAATTAAAACATTGAAAGATCAAAAAACAAAAGTATTGAACAAAAAGTACTAAATACATTGTACCAAACAGTTCGAATAGGGATGCCAAATCCAGCACAGAGGATATCGACCATATGCATGTACAGTAAAAGCTATAAGTGTGTCGTTGTATTGAGGCAATTTAGTTGATTAAAAATTGTTCAATCTTCTAAGAGAAAAAAGCAAAATTACTGTTCACCTGAATGGCAATAGGCAGAATGGATACACATGCATGACATACAAAACTTGATTTTTTATAAAAAAACAAGAAATATAGAATTAAAAGAAACATTACAAATTTCAAAGAAAAAAAGGAACACTCCCACCTCAACTAATATACGATATTGAGATGTGGAATAATTGTACGCGACACAACAAACATAAACAAACAGCAATTCAAAAAATCACAATGGAAAACGGCAAGCAGTCTTCAACATGACCATAGGTCACTGCTTACCGTCTTGCATAGGCCAACGACTTATAATCCAATCCCTAAATCATCAACGAAAGACTCAATTCTTGACATAAAACAGGTAACATAGAATGACAAGGACAAACAAAGGCTTTGGCAAAGTTCCCTGGCTTAGGACAGGCACATAAAAATGTGGCGGGGTTAAACTAGTTTTTTGGATCCAACCTTCCCCCTATTGATAAGCTTGCACAAAGCTACATATAAAACACACTTTAAAACTCAATCGACAAAAGTTCAATTCAACAAGAGAGAACCTAAGACAAAATACTGTACGAAAACAACAAGACAATGAGGAACTCTCTTGAGAACACTCGAAGTTACTGACAACTAGCTAAGAAACATTTATCGATTGATGTAAAAGAATCAAATACATCAGTTCTAGTTCCGACACCCCACGTCAAAACAATGAATGATTAAGAGTTGTATCACCATACAGAACCGACATACTTGATCGCTGTGGTGCTTATGGTTAATGTTAACATAGGTAAAATTATGCTTAATCAATTTAAAGTATTAGGGTAAATAAATGTTAAGTAAACATCTATTTGTCATTCTTATCAGATATACACGGAAGTGATAACAGTTATTTGATATTAAAAGGTTTTAACGTTTAATTCTTTTAAATTCTTTTTATAATTATTAGAAATGAAACTGTTACATTGGGATATCAGTTTACATGTATCTTTGTAAAACAAACCTCGTGTTTAATAATTATTTTTATTATAATATTATCGTACTTCTATCTTGTAAACACCATTGGTGAAAGTCGTTGGATTGTTGTCAAATGGACGATGTATCTCTCAAATACATTCCATGATTCTGTGTTATTCAAAGTAAAAGAAATTACCTGATTTAACCTATAATTAGCTACTGATCGTTTTCAAATATGTTGAAACAAGCTGTAAATTATTTCGCTCATAGAGAGATAGAATGTTACTCGTTTCCAGATTTAGCTAAAATATATTGGTCGTTGGCAATGCGACGGGTATTTATATAAGGAACTGTTTTCTCTTTCGGGCCTCCTGAGGAGTTTGCTTTCTTTACAATTTAAGTGGTCGTTGCTAAGTTAAGTTGAGTTGTTTTTGTTGAGTCCGATTATTTTTGAAGTAATTAATAAAATTACAATGACTATAGTTAAGATATGATAAAATTAAAGTACTTATTACGGCAATTTTGGAAGTAATTGATTAAATTACTGATGATTAACTTTGTTTTGTAACGAATATAACAATATAAAGGGGTCAGTAAATATGTGACCTTGCATACTACATGTACATGTACATTCATTATTTTAATTTAGGAAGAGTCCTGTAAAATTTTTAGTTTTTTTCTAAATAAAAATAAAAATTTAATATGTAAATCTTCACATGGTATCAATCCAACATATTTCTTCTTCATATTGTTTTAGGTTCTCATGAAATTGTGCACAAACAGACAGACAAAGTAAAAACCATAGTGCTCATACTTTTAATAGGAATTTTATTACAGAAAATTCGTGATAAAAATCAAATTATTTAAGGCGTTTCTTTATAATATATAGCTATAGTGTTTTACAAAGTGAATATATTTTATTGCATTATATCCTAATGTATGATTATTCACAATTTAGTTAATAATCGATAAAAATTCATTTTTATGAATCGCAATGGAAGCGGGAGGTTTGGTGCCATAAAACCTGGTTTAACCCACCATTTCGTTTGAAATGCCTGTACCAAGTCAGGACCATTACGATCCACCAATTCTCCGGTATGACTGATACGTTTTTGTCATTTTCTCTGGACTCTGAGATTGATCATTCAAGTTCGGTAGTTTTGTTATTACCTTTATTTTCAATGCTATCTTTATTATACATGCACTGTCTGTGTCCTAACACTTATTTGACCAAAGATGTAATATAACAAACAATTATCAAAAACACTCCTTAACTGTATTATATTTGTCAATGTGCTAGGTGACAATAAACAAAGGACAAATTCACTTAAAAGTGAAACTTAATTTGTAAAGAAATCAATTCAAATTTTCTAGAGAACAATTGACATGTAATTTGATTCATTTTATAATTCAATATTGTTAATAATAATCTGCACATCATGAAACATCCAGGTCAAAACATAAATTGTTAAATAATCAACCTAATGTGATGTTTCTGTGGCCGATCACTTACGTGTTATTATGAAGATACCTGAATATATAAAAAAGAAATTCCGCAACACTTATGTTTAAGACATGTAGTACCAGTCTTGTACAAGTCATTAATTTACATTGTATTTAGACAGTAATCAGGAATACAGAGCATTTTTACAAGTAATTGATAAAATTGAAATACGTGAAATCAGATTTTTGTCTGATTACTGATTACTCTGGTTACTTAAAAAATCGTTATCAATTACGGTTGGTAAATGATTACAATTACGATTATCCCATCTCTGGTTGTTTTCAGTAAGTACTAGTTACCTGGCTTTGTATTGGCCTATGGGTATTTCTGCTGTTATTGCTATGCTCCATTGGTATCTCTTTGCATTTTACTAAACTAAAGGTCACTAAAGAATCTCATTATATAGTTGCCAGGAACCAGTTTTGGGCTTGATATTAAGACATCAAATCATCACCACAAAATATACTGAATGAAACTTTATGTTAAATATATATCTAGACACTGGTTTGCCTTATTTAGCAATTAAATATGTAGTTCAGACTGCAAATAGACTGCAAAAGCGAATAAAATGTCAGCCATTTTAAAAATGAACATTAAAACCAATATACTTTAGGACATAAATATATTCAGAAACACAAGTTAGTAACACACTTATTTTGTACAATCAAGATTATTTCAAATCTCTCGTTATGTTAACATGAAATGGCAAGGGCGCGTTTACACTAAAAAAATACACTGCATATTATATATTCCAATCGAAAGACGAACATTTTTATCCTAAAAAACTAGTTTCAACACTTAAGACTATTTTTTATAAAATAAGATCGTAAAAACTGTATTATATATTTAATAAATCTGTTGTATACTAGCTGTTTATTGAACCTTCATTTCGTTGTTGCTGGTTGCCTGTATTATCTACTTCGGTTGCTCGTTCATTTCCTAGAAATATATCCCCATCCCGCTTGAGACTTTGTTGCTGGTTTTCAGGCAGTGCTAGAATCTTGACCTGCTTGTCTTTTTTCTTTGCCCCTTGTGTCATGTCAATAGCCGGTTCAGTTCCCGTCATATTAATTTTCGATGGGGTTACAGTACTAGTTCCTCTACATAGTCCTGTTGGTTGGGCATCAACAGGCGGCTTCTTGTCATCAAATAAATATATATAAACGTTTTGATGCTCCTTCTCTTGTGGTGTATCATTATTAATTAGGTTCTGCTCTGAAGTTAAAGAGTTACTACGTTGTAGTTCATTGTTCTCTTGTGGTATTTCATTATCAGTTAGGTTCTGTTTTGAAGTTGTAGAGGTACTTGGTTGTGATTCATTGTTCTCTTGCTGTGAACCGGTAGAATATGAAGGGCGTCTTCTCGTATTTTCTGGTTCCTGAGAATTTTCAGATCCACTTTTTTTGCTATTACAAAAACGTATTATGGTTATAGTTTACATTTATTGTGATATTCACTTTTTAAATACCAAACTATTATATTATGGCAAGTCATTTTTATGGTTAGATAAGGTGAATAGAATATCGTTTAATAGGATTCGATCTTTGCTATATGTAAAAACAGTCCTACCGATTGACGATATTCCAACATGCAATAAAATCCGGCCTTCAGAAATTTTACAATTGTTGTTATTTCAGAAATGGTGTCGATCAAATGTGGATCCTGAAGAATTCGAAAGAACTATTGGATTTTCTTAATTCGAAATCAGTTTCATCTTGTAACAGCATCATGCCCTCTTTACACTTCTATTCCTCACGAACAACATTGATTATGGAGTCTTCGTATCACAATTGATTTGTTACATCAGAGCTTACAGGAATAACATCGATTTCCTTGGCAGAAAGTCACGTTTGACACAGAAATAGCTGACGAAGGGTTATGTTGCTCCACGTTTGCTGTCTTCACTGTGCACTCGTAGACAAATATAGGATTTCTATCTCTCAAATGAGCACAGATTTTGGTTTGTCGTAGAAATTTGTTTTGTCTTCCTCAATCGGATTTGACACACTGAATTGGAAATTAGCAACACGACGGGTGTGCTATAGCAGGCAGGGGGACCGCTTACTCTTCCGGATCACCTGAATTCACTCATGTTAAGACTTGAGTTCGCGTTGTTGATTTCGTGTTTTGTGTTTCTTCGTGCTGTTCTTGTTCTTGTTTACCGATTTCGTCGTTGCCCTTTCGGAATTTGACACTCGAATGCCCCATTGGTGCCTCTTTGTCGCCTCATGCATTTTATTGACTTAATCATATTAAAATTGGAATTACATTAAGTGTGATTGTCTAAGCTATATGAAGAGTTAGAAGTGGTAAACGAGAACACATCATTAAATACCCACTTTATTTTGTTTATATTGTAGTACGTCTCATACGGTCCATAAAAATCTTCCTTTGTTATCAGTCATTGGTGGAAAAATTCAATATTAAGTTTAACGTATTGGTTAGTGATTATTTTGGTTAGTGTTTTACTAATTGTCGCACTGAGATGATCATCTTATCATCCCTTTTATGTCTTCATAACCGTGTTGCGTTGTGCGTTACTAACGACCCCTAAGATCGCAATGGAAGAGGGAGGTTTGGCGCCATAAAATCTGGTTAAATCCACCATTTCATTTGAAATGCCTGTACCAAGTCAGGCCCGTTGCGATCTATAATTATTCCGGTGTGTCTTCCATGTTATATATTTTTCTCTTGGACATTGAAATTGATTCTCCAAGTTCGGTAATTTTGTTTTTACCTTTATTTAGTTACTGGTTAATTTATACACTAATAATTCTGAGTCATATATTATAACGACTAAAACTTTTTAGCTCACCTGGACCGAAGGTCCATGTGAGCTATTGCCATCACTTGGCGTCCGTCGTCGTCTGTCGTCTGTCCTCTGGCGTCTGTCGTCTGTCGTCTGTCGTCCGTTAACATAATGAAACTTTGTATGAATGGTCCTTAGGGTGTCCTGCACCAAACTTGTGTTTCGATTTTTGATCCGTCATCAAACATGGCCGCTGTTACTAAAAATAGACCAGGGGGGTCAGACATGTAAATCAAAAAGTATAAGAGATAGATGAAATCTGATGCCATCCTACTGCTTCAGTATCAAAAGTTCTACAAAAGTCTCCATTTGGTCAAAGTTGTCAGATGATCCCTTATAGGGGTTACAGCCCCTTAAAGGTGAAAAATAGCATATTTTTTCATGTTTTTGGCTTACAGAATGAAAACAATTGCAGATAGAGAAATGCTGTTGCTTGCTTAAATGTTCAACTCATTTAGCTCTACAAAAGTCTCCATAGGGTCGAAGTTGTCAAATGACCCCTTATAGGGGTTACGACCCCTTAAAGGTAAAAAAATAGTGTTTTTGGCCTATAGAATGAAAACTATTGCAAATAGAGAAAAGCTGTTGCTTGCTTAAATGTTCAGCTCATTTAGCTCTACAAAAGTCTCCATAGGGTCAAAGTTGTCAGATGACCCCTTATAGGGGTTACGGCCCCTAAAAGGAAAAAAAATGCAGTTTTTGGCCTATAGAATGAAAGCTATTGCAGATAGAGAAAAGCTGTTGCTTGCTTAAATGTTCAACTCATTTAGCTCTACAAAAGTCTCCATAGGGCCGAAGTTGTCAGATGACCCCTTATATAGGGGTTACAGCCCTTTAAAGGCAAAAAATAGAGTTTTTGGCCTATAGAATGAAAACTATTGCAAAGAGAAAAAAGCTGTTGCTTGCTTTAATGTTCAGCTCATTTAGCTCTACAAATGTCTCCATAGGGTCAAAGTTGTCAGATAACCCCTTATAGGGGTTACAGCCCCTTAAAGGCAAAAAATACTGTTTTTGGCCTATAGAATGAAAACATATTGCTAAAAGAGAAAAGCTGTTGCTTGCTTAAATGTTCAGCTTACATGTATTTAGCTCTACAAAAGTCTTCATAGGGTTGAAGTTGTCAGATGACCCCTTAAATGGGTTTTGGCCCTTTAAAGGTGAAAAATAGTGTTTTTTGCTTCTAGAATGAAAACTATTGCAGAGAGAGAAAAGCTTTTTCTTGCTTAAACATCCAGCTCATTTAGCGATACAAAAGTCTTCATAGGGTTGACATCAAGACCAGGTGAGCGATTCAGGCCCCTGGGAGCCTCTTGTTTGTAAGCCACTATGGAAATTTTGGTATTTTAGTATTTTTCAAAGCAGAGCATAACAAGATAAACAATTACCTGTGACACTTGCGACGGATTAGTAATGCAATTGCAATTGCAGCTATACATATAACAGGAATCACAACTGCTATTACAACTATTACAACTTTCTTTTCATTGTTAGAATCTGTGGTCTATGAAGGAATAAAAATGAAATAAAATGAAGACATTAGAATAATCACTGAAACGCGCATCAGACGTAGCAAAATTAAATTTGGCTGAAACTTTGTTTTAATTTTGATTGAATTTGATTAGTTTGGTTTTCATTTCTTGTTGTCCTCCATGCACATGTACATTTGTATGCTCTTTATATTCATATAGTGTTTTGTGTTTTATATACGACCGCATTTAACCTACATTTATATTAATATTTGTTTTATACAATGTTTGGTGATGACATATGTTTAAAACATTTTAAATCAATTTACTATCCATCTTTAACCAAGGAAAACATACAGACAATAGTTTAAAAAGCATGTTAAGAATAAACCCGTGCGGTTTCTGAAAGGCAAATAGACTCGCAGCAATACCAAGCTTGCTGGTAACAGGGCACTAATGAGCACTAAAAAACATTTATTGGGTCAGGCCCCTTTGCCTAGAAAGCGACTGTGATGTGTGCCGCAGATTGTTGATTGGGGCCGCCCTGTCATAATGAATGCTGGAGTTGTCAGGTTAAGATGCGGAAAACCTGATTGCAAACTATGGTGGTGCACTGTGTTGGAGACAAGTGCACGTTTATACCACGTTAAAGTTTCTCGCGACAGGTTCGATAAGAATAGGACTCATATGATCCCCATGCAGGAGGTGGCTAAATTGTCCAATCTTTCGAATCTTTCCTTTTTCCAGTGGCAGTTAAAAATTTTCTCCTCCATTTCCGCAACTTTATCTTAAGCAATTCAAGTTCATTCTATCATTTTCTAATTCTATGCTCATCACACTTTATAGCAAACAAAAATTGCGTTGCTTGGTAGTAGAGCAAAGACTTATTTAAAAGGCTGTCCATGTAGAAATCAGACAAACGCCTACAGAATCTGGCACATGAAGAATTATTTTACCAGCAAATTTATTGTTTTAATGCATTGATGGACTCATTTGTAAAACAAAAATCACCAGGATTCGTTTGAAAGCAACATGGATGACTTGTGATTAAGCCTTAAAGTTCATGAACAAAGCAACCAAATTTTTGGTAATAATGTGGTTCCCCAGTTTTGTATTTTTGGTTTTACTGATCTATGCTCTTCGTAATCATATAGTGTTTGGCATTTTCAATATTTTTGGTAGAGCGCCTCTGGTGAGTCTTGAATAGACGAAAAGCGCGTCAGGCGTAGCAAAATTTATTGTCTGGAACTTTGTTGTCATTTGTATTTTGAACACACGTGAAGGTTAGCACTGCTGGTGGAGTTTTAATTCCCCGAGGTTAGCCCGCTCCGGCACCAACACTTTTGTGTTGGAGAACCCATCAAAGCTTTAAATTATCCGTTTAAATTTCAAAATTGTCTAAACCCTAAGGTTCTTCCTACCCCAGACATAGGTTGATCATCTTAGTAATAATTTGGTTCCCCTGTTTGGTATTTTTGGTTTTACTAATCTATGCTCTTCATAATCATATAGTGTTTGGCATTTTCAGTATTTTTGGTAGAGCGCCTCTGATGAGTCTTGAATAGACGAAACGCGCGTCAGGCGTAGCAAAATTTATTGTCTGGAACTTTGTTGTCATTTGTATTTTGAACACACGTGAAGGTTAGCACTGCTGGTGGAGTTTTAATTCCCCGAGGTTAGCCCGCTCCGGCACCAACACTTTTGTGTTGGAGAACACATCAAAGCATTAAATTATCCGTTTAAATTTCAAAATTGTCTAAACCCTAAGGTTCTTCCTACCCCAGACATAGGTTGATCATCTTAGTAATAATTTGATTCCCCAGTTTGGTATTTTTGGTTTTACTGATCAATGCTTTTCATAATCATATGGTGTTTGGCATTTTCAATATTTTTGGTAGAGCGCCTCTGATAAGTCTTGAATAGAGGAAACGCGCGTCAGGCGTAGCAAAATTTATTGTCTGGAACTTTGTTGTCATTTGCATTTTGCAAATGTGCAACAGTTATCTGCCTTTTTCTGCATATTTAAAATGCATTCTATTTAAATTATATTTTAGTTATCACTTTAATAAACCAAAAATCTGCATTTGTTTTGGGGAATGTATGTTAACATGATGTATATTCAATGAAAATGTTTGAAAAACTAAATTTGTCATGTGCCAGCTATTGCCTGGGATTTGCTTGGACAGCCTCTTAATAACTAAATGTAAAGAATATCTTGAGACTGGTCATAAAGGGAGGAAAGCTTCGAAAACACCGAGACATTTAGCATTGAAACTGAACCAGTGCATTTTTGACAAATGTTACAATTTGAATAACATAAACGGAAAATCATCAATTGTCATGTAATATCCCTCCAACTTGTATCATATCCATAAAAGTGAGTAACTTAATTACCTCAATAAGAAGCAAGTTAGTTCCGGCTACTTACACTTTCTTCGTTTTTATTTGTAGATGAACTATTTAATGTTGTTGTCAGCAATGTCGATTGTGTGCTTGGTGCGGTCAAACTATTTGTATTTAATAGTACGTTTGCATTTGCTGTGAAAATATAAGTTATGCAACACTATATTTAAAAAAAAACTACCATCCATTTTTCATTTGTTAAACCATGGAAGTAATATTGAGAAGGAAGAACCACTAAGCCAGATGAAACGGTTTATCTGCGTTACCGCCTATCTTATCGGAATCCTGTTAATTGACAATAATCGTGTCATGTAGATACACACTCAGCATGTCTCGATCGGCTTTGACCTTATCGGCAAGTTCCATTTTCGACGGATATTTGCGAAATGACCAGAATCAAATGAAAACAAAGACCTCCACAATTTATCAAAAATTAAATGTACCCGATCGTGTTTTTTTTTGTGATGGTGGGGGCGTCTGAAATAAATACTTTTTATTAAGGATGCTCGCTAGTCTTTTTTTTTTTGGATTTCTGTCATTTTTTTCGGAATCCTCTGGTTTTTACCATCAAAATAGGGTTAGTTTTTTACCCACAAACCCCCTATTTTCTTTTAATCGATGTCTTAAATATGTCATAAAGAAGTGATTAACAAAGTTTTATCAAATCCTTTTTATTCTGTCATGGGTTTTAACAGCTGAAAAGGGTTAATGCTAAACCAGGGGGTATCCTGAAATTAAATAAAATATATTGGAAAATTTAACTAAATGTGAATGCACAAATTGTATCATAGACCTGTACAATATTATTAGAATATATTCAATTTTAATTTATTTAATATACAGGTCTATGATTATATGAATAGTTATGTAACACCATTTTTTATTTATGAATAAATTTGTGTTTTGTTCAAATGTAGGACCTGTAGATTCTCATAAAAGCAAATTAAGTTTAGTTTTTCATAATACAGATTTTCGTATTTTCAAGCTTGTCAAAAAAATCTTAAATAAAAAAAAACCATTTCATTTTTGTAGCAGATTTTTCGTTTTGCAGAGAAACCTTCAAATAATTGAATAAATGTTTATACAAATTATTTGTATTGACTTTACTTTAATCACTTAACTCCTCTAAACAACATTTAAAGTTTAAATCTACTTAATCTAAGGCTTTGAATTCCAACTTTTGCCGATAGAATTGCGTGATTTCAATCAAAATCTCTATTATCCGACCACATCCGACCAAATACTCGTTTGTATCAATCGAACCGGCGTCATGTCTATTTTTACAGCGTATGTTTTTGTAATCGGAGGTCACCGGGAGCACAGGTTAAATGTGATTTAAAATTAAGCAACATTTTTGAAATTACAACAAATTCTTTTTTTAAACAGTTGTAATGACCATTATTTTTGTCCGATTTTGAAGTTTATTGCACCATTCGATTCGTATTTGAAAGCGCAAGTTTACGATGTAGATGTCCCACCTATGGTAATTAATTACAGGTGCTCTTTAAAGGTTAGCAATTTCATCCAATTCGATAAAAATCACGTGTCCGATAAGAGAATCCAGATGACGAATTGGAGTGGCGCTAACGCAGATAGTCACCAAAGGAATCTTATCGAGACAATGCTAATTAGATAAAATCCCAAAGTTTTGGTAGAAGGCTCTGCTGGTAACTAATATGTGATAATTGGTCGATGTAGTTCCTTCTCAATATTACTTCCATGGTTAAACCATAAAAAAAATGAAATAAAATCTGTAAAATAATAGCCATATTCAAGAATGGGGAGCCATGTTGTTTTTTGTGAAAATGAAGGAAATTAGATAAATGTGCACGACAAAAAATCAAAAAGCAAAAACACAGTGCTGTATTGCTGTTCCTCGTTTGTGTCAGGTCTTCTTCTTATTCTCATAAAAAAATCCATGCCATATTGTTTTGTCCTTTAACGCAGGGCTTTGATATTTAACATCGAACTGTATCTTGTAACGATTTTTTGAGCTCCATTAAGACTATGATATTACCTTGGCTTTTGATTTGTTTTTAGAAATTGTGTCATTTTATGCTTACAATGTAAATGAACCTTGAACAGTAATTTTTTAACTTTTTAAGTTGTAATTTTTTTACGTTTGTTTTTTTTGTAATGACTTGTTTGATGGTCTTTGTGAGTTTCTATATTCAGTTGTGTTTTAGTAAGCACGTGATTCAGCTTTCAAATTATACAATTTTATTTAAGGTTTCTCGCCTTCCTAATTTGTTTGCTACTTTATGAATATGAAAAAGTAGTGTGTACTTACAAACACTTGTTGTTAATATTATTTCAGTTATTCTAAAGGATAACCTAAAAATATTGAATACGACATGTATTGTTTAAGAAATCAATAAAGATGTACATATGAAAACAAAATAAACAGCTATGTCTTAACCCCTTTTTATACCCCTTTATATTTATAAGATTTCTTTGAAAGTGGTGGTAAGAGACTTACTATCTAACATAAAAGGGAGGTGTGCTTTTTTCGTCTAAAATATTTTGAATCTGATATTTTCAAAAAAAATATACTACAGAAAAGGTAAATAAAAATATTACGAAGATGGATATCCGCCATATATAAAAAACTGATATTGACACACAAGTATCTGACCAGAACGAAAACCAAGCGCACCACTTTCAAGTGAAAGGTTGAGCACTGACAAACTTTCGTTTGCAAGCATTCAACTCTTACTTTTACTCTAACGTAAATAGATGAAAGGCAATTTCAAAAAGTGAAATATTTATAATGATCTTTATATATTTGACATGAAAAATGAGAATGAAAGACCCTTAGATGTTACAAACATCTTGATTAAATCTTTTGAAATCACTGAAAGACCGTAGATGCAAAGAATTCAAATATATTTTAGTCTGAAAAGGCAAAGAAAATCAGTCAACAATAGAGACAACACCAAAGTAAACCGTACAACGTAACAAAATATCAAAATAAATCATACACAACAACTAAACTGCAACCACAAACTCAACAACATGAACCAAATATTTTTTTTAAACATATAACAAAATAGAACGCCGACATAAAATCATTATTTTTATCATTAAATACAAATCATAGATTTAAAGCAATGTACTGCATCAATTTAAAAACAACAGAAAAGAAATACTTGCGTGTAAACCGGACCGAAGCCAAAGGATGTAGTCGTAATGTTATTTCCGGTTTTAGCTGTCTGACAAATAGTTGTTTTCGGTCCATTAACCGAAACCCAATTATTCGTGGTGAAGATTCTTATATAAAACTGATTACTTGTCTGTATAAAAAAAAGACAGGTAAATTATTTTGAGGCTCGGTTTGAATGGAAATGGTTTAAGCGTGTACACTTTTTAAATTGTTTTCTACCGAAGACGACATACAACAACCACTGGGCAAAATGAACGTTATCGTCGTTTCTTTTTATAATCTCACAATATTTATGTTTTATTAAAATAATATAGCTGCGCTTACTGAAAGATACATTATGGACAATGACCTTAATATGTACTTGTTCAAGTTTAAACTTGTTATAGACCTATAAAAGTAAAAGCATTACTTGGTGATTTAAGGCTAGATTTTTGTTTTATGATGGTAGCCATGATGTTTGTTACTTTCATAAAAAAAAATTGATGTGTAAGTCTATTTTTGCCAGTTCATGGAATCTACACTTCCTAGTATCTTGCAATATGTACACGTAAATACACACAGTAAATGAAACTCCAGAAATAAAAATTGATATATTCTGATATAAAACTAGATACTACTACATATCACCAGTAGTCCACTTCTCTGAGTCAAGGGATATGTTAAGGCCTAGCACCAAAGTCGTATAAAAAACCAAAGCTACCAAAAAACGAGAATAGAGGAAATGTAACCATAAAGACTTGTGATACGAAGATGTCTTAGTAAATATTTTTAAAATATCCCGTTAAAAATGTTAAAATTGACAAACTTCAACTCCAAAAGATATAGATTCAAACAAATGTGGACTTACCTGTAATACATTTTTGTATTCGAACGCATGTTTGCTTCCAATCGCAAAATGCATTTCGAGGAAAAATGGATCTGTTCCATTTTCCTTGAAGCATTCAGCATCAATATTTTTCGGGTTATAATGACTGCAATCACTGAAATATATATATACGGACCGCTCTAAGTTAATGACCAGAACCTGTTTCATGTCTGGTTTGAATAACCAAAACACTGTGGTTTAATTATCATTAGTGAGGTATCAATTTTTGTGGTTTTCGTTGATGGCTTTGGCCCACAAAATTTGATACCCAACCAAAATGAAATCTAACATTGATTTGTATGCTGCAGGCATCAGAACCATGATGAATTTAAGAATCAAAGAACTGATATTTTTTTATCAAAACACGAAAAATTAGTACCAAGGAAAATTAATGAATCCGAAGTAATGAAATAGTGATATTTTCATGGCTATTTGAAGGAAATTACATATGAATAATTTGGAAATAAGGATCATTAACAAAGATATTGCCTCATTTATTGCAAAAGTGCTTCATTCAAGAATTCTAGATATATTATTGTGATGCTTAATTTTTGGTGGTGCGTATACGTGATAAAGGGGTTTATTTAAAGTTATTATTGATATACATGGTACATCTTTATAAACAAGGACAAATAAAACATTACACTCCACAAGCAAATGTGAATCACATGAAAAGATTTACATGAAATAACAGGAGGCTCCCAGGATCCTGAATCGCTCACCTAATCTTGAGCGACCATATAAAGACTTTTGTAGAGCTAAATAAGCTGAACATTTAAGCAAGCAACAGCTTTTCTCTATCTACTACAGTTTTCATTCTGTAGGTCAAAATCATGAAAGGGGCTATAAGGGGCTATAAACCCTATATGGGGTCATCTTACCACTTCGCCCCTTTGGCAACTTTTTTAGAGCTTAATGAGCTGAACATTTAAGCAAGCAACAGCTTATCCCTATCTGCTACAGTTTTCGTTCTATAGTCCAAAACATGACAAAATGTTATTTAAGGGGCCGTAACCCCTATAATGGGTCAGCTGACAACTTTGACCTAATGGAGACTATTTTGGAGCTAAATTGGATGAACATTTAAGCAAGCAACAACTTCTCTCCACCTGCTATAGTTTACATTCCATAGGCCAAAACATGAAATTAGAGGCTCCCAGGAGCCTGAATCGCTCACCTGATCTCTTATGCTAAAGCCTCTAACCAAGTGTGCAACATGGTTTACATGTACTTGGTAAGTAACATGAAAGAAACTAGTTAGGATGGAAAACACTTTTAAGATCAAGAATACAAAGTTACAAGGCTTTCCATTTAAAAAAGTAAGTTAAAGTTGTTTGAAACAGTTAAAGGGGGATAACTCTTAAAAGAATGATCTGACAATTTTGACACTGAAATCATTTTTGTACCTCTCAATAAGCTGAACAATTTTGCAATGCTAACTTTTCCTCTAGCACTTACAGTTGTCAAGATAAAGTCAAAAAACTGTGAAAAACGTCATTTTTGACTATTAAGGGGAAAAACTCCTGTAAGGAGTCGTCTTACTACTTTGATTCAATGAAGAGTTTTGTAGAGCTTTTGATGCCGAAGGAGGATGGTTGCTTCGGATTTTCTCTATCTCTTATAGTTTTGAGCTATAAGCTGAAAACAATGGTCTGACCCCCCTGTTCTTTTTCCTGCAACGGCAGCCACCTTGGTTTGTCGGCATGCAAAAATTTTACAAAATTGGTAGAGGACATCCTAAAGATGAAGCGTACAAAGTTTGACAGCAATCCCTTCAGTGGTTTTAGTGAAGAAGATTGTTTAAAATCAGTGAAAAATTTACGGGAAAAAAAACATACAGTTAAAAGGGAATAACTCTTAAACGGTTGATCTGACAATTTTGACCCTGAAGTCATTTTTGTAGATCTTAATGAGCTTAACTCTTTTGCAATGCTAACTTTTCCTCTAGCACTAATGGTTTCCAAGATATAGTCCAAAATTACAAAAATGGTCAATGTTGACGATTAAGGGGAGATAACTCCTATAAGGAGTTTTTCCACAAGTTCGACTCAATGAAGAGATTTGTAGAGTTTTAAATGCTGAAACAGTAGCATTGCTTCAGATTTTCTCTATCTCTTATACTTTGTGAGCTATAAGCCAAAAACAATGGTCTGACCCCCTGTTCTTTTTTTAGCAACGGGCATATTGGTTAGTCGGCGTGCATAAATTTCACAAACTTGGTAGAAGACATCCTAAAGATCAAGTGTACCAAGTTTCAAAGCAATCCTTTCAAGTGGTTTCAGAGAAGAAAATCTTTGAAGAAAAGTTAACGACGGACGGACGACGGACGGACGACGAACGCCTGACGCCTGACGATGACAATAGCTCACATGAGCTTTTGAGTCAGGTGAGCTAAAAAGCGGAATCGAGCTAATACATGAAGGATGCATGAAAAAGTTCAGGGATTCATGTAAAATGAGCTTTTACGTGAATTCACATGAATCTCACTCGAGTTTCCCCCAAAAAATTCAGTTGAATACAAAGTGAAACAATCAAAGGTGTTCCCGAATCAAACATCGTTATTCCGAAAAAACAAAAACATAAACGGTAGACAAAAATTCGTTACAACGCAAACAAACCACACAACAAACAAATAACACACACATAACAACTTAACCGCAATTGGCAACATGAGCTCAAGGCACGAGAATGAACTAAGATGCTCCAGAAGAGAAAACAGTTTTTGTCTGCTATACCAGACCCGTCACGTTGCCAAAGATTGACCTAGTGTTGGCCAACTCCGGAAAGGATGAAATGACCAAACCCTATGTCAAACGAAAATCTGCGCTCATCGGAGAGATAAAACCTCGTATTTGTCTACAAGCACATGAAATCTTCCGTACAATTGCTTGATTGATGACAAAATCCAGGGAGCAATGAACCACTTTGTTAACAATCTGCTTGTCAGCCGTGTTGCTCTATCAGAAAGACTAAGCTCTGGTATAACGAACAAATTATAACACGTAAACTCCATATGCTGTTGCTAATTCAGAACGGACAAGTTGACTATTGAAAAATTGACATCATCACGTTTTCCATAGAGATTTTTACAAAGCCTTCAAAGTGTGTCATTTTCGAGAAATAAATCCAAATGTGAAGTGTACCTCTTAGAATCTGCAGTCTTTTATCTCCAGTTTTTGGGATATATGAGATGTAAAAGTCACCCAATCGAGAATTGTTTAGTGAAATTATATCATCAATATAACGAAATGTGAAATTAAAGAATAATCAAGTCTGCGATCGTTTTTGGTTACAAATGATTGTAAGAAATCCGTTTCACATGAACGAAGAAACAAATCGGCAAGCAATGGGACACAATTTGTGTCCATTTGGATACCAATTTTCTGCTGAAAAACACGTCCACCAAAGTATTCAAATATATTGTCGATAGGAAAGTTTAGCATTTCTATTATATATTTTATCGTCTACAAATTAGTTTTTCTTACTAGACTTATTTATGCCAAAATAAGTCTTTTAATAATCGAGACAATAAAATAAGTAGGTTGGTTAAACCACACATAAAAGGTAAAAATATCAAATATAAAACTAATATAAATTAATAAAGAATACATCTAAAATCTAAAAAGCCCAAATTTTCGGCTTTCAGCCTTCGTCGGGGGCAAGCAAAGAAAAGAAAAAAATCACGACCGCCACGGTCTGAGGACAACCAACAAGTGAATATAGTAAAAAGTGTTCACTCGATAAAAACAACCACGTCATCATCACCCAAATCCTGAACTGAGCAATATAAAAATAGGCCAAATCATACCCAAAGAATCAAATTAAGAAAATTACTAAGAAATGGTTTGATTTTTGACATTGATGCCGAAAGGACGTGCTGTTCCCAGGAATTTTATTATTCTCTGCTCAAGGAACTGTCTTTGTTTCTCGCCGTGATGGGTTTGAAGCAGAACCGTGACTTGCATATCTTTTATACTGTGGCCGGAGCCTCGAAAATGCTCCCCAACTGGACATTCAGTATCTCTGGTGACACTGTTTTTGTGTTCCACAAAACGGTCCCCGAGTCTCCGACAAGTTTCACCAACATAAATCATGGAACATCGCTTACATCTTATAGCGTATACGACGTTTTCGGTAATGCAGGTGAACCCATCCTTCAGTTGGAAAGTTTTCGAGGGACCAACCACAGCATCGGTCTCCCATGTGAACGGACAAGTAGAGCAGCGAGTTCTTTTACAAGGACGTGTACCTTTGTAGCTGGCGGGTTGACGTGACGACCTATACGAACTGCTGACCAGGTGCTGTTTAAGACTCTTGCCCTTTCTAAAAGCCGTAATAGGGGTAGAGTCAGCAAAAACAGTGGACATATACTCATCTTTGAGGACAATGGATTTAAAGTTGCGAATAAGGATGTTCTGGATGGCAACATTGTGAGGGTGATAAGTAAGGACTAACGGAACACGATCATTGGTGCTCTTCACCCGGGGCTCCATTGCCTCGCGTCTGTTCACACGGGAAACCGAGGACACGGCCCTGTCCAAGACTTTGTCAGGATAACCTCTCTTCGTGAAGAAAGATCTCATCTTGTTACACTGGATCCCAAAATCCTTATCGTCATTGCAGATACGACGAAGCCTCAGAAACTGCGACTTCGGGATGGCGTCTTTGCAGGAGGAAGGATGACAGGAATCGTAATTCAGATAACAATGAGCATCGGTAGGTTTAAAGAACACCGATGTAGAGATCTTACCGTCTGTGATAGTACAGTTAATGTCAAGGAATGAGAGGCTATCCTGAGTGATGTTGAAAGTGTATTTGATTGCAGGGTGGTAGGTATCGTATCTGCAATGACGATAAGGATTTTGGGATCCAGTGTAACAAGATGAGATCTTTCTTCACGAAGAGAGGTTATCCTGACAAAGTCTTGGACAGGGCCGTGTCCTCGGTTTCCCGTGTGAACAGACGCGAGGCAAAGGAGCCCCGGGTGAAGAGCACCAATGATCGTGTTCCGTTAGTCCTTACTTATCACCCTCACAATGTTGCCATCCAGAACATCCTTATTCGCAACTTTAAATCCATTGTCCTCAAAGATGAGTATATGTCCACTGTTTTTGCTGACTCTACCCCTATTACGGCTTTTAGAAAGGGCAAGAGTCTTAAACAGCACCTGGTCAGCAGTTCGTATAGGTCGTCACGTCAACCCGCCAGCTACAAAGGTACACGTCCTTGTAAAAGAACTCGCTGCTCTACTTGTCCGTTCACATGGGAGACCGATGCTGTGGTTGGTCCCTCGAAAACTTTCCAACTGAAGGATGGGTTCACCTGCATTACCGAAAACGTCGTATACGCTATAAGATGTAAGCGATGTTCCATGATTTATGTTGGTGAAACTTGTCGGAGACTCGGGGACCGTTTTGTGGAACACAAAAACAGTGTCACCAGAGATACTGAATGTCCAGTTGGGGAGCATTTTCGAGGCTCCGGCCACAGTATAAAAGATATGCAAGTCACGGTTCTGCTTCAAACCCATCACGGCGAGAAACAAAGACAGTTCCTTGAGCAGAGAATAATAAAATTCCTGGGAACAGCACGTCCTTTCGGCATCAATGTCAAAAATCAAACCATTTCTTAGTAATTTTCTTAATTTGATTCTTTGGGTATGATTTGGCCTATTTTTATATTGCTCAGTTCAGGATTTGGGTGATGATGACGTGGTTGTTTTTATCGAGTGAACACTTTTTACTATATTCACTTGTTGGTTGTCCTCAGACCGTGGCGGTCGTGATTTTTTTCTTTTCTTTGCTTGCCCCCGACGAAGGCTGAAAGCCGAAAATTTGGGCTTTTTAGATTTTAGATGTATTCTTTATTAATTTATATTAGTTTTATATTTGATATTTTTACCTTTTATGTGTGGTTTAACCAACCTACTTATTTTATTGTCTCCATTTTAACTTGCCACACCACAACATTTATTTATCTTTTAATAATCGACTACCAAATGTTGTACCTGCGTTTTCCGTTCTTTTTTGATAAAGCTACATGTTCCTATAAGTATCAAACACAATTGTAATTTTGAAAGTAAGTGTAATTGAAGTATATAATGTAGAAAAGTCAAAAGATTCAATGCTATTACAAGATAAAAATGACTGAGAATTTCCATTGGTTCTTTAGGGAATCTACATTTGATTGATGCCATTTCTAGAGTAGCAACAATTGAAATACTATTGAAGGTTTGATTTTATCAGAATGATCTGCTATATGACATATCTTATATTTCATTGAATACAGAAACATCTTTCTAATTTCAAGTGGAATTGTGCATTTAGCTAGATCCCATTATAACACTCAAAGATTTACCTCAGTTCATTTGGGACTGTTGAACAAATCTGGATAAAATAGCCCGTACAATTTTTACCAATCTCGGAGCATGTCGAATTCAGAACTTCTATATCTATCCATTTATTCTGACACCAGCATGTACAAAACTAAAATAGAAATATAAGAAGTACTATTTGTAAAGCATTTTGGGTTCTTTTAACACTGTCAAATTTACAATTTACTTAATTTACTTAATGAAAAAATCATATTATTTTATGAAATGCAATTTAAGAATGATCATTGGTCTAGTTATGAATATTTATTTGTGGAATTTGCTGGGTTTCACTACTTTCAGATTATCCGCTGAACCCTTCACTTTCTTAACAACAAATCTATATTTTATCATCAAATGTGATTCCCATTTTTAAAGTCCTATTTATTTTCTTAGTGGCTATGGTCAGCTAAACATAATCCTGACTGATGTGAAACTTTTAAAAAGGTCAAAAGTTTCTAAAACATATTCAGAAGTATAATAATATTTATATTCAAGTCAAAATATTTAGTTTTATAATATTTTATTACTATTCTTTAAAAAAGTCAATAAAGAAAAAAATGACTATACGTTTATATGCATTTTGTGGTTGCTTAAATATTATAAAAAAAGATAGGTAGAATGTATGATGTGTAAACTTGATCAGACATTCCAATCGAAACTTATCAAGCATTCTTCGAAATGCCAATGTTTCCTACTTATTTTAATTTTTTTTTAAATCTTATTAATTTTCATTGACATTTAACATATATCGACATATAACTAGTAAAGCCAACACTAACGTTATCTTGAAAGGACATAATTTACTTGACAAGTCTTGTTTACATTGGATTTGTTAATCGTCTGTAATGTTAAAATTTCAAACACAATTTCAATAGTTAAGTACCACTTTTTTATAAAAATCATACAAAGAGCGATTCATGGGTGAAAAGCCTACACCAATTTATTTTTGATGTTTTACTCCTACTAGCACCCTGATTTGTATTTTTTTGCTCTTTTTCCAAACTAGCCCTGGTCCTGAGAGAAAAAATATATATAGAATGCATTGGAAAAATGTAAGAAAGGGAGATAACTCTTAAATTGTCAAGAATTTCAATAGAAACCATTGTAACAAAATGGCAAGATTACTCCCAGGACCAGGCAGTTATGAACAAATTGTTATTTATTTCTTATTCTATATACTTTGAACTATCTTTCGTTAAAAATAAACCACTGGATCCTTTTTATCAATGAATCACTTTTCTTCAATTTTGCATGATTCTTAGCTAGGTGGACTACTACTTAATCATTAAGGCCTAATCACTAAAGTCAATTGCATTTACTCTTGATTTTACTACACACAATTTACATTTTACTTGAATAACTAACTGCAGAAAGAAAGTACTGGATTTATTCTGAATTTCTAAAACATACTGGTCATTTTGAGAAATTCAATTCAGTTAAACTTAGTCTAGTAGTTGTCAAGTAGTGAAGTGTTATTGCGCATACTTCGTAGTGATCTAAGGGTGAAATATATGGCCGAAGCTCACTAAATGAATTCGTACTATATACTTATTAACCGTCTTTTTTAAGGTGGGATGTAACGTTTAAAACAACGTTACCGATAAAATTTACCTGTAGACTGAAATATCCGTTTGAACGTCGTGAAACGCAAAGTCAATTTTAACTTTGTTTAGAAAAAATATATTATATGGTATCAAATTTTTGAATTCAGAATATTTATGAAAATGGTGGTGTTTTAAAATCCTAACTGCATATCCGTATCCATGAAGTATAGGAGTCCCCCCCCTAGTTCTGACTGGATAATGTTTAGCGTTTTACACGTAAATTAGCACCATTTAATACTTACCAAGAAGGTTAAAAGTAGAATTGAACTTTTAAACATGGATGGCATTTCAAAAACGTGCAAGCCTGTTAATTTAAAAACATTTGTAAGATCATTGCTGTTAACAATACATGTTTTCAACCATTTTCAAAGAAAGAGATATAGGGATTAGGAAGGTCTTGATCATATATGAATAAAAAGTGATGAGAGTGCATACATATAACAAAAGCAGATAAAACAAAAAACAGTCAAAGAAAATGTGTGCCAGACAATGACACGTTTCTTGAACCTAAAAAGAACACTAATGCAGGTTTGTCAGAGGAGGTTAGTATGGACGCCTACAGTAGACTTAATTGACCAACCCTGCCAATCACTTATTTTTTCAGTGTCAGTAATTCTTATGGTCATGTGACCCCATCCTAATTATCTCTTCGGTATTATATGTTATTAATTTAACTATCACATTTGTGTCAAATGTAACAGATGTAACAGGAGCCGAACGGGATTTAGACATTTACTAACAAGCAAACAAAGTATATATACAGTTTAATTAATTGTTTGATAAAGCAAAGAGGCACCAATGGAGCATTCGAGTGTCAAAAGTCTGAAAGGGCAACGTCGAAATTGGTAAACACGAACAGGAACAGTACGAAGAAAAACAAAACGCAAAATCACTCGAACGGAAATAAACAACGCGAACTCAATTCGTAACAAGAGTGAACTCAGGTTCTTCGGAAGAGTAAGCGGTTCCTGCCTGTGTGTTATGTCATATCTATACAACTGTAAAGATGCTTTATTCCTAATCTATCAACATAAAAGAATCAGTTGTGTTCTTAAATTTCAATCCTGGTATTGTCGTAGGGTGATAATGCAGATAATACCAAAACAGAAAATTGTATTAAATTAGCTAAGCCAATCATAAGTGAAAAGAAGGTGAAATTTGTGTTTCCACTTTTTACACAGGCAATTTGTCTTAACGTTAAATTAACGTTACGCTCGATTAACACTAATTTAATGTTAATGTAACGCTAATTAAATGTTAAATTAACGTTAGTCTAATGTTAAATTTTTTAACGTTAATTTTGCTGTTGAGTAATGCGACGTCAAATGTTAAACTTTAACGTCAAATTAACAATCGAAGCTCGATTAACACTAAATTAATGTTAATTTTTCACGTTAAATTAACGTTAAGGGAGTACGAGCCTCAGAAATTGAACATTTTCGAGATCCTCGGCTTTTATCCATTCAAATGCATTAAAAAAATTCAACATGTTTTCTTAATATTTGTTCAGAACTATTAAGAGAAGGCTATAATAAACACCCTATAACAATTTCATTTAATTCTAATTACAATTCTTATGTTTTAACAGATGACGAACTTTCAATTTATTTCCTATGAAAAATCTAGAGAAGTTTTTTTCCCGCCATATTTTAGGTGCTTATATCTTAAAAACGGCTCCATGTTTTTGAAAACTTTTTTCATAGAGTCTAGCTATTTTGAGCTATTCTTTAAAAATTTTCTACTCTAAAAAACTTTTAATTACAAAAAAATCTCAGGCTCGTACTCCCTTAACAAAATTGCCTGTGTACTAATGATTTTTTAACATCGTTACATAGAACTGGACTTGGATCATTTATTTACTTGAGATTCCTAAAATTAAATAGCCTAAAACATGCTAACCAACAACACTGCAGAAATAAAACGACAACGAAGAATTAATGATGACTCAATATTATCTTCTTCTTTCATCACTTCACCTCTAAGATTTATCTCGGAGCAACCGCAAATCTTATTAATAAGTTAAAATACTGACATAAAAGGCAACAACAGTTTTAAGAAATTATCAAGTCCAAGTCCTTCTTTCTTGTTTCTGACATTATTTATCCCCAATAAAAAAGTCATATGCCTTCTTCAAAATGATTTTTTTATATTTCCATTATCATTTTTGTTAGAGTTGGTATCACTCTTGTTAATACATGCTTAATAATTAAAAAGTTACTAAAATACTTTTATAAAATTATTCAACTACATTTCTAGAGTATTACTCAGTAATTGTATAATATACTTATAACATATGTTACATGTATAAAGTTTCGAGATAAACGGTTTCTTAACAAATTCTTCTTTACTGATTAAAAGACCTACCTTTATTATAAAAAGCCTTTGTCGAAACGTATATACAAGATTCTTTCACCATAGCACTTGATCCCAACAAATCATATTTGATTTTTTTTTCAAAACCTCTATTGTTTAATTTTATTGAATCAATAACTTCTTAAAACTAGAACATGTAAATTACTAAACAAATTTGAGATGTATTTTTCCCCTAACTTCAACGAAAACACTGTATATTTCAACTAAAGTACGTAGAATGAATACACCTACATATGGCATACAGAACTAGATATCTTATCAAACACAATACGGGTAGACTTTGAAGAAACGTAAACTAATTTCAAAGAAAAGAAAAGGAACACTTCCTGAACATAGATAAAATTCGGCCAAATAAATAAAAAAAATCATCTTCTTGTCATACTTATCTTTCATGTCTTTGTATAAATAAGTTATGTCTTAAAGTTATAGAGAATTGTTTTACAATGAAAGTTATATATCTTACTTCCATGGGTGAACGTCTAATTCCATTGATCTTTAATTTATGAGCTATGAAAAAGTTAAATTGATTTATCAAAACAAACAATAATCGTATTGAAAGATTAATCAAATGTAAAATCATCTTTTATACTTATATCTTATGCTGACCTTAAATCATGTAAAAAGGTTTTGAACTTTTTCACGACACAACAGCCATAAATAGACGAAAATTTAAAATCCACAAAAGATCCGGAAAAGTGTCAGCATCATGTCGTATGGGTTTGAACCTAATAATACCAGGACATGAAGAGGCAGTAATTGTTGACGCTAAGCATGCTTATTAAAATTGATGAGGCACTACATGCATGCACTGACTAGAAGAACATTTCACTACTTAAATGGAAAAAAAACCTACTTGAAGCCTACTAGATTTACTAGATTCTCAAAGTGTCCAGTATATTCAGTTTAAATTAAGAATAAATTGAGTATATTCTTCTTGCAGTCATTCAAGTAAAATCAAATGTTCAGTAAAAATTAAGAGTAAGTAAACTGAACACTAATGGATCGGCCTTGAAAATAAACTACTGAAATTGAACTTATACTCTTAACACTTCTGAACAATGAGCATATTCAGTGTAATTAAGGGTAATAACAAAACTACCGAACTTGAATGATCAATCTCATAGTCCAGAGAAAATGACAAAAACGAATCAGTCATACCGGAGAATTGGCGGATCGCAATGGTCCCGACTTGGTAAAGGCATTTCAAACGAAATGGTGGGTTAAACCAGGTTTTATGGCGCCAAACCTCCCTCTTCCATTGCGATCTTAGGATCTGGTAATGACCATAGAACACAACATAATTGTGAGACACAATAGTAAAAACGTGTAAACAAGACTTATCAAGTAAATTTTGTCCGTTCCAGAGATATTAGGATCTAATAACGATGTATTTCCAAAGTACATGACTGTTTGTCATCAAGTCGTTCGCCAGATATGACTTACCCCGCAACATATTACATGTGCCTGTCCTAAGCCAGGAATTTTTGACAAAGCTTTCGTTTGTACTTAGTCTTTTTGTTGTTTTCTGTTCTTTGTTTAAGAAGGGGGTCTATCTGTGACTATTTCAGGACTGGATTTGAATTATATGCATTTTATTCAGACCATGGACCAAATGCAAAACCGCGAGCAGTGCCAAATGGCCTCGTTGAAGGTTGCTGGCGGTTGTCCATTGTGGTTTATCTGACCTGCCGCTTAACTGTAGGCTATGTCGCGTACACCTATTCAACATCTCATTATTTTCTATTACACTACATTAGCATGACTATGCGACAGTTGTATCTTATAAATAAGGATCTAAGTGCTTTGTATACACTTCTTAATCATTAAAGTTAACTGTCGTTTCTATGCGAGTTATTGTTGCTGACTTACAGTTTAGTTGGGTTTTTTATTCTTGAGTGTTTTAGTTTTTGGTAACTTATTTTTGTCTTGTCATTTTCGGATGCCCCATTTGTACTTTCTTGCTATTTCTTTTAACTTTAAGCTGGATCTTAAGAACCTAACAGGTATTATGAATAGAAGCCAGTTTCAAAATTCATAACCAACACGTTTATTAATTGTTTTGTTGTGTCTTTCCTCCCTGGACATTTGAGATTGATCGCCCCAGTTTGGTAGTTTTGTTATTACCTATGTTTAACATAAGATGTAATACTAGTATATTCATTTCTATCTAAACCACCTTATACATATACAATCTGGCAATGTCCATGATATACGTTAACAAGCTGTAAAATATTGAAGATACATGTATGTTTATTCTTTATATATCATATATTTAAGTATAAATATTGTCTTTTTTAATATGCATTATAGGACAAAGCACATTACCTACATCGCATACCCTATATCGCACCCCCTATATCGCACCTTTTACCCTATATCGCACCCCTATATCACACCCTAACCCTATATCGCATACCCTATATTGCACCCCTACAAAATATCAATATTTTATTTTATATGATATAATGAACATTACATGGCAAAATCTGCATCACATGCTGTATTAACCCTCGACCTATATCATACCTCGGGCCGTTGGCCCTGGGTCAGATATAGGTGTCTCGGGTAAATACAGCATATGATACAGATTTTGCCATGTATTATTCAGTATATCTTGAACACTGGGTTGCAATAAGTCATGCTAATCACAATCCATTCGATAATTTGAAAAAACAGAAAGTCCTTCGCAGACTGGCCAGAAAAGAGAAAACACGAACGAACGAACGGAGAGACAAAAAAACAAAAAAAAAACACACGAACAAAGCGCTAAGGGATTGTAATATAGCCCCCTTCCTTACGAATTGAATTGTGATATGAAAATCCAATTGATACATTTATTTATAAGAACAAAACGTTTCACACATAGAACTCTACAAGGAGCTTTTGTCTGTGTTTGTATTTATATCCACTTTTCCGCCATTTTCGTCATCGTGTCCGACTGGTGTCCATTTAATTGAAGGCTGCAATGCTCTTAGAATTTTCTTGAAAGAAAAAAAAAACAAATTGTATATGACTAAAATATGACAATTGTATAATAAGGGATGGACCATTGAACTTAAAAGGGGTGTGGGTTTTTTTTTACTAAAACTATTTATTTGTTTTTTATGACGTTGTGACAGATTTTTTTTTTCATTATTAGCATTGTTTTATATAGCAGACATCATTCTTCATAACATCTTTTTTACCCTTCGCAGCCAAAATATTCGTAACAAATCCTTTTATTTTTTTTAACTTGCAATATCAAAATGAAAAACAAAACAAAAATATTTCAAATATCTATAAGTATTTGAAAAAAATCCACTTATGGCTATAAATTGTAGGTGTTAAAATATACAAGACAGTCGGATACCTTGATGCCTTCTTTCATATTTCAAAAGAACGCATAAACATTATTTATCCAGTTATCTCAATTGTTTTCAACGTCAGTCATAAACGTCACGAATGGATATATTAATATTTATTATTTACTCAAATATACCGAGAAACGCAAAAAATATGTGACACAGTTTTCTTTTCACAGTTTGAAATTATGTCAATTCATTCAATATGTTTCAGCAAATAAAAGGGGGGGCATTATTGCTATCTGGTTTGATTTTTTTTTCAAAGTTAATGCTTAAGTTTAAAAGAATCTAAATGATTGACAAATTTTGCGTTTCTTAAGCTGTTGACTATCAAAAAAGGACAAATAAGAAGCAAAGGTGTACCAAAGGGGTAATCAGTATCATAAAACCGTAAAGACAAAGACAAAACCGGCAGACAAAAACTCATCACAACAAAATAAACCACATAACAACATAAAACACATATACACATAACAACAAAACCGCATTCAGCAACGTGAACTCAAGTCGAAACGAGAGTGAACTCAGGTGCTCCGGAAGAGTAAGCAGTTCCTGCTTGCTATAGCACACCCGTCACGTTGCCAAAGATCGATTAAGTGTTGGTCAAATCCGGAAAGGATGACATTAAAGTTTGAAGTAAACAACAGCTTAAAAAATATCTAAATAACAAACCTGCTTAATATTATCTCCTTCGGCACGCCAAACTGACGTCACAGCAACGATTAATACAGGCACAATTGGAAGTATGGATAGAAAGGTTCCGAATGCCACGGCAGCATCCGGGTAAGTATAAGTTCCATATGTTGGAGGTTTATAACCAACAAAACTTGAGATAATCAAACCCTATAACGATATGAAAGTATAATGTTAATTGAATAACTGTTATATACGAGATTGTCGTGTAGGCTATAAATCAACTGATGAAATGTCTAAATGAAAACATAAAAGTCTTTTTTTTCATCTTAATTTTGAATTGCCACTATTATGTATAACACATTATAGTTCTGACTTGTTCACATGCGAATTCTAGTTGCTGACTGCAGTGTAACATTACTTGTTTGTTTATTTTGTTGTATGTTTCTTAATCTTTTTGTTGTTGTCGTCTTGTCATATTGTAAATGTGAGCTGATTTTATGCATTTCGGTTTCCTTCATTTAATTCTTTGCTTTTTAATAGGGGTGAAATACGTTTTGATTAAATTTTGTTCGTGTTGGAAAATCTAAGAACCTTGAAACGGTATGGGCGCGATCGTGATAACATGGTGGTGTACCAATTTCAAAATCAATTTCCTTTGGCAAACAAAATTTGAACAGACGGGCAGACAGACAGGTTAACTGCAGCAAAACAGCCTCTTTTCGAGTCACCGAATTTATGAATACCGAACTATTTAGCGTACCAGTAATATTATTGGAGAAATATAACAAATGCAGTATCTGAAAAATGGAGGAACCTTTTTATCTATCATAAACTTCACATCATTAGAAAACTTATCAAATCCTGCAAAGAAACAAAACAAAACAAAATATTTTTCTATTTTTACGTTCAGTCTTTTATGTTGACTTTTAAAGTTCAGGTCCTCCTATTAATCATGCAGAAGGTCATAAGCCCATACCTTCAGATTTTCTTCCTACTGTGCAAACAAGTAAGTTTCTGAGAGATATTAAAAATTTCAAACAAAATAAATATGCTTGTATTGTATTCAATAGATACTTGGATTTGGTAAAAGACCGTAGGCTTGTTTAAGGTTTTATACGAAAATATGTCATGTACAAGTCCGAAAATTGGTTGAAATCATTAAATTTTTTCACTGAATTTTATAAATTCACTTAAATTAAATTCATTAAATACATGATACAGTACATTACATACTGAATTCAAAGGATTTACTTTCACCAGAGCTGTTTAGATATACATTGCATTCTTCCCGAAATTGAAATATGTACTCTTTTCTATTTTTCTATTATTGGTCTAAACGTGACGACATGACCCCGGTGAGAAACAGCAAGTAATATAAATACAGTAATATAGTTAAAACCGTTGTATACAAAAAACTATAAAAAAAAATAATATGTTAGCATTATAAAACGATGTCAACACATGCAAAATTACCTTTAATGATTTAGTTTCTGCTTACTCATCCAGAACACATGAGTTCACTCTCGTTACAACTAGAATTCGCGTTGTTGATTGATATTCAGTAGTTTTTGTGTTTCACATATTGTCTGGGTTTTTTTCGTCTTGTTCTCGCTGGTGTTTCCTGATTTTGTCTCTGCCCTTTTGGACTTTTGACATTCGGATGCCCCATAGGTACCTCTGCTTCTTTCAAGTCTTCTGTTGTTAAGGTTGGGTGAGGTTTGTTTGTTTTTCCCGTTTAATTAGAAATTAATTTGTGATTTTATCTGTTGATGTATTTACTATTTTCAAGAAAAAAATAACATGCAATCTAACATTTTCACAGATATAGACCAGGCATATAATAACCTCATGAAAACTTGAAAATTAACGATCAAAAGCCGATAGATATATTTTTTTTCAACAAACCATAGATCCATCCGAATATGATGCACTCTAGAAATCCGAACACGGGCAACGCCAAGGCTGTGGCGTACCAATCAATTAATTGAAAGATGTAAATTCCCGCCTGAAAAAGGAGCTAGAATCACGCACATGTTCGAACTAAATTATTAAACATGCGCACTTCAATCATAATGAATAGACTAAACAACTATTAATACTGTGGTTTCATTATTATTCGTGGGGTATTAATTTTCGTGGTTTTCGTGAGTAATCTTGACCCACGAAATTTGATACTCCACGAAAAGGAGATTTTATATTGGTTTGTATGTTGCAAACTACAGAGCCACGAATCTAAGAATCCACGCACTGACATTTTTTTCATCAAACCACGAAAATTGGTATCCACGAAAATAAATGAATCCACAGTAAGCTGTACCAGGTTTTCAAAACAAAAATAAAATTTAAGTGAAGACGGTTGTCTTTGACTTATTTGAAAAAGCACATGTTATTTCCTATTGTACAATTAATTTAGGACCTTTTCATAAAAAGGTTGTATTTTATTATTTCATAACTGAAAGCAGCATGTTTAATTTACATTTAAGTTTATTAAAGCTTACGGGTCGTCTTGTTCTTCACAATTATTTTCATTTCTGTGCTTCATGCATATTTACTGTTTTTGTCTTTTCGGGCTTTCTACAATCGATGGCTTCAAAAATTAATTGTTTGTTTCTTTCTAAAAATATTTAGCCTTGAACTTTGTTGTAGCTTTGATTTGTTTACCTGACAGATGTGACACATTGCAACTGCATATAAAATAGTGTGTAATAGTGAACGTGTGTATTTTTATATGACTAAAAACAGTTGTATGCTCCTATTTATTTTCGAGTACTGGAATATCTGTTGGAAAGACACAGTTTACATATCAACGTTTGGCTATTTCTTTCTGATAAATATATCTGTTTGGTCATTGTTGTCAGGCGTAGCAAAAGTTTATTGTCTGGAACTTTGTTGTAATTTATATTTCTAATATCCGTGATGATTAGCGCTGCTGGTGGAGTTTTAATTCCCCGAGGTTAGCCCGCTCCGGCATCAACACTTTTGTGTTGACGAACACATCAAAGCTATAAATTATCCGTTTAAATTTCAAAATTGTCAAAACCCTAAGTTTCTTCCTACCCGAGACATAGGTTGGTCTAAGTCATAATTTGGTTTCTAGTTTTCGACATTTTTGGGTATAATTGTTCTATGCTCTTCATATTCATATAGTGTTTGGCATTTTAAATTTTTGATAGAGCGCCTCTGATGAGTCTTGAATAGACGAAACGCGCGTCAGGCGTAGCAAAAGTTTATTGTCTAGAACTTTATTGTAATTTATATTTGTAATAATTTTGTTTTTGTTTTATCAAATCTAACATTCTACCGGTTTTTCAAGTTTCGACGCCAAGCATGACAGACGAGGTTTCATCCATAAAAGCTCTTCACACGCAGTAAATTTTTGCTTTTGTACATTTATCAAAATCATTTCAACATGTTGATCGTGTCTTACTGGCACATATTCCATATTCCTTTGTTTTTAATTTAGACTGTATACTCATTGTGGTTACCTGTGTACAAAATATCAGTGCCACCAGAAAGTTAATCACACAGTAGGATACAGTTAGTAACACTCTTCTCTCTCTTAACCATCTGTAGCTATCGGAGAAAACTACAATGATGGCCTCACATGCAGCAAACTGTAGAAATGAAAAAAAAACACAAATGATAACTACACACATTACTATGTAATGTATGTATGTATGTTACTAGAAAGTTAAACCGGTTTTCATTTAATGAGACAAATATAGCACAACTTATATTTTGGAAAGCTATAAAGACTGGCGACCTGTGGGTTATAGAAGGCAACATCCTTCTTTTATCTAAATAAACAATTCATTAAGACGTCCTGCGATCTAAGTAAACATATGGCTTAAAATCGAACAACTGACCTGAGAAAGACTCTTTGGGGACCCAATATATTTTGTTTGGTAAGATAAATAGAAACACTTATATTTAACCAACTTTTACAAGTTGTTTATCAACTTAATTTCAACTTTTTTCAGTGAACTATGAACACAACTAATTCTGAAATTGTGGACGTGTGTTAATAAGAGGCTGATTACTGTGGATTCGTTTATTTTCGCGAGTACCAATTTTCATGGTTTGATGAAAAAGGACCAGTTCATGAATTCTTAAATTCGTTGTTTTGAAGACTACAGCATATAGATCAATGTTTATATTTCCTTATAGTGGGTAAAGACCCCCTCAAAAACCAAGAAAATTGATACCCCGCGAATAATGAAACCACAGTAATATGTAATGATTGTATAGATACCTGACTGTCGAGGCCAACAGTTAATAACATGATGAAGAACAGACAAGACCAGACGTTCGCCCCAGGTAGCAGTCCAAGAGCCTCGGGGTAGGCCACAAAACCTAGTCCAGGGCCTGAAAAAAGTAAGAAAAAACATAATTATAGATCTAGACCATATTGAAGGGATGGCGAATAGCTGCATATTCTCAGGGTAAGCAGGTTGGTCTGTATGATTTTTATTTACATGTAATAACAGGATAGCAAATCACAACATAAACAAACATTTACAGAACACTGGTTTCCAAGAGTCAAAAAGACCAACAGCAGCGCTAAGCATTTCGGCAAAAGCCCAATAAAAAGCGATTACAAAGCGATGGGGATGTGGTTGAATGGGAAAGCCCTGTCATAATTATTGCCGGGATAGTCAGACTATAATGCAGATATCTGACCGCAAACCAAAGTGATGCACCGTGTTGGGAAATGTTACATTCCCTTTACATAAAAGAAGCCTGCATGTCTCGGTAAGAGTAGGACCCGTGGATCACCATGCATGAGGTTGATTGCCCGTTTCTGTCCATCACTCCTTATTCCAGTTCCAGTAAAAACTATCCTTTCCGGTATCCCTTGTGTCTCCTTTTTTCTTCACCTCATCATCTTTTTATGCTTATTTCACCACCCCTTTAATGCTCACCTCCCAGAAACAGCCAATATCGCGCTGCTTTGCAGACATGCAATAACCCACTTTTACTGGTTTAAAATCTAAAGACCAGGATTATCTTAAATATAAGATATAAATAATTTATACCTTATGAATATATGATGTATATTATTCCTATCTTATGACGGAAATAAACTTTTGATTTCAGTAAATTTAACTACATGTCTAATGATTAATTGTCAACATGCAGCTTTAAAAGTGACAGACCTGATTTGATGATTTTATCTAATGGCAAGGAGAATTTCTTTGCCATAAAACCTAGAACTGTAAATATAACTAATCCAGAATACACACTTGTCCCTTCTCCCAGTAGTGATAGAACGATTGAATCTCTATAAGAAAGGCATAGAAAAAAACATGTGTAGAACAAAACACGAACACAAAAATAACTGCTACGGAGGGTTGTTTTGTTTTGTTTTGTTGTACAAAAATATTTACAGCATGTTTTTTAGACATGCATCACTCCCTTCTCGGTTTAAACTAGTTAAGTCTAAAACTGACTACGTATTGCTTGATATTCATTTAATCAATTTGTAATGGAATTTTTATACTGTTTTTTTTTTTTTGTGGGCAAACTGATGGTGGTCGAAGTTTAAATCATGTGACAATAGAATATGTTCAGATCTAGCATGTAGATATCACTTTTACAATTTGTTACAGTTGTTACTAAATTCGTTTAAGCTGTGTAAAGCTATATGTGTTCTTAATGATAGACCTTTGGAGGGAGCAATAAGCTTATATACAAATGATATTAAACTTAATTAAACTAACCATAAACAAAGGGTTTCCCAAGCTGGTACTAGGGAGTAAAAATCTTGTAAGGCTACTTATTGATATATACTCCTGGTGCAGTTGTTATTAAGCTTTTTAATGCTAGTTATAAATATGAGGGAACCATAGACCCGACCTAGAAGTGGAATGCTTATAAAATGATATTAAACTTATTTCTTTGGGTTGAAATGTTAAGCTTGCAATAGATAAGAAATGAACCAACGGCTGGTCGTAAGGAGTAGAAAATTTCCAAGGCTGTTCGTTTATGTATCTTACCTGATAAAATTGTTATTAAACTAGTTGAAGCTAGCCATTGATATGAGGGTTCCTTATACTGATCATTGAGAGAAGAACACTTGTAAAGACGCTAATGTATATGTGATACCTGATACAATTGTTATTGAACTTGTTAAAGCTGGCCATAGATATGAGTGTACCCCATGCTGGTCCTAGAGAGTAAAACACTTGTAAGGCTGCTTCTATCCATACCTATCAAAAAGAGAAAGCAACGTAGAAATTTAAAGAAATTAATAACAGTAAATTTGATTTTGTCCAAGTTTAATATGTTGAATGTTGGGCGGGCGTGTTGGACGGACGAAGTAAATTCGTAACATTTTTCTCACCAACTAGTATTCACAGCCTCTTAAAATTTTGTATGCATCATGAGCATGAGCTCCCATTCTTTTGAATTTGATATCAGTTCTGTAGCCTACCTACTTTCTGCTTAATGGGATCCGGCCAATGTTTGATTTCGGCATTTTTTTCACGTTTAATATGCATATAAAGGTAATAACAAAACTACAGAACTTGAATGATCAATCTCATAGTCCAGAGAAAATTATAAAGACACTTTGAAATACTCCCCATTGCTGACAAAAGGGCTTCCCTTTTTAAAATGTTTTCGTTAGATTGATGCCTTTGAATAACGTTTAAATCTTGGCATGAAAGGCACATGGCTATCAAGTGATGTCAGACTTCAATATACCACACTTATATATGTATTTTAATCAATCTTGGTTATATAAAATAGGTGTTATGTCTGTTACAATCTTATTTCAAAAATGAAGTACAGTCAATCTGTATATAAAGGGCAGCCATGGGACGATAAATAACGCCCTTTATATAAAGGTTCATTTTGGTTGTATTGGTTGTTTTGTTCATAAAAGGAATATTTTGAGGTGCACTTTATATGTGGTGATTTGCTATATGCAGGTGCCATTTATGGCAGGTTTGACTGTATTTAAACCGAGGATACAATGTGGAACGCAGTATTTTCATTGTTTTTTTAAGAAAATGAATTGATATTGACGCATGGTTAATTCCTTTTGATTCATTACATACTTGCAGGGTAAGCAGCTTCCGAAAATCTGGTTTCAAATACATAACAACACCGTCCACGGCACCATCAAGAGTGAGGCCCCTGATTAGTATGATAGTCAGTAAAACATATGGTAACGTAGCGGTCACGTAGACAACCTACAATTATAACAACCAGCACAACAATATGTAGTTTCGTATCTGGTGGTTACGTAGATGAGACCTAAACGACACGTTAAGTTAAATAGCGATCATGTACATACTAACTACAAGCTCACAGGAGCTTGAATTGCACGCTTAAGTTTCTAACCTAAAGTGCAACATTGTCAACATGTAACTTGTAAGTAACATTAATAATAGTTAAATGATAATATGATTGAAAACATATTAAGATCAAGTAACGTAAGTTACAAAGCTTTCAAAATATAATCAATTGATTAAAAAACGTAAAAGAAGATAACTTTAATGGTTGATCTGAAACTGATGACTCTAAAATGATATTAGTAGATTTTATTGGGCTAAACAATTCTCCAACCGTAATTTTTTCTCTAGCATTAGTGATTTTCAAGAAAAATTCCCAAAAGTGTGAAAAGGGTCAATGTCGACAATTTAGGGGAAATATCTCTTTGAAATAACTTAAAGAGCTTATGATGCTGAAAAAGGAGAAAAGTTGCCTCAGATTTTCTCTATCTCATATATTTTTTTAGCTTAAGTACACAAACTATTGAGTGACCCCTGTCCTATGTTTAGCGCTGGCGGCCATGTTCGTTGGTCGGTATGCATAAATACAAAAAGTGATAAAGGACGCCCTGACCAAATGTACAAAGTTTGAAAGCAATCCTTTCAGTGGTTCAGAGAAGAAGACCTTTGAAAGCTTGAAAGACGGACAATAGATGGGCGGCGGACGCCTAGTTACAAATATACGACAGTATCTAACACGACCTTTTGGATGAGGTCAGCTAAAAACTGTTTTGACATATAATATCATTTAATCAAAAATCTATCAGGCACCCTGTATGTTAGACCCTTTTTAACCTTTTGTATTTTTGATCTGATAAAATTAAGTTTTTCTATTTAAAATACGCTGATAAAACGTAAAGTTACCTTTAATTAATGCATAATTTCATATATGTTTGATACATATGATTAAGCACGTTCTAAAAAAACAAGTAAAAATCGGTTATGAGACTTAATAAGTGACATGCTCTTTTAAAATGGGCAATCCGCACAAAATCTGTGTTTTTGTTGTCATCGCCATTAATGTGATATACGATATATTTTTATAACTAAACAATTAACCAAGATGCTACTTTATATAATATAAAACAAATCTAGTAAGAAAGTGTTAAGGTTTGACGCCCTTTTTTAAATTAAATCTAATGTCTTAAATGGTACGTGTCAAAAATTAAGTTCAAATATTTGATCTTCTTTATAAAGATTTGCTGTGCAATGTCTTAGACAAAACGCGTAAAATTGTTCAACCGCCGAAACGCCGATTTCTCAGTTACTTTTATTTTTAGGATTTCGATATTTGATACAGTACTGTATGTATAGCTTCAGCTAGAAGTCTCATATGGTGGGATACATTTCCAAGTCTGTCGCTTACCTACTTCAGATCCAGTTCAGCGAGCGGACTGAGAATTTTTTACCACACGGCGGGGACCCGGGAATTCCATCCTTGTAATATTGTTTATTTTGGGGGGATGGGGTGATTGAGATAATTGTATTATTGGCGACGTCAAAAAAAATGCGTCGCAGTTTTCCGGGCGACTACATGTCTCAGCTACTTGATATTTTGTATTGAGATATTTCGTATAGTGCGTTATCATGTAACGCGTTTTAGTGCTCGTAACTTATTTATTCACTGTTCACTGAATATTTCAAGACAAAAGCGACGTACTTCTTCCTTTCAAGACCGCCATTCTAGTTGGTCTTGTTTACTTACCTTACCAACAGATTTAACTCCCTTTATGATACACAACCCGACTATGACCCAGGCACCAAGCAAGGACAGGACCAGGTGCCAGTTCAGAGAGCCTATATCGTGTACACCCGAGCTCATGTGCAGGACATTTTGTCTTGAATGAAAAAGAATAAAACTATTTTAATTTAAACCAGTGGATTCACTATTTTTGTTGTTGGTCGTTTTATAAATTTCATAATCTCTTACTTAACCGACATTCATTCGGATTTTTGTTTCTTATGGACAAATGTCCTATAAATAAATAAAGAAAATCCCTTAAATTTCCAGTTTCGTGGGCGTATTTCACCAATGAAAACCACAAAACCAATACACCCTTAATAATAGAACCACATTATTAATTAGCTTTTTACTATAGTCAAAAGAAAATGTTTTTAAGTATATACAAAATTAGTTTACACCAATTTTTTTTCTAGTCATGAGAATCCAATTTACATACTAAAAATCCATATATTTTTTAGATAAATAATACTGAATTTCTGAGCGATAGTATTGATAACTTGTCTGTTTTTCTGCGTTCATAGTTTTATTTCGTGTGTGATAAGTTAGTGTACAAACGTGCTCACTTTATACGTAAAAATGTTCGTCAGAAACCTTGCAATATTCAAGAGATAGTCAGGATGCCATCATGAAAAACTGGTGTAAAGCCAATTTTAAAATAGAACATAAAACACTTTCTCACTCACTCAGCTACTTGCCCTCTTACTTAATTAATTAATAAAAAAAACCTATATAAACTCACTGCCAGAAATCCTCTTGTGGTGTAATCCAATCAGATTTATTTAGGTAAAGGAACTCTGTCAAATTCCTGTTAGTCATATTTGTGTCCGTTAATGAATTGTTTATAACGGACTGTTTGGTGTCTTCAACACAGTGGTCGCTGTTCCATTCATTTGAGCACGTTGTCCACGGTAACGGACTGATAAATGAATTACCGATATAATACAACGTCCAGGCTATAATCATGTTGTAGTAAATGTTGAGAATTATTAAAGGAATGAGCATGCCATATCCAATTCCTGAAATATATCGATTGATATTTTTTCGTCTTACAAAGCTGATGACCCGAATTAACATCCGTGTAAAAGCTTTGCAGATAAGCTGCATGTGTTTAACCATTTTATTTTTCGTTCGTGATTCTCGATATCATCAGTGCTGGATTTGGCTTCCTTGTTGAGCGTTTTGGTTTTGAGTACTTTTCGTTTTCAACAGAATTATTGGAATTTGACCATGAATGATTTGATTTAGATTCTACTGATGAGGGGTTACTCCTTGAAATATCGAAATATAGGATATCCAAAGTAACCGTTTATACCCGCGTTTTTGGTATTTGTAATCTTTACATAGGCCTCATGGTTTTGTTTTTGTTTTTATTGAATTAGAAGTTTAAAGTAATAATTAATCAGTTTTAACAAAAAATAATATTTTCAAATTTGGCGACATCTCATTCGTATTTGTTTAAGCTAAGGTCTTGCCTAATTTCCAGACAGAAACTCCCAAAAATATCAGAGAAATACCATAAAAACATTTTTTGACAAAATTTCCACAATGTTTTTATTATCTATAGTTTGGGGAAAACCGGTTTGGTCAATGTCTAAAATTGAGGAAATCGGTTTCGTCAATGTCTAAATGGGTTTGGATTGTTGGAGTCAATAAGATAAACATTTAAGCCATCGAGTAACAACGTTTACCCACTTTTGAACCATATGGTTCTGAAACTGACTTTCGAACCTTAACAAACTTGAACTCCAAATTGTCTCCCGTATGCATCTGAAGATTGATTGAGCACATTTAAGGGTCAAATGTTAGAACGATAATTCAGAAAACAGAATTAATTTCTTACTTATATTTTAGATAAATAGACGATAATGGCATGTGGAATAAGTGTAAGGAATACAATCTACATAAACAAACGACCATTAACATGTATAAACAAGACGACCACCAATCTTAAACGTGATCAGTGGTCGCTGCTTGCCGTATTGCTTTGGCTTGGACTAAAAATTCCAATGCAAAAAAATCAACCTCAACCTTTAATTAATCAGTGAAAAACACATTGCTAGACATTAAACAAGCAACTCAAAAAGCACAGGGACAAGCTTAAGCTTTGACAAAGATTCCTGACAAATAGCAAGCACTGTGGAGAACATATCAAAGAGGTCATCAAAGCTTTAAATTAGTAGTGTCCGTTTAAATATCAAAATTGTCTAACCCCCAAGGTTCTTCCTACCCCAGACATAGGTTGATCATCTTCGTAATAATTTGGTTCCCCAGTTTGGTATTATTGGTTTTACTGTTCTATGGTCTTCAAAATCATATAGTGTTTGGCATTTTCAATATTTTTGGCAGAGCGCCTCTGATGAGTCTAGAATAGACAAAACGCGCGTCAGGCGTAGCAAACTTTATTGTCTGGAACTTTGTTGTCATTTTTATTTAAAATGTTGCGGGGTATTGGGCCCAACCTCCCCTGTATTGATAATCTTATACAAAGCACAAATTTACACACAGTAAAAATTAAATCGATAAAAGTTTAACTAAGTCTAAGAAAAAAAATAGACAACCAGAAAAAAACATTGAGGTTTACTCGCTACTACTAAAAGCTACATGTAGCTCAGAAGCAACTATCAACTAATGTTAAAAAATACAAATTTATCGATATTAAATTGGATTCAACACTTATAAATGGTTAAGTAAAGCGTCTTCACACAAAACCGAATCACGAGAAAGATTTTCATTATATGCATGATTCCTTTCTTTAAAACATGGGATATTTTTCCATACTTATATACTAGTAATACATACCTCTAAACATGGGACAGATATCCCATACATGTACAATCCCTTTTCCACTAAATTGTCCGGCTGCAGATTCTACTAAGAACAGCGGCAAACCACAAAACACTAAGAAGAGTATGTAGGGGATAAGAAAGGCACCTGTTAATATATAATAAAGTTAATAATAATAAAGTATTTTATTAAGCCAATCATGGGCCTGCTAGGGCATATATAATCAAATTTGACACATACAATGTACACACACTGGTTGAAATAATTTGTTTTTACAATAAAATAAAAGTAACAAGACAAAATTGGGACCTTAGTCGATGCTGCGGTATGAAAAGGAGAGTCGCAATACATAGATCTATGTGAAAAAAATCATCATCAACGACATGTATAAAAACATACGTATGTCATGTATGTAATACCAATGTAATTATGTTTTACAGAAATCCGGGATATATAGTTTAATAAATAATACAATACAGGACTTATAACTTTGATATAAAATCATAAGAATATTGAATTTCACATACATGTATTGCATAAGTGGATTTTTTGTGCCTTTTTCCTTTTTTCTTTCCCTTATCATTATTTTAGCCATCCCAGTTTTCTGCAGTCTTAGGGGCTTTAAACTAATGCCAAGAAATATACATGTACAATTTATAAATGATTGAAAATTTATTAGCAAGTTACAACAAAAGGCATAATCAGTAAAGGTCATTTTAAATTACATGAAGAGTAACCACATTTCTGATATACAAAGTCATCTTTCACGCACACAAAATAAAATTTTCACATAACATCTTTTTTTTACTCAAACAATACCAATAATTGTATTATCATTTAACTGGTTCTACAAAGCATTTTTGATGTGTTATCGATATGGTCAAAATTTGCAAAAAAGAAGCAGGAATTGTGTTTTTAATAATTTTATTCCACATATAAAAGCTGTATCATTAATGATCATTAACTAAAAAAAATACTCATATTGTTTTTATACTTATATGCTCTGACCCGTCGTATACCCAAATGGTCACAACAATACGCGTATGGTTCAAATACTCGTATGGGCCGAACCCATTATAAAGTTATTTTATTTCCGGTGCTTTTTTCAGGACATTTTGGTACCTGTCATCATACAGGACACTTTGTACCTGTCATTCAACGGTACTGTCATTAACTGTCATTTTATAGTACTGTGCTTTCATTACTATTCATGGGGTTTCAATTTTTGTGGTTTTCGTGGGTGGTTTTCATCCACGAAATCTGATATCCAACGAAAAGGAAATACTACATTATTCTGTATGTTGCCGCCATCAGAACCACGAATTCAAGAATCCACGAACTGGTTCTTTTTCCTTAAACCACGAAAATTGGTACTCAAAAAAATAAATGAATCCACAGTACTGCAATATACAGTCATTTAACTTTACTATTATTTAATATCATTGATCAGTATTTTTATTTACAGCCATTTTACAATAATATTATTACTGTCATTTTACAGAACAATTGTGTAGTCATTCAACAGTAGTGTTTATTACTGCAATTTCTCAGTACTGCTATCAACAGTCATTTAAAAGAACTGCTACTTACAGTCATATGACAGTCATGACAGAAGTGTTATGTATTTCTTTTAACAGTGCTGTAAATTACAGTTATAGTATTTACTGTCATTTTACAGTACTGCTATTTACAATGATATTATCAACTGCCATTTTACAGTCATTTTACAGGGCAGCTATTTACTAAAGTCATTATACAGAAATATTATTAACTGCCATTTTACAGTCATTTACAGTACTGCTTTTTACAATCATTTACAGTACTGCAATTAACAGTCATTGTTCAGTACTGCTATTTACAGTCATTTTACAGTAATGTTATTAACTGCCATTTTACAGTCATTTTACAGGGCTTCTATTTACAGTCATTTTACAGTAAAGTTATTAAGTGCCATTTTACAGTAATTTTTCAATGCTGCTATTTACAATCATTTTATGGTAATGTTATTAACTGCCATTTTTCAGTCATTTTACAGTGCTGCTATTTATAGTCATTATACAGAAATATTATTAACTGCCATTTACAGTCATTTTACAGTAGTATAATTTTCTGTCTTTTTACAGTCATTTACAGTATTGCTATTTACAGTCATTTTACTGTAGTGCTATTTATAGTATTTTTACTTTATTGATATTTACAGTCATTTTACAGTACTGTTGGTTTTTTTTAAGTCATATGCATGTCACAATGCTCTTTGTTTAAGCCGTTTTAGTATTTTTGAAACTCAATTTTAAAGCACTGTTTAAATATTCATTATACAGTACAGCTTTTTATAGTCATTTTACAGTAATATTTATATATATTAGTTTTACAGTACTGTTTTAATATTCAATTTACAGTACAGTTTTATTTAATAACCATTATATGGTATTGCTTTAATAGTCATTATACATTAATAAAGTTAATAACAAAAATACCGAGCTTGAAAATCAATTTCAAATGTCCATAAGACAAGACGATACAAGGAAGACATACAGTTTTATTAAATAACCATTATATGGTATTGCTTTAATAGTCATTATACGTAAATATAGTTAATAAAGAAATTACCAAACATGGATAATCAATCTCAAATGTCCATAAGACAAGAATAAACCAGGAAGACATATCAGAAAAATTAAAGATCGCAATGGTCCTGACGTGATGCAGGCATTTCAAAAGAAATGGTGGTGAAACCAGGTTTAAAGACGCACCAAACCGCACCCTTCCTTTGCAATCTTTGGGTCCGGTAGTAACACAAAACACAACAGGTTTGTTAAAATATATTAGGGATGCTAAGGTGATCATCTCAGTACATCAACCAGCCAAACATTAATCAAAACAAGAACAAACCATTTCGACTAACATGGCTGAAAGATCGTATGAGACGTATTTTCGTATAACCTTGGTCTTGTAGTCTGTAACGGAGAAAGTGGTATTGGATCAAAAATCTGGAAAATGTGTACAAGCCCTGACATATCGAATTAGTTGTGAAATATAGACACCGTATGCTATGCAGGTATAAACGTTGGTATGTTACATTCCAGGTAAAGAAAATTTAGAATTATTTTGAACTTTGATCGTACAATTTCCAACTGAGATAACCACCCAGGTCAAATTCGAGATGTAGATCCAAAAATGATTTAAAGAAGTGGATTCAGTGGTTTCTTTAATCTCTAGAGCTGCAGGATATATTAAAGTACACTTTAAATAATCATTTATCGATACTTTTTTTTCACGAGTTAAAAGATTGGACAATGGTTATTTATCACACATAAAAGGTAAAAACACAAAACAAAAACGAAATCAAAATGTGTAAAAAGGGTGGCTTTACTTTTGTGACTTAGTCCTTCATGTCCATCGTCAAGAGCAATCAAAACGTAATTAATAAAATTAATAAAACGTGTAAACCCAGCATTATCTGATTAGAGACTGGACATTCTTTAGACATGGTTTTTCATAGATGAAAAGTACACCGTCCATGTCATCGTGAGTGAGTGAGTGAGTTGTTTTACGCCCGTGCAACGCTATATAGGTTATATACAGGCGATGAACATGAAAAGGGTGATAAAATGAACATGAAATGATGATGATAAATGAAATATGGGGTGGGGTAAGACACAAAGGAGCGGTAAATTTTGAAGAACCACAGGAAAAGGGGAGAGGTGGGTAGGGGCGAAAAATTTAGCCTATGTGGTGCACTACTTGGCGGTCCACAAATGGGTCTTTTACGTGCATGAAGCGTGGCACTCTCCACACACGTTGGCCCACTATGGTCGGCGGTCAGGGTTTCCGTATTATAGTTAAATTATCTTAAACTTTATAAAATCTTGAAAGTAAGCTATGCAAATAAAGCTTATAAAACCACGTTACGGCCTCGTAAACTTGGTTTTGTACATGTACTTAATATTTGCCAACATTTTTAAAAAGTATGTAGATCTATACAATGTCATCTCTACTAAGTGTTATTTTTTACATTTATCTTACAAACGTTTGCTATCCTGATCTTTTGGAGCGGCATTTCAAACGTTCTTTTGATTTTAAAGAGTTACCCCCCCTTCACTCACCTCCTCCGTTTCTCATACAAATGTACGGGAACCTCCAAAGATTTCCTAGTCCAACCAAATAGCCAAGGATGGATAGGAAATATTCCACCTTTCTTCCCCATTTCCCTCTTTCTGTATTTCGAGCGCCCGCCATGGAAACCGTATGTATAGCAATCTTAATCACCTCTATACAAGAGATGGTATTCGTCTATATTGTAAATTAAAACACCTTTTCACGCTGTCAGTACAGTAGACCTTCTTTTCCAACAATTAAACCCGTCAATATTAGACTTAAACACCGTTTTACAGTGATTCGTAAACCAGGGTTTCTACCAAACACATTTAGTACGTCTGTATTGTAAACAGTTTTACTATGAAAATTAAACTGGGGCTCCTATCCGACTTATTAAACCCATCTGTAAATTTAACTCTTTTTTTTTCATTGTGAGCGTTAAATAGGTAATCATTCCATGGCTTAATACTCTCCAAAGTTAACCTGGTTTTTTTTAACATTTTGTAATACAATCACTGATAACCAAGTGATAAAGGGTTGTTTTACTGTATAAAATATTGTAATATATTATAATTAAGTTGAATTAATGATATCATTTCAATTTTGTATCTGTAATTTCAGCCATATTCTGTCAGCTTAAGGTCAAATGATTGCAAGAATCTTATAATTTTAATGTCAAGATAAGTTTTATTTAGTAAATAACAATTGTATCGTACAATGCATGTTTATTGATGTAGTTACAATACCCTCATAATCACTCCAAGGAACACGCGTATCGAGCAAGGTAATTTTTACTAACACTTTATATAGGCGAATAGAGTCTAAAGATTTTTACTTACATGTTAAGGATTTTTCACAATCCTAATTTTATGTCGTATGGAAAGCCGTAGTGGGTCTCCGCATTAACAATTTATTTACAAGTGATGTCAATGGGGAAATGTTTAAGTTCCATGAGTTCGACAATTCAATAGTTTGACGAACGTACAATTTATAAATCGAACGAGAGCAGCCTTAATGATTTTTAAGAAAGGTTATTTGCTTCGATTTGCTTTGATAAGTATAGATTAATGCAGTTGGTTATAAAAGAAATCTTTTGCGAAGTTTAGTAAAAATTACCTGGATCGATTCGCGTATTCTTAAGAGTGATAATTATAGTCTCAACAACACAAGTGAAGCCTTCAAAAGGACTAAAATGTTCTTTTAAATTTAAAGAGTTACCCCTTTAACTCACCTCCGCCGTTTCTCATACAAATGTACGGGAACCGCCAAAGATTTCCCAGTCCAACTAAATAACCGAGGATAGATAGGAAATATTCCACCTTTCCTCCCCATTTTCCTCTCTCTGTGATACTATCACCCGCCATGAAATTTCCGTTTGTTTTACAAAACTATAACACCCGTCTATATTTTAAACTTAGCATCTTTTCATACTGTCAATAGGTTAAGACTTTTACCGACAAATAAAACGTGACAGTAATACACTTAAGGGAGTACGGAGCTGAGAAATTGAACATTTTCGTGATTCTCTGCCTTTATGCATTCAAATGCAATCAAAAATTTCCAACATGTTTTCGTAAAATTTATTCAGGATAACAGAGAAGGCCATTATGAGCACCTTTTAAAAAAATTAACAATTCTAATTACTATTTCAATGTTAATACAGAAGAAAAAATTTCAGTACATTTCCTGGGGTTTTATTTCCCGCCATATTTTTAGGTGTTTAAATCTTTTAAACTCCTAAATATTTTTAAAACTATTTTTTATAAAGTCTAGGTAAAGAGTAGATTGCTACCCTTCGAAAAGACATTGTAGGTATAGAGTAGATTGCTACCCTTCGAAAAGACATTGTCAACCTCGGCTGCGCCTCAGTTGAAAATGCTTTTTTCAGGGTATCAATCTACTCTATCAACCTCTCAGCTATATGTTATTTATATAATGGGTTGATGTACAACACCATGATGATTATATACTGAGCACAATAAGAGACACACCACTTAGTTCTTTCAGGTTTATTCAATAATTTTTGGAATTGAGTTTTGAAGGGAAATACATGTACTTTAAAATGTTCGCAAACTATTTTCGACTCTTATCAGGTAAATAATCATATTTGTGTATAACATGCAAATGAACTAAACACGAGTTGTTAAACGGGAAAGCAAATGGTACCGCATAGAAAAAAATGTGAACATATTTTTAGTGTCGACGACTATTAATTATTCATATTTTACCACAATTTCTGTTCTTACGTTCGGAAAAATATAAATGAATTTTATTCAAAAGGTAAATGATGGTAAAAAAAAACTTGCTCAATATTTTTAACATGTTTACGTCCCTGTAACCAAGACTTTTGTTGCCAAAAGTTGGCCCTTTCATCCAAAAAGTCTTAAACTAAACTTTTATTCAACTCAAACGTTTCCCTTCAAGTGCATAAAATATATTTTCGAGTACTGGAATATATGTTGGAAAGACACAGTTTACATATTTCCAAAATTTAAAACGTCTTTTAAATTTAATAATTTTATCTGGTTGGTCATTGTTGTAATATTTTTGGCTTCTGTTTTTGTTTTATCAATTCTAATATTTTACCTGTTTTTCAAGTTTTTTACTCCTAGCGTGTCTGATGAAGGTCAAGCCAGAAAAGCACTTCACACGCAGTGAAATTTTGCTTTTGTACATATCAATATGTGGATCGTGTCTTTCTGGCGCATATTCCGTATTCTTATTTCAGTTTGGCTTTAGTGCCGTGTGGAGGTCGTAGAAAGCTTCCACGTGCTTCAGTTGTATTCTCTTATATATTTTCGAGTGCTGGAATATGTGTTGGAAAGACACAGTTACATATTTCCAAAATTTAAAACGTTTGGCTAGTTCTTTAAAATTTAATAATTTTATCTGTTTGGTCATTGTTGTAATATTTTTCGCTTCTGTTTTTGTTTTATCAAATCTAATATTTTACCGGTTTTCCAAGTTTTTTTCTCCTAGCGTGTCTGATGAAGGTCAATCCAGAAAAGCACTTCACACGCAGTGAAATTTTGCTTTTGTTCATATCAATATGTGGATCGTGTCTTTCTGGCACATATTCCATATTCTTTTGTTTTTAATATACACCTGGAAAAAGATTAAGCACCCTAGACTTTTTGTGCTTTTCAATGATTTGAAATAATTTATAATTTTGTTGATTTTGGACAGCTTCAATACTTAATATATGATTTAATTGGTGTGGGAGTTCGGTAAAAAGCACATTTTCGTCTTGAATAGCGGCAGATAACTTTTCAGGAAATTAGACGTCAAACTGCTAGTAAGAGACCAACGCTCCTAGTAGTCATTCGTGCTAAAAGTGAACATACTCACAATTGACTGTTTGACGATACAGTTTCAATCTTTTGGTTAAGATTTACATTTTTCAGTGCGATTTGACAATTTAGTAAGAGTTTTGAGCTTCAGGCGACCATACTTTTCGAAGACCATCTCTATGTACAAAAGCCTTCTTTTTTGCTATGTCATGTTATGTAAATAAAAGATATCTTTTTGTTTGTGACAAGCATGTTAAATTGTGCTTAACAATGCATATTTTAGTTTACAACACAAATTTACAATGGCTATCAGTTAGATGATGGTTGAATAGTGTTTTGAAAATGTATGATTTTAAAAAATCAAGGGGGTGTTTAACCTTTTTCCAGGTGTATCTTATTTCCGTTTGGCTTTAGTGCCGTGTGGAGGTCGTAGAAAGCTTCCGCGTGCTTCAGTTGTGTGCTCTTATATATTTTCGAGTGCTGGAATATGTGTTGGAAAGACACAGTTTACATATTTCCAAAATTTAAAACGTTTGGCTATTTCTTTAAAATTTAATAATTTTATCTGTTTGGTCATTGTTGTAATATTTTTGGCTTCTGTTTTTTGTTTTATCAAATCTAATATTTTACCGGTTTTCTACTCCTAACGTGTCTGATGAAGGTTAATCCAGAAAAGCGCTTCACACACAGTGAAATTTTGCTTTTGTACATTTATTAAATTCATATCTGTGGATCGTGTCTTTCTGGCACATATTCCATATTCTTTGGTTTTTAATGTTAAGACATGGTGTCTACCACAATCTCATTTTTTTTCAATTAGACCAAAAATGTAATAAAAGAAAACTTTGAATATCAATTTGTAATCAAATTTGCCTTAAACTTGGTTTATTTCGCTCAAAATTGCTCGACCATGTTGATTGATTATTTGTTTCGAGTTCTCGGATGTTTTATTCCTGAAGACTTAAATATGGTGACAAATGAAGCAAATTCAATGTAAATCATCTTTATTTATTATATACCAGCCATAAATGTTATGTTCTCTGTTTGGCGACTTTGGCGTTTTCGTCGCCGTGAATATTTCTACAGGCTAAAACCCCGAGATACAGTGTACTGGCCGCGATTTTGAACAAGCAAAGTTTATAAACAAAATTGAAAACAGATCGCCTGCTAAAGGTTGGATGAAACTCATGAATATGAATTCTTGTAAAATATTGCAAATATTGTTCAGTGATTATTGTTTTTCGATTTTTAGATCAATTTGGTACCATAGCCGTATTTTTGTTGTTCAAATGTTTAAAATTTGACAAAACAAGCTGTCTGTTGGCCCTTTTTGTTATTCGAAAAAAAAATCGTTGACAATATCCCTTTTTAGCTCACCTGGACCGAAGGTCCATGTGAGCTATTACCATCACTTGGCGTCCGTCGTCGTCGTCGTCGTCGTCTGTCGTCTGTCGTCGTCGTCGTCGTCGTCGTCTGTTAACAATTTTTCAAAAATCTTCTCCTCTGAAACTACCGAACAGAATTTAATGAAACTTGGTATGAATGGTCCTTAGGGTGTCCTGCACCAAACTTGTGTTTTGATTTTTGATCCGTTAAAAAACATGGCCGCCGTTACTAAAAATAGACTAGGGGGGGTCAGACTACTGTTTTTGGCTTATAAATCAAAAAGTATAAGAGATAGAGGAAATCTGAGGCCACGCTACTGATTCAGAATCAAAAGCTCTACAAAAGTCTCCATTTGGTCAAAGTTGTCAGATGACCCCTTATAGGGGTTATGGCCCCTTGAAGGTGAAAAATAGCATTTTTTCATGTTTTTGGCCTACAGAATGAAAACTATTGCAGATAGAGATTAGCTGTTACTTGCTTAAATGTTCAGCTCATTTAACTCTACAAAAGTCTCCATAGGGTCGAAGTTGTCAGATGACCCCTTATAGGGGTTACGGCCCCTTAAAGGTGAAAAATAGCCATTTTTCATGTTTTTGGCCTACAGAATGAAAACTATTGCAGATAGAGAAAAGCTGTTGCTTGCTTAAATGTTTAGCTCATTTAGCTCTACAAAAGTCTCCATAGGGTTGAAGTTGTCAGACAACCCCTTATAGGGGTTACGGCCCCTGAAAAATAGTGATTTTTCATGTTTTTGGCCTACAGAATGAAAACTATTGCAGATAGAGATTAGCTGTTGCTTGCTTAAATGTTCAGCTCATTTAGCTTTACAAAATTCTCCATAGGGTCGAAGTTGTCAGATGACCCCTTATATGGATTACGGCCCCTGAAAAATAGCGGTTTTTCATGTTTTTGTCCTACAAAATGAAAACTATTGCAGATAGAGATTAGCTGTTGCTTGCTTAAATGTTCAGCTCATTTAGCTCTACAAAATTCTCCATAGGGTCGAAGTTGTCAGATGACCCCTTATAGGGGTTACGGCCCCTGAAAAATAAAGATTTTTCATGTTTTTGGCCTACAGAATGAAAACTATTGCAGATAGAAGATTAGCTGTTGCTTGCTTAACTGTTTAGCTCTACGAAAGTCTCCATAGGGTCGAAGTTGTCAGATAACCCCTTATAGGGGTTATGGCCCCTGAAAAATAGCGTTTTTTCATGTTTTTGGCATACAGAATGAAAACTGTTGCACATAGAGATTAGCTGTTGCTTGCTTAAATGTTCAGCTCATTTAGCTCTACAAAATTCTCCATAGGGTCGAAGTTGTCAGATAACCCCTTATAGGGGTTATGGCCCCTGAAAAATAGCGTTTTTTCATGTTTTTGGCCTACAGAATGAAAACTGTTGCACATAGAGATTAGCTGTTGCTTGCTTAAATGTTCAGCTCATTTAGCTCTACAAAAGTCTTCATAGGGTCGAAGTTGTCAGATGACTCCTTATAGGGGTTATGACCCCTTATAGGTGAAAAATGGTGTTTTTGGCCTATAGAATGAAAACTATTGCAGGTAGAGAAAAGCTGTTGCTTGCTTAAATGTTCAGCTCATTTAGCTCTACAAAAGTATAGGGTCAACATCAAGACCAGGTGAGCGATTCAGGCTCCTGGGAGCCTCTTGTTAACTTACAGAATAATTTATGTAAAATTCACAAATGTTACAATAAAAATATATTGCTGTTACTTTACATCATCATGAATAAGCTCGATTTGTGTTCGAAAAATGACTGAAACTAAAAACATTCTACGGACTTTATGAGTTACTCTCTTTACTCTTTACTCGCCTCAACCGTTTCTCATACCAATGTACGGAAACCTCCAAAGATTTCCTAGTCCAACCAAATAACCTAGGATGGATAGGAAATTATTCCATGTTTCTTCCCCATTTCCCTCTCGATGTATTTCGAGCATCCACCATGGAATCCGTTTGTAAGATACATTTCTTTGTTAATACAAACTGTTGTTGTACACATTCAAATGTTTGAAATGTGAAGCACCGGTCTACTTACATGAACTTGGGACATTATACCAACCTAGGAGAACATTACGATCAGAAAACAATATGTTGTTAGAAACACCAACGGTCAGAACAAAAACATATGGAGAAAGACGATTTGATAGAGTAGCTGTCGTTTTATGGAACAACTTGCCGTATGATCTTCGGAATATACAAACATTTGATGTATTCAAGAAACGCCTTAAAACATACCCGTTTAAACTTGCATTTTAATATTATTGTTACTTTTACATTGCCAATATGTTATTTTTTTTTAGTATTTTAAAGTATGTTTGTATTATGTATATTTGTGTATATACTATTGATCTATGATCTGTAAAGCGCTTAGAGTAATGTCATTTTAGATAAACGCTATAGTGTTTTAATAATAATAAGGCAAACTAAATTGATATTCGTGTATATTGTAAATTATAACACCTTTTCACGCTGTCAGTACAGTACACCTTCTTTTCCAACAATTCAACTCGTCAATATATGACTTAAACACATGGCCGTAGCTAGGGTCCCAAAATAGTGAGGCAAAGCTTATCGCCATATAAATTTTTTGGGCAGGGGGTCTGGGGGCCGCTTAAGGCCCCCAGAAGCTCTGGGGTAAATGGTGCGAAATCCTGCATTCTGGGCGTTTCCAGAAGGATAATGGACTCCAAAGCAAGCTTAATGATATCTTGGGTTTTTTTTTTGACAATTTAAATAAAAATATGTTATAAGGCATATATACATTTGTTCGCAACATACATGAAGCTTACACCTTCTTAAACAATATAAATTGAAAACGGAAAAATATGGGTCGCCTTTTGCATTTTATTTCTATCACTTATATGATTTTATAATTCCTTGTGCAAACTATAAACGGAAAAACATGTACTGCTGACCCAAAAATGAAGATATATTTGCTTGCCTTTCACATACATATGCCTACCTTAAAAACTAAAAGATTATTTTATTCAGTATCAGGATAGAATTACAGAAACTTTTTATATTCGTTATTCATATTCTTTTTCGATTTTGTTTAAAATACATTTAATATCTTTTTCTTGAAAAAAAGGTAATAAAAAACACTACTGAACTGGAAAAAAATAATCTTACATATCCAAGGAGAAAAGACAAAACAAGGCAAAGTCATAACAAAGCAATTGACTCTAAAAAGAATGGGTTACACAAGATTTTATGGCGCCTAACTTTTGCCTTCAATTGCGGTCTTAGGGTCGAGCAACACAAAACAAGACGGTTGTGAGACATAATAGGGATAAAGAGTACAAAAAAACTGCCACATACTAATTGAAACAGTCACCAATCTTTCCAATTGATATATTTTTTTTATCATTTGGTGATACCATTTAAATATCTGCTTAAAGTATATAAACCAAAAATTCTGAAATATACTCAAGAAATTATCCGATGGCACTTCAATAGTATCAAGACAACAGACAACTATTACCTGTAAAAGCCAGACGGAGCACAAAATGACAAAAGTCAACAGTTGACACAAACAAAAAGTTATTGCAACAAAAGTCTGCTAATACAATATTTTAAACATGAGGTAGTGCAGGGCCGCAAATTATGTTACCACTCATAAATGACATTCCCAACGTGAGGCATCACAAAATACATTCAGGACTGGAAATATTAACACAAGAGGAAGATCTAATCTCATATTTGGATAACAATTAATCTTCAAGTGCAGTATCTACCAAAGTTGCTAAAATGGCATTGGCCAAGCATGCATACCGCCAAACTTTGGTTTTTAAAATCATTATTCCATTTTCCATTTTTATAATCGGCAAATCTGGTTTTAGGTTAAACTTATTTATCACATTTATAACTGCAAATTAAAAAGTTATTAAATTTATTGTAGCTTGTAAATCAAAGATAAATGAAACTATATAAACATATGAATGTTTTTTGAGTACCTGTAAACTTTTTTCAACAAAAAAAAAAAAATTGTCAAAATGGCTCAATGGTAGCTACGGCCATGTAAACACCGTTTTACAGTGATCTAACTAGGGTTTCTACCCAACGCATATAATACGTTTGTATTGTAAACTTTAACACAGTTTTACGGTGATCATTGAACTTGGGATCTATCTGACTTACTAACCCTTCTGTAAACAAAAACACTTTTTGTGTGTTTTTTTTCTTAGTAGAGAATAAACCAATAGCATTTCAATGGGTCATTACTCGACATAGTAAACCTGTTTTTTTTCATTTTGTAATATAATTACTGAAAATCAAAGTGTTGAATTACTGTCTTATAATTTTGTAAAATATGATAATTACGTTGAATAAAAGATACCATTACAATTAATATAGTGTATGTAATTCTAGCCGCATTCTGTCACATTTGAAGGCCATACTCGTTGAATCTTATATATTTAATGTCAAGATAGGTTTTCATAGTAATATTATCTATGCCTTCGACACAGAAACGCGAAATATAAAAGTCGCGAAAATAAATTCGTTTACTGCAGTTCGAGTGATAACAACAACTCAAGAGCAACGAAACACTGTATTAGTAATTAGGTTGTCAGACGTGATGCTCTATCACTAAAATTAAAATATTCAAACAAACTCTTAAGAGGCTGTCCATGTAGAAATCAGGCAAAATCCTACAGAAGCTCGCACATGAATAATTTAATCTAAATAAATGTATTGTTTTAATATATTGTTGGACTCATATGTAAAACAAAAATCACTAGGATTCGTTTGAAAGCAACATGGATGACTTGTGATTCAGCCTTAAAGTTCATGAATAAAGCAACCAAAGTTTGCAAATATGCAAGAGTTATCTCCCCTGTTCTGTATATTTTTTCAATGCAAGTAAATTATATCTAAGTAATCACTTCAATAAACCTCAAATCTACATTTGTTTTGGGGAATGGATGTTAACCTGATTTGAAATCAATGACAATTTTTGAAAAAAAAATTAGTCATGTGCCAGCTATTGTCTGGGTTTTGCTTGGACAGCCTCTTAAATGATACGTAAACTTCATCAGCTGGAACAGACAGAATGTTGCATCACAAACTGGGAATGTTGACGATAGTAAAGCCACCCTTTTCATGATCAAGTTTCGAACAAAACCTTCCTTGCGTGTCATTTGAAAACAGGCGGATCTCAACATGTTCATTTTAAAATGGAAAGAAAAGGCAAGGATAACACATTGAAAATGTACATTTATTAATTTCTATTATTAAAGTAAGGCAAATAATTTACTGTGAAAAGAAATTGTAAAGAAAAGGGTAAAGACATTTTTTCCAGCTGTCAAAGTTAATGTCATTGGTATGCTGTGCAAAATAACTTATTAAACGTTCAAATCCTAAGATATATATATAAAAAGATAAAAGTAACAAAATTTACAAAATGAACCAAGATTATTCTAAGTTGTGTATAAAAATTGAAAAATAGAGCTAGATGTTAAGATACCAGTACTTAATATAAAATATAGCAAAAAATAGTTTTAAATTTCTTGGTTGAAAAATAAAATTAAAAGGAACCATATTTTGAAATGCTGATATTCACATAATGTGTTAATAAAACAGAGTTTTGTTCTAGTGAGTTAAAAATAGATGGAAAAACATCATACACAATTTTGACTTTACATGTAGTGTCTCTTCTTCTTTTTATAATGTTTTTTGAGTTACTCATATACACTTTACAATATATAAAATATAATCTATTTTGTTATCAAAATATAATAGCTTATTCTTTAAACGAATAAGGACTTTGTGAAGCAGTACAATTTTTATACATTTTTATAAATATAAATGAGAAAATGCCTTGAAAATGTCAATGTCAATGATAAATTAATACAATGAACAATCAACCGATATTGATGAGATACACACTAAAATTTTAAATGAAGTGAATTAGCAAGTGTTTAGGTTGCCCTTGCATTTAATTTAATAATATTTTTTTTTACCAAATCGAATTAACAGCATTAACATGAATGTTCGGTAATTTTTTTTTTTTTGTCTTTTCTTGTAAACTCCTCAGGATGTCACAATAGAATAACATAATTATAAAACTTGTATAAAAAATGAAAATTAAACACAACACAATGACTAAGTTCCACAAAGACAATGTTATGATAATGTTTATCCCTATCTAAAACAATAGTTGAGAACACTGTAACATGGACAAAAAGTTGTTTTTCTTATTTCATTATTTCCGGATCAAACGAAAATATTTCAAAACCTGATAGGAATAACTTACAATGTTACACTATCTCTCCGATAGATTATTTCTTGAATTCTTACCACCAAATGATCTTACCATGTTTTATGATGAACTATACTAGTATATATTGATATAACAATAAAGAAGCTTTCCAACATGAGCTAGACTTTGCATGTGTAATTATTTTTTCATTGATGATGATACTAGTATTACATGTACATGGTATAGGTAGAAGGTAGTTCAGTTTGCATCATGTATATTGGTCTTTTCAAAACAAAATCTTCAATGTGTCTTAACTATGTACGATTAAATTTCATTTTATAAGTAGAAAGTATTTAAGGAGGTTTGCTCCTCATATTTTGAGATTTTTGTCAGATTTTCGAGATCCTCGGGGTTTATCCATCTATTATGCTTGAAATTTTTTGTCCATGGACCCCTTATTTTCTTTTTCTTATTCAAAAATATGTCCACCAAATTTCCCGTTCACAATTTTTTATGAAATTTTATTTACTCTGTCATTCATTTTAAAGAATTTAAAGATACAAATCTGTGGCAATGTAAAAGTAATGAAAAATCTAGAGAGAACTTATTTCCCGCCAAAATTATAAATGCGAGCACATGGACCTACATTTTTTCCTTCCTTATTTTGATCGTTTGTCCATATTCTTTGAAAAACATGTAATTTTATCCATTTTTATTTACTTTAAGAAACAGGAGCAAACCCCCTTAAAGTAAGCTAAAGTTTAAGTACATTGGTCTGTTCAGAGTAAGCTCCTTCATACGATGACTATAGATGGGTTGATTATATAACATATAAAATAGTTAAAATACGCTGGAGTCTTTTAATACGTTGGTCTCTTCAAAGATAACTCCTGTAAACGATGTATATATCTGGATTGATTATATAACATATAAAGTAGTTAAAATAAGCTAGAGTCTTTTAATACGTTGGTCTCTTCAAAGTAAACTCCTTAATGTCATAAGATTTAAGTAGTTCAAATGAGCTAGAGTCTTAAAATGCATTGATATTGCAAAGTAATCTGTTTAAAGATAGATAATTTTAAAAGTATAAAGTAATTAAAATTAGCTAGAGTATTTTTATACATTGGTCATTTAAAAAAATAAACTCATTAATGAAAGTTCATGTCAAAAGTATACAGCAGTTGAAATGAGATTGAGACTTTAAGAACTTTGGTTTTTTTATCGTAAACTACTGAATGCTAATTCATGCGCTAAGAATAAGTAGTTTAATTGAGCTAAAGTCATTTTCCTCTGCAATTCAAAGTACTAAATTAAGTGATGGTTCATTTTTTAACGTAGTTAATATGAGCTAGTCTTTTAACACATTGATCCCTCCAAAGTAAACACCTAAAATGATGTTATAAGTATAACAAGTCATAACTATAAAGTACTTGAGATGAACTAGTCTTCAAACACATTGGTATCTTAAAAGTTTACTCCTACATAATGTCATACATATAAAATATTCATGATAGTCCATGTTATAAACATGATAAATATAAAGTAATTAAAATGAGCTAGAATCGGTATGTGCATTGACCTCCTCAAACATCTTTCCTTCTTTAGGATCGCCACCCTGTACTGGAATCCATTTTAGTGAGGGTTTCATGGCATATTTCAGTTTCTGAAATTGTTAAAAGAATAGTATTGCATGTCATAAGCAAACGGTAATTAATGCTTATTCCTTCATAGATAGTAAGAAGATGCGTATAAGGGTTCCTAAAGCGTTCCTAATACAATAGAAAACAAATGACGATCTTGGTACAATTATCCTTTATTGCCTTTTCAGACCCGAGCGCATATTTTACTGGAAGAAAGTGCATTGACAAAGGACTTTAAAAACTGCCAAAAGGATAATGCAGCAAAAGATTTTACAAAATACAATACCAAAATGGGAATAAAAACGGTTAATTTGGATATGCTGTACATCAATATTTCAAGGAGTAACCTCTCATCAGCAGCATTTGAGTCAAAACATTGGAAAAAAAAGTATTGAATGAAAAGTACTCAAAGCCAACCGGTTCGGACAGGGAAGCCAAATCCAGCACCGAGCATATCGACCAAATTCCTTGAAGAAATTATTTTCTCGAAAAAGGGAGTTCTAACGTACCACTTACACCCCAATCAAGGCATGGGCCTGATATTTGAGTTTGACCTGTTGTAAGTAAATCAAACAGACTAGCAATATTTAGTTCAGTATATTTTGTAATTATCAAAACTATATTTACCACACTAGGAAAAACAATAAACCAAACGAATGCGTACAAGACTTGGACAATTTATAGAATATATCAATAGTCATTAAATTAGAAGGATTCAAAAGCTACACAGTGAATTTGAAGAAAAAAAAATGTTATACCAGTATTTTAACAAATCGAACCTGTTTAACTGTATCGCCCTCAGCTCGCCGCACTGCCATCACAGCACAAAAAATTATCGGCAAGATTGGCATTAGTGATAGGAAGGTTCCTATGGCAACTGCTACGGTTGGATAGGTGTAGGTCCCGTATGTTGGTGGCTTATAGCCAACAAAGCTTGAAATTATCAGACCCTGAAATTCACCATATCACATGTTACGACAGGTAAAAATCATAGAATTAAGGTGATAAAAAACTACCGAACTGGGACGATTAATCTCATATGTCAAAGCAGAAAACGAAATGATAAATCTAATATTATGTCCAAGAATAGCAAAACAAATGGTTCGTGAATGTGTTTTAATTTGTGTCATTTCCCTGTTGTAATACTATCTAAATCGTTCCCGACAAACTAGTTGTGTTTTGTGTTACTGGTCCCTAAAGTCACAAAGAAAATAAACTCAATAAATATGGGTTAACCCACTCTTTCTTTTTAAAGAATAAGAACATTTCAAAAACTTTTTTGATTTTCTTCTTTAAATTTATATATACAATGTAGTCATTTGGGATCAAGCATTCATGCTCTCTAATGTTGTTTCTAGTAAAAAGTAACAACATTTATTTGGGTTTTTTTTTCCTTGCATGGACTTAACCATTCTGATGTTTCTAGTTTCTTGTTTTGAATGATGGTATCCGTATATATTGCTTTTTACCTTATTTACGTTTATTTTGGGAGATAGGTAAAAAAATCATTTTATCTATTTACATCTTTTTTATAACAACATGAACAATGAAATTCTAAAAAAGTTGTGTTTTGTGGGGTCTCATAATGTGTTTATTTTTTTAACTATCGAAATAAAAGTAATTACAAAAATACCGAACTGGGAAGATCAATCTAAATAACCAAGAGAAAACAAAACAAGGAAGAAATATCATTAAAAAATAGAAGATCGCAATGGTCCTGACTAAGTGCAGGTATTTCAAAAGAAATGTGGGTTGAACCACGTTTTATGGCGCGCCAAACCAAAAAAAAATAGAAGATCGCAAAGGTCCTGACTAAGAACAGGTATTATAAAAGAAATGGTGGGTTGAACCAGGTTTTGAACTAGGCTCTCTAAACCTAATTTATCTTTCTTACCAGCAGAATGACTGGTGATATGTAACGGATGCAGTATCTAAAGAACTCTGGAACTTTACGCTTGGTCATCATGCTCACGTCTCTAGAGAAGTTGTCGAACCCTGAAAAGACAGTACAAAACGTTATGTATAACTATGTATAAAAGTTTAGTGTGGCGTTTACTTTATTTATGAGGATTTTAATTTTAATTATAGATGTATGCATGTGTGTAATGAAAATGCTTTGTTTTTGTCGTCAAAAATGTCATATACTTATATAAAATACTCACCCGACAGATTTTGAAATTGTAAGTAATAATATACAAAAAGACAGACTCATATTTCTGATATACTAAATTTAGGAGTAACATTTTTTTTCTTTATCATTCTACGAGCATTAATAGATTTATCATAAAGCCATTACTTGTCACAAAGTTTCGACGTTCATGTTGTGGTAAATTCAATAATGGATTCGAGATAAACAAGGCCAATAAAAATATTTTTCAAACAATGTCAAATAAAAAGAAGCTAAAGTTTAAGGATAGAATAAATATATATTCTGCGATATAATTCCATTTTGGTAGTTTAAGCCAAAAAAGAGTTTAAAAGCTGAAAAACGACATGCTTGTTCAGGTTTCCAAATAGTAAGATGCTATTATTGGTTGGTTCGATCATATGAAATGTGAATGGCTTGTTTTCCTGGTTATAACAAATGACATTCAGGGATGACGTGATTGAAACATTGAGTAAAACAACAGAAACAAAAACTAAAATATTCTTTCAGTAATGAGTTATCTTTATTGCATAACTATGCTAGAAATCAATCGATGGATAAACGTAAACTGAGGACGAATTTGATCTTTTTTCCATTTATTTTTTTTAAATCAATTTTAAAGCTTGAATTACGCGTAGTAATACTTGCATTCAGCCATCATGTCTGCCATTACATGGATAAAAAGGGACATAGATGGACGTTTCTTCATTCCATTTTTGTAATTTTTTTTCTTCATTTTTTGCATTTATTCTAGTATTCTATAATTCCTTTTCACATCTTCAGTAAACAATAATTATGATTCAATAATCATGCCAACATAAGTGTAACGAAATAATTTTTGCTATTATGTAAACAGTAAGAATTCTCTTACTGTTTCAATTTGCCAATTACACAATTCACGTGGCCTTCAGATGACAATGAAATACTTTAATTTTCTGATAAACACTGGCAAGTTCTATCCAACGTCCATAATTGTTAGCTATTCATGCCGCCAAATAACACTTCAAATACTTTTATGACTTTTCCAGTATTTTTACTTACTTCAGGGTTTCTCTGAATAGAATTGACTATCTGGCTACTACGAGTAATAATATCCAATGAAATATGAATACCCAAATATTATATACTCGTACTTAACAACACAAGAAACGCACCACTCACATTAATTAACTTTAAAAGGTAATACGAAGTATCTCTTAAAAAGATGACGGAATTAGCTCTGAACAGTATGATTGGGATCCATAACCTAAATCTCTGCAAATCTAATACAATATTATGACTTTTCGTTTTTGCATTTTTGACCAAACAATACCAATCATGAAGCTTATCCAAATGTCTAAATGAAAACCGGGAAAAAACTTTATTTCTTCGAAACGTCTCAATTTTTCGTTGATATGCATTGTTCCTTGAAAATCAGACCTTGATGGGACAGAGGTGGTGCGTTGCTTGAATTGTTGAGTACAAGTTATGAAATCGTGCACTTACATTTAAAGAATAAATTAAAGAAGAATATTTCAATAATGAATAAGCAATCTATAATTCATCGATTATTAAGCTTTTTCGGTAAACTAATATGCCTTTCCATTAACTTGAAATATTCTTGTTCAATATCTTTTTTTTCAATTACAATTTGAGGCCATTTTATATTGTAAAGGTCTGTCCTTAAACTGAAAACTATTGATTGACTAATTGGAAGAATCGAATGCGAGTTTAAAACATTGAAAACGTTCAGTTTTAGTATTGAAACAATTATAAAATATATAGAATTTTTTCATTCAATTTTGAAATAATGGCCTCAATAATTGTTCTTGGTCTCACTCTAGGTTTAATAAGCTGGTTCCTGACCTTTAAGCCCGCATTTTCATAAATGGTAAACTATTTCATTGGTTTGTTTATATTCTAAAATGACGCCATTCAAATTTATAATATTTTCTATTAATATCTCTTTTGGCTATTTCTTTTATTTTTCAGGGAAAATATTTTGCTCCAAAAATATTTTTCATTTTAACATAGGCATTAAAACAAATGACTGACATGTGATTGATAAATGACGTCAAATTTATTATAAATTTACAAAATACCACGTGACCATTCAACTCAATAAGCCAATGGCCAATAAGCAAAAATCTATCACGTGATATCCGACATGAACCAGCTTATAGATCTTTAACAAACCATAGATCCATCCGAATATGATGCACTCTAGAAATCCGAACACGGGCAACGCCAAGGCTGTGGCGTACCAATCAATTAATTGAAAGATGTAAATTCCCGCCTGAAAAAGGAGCTAGAATCACGCAAATGTTCAAAGTTAATGAAGATTTTACAACCAGATGAGAATTGGATATTTAAAATTATCAGCTTTCTGGTTTAGTTTCAACAAACGCCATAAACAAGCCTTTTTAAAGTTTATCATTTATTGAAAACTGAATCACAAAGCCGATAAATAATATACAAATCTCAGAGTTGTAAAACCTTTTCTTTCTCTTATGATGAAATTATTTTAATTTTGTCATTCAGTGCTTTGATGAACTTTTAAGTCAAACGCACCTACTAACTCAAAATGGTCTATATTTATGACGACACTTTCATTTGTAATTAGACTTTTCAAATATGGCAAATTAATCTTGTCACTTTATATAAGACTTTAAAAGTTTTTGGTGGTTTTTGTTTTGGTACGCGAAGCATATGTTTTAGATTAATTCAAAGCATTGGGTAAAATATGGGAATGATCATAAGAGAATAATAAATTTATAAAATTCCCCAACACGGAAAGTTGTATCTGAAATCTAAACAAAAATAATAAAACAGAATAATTATTGTTCATGGCACATTTAGCAATTTTACTTTTCATCCAATATTCTAGAACCCTTAATATCTGTAACGGTTTATGCAAATGGCTTCAAAACTGTTACATATCATGGAAATATGATTACTTGATACTACGGCATCAAAACTATGGCATAGTGTTGGGTTGTGATCATTTTTGGTTTATTTTCTAACTTGTGCAATTACATATGTATGTGCGGATTTGAGTGCATAAAGAAATTTGGCAAGTACATTTTAATGTTTGCTTGTTGTCGCTGTATATATAACGAAGTAAAGAAGGAATATTTCCATGTGACAAAGATGGCCCCGCTGGACTATAAACAGGAAAAAGAAGTCCGACAGGTCTAAAGGTCGCTTAAGATGTACAGTTCATGCAGTTTGTAATACTAAATTTCAAATCATTTTCATGGCTGAAATTCGTTTAGACGTACGAACGTTTAGACATGAATAAGAATCAATGCCCCGGACATGTCGTTGAAGGGGTGGGGCATAAAAATTTCTTTAATAAATTTGAGAACTGCAATTAAAAGATAACAATGTTATGAAAAGGCTTGGGGAAAAGTAAAATAACACAAGTTTTTATTTCAAAAAAAAATTATTACTGTCTTAATTTGTATAGTATTAGTCATACTTTTATGTTAATTGCTAAAGTTAAGTATTTATATTATTTTTTTACAATTTGAAGCTTGAATTTGGTTGTTATAGAAATTTGAAATACCATCTTTATAGCAAAGTATAGTTAAAAATTTTGAAAGCTGTTACATCTGAATATAATTAAATGTGTAAGCTTGAATCAACTGATATTATCAAATCTAGAAAAGAAACTATTGATAAGATTTGCTCAATACACGTGAACTCCGTTGGTTAACATACAAAAGTGTGATATTGTGACAGACAAACATTAAAATTCTGCCATGAAAACCAACAATATGGTTGTTAACGAAAAAGATGAAATAAAAAGTGTATCATAGATATATGACATGGATACATAATGATATAAGTTCTCAGTTATGTCCATCTATAGACCATTATTTCGATTTAACAACAGACTGCTTGCTGTGATTCATGAGTCATTTTTGAAAATATGCACAGAACCCGGAATTGATGACGCTAATTATGACGTCATCAATTTGTGTACACAACTTACCTGAGTGCAGAATACCAACGCAACTAGGAAGTTGATAACGCAGTACGCTACAGTAAGCATCACTCGTCTTTTTCGTAACCATTTATATTTATCAGAAAATACAACAATGATGGCTTCACACGCAGAAAACTGTAACAGTAAAAAATAGTATGATATAGCAAGCAGGAACTACTTATTCTTCCAGAGCACCTGGGTTTACTGTCGTTACGAGTAGAGTTCGCTTATTCAGTAACTTTTGTGTTTCTGTGTTTTATATGTTGTCATATTTTTTTTTCGTCCGTTCTCGTTGGTGTTTACTGGTTTGGGACTTTTGACATTCGGATGCCCCATTGATACCTCTGCTTATTTAGTGTAAGAAACTCTTTATTTTCACCTTTTGGTCATGATTATGTTAAAATTGTGTCATTATTTATTATAACCGATAATTTGATATGTATAGAATTTCAAGCTGTAGTACCGAGAATGAAAAGAATCAACATGAGTTATACTTCTTTGATTGGGAAAATTTAAATTAAAATTACAACAAAATTCCATACATTTAATTTGCTTCTTATTAGAGAAGCTTTACCCAAAATATTAAAATGCCAAAAACTTTATAATTATGAAGAGCATAGAACAATAAACCAACCATACCGAAAAAGGGAATGAAATTATAACTAAGATCACCTATTTATTTCTGGAGTAGGAAGAATCTTCAGTATTAAAGTTAGAAAAACGGTAAAGAGTACTTTTGTATCATTTGAAATGATACTAACGAGATGTCTAGCATAAATATCTAATTAACAACCACTAAGGATCTTTTTTGTATGTAATTTAAGCTACCTGACTGTCAAGGCCAACAGTTAATAACATGATGAAGAACAGACAAGACCAGACGTTCGCCCCAGGTAGCAGCCCAAGAGCCTCGGGGTATGCCACAAAACCTAGTCCAGGACCTGAAATAAAGGTATTACTAAGCTTAAGGTATAGACAAGATGATAGTTCAATAAAGGAATCCAAGAGCCCAATTGTAAACTATGTACATGGAATTATAGGATAATTATTGGGTCGAGTGAATAACCAAAATATGATCACTAGTCGGTGAACGCACACAGATTTATACGAGTGCGCGGAACTTGTTCCTCGCACGAGTTAAATCTCAGTGCGTTCCCGCACGATTGATCATATTTTGGTTATTCATGAGACCTAATTGATTATCGTATTTGTTACAAAGATAAAATGCCGCTAATAAATAGTTTTTAATAAATTTATTTGAATGGCGTGTGAATTTAGACCGCAGGAGTCATGACGACAACGCAATACAATTCACGACGTCATAATTGAGTTTGACCGGAAAGGACGCAAGAGTGAAAATATTTTTGTTATTTCACCTTGTGAATTTACCAGATTTTATTTCACTGGGAAAATCGGTATTTCATATGCATCTATGTAATAATATAAAATAATAGAAAATGTAAAACCAGGGATCAGTTCATTAGCCTCGGGGAAAAACCATGAATCCAAATATAAAGCCGTCAAACTTGTTTTTGTTAATATGTGTATGTACAAACATTTATTAGCATAGTGATTGAGTACAAACAAAAGTGTTATTGTACTACAATGCCATGTAACTAATAGATACAATCTCATCCAGACATATTTAACAATGTAAAGTGAAAGATGATAGCTATGTCAACAAGTCCTTAACTATCGAGTTAAGCACAATATCTAATTCAGAGCTTTAACTATTCTCTCATCTTTTTGTTTATTATTTTAAGTCCAAAAATAGGGCATGTAATGGGACATTAAATGATACCCCGCCACGTTATAATATCAAAAGTTCATAAAATTTGATTTCAAAGTGGCCTTTCTTGAAAACTATTTTTCATATCAAGCTGGAAATTGAACTTGATCTGTATTTTATTGTACTCAATAGCTGTACAAAATATCATTTGAATCCCATGAAGCGTTTTCAAGTTATTGGTCGGAAACTCAAAATTTCATGAAATTTGATTTTTCAAAGTGGCCTATCTCGAAAATAATTGATTGGATCATGCTGGAAATCAAACTTGACCTGTATTTTATTGTACTAAACAGCTGTGCAAAATATCATTCAAATCCTTTGACGCGTTTTCAAGTTATTGGTCGGAAACTCAAAATTTCATGAAATTTGATTTTTCAAAGTGGCCTATTTCGAAAACTATTTTTTGGATCATGCTGGAAATCGAACTTGACCTGTATTTTATTGTACTAAACAGCTGTGCAAAATATCATTCAAATCCTTTGACGCGTTTTCAAGTTATTGGTCGGAAACCTTCGGGGGACGGACAGACGGACAGACGGACAGACAGACGGACGGACGGACAGACACCGAAAAAAACTGAGGGTATAACATAATACCCTGCCACTTCGTGTGGCGGGGTATAAAAATGGATCTTTCGTCGATAATTTAGGGATTGGTTTTGAATCTTATATTTTGTATTTTCAGTCTTGGGCCAATGCAGTGACCTCTGGTCATGTTGAAGACTGCTGGCTGTTTTCAATTGTGATTTTTTTTAAATTGTTGCTCCTTTATGTTGGTTGTGTCACATACACTTATTCCACATCTCATTTTCGTCTATCTTTAATTACGTCCAGCAGCAGAATTAAATATCAACTGTATATAACTTCTTGTTATTAAGGTCAAAAGGTCATAATGTTAAAGTTATGTAAAATCTAGAGGATTCTGATTTCCCGCCAAGTGTTTTACGTCATATAGCTCCAAAATGAGCACGTGGACCTATTGTTTTCTTTTTGTCATTTGATTAAGTGGAAATTTACCATCATTTCCATCACAAATCATAAAATGTTTGATATAAAAAAAAGTTCAGGAGTGACCATCCTTAAAAGTAATTCTTCATTATCATCAAAAATAAAATGAACTAAACGTATCGGTTTATTAAGATCAAACTTAGTGACTGGATGTTTTATATATTTATATATAGGTAAGAATCTTTTCTTTTGTTATAATGTAAAACTCAATTTAAATTTAATTGAAAAGCAAATTATTGTAAAATGAGTATAGAAAAAGTACATGAAGTTTATTATTGTTGGCGGGATATCATTTAAAAAGATCTGCGTGGACAAAGCATGTAATTTGATTCCAAATGTAAAAACATTTTACAACAAAGAAATTAAATTCAAAACCCAGTATGCAAACTTTCTTTGTAACTGTATGTTTTCTTTGTCCACAAATACTGATGCCATAAAGTTTACTCAAATGATTTTCTTTTGTAGTACAAATATTTGAATCTTTGTTGCAGTTCAAATGGTTTGAAACCGTAACCCTAACCTTTGCTTTCAATTTTACGTTATTTAAACGTATTGTTCAACCATTTAGTATGCACAAATGTTATTATACTAATCTGTAAAGGAAAAATACAACTATCTGATATTTGCTAAGCTTTTAAGAGTGTGTTTTTACAATAGAGGTCGCATAAACTTATTTTTTGTAATAATATGGAAAACTCGTGAAGCTTTACCCTTTTGTTTAGGCACCGACCATTTGATTTTTTTTTTGGGGGGGGGGCTGGGATTTTTATTTTGAAAAAAAATAATCTTGCCAACAAAATTTCCTTGCTTAATATGTGCGTGAAAAAAAATAATATGGCCCGCAAAGCGGGCGAAAAAAAATTCCCGGCTCAAGGTAAAATCCCACCCCCAGCCCCCAGCCCCCCCCCAGAAAATCAAATGGTCCGTGGCTTACTTTCGCAAATGGAAAGAGTCACGCGAAGACGCGAAGATGAATTTTTATGTTAAATGACTATATATATCTGACAAGATTGATTGACCATAAATCATATCTTGGGGAACACGTTTCAAAGCAAAAATTCAGACGTTCAAAATTCGCAAAAATATTTTATGAAAACATATATGCAAACCCTTTAAAAATTTATAGATATTATTTCAAAGAAGTTATTCAGAAATGTTTTAATATGTTTCAACATTATTAATACCTGATTTGATGATTTTATCTAATGGCATGGAAAATTTCTTTGCCATAAAACCAAGAACGGTAAATATAACCAGTCCAGAATATACACTGGTTCCCTCTCCCAATACTGACAAAATGACTGAGTCTCTGTAAAAAAGATAAAATGAGGTGTGGCATGATGTATGTCTTGGAAAAGTAGTTTGACAAGCTGAACGAATAGAATGAAATGAGGTGTGAAATAAGGGAACAAAACAGTTTTGTCCTACATAACCTAAATTCACCTGATTGTAAAGGAGGAAACGACATTGGATACTCGTTTGCCTTCATTACCCAACAGACGCCAATTAATTCTGCAATTTGTCCAGAATTGAAATTTTCGTCTTTTTGTCTGCTTAGCAAGTTTTTCTGCCATGTGTGTTTCGATCACTAAGGTTTTTATAGTTGTTACTATAGGCTATAAGCCTCTCCAGGGATTTTTGACAAGACACGCTATGTACTATGGGTCGTCAAGTCCATGACACAAAACCGCCAGTGTTAGCTGCTCCAGAGGAGTAACCATTATCAAGCCCTTGATTTTCAAAGGCACTTGTATACAGGATAACCCTTATGGTGCCCCACCCCCTTTTTTTTCAAAACCGATTATTTTTTCATTTTTTCTGTTACATTTCTCATTTTCACTCATACACATGTCAAATATATGCAAATCTACCATCAAACAGTATCTACTATCCATATGGAGTTACTGATATATAATATAATAAAAAAATAATCGGTTTTGAAAAAAAGGGGGATGGGGCACCATAAGGGTTATCCTGTATACAAGTGCCTGTGATTTTCACAGGCCCATGACACACCCCGTCAGTGTTAGCTGTTCTAGGAGACCCGGTACAATGACCATGACACACCCCGCCAGTGTTCCAGGAGACCTGGGTCAATGACCATTATTTTCACAGGAACAGTGCCCGTTTTCTACCACTAAGAGGTACTGGTTGGAAATCTGCACGACAGGTTGTGTTCTTTGCAGTACCTTCTAATGTTGTACTACATTAGATATTTAATTTATTATTTAACTGCAATATGTCCTAGGTTTGTGGTATCGTTTGTTTGTCCTGTTTGTCTTTTAGGTATTTATAAGGTCTACATGTATAAACGCCTATTTGCAGCATCAATGACCAATTTGAAAGGTGCATTAACTTTTTCTTTTATTTAACATGATTGTTTAAAACTGAATCAACAGGTCATAAATAAAATTCACCTGTATCTTTGGGTCTTGGACAAGCAAAATTGCGTCTATTGCAAAATTGCATCTATCAATCTCTTAATGGATATACTCAACACGATTATAAAATAATAAAAATAATTTGATAATTTACCTGACACAGTTGTTATCAAACTTATTAAAACTAGCCATTGAGATGATGGTTCCCCATCCTGGTCCGAGAGAGTAAAACACCTGAATTGCCGCTTCAATCCATACCTAATACAACAAATGACAAAAAAGAACGTATAATTTGTATAGTAAGAAATTTACCAATATTACTTTTTATATGAATTGTCATCTTTGAAATATATTCTTCAAAAAAGTTACGCATAGGTAGGGAATTCCCAATAAGTTTAATATAAACCCTCACCCCTTCGGAACAATATTACAAAGCCGTCCATGAAATAAAACCCTGTAAAAAGAAAAATTTATAAAGCTCCTTTGTTTGATTTGAGCAAAATCGTTACCTCGCTGTTTTTAAGACATCGCAAGAGAATCTCATTCTATGCATCAAAATCGTTTAAATGCCGGCTTGGTCATATTGTTTAGAAATAGTGTTGGTTTGTATTAATATAGGGAATGTTCTACTTATGCGTACCTTTTTCTGAAAAGTACATATACAATCAGGCCATTTCGAAAAAAATTCCAATCTTGACGCCTTACCAGACTCGCATCATACATTTTATATGCATAATTTAAAGCAGCGCTAAATGGCTTAAAATGTATTAAATAATTAAAATCATTAACGGTTGATCTTTGGTATTATGAAAATATTTGAAACCCTGTTAATGTGTATAACGCTCTTGAGATTCTGAATTGGGGTAAGTGCTAAAACCAAAAGCAATCGTGTTTATATCCTAGGTGAGTCTGAATAAGTTGGCTATCGCCTGCTGGATGTTATCTGGTCATAATAAGAAAGCCTGGCCGCTGACAACAGGGGACAAAACATGTGCAATGCTTCATGCACGTAAAAGACCTGGGTGTGAGTCACCAGGTTGAGATTTTCGCCTCTACTTACCTCCGTCTTTCAAATGGACTTCAAAATGTACTGATCTTTTGTTTCCCATTCAATTAAATATTTCACATCATCATTTCGTGTTCATTTTAGCAACCCTATATTTAAAAATTAAAACCTACATGGTGTTGCTTAGGCATTAAGCACCAACTAACTCGCTCATTTTGTTTTTTACTTGCCAATGTAGTACGTCTTGTTGGAAGTACGATTGGCGTATTCATGCATGCGTTATGTTCAGGTAAGATCTGCTCATTTTCTTTGTGTGCCTAGGTTAACTTTTACTTTGTTGTATTTTTTGTCACTTAGGAATGGCTTAAAACTTTCTGTATGTCGAAATCAGTTATAACAAAAGGACATAATTGAGAGTTTCAGTGAAGTATAGGGCTTAACTTTATTTCTATAATATGTTCTAACCTGTAAGTTCAGCAGTTTTCCAAAATCTGGATTTAAGTACATGATTATACCATCGACTGAGCCATCTAATGTGAGACCCCGGATGAGAATAACGGTCAGCAAAATATATGGTAACGTTGCTGTAACGTAAACTACCTGTAATCAATAATAGGTTAACGCATAATAACGTAACCGTTACAAAAAGTATAGTAAAACGAATAGTAACGTATCTGTCACCTAATCTAATTGTAATAAAAGCAGCTAGTCAATCATGAAAACATAGCCATCACAAAAACCAACATTCAAACGCAGTAACGTATCTGACGCGTAAACTACCAGTAATCAATAGCAGTCAGATAAACATGATGGCATAGCCGTCACAAAAACTAACATTCAAACGCGGTAACGTATCTGACGCGTAAACTACCAGTAATCAATAGCAGCCAGATAGACATGATAACATAGCCTTCACAAAAACTAACATTCAAACGCATAGTAACGCTCTGACATGTTAACCTACCAGTAAATGAATTACATTAATGCGCTTGGTAACGTAGCTTTATGTAAATTTGCTGACACTTTGTCGAATCTTTTTTAAACCGTTCGTTATCTTTTGTAAATATGGAAAAAAATATTATCATTAATTTATATAAAACAAAGATAAACTGTGCCTTAATCAAATCTGCAGCGAAAAGCTACTGACAAAATATACCAGCTTTTAACTTTGATACCTTGTAGAATTCGTCTACTTAGTTACTAGTATACTATTATGTAATTAAAACAAAGATAGAACCATGAATTGCCCATGTGTACACAATTACGATATTTACCTTCCCTACGGAAGCAACTCCTTTCATGATACAAAGCCCTACTATGATCCAGGCTCCCAATAACGACAGGACAAGGTGCCAGTTCATCCCGCCCATTTCTTCGATGCCAGAGGTCATCTGAAGGACGTTTTGTCTACAAAATACATCAGCAGCGTATATAATGTCTGTAAGTTTTTAATCAAGGAAATCTAAATAAGTGTGGGTAAAATATTTGCTGCATTTGTATTGATGCAAATCATATTTCTTAGTTAAAGCTTCATACATTAGATTCCAAACATATGCAACATTAATTCTACACATATTACTACAATCAACCAACAATATTTGAACTTACTGCCAAAAATCTTCTTGTGGTGTTATCCAATCAGATTTGTTCTGATATAAAAGGGTTGTTAAGTTACTGGTTGTCAAATTTGTGTCTGTTAATGTGTAGTTGTTAACCATGTTAACGGACTTCTGTTTGACGTCTTCCACACAGTGGTCGCTATTCCATTTATTTGAGCATGTGGTCCACGGTAACGGACTGATAAATGAGTTACCAATGTAATACAACGTCCAGGCAATTATCATGTTGTAGTAAATGTTGACGATTGATAACGGAATGAGCATGCCATAGCCAATTCCTGTAATGGAAAAAAAGTTACGTTAGTATGCCAAGGTTCAGCAAGGTATAACATTCAAATTTGTCAACCATTTTCTAACGTATACAAACAGCACACTCGGGGAGGAGGTAAAAAATCAACATTTTTACATAAAAGTCTGGTCTGCTTTCAAAAATAAAATGAACACTTTTAAAAATCTTTGTCATCAGACAAAAATCTTGAAGTAATATTACTAAACAAAAAGCATGTACTGAAACAAATAAATGACATATACATTAATTATAAACATGATAAAAATGCTTATAAATGGCGGCCTCGATTGCGAAACCTTTATAGAGTTCACTCTAGAGACCACATACCAATCAGTGATTTCAGAAAAGATCGTAAAAAAGTTCACGAAAGGGCGGACGACGGACGCTTAAAGTTTACAATAGCTCACATTAACCCTCGGTTACATGTGTCTATGATACACACATATTTATTCTATAATGGCTTTTAATAATATTGTTAACAAATATAAGCGTCGACTCCTTTATTTTACTTCTTAGATGAAATATTTTAAGTCGTTAGCAACTGACTTAGGTCAAGTTCCCCGGAAGTAAAGAGGATGGAAACACTTGTTATGCTTGTCCAATGTTATTTTTTAAAAACGTATGTTTTCTAAATTCAGCATATTTTTTTTTACCGAGTAAACGCTCATAACCATTATGTTTTCCATTTACTGGTTTCTAGTTGTATTAGGAATACATTGGTCTGTTGCGAAAGATGATATAACCAGTGAACAGTGTTCTATATTTGATTTTGAACAGAAACTGCTTGAAAAACTTGTCCGCTTGGAAGTAAAATTTGAAACGTGCGAGGCAAATGTAGATCATTTGGAAAAGAAACTTGAAACAACACAAAAACAGTTGGATGATTTGAAGAAACAAAGATTGGAAGACCTGAATAAAGGTAAGTTGTTTGATATACAAGTTTGTAAAGTGGGGTATTTTATTTTTACTTAACTCAGAAATCTGAGGATATTATAAAAAGGGTATTTTAAAATTAAAGATTTTGTACCTTTAAATTTTTTAAATAACTGGAATGGCGGTCTTCTATGGAAGACGTATGTCGCTTGCTTCATAAAATAGACGGTAAACAGGAAGTAGATGAATAACGGGCATAAAATTGCTTTACACCATATACTACTATAGTTGGAACCTACATGCAAATATCGAGAGGCTCTGATATGTAGTTGTCCAAAAATATTTAACAAAATTCTTGTGACGCTGCACGACGACCACACAGAATGACGTCACAAGACGACGGATAATGTCAAAATAACCCCATAAAAATGGAACACAACAGCAACCTTGGCCTTTAATATCATCAGTGGTCGCTGCTCGCAACGAGACCTGCTCAAAAATATTAAATGTAAACAATATAAACGTAAACAATTCAAACTTATTTTCAAGAAACAATCAATCAACCAATTATCATTGCAAGTTGGTTGTACATAACTATTGCAGGTGTGGGAGCTACGTATACCAGGTGGTCAAGAACAGTTTGTCCCAGCGGAAACGAACTTGTTTATTCAGGTAAAAAGTATCAATCGGCAAAACTCGGGTATATCTGCTACTGACGGCATGGACGGAATCAGTCGAATATCAATGTATTTAAATGACACAAACAGCAGACAACAAGACAACATTTTTTTTTGGAAAATAAGCTTTAACGACAATTAGTGACCAATTGTTGGATGTTCAGGATTGGGATCCTACCTGTACATATGTTAATAAAAACATAATTGCATTCAATATAAAAAAACGATTATAATCTATACATGCAATATACATGTATACAATTAGTTGTTTTTTTTTTCAAATGAACGGGTCTTTCATCTATCCGACAACCACAATTCAACTTAAGCCCTTTTCGCCAGTATAAATTACACGTGTGTTTTGATAACTCTATATATACGTAAAATTTGACCTTCAATTATTCACTTTCACATATTAAAAGTTTATATTCTATTCTAAAGGGTATGCTGGGGGAGGTCATCAGAACGACGAAGGAGCTGCAGCTGAACCAGTCTGTCTGCCTAAAGACCCAGACTTCAATAAGACCTCTGGTAATGATTATGGGCGGATGTTTGGGGCTGAGATCAATTCAAATCTTTTCGCACAAAACAGTAACTTCCAAGACGTCCCCTGTGTGTGTGTCGAGTACAGAGAGCCACAAGCGTTGTCATGATTCCCGCCAAAACCAGTTGCCCAACTGACTGGAAATTGGAGTACTATGGCTATCTAGCTACGGGCCATCATGCCCATAAAGCTGCAAGTACGTACGTCTGTGTGGATGTAGATCCAGAGTATGTTCATGGGGGTTCGGCTTGGAACGGTAGAGGGAAACTTTTCTATGAAGTGATCGCTAAATGTGGATCACTTAAATGCCCTCCGTACCGCGAAGGGTATCCGTTAACTTGTGCTGTTTGTTCAAAATGACATGAGTTTGATTAAGTTTATTTTTATAGAATCAGGTGATTTTGTGCCATTCATGTATACCTCTTTAAAGACTTTACTTTTTATGTGGATGGTTCATGTCTATAGTGTATTGTGCTTTGTACTTCGTTAACTATGTATGAAATGTACTGCAACCCGATTATGGGTCAATAGTATTTTGAAGAAAGTTATAAAGTTTAAATTGAGATTTCAAGTTAATATGTAAATTATTTTAAAAAAATATTAAAATTTTTCTTATAATCAATTTTTTCAATGGCAAATCAAGGGTAACAAAACGTATAACAAAACTGGGAAATTTGTTTTTAAAAAAAATTCTAAGAAATCTCGTCCATGAAATTTCCTGAACATCCTCTGCGAATATCCTCTTACACATGTGAACAGTGGCCGCTGCTCGCTGTTTGAAGAATTAAATGTAATGCGCATATGTCTTCTTTTCTCTTAGTAGGGCTTTGTGTTAAATATACATGTATACATGTACCAACGTCGTCTAATTAAGCGATGTTATGCTTTGTAAATGTATAATAGGAAACAAATTATCATGATAAACTGTACCTTGGAATAATGGACAAATGTCCCATACTTGTACGATTCCTTTTCCACTGAACTGTCCGGCTGCGGTTTCCACTAGGAACAGCGGCAATCCACAAAATATCAGGAATATTACATAGGGAATCAGAAAGGCGCCTGAAAAACACAAAAAATGTAAAATACATCTGTTCATTTAAAGAGTTGTCTCCCTAATTTGTCATATGTTTCTTTAAGATACATACATTTACAATTGGAATAGACGTTTGTTAATGAATGACGGGAGCATCTGGCTATAATGTGGAATACTTGATTGTAAACCATGGTGGTGCAACCTGCTGAGAAAAAAATTCACTTTTCTCACATGTTAAAGAATCCTAATCTAGGTCTCTAAGTGTAGGACCCATATGACACCTTGCAGAAGGCCATAAAATATCTCGCCTAATCTAACCTATCACTTCGTGTCCAGTGGCAGTTAAAACTCCCAAACCCGATTTACCGTATGTCCCATTTACTGATGAAGCCGAACACGTGCTGCTGGGGGGTTAAGCAATATTTAACAACAAACTAACATATTTTAGAACTGCAGAAATTTCTAGAACAGCTTTATGTACTAACGGATGCTGCACTACCATACTAGCTACAGACAGTTATTTGTCCCTATTATAGCTGAAATATCGCCGACGGGACATTAAGCAAACATTTTAACAACAATCAATCAATTTTAACATAGATATAATATAACAGTTTTAAAAAGGTTCTGCATCTCTTTCCATCCCTCTCACGAAACTCTATGACGGCACAACTTTTGTACAGCTTTGCACAAAAAGCTCTTTGCTCTGTAGTCTGACAATTCCGCCCACAACAATAATAATTTTCGGTTCGGACAAAATCGTCATTTTTGACCGGCCATCATCATGCAGGTTTTTTTTATCTAAATCTTGTATCGAAATTAATGTTTGCAAATGCAAAGTCAGCAAAAAGCCCACTTTTTTATCACCCTGTACATGTCGCTATTTTGACGTGCGCCAATAAAATCAGATGCGGTAATTCAAGTCTGTTTGCATCGTTGTCTTGTGTTACTGACCCTGGTTTCACCACTAACGTCCAACTCTACGGAAAGTATTGCAGTTGAGGCCGGAAAACCTGACATGAGAAACATACGACTATCGGAATAATGAAAAACGGTCGCGACTGTATCTTATTGTCTTATTTTCTTGATTAATATATTTGCTTTGATTCAATATTGTCTACTATTCGCTATTTGAATCTCATTATTAATTTACTACAATGATGTTAAGACTTAACGTTTCGTATAATTGTCTAGTTCATGGTCATGGAGTTTGATTTCCATTGCTCATTTAACATTACAATTTGCTAACAAAACTATGTAAAAGTTTATTTTCCCTTTCAACCAAGGTCATCTTTTAAACATCTAACAAGGTATGTCGGCTAACCCGAAAAAGACATACATTTTTTCTTTGAATATATTCACCCCTAGTAAGGTGAATTCACGTAAAAATGGTTTTGGTAAATATTTGTGTTTCGATACGATAATTTAAATCACAAAAATAGAAAACCGATACAAAACCGAATCCCAACTTGTTTACTTTTTTCTTCACTGGACAAAACATATCCCATTTAAATACCTTACCAGAACCAAATCTACGTGAATCTTGGTAAGTTTTGCTTATCTCTCGTGAGCTCCTTCAGGTGAGGCTTACCAGGTGTGATATTGTTTGGTCTGAACTCGGTTCCGTAGCGTAAATAAGTAATCTTAGATACTTGACATTATTAATGTTTTTTTATGATATAAAAACTGTCCCGTACCGAGAATTTCGTCCTTGAATGACTATAATATTGTTTTGGCACAAAAGACGCATCGATCCAATGAATGAAATTACCATTTTAACACAAATGGCGCATCATTCCAAGACCCCGACCAAGATTTTGTTAATTTGACACAAACATAACAAAAGGCACACCATAGCATGACCGTTAAACTCAAATTGCATATACTTTACAGTGATAGTATATATTCCTTTTCTTGTTGCATATTGCTAAGCCTACCACGATTCTTGGGACAAATAAATACAATTTTCCATCAATATAGATCAAGTAGCACAAAATGCGCATCGTATCTAAAAGCTATTGATTGCACAGTGATTGATCCAAACAGACTTTTGTTGCATGCCTGCAAGACACTCCATCAATAACATTAAAGTATCCCGGCATTGGAAAATTTTATGGAAAATTCCAATTAGACAGTTAGGAATTTTTTGTTTGTCATAGTAATGGATTTCAGAAATAATAAGTAATTACATTAATAAAAAATGAAATGTAAACTTCTAACTCAATTTCTTTTTTACGTCGTTTTTTATTTAGTGCAGGCGTCCGTAGACCACGTCGAACGTCATTTGTGAAATGAAAAACCGTATATATATCGAATTGAATTGGCCATGATAAAGTATAAGGTATTCAATTCAAAGTCGGAAAACAAAAATACCCATTCAAACATTGTACATACTTATCTAGCAAATCATGTTGCAGATGTTCGTTATTTATATATACCAAAAAAAAAATGCATTACAGATATAAAAGATGAAAAGGTTAAAATATGTGTAACATGCTAAATACGGCATTTTTATAATGTTTATTGTCAAAATTGATCGATTGAAATTTTCCTTGTATAAAAACCCAAATCATATAGGCCACCATTGTCAGTAAATCAGAACGTACCTAAAACTGTTTAAACATTCTTTTAACTTAAGTTTCTTTTAATATGAAAAACGAAATGTATTAAGTTAGGCTTCCTTAAGGTTTGGAAGGTTACGATTACAAGGAGTATGGACAGACACATAGACTTTTAAGCGTTGGTATGAAATTATCGTTTTACGTTAAAGAAAAAGTTCGCCGAGTGTAGCATGTTACGACTGCAAAAGGTCGAACCAAGTACGTTTTAGGACCAATATGGCTAGTAAATTGCTCTGGACACATGCAGCCCATAGTGGACTGACTAAGTTTTTTGACACATGCAGCCTTTGGTGGACACTCACATTTCACAAGAACTTCATTTTGTTTTTCAAAATGAGACCAAAATAAATTACAATTACAAACGTAAAAAGGTAATACTGTGAGCAAGCTCACAAAAGGATACCCCCGCTTCATATTGGACTCTGTACTGTAAAAAAAATCTCAAGTCCAGTTATCTCCCCTCGATGAAAACCAACAGCAATATAAATTCTTCATGCACATCTACAGATGATGTACTTTCTTCATTAAAGTTTCACCAAAATCCATCAAGCGGTTTAGGAGGAGTTGCGCTTACGGGGTCTCCCATTGAATGATTTATTTAAAAAGTCTAAGTCCAATTATCTCCCCCAGAATGATGTCTGATTGCGATGCAAATTCTACATGCACACCTACATATAATGTACTTCCTTCCTGTAAAGTTTTATCGAAATCCTTGTAGCGGTTAAGGAGGAGTTGCGCTTACGAGGTCTCCCATTGAATAATGTATTTAAAAAGTCTAAGTCCAATTATTTCCCTTGAATGATGTCCGAGTGCGATGAAAATTCTTCATTCACATCTACATATGATGTACTTCCTTCATATTAAGTTTCAGCAAATCCTTCAAGTGGTTAAGGAGGAGAAGTGCTTACGAGTTATGTGGACTGACGGACGGGCAGACAGACAGGGTGTTTCCTATATACCCCCCCCCAAAAAAAAAACTTTGCTTGCGGGGGTATAAAAGTTACACCTTTTTGGCCCCTATTTATGTGCATCTGCTCCTTTTTCATTTTTGCCCTTTTGGCCCCTAGCAGCAATAAGCAACAGAGGGTAGTGTCAAAATAAATCTTCAATTTTGTAAATTCACTACTTGACAAGAATTAATTAGCAAGAACTATTTTGAAATCGGACAATGAATAAAAAAGTTGTGATTTTGGTCCTTTTTTGCCCATACAATGTGATTTCGTATCGGTAAAAGGAGCTTTTAGCACATGCCCTATCAGGATGATAAATTAAATAAGAAGACGTATAGCAATTCTTTTGGATTCTACAGTCTGACGGGTGAAAAGCGCAGGGTGGAATGGTTGGATAGTATTAATCAAACTGTATAGGTCGTGACACAGAGAAAATTTGGTCAAACTTCGTACATTCGATGGCAACTGAGACTTCACATTCAACGGTAACGTACACTATCTACATGTTGTACTTCCGAGAATGGCATTATGATGGAAATGAAAAGGGCACCAACCGTCGGTCAGAGCGAGTGTTGCAAATAATAGCCCGTTCGTATGTTGTGTACCCCTTTCCTTCACTTCACCATCATTTCATGTTCATTGTATCACCTCTTTCATGATGGTCTCCCGGATATAGCCGAAATAGCGCTGCTTGAGAGTAAAACTATAACCATGCACCGGTTCCCAAAACACCCCCATGAAACATTTGCCAACTGACCATCACCATCACCGACCAGATCATGTATGTAAATATGTCACTTAAGAAGATATCTTTCTTGCAAACAGAACAAAATTTCCACCATCTAATATATTGAAAAGTAATCAACATTATATTGCATTGTTGACTGCTGAACTGTAAAATGTCAACGGTATATAAAAGCCCGTGCGAGTTCAAGATGGCGAGCAGCGGCACTTAGCTTGTCGGTAAAAGTCCACTTATGAAAGCTTATAAACATGACATCGGGTCAGGCCGCTTTGTCCAAAAAGCGACAGGGATGTGTGCCTCGGATTGTTGAATGGGGCAGCCAAATCATAGTGAATGCCGGGATCGTCAGGCCATATTGCGGAAAACCTGACCGCAAACCATAGTGGTGCACCGAGTTTGGAAACTTGTCACGTTCTTCGTATGCTAAACAATCCTGTTGCAGGTCTCGGTAATAGAAGGACCCGTAGGATCCCCACGCAGGAGGCTAAATTGCTTGTCCCTACCCGTCACCCCTTTTTCCAGTGGCAGTCAAAGCTCTCCACCCCTATTGGCCTTGTGTAACCCTTTCCTTCACTTCATCATCATTTCATGTTCATTGTATCACCTCTTTCATGTTGGTCTCCCAGATATAGCCGAAATCGCACTGCTTGAGAGTAAAGCTATAACCGTGCACCGGTTTCCAAAACATCCCGGTCACGCCAATGAAATATTTACCAACTGACCATCACCATCATCGACCAGAACCCATCGGACCCAGGAAAAGGAAAGCACATAAGAAAAACTACCCAAATGGTATTTATGCATTTATTGGAGAAAAGTTTCACTATTCAGTTTAAATTCAATTTGTGAATGGAAAACAGATTCTTCGTATAATTGACACCACTTAATACGATAGATTTGTGTTCTAAATGTTTTTATACGTTAGATCATTCGCTCTTGATAGTTCATGCTATATATATCAACTGGAACACCATATTCCAGTAGCGGCTGCAACTCCCCTTTCATGTTCAGTTTTTTGCTGCTATCGTATGAACTGTGTTCCCGATGATGAGCATTGATTAAAATTCGTTTATAATAAATTATTTATGAAAGGATTTTAAGATCACAACACATACATGACATATGTTAACCGTATTTAGAAGGCATCTTTTACTTCTCGACCAATCAGAGTACAGCATTTCAGATCTCTAATTTGTTAAGTATTCTGTCTACTGACCATCTTAATAACTTGCTTAATGCAGGTCCAAACAAAAGACCCTGATTAGTCAAGGGTCATTTGTCAAGTGGTCAGCAGACAGATTACCCAACAAATTAGAAATCTGAAATGATGTGCTCTGATTAGACAAAAGTAAATACAAACCTTTCTTCCAAAAACAAATCAAACAAAATTTAACGCCAAAAATAAATAAATAAAATAAATGAAATATAAAAATAAATAAATAATCAGAATATTTCAATATTGATGTTATTTAATCCAAAATAAGTAAGAGTTTGAAAGTCTCAAGATTAGTGAACTGTAGCAATGTTTTATACATGTATTTCAGTCACTTAATTATATAATATTTAAATTAAATTTTGAATTTCATGTTCATTTTAAAAAATATTAACACTGATTGTACAAAATTTGCAATACACACTATTTGAAAAAAAAATATATCCATAGAAAAATAACGTTAAAATATAATTTCCATTAGTGAGAATAAAATAAAAGATCCTGGAATACACTGCTGGAATACTCAACCGTCCACAACGAGGTGTTTGATTTAAATGATTCAAATTTCTTAAAACTGTAAGATAAGGTCACATGGCTTTCTGTTATAATAAAATGATGGACCGTGAAACTTCTGATTATGAGGATCAAAGACTAGGTCTCAAGTAAAACATGCCTTCTAAGTAGGTTAGAAGGTCGTAAATTTTTCTTAACAATTAAGCATTGTCTCGCCTGCGGCTCGACTGCTTAATTGTTAAGAAAAATTTACTAACCTTCTAACCTTTACTTACATGCTGAACATTTTAAAAAATATATGCACCAATTTCCAATGAAGAAGAACACACCTGTCATCATAATGTTCCTGTAGATGGTATATTAAAGGACCATATGGCAATTTTTATTTCCACACCTTGTAAGCCAACCTGGAGGAGTTCAAGAGAGATGAAAAATATTTACCTAGACTTCACGTGAAGTTGTTTTGGTAAGCCTTCGAACAGAATATGTTTTGTCCGGTCTAGAAAAAGTAAACAATTTTGGATAATGTTTGGTATTTGGTTTTCTACATTTAAATTATATTATCCGTACACACATGTTTGACCAAGACCATTTGAACGTGAACTAACCTTTCCAGGGGTGAAAAGAACATTCAGATCAGTATAATACGCGTACGTAGATGTTAAAATGAAAAAATAAAAAGCGTCACCAAGCGCAGCATGATACATGTACGACCGCAACATGTCGAACACTGTACGTTTTAGGGCCAATATGGATAGTCAATTGCTCTTAACACATGTAGCCCATGGTAGACTGACAAAGTTTTTTAACACAGCATGTAGCCTTTGGTGGACTTGCCACCATTTCACAAGGAATACATTTTTAGTTTACCTTGCCCAAAGGTGAGATATTACATCACATTGCGTCTGTCGTCTGTCCTCCGTTAACAATTGTTAAAAAATCTTCTCCTCTGAAACTACTGAACGGAATTTTATGCAACTTGGTATGATTGATCTTTAGGGTGTCTTGCATAAACTTTTTGTTTCGATTTTTGATTCGTCAAAAAATGGCTGCCATTGCTAAAAACAGACCAGGGGCTCAGACTACTGTTTTTAACTTAAAAATCAATAAAAAGCTACGCCGAGCGCAGCATGATATGACCGCAACAAGTTGAAACCTGTACGTTGGAGGCCCAATATGGGTAGTCTATTGTTTTGGTCATATGAAGCCCATGGTGGACTTAAAAACCGGCAAAGCTTTTTGGCACATGCATCCTCTGGTGGACTTTAAAATGCATATTTGACACATAAATATTAATATCAACATCTAATACAAAAAGCCTTATTTATATACATGTATTAATTGATATTTTTGGCCCTTTGACCCCTAATTTCCAAACTAGATACTTAAAACTGTTGTTTGTTGTTACATTTTTCTGACAGAATTTATTTAGGAATACAACGAGAGAAACAATTAACAAATCGTACGAAAAATAAATGTTCAGTAGCAGTTTTGTTTTAACATCCATTTTAACCTCTTCCTCTGAAAGAGTAGGGTCCACAAACCCTTAATGCATGAGGAAACTTTCTCTAGTGGTTAGAAATAGCATTTTAAAACGACGTATCAATTGGCCCGCCAACTACAACTAAAATTGTTGAAAACCATTTGCCGATGTAATTGGCGTTTTTTGGCCCTTTTGGCCCCTAATTTCTCTAAAATGGTAGGAGATATTGCAAACCTGATTGAAAAACCCAGGCAGGGACTTTTACAAGGATTCCAATGGAAAACAGATTTTGATAATCGGACCACAAATAAAAAAATCGATCTTTTGGGTGTGCCCCCACTTTGACCCCTCAAGCCAATGTGAAGGTGTAAGACACATCAAATCTGTTGTTATATTTTGTTGACTAAATGTATTGCTGAATACAATTAAAATAAAAATAGAATGATCAAAATCGGATGAAAATATAACATTTTACAGAAGTTTTGTCAAGAAACCCGTTTAGCCCCTTTTGGCCCTTTTTTCTTAAACGATAGGGGACAGACACCCCAAATTCAATACCAACCTTCGTTTAGTGGTAACAAACATCATATCACAATTTAACAACAATTGGTTCTCTTTAACTCAAGATATCGCACGGAAACCAAAGCATCTACAGAAGACAACGACGACGACGACAACGACATCGCCATAACATAATACAAATGCAAAAATTTGGCGGTCGTATAAAAGTATAAGAGATAGAGAAAATCTGACGCAACTTTTCCATCTTCACTATCAAAGGATATACAAAAGTCTCCATTGGGACAAAGCTGTCAGATGACCCCTTATACATGTAATAGGGGTTATGACCCTTAAAAGGTAAAAAAAATGCGTTTTTTTCTGTTTTTGCCCTATAGAATCAAAACTATTGCTGATAGAGAAAAAACTGTTGCTTGCTTAAGCCTTCAACTTTTAAGCTCTACAAAAGTTTCCATTGGGTCGAAACTGTCATATGACCCCTTAAAGAGGTTATGACCCTTAAAAGGTCAAGCATCGCGTTTTTCATGTTTTTTGCCCAATAAAAGACTATCCAAGATAGAGAAAAGCTGTAGCTTGTTTAAACCTTCAGCTAATTAAGCTCTTCAAAAGTCGAAGCTGTCAAATGATACCTTATAGGGATTATTGCCCTTTAAATGTAAAAACTGGAGGTTTTTTGCATGTTTTGCCCTTCAGAATAAAAACTATTGCAGATCTACAATAGTCCTCATTGGGTCAAAGCTGTAAGATGACCCTTGTAGGGGTATGGCCATTTAAAGGTCAAAAACAGCGGTTTTTTCATGCTTTTGCTCTAGAGAATGAAAACTATTGCTGATAGTGATAAGCTGTTGCTTGCTTCAACTTTCAGCTCATTAAGCTCTTCAAAATTCTCAGTGGGTCAAAGTTGTCAGATGACCCCTTATAGAATACCCGTATGGCTTAAGGGCCGGGTGAGCGATTCAGTCTCCTGGGAGCCTCTTGTTTTTTTAAAAGCAAACCTAAATAAATTACAATTACAAAAAAATTACCCCTTTTGGACCCTAATTGAGGATATCTGCTACCTTTCATTTAATGAACCACTTTCAGTATAACCAGTGGGTAATTCGGTAAAGAGAATAAGCTTCTTTGGGTCAGTTATTTCGGACGTCTTTATTTAAATGTTACCCAAACGAAAAAACCGTGTAAATAAAATTTGTCCATGTTTCGTGATGATCTTAAACAGTAGTGGCCTAATTAAAAGTCCTCGGTCAAGAAAGTGTATTACCCTTTGGTTTTAACACTGTCTTTGCCAATTCAAAAATCAGCACGCAACATATATCAAATTATATTCCAAATTACCATGATTATCATAACAATTTTATACATATTTGCAATTCAACAAAATGGAAACCAGTTTTTACCAGATCTTAGCCTGACTCCACATAATTTTTATTTAAGAACAAAAAGGTTATACATACAGAGGGCAAAGTGAAACTGGTCACAAGCAGTCAATAAAACATACATTTTAACAAAACATTCAATCTCAGTAGATACTAACAATCTGTCAAGGTAACAAGAACAGATTATATAAAGGTCCCCCTCCCGTTCAGTGGGAAAAATCTAGGTCGACTCGTTACAGCGACAGATCTGAAAACGCATTCCACCATATGGGACCCCTATTTGAAGCTGCATACCAAATATCAAAAGCCTATGATTAATACATGTAATAGTTGCTAAAAAACTGTTTCGAAAAAAAGTGTGACGAACGGACGGACAGACGCACGCGCGGACGAACGCCCGGAATTTCCATGTCCCCGCTCCACGTTGCGGCGGGGGACTAAAAATGACCAGTTCTCGTTGAACATGAAGCAGGTGCGCGTCAGATTTGAATTTGGGTCAGGGGGTTGCGATCAGAAGTTGCTGTGAAATCCGTTGCGAAATTTAAATCCCCGACGCCCCGTCATAAATTCACCATATATTACCCGGATTTCTCACTGCTTGAACGATGATGTGGTGGAATTCAATTGTTCATCTTTGTTTCATTTGATTTTTAAAGGCGTAGACTTTCTATGCTTTTTCTCATTAAATCATCTCGAAGTTTTTTATATGAAAAAGGCAAGGTGTAAATAATCAATGATGCGAACGTAAATTGTATCTGTTACCTTTCACCTTTGTCCCTATTGGCCCATAACAGCAATAAGGGGAGGGGAGTGTCGCAATAATATTAATCCTTAAGTTTGTAAATTCCCTACAAGAATTTATTTGCAAAAAAAAATTGAAGTTGGACAATATAAAATAAAAAAGTTTTTATTTTGGCCCTATTGTCCCCTTGTTTCACAATGGGGGAGATGAGCGCATAATTCTCCATCCACTACTCGACAATTAAGACTTAACTTGCAAGAAATCCAAATCGGACTAGTTGCATTTTTGCCCCTTTAAGGGCCCCTTATTTCTACATGAAAAAAGGCTTAAATCAGTCCAATGTATTTTGTAATGGTAAGGCATATCATTGTCAAATTTCATAGAAATTGGCCTACAGAACCAAAGTTATTGTGGAAACAAATAAAATATTTGACTTTGTCACCTTTTGGGCCCTTAATTTCTAAACGATTAAAGGGAAGACCCCCAAAATCAATCCCATTCACCTTTTTTGTTGTAAAATTTCACAGCATTTGGTTAATCAGAACACAAGTTATTGTGGGAACAAAAAGTAGCATTTTTTACCCTTTTTGTCTCCTAATTTCTAAATGAAAAAAGGGGGACCCCAAAAAACAGTTCCATCCATCATTTTATGTTAAGGAACACCGTTGTCAACTTTAATAGCAATTGAAAACTAGAACTACAGTTATTGTGGGAACACTTAAGTTAACAGACAACGACAACGACAGCATCCACATATTTACGAATAAAAATGACTTTTGTACATTGTTTTATATTTTTTTTACACAACGTTTTCCTTTGGCATAGTTTAGTTCTTATAGAAAGTACTACATGTATAAGTACGCTTGTAAATACATACGAAACAATCGATTGTTGGTTTGTGCCTGAATATAGGCCCGTCAAGATATATTACCAGGATAATATTGTTCTTTTTTTGTTTTAAAATTAATATTAGATGCCACATCTGTGCTGAAATTAAACTTTAATGCAACATTTGCTGTGGTATAGCCCTTACGCTAGAGCAAGCATTTAAGCTGACCTCACAAAGTGAAGGGGGCATATATGATACTCTCTGCGTCGGCGTCGGCGTCAGATTTGTTAAGGGCTATTTCCAGTTACTAACCAGTGTTTCATCAACCATATTGGTATAGTAGGTGCAGCTATTGATACTAGGTATTATGCATGTTTCGTATGCTGGCTATTATGTGCATGCTCAACATGAATGCCCATTTACAGATGCGTCGGTGTCTGCGTCGGCGTCTGCACCCACTTACAGAATAATGGTTGAGATCTATTCACGCTTACTGACAATTGCCGCATCAATCATATTGGTATGGTAGGCAATGATGCTAAAAATAATGCATGCTTCGGAGGCTGGCTGTGACATATATTTTCCACATGAATGACCACTTACAGAAAATGGTTAATCTCCATTCCCACTTACCGACAAGTGCAATGTCAATCATATGGTTATGGTAGGTGCATCTCATGATGCTAAGCACAAAGAATACTTCGGATGCTGGATGTGACCTATATTTTTAGCATGAATGTCCACTTACATAAGAATGGTTAAGATCCATTCAGGCTGACTGACAAGTGCCACGTCAATCAAAGGGTTATGGTAGGTGCATCTCGTGATGCTTAGCACAATGAATACTTCGGATGCTGGATGTGACCTATATTTTAAGCATGAATGACCACTTACATAAGGATGGTTGAGATCCATTTTTTCCACATGAATTACCACTTAAAGAAGAATGGTTATAAATAATTAATGAAAGTCCATTCCCATGCACTTACTGACAAGTGTCACATCAACCAAATTAGTATGGTACATGTAGGTGCACCAAGTGATGTTAAGGACAATATATGCTTCGGATGTTGGCAATGACCTTCATTTTCCGCATGAATGACCCCTTACAGAAGAATGGTTATACTCAATACCCGTTTATTGACAAGTGCAACACCAAATTGATATTGTAGATGCACCTAACGATGTTAAGGACAATGCATGCTTCGGATGCTGGCTATGTCCTACATTTTTCGCATGAATGACCGCTTACAGAAGATTTGTTTAAATCCATTCCTGCTAACAGACAAATATCATATCACCCAAAGATAGATGTATCTAGGGATGTTTAGCAAGATGGATGGTGCAGATATTGACTGTGACCTTCTTTTTTTTGTATGGATGAGCACTTAAATTTTTTTAAAGTTTAAGTCAATTTCCGCTTCTTGACAATAATGCATAACGAAGTGACCTTCGTAATCGATAGTTATCTATGTTTTTTTTATTCCATTTGTGCATTTAGTGCCCTAGCTCCTTGAAATCATTGTCATGTTTCTCGATATTTTTGCAATAGTATTCTTTGCTTGTTATGTTTATGTTTTGGGTTTTTTTTTAGTTTTTAATTTTTTAATTTCAATACACGTTCGCGTTTTATTTATAACTTTCATAATATGAAATCATACGTAACTCTAATTCAAGTAGAATAATTTTTAATTTTCAGTGCACGTACGCGTTTAAATTGACTTAATATTCAATAATACGTAACTATCTGAAGTAGATCCAATAATCCATTTGCTTAATAGGTTGCTATGCGAGCAAGGCCGGCTTTATAGCTTGAAAGACGCCATCCCGCTGTGAGCTATAGGCAAGATGGAAGATTTCTATAGCATGTTCAATTAATAGATAATATCTCATGAAAGCAGTTGTGTATTGTAAGTGGTTTATATTGACCTAGTAACACGAAGTGCATAGAAACGAAAACATAAACATGGATTTTTAAAAGAAAAATTAGTGATCTATATTTTTTTCTTCATTAGTAGTTTATCAAAAATAAGTTAAAACTATAGAGAGACAAAATATGTATCATTTAGTGATTGTTTATAGGGAAAATTTGTAACTAAATAATTTCTATATCACACCAGTTAATTAAACATCTGATAGTGGGAAAGATGTTTAATGTACATGTAGGAAGCGGTTAACATTGACCGAGAAAATGAAGAAAAAAAAACAGGCCTGCATCATAGTGATTTTGAGCATGTTTAGTTATTGACTTTAAGATATTAATCCTTATTAAAAGAATCTTTTCCATTAAATAAAGATCTAGATGAAGAAGGAATTTATACATGGTATACTTTTGTAAAACAATCTTCAGATATATTGGCTTAAATGTGAATGAAACAAAAATATGTACGAACAAAAATGAAGTGACAAACTGCAAAGATACCTTTAAAAAGAAAGTTTTGCATTACTATGAAAACATGTTTATTTCTATGATAAAAGAGTTAAAAGAAGAAAACAAAATTTTTCTTTACAAAATTATTAAAAATAATGAATTTGAGTGTGAAAATATCTTCATCACCCAAATAAAATTAAAAAACAACTTATTGCAAAGTTTCGTATGAGTGATCATACACTTATGATAGAACTTGGAAGATATCAAAATATTCCTCGTTCTCTCAGAATATGCAAACTTTGTAATGAAATTGACGATGAAATGCATTTCTTCTTCATCTGTAAATATAATGAAAATATACGAAGTAATTTTTATTTAAACTTTAATAACCATGATGAAAATTTTGAAAGTTTGAACAATTTGGATAAAATAAATGTCATCTTAAACCCATCAACTGTATCGTCTTTTATAGAACAGTCATTAGAACTGAGGAAGGAAGACCCTGGTCAGTCTTAGTTTTCTAAATTGTTATTATGTCTTTATATATGTTTATATGTTATGTAATTTGTTATTGTATCGCCATGACATGCAGTCTTGTGTTGCGTTAATAAAGATTATTGACAGCTTGTTACCAATTTCTGTATTGACATAAGTTTATTAAACATCAGTTTGAAACATGTTGTATTTCAAGGTTTTAATGGCATCGATCTAACAAAATTTCATATTGTAAAAGCAATTCAAGTTGCAATAAACTTTGTTCTTTTTTTTTACTAATTTCAACAGCTTCTTCAAGTGCACTCCAACTGGTAGAATTTCAAAACATACATCGGTCATCATAGAGCCGATGTTGTAGTGGTTAACGCGTCGGGCTACTAATACCGAGGTTCGTGGTTCGATCCTCGTCTGATGGTGAAAATTTGATGAACCAGTTTTCCAACTCTCTCTTGATCATGTTGATACCATTTGCAACGATGGTCTCGAGAAACTATGTTTATCCTTCAGTTGGAGAATACATCAAACATGTCAAAGCTTTAAATCATCCGTCTAAATTTCAAAATTGTCTAAACCCTAAAGTCATGAAGGTTCTTCCTACACCAGACATAGGTTGATTATCTTAGTAATAATTTGATTCCCCAGTTTGGTATTTTTGGTTTTATTGTTCTATGCTCTTCATATTCATATAGACTAAGTGTTTGGCATTTTCAATATTTTTGGTAGAGCGCATCTGATGAGTCTTGAATAGACGAAACGCGCGTCAGGCGTAGCAAAATTTATTGTCTGGAACTTTGCTGTCATTTGTATTTCGTAAAATGTCCCGTGTAGTGACGAAGTCCCCTTTGTATAGTTAGATAAGAATAGGATTATTGGGGGCCGCTACAAAAGCAACACTCGCAAACTGCAAACTGGAGAGGGGTTTATATGTTAAGCTTGTTTTCCAGTCCAGGATAAATAAATATGTTTACACTTAAAGATCGGTCATTAACTTACAAATTAAGAACATACTTATTTAACCACGCTTCCGTTCTCCATTGCCGATTACAGATCATTACATGTAGATTTAAAAACAAGTTTGTTTACCATGTTTACATGATTGAAGAATAAAAGGTACCCCTCCCCCTTTTTTATCGCTTTAAAGAAAATGTAATTTTATTTCGAAATTGCAGTAGAACAGATCATGCAGAACGCGAAAATGCCACTTTATTTAATTTGTAAAATATATCGATGCGGTTCAGATAGGTGCTTGATTGCTTTCGCTTCTTCCTTGTTGTTGTCAGTAAATGCAGATTATAGCAATTAGTCGTATATCGCAATCGCTGGGATCGTACATCTGAACAACTTAAACGATGTTGATAGCAAAAAGTTGTTTTTTTTTAAATTCGCAATAGGTACCTTGAGGAAATTTTGGCAACTAAACGAGACAGTCATTATTTTTCTAGTAAAGAGATCGCGACAAGGAGATAAAACATAGTTCAATGGGATATACTAGGCTATCGATTACCGCTGGAAATGTGAAGACAGTCTAAAAGACATGAAAGATAAACAGTGTATGTTTTACGTAGAAAAGAGGACATCAGGAGAAAAAGATTAAAAAAAAATACTAGGTTTAGACTGTTGTCTCCCGTTTTATCAAATTGTCCTTTTCTTTGTTAAAAGCAATGTTATTATTTGACTGCCCTCAGTTTGCAAGATACACTGTAGCCGATAAAACGCCGTGTAGAACAAATGTAGAAAGGAGAGACAATATAATAAGCACAAAATTATGTAACATTCTTGTGGTAAATAAAACGAGTTATTAATTGACAACATAATCTTCCGACCCCGGCGACTTAACATAATATTTCCGACCTTGTTTTCGCCGTACATAGTATGTTCTGTATAAATATTATTTACGATGTTACTGTATGCATTTTAAAATCGTTTATTCCCCTAACTGCAATTTTCACGAATTAAGGTGACACAAAATTGCATTAAAGATGTAAAAACTAATTAAACAAAAGCAAAAGAACAGATAATTTATTGCTGCTCTTAATCCATGTGTCGCAGTGAGACCTTCTCATCGTGGTGCACTCACTAGCATTGACTGGTTGCTGATTTAACACAAGTCGATACATCAGGGCCGTAGCCAGAATTTGTCAAAAGGGGGTGCAAACTTTCCAGAGGGGGTGCGTTTTGATGAAAATTGGTGAAAAATAAGGCTGTAAACCTCAGTTTTGTCAATTTTCCCTAGGAAATTAAGAAAAGTTCTCTCAAAAGGGGGGGGGGGGTGCAAACGCACCCAACGCACCCCCTAGCTACGGCCTTGGATACAAGCATAGGATAATCAAAAATCAGATTCTTATGCTGCTCAACAATCACTCTAGGCTTAATTGATAGATTGAAACAAATACAAACAATGACACTGTGTAATGAAAATCGATCAAGTGAAATTCTACTGCAAACTTTTTCACTACTGGTTTGAGTATGGTATCATAGTAATTAAATTGATTTTCAGTTGTTTGAATAATAAGGAGGGTCCTAAATTCTGTATTCTGCAAATTTTATGCCCTTTATTCTCTATTCTGTAAAGGTTTTTGCCAATTTTTACATTATTCAATATTCTGTTAGGGTCATTATTCTCTATTCGTTATGTTTCTGGGTCATTATACTTTATCTTTCGTTGTCTGTTAACTTTTTTGGCCTTTATATTCTCTCTTCTGTAAACCCCATCCACACCCTCAATAAGGTCTTAATTGTTGCCTTTGTATTTAGATCGAAGGCCATGATTATTTGCTTTCTTTCAGCTTTGAATGGGGGGAAGGACAGAACTAACTTGGTAACAGGCTCGTTTATTATGTAATTTTATGCTTCACCCGTTAAATAAAAATGAAAAAGATATGGATTCCATATAACATACAATTTACGAAAAATTACAACAACCCGACACATTGTTTAGTTTAAAAGGCTTATTGTTAAAATTTTAAGCTGAACGTAATACATTGTGCATTTAATATGGCCAGGTTTCGATATTGTCACAAATACTTTATCAACATGATCAATAATATTCTATTTCTATTCTATTTCTATTTCTTCTGATACTCTCTCTTATGTTTATCGAACATGTCGAAATAATGTATAAAAATGAATTTCCTATCCATTTTAAGTCAATTTACTATAAGTGTGCCATTTTAAAGTTCTGACTTAATTTGCTTTTTCATATTCCTTTTCACGTCGATCCTCAAAATGTTTCAGACCGCTTCTAAAATTAGGGGATTTTCCATACATCTCTTCATTGACAATTTCGTTGCTCCCGGTCGTAAAATAAGATTGCATTATAATTTTGACGTTTCGCTCTTCACTGACCTACAATGGTTGATTATTTAATTGTATAATCATGGAAGTATTAAATTGAAATATTCAATTTAATACTTCCATGGTATAATAAAGTAAAACATTTTTTACATGCATCCTGCGTCACTGTACGTGAAAATACGATAAATTACTGGAAGTACATGAGGAATGTAGCAACACGTCTAATATAAATAATGCATGCATAACATGTAAAATTATATAATTATATCTAAATTTCTTACCCCCTCCATTTCTCATGCATATGTACGGGAATCTCCAAAGATTTCCTAATCCAACCATATATCCCAGAATAGAGAGAAAAAATTCCATCTTCCGACCCCATGTTCCACGTTGAACCTCGCTATTCCCCGCCATTTTAAATACTGGCCGTCTGCAGCACAAATCCGATGATGAATGAATGAATTGTTAAAATATTATAATGAGACTTAGATTGAAGTTGTGAACGGAATTGATAATGTTCAGAAATTTGTGATTAACTGTGGGTCACAGTAACTTCATGAAAGCTTTATTAATGGTTAAAAGCCTACAGCTATTGGCTTTCCATACACAATGTATCAGATACTATCGGAGCATAGCAGTAAAAGTTGACCTCTTGAAAGCTTAACGAATCACCTAGCTAAATACACACAAGCGTTATGATCAATAACAAACCTAAAATTTACTATGTATTTGGCTTAATCGGTTTCTCTCCAATCAGAACACCGACCGCCTCCCTCCCTCCGGATATGATATTCAATTTTCAATGTTAATATTTCTTATGAACAAACAAATTAAATATTGAATGATTTATATCTTATATTTAGAAGAAAAAACGTTAGAATTTCCTAGATCAACTCTAGGTGCTCCCTCGAGCTAGCTAGGGTACCCCATGCATGTCCTTCTAAGTATACAAAAAAATTCGATTCAATACTAAAACATAAAAATTCAACCATTATTTTTTTTCAATCTGACTATGAGCCCGGCCGGGTCTATGGTACCACAGACTAGTACCCCTTTTTTTCTCCAAACCACGTTTTTCCTATATCTTCTTTTTATTTATTTTTCCCCAATACCTTTAATTCAGGCCATCAATAGTCAAAAACATAATTTTATGTTTTCTATACGTAAAAAATTGTTTTGATGGTGTTTACATGTAATGATCGATTGTTGATATGATTTTATTCCTACAGGTCGGCCGGAAATCAACAATATCCCCGACTTGTTGACTTTCTTTCAACAGGATCAACTCGAATAATACACGGATGTGGTTAACATTTAAAGGCAGTCTAATAAAATAACAACAATATAAGAAAATGGTAGACAACAGTCTGATGATAAATGTTTCCCTTACTTTGCCGGTATTAAATCACACGCCGGTTTTGCTTTGTTTTTTGTTTTTACTGTCACCAAATTTCCAGCGTTCACCATAGCCTGAAGCACCCTGTCCTAAACCTAAGAGGTGAGCAAGCATATAAAGCATTTATGTCACAGGTTGTGTTTGTCTCCCCTGCATAGGTGTTACTTTACCGCCGGCGTCTGCGTTAACTTTTTGGGTAAGGTAATATGAGCACCTCTATGTGTAAAGAACTATCGGTCCTAGGTTAAAGAAACTTTGTATGCATATGCCCCAGTAGTAGCTTAGCACAGTTGCATCCCCATCTTTTTACCTTGACCTTGATTTTCCGGTTGAGTGACTTTGACAATTTTCAATGCATATAATAGCAATCTTAAGGTTTTGTGAGCACCTCCATATCTCAAGAATTTTAAGTCCTAGGTTGATGAAACATGGTATGCATATACCTCAATAGAAGTTTAGACCTTGACCTTGATATCCAGTTGAGTGACTTTGTCAATGTTCAATACATATAGAATTAGCAATGTAAAGGTTTTACGAGCACCTCCATATCCTAGCACATTTGCATCCCCATCTTTTGACCTTGACCTTGATTTTCCATTTGAGTGACTTTGACAATTTTCAATACATATAGATTAGCAATGTAAAGGTTTTGCGAGCACCTCAATACCCCAAGAACTAGGTTATTGAAACTTGGTATGCATATGTCCCGGTAGTAGCCTAGCCCAGTTGTATCCCCATCTTTTGACTTTATCTTTGATTTTCCGGTTGAGTGACTTTAACATTTTTCAATACATATAATAGCAGTGTTAAGGTTTAATGAGCACCTCCATATCTCAAGTATTATTGGTCCTAGGTTGATAAAACTTGGTATGCATATGCCCTAGTAATAACTTAGCATAGTTGCATCCCCCATTTTTTGACCTTGACCTTGATATTCTGGTTGAGTGACTATGATCATTTGTATTGCATATATTAGCAATGTTTAAGTTCTATAAACACCTTTTGATCTCAAAAACTGAAAATCCTCATAAATTCAAATAATAGTGGAAGTAAAAAGGATTATCATTTTTGATGGTGCCAGTAGGCGAGACATTTTTTAGTGTTATCTCTTGTTGTTTTATTATATTATTATTCTTTTTAGGGGGGCTTGTGTTGCACCCCTCCCACAAACGAGTATGGGCCACCAGTACCATGTGTCAAACTAAAATCAAGGCCAACATATACCTGTTTGATTAATACGTCACTCGAGCGCTCCCTCAGAAGTCCGATGCTTATCTACACGACGTGTGTGCTATAGCAGGCAGGAACTGCTTACTCTTCCTTTACTTTCCTGAAATCACCCATGTCACGACTTCAGTTCGCGTTGTTGATTTCCGTTCGGTTGATTTTGTGTTAGTGTTTCTCTTTGCTTCTTAGAATGACGTCTTATTTCTTTTCTTTGCAGTGTCGGGTTTATTTCTGTCATCTTGCAAATCTTCATAGTGGAAAGTTAACTAATAATAGAGCATTCAATGTGTATCCTTTACTTAGTCCGTTAGTTTATATGCATCTATAGCAAGACGAGTTCATGTGTAAAAAGTTATGGTATAAAAGAGAAAACCTTTTGTAAACATTATCCTAACTTGTTACCTTTCTCATAGCCGGACCAAACAGATTCCATGACTTACCAAAACCAACTTGATGTGAATTCTACGTAAATATTGTTGCTTACTTTAGGAGTGGTGATTTAAATCTGATCAAGTTTAATAAATTCGACTTCCACACCTTTTTTTTCTATAAAAAACAGGCGTTAGATTTAAAGACTACAATATAATATTATTGAGCCAATATACGCATTGCATCTTATATAATATTTTTATTTGATATTTTTTTTTGTAAAAAATATTATTACGTAAAACTAAACTGTGAATTTAGCACGATTCTAAACATACATTGATATTTAATGCTAATCTATAGATTTTATGATATATATAATTTATTCTTATATAAAATAGGAATTAAGGTCTTGTAGAAAGTTTCTTAAATAGATCGAGTTTCACATCTACATGTACATTATTTCACAGCAAGTCCATGAAAGTTTCATTCAGCCCAGTGAGAGCGAATACAAGTTCTACGACGTTAACGAACGGGAAGACTGGACAAACTCAACACTTTCTTATTCTAGACCCGCTACTTTAACTTCAGTATAAAGCCAACAGCTTCCACCCCATTCGGTCACCCCATCTCAAACAATTCTTACAACTTTGACTAAAACGTTGGTAATCGTTGTAATATAACAATCATTTTGATATTTTAAAGATAACAAACACTAATACTTGTTCGTTATCGGTCAATAACGATTAGACTTAGATAATGTCACACATTTTATAAACATTGACCACACCAAAAAGACTTCCGGTTTGATTCTCCACAAAAGACATTTTTGTTCTCCACAAAAGAAGTTCATCCAGCTTTTAACGCTAAGGCACATACATGTAATATATGTTGTACTTAAATTGGTAAGTGAATGTTTTAATATTGTAACCATAGTAATGGCAAGCCATTTCAGACAGTCAGTGGCGGATCCAAAAATTTTTAAAAAGGGAGGTCAATGACCGACGAAAAAAGGGGGGTTTGTTTATGCTTCAATGATTTTTTATTTTTATTTTTCTATGCTTTTCATAATATTATAGTGTTTGGCTTTTCAATTGTTTTGGCAGAGCGCCTCTGGTGAGTCTTGAATAGATGAGACGCGCGTCAGGCGTAGCAAAATTAATTGTCTGGAATTTTGTTGTCATTTCGATTCTTATATATACAACCAAAAGGGTGAACCCCCTGGTTCCCCTACGGGTCCGCCCCTGACTGTTGGGGCCAATATGTGGACGATCGAAACATTACCTAACAATTAAAATGATATTTTTTTGTAAAATGCTAATGAATTGCATAAAACAAGTATTAAAATGAATGATGTCTAAATTCACAGATAATGTGAGAGTTCAGGCTAGACAATAAGCAAACAGACCCGCAGCAACGCTAAGCTTGTCGTTAAAGATCCAGTAAAGAGTGCCAAGAAACCTTCTATCGGGTCAGACCGCTTTGCTCACACATCTTGGTCCATGGTGGTTGAATAGGACAGAGCCCTGTCATAATGAATACCAGGGTCGTAAGGCTTGGCTATAATGCGGAAAACCTTACTGCAAACTATATATAGTGGTGCACCGTGTTGGGAAAAATATCCCGCTCCTTGCAAGTTAAGGAACTTGCTGCAACTTTCGGTAACAGATGGACCCACAGGATTCTTGTGCAGATGTTCGATCTTGTTTCCAGTGGCAGTCAATATTGGCATTGTGTTCTCATTTTCCTCATTATATCATCATTCCATGTTCATTTTATCACCCCTTTCATGTTCATCATTCCTATATAGAAGACATTGTGCTGCTAGCAATAACTAGCTAGCAAACAAAATTCATAGTACTGGTTTTTGATCCCTTGTCTTTGTTTGAACTTCCAAGGGAAAGCAGTCTCTTTCGACGCATTTGGTTTTCAACCTACCAACTTTTTTATTCTGATTGGCCCTGGTGCGTCGATAAAGGGCGTTAAACAACACAGTCACACACACACACTCACACACACACACACCCACACTTTCATTCAGATAGATCTGAGGAGAGGTTACTCTTTTCGGTAATTTTGTTATTACCTTTATTTGAAACATGTGTAAATCAAGATGTGAAAAGAAGGAAACCTATTGTTCCATTCTTGTTAACTTGATCCCCGAGTGTGAAACGCTATAAGGAATCATATAAGAAATCGTTTGCGTCTTTTTCTAGAGGATACATGTAACACAACCAACTACGATACCCTCAGAATTATGATTTCCTATTAACCCTCTTCACATTTCAAAATCAATTTTGTTCTCTTTTTGTTACAAGATTCAGTGAATACACCAAATGATACTTGGACTTTGGACCTTCCTGTTGTTTATTGTATCCAGTCACTGCCAGGAAGCTGAGCTATTTTCAAAACGTAAGTGTCAGATTTGATAAGATCAACCACTTAAACGTGCCCCTTTCTAACAATGTTATGTTATATATTCGAAGAAAATTGCCGTTAAAGAGCCTAATTTTTTGGTTGATTGTCAATGAATGAATGTAAAATGGGTATTTTGTAAAAATCATCCATGTGCAGGCATATGATTTTCGGCTTTTACGTGAGAAATCGAATAACAGCCGAAGAATCAGTGTAAAAGTATTTCCCTCGGGTTTTTTTCCTTATACAAATGTTACTAGAGGGAGTAGGTTCCTGTAGACTTACTTGGTGGAGTTCACGAATGGGTATGGTGAACAATGAAATGCAATAGCATGCACGCTGAACAAAACCTATCAAGAATTCATGCTGTGGTACATGTCAGCCATTTTAAAAAGTTCCGTTTAATTATAATTTGATAAAGTTTTCAAAGTTTTTTTTTGTTTTGGCGTAAATATGGGTTGTTACAGTACAGCATAGAAATTTTACAAGAATGAACTAAACCTTGTGGTGGAGTCACTAAGTTACGAAAACAGGTACATGTAACTTGTGGTGAAATAACGGTTAATACTTTTCACGTTAAATTGAGCCAGGTCTTCAGACGCATGGAACCGGGTGAGACACAAAAGACTAAAGATGTTTGTCAGTTGGCAATATCAGATATACGATATCTGATATGTCTATTTGACACAAAGTACCGCGGGTCCACGACACGCATAACGTTAATTATTATACCGAAAACCCATTGTACCTTTTGTCAAAACTCAAACTTGACCAAAATATATTTTGGATATCAGTCATGATCAGCTAATAAGCCGTCTAGTCAGGGCTTGTGTGTTCTGGACTCTCAAAACGTCGTGTGAATAGATCAAAATCTTTTCGACCAAGAGTTCCGACTTACTTTTTTTTTCACTATATTCACACTTATTTTCTACCTTTTTCTTACATCACTTCGCGTAAACTTTACAAGTGCAATTTTAAGTATAGTCACTGTTTAATGCAAACTCCTCACAGTTCCAGTTGCCGTCGCTAACGTTCCGTGCACTACGAAAGTAGTAACGGATAATCTCGTTTCGTAGGAAAGGATAAGCATACACTGCGAAGAAGTTTGTGTTAATGCTGATCGACTGCTGCTTTCTCATGAGTAAATGAACGTGAAAGTTTCTTATATGTCAAGTGGGTGCATTTTGTTTATAATAGTACAGAGACGCTGTTGTCGAAAGTTTAAAGGGTTAAAAAATAAAACTATTAAACGACGCAATGTCAACATAGGAATGCAAAACGTTGGTAGGGTTTTGTTAGCTACTGCTTTTTACCGGGTAGCGCAAATTCAGTTCTACAAGTGAGATGGACGTGGGTGGGTGATGAAACGAAATGATGACGAATTGAGGCGTGGGATGAGGGCACCTTGAAGGTCGATCCATGACCGGGAAAAACAGTTTTGATTGTTGCCGAAAGAAGAAAGATAGGGTGAGTAAGGCAAATTTGTCCCCGACTTTGCCTTATGCGGGAGATTTGAACCTAAGACCTACCTTTACCGAAACATGGAGCAGTGCTTTCTTGCGTGTGCAAGGAACAAGTCATATAATCCCAACGAGGTGAATCACAACGGATTTAGAACAATGTTTTCAGTATTTTTTGCCTGACGACATGGACATTGGTGTTCAAGATGACTCGGTTGTACCATTAATCACCTTGGGCACACGTCCGATCAAAGTTGCATTGTGGGAAAAGCGCATTGACCCGTCAGCAGGTATTGGGCACTTTTAATGGTCTTGGCGGAAACCTGATGTTGGCGTTTTTGTCACCCAATACGATTAACTATTATTAAGGGATTTCCATTATTGTTTGGGAATAATATATAATTTACATTCAAAATACTTCAATGTAACTTAATCAACAATTGTGTATTTGTTATTCAGCCTGTTCTGTCGTTATAAAGACAGTCAAGAAAAACACATACGGGTATTATCACCTTAACATCAGTACACCAAATGTAACTGTCACGTGTCAAGGGGACACAACTCTCAATGGATCAAGAACTGTGAAATGCGATGAGAAAACCAACCAATGGAACCCACCCCTTCCCAGGTGCTTACTGAAGTGCCCGAAGCTTCCACAACGCCCGCTGGTGATATCGTCTGCAAATTTTGAAAATATCTGGGTAGGTCAATTTATCTGAATGTTTTAAGCTTTTAAAATGTGAAGGTTGTCGCCGTTCTCTTTAGCTGCAACATGCATTTTTTCTTGCTACTAATATCTCTTATAGTGAGTATATGTGGGTGTGTAGGTGTGTGAGTGCAATATTGCGACACAAGATTGGACAAAGCGACTCGAGATTAGCTTTAATCTTATTCTCATGTTGCTTTTTAACTAAATACAGTAGCATTTTGTATTCAATTATATTGGAGCCTTTGCAAGCTGCAATACGATTCCTTTTTCAACTCAAAACTATTGTTTTTGTATTATTTTTAGACTGACAACAATGAAAGGAGAAGTGGTAGCACAGTTTCTGTACAGTGTACAACTTCAGGGTACATCGTAGATGGCGTGTCGAAGATAACTTGTAAAAATGGAACCTGGACCCCTAGCATACCAAAATGCAAAGGTATAAAAATTCTTGACGATAGAATTTATGTATGGCTGGTCATGGTTCATACAATTAACCAAAATATGTTCCAAACAACAATCAAAACCCTCTTCATAACGATAACTTTAAAAAGTTTAGATATGAGAAAAAAATGTGTTGCTGACTGTTCTAGACTTAAAACTTTTTTACCTACATGTACTTGCTTTTTGTAATGAATCGAGACCCGGTTAACTATTTATTTTGGATTTTTTACTGTGTGTGAATGTGCCCGAGTTAGGTACTCTCATTGAGGCGTAGATTCGTTATCAGGACGGAGAAACATTCTCTCTACTTTTTTGGTGTATTTTATGTTGGCATGTGATATGGACTTGACTTGACTTAAATTATTACATTATAAAAAATAACCGAACGGCTAGCATAAGTCTCATAATCATACAAACAATAAAAAGTAAATGTTTGGAATAATGTCAGTCCTTACATGGGAAAGATAGCCTCGCAGGAATGTTCGCGAGAAATAAATGTTTAGATAAAATCGCATGCTAAAGTACCTTTTATTTCTTTCTTAAAGCTTCTCCGCCTGGTCCGGACAACCGCCTCTTGATTATATTGTCCATAGCGTGTCCATCCGGACTGGCTTTTATAGTGATTGTTATTGTTATAGGAAAACTTGTTTTTCACTTAAGGTATGTTATAATAACAAAGAATCAGAGGTACCAATGAGGTATCCGAATGTCAAGGTCCGAAAGGGCAGAGACAAAACCAGTTAACACCAACAAGAACGGGACAAAAACAGACAACATTTAAAACAAGGAAACACTAAAATAACTGAATATCAATCAACAATGCAAACTCCAGTCGAAACGAGAGTGAACTCCAAAAGAGCAAGCAGTTCCTGCTTGCTAAAGCACACCCGTATGTATTATAAAATGCTTAAGAAACCTTAACTTATGCCACGCGTTTAAATTGAAGTTTTCATATATTTTCAAATACACTTCCACACAATTGACTGTACATTTATTACAGGTAGATATGTCATTTAACTGTACCTTTATAACAAATATCACCGACTGTTCCATTTCAACAAATATCATTGACTGTACATCTACTTCATATATCATTGACTGTACCTCTACTTCATATATCATTGACTGTACCACCACTTCATATATCATTGACTGTACCTCTACTTTATATATCATTGACTGTACCACTACTTCATAAATCATTGACTGTACAACTACTAAAAATATCATTGACTGTACGACTTCTTCATATATCATTGACTGTACCTCTACTTCATATATCAATGACTGTATCACTACTACACATATCATTGACTGTACCTCTACTTCATATATCATTGACTGTACCACTACTTCATATATCATTGACTGTACCACTACTACAATTATCATTGACTGTACCTCTACTTCATATATCATTGACTATTGACTGTACCTCTACTTCATATATCATTGACTGTACCACTACTTCATATCTCATTGACTGTACCACTACTACAAATATTATTGACTGTACCACTACTTCATAAATCATTGACTGTACAACTACTAAAAATATCATTGACTGTACGACTTCTTCATATATCATTGACTGTACCTCTACTTCATATATCAATGACTGTATCACTACTACACATATCATTGACTGTACCTCTACTTCATATATCATTGACTGTACCACTACTTCATATATCATTGACTGTACCACTACTACAATTATCATTGACTGTACCTCTACTTCATATATCATTGACTATTGACTGTACCTCTACTTCATATATCATTGACTGTACCACTACTTCATATCTCATTGACTGTACCACTACTACAAATATTATTGACTGTACTTCTACTTCATAAATCATTGACTGTACCACTACTACAAATATCATTGACTGTACTTCTACTTCATATATCATTGACTGTACCTCTGATACAAATATCATTGACTGTACCACTACTACACATATCATTGACTGTATCACTTCTACAAATATCTTTGACTGTACCACTTCTACAAATATCATTGACTGTGTACCTCTGATACAAATATCATTGTCTGTACCTCTACTTCATATATCATTGACTGTACCTCTGATACAAATATCATTGACTGTACCACTACTACAAATATCATTGACAGTACCACTACTACAAATATCATTGACTGTACCACTTCTACAAATATCATTGACTGTACCACTACTACAAATATCATTGACTGTATCACTACTACAAATATCATTGACTGTAACTATAAATATCATTGACTGTACCACTACTATAAATAGCATTGACTGTAACTATAAATATCATTGACTGTACCACTACTATAGATATCATTGACTATACCGCTGCTACAAATATCATTGACTGTATCTCTTCTACAAATATCATTGACTGTACCGCTACTATAAATATCATTGACTGTAACTATAAATAGCATTGACTGTACCACTACTATAGATATCATTGACTATACCGCTGCTACAAATATCATTGACTGTATCTCTACTACAAATATTATTGACTGTACCACTACTACAAATATCATTGACTGTACCACTACAACAAATATCATTGACTGTACTTCTACTACAAATAAGATTGACTATACCACTACTACAAATGTCACTGACTGTACCTTTACTACAAATATCACTTACTGTACCACGACTACAAATATCACTTACTGTACCACTACTGTAAATATCTTTGATTGTACCGCTTATTCATTTATCATTGCCTGTACCACTACTACAAATATCACTGATTGTACCACGTCTTCAAATATTATTGGCTGTACCACTGCTACAAATATCATTGACTGTACCATTACTACAAGTATCATTGCCTGTACCACTACTACAAATATCACTGATTGTACCACTACTACAAATATCACTGATTGTACCACTACTACAAATATCATTGATTGTACCGCTAATTCATATACTATTGACTGTACCACTACTATAACTATCATTGACTGTACCATTAATACAAATAGCATTGACTACTTCTTGTACACATATCACTGATTGTACCACTACTTAAAGTTAAAGTTAAAGTTTTAGGTTTAAAGTCTTTTTCTACGCTAGGCATATTAAAACGACTTTACACTTTAACCCCCGATCACTGAATTGCAAGTCGGCTGTTAACACACGTCGCCCATAGCAGCCACAGCACATTGGCTTACAACCCTTACAGGTACTCATTCACAGCTGAGGTAACTGGAACAAGTGAAGTAAAGTATCTTGCTCAAGGATACACCACAATAACACGGGTAGTGACGGGAGTCGAACTCGCAACCCATTGGCCGCGAGGCCGGCACCTTAACCACTCGGCCACGGTGTCTTCACTACTACAAATATCATTGATTGTACCGCTAATTCATATATCATTGACTGTACCACTACTACAAATATTATTGACTGTATCAATTCTACAAATATTGACTGCATTCCGGGGACCGCATTAATTTTCATTTACTATACCATTACTACATTATACATATGTCATTGACTTTACCAATTCTACAAATATCATCGACTACTTTTGATTATTGTTTTGAGTTGTCAACTATTTTAATTATAATGAACTCTTTAACGTTAATACATTTGTAACAAAAGTATATCGATTTGCTTTATTTTATTGTTAATATATTTGCAGACAAAAATCCGACCGAAGACAACAAGATGAAAGACTGGCACAGAATGCAAATTCCTTGTCGTATGTACATGTACTTCAAGTACTTAAATAAGTATAATATTTCAGGAGATTTTTTTTAAATTTCAAGAGCTATCAAGCCACAGTTGATACAAAATTATCATTTGAAAATTATTATGACAAAAGACTTTTTTCAAAAGAGTATGATACATGTACATGTATCAACAAGTAGTGTATTCGCAGTTTTTTTTAATTCTAAGATATCCTCGTGATTTGTAATTTGACGTTTGAAGACAGTTTTAGACAACACAGACCTAAGGCCAATTATTTTGTCTTTGAGTAACTTAGATATGTTCATGTCCTTACTTTTCTTTTTATTTATGTTTAGAGCCTACAGAGTTTGGACAGTAGGAAGGAGGAGAAAGAAGATCATATCAGCTAATGATTTAAATAGTTTAAAATTTAAAGGTAAACTTAGTTGTCTCCTTTAAGAAAATACGTCTCATACGATCACTAAAAAAATTCTTTCTTCGTTATCAGCCACTAGTAGAAAAGTTCAAAATTGAGTTAAAAGATATGATAGTTAATTGTTTTAATTAGTGTTTGACTGGTCTGCATGCTGTACTGAGATGATCACCTCAATATCCCTATTGTGTCTCACAACTATGTTGTGTTCTATGGTCATTACCGGATCCTAAGATCGCAATGGAAGAGGGAGGTTTGGCGCCATAAAACCTGGTTTAACCCACCATTTCGTTTGAAATGCCTGTACCAAGTCAGGACCATTGCGATCCACCAATTCTCCGGTATGACTGATTCGTTTTTGTCATTTTCTCTGGACTATGAGATTGATCATTCAAGTTCGGTAGTTTTGTTATTACCTTATTAAACAGATTTCTCTAATTTTCATCTGATTTATCAACCTCTCGACCAGTTGTGGAAAAATATTTCTCACCTCTAGAGAAAATGTTGTTCCAAGCGTAGTTGCACATGCAACTGATGAGCAACCGTTTGCGTTTTTAGCTCACCTGACCCGAAGGGTCAGGTGAGCTATTGGCGTCACTTGGCGTCTGTCGTCCGTCCGTCGTCCGTCCGTCCGTCGTCCGTCCGTAAACTTTTTCAAACGTTAACTCCTCTGACACCATAAGTCCATTTAAAACCAAACTTGGTGTAGTTGATCTTTAGGGTATGGCCTACAAAAGTATCGTTCGGATTTTTGATTCGTAAAAAAACATGGCCGCCATGGCTAAAAATAGAACAGGGGGGGGGTCAAATTACAGTTTTTTTGCAAATAACTCAAAAACGGTAACAGATATCAAAATTCTGGCATAGGGTAAAAGTGGTCAGCACCTCAAGATCTACCTGCCTAGAAATTTTCAAGAAGATCCAACAACCGATGTAGGAGTTATTGCCCTTTTTCTGGATTTTTTCAAAATTTTGCACTTATTTAGCCCTATATCTTGAAAACTATACAAGATATTTTAAAAATTCAAAATGCAGATAATTGAGCACACCAAGATCTACATTTCATGTAATTAGGTCAAAGCTGTAGAACCATTCGTTTAGGAGTTATGGCCCTTAAAGTGTCAAAATTTACCGTTTTTCATGGCCCTTAAAGTGTCAAAATTTACCGTTTTTCATTTAACTTGTCCGACACCATATATCCAACTTCAACCAAACTTGGCACAGTTGTTTGATAGCACATATGCTACAATTCTATCGTTCAGATTTTTGATTCGTCAAAAAATATGGCGACCATGGCTAAAAATAGAACATAGGTGTAAATTGCAGTTTTTTGCTAATAACTCAAAAATGGTTACAGATATCAAAATTCTGATAGAAGACAAAAGTGATCAGCATCTCAAGATCTACCTGCTATGGAAGTTTCAAGAAGATCCAACAACTGATGTTGGAGTTATTGCCCTTTTTCTGGATTTTTTCAAAATTTTTCACTTGTTTAGCCATATATCTTGAAAACTATACAAGATATTTCAAGAATTTGAATTACATATGATTAAGTACATCAAGATCTACATTTCATGTATTTAGATCAAAGGTGTAGGATCATTTCTTTTAGGAGTTATTGTCCTTTAAACAAGAAAATTTACCATTTTTCATTACTTTTTCCCTGAATTTCAAAGATTAACTTGTCTGACACCGTAAGACCAACTGCATTTTAACTAGGCACACTTGTTAAATAGCTTATATGCTACAACTCTATTGTTCAGATTTTTGATTCGTGAAAAAACATGGCCGCCATGGCTAAAAATAGAACATAGGGGTAAATTGCATTTTTTTGCTAATAACTCAAAAATGGTTTCAGATATCAAAATTGTGCAAGAATAAAAAAAGATCAGCATATTAAGATCTACCTGTGCTGAAATTTTGGAAAAGATGTGACTGCTGATGTAGGAGTTATTGCCCTTTTTCCTAATTTTTGCCAAATTTTGCACTTATCAAGCCCAATATCTTGAAAACTTACCAAGATATTTCAGAAATTTAAATCGTATATGGTTATGCACAATAATATCTACAAAATATATGTGTCTGTGTAGTTCAGGTGAGCGATTCAGGCTCCTTAGGCCCTCTTGTTTAATCTGTGGACATTAGAGCAAAACCTACTACAACTAAATTCTCGATGTTAATGGAATTACATCTCGGGAAATAACTTGATAGTTTAATCGCTCGGCAAGCCTCGCCATTAAAATAATCAAATTTATTTCCTGTAATGTGTAACACAAGAACTCAACCTTCCTTGTTACTTAATGAATAAACTGCACAACTTCAATTTTTCCTTTTGCAACTTTTCCGTTGCTGGACCCTGGATATTTTGCCAGAAACACATTTGTACAACAAAATTATCAACTTGGCCTAACCACTTTTCTTTTGCACAACAAAGACGATTTTCAGGATGACTTTACTTTTATTTTAGACTAGCTGGGTGTTGTCAGTTTAAAAGCCTTACTCCAACTGAAGTACAAGACTTCAGTTACAACATTAAAAACATAGATTACAATAGAATTTGACAATAGATTAATTAAAGATACAAATAGCACTAAATTGACAAAAGAGGATTATAGACTTTTTTACGTTTGAACAAGACCGGATACGAAACAAGAAATTACTTAAAATGTCTCAATCAAAATAAAGCGACTAACGGATTAAATAAATGATGAAACGACACTTCCGATTAAGATAATCCTTTAAAACTTTTTCGCACTTTTTCATGAGAAAATAATTTGTAAATAATATGATTAAAATAATTGACTTTTCGATTAATTGCAAAATGCTCAATAAAGTTTATAACAAAATCATAGCAAATTATAATGTCCAAATATATTTCACTGTAATTTATAAAGTTAATTTTGAAAGTCCAAAGATTCCACTGTCACAAATGTTAGAAATTCCATCATCACCTCGATCGCGTTGTAGAAGCTATATTGACACATTGACATACTGGTAAAGTTTGAAAAACGATAACAAGCTGCTGCTACGTGAATTTCAAGACTTTCTTGGCCATTAATTGTAAATTAGTCAAACCAAAATGTTTACATTTTTCAGCTTTCCTACAGTTCACTTTATACTTGAAACAATGAAATGTTATAGATATAATATTCTTTCGGCTTGGGGAGTGTCTATTTGATTTTTATTAGGGGGTAGGCTATGGTTATTTTCTTCTTTATGCCCATTCATTTTTGAAAAAAACGGATCCTGGTTTATTTTGGGTGGGGGAAGCTCTAGCGCGCGCATTTTATTTGATTTTAACTTAGTATTAAATTTTTCAGTCAGAAACACTATTCTGCCTTTTTCTAGTTCCAAGCAATGTCCCGATGTCCTGCTTTTTTATTTCGTGATTTTTGGCATCCTGCCTTTTTATATCAAATACCCCATACCCCCAATAAAAATCAAATGGTTGCTCCCTTAAGATTAAATATGAAATCTTTGTTCTAAGCTAGTATCACGGTAAAATGATAATTTCATATATACGTGTTACATATTAAAACTAATGAAACTATGAAGTTTTTACAATATACGAAGTTCCAAAAGTGGATACATATACCAATAAAACGGTTAATTTGGTCATGCTGTGTATGCATATTTCAATGAGTTACCTCTTATCAGCAGCGCTTGAATCAGAATGATTGGAAACCCAAAGAAATGAAAAAAAGTACTTGTACCAATATCGTTCAGAAAAGGAAGCATGTTTTCATTTTTAGTTATATTTTGGATGATATTTGACGGGTCAAATCTAAACAAAGCTAAAGGGTAACATTCATGTATTTTCAGCATGTGACATTTTTAACAGTAGCAAAAACAAGTACACAAAGATAGTGTTAGAAGAAGATGGAACGGAAATAACGTCAACTTCCGCCATGATTTTATCACAAGACAAAACTCTAATGGTGTTAGACAAGGGGGATCTTTGGCACCCTTGTTCTATAGAAGAGACAGAGAAACTTAAGTATGACAATCTCAAATATTCACTATTCACAGTTCAGCCTTTATCAGCAAAAATATATAGACTTAATTAGTAGACTGTTTTGTTTCCCATCAGCTTAAACGCTCAGAGTATCTTAAAACAAATTGATTTTTACAGAATCTGTGTGACATACCGTAAATATTTGCCTTATTTTGATATTATAATGATTTATGCTTGGTGCATTTTATTACTTTCATACATAATACATCTCCTTTACAGTTTCCTTCATCAAACATTAGTATCAAATTAGTGAATTCCTTTACAGATAATTGAAATATCTTTAAGTCAAATAGATTCTAACAAAGCAGAGGTTTCATACAATACATTACAAAATCTGTGTTCTTTCTTGCTTTGTTCAAGATCTTATGAATTGGTCTTTATGTTTTAAAATGTCCAAATGGAATTTCTTTACATTTTGAAACGAAATGAAGACGTCTAGCATTTTTCAGATTAACATACGATGTGTGCTCTTCTGACCGACGCAAAAGAGATTTATTTCTAGCTACATCTTTACAAGACCTAATGGAGCAAGGTAAAATTGTTAATATCATTTTTTTAAAAACCATATCCAGCTGTCATATTGGTATTTGCGATCAGTCGAGAATCGGTTTACCTTAAAAATTTCTAAAAAATGAAAAGTGATCCCAAAGATAAAGAATCCAGAATAATGTCCTTAAAGAATTTAAAAATAGAAAATATTTTCCCTTAAGGTATAAAGAAGAATAAGAATAACCGTCTGATAATCTAAAGAAAAGAGGAAAAGGATGAAAATTTAAAAAATATATATAAAAAAAACCACCTCCTCCATATCTCTTTGACTTTAATGTCATTGGCAGTGCTACATGTACCAGGATGTGAACTTGGAGGTTTTACAAGACTAGCAATATTCTCTTTTTTTACTCTTTATTTAGTTGTATCGGCATTTGGACATGGTAATACAGTTATTTGTTTAGAGGTTGATGGCACTTGCATTGACGATGATACGTCATTAAAGGTCGTAGCAGGTCAGCCACTTATAGCTTTAAAAACACCGGACCAATGGAAACCGCCGTCTGCTGAACATGCGCAAAGAAGATTACAATTATTGGATAGAGATACACATGTGAAGGAAAGGGAGTATGTGGATATTTTTTTTATTTCTTTCACTTTAAGAAACATAAAACACCAATGGGTCTGAAATGGCCAACCAGGTTACACTAATCTTGTAAACAACAACAAAACGAAAAGAAAAACGTAACAAAACACTCACACAAAACAGCCAACTGTATTCAGAAGCAGAGGTACCAATGGAGTATTCGAAAAGGGCAGAGACAAAACCAGTAAACACCAACAAGAACGGGACAAAAACAGACAACATGTAAAACATGGAAACACAAAATACTGAATATCAATCAACAGCGCGAACTGCAGTCAAAACAAGAGTGAACTCAGATGCTCTGGACGAGTAAGCAGTAAGCAATCGAAATAAGAGTGTCTTTACAAATATGAGAATCAGACATTTCCCGTATTTGTCTACACGCATATAAACATCATCCGTAAACGTTCTTTAATGAAGGCAACAACCGAGGTACAAAACCCAATGCATTTTTTAGGGCAGACATGAAACTCTATGATCAGGAAAATAATGATTTCTTTAAATATGCTTTACATGTTTTTTTTTTCCAAAACAAAAAACAAATATCCATTTAAAAGCAATATCTATTTTTCACTAATAAAAGCTGATAGGATTGTTTGTTGGGGCTTTGCGCTATTGCAGAAAAAATCTTATGCAGGACTTTCTATACAGAGTAGTAACAAAATTGAGTGAGTGAGTGAGTTGGTGTTTTATGCCCCAGCAACGCTATATAAGGTTCTATAAGAACAAAAATCAGGAACAGGGTGAAATTGCCCATGAAATGGTGACGTGCAATATGGGTGCGAAGTTGAAGGAACAGTAAATTTTGAAGATAAATGAAGGATATAGGCGAAAAATTTAGCATATGTGGTGCACTAATTGGCGTTCAACAAACCTCAGCTGTCTTATACGTGCAAGAAGCGTGGCACTTTCCACCGACGATGACACCCTATGGTCAGCGCTTAGGCTTTCCGTATTATAGAAAGAACAGTGGAAACACAGACTTTCAAATATGTTTTGGTTGAAACCTTTCACTTCATATTTTTTAACAATTTTGTTTACATTTAAATTTGCTTTTGAATGGGAATGATAACTGCTCTTAACAAATAATGCTTCCATTGTTCTTGTAGGGTTTGTTACAAGGTCTGGACAGAGGACATGCGAATCAAAAAGTTGATATTCGCAAGCGATTTGGTTGAATTACATTTAAAAGGTACAAATGTAGTTCATGTACAAATTAGAAACAAATTAAATACACGATATAAAAAAGGGTCCCAAAAGGTCATATGTAGTTTATTTTCAATCCAGGGGCCAATTGAAAAAAACAGCGAGTAGCGACCGCTGGTCACATTGAAGGCTGCTGGCTGTTTTCAATTGTGGATGTTTGAAATTTACGTTTATATTATAGGTTGTGTCGCATACACTTATTCCACATCTCATTTTCTTCCATTTTGAGGATACCGCATCATCGATATTTTCTCGAAAAAAATAAATAAATAAAGCAACTGGGAAATGCAATAATTGGTAAGTAAAAGAATACGTATGTAGTTCGAAACAAGTATATTCTTTCACCCGTTTTAAGACAATCAGGGTGAGTGAGGGATTGTTCGACGCACTTTGGCCAAACATGACGACTGGACAGACAATTAGAAAACATGGCAAAGTTTTCTTCTTTGTTTTCAGCATCTTGCAAAATACAATTAGCCTAACTAGAAAAGAATTCTGAAAGAGTTGTATTTGTATTTTTATTCATAGAAAACTTCAATTTGAATTTTGTCATTGTAAATGATGAAAATGTAAGGCTAGCATTGTAATTTTTCATTTCAGCTTCGAAAAGTCTTAATCTTAATCCACCAATAGAAATTTTGGTATTCTTTGAGGAAATTCCAATATTTGACAACGACCAGCTAAGGTTCCATAGCAAGGATGTTCTTATGGCGATTGAATCCTTCAAGAACGGACAAAGTACAAGGGCGCCATCTGTGATCTCGTCAAATCACGACTTACATTCGGAACTTCCTGACGTTCTTCCTTATCCTCGGGTTTCTCGGTATCAACAGAGTGATACTTACTTTTGACAATTTTGTTAGTTTTAAAAATTTTACGAACAGGATAATATGTATATTGTGAATAAATATGTATTTTCTTTTTCTTTCTTTCTTTCTTTTTTGTTGCGTTTCTTGTAACGGTTCATTATATTCTTGACCAAGAATCTCATACAGAAACTCTCGCATGAATTTCCGATCTATTGCGTTAGTTTACTACTGTGACAGAATAAGAAAATTAATATTCTTCCCTCACTATAACGTGAGTTATCTTTATGGAACGAAAATGTTGTTTTGTAGGAAAAAGAAAATTTCTTGAAGAAAAAGGATATTTTTTTAATTTGTTATTACAATTGTAATGTATAAACAATTGATTTTTTTGTGGAAACAATATATCTAAGATAACCTATCTAACCCTGCATATTGCACTGTGTAAACAATTGTACACCTGAGAGATTGTTGGAAGAGCTTCATCTTTTTAACGTTGCAACCGCGCGTGTTGATATTAGCTGAAAATGGTTGCTCTTCTAGAGCACTTGAGTTTACATGAGTTTACTTAAATAATTTAAGAAAGTATACGGAGTAAATGAACATGAGACCACAACACATATGTTAACTCCAACTGCAATTATTTTTTATGAGCTGTATGGCCATTTCGAAAAATTATTCTTCATCAGCAGCACTAGAACCCAAACAAAGGAAATCCAAAATTCAAAAGATGTTCACAATGCATTAAGCCAAACGAAATCCAAATATATAGATCTAAGGGCAAAATTACGATGGAGGGACTTTGATTCTTGTGACAACCTTTTTTATGATGCAACAATTTTTTATCTTATCATACATTTAGCTTTGATACATGTACCTTAAAATAAGTCCGTGTGGAACAGACGGATACTTACAAGCCATATCTTGACAAGGGACTTTTTGCACAATCAAACCATCGCGTGCTCAAAAGTGGGAAAAGAGGCCGTATCAAGACCTCGCGTGCACTAAAGTGGGCAAATATGCCATATCAAAGTCTAGAGCCTCACTTTAGAATTTGACGTCACAGTATATAAATACTATATTTGTATCTTTATTTGTTTGTTGAAAATGTATGATACAAAGATTATGACACAGGACTTTCCATAGCTACAATAATGTAGCTCCTTTGACATCTTTTATTGCCAATCAAAGATGTCAAAGGAGCTACATTATTGTAGCTAGGCTTTCCATATCAGCGTAAGCATCGACCTAATATGGGAGTCTCGGAATGATATGGTACCTGATATGGAAAACCCTGTGTAATAATCTATATTTATTGGAGAAATGATATAATTAGACTCGTGTTGAAATATATGGTACATTTGATATGGTACAGCGGGTTATTTTTGCATTTTGTGGTTTGTTTGTTTGTACAAATGTATATTTGTTTTTGTTTGTTTGTTTTATCGGCAAGGGGGGTCTTAAGGTATGTGAAAAACGTTTGCGGGTTTTATTTTCAAGGTTTGTGAATGTGTTTGTTTAGGACTCGGGATATGTGAATATTTTTAAAGATTTTTTTTTCTGTTGCTCCCCGAAAATTTGCAATATACTCAAACCTGTATATAAAGGCAGCGATGGGACGCCAAAATCATGACCATATCAGCAGGTGTCCTTCTTTTTAAGATTAATTTTGGTTGTATTGTTTATAAAAGAGATACTTTTGATGTGCCCTTTATAGGCAGTGATTTGCTATATAGCAGGCTTGACTGTACTTAAAACACCGCGAAAATAACCCGATATACGGTAATAAATATCTTATTGTGTATCACATGTTATTTTTCTCGACCAATACCAGCTGAAATGGCATATGGTACATATTTGGGACGTGTAATTTATTTGCAGCGGTGGTAGGCAGGGTCGAATATGAAGAAAATCATTAAAGAAAGCGCGTTTGGACCTGGACCTTTTTTTTTTGGTTGTTGCTCAATGTAGTCGATGAATCTCCATAGCAATAACCCCCCCCCCTTATTCCAACCCCTAAAAAAACAACAACACAAAACGGTCAATCAAGTACATGTATACTTTGTCTAGTATTTTTCATACAATACAATATGACATCATAGATAAACGAAACAGTTCTAGACAAAACATATAAATGTGCTTGCGTTTCACTAATGTGGACCTCAAAAACGCTAGAATACACACTTTTACAGCATATATACCATTCATATTTACTTCAAAACCATATATGTCTACCAAAAGCCCTCAACTTGGCGAAGATTTCAAATCAAATCTAAAAAATTCTTCCGTATGCTAGGTCTTTATTAAGTTTACTGAAAAGAAAATAGTTCATATTGTAATGTTCTATTCAGAATTTCATATCAGAGGAGGTAGTATGAAAAATGCTCGATATGAAAATGTTCTTTTGCTGCCAGTATTTGTGAAATGCAGTTTTTGTACAATATGAATTTGTAAAAATATAGAATATATTTCATATTCAGTGGCGGATCCAGAAGGGCGCCCAGCCCCATCCCCCCCCCCCTTTTGATAGAAGGAATTTGGTTGGATATATAGGAAATCATTGAAGCAAGACCGAATTTCCCCATCCTTTACCCAATCAGTGCCACCCCCCTTTTTTAAAAAAAAACTGGATCCACCACCGATATTCAGATAAATTATTGAACGACGTGAAAATATTTTAATGTTTTCCTCATTGTACGACATAGGTGTACGTACTCCATGTACTCCATGACTAACTTTTTAACTGTCTTCTTGCTCAGAACCGGAAACGTTAACTTCTTAAGCTTCCTAATGATCCAGAACCGGACATCCCGGATGAGGCAACGGCATACCGTATCATCTGCAATGGATTTTGGATGCATTCTCTAATCTTCTGAATCACTTGAAGCGAAACAGCAATACCGGTCTTACATTTTGTAGCAAAGTGTTCACAATTGTTTGAAATTAAATCGTATGCTCCCCATTTGTTTGGATCGGCAACAAGTTTTTCGGCATTGTCGGCTGCAATTTCCGGAGGAAGACAATCTCCATTTGGGTAATTGATTCTTACAAGCCGTCGTTTTCCGTAGTTTGTGAACTGTAACAGGTCAACAATTCTGGGTTTTGCATCCCTCTTACTTTGTCCACCGAAATCGGCAATCCCTTTTTCGTGGCTCAGAAATATTCCATGATGGTAGTATTCAATACCGGATTCTTCCCCCTCTACGGCCAACTGGTCTCCTCTTCTAAGATTTCTAAATGCAAGATATGAATCAATATATATTATTCATTTTGTTAATCAGAACAGTTCTATCGCTATGTCTTTGATGATGTTTAAATTTGTGTTTTAGATCATTTTTTGTTAGTCGTTGCATCCCGGTTAACATACCCCGCGGCATCATGTATTTGTGTGCTTTTAGTTACGATAAAGTAACTCTCCCTACGTTTGTCTCCGTGAGAGAAACGTACGTTGGAGGGTTACGTACGTTATGGTAACTATAAAGTATAGTGTGCTTTGCACTTAATCCATTCTTTGATAAGTATTTTATATTGTAATCATTTTTTTTTTTTTTTTTTTTTTTTTTTTTTGTATTTTTTTCTAAATGTTTGCATATGAATGCATGAACTTAATCATGGGAATACAAATTTCCAAAAACTATTCAAGTTTTAAAAATGATATGAGTCCCTTTTGTGGTTTCTTTATTTGATCATTTATTTGACATTACAAAACTTCAACATCCATACAACAGAGCGCAAAACAAACAATCTGATGGCGTTTCGTTCACAGTAGAAGATGCATCAGTCTGGCACACACCTATGAAACTTAACAGTTAATTCGAAAAAGAAAAACAAACGCATATATATGAAACTTGCACCTTTTTCTATTACGTCATTGAGCTTTTACTTAAGTTTGTCCTATTCAAATAATTGTATTTAGCGAAAACGAGATACTTAAGCATAGAAAAGTAGATCAAAGTAGGACCAAAATATATGAAAAACAAGAGGCTCCCAGGAGCCTCAATCGCTCACCTGAACTACACAGACACATACATTTTGTAGATATTATTGTGCATAACCATATGCGATTTAAATTTCTGAAATATCTTGGTTAGTTTTCAAGATATTGGGCTAAATAAGTGCAAAGGATCTTTATATGCTTATCTTTTTGATTCTTGCACAATTTTGATATATGAAACCATTTTTGAGTTATTAGCAAAAAAATGCAATTTACCCCTATGTTCTATTTTTAGCTATGGGGGCCATGTTTTTTTGACGCATCAAAAATCTGAACAATAGAGTTGTAGCATATAAGGTATTAAACAAATGTGTCAAGTTAAAATGCGGTTGGTCTTACGGTGTCAGACAAGTTAATCTTTGAAATTCAGAGAAAAGGTAAAGAAAAATTGTAAATTTTGTTGTGTTGTTCATTGTCCTTGTATAACTTGAGTGTGAGTTATTGATTGCTATTAAGTTGTTACTGATAGTTTTTACAGCACATTGTCTGTTTCTTCTTTTAAGGACAATAACTCCTAAAAGAAATGATCCTACAGCTTTGATCTAAAGACATAAATACATAAAATGTAGATCTTGATGTGCTTAATCATATGCAATTTAAATTTTTGAAATATCTTGTATAGTTTTCAAGATATATGGCTAAACAAGTGAAAAATTTTTTTAAAAATCCAGAAAAAAGGGCAATATAATTCCTACATCGGTTGTTGGATCTTCTTGAAACTTTCAAAGCAGATAGATCTTGAGATGCTGATCACTTTTGTCTCCTGTCAGAATTTTGATATCTGTAACCATTTTTTAGTTATTAGCAAAAAACTGCAATTCACACCTATGTTCTATTTTTAGCCATGGCGGCCATATTTTTTGACGAATCAAAAATCTGAACGATGAATTGTAGCATATAAGCTATTAAACAACTGTGCCAAGTTTGGTTGAAGTTGGATATATGGTGTCAGACAAGTTAATCTTTGAAATTCAGGGGAAAAGTAATGAAAAACGGTTAATTTTGACGCTTTAAGGGCCATAATTCTTAAAAGAAATGGTTCTACAGCTTTGACCTAATTACATGAAATGTAGATCTTGATGTGCTCAATAATATGCAATTTGAGTTTTTAAAATATCTTGTATAGGTTTCAAGATATTGGGCTAAATAAGTGCAAAATTTTGAAAAAAAATAGAAAAAAGGCAATAACTCCTATATCGGTTGTTGGATCTTCTTGAAAATTTCTGGGCAGGGAGATCTTAAGTCGCTGATCACTTTTAATCATGCCAGAATTTTGATATCTGTTACCATTTTTGAGTTATTTGCAAAAAATGCGATTTACGGCCATGTTCTATTTTTAGCCATGGCGGCCATGTTTTTTGACAAATCATCAATCCAAGCAGTAGTTTTGTACACCATACCCCAAAGAATAATCACACCAAGTTAGGTTACAATCAGACTTATGGTGTCAGAGGAGTTAAAGTTTCTAAAAGTTTACGGACGGACGACAGACGACGGACGACAATAGCTCACCTGACCCTTCTAATAAAAACCAAATTATCCCCCCCCACAGGGACTTGCTCCCCTTTATCAATATTTTGTTAGAGTCAATGTGCGGTAGGAAAAAGTTTTTTTCCTAGGTTCTCAATTCTTGATATTATTTATTTTCTATGTTTGTATTCATGAAATGTATTGGATTGCGCAATATTGTATTGTTTGTTCATTATTTGACTATGCTTTATCCAATAAACTAATTTGAATTTGAATATTGGGGAAAAAAATAACGCTCCTATAACCACAGTGTAGGAACGGAAGTGTACAGTTTTAGGGCCTATAAAGAAATGGTGAAATGAACCATTCTAGATTGTACAGTTTAATTTGTTTTTGCACAAACTTTTTCAAATGACACAAAAACGAAGAAGATGTACGATTGCCGTTCGCTTCAAATTTTAAGTAGACATAACATAGAATATAATATAACTCAATTACCTGTAATTATTTGTGATGTCGAATAGAAATTTCAATCTGCACACTTGATTTTTAAAAAGTTCATTCCAAATTGATGTAAATAATCGGTTCGTGAACATAAATCGCATTCAACTCGTGATCATTATGTATATGTATCCTCTCAAAAATCATTTCTGCACATTCTTCACATGCACAAACGGGTTAATACATACAGGATTTTATTTAATTTGAACTTTATTCACCCAAGCCGTGTTTTAAAATCTGAGCGAAATCTATCGCAGTCATTGTACAGAATCTATGGAGGACACTTCACAAAATCTATGGAGGACATTTTTCATAAAAATATATTTTCACAACATCAGCGGCGTCAGATGTAATTTTCATATGGCATGAATAATGCCAGAACATAAATAATTCATATAATTATTATAAGAAAATAATGAGTAAGCATATGAAACAAAGATAAAATATTTTATAAATCCAGTGATGGGAATATTTTTTTTTATTCAAACACATTGACATTGACTCTAACAAAATATTGATAGAGGGGAGCAAGTCCCTGTGCCCCCCCCCCCCCCCCCAAAAAAAAAAAACCCAGACATTTTATATACCGAAAAATAAACTAACCATTGCAAAAAAAATAGCATACACAACACAACATATATATACATTTAAAGTAAAATAAAAACAGACATGGACGAAAAAAAACTAAAAAATTAACAAAATAACTGACCTGTACTCCGTAATATTTTCAGACTCAATAGAAATATCATGAAACTGTTGAACCGACATTTCACTTTTGGATTATTTGGATTGAGATTGAAGAAAGAAATGCTGAGCAAGACAAAGGAACTTTCTTTTTTATCCGCGACTTCTTTTGGAATTTTGCAAACTATTTTTAGAGAGATTACTTTTCGAAAATCCATGTGCTATTTTTAGAAATCTGTGGTCTTATGTGTAGAATAATAGACATAATACGTTCACCGATTTTTTTGGTTTAAATTGTAAATAAAAATAAATATTGTTACATGTATGTCATGTATGTATAAGATTACAATGATTCCAGCTATCAAAAGTCAGTTAATAAACATATTACCAAATATAATGTACAACTTAATGACGGTGAAAAGAAAGATTACTCCAACCTGACATGGTGCCCACATCGATCTGATTATTTTTTTGCAAATTATTCTCAATTCTTGATATTATTTATTTTCTATGTTTGTATTCATGAAATGTATTGGATTGCGCAATATTGTATTGTTTGTTCATTATTTGACTATGCTTTATCCAATAAACTAATTTGAATTTGAATATTGGGGAAAAAAATAACGCTCCTATAACCACAGTGTAGGAACGGAAGTGTACAGTTTTAGGGCCTATAAAGAAATGGTGAAATGAACCATTCTAGATTGTACAGTTTAATTTGTTTTTGCACAAACTTTTTCAAATGACACAAAAACGAAGAAGATGTACGATTGCCGTTCGCTTCAAATTTTAAGTAGACATAACATAGAATATAATATAACTCAATTACCTGTAATTATTTGTGATGTCGAATAGAAATTTCAATCTGCACACTTGATTTTTAAAAAGTTCATTCCAAATTGATGTAAATAATCGGTTCGTGAACATAAATCGCATTCAACTCGTGATCATTATGTATATGTATCCTCTCAAAAATCATTTCTGCACATTCTTCACATGCACAAACGGGTTAATACATACAGGATTTTATTTAATTTGAACTTTATTCACCCAAGCCGTGTTTTAAAATCTGAGCGAAATCTATCGCAGTCATTGTACAGAATCTATGGAGGACACTTCACAAAATCTATGGAGGACATTTTTCATAAAAATATATTTTCACAACATCAGCGGCGTCAGATGTAATTTTCATATGGCATGAATAATGCCAGAACATAAATAATTCATATAATTATTATAAGAAAATAATGAGTAAGCATATGAAACAAAGATAAAATATTTTATAAATCCAGTGATGGGAATATTTTTTTTTATTCAAACACATATTGTATACGCATATGCACATGTATTCCAACATATAAAAAGTGTTTCTTGTCATGTGCTGTATCAAATGGAGATTTTCGAGCACGTTTCTTCCTGACTATCAAAACGTTGGATGGATTAAGTACTAGTATACATGAAATAGTTATTGAGAACCATTTAATTTCTATTTGAACATCATAAAGTTTCTTATTCTACAGAAACATGGACCTTGCGATTGCTTTATATTAACTATCGCTGTTAAATTTCATAAGTACTTCCTAGCTCACGTACTGCACGTATAGCTGATGAAGCTTTGTGCACAAATGCCTCAGTTGAAGACCAACATATCTACATTTTCGATCATCTTTTGACACAGAGTATATATCTTTAAATGACAGAAAGTTTATCAAATATATGAACACTTTATCATCTCATGAACTGTTTAAAGGCATCCAGTTGATAAAACTTGCAAATACCCATCTTAGTATTCTGATGGTGCCTGAAAGTGGGATTTACTTTTGATAATCAGTTTATACTTTTTTATACGGAAAAGACACTGCTGCAAAAAGGGCTAAATTTGTAGAGCTGAACGGACAGACTGTAGATTCAGACACCTTTCTCTTTATTCTGTTTTTAAAAGGCTTAACTCTGATGTATTTTTAAGCTTTTTTTTTCTGCAACCAAATTAAAAATATGCTTTATGTGTACAATTTTTATTCAACCTCGTCGAAAAGTTTGATCAGTAAAATCTTTTGGAGAGAGGTGGCCTAACTTACTATTTCGTGAGATTATTTAAAAATTGTCTAGGTTACGAAGAACAATGCCGAACATTTTAGCAAGCAAAGTAGTTCTTGGTGGAGTTTTACACGTGACCCAAACCAAAATTATCGCTTCGAAACTGCGTAAAATGTTCGATTGTAACAAAAAGACACTGATTTACCAGGTGCGATTCGCAAAAATGCCTTTTTGCTATTGATGCGAATCTGATACATGTCTGGTTGCTATCAACAGGCAAAGTTGACAGCAAACAACTTATGTACACATGTAAATATCAAAATCAATTATGATGCTAGCTGAAGCCTTTTCTCGTATCACATCTGATCAAATACACCATATATCTAGTTTTGATATTTTGGACAAAATTTTTTTTTAGCTGAATTGGACAATGTCATGTAAGTTTATGCAATCACTATATATATGCGTCTGTCGTCGTCGTCCGTTAACAATTTTTAAAATCTTCTCCTCTGAAACCACTTAACTAATTTAACTGAAACTTTACAGGATTGATATTTGACACGTTGGCAATAAACGAAGTTCATTTTGAATTGATTCGATAAAAACATGACCACTGTTACTAAAAATAGAACATAGGGTAGACTTATTTAAAATGGCCTATAACTCAGCAACTATAACAGATACAAAATATCAAAAGATTCTTAGGGTCTTCGGAATCAAAAGTTCTACAAAAGCCTCCATTTGGCGAAGTCGTCAGATTACCCTTTATAGCGGTTATGGTCCTTTAAAGTCCATAAATAGCGATTTTCCCTGTTTTTTTTTTTTGCCCAATAGAATGCAAACTATTTCAGATAGAGAAAATCAGTTGCTTGCTAAAACCTTCAACTCATTAAACTCTACAAAAATCTCCATTTGTTCTACAAAAGTCTTTATCAGATTAAAATTGCATGTCCCCTGATCCTAAAACCATAATGGTCTTCTATGAGGGGTCGTCTGAAAACTGCCACATGCACTTTATCGAGTGCTGACAAAGTGACGGGTGTGCTTCATATCAAGCAGGAACTGTTGAACTCTTTAAGAACGATCATTCTCGTTATACCCATGCTAGCGAAAGCGCGGGGATAATGTTTTTCGTATGTCGGCGTACGTATGGCGTTTATGTCCAGGATAATCTCTGAAACCACTGGGAGTAGAAAGATGAAACTTGGGTCATTGATTGTATTGTGGGTAGGAATTGTGCCGAAGGTTTCGGAATTTTAATAATGCCTCCCCCGGCCTAGGGGCTGGGTTGTATAGGTAGCCTAAGGGCACATTATTCCTTCGTTACCCAACTCCTCCCCTGAAACTTGGCTCAGTAGTTACACTATGGGTATAGATTTTGCTGAAGGTTTCTGAATTTTGATAATACCCCTTAGGGCTGGGCTGCACAGGTAGCTGAGGGTAATTTATTCATTCGTCACGCAACTCCTCCCAGGATATTTGGAATACAGAATTGAAACTTGACTGAGTTATTGCACTAAGGATGTAGATTCTGCCAAAGGTTTCTTAGTTTTTATAATGCCCCTGGGGGCTGGGCTGCATAGGTATCCTAAAGGCTAATTATTCCTTTGTAACAAAACCTGTAGAACTGAATCTTGGCTCAGTAGTTACAGTTTGTATGTAGATGCCCCAAGCGGCTGGGATACATATGTAGCCATAGGGCATATTGTTCCAGGTTATTTTGAAAATGGAACTGCAACTTTAATTTTTGTGTCAGCCAAATTAACCTAAGAATTAGTTTAGAAATGTACCTACAAATTAGTTTAGAAATGTGCCTACCCTTAAACCATATATTAATAATCTTATATTTTATATAAAAAAATCAATTTGCAGGTTATTATTACTTGCCACAAAACCAGTAATAAGTATAACAACAATAAATTAAAATTGTAGTTCCTGTTCATTTCTTTCAGTTATTTGCCCCATATACTAGCGTGTGGATATGTAACGTGGCTGCTTCGACTAGTTTAACGCAGAGTTCACGTTATGCGATTTGGTTGTAATATGTTTTTTTTTTTGTTTAAGTTGTGTGGTTTGTACTAGTATTTACGATGATTTTATCTTAAATTTAAGTCTTCTCGGACTAGCGATATATGATTGCCGCATAGTTGCCGCACAGGTAGCCTGAGGACAAATATATCCTTCGTCACGCAACTCCTTCCAGGTTTTTGGAATACAGAACTGAGACTTGGCTTCTTTAATTAGATATACTGCTAGTTAAACAACATGTCCTTTAATGTGATACTACTAACTACTGATTTAGGATAAACATGTGCGCCGTCATTGACCTGTTCTGGACCGATCCTTGTTAGAATCAAGACATTTGCGGGAAAACGTACCGTGTTATACAAGGGAACGTTGTAAAACACACCCTGTTCTGAGCACGCCAAAATTGTTTTAATTAATATATTTTTACTATATACTAGTATGCAGCCACTATGAAGCAAATCTATGAAGCAAATCGTGAAAAAAAAAACGTTTTGATCTGAAAAAGATCAGCAACTGCTACTTCTAAATGACAGGTTATTCGCTATGAAAAAAGGAGATTTTGCGCTATAAGACCGGGTTTTGGAAATGATATAGGATCATACCTTTAATTTCTCTGGCATGTGCTTCGTTATGTCTTTCCGCCTTGTATTATTAAGATTGATCATCCCAGTTCAGCAGTTATGTTGTTACCTTATCTATTCATTTATTTTTACATATTAATTATCCTGTAGGTGTCAACTGAGCTGAATTTATAAAACTGTTCTACACCTATAAGCTTGGGGAAAAAAGATTCTTTTTGGGGAATATGAATTATTTATGCTCTGGTATCTTTAATGCTAAATAAGAACTATACATCTGACGCCGCTGATGTTGTGAAAATATGTTTTTATGAAAAATGTCCTCCATAGATTTTGTGAAGTGTCCTCCATAGATTCTGTACAATGACTGCGATAGATTTCGCTCAGATTTTAAAACACGGCTTGGGTGAATAAAGTTCAAATTAAATAAAATCCTGTATGTATTAACCCGTTTGTGCATGTTAAGAACGTGCAGAAATGATTTTTGAGAGGATACATATACACAATGATCACGAGTGGAATGCGATTTATGTTCACGAACCGATTATTTACATCAATTTGGAATGAACTTTTTAAAAATCAAGTGTGCAGATTGAAATTTCTATTCGACATCACAAACAATTACAGGTAATTGAGTTATATTATATTCTATGTTATGTCTACTTAAAATTTGAAGCGAACGGCAATCGTACATCTTCTTCGTTTTTGTGTCATTTGAAAAAGTTTGTGCAAAAACAAATTAAACTGTACAATCTAGAATGGTTCATTTCACCATTTCTTTATAGGCCCTAAAACTGTACACTTCCGTTCCTACACTGTGATAACTGCTAGTCATTTTATTACACTATGTAAAAGCAGCTTTTTAAACAACTATTGTTATTATAATAACGGCTTCAGTAAGAGGAAACTTATTTTTCTATACAAAAGCTTAGTTAACGTGAACCTGACAATTTATGTTTGTAGACTTTTTTCTTATGAGGCTCATTACACATGTATCTAGAACACAAGTTGGAGTATACCCCCCGAAATCATTAACATTCTCCTACACTTTAATTTTGATTATATCATAAGTCTGGACTTTTCCCTCCTAAACGAGGTTGGAAAAATATAGTTGACAAAAGTCGTTTTTCTCGAAAAACAGTGGAAGCTATACATAAATTGCAGTGATGACTTCAACAGATTCAAAAACATTCACAGCTCTGTGACTTTTCCGCAGTACTGGTCCGAAGCCAAAACTTACACTCAAATTCGAACCTCATACTTTATTTACCAAACTGATATTTGATATCCCTTATACATCCGAGAAATTGTGTAGCGTCTGTATAAATATTTTGTCATATTTGCTGTAACTGTAGTCTCATCATTGAGAACTATATACTAACATTGTATCACGAACTCTCATAACAGCGAAGAAGACACGTATCAGGTGTTATTGGGTAGATAGTCCAAGATTGCTCCGACGTCCTGTGGCTTTTTTACAGACAAGCTGGACCAGATAGTCCGAGATTGCTCTGACGTCCTACGGCTTTTTTACAGACAAGCTGGACCAGATAGTCCGAGATTGCTCTGACGTCCTACGGCTTTTTTACAGACAAGCTGGACCAGATAGTCCGAGATTGCTCCGACGTCCTACGGCTTTTTTACAGACAAGCTGGACAAGATAGTCCGAGATTGCTCCGACGTCCTACGGCTTTTTTACAGACAAGCTGGACAAGATAGTCCGAGATTGCTCCGACGTCCTACGGCTTTTTTACAGACAAGCTGCACAAGATAGTCCGAGATTGCTCTGACGTCCTACGGCTTTTTTACAGACAAGCTGGACCAGATAGTCCGAGATTGCTCCGACGTCCTACGGCTTTTTTACAGACAAGCTGCACAAGATAGTCCGAGATTGCTCTGACGTCCTACGGCTTTTTTACAGACAAGCTGGACCAGATAGTCCGAGATTGCTCCGACGTCCTACGGCAAGCTGGACAAGATAGTCCGAGATTGCTCCGACGTCCTACGGCTTTTTTACAGACAAGCTGGGCCTGGAAGAGAAGACGTAAGAGCAATCTCGGACTATTGGGTAGAAAGCCAAACATGCCACTTGAACCTTCCGAACTATCATTCTTCAGAACACTCTGATATTGTCACGTTGTACAGTGTTCCGTTCGGTACAACCGGACTATTGATGACCCCCCCCCCATTGATAGTACATGATATGTCGTTTGCTAACTCATATTAGTATTTTTATAGCTTTTCACTATTAACCTATTTCTGACATTCTGATTTGTCTTTTGATATCTCATGTATTGTACTTAGTATTCTTTTATTCCCCTTATTAATTGGGTTGTGAATTAATAATATGCGAGCGTAGCGAGCTCTCTAATGTAGAAAGTATGCCAAATTGCACGAGACTCAAAATACTATGGAAGAAAAATCATTCTGTTTCCGGTTGTCCGGACATTCGATTTTCGGAAGTTTTCGAAAATGTCTGCGCGTGCTGAAAAATTGCGGGAAATAGTAACACATCGTCCCAAATTATCTCGTCCCAGGCATTATTCGAAATTTTCAATGGAATTATCTACGCGAGCTTTTAAGGCAATGTCTTTCTCATATTATACAGTATCATTGATTAATTGCTATCTCAGATGTTTGAGGAAAAAAGAATGTCTGTCTATAATACAATAATTGTATTGTCTTAATTTCGTGTTTTTCCTACATAATTATACACCCCACAGAAAAGCAGACCGTTTTTTTTTCATTTTAATCATTAGTACCCCTTCAAAACCCGCCTCTTGAGACATATGAGGTTATATACATATCTCCTTAAGAATTCAATATCTATTTATAGTATCAGGGTATTCCACCCTATAGAAAGTTCATTGTTTAATAAAAACGCCTTCTATATTCTATATCAATAAAAGTTTGAATCTAATGTTCTTAATAAACTAAAGATGTTTTCCTTGGTTCTTTTATTTTATTTACAATTTAAGAAAAAGTGAATTTAAGATTCAAGGATATTAAATATTTCGTTATATTTCACAAGTTACAACTTGTTCTTTTTTTTTTACTTTTTATCCTGTTAAAAATATATGAACATAGAACATATTTTATTGTCCAATCAAGGGCCCCTAAGGGCAGCATGAGCAACAAATAAACAGATATAAGAGAAAAGATAATAATAGAGTTACATGTATCTTACAGACATTATATGTTCATGTCCCGAAGCATATGTTTTCCAGTCAGGATATTTTCCAATGACAATATGTCCCCGATATCGTCATGAAAATGATTCCACTCAATGTTGATCTAATTTACTTTTAGCGGGCGGTTTGTTATAATGATGCAATTTGAAATCTCCCCGTTACATCATAGTGTTGCTAGAACCCTATCACTGCATGTACGTTTGACTTGTTCTTTTTCTATTGTTGATCGTTATCATTAGTATTTTTTGTAAGAAGCAAAGAGGCAAAAATGGGGCATTCGAATGTCAAAAGCCCGAAAGGACAAAGACAAAATAGGTAAACACGAACAAGAACAGCACGAAAAAACACAAAACACAAAATCAACCGAACGGAAATCAACAACGCGAGCTCAAGTCGTTACAAGAGTGACCTCAGATGCTCCGGAAGAGTAAGTGGTTCCTGCCTGCTATAATAGAGCAACCGTCGTGTTGCTAATTTCAAATTCAGTGTCAAATCCGGTAAAGGAAAACACAACAAATTTCTACGACACCTTTGCGATCTTTTATTCGACTGTTTTTAACTCATCTTTATATCTTCATTCAACTTTATTGACAGTAAAACTATGAGTCGCAATTGACAGGAACGGTAATCATAATAAACCCTACCAGGTAAATAGGCAAATACATGCAATTAAAAGTTAGGAACTACAAAATCAATGGGACCCTCTTCAAGAAACCGAAATTGAAAATTTCTGTAGGCCAACATACCTTAATTTTAACTTCATGATGTATGTATCCTATGGTTCCCCATCATATAAAGATCATTACTGAAAATATCACTTGACGTTACAAGACTTGTGGGAAATTAAAGAAATGTTATTTCGTTTGGGAGCAGGCTAAGAATTAAAAAAGAATTCTTGAGAGGATATGGAACAAGTAAAGGACTAGGAACACCCCACATAAGCAAGGAAATAGGTATTTTAATTTAATAAAATTTGATTTGTTGGTGTTACACAGATGTAGTATTATCCCATATTCCAAATATGCAATTTTTACACCAATTACAATTATTAAGAATAATATCGTAATTTGAAAAACATTGTAAGGTCAAAAACCAAAAGTATTGAACGATAAGAAAAAAATAATGAGGTGTGGACTAAGTGTACGCGACACAGCCTACAATTAAGCGGCAATTCAGGAAAAAAAAACAATGGACAACCGCCAGCATCCTTCAACGAGGCCAGTAGGCGCTGTTCGCGTTTCTGCAATTTGCCCATGGTCTAAATAAAATGCATATAATTAAAAATCAGTCCTGAAATAGTCACAAATAGACACCCTTCTTCAACAAGGAACAGAAAACAAGACAAGTACAAACAAAGTCTTTGTCAATAAGTACATGTACACAAAAACTAAAATGTTCGAACAGGAAAGCCAAATCAAGCATCGAAGATACAGTACAAGGATAGATATCTAGTGTTTTAGACATTCGAAAATTTCAGCGACAAAAAGTATTAAAAAGTTAATTGGTAAATTCGTGTCAGACAAGTCTGACGACAAGCTGGCTTGTTATTACCCTCGGTGACCTTTGGTCCACCAGCAGCGGTTATCGACCCAGTGGTTTCAATATACTAATACAAAACAGGTATCAAATTAAGTAAGTGAGTTAGTTACGCTGTAAATATTAATTATGTCTTGTTTTTTGAAACAAAATTTGGTTTAGGCAATAAGAATAATTTTCATTGAAAAAAATCAGGCAATAGACCTAAACCCTAAGTTTAATGCCTAATTCTATTTAGGCATAAACACTAATGACTAGGCAACAAAGTCCCTCTACGTCAATCTATCACCAGAGGGGTGTCTATCAACACTGACAGTCAGGGTTGATAGACGCTCCCTCTGGTGATAGATCGTCAGTGTTGATAGACGCTCCCTCTGGTGATAGATCGCCAGTGTTGATAGACGCTCCCTCTGGTGATAGATCGTCAGTGTTGATAGACGCTCCCTCTGGTGATAGATCGCCAGTGTTGATAGACGCTCCCTCTGGTGATAGATCGTCAGTGTTGATAGACGCTCCCTCTGGTGATAGATCGTCAGTGTTGATCGACGCTCCCTCTGGTGATAGATCGTCAGTGTTGATAGACGCTCCCTCTCGTGATAGATCGTCAGTGTTGATAGATGCTCCCTCTGGTGATAGATCGTCAGTGTTGATAGACGCTCCCTCTGGTGATAGATCGTCAGTTTTGATAGACGCTCCCTCTCGTGATAGATCGTCAATGTTGATCGACGCTCCCTCTGGTGATAGATCGTCGGTGTTGATAGACGCTTCCTCGCGAGATAGATCGTCAGTGTTGATAGACGCTCCATCTGGTGATAGATCGTCGGTGTTGATAGACGCTCCCTCTGGTGATAGATCGTCAGTGTTGATAGACGCTCCCTCTCGTGATAGATCGCCAATGTTGATAGACGCTCCCTCTGGTGATAGATCGTCAGTGTTGATAGACGCTCCCTCTGCTGATAGATCGTCAGTGTTGATCGGCGCTCCCTCTGGTGATAGATCGTCAGTGTTGATAGACGCTCCCTCTGGTGATAGATCGTCAGTGTTGATAGACGCTCCCTCTGGTGATAGATCGTCGGTGTTGATAGACGCTTCCTCTCGTGATAGATCGTCAGTGTTGATAGACGCTCCCTCTGGTGATAGATCGTCGGTGTTGATAGACGCTCCCTCTGGTGATAGATCGTCGGTGTTGATAGACACTCCCTCTCGTGATAGATCGCCAGTGTTGATAGACGCTCCCTCTGGTGATAGATCGTCAGTGTTGATAGACGCTCCCTCTGCTGATAGATCGTCAGTGTTGATCGGAGCTCCTTCTGGTGATAGATCGTCAGTGTTGATAGACGCTCCCTCTGGAGATAGATCGTCAGTGTTGATAGACGCTCCCTCTGGTGATAGATCGTCGGTGTTGATAGACGCTCCCTCTCGTGATAGATCGCGTCAGTGTTGATAGACGCTCCCTCTGGTGATAGATCGTCGGTGTTGATAGACGCTCCCTCTGGTGATAGATCGTCAGTGTTGATAGACGCTCCCTCTCGTGATAGATCGCCAGTGTTGATAGACGCTCCCTCTGGTGATAGATCGTCAGTGTTGATAGACGCTCCCTCTGGTGATAGATCGTCGGTGTTGATAGACGCTCCCTCTGGTGATAGATCGTCAGTGTTGATAGACGCTCCCTCTGCTGATAGATCGTCAGTGTTGATCGACACTCCCTCTGGTGATAGATCGCCAGTGTTGATAGACGCTCCCTCTCGTGATAGATCGTCAGTGTTGATCGACGCTCCCTCTGGTGATAGATCGTCAGTGTTGATCGACGCTCCCTCTGGTGATAGATCGTCAGTGTTGATAGACGCTCCCTCTGGTGATAGATCGTCAGTGTTGATAGACGCTCCCTCTGGTGATATATTGTCAGTGTTGATAGACGCTCCCTCTGGTGATAGATTGCCCTCTACGTGTCAAGTGTTCAGTTTCTCTTCCATTGACCGTTTCCATCTGTATCATAATCGTTCTGGTGTTCAGTGTAAGTAGGTTTTTGACAAATTTCACTTATCATGGCATGTCCACCTCCATTGCATCTTTCTTATTGATGTTGTGCATGTACTGTACTTCGACTTAACCAACCTTAGTTAGAATTTCTTCATTCGACAGTAATTTTAATTTTATTTGGATAAGGATTATATAACTTTTTATTATCTATTTAAGCCTGTTTATTTGGAATGATGCCAGCTTTTTCTGATTTACTTATTTCTTTCGTCGGTATTTCGGTCCATTTATTATTGTTGGTAGAAGATAATTTTTATTTCAGACTTTGTTAAAATTATTTATTAAAAATTGATGTGAAGTGTATTAAACATTTCAATTGACAATTCAAACAGAATACGTTTGTCCTTTATACAATTTAGATGCTAAAAAATGGAAAGAGAAGTGTGTCATATCAAATGTCATATAGCATTTTTTTATATGGTGAATGTGCAATTTGAACATGAAAAAAATCTCTTAAGATTGTGAAATCTGAGGAATAAAAAAAGTTTTGGAAAAAAATGGGGTATATGGTAGGGCCATTTTTTTCCGGGTAGGTAAAAACAAACAAACAAACTTTTTTTTTTCATTTTGGCCCTATGAAATACACCTGGTACGGAACATATTTTATTAAGTCTTAGAATTTTTTGATACACAATATAAATGTACTACAATCTGAATGCTGTTACAATTAACATTTATTTTTCTTAGAATTGAAGACTGCCTCTTTTGGAGAAGCCTTGTTTGGAAGTGAAATGATATAAAATTTGATCTATGAGAAACTCGAAATGACGCGGTTTTCGCGAAATATCAATTACAACATAGTGACACGTAGTACTACGCAGTTAAACGAAGAACAACCCCAACAAGACCGCATCAATACGTAATCAAACGTATACTGTGCTGTTAACCTAGTAATCCGTGACAAACCCTAGTAATACCAAATGAAGCGAACCTGATGGGTAGCAAAACCTAACGAAACGGCTATTTTTAAACCCGGCTAAACGTAGTAAAACGTCGTAAAACGTAATAAAACGTGGGGAAACCTCTCAAAACTTAGCATATACCTAGTAAAGCGTAGAATCCGAAAGCTATGACAATAAATTACATTTAAACGTGACGATTCAAAAGGTAGTAAAACAGAATACCCGATACGTGAGAGTGTGACTGAGGCTTTAACCCGCCTCGAGATTACAGTTTGCGAGTGAGGTCTTTGTAGGGGCCACCACTTGGCTTGTTCTTATCGTATTCTACAATTAAAGAGGTCTTCAACGTGCACAGGTATAGCTCTCCCCATTCAGAGGACAATATTATTTTGTCCCTTCCAAAGTATGAAGCAAGTTTTGAAAAGGATAGCGTAAAGAAGGTCGGAATATTTTTTTTTATCCCTGGCGAGGAATGAACCATGAACAATTTATACTAACACCTACACCCATATCGTCGTATTAAGGACGGACGATTTAACTTGAAGAAGGACATTGGTTTTTTTGTTTTGCCCAGAATTTTTCTTAAGTCGCTGCGACAGAATATGAATATGAGATAACAGTCTGGGCAAGGACAGGGGTCAAACGATAATAGAAGAACACTCATTCCTTTCGTTAAAGACATTTCGCTGCTTGAGAGTAACTAACTAACTAAGTAATCAACTCTGTCTTAAGAGGATATGCATTTGTCTTACCGAAATGATTGACTAGCATTAAGTCACAAGAATAAGAATCACGTTGCGGCCTTAAATGTTTTTTTGTGACGTACCAGCCGTCTTTGCGAATTAGCCGTCTATACACAATACTTTAAAGTTATAAGATAAAAGATAATTTATTTTCCAATCAAAGTCCCACAGCGGGCTAGTACAAGTAACAAGTCAACCATGTTGTTTTTATATTACATACACAGACATTCAAAGAACTACAAAGACATGAAAGTGAGTGACTTCAACTCATTATGTCACTTCAACTCTTTATTTTTTTGTCTCTTTTCTCAAGCTCATTATTCATTAGACTTTAAGGTTGTTGGGGTGTCTATCTCTGAGCAACTTTTTTGCACATCCATCATAACTTTTAAGTTTAAAGTTTATAATGCTTCTTATTCTAATTGATTTCTTTTGGGCTAGGTAAACAACCAAAATTTTGATATAATACAGCTATACAATTTGGACTAGAATAGTATCTCTGCACTTAAGAAACAACTATATTTTTTACAGATTATTATTATGGCTTATATTTACTTATATGAACTTATTTCTCAAGTGCGGACGATGTAAATGTACCTTGATTACGACAATACTTCTCATATTTTGTACTAGTATTACATGACGTCATTATGACGCTTTTATATTGAATTTTAAAATATTTGGACCCGTTTTCCTTTTATGCAGAGTTAACGCTAAACTGTAGGCAAGAATAAAGTTTTTTGCACAACATTCAAATTTTCAGGCTTAATAAGGGCCTTATCGCCCCTAGTCCTTTGTTTTTTGTTTTTTTTTTTTATCTTGGTAAGTCCGTCAATTTTTAAAGCTGAAGAAAGTATTGTGATGCTTAAAAGAGGGTCGGGAAGACCTTTTCCGGGACGCCGGGATTGGCCATATTTTTTAACGGGAATTCGGGAAAAGCGACTAGCGGGACACGGGAACCTGCATTTTATTTTTCGGGATGCGGGATCGGTAGTTTTTATTATTCGGGAAAATGGGATTATACAATTATTTTGACGGGAATTCGGGACAGGACCCCCTCCTCCCCTCCCCCTTAAAAATAGAGTGCGGGAAAGTTTTTGACGGTGACTTTATTTTGAGATCAGAAACCACAAAAAGATTTATATTATTGTATTATTTTACCTAAAATTGAGATTTTTTGAGAAGTTAGGAAATTCCTAAGTCATCTTATTTGTCTTCCTAAATTAAGGACGATCCACAGGGACTTGCTACCCTCTATCAATATTTTGTTAAAGTCAATGTGCGGTACGAAAATTGACTCTAAAACAAAATATTGATAGAGGGGAGCAAGTCCCTGTGGACGATCTTTCGGAAATTGGTAATTTTGGACAAATTTGACTTAGGACTAAGAAATAGTTTAGGAGGCTGCTTAGCTGTCACAAAGTCTTAAGATGGCTTCGAAAAAAAGGCCCCAGGTTCTCATAAGTTAAAATTGCCAACATATTTTTATGCTGAGATGCCATGCATATAACCAAAGTAAACCGAAATGACAGTTGTGACGAACGAACAAAGGTTTCTACCATGTTTGAAGTCACTTGGTTTTGAGGTCGTCGTATCATCGAGGTATGGTCATAAAGGTCGTAGTGTCATCGTGGTTTGGTCTTATAGGTCGTCGTATCTTCGTGGTATGGTCTTAAAGGTCGTGGTGTCATCGTGGTTTGGTCTTATAGGTCGTAGCATCGTCGTGGTTTGGTCTTATAGGTCGTAGTGTCATCGTGGCATGGTCTTAAAGGTCGTAGTATCATCGTGGTTTGGTCTTATAGGTCGTCGTATCATCGTGGTATGGTCTTAAAGGTCGTGGTGTCATCGTGGTTTGGTCTTATAGGTCGTAGCATCGTCGTGGTTTGGTCTTATAGGTCGTCGTTTCATCGTGGTATGGTCATAAAGGTCGTAGTGTCATCGTGGTTTGGTCTTATAGGTCGTAGCATCGTCGTGGTATGGTCATAAAGGTCGTAGTGTCATCGTGGTTTGGTCTTATAGGTCGTAGCATCGTCGTGGTATGGTCATAAAGGTCGTAGTGTCATCGTGGTTTGGTCTTATAGGTCGTAGTATCATCGTGGTTTGGTCTTATAGGTCGTCGTATCATCGTGGTATGGTCATAAAGGTCGTAGTGTCATCGTGGTTTGGTCTTATAGGTCGTAGCATCGTCGTGGTATGGTCATAAAGGTCGTAGTATCATCGTGGTTTGGTCTTATAGGTCGTCGTATCATCGTGGTATGGTCATAAAGGTCGTAGTATCATTGTGGTTTGGTCTTATAGGTCGTCGTATCATCGTGGTTTGGTTTTGAGGTCGTCGTATCATCGTGGTATGGTCTTAAAGGTCGTAGTGTCATCTTGGTTGGGTCTTATAGGTCGTAGTATCATCGTGGTTTGGTCTTATAGGTCGTAGTATCATCGTGGTTTGGTCTTAAAGGTCGTAGTGTCATCGTGGTTTGGTTTTGAGGTCGTCGTATCATCGTGGTATGGTCTTAAAGGTCGTGGTGTCATCGTGGTTTAGTCTTTTAGGTCGTAGTATCATCGTGGTATGGTCTTATACATCATACTATAATCGTATAGTATGGTATGTTCCTGAATTTAAGCGTTAGTGGGGTCGGCTGTCGATTAAATTACTACATTTAAAGCATACTGCTCTGCGATATTATCACGGTCTCGCTACGATGTTAGTACGCTTTTGTAGTATGTTTTCATCAGGACCGAATGTTATGAACATGTTCAAAACCTACGTAGTGCAGTCGTAGTAACTCATTACCAAGTGCGTTCACACCCCTAACTTGGTAATTTTTTGGGTGGGGATGTGCCATTTTCGATTTGAATTCAATAACCAAATTAATATAAAATTTTCAATTTTTATGACCCATATTTATATAAAATCGACAATTTTCATGACCTATATTATATTTATCATTTATATAGAATAGACATTTTTTTATGACCCATACTTATATTCAGTAAACTGTATTACAGTTATATTTATTATTTGTTTTGATTTTTGATATATTATGGCTCTTAATTGTTGCCAAATATATTTTGGGATGAAGATATTTTCTCACAGCTTATTGCTGATGCAGATTTTCATGGGTCATATCTATATATCAAACAGTCAAAATGGACAAAACATGACCCATATTTATACGAGACCAGATTCTTTTTCAATGAAAACTAAAAAGCATACCCATTTTTATATCAAATTGACTTAAAACTATACCCATTTTAATATAAATTTAAAAAAAAACTACCCATATTTTTGACACATCCACGTACACCTTTATATAGGAAGTTACTCCCCTCCCCGGGGTTCACACCACGACCTCCACGATCGCAAGACGACATCGTTACGATATTCTACGATTTAGGAAAATCAAGATTGTTGTGAGGTTGTGGCTCATATAGACAAATTGAGTTTGATTATTGTATTAGTACAGAAAACATGAAAACAAGCAAAAAACAATACAATTTGTACAAACAATATGAAAAAGAGAAGAAGAAAAAAACTACAGATGTAGAACAGACAATCGCTAACTTAAACTAGAATACTGACAAAGTCAGAAAGGGCCCCGCTGCAAAAAAATGTAAGTGTTTTTAAAATCATACGAACTTTGATTAAAACGACTTAGGCTTGTTCCATGGAATGTGTATGAAACTTCAGATCTGTATTGTTAATAGCATTTGAGTTTTATTGTTAAAAAATTCTCAATTCCCAAAATCTCTGATTTACCATCAAAAATGAAGTTTTTTCCCAAAATATAAAACAAATTTGCACGAAATTCAAATATGCGAATCATGAAATGCTTCTTAGCAGCTGTACAAAATTTCAGAGCTGTATTGTTAATAGTTTTTGAGTTTTAGTGTTAACAAAGTCCAACTCTCAAAATCTGTGATTTTCGATAAAAAATGAGGTTTTTTTTCCAAAAATATTTCACAGTTTAGCATGAAATTTTAATATGCAAATTATGACATGCTAATAAGAATTGTTGACGGACGAACAGACGGACAAAGTGAAAATTATAGGGCGTAGGCATGTTCCATGGAATGTGTATGAAACTTCAGAGCTGTATTGTTAATAGCATTTGAGTTCTACTGTTAAAACATTCCAATTCTCAAAATCTGTGATTTTCCATCAAAAATTAAGTTTTTTTTTCCAAAAATATTTAACAGATTTGCACGAAATTTTAATATGCAAATCATGACATGCTACTTAGCAGCTATACAAAGTCTGTGATTTTTGATAAAACAAATGAAGTTTTTTTCCAAAAATATTTCACATGTTTGCATGAAATGTTTATATGCAAATTATGACATGCTACTTAGTATAGTAGCTGTACAAAATTTAAGAATTGTGTTGTTAATAGTATTCGAGTTTTAGTGTTCACAAGAATTCTTGACGGACGGACAGACGGACAAAGTGAAAACTATAGGGCGTCCGCATCTTCGATGCGTGGCCCTACAAATATTATCACATACAAAGAAAACTTTACTAGGTGAGACTAAGTTGCAAGAGTGCCGACAAGACAAAATGTTATTTGGTTAAACTGAACAAGATTCAATTCATTTCCGGGAGGTGATCGGACGTCAGTTCTCTTATATATATAAATGTAACGAATGGAACAGAAACAGCGAGGAATTACAAGACTGTAAATAGAAATTAACGCCTTGAGCTCCCAAATGACCCCGAACCGGAACCACCAGACGAAGCCACAGCATATTTTATCATCTGTAACGGATTTAAAATGCATTCTCTAATTTTCTGGATCACTTGAAAAGAAACAGCAATTCCAGTTTTACATTTAGTGGCAAAATGCTCACAATTATTCTTTAGTAAATCATATTTTCCCCATCTGCTAGGTTCGGCCACTAATTTTTCAGCATTATCGGCTACAATTTCAGGAGGAAGACAATCTCCGTTTGGATAGTTGATTCTTATGAGCCTTTTTTTGCCGTAGTTGGTGAATTGAAGAAGATCAACAATTCTGGTCGTTGCTTCTTTTTTGTTTGGTCCTCCGAAATCGGCAACTCCTTCTTCATGGCCAAGGAATATACCATGATGGTAATATTCAATTCCCGATTCTCCCCCCTCAACTGCCAACTGGTCACCTCTTCTCAGACTCCTAAAAATAGTAATTAGAAAATTCTTACATTAATTATTACACCAAAAAAATCCTTCAAGTTAACATGCACATATCCCATGTTCTTTCGTTTTTAATATGACCAACGTATTTGTCCAACAGAAGCAGCAAACGTAACCAAAACATTTATACGAAGTTTAAAAATGCGTCTGTCCCAATTAAGTATGTCACCCAAAAATGCTGAAATGGAAAAGAGCATGAAGTGCATATTTATTATAAATTGAAATAAAACCTAGATATATCGTACGCAAGGCCAAAAACTTTTATATGAGAATATACCCGGTCTAAGGTAAGTTGAGTTGTGAGGTTTTTTTCAAGTCCCATTCCACCCTCTTCACAAAAAACCTCTTTAAACTAGAAAATGTGTCGATGAGCCAGAGAATTGTTCTCCCCATCTTGAAATATCACTGATACCAAACACCAATACCTTACATTTGGATCAAACATAAGATAAAGAGGTTGCAGTGACCTAATTTCTAGTTGGTGGTGTCATGATACCAAAAGCACATCTAGCACTGGTGAAATATCTTAGACCCCCAACACGAAGTATCTTAAATATGGACACCTTAACCAAGAACTTAACCAAATTCGTATGCGTAGAATATAGGTCACAGTTACCTAATTTTTAAGAGGTGATGTAGCGCTACGTAATTAAGACACATTTAGTAGTAAAATACCATTGACCCACCACCCGAACATATAGACGCAACCGATGTCATTCGTGCGTGTAATATAGGTCACAGTAACCTTAAATCTAGTGGGTGGTGTAGTGCTTGACCCCAACATCTAGAATCTAAGTTATGTACCTTACCAAGAAATTAAAACTAAATTGTTACGGTCGCATGTACAAACGAACGGACGGGCAGACAATGGTAAAACTATATATTACATATGGTTTATCATTCTTACATTTTCATTGGATTATTTGGTCATGTGATTTTAGTGATATTTAGTGTATTTCTTTGCTTTGGAAATAAAAACGATGCATTTTTGGTATATTGACGCTATGTTTCTATTTTTACCTATATTGACGCTATGTTACTAAATTTAGATCCTGATATTCGTCCGTTCTTGACATATTTTATACACATCTGTGTGACGTCATTTAGAAGTCCTAAATATTGACATAGCTTGCTACGGAGCCTTCACTTTCTAACGGTGTGGGAAAAGATGTTTAAAATTTTAAGAATTTAATAAATTACATTTGATTTTTCGGTTAGTACGTGAATTATCTGTAAATGCAGAAATTGTGTTACCGCCATGACCGCCCAGACAAAAGAATGCAGTGAAGAAGGGTATGTTTGTCAGCATTTTACAAAGACGCTATTAACTTACTGCCCAAAAATTTAGACAAGAAATAATAACAATTCAGGTGTGGAAGATTTCCTAGGTAAATTAGTTAGTTTTTGTTTTGATATTGCAAGTAAAAAAATTATGACACCGAAAAAAAAAACGTAAAAAAAAATTGAATTACATGTTTAAACAGCAATTCATTTTACTCTAATTAAAAAAAAACTACATATGTAATATAACAATGATGGACTTTTAACTCTGTCAATACATTATATATGGACCTGTTAGGGCTGTAAGGAATATATTGACCTCGGACTTCGTCCTCGTTCAATATATGCCTAACAGGTCCATATATAATGTATTGACCTCGTTAAAAGTCCATAATTGATAAATGTTCGATTCACTTAGGTGGTCGGGCCATAAAAACACGAATTTAGCAACAATATCAAAATAAAATAATGCAATAATCCAGTTTATTTTCAATATAGACAAAACACTGACCTGTATTCGGTTATATTTTCTGATTCTATAGTGATATCATGGAACTGTTTTACAGACATGTCTCCAGGTAATAGTTGTGTTTCTGCGTTGTAACTAAACGAATGTGGGTGCTAAGCGACGTCGAAAGGTAATTCTTACAAAATGTACTTGACATTGTAAATGTGGATTTAAATTCCAAAAACTATTCTAATAATATATTGAATATCAAGAAAAAGGGACTTTCAGTAAATGTTTTCATCTGACTGTATTTATAAAAATAGTTCATCTTTTGTTTGAAATATATGACGATTTTCGGAAGTAAAAAATTGAATCTTTGTGGCACATATTTGTGCAATTCAGTTGCTGTTTTTTTTGTTTGTTTGTTTGTTTGTTTGTTTGTTGTTGTTTTTTTGTGTGTTTGTTTTTGTGTTTTTTTGTTGTTGCTTTTTTCTGGTTATATTTTAGCGTTTTTCAACCGAAATTCATATGATATTAAAAATACAATTTTGACAGCGCAATGTAATATGCATTACATAATATGTAACCTCTGATGGAAAAGGACATTTTTGTTTGTGTCATATTACTTTGTTTATCTTGGGCATCTTATACATTTGATTTAAATGGTGATGGATTTGACACACTGAATTGGCATTTGGTTGGCAGCGCGACGGGTGTGCAATAGCAGGCACGAACCGCTCATCCCCCGGAGCACCTGAGTTCACTCTCGTTACGACTAGAATTCAGTAGTTTTTGTGTTTCCGTTTTTTATATGCTGTCTGATTTTTCGTCCTGTTTGTGTTTACTGGTTTTGTCTCTGACCTTTCGGACTTAGACATTCGGATGCCCCATTTGTACCTCTGCTTCTTGCATAATTATTGATCTAAAGTATCTTTTTTTTTCTTAAAAGAATGCAAATGCCATGATTGCCCGTGGAGGTGGTTTAAACCATGGATTTGAATAGAAGAAAGGGCGTTATAACATTATTCCTTTTTTTTCAGTAAGAACAATTGACTTCATCCGATTTGAGGCGATAGTACCAGTACTACTGACGCTGTGTAATCAGTCACAACGCAGAGTAACAACGATTGACGACAAAAATGTTTATTTCGAAAGTCAAACATTCAACGACATTACTATTGAATCTGAAAATATAACCGAATACAAGTCAGTCAATTTGATCTCTTCATTGTTTAATTCTTGTAATTTGATTACTTTTATTTCAGTTAAACAATCGGGTACTCAATTTGTTTTGTCACGAGTGAGGGGTTAGGCTGTAGGTTATGTTTATAATATTGATATTTTCTGGTTGTCAGTAAACATTCAAATAGTTGGTTTTCATGACGAATGATATTGTTTTAATGGAAAAGTAGCCTGTTTATTTTGGAAAGCGCAGCGAAGCCCTACGGAGTCTATAAAGTAGTGATGATTTTCGCGGGGTTTTTTTTCAGTCTAGACGGAGTGATCTTCCTGCATCCAGTCTGGAAAAAATGTTTTATTTTCTATATTACTTTTCAATATTTGTTGACATGATACAAACTTTAATAAATCTCCATTTTTATCGACATTTTATAAAGGCACAAGTTTTATTTATTCCTTTGCATTTTACATGACGAACTATTTAGTTAAAGGCGATAGAATATACATTATGTATTCATCTATTACTTGATTGGTTCGTATAAATATTTCTCTTATTTGATTGGTCAATACAAGGATATTGTCTTGTTCATTTATAAATTCGTTAAACAATACACATCAATGGGACGAGTGCACTTTAATCGAAGGGGCGTTTCAATCGATACCGTTTGTACTTTGTGTGCAATGGACCAATTCAGAAAGTCAATTGCATTATGGGTAAAATATTTACGAGTACGCTGCGCCGCCATATTTGTTTACGTTGACGACAAGAGCGCTTACCGTAAATACTCCAACAAGTGTGGCAACTAAAAGTATGTCTCGCCTGCCGGCACCATCACTGAAATCAACTACCTAAGCTTCCATTTCTTGATATAAATATAAAAAAGTGAATGTATGCCTAATAACAGATGCCTAGTTATTATACTATTCAAGCAATCCATTGTCCACACAAGAATTACAAAAAGTTTTCTGTCTGAAAAAAAGACCTAAGTTCACAGAGTCACTGGAGTGTAAAAATGGGGTCATGGTCACATGGCATGGTGACAGTTGCATTGTCCATAACCGCAACTGTCTGTTTACCCAATATCAGATGCCTAGCTATTATAACTTTCCAGCAATTCATCATCCACAAAAGTCTTACAAAAAAGTTTTTCAGCCTGAAAAAGACCTAAGTTCACAGAGTCACTAGAGCGTGAAAATGGGATCAGGGTCACGCAGCATGGATACAGTTGCGTAGACCATAACCTAAACTGTCTGTATACCTAATATCAGATGCCTAGCTAATATACTTTTCCAGCAATTCATCGTCCACAAAAGTCTTACAAAAAAGTTTACGGCCTGAAAAAAGACCTAAGTTCACAGAGTCACTGGAGCGTGAAAATGGGGTCAGGGTCACACGGCATGGTGACAGTTGCGTAGACCATAACCTGAACTGTCTGTATACCAAATATCAGATGCCTAGCTAATATACTTTTCCAGCAATTCATCGTCCACAAAAGTCTTACAAAAAAGTTTACGACCTGAAAAAAGACCTAAGTTCACAGAGTCACTGGAGCGTGAAAATGGGGTCAGGGTCACACGGCATGGTGACAGTTGCATAGACCATAACCTGAACTGTCTGTATACCAAATATCAGATGCCTAGCTATTATACTTTTCCAGCAATTCATCGTCCACAAAAGTCTTACAAAAAAGTTTACGACCTGAAAAAAGACCTAAGTTCACAGAGTCACTGGAGCGTGAAAATGGGGTCAGGGTCACTAGGCATGGCGACAGTTGCGTAGACCATACCCTCAACTGTCTGTATACCAAATATCAGATGCCTAGCTATTATACTTTTCCAGCAATTCATCGTCCACAAAAGTCTTACAAAAAAGTTTACGACCTGAAAAAAGACCTAAGTTCACAGAGTCACTGGAGCGTGAAAATGGGGTCAGGGTCACACGGCATGGTGACAGTTGCATAGACCATAACCTGAACTGACTGTATACCAAATATCAGATGCCTAGCTATTATACTTTTCAAGCAATTCATCGTCCACAAAAGTCTTACAAAAAAGTTTACGCCGCCGCCGTCGCCGCCGTCGCCGGAAAGTAATACCTATGTCTCGCCTTCCGCGACTATTCGTCGCAGGCGAGACAAAAATGGTTAACACTTGCATTGTGTGCGGAAAAACGTCAAGAAAAGTTAAAAACTTGAAGTTTGTACCATTTCCAAATAAGTTTAAGTCCAGAAAGGCCTGGTTAGGCGCATTAAACCTACAAGAGAGTGATGTAAAACCTTACAGCCGCGTCTGTGGATTTCATTTCTTTGTAGGTCAGCGGAACAAAAATGATGTACCGTCGCTTGAAATCGGCGAAAAACTTGGGTCGAAGTCGACGCGAAAGAATCCTAAGGACAGAAAAAGTGATCATATAACATCAACATCAACAAATAATACAAACTTGTTTGAGTTGTCTCCTGAATGTGTCAATGAATACCCCCCTACAAGTCCGAATGTTGGTCCGGCTGGCGATAGCGTTACAGAACAAAACTTGACTGACAAGAAAAAAATCAATGATCTATCCGATGAAAACTTAAAACTTCTGTCTAGAATAAAAGAACTTGAAGAGAAACAAAAGGTGCTAGTTAAACAAAATAGTATATTGTTATCAAAAGAATTTACGGTTAACAATTTCTTGAATTCTGACAAAGACATTGCTTTTTATACCGGCTTTCCGACAACAGAGGTATTTCTTTCTGTTTTCAATTTAGTCGGCAGTCCATCCCAACATTTTGGATATTCAAAAAAGTATGTGAACGGGGAATATGGAAGAAAAAGGGCACTGGACCCTCTTGAGGAGTTTTTCATATATTGGGTCCGATTGAGACATAACATACCAGAAAAAATGTTGAGTCAAATGTTCTCGGTCAGTGAAGGAACTATAAATTCTATTTTGAAAACTTGGTGCATAGCAATAAATTCAGTACTTACAAAAATACCTATCTATCCAAATATTGAAGAATTTGAAAATGCTTGCCCCCCTCAACTGAAGAAACTTTTCCCAAACTGTATTGCTGTTTATGACTGTACTGAATTTTATACACAAATGCCGAGTAAACTAGATTTGCAAGGACTCTTGTGGTCTGAATATTACCACCACCACACAGTTAAAGCCTTAATAGGAATCACTTTATGGGGATCTGTTTGTTTTTGTTCAAAATTGTTTCCAGGAAGCACATCTGATCCAGAAATTTTCCGAAAAAGTGGGGCAGCAGATTTAGTCAAACCTGGTGACAGAATCATGGTTGACAAAGGATTTCTCATTGACGAAGATGTTGTAGTTCGCGGTGGTGTTGTAATCCGTCCCGCATTCAAAAACCCTAACAAGCAACAATTCAATCCACAACAAGTTGAAAGTAGCAGGAAAATCGCATCTGTGCGAATATTGGTAGAACAAGCTATAAAAAGAATAAAATCTTACCGTGGTCTTGATAATCTTTCAATCAATGAACTTGCATTATCCAGTATGAATGTGCAAAATGTCACACTAGCCACAAATTTTCAGCACAGTTTCGTGTCCGCTGTTACTGGATCGACCAGCGCTAGCAATGATGCCAAAATCCAAAAACTATATGAAATGTTATGTGAAGATGACACTGACACTGATGAACATGATGATGGTCATCAACATGAAGTAATGCAATTTATACCTAATGAAGCCCCCAATGATGAAAACAATAATCTTCTTAATAAAATTCCGAATGCTCAATCTCTGTTTGCCCAACTTTATTCAGCGTGTGACAGTGACACAGTCTCTGAAGAAACAGTTCATGACGAGGACGAGGACCTTGACATTCTTGGACTATTTCATTTATTATGTGGGGATGAGAGTTCGGCTATGACCGACTCAATGGAATGATAATAAAAATCGTAAAATTGAATGTCTTAGCAGCTTGTTGAAAATTTCGTTTTAAAAGTATGAATCTGGTGAAAATGTTATGCTGGCATATTATTATTTTTTGGTCCCTCAACATCCTTGAATTAAATATAGTTTTCGGTAAGTTCATTCGCCCGTTTGTTTCATCTTTTAACCCACCATTTCTTTTAAAATTTCTGTACCAAGTCAGGACCATTGCAATCTTCATTTTACCGGTTTGTTTTCCGGCCTTGTTTTGTCTTTTCTTTTGAACATAGACATTGATCCTCCAAGTTTGGTAATTTTGTTGTCATCTTTTATTTATCAAAAGTCACATACAAAAAAGATACTGAGGTTTTTTAAACATGAAGTGGTCGGATGTAAAACGAACCAGAAACTGATCGCATTACAAATGCCTATCTGGTATTCATTTCTCATTTCAACAGAACATCGCAATAAAAATGGCAGTCGAAGTCTCCAACCAGTGAGTGTTGCACTTTTCAATGCCTTTTTTTGTGTTTTGGTTTAGTCATAGACCTGTATATTATTATACGGGTCTATGGTTTAGTGCATGTGCGTATTTCACATATTTTTATTTCCCAAAACTGGGGTTAATCATATATAACATACGGTAAAAATGAATTGATGAAACATAATCAAGATTATATTTAAATAATATTTTTATTTCAATAGTGTCAGTTATCCATATTTACTCAACTACACGTATATCCGTAGAAAATAAAAAAACCTGATCACAACCTAAAAAACATGAGTTTTCATGTATTTCAATAGTATCTATAACATAGAGTGGGCCGATGCCGACAGCAAATCATTTGATAGTTATTCTTCTGGGGGGAGGGAGGGTAGTTTTTTCTGTCTTGTTTTTATTTCTTATCTTTCATAAACATTTTTTTCTCGTTTGTTGACTAAATAATTCATCTGTATATGCGTTATCTACCATTGATGTACCTTTCCACTAACGAATACTAACATTTTCTGCTTAATGAATAAATGAATATATCCTTCATTATACTAACCGTAAACGAGGCTGGGAAAAGGTACCAGTATTCGATGTATTGACTAACAAATGTACAGTTGGAAATAAAAAATATCAAAAATTAAAAAAAAAAAAGATTATATTTAAAGTAAAAAATATATAGCTAATATTGTAAAGCTTTTCTTTTTTTTTCAAATTAGCATTATCTGACACACACATCTTCTAAAAAAATAATTATGAGTATTTTAATTTCCAGAGTGGCAAGCCTCTGAAGTTAAACTACCACTAGTACTGAACTGTGTCACTAAGTTAGCCATCCTCTGATTTATTTCTTCATCAGTTTGTGAAGGAAATGGGTTAAATTCATGAACATCATTTCTAGATTTCTTTACATTTTCTCCCATAATTGTCACTTTATTAAACGAATAATTTTCAACAGGAACTTTGTCTAATAACGATTTTCTCTTGGGGGTAGCTGCCCTTCCTTTCCACGCGTTTGGTTTGGATGTACATGGGATGCTTTCATCTTTCGATTCTGGGACCTTTTCTGGTACAAATGATTCTTTATCTGCCAGGGCGTCTAAAGTTGCTGCGATGTGACCACAAACTCCAGCTTTCCTATAAAATAAATTAATATGTATAGTTTAGTTTAGGCAAACTATAGAAAAAGACTGGAAATGGGTCGTACTCATATATTCTGTCCCGGCTTTTAAAAGGTAACCTTTCCCATGTTGAGACAACAAATGCTATATTCTATCTACAGTAAGAATAAAGCAAGAAATGTGTTGGATGAGATGTAGCAGTGATTTTATGATTTTTTTAGAATGTATTTACTTGTGAAGGCTTCATTCAGCTATGAAAATTACACCCCTTTTGTTTGGAACGTTCCGATTCCACTATGTTGTCTTTGAAATTACAATGTTGCACTTAGCAGGTGCTTGTTGTGTGAAAACAAAAACAATGACAAAGTGCACACATTTAAGTGTGTTGTGTCCATGCACACAAATTTACAAGAAGATTTGGCGGAAGGAGGAAAAAAAAGGACATGAAAGGTAGGAGACATATTTTAAACCCACCCTGCAACACAGCTGCACTCGGCGTACCGTATCTTGATGTTGTTAGTCGTTGGTTGATATTGATAAAGAGATATTCTTGTGTTGTAGAACTCTTTTTTCATGCTAGCTTTCACCACAGCTTTTATGTATAAGCCATTGTCAACTAGTTCATTTGTTTTTCTACTTTGCAGACAGGTTATAAGGTCGAAAACATGCTGCGCTGCATAATGTTGGTTGCCTCTCAGCAAAGCCCGGTTGTGAAAGCCCGTGTCTCTCATGTCTGCCATGACAGAAAAATAATCTAGGATTGTTTTATTATTGAACATTTTCAAATATTTGATGGTTTCATTTGGTGTTTTGGCGATTGCATCCCATTTTTCGGAAGTAGCAGGAAATACAGGAGGTCTGAGATTAGGAAAAAGCTTCAGCGTCGAACTGTCAAGTTTTCCGTTTTGGCGTAGGACTTGTATTTTTCTGTCTGTGTAATAAGGATATTTTGGGTCTGTGATTGGTTGTTTCATTAAATCAGAGTTGTTCAGAGATTTGGTTACAACATCAACTGCCTGAGCCTTTGTCATGCCCGTTGAACTAATCCCACGGCACTTGAGCCACAACTTAAGTTGATTCAAATTAAATCGTCCTGGGTCTTTCCCATTCAGTGAGGCCCCTGGTACATCATCTTCTGTGAGAGACCAAGGCCATTCATCTTCACTTGGAAATACTTGAGCATTTAAGTTAGGTTCATGAGTATCATCCTCATCTCCCATGATGTAGATTTGTTACGTTGCGATATTTTTTAGAGCATTTACGGCACAGGGCTTCTAGCTTCCGTTTCTAACGTAAACAAATATGGCGACGCAGCGTACTCGTAAATATTTTACCCATAATGCAATTGACTTTCTGAATTGGTCCATTGTGTTCATTAACTTTGAGAGCATCTGCACGACCATCCTTTGTTCGCTCACAAAAAATATTTCGCAAACATTTTGAACAATATACTTTAACATAGAATAAATCTATTATAGTTCTTATATATTTCGCTTGCCAAAATGCTTTAGCGCTTTGATTTTATGGAAGGACGAGCAGACATGTACAGGCTTGAACACTATTTGTGTTACTTTTTTCGTGGTCGAGTCATAACATAACATTTTTTAACTGATTAAAACTACATATCAAAACAAACTGTGATGGACGAAATATTTGACAAAATATGTGCTTATGATAAAGTTTTTGTGCTTGTCAGCCAACTGTTCCCCATTCTATACATATATTTTACTTATAATACAAAAGGTTCTATATTGAATAGGTATAGTGACTTTTGCTGAATAAGTTTGGATTCCTTGAAAGAAATCTTTAATGAATTCATAATTCTCATAAAAATTAATTTATAGGAAATATTCCACCCCATAGCTATCGCCTATAAATTAAAAATACGAAGTCGATTTAATAATTTTGAGTAAGGCTTAGAATTATTGTTAATTTGGCACAATATAGTACCAAACGATGATAAAACATGAAAAAACACGTCAATTAAATTTAGAGCATTTGCAGGTGCGGGTGTGGAAATGATCGGATAAAGAGATTAACGCAGTCTGAGTATTCATCTCCTTATATTCTTCAACCCATATAATGGTCTATGGGCTGGCTAATAACGGAGTCTCATATGTATATGGGACCTGATTTCGGACAATTGTGATATGGAAAACTATGTGTAATCATCTATATTTATTTTCGCAATTATCAATGCGCAATTGTCATGATAATTATATATTAAAAGCACCTTATTGTACAGTTATCTAATGTGATTTCCAAATAAATACATTTTGTAGTTTTAAATCGGAGCTTTTAATAAATAAGTAACTAGCTTTTCGAACACATTGCATGTACATGTACAGAGCTTGCATGGAGAAAATACTTTAAGTTCAGTTACAAACTTTTTAAAGCATTCTAGGCATATAAAACTGAAATATGTCAACCTATTTACGGTTGACAAATTTTAATCAAAAGAAAAGAATATATTGACTCAAACAAATGCAAGCTGCAAGAATAACGACAGAAGAACAGTGTACTGACATCCAGTCTGAAAATATCACAGAATACAGGTTAGTTCGTGTATTTTTGTTATTATAGGGGCTATGGATCAATGTAACGTATGGCCATGGATAATAAGGAAGATCTTTCCCTTTTCAACGGAAAGACCTTAGTGTATTTCTTGATGTAAATATAAATTATTATTTTTCTTCCGTGTCCATAGCCGAACATTAAGCGACATATCATTTCGATACTTTGCACCAGTATTTGGTATATTTCCAGATGGCGTAACTGATCGAATCTATTAAGCCGGTTTATTCTTAGTAACGGCCTAAATACCGAAACCTATTTTTAGCTCACTTGACCCAAAGTCTGGTGAGCTATTGTTATCGTTAAACGTCCGTCGTCCGTCCATTAACTTTTCTTCAAAGATCTTCTTCTCTGATACTACTGTAGGAATTGCTTTGAAACTTTGTATACCCAATCTTAAGGTAGTCCTCTACCAAAGTTGTGAAATTTGTGTACGCCAACTAACCAACATGGCCGCCGTTGCTAAAATTAGAACATGGGTGTCAGACCATAGTCTCTCTCTCTCTCTCTCTCTCTCTCTCTCTCTCTCTCTCTCTCTCTCTCTCTCTCTCTCTCTCTCTCTCTCTCTCTCTCTTCATATTGGACTCTAAACTGTAAAAAAAACTCAAGTCCAGTTATCTCCCCTCGATGATAACCGACAGCAATACAAATTCTAGCGGTTTAGGAGAAGGTGCACTGACGAGGTCTCCCGTCCAATAATGATTATCTCCCCTGAATGATGTCTGATTGTGATTAAATCCTTCATGCACATCTACATATGATGTACTTCCTTCTTGTAAAGTTTGATCAAAATCCTTCAAGGGGTTGATGAGAAGTTGCGCTTACAAGGTCTCCGGTTGAATAATGTATTTAAAAAGTCTAAGTCCAATTATCTCCCCTGAATGTTGTCCGATCACGATGAGAATTCTTCACGCACCTCTACCTATAATGTTCTTCCTTCATCTTAAGTTTCAGCAAAATATTTTTGGAGGAGAAGCACTTACGAGTTATGTAGACAGACGGACAGGGTGTTTCTAATATACCCCCAAACTTTGTTTGCGGGGATATAAAATTAAGCCAATAAATTATTTGATTAGGTTAAGTGGTTTAAAAATGGTGACAAAAACATGTCAAAATATGTGATTTTTGAAAATTACTTTTGACCCGTGAAAACTTATGAAATTTGTCTTGGGTAAAAAATCCAACACTTTGTGCCCAAGCTGTTCATTATTTGGTTGCGTGATTTCATAATAGCGACCAAATATATCGTAAAATGCGTTTATTTCCCGAAACTTACAAACTGTTCCAGATAATATGTATAGTAATTATATTTATACCACTATGTCATAAAATGTAACGAGATACCCTGCATTAATCATGCTTTATCAGTAGATAAGGCTAAATTCCTGAAAGACCCTCCTCATTAATTATCATAAACTTTCATTTAGCACCCTCTACAGTCCCGTGGTATAAATCAGTTATCCCCCATCGGGCATCCGCCCTCAGGGGAATAACTAACACATGCTTTTTAGATCAGTTAGTCAAAGGACAAAGGTCATAGTTAAAGGACACATGATACTGTTATAGAAACTTGATAACAAACCGTACATGTTTGTATTGAATATGATTTGTATATGTCATTTGTTCTCCAGAAGTGTGGTCTTCCCTGGTAACAGATATCACACTCCTTAGCAAATCATCCTTAGATTTACAAAAGTAAGGGAAAGACCACATATGTGTTTTCTAAACAAATGGCTTTTTAATTTCGTCTTAGCTTTTTTACCTTTAGACGATAAAGAGATGTGGAATAAGTGTACGCGATTCAACCAACAATAAAGAAACGACAATTTGAAAAATCACAATTCTTTCCACCTCGATTTTTTTTCTTCATGTAACGCTGTCCTGCATTCTTTTCTGTAAAAGTCCCGATTTGTTCAGCATTTGTTGCATCGTGCCTATTGTTTAATATAGTGGATATACCTGGAGCTGCAATAATGTAACTCCTTCGACATCTTCTGATTAAGCGAGTAAGCGAGCATTAGAGGGTTTTATTATTAGAACTAACCATCCTACTGCCTTAATTTTTATTCAAATTAACCACAGTTCACCCTAATTCAAATAGTTGCTTCCTAAGTCAATGTTAAAGCATTAAATTTTCTTGAGTTAGATTGTTTATTTTTCTTCTCGCGTTTTGTTTGTTTATTTTGTTTTGTTCTGTTTGATAATCGCTCTGATAGATAATGTACCACAACAATTGCTTTGTTTTATACAACTCTCCCCCCCAAAAAAAATGAAATCTATATTTTCCTTATCTTCAATTGAGTTCAAAAATTTATTAATTTCTTAATTAATTAATTATTTATTTATTTATTTATTTATTTATTTATTTATTTATTTATTTATTTATTTATTTATTTATTTATTTATTTATTTATTTATTTATTTAGTCATTCTGTTATATTTTATAATGATTATGGGTCAGAAAATAATTAATTAATTTTATTAGTCTAGACTGGTCAGTTCCACACGTGTAGATCTTTCTCATGTCCATCTGGGAATTGTAAGGAACATCACAGAGATTGAAATCAATTTATCTCTTCTCTAATTTTTATTGCTATTTTGATAACGGCTGACCAGAGTAACTGTAAAGTTCATTAAGGTTTCATGATAAACATTGTTTGACATTAAAATATGTTTATAGTCTTAGTCTAAAGGTTTCCATAAGAGAGAAAGCTATTGGTCATTTTTAGAATTCTTAATTACTTTTAATGTTGAATTGGGAGGGGTTAAGTTTATTAAATGTATCTGTTTGTGTTAGAAAATTAGAATGTTAGAGCTAATAAAGAACTTGCTCCACTCTTATAACATCGAGTGTGTAATGTAATATTAATTTGTAATTGTTTTATTTCGTATATTGGATTTAATAAACGTTTATTTTACATGGATTATTATATACTAAAAGTTGAACGCCCAGTTGATAAAAAAAGATGAACAATTTGTTCCCCATTGTTCACATGGTGGAGAATTTAAACCTTCTTGGATTTATTTATAGTGGAATTTTAATTTTATTATGTTTGGATATTATGTTTGGATATCATGTTTGTGGAAAATTCTGTGTTTTGGATTAATTTCTAGTGAAATATTAATTCCCTGTTTTTGGATTACTAAGTGAAACTTTATGTCTTGGGATTTACTATGGCAATGGATGATAATTTTTCGTTTTCTTCTCCTGAGCGAGGTTTACCGCCTACCAACCCATGGTATGATGACGCACCGTCTAGTCTTCAATCATCGATGTTTACACCAGCTCCAACAGCAGTTCCAAAACTTACACTTCAAAAATTTAGCGGATATACACATGAAGATGCTGACAAATTTTTATTGGAATTTACATCATACTGTACATTTAATTCAATTTTTGATGATGGACGAAGAGTAGCAGCTTTTCATTTACATTTAAATGGACCATCACTTGTTTGGTACAATTCGTTAGATCCAAATACTAAAGGCTCCTGGACATCAGTACAACAACATTTTGTAAAACAATATTCTAGTTTAGATGTGTTCGATCCAGCGATGGTTGCCGAAGCGGAAATATTTGACAATTTATGTTTGCAAAAACATCAGCAAATTGAAGATTACCACAGTAAAGTGCTAGAAAAGGGTACTAAATTGAAGAAATCGGACAGAGATATGATATCTCGCTTTGTGAATGGACTTCCACCTCAATTGGCCTTTTTCGTTCGTGCCAGAAACATTACAAACTTAAAAGATGCATTAACATCAGCGAAACTTGGCGAAGCATATGGATACCGCCACGATGATTTAGGTTTGGCTGTGACAAAACGAACAATCCGTGACGAGACCCCCGAGAAGAAAGAAGATCGTGAGAAGTATGTGTCCATTCTTGAGAAAAACATTGACAAACTTACTGAACGTATACAAACTCTTGAATCTAAGGCTAGAACTAATCCGAACGATAGGAGAAAGCCTGATCTTGCGAAGAGTAACGCTGAATGTTTCAATTGCTCCGGAAAGGGACATTTGAAGAGACAATGTAATTGGACAGGTTATGGGAACTCTCAACCATCTGTTCAGTGCCAATTGTGTAACCAGTCGGGACATTCCGTTCAAAAATGCCGACAATTTCGTAGCAGAGATATCCTGCAGGGAAACGCGACGACGAACCCAAGGATTGCGCGTCCGTAACTTGCGGTTCGGAAGAAGATAGTGAATCAAGCTCGGACGATGATGTGCAATGTGAAACTCCATTTCTCTTTTTGCCTGTAAATTTGTATAATTCAAATGTGTTTGCTTTGTTGGATTCTGGCAGTAGTCATAATATTATTTCACATGCTTTGTATAAGAGTCTTCCGACTAAAGTAAAGTCAAGTTTTAAACTTGTTATCAAGAAACTTTAACATTGGCAAATAATCAAGCTATAGAAATTTTAGGAACTGCCAGAATTCAAATTAAAACGCCGATTTTTGGTAGAAAACATAGTGTTATTGTGTATATATTGAATGCCGCATCGCATCCTCTTATTTTGGGTTGTCAGTATTTTAAAAAGAGAGGAATGATGTTAGATTTTTCAAATTATTCATATAGATGTGATACTAAATCGGCAAAGGTTTCTTTGAAAAATGCTATTACGATATTACCCAAAAGTGAAGTTACTGTATTAGCAAAAGTGCCAAAAAGACTGATGATAGGACAGCAAGGAGTTTGCATTGCACATCAAACATTACGTGACAAAGCTGTTGTGTTAGCTAAATCATTGTGTAGTGTTTCAATTAATTATACAATTTCTGTGAGGATTTTAAACTTGGGAAATGAATCCATTTATTTAGGTAAGGGTTTATCAGTTGCTAATTTTAATGTTATTGATGATAGTTTTACTGTTCAGAGAATTGAGTGTTCAAATGTAAATACAAACTTTAAGAAAGTTGATTCTGTAGAAGACAGGTTCAAAGAAAATTTAAATGTTGATGAGGGTCTTACTAAAAGTCAGAGAAATATTTTAGTAGACAAACTTTGTGAATACAAGTCTGTTTTTGTTACTGATGACAATGAAGATTTAGGTGTAACAAATGTAGTAGAGCATCAGATTAGGTTAAAACCAGATTTTCAATTTAAGCATCATAGGCCATATAGGTTACCTCCTGATAAAAGAGAGGTTTTAAGACATCAGTTGAATGAATTGTTAAGACAGGGTATTATTGCTAAGGTTGATGAAACTGAAACTTTACCTATTACTAGTCCTATTGTATTAGTTTCAAAAAGATCTAAACCTAAAGACAAACCTGATGAAATTACAAAAGAATATAGTTTTCTTCTTACAGATTTTGTGTAGATTTTCGATTTTTGAATTCCCAAATGGAAAATTCACATTATAATTTTCCTGATTTACAGGAATTAACTGAGTCATTTTCTGAAAAGTCACCCAATTTTATGTCATCTATTGATTTAAGTTCAGGATTTTTCCAAATGCCCATTTCCCCGGAGTCTACTAAATACACAGCGTTCAACACTTGTTTTGGGACTTACAAATTCAAAAGACTTCCGATGGGTTTAAAAACTAGTCCACATTCATTTCAAATGCTGATGGACAAAATATTAGATGGATTGACATTTAAATCTTTGCTATGCTATTTAGATGACATTCTTGTTTGTTCAGAGACTTTCGAGGAGCATATAAGTGATTTGACTGATTTGTTAAATCGTTTGCGTGATGCGGGATTAAAACTTAATCCAACGAAATGCAAATTTGCTGCAAGAAAATGCGAATTTCTTGGACATGAAATATCGAAAGATGGAATTAAACCACCGAGTCAAAAAGTAGAGACAATTTCTAACTTTCCAGCTCCAAAGAACTTGAAGGAACTTCGAAGGGTTTTAGGGATGTTTAACTGGTTTAGAAAGTTTATCCCGAATTATAGTTCGGTCGTTTCTCCGCTTACAAGGTTAACCAGGAAAGATGTGAAGTTCGCATGGACTGATATTCACAATGATGCGTTTGAAAACCTCAAACAGCTTTTGATAAATTCACCAGCGCTATCGTTCCCACGTTACGATTTGGAATTTCACATAGCCGTAGATACGTCAAGCAAAGGAATCGGTTACATCCTATACCAAATTCATGAAGATGGAACTAAACGAACTGTGCGCTTTGGATCCAAGGGACTTTCAAAATGGCAGCAATCGTACGGCCCGAAAAAGTTAGAACTGTTAGGAATGGTTACTAGCATCCTTGATTGTGCTTCCTATGTACGAGGAAGACATTTCGTTGTTGAATGCGATCACCAAGCTTTGCGTCCCTTATTTCAGAAGAAGTTTAAAGGTGCGATTTATGAACGTTGGCTAGCTCTTCTTCAACAGTTTGACTTTGACATGTTTGACATTGTATATAAACCCGCTGATCAGATGAATGTTCCTGACGCTCTATCGAGAAACCCAGACTTTATTCATGATTTAAACTCGAGTCACGAAGAAGAAGATCCTTTCTTTCCGTATGTTGAAGAAAAAGTTAAAGGAGGTTCACTACCGACGGGAGAGAGTTTGTCTACTTTGTTGAAACAAAGTCCGAGTGCAAATTTTGTTAAAGTGACACAAAATGACTTTCATTACGATGCCGATACGGAGGACAACTTGCCGTTTTTAAAGAGAAAGCAGCAAAACTTGAAAAGTTCCGTGAATTTGCCTTTTTATCACAAAAAGAGACAATTGGAAACGAAACTCGATAGTGAACGTAATTCCGATAAAGGAAAAGTTCCAAAATCAGTGACAAAGGACCAAGATAATGACACTTCTATAGACAATCAGAATAGCAGTGTGCCGTCTGAAACACAGGTGGAAAGTTCATGTCCTGAGAGTGACCTTAAACTTACAGAAATGTCCAACAATCAAGCATCATCAAATCAAGATAACGACACAACAGATGTTACGTTACAAAGCGAAGAGATTGACCTTCAAATTATCAGTGCTTCATTACTTAAGGAATTTGACTTCTCTAAGGACAAATTAAAAACATTACAGGCAAACGATAGATGCCTACGGCCGTTAATTGGCTATTTATTAAGTGCGACTTTACCCAAATCACAAAAGTTGGCAAGGGAAATGTTGTTAAAACAGACTGATTATGCCCTTTTTGATGGGATTTTATTTCATAGCCGAGTGGCAAAAGCAAAGCGAACGAAATGTTTAGCCAATTATCAAATTGTGATACCAGACTGTTTAATTAAGAAAGTTTTAGAACTTTATCATGATTCACCAATGGCTGCACATGGAGGAATTCAAGATACGTTAGATAAAATCAAAGAGTCGTACTACTTTGAAAGAATGTCGACAATTGTAAGCGATTATGTAAGATCTTGTACAGAATGTCAAAAGAGGAAACACACGAAAACAATGGCGAAATCGAAGATAACTGCTTATCCAACTCCTTCACGACCGTTCGATGTGTGGCAAATTGACTTGTATGGCCCACTACCTGTTACTCGCAAAGGTAACACTTACGTTTTTACAGCTGTAGACATGTTTTCGAAATTTAATGTTGGAATACCACTGAGAAACAAGGACGCCGTTACCGTATCCAATGCAATGTTTAATTTATTTACAACATTTGGAATATGTGACACTGTTATATCTGACAGAGGTTCTGAGTTTATAGCAAGCGTTACAAAGGAGGTATGTAAGATGCTTGGCATAGAACAACAGTTTACACCTAGTTTCGTTCATCATTGTCTTGGAGCCTGTGAACGAACGCATTCTAATATTGCAGAACGTTTGACACCATACATGGAAGACAAATGTTGGGATGAAGTCTTGCCTGCAATCATATTTGCTTTGAATTCGTCTGTAAATTCAACATTAGGATATTCACCATTTGAAGTAATTTTTGGTCAACGCCCGAAGTTCCCATTGACACATTCTATCATGCCAAGAGACCTTGATACAACACCGAAAGATGTCAGATCATATCTGAAGAACCAGAAGAATAAGATTGAAATTATTCAAAGCCATGTTAAGGAAAATATTATTGACTCTCATGTTAAAATGTTAGATAATGCCAATAAAGACATTATTGCCGAAACCATTTTCGAAAAAGGAGACTATGTTTTTTTATCGGAGAATCCAACCGGGCAGGGCCAGAAGTTGAAGTACAAATTCACGGGACCGTTTATTATTGAAAAAGTATTGACAGATCATATGGTGCTTCTCCGAGATCCAACAGGGAAGAGACAATTCAATGATGGCATACACAAAGACAGGTTAAAACAAGGATATATCAGAAAGCCAAATCCATCGCCGTATTTTAAAGTGATCAAAACTTCCAAAGACATCAAATTTGTTAATGCAGAGACACAAACTTCGATTGTTAAACCCAATGTAGCAATTATACCAGTACAGGAGATACGAAAGTCAAAACGACAAGTCCGAAAACCAATGCGATTTAGAGATTCTGATCATATCGATCCTATTGAGGACGTCACCGCCTATTCCGTTTCGTCGGATTCAGATGGATTCCACAAAGTGAAACGTGTATTGGCTCAGAGACTGACTGATGGCCAGAGGAGACAGTATTTAGTTCATGTCTCCGGGGAACCCGCCGAGAATGCAATCTGGGTCCCTCTTTCAAGTTTAAATGCAAAAGCCAGATCTGCAATAGAAAAGCGACCTCCTCCTCTTTTGTAAATATTTTGAATATATTTTTGTTTTGTTTTTTTTAAGTGATCAGTATAATGTTAGTAGTTTTTGTTTCTTTTTCAGTTAGATTCTTTTAAATAGTAGAAGTTTTTGACAGTTATAGTTGAGATATTTTCCACTTTTATAACATGTGTTTAATAAGAAACGCAAATGTTATATTTTATAGGGAATAAGTTCTCAGAAGTTTTTCATTTTGTTTAAGTACATGTACAAGTTTGATAAGACCTATGGTAGAGAGCTATTTGAAATAATCTTTTTATGAACCAAGTCTAAGTGACTGCAATGGTATCATTGTTTAATGGATTTTTCAATGTAATGGCCGAAAGGTTTGATTAACCTGTTTAAGAAATAAGTTTTTGATTGTGATTGATAGTTTTAACATTGCTTAGGATATGCTAGAAATTATACATTGTGAATTATAATTATTTTTGCTTATTATGAGTATCAAATGTGTGGGTGTCAGTTTATCTTACCCGGGACAGATAAACAATTAAGAGTGTGTTGTTTGTAAGAAAATAACAAAATTTTTATTATTCATAAAATTTTTTTAAGAGTTTTGTAGCTCTACTAGCAAAGCAAAATATGTTGATTGTCACACAATGCATTGACTGGTTTGTTATTTTACAAGTTGGTAAGCATGTTTAGTTTCATATAAATAGAAATGTAGTTAGTAATTAGTTTAGTTTGATTTTTTTTTTATCTCTTAATTATTTCCTTGTATTTTTTTTGTCTTTTGGTTAATTGGTTTTTTTTTTCAAACCCATTGTAAAATTTTTGAATCAAAATTTTATTTTTAAGGCGGGGGATGTTATATTTTATAATGATTATGGGTCAGAAAATAATTAATTAATTTTATTAGTCTAGACTGGTCAGTTCCACACGTGTAGATCTTTCTCATGTCCATCTGGGAATTGTAAGGAACATCACAGAGATTGAAATCAATTTATCTCTTCTCTAATTTTTATTGCTATTTTGATAACGGCTGACCAGAGTAACTGTAAAGTTCATTAAGGTTTCATGATAAACATTGTTTGACATTAAAATATGTTTATAGTCTTAGTCTAAAGGTTTCCATAAGAGAGAAAGCTATTGGTCATTTTTAGAATTCTTAATTACTTTTAATGTTGAATTGGGAGGGGTTAAGTTTATTAAATGTATCTGTTTGTGTTAGAAAATTAGAATGTTAGAGCTAATAAAGAACTTGCTCCACTCTTATAACATCGAGTGTGTAATGTAATATTAATTTGTAATTGTTTTATTTCGTATATTGGATTTAATAAACGTTTATTTTACATGGATTATTATATACTAAAAGTTGAACGCCCAGTTGATAAAAAAAGATGAACAATTTGTTCCCCATTGTTCACAATTCATTCATTTACTAACTTATTTATTTTAGACACCTAAGAAGGGGCGATCAATTAGCAGTTGAAGGTCGAATATCATGAATATTATCATCATGGAATATTCCTCGGCCACGAAAAGGGGGTTGCAGATTTCGGTGGCCATGACAAGAGCGAGTCAAAGCCAAGAATTGTCGATATTTTACAATTCACTGACTTCGGCAAAAGACGACTCGTTAGAATCAACACTCCGAAAGGAAAATGTCTTCTACCGGAAGTTGTAGCCGAAAATGCTGAAAAATTAGTGGTGAATCCGAATCGATGGGGTGCTTATGATTTGATTTCGAACAACTGTGAACATTTTGCAACAAAATGCAAAATCGGTGTTGCAGTTTCATTCCAAGTTGTTGAGCAAATAAGAAAGAGTATTGAAAATCCATTTCTGATAATTAAATATGCTTTTGCTTCTTCTGGATTTTCAAATTCGGGTTCCGTGGGAAATTTGGGGAAGTTGACATGGGGAACTCGAGTCTAAATATCAGTTTCAAGACACATAATATTAAATGAAAAACGTAAGCTTAATTGCTTAATGTAATTTGACATTCTTCATACAGCTCGGGGTGCAAGAGCGCATGATAAGTAAATGAAACTTTTTATAACAATGTCAAGAAATTTTTATGGTCATAATTTAATTGGTCGAGTAAAGGTTTTGATAATTTATAAATATGATACTCAGTAAGTTTTAAGTCAGGAGGAAAAAGTAAATGTTTCGCTTAATTGTATCTTATTGTATCTTATTGTATCAATATTTTTGGTAGAGCGCCTCTGATGAGTCTTGAATAGACGAAACGCGCGTCAGGCGTAGCAAAATTTATTGTCTGGAACTTTGTTGTCATTTGTATTTCGAACACACGTGAAGGTTAGCACTGCTGGTGGAGTTTTAATTCCCCGAGGTTAGCCCGCTCCGGCACCAACACTTTTGAGTTGGAGAAAACATCAAAGTTTTAAATTATCCGTCTAAATTTCAAAATTGTCTAAACCCTAAGGTTCTTCCTACCCCAGACATAGGTTGATTATCTTAGTAATAATTTGGCTCCCCAGTTTGGTATTTTCGGTTTTTACTGTTCTATGCTCTTCATATTCATATAGTGTTTGGCATTTTCAATATTTTTGGTAGAGCGCCTCTGATGAGTCTTGCATAGACGAAACGCGCGTCAGGCGTAGCAAAATTTATTGTCTGGAACTTTGTTGTCATTTGTATTTACAATAATATGACATTTTTTTATTCGAACAAGTTGGTCGAAAGAGCTGGAGCGACCTTGTTCGGCCTTCAAAGAAGCTTCCACTTCTCATTATTTTATATTCTTACTCTTTCAATTTTGTACATGTATCTTTTAATTTTCTATTATTTATGAAAGCTTATTTGGGTCACATTATGTGGTGCCAAATAAAAACAAATCAACACAAATCGTTCCCACGATTTAAAAATTCGTGGCCATGAGAAACAAATCGTTCCCACGATTTAACAAATCATGGCCAAGAATTTTTAAATTGTGGGAACGATTTGTTTCTCGTGGCCACGAATTGTTAAATCATGGGAACGATTGTTTCTCGTGGCCACGAATTCTTAAATCGTGGGAAGGATTTGTTTCTCGTGGCCAAAATTTGATAATTCGTGGGAACGATTTGTTGCTCGTGGCCACGATTTGTCAAACCACGGGAACGATTTGTTTACTCAACCAATCGTGGCCACGAATTGTTAAATTGTGGGAACGATTGGCCACGAATTGTTTAATCGTGGGAACGATTTGTCAATTCGTGGCCACCATATGTTAAATCGTGGGAACGATTTGTTTACTTAACAATTCGTAGCCACGAATTGTTAAATCGTGGCCACGAATTGGCAAATCGTGTGAACGATTGGTGTTGATTTTTTTTATATGGCACCACATAATGTGATCCAAATAAGCTTTCATAATTATTATATAAAATTTTATATGATTTTTTTTTTAAATTAAACCCTTCAACAACTGAAGAATTTGAGGAAGGCCAACCCAGATTATAGTTTTGATCAGTTACATAACTTTGGTTATGTACAAATAAAATTCAATTTAAAAATGTTATTACTAACTACTTGTGCTTTTATATATCTTTAGATTTTTATGTCAATTTAATTAGGGCCCGCCACATAGTGGCGGTCGCCCTATAGTAATAAGTCTGTCCGTCCGTCCGTCACAAAATCAGTTTTCCGGACTTTTTTCTAAAATGCTTGCAGATATTGGACTGAAATTTTGTACGTGTGTCTAGTATGATGAGTTACAGATCAACTTTAAGTTTCATTTAGTTCCTCAAATTTTCATGGGAGTAACCTTTATATATTTTGTCCATGTCATAGGTGGTGGTTTTGGCTTCCTAGTTTGTAGTTTAATTATTGCCCTTTGAACTATAAAAATAAATCACTGAAATTTTTGTTTTCCGCACTTTTTTCTACACGCTTGCAGATAATGAACTGGATTTTGGTATGTGAGTCCACCATGACAAGTAAAAGATCAAATTTAAGTTCCACTGCGTTCCGCAAATTTTTATTGGAACTATGGCCTTTGAACATTGAAAATTCACTGAAATTTTAGTTTTTAGCACATTTTTTCTAAACGCTTGCAGATGATTCACTGGTCTTGGTATGAGGTCTGCCATGACAAGCTACAGACCAAGTGTAAGTTTAATTCACTGCTATCACTCCGATCTGCAAATTTTTATAGGAGTCATGGCCCGCTGAACTTTAGAAATTCACTGAAATTTTAGTTTTCTGTACTTTGTTTCTAAACGCTTGCAGATAATGAACTGTTTTTCTCAGTTTTCAAGTCTACCATGACATGTTTCAGATCAAGTTTATATTATGTTTAGGTCTGTAATTTTGTATGAGCGTTATGGCCACTTGAACATTGAAATAAGTGACCGGTTGGGGACTTTGCAATACTCGCAAAATGCTTGAATTGTTTTAGTCCATCCTCCATTGACTACATGTTTTTAAATAAAAATTACAAGTCCATATTGGTCCCCGAAGTACAGGGCTCAACTAGCGGGGCCCTCAGAGATGGCTGCCAGCTCCTTGATATCTAGTTTTTACAATATATGTATGTAATTGTTTTGTAATGTATTTTTTGTGTGCCATGACTGTAATAGTCTTTCGTTGCATTAATAGTGATTATTTACACGTATTTGTTGAATGTGTAATCAAATTTGTGACACTATTTAAAATAAAATATTTTGTTCATCTTATCATATTTATCTCTCAAATATCAATTATCAATTTGTTGTTAATTTTTTTATTTGTATTCGTTATCTAAATATTTATTATTCATGATATGTTTGGTTTTAAAACAGATTGATATTATGTTGATCTGAAATCAAGGCAATGTGATAAAAAAGTCAATCTTTTTATATAAAAAGCTTTGATTTAAATAGAATTTCAAAATTTGCCCTAGAGTTGTTCTTTTTTTATTGAACTTTTTCGGTTTTAATTTAATTTGATGTCATCATTTCATCTGAAAATCCAAATTACATCAAAGTTTTGGGCAATTATTTTGCTTCAAAACAAGCGTTTCGTCTATTGAAAGCTCGTAAGGAAAGATTGAAAACACTATATGGAGTTTAGAACTCAAAGGTGTGGAAAGTAACTAATGTATCTTCGTGTTATAAACCTTTCATCTTCTGATAAGTTCCATCTTACTGCCTTAAATATCCGAATTTCTTGGGAGCAAAGGAATACTTATGTGAAGGTTGGAAACAAGAACTTTGTATGGAGGATGAGTTTTGCCGGAGTCAAAATACCTTGATATACACACCTTTATGAAATTCCTTTTCAATGTAAGGACCACTGCAAATTTGAGTCACCTTACGCTTTATGTAGCTTTAACCTTAAGTTTGATTAAAAGTCAACGTTTTTTAGCCGGTCCAGGTGAGCTATTGCCATCACTTGGCGTCCGTCGTCGTCGTCGTTAACTTTTCTTTAAACTTCTTCTCCTCTGAAACGGCTGCACAGATTCAAACCAAATTTGGTCTGGTGGTACTTTAGGGTATCCCCCCACAGAACTAATGTGGGGATTTATGATTCGTCAAAAAACATGGCCGCCGTTGCTAAAAATAGACCAGGGGGTCAAACTACTGTTTTTCAAAAGTATAAGAGATGGATGAAATCTGATGCCCCCTACTGCTTAAGCATCAAAAGCTCTACAAAAGTCTTCATTTGGTCGAAGTTGTCAGATGACCCCTTATAGGGGTTACAACCCCTTAAAGGTGAAAAAGTGTGTTTTTTCATGTTTTTGCCCTATAGTATGAAAACTACTGCAGATAGAGTAAAGCTGTTGTTTGCTTAAATGTTCAGCTCATTGAGCTCTAGAAAAATCTCCATAGGGTAGGAGTTGTCAGATGATCCCTCATAGAAGTTACGGCCCCTAAAATATTTTTTTTCATATTTTGGCCCATGGAATGAAAACTATAGCAGATAGAGAGAAGCTGTTGCTTGCTTAAATGTTCAGCTCATTTAGCTCTTCAAAAGTCTCCATAGGGTCGAATTTGTCAAATGACCCCTTTTAGGGGTAACGGCCCCTAAAATAACGGGTTTTTTTTTAGGTTTTTGGCCCATGGAATGAAAACTATAGCAGATAGAGAGAAGCTGTTGCTTGCTTAAATGTTCAGCTTATTTAGCTCTACAATAGTCTTTATAGGGTCGACATCAAGACAAGGTGAGCGATTCAGGCTCCTCGGAGCCCCTTGTATTCTTAACACATTTGTTTTTAAGTTTTTTTACTAAAATATTCAAATATTAACTTTTATCTTTGACATGTTTGAATGAAATAAATTTATATTAAATACGACAATATATCACTTTTCATTGTGTACAGTCCTTAATGTATGTGGTCGATAAAACAATACAAGAAATCTTTATCAAACAGATGGTGAAATAAATGACATTTTAAGAAATCACAAGTATATTGGAGTTTTAAATTTGATATAATTTTCTTCGTGTATTAATGATCCACTATATTATTCACAACTCCTGAAGTAAAAATGGTACTCGGTCCGTTGCTCATGTTACTCGCTACTGCCTTACGTTATGGTGGTGTGCTAGGTTTGGAGTCATCATGTGATAATAGACAGGTGCCCGACTTGTGTGGGGGAACCGTTCTGCTGTTGGGACCGGAAACAACGTACACTTCCTGTGGTGAAGAAATCCAGAAAAGAGATGTTACAGAGCCACCTAGTGTCAAGTTTAAAGACGCGAAAGAGGTAGAGTGTTTATTTGTTCCTTTTTAGGGGGCGGGGAATTTTAGATTACCCCCAGATATGCTTCTTAGATTAGAATTTTGACAGTTTTTTAATTTGTTTTAAATCTAGGATCTCATTTTCTAAAATCAAATGGTTATTTGAAAGCAATAACAGTTGTTTTTCGTTTATATAAAAGTATTGTGCTTCATAAAGCTTACATATTTTAGTATCCGAGAGAAGCAAATGCATAAGATAATACATCACAAATAAACGCCTGCTACAATATATACTAGTCATGCTAGTAGTAGTTTAAGTTTAAACTTATATTTATTTTTCTTTTATTGGGAAACAAGATTGATGCTTATGTGAATCCCTCTACAGTTTTCTAGTGTGGCTTTTGTAGTGGCTATCATTGAGCATGCTCAGATTTATCAAACTCTACAAAGGCGTCTTCAACTTGTCCCTATACACTGAGCAAATGATGTCAATAGAGAGTTGGAAAATTTGATCATAAAACATTTGACAGAAATACAGATTCTTAGAAAAGGTGAAAATGTTATGCTTGTTGAAAATATTCAGTCGTGTTTTTTAAAATTTGTCTCTATTCCTTGATATGCCCGGGGCTTAAAGGGCAAGAACTAGACTTTTCCTTCTCTCTCTGTCGTAGCTCTCTCCTCTACTTCTCCTCAATTAAGCTGACGTTCTTTGTTTTCTTTTTCCACTAATCTTCTCTATGGTGGCATATTTCTGCCAACACATAATCATATACATAACTAGTTAATTAAGTAAATATCTAGTTATCTAACTAGATAAATATCTAGTTATTTAACTAGATAAATTATCTAGATATTTAACTAGATAATTAAGTGGTTATCTAGTTATTTAACTAGTTATTTAACTAGTTAATTAAGTAGTTATCTAGTTATTTAACTAGATATTTAACTAGTTAATTTTAATATCATAACGTGAAAAAATGCATGTTAGCGCTTGTAACTGCCATTATTATATTATTATTCACCTCTATTTTAAGAGGTTATCTAGATATTTAACTAGATAACTACTTATTATCTAGATATTTAACTAGATATTTAACTAGATAAATATCTAGATAACTACTTATTATCTAGATATTTAACTAGATAAATTATCTAGATATTTAACTAGATAAATATCTAGATAACTACTTATTATCTAGATATTTAACTAGATATTTAACTAGATAACTTATCTAGATATTTAACTAGGTAAATATCTAGATATTTATCTAGTTAAATATCTAGTTAAATATCTAGATAATAAGTAGTTATCTAGTTAAATATCTAGATAACCTCTTAAAATAGAGGTGAATAATAATATAATAATGGCAGTTACAAGCGCTAACATGCATTTTTTCACGTTATGATATTAAAATCAACTAGATAAATATCTAGTTAAATAACTAATAATTTTTATTTTGTCTTAAATTACTGCAAGATACAATAATAAGAGTTAAGAGCGTATTAATTTAACACGCGTTGTGCTATAAAAGGCAACAACTTTTTTAGTTTAAAGTAATGTTTTGTGTTTTAAAGCAATAAGTCGTCTTATTTTACTCGTTTTACTTCAGTAACAAAAAAGCCCAGTGGCACTAAAATGCACCCGGGACGTGTTCGGGAATGAAAATGCATCCGGGAGGTTTTTAAGTGGTTTCCGAGCTACATGTAAAATAGGTGTAACATGAAAAGAGTAAATGTATTTTAATTTAACAGAGTAAATGTATTTCAATTGAACAGAGTAAATGTATTTTAATTGAACAGAGTAAATGTATTTTAATTGAACAGAGTAAATGTATTTTAATTGAACAGAATAAATGTATTTTATCGCATCTTGGATTTTTGTATTTATTAAAACTCGTTAAATAAAGGTAATAACAAAATCATTAAACTTTTCAAAGATCAATCTCAAATGTTTAAGAAAAAAGAACAAGACATTGAAGAGCGCGATGGTCTTGGCTTGGTTTATTTAAAGAAGCAGAGGTACCAATGGGGCACCCGAAAGTCAAAAGTCCGCAGGGCAGAGAGTGAACTCATGATCAGGTGCTTCGGAAGAGAAAGCAGTTTCTGCTCGCTAACACATCCGCCGCGTAGCCAACTGTCAATTCAGCAGACTTGCTCGAATCCGTTTTGTCTTTTATCTGTACGTTTGTTGAAAGTATAATCGACTACTCTAAATCAGTTTCATCTTGCACAAACATCAGAAATTTAAATTTCTTCCACTTTTATACCACATAAACAACTCAAATCACGATTAGCATAGCTGATAAAAAGCAGCTTTTAAAAGAAATGAAAACCGCCAGTATAAATTTCTGGTAGTCGATTATACTAACGCTTACTCTGTAATCAGTGAGTCTAGAAGAAAAGGAACACATTTACAGAAGAATGAAAAACCGACACCCTCAACTTTCTTACAGACAACATATATACAGTTTGGTAGACGTGTTTTTTAGCAAACAATAGGGACTTCAATGTGCAATAATTGTGCACCTTTTTTGCTTATTTGTTGCTTCATTCATATAAAGCAGACTTCTTAAAATCACTTCTAGACAAAAAAGATCGTAGACCAGCTCTCTCTTTTAATTTTACTTTCTGTTATATTGATGATATCCTTTCGATTTGGTGACTGTAATCATCTTATATACTAAGTACATGTATCCTCGTGAACTTGAGATAAAAAAAAACACAACATATTCTTTGACGTCTGCTTCATATTGAGATCTACATTTCGAAATAGAATCTCAAGGAAAACTTTCAACAAAGCTTTATAACAAGCGTGATGACTTCAACTTTTCAATTGTCAACTTTCCTTTCTTGTAAAGAAATTCAACATTCCGTTCGCTCCACATTATGGAGTCTGCGTATCACAATTTATTCGTTACTATATAGAGCTTGCAGGACTTACAACGATTTCCCTGGCAGAACGTCACGTGTAACACAATAACGGCTTGCACCGGGTTTTAATGCTCCTCGGCAAAAATCAGCAAAAATCGATGAAATTAGGACAATTTCCATAATATGTAGCTTTTGGAGTGAACTGTCAAAGTCAAAAATGACCGGATTTTGTTTAACAGAAAGTAGGTGAGCGACAGAAACATGTAGCTTTTTGAGTGAACTGATTGGCATGACAACTTAAATGATCAGGAAGTAGGTGAGCGAAAGACCTGAAATAGAATCCCACGTAATGAGACCCCACCATGATGCTGTATACCAAATATCAAGTGGCTGTGATAAGTAGTTGCTGAGAAAATGTTCCGCAAATTTTTTCCCCGTCCGACAGCCGGCCGACATTAACCATTTTATAATCCAGATTCTTAACTCCGTGAAATCTGGCAAATAAATCGTTTTGAAGCTGCGTTTTTCCTTAACGCCTTTGTTAATTTGTTGAAAATTGCGTTTTCAAAAATGCATTTAATTTAAAAAACGAGGCCTGCGAACCCCATTTTTATTTCATATATGGATGTATATCAATAAGAACTATATGTCTGTCAATTTTCATTCAAATATGGATCTATGTCATTTGGTATTATCCCACCCTAAAGAAAAGACACTAACCAAATCAATACTGAAATTTATGCTTGCACCAAGTCAAGACCATTGCAACCTTCAATTTCTATGGTATTTCTTCCTTTTTCTTTCTTCTTGAACATTTGAGATTGATCTTCGAAAAGTTCAACGATTTTGTTATTACCTTTTTTTAATGAGTTTTAATGAATACAAAAACCAAGATGCGATAAAATACATTTACTCTATCCAATTAAAATACATTTACTCTGTTTATGTTACACCTATTTAACATGTAGCTCGGAAACCATTTAAAAACCTCTCGGGTGCATTTTCCTTCCCGGGCACGTCACGGCTGCATTTTAGTGTCACTAATTTTTTTTTGTTACTGAAATAAAACGAGTAAACTGAGACGACTAATTGCTTTAAAACACAAAACATTACTTTAAACTAAAAAAGTTGTTGGCTTTTATAGCACAACACGTATTAAATTAATACGCTCTTAACTCTTATTATTGTATCTTGCAGTAATTTAAGACAAAATAAAAATTATTAAGAATATAACGACTTAAATTAATGCAACAAATATCTTTATAATACAATATATCACACTAAATAACGCGATTTATTGTCTTATAAGGAGATAAAGTTGTTTTATTTAAGAGAAATAGTGCGTTATAACGGGTTTTATTAAGACAATACGAGTCCACTATACGCTTCAGTAAGATAACTACTTAATTAACTAGTTAAATATCTAGTTAAATAACTAGATAACCACTTAATTATCTAGTTAAATATCTAGATAATTTATCTAGTTAAATAACTAGATATTTATCTAGTTAGATAACTAGATATCTACTTAATTAACTAGTTATGTATATGATTATGTGTTGGCAGAAATATGCCACCATACTTCTCAAGGTGGTTTTTTTTAGCTCACCTGACCCGAAGGGTCATGTGAGCTATTGTCATCGTTAAGCGTCCGTCGTCCGTCGTCCGTCCGTCCGTCTGTCCGTCCGTTAACTTTTCTTCGAAGATCTTCTTCTCTGAAACCACTGAAGGGATTGCATTGAAACTTGGTATACTTGATCTTTAGGATGTCCTCTACCAAGTTTGTGAATTATATATATGTCGACAAACCAACATGGCCGCCGTTGCTAAAAATAGAACAGGGGGGTCAGACCATTGTTTTTGGCTTATAACTCGAAAAGTATAAGAGATAGAGAAAATCTGAAGCAACTTTCCTTGTTCAGCATCAAAAGCTCTACAAATCTCTCCATTGAGTCGAATGTGTGAAACAACTCCTTATAGGAGTTATTGGCCTTTAATCATCAAAATTGACCATTTTTGCAGTTTTTGGACTCTATCTTGAAAACCGTTATAGCTAGAGGAAAAGTTAGCATTGCAGAATTGTTTAGCTCATTGAGATCTACAAAAATGACTTCAGGGTCAAAATTGTCAGATCAGCCGTTTAAGAGTTATTCCCCTTTAACTGTTTTTTTTTTTCCATTAATTTACACTGATTTTCAAAAATCTTCTTCTCTGAAACCACTGAAGGGATTGCATTGATACTTGGTATACCTGATCTTTAGGATGTCCTCTACAAAGTTTGTGAATTATATACATGTTGACCAACCAACATGGCCGCCATTGCTAAAAATAGAACAGGGGGGTCAGACCATTGTTTTTAGCTTATAACTCAAAAAGTATAAGAGATAGAGAAAATCTGAAGAACCTTTTATGTTCAGCATTAAAAGCTCTACAAATCTTTCCATTGAGTCAAAATTGTGAAACAACTCCTTATAGGAGTTATTGCCCTTTAATCGTCAAAATTGACAATTTTTGCAGTTTTTGGACAATATCTTGTAAACCGTTAGAGCTAGAGGAAAATTTTTTCCATTAATTTACACTGATTTTCAAAAATCTTCTTCTCTGAAACCACTGAAGGGATTTCATTGATACTTGGTATACCTGATCTTTAGGATGTCCTCTACAAAGTTTGTGAATTATATACATGTTGACCAACCAACATGGCCGCCATTGCTAAAAATAGAACAGGGGGGTCAGACCATTGTTTTTAGCTTATAACTCAAAAAGTATAAGAGATAGAGAAAATCTGAAGAACCTTTTATGTTCAGCATTAAAAGCTCTACAAATCTTTCCATTGAGTCAAAATTGTGAAACAACTCCTTATAGGAGTTATTGCCCTTTAATCGTCAAAATTGACAATTTTTGCAGTTTTTGGACAATATCTTGTAAACCGTTAGAGCTAGAGGAAAAGTTAGAATTGCAGAATTGTTAAGCTTATTCAGATCTACAAAAATGATTTCAGGGTCAAAATATTCAGATGAGCCATTTAAGAGTTATTCCCCTTTAAACTGTTTTTTCCATTAATTTTAACTGATTTTCAAATATCTTCCTCTCAGAAACCACCGAAGGGATTGCCTTGAAACTTGGTACACTTGATCTTTAGGATGTCCTCTACCAAGTTTGTGAATTATATACATGTCGATCAACCAACATGGCCGCCATTGCTAAAAAAAGAACAGGGCGGTCAGACCATTGTTTTTGGCTTATAACTCGAAAAGTATAAGAGATGGAGAAAATCCGAAGCAACTTTTCATGTTCAGCATCATAAGGTCCTTATATAAGAGTTATTGCCTTTTAACTGTATTTTTCTATTTATTTAAACTGATTTCCATAAATCTTCTCTGAAACCACTGAAAGGATTGTTTTGCAACTTTGTATACTTGAAAGTTTGTGTTTATTCAAACTTTGGCGTAAGAGATCAGGTGAGCGATTCAGGCTCCTGGGAGCCTCTAGTTTGTCTACCTTGTTTTCGCTTCCATTCTGATGTCCATATGAGATTTATTCAAGTGATGTTTTTTGTTGGTTTTTCTTGAAGCGTGTTCTATCTATCGCCATCTTGCACTTGTCAGTATAACCGGGTTATATCCATGTCTGCCTTGTTAAGGGGCTCATAAAAAGATCAGCGTAGACCAAGCTCTTTCGCAGATGGCCAATCCTTTTTTTATGAAAAGTTTGGACCGTAGCGCATGGCAATTGAACTAAATTTGAGTTCGCATTGTTGATTTTCGTTCGGTTGATTTTGTGTTTTGTGTTTCTTGTTCGTGTTTACCGGTTTCGTCGTTGCCCTATCGGACTTTTGGCACTCGAGCGGCCCATTGGTGCCTCTTTAATCAGATTGTAATTTGACTGTAAGGAGTTTGTTGTTAGAAGCGATCGCAGTTCCATGTTGAAAGCATCTGGTCTGCCGTTGTCATTAAAAGGCCGCATATGATATTAACCAAGTTTCTAGAAATTTATGTCTAATTGCTTTTTTCGTTTTTAGAATACAACGTATACTGTGGTTTCATTATTATTCGTGGGGTATCAATTTTCGTTGTTTTCGTGGGTGGCCTTTGCCCACGAAATTAGACACCCAACGAAAAAGAAATATAACATTGATCTTCATGCTGCAAACTTCAGAACAACGAATTTAAGAATCCATGAAACTATTAATTTTCATCAAACCACGAAAATTGATACCCACGATAATAAATGAATTCACAGTATCTTACTAATGAGAGACCCGGATGCTGGGGAATTTAGTGACGTCCTTCATTGGCTGGTTACAGATATTTTGGTGAGACCAACACAATGTTTGTGCTATTATTACTCTATATACCACTATTGAGCTTTTTTGTAGCATTGCAGTGTCGCCGATATTTTCAAAGTTTAAGAAGCAAAGATATACGAACGGGGTAATCAAACATCATTATACCGAAAAGACAAAGACAAAACCTGTAGACAAAAAAATCATCACAACGAAACAACCCACACAACAAACAAAAAACGCACACATAACAACCAAACCACATTTAGGAACGTGAACTCAAGTAGAAACGAGGTGTGAACTCAGGTGCTCCGGAGGGTAAGCAGTTCCAGCTTGCTATAGCACAACCGTCGCCTTGCCAAAGATCGATCCGGAAAGGACGACATTACCAAACTCAAATCCAGGTATTCTCTGTGATAACCCATGTTTTAGAGATATTTGAAGAGTGTGATTTAGATATAAAGGAATTTGAAAATTTTGATAAACCCTATCTGAAAATTAAAAAAAGAATTTTAAAAATGATATTAAAAGTAAAAGAAAATTACAATAAAATAGATATTATCCAGCTTAACCGATGATTCTAAATTATTGCAAGACTGACTTTGGCTTTGAAAATTATTTATTGAAAAAAAAGTTTTAAAAACGGGCAACTTTGATTAGAGTCAGCGAACACAAACTTAATATAGAATATTAAAGAAAGATATAGAAATATAGAGAGAGAAACTGTATGTGAAGTTGTCGAAGACGAATATCATTTTCTCTTACAATGTATATTTTGTAAGAACTATTTTCTATAAAGGTTCTACGTTGGTAAAAGTTCCTTTACTATAATTTATTAAATCTTATTAAATATGCGTATTTAACTCACTATTATTATTCTGGTTGCATTATGTAATTAAAAGATAATGTTTATACTCATTTGTTGTTCTGTCATGTGCATTGCTTATAATGTAACACTTCATGTTTGCTTAACCACAACGGGTGTAATTTTCATTAATATAATTCAGCTATTATTATGTTAGTTAGTACTTAGTATATGCATTTCTCCAACGGAGCACAAATTCGGCTATAGGGATTTGATATTGACATTATAAAGGAGTGATAAAATGAACATGAAATGATGATGAAGCGAAGGAAGTGGGGACACGAGTCCATTTTGGTTGACACCAAAAAAAAAGGAATTGATAAGATTAGCCGGGGAAATGGGACAATTGAGCTTACTGCGGTGGATCTTACGGGTCCTTTTCTTCTCGAGACATGTAGACAACGCAGCAGACCACTATGCATGCAAGATTACAGCATTGTCCCATTCAATCACCTGGGGCACACATCCTTGTCGCTTTGTGGACAAAGCCGCCCGACTGCCCTGACGTTAGTTTCTATGCACTTTATTTGACTTTTACTGTTAAGCTTAGCGCTGCTGTGCGTCAATTTGCAATTCGTAATCGGTACCTGCATGGAGGTTGATGAACTTAGGGATTGCTTATATATTCTTATTATACATCTGACACAAGTTGCACATTTATAAAAGGATTAATCAAAGGCTTTTTAATACTTACAGCTTTAAATAGTGTTGACTTTTGCCTAGTGTCAGAATTCTTCGATGTTTTTCACTGTAACCTGCAACAATGTACTTATATTATTATTTTATATTTTCAAGGGTGCTGACCTTCAGTCAGAGAGAGGGGTAACTAAAGGAAACGTTTTGATGAGTACGTATTAACATATTTTACTACTTTCGCTGTCATTTTATCTTAAAGTCAGGTACAATATTAACAAGCCCAGTTCAAATAAAAACAAAGACATGTCACACAAGCCTTTGTCCTCTATATGCATTGAAATCAAAAGCACTAAAACTTGTAGGTACATATACTGCAGATGTGATGAATCATACTCAATTGGAAAAATACACAATCCTGCAATTTGAACAAATTGCGTTACGCAGTTTCTGGGCAGTTGCGCCCGCAATGGATTCTTATGACCTGACAAATTCAAAGTCTATAAGTACCATTAGTTCCTAGCAAGTTTGTTGAATTCAATAGTGTTTCGATATGAACAATTACACTCACCATCAAAAAATCCTATTGGTTTTAAGCAAAATCCGTTCAGAGGTTTCAGAGGTGTTGCGCCCTTAAAGTTTTCATATTACTTAAAGTGACACAAAATCTATAAAGTCACATAACCCTTATATAGAGTTTGTTGAATCAAATGACAATGCGTTATATTCAACTACTTACAGTTATAAACAATCAGACTACAAAATTTCAGCAGTATTCGTTCAGCGATTTCAGAGGTATTGTCTATTTTTAATCCGAATGAACTGTAAGACATATAAAAATACAACAAAATTCTGGGTTATAAATTTCGCTTCGGTTGCGCTTCGTCTAATCAACACTTATTAGAACCGCTTTACCTAAAAGATTGAAAATGCCAACAAAAAATGATGAATATGAAAATGGCATGGAAAATTGATTTTTTGGCACGTACATTAACATATCATTTCATTATTGTAACTAAGCTTAACTATTTCAAAGAAAGGAATTTCTGGGTTTTGAAATTTGTTGGCCTAATGCAGCTCTTTGTTATATCATTGTAGTGTTTTGCTTTTCATTTTTTATGGGGAGGGGAGGGGGTGCTTCTAATGAGTCTCGAATAGACGAAACGCGCGTCCTGCGGAGCAAAACTATTACCTAAAACTCTGTTGTGATTTTGCCCTTTTCTAATTTTAGGATATGAGGGACCAAACCCACCGCCAGGACAACAACACAGATATCAGTTTTACTTGTTCGATCAAACTGGATTTAATTTAGACCAATCAAAAAAGAGTTTAGTCAGACGAACGAAATTTGATACAATGAATTTTTTTGGAACAGATCTGTGCTTTTCCAATGCAGTCGCGTCATATCAATATACGAGTTCGACACCAAATTGATAAACCTGTTATTTCTGTAAGATGAAGTGTTTCTATAAATTTTCTTTAATAAATGCAGGCCAGACCAATTCTATTGTTATTAAATCATTGTGTTGACTCAGAGATCACGAACATGTACATAGTAAACTAGACAAAGTGAATTTAACCCAAATATCAAAATATGCATGCGAGTAGAATAAAAGGACAATGATTTATGTGTGCACCAGATTGTCGAAAAAGTTAGCCCTGTTATCGGCATGCCGGGACGTTCGGCTAGAACGCGAACCATAGTGGTGCACCGTGTGGGAAAAAAATGTCACGTTCCAAGCAGTTAAAGAAACATGCTGCATTGAGGGCAGGTCTCGATAAATGTAGAACCCATACGATTCCTGCATGATCATACCCACCCCTCCTTTTTAATGATCTCTCCTGATTGGCCTTGTGTCTGAATTTCCTCAACTCCATGCACTTCATCATCATTTTATTTTCATTTAATCACTCCTTTCATATTCATCGCCAAGATATAGCCGAATTCGTGCTGCCTAATTGGAAGTAGATCAAGACGTTAAAAAGTGCACGAAAAGACAAAATAGACTATGTAGACAAGTTAGCAATAGAAGCAGAAATGGCAGCCTCAAAACAAGACATGAGTACATTTTAGAGGATATCAAAAACATTGAGTAGAGGGTTAACCAGCACAGAAACATCAGTGCGGAAGTTGGATGAGAAACTTGCATCTATCATGGAAGAAGAAATGGTATGCTGAAAGAACCATTTCGAGAAAGTCTTAAACTAAGAACTTCCAACCTTATAAGCAAAGGTTATTGAGAGGGAAGAACAGCTTGATAGCCATCGGAAGATAAGGTAAAAAAAGGCAATTAAGTCAATTAGCACTGCTGGTGGAGTGTAAATTCCCCGAGGTTAGCCCGCTCCGGCACCAACACTTTTGAGTTGGAGAATACATCAAAGCTTTAAATCATCCGTCTAAATTTCAAAATTATCTAAACCCTAAGGTTCTTCCTACCCCAGACATAGGTTGAATATCTTATTAATTATTTGGTTCCCCTGTTTGGTATTTTTGGTTATACTGTTTTATGCTCTTCATATTTATTCAGTGTTTGGCATTTTCAATATTTTTGGTAGAGCGCCTCTGATGAGTCTTAAATAGACGAAACGCGCGTCAGGCGTAGCAAAATTTATTGTCTGGAACTTTGTTGTCATTTGTATTTCAATTATATAAGAATGGAAAATCTCCAGGAATAGACCAAGTAACTGCAGAGATGTTAAAAGCTGAAGAAATAGAAATACCCAAGCTATTGACAAATTATTCCATCAGATATGGGAAACAGAAAACAGCACCAGCAGATTGGAATATTGGTCTAATAGTAAAGCTGCCAAAGAAAGGAGATCTCTCAGGTGCCAACAACCGGAGAGGTATTATGCTTTTGTCCATCACAAGCAAAATACTGTGTAAGATTATACTAAATAGAGTATCAATAGTAATTGATCCATACATCAGAAAAGAGCAATCATGTTTCAGAAAACGAAAGTCCTGCATAGACCAGATATTTACCATAAGGCAAATATTTGAGCAGTGCAATGAATTGAACACAACTCTCTATTCAAACTTCATCGACTTCTCAAAAGCATTCGATAGTTTTCACCGTCCAGCTCTTTGGAAAATCCTCTCTCACTATGGTATTCCTGAAAAGATCATTTCAATTATCAAGATGCTGTATAAAGACTTCCAAGAAAAAGTTATCTGTTCAAACCAACTTACAGAAAGCTTCCACATCAATAGTGGAGTTCTTCAGGGATGTCGTCTTTCTCCCCTTTTCTTTACTTTATATGTGGACTGGCTCATGAGATGTACCACTCAAGGAACAAACAGAGGAATAGCATGGACCTTTAATTTGACACCAGCCAAGAAGATAATGATTTTGCAGATGACATTGCCCTGCTAGCACAGCCCCACGGGGACATCCTAAACCAAATCAATGATCTTGTATAAGTTATGGAAAACAGATAGGCTTGAAAGTGAACACCAAAAAGACAAAAATTATGAAAGTTAATTCTACCGTTGAAAACGAAGTGAGAATAGATAACAGCAAAATTGAAGAAGTTGATAGTTTTATATACCTTTGTAGCAAGATCAGTGCCAAACTTTCAAATTGTGATGTCAAAAAACAGAATATAAAGGTAATTACAAAACTACCGAACTTGAATGATCAATCTCATAGTCCAGAGAAAATGACAGAAACGAATCAGTCATACCGGAGAATTGGTGGATCGCAATGGTCCTGACTTGGTACAGGCATTTCAAATAAAATGGTGGGTTAAACCAGGTTTTATGGCGCCAAACCTCCCTCTTCCATTGCGATCTTAGGATCTGGTAATGACCATAGAACACAACATAGTTGTGAGACACAATAGGGATATTAAGGTGATCATCTCAGTACAGCAGACCAGTCAAACACTTATTAAAACAATTAACCACCATATCTCTTAACTCAATTTTGAACTTTTCTACTAGTGGCTGATAACGAAGAAAGAATTTAATATCAAAAGCCAAATTTGCTTTTGCAAGCCTTAGAAACATCTGAAAATCCAGCAAAATTAAAACAAAACTGAGAATTTTCAAAACAAATGTTATCGCTGTCCTCCTGTATGGCTATGAGTCATGGAAAGTCACCAAAATCATATAATCCACAAACTGGACACTTCCCAAACAAAATGTCTGCGTCGAATTTTGAAAATTATTTGGCCTCAGAAAATAACAGACAATGAACTGTATGAAAGAACCAAGACTGTCCTTATAACATCATTGATTAAAGAGAGGAGAAGGAAATGGATTAGCCATGTGTGCAGAATGGAGACTTCAGAAATACCCAAAGAGAAAATAATGAGATGTGGAATAAGTGTACGCGTCACAGCCCACAATCAAGCGGCAATTCAAAAAAACTACAATGGACAACCACCAGCAGGCTTCAACAAGGCCAGTAGGCGCTGCTCGCAGTTCTGCAATTGGTCCATGGTCTAAATAAAATGCATATAATTCAAATTCAGTCCTGAATTAGTCACAGATAGACCCCCTTCTCAAACAAGGAGCAGAAAACATTAAAAGTACAAACGAAAGCTTTGTCAAAGATTCTTGGCTTAGGACATATAATATGTGGCGGGGCTAGACCAGTTTTTTGGGCCCAACCTTCCCCCTATCAAGTATGCCTAGACAAAGCAAAAAAAAACTAAACACACAATAAAAATCAAATCGATCAAAGTCCAATTCCACTAGAGAGAACCTAAGACAAAATACAACAAGATTAAACAAAAGGACGGTAAAGGAACTCTCTATATAGAATACTCGCTGTTACTGACAGCCAGCTGAGAATCATCAATCGACTGATGTAAAAAATCAAACATATCGATTTTAAATCCGACCCAACACCTGAAACAATAATGATTTTGTGAAGTGTCATCACACAAAACCGACATGCTTGATCGCTATAATGCTTTAAAATGACAATTGTAAAAACGTTAACCAATTTTGTTCATTTTATTCTTACCGAACCGTTTAAAAAATATGGCGATTTCCGTTGCTTTATACATCTTGTAGTCAAACTTTTGACATGATACCGCAATTTTTAAAATGCAATCCTAAATGAATTGTCAGAATTAACTGAATTGTCGTGATCACCAGCAGCATGCTAAATCTGGGGGAAAGAGGACAAAACACTAAACCTTATTGATGTTTTCCGTAAAATGTCTTGCCTTACGACAAAAACCATAACGCCGTGTAAGTAGAAAGTATGACTACAAGTGTGTAAAGCAACGGAAATCGTTATTGTATAGTGACTGTACGTTAAACTGTTCGGTAAGAATAAAATGAACAAAATTGGTTCGGAAATTGAGCTAAATATATAGAGTCACCTTCAGTGGTGGATTTAGGGAGGAATGTTGAATATAAAGGAAATCACTGAAACTTGACGACCCCCCTTCCTCCACTGATCTTATAATAGATGGACATGAAGTACAAAAGAAGACGACGAGGACAATTTGGAGAAATTATTTTTTTTTTAATTAGTGTTTGGCTGAGAACCATTACTTCTATAGAACATATTTATTTTTTATTTTTTCACCAGTGGCGGATCGATGAATTGAACGAATTACTAGAGCAAACTTGCATTCACTCCCCCCCTCCCAAATTACTAATTGCAGCTAGTTTAGTGCTTTTACTTAAAGATCACAATGAAGACACTACAGCCAAAGCATTGCTAAAATGCCTTAGAATAGTTCTTATAATAAAGACATCCCATGCTCACTTACTCGTTTATTCAATAGTGTTAAAGGAGCTACACAATTGCAACCAGCTTCAGAATTGTTGCAGTGCATGTGTCGTAGTGACTTCTTGCCCTGACGTATGTCTTTCGGCCTCTGGCGTAAAACAGAGAAAATAAACTAAATTAAAACGATGTTTATTGTTGAACCAGCAATCTTAAAATGTATTTTACACAAAGATGTAGCAATCTCACTTGGCATTATTTTTTAACTAAAAATCCTAAAGTTATGAAATGAAATAAAGAATCACATACTTTGTTATATTGAGCCAAGTGAAATTACTTTACATAAAACTTTTTCTAAAAAAAGAAGAATTAGACTTGAACTTTGAACCGGAAGTTAATTAAAATTCTAAAAACTATGGAAACCAAAACTGCATGCCAGCTGAAATAAAAACTTTAATTATTAGATCTAAATCAATTAAATCGATTAAAACAAATTTAAAACAAAGTTATTAGAGAAAATAAAACAAAAGAAAAATGAAACTATTTACATGACAAATCAAGACAAACGACGTACATGTCTTCTCTTGTCTTTACTCAAGCTTTCGACTTAAAGTCCGCGCTATCTTCAAAAACGATTTAATGGTAACAACGAAATGAAACAAAATGAAATAAAACAAACTTGATATTTAAAAGCTTAATTTTCTAATAAAAACTTCGAATATTTATTTGATATAAAATTGCAAATAAATTAAAATGCAAATAAACTAAGAAAGTAAACAAATAATTAAGTTTTTCTTATTGCATTGCTAATTAATTAAAACTTTTAATTAAAAATTGAAACTATAAGTAAAGCTAAGTAAAAATCTTAAAAAAAAACTATAAATAAGTTAAACATACCTGGCGTAAAACAGAGAAAATAAACTAAATTAAAACGATGTTTATTGTTGAACCAGCAATCTTAAAATGTGCCAAACAAACATAAATTTCTGTCACCAAGGTTTGATCACATGATTGCTGGTCGCTCTGTTTCCGCCAATCAAATTTAGGTCAAGCTTGGATACCGTGGCCTAAAAGATTAACTGAAAGTAAAGCTTGGAGATTTAACGATCAACAAACAAAATTTTGAATAATGAAATTTTACCTTTAACTGACACTGATTAATCCGAGCTAACTTGAATAAAATAAATTATTGATTTAAAATTAAAAAGAAAAACAATTAAAAATATTTAAAAATAAACGATCAAAGTAAATATTAAATGAACGAAATTTGCAAAAATAAAATAAAATAATTTTCATATTTTATTTGACCTGTTTTATTAAAATTTTGAATTTATCAATTCAAACTTTTACTATAACAACTCACAGCACATATAAAATGTGACAGGGTTAAACTAGTTTGGTTGGGCCCAACCTTACCCCTATTGATAATCTTTTACAACGCACAAAAATAACACACTCTAAAAATCAAATTGATAAAAGTTAAATTCACCAAGAGAGAATATGGGATAAGAGTACTATACGAGAACAACGAGACGTAGTGGAACTCGATCTCTTGAAAACACTTGCAGTTACTGACAGCTAGCTAAGAAGCATTTATTGACTGAACACTTCAAACAACAAATGATTAAGTGTTATATAATCACACAAAACTGACATATTTGATCGCTATAATGCTTAAAAAAATACAACAGTCAAAGGGTACCATGCATGCATTGAGCGTAGCAAGATAATAGCTGAAAGGAGCTTTGAAATGGCATTTTAGAGTGGTGTGCGGACACCCATAATTTTCTAGTCTGCCTCTTCTGTATGCTACCAACAATCAGCTTGCTGAATAAAATGTGGACCTGGTTCAAGAAGCAGAGACGTACCAAATCTAGTCCCGAAATTATCAGAGAAAAGACACCTCCTCAAACAAAACAAAAAACATAAAAATGACAAGTACAAACACTGGCAAAACATGAAAAGGTGCTTCTTGGGTAATTTTGTATCAGCAAATCTAGAATAAAGTTGAGCCAGATAGCTGCAAAAATTAAAAAAAATCATATTTCATTAGCTGATCAATCATATACAAGCAAATGCGCCACTCATTTATTTTACGTGAAACTATACTTGTACTAGAAATTCGATGTCATTTGTCATGTTGTTATTTTATGCGAAATTCATGTCTATTTTTCGCATCAATTTCAGGTCAGTATAGAATGAAAATGAAGCAAAATCTTTGATGAAAATTATAAAAACAAGAGGCTACCATGAGCTTGAATCGCTCACCTGACTTCAATGACTGATGGAATGAAAATATCTTTGGGCATTTGAAAAACTCCATTAAAGAATCATCAGACAACTTCTACTTTGACAGTTAGAGACATAACTTTAATAAGGGGGTCATATGAAGCTCCAGCCTAACGGAGGCTTTTATAGAGCTCAATTTAAGCAAGCAACAGTTTTTCTCTAACTGCACTAATTTTCATTCTATAGGCCAAAATACACCCCAAAAATCGTTTTTTCCGCCTTTAAAGGGCAATAATACCTAAAAGGGGTCATCTGACAACTTTAAGCCAAAGAATAATTTTGTAGAGGTCTATGAGCTGAAGGTTTTAGCAAGCAACAGCTTTTCTCTAACTGCAATAGTTTTCATTCCATCAGCCAAAAACACTAAAAAAAAACAATATTTCCCCTTTCATGGGCAATTACCTCTATAAGGGATTATCTGACAACTTCAACCCAATGAAGGCTTTTGTGGGGTTCAATCAGCTGAAGGTTTTAGCAAGCAAGAGCATTTCTCTACATGCAATAGTTTTCATTCTATAGACCATAAACATGAAAAATCGCTATTTGTCACCTTTAAAGGTCAAAAAACCCAACATGGGGTAATCTGGCAGCTTTGACCCAATAGAGAATTTTGTAGAGCCCAATGAGCTGAAGGTTTAAGCAAGCAACAACTTTTCAATAGCTGTACTTGTTTTCATTCTATAGGCCAAAACACACACACACACAAAACGCTTTTGTTCACCTTTAAAGGGCCATTACATCTGACAACTTAAACCTTACAAAGAATTTTGTAGAGCTCTAAAAGGTGAAGGTTTAAGCAAGCAACAGCTTTTCTCTTACTGCAATAGTTAACATTCTATAGAACAAAAACACGCAAATCGCTATTTTTCGCGTTCTAATGGCTATAATCCAAATATGGGATCATCTGACAGCTTTGAACCAATGGATAAATTTGTAGAGGTCTATGAGCTGGAGGTTTAAGCAAGCAACAGCTTTTCTCTAACCAGGGATCACCACAGTTAAAAATTCAAGGGTGGTGCATGTCTGACAAAGATTCTTTTCCTAAACCATAATCCATCTTCTTCCCGTCTTCAGAGTACTCAGTACTGAGTGTTTATTTCTCCGTGCATAATATATTTATGTATATTTATTCATAATGTTGTTATCTGAGCCTTGGGTTTTGTTTTCCCACTTGTATTTTAGCTATACCGGTAAGTCCTAATATTCATACATTTTCTATTTAAAAAAAAACTATTGTTTACAGGAATAAAGTGGAACTTTTGGTATGAAGCTCGAAATTCAAGGGAAGAGGAAACAAATTCAAGAGCGGCGGAGCACCGCTCTTGAATTGCCTGTGGTAAACCCTGCTAACTGCACTAATTTTCATTCTATAGGCCAAAATACACCCCAAATATCGCCTTTTCCATCTTCAAAGGGCAATAATACCTATAAGGGGTCATCTGACAACTTTAACCCAAAGGATAATTTTGTAGAGGTCTATGAGCTGAAGGTTTAAGCAAGCAGCTGCTTTTCTCTAACTGGCCAAAACACCTAAAAGGGGTCATCTGACAACTTTAACCCAATGGAGACTTTAAAATTGTAGAGCTCGATGAGTTCAAGGTTTTAGCAAGCAACAACTTTTCTTTTTCTGCAATAGTATTTTTTTATTTAAAGGCCAAAAACAAGAAAATTCACTATTTTTCACCTTTCAAGGGCCATAACCCTGTAAAGGGGGTCATCTGACAAAGGTTTTGTAGAGGTCGATGAACTGAAGGTTAAAGCAAGCAACAGTTTTTGTTTATAAACATCTTAAGCTTTGAAAGTTTGATAGTAAACGTGTACTCATAATAAATGTTTCAAAATAATTCGGCACCGTAGTCTAGTTACTTAATTCTTTTTAACGTTTTCGACGAATGAAACAACTTTTTTTTTCATATCTAACCATGTTTGAAATATTTGAACTATATTAACATTCGATCGATGAAAATTAACAATAGACAATTTATGGTCAAATTTCAATCCTAAATCATATATTGAATTCGAGAATTTGATAATTCTGTTTCCTCTCATTTTAAGTTTCCCGCGGATTTAAATATTGATAGTTAACTCCCCTTAGTCATTTCCTTTTCAAACTTTATTTCTATTTGTTGTTGAATGTGATCAAATATTACGTTTTATTTGTATCAAATTCATTAATCTTCATATAATTTTATAAACAGATTCAAATTCAAGGTGCCCCTTTTACGGATATACGTTTCTAAGGGTAAAAGTTCATCAACCGTAAGGTGAAAGGTCAACGAACTCTTGCTGTCAAAATCACCTGTGTCCGTGCCACTTTTAGCAAGGGTTTTGGAGGAGAATTCGTATTGCAATCCTTAAAAATATTAATTACATAAATGATTTTACCCAGTAAATTGCAATTTAGTGAAGTATTAACATTTTAATTCCCAATGTTTACGGAAAAATGTTCACGTGACCTCCGAACGAAGTAAACACAACAGATGTGTTGGACTGAACACGTCAAAATTTCAGAAAATACTGAAAAACTGGAGGAATATATGACCAAAAAACGTTTTGATATGAACTATAGGGACCATGCTATAAGATGATAAAGGTTCTTTGGTGAAAAGGTGAAAGAATGAAGCCAGAGAAAGGTTGGTAAAACGAGCCAGGGCGAGCCCCTATTTCCTGCATAACAAAATAGGACTTGCAAAACAGCTGTTCTTGAGAAGATACAAGCATTCAAGCGTAACGGGGTCTTAAGATTAAATCAGAAATATGTATAATAATTAGGACGAGGTCATATTTTACATAAATTAATATCAATTTGCTAATTAAAGGTGAAAAATGAAGGTCTCTTTGTGTCTTTATTTACATTTTTTCTTAGTGATTTAAAAACATCTTTGTGACTCAAAAAAGTTAAAAGTGAGTCAGTTTTTCATACCCTAACAACTGATTTCAATCTATTCTAAATATAGAATTCTTTGTCTTCATGGAGTAATTAAAATGTTTGTTTTAATCAACTAATTACTTTTTTATGTGTATTTGCTTTTTTCCCCATTTATCTAACAGCCCATTATTGATTGATTGCATCATCAGGATAATAGTCAATATTTAGATTGTTGATAATAAAGGTGTTGATATACAAATTTGTAAGACTTAACTAATCAGCTTAGTATTATTTTCAAAGATAACAACAAGTGGTCAAACTTTGGACATTTGAGCTTACTGAATAAATGGTATTTAAACCCATGTACATGTACTACATGTACATGTATCAGTATATATGTAATGTTATCTAATGGATTAATGTTCATGAGAGGATACATGTATGTACAACTCTACATGTATCGATCTCAGATAAAATTATCTATCTTCTTTAATTTCTAAATTATCATGGGCTGATAACATTCAATTGCTGTGACTGATGGGTAAAGTAAAAAAAAATGTTTTACAGGAAAGGATCCATGGTTTTAGGAAGGGAGTGTGAAGATTTTGTGTTTGACAAGTAAAGCTTAATTTGCAGGAAAACATAATTTTTGTAAGCTATAGGGGGATTGGGTGGGGTTGCATTCCCTGGGTACACCACCCACTCCTATCTTTACTCTAACTTTTACTTTATGAGGGGAGTACTCAGCTGCAATGAAGCCAAATCTAGGTGGGTCTAAAAAGGTGAATACAATAAGAAATTGTCTATGATATCTGCGCCTCTGTCTGTAGATCTAGAGCTTTAGGGGCGTCTGTTTTATTAATAGGATGAGACAGTTGACATGCATGACATGTGCAATTGGGTTAATTGTTATTTTTAGTAAGGTTTCTATTTTTAGGAACAAAAGACATGGCGGATTATGTTGATTGTTATTTTTAGTAAAATTCTACTTTTAAGGATCAGAAGAAGGTGAATCTGTCTTATTATTTTTAGAAACATTTCTATTTTTAGGATCAGAAGACATGGAGGATTGTGTTTGTGATCCGATTGAGTTGTTTGTTGATATTGGTATGTTGATAGTTGAGGGACGAATACCTGACCTTTCACCCAAGAGAAGGATAGAAGGCCCCCACTGTCCTACTTTGGACCCCACCCAATGCCATAGATGTGACAGGCATAGAGAACAGGTATATCTTAATGATCATATATAGATTGAAGATAATGATCAGTGATATACTGTGGATTCATTTATTTTCGTGGGTACCAATTTTCATGGTTTGACAAAAAAGTTGTTGATTCTTAAATTTGTGGTTCTAAAGTCTTCATGATATAGATCAGTGTTAGATTTCCTTTTCGTTGTGTCTTTAATTTCATGGGTTTAGCCCACCCATGAAAATCATGAACATTGATACCCAACGAATAATAATGAAACCACAGTAAGTGTAAATGAGACAACCATGAGAAAATTAACTGATTTCAACACCTTCTAGATTTAAAGCAAAAAAGACAATCACACATGAGAAATTGGTTGTTCAACACGAAACACATGGCTAAATTAAATACAGGCAAAGCAAAGCACATACAACCATCTTAACCATCATGACTGTTGGTAATGTAAAGTTTTGCATTTATTTTTATGAATTTGAATTTATATTTTTTTTCATTTTAGTGCCGCATAGCAGACCAGCGTAGAAAGCAGATGTTGATGCTCTGCAGGAACAAGATTCCAATGCGTGTAGATGTTTTATTACTGCCAAAATGTAATCATGGTCAGCTAGAGGCTTCAACTGTAGATGGCGCCAGTGTATCATACAAAGACACAGCTATGTTGTTAGAAAGATGGGATGTTCAAATCATCTCAAAGAGGTATCATTTAAAACCAAAAATATGCATTTTCTACTGTCAACATGGACACTTTGGCATGGGGGTGCTTTCCGCTGAATTCAAGACCTCAAAATATTAGCCAAATTATCCCACAAGCCAATTGCATATTACATTTAAAATATAAAATATCAGAAAACCATGAATTCATTCTCAACATAGTATCATTTGCCAAAAAATTCCCACGTTTACATTATTTCATGGCTGTCATTGAACAAAAAAGATGAGCATTTATTCTCTTTGCTTGCTGTTAAGCAAAGTAGCAAGGTACACAATGGTACATGTGTATTTATAAGTGCTATTTTGTTCATCTTGGTGTATCTTTCTGCAACCAAGCTTTTCTTTTTGGCATGTCTAATCAGGTCCCTGTATCAAGAATGTTGAGGTCAGCGGGCAGGAATGGTAAGGGTTTGTTTATCGTGACTTACCGGTAATGTTAACTTGAAAATCCCTTCATTTTTTGTCTCGCCTGCAAAGCAGAGCGGGACGTAGGTGGATTAGCGGCTGGCGTTAACTTTTTGGAAAAGTTTTATTAGCACCTCCATATCTCAAGAATTATAGGTCCTGGTTTGATGTAACTTGGTATGCATATGCCCCAGTAGTAGCTTAGTACAGTTGCATCCCTATCTTTTGAACTTGACCTTGCTTTTCGGTTGAGTGACTTTGACAATTTTCAATACATATAATAGCAATGGAAAGGTCTTGCGAGCACCTCCATATCTCAAGAACTATAGGTCCTGGGTTGATGTTACTTGGTATGCATATATGCCCCAGTAGTAGCTTAGTACAGTTGCATCCCTATCTTTTGAACTTGACCTTGATTTTTCGGTTGAGTGACTTTGACAATTTTCAATACATATAATAGCAATGGAAAAGTTTTGTGAGCACCTCCATATCTCAAGAACTATAGGTCCTGGGTTGATGTAACTTGATATGCATATGCCCCAGTAGTAGCTTAGCACAGTTGCATCCCTATCTTTTGAACTTGACTTGATTTTTCGGTTGAGTGACTTTGACAATTTTCAATACATATAATAGCAATGGAAAAGTTTTGCGAGCACCTCCATATCTCAAGAACTATAGGTCCTGGGTTGATGTAACTTGGTATGCATATGTCCCAGTAGTAGCTTAGCACAGTTTCATCCCTATCTTTTGAACTTGACCTTGATTTTTCGGTTGAGTGACTTTGACAATTTTCAATACATATAATAGCAATGAAAAAGTTTTGTGAGCACCTCATATCTCAAGAACTATAGGTCCTAGGTTGATAAAACTTGGTATGCATATGCCCCAGTAGTAGCTTAGCACAGTTGCATCCAAATCTTTTGAACTTGACCTTGATTTTCCGGTTGAGTGACTTTGACAATTTTCAATACATATAATAGCAATGGAAAAGTTTTGCGAGCACCCCCATATCTAAAGAACTATAAGTTCTAGGTGGAAGAAACTTGGTATGTATATACCCAAGTAGTAACTTAGCATAGTTGCATCCCCATCTTTTGACCTTGACCTTGATTTTCTGGTTGAGTGACTTTGATTATTTTAATTGCATGCATTAGCAATGTTTAAGTTCTATAAACATCTTTTGATCTCAGAAACTGAAAATCCATGTAAATTCAAAATATAGTGGAAGTAAGAAAGAATTGTTTTTGATGGTGCCGGCAGGCGAGACATACTTTAGTGTTAATTCTTGTTCTTTAAATTTACAGCTACATGTATTTAATACAATCAATTTTGACTTAAAAAAAAAACATTTAAAAATATTATAGGTACGTTTCAACCAAGCTTTTGTTTTTGACATGTAAAATGATCTCAAATCTGGTCCAGGAGAAGTCATACATTTTAAACAGGGTTTCAACTTTTTGACTCAGTAGTAAGTAGCCCTACCGTATGATCTTATGCAAAAAAAAAATTAAATTCTGGTAGTTCAGAGCTAATTTAAAAACCATTGGCTACTGGGCAAGTGCTGATTATAAACCCTGTAAAATTTATCGGTCCATCCATCAACAGCATTATTTTGGTCATCACTAGATCTTCAAAACAAAAAGGATACGGATCTTAGATTAAAAACATTGAATTTGAGGATTTGCATATTGAAATTTCATATAAATCTGTCAAACAGTTTTGGAGCCCATCTGAACTTTGGTAATTTATTTATGTTTTACAGATTGGAAAAAGCAGAAATGGGATGTGTGACCGGACGATTCCTGTTACAAGCCATCAGATCCTATCTTCATTTCTCACAACTCAGTTCCTGGATGATCTCAAGTATGGGTTGTCTGCCCTTTGAAGTGGTTTACAGGTAATTGAAAAAAAAACAGTGCATATGAATGGAATTAGGGCTGTTCTACAAAAATTTGAGAATCATGCTTGTTCATTAACCAAATTCGGAAGTCAAAATGGTTTATTCATTTTTTATTGGTGAAACCTTTATTGAATGTCAAAAGTAAAATGTCCAAATTGATATGACCGAATGTCAAATATTCAAGAAGAAAAGACAAAACAAGTGCAAGTGAAATTAAAGATCACAATGGTCCTGACTTGGTACAAGTATTAAAAAGAATTGACTGGTTAAACCAGGTATTATGGTGCCAAACCTCTTCATTCCATTGTCATTTTTAGGTAGTTACACAAAACACAGTATGGGTGTAAGACTATTGGAAAAAAAGCCCCTCCTGTTTGTGGTTGGCTAGGCTAGAAATTAATTTTCAAGGCATATAAATTAATGTCTAAAAGGCAGAGTTCTAGAATTTTTTAAAATCCCTCTTACCTGTATTCAAAATTGCAAAAAGTTCACTTACCCACAATCAGGGTTGGCAAAAACCCGGGTTTTAAGAGTATTTCCCAGCCCAGCGGGAAATACTGGGAAAACCCGGGTTTTACTGGGTTTTATTGGGTAATACTGGGCATTACTGGGTAATAAGTTTTTCCTTATTAAAATATCATCAAATACCTACATAACAATCAGTATTAAGATGTGTATGTACACTTTTTAGTAAAATCTAAATGAAAACACTATTAAAAACAGATTTAGAGAGTGAAAGAATAAAATTTAATTAAAAAGATATACATGTAGTATATGTGATAAATTTTCCATGCATACATGTAGAAATGCAAAATGATCTATAAATAACCTGATATGGCCTTATACAAGTTCAATGTTTTTTTAATGCATGTATGTCTCATTCTTATAAATACACAAGCCCTACCTATTAACAATTAGACAAACTTATGATGTTTTGATTACTAATCCTTATTTAATCTTTTCATGTATATGGTTTCACAATTCTGTTTTGTTTTATAGCCTGGGGTTTCATAAATAATTAGCATAGATTAAACAACATGTATTGTCATGATTGTCAAAATTTTAATGACTGTGAAAAAAATTATAGCAAAAAAGTAGTGCAAATATACAAATTATTGAAGTAATGCATGAAAAGTAATGTCAAATACAAATAATTTGGATGAGGAAAAATTTTGAAGCATATAATACTATTAAATAGGATTTTTTTTCATGAATAAATTCTTATTACCCAGTATTGCCCACTTTGATGATTTTAAGGGTATTGCCCAGCCCGGGAAAACCCGGGCGGTCAATACTTTGCCAACCCTGCCCACAATAGAAATTCATACAGAAAATTGTTAAAATCCACTAACCTTTAGTTAGTTTAAATTTCACTTACCCCAGGTAACGGGTAATAGGAATCATAGAAAACTGTTAAAAGGGGTTTGATTGTTTTTAATGTTTGATTAAAAATTGTCCTCATGATTTCCTTTCTTTTCAGACTTTATGCCCCTGGTGAAACTGTCAATAACAACTTTACATTAGTTCCAAACTTACACAATTTTCCAATCAGCGACATGGCTCATGCTACAATGAAAGTTTCAGTGGCATCGATGCCACGACCAATAGACATGCCACATTTGACATGTCTGGATTGTGATAATGGGAGACAACAAAAGTTTGACAAATTTCCTAAGGGGAGATTACTCCCAAAGACCCCATCTAGTCAACCTGCCACAGAGCGACCACATTCCTCTAAATCACTCGGACTTGATCAGTATAAACTGAAATCACTAGAAAGCCACCATAGGCGTAAAAAGTCTGAACAATCAGAACAAGGAAGCAGTTTAAACCAATCAGGTGGTTCTTTGAAAAAGTCACAAAAGTCGAAAAATAAATCTTCAGAAAAGTTAAGCGATGGTGATGATTTAGACGATAATGCTTGTCTGCCTTCTCGCCCTAAGTCCCCACGAGTATCAGATGAAGATGATGGCCTTGACATTAAAGATCAAAGTCTTCAAGGGGAAATAGGGCAGAGGTCAAAAGGTCAAGGAAAGAAATCTCTTTATCACAAACCACCGTCTGGTCGAAAGTTGAATGTTCGGGAAGAATTTGACAGCATTGACCTTTCTCTTGGTGATTTCAGACCAGAGGTTAAGAAAAAAGAGGAAAATTCATCTATGCAAGCTGAATGTCCGGAATCTAGTTCAATGACTGGACCTTCTCACCATTGCTATGCAAAAAACCTTCTTAAAGAAAGTCTTAAAGACAAACCTCTTACTTTCAAAAAAGAAATACATTCCAAGCATTTCAATGACTCAGATTCTAAACATTTTTATGACCCAGATACTCTCATTAAACGTCTTCCTAGTCCAAAAGTCTTGTTGACAACAAATCCTAAAAATTTAAGCACAACTTACAAAAAGCGAAAACTTGATCTCGATGACCTTGCTGAAAATGTGGAGGACAAGATTATGTCTTCAAACATCTCAGATCTTATGATGCCTTTACAATCAGAGGAATTAGAAACTTATCTTGCTAGTCTTTCTCACAGAATTCCTGAGAAATCGGTTCACGATAGTATCAATTCGATACCTCTGACAAAATGTAAATTCTTCATCGGAGAAGGGGTGGATGACCTTTCTGGGTCATTGCACACAAGTGACCTACCTCATTATGAAAATAAGGTTGAAAAATCAAAAGTTGAAGACTCTCATTTAACAGAAAAAGCCACTGTAAAGGAAACCAGTAGTCGTAAACCAGCCACAGGAAATTATGAAAGGGAGATAACCTCAAATATAGAAAACTTACAAAGTAAAGAAACATTCCAGAAAAATACTGATACCAGTGAAATAGACAAGTCCCAAAATCAAGTCAAATTACAGACTTTCAATTTACAAAATAGTCTTTCAAGTGCTAGTCAAAATAAACAAAATACAGGTGTAAATTTTCCTAACCAATCATCAAGAACCTCAAATAGAGACTCTGTAACGCGTTGTCTTTTCAAAAGCCTGTCTGAACCAGGTTCCGAAATAGAAAAATTATCCTTATCTGCCACAGCCGAGAATAAACATGCATTCAAATCTGTGCGGGACAGTTCACCGAATGGTATATTCACCGATGACGAATCGAGTGATAATTCAACACCAACCAATAGTCTTTCAGATAAATTTACCCATAATTCATATGGGTTGTCAAACTATCAAAGTTCTACCTCAGCGAGGAGAGAGGATCTGAGTGTCGACGATTCTTTAGAAAAAGAAATTGCCAATTTAAAACTATCAGAGAAAACAGTGGATAATTTTAGTCATTCTAATGGAGTGGTTCCAGACAAAAGAAAGGAAGACAAAATGGCACTGGGAAAGTCTTTGTGTAAACATCTCATGTCAAAGGAACTCACAAAATTAAAAAGGGTATGGATTAAGAAATTTACCAAAAGAGCATTTTATCTCTCAGCTCCATAAGCAGACAAAACACATTGTTGAAAAGATCACTTTAAAACACCCAAAATAATATTAAACTGCAATTAACAACACTTACTCATGTCAAATAAAAGGGAACTGAGGCACTTCGCATAAATGCCAAACTACTGAAACAATAAAATATGTACGTGGATTCAATGAAAAAAGAAATTGAATTTTAAAAATCTGATGTTGTTAGCCAATTATATACACAGTCAACTTTTGATAATTAACCACAATACAAAAATAATAAATTTAGATTTAAAAATATGCATTTTAAGTGCTAATCTGCTAATCTACTATGCAATTGGGTTCCATAAGAATATTTTCATATCAACTTGAGAGATGGTTCAACTAAATGACCTTCATCAATTTCCCAGAAAAAAATATTTTGCCAAAATAAGTCTTTCATGATGGCCTTCTACTTTAACCATCTCTTTAGTGGTCTTTTGTGGCTTAAACAAATAGCAAAAGTTATGTCTCAAAAAACTTTGGTTCATGTAAGTTTGAAAGTCTTGAACTTCTCTTTTTTCACAGCCTGAAGATATCTCAATGCCAAATGAAGAACAAATTAAAATCTTCCAGAAGAACCTGGATAAAAGTTCCAGTATGATGTTCAACACAGCCACTGGTCTCCCTACTAGATCTAGTCCTGTAAGTTATTAATTAACACAGGCAACCACTAATGTAACATTGATTTTGATTGGATTCATTCACTGGTCTCCCTCCCTGCCACATCTAGTCCTGTAAGTAAATACCTGGCAACAGGTAACTATGTATGTAATATTGGTTTTGATTGGATACATTTTTTGGTCTCCCTACTAGTCTGGTTTATAATGAATTGATGTCAGGTAACTGCTTATATAACATTGATTTTGATTGAATAGATTTAGTTTGATGTTCAATACTGTCACTGGTCTGCCTACAAAAATTAAATCTTACCAAACATGTAATTATAGCCCGACCTGAATTGTGAATCAGTACCCAGTATATATAATAAGGGTGCCTTTCTGTCTATCTGTTAACCTCAGGTTACCATCTCATGTTCACAACTTCTTAACCCTTCAATGGATTTTCTTGAACCTTTCACACAATCTTTGTTAAAGAATTTAGATGTGCACCTCCAACATGTATTTTAAGATTGGATCGGATTGATTCTTAGGATGATCTAAGTCAAATTCAGTAATTTAAAAAGAGAAAAGGGTGACTAGCTGATCACCTCTCAGGTGATGTCCAATTCCCTCTCTTAATTTACAAAAACGGGATTTCCCCACCTGTATGTGATTAGGTTTCTCAGTTACATGCCCTAAGTTGGTGGTTTCCTTTGGGTACTTCGATCGGTTTCATCCATCATTAAAACTGACCACCTTATATGGCACAGGTGCATGGAAAAGGCCATTAAATCCAAACACATACATGCACACAATAAAAGAGAGAAATGGAATAACAAAAAATACACAAAAAACTAAAACGTAGTCAGCAAGGAGGGTTAGCAGTTTCATGTTGAAATACACCTGTCATATTACCAATAATCAATTAAATGAAAATCAAATCCATTCAGGCAGTAATGGTGGCAGTTGAAATTTTCTTTGACAAACCAAATTGCCATTGATATAATGTACAATATTGGATACACTTCTTCATCTCATTATCTTCTACATGTATCTTTACTCATGTAAGTTTCAAACAGTTGAAGAACTATGTACATGATTTAAGCCAACTATAGTTTATGACTATGTGTAGCAATTCCTTGGTTTTTGGCTGCTTACCATTTTATTGGCCGTTTTTTACGGAGTGAAAAATCCGGGTTATAAAATGGTGAATGTCGGGCGGGCGGGCGGGAAAAATTTTCGTAACAGTTTTCTCAGCAACTACTAATCACAGCCACTTGATATTTGGTATACAGCATCAGGGTGGGGTCCCATAACGTGGGATTCAATTTCAGGGCTGTCGCTCACCTACTTCCTGTTTAACGAAATCTGGCCATTTTTTGCTTTGACAGATTTTAATGTTTTCTTTTTACAGGCACCAACCAAGAGAAATTCTGGTGGTCGTTTTGATTATGATAATACACTCATCAGTTCTAAAGCAATCAAAAAGTAAGTCATTGACACATATAGGACATTTATGAAAATGTTTCATGGCAGCTAAGAATTTTCTTCATGTAAAACAGAATGATTGCATACAGCATCAGTGTGAAATTCATGAACTTTAAGAAATGATCAACTTTTATTTGTGAACAAATTTAATATTTATTCGAATAGAAAGAAATGAACAACTACTGATAATAGACAATAAAGAGATGTGGAATAAGTGAATGCAACAAAACCAACATAAAAGAAACAGCAATTTAAAAAATCACAATGGAAAACCGCCAGCAGTCTTCAACATGACTAGAGGTCACTGCTCCCTGGCTTGCATTGGCCCAAGACTAAAAAAATACAATATATAAGATTCAAACAAATCCCTAGATTATCAACGAAAGACCCATTTCTGGACAAACAAGAAACAAATAGTTGACAGGGACAAACAAAAGCTTTGACAGGGATTCCTGGCTTAGGATAGACACATATAAAATGTGGCAGGGTTAAACTAGTTTTTTGGGCCCAACCTTCCCCTTATTGTCAATCTTGTACAAAGCACAAAAAATAACACTTTAAAAATCAAATTGATTAAAGTTCAATTCACCAAGGAAGAACCTGAAACAAGAGTACTATATGAGAACAACAAGACTTAAAGGAACTCTCATGAGAACACTAGCAGTTACTGGCAGATAGCTAAGAACCATTTATCGACTGATGTAAAAATATCAAACATATCAATTCTAAATCCAACATAACACACTTCAAACAACTAATGATTTAGCATTATATCATCACACAAAACGACATATTTGATCAAAGTCATTCATATGTCAGGAGTCCTAAAAAGGAAAAGACAAAATTAGTCGATACAAAGGAAAACAACGTGAAGAAACAGATAAAATTAAAAAACATGTATTAACAACTTAACTGCAATCCGTAATGCAGACTTGCTTTGTAACAGGTCTTCAATAAGGGTAATCAGTTGCTTCTTAATGCAATGCCACCGGCCACAGAACAGTTCACCCTGTGTTATCATTGTTGTCCCTATTGTCTGTTAGCTTTAGCGTTCCTATAATACTTTAGTTTAAGTAGGTTTTGTGTTGATAAAACAACTAAATGTGTTATTTTTGCCAAAGTATTACTCTATTTTATTGACCGGGTTGGTCACGGGTCAATTATTTCAGGATTCTTGGTTTAAATCTTACCTAAAAGACTGAAAAATTTAAGCTCTGCCCAACCATGTGAATAAAATAGAGTAATAATTCACTTGTGTTTTCAGTAAAATTGTTAGGCCAAACATTCTTAAGATATTCATGTATTATGTTGTTATTGATTTTTTTTTTCATTTCAGTGCTTTATCCTGCTCAAAACTAGCCTTACAATCAGAGAGCTCCACAGAACATGAAGAATCTCAAAAAGTCCTTAGTACAAGTGCACCTGCTTCTACCAATTGCCTTCTGGGTAATTTCGAGGTAGGAATTAAATGATTTAAGATTGATCAAAATGTCTGGCAAATGATTTCACAAATATTCAATTGATACAATAATACTGATAAAAAAAATATTTTATTATAATGTCACATATTGATTGACATAAAAACAATACATATAGATTATTTCACAGGGGTTCCCATATCATTCCCGGACTCCCATATTAGGTCGTGCCGGTAGCCTAGACCTAATGGGTCGAGGAATGATATGGGACTTGATATGGAAAACCCTGTGTCATAAACTTTTTATCATACATTTTCAGCAAACAAAATAAAGATATAAATATACTGTGACATCAAATTTCAAAGTGAGGCTCTAGACCTTGATATGGCATATAAGCCCACTTTTGTGCACGCGAGGTCTTGATATGGCCATATTTGCCCACTTTTGTGCACGCGAGGGCTTGATATGGAAAAAAAAGTCCCTTTTCAAGATATGGCTTGTAAATTTACGGCTGTTACACACGTACAAATTTAAAGGTATCAAAGCTAAATGTATAATAAATATAAATACACCACATTATAAAACAATCAATATCCAGCCAAAAATGACTTACGAGACACTTGAAAATCTCTATTATCAAAAATTTACAGTTTAAACAATAAAATTAATAAACATATCACCATTTAGCACTATAAAAGACTATATTAATATCGATGACCAAGTCAAAATAAAACACATTAAGAAAGCTTGAATAGTTTGCCAGTAAAAGAGAATAATTTAGTTTAATACATCAACATAAAAATAAGCTTTTATACATAAAAAAAGTATTAATAATGAATAAAAATAAGTCAACTTTGCCAGTAAAAGAAAGTAATTTATGGATACATATATTTTGCTCTTATTATGTTCTGTTAAACTTGAATTTAGATGCATGTATTGTACAACTTAGTATGTGTTTTTCAGTCCATTGGTTCTATACACTCGGGTTTAATTTTTGACATAGATCTGTATATTAGAATGGATTTGCAAATTGGTGAAATCAAAATAAAAAAGTCATACATGTAGGGTGGTAAATATTCCTTCAGCCAAATTGCAAAGAGTTTTGTGTTAAAAAGTAAAACAGACTAAAACTAAGAATCCTTATTATATTTGTAGCTATCTCTTAGGCCTTTTCTACATAATATTTACAATGAAAATCTAAAGTACAATGATCACCCTTCTCAAGTTTCTTTTTTATTGTACTCATACTGTAAAAGGTCGCAAGGAGTTTATTTTCACTAATTTCGCGATCATAACAAATTCTCCAAAATATCCCCTTGCGTAAATTACATTTAGAAGGACCAAATATTCCATGATCTAATAAAACACGAAATTAAAACCTCGCAAATGCATTTTGGTACTGAAAACGCGAGATTTAAACCACGCGAAATTATCCCCTTTTACAGTAGTTCATCATATTAAATGTATAGAAAAGGCCTAAAGGATAGCTATAACAAACATGTACATGTATGTACATATATTTTCTCTATTCCAGGAGTCTGTGTTGAATGGACGTATAGAACCCATTGGAGTTGTTGAAGGCTTCACGGCAGAGATTGGAGCAGGGGGAAGTTTCTGTCCTAAACATATCACACTTCCCGTCACTGCCTACTTCTTTCAGCTGTCCGATGACAACGCCCCCTCACCATACTTAGTAAGTGTTGATCTGCATAGCGTAAAGTCAACGATAGGTTACAGTTGGGGCCACACTACCAGGCAATCTTTGAAGCCAAAAGTCCAAAATGGTCAAGTACTGTGGATTCATTTATTTTCGTGGGTACCAATTTTCGTGGTAAGGTGAAAATGAATCAGTTCGTGGATTCTTAATTTGTGGTTCTTAAGCCTGCAGCATATACACCAATGTTAAATATCCTTTTCATGGGATATCAAATTTCATGCTTCAAGGCTACCCACAAAAACCACGAAAATTGATACCCCACAAATAATAATGAAACCACAGTATTGGATTCTATCTGCAAGGCAATAGGTGTACTTTTCGGTGGGACAACTCTTTCCTGATAGAACTTATATTTGTTTACCCCATGAAATAAGCAATTCTATACAATTATTCAGGACACATTGAAAATGTGCTCCTCATATTTTGAACAAGCTGTACGACGCAGAGCCAGACATCATTTTTTCTTATTTATAACACCAAGACTTAATAGCTATTGTCCATTTAAAAAAAGAATATGAAAGTCATGAAAGTACTTAAATTCTCAGGCATCAACTTTCATGGATCAATAAGGAATAAAATGCATATACATGTACAGTGGTTTCATGAATTCTTGGTTTAACAAATGCCTCATGGAAATCATGCAACATTCCTTTTTTTGCCAGTTCCTCCTTAGTTGGCTTAATTAGTGACGGATCCTGCAAATGTGCAACCCGTGTATTAATGAATTGTTTTATTAACAGGTATCCCCCTTTTCTGATGTTTTGCTTACATTTGAAAGAGACATTTACAAATGCAACATCAATGTTTCCATTTAAGCAGAAATGGGGGTATTCAACCCTCAAAATATATCTTTGACCCCAAGGTTTTTCTAAATTTTCTCTATAAGCACTAATTTGACCCTTTAAAATGTAGAACTTCTGCTTATTTGACTCTCGCATAAACATTTCACCAGAAACACTGCAACATTAATCTATTAGTTTATTTTCACATTTGAGACTGTTGTAAGAAACTAGTAGAAATTTCATTTTAAATTCATGTTTTTTTTTTTCAGGGTCACATTAACCTAGAATCTCTTGGAAAGAAAGGATATAAGATCCCTACCAGTGGTACAGTTCAAGTGGTTAGTATAACACTGTTAATCAGTGCCAGACTCAGAGGGGGTGGAGTGGGCGTACGCCCCCTTTAATTGAGAAATTAAAAATTTTTCTGTATAAAATTGATTAAGCAACTTAAAATATTCATCAAAATCTGACATTTTTTAGCAATTAGCCCCCCTTTCATGGACCTCTGAATTCTCCCCTGTTAATGACAACTAAAAGAGAAGGTAAAAGGAATATGTTGTAGTATTAAAAACCAATTTTCCTTTCACTGTTTCTGTCCTGTCTGTGTCTAAGTAAACTAGGGATGGAAAAAAAAATTGTAAAGGCATTTTTAGTTTTACACTTCATTAAACAAGACCTACAAAATTAATGGATACTTGGGTGTCAAATTTGATGGCTTGTTTGTCCTGATCAAAGGCTATTTGATGAGTTTATGAAAAACAATTTACCAGATTATTATTTTTATTTACTACAAACAAACACAGAAGACCTACAAAACATCAGTTTTGACAATAACAACATCAATAAATTACTCTTTATTGGAAATTATTTCATATCATTTCATAGAATTTACAGAAAATATTATTGAATGCAAAATGAAAGTTATTGCATGCATATTACTTTTTGTTGCAGACTTTGTTTAACCCAAACAAAACAGTCGTTAAGATGTTTGTAGTTATGTATGATTTGAGTGATATGCCAGCTAACTGTCAAACGTTTCTCAGACAAAGAACTGTTTACATGCCTGCAGACCAGAACAGTACAGAACCAAGTTTTCTTCGCTACCTAATACACTTGAGGTAGGTTTATTTATCCGATATGCTGTGGTTTTATTATTATTTGCGGGGTATCAATTTTCGTGGATGGCTTTGACCCATGAAATTTGATACCCCACGAAAAAGAAAATTTAACATTTATCTTGTATGCTGCAGACTTCAGAACCACGAATTAAAGATTCCACAAAATGGTCCTCTTTCATCAATTATTTACTCTGGAAGGGGTAACAAGCAAGATGTTTATATAAATCCCTCTCTAGCTTGCAATTTGTTAATTTGGCTTTTGTAGCGGCCCAATTGAGCCTACACTAATCAAACTTTACAAGGGGGTCTTTAATGTGCACAGGGTATTGCCTCATGACAAAATTTTTTGTCTCTTTCAAAGGACTACCATTATCCTCAAGACTATCCTTGCAAATGGTGTCAAGAGAGAGTCAGATAATTTGTCCATGAAATTTTCACCCCATGGGAGGATTGAAGCACAAATCTTTTTTGTTAATAGCTTGATGCATAGACAACAATACCAACGGCTCTAAGATATATCTAAGGACTAAATAATGTTAACCAAGCCACTACGATACAAGAGCAGCTACATGTATAATTTTGAACCCCTGCCTTCTATTGGAGCAACACTTAAAATACTATGGCTGTTAATAGCCTACAAAATGTTATTATACCCCATGCAACGAAGTTGTGAAGGGTATAATGTTTTTGACTGGTCTGTATGTCAGTCAGTCAGTCCGTCAGTCTGTCCGTGATCAAAATTTTCATAACAGATATCTCAGCTATTATTAATTGTAGGCTTTCGATATTTGGTATGAAGCTTCAAGTAGGGGTCCCATATGGTGGGATTCGTTTTCAGGTCTGCCGATCATCTACTTCCTGTTAAACAAGCTGACTTAGATTTTTTTCACTAAATTTCAGGGTTGAAAATTTACGTCACACATTTCTCAGCAACTTTTAATCATAGTCTTTTGATATTTTGTACGTAGCTTTAGGAGTCCCATATGGTGGGATACGTTTTCAGGTCTGTCACTTTTTTACTTACTGTTTAACGAGCCGAAAGACAACAACTCTGACTTCTTTATTCCTAACTTGAAATAAATAATCTCTGTCCATAATGTGGACGCGTGGGGTATGTGAGCATGCTCACTAAGTTCTTTCATTGGTTCAGTATTAAAATTGTAATTTAGGAAATAGATTTGATATTTAGTGACATAATCCTTATGTTGTAGATTTGCAAGTAGCAAGACAGGGAAAATCTACCTACACACAGATATAAGACTGATTTTTGCCAGAGATAAATTTGAATTTGATCCCAGAGTTGCCAACTATGAACTGAGATCATTCACAGAAGGTCCACAGAACCCCAAATTTTCACCTAAAAGATGATGAATACCATTTCTTAGTTACATGTGATTTTTGAATGGTTGTTATTTGAAGGAGATATATTACTGAAGTGTGTATCAGTTGTTATTTATTCTGAAAGTTTATTATTTTATTTTTATTTATTTATTTTATAACTGATAAAGTGATTATCAAATGTTATGTATTGACTTTTATGTGTATGTTTGTTATGTTATGATTATAAAGGTTAAAAGGTCAAAATTTGCATATTTTATTGTTTCCATAAATTTAGTCCAGAAATGTTTAGTCAACACTTGAAATAAGTCTAAAAAGTAGTAGTATTCAATTTCATATTTTAAACAATAGTAGATAGATGCGCACAAAAGTGTATAGTTTGTTCATTTTGGGCTATGGTTATAATATTATACATGTAAATGCAATGTTCATGCTACAAGGCATTAAGGGCAGTAAGTAAGTAAATGCAATGTACACGTATAATGTTAAAAAGTTTTGTTGATATATATCAAACTTTTAAAATCCTTTTTTATTAAGGATGTTTGCTGTTTAGTTTGAAAATGACAAAGTATTTGAATTAATATTTTTGATGAAAAGATGTTCGGTTTAGGTACAAAATAAGCTTAAAACATTTGTCTAGAAAAGCTTTCTCTGACTTTAACATCGATTTTAGCATTTGCCTTGTTTGAGCGCAAAAACCTATGAAAAATAGCAAGAAGTTTATAAAACTTTGCAAATCAACTCTTATCAACTCAGTTTCCTTACATGTAAAATCTTATAAAAGCTAACATCCTTAGAGTCACAATCTATTTGACAATTTTCTGATTGTAAATATTGGTAAAACCTACTAAGGGAATATTGTAAAATTTGATAAAAGTGTCAACAATTGACCAGCAAGCAGACATCCTATTTGACAATTGTTCAAGTATACATGTAGTTCTGATTGTAAAACATGAACACACCTATTTTGATTGCAATTACTAGTGCCAACCACCTTTTAAGTCCCAAAATTTGTTACTTTGTAATGTTATTCTGTGATGTCTTTCAATTTTTGCTTTGTTTGGTTTTTCTCACTTTAACCCTTTTTCCTCATTTCTTAGTATCTTTTACCTGTCTTTTTCAAGCTTTTCTTTTCCCTTTTCACACATATTTTAATCTATTTTCTCCAATCATTCCTTTTTCATAGATTTAATTCTTTTCTTTCTAACACTTTTCACACATATAACATTCCCATTTCCCAAATTTCTTTTTCTTGCTTTCTTCATCCAATTCGTAAAAAATCCAGCAAAGGTATAGAATAGTAAAATATATCATTACTGATTATATCAATAAATTCTCCACCCTATTTGAATGAGGCCACAATTTTCGTTAACATGACAGCATATCAAGTAATGTCCCATGAAATGCCCTATTTTCTTCCTTTGCATTTTCTTAAACATGACCTGATATCACATAATATCCCTTGAAATGTCCCCATTTCTTTCTCCACTACAAATCATATGCTATAGTTTATCAAATATATAAGCCGATACACATTTTATTGTTCAATATTTGAAGAAATCATCAGCTTGTTTGACTGTTTTGTTGTTTGTTTATGAGAATATTAAATTATTGTGTGATTTTGTTGAATGGGGATTTTTCCAATTTTTAAATCAGAGTTATCTATCTTTGTACATATTGACCTGTTTTATGACTACGGTCCAAAAGCTGTATTCTACCAGGAAATTTGTATTTCAATGATGTTTGTAACAATTTGAGTTTTCTTGAATAATATTATAATGATGGCAAAATGAAATCATTGTGTTACTTCCATTCTTATTAGTAAAATGCTTTTGTTAAGTAATGTACACACAATTTATGAAATTGTAGGAAAATACAGTCAAGAATTTTTTAGAAATTAATAATACCAAGACTACAATTTCACTATTTAATTAATTCGACTAAACAAATTGTAGTGGTCACCCGGGAGAGGTCACTTGCTAGTAAAAAACTTTTCGAGCAAGTGAAATTTTAAACAAATAAGATTGAATCGAAAAACCAGTTTTCAGGCAATTGCAACACAAATTCCTATTTTTCGAAAGCAGAAGTATTGATACATGAACCTAGAAAACTTTTAATTTAAAATGTCTGCTGTTTTCAATTTATTAAAGGTAGATAACTCTGATGTGCTTTAATGTGTGTAGTTGCAGTATACTATATATCAATAAAAATATGTAGAAAATCTTTTTGTTCATTTCACTATTCATGGCAATGATAAAATAATTCCTAGATTCTCATCAAAATTTCAAAAAATATGGATTGGCCAGCAAATTTTAATTTCAATTTTATTCATTAAAAGAAATTGACCTAAACTCAATTTGTCAAAAATTCCAAAATAAAATTTTTCTGAAGGGGCTGGAAAAATCAAGCAGAATGGGATAAGAATCTAGGATATTTTTATATTAGCCTATTGCCAAGGGGTTATTTTTCTTTAAAATGCAATTTGGAATATTGACTATTGGCAACATGAGTGGTTTGTTGCAACAAGCATACTGTTCCAAAGGTTTTTAGGGTTAACTCTTGTTGTCCCCTGCTGCAACACAGAGCAGGGACATAGAAATGGCAGGTGTCAGTCTGTCCGTGGGTCTATCATACTTTTTTTTTCAGTAACAAATTTCTCTGCAACCACTGTTCCTAGGGTTTGTATATTTGGTATGCAGTTTCAAGTAGGGGTCTCATCTGGTAGGTTGCGGTTTCAGGTCTGTCACTAAATGAATTTCCATTTTATTAGCTCACCTGGACCGAAGGTCCATGTGAGCTATTGCCATCACTTGGCGTCCGTCGTCGTCGTCTGTCGTCCGTTAACAATTTTTCAAAAATCTTCTCCTCTGAAACTACTGAACAGAATTTAATGAAACTTGGTATGAATGATCCTTAGGGTGTCCTGCACCAAACTTGTGTTTCGATTTTTGATCCGTCAAAAAACATGGCCACCGTTACTAAAAATAGACCAGGGGGGGTCAAACTACAGTTTTTGGCTTGTAAATCAAAAAGTATAAGAGATAGATGAAATCTGATGCCACGCTACTGCTTCAGCATCAAAAGTTCTACAAAAGTCTCCATTTGGTCGAAGTTGTCAGATGACCCCTTATAGGGGTTACAGACCCTTAAAGGCGAAAAATAGTGTTTTTGGTCTATAGAATGAAAACTATTGCAGATAGAAAAAAGCTTTTGCTTGCTTAAATGTTCAGCTTATTTAGCTCTACAAAGTTTTTCATAGGGTTGACATCAAGACCAGGTGAGCGATTTAGGCTCCTGGGAGCCTCTTGTTAGCCGAGCTGATAGAGAATTTTATAAAGGTCAACATCAAATTTTGTAACAGATTTCTCAGCTACTATTTACCGTAAGCTTTGATATTTGGTATGCAGCTTCAGGTGAAGGTATCATACGATTGGATGCATTTCCAGGTTTGTTGTTTACCTACTTCCTGTTAAGAGAGTACCTTTTTTGCCACCTGGCGGGGAACCCAGGAATTCCATACTTGTTGAGTTTGCATTGCTGATTGTTGCTCCATTGTTTTGTGTTGTTTGTGTTGACAGATTTTATCTTTTCCCTTTAAGTCATCTGACATTTAAATATGTTTTTGGTTCCTCTCTGTTTCTTGGAATTTCAGGAAAACTTATATTTCATCACATAAAGCACAGGTTGATTAGGACTTATTTTTAAGTTAGTGTTATACATGTTTTAATTTTGTTATTCAGAAGAGGGAGGGGATTGTTATTTTCATTGCATACCGGTATATAATTTATATAATAATGCTTTCATGTTGGAATTCAGTCTGCGAAAGGAGCACTGACCTGCTTGTCCTTGGCCAGTAGAAATCATGACTCAATACCCTTTTTCCCATCATATATTTCCTTTATAAAAGTCATCAAAAATACACCCTCAGAAGAGTTGTGCTTTTGTGTGGTCTTTAACCAGGTGCGGATTCATATGGGGGCCTGTCACCCTCTAAAATTTGAAAAATCTTAATTTTTTTGTCATTTAATTTGATTTCCTCAAGAAATACCCTAAGATTTTTCTTATATTTTGTTAGTGCACCCCCTCTGACATCAATTCCTGGATCTGCACCTGCCAACAGACAGAGTGATTCCTATTTATCCTTCTTAGCTTTGTTTCTGGGGGTATAAAACATTTTTTAGACTTTTAAAAAGAGGTAACCCAGTTTTTGCAAAAATCTATACAAAAAAAACCACCAAAATATTGGACAGGAATAAATACCCCTTGAACTCCCCTCAGTATCTTCTACTGTGTACATAGTCAATGTGAGTTAGTATAGAATAAGAAAGGGGGAACCCTCTAACAAATTCAGTGTAAATGTGGTATTAAAGTCCGATTGATCGAGAGCTCAACACCACAGTGAACTAGCCTGAACAATGGAAAGCTCAATAGAATTTACTATCCTGAATAAATTTTTATATTAAAGACCTATGCTTGGGACTACCAGTTATGGTGAGCACTGTAAAAAATTTTATACTTTTGATCTCCTCTACAATTTACAAATTTAGCTAAAATATCCATTGTATTGCAGTTAAATTTTACCCGACAGTTAATGATTTGATTTTAAGTGTGGTGAAATTTGAAAAAATCTGTCAGAGTCAAAAATGGCTGGATTTCGTGTAACAGAAAGTAGGTGAGCGACACTTAAATCAAATCCCATGTTATCAGACCCCACCTAGATGCTGTATACCAAAAATCAAGTGGCTGTGATATGTAGTTGCTGAGAAAACTGTTACGAAAAATTTTCCCAGCCCGCACGCCATTCACCATTTAATAACCCAGATTTTTCACTCTGTGAATTCCGGCCAATAAAAAGGCCAGATGGCAAAAATCCAGAATTAAAAAGCGATCAGTGCTTTGAGTAAAAAATAAGGCAGGATGGTAGTTTTTGCTAAAAATTTTATAATTTTTAAAGGTGTATGGAGGGATTGTGGGGGGAGAAGAATAATTTGGCAGCAGAGGTCGAGAAAAAAAGTCTGCAGGATTTCTGCCAACATAATGTAATTTTTACCTGCGTCGCCGAAGGCGAAAGCAGGTCTAGTAGTCGGGTCACTCCGTCTGTCCGTCCGTCCGTCCGTCTGTCCCGCTATAGGGTGCCTTTCTTGTGTAATCTGAATCTCAAAAACCAAACACTAGATCTTTCTGAAATTTTACACAGTGATTACAGATATATTGAAGATGTGCACCTCCCCCTTTTGGGGTCATTTTATAATTTCTTTAGAAATTAGGGACCCAAAAGGGGCCAAAAAGCAACTTTTTAATTTTTTCCACAATAACTTTTGTTCTGGTTGACCAAATGCTATGAAACTTTACAGTTATGTTACTTACCATAAAAGGAAGGGTTGGGCTGATTTTGGGTGTCCCCTCTTTTTTCGTTTAGAAATTAGGGGCCCTAAAGGGACCAAAAAAGTGACTTTTTTATTTGTTTCCACAATAACTTTTGTTCTGGTTGACCAAATGCTAAGAAACTTTACAGTAATGTTACTTACCATAAAAGGAAGGGATGGGCTGATTTTGGGTGTCCCCTCTTTTTTCGTTTAGAAATTAGAGGTCCAAAGGGGGCCAAAAAAGCAACTTTTAAAATTTTTTCCACAATAACTTTTGTCCTGGTTGACCAAATGCTATGAAACTTTACAGTATTGTTACTTACCATAAAAGGAAGGGTTGGGCTGATTTTGGGTGTCCCCTCTTTTTTTGTTTAGAATCTATGGGCCCTAAAGGGTCCAAAAAAGCAACTTTTTTATTTGTTTCCACAATAACTTGTTTTGGTTGACCAAATGCTATGAAACTTTACAATAGTGTTACTCACCATAAATAAAAGGGTGGGGGATGATTTTGGGTGTCCCCTCTCTTTTTGTTTAGGAACGAGGGGCCCAAAAGGGGCAAAAATGTGACATTTTTTATTTATGGTCCATTTTAGAATTTTTTTTTACAAGTTAATTTTGGTCATTTATTGGATTCAAAATGAAGGATACAATTTTTTCTTGACCCACCTTTTCTGTTTAGCAATAAGGGGACCAAAAGGGGAAAAAAATAATAACTATTTTTTGTTTTTTACAATATTGGGTGGCATGTGACTAATATGCTTTGTAAGTCCACCATAGGATGCAAGTGTCAAAATATTTTGACTGTCCATATTGGGCCTAGAATGTACAGGGTTCAACGTTTTGCCGTGCGACGCAGGGCCAGACATCGATTAGTCTTGTTTATCAAGAGGTCTTTTTTTAACTACATTTGTAAATAAATTTAAGTGTGTTGAAAACCTATTCTCCCCAGAACAATCCCACTCCTATTTGGTCCCTGACTTAACATTAAAAATCACTATGGCCCTAGCTGCAGTTCCGTAGGTCTCTTATTAATGGTCCTTTTTGTAAATTTTCTGACCATAGATGGTCTGCATAAATAAAAGAAAATTAGAAAAACCATATTCAGCTAGGAAAATCATTCTATTTTTTGCCACAAAAAACAGTCAAAGAAATTGGGCTTAAAATATGATTTACTAGTCCAGATGCATTATTTTCAAATATTTTATGATTTGTTACAAACTTTGCTAAAATTCACAGGACTCAATTAGAATTTCAAGTACAAAACATTAATAATTTAATTGATGATGATACAAAAAATTGTGGCGCTAAAAGATTTAAATATTCAAATCACAACATAAAATAGTAAATAAATATACCACCTTATATACATTTAGTAAGATTCTTTTTGAAAAATATGGGTGGCCCTTAAAAGGGCCGGGATATTAAAAATCCCAAGAAAGATTAGTCTAGTATTCCTGGGACTGTGAGGACTTTCCAGCGGCCTTGGCACCAGCAGACTTCTTGGGCAGTAGAACGGCCTGGATGTTGGGCAGGACACCTCCCTGAGCGATGGTCACACCTCCCAACAGCTTGTTCAACTCCTCGTCGTTCCTGATGGCGAGCTGGAGATGTCTAGGGATGATCCTAGACTTCTTGTTGTCTCTGGCTGCATTACCTGCCAACTCGAGAACTTCAGCGGCCAAATATTCCAACACGGCTGCGAGGTAGACTGGGGCGCCAGCACCAACTCTCTCGGCATAGTTTCCTTTCCTCAGCAGTCTGTGGATTCTACCTACGGGAAACTGGAGTCCAGCTCTTGATGACCTGGTCTTTGCCTTGGCTTTTGCTTTTCCTCCTTTACCACGTCCAGACATTTTCCTGTAGATTAACTAAACAAGGCTACGTTGTCTTCGATTGATCTTTTGATCGGGATATGAATAATTTGCGCGAAAACAGCTGGTTTTACCCCTTCGATTTTCCCACCAACTGTTTTGATTGGTCGTTTAGATTTGTTACTAATATTTTCATTAGTTCTTTGATCGCGGATTTCATTGGATAAATTTTCTACGATTTCATTGGCTGCCATTGGCGCACTGACTCAAAAAAGGGGGAACTTGTCAAAATGTAGAAAAAATAAAATCGAAGGAAAAAATTGATTAATTTATGTGTATTATAGTTTCAGTTATTGGCCGATTTTCCGTTATACTGTTGAAAAGTATTGAAAATATTGAAAAAGACTTAAGTTTTAATCTTTGCATATAAAAACTGTACATGTTTGGTTTTATTTTAATTGTCCTTTTGTTTAAGTTTTTCCTCGAAATACAAATACCGGTTAATTTGGTTATATGTATCGAAATTTCAAGGAACCTCTTTCAAATTAATATAGATGCATAAACGAATATCCCACGGTGATTTTAACGATGCAATATGATTTTTGCGTTCAGTAATAATCTTTTTAAAATGCACTAGCTGCTCAAGGTCATACATATCCGTACACAGAATTTGTCAGAGTTGAATTTAAAACGATGAGTTTAATAGTGCTTGTTGTTTTTTAACGCAGCACCTACACCCCCACATGTATATGGGCATGTTATAACGATATATCCATTTTCACTTGACTAAGGAAGTTGCCAATATATAATATTCTTCGCTGAACATTCATTTAAGACTCGTGCAAACTGAGTGAATTTCAATCGTCCCCATAGTCAATCCTATGTGTTTTCTAAAATTGAACAAGTTATGAACATTCCATCTTTTGATTTTTGTTCAACAAACAAAAAACAATGTTTGGGTTGAAAGATGTTTTATGTCTCCGCCGTACGAAATTACAGATTTTCATCGATTTATAGAAGAGAGAAATGATCAGGAACTTGAAGTACAGTCTGATTTCAGAGTCTCTGGTCTGATTTGATGAAGCGACTTTTATATAAAGATGTGTTTGATACGGGGTAACTCCATTGTGTATTCTTGTTTTTTCTCTTCCTTTATTTTTCAATTTGTGTCCATATTTCGTAGACCTGTAAAATAAGGTCTATAGTTAGTTAGGCTTTATAAGTGATCCTTATTCTCTATTCTTCTTCCTTTTTTTGTTGTTTAGGAGGGTCATTATTTATTCTTTATCTGTTATTAATTTTCCTTTTTTTTACAGCTAGCTCAACTTTGTGGTGGTTTGGGGTTTTTTGTGTTTTTTTTTCTTTTTGGCTATTTTTGTTTTTTGTTTTCGTTTTCTAATTTTCTATTTTACATGTACTTTATTTTTTATTTTTTAAAGTATGAAATAATACATGTTACTCTAGTTTCAATTTTATTTATGACAGATTAATCTCATATTTTGAAAGATTTGCCACCTGCAGTCATATATCAATTTCTTTTGACAGATTAAAATTTTATCATCCGGTTGTTTGAATAGTTCAAACGAATGTGCGATGTGATAATTGTCACAATAAACCTGCTTGGCAGCCTCATGTGGCTAAAGGCTCGAGGAAATTACGTAATAATGACATGCACGATAATCCTGCATGAAATTATTCAATCATATCTACAATAAAGATCAGCAGATAATTGGATTAATATCAATTAACTTGACACATCCATAGGATTCTTAGATTATATACACAGTTGGCACAAAACAATTACATAACGTTAAAAATTATAAAAAAAAACGATGTAAAACTAGTTTTTTTAATGTAATGTATTATTGACACAATTATTATGAGATATTATTTTTAAGTTTCAGACTGTAAAATTATCAATTTTAATAAAAATTATTTTAGAAGAACATAAATACTGCATTTTACCTCAGAATAGCACACAACACCACAAAATAGAATACTACAAAAACACTACAGAACATGTATCATTATTAAAATAAGGGGAAAAAATAGATGAAAAGGAAAAAGAGTTCATTTTTTATTCAAACACAAATTACTCGTACATTACAATAACATTTGATATTACTTTCATGTTTTCATATAAGTTTTCAATAAGTACTCTGTTTTACTCGTATAATATAAACGATTTTTATAAGCGAGTTTCATTTGTTTAATTTCAGCTATATAGTAATGAGGTGGATGTTTGGGCATATATCATAAGTATTTTTTTCAATTTGAACAAGTTTTCTAATCTTTTTTGGTTATTCAATAGAGTCTTGTGAAGTTGCGTTTTATTTCTCCATTACAGCAGAAAGGGCTAAATATATTGAAAGTTTCTCCATGAGACAACTTACAATATCTGATTCAAGTCAAGTTAATTTATTCTTTTTTTTTTCAAGTGGCATATTGACTGTATCAAATATTCAAAAAGAGACGCTCAATGATCAAAACAGTCATATGCATACTAAACTAACAAATATAGCTAAAAAAATATGATGCAATGTTTATACATTTATACTGCGATAATTAAATTTAGTTTTAATTTTCTCAGATTTATAAGTAGTGGCTAAAAAATGTACTCGACATTTAAACACTAATGATATTAACTAATAAGAGTATATGACATATATATAAAAAACGGAAGTCAGAACATTTACAAATGTAGGCACTATTTTAGGAGTATCTCAAAGACTGCTTTATAAATTAGGAATCAGTTTCAATTTCGTGTTCTAAATTTCGCTTTGTTCACAAGTTTTTGGGACGATTCGGAATTGCCCTTTGATAATATGGGTTACCCCTAGTTCTCCTAGCGGAAAATGCAATTCCAAATCGCCCTAGGATAAATCAAACATAAAATGGATTTCCTCTGTCTTAGGAGAATGTGCAAAATTCAAGGTGACCTGTAACACACACATTGATTACATTGATATATTGATTATAATAACTTTATTCTCATCAACCAATCTTACAGAGGTACAGAGAAATACTATATACAATATTTACAATATTACATAAAATGACATCATAAACATCAACAGATATAGATACTAATACAATGTAATTAACAGACAGACAGACAGACAGACAGTTAGTCAAGAAGACTCGTTTTTTTTATTGATTATCTTAATAAATTTACAGAGCTTGTAGAGTTTAACCTTGTTTTGGGTTGTCATAGTTTCTCTAAACTTTAAAATATTTGGGTTTCGAATTAGATGTCCACTGATCAGATTTCTTCTTTCTTGAGACAATGTATTGCATTCTAGAATATAATGAAATTCATCCCCAATTTGCTCATTACAAAGCAAACATTTTCTATCAGATCTGTCGATATTATGCCATCTTCCTGTTTCAATGGGGAGTTTATGATTACATGTTCTAAATTTACAGAACAAAATGGAGGCTTTTTTATTAAGTATTTCAAAGTATTTTTCGAATTCTAGTGTGTCTTTAAAAAGCTTATAATTTGTTGCTTTTGAACAATTTTGGGTTTCATCGTGCCAGTTCTGACGAAATTGATCAGTGAGACATTGTCGTATACTTTGTTTTAACCATACAGAAGATGGGAAAGTTTGAGAGTCCCAAATGTGTGTTAGTCCACATTCATTGAATATATTTTTGATGTAGACAAGCCATTGGAAGTTCTTATTTTGAATATTTGAAAGATGTAACATTAATCTGTACAAAATAGAAGATAGCTTCGTTTGTTTGCCAATTAGTAATTTGGACCAATACATAACCATCCTAGTTTTGATATCTACACTCAAAGGAAATCGTCCCAATTCGCCATATACAAAGCAATTTGGTGTAGAGGACTTAAGGTTTAGTAGAAGTTTACAGAATTTTAGATGGATTCTTTCTAATGAGTGGTAGTTTTTAAACCCCCAAAGTTCACAACCGTATAAAAGTATTGGTTTTACCATCTTGTCAAATAGGTCTAGATGACAAGGAATTGATAGATTGTGATATCGACCTAGCTTGATAATTTCGTACATGGCTTTTCTTCCCTTTTGAGCTTTTATAGCGGGACCAAAATTTCCGGTTTTGGTTAAGTTTGTTCCGAGGTAATTAAATTCTTTTACAATCTCTAGCTCGATGTCATTAAAAACAAAACGTAAATTATTTGGGAGCCTTCCATTTGAAAAACACAAGATTTTTGTTTTCCCGATGTTTACTTTGAGTTTCCATGAATTACAATATTCATAGAAACTATTTAATTGTTGTTGGAGTCCATCTGGTGATTCGGACATCAGGACAGTGTCGTCTGCATATAAAAGTGCAAATATTTTCAAGAAAATTCCTAGACTACTTTCTAATTCATCAGTTATCGATGACAGTCCTATATTATTTTGACTTTCAAGAAATGACTCAAGGTCATTTAGAAAAATAGCAAAAAGAAAAGGTGACATATTTTCTCCCTGTCTTACCCCGTTATTACAGGAAAAGAAATCTGACTTCTCATTGTTAAAAACAATATTTGATTTTATACTTTTATACATGTTTTGGATAACATTTAACATTTTGCCATTGATATTACTTAAAATCAATTTATGCCAGAGACCTGTTCTCCATACTTTATCGAATGCCTTTTCAAAATCTATAAAGGCACAGTAAAGTTTCTTTTTCTTAAGTTTGAGAAGTTCAAATAATGCATGTAAAGAAAATAAGTTATCTGTGACACTATAGCCTTGCCGGAAGCCACATTGATTTTCGTTAAGTATTTGAAATTCATCTGAATATTTATTCAGCCTTTCTGTAAGTACAGCTGTAAAGAGTTTACCTAAACAGCTCACAATTGTAATGGGTCTAAAATTTTTAGGGTCTTGACTGTCTCCTTTATTTTTATAAATGGGTTTGATGTTTCCTATAAGCCAACTATCAGGCACAATACCTGTATCAAAAATGAGGTTGAATAACTTTTCGTAAATATGTATGAATTGGTCAGAGGTAGATTTAATATACTCATTAATGATTTTATCTTCACCACAAGCTTTGTTGTTCTTTAACTTTGAAATACATTTTAAAATTTCTTCTTTTTCTATATAAAGATTAATTTCATTATTTATTTGATTTAATGCTTGGTGGTCTAGAGTGGGTAAATTGTTATTACCATTTTCGATAGGTGTCTCGTTCAATTCTTTAAAAAATTCAAACAATTTTTCAATAGGGATATTAGGTTGTTTTTTTAGAATTTCCGCGTCGGAGGGTTTTCCAGAACTCTTTCGGGTCTTTATGGCGCATATCTTTTAGCCTTTTTGAAAGGTTATCGGAATATTCTGTTTGGCATTTATCCATTATTGTCTTATATCGCTTTTCTGCCTCCGAAAGTCGTAGTTTATTTAGTTCCGTTCGCTGTTTTGAAAATTTTCTTCTAAATTTTCTGTAATGTTTTCTGGCGAATTTGCATTCGTCATTGAACCACGGTTTATTATTAACATTAACTTTTCTAGCAATTTTAGTATTTTTCCCATATGTTCCAAAAGTGGTTTTTGCGCTCTCGATGAATATTTCACCAAGTTGTTCGACAAAACTATTGACCTCTTGTTTTGATATATCAATATGCTCCTCTAAGAGTTTATTATACAAATAATCCTTTTGGTTAGAATTAACATTTTTTTGAAAGTCTTCTCGCTTGCTATCTACCCATTTTTTAATTGTTTTTAGATCAGTAGCTTCGTGCTTGTTTTCGTCTACACACCCCTTGCTCTTAATAGAAGTTTTAAAACAAATCGAGAGAGGACAATGTACATCAGAAAATAATTTAGAAAAATGTAATACATTACAACTACAAAATCTATCGACAAAATTACCATTACTAATACAATAGTCTACAACACTAGCGTTTCTACATGTAAAGTTCCCGTCTTTGTCACCTTCGAGTCTTCCATTAAGTATAAAAAAGTTATTTCCCTTGCAAAAATCTAGCAGTAACGAACCAAACCTATTTTTAGCTAAATCTTTATTTTTACGTTCGCGTGAAATGCCTGCTAAATCTAGAAAGTTAACTCCATTTTCTATATATTCATTTGCTATATTGGACAAATCATCTTTATCTTCAAATAGAAAAAAATCGCTTTCATTAGATGTTCGACTATTAAAATCACCGACAAGTGCAACGTTTTTAAATTTGAATGACAGTGACAGGAACTCATTTTCTATTTCACTAATAGCATCTGGTGACGAATAAGATGTATACTCAGGTGGAATATATACAATGCCAAATAGTGCATCTGTTTCACTATCTATTATTTTACCGTTAACTTTAAACCATAAAACAAACTTTGAATCAGTTTCTATCGTTTTAATATATTTTTCAAATTTTTCTTTATAAGCTAGCATGATACCTCCGGATTTTACTTTTGCGGTCTTTTTTCTGTTTTTCATTTCAACAATATAACCTGGAATTTCGACAATATCATTGTCGTCTGTTTTGGTTTCTATCAGACATACAATATCGTGTTGTTTAACAAGATTTTCAAACTCTGGGTATTTGAGTCGTTTTTTTACTCCGCAACAGTTCAGTGATAGTACTCTAATTTTATCTTGATTTTTTTCATTTTCAAATACAGAATTTTCAGATGATATTGAATCGTTTGAGGAAGTATCATTATAGTTAGGGTTTCCTGAAAGTTCAATTACTTCAGTTTTATCATCAGAGGAGAGATTTAAAATACTTCCATTACTAAAATTTCTACGTGTATTTTTAGGGTTTGGTAATGGAACGGTCTCTTCGTCACCAGTGCTGCTAGAACATGTTACATTATTTTCATTGCTAAAAGAAATCATACTAACAGAATTGTTACTCAAATCAATACAACAGTTTGAATTATCATTATTAAATAAAGGTTTATCATTTTTATTTACAAAGTTACTTAAGGATAAATAACGGTCCTCCTGACTGTCCTATTCAGTTATGACAGGGATCTCCGCAGGCGGAGAAGAACCTTGTCTTTGCCTTTTCTTGGGGTTTCGTGGTGTTTGGTACAGTTCAGTTCTATTTTCTACTTCTTCTTCTCTAATCAGTTCGGGTGTCCATTTTGATGTCGAGGTCCGTCGTGGTGTTTCTGCTGGAGGAATATAGCGATGACCATCTATGTAAAGTTTATCTCGAACAAGGACTACCTCTCGCTGTTCACGCTTTGCCTCTTTCATTTTCGGGTAGAGTTTTTTCCTTTCATTTGTTATTTCCACTGGGAATTGTTAAAATTAAAATATAGTTGGTCATAGTACCTTTTAATAGCACATAATAGAAAATATTGAGATGTGGAATTAGTGTATGCACGCAGCTCACATAACAAGCGGTAATTCAGAAAAAAACTCAATGGTAAACCGCCAGCAGCCTTCAACGAGGCAAGTAGGCACTGCTCGCCAATCTGCAATCGGCCCAAGGTCTAAATAAATTCCATAGTGCAAGAGAAATGCTAATTTTCACACTGTTTATAGACCTTCTGTTAACTCATATTCTAATATTCATTTTTCATTGTTAATATGACAATATTGATTCTCGTTATTGTCCCAAAAACTTGTTCTTTATTGTTTTCACTGTACATATTTGGTTGTAGAAAGAAAATTGTTTAAATTCACACTTTAGGTACCTGGTAAATAGGTGCAAAAACGTAGCACTTTAGGTAAAAATCCGCACACAAATAACCAACCTCGAGAGCTAAGTATTCGCAGCTAGGTAGTATAATGACATCCAACATGAGTTTCGAATAGTTTTTTTTTCTTCTCCAAAATAAAATATAACTTTTAAAGAATTATTTAAAGCAAGATAAAGACTGAAAGTCTTATCTGGCATAGATAAGATTGGTCAGATTTGCGATAAGATAAGTGATTAAGACTGTAAGCTAAGACAATAATTAAATTTTAGTTATAATTTTTTCTGCTCTAAGGAATAAATTTACAGGACAGGTCACGAATGAAAATTAAAGTTACGGAAGAAAAGTCACAAGAAAAATAGTCATGTGAAGTAATGTCATTGTGCAGTTTTTATATTAAAAAATTGACTGATTTAATCAAAAACTAACATGGTGACGGTTTAGATAGAATAAATTGTATTAAATGACATCGCATGAAATTTTAATATTATTTCTTCTTTATTATATTCAAACCATGAAAAAAATCATAACAATTCTTTCATCCATATATACTTCAAGACGAATTACGAAAAAAATTATCACAATTTAGTTGTTAAAAAGATCTCCAGTTTTCAAGAACGTTTTCTTTCACTTTTGTGCTAGCTGGGTGAAAACTTTCACTAATTTCAATTACCAATAAGCACATTTATTATCATTAACAAAACATTGATATGTGAATATATTGGTTGAAAACACGCTATATATGATATGAAAAGATAAACATCTTTAAATTGTAATATTTTTTTAATTAAAAAGTGAAAGGGGGAACCTGTTCAGCGTCGTGTTGTTTGGCAACAATGGTCACGTGATAATTTTTTATCCAAGATGGCGACTCCCTTAGAATGTGTATTGCCATTGATAATAACAAATCGATTTGTGTATTGATATAAGAACGGATCAATTATCAGTCCAAACAAACCTTTTGTCTGTAATGTTGTATTAATTTGTAAGTAAAGAGCAGGGAATAGATTTTCAATTTAATCTGTAAACGATGAGATAAAGAGGTGAATGCAAGCTGTGTTGATTACTGACACTGCATTTCTATTCAGTTTCAGAATCAGACCTGTCATTTATCCTTTGATTAATCCCTTGATGATGATGTTGATCAGGCTGTGGTTCACAGCTCTAAAGATTGATCCTATTGATATTCACTTTTATAATCTTACCTTAGCAAAACAGTAAATTTGTTATCACTAGTATAAGGATCAGAAAGGGGCAAATTAATGAAAGATTTGGGAGGGTTGGAATTAGAGATCAAAGGGGTCAAAAGAATCATATGAGTTTTCTTACAGGTTGATAATATAAACGCATAAAGGGGGTCCTGATCACGAATCACGAAGAATAAAAAATGCAAATAAAGAAACACGGAAATATATGGCTAACTTTTTGTTCAAGGTTAAAAGTTTGACTGTGTATTACTGTAAAGCATGCCTAAAATGAATCAAGGACAAAATACTTTGCTGAGAACGGTTCACGTGCATTATCCAATACTAGGGTTGCACAATATATCCGTTCCGGATTTGACTCGTCATTTAGACGAGGTCATCAGGGGTCACGGGGAGGAAAAATGACGTCATTCAACATGGTACAAAGGGAACAGTATTTTCTATCAACGATTCTTCTGTAATTATTTAACATATAGGTTAAAAATCATTTGCAACTCACAAATATACCAACTATCAACATTTCCAACCCATAAAAAATCAATCTTGAACGGAAATAAAAAAATTACTTTCTTCGTCCATTAGCATGTTGGAACCAGTTTTTTTTTACCAGTTCCTCCTCTTTTGGCTAAATTAGTGACCAATCCCGCAAATGCGCAATGCGTGTATTACGATGCATGGAAAAATATTTCAACAAATCCCATGCAATTCACGAAAAATAAAAATTGCCAATAATGGAGAACAAAATAAACCCATCGCCCCCCTCTATAAAAAATTCAAATATACACATGTACATGGAAAGTCCACAGAGAAATGCATGTGTCTAAAAGTTCTTGTGAGTCCATTATGGGCTGCATGTGTCCAAAGCATTTGACAACCCATATTGGGCCGCAATTGTACAGGGTTCAACATGTTGCAGTTGTATCTTAAATCTTAAATGCTAGAGGTAAAGTTATTGTGAGTCCATTATGGGCTGTATGTTTCCAAAGCATTTGACAACCCATATTGGGCTGCAAATGTACAGGGTTCATTCAACATGTTGCAGTTGTATCTTAAATCTTAAATGCTAGAGGTAAAGTTATTGTGAGTCCATTATGGGCTGTATGTTTCCAAAGCATTTGACAACCCATATTGGGCTGCAAATGTACAGGGTTGAACATGTTACAGTTGTATCTTTATCTTTAAATGCTAAGAGGTAAAGTTATTGTGAGTCCATTATGGGCTGCATGTGTCCAAAGCATTTGACAACCCATATTGGCTGCAAATGTACAGGGTTCAACATGTTACAGTTGTATCTTTATCTTTAAATGCTAGAGGTAAAGTTATTGTGAGTCCATTATGGGCTGCATGTGTCCATTGCATTTGACAACCTATATTGGGCGGCAAATGTACAGGGTTCAACATGTTACAGTTGTATCTTTAACCTTAAATGTTAGCATTGCAGAATTGTTAAGCTCATTGTTAACATGTTTATTTTGTAGTGTAGGTTTATAATCTAGATAGCTCACAACTAACCATGTATAACATATCTTTGTAGGTGCTTTAGTTTGGTGGGTTCTCATTTAATAAAGATTTCATAATCATCATCATATGAGTCATCAATCATTTATCATCAATCATTGAACATTTTGGTAGCAGAGACAATTGAAAGAGAATGGCATCAAATAGTTACAAGAACCCGCCAAGCTTAGATCCCAACAAGGATTATGGGAAGTGGAAGACAGAGGTCAAGTTATGGGAAATGGTGACTGACCTTGATAAGAAGAAGCAAGCCTTAGCTTTAGCATTAACTCTACAAGGGAAGCCGCGTGAGGTAGCGTTAGAAGTTGATGCAGCTAAATTGAATGCCGAAGATGGTGTAGCTACTTTGATAGGCGAACTAGATAAGCTTTTTGAAAAGAATAAAGTTGACTTGGCGTATAGTGCCTATACTGATTTTGACAAATGTCATAAACAGGGTTCAATGAGTATGTCAGAGTACATTATTGAATTTGAACAAAGGTACAATAAATGTAAAAAGTTTGAAATGGCACTTCCGGATGCAATCCTGGCATTTAAGCTTCTTGATAATGCAGGGCTCAGTCAAAGTGATCGTCAGTTGGCTCTAACAGCTTGTAATGACTTAAAGTTTGAAACCATGAAGGCAGCATTAAACCGTATTTTTGCAACTAGTACTAGTTTACATGATTCAGCATCTAGTGGCTCAGTAGACCAAGAGTCTGTATTCATGACACAGCGTTTTCAAAGAGGCAGTAAATTCAAGAGAAAAACTCAGAATTTTAAATCTGAACGTTCCACAAACTCTGGAAAATCTAGGCTAAATCCTGTTATTGATGGTAAAGTCACAAGTTGCAACATATGTGATTCTAAGTATCATTGGGCAAGAGATTGTCCGCATAAATATCATGATATCAATGTGGCTGAAACTCAGAAGAAGGAGGAGAATGAAACAGAGACTGTCAATATAACTCTCTTTGTTGATCAGCAGCCAGAGCTTACACCTCAGCAGATTTTTGTAACCGAGGCTTTCAATTCAGCTATCATTGATACAGCATGTACTAAAACTGTTTGTGGGGAAAAATGGCTGAGTAATTTTATAGAATCCTTGGATGAGAAGGCGCAACAGCGTGTTACAATTGTTGAAAGTAACACCCCTTTCAAGTTCGGAGATGGAAAAACTGTATTTTCAAAGTCAAAAGCCACATTTCCTGCTAAGATTGGTAGAGTTGACTGCTTCATAGAATCAGAAATTGTTGACTGTGAAATTCCTTTGCTTTTGAGCAAACCATCTCTAAAACGAGCCCAAACAGTTCTAGACTTATCTAATGACAAAGCATCAATGTTTGGTCAGCAAATAGAGGTGTATTCGACTTCAAGTGGTCATTATTGTATTGACATCATTGGTGAAAACAAACAAGCTGATTGTGAAATAGGTTCAGGAAGTGAGGAAGTTCTCATTGTAAAAGATGGTCTGTCAAAGAAGAGAAAGCGTGAAGTAGTGTTGAAACTTCACAAACAATTTGGTCATGCTTCGTCTGAGAAACTTTTGTCTTTGCTTAAAAGTGCTGGTTCTCTTGACAATGAAACCAAAAACTTAGTTAATGATGTTTGTTCAAAGTGTACAATTTGTTATAAGTTTAAAAGACCGCAGGGCAAGCCAATTGTAGCATTTTCTCAAGCTAATGATTTCAATCAAATTGTTGCCCTTGATCTGCATGAACTTGACCATAACCTTTATTATCTGCATGTTATTGATCTATTTAGTAGGTTGAGTGCTGCTGCCATTATCAGGCGAAAGGATTCCCAAGTTATCGTAGACAAGTTTATGCAAATTTGGGTTGGGGTATATGGTGCTCCTGAAATTGGGGTATTCACTGATAATGGTGGTGAATTCAACTCTCAGGTATTTAGGGACATGGCTGAAAACTTAAACATGTCAGTTAAGACCACAGCTGGATACAGTCCATGGTCGAATGGTGTAGTTGAAAGGCATAATGCCACTTTGACAGAAACTTTGAACAAAATGAGAGAAAATTCCAATCTGTCATGGGAGACTGCCATAAGTTGGGCAGTAAATGCTAAGAACAGCCTACTGAGTGTACATGGATTTAGTCCATTTCAGATTGTTTTTGGGAGAAATCCCAATCTCCCATCTGCCATTATTGACAAACCTCCTGCATTAGAAGGAGAAACTATTAGTAATGCAATGAGCAAGCATTTGAAAGGTTTGCACGAGGCACGCAGGGCATTTATTTCTGCTGAATCCTCTGAGAAAGTCAGGCGTGCCTTGCGCAAGCAGATAAGACCATCTGGGGTAAAGTTTAGGACTGGGGATAAGGTTTATTTTCTGCGAGAAAATAAGTGGAAAGGCCCTGGGTGGGTCATAGGACAAGACAATGTGGTAATCTTTGTCAGGTATGGTGGAACCTATCTCAGAGTTCATGAAAGCCGGGTTATGAGAGCAACAGATGGTACTCCAAGTAGAGGTAAGTTACCTGTGAGACGTGCAACTGTGCAACAACCTCCTGTTGCTCAGATGAATGTAAGGCCACCTGTTCCTGACTATGAGGACAGTGATGATGAGTTTAATGATAACAACTCGAGTAATAATGAAGGTGAGTATGATGACGCAGGTGAGCACTCTGAAAGTCAAGTAGGGTCCATTGAAGATGATCATCAAGATGACCAACATTCTATGCAGGAAGATGACAATTTGAACATGGAGGAAGAAGACAATCTGAGCATTGAGTCTGAGAACAGGAATGATATAACTACAGAGGAATCAAGGACTAGGCATGCACAATCTGATTCTATTAAGTTAAGCAAGAACCATTTCATTAGTTTTAAAGTAAATGGTGAATCTGAGGCAAGACATGCAACTGTTCTTAGTAGAGCTGGTAAAGCAACAACTGACAAGAAGAACTGGTTTAATGTACAGTATCAAAAACCTGACTCCTTGAAGGGACAACAAGCTTCCATAGATTTAGGTACAGTTGAGAATCTTGAGACAACTATCAGCTCAGATGAGGATTCTGAAGAAGTTTTTATCAACACCATTGACTTTAAGGAGGCTCAGAAATCAGAAATGAATAGTTGGAAAATGCATAATGTATACACAGAGGTCGAGGACAAGGGACAGAAATGTGTGTCTACCAGGTGGGTATACACTGTAAAGGAAAAGGGTGGTCTACTTCACAGGAAAGCCAGACTTGTAGCTAAAGGTTTTGAAGAAGAGTCTCTCAGTGATATCCAGACTAACTCTCCAACATGTGACAAACAGTCTTTAAGACTCATACTATCAATAATTACACAAAAGAAGTGGAGAATTAACTCTGTTGACATCAAGACTGCCTTTCTACAAGGAGAAGGAATCAAGAGAGAGGTGTATCTAAGACCGCCTAAAGAATTCTCAAAACCAAATGTTATCTGGAAGCTGAACAAGTGTGTTTATGGTTTAGCAGATGCTTCTCTGAAATGGTATGAAAAAGTGAAGAAGACATTGTTAGAATGTGGTGGAAAAATGTCCAAAGCAGATCCTGCAGTCTTTTATTGGAGAGATGCCAGTGGTCTAAAAGGAATTATAGCCGTCCATGTAGATGACTTTTTGTGGACTGGAACAAAGGCATTTGAAAGAACCATTGTTACGAAAATTAGATCAATGTTCAATGTTGGAAAGGAGGCGTGTGATACCTTCAAATACCTAGGTTTGGATTTGACACAAGAAGATTGCCAGATAGTTCTTAGTCAAAAAGATTATGCTGACTCTCTTAATGTTATTCCAGTTGATAACAAAAGAAAAAGGGATTCATTATTATCACCTTCGGAAAGGACTGTTTTAAGATCTCGAGTTGGACAGCTAATGTGGTTAGCTAAACAGACTCGTCCAGATATAGCTTTTGAAGTAACTCAAGTGGCTTCCAGGTTGAATACCAGTACAGTTGATGACATCAGGAAGGTAAATAAAATCATTAGAAAAGTGAAAGCTGAAGAGGTAAGTCTTAAGTTCAGTGATATCGGCAAGCAGGTAGAGTTAGTCCTGTACAGTGATGCATCTTTTGGTAACCTTGCAGATGGTGGGAGTCAAGGTGGGTATGTTATATTTCTGAAGGGAGAAGATGGTAGAATAAACCCAGTTACCTGGCAGTCTAGGAAGATAAGAAGGGTGGTTAGAAGTACCCTAGCTAGTGAAGCTCTTGCATTGGCTGATGGTGTAGATTGTGTTCTCTCCGTTGCTACTTTATTGAATGAACTATTTTGTAATGATAACTTTTCTCATCATGTACCAGTAACTTGTTACATTGACAACAATGATCTGTACCAAGCTTTATTTTCTAACAAAAATGTATCAGAGAAGAGGTTAAGAATTGAATTGAATGGTTTAAAACAATTGTTACAAAATGGTGAAATATCTAATGTACATTGGATTGAGACAAACAAGCAATTAGCAAATGTATTAACCAAGCAAGGTGCTTCTGGACAGAGTTTGTTAAATGCCATTAAATTTGGTGTGATTTCATAAACTTTTATATACCATGTACATAGAACTGTTTACTTCATAACTTCTAAGAAGAGAAAGGATTAGATTGTTAACATGTTTATTTTGTAGTGTAGGTTTATAATCTAGATAGCTCACAACTAACCATGTATAACATATCTTTGTAGGTGCTTTAGTTTGGTGGGTTCTCATTTAATAAAGATTTCATAATCATCATCATATGAGTCATCAATCATTTATCATCAATCATTGAACACTCATTGGAAAAAGGGGTGAATTTCAGGCAAAGTAATTTTCATGGTTCTGGTGGATCACCTATTCTTACATTGCTTCCAAAGTTTTCACTTGTTTAAATTTAAGCCTCCAATGTTTGCCTCAAATATAGAGAAAGTAAAATCACAGCAACAAAAATAAAAAACCCAAACAATTACTGTAAACCGGGAAATTTTCGTGCTGTCTTTATTTCGCGGTATGAGGACTTGATTTCAGTTCGCCCAGTTTTAATTTTACACTGTGATATTATTGTCCATTGACTGCAATGGTATATATTGATATTCGCGCAGTTTCATTTCCGTGCTACCATTAACAACGCGAAAATCGCGAAAATTAAACTGCCGCGAAAATTTCCCGGTTTACAGTATATGGTATTTAAGGTTAGTTGAAACAGAAAATACACTAGCAAACTGATACATGACATTATTATACAATTATCACCCTACATGTAGTTGATGAGTGACCCAGATGTTTCCCTGGAGAAGTATGGTCGCCCATTAGGACTTGTCCCCAGCCCCAGACCAAGGTTACCTTACTTTTTGGGGGAAAGAAGCCTCTAGGTCATCCATTTACTATATGTAATAGGGAGATAAATGTTAAATTATTAAGAACATTACTAGAATACTGTGAATATGAAAGTATAAATATTCGTGGGGTACTAATTTTCATGGTTTTCCTGGGTCAGGCAAACCATGAAATTACACTTCCAAGGAGTAGAGAATTTAACATTGCTTTTTATAGAGAATTTGTTAAAACCATGAATTCATGAATCCAAGAATATGCAATTTACTCCTAATCAACGAAAATTGATACCCACGAATTTAAGTACTTTCACAGTACACAAAGCAGTAAAATCATTTAATGCCACATGGAAGATATGATGAGCAGGTGACCTAACAATGTGACCCAACAGTTACTGGTTTATTTACCCAGCGGTTGACCAAGGGAATTATCACATGTCAAGTGACAGCATCTTAGCACAATAACAATTTCTGTATGAGTATATAATTTATTAAATTAACATAGCACTAGATGTAATTTCATGCCATTTCTTTGTTTCAGAAACAAGGAGAAAGACATCTCATCAAAATGTCGATGAACTACGTGGGGAGCATCTCCCTGATGGACAAGGGGGATTACGATCGAGGAGACTCTCCAGCCCAAGCTATCCTCGATAAAAATGCCCGATCGGTAGCTCAGAGAATTGCTGATGAAACAAGGGAAGAGCTGGAAAAGGTTCTGGCCAGGGTAGAACATGTAAGTGTGGAAAAAAACAGGAAAAGGAATTACTGTAAACAGTGAAATTTTTCGCAGCAGTTTTATTTTTGTGATTTTCACATTGACATTGTTAGCGGGAAAATTAAATGGCACGAATATATTTGTCTTTGTTATAGTCTATGTACAATAACATTGCAATATGAATTTAAAACTGTGTGAACTAAAATTCAGTTGCCCTAGTCTTCTGTTTAAACATCTTGTAACTCACCCCTTCTAAACTGCTCAATGGATTTTTATGAAACTTTACATGAAGCTAGTACATTAATATAAGGAAGTGCATGAAGAAAATTCAATGGACCTATTCAGAAATTCAACTTTTGCCCTCATAAACGTTGCCTACCGTACCCGTAAATAATGTTAATATGATGCAGGTTAAACCTGATAAGCTCCCGCACATTAAGTCACTTTCTTATTTGAATACATGTATGGTACATGATACTTAAAATAAAAGAAAAAACTCAAATTATTTTAAATGGTAGCAAGAAATGCAAGCTTTTGCATGATTATAAAAAAGGAAAACACCTGCAAACAGAACAAGGGAGTGATTTTATCTTAAACATTGTAAACACCAAGTGATTAAAAACTGCATGTGGAATAGTGTAAACCAGCTATCCGATGTTCTTCCTAGGAATATCTTTTTTTTATATTATTGACATGGAATAGATTTGAAACACCATTTTCATGCATTTAACATGCTTGAATTTTTGTCGCGAGACCACTGGAAAATGTACTTTTTTTCATTCAAAAGCAAAAGTAGTAGTAAACAATAGCGTAAAATATTTTCATTGAGTCGATTGGTTAAAGTACAAAAATGTACAGGTACATAAATTATCACGTGGTTTCTAAATATGGTAGTTTCTTCGACCTGTTAAACCATATATGGTAATAATAGATGATTTCGGACCTCGAAGAAAGCACTTTCACTTTCATTTTCGAATGCAAACGCTAGAGAGAAAAATAACAAAAACAATTCATGAGGCCGACAAGGTAATGTACTGAGGGCTGGGCAAATATATCTGCTGAATTATTTAAGTTATTCATTTTGGTTGGCATGCACCGAGAAAGTTAGAATGACAGTCAGCTTTCATTTTGTTTTGATAGACGCGACGCAACCTCTGGCGATGGAATGGAACAATTCAATAATATATGCAAAAAGTCCTAATTTTAAACATTTTAAAACATCTCATAGCTGAGAATACTCAGAATATTTATATAAATATGATAACTATGTATTTAATTTTTTAAAAAATGCAAATTACAAAATTGAAAATTAATTTTGCATTCCATGCTATTGGGTGCGGATTTTTGACTAGCTTATACGTGTTCCGGTTAAAGGCATCATACTCTATCAATTTAGCTCCCGCGGAGCGGGAGCTTATTACCATTTAACAATGTTAAGGACAATAACAATCCCACAATGCAACACAATTTCTATAAATGCGCATAGCTGTTGGATGTTATATAATGGAGAGATAATTTGACTTTAATATTTGAACCATATAGAGATCATGACATTATCAAGTGGGGGTATACTTTTTTTGAGCTCGCTCACAGTATTCCTAATTAACACTTTCTGTCTAATGAACACTTTCAAACTGCCCATCAAGGGATGATGGAAAAAATTTAAAAAATGGAAAGTGGTTTTCCTAGAGTGAATTCGTGTGTTCTTGAAAAGTAATTTACAGAGCAACACACAATAAGAGGATTGTAAGAATGATAAAGTGGAAGGAATAGGGCAGTGAACTTTCAATTTTTTTGGCTGGGAAAATACCATACTCAGTAATGTTTAAATATCTCTCTTCAAAATTAAGCCAGATTAACCCATGTACATCTAGTTAATCTTGTTATCATAGTGTTAATCTTGATATACCTGGATTGTGATAATCCTTTAATTAACAAAAGTGACCTAATGTTTAAATGTGGGGTTGATTTAAAATTAAAAATTTCAGATAAAACATTTTATAGATGTTAGAATGTGCCATAACATTCCCTTTTTTCAGAAAATATTTGAAATTCTAAGAAATCTTTTAGTTAGTCACAGCCCAGTTCACACCCCTAAATTTCTAATATCCATGCATAAACTGACTGACTTGCAAAAGTAACCCTCCCTCCAAAAAATCACATAAATCATGAACATTTTCTTGTCCATTTAAGCTGGTGCTTAATGCTTAACTAGTGAACCCATACTAAATGTAATGTGTATTACATGCATGTGCATTTTCATTATTGAAAAAAAAAAATAAAAAAATTGTTGTTCTAATTGTTTCATGTTTTTTTTTTTATAGATCTATGACAACTATGAGAACAGTATGGAGTTTATTTTACAGAACCAACACAATGCCAACATGGAATATGTTAACGACATCGTAAGATTTTCCCCTTACAGTTCACCTTGTAACTATTTTGTACCAAAGCAAAAGAAAAGTACTGTATCAACGATTCTGTATTTTTTAAACAGTAAAGTCAAGAAGATATCAAATAGGTGTGCATGACACAAAATGAAACAAACATGTATAAAAATCAAACATCAAAATACATGTACTGTGGTTTTATTATTATTCGTTGGGTATAAATTTTCATGGATTTCGTGGGTGGCCTTGATCCACAAAATTGGATATCCCACAAAAAGGAAATCTAACATTGATCAGTATGCTGCATACTTCAGAACCACGAATTTAAGAATCCACGATTGACTTATCAATTTTCATAAATCCATGAAAATTGGTACCCACGAAAATAAATAAATCCACAGTATATGCATTTAAAAACAGCAGGTTCAATTTCAATGTAAACTAAATTTCAGAATTATCCACCATGAATTTACACAAGATTACTATGTATTCAAGTAATTGCTATGCATTTTATAAGAAGAGAGCAATACCAGTCCACATACATGTTTAAGAACCCTTTGTAGAGTTCCATTAGCAGGGCTGTCAAGTTTTTATGAGCTGCATGCATGAGATTCGAAGAAAAATTGAAAGATCAAAGGTAAAATTTAAAGATCAAAGAAATTTGCCGCCAAATAGTGACTTGATGCATGAATCTCTGCATTAGAATAGGCTCAATGGGGGCTGCTACAAAGGTCACACTTGCAAACTGAAAACTGGAGAAGGATTCACATTAGCATCAAGCTTGTTTTTAAACTAAACAACACAACTCCTGATATTTATGATATTACTTTTTTTCATTTGATTTACTTTTAGGCTGAACTAGAAGAAATCATGAAAGATCAGATCAAGAAGAGAAAGGTTTGTTGTTTTTTATAATCATTTAATGGATATCAATTTTCTTTGTTTTTATGGGTGACCTTGACCAAGGAAATTTGATACCCAACGAAAAGGAAATTTAACATTGATCTGTATGCTGCAGACTTTAGAACTACCAACTTAAGAATCCATGAATAACCTTAGTATCTACAAACTGATCCTTTTTCATCAAAGCATGAAAATTGGTACCCACGGAAATAAATGAATCCACAATATATAAGTTCCAAAATTAAGCATACCGTATGGGAAATTTTAAAGAGGTTCTAATTTTCACTATATTCATGATGTCCAAGGAATTGCTAAAAATTGAAGATTGCTAAATTTAAGTCAATATATACTTCCCAACTCTAGATTTTGAAAACATGAAAAATAAAGACTGCTGAGGTTAAACACCCCCCTTTTGGATACAAATTGCACAATTTGCAACTCGCTAAAATTGCCCGCTATACAGTCATTTGACAGTAATTAAAGGTGTCTGTTTGAAAGGGGGGCCTGGGTGGCCAAGTGGTCCAATGTGAGAGGTTTTAAAACCCTGCTATTGATCACTAGTCCATTACCACTACAGGTTGTCGGATCGATACCCGATTTGTATTTTTTCCCGCCGAGGATATTTATTTTAAGAGAGCCGGTGGTGTAGTGGTTAACGCATCGGGCTACTAACACCGAGGTTCGTGGTTCGATCCTCGTCCGGGGTGAAAATTTCATGAACCAATTTTCCGACTCTCTCTTGACACCATTTGCGAGGATGGTCTCAAGGAACGATGCTAGTCCTTCGGAAGGGACGAAAAAAGGTTGTCCCGTGTATGTGGAGAGCAATACCCCATGCACGTTAAAGACCCCTTTGTAGATTTCGATAAGAGTAGGCTCAATGGGGGCCGCTACAAAGGCCACACTCGCAATCTGCTAGCTGGAGAGGGATTTATATAAGCATCAAGCTTGTTTCCCAATCCAGGATAAATAAATATGTTTAAACTAAATTAAACTGTATTTTTAAAAACAGGACTTTCCCATTTGTATTTAATTAGCTTTGTCAGTTACATGTCCAAGATCGGTGGTTTCCTCCGGTACATGCATGTACATTGACTTAGATTTCCTCCACCATTAAAACTGACCATTCATATGACCCAGGTGCGTCAAAAAGGGTTTTAAACACTAACACACACACTCCTCTGTTTTGAAAATAAATTGTTTAGTTATTTGTCCAACATTTATGGTAAGTACACGTAGTAGTATACCCCTCGCAAAGAAAGTTCTGATTGTCAAAACGCTAAATGGATTTTTAGGAAACTTTGCACAAAGGAAGTACATTATACTGTGATGTGCATGCTTGAATATCTTTCAGGGGAGATAATTGAACTGAACATTGATGTTCTTAAAACCAGACAAAGCTTTATTTACATGCTATTAAAAGATCAGATATTTTCCAAAAATTAACTCCTGCAAACACTTTCGACACAGAAAACAAAAGCATGGAAAGCTTGTGCATGACATAAATGTCCAAAAACAAACAGCAATTTAAGAACCCATAATTCTTTATGAAAGACCATGCCTCTCTACCATGTCTACTGAAAAAAAAAAGTTTTATATATTTGATATTTTTTTCAGTATCAACAAGGTTTAACGATCTTTGTGGTTGGTTATGAGAATGTCTGTGGCCAGAGATTGAAGTTACTACAGACTGTTAATGAGGTATAAATATCGTTTGCATATACATGTAGTATTAATATACAATTACAATCCCAGATTTTCTTTTGTCATAGTCTGAAAAAGGTAGTACCTCCTTTTAGAAAATTCTTCTGATTGGTTCTTAGGGATTATAGTTGTGTGTTGTATTCAATATTACAGTTCATGATTAAATGGAACTTTAAGTATGAAAATAAAATCTGTTAATAAAGTAAAGCAAGTTTTTATTTTAACACTTCTGAAAAACTAAAAACTAAAAGAAGAAATAAAGTACCACTGAGACATTTGAATGTTAAAAGTTTGTGAGGGCTATTTCAGAAATAAATGTATGGGGGGTCAGAAGGCACTTTTCTTTTATACCGATTATACCAACCATGCATAAAATTTTAATGTTTTCCCTTTATGTTGCATTTGAGAAATATCTAAAAATACCACCCATACAATTTTAATTATAGTGCCTTCCGACCCCCATACAATTAATTATGAAATAGCCCTGAAGAGAAAAGACAAAATCAGTTATCACAAATCAAAATAGATTGCTGAAAAAAATCAAGCTGCAATCTGTAATGTTTACTCATCTCTTACTTGTTGCTTGTTGAAACCTGATAAAAATTAGCCATTACATGTACATTATGAATATGAATTAAAAAATTATAAATAAAGGTATTAACAAAATTACCAAACTTGGAGAATCAATCTCAAATGTCCATAAGACAAGACAAAACAAGGAAGACATACCGCAAAAATTGAAGACTGCAATGGTCCTGACTTGGTAAAGGCATTTCAAAAGAAATGGTGGGTTAAACCAGGTTTTAAGGCGCGCCAAACCTCCCTCTTCCATTGTGATCTTTGGGTCCGGTAGTTACACAAAACACAACAGGTTTGTGATGACATATCAGGGATGCTAAGGTGATCATCTCAGTACATCAACCAGCAAAACACTAATCAAAGCAAGAACTAACCATTTCATCTAACATGATATTGAATTTTTCTACATTGTACTTGATGATATGTGTTTTTAAGTTTTTCATGGAGAACTCTAAAAGTGTGGAAGAAGAGGAATGGTACTCAAAATCTCCGGATCTGGATGTGGATACGATGCAGGAAAAGGTTGATGAATCACTGACTAAGGCCGAAGAATTAGCTGTACGTCTCGGAGATCTGAACCAAGAAATGATCTCATGGTTGTCAAATTATGCTATAAATAAAGCTTCGAGCAAGTAAGTACGATTAAAATTATAACCATGCTATAAAAAAAATAAGACCTAAAAATAATTTTAAAAAGTTTTCATTATATTTTTAAGTTTTGAAGAACAGAGACTTCTAGTTATAATGTAAAATAGGGATTTTTGTGTTAAAGAAAAAAAAAAATGATCTGAAACAAAAAAACCATATTTTAAGATTTTTGGGGGGTTTATTGCTACGAAGCCGGAACTGCCAACTTGTGAAATTATGGAATTTGGTTTTTAACTATTTATGAGATGCTGAATGCTAAATTCATTATAAACTAAAGACCTAAAAATTTGAAAGTTTGGTAGTCCAGCAAACCCCAATAATATTAAATGTAGTTGACTACAACTTTAAAACTTCAATGACATACTGTGAAAGTTTTGATGACATTACATAAAGTTAAAAAAATGAGCATACTTGACTTTCATGAATTGTTTATTTAAAGAGCACTTGCTATGGTAGATGCTAAGTAAGTCTGACCTTCACCCTTACATTATTTTAAAACTTCACTTCAAAAGAGTTTGTTTTGCAACAATCACATGTGAATTTATTTCTGTTCACAGTTTAAAATCTTTGAAGAAATTTCTTTTTTTGTGTGTTTGTATAAAGAGAAAAAAATTGTCACATTTTACATATCATCTCATTTTAAAAATCTTTTTGCATCATTTTTTCACCAGAAGCTAATTTCACACTAATAAAAAGAGTCCAAAATAAATTTGTAATACAGCGAAAGTAAGTTTGACCTTGACCCTTTCATCATTTTAAACTTTCACTATGAAAGAGTTTTGTTTTTGCAATATTCACATGAGAACTTATAATCGATCACAGTAAAATTATTTATACATTCAATAACTAACCAATGAAAAAATTTATGACTGATGGCTTAAATACAAATTTCAATTTCAATCATTTTAACTTTCAGCAAAATGGAAAAGTATGAAAATTCAAATTGTCTATCACTTCTTTTTTTTCTATACTCAAATAAAGGACTCTTTTTTTCTTTTTACATGCATTCATTTTCTACTGGGGCATTAAACTTCTTTTAAAAACAGATTTCTGCTGATCTTATTCATTCCTTTTTTCTTTGTTTTTGAAGTGTTTATTTATACATTCAGACTTTCAAATTGCTTTTGGTCTAGCAATACTTGTTCTTTAATGCTTTTTGGTAAGCTTACACTCAAAGAAAGCACACTAATTGTTTATGAATTAAGCTTATAAGTCATTTAAATTATTTCTATGCCACATACAACTTTTACAATTTAAAAAAACATATAGGGGTCACTTTGGTACTGTGACTGAATACATATTAGTTTTAGGACACAGGCACTTTATATCTTCTATGGAAGACCATCATTTTGGTTACATCTAACTCATGTTATGATGTTGATGTGGTGATTTATATATTGACTTAAAATGACACATGCCTGAAATGACCTTTTCATGAAGTTTCTGGTAATTTCTACAATCAGGCCAAATAATGCATTTAATTTAGCCCTTTTAGCTCGTTTTATTTTCAGATGTTTTAAGTTTTTAGATTATTCATAAAACTGTTTTCTATTTTCCCTTAACTCAAGGTTGAAAGAGTAAGTAAACCAGTACAAGCATGCTCAGTTGTATATATTGCATGATGGGAATTTTTAAATTTTATTTATGAACTGATGAACAGTAGTATTAGCCTCTAAAACAAAATGGTCAAATAATGGCATAAGAAACTGTGGGGCAGAGTTCACGAAACTTAAAATTTCTTTGTCAGACATAGATCCTTCAAAATGGAATCTTTGGTCGGACCCAATTTTTTATACTGGTCCTGTCTATAACAACTTTATAAAAAAAAATTAAAATCTACCGGACATGGGTCCAGTAAGTATGATTAAAATGCTGGACCTGCTTAAATTTTACCAGCCAGGTCTGACGGGTACGACACATTTCGAGAACTCTGGTGAGGCCCCTCAACATCGAAAGCTTTTGTAGCTAGGAGACCCGACGCTAGGCCCAGGGGGGGGGGGGGGGGGACTAATATGGACATCACAGCAATCCATGAAGGAAATGCCCGGATTCCCTCTTTACCTCATTCAATGAGGGTGCTCCTAACAGAGGAGGGAATTACTAGCATACATACTTGCCAACTAGTGACTGAATAGGGACCACTTACAACCTCTGCTATAATTCCTTTGTATTGTCAATTTGCCCACTCTAAGTTGCCATACTTTAACTTGTCATAACAACTACATGTATACCGTATAGCGGGTAATTTTGGCAGGGGTAAATTTTTGTGCTTTTGTGTAATAAGGTATCTGAAAAATTTTTGCAGGTTTTATTTCGCGGTTTGTGAATGTGTTTGTATATGATTTGCATTAGATGTTTATTTTCGAGGGATTTATTTTCGCGGTTTCAATTGACCCACAAAAATAATCAAAAATTAAACCACCTGGAAAATAACCTGCTATACAGTATATAACTCATCATTCTTTACTCTACCAAAAGATGATCTTATAAACTTCTCTCTGATTTCTTATGTTCTTCATATGAAAGTAAAGGGGAATGTAGTGTTTGGGTTTATTGGTCCATCTGTCCAAAATCAGGCTTAACTTTAGGTTTAAGTGACTTTTCCATGTTTGATGGTGGGACATCAGGCATGGGCTTTATAAAACGTCTTGACTTTGAGTTTTCCTTAAAATTGAGAATTTCCTAAAAATTGTATAGGAATTCTTTAGACATTTTTTTTCAATTATTTGAAACATCATTGTTGAACAGTTGTGTCTGTTGACCAACTGGCAACACCTCATGGTTAGAATTTTTACAGTAAAGATTATCAAAAGCAAAGCCAAATCCATTTTGTTTTAGAGGTTATCTACTGTTATTTTATCAGTAGTTGCTTTCTAGTTTCTGAACTTCATTATAATGCTTTATATGTGTAATGTATAAAGGATGTAGAATTAGTGACATGCATGTCAGTTTAGTTGATCAAGATTTTATATTGAATCCTCACAGGTTTGAGGAAAGAAAAATTGCTGAATTTTGCCATAACTTTTAGTTGCACATGATTGCCATGCATTGGCAATTGTTGAAATTTTTTTAGATCACAAAATTTTCAATACTTTTATGAAACTTATCAAATATATTTGGACTGATTTATGACCTTTCCTGAAAAGCTTTTAAAATAAGGTTTATTTTTGTAATTGATAGATATATTTGGGACATAGGTTATAAAAGCATGACAACATTTGGGTAAAATCTGCTAAAAGTAAAGACTAAATATTTTGTAATCAGGATTGTTTTGAAAAGTGAAAGAAATTTGCGAGCGGTTCTTTGTGCATGACGACATTATTACTATCTGTCATTTTGCTTTATTTTATGCTAGTTTTAATACCCCTTTTTGAAAAGTTTGGGGTATATGGTATGTCTGTGCATTGAGTACCCATCTCTTATCTGCAACTTATCCTAAATCTTATTGCATGAAAGTTTCACACCATCTTTGTGTCATAATGTAGATCTCCTATTTATAAGTTTCATCTAATTAAGTTTTTGGGGATTATATATTTTTATTGAAATATGTTTTTCTGTTTTTTTTTTCAATAAAAAAGTGAAGAAAGAAAATACAACTTCTTGTAAGAAAACTCTGCAAAAGGGGGATAATTCCTGTTATGTTAGTGATGGGTTAAACTAATCATATTTGACTTTACAGGAGAAGTATGAGTTTTATGAATGAGTAAGTGTACTCACTCGATGCATGTATAAAGACACAATAATAAGAGTTTGTCAACACTTATTTTTTTTCTTTTTTTTTCTTATTTTTTTTTTTTTTTTAAATCATTAATGACAATGCGCTAACATGGCTAATGATGATTTCTAATATCTTTCCATTTTTTCAGTACATTTTATTAATTCCATTCTATTAAAATTGAATCATATTATCAGAAAAAAAACCATAGTCATTTAATTGAATTTTTTTTTTTTACATCAAATGTGAAATTAATGCTTGCATTTTACTGCATGCTTGAATATTTGAATGAAAAATATATTAAACCTGCATTAATTATGTCTCCCCCACTTTTGTGGGGAGACATATTGTTTTTGTCGTGTCCGTCCGTCCGTCTGTCCGTCACAAAGTTAGTCAGGGCAACTCCTCTGAAACTACTGAACCGAATTCAACAAAACTTTGTATATTGGAAGGACACCATATTTTGTTGTGCATGATACCAGGAAATTTTGATCTTTAATTTTTTGTGGGAGTTATGGCCCTTAGAACTTAGGAATTTACTGAAAATCCTCATTGATCATCTTGTCAGGGCAACTCCTCTAAAACTACTGAACCAAATTCAATGAAACTTGGTATATAGGAAGGACATCATATGTTGTTGTGCATATTACCAGGAAATGTTGATTCTCAAATTAATGTTGGAGTTATGGCCATTTGAACTAAAAATTTGCTGAAAATCCTCATTGATCATCTTGTCAGCACAACTCCTCTAAAACTACTGAACCAAGTTTAACGAAACTTGGTATATAGGAAGGACACCATATGTAGCTGTGCATATTACCAGGAAATTTTGATCCTCGAATTAATATTGGAGTAATGGCCTTTTGAACTTAGAACTTTTTGGGGGAACTGGGGGAGCATCGTTTTTGTAGGCAAAAACAAACTTTAATTGATAGATTTGAAATTACTTAATAAAATTATTAACACAACAAATAACATTTTAGAAATTTTAGCTTAAACTAAGTAAATGATATTTATTCCACAAAATGTAGAAATAACCTATTTACCTTATTTTATTTTTTCCGTATCTTAACATTTTTCAATGCTTATTTTCCCAACCACTAAAATTTTTATAGAAGTTGTATACATATTTTGAAAACTATAGATGTGATTGAAGCTTTTTCACCAATAAGCTAAACAATTGGATTCCTATGATTGATAATTGCTTATAGATCCTTTAAGAATTTTTTGACATTTTTTTTCTCCTTGAATCAACATTTTCTTTACCATTTCGTTGTCCTACATGAATCAAGGAATATTTCTAAGCACAACACCATGGACATGAACATAGCCTTGATCTAACTATTGAACTTTTTGCTGTATTATCATTGTGTCATTTTATGTATGATAGAAAGAATTTTACGTTTTGGATAACTATCGAAAGCATTAAACAAAAAACAACAAACTGCAGCTATTATGAGCTTTTCACAATTTTTCATCCAAGTCCATAGCAGAAGACATGCTTAATGATAATCAAGTTTAGTAAATGCTGGAAATCTGGAGACAGTCCAAAAACAATTAACAGTGCATGATTGTTAACAAAGAAAAGGACATTATAAGAAAATGAGACACAGGAAAAAATGCAACATATGTTTAACATATGTTTGAAAAAACATAATGTTATTATTACATTAATCATATGATTACCTTATGTTTGGTGCCCATAACATATGTTTATCATATGTTTTATGTTTTCATATGACAAACATATGTTTTAAAAAAAATGAAAAAGACCATTTGAAATGAATTTCTAATGCATTACTCACATTTTGAATATAAAGATGTTTGTGACTATATGTTAAACATATGTTTGAAAACATATGATTATCATATGGGCACCAAACATAAGGTGAACATATGTTTTCGAGACATATATTTAACAACAGAGACAACAGTATAATGATAAACTGATGTCTACCATTTTCCCCCATTATTATTTTTGTCAAAAATCATACACTGTTATTTTTGGACTGTGTTCAGATTTCCTTTGTTAACGATAGCTGGTATATACCCTTTGATAAACGCAACTAGATTTGACGTTTGAACCTTGAAAAGACAAATCTTATTTGACCTTTAACCTTTTATTTCAGCGTTCAGATGCCCATGGTACAATTTAGAGTGTATGTTTAATTTATTAAATTGGATTTTGATTTGCAATCTGGATATTCTAAAAACTGGAATTATATGTTGCTACTATAAAAATGTACCTTGAATTCTGGTAAAAAATGGACTGGGAGCAATTAGCTTGCTGATGTCTCATTTATATTTATGTGCTTTATATTAAAAAAGCATATAGGGGCTATTCACAGATAACCTTAAGAAAAGTTGAAGGAAAATTGATGTTCTTAGAAGGTCAAAAACAACCAGTAGCCTGAAAGTTTTTTTGTGTAGCTTCCCATCTTCTTTGAAAATATGTTCTTAACATCATGCAACCTTGTTTAAAATTTGCATTAAAATTAACCGTTTAAATATGTTGAAAAGCTGAGTAACTTTGCAACCCTGGGAGGGGTACCATGCGGGATCAGACACTTCATATGTTAATGGTGACAATGTTGATTCCTTTGTCTAGAATATCCAAGATTGCTTGGTTGTAGAATTTTTTAGGTTACAGGGTAATTTTGCACATATAATGTGTTTATTCCATGTATTTGATAAGGTAAACATTTTTTTAGAAACATTTTTGTTTGGTTGGGTACTTTTATATAATATATATACAACAGGTTCATACTTGGGTAAGGTTGAGGACAAGTTTTTTACAGTATTTTGCACATCACTTTCTTTATATAGATGTGCATTAAACAATGGGAAGTGAAAAAAACTCATGTAGCTTATTAAACCAGTTTTATTTCAGGCATTAGTGGAACTATTTTTAGGTGTAAGTGCACATGTTAGTGAGTGAATTGGTTGGTGGCAGGGGATATGCAATGTATCAATTTGACCCTACTGAGTGAAAATGAGTGATTTGTGACCATTGTTTTTCCCTAACCATTTGTTGCTATTATTATATCCATTTAATCGTCAATTCATGACTCTAAGTTTGATTTTGACAATATGAACATTTTACGTAAGCATTTACCTTAAATTTATAGATTGAGTTAATTCAGATTCTTGCTTTTCAATTAATTTATTTGCCAGATTTCACAATAAATTTTTCATAACGTTTTCTCAGCAACTACTTATCACAGCTAGTTTAGTATGCAGCATCAGTATGTGATTTTAAAGGTCTGGTACTCACATTACTACAATTGAAGGAGGCTAGCCAAATTTAACATGAACGTTTTTTTCCCTTAACAATTATAAACATGCACTTTCAACTGTTAAATTTTAGCTATAAATCAAATTAAGATTTACATGATATACATTTATCTTAAGTATGAACTTGAGTTTTGTTTTTCAGCTTATACCTGTATGTCCCCAGTTTAGGCAAGATCTCATACCATGTTTTAGGCATCCTTTATTTTACCCTCATTTGCGTGAACTTTTTACAATTTCATTTGACATTTATTCATAATTTATACAATAATTAATACAGCTGTTCTTTTTTTAAATGCATAATATTTCCTTTCTCAAACCTTCAAACAAAATAATTCTCACTTTTGTTGTTTTTCATTAAAAAAACCCACACTTTAAAAAAAATTCTTTGTTGTTGCTGTTTACTCTAAAGGAACCAAAATAAAACATTCTACTGGCTCTTTTCAGAGGAAAGAAGAAGTTGGAGAAAGCTTTGGATAAGGCTCGGGAGGACATGGGCTCACTGTCAGAAAAACTTCACAATCTACAAACAGGTTTGTATCCTGATCTGCAGAAAACAGTTTTACCCAAAATAATATTTCAGAAAATGTTTGTCATATAGGGAGTTTTGCTAACTCCTCTCATTCATGTTTATTTTGTCATCCTAAACATGTTAATCTCCCTGAAATAGCTGAATTTGTGCTGCTTGGGAGTAAAGCTATAACTAACTTAAACTAAATAACAGCTATATGTCCTCAGATGCATTGAAATTATTAACTTGCTTAAATAAAAAAAAAATGTCAATTTTATTTTCCAAAATTTAAATTGAAAGAACACTAAAATATATGTTTGCTCAAATTAAATCAATTTTAGATTTCAAACCACAATTTTTTTTTACTTTTGAAAAATGAATAACTGTGAATTTCTGAGAAAATATTACATTGTATCTTGTAAAATAAGTATAATTTTATAACATGCATGATAGTTTTGTTTCTTCTTAACAAACAGAAGTGGAAGAGAAAGATTCTAAATACCAAGAATTACTGAAGATGTTGGAAAACAAAAATTTGGAGAATCAAAAGTACAGGACTGCTGCTGAGGTTGCCAAGGTAACAATAACACATTCAAAGGGAGGTAACTACGAATACATCTTCTTCCAAAAATAAAAATAGTCCACCATATGAAATGTAAGTACCCCCTTAGAACAAAAATCAAACAAACAAACATAAATGACTGGGTTATAGCTGTTTGTTAGCTGACAATAAATGATTTCAGTTCTTGAATTTTTGACACAAAGGATTGTGGGTGAAGCAAAAACTTTAATTCAGCCTTTCACCTACAGTCTTATGTGTATAGAAAAAATCAAAATTGAAGAACTGGATATTGTCAGCTGACAAAAATTCTAATCTTTTGTCCCATTTAGCTCTGAAAAACTGATGTAACTTTTAACAAATAAACTCAGAAAAACAAAATAACTGTTTATGTACTTATTTTAGCAAGGTATTTATTATCATGGATTTTGATGTTGGGAATCTTTTGTGAAATTAAATTCCAGCAAAATAAGGGCTGTTCCTTAATTTTAGGTGTGGGGGTCGAGAGGAACTTCTATTACATATAGAATAGAATTACATATATATATTATTACACATAACAAAGATTTTGTTAAGAAACAATGATAAAGAATTAATTATTATTAGATGGGTGGTGGGGTAAAGAAAAAAGTGCCTCCCGACCCCCCCCCCCCCCACACACACACACATTTAATTCTGGAACAGCCCTAAAATAATATGAATGAAGTTAAGGGAATACTTGTTAGAAAACATGAAATTAAATGACCGCTAACTTGGCTGAAATTGTAAAATTGTGATAAAACATATCTGCAATAATAAGTATGTGTTAACAGTATTTCAGAAACATATATTACAAATGTATGAAGTCTTTTAAAAATATATGCTTTGATTTTATTCTTTTACATTTTTCTTTTACATTTGCTTCCACATACAACAGCAGAAATATATTTTAGCATTTTCTCACTTGCTCTGTGTGATTTTAGTTATTTTACTTTTTACTAACAAAGTTCTTCAGCATTTTTTTCTTTTCACTTGGTATGAAATTATTTCTGATTAACCTTTTTGCTGTTTTTTTTCAGAATAGTTTTAGCTTTTTATATTTTCTTAATACTAATGTATAATCATATTTTGTGTATTGAAAATTTCATTGATAATGCCATACAATTTCAAATGTATATTTTTCTGACTTTGCTAAAATCATTCAATTTTGATTGGTTTAAATGAAAATATTAAAACAGTTATCCCAAGTCGCAAACCTTCCTGATTTTTACATGATTTCCCAATTTTTGGTCTCTACCTTATAATGAATTTATATCAAATATAACTTGAAAAATCACCCCCAAAAAATAAAACCCCGATTCAAAGTTTCAAAAGTTAGAAGCCTTGTAATCAACATGTTTCATACATAATTAAGACAGAAAAATAAGCATTTTTTTCTCTTTGTAGCATTATAAATAATATAGCTTATTGTTTATCTTATATCTGCTTTTTCTTTTATGCATTTCTTTACTAACAGAAAAACTTATCCGAGATGGAAGTCGAAAAAGCCATGATTAAAGAAGATCTCGACAAACGAAAAGAGTTCATGAAAGAACTTCAGCGTAAACTAACGCGGGCAGAAAACGAGCTTTCACAAAATGTGCATTTAAAAGATTTACAGGCCAATCGGCAATTGGATGAAACTTTAGAAACGCAGGTTTGTCCAAAAAAATGCAGCTATGATTAAAAAATTGTCCATATTGCCATTAAGAGGCATGCCACCCCCCAAAAATGAACCTGAGTCTGTTTTTAGCTCACCTGGACCAAAGGTCCATGTGAGCTATTGCCATCACTTGGCGTCAGTCGTCGTCGTCGTCGTCGTCATCTGTCGTCGTCTGTCGTCGTCGTCGTCGTCTGTTAACAATTTTTCAAAAATCTTCTCCTCTGAAACTACTGAACAAAATTCAACGAAACTTGGTATAATTGATCCTTAGGGTGTCCTGCACTAAAGTTGTGTTTCGATTTTTGATTCATCAAAAGACATGGCCGCCGTTACTAAAAATAGACCAGGGGGGTCAGACTACTGTTTTTGGCTTGTTATTCAAAAAGTATAAGAGATAGATGAAATCTGATGCCACCCTGCTGCTTCAGGATCAAAAGTTCTACAAAAGTCTTCATTTGGTCGAAATTGTCAGATGACCCCTTATAGGGGTAACGGCCCCTTAAAGGTGAAAAATAGCATTTTTTCATGTTTTTGGCTTATAGAATGAAAATTGTTGCAGATAGAGAAAAGCTGTTGCTTGCTTAAATGTTCAGCTCATTTAGCTCTACAAAAGTCTCCATAGGGTCGAAGTTGTCAGATGACCCCTTATAGGGGTTACAGCCCCTTAAAGGCGAAAAATAGTGTTATTGGCCTATAGAATAAAAACTATTGCAGATATAGAAAAGCTGTTGCTTGCTTAAATGTTCAGCTCATTTAGCTCTACAAAAGTCGTCATAGGGTCGAAGTTGTCAGATGACCCCTTATAGGGGTTACAGCCCCTTAATTGCGAAAAATAGTGTTTTTGGCCTACAAAATGAAAACTATTGCAGATAGAGAAAAGCTTTGCTTGCTTAAATGTTCAGCTCATTTAGCTCTACAAAAGTCTCCATAGGGTCCAAGTTGTCAGATGACCCCTTATAGTGGTTACAGTTCCTTAAAGGCAAAAAAAGTGTTATTGGCCTATAGAATGAAAACTATTGCAGATAGAGAAAAGCCGTTGCTTGCTTAAATGTTCAGCCCATTTAGCTCTACAAAAGTCTCCATAGGGTCCAAGTTGTCAGATGACCCCTTATAGGGGTTACAGTTCCTTAAAGGCAAAAAAAGTGTTTTTGGCCTATAGAATGAAAACTATTGCAGATAGAGAAAAGCTGTTGCTTGCTTAAATGTTCAGCCCATTTAGCTCTACAAAATTAAGTCTCCATAGGGTCAAAGTTGTCAGATTACCCCTTATAGTGGTTACAGTTCCTTAAAGGCAAAAATAGTGTTTTTGGCCTATAGAATGAAAACTATTGCAGATAGAGAAAAGCTGTTGCTTGCTTAAATGTTCAGCTTATTCAGCTCTACAAAGTTGTTCATAGGGTTGACATCAAGACCAGGTGAGCAATTCAGGCTCCTGGGAGCCTCTTGTTCCTTTTAAAATCATCCCATGTTTACTCTAGGTGAAAGGGAGGTAATCCTTCAATGAATGAATTAGTTTTTAACCTATAGTTGCTTTTACATGTATGAGTATTTAAGACTGGCTATGTGCCACTAGTATGGCATAATACTGCCAGAGTTTGTTGCCCCAAAAAGCACTGAGCTGAGACTATGAGATTTCCCAACTCCATGTGTTCTTAAGTTCTAACATGGATGTTTTGTTCTACAATTATCTTAAGAGAATTTTATACATGTACCACCAACTTTGATAATCTGTTTTGTTTGTTGGTCAGTCTTTTTGTCAAAAGAATTAAACTTAATTTTTTGATAGGTTATATACAATGGTTTTAGAGTTATCTTTCTTTTGTTAAGACCTGTTTGTATTTACCAAAAAAAAAAGATATTCCCAAACTGTATGTGATCAGGTTTGTCAGTTACCTGCCCAAGGTCAGTGGTTTCCTCCAGGTACTCTAGTTTCCTCCACCATTAACAATGACCGCCTTACATGGCCCAGGTGTGTCGATAAAGGGTGTTGAACACCAACACACACACACACACACACACTTTGGTTAAGCTAACTGAGAAAAAAATGTATCTGCTAATGTAATGTATGCTACATGAATTCCTCTTTGGTTGAATTGAGTACATGTACATGTATACAATTATATACAATTATATTAACCATAGTGAAACCGTAAAACAGATAAGTTTTCATGTAATTATAATATAGAAACTTGAAATATGATTTATATATTAATGCTAGCCAAGTGTTATGGAAGCTTTGGAAGCAAAGGTAATGTATAAATTCTCCCTACCCTTTGCTTAGCTATGATTCGATGTAAAGTGTCAAATTCTCCCAATTGCATGCATCAGTATAGGATTATTTGTTTATTGTTTGTTTGAACTTTAAGAATATAAATTACAAAAACATATAGACTTTGAAAATCTCTATAAGTTAAAGTATTTTGGTACAAAAGAAAATTAAGTAATAAAATAATAAATAAAATTCCTTGTAATAATATGGTTTTCTAATATTAAGCCATTACGGGTTTAAATTTATTGAATTAAATTTATTGAATTACTCAGATAAACATGAACTAGATTTAAAGAAGCTCCCTTAACATACTCCCTGATATGAAGCCTTTATACATGGCATACATGTATATTAGAGCTTCTTACTTTAACATTTTCAAAAATTAGATTAGTATTCTCATATCTAGTGATCTTAGATGAATATATAAAAATACTATTACAAACATTTTTGTAAATAAGATTAATATTCTCAAATATTCTCATATTTTATAGTGAATTTAGTTGAATATATAAAATATTATAAAATCTTTTAAAACATATTGGCTTTCCCATGTTAAGCTGATTCCATGTTGCCTGGGATTCCAGCTTACAGCATGTTTATTTCAAGGCTGTGGCTTTTACTAACATTTTGCCTTGGTTTTCTGCTTCTCTAGGACGCAGGTAATAGCATGGCTTTACTAGTGGATTCCGTCTGTCTGTCTGTCTGTTGCATTCAAATTCATCTTTATTCTTTTCTGCATGTTGCAAACATTTTGCATGCTTTAACTTACACACACACTCTTTTGTCTTGTAGAGTTTTAGCATTAAAATTTAAGTAGATGTAAATATGGAAAAGACTGTAGAAACTCTTTCTATTAAAGCAGATGTAGATTTTTTTTCACTTCAAAATGATGATATCCACAAAACACCTCTTAATTTTATAGAAGATTAAAAGATGTGGAATTAGTGTGTGCAACACAATCTTCTAAGAGAAGTGACAATTTAAAAACCACAATAGAAAAAAAGGCTAAACTGCCTTCATTGCGACTAGTGGTTGCTGCTTGCCATCTTGTATTGGCACAAGGTTGAAAATATACCATATAAAATACCAATCTTAGATTATCAAAGAAAGACCCCTTTCTTGAAAATAGAACATTTATAAAGACAACATATGTACAAGCATAAACTATTACATGAATTCTTAGTTTAGGACAGGCACATATATATATTGTTTATGGTAAACAAGGGAAAATCTGAGTTTTAAAATTATGAATGTTAGGTAGTAAGATGATCAGAAATTTTGTAACAGTTTCAGCAACTACTAATTACATCTAAATATATGGTATACAGCATCAGCATGAGTTACCATATAAGGGGATTCATTTTCAAGTCTGTTTATTACAACTTGCTTGTGTCCCGATTATGGCAGAAATATCACCTACAAGACATTAAGTAAACAACCATCAATCAATCAATCTCACAGAATACTAGACATTTATTCTTATATCTTGTAACCATCATTGTAGAAAAAGATTGAAGAGCTCCAAGAACAAGTTAACAAGAGTAAAGGAAAGAGTGATGAAATCAAAAGAGGTAAGGATACCAGAAAATGTTGGGTCTCCCATGAGGACACAACATTTCCAAAATAATACCTTCAAAATTAACAGACAATAGTAGAAAATAATAAGATGTGGAATAAGTGTATGCGACACAGCCCACCATCAAGCGGCAATTCAGAAAAACCACAATGGACAACCACCAGCAGCCTTCAACTAGGCCAATAGGCGCTGCTCGCGGTCCTGCAATTGGCCCATGGTCTAAATCAAATGCATACTATTCAAATCCAGTCCTGAAATAGTCACAGATAGACCTCCTTCTTAAACAAGGAACAGACTACATCAAAAAGACAAGTACAAACGAAAGCAAATTGTCAAAAGATTCCTGGCTTAGGACAGGCTAATATTATATGTGGTGGGGTTAAACTAGTTTTTTGGGTCCAACCTTCCCCCTATCAATATTCCTAGACAAAGCACAAAAACTAGACACATTTTTGCACTCTGTCTTTACTCTTGCAATTGGTTCAAATTAAGATTAAAACTGTGAATGGGACAGATTGGACCAAATCTTGAGAAATAAGTGAAATATAGTTTCTTTTTGATTAAGAACAGTTAACATTGCTTTCCCTTTTTGCATTTTGATGACATGAAATATGTTACAGTGACTCAATAGGAAACCCTGTCTTTTGGAATCTTTACAATTTTTGCCCAGATATCTATGTCAATTGCAGGGGCAAGGCATTCCTACATTGTCTAGGACCCTATACCCATATCAGTCCAAAGATGGTGGCAGGCATCTGGGTGTTTTTTTTTGTAGCAGTTTTCTCAGAATCGTCTCATCAAAGCCTCTTGATATTCGTTATGCTGCATCTCATGGTGTTCCAAATCATGGGTGTCCATGAAATCTTGCCATTTTTATACGACCGCAAATTTTTTGCGATCGTATAATGTTATATACGATCGCAAAATTTTTGCGATCGTATAATGTTATGGCGTTGTTGTCGTCGTTGTCGTCGTCATTGTTGTCGTTGTTGGGGACATTTGGTTTCCGTGCGATAACTTGAATAAATGTTGACTGATTGTTATAAAATTTTGATATGATGTTTATAACCACTAAAGGAAGGTTGGAATTGCATTTGGGGTTTCTGGCCCCTACCGTTTTAGAAAAAAGGACCAAAAGGGGCTAAAATGGGTGTATTGACAAAACTGTTGTAAAATGTTTATTATTTGTTCAATTTTGAAAATTCTTTTTTATTGAACTCCTCATTAAATTCTGTCAAATAAATGTGTCAATGGTTTTGAAATATACTGCACCGTTACATTGCTACGGGGGGCCAAAAACAGGCCACGCCCAAAATAACCAACTTTTTTATTTTTGGTCCGATTTTCAAAATCTTTTTTTCATTGGAATCCTCGTGAAAATCCCTGCCTGCGTTTTTCAATCAGATTTGTAATATCTCTTACCGTTTTTGAAAAATTAGGGGTCGAAGGGGCAAAAAATGCCATTTATAAAAGTTGGTCGAGGCAAATAGTTTTACACAAGGAATTTATTGTAGTGGGTCTGCCAATTGTTATAAAGTTTTAATATGATGATTATATCCACTTAAGGAAGCTTCCTTTTGTATTTGGGGTTGGTTGCCCCTACCGTTTTAGAAAAAAGGGCCAAAAGGGGCTAAAACGGGTGTATTGACAAAACTGTTGTAGAATGTTTATTATTCATTCAATTTTGAAATTTCTTTTTTTATTTTATTCCTCATTAAATTCTGTCAACTAAATGTGTCAATGGTTTTGATAAATATTGCACCGTTACATTGCTACATGGGGCCAAAGACGGGCCACGCCCCAAAAATCAACTTTTTTATTTTTGATCCATTTTCAAAATATTTTTTTCATTGGAATCCTTGTGAAAATCCCTGCTTGCGTTTTTCAATTAGATTTGCAATATCTCTTACTGTTTTTGAGATGTTAGGGGTTGAATGGGCAAAAAGCACCTTTTTTTAAAGTTGGTCAAGGCAAATGGTTTTACACAAGAAATTAAGTTGTAGTGGGCCAGCTGATTGTTATGAAGTTTTAATATGATGATGATATCCACTCAACATCATGCTCAAGGAAGCTTGCATTTGGGGTTTGTGACCCATATCACTTAAAAAAAAAGGCCAAAAGATGGCTAAAACAGGCCAAAAATGTCAATTAATATAGAAATAAGATTTTTTTTTATTAAATGTTATTATAAGTATATATGTGTTAAATATGCATTTTAAAGTCCATCATGAGACGCATGTGTCAAAAATCTTTGTAAGTCCACCATGGGCTGCATTTGACAAAAGCAATAGACTATCAATATTGGGCCTCCAATGTACAGGGTTCAACTTGTTGCGGTCGTATCATGCTGCGCCTGGCGTAGCTTTTTATTTACTTTGATACATTTTCTTACATTAATGATATTTAAAGATCTAATATTTCAATTTTTCAACTTCAGAAATTGAAAAGTTCCATGAACAACAAATCCAAGCCATTGTACAAGCTCATGCTGCAGAAGTAGAGACCATGAAAAAAGAATTTGATGAAGAAATCAAGAAAGCAAAGGTAAGAATTATCTCCCTTAGATGAAGAAATGTAATCTTTTGCAGTTAAAGGTACTGTTCTTGCATGATTGAAAACTAGATTTTTAAGTAGTAAAAATAAGTTTCTGGTAGATTTAGAAGTAGAAATGACTGTTCTTTGTTGAAGCTTTTTCTGTCTTTATTCAAAGTTCGTTTTTGCATCTCTTAAAATTTTATTTCAGGCTTTAAGATTATACCAAGTACTGTGAAAGTATTATTATTCGTGGGTTACCAGTTTTCGTGGTTTTCGTGGGTCAGGTAAACCACAAAATGAAGTTCCCAATGAACTGTGTATTACACATTGCTAGAGATTGTTTTTAAACCACGTATTCAAGAATCCAAGAATAAGGAGTTTTCTTCCAATACACGAAAATTGATACCCACAAATTTAAGTACTTTCACAGTACCCAACAATATTATATTTATGAAACTTTAGATGCAGGTGTTAATGTGAAACCATTGCATGTCAAAATGTGTTGCTTGTGTGTGTAATCTGAAATATTTAGTGTGATAAATGTGAGGCTGTATGTGAAAAAATGTGAATATTGTAGTTTAAAATGCAGAAGTGCTAATGTGATAAATATACTAGTATATCTCCAAGAGTGAAAATGTGAAGGGTGCTAGTGTAGCAATTGTGAATCAATTATTAGTGAAGCTGTAAAGTGTGAAAAATGTGAATTTGTAAGAGTAAAAATGCAAAGGTGCTAGTGTGATGATTATGAATCTTTTAGTTTAAAAGTGAAGGTGCTAGTGGGATAAAATTTTCTTGAATGAATGATAAAAGTTCCATGTGATTTATTTATTTTGATAAATGTGAAAGTGTAAATGTAAGAATATTACTTGGGTGTTCCTCTAAGTTCATTTACACAGATTTCTCTAGAATTTTAAGTAGGTCCACATGAAATTAGGTCAACTTATTAGTCCTCAGGCGGCAAAAGCTGAAGGGGACTTTGCATTTGGACTCCGTCTGTCCATCCATCTGTTTGTCATGTCTTAGTTTTCTGCACTTTTTTTCTACACGCTTGTAGATAATGTATTGAGTTTAGGTATGTGAGGCTACCATGATGTGTAAACAGATCAAGCTTGTGATTTGTTCTGGTCGGTAAAAGTTTACAGGAGTTAAGGACTTTTGAACATATATGGGGCTGGTATGGGACTATGTATTGTTTTGCAATACTCTCAGAAGGCAGCAGTTGTATATCATAAAATTAAGGACATTTCTGCAAAATTTATGCAATTAGAATTTCACCATATATTTGTCTCAGCCAGGTGGACATGCAACCAGTAAGCTTATGGGACATATATCTTTTTGTTTTTCTGAACTGCTTGTGAATATGGAGTGCTTTCAAATTTTGAAATAAATGGGGTTATCTGAGAGAAAAGTATACTGAAGGTAGATCTTAATAATTTGTTGCAGTAATTGACATATACCTAACGATAAAAGATTTCAATAAAGACAAATATTTATTGTGGGATTAGGCTGTTCCTTTGTTACAGGACATGTTTATTAGAGAGAGGGATTTATGATGTCAGGTCATCATGCAAAGTTTTATCAAGATCTGATCAATGGTTGATAAATATGACAATCATTTTGTTTCATTTCAATACAGAGGAATTCCCCCCCCCAAAAAAAACATCAAACAAAATCCATCACATGTAAAAATATATACCTTTGAACACAAAAGAGACAGACAACTTTAGCTCTACTACATTTTGTTAGGCCCCCCAAAAAGTATGTGTGTTTCTGGTTTCATGCAAATTGTTATACAAGATGAACTACACCCTTAGTGGCACTGGTACTAGACTTGCTGGAAAAAGTTAGGTCCAAGCAAAGTTTGATAAAAAAAAAACCCAAAACAAATCTATATACTGTAAATGTGAAAATTTTTGTGGGGTTGAATGTTTTTGTAATGTGAACTTTTTGCTTGGGGGATATATTGCATTTCTTCTATTATCTACCGGTATGCTCTTTATTTAAAGCATGAACTATTAGTGTGGGAGATATTTTCATGGGTATTATGTGATTCAAAATTAAGCAAAAATACCCCCTCCCCTCACGTTTACAGTACTTATGACAGTAGGGACTCACGGGGACAAAATGCTAGTAAATGTACTATATAATTAAGTAGTTATGATTTAATCTTTAGATTTAATTGCTGCGTCTAGGACTTTGGCTAGAACATGACGGACCAGCATTACAACTTAACAAGCTTTTAGTAATCAAGCATTTCTTAATAAGGCGTATAATAATTGTAACAAATTAATAAATGAATTATTTGCCCTTTACATTATATCAATGCAGATGTTATGATATCTTGACTTTGTTGAATGTGACTTCTGAACTATATAATGTTTTAGATTATCAAATTACCAATTAGATTCTCTTCCATTGTCAAAATCGGTAAAGACACTTGTTCGACTGTCATATAATATAATGGAGAAAGTAAAAAAAGTGGAGTAAAAAAGATTGAATCATTAGGCCAAAGACATATTTCTTTTGACTTTGTTTAGCAGAAAATTATAATATGGAGATTTGAAAAATTAACAAATGAATCAATTATACAATCAAATATGGCGGAAGAAAAAGTTTTAAGAAGATAAGAAAATTTCACAATTATACTCAAAGGTGTCATGAATTTAAGATATTCTTAGCAGCAGTTGCCTTTCTCAGACAGGCATTATCAGGCTACTTTTTATACGACCGCAAAAAATTTGCGGACGTATTATGGTATGATGCTGTCGTCGTCGTCGTCATCGTCGTCGGTGTCTGTTAACTTTATAGTGTTTCCACAATAACTTTAGTTCCAGTTATCCGATTGCTATGAAACCTGACAATGATGTTCCTTACCATAAAAGGATGAATGGGATTGATTTTGGGGGTCCCCCCATTTTTCGTTTAGAAATTAGGGGCCAAAAATACTACTTTTTTGTTTGTTTCCACAATAACTTTAGTTCTAGTTATCTGATTGCTATGAAATTTGACAGTGATGTTCCTTACCATACAAGGATGAATGGGATTGATTTTTGGGGCCCCCCTTTTTTTGTTTTGAAATTAGGGGCCCAAAAGGGGCAAAAAATTCAAATATTTTACTTGTTTCCATCATTACTTTGGTCCTAGTTGGCCTATTGTTGTGAAATTTGTCAAGAATGTTTCGTACAATAAAAGAATGAACCTGATGAATTTTTGCCCCCCCCCCTTTTTCTCCGTTGTGTAATTAGGGGCCAAAAGGGGCCAAAATAAAAACTTTTTTATTTGTGGTCAGATTTTGAAATTTTTTTTTGCATGTTTGTTCTTGTCAAAAAGCGGATACAAAATTAAGAATTAATTTTTGCGACCCCCCTTTTTCCCCCTATAATGTAATTAGGGGCCAAATGGGGCCAAAATCGATTTTAAAATTTTTTTTGCAAATTTATTCTTGTCAGGAAGCGAATCCCAATTTGAGAATTAATTTTTGCGACCATCCCTTTTTTCACTTATTTTGTAATTAGGGGCCAAAAGGGGCTGTAATCAAAACTTTTTTATTTCTGATTTGTTTTTGAAATTTTTTTTTGCAAGTTTATTTTTGTCAAGTAGCGAATCCAAATTTGAGAATTTATTTTTGCGACCCCCACCCCTTTTTTGCCTGTTACGTAATAAGGGGCCAAAAGGGGCCGAAATCTAAACTTTTTAAATTTTTGTCCGATATTGACAATTTTTTTGCAAGTTTATTCTTATCAAGTTGCAGATATACTTTTGTGTCCCCTCTTTTACTGTTACGTTAATAGGGACCAAAAGGGGCCAAAATTGTAACTTTTTTATTTCTGGTCCGATTTTGAAAATTTTTTTTGCATGTTTGTTCTTGTCAAATAGCGGATACAAAATTAAGAATTAATTTTTGCGACCCCCCCCCCCCCCTTTTACCCCTATTACGTAATTAGGGGCCAAATGGGGCCAAAATCGAAACTTTTTAATTTGTGGTCCGATTTTGAAAAAAAAAATTTGCAAATTTATTCTTGTCAGGTAGCAATTCTAAATTTAAGAATAAATTTTTAGGGCTGTAATCATAATTTTAAAAAAAATTCTGGTTCGATTTTAAAATTTTTTCCCCAAACATTATTCTTTTAAAGAGTAGAATACAACATTCAAAATTTATATTTTTACCCCCTGGGTCGAAAGTCCATCAGAGAAGCATGTGTCAAAAACCTTTGTCAGTCCACCATGGGCTGCATGTGTCCAGAGCAATAGACTATCCATATTAGGCCTAAAACGTACAGGGTTCAACATGTTGCGGTCGTATCATGCTGCGCTCGGCGAAGCTTTTTATTCAAATTTGGCTGCTCTATTTACTATTAATTTACGTGCAAGGAATTAGTATATATTTCAACTGTAGTCCTACCCACCCCAATTTAAGCTAGATGTGCAATCAAAAGAAATATAGCCACAGTTAAACAATAATTGTAAAGAATAAAATAATTTATTTTTTAGGCCAAGTAAATATTAATGTCATTTTTCCAATTTATTTAAAATTATCCATTTGCATGTACATGTATAAAAAAATCAAGCACCAAATAAGAAATCTTTAAGTATGTCAAAATTAAAAAACAATGCAACAGATATAACATTTGCCTTTCCTGACCAAACTTTCTACCCTATAAACCATACAGTTTCTCTTATTACACCAGATAGGTGACATTAGTATTTAAATATTTGTTTTATTATTAAAGAACATCTTGATTTCATGATATATGTTCGCAATGTCATGCTAAATTCTTCATTAGGTGATTTTTGTCAAATTTTGAAATTTTTATTTTGATAAAATGAGGAAGCCAAAGGTTTCAGTAAGTTTTAGTATTGTTTGCATAGAAGTGAAATATCAAGAGTGATTTGAAAAACCCTGGGTCTCTTCAATGTTGGATGTGTATTAATGAGTATAATGGATTAGAAAACTGCTGTACATACTGATTCATATTATGGTAAAACATTATCTTTCATTTACAATTTTAATTTGAGTTTTATTGGCAGATAGATTTTGATGCATATGTCGCTTCTGATATTTTCTTTTACATGTTGATGCTGATTTCCCAAAAATCATAAATAAGTTGGATATTCAATTAACAGTGGCTGTTCCAGAAGTAGAGGTTCTAGATTTTGACCACCCCTTTCCTTGTAAATAGTTTATTATCATGAAAATGTTTGGAAAATGGCTAGAAACCCCCCTCTTTTGTCCTGAGTTCAGTATAGTCAGAACCCCCCCCAAAAAAAAAAAATATGAATGTTGTTTGTCAGCTGGAACAAACCAGCCAAAAATTGCAGGGCAAATTTGACATAGTCCAGCAAATTGTAAGTTTGTCCGGCAGTACTAATGTGTAAATTACGACAAAACAAGAAATAATTTTGCTAAAACTGAATTTCAAAAGCTGCCCGTGTTATCACTATCTATCAATCCTATTACAGTTACAGCAATTAACATCAGAAAAAGTGTCTCACACCAAGAAATCTCAGAGGTGGATCTAGAGGGAGTCTGGCCCCCTTTTGTAAGAAAAATAAAAAAATCATTAAAATGTGACCAGAGTGTGTCCCTTTAGCCAGTCAGTGGGCCCCTTTTTTCAAAATTTTTGGATATGCCACTTGTTCTAGCTCAGAGGAATATTTTTTATGTCGCCTGCAATGTGTTGCAGAAGCAACATATAGGGGTTACTTTGGCACTATCTGTCATCTTGGGTCATCCTGCGTTGCGTCTTGTGTGGTCCTGCGTCCTGTGGCGTCACAAAAATTTCTGTCGCAGTTTTCCAGGCAACTATATGCCACAGCCTCTTGATATTTAGTATGTAGCTTCATCACAAAGTACTATAAGGTTTAAAGCGATTTAATGCCCGAAAAATAACTACTTTCTGTTTGACGAATACTTAACATTTTATATATAATGGACATAGATGCCAAATTTTCGTTGCAGTTTTCCAGGCAACTCTAGATATGTGGTATGCAGCTTCATTGCATAGTACTATAAGGTGTTGAAGGCGATTTAATGCCAGAAAATTAACTACTTCCTGTTTGGCGAACAAACATATATACGCAGGCCACATATGCCTTCAGGGGAAGGCTCCATCAATTTGTCATAAATACATTGGATATTTTTAATCTCAAGAAATGGGTTTTGTTGAAGTTACTCCCCTTTGACCATAAATTAACCTGTTCAATTTTAAGGCCAGTGATTTCTTGCTTTGTCAAAATATAACCTATACTAATTAAAAACAACTTGTATTTGGTATGTTTACTAACATATGTGCCTGAAGTAGAAAATTAATAAAATTCGGATTAACTTGACTCAATTTGGAGTCAAGAAGTCCTGACTCAATAGTTGTGTAGTGATTCTGAAGTGTTAATAAGCTGACGTTCGACAGCTTCATTGTAATATTGTTTCAGAAATTACCACAAGGGACTGAAATAACTTGCAATTAACCTGTATGTTATGTTGATTTTATAATTAAATTCTCTCACTGCTTTAGAAATCTGAAGCAAAATTACAAATAATTAATGAGATTTTTTTTCAATTTTGTTGATTGACGCAAATCGTGCTTGGTTATTTTTGAATCCTGCATCAGGAGTTTTAATTACATGTAAAGTGTAATTCATTTTTGACACACAGATTTCCTATTACATATGTAAAGTTTGGATGAGCAACTGGAGAAGAGTAAAAAAGTTACTAACTCAGTATAGTGTAAGACTATAGTGACAAGAGGTATTCCTTTAGTGTTGAAATAATTGGATTTAAATAAAAGTGCAAATAGACTTAAATAAGAAATTTTTTTTTAAAGTGCAAAGAAAAACTGTCGGATCTGGAATAGATATAAATTTAATATTGGTTTAATTGATTATAAAATTAGAATTTTATAAGAAAGTTATAAAGAAAGGCCACCAGAGGTTATAAGCTTTTGTGTTTTTTGCTTGAACAACTGGATATTACTAATGTGAAATTTCACCGTAAAATTGAAATGACTGATTGATCCTAAAAAGGCAACTTTTCAGACTTTTGACTTGGTTTAAGATTCTTTATAGTTAAGCAAGATTGAAGGCTTGTTTTGATTTAAAGACAAAAGTTTGAGTTTCTTTACAAATGTGACTTCATGAGATCATCAGCATGTTGCAGTTTAAGGATTACGGATGGATAAGCTTAATTCATGTTGATTGATCTTAATGGCAAAAAACATGGACATTTTATTGGAGACAAATTGAACGAAACTAACCACAGTTTGAAATTTCTGAATATGAATATAAATTTTAATCACGATGACTTATAACTTCATATCCGACAATTCTTGAGCAAATTAAGAAAGCCTCTTAAGTGGGTTTCGATGTCTTCACTGAGTAATCGGACGAAGGTTTGTTCCGTCACTTCAAGCTGGAAGAGATAATCTGTTTGTCTGCGATAAACACTAGATGAACCTCATTTGAATAACAATCGAGAATAAGGGCTCTGAAGTAGGGGTTATGTTTGTTTTTAAAATCATCTGTGTTGGTATATTTGAGATAATTTCTTGATGACATAATTTTGAAATTGAACTGTTATATTGATGAGAACCTCTTTAGCATAAATCACCTTGATTAGTTATATCTCGTTTGCAGTAAATCATCTAATTTGGGGATTATTTTGTGAATTATATAACTTTGAAATTGGATTTATTTGGATGAGAATACAGTTTTTGAAGAATTTTAGGATTGAGGAAAAAGAAAAAGAAATTTTCACTTGTTGTGAATGTAATAATTCTTTCATATGTTGAAGCAGATATGATTTACTAGTGGTATAGCAGATATTTGAAGTGTTGCAGCAGATTAAGCGATTTCAATAAGGATCTAAATATTTTTGTTATGTATAAGGAGTAATTTGAAGAATTGGGAATTAAGTGACTTTTCATGATGTTGCCTTAAAATAATCTTGACTTTTGTTTTCATGAAGAACAGCCAACTATTTTTGGACATTTAGTATCTTTCTTTTCAATGATATCAAACTTAGAGCTACTTTGAATCCTTGCTGTACAAACTACCATTATGACTGGTATCTGTTTTGAAGATTTACCATTATCTTTCAAAAGCCATACTTGAAAACATCAGAACGATCCTAGGATGAGTCGATTTGTTGATAATGAAAGATTACAGGGTGTCCTGAGGATAAATGAAAAGGTTTGTACTACATTTAGAACAAAATATGTCATATCTTTTTGATATAACAGTGTCATCCATCTAAAATAAGGTTGGAGGGGAATTTTCCCAAAATACAAACCACTAGTTGTCCATAATACCAATCACTATTATAATTAAAGTTTTGCTTATTTGGTGATGATTTTCCTAAAGATGTCCAAGAGAGTCACAATGCCCCATCTTTTCAACATTCAGGACTGACAAATGGACAGACAGACCAACGGACTAACAGACCCAAACACTGTATGCCCCCTACTTTCATAGATGGGGCATAAAAAATTACTGAAATTGCTCTGAAACATTTAAAATCAGATATCCCTGTATAAACTACCCGGTAGCTGAAGTTCTGTCTTAACCAAACTCAGGCTTTTCAGTTGATTCTTTTGTCGCTATGCATTTAATCTGTATAAACCAATCACTTGCCTAAACTGTTGATTTCTACAACCCTATGTGGGGGGAAAGGGGGGGGTAGTTCTACAATTCGATAGGTTTCGCAGGTGTTACAAAAATCCTTTTACTGTGGTTTCATTATTATTCGTGGGGTATCAATTTTTCGTTATTTTTCGTGGGAAGCCTTGAACCACGAAATTTGATGTCCCACGACAAGGAAATTTAACATTGGTGTATATGCTGCAGACTAAAAGAACCACGAATTTAAGAATCCACGAACTGATACTTTTTCACCAAACCACCAAAATTGGTACCCACCAAAATTAATGAATCCACAGTAATTTGCCAAATAAAGTGGACTGATACTTTTTGGGGAGAAAAAAGTCAGGATGAGATTTTTACAGAGATGGTTCCATCTATTTTTCCAGATTACAGGAAAGTAAAAGATTTGTATAGAGCTTTTTCTTAAAACCAATTAAAAGGATTAGTCTTGTTTGCTTTATTTTAGATTGTTCAAGAGATCACCATTAGATTACCAAAGAAAATGCCCATTCTGTAGATATTTGAAAAAAAAACCATACCAATTTATCTATTTCATATGATTGTACACAATTCTACATACAGGTTAGAATTATCTCCCTTAACATATGTTTATGAAGTAAAAATGATAGAAAGGTGGAATTCAATGAGTGGAGATTGGGGGACAGGATGACTGGTTTAGAGCAACACAGAAATGCAGGGATAAAAAAGGATAACCTATTGGAAGTGGCTTCGTCTGATGGGTGGAAAGGGAACGAGCTTAGTTACATGGTTGAGCCATGTGTCCTTATTCAAGAAAACCGTTGTCTTTAAGGAAAACTAGAGTTTGATTGCATTCTAAAAAATTACATTGGAAAAAAAATACATAATTATTTTCTTTTTTTTTAACTTCATTTCATGGATATAAACATTTATTAGCAAGACAGTTTTTTAACAGTATTTTGAAGTATTTTTTAATCAGTTTGAAAATTATTTATAACTTTATCTAGATGAAGTTTATTATAATGAATAAGTTCATAACTTCATGTGTTCACAACAAAACATGAATATGGCGATGGTAAATATTTTAAAAAATTGAACATGACTGCTGTGTATTGAAGATTTCATCAACTTCAAATTCAAGAGAATCCCAAATTGTCATGATAACATATATATAATGTAAACAGGAAAATTTCTGCAGCCTCTTTTGTTTGCTCAGTTTTAAATTTGTGCTGTGATTCTATTATTTGCGTCATTTAATTTTTCGGGCTAGCAATGTTAAAGTGCAACTAAAACGGTCATAACAACTTAATCTTATTAAAAAGTGTTTATTTTTCTAAGATCAATGCAAAAAACCCGATCAAAATCCGTTGTCAAATACAGAGATATGAGTGTTTGAAGTGCAAAATTTCGCACCTTTCAAAATCTAATCAACGATATTTCCGGAAAAGAATTACATGCGAGCTAAACCGGAAGTGACGCACAAGGGGGAACCGAAATCGTTTGCTAGTATAGTAGGAATGTGTTTTTTGAAATGGGATATTAAAGATATCCGCAATAAAATATAAATAATTTCGGTGGCAATTTCTTTACATTAATATTTAAGAAATACCCAACGAACACATATATACGTTTTCCAGTTTTTAACAATACATTTTACACCAAATAAAAAAGGTAGGCCGTCACAAGAATGAAGTTTAGACCTTTTAAAATTTGTATAAAATGTTAAATCAAGGAATTAAAGTACTCCAATTCCTTGGTTAAATCCTATGATTTAAGCAATTATGATTGTCAGATTTCCACAAAATTGAAAGTTTTTACTGCTGCAATCAGTACAAATACATGATGCAATCAAAGGAACATATCTATTTTAAACAGTTGTGTTGTTTTTATGGTCCAAAGTGTTAATTTAAATCAAATATGTCTAATATGCAGGCCTATGTCGGAATTGGACGCTTTCAGGATTCCAGTCTGTATGATAATTACCTTAATTATCAACCCATGCTGAGTATGGACTACCTTTTGCGACGAACAAACAAACACAGGTGTGAAGTTAAACGAAATTAGACAACCAATATGTCACCATAGGGGGCAATTAACAATTTGGGGACAAGTAATTTCAAAGTCGAGCATCTTCTCAAATTCAGTGTTGTATTATCGTATTGAAATGTAAACATAATAAAATAAAATATAGAACTAAATAAAATAAATTCCTGGAGTCCACAGTATTTGCAATTAATGACCTCATACTGTTGGTTGGCATAAAATGTTCATAGTTAGCGTCTAAAATTTTATTACGTTTACAGTAAAATAAAACATGTTAAAAACATCTTCAATATATTTAATTAGTAATAAGTATCCATTTCTTTTGTTATTAAATAACTCATCATGATAGATTTTCTCTTCTAAAACTTCTCTGGGCTGTGGTTTTGCCACACAAATATGTATTATGCTTATTTATTATCTTTAATTATTATAGTTGTAAACAATAATACAAACACATCCCATTGTGTATTCAATTTTTTTTTACTTAATTATCTTGTTATTCTAATGGTACTTTATAGTTCTGGTCTGTCTTTGTCAATTTTTTTTATATGTAATATGCCACCAGTGGGACCAAATTAGACAAATAAAGAATTGAATTGAATAATAATGCTTCACCTCGTAACATTTGGTACGGACGAACGAACAGGTGGATGCGCCCAAACACTAATATGCAATACGTTCGTAGATGGGCATACACATTTCGCCCGCTTGCAGCTTATTTTTTCATGAATTGTCCGACGAAATATGAATTATTTGGCGTGGCCTCATCTGTCAAACTTTCCTAAAAATCCACCATTAAACTAAAAATGTGTGTATGAGTCACAGATGGCCCTCCCGTGCTTAAAATGTATCACAGTTATGGACCTTAACCTAGAACTTAACCAAAGTCGTTCATGCTTAAAATATAGGTCATTGCGACTTACTAGAGGATGGTGTAGTGCTACCCAAGACACATCTAGTGGCGGAATATCATTGACCCTCAACATCTAGTATCCGAGTTATTGACCTCAATCAAGAACTTAAGCAAAGTGTTACGGACGTATGTACGGACGGACAAGGGTAAAACTATATGGCCGATCCACACATAAAAATAGCGAGAACAGACAAACGGGTACATGTCTATGCTAGTGTATAGGAAACCATGAAATAATGTTGAATTAGTGAATGCATTAAGATTGTATAGGAAACCATGAAATAATGTTGAATTAGTGAATGCCAAAATGCTAATCAATTATAACTTGTGATGTCTAAGCTTCCTGTAAATTAATATGTAATACTTTTAGTGTCGGTTACACCGAAAATATCTGAAAGCCAAGGAAATTTAGAATGGACACACACGTGTCTGTGCTTTTTTTCCTCAAAACTTCATTTCATGCAACAGATAATCAGTATCATTAAAAAAGAATAAGCCTCGAGGAATAAGCTTCTTTTATTAAATTACGATTTTCTTTTATTACTTTTTCATCTACAATTCAACAATTATCACGATATACTGAATAAAGTCAATAAAGTTTTGGTGAATAAACATATATTTTACATGTTTTATATAACACATTTCATTTCTGGATGCATTAATTATCATTTCATTACTAATAAATTGTAAAGATAAACTACCGTTTGCTATTGTAACTAGTGTAAACAAATTTATCGGTTCCCCCTCTGACGTTGCACAATCAGTGGAATTAGTTACGCGAAAGTGGAAGTTATAAAGGTGAGATTTTAAGAAATTAACACTAAATTGTCAATATCTTTGTTATTTGTCATCGGAATCAAGTCGGATTTTTTGCTTTGATCTTAGAAAATTAAGATCTATAAAATGAGATAAAGTTGCTATAGGCGTTTTAGTTGCACTTTAACGCCAAAATTGCAAAAATTAAACTGCCACCAAAATTCCCCAGTTTACAGTATACAAAATACTATACAAAATTAATACAATCTCCTGTTCCAAGAAAGTAAACAAATATTTAAATTTTCAGGCAGCATTTTTTCTGTTGTTTGTAAAGTAAGCAGTGCCTTGGTGTAAAATTCAATGAATATAACACTTCTGTTGACTCTGGTTATAGATTTTGACAATTTTCATGTTTACAAAATAGTTGAGAAGGCAATTAGATATATTTACTTTATAACAAAATTAGAAAAGTTCAAATCATTAATTAGGATTTTCAATAGTGGCTTTTGTTCAGGTGTAAGTAGTTGTAATAAATGGGAAATGCTCCCGCAGGTTCTATGTTAAACTTTGACCTGAAGGATTTTTTAATGATTTTAGGGGCAACTTCTTAATTCTATTCAGTGAAAATGGCTGCTTTGAATAATAAATAAAACAACTTGAGACATAAATTTGATGCCCTTAAAAAAACGCCAACTTGCTTAACTGAGACATTACCCTGCAAAGGCCCCTGAAAGATTGAATTTGATGTTTATTGTTCATGTTTAAGTTACATAGATGAATGTTTTAAGCAAAGTTTTAGATCCAGAAATGCCAATAGTTTTGATTAGTTTTAAAGTTTGTAATTTTTGCTTGAAGTTAAGAAAAAATGCATGGCTGTTTCACATACAAGAATTCTCATTTTTAATTTTACTCATCCTGGTCTAATAGTATAAGTATGTGGTGAAAACAGTTTTATTTTTTGGATGTTGGTATATATTCAAAAATTTGTTTTGCATGCTGTTGTATTCAATACTAGATTTGAAAGTACATATTTAGTGTAAAGAGTTATTCCGACTGCATTGGAAAAATATGTACTCCGGTAGTATTATCTTGGGAGTAAAAAGGTTCGTTGTGCATGTATTTAGATTATGAATGAAATGATTCAGAATGCATCGGGAAAGTTCACTTTAGTTGTTCATTTCTCTAATTGAAGTTGAAAAGAATAGATATTTTGGAAGTTAAAAAGTTTTAGAAGTTAGTTTATGGAATTATTGACACTACAATGGGGAGGTAATCTTTAAATTTGTAAAGAAACATCATTTTTGGATGTTAAGACAGAATATTGAAGTTGGAAAAGAACAGTTTAATCTGAGAAGACACATGGAAAAGATAAATTTGAAAAAGAAAAGTTATACATTTTTCTTGGAAGTTGAAAAGATTACATTCTTAGAAGCTGAATTTTAAAGAGCAATTTGTGGAAGTTGAAATGTACATGTATATTGAAAATGTATAGAATTATCCATACTGATGTTGGTGAAGTTTGCTTGGTGGATATAGCAGAATTGAAAATACAAGGAGTTCAAGTGCAGGTAGGTTAACTGCATGTTGACACCAGATTTAATTTGTTATTACTTTACTCCCAAGCCGTGCCATTCAGGCTTTGATAGACATCAGAATTGATCCCTAAAATTAGTGTGTAGGTATGGAAAGCCAAAAGGGTCAAAATTCATCTTTCTTACTTTCTAATTTTACATTTTAGTTTTTAATATTCTTATTCCATATTTCTTAATCCATATCTCAATATCATAATTATCCATCCATTATTTTGGTTTTTTATTTCTTTCTTCTAATTTCACAATTATAAATTCCTGATTTTATTTTCCGTTTTTTATTTCTAAGCTTACCATTCTTATTTTCTTATTCAGATTTTCTAATTCTAGATCTTTATATCAAAATTTTACATTTTGCATCACAAATTCTTTAATTCGTCATTCTGACTTTTACCATTTTCATTTAAACATCTCTATTGTTTGATTATACTTTTTATCATGAATGTAAAATCTAAAATATACAATGAAGAATTAACATTTCACCAGAATACAAACGAAGCAAAATACTCTTAGTCGGTAAGAAGTTTTATTCACAGAAGCGCTTGTATCGTTCCTGAAATAGACTACCGGTATAATGTTGTACTTTACTATTATCATCGAGATCGAGTTTGAGTCAGAGTTAGAGTTCGAGTTACGACTTGAATTCGAGTTAATAGAGACCGACCATTTAACTTAAAGGGTAGGGACTTGTTTTTTTTCCCCTAAAAACATATTTTGAAAATGATTGTACATGTACTTTAGGGGTGTAGGTAATCATCGAGTTCAAGCTAATGTTGGAGTTACGATTCGAATTCGAGTCGAAATTTGAGCTAACTCGCAACCCGGCCTCAAAACAGTGATTTTCATGGCAATAATAGAGTTGCGAATCGAATTAGAGTTAGAGTCGAGTTAGAGTTCGGGTTACAAAACGAGGTGGATAACTATTTTTTAGTGCAATTACACGAATGTTGTCTAACATTACGTGTAACTGTTCTTTAGATTGTGGACTTGCAATAAACTCGTATATAAATAGGTATGATACAAAACCAATAAATGTACATATTTAGATAGTGTCATAAAGATTATTGCAAGAAAATATTAAATATGTACCGACTGGGGGAATTCGAATTTCGTTAATCAGGGTTTCATTAAAATCTATTTAGGGTCTCATTAGGAACTGCAAATAAGAGATGGATACCCCTGGTTGCCTAATGGCTTAGGTCATGTTTTGCCATGAGAAACCCCCAAAAATCCAATACAATCCAATTATTCTATTATAAAAATAGGATATGCGCATCTTGTGTGAAAGGTTCATGAAAATCCATTGAGGGGTGAAAAGGAGTTGTGGTAATTATCTGAGGTAAACGGCCGGACGAACAGACACCCCTATCACAATACTACCCAAAGAAGGGGTATAATAAATCTTGGTATACATACATGTATGCCTCGGCACTGGACATATACAACAGCATCCCCGTCTTTTGACCTTGACTTTGAATACCTGACAGTTTTCAAAATAGACATGTATAATATATACAAATGTATAATGTATCAAAAGTTTGGTGCGTACCTTCATATCTCGAAACCTAGGTTTCAGGTCGACGAAAATTAGCTGCAGGCACTGAATCACATTTTCCGTCTTTGTTTGGCTGTTGATTTTTGGCAACATATTTTCTTTTAAAAATGGGGGGTTGGGCGACGAAACTGCGAGAAGAATGATACATATATATATGTGTATATATGTCGCTTCTTTGAAAGGCAGGTGACTATAAACAATATGTAGTTATCTGAATACAGTTTGATAAAACGGCAATTAAGCAAAACAAATGAATATGAATATAGATAAATAATGGTCCAGCTACACTACAAGCAACGTGTTACGAGCATGTTCAAAATTTGACGACACACTTTCGACAATCAGTTGCAACAACGTATGCCGAGATTCACTAACGTGTTGACATTTCTAACATGTCGGCGAACGCTGATACTATGCGTTATAGTATGACAGGGCCATAAAAGAGAAAAAAAAACTATCATAAACCAACATCAGTACTCATTTGAGAGATATAAATCACAAATTGATACCTCCGCTTTAATTTAAAAATAGTATACCATATGGTGGATAGCGAATTATGCTCCTATGTCATCTACTTCCTGTTATACTTAGGGAGCGACCATTTGATTTTATGGGGGGGGCTATAGTGAAATCTAAAATAAAAAGGCAGGTTGGCAAAAATCCAGAAATAAAAAGGCAAGACAGTGCTTTGAATTAAAATAGGCAGGATGGTGTTTTTGGCTTAGAAATTTATAGTAGTTTTAAAACAAATGCGCGCGCTAGCGCTACTGAAAAAAAAATCCACGCTCGGCCTTTTCCGAAAATAAAAAAGCAGGACGAAGAAATTCACCATAACCCCCATAAAAAATCAAATGGTTCAATACTTATGTTTTAATACATAGTGGACATTCATGCAAAAATTCCGTAATAGTTTTCTTGCCAACTACAGAATCATATGGTGTATAGCAATTAAATGATCCTAGGTCACAGGGACTTGCTCCCCTCTATCAATATTTTGTTAGAGTCAATGTGCGGTAGGAAAAACACGTGTTTTTTCCTACCGCACATTGACTCTAACAAAATATTGATAGAGGGGAGCAAGTCCCTGTGGCAGGGCGGCATAATTTTGGAAGCGGGGCCATCACTAGTGAGCAAAAGCTCGCAGATATACTTGCTTTCGAAGAGCCCTTGATGTCTACCTGGGTATTACGTTTCTTGAACAACCATCGAAGAGTAATTAATATATTACCCGGTGTTACATGTAATGAGAATTTTTTGTCAGAATCCATTGATAATTTTTAATAGATGTCTGGAAACCACCGACCTTTGGTAGGTAACTGACAAACCTTATCACATACAGTTAGGGAAGAACTCGAAAAATAACCAAAACTCTAAGTGACGGACCATTTAACTTGAAAAGGGGCCTTGCTTTTTTTTTGCCCGGAATTTTTTTTTATCGAAGGCAACGCAACAGAATAATTTGTTCATTATCAAGATTATTTTATATATCTCTGCTGCCAAAATAGTTTTTCATCAATCATTTTCAAAATATGTTTTTGGAGAAAACAAAGCGCCTCCCCTTTAAGTTAAATGGTCGGTCCCTTACTCGAACTCAAGTCGTAACTCGAAATCTAACTCTGACTCAAACTCGATCTCGATGATCTACAACCCTAAACAGTATTTAAAGTACAACATTATAGTCTATTTCAACAAAGTACAACATTATAGTCTATTAAAGTACAACATTATAGTCTATTTCAGGAACGATACAAGCGCTTTCGCGAATAAAACGTCTTACCGACTAAGAGTATTTTGCTTCGTTTGTATTCTGGTGAAATGTTAATTCTTCATTGTATATTTTAGATTTTACATTCATGATAAAAAGTATAATCAAGCAATACAGATGTTTAAATGAAAATGGTAAAAGTCAGAATGACGAATTAAAAAAATTGTGATGCAAAAAGTAAAATTTTGATATAAAGATCTAGAATTAGAAAATTTGAATAAGATAATAAGAATGGTAAGCTTAGAAATAAAAAACGGAAAATAAAATCAGGAATTTATAATTGTGAAGTTAGAAGAAAGAAATAAAAAACCCAAATAATAGATGGATAATTATGATATTGAGATGTGGAATAAGAAATATGAATAAGAATATTAAAAACTAAAATGTAAAGTAAGAAAGTAAGAAAGATGAATTTTGACCCTTTTGGCTTTCCATATGTAGGGTGTTCTTAAATCACTTCTTATAGGAGAAATGATCCATTAAATGTCAAACTTATAGCTGACCAACTGTTAAAAAAATAAAATGCTGATGATTGTTAAAATGCTCAGCTTACTGAACTGTACAACTCAATGCATAAGGTTAATCAATATTGTCAGATATGACCCCCTTATTTAACTTACACAGCTTCATTATGTCAAAAAGTAATTTTTGACCTTTAGCCTAAAAATTCAGTCATTTAAGTCAGGTGAGCAATTCAGGCTCTTGTGGACTTTACCTTGAATTCAAAAGTGTTTGAGGAATAGCTGGCATTTCAGAATTGTCAAGCTCATTGAGATCCACCAAAATGATTTCAGGGTCAAAATTGTCAGATCAACCTCTTTAAGAGTTGTTTCCCTTTTACTTAGTTTTACTGTTTGAATTATTGATTTGAATTCAAGCTTTGTTACTTTATGTTTCTGTTTCTGTTCATTTTGATAGCTACCGATAATGTAGACCATGTTTCCCACTAGGTAAGAAGCACGCCCTTACAGAACACAGAATATTTGCAGCAAATATGAAGTAGATTTGCAGTATCAAATAAAGCATCACAGTGTTCATAATGTAGTACTGCAAAAGACCCTGCTTAAGAAGAATATGAGGACAATGCATTGTGCAGTAGTAAATGCAGCATGTTTCAATTATGTTAATTAGGCTGCATCTATGCTGCAAATATGCAAATTATGCTGCATAAATGCTGGAATACTAGTGTTAAGAAACATATACTGATTAGCAGCATCATAAATGTTGGTGAAGTAATGAATGTACTGCATTGCAGTAGTGCCAAATAAGCCATATACTGTCTTGCAGTAGACAATGAAATCCCATATACTGCCCTACAGTAGATCATCTAGTAAAATCTGTATGCTGCATCACAGTAGATTACAAGAAATCCATATACTGCTTTGCAGTAGATTATGAAAATCCCATATACTGACCATGTTAAGTCCTGTATACTGTCTTGCAGTAGACCATGTGAAATCCATATGCTGCATCACAGTAGCACATGAAAATCCAATTTACTGCCTTGCAGTAGACATTACGAATTCCATATACTTCTGTACAGTAGAACATGTAAAATCCATATACTGCATCACTGTAGCACATGAAAATCCAATATATTGCCTTGCAGTAGACCATATAAAATGTATTGCCTTGCAGTAAACCATAAAATATTCCATATACTACATTGAAGTAGAAAATACCAAATCCCATATACTTCTTTACAGTAGACCATGTAAAATCCCATATACTGCATCACAGTAGACCATGAATATACCATATGCTGCAGTGCAGTATTTAAAATTCCATATACTGTCTTGCAGTAGACCATGTGAAATCAAATATACTGCCTTGCAATAGACCATGTGAAATCAAATATACTGCCTTACAGGAGATGAAGTAATAGATATACTGCATCACAGTAGACCATCAAAAATCATATATACTGGCTACTGCCTTGTCATAGACCAAGTAATTAAAACCATTAGTCCATGAAGTATAGACTATTACATGGCATTTTTTATCATCACTTGGCGTCCGTCGTCGTCGTCTGTCGTCGTCTGTAAACAATTTTTCAAACGTTAACTTGTCCGACACCATAAGTCCAATTGCAACCAAACTTGGTACAGATGTTAAGTGGCAGTATGTGTACAAAACTATCGTTCGGATTTTTGATTCGTAAAAAAACATGGCCGCCGTGGCTAAAAATAGAACATAGGGGTCAAATTACAGTTTTCTGCAAATAACTCAAAAACGGTAACAAATATCAAAATTCTGGTCTGGGTAAAAGTGATCAGCAACTCAAGATCTACCCTTTTTCTGGATTTTTTCAAAATTTTGCACTTATTTAGCCCTATATCTTAAAAACTATACAAGATATTTCAAAAATTCAAATTGCCTACGATTAAGCACATCAAGATCTATATTTCATGGAATTAGGTCAAAGCTGTAGGACCATTCCTTTTAGGAGTTATTGCCCTTAAAACGTCAAAATTTACCATTTTTCATTTCTTTTCCCCTGAATTTCAAAGATTAACTTGTCTGACACCATAAGACCAACTGCATTTAAACTTGGCACACTTGTATAATAGCATATATGCTACAATTTTATCGTTTGGATTTTAGATTCGTCAAAAAACATGGCCGCCATGGCTAAAAATAGAATATAGGGGTAACTTGTAGTTTTTTGCTAATAACTCAAAAATGGTTACAGATATCAAGATAGTGCAAGAATCAAAAGTGATCAGCATATTATAGCCAATAAAATGATTAATTACCCCAAGCTGAACAGGGACTCATCAGGGTACTTTGGATTTCTCGTACTTAATCCTCCTATTGAATGTGTTACAATGAAAGTTAATCTCTCTGATCAGTTTAAACTCACATCTATAGAGAGGAGATTATTTTGTTGTATGAAGGAAAAATTTTCCTAGTATAAAAGACTTACCCGTTGAAAATTTCACATTGAAAAAACAACTCAAAAGGGATATTTACATAAAAGAAAATGAGAAAGATAAATGTCAAAGAGTTGGTTAAAGCATTAAATTCATAAAACATATTATTTTGTTGCAACAATCGTAGATATAAGCAATTTTCTCTCAGAGATAGGAGTTTTTTTCCTGTAGGTAAAAATCATCTACCTATGAGTAGTTTTCATTTTCAATGAATGTACGAGTTTAACTGATCAAAAAGATTAACTTCTATTATTACAACATTCTATTGATAGATTAAGCACCAGTACTCCAAAGTACCTTGATGAACTCCTGTTCAGCTTGGGGGAATGGAACATTTGATTGGCTATAAGATCTACCTGTCCTGAAATTTTGAAAAAGATCTATCCGCTGATGTGGGAGTTATTGCCCTTTTTGAATTTTTATGTCTCCCCTTCCCAGAAGGGGGAGACATATTGTTTTTGTGTCAGTTCTTCTTCTTCTTCTTCTCATACAAAGCGTGTCCAGGCCATAACTTTTTTATCCTTTGAGATAGGGCTTTGATATTTGGCATGTGGATCACCATGAGACGATGTGTCGCGTACCATAATGACCTTCATATTACTTTAACCTTTGACCTCAAGGTCAAATTAATGCTAATTCTACATACAAAGTGTTCTGGGCCATAACTTTTTTGTTCTTTGACATAAGGCTTTGATGTTTGGCATGTGGATGCATCACCAAGAGACAATGTGTCCCATACCAGAATGACCTACATACGACCTTGTCTTTTAACCTCAAGGTTAAATTAATGCTTATATTACATGGAAAGTGTGTCTGTGCCATAACTTTTTTTTGTTCTTTGGCATAGGGCTTTAATATTTGACATGTTGATGTATTACCATGAGATTATGTGTCACGTACCAGAATGACCTTGATATGACCTTGACCTTTGACCTCAAGGTCAAATAAAGCTTATTATACATGCAAAGTGTGTCCTGGTCATAACTTTTTTGTTCTTTGACATAGGGCTTTGATATTTGGCATGTGGATGTTTCGCCATGAGATGATGTGTGGCATACCAGAATGACCTTAACATGACCTTGACCTTTGACCTCAAGGTCAAATTAATGCTTTTTCACATCCAATGTGTTCCAGGCCATTACTTTTTTGTTCTTTGACATAGGGCTTTGATATTTTGCATGAGGTTGTATCACCATGAGACGATGTGTCCTGTTCCAGAATGACCTTCACCTCAAGGTCAAATTAATGCTAATTTTATGTGCAAAGTGTGTCCTGGTCATAACTTTTTATCCTTTGTTGTCTATCCAAATAAATGTTAATTTGACATGCAAAGCCTTCCAGGCCATAATTTTTTTATCCTTTGACATAGGGCCAAAGAATGTCGATGTATCATTATTAAAAAAATTGCTGTACAATGTATGTCATTGTGACTTTGACCTTTTGACCTCAAGATTGAACTTGTGTTATTCAAGGAAGGGGAGACATCAGTTTTAGTGCGCTAAAACAGTTTTTCCTAGTTTTTTCAAAATTTTGCACTTATTTAGCCCTATAGCTTGAAAACTATACAAAATATTTCAAAAATTTAAATTGCATATGAATAAGGACAATAATATCTACAAAATACATGTATCTGTGTAACTCAGGTGAGCGATTCAGGCTCCTGGGAGCCTCTTGTATCTAACCCTTTATCAGCCCTAGGGCTCTATATCAGCTCGAGAGCTGAATGGCTTGAGGGATGATATATGCCCGAGGGCTGATAAAAGGTAGATATAAACAATGCCATGTAATTATCTTTTTATCATATACTTTAACTTTACTCAGGTTCAGTAAATTCAGTATGGTAAACAATTTTGTCTGCTTCGTCTCTCACAAACATGAAATGGGGCATGAAATAAATATACCGGAAATTGCGGAACTCACTGGATGAAATAAATTCTGTAAGGGGGCGGAATAAAGGCTTTATTTGACAACAAGTAAAAAGAATTCTAAAACTGTTTTATGATTCAATTCATTTTAATACACAGTTGAATCTTTATCCCACAGTGAAAAATAAGCCCTTTTACTTCGATCAATTTTATTATTAATTTTCGAAAATTTCTTGAACAATATACCTATACAATATTCATTGATCTAATATTAAATATTGATATTGAAAAGATCTTGAATTCTTGTGTTGATTGATTCAAAGTTTGGTAGACAATGTTCTTTTTAATTTAGTTTTTCTTTTAATAAAAGGTTGGTCTAATCCTGGGAAAGCTGTATATTTGTAAGGTTGATTTTAAGTGAGAAGACAATGCTCCTTTTTTATTTGTTTTTTCCTGTTCTTATAAAAGGCTGGTTGAATCCGGGTTATTAAGCTGCATGAATACTTTAAATGTCGATTGATTCAAGGCTATGGAGACATGAATGTTCTTTTTATACCCCCGGCTTGAAAAGTGGGGGGTATATAGTAATAGGGGTGTCCGTCTGTCCATCCTTCCATCCTTCCATTACACTTCAGGGTACCCATCTCTTATTCGCAACTCCTCCTAAACCCCTTGATAGATTTATCTGAAACTTACACACAATCTTTGTGACATAATGTAGATGTGCACCTACTATTCTAAAATTTGATCAGAATGATTTTTGGGGTTTCCCATAGCAAAACATGGACTTAGCCATTCTACTACATGGGGGTACCCAACTCTTATCCACAACTCCTCCTAAACCCTTTGATGGAATTTCATGAAACTTACACACAATCTTTGTGACATTATGTAGATGTGCACCTACTATTTTAAAATTTGATCAGAATGATTTTTGGGGTTTCCCATAGCAAAACATGTACTTAGCCATTCAACTACAAGGGGGTACCCATCTCTTATCCACAACTCCTCCTAAACCCTTTGATGGAATTTCATGAAACTTACACACAATCTTTGTGACATAATGAAGATGTGCACCTACTATTTTAAAATTTGACCAGAATGATTTTTAGCTCACCTGACCCGAAGGGTCATGTGAGCTATTGTCATCGTTAAGCGTCCGTCGTCCATCCGTTGTCCGTCCTCTGTCGTCCGTCCGTTAACTTTTCTTCAAAGATCTTCTTCTCTGAAACCACTGAAGGGATTGCATTGATACTTGGTATACTTGATCTTAAGGATGTCCTCTACCAAGTTTGTGAATTATATACATGTCGACCAACCAACATGGCTGCCGTTGCTAAAAATAGAACAGGGGGGTCAGACCATTGTTTTTGGCTTATAACTCAAAAAGTATAAGAGATAGAGAAAATCCGAAGCAACTCTCCTTGTTCAGCATCAAAAGTTCTACGAATCTCTCCATTGAGTCGAAGTTGTGAAACGACTCCTTATAGGAGTTATTGCCCTTTAATCATCAAATTTGACCATTTTTGCAGTTTTTGGACAATATCTTGAAAACCGTTAGAGCTAGAGGAAAAGTTAGCATTGCAGAATTGTTTAGCTCATTGAGATCTACAAAAATGATTCCAGGGTCTTAATTGTCAGATCAGCCGTTTAAGAGTTATTCCCCTTTAACTGTTTTTTCCATTAATTTACACTGATTTTCAAAAATCTTCTTCTCTAAAACTATTGAAGGGATTGCATTGATACTTGGTATACAGGATCTTTAGGATGTCCTTTACCAAGTTTGTGAATTATATACATGTCGACCAACCAACATGGCCGCCGTTGCTAAAAATAGAACAGGGGGGTTAGACCATTGTTTTTGGCTTATAACTCAAAAAGTATAAGAGATAGAGAAAATCCGAAGCAACCGTCCTTGTTCAGCATCAAAAGCTCTACGAATCTCTCCATTGAGTTGAAGTTGTGAAACGACTCCTTATAGGAGTTATTGCCCTTTAATCATCAAAATTGACCATTTTTGCAGTTTTTGGACAATATCTTGAAAACTGTTAGAGCTAGAGGAAAAGTTAGCATTGCAGAATTGTTAAGCTCATTGAGATCTACAAAAATGATTTCAGGGTCTAAATTGTCAGATCAGCCGTTTAAGAGTTATTCCCCTTTAACTGTTTTTTTCCATTAATTTACACTGATTTTCAAAAATCTTCTTCTCTAAAACCACTGAAGGGATTGCATTGATACTTGGTATACATGATTTTTAGGATGTCCTCTACCAAGTTTGTGAATTATATACATGTCGACCAACCAACATGGCCGCCGTTGCTAAAAATAGAACAGTGGGGTCAAACCATTGTTTTTTGCTTATAACTCAAAAAGTATAAGAGATAAAGAAAATCGGAAGCAAATTTTCTTGTTCAGCATCAAAAGGTCCTTACAGTAGTTATTGCCCTTTAACTGTTTTTTCTATTAATTTAAACTGATTTCCAAAAATCTTCTCTGAAACCACTGAAAGGATTGTTTTGCAACTTTGTATACTTGAAAGTTTGTGAAATTTTTTCAAACTTTGGCATAAGAGATCAGGTGAGCGATTCAGGGTCCTGGGAGCCTCTAGTTGGGGTTTCCCATAGCAAAACGTGTACTTAGCCATTCGACTACAAGGGGGTACCCATCTCTTATCCACAACTCCTCCTAAACCCCTTGATGGATTTTCATGAAACTTTCACACAATCTTTGTGACATAATGTAGATGTGCACCACCTACTGTGAAAATACTTAAATTCGTGGGTATCAATTTTCGTAGATCAGGAGTAAAATTTATTTTTGTGGATTCATGAGTTTGTGGTTTTAACAATTCTCTATTAAAAGCAATGTATAATATGTTCGTTGGGGATCTAATTTCGTTGTTTGCCTGACCCATGAAAACCACGAAAATTGGTACTGCACGAATAACAATACTTTCACAGTATTTTAAAATTTTATCTGATTAATTTTTCGGGGGCAGGGGGTATTTATTTGTGAGCTGCTGCTCACAGTTTTTCTAGTTTATTTTGCTTTCTTTGTTAAATAAAAGGTTGACAAATCCTGATAAAGCTGTAGTTTTGTGTCAATTGATTCAACAGACTTTTAGACATTATAATAATCTTCTGAATTTGGTGTAGGTCTTTTAATAGGAGGTTGGTGGAACCTATGTAAAGTTGCATGAATACTTCATATGTTGATTGAATCAACATTATGACAATGTTCTTTTAAATTCTGTTTTCGTCTTCTTGTAAAGCTGAATTTCGTCTTCTCGTATAGCTGATTACTTATTAATTGATTTAATGTTACGAAGACTATGTTCTTTTAATTTTGGTTTCCCTCTTTTATTTAAGGTCTGCAAAGCTGTATTGATTTTGTCAAGGGCAGATAACCTCATTGGAATAATCCCTGATAATCTACCTTCGGCTTTAATATAACAATTTGAATGAATATAATTGACTTAAGATTAATTTGAATCGGTTATTTAGTTAAAAGGTAACTTAGAGGGTTAAAATGTTATCTAGATAATTACCAAAACGGTTTATATTCATGAATAAGTATCTAAAATATTAGTTTATTTGAAATATTTCTCAATTGTTGGTAATGTATTTTCATATTGATCAATTGTTGTAATTACCTTTCTATTCAGACTGTTTCAAATATGGTCAATTTTTATAAGGGGGATAGACAATAACCTTCTGCTAAAGTTTGAATTTGAATAAATAGACATCTTATAATTTACAAAATTAAAGATTAGCAAAAAAACAATTCCTGAATACATTTTAAAAAAATAAGATCTAACAAATGAACTGCTACATAATTAAAACAAAATTATTCCAATGCACATTGCGAGAGCAAATATTTTAATTTAAATTATTAATATTTATATTTTAAAAATTATCCCTGCAGGTGGATTAATTTAAACCAAACATAAAGATTTGTTTGGATTGTGATATGAAAGTAAAAATAACATATTTAACAGTTTGTACTATTAAAAAGTCAAGCCCCTTTAAAGCCCCCAATCATTTTCTACTGATAGATTCTATTCAATACACATTCAATACACATTGTAAAATCTATGGTTCATTTGCCAAATGTTCGAACCAATAGATAAATATTTAAAGAATAATTTAAATAAAACCCCTTCGTCTCGTAAATATTATATACATACAATGTCTGTGACGGAATCACAGATTTAAAAAGAAATAAATCACTGCCGAAAATTTGAAGATAATCATTGGGGACGAGATTTTTTTGGTGACAGAGACAAGTAGCTTCACGTTGGAAGTATCAAATTTCAAATTCTAAAAGACAAATTTTTAAAATATGTAAATGATAATTTACCGTTATGTAAAATGGATATTTGTGGATTAATGGATTAAAGGTGGATTTATAATGCAGATTTCGGATTATATGGATTAAAGTTGATTATTTTTATCTCACAAGTTGTTTTCTTTTCGAGGAATCGTATAACATATTTTCATATTATTTAACCTCTAAATTGGAATTTAATTGATTTTAAAGTTGACTTTAAGACCACAATCTTTTTGCATCTTCTGGCTATTATGTGAAAGTTGCCTGAAATTACCATTATATAAAATATCGTCATAAGTGGAGATTTGCTTTAAATATTCAGCCAATGCAAGGTTAATTTGCCAGGATATAGAACAAGTGTGACATTTCAAGTCAGTCGAATTTATAAATATCGTTATTGATACAAAATCTGAGGATATTGTAGCAGTGTTGTCTATCACAAGGAATTTATTTGACCCCAGCGACCTTGACAATATGCTTGTCTCCTGCATTTTACAGTCGATTATTAGCTGAATTCAAATTCAAATCAATAGCTGTTTAAAAGTCACAGAAATCTTAAACCGAATTGAGAAATGTAAACTTTGCATATGGATACGAGTGAATTGTTGGCCTCCCCTACTGTGAGAAACACGAAGATTTAGGAATTTATCTTCCTGCCGTCTGCATTTTAGAATTGTAAAACAGATAATGATTATCTGATTGTTTGAATATCCTTCAAGTTTCATTGAGAGTTTTAGAATTTGTGGAAATACAATATCTGTAGAAGTTTCAGATTCAACTTGATTTAATTATTGTGGTAAACAAAAGTTCACTGAGAGTTTTAAGAAGTGGTACAATGAAGTAACGTTATAAGTTTTGGATTCACCTTCATTTATGGAAATTTATTGTGTTGCTTGGCATTCTTGAATATTGAAAGGAAGATTGAGTCTCTCTGTAATCATCGTATATTGACCAATCCATTAATTTCCTTGCAGTTTCAATTTCTGGGATATTAACTTTACGTTACCTTAACGATTTTAAACGCATGCAAATCAGTCGATGTTCTTTTCCGATTCACAATTGACTTTTCTGATTAAATAATCGATAGCGCCAATTGAGAATTTTCCATAATTGGAATCAAGTTTCTATAAGCCGTTTCTAAGTTTCGTCAAATCTTCAACTTTATCAATAGTTAGTAAATAGTTCAATATTGAAGTCGAGTGATATAGATTTGGCTTTAGTAATATTGAATTAACTTGCAGTTGTTTACCGAGACCAGCTTTTTAATTGACTTAGCAAATAGACTTTTGACTTTTTTAGAAAATCAACCCAAATTAATAAGAGTTATATATAAAGAGCAAGATACTCTTTGTATCAAAGAATAAAAAGACCTTAATCGAATCAATTTAAAAAGCATTAAGATACAACTTTTTGTATTCCAAAAAATATATAGATCATTTGAAAATTTAAAAGTCCACCGATTTTTTTCTACAGATCTAAAGCTTGCATGATATAAAGCTATTAAAGCTGTCCATTGCTGATCAGTTTATTAAGATTATGAGATAAAAAGACACGGAAAGATGTCATATTTGTGAAAATCTTGATCGATAAGTTACAAACAACTATCAGGCATAAGTGGATTGATATAAACATACTCGAGACTGAGATTCCAAATCTTAAATCGAACTTGTCAGTTTTGTTCTTTTGGAATCAGAAAAGTTTTATCACTAAGGAGTATTGAGAGTTATTGTTGTGCATTTTAAAGACGGATCCGCTTATATTTGTCGAGATTTCATCGTAATATTGATTGGAAGTGATACATTAAACCCGTCTTGTGGAAGCGATTATTACTTTCAACTGGATTATTATTTCAGGGTATGAAAAATTCAGTCTTGTTTTTATTGAGGATTGGAGATTTATAAAGAGGTAAACTGAAAAAGTGAATAGTAATCATAATTTTAAATGCAAAGCTGAAGTATTCTTCATTTATTAAAGAAAGCTAGAAAGCATTATAATGTTTTTTTTTATTAATAATATAAAAAGATAAAATTCATATTTTTTTGTTGAATAATTATAAAGTTTTTAATTGTGTATTAGTTTACTTTTAAGGTTTTTTTAACTGGTTCTTTGCATAAGATTTTAAAGCAAAAATAATCATATGTGTGCCCATTGAATTTGCCTAAACTTAACTGCTTCATATTTAATAACTAGGAATACACATAATATTCGTAGACCAAATAAAATTTTAATGTGTAATTGCTAAAAAATGACAAGATTGATTGCTTAAATATAAGAAACCCAAATCTCAGGTTTTTGAGGAAAATTTTGAAGATGACGGGAGGTCTAACATTTCCTAATCTGAACACTTAGAAGCTTGATTTCTTGTATAAATGTTACTGATTAAAACATTCAACTGCTTCAGAAGAGTTATCTACCTGAAGTATGTGTCCTCTGTACACACTTAAATAAATTTTGAAAACTTATAAACTGATTGGTTATTAGCTTCAATTGAAATTGTGCTGAGATATATGTATGGTATTTCTATTCTATGTGTCCATTAAAACCATTGCAATAATAAACTTTTTGTCCCCCCCCCCAGCCCCCTCCTCCCAGCAAAAGGAGTGTATTGATGCATAAAATTGCTGGATATCCAATATACCCTCATGCTTTCAGTTCTTAGCATTTTTGCCCGATTTATGCATAGTGATTATACCTTTATTTAGGGCCATTGCCAGGTTTCAGGAAAGGGGTGCAGGGGAGGGTCTGGTAGGGGTTCCCCTCCCAGTTTGAGAAAATTTTCTAAAATTTGACCCATTTTTATGGGTTTTAATGCATTTCTTGACAATTTTTTGATTAGTTTTGTTTTCCAAAACAGGGGTGCGGTCACACCCAACCCACCCCCTTCCAACAGCTTTGTAATTACCTAAGAAAAAATGTGAAACTCTTGTGGGAGTTATGCCCCTTTGACAATAGGAAATCTAAATGTATTGGGATGGGGGATCTCATACAATTGCTATTTAGTTTTGTACCATTAATTCAATGATTTTGTGACCTTATATTGTATATGTCTATGTAGGTCAATGAACATGCAAAACAATGGCAAAACCAAGGAAAATTAAGGAGTCATTCATTTGTTGAAGAGCCAGTTGACCAATTTAAAATGGAAAGTTAAAGGAAAAACAGGAGCTTACTGAGTCCTTTTGCTAGTATAATTTGTCAATTTTCTCTTAAAATGTTCTAAATGAATAAAAAAAAAGACGGCCCATATGAATGCATCTACCCAAGGCATTGAGGTATCATTTCCATGACATGAACCTTATGATTTTCCCGGTGCTTTACTTAACTGTTTTCTTGTACTCTTGAAATGCGTATTCATTCTAATATCTAGTCTCTAGGACCAGATTTCTTGTGAAAAATACTAAATGCCAACTTCAAGGGTATATTTCATTACTCTTTTTAAAAGGCCTTATTTCATTTAATGAGAAAGAACTTCAAAGTCAGACAGTTTTCTGTCTTAAATGTCACTTAAAATCTTGACGACTAATTATGTATTTAAATAAATAACAAGTTTTGGTATTTAAATATTTAATGAATAAGTAACATATTGAACTAATTTTACCCTTCATTTTATGCATTGAAGTATTAAATCACAGTGTTCTTGAAAGATCATGTAAATATGACCCAATGCATAGTGTTAAGTCTTTTGAAACATGATATAAGGTTTGGGAATTTTGCTTAGCAACTAAATGCATTCATTTTGAATAGCTCTCTTTGGAATTATCTCCCTTTTAGTGCAGCTGTTTTTATAAGAAGATAATTATACCCTACGCAACTCCGCTACTCCGTCCATCCGTCTGTGATCAAAGTTTGTGAACCCAACTCCTCTTAAAATACTGAATAGAATTTAATGAAACTTGGTATACAAAAAGTACACCATATGTAGTTGTGCATATTACCAGGAATTTTTTATCTGCAAATTTGGCCCTTTAGACTTAAAATTTCAGAAAATTCTGATTTTAGTTTGTGAACACAACTCATCTTAAACTACTGAACAAAATTGATTGAAACTTGGTTTGCAAGAAGTACACCATATGTAGTTGTGCATATTACCAGGAATTTTTTATTCACAAATTTTTGTGAGAGTTATGGCCCTTTGGACTTAGACATTTGCAGAAAATCCTTATTACAGTTTTTGAACACAACTCCTCTTAAACTACCGAACAAAATTAAATGAAACTTGGTATGCAAAAATTATAACATATGTAATTGTGTATGTTACCACAAATTTCTAATTCGCAAAAGTTTAAGAACAAATTGTCAAAAACTTATACATGTTATACCTGGTCCTATTTCATCATTGTTAATATACAATTCAAACCTAGTGTATTTATACACCTTTAAATCAAATAAAACTTAATTTCATCCAAACAAGATAAATATAGGTTTAATATTAACTGTCATATTTTTAATATCAAATTTATTATGTAATTGAAAATGCAGAAGAACTGTTTAATCAATTTTCAATATAATAGTTGCATTTCATTTTTGTGTTTGAAGTGGATTGCCATTAATGAGAATTTGATTAGGTAAATTTCACAATATGAAATTATCTAAAATTTCCCACCTCTTGAAAAAATATTCTAACAATGATAAAACTTTAATAGTACACATCTATTATTATAAGTGTATGGTTGAACGTCATCAGTTAAAAAAAAATGTTTACACTATGTATAATGCACAATTTCAAAGATTTTAAACATCATCTTTTCATGCATGTTTTAATAAGGATTGAATTCAATATTCTTGTTTGCATCTACACAATGGTTAATACATTGTATTCAAAAGTCACAAAATAGAACAAAATTTAGTATAATGCTAATAGCAGTGGTTTAAACACTGCCAAGGAGGTGCGGCATTTGACAAACCTTATAGGGGGAGGCTGTTAAAATTTTGTTTCATAAAGCAAATATTTTAAACCCTGAGACTCTTGAAAAGTGGGTGGGGTATAAAGTGAGTTAATTGCAGTCAACCATGAAAATCAGAATCCAACAAAGTGTTTTTTTTTAACACTGATTTCCATATAAGCAACATGAACAAACCAAGAAATTAAGAATTAAACTAGATGTCTTTTGGAGTAAACCACAAAAATTGATTCCCACGAAAATAAATGAATCCACAATAGTGCAATATTAAGCTTTATCAGATTATATAGTTCAGTAGATTGCTTTACTGCATGTGAAACCCTGTTATTGCAATAACTTGTTCAATTCTAATGTTTCAATGTTAAATGCTGTTATTGCAATAAGTTCATTGTTCAATTCTAATGTTTCAATGTTAAATGCTGTTATTGCAATATAATGGTTCATCTAATCAAATTTTATCACATGCGAAAACCTGCTATTGCAATAAGTTCATTACTCAACACTAATGTTTAAATGTTTAATGCTGTTATTGCAATATAATGGTTCATCTAATCAAAGTTTATCACATGAGAAACCCTGCTATTGCAATAAGTTCATTATTCAACTCTAATGTTTAAATGTTAATTGCTGTTATTGCAATATACAATGTTTTATTAAATCATCAATGTTAATCACATGTGAAACTCTTTTATTGCAATAAGTTCATTTTTCACTCTTAATGTTTAAATGTTAAATGCTGTTATTGCAATATAGTAATTCATCAAATCATAGTTTATCACATGCAAAATCATGTTATTGCAAAATGTTCATTGTTCAACTCTAATGTTGAAATGTTAAATGCTGTTATTGCAATATAAGGATAAATCAAATAATAGTTTATCACAAGTGAAACCCTAGCTGTTATTGCAAAAAGTTCATTGTTCAACTCTAATGTTAAATGTTTAATGCTGTTATTGCAATATAATGATTATCAAATCATAGTTTGAAAAACTGTTTACCATGTTTACTGCATGTGAAACCCTGATATTGCAATAAGTTCATTTTTCAGCTACCAACCCTGAATTTCAATGAAATTCATTTTCAAAAACTAATGTAGTGAAGTTTGAACCCTGATAATTGCAAGAAAATTATTACGATAACACAATTATGGGCATGTTAAACTGGGACTTTGCAATCAGTTGTGCAACTCAAGTGTAAGTGAATGTTAAACCGCAATATTGCAATAATGATTAAAGTTGAATAAGAAAAAGGTCCAAAACATGTGAATACTGTAAAAGGGGATAATTTCAGGTGGTTTTAATTTCGCATTTTCATTGCCAAAATGCATGCGTGAGGTTCTAGTTTCGCGTTTTATTAGATCATAGAAAATTGGGTCTGTCTAAATGTAATTTACGCGAGGGGATATATTTTTGCAAATTTGTTAAGGTAATGAAATTAGCGAAAATAAACCCCTCACAAAATTTCCCCTTTTACAGAATCATGATCATGAAGTAACTAGCCCTATTTGATGTAGACTTATAAATCACCCTTTGTGTGTGAGTATACCATGGTAGTCATAACTTTATCTGCTCATTTTTCACATCTATTGTACTAAGATAAATAGGCTATGGGTATATTAAATAACTCAGATTTAATAGGCTTTGATTCCTTTCAGGCATCTTTATTAAATTTTCTGTATTTTGAATACAAAGGTTTATTAAACTTATCAGTATCTTTAAGGTTTGAATATAACGTGTCTTACTGTATAAGTTTGGTAATATTGATTTGTGTCAACTCATACCTCATTAAAAGGCAATTTGGTCATTTTAGGGGACTAGCGTAGGTAGATCAATTCATAACTAGTTTCAGCTAATCTTTTAAGGGAAAATCTGTAAAAATGTTTTTCAGTTGGGCAAATGAGTCACCATCAAGACACAGGATATATATACAAAATTGTTACAAGCCCCAACTTGAAGATAATGATTCTAGATCTAATTGGATTTTTAAAGCATTTTCATGATGTAATTTTAGCTGGATATGTGGTCTCAAAATTTAGATTCTTAAATGAGTTGCCTTAAAGTGAATGATAAAGATGGGGCAATTTCTTATATATAACAAAAGGAGAAGTTCAAATATGTGTGCATGGCCTTTGTATGAAAAAAATGTGAAATAAATGAAAAATGTAAGAGTTATCTTTCTTAGTCCATATTTTCAGCTAGGTACTGGAAATGACCAAAAAATCTCAGGCTGTTATTATAATTTTTTCTCTGAACAATTTGGGCACCTAAACAAAATTTTCCTTCTTATATATGTTCATACATATGACAGAGAGAATTGATCGGATTTAAGAATCTCAAGTTGTTGAACATAATTTTTTAATCAGTTTAAGATTTTTTACTCGTCAACCTAAGACTAAGTAAACTATGAAATGTCAGAAAATTGATTTATTGTGGAAATCTCAAGTTGTTCAACATATTCTTTTTAATCAGTAGAAGATTTTTTTGTTATCAAGTTCCTTTATTTACCTTACACCTTATAAAACAAATGTGGCCCGTCACAGGAGATTCGTATAGTGTTGATATAAGTACCAGATCCACAACAAGCGAGATTGCATGGGGCTTTAGATCCAAACTAATTCCTAATATGAAGAATTATATTTGTTTTGAAATGATATTAAGATTTAAGATCATTTTGAGTTAAATTTATTTTTGGTTTTACTTGTCAATATGGGGGGAAATTCGGAGTCACTCTTATACTTTTGCACACTTATAACATATTAGTTGTTTTCAACTGCTAATGTCAATTATTTTGAGCTTGCCTTTCAAAATTTTGGAAATAAAATTGAAATGTTTATATAATAAATAGATTAATTAAAAAATGGGACTATCAATTTAAGGTTTATATTTTAAGTTAAATCTTACCCCTTAATTTTCACCCAGATTCTCCAAAGGAATTTAGAATTAAAAAGCAGTTGTTACATACAGAAAATTCAAAAGTATGACATGTATGACGATCTTAATTATTGCTGAGTTAAAATTCTGAAAAACACTTTTATCAGTATAAAAGCTTTTATACATGTACATACAAATCTAATTCTTTACTATAAAATCTCCACTTCATACAAATCTTTTTAATTCTAAATACCAATTTTAATATGATTACATAAGAATTTCACAGCTTTATAACTGCAGACAATCATGTACATATTAATAATTTGTATAAATCTATTGAAATTGTCAGGGCACACATATGATTATTAAAATCCAGGCATAGAAAAGGCTAAGATTACTATTATACTCGTCAATTGTCAAATCAATCTCGAATACGTTAAAAAGAGAATCGGGTTCAAAAGAGTTCTTTAATATATCTTTGTAGACTTATCCAATTTCTTTTCGAGTTGAAATAATTTTTCTTCTATGGAGTGTTTACTGTGGATATATTTTATTCTCTTGCAGTTGTGGATTGGAATAAAGCACTATAGTGTCAATTATTTTCCTTCGATTCATTTAGTAACAGTTAACTTTCCGTTGCTGAGGAATGGAGGAAATAATCTAGTATAAAATCTTATCAGAAACACAAACAAGTTTTGAAGCATACAAACTGTTTATATTTTGTAAATGGAAACAAATGCAATGTGATAAAATTGTGGAACGAAAATGTTTTAGTTGGACTTGATGTTACTATAAATAACTAGAAAAGTGATTGGAAAAAACTGAAAAAATGGCTGTACAACTAGTACAGTATATGGACCTTAGACAAGCCATTGATATTAACCCACCAAGTTATCATATCATTCAGATACAGGTGAGTCTAAAAATAGAAATAGGGGGTTAATATTTGGGACTTAGCTAATTACCTGTGTATTGAACTATTGTGTATTACTTTAGTGCTAAACTACTAATTCAGCTGTTTCAACCCATAACACTTGTATAGAAGCTCTGAGAATGTGAAAATAAGTACCCTGTGAGGGGTACTTACAATAATTTGACTAAGTTCATAAGAACTTCTTTTGAATTATCATTTCTATAAAGGCTGCAAAAAGGAAATGATCTGTCAGTTCTGAAGATTTTCCGCCACTCCTCTGCATAAAAATCATTACAAAATGTCTATATCACTTTCAAACATGGTACTGGCACATTATTTTTAACCAACTGAACATCTATTAGTTAAGCTCTAGCGTGGACATGTACAATTTAACCAAACATTTATGTGTGTAGTCACAGTGTGAACATGTATAGTTAAGCTCTAGTGTGAACATAAATAAGCTTAGCCAATGTGTGAAAATGTATGGGTTTAGACACAATGTGAACATGTATGAGTTAAGCAACAGTGTGAACATGTATGAGTTAAGCAACAATGTGAGCATGTATGAGTTAACCAACAATGTGAACATGTATAAGTAAGCCAACAGTGTGAACATGTAGGCGTTCAGCAACAGTTTGAACATGTATTGGGTTAAGACACAGTGTGAACATGTATGAGTTCGGCTACAGTGTGAACATGTATGAGTTAGGCAACATTGTGAACATGTATGAGTTAGACAACAGTGTGAACATGTATGAGTTAAGCAACAATGTGAACATGTATGAGTTAACCAACAATGTGAACATGTATAAGTTAGGCAACAGTGTGAACATGTGTGAGTTCAGCAACAGTGTGAACATGTATTGGATTAGACACAGTGTGAACATGTATGAATTAGGCAACAGTGTGAGCATGAATGTGTTAAGCAATATTGTGAACATGTATGAGTTTAGATACAGTGTGAACATATATGAATTTTACATAGCCAGAGTGTGAACATGTGTGAGTTGATAAAGCCATAGTATGAGCATGTATGAGTTGAACCATAGTTTATAGTTTAGCCACAGTATGAACATGTATGAGTTTAGCCACAGTATGAGCATATTTGTGTTTAGTCACAGTGTGAACATATATGAATTTAGCCACAATGTGTTTGATTTTAGCCTTAATTTTCATAAGCTTTGCAAAGTGTTTCAGCTTAGCCTTAATGTGTATGATTTTAGCCAAAATGTGTATGGTTGGGCTGATGAGCCACTGTGTGTTTGAATTGAGCCACAATGTGTATGAGTTGAGCCAAAATGTGTACGAGTTGAGTTTAAATCTGTATGGGCTTAGGCAGTTTATCCACAATGAATTTGAATTGAGCCACAATGTGTGCAAATTGAGCTGCAATGTGTATGAGTAAATTAGCAACAATATGTCTAAGCTGAGCCACATTAATATGAGTTGAGCCAAATGTGTATGAGTATAGGCAGTTGTCTGTGAGCCACAATGTGTATTCAAGTTTAGACAGTGAGCCACAAAGTGTATTCAAGTTTAAGCAGTGAGCCACAATGTGTATGAATTTAACTGCAATGTGTTTGAGTTGAGCCACAGTGTGTTCGACTTCAACCACACTAATATGAATTGAGCCAAATGTGTATGAGTTTAGGCAGTTAAGCCACTATGTGTATGAATTGAGCTGCAATGTGTCTAAGCTGCAATATGGCTGAGCTAAGCCACAATAATATGAGTTGAGCCAAATGTGTATGAGTTTAGATAGTTGTTGAGCCACAATGTCTAATCAAGTTTAGGCAGTTGAGCCAGAATGTGTATTAATTAGCTGCAATGTGTTTGAGTTGAGCCACAGTGTGTTTGACTTCAACCACAAATATGAATGAGGCAAATATGTATGAGTTTAGGCAGTTAAGCAACTATGTGTATGAATTGAGCTGTAATGTGTCTAAGCTGCAATATGTGTTAGCTAAGCCACAATAATATGAGTTGAGCCAAATGTGTATGAGCTTAGGCAGTTGTCAACCACAATGTGTATGAGTTAAGGTTTAGCTTGTATTGACAAGTGAGCACAGTTTGTATGGGTTAAGCCATTGTGGGTTAACTTCCCTTTCTATATATAGCTATCATTTGCAGTTTTACACCTTAAGCTATCTACTTCCTGTTTGGCTCTTTTTGTTATATTTTGAAAATGTGTGCATTTATGTACAGGATGAAATTTTGGAAACGGAGAAAAAAATATTTTCTGCTGAGCAAGCAGCTAAAGATGCAGTTGAAGAAGCTGATACACTCCGCCACGATCTGATCGAGTTACAACTCCGAGTAGGTTGTCTCCCCCTGAATAACCACAGATTGTATATATTTTTACCTCCCACCTCTTACTACTGCATATAGAACATGTTTATTAACATTTTATTTATGAGTGATTTTTAATACAAGTGTATTTTTTTTATGTATTTTTAATATCTACATTTAAAAAAAAGTAATCCAAAATACATGTACCTGTCACAGATATAAAAAAAGATTTGTTGATGAATTACCCCTTAATTATAACCACATATTGTTAACAAATTAACAGTTCTTCTTCCCATACACCCTACATAACGAAACTAAACCCCATACTGTTACTAATCAAATTGTGTTACATTGTATATGTAAAAAAAATATTTCATATAACATATATAATCAAGCAAAAAAAAAAAACAATGATGATGATGATGATTTGTGGTTTTTCTAAATTGCCGTTTGATTGTGGGCTGTGTCGCGTACACTTATTCCACATCTCATTATTTTCTAATTTCTTGTTTTGGTATAATTTTAATTATTTCTACCTTGTGTGTGTCAATGATTATGCTTTAAAGTTTACAAAAGAAAAACATTCTGCATATTTTATGTCCCTCCGACCACACATGTGGGGGCATATAGTTTTACTCATGTCCATCTATTAATTTGTATGTACGTAAGTTTGTACAAATTTCTGTCAGTTTTCTCAGAAACTAGCTGAACATGAGAATCACTTGAAATTCGGCAGGGTGGTTTTACTGATGGTTTAACTTCCTAAGTGACTTTCAGTCCTGTCAGACTTTCATTTCCTGTTTTGGAACTGGGCAGATAATAAATTTATCTTATTTCCTGAAATAAAGTTTGAATTAAATAGTGATAATATCAGATGCTTATGCAATTTAGTTTTCTGGTTTCATACCATTATTGGTTATTTTTAGTTGAAATTAAAAAAATCATCAATAAAATCCAAGATAAGACCTGTCAGTTTCAAGCTTTGATCTTGAAAATAATTTTCATTCTTTGAATTTTCTTCACAATTTACATATTTAATTTTAGCCATAGATCTTTACTACTTTACATTGTATTTCAATTAAAAAAATTAAATGAAGAATAGAATAATTTTTTTAATATAGCAATGTAGAACATTGAAATTTTAATGTACCACATTGAGATGTAATACTTTGATTTAAAAAACCAAAAACAATTGTACATGAAAAGGGAAGGATTTGTACTAAGGCCAAAATAAAATATTCTAGTGTTCGTTATTTACTAGTCACTTTCTTTTAAGATGACGGAACAATTTATCAAAATAGATAAAAATAGAAAATATAAATTTGGATGAGAATCTAGGAATTATTCCATTATGGCCTATTTAAACTTTGATGTTTAACTTGAAAAGAAAATCCTTAACAATGCTAATTAAGGACTAGATATTGCCATGTAAAATTATTCTACCAACAAAGTTATAGAATTAACTTGCAAAAATTAACAGTCTAAATTTGTAGAGAACTCATTGGTGTCTTTTAAAGCTTTACCTTAGATAATATTCTGCTTCAATTCATCAAAAATTAATCACGCCAGACTAAGTATGTATATATGATTGGATTTGCAGCATACAGTTTTATACATGAAATTTGAATGTCTTTTTTACCAGGGACCGATTCAATTTTTTTTGAAAAGGGGGGGGGTTCTGTCTATTGTTTACTGAAGATAAAAATGGGGTGTCATGCAGGGCAACTTTTTCTACAATCTGCACAAAAATTACAATATTTTGCAAGGAAAGAGGGTTCCAACCCTTAGGCCCCCCATCCGGACCTTATGAATCTGCCACTTGCTTTACCAACTTAAAAATTTGGGATTTGTTAAAGATTCAAATGTAATTAAGCAACTTAACTTCTCAAAGTTTAAACAAAAGTCTTTCACATTTAACCCTTCCTTAAACTAAAACTGCAATGTATGTTTGACAACCCATACTATATTATTTTACACTTATTTCATGTTGCAACTTTTTATCAACAAAGAAGGATAACTCTATTTTAATTTTCAGGACTTTTTTGCATTACAATACTTGTGAAAGAAATTTTTTTTTATTTGTCTCACATGCAGGTCTGCCAATTTTCCTGATTTTAACAGAATTTCCAGATTTACAGATCTTCATTTTATAATGAATATTATGTGAAACTTCACAGAAATAATTAAAAACTGAGTTTCAAAATTTCAAAACTTGGCAGCCCTGTACATGGTGTATTATTGAGAACCACTCTGGTGGTTTTTTTTTCATGAAACATTTTGTTTGCTTTCAACATGGATTTTTTTTTAATTTTCTCCTTTATTAGCTCACCTGGACCGAAGGTCCATGTGAGCTATTACCAACACTTGGCGTCCCTCGTCGTCTGTCGTCTGTCGTCGTCGTCTGTTAACAATTTTTCAAAAATCTTATCCTCTGAAACTACCTAACAGAATTTTATGAAACTTGGTATGAATGATCCTTAGGGTGTCCTGCACCAAACTTGTGTTTTGATTTTTGATCCGTTAAAAAACATGGCCGTCCTAGGCTAGACTAGGGGGGTCAGACTACTGTTTTTGGCTTATAAATCAAAAAGTATAAGAGATAGAGGAAATCTGAGGCCATGCTACTGATTCAGCATCAAAAGCTCTACTACAGTCTCCCTTACAAGGGTTACGGCCCTTAAAGGTGAAAAATAGCATTTTTTCATGTTTTTGGCCTACAGAATGAAAACTATTGCAGATAGAGATTAGCTGTTGCTTGCTTAAATGTTCAGCTCATTTAGCTCTACAAAAGTCTCCATAGGGTCGAAGTTGTCAGATGACTCCTTATAGGGGTTATGGCCCCTTATAGGTGAAAAATGGTGTTTTTGGCCTATAGAATGAAAACTATTGCAGGTAAAGAAAAGCTGTTGTTTGCTGAAATGTTCAGCTCATTTAGCTCTACAAAATGCTCCATAGGGTCGAAGTTGTCAGATGATCCCTTATAGGGGTTACGGCTCCTTAAAGGTGAAAAATAGCCATTTTTCATGTTTTTGGCCTACAGAATGAAAACTATTGCAGATAGAGATTAGCTGTTGCTTGCTTAAATGTTTAGCTCATTTAGCTCTATGAAAGTCTCCATAGGGTCGAAGTTGTCAGATAACCCCTTATAGGGGTTATGGTCCCTGAAAAATAGTGATTTTTCATGTTTTTGTCCTACAGAATGAAAACTATTGCAGATAGAGATTAGCTGTTGCTTGCTTAAATGTTCAGCTCATTAAGCTCTACAAAATTCTCCAAGGGTCGTAGTTGTCAGATGACCCCTTCTTGGGGTTACGGCCCCTGAAAAATAGCGTTTTTTCATTTTTTTGGCCTACAGAATGAAAACTATTGCACATAGAGATTATCATTAGCTGTTGTTTGCTTTAATGTTCAGCTCATTTAGCTCTACAAAATCCTCCATAGGGTCGAAGTTGTCAGATGACCTCTTATAGGGGTTACGGCCCCTGAAAAATAGCGATTTTTCATGTTTTTGGCCTACAGAATGAAAACTATTGCAGATAGAGATTAGCTGTTGCTTGCTGAAATGTTCAGCTCATTTAGCTCTACAAAATTCTCCACAGGGTCGAAGTTGTCAGATGACCCCTTATAGGGGGTACGGCCCCTGAAAAAAGTGATTTTTCATGTTTTTGGCCTACAGAATGAAAACTATTGCAGATAAAGATTAGCTGTTGCTTGTTTAAATGTTCAGCTCATTTAGCTCTACAAAAGTCTCCATAGGGTTGAAGTTGTCAGATGACTCCTTATAGGGGTTATGGCCCCTTATAGGTGAAAAATGGTGTATTTGGCTATAGAATGAAAACTATTGCAGGTAGAGAAAAGCTGTTGCTTGCTTAAATGTTCAGCTCATTTAGCTCTACAAAAGTATAGGGTCAACATCAAGACCAGGTGAGCGATTCAGGCTCCTGGGAGCCTCTTGTATTGTATTTTGTTGATCAGTTAAAAAAACACAGCCTGTTGTTTTTAAAAAATTGCCTTTTAATACCATGTGCTTAATCGTTTTACCCCAATATTCATTTTTATTTTTTTACCTTATTTGCATATGTTGTACAATTCCATTCCTAATTTGCATATTTTATATTATTTTACTATTTGTGTATATATTTGTTTTATATAGGCTGCTTCTGCTGACACAAGAGCTTCAGAGTTTGTAGAGGGGGAGGAAGACCCATCAAGACTGGGATCTCAACAGGTAGGCATAATAAGTAGGTTCAGGGGTCTTGAGGGTAAGTTGGGGCCTGAGGGTGGTGGGGGTCTTAGTTGTTCGGAGTTTGTGGAGGGGTAGGAAGACCCATCAAGGCTGGGATCTCAACAGGTAGGCCTAATTAGTAGGTTCAGTGCTTTTGAGGTTAAGGTGGGGCCTGAGGGTGGTGGGGGTCTTAGTTGTTCAGAGTTTGTAGAGGGTGAGGAAGACCCTTCAAGGCTGGGATCTCAACAGGTAGGATTTATGATCACTTGGTTAAGGGGACTTAAAGGAAGGGTGGGGCCTGAGGGTGGTTGGGGGTCTAAGTTGTCTAGAGTTTGTAGAGGGGGAGGAAGACCCATCAAGGCTGGGATCACAACAGGTAGGATATATGATCAGTAGGTTAAGGGGACTAAAGGGTAAGGTGGGCCAGGGTTGTGGTGGGGTCTAAGTTGTCCAGAGTTTGTAGAGGGGGAGGAAGACCCATCAAAGCTAGGATCTCAACAGGTAGACTATTATCAGTAGGTTAAGGGGACTAAAGGGTTAGGTGGGCCAGGGTGGTGGTTGGGTCAAAGTTGTGAAGGGTTTGTAGAGGGGGAGGAAGACACATCAAGGCTTGGATCACAACAGGTACGCTTTAGGACCATTACCGGTAGTTTGAGACTGGTGTGCAGAAAGATTGGACCTGAGGGTAAAAGGGGGTCTAAGCTGTTCTTAGTAATGTAGAGGAGGGAGGGGAGAGCCACTATAAGGCTGAGACCTCAACAGGTAGGGTTTATGATCAGTAGGCTAGGGGACTTTGAGGGAAGGGTTGGGCCTGTGGGTGGTTGGGGGTCTAAGTTGTTCAGAGTTCATAGAGGGGCAGGAAGTCCATCAAGGCTGGGATCACAACAGGTATGCTTTATGATCAGTAGGTTAAGGGGACTAAAGGGAAGGGTGGGGCCTGAGAGTGGTTGGGGGGTCTAAGTTGTTAGAGGGGCAGGAAATCCATCAAGACTGGGATCTCAACAGTTAGGCTAATATTAGTAAAAGAGTTTGGGATGTAAATGGGTATGCAAGTATGGATCGATGGGATATGATTAAGAGATGGGGAGGGATTGGTTGGGGTGTACAGGGATTTCAGATTTTGGAAAGGACCTGTCTAAATTGGCTTGGATCCCAATATAAGGGCTAAATGATCATATAGGAATATAGGATTATAGAAACTCAACATGTAGACTAAGTTAATGACAAGTTTGAATATGAAGGGTCTGGGGTTTAAGGTGGGGAATCAATAAGGACATTTAATTGTGGTGGGTGACACCCATTGTGGCTGTACATAATGAGAAATACCCAATAGAATTGGCTAACATGCTATTGGTTCTTTAAAACTTATTTTTAATCCAAGATACGTCTTTTTATTTTATTTATATATCACTTTTAATAAATTGTGCTTGCAATTTAAAGTGGAAAAGAAAAAAGCAAAAAGTATGTATAATGCACACAAATGACAATGAATGTTGTATTAATTTCATTCATTTCTAAATTGACCTCATTGACCTTTTATAATACTATATTTACCAGCCTTTAAGATGTTCCAAAATTTCCAAAATCCAAATTCATTATGTTGTTCATGCTTATATTTTTTCTGAAGAAAAAACTTACTTTTTTTTACTTTGTGTTATGTGTTGTATTGAATGAAAATAGTCTGTCCGGATGCCGTTATATTTCTATGTCACCTGCAATGTGTTAATTTCAAAATTACATACAAGTAAAGAGGTCACTTGGACATTTTCTATCATCTTGCATGAAATAATTCCCTCATCTGTGTTGTTCTGTGGTACAAATTTTCCGGGCAAACTACATGTCACAACCTTTTGATATTTGACATGTGGCTTCCTCCTATGGTAGTTTATGATGTAAAACAATTTTATGCCAGTTACTCCTCTACTTCCTGTTGACCAAATATTTTAAGATGCAGGGGTCAAACCTCTTCCATGGAAGACCACCATTCTAGTTTTGATATGTCCAATATAGTTTATGTTTGCCTGAGATGGCTGCTTATGCTTTTGTCTTTCATTGTTTATGCATGATGTGATTGCCTGCCATGCTTTCAATGTCTGTTGGTTGCTTATATGTTACCTAAAGATGCCCTCTTTATTTTTGTTGTCCGGTGTTTGCATGCTTGCTATTAACATATTTTCTATTGCATTTTTAATAACTAGATGTTCAGATGCAATTTTTAGATATGATCCCATACATGTGATTCTCCCGCCGGGAGACAAAATCTCCCAACTTTTTGATCCATCTCCCGTTCTCCCGACTTTTTTTGTAATCTCCCGCTTTTTCAAGACATGGCAAAATTTTAATTTTATAGACATTTTAATTGATTAGTCGTAAAACATTTCCGGTGTTTAAACATTTCCACATTTTAGGGGTTTGTCAATTAGGTAGGCGTTAAATAAACAGTTATAGGTGTTAATTAAAAGTTTATTGCCATAATTGACCTGATGATTGTATAAACAGTTTGAAATTAATCAGTGAAGCCATGTATATTTGGCACACGCTAGTGCCCTCAATTGACATTGAAATGCAATTTTAATGAGCGTTGAAAATCTCACGCTTTTTTGTCCAATCTCCAGCCAAAAAATTCAAAATCTCCAGCTTTGGCATCACAGATCCGTCACATGTATGTGATCCTTAGCCAGATACATTCACTTCTCAAGGGATCTGATATGGATATGAGAATTTAGGGTGTACGACTGATTTTTTACTAAAATTACTTGGGATTGTAATTTTTTTTCAATGTAAGGGTATGATTGTGCAGAATTGTAACTAACATTCCCGAGGTTAAGAAAAATCTTGCTCACTTTTCAAACTGGATTTTATGTGAAAGATTTCAAACTTTGAAAATTTTCATGATTACAATTATACTCAAATTCAGAATAGTGGTATCTTTATCAATTGAATTTAAATGACACCAACTGGTTTGACAATTAGGTGTTTTAAGAGAAGAGAGAGGTTAAATATTAGGTCAGTGAAGTTGGTCAGCCATGAAACACCTGTTGAAGTATAACTGATTAAAAGAATATCTATTCAGGTAGAAATTTAAATTGATCAAACTGACCATTTGATCAGTAATTATTGGACAGGTGAGATCCATTTAAATATCTACCTGAATTGATATGCTTCATGATTTAATACTAACAACAGGTGCTTCATGGCTGACCAAATTCACTGACCTAATATTAAACCTCTTTCTTTTCTTAAGACACCTAATTGGCAAACCAGTTGGTGTCATTTAAATTCAATTGAAAAAGGTACCACTATTATGAATTTGAGTATAAGTTATTTTACTACTAATTAAGGCTATTTTACTACCCTAATTTGAAGAGTTTTAAAAAATGTGCAATAATCATATCACCAGTATTGAGGAAAGAATAAGATAAACAAATGCTTAGAAGTTTACCAAACGTCAGGACCATAAGGGTCTTAATTTCTCATGTATGGTTTTGCCTTATTTTGTCCTTTGTTCTGCAAGAAGCAGAGATACCAAATGAATGGGGCATCAAAATGTCAAAGTCCGAAAGGGCAGAGACAAAACCAGTAAACACAATCAACTCAGACAGGACAAGAAAAAAGACAACATATAAAACACTGGAACACAAAAAACCACTGAATATCAATTAACAATGTGAACTCTTGTTGTAATGAAAGTGAACTCAGGTGCTCTGGAAGAGTAAGTGGTTCCTGTCTGCTATAGCACACCCATTGTGCTGCCAATTTGAGCCAAGTGTATCAAATCCTGTAAAGGAAGACAAAACAAAACCCCATGACAAACCAACATCTGCACTCATCTTTGAAATAAAAATCCCACATTTGTCTTTGAGCGCATGATGTCTTCTGTCAAATATTTCTTGAGGGATGACAGCAACTGAGGAGCAACATAATTGTATCTGATTCAGAGTGCCCCAAGAGTTTTGTAATTTATTTATAACCTTAAATATTTACCAAAAAAATAAGATTTCGTTTTTCATAATTAAATCAGGCCAATTTTCGTCAAATAAGTTTTTAGCAGCTTTAATATTGATCACTTGATCACAGCTATTGTTCAAATCTCCGTAACCAGGAAGTGAATTGCCAAATACCAAACATTAGCAGAGTTGGGGACGCTAATAGCAATTTATTGATGTACCTTAGAAATATTGAATTATTTTTCCGTTAATTGGTTTGAGCCCTATTTAAGATTACCGATTATTTGTTTGCTAATGGACTCTATTTAAATAGCTGAATGGAATACAGATTTGTAAGATTCCAAAAAGATCAATTTTGGTCCTTTGTATGGCTTTTGTATAGCAGTTTTGATGTTTTGGTGTTTTAAGGACAATTTTACTTGAAAACTATTGAGCATAACAAGGGTTAGGAAGTTGAAACTTGTATAGCAATCTAGAACGCATGAAAACCAAAACATCAAGAAAGTGTGAACAGGTGCTAAGGTATGAATTTACCCCCCCCCTTTTTTGCCCTCAAAATATAATATTGCTTTTAAAACCCAAATTAGCCAAATTGCATTAAAAAAAAAAAGACAGAAAAAAAAGGCAACTAAGAGCTAGGTTTTTTCTCACAGAACATTTGCTTGCACCCCTTTCCTGAACCCAGGAAACTAATAGCTCTTATTTATAAACACTTTTATCCTAAATGTTAAAGCATCCAAATGGTTCCTCTTTCCTTACTAACTAATGGCCAGCTGAATCAATTTCAAATTAGAAACTGTGCATGAGAAATACACAGGTATTGTTAATGAAAAATAAGATTTTATCCTATGATGATGCTTTTACGTCAAAAAATGTAATTACTCCTCCAATTTTGTATAGATTTATTGATGGTGCTCCAGTCAGTGGAGGAAAGAATTAATTTAACTCTCCAATTATCACTTTTATGGACGTCATTAATTTACATTTTTGATTTCAGCCTTAGTAACCAGGCATTCAATTATTCAAGCTGAGTAAAACTAAATATACAGGTGGGGTATTTAAAATATTAAAAAATCAAAGTATTGCACATTTTCATGGATTAATGGGTCATTTTCAAATTATTTTAACAATAAAAAAAAGACATTGACTGTCCTAGCAGTTCCAACACATAAAATTTCTTAGAAATTATGCCCATTCATCTGTTAAACAACAAAGTTCCTTTTTTTCTCAATAAATTTTTTAAAGAAAATTAATTACATTATGTTTAAGTCCAATTAAATGTCCTCGCTAAATTAGTTATTCAGAAAATTTTGTGGAAGTTATCCCCCTTTGACCATTAAATTTATGTCCTGTAAAGTGTAAAGGGACTTAAAAAAAACCTGATAATATTCAGACTTTTTAAATATCTTGGCTTAAATAATGTTATTCAATACTGTTTGTCAATTTTTATACCCCGCCACACGAAGTGGCAGGGTATTATGTTATACCCTCAGTTTTTTTCGGTGTCTGTCCGTCCATCCGTCTGTCCGTCCGTCTGTCTGTCCGTCCCCCGAAGGTTTCCGACCAATAACTTGAAAACGCGTCAAAGGATATGAATGATATTTTGCACAGCTGTTTAGTACAATAAAATACAGGTCAAGTTCGATTTCCAGCATGATCCAAAAAATAGTTTTCGAGATAGGCCACTTTGAAAAATCAAATTTCATGAAATTTTGAGTTTCGGACCAATAACTTGAAAACGCGTCAAAGGATTTGAATGATATTTTGCACAGCTGTTATGTACAATAAAATACAGGTCAAGTTCGATTTTTACCATGATCCAAAAATAGTTTTCATGAAATTTTTAGTTTCCGACCAATGACTTGAAAACGCGTCATGGGATTCAAATGATATTTTGTACACCTGTTTAGTACAATAAAATACAGGTCAAGTTCAATTTCCAGCATGATCCGAAAAATAGTTTTCGAGATAGGCCACTTTGAAATCAAATTTTATGAACTTTTGATATTATATCGTGGCGGGGTATCATTTAATGTCCCATTACATCTTGGCTTAAATAATGTTATTCAATACTGTTTGTCAATTTTTGTTGAAGTTATCCCCCTTTGACCATTGAAAGCAAGCTCTGGTAAAAGCAGGATTTTTGCAGCCTCCCATAAAAGGCCCCTATTGTTGTGTTATAAAGAATTTATGATTGCGTGTCAACACAAAATGAAGGGAATACTTAATATAAATTATAAGTACATTTCGTAATAAAAGAGGAACATTTAGTATCATTAAAAAACAAAGTTCAGGATCTATTAATTTGCCTTGATTGGAGTAAATGTTCCTTAGTTTTGGTTTCATCATTTTATTATGTAATGAAATAAAATCATTAAATCATTAATGTTCTCTCATATTTAAAAAACAAATATTGGATAGGTTCATACAAATATTGGAGAATCTTTCATCATAATCATTTTGTGTTTTTTCCAATATTTTTCAAATAAAATCTGAGCTACATACAATGGTCAATATTGAAGATTCAAATAACATGAATGTTTTGCATAGCTATTTAATGATGATTTATCAAAACTGTACAGTTAGCTTGGGATTTTGAGGAAATATAAATTCTGAAAAGAAAGTGATAATTTAATTACCGTTTTAACTATTTTGTTGAATTTTCTCAGATACATTAATTGTTATTTTCTGATAGAGGAAAACATTGTGAAATTCTTGGAATTTAGAAGATACATGTATTGAACTTTTGGTTAAAGCCATCAGAAATGAACATGAAGCCGATTAAGTCTGATCTGAGATTAAAAAATTTAAGTTAAAAGGATGAATTGATAAATAATCTATCGGACAAAAAGTAAAAAATGAATGAATGAAGTATGATTGTGTAATTGACAACTGATACATATTTTTTTTCTAAAAAAATCCTATAATGATAACAATAATCCAAATTGATTTTTATCAGTAATCAGTGTTACAACTGACAGAATGTTAGGTAAATTTAAATCAGAAAATGAATGTAGTGATTATTTAATTATTGACGCCACAGATTGCAGATTTCTCATGCAGACATTAATCTATTCTATGATACCAAACGGAAAATAATGATTCCATTCTATCAGAATCGGTGATTGCTGCTGTAATCAAAATTTTCATTTAGTTTTTGTATTGATACTATAATTATTTTGAACGAGAAACGTAATGTTCTGACAGTGAAACTGAACTTTCTTAATTCTCTATCAAAAATATTCTGACGATTTTTTGTAGTGATTGTTTCGACAACATTCAAAAATGGGTTGAGTAACTAAGTGCCTACACTAGTTTGGTTACCATATAATTTTTGAGATTGTGGAAAAATCTATGGATTTTCTTTCACCAATAACAGGATTGCCTAAATTTTCAATTTTAACATGTTTTTACTTTGATGGAATTTCATCGTATCAATGTGACACAGAATAATGTGATTGTAACTTGGAGTATTTTAACGAATAAAATGTGATTTTAATGGCAACTCAAGGGAAGAAAATGAAACTCACAGTTACAAAACCTAAGGTAAGAAAAAGGGCTTGTTTTCTCTAGGAAAAAGTTAAGCTTAAAATTTCTTTTAAAATGGTCCTTTTGTACCAGTTGCATTGTCAATTTCCCCATCATGTTTTTTGAAGTCTTGTCTTCATGGACATTCCAGATTAATCTGGGGTATCACTAGTGAGCATTAGCTCACAGATTTAACTTGTTCTTTATAACCTCTATTTAAACATTATCTTTGAATCAGAATCTGTATGTCTGTCCACAGTGTTCACCAGAACATTTTTGTCAGTCTCTTTTGCATTTTGAGGTTTTGTTGTATCTAAGAAACCACTATTTCATGTAGATTTGTTTTGTTACTTTTTGTTCAAATGGATTTTTATTTGGATTCACATAACTTTTAGTTTTCCCTCTCTATCAATTTAAGTCAGCCATTTAAAGTTGTTGAATATTTCATTAGATTTCATCCATTAAATTCTAATGATTTTTCACCATGCTTCATTTTGTATTTTAAAATAATCTTTTAAATGTTACCGACAGATTTACTATAATCTCAAACAAGCAGATAAACCGTATAATGGGTAATTCCCTATTTTTGTAATGAATGAGTTATCTCCCATTTGCAAGAGTTATCCTCCGTTTCAGTAGGTATATTACATTGCAATGAATGGTAAAAATAAGGTTTTTAGCTCACCTGACCCGAAGGGTCATGTGAGCTATTGTCATCACTTGGCGTCCGTCGTCCGTCCGTCGTCCGTCGTCTGTCGTCTGTCGTCCGTCGTCCGTAAACTTTTTAAAACGTTAACTCCTCTGACACCATAAGTCCAATTGCAACCAAACTTGGTATGGTTGTTCATTAGCATTCGGTGCTTAGAACTGATGTGGGGATTTTTGATTCGTCGTAAAACATGGCCGTCATGGCTAAAAATAGAACATAGGGGTAAAATGCAGTTTTTTGCAAATAATTCAAAAACGGCTACAGATATCAAAATTCTGGCATAGGGTAAAAGTGATCAGCACCTCAAGATCTACCTACCCTGAAATTTTGAAGAAAATCCAACGACCCATGTAGGAGTTATTGCCCTTTTTGTGGATTTTTTGCAAATTTTGCACCTGTTTAGCTCAATATCTTGAAAACTATACTAGATATTTAAGAAATTTAAATTGCATATTGTTAAGCACATCAAGATCTACAAAATATGTAATAGGGTCAACGTTGTAGGACCTTTCCTTTTAGGAGTTATTGCCCTTAGAACGTCAAAATTTAGCATTTTAACAGCATTTCCTCATTACATTGAAAACGTTAACTCCTCTGACACTTTAAGTCCAAATGGAACCAAACTTGGTATTGTTGTTTATTAGCATTAGGTGTATAGAACTGATGTGGGGATTTTTGATTGGTTGTAAAACATGGCCGCTGTGGCTAAAGATAGAACATAGGGGTAAATGGCAGTTTTTTGCAAATAACTCTAAAACGGTGACAGATTTCAAAATTTTGATTGGGAACAAAAGTGATCAGCACCTCAAGATCTACCAGCTCTGAAATTTTGAAGAAAATCCAACAACCCATGTAGGAGTTATTGCCCTTTTTGTGGATTTTTTGCAAATTTTGCACCTGTTTAGCTCAATATCTTGAAAACTATACAAGATATTTGAGAAATTTAAATTGCATATTGTTAAGCACATCAAGATCTACAAAATATGTAATAGGGTCAACGTTGTAGGACCTTTCCTTTTAGGAGTTATTGCCCTTAGAACGTCAAAATTTAGCATTTTAACAGCATTTCCTCATTACATTGAAAATGTTAACTCCTCTGACACTTTAAGTCCAAATGGAACCAAACTTGGTATAGTTGTTTATTAGCATTAGGTGTATAGAACTGATGTGGGGATTTTTGATTGGTCGTAAAACATGGCCGCTGTGGCTAAAAATAGAACATAGGGGTAAATGGCAGTTTTTTGCAAATAACTCGAAAACGGTGACAGATTTTAAAATTTTGATTGGGAACAAAAGTGATCAGCACCTCAAGATCTACCAGCTCTGAAATTTTGAAGAAAATCCAACAACCCATGTTGGAGTTATTGCCCTTTTTGTGGATTTTTTGCAAATTTTGCACCTGTTTAGCTCAATATCTTGAAAACTATATAAGATATTTGAGAAATTTAAATTGCATTTTGTTTAGCTCATCAAGTTCTACAAAATTTGTAACAGGGTCAACGTTGTAGGACCTTTCCTTTGTGGAGTTATTGCCCTTGGAACGTCAAAATTGAACATTTTAACTGCATTTCCATATATTGAAAATGTTAACTTCTCTGACACTTTAAGTCCAAATGGAACCAAACTTGGTATTATTGCTTATTATTATTAGGTGTATAGAACTGTGGTGGGGATTTTTGATTGGTTGTAAAACATGGCTGCTGTGGCTAAAAATAGAACATTAGGTTAAACTGCATTTTTTTGCAAATAATTCAAAAAGGGTGACAGATTTTTAGATTTTGATTGAGAACAAAAGTGATCAGCACCTTTAGATCCACCATATTGTAAGATGACCCCCTTATTAATCTTATGACCCTTTCAACGTTAAATAGATTTTGCCTTATAACCTTTACTTCAGGCACATTTGTCAGGTGAGCGATTCAGGCTCCTGGGAGCCTCTTGTTATTTTTGATAAATTATTTAATGGACTTATTGGACCTGGTTAGGTTTGAAAAAATTGTTAGATACATTTTTTGAAAGTAACTATAATTAACTTTTAGAATTTTTTTGACCAACTAAAAAACTTAAACTTAAAATTTTCCCACAGTAACTACATGTAGTATGAAATACCTTCTGGAAAGAGAAGATAAATCTGCAAATGGGAGATAACTCACCATATATTAATAGGGATTTTTTGCAGTTTGAAATGTTTGCGGATTAGGAATTAAAATTCATTTTTGCTAATTTTAATTTTTGGAGTTTTACATCTTTATTTACAGATAAGAATACCACTTACTTTTTTTCAATTTAAAATTTTCTGGCCAAGTGTGAACCACAAAAAAAACCCTAAATTATATAAATTACCCCAAAAATAATCAGTCATTATTATGGTAGTTGAAAATCACATTTGAGTTTTAATGTTTGTATATTAAGATTCATTTACATGTACATATATTCAGTTTAGAAAAAAAATCTGTATTTCTGAATTTGAATTTGAATTTTAAAGTTGAGTCCTGAGTCAAAAAACAAAAGTTTTACTCAATCAGACAGTGAAGAGGAAGTCTGGTATTTGGTAAGTCCTTCAGCAGGTATAGGATTTCTAGGAATCAATTCCATTTATTTTTTACTGATAGAAGTTTGTGGTATAAGGAGTTTTCTTAGATTTGGTTTGGACATTTTCTTAGAATTATCTCCCTTTATATAGTATAATTCTAGGAATTTCATAACTACATACTCAAACTTTAGTTGGAGTATTTGGTAAGTCCTGCAGCAGGTTTAGGATTTCTAGGAAGCTGTTCCATTTATATTTTGCTGATAGTAATTGTGGTATTAGGAATTTCTTTGATTTGGTTTGGGAATTTTCTTAGAATTATCTCCCTTTATATATAAGTATAATGGTCTTGGATTTATCCTAGGAATTTCATAACAACATACTTAAACTTTAGACAAAGAGGAAGTCTGGTATTTGGTAAGTCCTTCAGCAGATTTAGGATTTCTAGGAATCAATTCCATTTATTTTTTTCTGATAGAAGTTTGTGGTACTTAGAGTTTTCTTTGATTTGGTTTGGGAATTTTCTTAGAATTATCTCCCTTTATATATGAATATAATGGTCTTGGATTAATTCTTGGAATTTCATGACTACATACTTAAATTTAGTAGAAAGGAAGTCTGGTATTTGGTAAGTCCTTCAGCAGGTATAGGATTTCTAGGAAGCTGTTCCATTTATATTTTGCTAATAGTAATTGTGGTATTAGGAATTTCTTTGATTTGGTTTGGGAATTTTCTTAGAATTATCTCCCTTTATATATAAGTATAATGGTCTTGGATTAATTATAGGAATTTCATAACGTAACATACTTAAATTTAGTAGAAAGGAAGTCTGGTATTTGGTAAGTCCTTCAGCAGATTTAGGATTTCTAGGAATCAATTCCATTTATTTTTTTCTGATAGAAGTTTGTGGTATAAGCTAGTTTTTCTAGTTTTTTGAGTTTTCTTTGATTTGGTTTTGGAATTTTCTAAGAACTATCTCCCTTTATATAGAAGTATAATGGTCTTGGATTTATCCTAGGAATTTCATAATCTACATGCTAAAACTTAAGTAGAAAGGAAGTCTGGTATTTTGGTAACTCCTTCAGCAGGTTTAGGATTTCAATTAAGCAGTTTCATTTATTTATTTTTGTCTGATAGATGTTGTGGTATAAAGTTTTATCTTTGATTTGGTTTGGGAATTTTCTTAGAATTATCTCCCTTTATATATAAGTATAATGGTCTTGGATTAATTATAGGAATTTCATAACTACATACTTAAATTTAGTAGAAAGGAATTTGGTAAGTCCTTCAGCAGGTTTTGGATTTTTAGGAATCAGTTCCATTAATTTTTCTGATAGTAGTTGTGGTATAAGGTTTTTTCTTTGATTTGGTTTTGGAATTATCTTTTATACCTTTTATATTTTAGTATTAACTGCCATAATCTTTTGTCTAAGTTAATTCTAGGAATTCTTAAACTACATTTTTAAACTTTAGATAAAAGGTACTTTAGTCTTGGAATTTCTTGGTGAAATTTTCCTTATTCCTTAAAAGAATAGGGCAAGGGGGCAGTGACTGGTGAAAGAGGGGCCAATATAGGCTTATGACCCATCAGCCATTTGGTGTACAACCATTCATTTAAAAGAGGCAATTTGCATGAAACTCTTGCATCTCGTGCCCATTTTGAAGGCAAATTCCTTTGATTTTTTTTTCCCTTTGATCTTTCAATTTTTTGGCAAATGGAACAGGAACAACTCATAAAAACTTGACAGCCCTGAAAGGGGCACGGGCCCAAAGCCCCCTAGATCTCCCTCTGCATTGCAAGGTTGGTTGTTCTGTAAACCAGAAATCTATAATAAGAATCGAATGACATCATTAAGATTTGTTTTTCAGACTTTGATGTAATTTTGTTTAAAATCAGTCATTTTATACATGCAACACTGACTTTTTAGCTCACCTGACCCGAAGGGTCATGTGAGCTATTGTCATCACTTTGCGTCCGTCGTTCGTCCGTCGTCCGTCGTCCGTCGTCCGTCGTCTGTCGTCCGTCGTCCGTCGTCCGTCGTCCGTCGTCCGTAAACTTTTTAAAACGTTAACTCCTCTGACACCATAAGTCCAATTGCAACCAAACTTAGTATGGTTGTTCTTTAGCATTTGGTGCTTAGAACTGATGTGGGGATTTTTGATTCGTCGTAAAACATGGCCGCCATGGCTAAAAATAGAACATAGGGGTAAAATGCAGTTTTTTGCAAATAACTCAAAAACGGCTACAGATATCAAAATTCTGGCATAGGATAAAAGTGATCAGCACCTCAAGATCTACCTACCCTGAAATTTTGAAGAAAATCCAAATACCCATGTAGGAGTTATTGCCCTTTTTGTGGATTTTTTGCAAATTTTGCACCTGTTTAGCTCAATATCTTGAAAACTATACTAGATATTTGAGAAATTTAAATTGCATATTGTTAAGCACATCAAGATCTACAAAATGTGTAACAGGGTCAACGTTGTAGGACCTTTCCTTTTAGGAGTTATTGCCCTTAGAACGTCAAAATTTAGCATTTTAACAGCATTTCCTCATTACATTGAAAACGTTAACTCCTCTGACACTTTAAGTCCAAATGGAACCAAACTTGGTATAGTTGTTTATTAGCATTAGTTGTATAGAACTGATGTGGGGATTTTTGATTGGTTGTAAAACATGGCTGCTGTGGCTAAAAATAGAACATAGAGGTAAATGGCAGTTTTTTGCAAATAACTCTAAAACAGTGACAGATATCAAAATTTTGATTGGGAACAAAAGTGATCAGCACCTCCAGATCTACCAGCTCTGAAATTTTGAAGAAAATCCAAAAACCCATGTAGGAGTTATTGTCCTTTTTGTGGATTTTTTGCAAATTTTGCACCTGTTTAGCTCAATATCTTGAAAACTATACTAGATATTTGAGAAATTTAAATTGCATATTGTTAAGCACATCAAGATCTACAAAATATGTAATAGGGTCAACGTTGTAGGACCTTTCCTTTTAGGAGTTATTGCCCTTAGAACATCAAAATTTAGCATTTTAACAGCATTTCCTCTTACATTAAAAAACGTTAACTCCTCTGACACTTTAAGTCCAAATGGAACCAAACTTGGTATAGTTGTTTATTAGCATTAGGTGTATAACACTGATGTGGGGACTTTTGATTGGTCGTAAAACATGGCCGCTGTGGCTAAAAATAGAACATAGGGGTAAATGGCAGTTTTTTTGCAAATAACTCTAAAACAGTGACAGATTTCAAAATTTTGATTGGAACAAAAGTGATCAGCACCTCAAGATCTACCAGCTCTGAAATTTTGAAGAAAATCCAACAACCCATGTAGGAGTTATTGCCCTTTTTGTGGATTTTTTGCAAATTTTGCACCTGTTTAGCTCAATATCTTGAAAGCTATACAAAATATTTGAGAAATTTAAATTGCATATTGTTAAGCGCATCAAGATCTACAAAATTTGTAACAGGGTCAACGTTGTAGGACCTTTCCTTTGAGGAGTTATTGCCCTTGGAACGTCAAAATTGAGCATTTTAACTGCATTTCCTTATATTGAAAATGTTAACTCCTCTGACACTTTAAGTCCAAATGGAACCAAACTTGCTATTATTGTTTATTTTTATTAGGTGTTTTGCTATTATTGTTTATTTTTATTAGGTGTATAGAACTGTTGTGGGGATTTTTGATTGGTTGTAAAATTTGGCCGCTGTGGCTAAAAATAGAACATTAGGTTAAACTGCATTTTTTGCAAATAACTCAAAAAGGGTGACAGATTTTTAGATTTTGATTGAGAACAAAAGTGATCAGCACCTTTAGATCCACCATATTGTCAGATGACCCCCTTATTAATCTTATGACCCTTTCAACGTTAAATTGATTTTGCCTTATAACCTTTACTTCAGGCACATATGTCAGGTGAGCGATTCAGGCTCCTGGGAGCCTCTTGTTGTCCAATCTTATTTCAAAGCATTAGAAAATCTATACATCCAATCTCATTTTCTTCACAAATGACATCATTTCATTCTATATAAGTTTCAGTCCATAGAATTTCGTTATCTTGTCCCTGCAGTTTCTATAGAAATCGGTTATTTTCTCCCGTCATATGATATTGATATTTGTCTGATATGTCATCGTGGTGTAAAAGCATCATAGAAATTAGACAATTGGAACCAGTAATCGCTTCTGGGACAATAAGCTGATTATTTTTTTAATTTCCGTCTTTTTGTTTCTATTTCAGCGATACAGTTTTATTTCATCACCATTTATGTTTTCAACAGATTGTTATGCAACTTAATAAAGCACAATTTATGATAAATTATTTTTATTATTTATTTTGAATTTATCCATTTGATTATCAAAATCAATAACCATATATAAAAAAAAATAAACCCAATTTTAATTTAGGGCAGCAAGTAGGTGAATTTCTGAATTTTTAATACAAGACATTGCATATGTTTTTTTAAAAAGAATTGAGGGGTGTCGAGGCTAACATCACTCTACAATTTTCTGGTTACCTATTCAAAGAAAGCTTATATTGACCTAAATTTCTTTAATAACCATAGCAGAAAACTGAAAACTGATGCTTCTACTATATCTCCACTAGCATTCCTTAAGTTTGTAAACCACTTTTTTTGTCACTATTGAATTCAACAATAACTTGAGTCTTCTTTATTTTTCTATTTAGGATAGCAGACCAAGTACCAAGAACAGTCGGCAGTCAAGTAAAGGGAAACAACTACCAACAAAGTCTCCCAAGGTACAAAAAATACTGTTTGAAGGAATTTTTTTTGTTAAGATGGAAACTTCATTCAAAATTTCATCTGTCAATATACCCAGTATGTGGCAGCTCATACTAGGGATAATTGTAATATTTGAGTTTGATATCAGAAGTTAACCTTACATTAAGTCTCTTGTTACATACTGTGGTTTCATCAATTTCCGTGGTTTTTGTTGGTGGCCTTGACCAACGAAATTTGATACTCAGCGAAAAGGAAATTTAACATTGATCTACTGTATAATCATTTATTTTCGTGGGGATAATATTTCGTGGTTAAGAGCACAAAGTTGAATAAGTGGGGACAAATTTTCATGGATTTCTAATTTTGAAGTACATACTTCAGCTAAATATTTTAAAGTCGTGGGGATTTAATTTCGTGGATTTCTTTTACCCACGAGATAAGCGAAATTAAATCCCCAACAAATATTTCTGCTTCTACAGTATATGCTTCAGACTTTAGAACCACAAATTTCAGAATCCATGAACTGATTGTCTTTCGTCAAACCACAAAAATTAGTACCCATGAAAATAAATGAATCAACAGTACTTGTTTAAGATTAATGATGTTTTTTTTTTCTTTTTCAGGGGAGATCTGGTAAAGGTAAGCTCATTATTTGATTTACTGTCGATCCTATGTCTGCCTGTCTGTTCTAAAGATGAAAAATGCACAACTCTGAGAATTAAATCTTTTTCAGTCTTATTGGTATTTTAGTATTTCCCAAAAGAAATTATTTCCTTTCAAAATGAAAATGATTCAACATATTTACATGCAAACCCAGTTAATCTGTAAAAAGGCTTTTGCAATTTCATGTTCTTTCACTCAAGTTTATATAGTCAGATATCCATCAAAATTGTTTTAATCACAACAGAAAAAACACAAAGCAATTCCAACAAATATGTGCTTGTTGTCATCAAAATCTTAGGAAACGTATTTGTTTGTTTATATTAGATTATGCAGACACATCCATACAAGATGAGGGAGGCGACCCAAGTACTGCCCATGTGGAAACCAGACAGAGCAAGAAAAACAAGTCCAGCCTTGATCCTGTCAGAGAAGGGGAAGTCCAGCAGTTCTCTGATAGCTATGACCTCAGGGATGAGGAATCATGGGTATGTTCTATATATTGACCCCTTGACCCAGTCAGGGAAGGGGAAGTCCAGCAGTTTTCTGATAGCTATGACCTCGGGGATGAGGAATCATGGGTATGTTCTATATATTGACCCCTTGACCCAGTCAGGGAAGGGGAAGTCCAGCAGTTTTCTGATAGTTATGACCTCAGGGATGAGGAATCATGGGTATGTTCTAAATATTGAACTCTTGATCCAATTGTCCTAGCTACATTACTGCCGCTGACATTCACCTTGGCAGTTGATTTTCATGATGTTTTAATTTTTGCTATTAAGTTGCAAGTTTTCATAACCATGAAAATTAAAACTAACTAAGTTTGGGTTGACCATATCCTCCTAAAGAATGACAAACAAACACAAAACATAAATGTTTTTTTTTTTAAATTATACCCCCCAATTTTGATTAAGGATTGTGAAATAAGGCACCTGCAAATATTATCCCCTTTACTGTATAAAATTTGAATTGAAATATTTTGCATTTTATACTTAGTTTTATTCTCTTTGCAAAATGTGAAGTTCATGATGTTTCTTAGTATGATATCTTTGTGTACAATACTTAGAACATTGTTAATTTCTTCTTTCTTTTTCAGAGTAAACAACCTATTGATCAGATGTATAGCCGATTTATACAGTACAGAAAACTGGTAAGTTTAACTTCTATACAGTCAAACCTTCCCGGCACCTGTATATATAGCAAATCAAAAATATCCCTTTTTATGAACAATACAACCAAAATGTACCTTTATAAAAAGGGCACCTGCTTATTAAGGGCATGATTTTGTCGTCCCATGGCTTCCCTTTATATACAGGTTTTACTGTAGTCCCTTCTCTGATAGCCTGAACCATTTGTTTTGGTTAAATGTTTTGTCTGAAAATCCAGGGTATCAATAGTGAATGTTTGGCAGGCGTTGGGCATGTGGCTCGAGGGCTGGGAAAAATATTTTATAGCTCTTTTCTCAGCAACAACTCATTACGGACCCTTGTTTTTTGGTTTACAACATCAGCATAGGGTGTCTTAATGTGGGATTCAATTTTAGGTCTGTGGCTCACTTACTTCCTGTTAAACAGATCCCACTGATTTTTACTTTGACAGATTTTTCCAATTTGTCAAAAAAAGATTTTAATGGGAAATAATTTCTGTTTGCTAAATGTATGTGATACAGATATTTGAGTGGGTAATCTTTCATGGGAGTTATTGTCCTTTTAATAATCATTACTTTATTTGACTTTCTATTACAAAATTTGTTAGATTTGATTTTCATGAAACTTGTGTATAATTGCAGGTACATCATATGTTAAATTCAACCTGCTAATTTAAGTATGAGTTATGTCCTATTAAAAATGAAAATGGTTTTCTGTAGCTAAATTTTAGTGCTACCCCTGAAACATAAATTGGTTCATATCTTCTAATAGACGATATTGAGATGTGGAATAAGTGTACGCGACACAACAAACATAAACAAACAGCAATTCAAAAAATCACAACGGAAAACAGCAAGCAGTCTACAACATGACCATAGGTCACTGCTTACAGTCTTGCATTGGCCCAAGACTTATAATACAATACAAAAGTATCAAAACCAATCCCTAAATCATCAACAAAAGACCCAATTCTTGACATAAAACAGTTAACATAGAATGACAAGGACAAACAAAGTCTTTGGCAAAGTTTCCTGGCTTAGGACAGGCACATATAAAATGTGGCGGGGTTAAACTAGTTTTTTGGATCCAACCTTCCCCCTATTAATAAGCTTGCACAAAGCTACACATAAAACACACTGTAAAACTCAATCGACAAAAGTTCAATTCAACAAGAGAGAACCTAAGACAAAATACTGTACAAAATTGCTACTGTATAACTGGTAATTTTTGTGGTTATTTAATTTTTGCGTTATTTCGCGGTGGACACTTGACTGCAAAATTTGAAATCGCATATAAAAGTATGAACTATTCTCATTTGTGAATAAAAGATGTAAAACCTTAGAAATTAAAAATGTAGCAAAAATAAAACCACAGAATTTTCGTTCCAATCCGCAGTTATATGGTATATATGCTATGTGATCACTTGTTCTATATCAATTCCAGACAAAAGAAAAGTTAGATGACTTAGAGGATCAGTTAACAGTGACAGTGGCTAAAACACAGAGAAAAGTCAACAACCTAAAATCTCAGTTCCAGGAACACAAGCAGAAATGGGAATCAGTGAGTATAAGCATTAAAAGGGAGGGGTTAAAAGGGTACCAATCTCATAATCTCTGTGTTCTTTCTTGTATGATTCACAAAATTTCTTACATTTGATTTGAACATATTTTATGCATGAAAAATGACATGAAAAGGATTGGAAAGAAGGGCTAAGCCTATATTTTTCCTATCCTTAATTTCATACATGAATAGAGAAACTTAAAATGTCAAAGAAATAGATACAAAAAAATCAGTTTTTTGTGTGTTTTTTTTTAACATATTTGAGAATTTTAAATCACAATATGTTTTGACTCAGTAGAGGCATGGTGGGTTAAATTAAGTTTTAGGGCCCCAAAGCCCTAAAGGGGCTTTCCATTTGAGATCTCAGGTTGGAAGAACACAAATTTTCTTTTTAAAAATAAAGGTTAAAACAAAATTATCAAACTTGGAGGATCAATCTCAAATGTCCAAAATAAAAAAAAAATACCAGGAACACAATATTGAAAAAAAATGAAGATTGCAATGGTCCTTACATGGTACAGTCAAAAGTTTTCTAAAATAGAAATAAAAATTAATTTGTTGAAATGAAGTTAAGATCTATCAATTTTTGCATCTAAATGTGAGAGATATCAATTTTTATGCCCCGCCAACTTTGTTGGGGGGCATATAGTTTTTCGGTCCGTTCGTCCGTCCGTCCTTCCGTCCGTCCTTCCGTCCGTCCTTCCGTCCGTCACACTTTAGTTTTCCGCACTTTTTTTCGACATCCTTGCATATATTCAAAAGATTTTTGGTATGTGAGTCTACCATGATGAGTTACAGGTCAAGTTCGAGTTTCGTTCCGGTCCACTGATTTTGACCTAAATTACGGCCCTTGAACTTAGCAAATTTTGTAAAAATAAGTTTTCCGCACTTTTTTTCCACATCCTTGCATATATTCAAAAGATTTTTGGTATGTGAGTCTACCATGATGAGTTACAGGTCAAGTTCGAGTTTCGTTCCGGTCCACTGATTTTGACCTAAATGACAGCCCTTGAACTTAGCAAATTTTGTAAAAATAAGTTTTCCGCACTTTTTTTCCACATCCTTGCATATATTCAAAAGATTTTTGGTATGTGAGTCTATCATGATGAGTTACAGGTCAAGTTCGAGTTTCGTTCCGGTCCTCTGATTTTGACCTAAATTACTGCCCTTGGACTTAGCAAATTTGGTAAAAATAACAGTTTTATTTTATTTGCCAGCGGGGCATCAGTGTCATCTTGACACATTTCCTTGTTTCTTTTTAAAAATATCAATTATCTGTCTAAAATGTGAGAATACTGTGGTTTCATTATTTTTCGTGGGGTATCAATTTTCGTGGTTTTTGTGGGTTGCATTGACCCACAAAATTTGATACCCCATGAAAAAGAAATTTAACATTGATCTGTATGCCGCAGACTTCAGAACCACTAATTTAAGATTTCACGAAATGGTCCTTTTTTATCAAACCACGAAAATTGAAATCCATGAAAATAAATGACTCCACAGTAATCTATCTATATTTTTAGGAAAGAAAGTTATTAATAGAACAGGTAGACCAGGCCCAGAAACTACAGACCGAGGCAGAGAAAGAGGCAGATACAGCCATGACACAGTTAGAGGAGTTCATCAATGAGCAGGAAAGATTGGTTAGTACAGGGTGTACTAGATATTGTGAACCAACTTATTATTTTTGCAACATACAGTTTTTTCCACAATGATAAATGATCTTAAATTTATTTATTTTGGTTAGTTTCATACTAAAAACTGAAAAAGAACTTATTTTGGTGAAGTACAGAGTTTTTCAAAAAATAATTGATCATGATTTTATTCATTTTCTAAGGTGAAAAAAACAGTGTACTTCTAAAAATTACAAAATAAATAGCTGAGGAATTGTCAAGAAACTCAATAAGGTGAACTGAACTTTTAAAAGGGCTAGAATAAATTGGTTCATAGTATAATATATGTTACACCAGCACAGGAAGTAGTAAAGCATTATGTTAAACTTTTAAATTGGTTTGTTGTCTATATGTTATGTCTATCCATAAATGTTTTCCAGGGGATATTTTTGAAACCCCTTGGAGGGTTTACAGTTAATTTGCATAGCTTTTTTGAAAAAAAATAAATGAAGGTTAATTTGATTTTTTTTTTGAAAACGTAGTTTTCCCATTTTTTTGTGGTTAATATGACAATTATTCTTCCCCTGCAGCAGATCTAATATTGTTTAAGTACTACAGCATAAATCATTTTTGTTAGAGTTATTCCCCTTTGACCATAAAAATCAAGTTCCAGACAGAGCCCTATGAGTGAGGGTGTGGATGGGGTTTACAGAATAGAGAAAAATGGCCAAAATATAAACAGATAAAAGAATAATGGACCCCAAATGAAGACAGGTTTATCCACACAATCAAGAACTACTGTTATTTTTTTCAAGAAAAATAATTTAAAGATTTTAGAATCATTTTGCTTTTCTTATTCAATTTGAATTAATATAATTTATGCAGACATGTTAACTCTCCCGTTTTCACCGGGAGACTCCCGGTTTCAAGACTCTATCTCCCGCCTCCCGATTTGTGCCTAAAATCTCCCGGTTACCGATTTTCTATTAAAAAAAATAAATCGTCTATAGAAAAGTCACGAAAATCGTCATTTTGATTTTCCTTGGGCGGTGTTAGAAAGATCATATGCAATTAATTACTTGTTGATTTATTAATAAGTGATTCCACCTGTCACCCCAAGCTAATTAACGAAGCCATATCAAGCTTTCAGTGTTAATTGTCAAATTGACAAGGTATAACCCCTAATTAGACACCTTACACATCGATCTCCGGAGCATTGCCGACATGACAGGTAATTATGTGAAGTTGAGTTATGTCCCTTTAAAAAAAGGTAAATTTGATTATTGGATATTTTTTCGATATATTTTAGTTTTTTACTTTAAATTATGCAAAGAAATATATAAAATTTGGATTAATGGAACAATTTTGAAACATTTTACCAGTAAAAATATTATTTTTGTACTTTTATTTTATTATATTTACCTTAGTTATAAAATACAATTTTACAAGCACTTTTATATACAATAATGTGATGGTGAAAAAATCCAACATGAATGATTCTGTTGAAAAATATGGTAGAATTTTTACTAAAATAAGAAATTTATGATCTGCTGATAATGTCAGTCTAAATAAAAGACATGCATAACAGCAAAAATGCTTAAAAAATCCTGGTTTCAATTTTTGCAATCATTTTTCGGTTTTAAATGACACTCCAGTATGTCGATAAAAATCTCCCTGAGAGGTTGTCTGAAAAGTTAAAAATCTCCCGGAGAGGCCCTCTGAAAAGTTAACATGTCTGATTTATGTTAACACATTTTAATTTCCAATCAACACATTTTATATTAAACTACTTCTAGTAATCAAATAGTGGTGTAAATTAAATCCTTTTGTGGTACCTGTATTTCAAGCACCATGTTTAAATTAAATTTTTGATTTGTACAATTCACACATGGAATAGAGTGCTATCAACAAAAATCTTTCAGATAACACTTATTAAAACTACAATGGGATAATTTAATATAATATTAACCCATAGCATTTAACAGTCTTTTATGTTTGTGTAAACCAATAAAAACATTTTGATTTGAATTAGAAAAAGGACATATAGGCCAAGCAAATGTAGATATTTTGTATTCAGACTTTTTTTGTAATTGAAGAAATTTAATTCTTGTAAGTTGAATTAGATCAAGCATTTCTTCATATTAAAATCTGAAAAATTAAATTAAATTTTAAAAAATCTCTTTTACAATTATGTAGGCACACTTTAATAAGCTGCTGAGATGCTTATTAAATCAGATCTATTTTAATATGAAGAAAATTATGTTTTTGAGGTTGTTATTAAGGCACTATGTAAATCTTGGTTGGAAATTTGTATTTACCGGTATGCATTCTTTTGCTAAATTGCCAAACAAAATTGAATTGGTGCTCTGATAAAAAAGTTCCTTCTGTCCAAACCACAACATTTTGTCTGAAATAGCCCTCAGCTAACGATTATAGTTATGTGGGTGTGTTAACCTATTATAAAATATCATGTGGCCTTACTGCTAAATTTTACTGTAAAATAAATTTGGTGATGAGATTTATGTGAGGTATAGTTGATCACACATGTTCCGTTAAAAAAGATAATTATTATATACATCTTGATGAAGGCATATTAAATGTAGACTTGTAAAAAGATCATTGATATTTTAACATTCTTAAAATGATAATTATTTAAAATTGAATGATGGCATATTCTTGTATAGACTTCTAAAAGATCATAGATGAATGATATTCATAAACGGCATAATATTATAAATGTTAAAAGGATTTAAGACCTTAGTACTGTGTATTGTTAAATATGAAAAAATGGACATTATTAATTAAATTGTGAATTAATTGTTGGAAATGAATGTGAATTATTTGCATGGATAAGCTTCAATCCTAGGAAAAAGTCCTGAGTTAAAGGAAGTTGGAAATTTAATTTTGTTCGATTCGCTGATTAATGCTGAAAATAAGAATTATCTTGATGGTTTTTTTTTTAAATTTTTTATTTGGAGAAATTATAATGTTTATACAAACATGTAACTAAGATATATCCTGAATTTAATTTTGATTACACCTGCAAAAAAGTAAATGATTTGGATATATTGTGACATTGGATCTAGAGTGTAAGAATGTATCCTGCAATTAAAGACTCTAAATTTCTCTTAAAAGGGCAGAAGATAGCTAAGGTAAAGTCTCAGCAATTTTAATTTATAATAAGTGTTAGTGATATTACTTTGTCCCATGCGAGATGGGGTATTACATGTATGTCATTTGGACATTTTCTTGTTTCTCTGAGCTATTTTCATATTTTTCATTTGATTCCAAATAAAACTGTCATTTTTAAATAATTTCTATGATGAATTTGTTTAAACCACAAATTCATGAATCAGCCACATGAATCAATGTAAACTACACACCGCATAATGATCTTTCAATTATCTTTTAGTATAAAACTATAATAGCAAATTTTAGTGTTGATTTAAACATTCCAAAAACAGATCCCAATCTACAAAAGTATAAGGGCATACTGTAAACCAAGATATTTTCGCAAATGCTATAATTCACATTACTGTGTCAGAGAGCAATTTTGCAACTATTTTTTTTTCACAATTCTTTGTAAAAACATTTATATGAAAATGACTATGAAAATGAGTTAATTTGCGATGATTATTTTGGCAAATTTCTGTTCCTTGCCAAATCTGTGAATATAAATTGCTCTCGAAAATTATAGTTGGTTAACAGTACCAGTATAGTGGCTCCCGCAGGGTAAAAAACGACCTGCGACCTGAGGGCTTTTTAAGGGCGACTTCCGACCTACACTTCATAAAATCCACCTATGCCAAAAAACGATATGCGACCTCGGCCAAAATATGCCTTTTAAAAGCGACCTTGTGACATCAGGCCCCCTTTAAAGGCGTCCTTGCCACCTGAGGGTGGTACCCTGCGGGAGCCCCAGTATACTGTTCAGGTCTACCTTCCAGTTTAGCTGATTTTCTATGTTGCAGAGTGGGGCATTACACCTGTATATGTCTATATTCTTTTTTCTACTCCTTTTTTGCCATGAAAAGAAAACAAACAACAAAAATCAATCAATCAATCAATCAATCAATACATTTCACTTACAGGAAGATGAAGAAGAAGGCAAGAGAACTGATATTGTCAAAGTTGTCAATCTACCCCAGAGGCGACCCCGTCCTGAACCTGTACCCCCACCACAACCAGATGAGGCAGGTGACAGACGGTCTGTTTCCTCTGATACACAGACTCAGAAAGAGCCGGAGGAAAAGGCAGAGCCTCAAGCAACCCAGGAACAGACAGAGCCTGAATTGTCACGGCTGATGCAACAAACGGATGATGCCAAGGTATGAAATAATCTGTAATTTACTTCCTGCTTCTATATTTAGCTGTAAGTGCTATTTTCATCCCTTATTTAGCTTTATAGGTGATTATAAACTTTAGTTTGCTGTAGTTTAGATACTAAATTACTTTTAAAAAAAGTTTTTACATGTTGTCTCGTCAAAAATGCATAAGGTCTTAAGGGGGTACAGAACACCTAAGGGAGATAACTCTTAAATATTACATGAATGTTTTAGTCAAACACATTTATTCAAAGATATCAAGCTTCTCAATGATCAAAACATGAAATGTTGAAACTCCATTATGTTCAATGAAAAATTTCCAAAGAAACCTATGGTTTAATTTTCTTAAGATTTTACAATTAAATTTATATGTATAAAGTGCATATTTATGCAAATTTTCATGAAAATTGAATGACCCAATTTTATTTTAGCTTAAGTGTTGGGTACCCCCTTAAGAAAATATATAAGATTTTATTTTGTTAGGGACATTCAAGGGTAATCTGTTTTTCACTTCTTTATATGTAAAGATTTTGTAGTGCATGGGCTTGAAATATCAGTAGTATTAGCCATTTAATTTAAAGTAAAACATAAAATTCTTGACCGTTAGATAAGAATACAGTAAATTGGGATATTTTGGATGTATTTTTATTTTGGTTTATTTGACGCCTAACCCAAATGTGCCAAAATTAAACGCACCAAAACAAAGTTTAGAATTCATAGAAATTAATGTGCTACAAAAAATGATAGATAAGCGCCAAAATAATACACACCAAAATAAAACATGGTCATTTTAATCTTAAACCGCCAAAATAATCACTACACCAAAAAATCCCAATTTACGGTAACCAACATGCTAAATGGTGATTTCTTAGTGAGGAAGTTTTGCTTAACAAAACAACTTGTAAACATAAAATATGTGTAGTTTGAATGTATTATTTTCAAAAACAACTTGTATGCATTAATAACGTATTGTTTCAATGTATTATTTGCATGTTGATTATGGTGTTGGGTTTTGTTTCAAGTCTCGTCGCCAGTCTAGAAGATCCTCCTCCAGTGGACCACACCCTTCAGAAACGCCCAGTGAATTGGGCTCAGATATTGCTCCTTGGCTAAGATTTGATTCGTCTAAAAATAACGATGTCTTTGAAGGTGAAAAGTCAAGGCAATCCCAAAGAAGTAGGTCACAAAGGAATGAAAATAAGTCAAGGTCAACTTTTGGAGAAGATGAAAATGAGGAAATTAAAGATCAATATACTAAAGTTACAAATAGAAGAGAAAGCGAAATATTATTTTATGATAAGATTTTAGAGGAAGGCAAAGAGCGTATGAAGCAGGCTCTTCAACAGCAAGAAAACTTTGACGAGTTGGAGGAAGAAGATTTTGATGATGACCTTGAAGCTGTGACAGAGCCATTTACAGATGATGTAAAGTCTTCACATGGAAGTAGATCATTTTCACAAAAAAGTTTGAAATCTAGACAGTCAAGACGGAGATCCTCAATGTCAAGGTCAGATGAAAAAAGTAGGTCAAACACACATCACTCAACCAGCAGAGATCGGGAATCAAGAAGAAGCTCAATGAGGGAGATTATCACAACAGAAGAAGACCTTTCACAACATGGGTCAAGGTCCCGTAGGTCATCAAGAAATATAAATGAAATAGCATCATCAAGAAGCTCACGTCACCATGGTGAATTAGATAAACAAGAGAGGTCAAGAAGTAGGTCACCATCTCTGGAGGATCATAAAAGTTCAAGATCCAGGACAAAGTCACGTAGAAGCTCAATGAACAAGGAAGAAATTGATCGTCTGAACTCTCACCGTAGTTTGTCTGTTCATGAAGATGCTGAAAGGTCAAGGTCACACAGAAGTTCAGTGCATCTTGAAGAAGCTGAAAGGTCAAGGTCACACAGAAATTCAGTGCATCTTGAAGAAGCTGAAAGGTCAAGGTCACACAGAAATTCAGTGCATCTTGAAGAAGCTGAAAGATCACGGTCACGAAGAAATTCAGTACATGCTGATGATGCTGAAAGGTCAAGGTCACACAGAAGTTCACTGCATCCTGAAGAAGCAGAAAGAATTAGTTCTCGTAGGGGTTCACTTCAAAATGAAGAAAGACGACTGTCATTGATTTCTAAAGCATCTACTGAAGGCTATCAAGAAGACTCTGAAGAAAGTCTGGAAAATTTTCATGAAAAAGTTCAAAGTCGTGGGCAATCTAGAAATTTCAAGCAGAAAAACTTGGATGATATAAATGGAAGGCAAACAGCTCCTCTTGGTGGCAAACAGGTTTGAACCGGTTACACCAGATTGAAAGTAATGTCACACATGATTAACAAACTAGTCATCAACTAGTTTGAACTGGAGCACCATTGAACTTAAACCTTTCTTGTTTTATCTTATTTTGAATTGAATCACTTTTTAACTGTTTTCCTTTTCAGTTTTACTTGTTTTTACTGGTCTAAACAATCACACAAATAAAATTCAACTTGTTGTAACTGGAATTAACAGGCGCACCTGAAATTTCTTAGATCAAAGATAACAAGATTGAACTGGATTTAACCCAAATTTGAAAGATCTAGTTTTAACATGAAGTGAAGGCACAATTTGACACGGCCCTTATTTTCGACATTTTATTGTACATTTAAAGAATATTTAGATTGTTTTGTATTAACTTTGAATATTTATATAATACATTTAATGTTGACTTTTATTTTATATTATTTTAATGACATAAACCTTCAATATTTCCTAAGGCTAGATACATACTGTGTAATCATTTATTTTCTTGGGGATAAAATTTCATGGTTCAGAGCAGGAAACTGAATTGGAGGGGACAAATTTTCGTGGATAATAAATTTACACACATCAACAAAATATTCTAAATTCGTGGGGGATTTGATTTCGTGGATTTCTCTTACCAATGAAATAAACGAAATTAAATTCCACACAAATATTTCTGCTTCTACAGTATGCGTTGCATGGCTCATGGTGTGATAAAATTGAAGGTTTCTTAGATACATTTTGAAAATTTGTCAAACATATGAATTTTGCACAAGAAATTTGAAAGATTAATTGATATATAATTTTGTTAGTTCAGCAAATTTATAATAAAAATTTAAAATAATCTTCCATAAATTAAATGTTATATTTTTCAGTAATCTTAACAAGTTTGAACCTTGATACTTTAATTAATAAACATTAATTTTTCAATTTTATCTATTTATAGGTACAGGAAATGCACAGAATTACCGGAGCTATGTCAGCTCCACCAGCAGTGGAAGATGGAGTCGAAGTGGCAGATAAGGTAACTATACAGATAGCGGAAAAGTCTGTCTGTCTGTGAGCAGAAATATAAGTTCTCTTATAATTAAACAGAACAAAAAAGTCATACAGAACCATTGTTTATTATCCCCCCTTGATGTGCTTAAAACTTATAAATTTAAATTATAAAATGGATCTGGTCTTTAAAGATATGTATGGTCTTATATATATCTTAATAAACCTTTTTTTTTTATTAGATTTATAATATTTCATTAAGATTAAATGAATGCTTATTATGCTAAAAAATGAACAAGAATATTTAGGGATCGTACTTTCCTTGCCAAATTTTGAACTTTCCTAAAAGCATTTTGATTGGATGTTAGACATATTTTTTTAACTTATTTTATTTAAAGAAATAGTGAAATTCTTTTAGTTTATAAGAAAATTATGTTAACTACATGCATTGTCTTTATAAAAGTGCCTGAAAAAGGCACTAGCCCACTGGCCAATGGCCAGTATGTTTTGAAATGGGCGAGTAATATTTTGAAAAATTATATTAAACATAGATGGAAACTTTGCATTAAATATGGTTTGGGCCAGTAGATTGGTTTATCCCATTTCAGGCTCCGTTATAAACCACAAACTAAATTTACATCTTTTAAAGCCTGCCATTATACAAACTGTTCAAATTTCCATCTTTTAAAGCCTAGCTGCCATTATACAAACTGTTGAAATTTCCATCTTTTAAAGCCTGCCATTATACAAACTGTTCAAATTTCCATCTTTTAAAGCCTACCATTATACAAACTGTTCAAATTTTCATCTTTTAAAGCTTGCCATTATACAAATTGTTCAAATTTCCATCTTTTAAAGCCTACCATTATACAAACTGTTCAAATTTCCATCTTTTAAAGCCTACCATTATACAAACTGTTCAAATTTCCATCTTTTAAAGCCTGCCATTATACAAACTGTTCAAATTTTCATCTTTTAAAGCCTGCCATTATACAAACTGTTCAAATTTCCATCTTTTAAAGCCTGCCATTATACAAACTGTTCAAATTTCCATCTTTTAAAGCCTACCATTATACAAACTGTTCAAATTTCCATCTTTTAAAGCCTACCATTATACAAACTGTTCAAATTTCCATCTTTTAAAGCCTGCCATTATACAAACTGTTCAAATTTCCATCTTTTAAAGCCTGCCATTATACAAACTGTTCAAATTTCCATCTTTTAAAGCCTGCCATTATACAAACTGTTCAAATTTCCATCTTTTAAAGCCTGCCATTATACAAACTGTTCAAATTTCCATCTTTTAAAGCCTGCCTTTATACAAACTGTTCAAATTTCCATCTTTTAAAGCCTGCCATTATACAAACTGTTCAAATTTCCATCTTTTAAAGCCTGCCATTATACAAACTGTTCAAATTTCCATCTTTTAAAGCCTGCCTTTATACAAACTGTTGATGAAGAGGTAAAGTGTTGATGTTGTTCTATATTTTTGTTTTGTGTTGTGTCTTGATTTGAATTTGGTAGCCAAAAAATTGAGAGAAATGTTTGTGTTGTAAGTGCAGGTATTCAAATAGCCATACAAACGTGCAAATGTTAACAATTTTTACAAAAATATGAACCCCCCCACATGGATAAATTTCCTATTGTTTTCTTGAAATAAATACATGTATATATAAAAAAAATTCCCCTTCACTCACAGATGAATTCCAAATTTGAAATTGATTAACAGAATGATTAAATACCATACCTGTAGCCAGGGGGGTTCAAGGGGTTAAGACGAACCCCCCGCCCTTGGGGAGAAAAGAAATTGAAAAAATATACAGGTAAAAACTAGCTGAAATTTGGTTAAGCACTATTAAAAAAGGGAATAACAGTATTTTGAAAATCGAACCCTCAATCAAACCCCCTCCTAAAAATATTCTGCCTATGGGTATGATATTATACCATCTTGGTATTTTATTGTTTGGCTACTGAATATTTATGCATTTTACACTGCATGCATAGTACACTTAAAATGGGCATGATGCAATGTCTTAGCACCTGAATAAGAATGAATAGGGGTCTAAATAAAAGAAGTTGGATTTTTTTTAGTGGTAATATTAAAACAAACCTTTTAATTTTCTTTTGAAATGTTTGATATCTCAAATGCTTTTTTTACCATAAAGGTCTGGTCATGAATTTGTTTGACCTTTTTGCACTAGATGTTGTGCTGTGTTGTCTAAATACAAATATCTTTGGGTTATAAATAATCATGAATTCAGTTGACCTCTATGCACTAGATATCTAAATGCAAGTTATGATTTTGGTTGACCTCTCTGCACTAGTCTAGATGTTGTACTGTGTTGTCTACACACAATTATTTTTGGGTATTACGGTATACCGCTATTGTATTTTCAGAATGCACTTCATAGACAGGTAATGGAGTTATTGCCCTTGTTGTCCTTGAACTTTGCTTTGATCTTTGACCTTGTTGTGTTTTAAGTGTGAATGTGATGGAATAAGCTGTAAAAGCATTTTGTGTTTTTAATGAGAAATAATGAATCTGCTTTTAATGTTTAATATGAGATGGATTTTAACATTGTTTATGTTTTTGCATTATTTTGGCATGCTTGGATAGTGTCAAAATTTTATAATGGTCTTATATTGTGATATAGGTTTTTGTGTGTTTAATAATATTATTTTGATGAATTGATGAAGCTAGATCTCTGACAGCCCTTTTGTCATTTAGTGGGGTCAGGAACGTATAAACGTTCCTGGTGGGGTAGTTTCTCCTAAAGATACCACAAAGAAACCTGAAACTTTGCATTGGTTTTAGACCTTTAGGCATCTGACATTATGATAGTTCTTTATTTTATTTGCTTTATTAGGGAGAACTTCTTCAAATTTGGTACTCCTGTATCTATTAGAGAAGAAGCATTCACTCAGTCTAATAGATGCATATGAGTCAAAGATAAGAATCTTGATTTAGTGACACATTTGATCTATCTTAAGTCTTCGTAATTAGGCCAGACCTACTGGAAATATCCAGTTAAAATTGGTTCGGTCCAGTAAAATTTTGCATTAATTTATAGTAGATATATAGGAAAAATTAGCAAATTTGATAAAATTAGGCATTTGGTCCACCAAACTCCACTTCCTTATTTCTTTGACTGTATCTTTTCTTATTTAGCAAATTGAGACCAAACCTGTAATAAATGTATTTATTAGTAGACAGGTAGGAATGAGGCCCACTTAAAGGGGTTCTAAAATAAAAAATAAAACAAACTAGTAAAACTCATGCATCATATAACCTTTAACCGTAATTATGCTTGTTTCATTTGGGTACATATATTGCATGCAATGGGGTCTATTTAAAAAATGGGATATTTATTAACAAAAAACAAACCTAACTTAATGATAAATCTGTTTTCATATATGTATTCTATTTTAATCTTTAGAGAAGACATTCTTTGAAATCAGAGGAAGCTAGGTCAAGGTCACCTCGACCAAATAGTTTTGCCAAGCGTGACAGTGTCCAAACACTTCAACCAGGTTCGTCCTTTGCAATTGAAGAGATATCTGAAGGTCACAGTACCTCAGAATCCCCACAGTCTGATAAGGTCAATAGTTCTAGGTCAAGGTCACAGTCACAAAATCGCCCAATAACAAAGACTCCTAAATTGGAACCGGAGGATGACTCAAAAACTGCATGGTACACTCCAAGGTCAAATAGCCCACCTGTAAGTAAGGAACTTTCAAGGTCAACTAGTAGAGCAAAATCAGGTCAAAGGTCATCTGCTGGCTCAAGGACACCAAGAGAAAAAACACAAACAAATCTTGATTTGAAGGTAGACAACTTTGATGACCATGCTTTGACCCCATCCCAGTCAGAAGCACTTGACAGTTTAAGAGAAATGATGGGCAAGGAAAAACTGTCCTCTTTCCAGGCCAGGACTCTGGAATCTGTCAGAATGGCACTCCAACAGGTCAATGATAACCAAAATAAATTATCCAATCGACAGCTAGAAAGAACACTTACCATCATTTCATTGGCTAGCCAACTGACAGAAGAATCCCTCCAACTAGGGGTTTTCCCAGATAGTATTTTTGATACCTTTGCGGCCTTGAACTCTAGAGCCATGTCTGAGATGACTCATGGAGAAGATGAGTATAGCATCGATGAAAATTTATCTTTACATGGACCCACGGCTGAATTCCTTCGCCCAATTACAAAGATGTCTACAAAAGATGAGGTTTGTTGAAGGGTGAAGAGCCAAAAATAACATCTCACATTCCATTGTTTTTATCCTCAACTGTTCTCACATGTTCAATCAATGTACATCACAGACCGAAACTTTTCACATTGCCCCATTATTAATGGTGCCTGATTTTTTCTGAAGTGTCATCTTTTTCATAGTCTTAGATTTCCATACCTGTTCATGCTCACATAAATTTAAAATGTCTCCTATTTAACTATCCTAACACTAAAAAAAGCACAATGGATTTGCAGATCATATTTCTTGGTTGAATCCTCAACTATACACTATAATTTCCCGCAATATATTTTTATCAACAAAACCATGAATAGCTAGGAATTCTTGCCCCAAAGACCATGGTGTTCATATCACAACCTGGTTTCAATACTAACAAACATTTAATCATATATTGTATTAAGTCCATTCCGTAGAACTTTTTGTGGTTAAAGAGAAAATTTAAGAAAGTAAGGTAATTTTAATCTTTTTGTGTTATTTTTAAAAATACTTTATATGATTTGCATTTATAAAAGATATTTTCAAAATTCAATTTTTTTTTTTAAGTTTCAATGATTTTCATTTATGCAAACTATTTTTGAAAAATGCACTGTTACAATTTACTTTCCTTTATATTATTAGTTTTGTTTCAATATAGGAACATTTATCATTCATTTCACTAATATCAATCTGTATAAGTCTTATTTTAAAACCATTTTCTGTAGCAAATGGCATCATTTCTCCAAGAGGTCTCGCAGCATGAGCTAAAGCCATTACCTCCCTTGAATGGATATCTAATTTCCTCTCAGTCCCAAAGACCAATCACCAGGGAAACAATTTCTTCCATCAGTAAATACAAACCCCCTTCTGCACCATCCAGAAGATTGGTTTCCTTTATTGAGGCCAAGGACATGACCTTTGACACAGATGCAACCATGGGGTCAACCCAGGTCAACACACTTGCTTCATTCCAAGTTAAAAAGGACAAGAGTCATACAAAGATTCTAAGATCAAGAGGAGTTGATGTTCAGACTTATGATTATTTAGATGTGCAGGTATAATGGAAAGAGTTTGACCTTCACCTTGAAGTAACCTATCAACTTTCACCTTGGAATGATGTTCAGCAAGTTCACATCAAATAAAGTTTGACCTTCTTCTAGAAGTAATCTATCAACTTTCACCTTGGAATGATGTTAAACCTTCACATCAAATAATACTAACATGTCTATTTGTTTTTTAAAGTTTTTTTTTCAGTGGTATTATTTCTTTTTGTGTTTATTTCATTAAAAAATTGCATATGTATCATTGATATTTATCTGTACAGGTTCCTTGCTAGAAATATTTCAGAAGTTCAGCTTAAAAATTATCAATCTTATGAAAGTCGCTGCATGACGCCAATCAACCTTTATAGAATGAAAGCTTTCATTGAATTTGTATCCCCCCCAATAAAAAATAGAAGTTCATCCCTCATAAAATTACCCATAATGCGATGTTTTGTGTCACAATACATAAGTTGGTCAGTATGTTGTATTTTGCTTCTAAAAATGTTAATTTGTAATCAAACTACATTTGTTTCTTGTATTATTGTTATAATCGCATGTTCTTAAACAATCTAACATTTGATTAACATGATTGTTGAATTTATTGAAAAATGATATTATAATTAAAAATTGAATTGTGTATAAATAACATAAATTGAATTCAAGGAGGGAGAACTTGACCATTTCTTTTTTTCTTTTTTTTTTGGCTGACAGTTATAAAATTTTTAAAGTAATTCTAAATAAGTTATTTAATAGTATTCCATGAGCTTTCTTTGTATTGGGTATTTGAGTCCTATTTAAACTTTGTTTAACATTCAGTATGTATTGCCACCAGTCTATCTATCACCTACAGAGGGAGCATCTATCCACACTGAACATTATTCTATTGGGCTAAGGATTATGGGTAATTTCACAGAGTTAGGGTGATTGAATAATTTTTATATATTTCCCATTATCCTTACCAGGATAGTATAGAGAACAGTGTTGATAGACACTCCCTCTGATGATAGATTGGGCACCAGTAAACAGCTGTTAAGTTGAATAACCCTCAAGGGATTTTTATACCTTATTCCTTGCTGACCTTTTTATCATATTCCTTATAGACCCAGACAACACCTCCTCCACCAACCTCTGCTGTCAAAGCCGAATCACCCACATCAGGACGTGAGTCCTCCACTAAAAGTAGGGCTTCATTGCGCAGCCAGTACAAGGCTAAGCTGGAGGAATCACGACAGGCGGCCGAGGAAAGACGTTCTAAATCTCCTGCCATTTCTCCTTCCCAGAGGTCACTTGACGAAGATCAATTAGTCGAAGATGAGGATGATGATATTGCTCTTCCAGAGAACTTGAAAGGTTTGTATTTTGTAATAAGTGTGAATTTTTTTTTCATTCTGTCAACATTAATGTCAAGCAACTATGTGCTAATGATGACTTTTATTTTTGCCTTAAAAATATGGTAAAAAGAAGGACTTTAAGGCAGATATCACATTTATTTAGAAGATGGTTAAAAGAGAGTGGGTGATTTTTTATTTCAGTTTAAGTAAAAGGAAGACTTAGAATAAACATTTCATTTAGAAGATTCGTAAAAAAGAATTTTACTTAGGTTTCATTGTTAAGAAAACATATGATTTTGACAGGAATCAAGGTGATTTATGAAAATTTAAAGTCAATTAATAGGAATTTTGTACTTTTCTCAGATTTTTAATGCAATTAAATGAATTTTTTTAAATTAGAAGTTTAGGAAAAAGTTACGTGTTTAAAATCTTCTTCCATTAAGAGGATTATTCAGTTTTAGTCAAATAAGTGGAATCCACTGTATTCAAAAATTGGTGTGCTAAAACTTGTTAAGCTTTGAATCAAGTTAAGCTTGTTGTGTGATACTTTAATTTTGGCCAAAACTTTGCATAAAATATGGTTTGGGCTAGTAACTTGGTTTATCCCATTTCATGCACTGGTTTTCAGAAAATGTTGAACTTCCATGAAAACATTATTCAATGAAAAATGCAAGAATATTCTATAGTTTTACAGGAAATTTCATCTCTATTTTTAAGGGAAGACAAAGGACACTAAGGTTCTACATCGTCCCACTTGGCTTAGATCACTTTAAAATGATATTAGGGCTCCTTTATTTTATTTTATAGAAAATAATGAGATTCATGTATGCCTGATTTGAGGAATGAAATAGAAGTTGTGTTCAAAGAGGGATAACTCAAATATTTTTCAATATAAATAACTGAATCCTGTCTTATTTGTCATTCACTTAATGGCTTTCTTTATTGCAAACATCACAAATTTTGTGTACCGTATATAAGTTAACATAAAGACATAAGTTCATGGTTGGACCTGAATTCCTAAATACTAGGTCGAGCTTGAAAACTCAAGATAATGTTGATTTTGAACTCACATTATGCTTCTTTGATAGTGATTCTTCATGCTTTACAAAGATTTTACTTGTCTTTAAATGAACATTTGTTTATGTTTTGTTTGTGTTTTCAATAAAAAAAAGTTATATCACTTTGTTTCATCTTATATTTGTTCTTTATTATGTAGTTTGTATTACTCTATTTTATTGACCGGGCTGGTCATGGGTCAATTATTTCGGACTTTTACATTTTTTAAAAATCCTATCTAAAAGACAAAGAATTTTAAGCTCCGCCCAACCTTGTGAATAAAATAGAGTAATAATTAGAGTTAACTCTATACATGTATATATAGTGTAGACAGGAGCTGTTGCTAACATACAGTTTTGACTTCAATTATTCTTCAAGCAAGGAATATATTTTGACATTTTTGTTTCCCTATGCCAATCCATTACCCCTTTCTAGCATGTGGCAAGAACATGTAAGCAAAATCCTGTCCCATTATGACTGAACAAAGTGGTTACAGACCATAATGACAACAATTCCTACATCGACAACATCGTCATAACATAGTATCATAGTACAATTGCAAATATTTTTGCGGTTGTATAAAAAGAAAGGAAGAGCTTGCACAACATAATAGCAGTTTTTGTGCTCATGTGGGACTGAGTTTAAAGGTTTTTTTTGTCTTCGTCGTTTGTTCATTAATCAATAGTCTTTTCTTTTTACACCTCAATAATTTCATGAAATTATATCAGCATTCAAGTTACCCTAACCCTATTCTATGTTAACCAATTTCACCATAAACATTTCTTTGTTTTCATAATTGTTTTTTTTTCTCGAGTTGTATAATGTCTGCAAGTTAAATGAAATTCTATCAAACTTCCAGGGTAATGCTCTGGAAACCAATTTGTATATTCTATATTCAGAACTATAACTATTGGAGAATGGCAGGGGGTAAAAAGTGCAATATTCTCTAAATGATTAATCTCATCATTTCATATGATGTCCTTTTTTCTGGCATGTTAAGTTTCAAAAAATCTATGAATTTAGGATGAGCTGTGCTTTCAAGAACTTTGTTAACATGGGTTTTGTGATTTAGATCAAGTTCAGTTGAACAATTTTTCTATACGAAAACATCTGTCTTGCACATACATCTGCTGCTGTTGAAAGTTGTGGGATTTTTTTCCAAATCATGTTCAAAGGGACACAAGTGATATTTCCTGTGTAGTTGGCTCAAATCATTTGAAGTTTGCAACACTATAAAATCATACTGCCTGTAAAATTTTGTATGGTTTGTGGAAAAATCTTGGCAGAAATCACATGTGTTATTTTGGTTTTACTTTTAGAGAGCCTGATAGCCAGTTTTTTGTTTAAAATTTGTTTTACTGAATATTTGATGTACTGTTATATTGAGGTTGTATGTCTTGTATTCAAAGTTTCATGAAGTTGAGAAAAAGTGCCAACAAACTATTACACTCGCATTCAACAGACAGACTGAGACAGAAATCTACTAGCATACCAAGTTTCATGATCATTTGTTACATGAAATGAAATTGCAAGTCACATGTTTCATTCAAATGAAAATTAAAACAATGAAAAATTTTAAAACTTTAATCTTGAAATAAAAATAATATCTACTACACCTGAAATGTTACATTTTGTTCAATGTTTTCGTATAAATTGTAACCCTACTTGTTAAAATTTGGACCCGTAAGTTTACAATCTAAAAATATAAATGAATTATGATTATATGGCTACTAACAATGAAAGAGGGGGAACTACATGTTACGATGAATACGATACAAAGTTAAAAACAGATGAAAATGTCTGGAGCAATGTTAATAAAAACAATGGTGATTGCTGCCTTTAAACGTCTTTAAAACACAATTTAGGCCTTGCCCTGTGGTCCCTTCTTGCCAATAAGTGACTTGTGGATATGTGGAATGACACCACCACCGGCGATGGTTGCCTTGATGAGAGAGTCTAATTCTTCATCTCCTCTGATGGCGAGTTGCAAGTGACGGGGTGTTATTCTCTTTACTTTCAAGTCCTTACTGGCATTGCCTGCCAACTCAAGAACTTCAGCGGTCAAGTATTCCAAGATGGCGGCACTGTATACGGCAGCTGTGGCTCCAACACGTCCGTGGCTGGTTGTTCTATGTTTCAAATGTCTGTGGATACGACCAACAGGGAACTGTAGACCTGAAATACAAAGTTTAAAAATGTTTAAAATAAAACATTAAAATTATTTCTAAACACATGAATATTTCATGTATAACAATTTGGACCATTTGATCAGCGATTTGAAAATTTATTTTCTGGAGGTCTGAGATTAAAACGTTATGTTTGCTGTTTTTCTTTTCTGATGCAATACAAGTTTGTTTTTCAGGTATTTAATCCTGAAAGATTTAAAAGGGATTGTTTTTGCTTTGAACTTTAAATGCCTCAGGCAAAAACTATTTATTAAATTTTTATGCAATATATTTGTTAATATAAACTTTTATTTTTCTTAAGTTTGATGTTTAAAACTGTGTGCATAACATTGACTGGGTTTTCCTTCAGGTCCTTGTTTAACTGTTATTGTTTTCATTGTATTCAAATGTAAATATCGATTTATTCAGGCATGAAATATTGAACGGGAAAATGGCGTCGTGTCGGCATACATGTAGGCACATAAAAATATTAAAGGCTTTTTATATAAAACTGTAAGCTATAATAAACTCGGCGGTTTTTCCCCTATATATATGCATATTAATATTATATTAAAGTGTTTGTCTGTTAGGCTGTATTGACCTTGGCGTAGGTAAACAAGTTTTGGAGGGAAAATTAGCTTACACAAAAACGACACAAAGGTGACCTGCTTTCAATAAAAAATTCAACGGAAACGTGATATGAATTTTACAAAATTTCTTTAATACAAACCTGCTCTTTGAGATCTTGAAATGGCCTTTGCCTTAGCTTTTCCAGAATCTTTACCAGCTTTACCTCCTGCCATTGTTCGTTCGTTGTGTTTAACTCAAGCGGACGTTGTGTACTGACCAACACACGTAGATTGGGTATTTATTTCCCACTCTCAACACAACTCAGAGCGTGCCATCGATTTGGAAGAGTCCATTTTTCTCGACGCTGATTGGTCGATGGTGTAAATTACAGGCGTGACGTAAATTTGACAGGCCAATGGAAATACATGTCATGCAAGCTTGAGTGAATTTGGCATGTCTGCAATGTGATTTCTACTAATTAATTAATTACGCTAATGACATTAAACAATGAAAATATGTCCCTGCGGGGATTATCGAGTCCTGCTACTCAGGAAGTGAGTTTTGACAATAAACAGGTGCCCGAGATTGTGATTTTTGTGTCAAAGGTGTTTTCTTTGATTTGGTGCCGATTGTTTTGAGACCTTTTGATTGTGGAAAACGCATATTTATCAATAAAAATATTTTTGAAAGAAATTATAATTAACCAAAGCAAAACTTTAAATAAGCAAACTCAAAAAGTTTTTATTGAAGATGAAAATTATATAAAAAGGTACTAAAAGATTTTTGTTCAATTTTTCGTTTGAAAGTTCGGGGGGGGTTAAAGAAATACATAATATGGTGCAAGTTTCTCTTTTGAATAGACAAATGGAATATTTGATATAGGTTCCTATATGTGCTAGGGGGTGAAAAAGGTACAAAATGTATTCCCATACTTTTCATGAAGGTTTTTTTTTTCATCTGTTGGCTTTACATGCTAAGATCCTGGTAAAACCTGAGGTTGAGATGTGAACTAGATCTTATAAAAAAATAAGAACAAACTATTTTATAAGAGTTGGAGGTTTAAAAGGTGAGGTTGCATCTTAGGTGCACCAAACTTAGAGATATATATCACTCAACTGAAAAATCAAGAGTGTAGCCAACATTTTATCCGTTTAAAATCTACAGAATTCTTTAAATCTCTTTTATTTCTGCAAATTGTATATCCTCAAGGCCTTGAGATTACAAATACTATAGATTCTTAATTGGAAGTCAGCTTCATATTTTGATTTACATCTCAAAACTGACCCCCAAGGAAGACTTAATTTGTATAAAGTTTTATGACATGCATGTTTTTTCTTTTTAAATTTAATTGATCTAATTAAGATTGTGAATTTCAAAACAATATACTAGAGTTGCCTACAAATAGTACTCTGTATTTTATCATGTTGAGACACCAGATTTTTTTTTATCTCGACTGATAATGCATTCTAACTGTTGCATTGAGACTTAATTAGTCCTACAGCAATCAGAAATTTGTATCTATCAGAAAAGTTATCTTTGATTGAGAAATAATGAGAATTTAACTTTTAAAAGAAAGGGACCTGTAGCAAGTCGAACCTGTACAGTTATAATGATGGACAATATGAAATCATATGTGGAAAAAGTGTATGTGAAACAACCAACATAAAAAAAACAAGCAATTTAATAAATCACAGCCAGCAGTCTTCAACATGACCAGAGGTTCCTGCTTGCCATCTTGCATTGGCCCAAGCCTAAAAATACAATACATAAGATTCAATACCTGTCCAAAAATTATCAACAAAAGACCCATTTCTTGACATATAGAACAATAAACCAAAAAAAAGACATAGACAATTAATTGCATCTATTTATCGTTTCAGAGAGAAGCAGGGAAGCCACAATGGACGTGGTTACATCACCTCAGTCTGGAAGAAGGTATTTATAAGTCGATCTTAAAAACAGTTTTTTAAAGGAAAGATAAAAATCCTGTATCTAATAATTTGAGCAACCAAAACCAAAAACATTAATTCCTGCATTAGAAAAAGAAAACATCTTTAAAAGTTGCATATTAAAATAGTATAAAAAACATATTTGGCATTCTGAAAATTGTAGGGCTTTGACTGCTGGTCAGTAATTTACTGAATCAGATTTACTTTGTGCTCAAAGGGAAATAACTGTAACATTATAAAGAATGCAATCACCTTTGCAACAAAAAAAATTTCTAAATTGAATTTAATTAAGAAAAATAGTTTAAAATAAAATAAAATGAAAACTTCTACTGGACAAGTTTTATTTCCATTATTTTTTTTTCATGCACCACGAGATTCATTCCGTCTGCAAAAGATAAATCATGAATCAAAACTAAGAAATTAAAAACTTTTATCAATGGTTATATAATTGCCAGCAGCTTCGACCCATTCGAAAATAGATTGCCACTGTTTTAAAACCAATCTGTCTGTTAATTATGGATTTGCCCTCCCTCTGGACAATTGTGCAATTTTTTTACTAATTGTGCTAATAAAATAATCTTATCTTTATGAAAAAAAAGATTTTGAATAATACAAACAACACTTAAAGAGACCCAGAAACTAATGATAATTAACTTACATAATTTGTTCCCCCAACACACATGCCCAATGAAAAAAGAGTAAGAAAAAAAAGATGTTAAAAAAAAATGAAAAAACTGTCAAGGAAAAATAGTAGGAACCATGCAAGCTACATATTAGTTCATGTAGCCCATTCTAAATAAAGAACATTTTGCATTTAATGTAAACAATTTTCAATTTCTCAATAGCCTTACAAAAATCTACATAAGCTGATCGTCTATAGTTTTCACTTTGTCATCAATTATTGCAAATTTAAGCACTATAAGGAATACAAGTTTGAAAATTATGCTTGGAGGCACCATTATGGGACATTCTAGTGTCAAAAGTCTGAAAGGGCAACAAAAAAAAAAAAACGGTTAGCATGAAAAAGAACAGCATGAGGAAACACAGATATCAATAATGTGACCTAATTGAGTATTATTTGAGAAATTGCATATTCAAATTCCATGAAAATCTGTTGAATGTTTTATATTTTTTGCTGCTTAGGGCCCTTTCTGACTCTGTCAGTATTGTATTATATTTTTTTTCAATTTTAGGTTATCTATGAACCCAGAGGAGCCTTTGGTACAAGAATACTTAAAGACCTATGATAGTATTATCAGCTTCAGAGATGCTCTTAGTAAAATACTAATGGATAGAGGTAAACTGTTACAAAAGTTTTATTCTTAATATGTGTCTTGTTAGATTTCTAAATCTCGAACTTGACCTATATTTTATTGTACGCAACAGCTGTGCAAAATATAATTCAAAACCCTTGACACATTTTCAAGTTATCATTCGGAGACAGACAGACACCGAAAGAAACTGAGGGTGTAACATAATACCTCGCCACAGAAACAGAAAATATCAAAAACACAAGTACAAACGAAAGCTTTGTCAAAGATTTCTGGCTTAGGATAGGCACATATAAAAAAATATCTTTGCTAAAATGGCAAAAGAGGACTTTTGTCAAAGACATATTTGTTTATGTTGTTGGAATAATTAGAGGGGTCACTTCAGATTCATCGATCCTCTTGTATTCTTCATTGTTTTTCATCCTTGCAACACTATATAGGTTATATAATTTAATTTGGTATGTAACGCTCAAATTGATTGGTTGGACCAACCCATGTTATTTTGTATAATATGGTTTGGTCTTGTGACGTCACTATCATCTTCATCCGCCACAGCATTTTCGAAATAGTCCCTATGATTTTATGCTGTTGAATATTTGATAGTTGATATAAATCTTACGGAATTAAATTATAAGGAATGACTTTAATAGTTGGTCATTTTATAGGGATATAAAATGGGTAGGGTCGTTTTACGCTCTACAAAAAGTGCTTCGCGCTTTATTAAGTGTAAAACGACCCTACCCATTTTATACCCGTATAAAGTGACCAACTATTAAAGTCATTCCTTTAATAAAGGTGTTGAACATTAAAAGGATGACAAAATGGACATGAAATAATGATGAGAAATGTTGGGGTATGATGGGAAACCAACTTAGGAACTGTAAATTTTGAACACTACAGGAAAAGGGGAAAGGTGGATAGAGACAGAAAAAATGTTGTTCACTACTTAGTGGTCCTCAAAGGGATCTATTTTTGCATGAAGCATGGCACTCTCCATACAGATTGGCCCAGCTGTCAGGTATATTATAGACCTAATAGCCCTTGCAGTTGAGGGCAACCTTATTTAGCCATGTAGGGTACACAGCTTGGTCATTCTGATGGCTGAGCACAAATCAGATGTCAGAATCCCAATACCCTTAGTTGCCTCTTATGACAGGCTAGGCTTTCAGATTATAATTTAAAAGTTATAACAATGAAATACCTTCTGTTACAGAAATGCTACAAGCCAGCCAGATTCTGACGGATTTAGAGACAAGTCGATTTGATAGAGAAGGCAAAATGGTACCTCAGATGGAAAGAATGACAAATAATGCATATTATTGTAAGTTTATAACCCCACCCACCCCCTTAAGGCTCAATGATCATTTTTTCCTTCAAATAATTCATAGAAGATAATGAAACGTGGAATCAGTGTACACAAAACAATGAAAATACATGAATCTGAGGCATTTTAAAATAAATCCACAATTGTTAAAAGCTAGAAGCATTCAATTCAGTTAGGTTTCTAACCTAATTTTATCCCCAAGAGTTAAATTTACACAAGACCCTGAAGTTGCAAAAAGAAAAAAACTAACATGAAATAAAATTTTAAAAAATAATGGCAAAAGGGAAATAATTCAAATTTTGATTTTTTTAGAGCTTTTCAGAAAACAATCAGCCAGGCACAAAATAATATTATACATAGAAAAGAGCCTTGTTCACCAGAAAAAATGTATTTCAATATTAATTATATATGCCAGTATGCTCACTTTATAAGTATTTTCTTCTTTTTTAGTGTTTGAAGAAATTATTGCAGTTCTGGGCAGTATTCTTTACACTGAAGAGAGGGTAAGCTCCATATAAGGCTAAGAATTTTTTTGTCTTTTTAGGGTTTTGTTGATTAAAAAATTAAGATAGGTAGGTAGGTAAATTCGTTTTAAAATATAAAAAAAAAAATCAATTTGTATACCTATATGAAACCGACTATAAAAAAAACAGGGATAGTGAGTGATGTTTTTCTAAGTAATACAAGTAAAATTGTCTACGGTAGGGAGAAAAACTAGGGTTAGAATGTGAACCCTAAACAGATACGAGATTAACATTTTTATGGCCCGACCACGTATGTGGATCGGACATATAGTTTTACCCTTGTCCGTCTGTCAGTACGTCCGTCCGTAACACTTTGGTTAAGTTCTTGGTAAAGGTCCATTACTCGGATACTAGATGTTGGGGGTCAATGGTATTTCACCACCAGATGGGTCTTCGGTAGGGCTACACTACCCACTAGAAATTAGGTCACTGTGACCTTTATTTTACGCATGAATGACTTTGGTTAAGTTCTTGGTTAAGGTCCATTACTTGGATACTAGATGTTGGGGGTCAATGATATTTCACCAGATGGGTCTTGGGTAGGGCTACACTACCCACTAGAAATTAGGTCACTGTGACCTATATTTTATGCATGAACGACTTCGGTTAAGGTCTTGGTTAAGGTCCATAACTTGGATACTAGACATTGGGGGTCAATGATATTTCACTACTAGATGTGTCTTAGGTAAGGTGACACCACCCAATAGAAATTAGGTCACTGTGACCTTTATTTTACACATGAATGACTTTGGTTAAGTTCTTGGTTAAGGTCCATTACTTGGATACTAGATGTTGGGGGTCAATGATATTTCACCAGATGGGTCTTGGGTAGGGCTACACTACCCACTAGAAATTATGTCACTGTGACCTATATTTTATGCATGAACGACTTCGGTTAAGTTCTTGGTTAAGGTCCATAACTTGGATACTAGACATTGGGGGTCAATGATATTTCACTACTAGATGTGTCTTAGGTAAGGTGACACCACCCAATAGAAATTAGGTCACTGTGACCTATATTTTACGCATGAATGACTTTGTTTAAGTTCTTGGTTAAGGTCATATGTTGGTCATAACTTATTTACTTCCTGTATAACATATTTGGCGACATATGTATTCCATGGAAAACTGCCTTTCTAATTATATATTTATCATTTTTTTTATGTTTTTGCATAGGAGCCTGCTGTTTCATCAATGATGATATCAAGGGAGGGAATTAAACCATCGATGATGCGTGAAAAATCTGCCGACTCTGTCAGTAAAGTTGATCAACGCCAAAGCAGAGTCTCCACGGCAACAAGTCCAAGTATTGACAAAAATCTTCTCAACGATTTACAAGAAAACTATGAGAAATTGTAAGTTAGGATTTCTTCTTTTGAGCATAAACATACAAGCTTGTTTAATTTGTGTTTCAAAGGCTATTGGTAATTACATAACAATATGTTAAGATGGATTAACAATTTAACTTTAAATCAAGCATTGTTTCCATTAATAGCAGAAATGGGGGTATTTTATTTCGTTGTAACACTTCCGGGATCAAATGAGATTGCGCTGCGCATGTGTGAACTTCAGTGTGCTGATTGCATTTGAGCAGTACGGACGTGTGTTCGTACTGCTGCTTCAGTCAATATTTAAAAGTAACATTGCCAACGTGGTTGGTATAATTTGAAATAAAGTTACATACTCTTGCTTTTGATTTTAATCAAAGCATTTATAAGTCGTTTATATTTATTGTTTGTCGGATGTGATTCGACATTTATTTACAACATTTTACGACAATTTACGACTTTTACAACGCTTTGCGGTAATTGTCGTAAATAGGTTGTTGCACGAGATCATGGCAGAAAAAATGATTGAAAAGGGTAGTTCTAAGAGAAAGTCTTCGGTGGAAGATTTAAATGAAGAAGAATTATTATCAGAAAAATCCCCTAAATTGCCAAATGAATTAACCAAGGGTAAAGGCCCATCTGCCAAGGGGAAAACCCCCTCTACGAGTAGTTCTAACAGTATTTCCAAGAAAACTACAAAACAAATGGGCACGGGCAAGGTTATGGTATGCAATTCTCCTGAGCAGCAGCAGCCCGGCCCCTCTACATCTGGTCATGATGCTATTATGGCTGCCCTTGGTGTTATTCAGCAAAATCAATTGCAACAACAAAACCAAATTAAATCTCTTGCTGATTGAATGGATCAAATTGAAAATTATGACTATTACAGTGAAAATGAGCAAGATGATGAACTTGATTTAGATGAAGAAGTTCAAGATGTTGAACCTAGACCTCCTGCTAAAAAGCAGAAAACTGATGAAAATCAAAATGAGAAAGATAATAATTCAAATAGTAGGTTTTCATCAATGGCTAAAAGATGTAAGGTTAAGGACATATGTGATGTCAAAATTGATGAGGTCTTGGCCAGTAATGTAAATGAGTTGTTCAGAAATGGAATGAATGAAGAACAATATTCAGAACTGACAAAGGAGGAGAAAAAATTCTCGTCCAGAGAACTGTGAAGGTTTATCAGTAGTAAGACTTAACCCCCTTATTTGGAATGTAATTTCACCAACTGCTCAAACTGGGGATAAGAAACTACAGTTCATTGAAAGGTCGGTTGTCAAAGACGCTATCATTTTGACCAAAGCTATTAACAATATAGCAGAAAATGAGGCTATTGATATTGGTGAACACATTGAAAAGTGTAACGATGTACTTGCATTACTTGGACATGCAAACAGACAAATAAATATGACAAGAAGGGATTTTTTGAGGCCTGAATTAATGTCAGAATATGTCCATCTCTGCTCTCATTCTGTTCCTTTTACAAACCAGCTTTTTGGAGATGATGTATCCAAAACTGCTAAAGATATAGAGGATTGCTCTAAAGTTGGCAATAAACTCAAGTTTGGTAGAGGCAGAGGTATGTTCCGTGGTGGTCGCCCAAGTTATAGAGGTGGTAGAGGTGGTCACCATGCAGGAAGAGGTAGAGGTTATAGACCTAGACCTGGCACAAAAAACTCACAGAGAGGAGGGAGTGGTCACCAGAAAGAGAAGAATTAAAATTATTAGACAAGTCAAATGAAGTAAGTCATAACTTCAAAGCAGGTGTATTGAAAATTTTTTCTAAGGAATGGGAAAAACTCACATCTGATAAATTTATTCTTGATGTGGTTAATCATTGCCATATTGAATTTTTAGATTATACCGAACCCAAGCAAGAAAGCTACAGCTTTAAATCAGTATTTAATGAAAAAGAAAGTGAAATTATTTCTAAAGAAATAGAAAAATTATTAGCAATAAATGTCTTAAAAGAAGTAAAACCAATTGAAGGTCAATTTCTATCTCCCATATTTTTACGACCTAAAAAGAATGGAGAACATCGTATGATTTTAAATTTGAAAAAATTAAATGAATATATTGAATATCACCATTTTAAAATGGACACCTTTGAAAGTGCTGTAATATTAGTTACAAAAAATACATACATGGCCTCAATTGACCTAAGGCATGCGTATTATAGTGTTCCTATTGCTGAGGAACATCAAAAATTTCTACGGTTTGAATGGAATGGAAAAATATTTCAATACACTTGCTTGCCAAATGGGATTTCCTCCGCTCCTAGAATTTTTACAAAATTAATGAAGCCTGTCTATGCCCGTTTAAGAGCTTTAGGGTATGTTAATGCTGGCTACATAGATGATAGCCTTCTTTGTGCAGAGAGTTTCTCAGATTGTAGTAGTAATGTTACTGAAACTACTAATCTAATGACAAGCCTTGGTTTTATTATTCACCCAGAAAAATCAATTTTTCAACCTACTAGAACTATAACATTTTTGGGAAACATTATCGACTCAGAAAAAATGATAGTTTATCTTCCTGATGATAAAAAAGAAACAATAACCTCTGAGTGTGAATGGTTGATAAATAGAAATAATGCTATTATTAGAGATGTAGCAAAAGTCATAGGGTTAATAGTTTCTGCTTTTTCAGCAGTTGAATTTGGCAAACTGTATTATAGGAACCTTGAGCTTGAGAAAACTCGTGCATTAAAAAGATCTAAAGGGGATTTTGACCAAAAAATGTTTATCTCTGATGAAATGAAAAAAGAACTACAATGGTGGGTTGAAAATGTATCCACTGAAGTAAGACATATAACCCATGGTAGTCCAAAAATTACAGTTACAACTGATGCTAGTTTACAAGGATGGGGTGCTGTGCTAAATGAAATTGAGATAGGCGGAAGGTGGACCTCTGTTGAGGCCAACAATCATATCAGTTATCTTGAAATGCTGGCTGTTTACTTTGCAATAAAGTCCTTTCTTCATTTAATCAGAGGCAAACATATCAAAGTTTTAACTGACAACTCCACAACTGTAGCCTATATTACAAATATGGGTGGGTCAAAATCTCATGATTGTGACACTATTTCAAGAAAGATTTGGCTTTTATGTAGAGACAACAAGGTCTGGCTTACATGCACACATATTGCAGGTAAATTGAACTCAATAGCTGACAGAAAATCTAGACAATTTGATGACGAACTTGAGTGGAAATTGCAGAAGTCTGTTTTTGATAAGATTTGTCAAATATGGCAGACGCCTAATATTGACCTTTTTGCATCTAGATTAAATAACCAGCTACCCAAATATTGTTCATGGAAGCCAGACCCTTTGTCTGAATTTGTCAATGCATTTAGTTTAGATTGGTCAAGATTTGATTTTGTTTATTTATTTCCCCCTTTCAGTTTATTGAGCCAGTGCATAGTCAAAGTGAAAGAAGACAGAGCAAGGGGGATAATTGTAGCGCCATTGTGGATAACGCAAACTTGGTTTCCAAGATTGATGCAGGTTTTAACAGACGTCCCAATAGTATTGCCCAGAACCAAGAACCTTCTTTCGCTTCCTCACAAACAATCTGTTCACCCATTACACAAGAAAATGAAACTGATAGCATGTCAAGTGTCAGGAATAGATTCCGAGAGCAAGGCCTTTCTGAGCAAACTACAACAATACTCAGGTCATCTTGGAAACCAGGTACACGAAAACAGTATCAGGTCTTTATTAAAAAGTGGTTTAAGTACTGTTGCCAACGGAAAATTGATAAATTTCAAGTTTCTGTCAGAAATATATTAGAGTTTCTTACAAGTTTATTTGAAAAAGGTCTCTCATATAGTAGTATAAACTCAGCTAGAGGAGCTTTGTAATCCCTAGGTATCGTTATTGATGGCACATTAGCAGGACAACATCCTTTAGTTATAAGATATATGAGAGGAACTTTTAATTTGCGCCCGCCAAAGCCTAGATACGAATCCACATGGGATGTCAATAAAGTGTTAATTTTTTTGCGTTCTTTGTCACCAGTAAAGTTTATTTCACTTAAAGACTTGACTTTGAAATTAACCATGTTGATTGCGTTGACTAATGCAGCAAGAGCTCAATCAATTCATTTGATGAACATTGATTTTGTACATAAAATGAGGGATAAAATTGTTTTAGGTTTTAATGGGCTTTTAAAACAAAGCCGCCCGGGCTATAAGGAGCCACATGTTTATATTAAAGCTTTTCCTCCAGATAGGAGACTTTGTGTTTTAACTGTGTATAAGGAATACATTTTGCGTACTTAACTTTTTCGAGGGTATAATAAACAATTGTTGCTTAGTTATGTTCAACCTCATCAACCAGTTTCTCGTGATACAATATCAAGATGGATTAGAACTGTAATGGAAAAATCCAAAATAGACACTAAACAATTCAAAGCTCACAGCGTTCGTTCTGCATCTGTTTCCAAAGCAAGATATAACTCGGTATCTGTGTCACAAATAATCAAACAAGCTGGATGGTCTAATGTTGGTACATTCAGGAAATTCTATGACAAAAAGATTGATGGTGTTGAAGACAGCTTCCAGAACAAGGTGTTGTCTTAATTCTAGGTAAGTACATGATATGTTTATGTACTTAGCAACATAGTTTTATCATTTGATCCCGGAAGTGTTACAACGAAATAAAATTAAAAAATTAAACGAGACTTACCTTGGTTAAGTTGATGTTTAATTGGAATTTTATGAGTTGTAGAAAACGAAGGGATTAAATGCCACTCCCGCCCTCCCAAAGACTGTTATGGGAAAGGGCACATTTATAAAATTGTTCGTTTTCTAATTAATCATAATGATAAAACTCTTTAAAGACTGAAGTTCACACATGCGCAGCGCAATCTCATTTAATCCCTTCGTTTTTTTCAAAAAACCTCACAGCATTTTGCACTGAAAACTTTTTATGTCCCATCTACAAAAGAAGGGGTGACATATAGTGTTGGGGACTGTTCCTTCGTCCCTTTGACCCACCCTAATTGTTGCAAGATGGTACATTATGTCTTTCAAACATATTCTTGTTGATGATATTACCGGTATGTGATTGTTTATAAAATGAAAATAACTTTAAGGTTAAAATTTCCATATTTAGTATAGGTACAGTCATTCTTATAATAACTCCTGCTAAAAAAATAGAACCAAAATACTATATCTTAATTAAAATTTTACAGACAAAAACAATTTGAACAAGAGTCGAAGAAACACGAGGAGCAGATTCGGCACAACACGGTCGTTATGATGGAGATGCAAGACACAATTAACGAGTTACAACATGAGCTGGGAAATCTGGGACGATCGGCCAGTAGGATCAGACAGGCCTCAGATCTGGCAACACCACAGGTATGGTATTAAAATCAGTCCAGTAAGATCATTTGATATTGATGTATCAGGAGATGGATTTATATAAAACTCAAAGTCTTGTTTCAAAATCCTTGTATTGCCTGGATTTCACGGAGTGAAAAATCCGGTTTATAAAGTGGTGAATGACGGGCAGGCGGGCATGCAGGTAGGAAAGAAATTTTTGAAACGGTTTTCTCACCAGCTACTTATCACAGAAACTTGATATTTGATATACAGCATCATGGTGGGGTCCCATAATTTGTGATTCGAATTTAGGTCCATTGCTCACCAACATTTACAGATTTTTATATTGTATATTTGTTTCACCTGTTATGCTGCTATGTTTTTTAAAGGTTATACTTATTGTTTAATAAAATATGTTTACACTAACCTCAGCCTATCAGATGAAAGAGCATTTCTTTTCAAAAGCCTGTTTAAATTAGAAACCTTAATACACAAAAAACCTAGCTTTACCACACTTGCATCTGACAAAAAAATTCAGCACTAAAATATCCTTCTTATCTTACTGTTTTTTTACACTAACTCTATTATTTTTTAGGGCCAGGCAGAATCAGCCATCATGTTTACAAGACTTGATTCTGAGAGGAATGCTAAAACCATGAAAAGAGCAGTCAATGATGCCAGACTTGATCCTGACCAATATAAGGCATGTAGTCAATAGATAATTTCCATAGTTTAGATAATGCACTTTCTCCCACCCATAACAACAGTATCTAAGTAGAAAAAATGGCACACACAAATTTAATCAACGGGCAATAGTTAAATTTGGTCCTGAGCTTTACCCATATTTCAGATTTTTTATATTTTCTCTAAAATTTCATGGGGGAAACAGGTTCTTTTTCAGGGAAAGTTGTGGAATAGATAATTTCTACACCCCTCATTAGTTATTTTTTATTTTAACAAGCTCAACAAGGCTAGCATGTTGAAAGTATGAAAAAAAAACTAACCAGAATTTGAGAAACCATTTCATCCACTTCTGAGTCCTGACTGAATGGTAACCTCAAAAACTAAAATGGCCTCTACATGAAAAGTTAATCATTTTAAACATCATCACCTACCAACAGAACACACACATGATAACATTGAAGGAAAGTTAAAATGTAGTCAACTAAGAGGACAATCAACCCCAGAAGAAGGCATTCTTGCCGAAACGTTGGGATTAAACTAGCCGATATTTAATCAATATAAAATTAAATCAGTGTATAAGATACAACACAAATGTTTTCCTGCAGAATTTAGATTAAACTGTCTGGACCCCCTTTTCAGCCTTTTGTAGACCCCCCCCCCCCCCCCTTTTAAAAAATTCTGGATCTGCCTCTGAACAAATGGTTGGTTGATACGGTCAAAACTATTGCATAAATAGAACATTAGCAATATTAATGCAAAATCAATACAATACATAAAAGGCAATCACTTAGCAAGTGTAAACGCAATTACTGTCCAAAGGGAAGTAACTCTAACAATTTTCTATTTTCCATTAGATTTTGTCAACTTAAAATAAATTTTGTGTGTTTTTTTTTTATTTTAGGATGCTATGGCCAAGATGGAAGACTATGTCAGTATACCAGCTAAAAGATTGGCCCACCTGGTTAGAAAATATGTTCATCATTGTAGAATGAAGGAAATTGAAGGTCTGTGTTTTTTTATATGTAGTTTTAAAAGTAACAATGGATCAATTTATTTCAATCTGATTTTCATCAGTAATGGACAACAAAAACTACACACAGCCAAACAAATGTTAAAAACTAAGGCTTGTCATGATATTTCATTCTTTTAAGACAAAAATTCTTGAAGTCAATCAAGTCTTCTTCAAACATTATCAAGGAACGCTTTTGAACCGATTGTTAAAAAAATTGTCCTAATGTTTAATATCTGAAAGTCTTAATAGGTCAGAACTTTTTTCATTAGAACATGCTCTATGTAATTGGATCTTAAATGGTCATTTCAGATGAATTAATGACCAAGTCTTTCTATTTAGTTAAGAAAACTTAAATTTGATCTTGCACAAAGGGGTATGAGAGAAGTTTCTGCGGGGCCAATCGCTAAGATTTTATTTGAACAAGCATGGTCTTATTTTTCTTTTTCAGAAAATGTAAAGAAGAGTAAAAGCTTGGATGAAAATGTTTTTGAGGTGTTAGAAAAGATGGAAAACTTCCAAAATAAGGTCTGTACAAACTAAATGATAAAATATAATTCACAACCCCCAAAAAAAATATTGATGTTAAAAATTAAAATCATAGAAAAATAGTTCAAGTTTAAAAAGAAACACAAATGAATTTTGATGATTTTTCCCATCATTTAAAACCAAGGATAACCCAGGTATATGAAAATAAAAGTAATTCACTGAACAAAATGTTCCTAATATACACTCTTCTATACTCACCCCTTTTCTGTTTTAATTTTAAAACCTGGGAAAAATAATCACCCCCTAATTTTTGTTTTGTTTTGATCTTTTAGAAACTGAAGTTGCCAAAATAAGCTATTTACTTAATCAAGTTCATTCTAAGAATTAGTTTCATATTACTGATCACCAGCCAATCCCTCTTCAGGTGTTTGAGTCCTGCTTTGAAATTTTGAGCATCTGTATGTTATTAGATTTGTCAGTTATCTGCCTAAGGTTGTTGAATTTCTAGAGTACTCTGGTTTCCTCCACCTTTAAACTGACAACTATGAATTGCTTATGTGCATCAAAAAGGGTGTTTAACCTTTACACCCACTTGCTAAATTATACCCTCTGCAACCAAAGTTTGGGGACACCCCATACCTTGTAAGCACTTCTCTTACTAAACCACTCAATTGATTATGATGAAACTTTACACAAAGAAAGTACATCATATGTACATGTGAATGATGAATTTTCATCCCTCTCAGATATCATTTAGGGGAGATAATTGGACTTTGGCTTTTAAATATATGGGGCTAGTTTGACATTTTCTCCCTAGGCAGCCTGGGTAGATTATTTTCCCTGCTTGAAATATAAAGCAAAACACGTGTGACTTCTGTTTTGTAGTGGTCATTGATCTTTTTAACACAACAAAAATTTACATTCAGAACAACCTAGGTTACCCACTATATTAAAACATCATAACCCAGGTTATTCTTCTCTTCCCCAAGTGAGCAACATATTTTTCCTACTTGGGGCTCCCTGGGTTTGAATTTAGAATACAAGCAGTATTCAATGGGAGTCATTGTTAGCGCAACTCCACCTAAACCGCTTGACAGATTTTGACTAAACTTAAATTGAAGAAAGTTCATCACATGTAGTTGTGCAGGAAGAATTTTCATCGCCCTCAGATACTAATGAGGGGAGATAATTGGACTTTAGGTTTCTTTTGGCAGTACAGAGTCCAATATGAAGTGGAGGTATTCTTTTGTGAGCTAGATCATAGTATTACTTGTTATCTTTATCAATTTTCTCCTTCGTGTTCCAGCGTGCCAAGAAATGGGGCGAGGGTATGGATAACATGGGTAACGACCGACTTCGATTTGCTAACATACTAATGGAAACTCTAGAGGATATCGAACAGCAATCTGGAATATTCCTTATAAAACCTATGTACTCATTCAAGGGCAGGTAAGTGTGTATAAAAAGATAATAAATATGAATTCTTCAAATATCTATTAAGTATGATCCATTTTATTATAAAAATGACAACTTTCAGTACAGAGTTTGCCTTACAAAATGTTCAGTATAGATTTGGCTTTAAAATGTTTGGTAAAGAGTTGGATTTGAAAAAATAAGTAATGAAAATGTTTAAATTTAGCATCTCAAATTTTAATTGATATAATCAATGTGTAAGCACTTTAATTTTATTTGTCAAAAAACACTTGAAAATACAAAGCTGATACATTTTATCAAAACAATTTAAACAATATCTTTTTCATTTCAAATTTATTTAAGGGATACATGTACCTTTGAAATGCCTAAAATGCCAGATTATTTGCGGTAAACAAATGAACTTTAGATATTATTTTTTTAACTTTTAATTCACATATTGATTTTTTTCACATTTTGTAATTTTAAAGTGAAATAAATTTTCACATAAATGATTTTCACTCTTGTAAATAAAATTTGTGTGTATCACTCCTGTTTAATATAGCAACAGCTTGTTCATTTCACCTCTTTCTTCTAATAATCAACACATACTGTTTACAAAAAAATGTTTTCTAACCTTTTAAAATTCCCCAAAAGAAATATGTTTATAATTATTTAACTTCCTTTTTATACCCCGCCACACAAAGTGGCGAGGTATTATGTTGTACCCTCAGTTTCTTCTGTTGTCTGTCCGCTCGTCCCATGAAGGTTTCTGAATGATAACTTGAAAACAGGCCAAAGGATTTGAATGATATTTTGGACAGCTGTTGAGTACAATAAAATACAGGTCAAGTTCAATTTTCAGGATGATCCGAAAAATATTATAGAAGATTTGCCACTTTATAAATTTTCCAAATTTGAAAATAATGAAATTTTCTGGTCTAAGAAAGGTAGCTCATTTCTTTTCTGTCTATATACAGATGAATAATATATACAGTATAGTTTACAAATATATTTAACTATTGCTGAATATCATGGCAGGGTATCATTTAATGCCCCATTAGATGCCCTATTTTTATGGTCTGCCAATGAAAAGAGGGGTCATAAAGATTTTTGTCTGTTTGTCTGTCACATCTAAGGTTCAGTTTTGTATTTAACCTTACATAAAATTTCTAGAAAACCACCAGTTGGATCTTCATTAAATTTTGTACAGTTATTAATTATAATTAGTACATGTACAATACAATGCAGCATTATCTAATTCTAATAAATATGTGCTAAGCCATGGACAACCTACGAAATACTGTTCAGAGAATATTTCTTAATTTTGATATCAAAATGTTTAGAAAAAAAGTTTTGTTTTGTCAAAAGATTGGATTTAAAATTACCAAAGGAAAAATTTTACTTTCCAGATAAAAACAAAAACATTATCATTAAAATTGAATTTATTATGTTAAAAGTTTTATACTTTTCATTATGATGAAAATCAACTTAAAGTACTTGTTCCTTTAACAGAGACATCAAAGAAAGGTATGCTGGGAAGCTTGCTCGACCAATCAGACCACAGAGGAATATTTCACCGACTCGTGAAATCAGTTCCTTCGCTCCAGCACCAACCCCAGCATCCAATATAAGGGGCCTTACAAGGGGACACATTAGCTCTAGTTTAATGCAGGTTAGTGAAGGGGGAAATTCATTTGTTACATAGGTAGGTTGAGAAAAAAAAATCAAAATGTATATTCTGAAATAAAATGAACTGTATTTTCTAAACTAAGGAAGTCATTATATTTGTCAAATATATTCCATTATTTAAGCTTAAACTTTACAAACCATAAAAAATATCACCCTGTGAATCCAAAAATTACCATATACCGGTATATAGACTATAGTTATTGTGCTTGGCTTATAATGCAAACTTCTGTGGTTTTGATTACTAAGCTTCATGAATTGATATTTCATGTTCACTGGCCATTAGTTTATTTTGCATCACCTAAATGTTTTTTCCAGCACCCAGAAGAAGAGATAAGACAAGAGCCTACCAGACCACTAGAAGGAGATGACTCGGGTGTGATGGGTGCAGGCTTAGTATACGTCGGAGCAGTGCCTAGATATACCTGGAATGTACGTTCAGATTTGATTAGTTTGACAGATTGAAAATGTTTACTGCTACATAACTCTCCTTATTCTGTTTTATGCCCCACCTACCAAAGTAAAATGGCATATATAGTGTTTGGGTTCACTCTTTCCCCTCTTTCTAAATCAGACTTACCTTCAGATTGGAGTTACTTCTCCATGTTGGGAAGTTTGACATGATGTCTTTTGGACATACATGTATTGTTGTTTGACAAAATTCATGTTTTTTATGAGCAATGGGCAAAATCTTAAGCAAAGAACTATCAAAGTAGTGTTAGGTGATTCACACGAGCTGGCTTCATTGTATGTTAAAGCAGTGCCCAGATCTACCTGGAATTTAAGTTCTGAGGAGAAATATTATGTTAAAACACAGCCACCAATTTCATGAATATTAACTTTTAATTAATATTCAAGGAAATTTGTTTTAAAAATTCAGGGTTAGTATGCCAATATAAAAAAATATCCAAGATTCTCATGCCCTCCCTAACAGAATTTTCAGCTGCATCAAAAATTTTTTTGTGTTTTTGGCAAATTTAATTATGATGAATTTCCTCACATAATCAGGAGTTAGAATTTAGGACATTGGTGACCATGAAAATGGAACAGTCTAAATTATTTGTTGTTTAAGTCAACCACTTACGCACACACAAAAAGAATCTTTTGAATCAAAGACCAAAAATGACTTCATTATTTTATACAATAATCTCATTAGATAAACTAATCCTGCGTGAGGATTAATTTTTTAGGATTAAATAAATTTACAGTTTAAAGTTCCAAGGATTATCTTTTGATATTTGGGGTTGCAATATTTATACAAATATATGTGTATTACAAAATCATAAATGTACATGTGTTGTTGAGAATACAGTAAGTTTATTTGAATTATTTTACTTTAAACCTTATTAAAGAATGTGTTTATAGATGCTATATCATGCCTTTTACCATGACAAACAAACTAAGTTGAACTGAACATCAAATGTAACCTTTAGAAGAATAAAAGTTTGTTTTAAAATTACAAAAAACAAACCTAGTATTTTTATGCTTATTATTATTTATTTTATTGGTATGATAATATAAGGCAGGTCAAACCTGTGACGCTCCTGAAGTTACAATTGCACATAGGCGGATCCAGGGGGGGGGCCCTGGGGGGCCCGGGCCCCCCCTTTTGGCGGAAAAATTTGGTTGAATATATAGGAAATCATTGAAGCGTGACCAAAGTGGGCCCCCTCTTAGGCCAGTCAGTGGGCCCCCTCTTTTCAGAATCTCTGGATCCACCTCTGCAATTGCAATTATTAAATAACGAACTAGCTTATCTTGTGGGTTACGCTTGCGTGAGGTCTAAAATTTTCAAAGAAAAAAGTGTTGAAAAGATGCTGAAAGTTCCGGAAAACAAGCGTACTAAACCGGACATTGAAAGAAAATTCAGCTCATAGTACAACTAAAATGTTGACATTTCTACCATTAACACTCCCTTTGTGAGCGTATAAAGAAGTGAATTGAAAATCCGGACTATTGTATGGTAAATGTCAGGTGATTGAGGAATGAAAAAGAAAATATGTTTTTCTAAGCCTCTCAGTATGAAGCCTGTTGCCTGGTTCCTGTTTTAACTTCAATTTTGTCATTGACCCATTTTTTGCCAAATTTCATAGAGTGAAAGATCTATGCTATAAAATGGTGTATGTCAGTTGGCATGCTAGCATGAAAAAAAAAGATAGTAAGTTTTCATAGCAATAACTTATCACAGCCCCTTTATATTTGGTGTAAAGCATCTCAGCATTGGGATCCATTATATGGGATTTGATTTTGAGGTCTGTCATTTACCTACTTCCTGTTTATCAAAAATCAGCTGTTTTTGACTTTGAAAGATTTAATTTGTTGGGTTTTTTTTTTCAGATTGGTTCATCCCATGTGAAGTCACCAGAAGACATAAGAAATCCAAATATGATGAACACACCTAGAATCCTAGAACTAGATATAAACAGAATGATGATTGGTCAAAATAATATCAGGTATGCAAGACACAAGTAAACAGGATGATATTGGTCAAAATAATATCAGGTATGCAAGACACAAGTAATGAGGATTAATCAAAGTTAACATCACAGTGGACCTACATTTAGGTTTTCTCAGCAAGTACTAATCACAGCATTTGACATTTGTTTGCAGCATCAGTATGGGTTGCTCACCTACATCCTGTTTAACAAAATCCAACCATTTTTGACTTTGCAAGATTTTTTTAAGCAACAGCAAGGCAAATAAGAATTAGGGGGTATAGTCAGTGAGCTTGCTCTCAGTTCCAGTTTTAACCTGTTTTAAATCTTTACGTTTTTCTATATTTCAGTACAAGTATTACCTCCCCTGGAATGTCTGACGACAGACTGGTCAACGCCTCACAGAACAATTTACGTACCTATGTCACGGTGAACAGACCTGCCCCAGCTCCTGGACAGGCCAGATCTTCACCTTTTTCTAGTAAATATTTGTTTATTTTTCTTTCAATATCCAGTGAGCAATGGCTGTCAGCACTTGATTTTGCTTGGAAAATTTGTTTTAAGTATTAAGTGGATTAGCATACAATTTTGATTGATAACAAAGCCAAATGTTTGAAACAGTTCTGAAAACAAGATATTCTATTTTTTTATGGCGGGTGTAATGTGTTGCAAAACAAGAAGCAAAGATGAACTTATGGGGCATACTAGTGTCATAAGTCCAGAAGGGCAACAACAAAACCAGTTAACATGAACAAGAACATACCGGTATAGGAATCATTATGACACTATCTGTCGTCCTGGGTCCAGCCTTGTTCTGCAGCATCACAAAAATTTTCATCTCAGTTTTCTTGGCAACTTACGGTATTCTACTTGTCACAGCCTCTTGATATTTGGAAGGTTGCTTCCTCCTGTAGTACTTTATGGTGTAAAGTGATTTTAACCCTTAACTCATCTACTTACTGTTTACAAAATATTTTAGAATGCAGATGACAAATGTCTTAAATGGATGACAGCCATTCTAGTTTTGGGAAAGTTCTTGTAGATTTTGACCATCATTATTCTGCTGAGGGCTTGGTGAAAACAGCCCCCCCTATGTTCTTCTATCTTTTGGATAACCATTGTAAACAATATGGTGTTACACATTTTATAAGCTACTGAATTATCTGTCTCAACAAAGATTTCAATTGTTATATTAAATATTAAAAAAGTTTAGGTTTCATTAAGCAACTGATTTTAAAAAAGTAATTATTATAGTAAGGTAATTAATTGAAGTAATGACACACGTAATGCTTTCTAGTTTGCTGGACATGTTTAAACTGCCTTAACATAAGTTTTGTTGACTTCAAACATGTTTTTACTGAAGGAATAAAAGAAGAATGGTTTTCTTAAACTTATTATTTTTTACAATTTCATTATAATTGAATAACAGATCTAAGAATAAGCTGCACTTCAATAACTCTCTATTTAAATTTTACAAAACTAATTTAATGTTTTATTTTCAGGTATGAAAGAGACTGCCCCTCCCTCTTCCCCCACGGCTCACCAGTACACACCCTCCCCCTCCGTACAGAAACGGGTCCGTATGTCAGATGGAGATGTCAGTAGGATTTTAAATAGTACCCCACCACTGCCACCAATATCTGCTGGTTCTAAAGGGAGACAATCACCTGAAGGTTTGTATTTATACTGATACTATGACAGATAAATTTTTACTTAAGAAATAATCCATGGCCCCCCGTGGTTTATCGGAGATTTTTACATGGGTTGCCATTGTTTTCAGTAAAATTTTGCCCTGAGTGGAGTGCAGCGGAGCAAGGGGTAAAATAGACGAATACAATGGATACCCATGTTAAAATCAACAATAAACTACGGGCGGCCATGGATTATTTCTATTCTAATATACCATTTTTGTGTTTTCCGTAGACCTACAGTGCAGGACAAAATGTTTTTGATGTTTTTGTGCACAAAACATATTATGACATTGCTGGTTTAAGCGTTAAAGTAACTGTGACGTCGACCCAGTGTATATTGGAAATTTACACATGGCTTGTTGTCATGGTTTCCTTTGTTCGTGGGCGTGGTTTATATAAAATTCATTTTTATATATGCCCCTGTGAAGCAACTTTCAGACCTATGGAACTTCTACTTCCTGTTTGGAGTCTTACACAGGGGCATCTTTATTTTCCCTCAATTCATGATCACAAATGATACATGTTGAACAAATTTAAAACAAAAAAGGTGATAAGCTGTTTAGTATAATAGAAGGAAGGTAAAGATTGAATTTGGGCAGTATAAAATATTATTGAGTCATGCTGACCAGCTTCAATGTAATCATGCCATAATGGAAACCAATTTTCTGTTTTTCTGTATTACATGTAGTACCAACTTTATGAAGAAATTTGTCTCTTGTTTTAGAATCACCAGGGATATCAGCTTCCATTAGACCACAAACATTGGAAATTGTCTCCCCTTTGAAGTAGAACATCATTTCCTGTTCAAGAAGTTGTCTCCCTTCTGAAGCCAGAGGAGATTTTCTGTGACTTTTGATGTGACAAACCAAAAATTGAAATGAAGCTGCCTTGCATTTAGAGGTCATTAATGCACAGACTAAACAATTAACTTCTGTTTGAGTAGTATTCTACTTTTTATATAGCTTCATTCTAGATTTTCGTTGAGGCCAAATAAAAAAATATATGTTTGTTTCCTGCTTCTTGAATCAATAGGGTAGCAACCAGGACACTTATTCACAAAAGTTCGTAAGCGTAACTTTAGTCGTACTTGCTTATGTTGTCTTTGTTAGTTAGCCCTGCCATTACGTTTACGATATTTTGTGAATATGACTACTCTAACAGTGCTTGATCCAAAATTTCAATAAAATCCAGGGGTAGGATGACAAAAATAGGGATGTCCAGGAGGCAGCAAACAGGCATATTTTAATTAACCTGACATTAGGAAATTATAAATGTCTCTCAAATTATAAATTATTCAGATGATCGCTGGTAAATTTTTGGATTTCCGTCAGATTTTCGGATTCCTCTGGACTTTACCATTAAGATAGGAATAATTTTTTTGCCCAATAACACCCTAATTTCTTTCAATGATATTGTTAATTTGGTCATTGAGAGCTAATTTACAAAGTTTTATAAATTTCTTGTTATTATTTCATGGGATTTTACAATAAAACAAGCCTAATGCTAAGCCTATGAAAAAGCCAGAGAAAGCCTTTTCCTGCCAAATTTTGAATGCTTATTATCTTGAAAACCTGTGAAATTTTAAAGATTATTTTGTACCATTACCTATGGTCTATTCATCAAATATATAAATTTAGATATCTTGTTGTTTTCAAACTGACCAGCGAACATCTTTAAGTCTTGTAAAGATTTAGAGTGTTATACATGCATGTTTGGTGAATGTGGTGCTTCCTGTGATGAGTTCAAATATTTCAGTGTTCTCCCTAGACTGCCAGCAATTTTCTAATGGCCCCTATAGCATCACATGCCTTGAAAAAATTATTTAAAAGTGATTTGAAACAACATCACATTTGAATCATTAGCCAGATTGATTCACAATTCAGCCAGATAGCTTCACATATGACTTGGATAGCCTTTATGTGACTCTTAAGCGTGAAGGCAATCAGATAGTTTCACATTTCAACAAGATAGCTTCACATTTTAACTATTTGGCGTTTTATTGCCAGGATTCTATAAATAAGCAGAGGCACCAAAGCCAAGGAGAACACTGATTATGTTTCTCATATTGGAATGTGATATATTTACTTGTATTTGTCAATCTTAAAAAAAAGGGGATGAAGATTTTTTTCTTTTGTTGTGTTATTGTTTTATAAGCTAGGTTAAAACTGAAGCAGAAAAAACAGAAAAAAAATCTGTTTTTAGATTTTGAAATGTAATTAATTTTAGAATTAATTAAGTTGTTTTCTAGACAGTTTACAAAAACTACTTGTTAGATTTTTATAAATCTTTGTGCACTGATTCTTTGTGCCAGAAACTAAACAAATGTGATGCAAAAACATTTTTCTGAAGTACAAACGAATTTATGAGAAGACATTTGTTATGCACCAATAGGGCTTGTATCCATAAATTTTCCAAAAAGAGAGGAATTCCACCTCTATTCTCTATTAAATCATGAGATATATATGCTCACTACAGGTTTTTTTTTGTCTAAAATTATTTTGCTAATTAGTGTTTTTTGTTATTTAAAGTATAAAGTATAAAAGATCATATTATAGCCTACATTCCAAAATGGCAAATGTCATTTCTTCCTAGTTTTATGGTGTTCCAACTTTTTATAGTTGGCCAGATTTCATGAAGTGAAAAATTGGGATAATACAATGGTGAATGTCAGATCAAGAGTGTGCAGTTGTGAAATTTTTTTTTTTGCAGTTTTCTCAGCAACTAGTTTTTACAGCCCTTTGATATTTGGTGTACAGTGTAAGCAGGAGGTCACCTAATATAGGACTTTATTTCAGGTCTGTCCCCTGTTTAACAAAATCCAGCCATTTTTTTACTTTGACATATTTTTAATAGCAAAATTAGATATATTTCCGTCCAATATTTATTGTTTTATATATTTAAAGATCATATTTATGGATCAAATATTTTTGTATAGGTTTTACAGATTATTTATATATGTACATTTGAAAGTGCTGATGTTATTGCTTGAAAGTTTGTTATTGAATATTTCAGTAAGTCTGAAATTCATTACTGTGGTTTCATTATTATTCATGGGGTTTCAATTTTCTTTGTTTTTGTGGATGACCTTTACCCACGAAAATTGATGCCCCATGAAAAGGGAATTTAACATTGATCTGTATGCGGCAGTCTTCAAAACCACAAATTTAAGAATCCATGAACAGATCTTTTTTCATCAAACCAAGAAATTTGGTACCCATGAAAATAAATGAATCCACAGTAGTTATCTTTCTAAAAATAATCAGTTTTTCAGAAGACTTTCAGAAATTACTTGTTCTACACAGAAAAAAAAGGAAAATTGAATATTTTTCTGGTCCTAAAAATAAAAGAAATGCCAATTTCAATAAATATTCAAACTCGTCTTATAACGTTTTCAGTTAGTGGTAAAATTTACATTATGATGCTATTTGTATATTAAAAAATGTAACTTTATAACTATAAAATGTTTATTTTGGTATAACTGTTTGGTAAAATGCTATAGATTCTCCTCATCTGTTTACTGTAATATTTTTGTGGAACTGTCTGACTTATAAATCTGCGAATGGTTTAAATGGACCAATTAACTGTGTTAACAAATGACTGTGATATTTTTAGAATAAAATCTATTTACAATTTGAAAGGAGTTTCATTGGAACATGGGAAGTGTATACTTGGTCCTGGTTTAAAACACACTATCAACCAATACTGTGAATTGGGAAATTTTGGCTCCGTCTATTTTTAGCTCACCTGGACTGAAGGTCTAAAAATAGAACAGGGGTGTCAGACTACTGTTTTTGGCTTGTAATTCAAAAAGTATAAGAGATAGATGAAATCTGATGCCACGCTACAGCTTCAGGATCAAAAGTTCAACATTAGTCTCCATTTGGTCGAAATTGTCAGATGACCCCTAATAGGGGTTATGGCCCCTTAAAGGTGAAAAATAGCATTTTTTCATGTTTTTGCCCTATAGTATGAAAACTATTGCAGATAGAGAAAAGCTGTTGCTTGCCTAAATGTTCAGCTCATTAAGCTCTACAAAAGTCTCCATAGGGTCAAATTTGTCAGATGACCCCTTATAAGGGTAACAGCCCCTTAAAGGCGAAAAATAGTGTTTTTGGCCTATAGAATGAAAACTATTGCAGATAGAGAAAAGCTGTTGCTTGCTTAAATGTTCAGCTCATTTAGCTCTACAAAAGTCACCATATGTTTGAAGTTGTCAGATGACCCCTTATAGGGGTTACAGCCCCTTAAAGGCGAAAAATAGTGTTTTTATACGACCGCAAAATTTTTGCGATCGTATTATGTTATGGCGATGTCGTCGTCGTCGTTGTCGTCGTCGTTGTCGTCGTCGTTGTCGTCTGTAGACACTTTGGTTTCCGTGCGATAACTTTAGTTGTAGACAACCAATTGTTATAAAATTTTGATATGATGTTTATAACCACTAAAGGAAGGTTGGTATTGCATTTGGGGTTTCTGGCCCCTACCGTTTAAGAAAAAAGGGCCAAAAGGGGCAAAAATGTGTATATTGACAAAACGTCTGTAGAATGTTTAATTTTCATCCAATTTTGATCATTCTTTTTTTATTGTATTCCTCAATAAATTCTGTCAACAAAATGTATCAACGGCTTTGATGTATCTTGTACCGTTACATTGCTACGGGGGTCAAAAAGGGGCCACACCCCAAAAATTGACTTTTTTATTTGTGGTCCGATTTTCAAAATTTTTTTTTCATTGGAATCCTTGTGAAAATCCCTGCCTGCATTTTTCAATCAGATTTGCAATATCTCTTACCGTTTTTGAGAATTTAGGGTCAAAGGGGCCAAAAACGCCGTTTTTAAAAGTTTGTCATTTAAACCAAAAAATAAGTTGTAGTGGGCCTGCCAATTGTTATGAAGTTTTAATATGATGATTATATCCACTAAAGGAATGTTGGTTTTGTATTTGGGGTTTATGGCCCCTTCTGTTTTAGAAAAAAGGGCCAAAAAGGGCTAAAACGGGTGTACTGACAAATGTGTTGTAGAATGTTCATCATTCATTCGACTTTGAAAATTCTTTTTTTATTGAATTCATCATTTAATTCTATCTACCTAATGTGTCAATGATTTTGATATGTATTTCACCATTACATTGCTACAGGGGGGCTAAAGACAGGCCACGCCCTTAAAATCAACTTTTTTATTTGTGGTCCGATTTTCAAAATCTTTTTTTCATTGGATTCCTTGTGAATATTTCTGCCTTATTCTTTAATCGGATTTGCAATATTTTTACCGTTTTTGAGAAATTAGGGGTCAAAGGGCCAAAATTGTAAATTAATACATGTATATATAAATAAGGCTTTTGTATTAGATGTTGATGTAAATATAAATGTGTCAAAAATGCATTTTTAAGTCCACCACAGGATGCATGTGTTAAAAAGCATTGTAGGTCCACCATGGGCTTCATGTGACCAAAGCAATGGACTATCCATACTGGGCCTCCAACGTACAGGGTTCAACTTGTTGCGGTCGTATCATGCTGCGCTCGGCGTAGCTTTTTATTGGCCTATAGAATGTAAACTATTGTAGATAGAGAAAAGCTGTTGCTTGCTTAAATGTTCAGCTCATTTAGCTCTACAAAAGTCTCCATAGGGTCAAATTTGTCAGATGACCCCTTATAGGGGTACAGCCCCTTAAAGGCGAAAAATAGTGTTTTTGGCGAAGAGCTGTTGCTTGCTTAATTGTTCAGCTCATTTAGCTGTACAAAAGTCTCTTTATGGTCAATGTTGACAGATGACCCCTTATAGGGGTTACAGCCCCTTAAAGGCAAAAAATAGTGTTTTGACCTATAGAATGAAAACTATTGCAGATAGAGAAAAGCTGTTGCTTGCTTAAATGTTTAGCTCATTTAGCTCTACAAAAGTCTCCATAGGGTCAAAGTTGACAGATGACTCCTTATAGGGGTTACAGCCCCTTAAAGGCAAAAAATAGTGTTTTTGACCTATAGAATGAAAACTATTGCAGATAGAGAATAGCTGTTGCTTGCTTAAATGTTAAGTTTATTTAGCTCTACAAATTAAGCGCCCATAGGGTCAAAGATGTCAGATGACCTCTTTTAGGGGCGATGGCCCCTGAAAGGTGAAAAATAGTGTATTTGGCCTATAGAATGAAACCTTTTGCAGATAAAGAAAAGCTGTTGCTTGCTTAAACATTCAGTTCATTTAGCTGTACAAAACTCTTTATAGGCTTGAAGTTGGCAGATGATACCCTAAAGGGAATATGGCCCTTTAAAGGCAAAAAATAGTGTTTTTTTGCTTACAGAATGAAAACTATTGCAGATAAAAAAAAACTTTTTAGCTTAAAAATTCAGTTCATTTAGCTATACAAAAGACTCCATAGATTTGACATCTAGACCAGGTGAGCGATTCAGGCTCCTGGGAGCCTCTTGTTATGCTGTAGTACGACTGAATGCAGTTTTAAATTTGCACTGTAATGTTATTGTCCATAGAAGGTCCAGGGGAGCTTTTGCCCACCATTTGGCGTCCTTTGCCTCTGTCCTCATCTGTCTGTCCTCTGTTAACAAATTTTCAAAAATCTTCTCTTCTGAAACTACTTATGAGAATTTAATGAAACTTGGTATGATTGATCCTTAGGGTGTCCTTGCACAATTTAAAGTTTTGTTTCAATTTTTGATTTGTCAAAAAACATGGCCATGGTTGTTAAAAAAAGACAATGGGGTCAGACTACTGTTTTTGGCTTAAAATTCAAAAAGTATAAGAGATAGAGAAATCTGATGCAACCATCTGTCTTCAGCATCAAAAGCTCTACAAAAGTCTTCATTGGGTCAAAGCTGTCAGATGACCCCTTATATGGTATATGGCTGTTTAAAAGTAAAAATAGTGTGTTCAATATTTTTTCTCTATAGAATGAAAGCTATTGCAGATAGAGAAAAGCTGTCGCCTGATTAAACATTAAGCTCATTGAGCTTTACAAAAGTCTCCATTGGGTTACAGGTGTCAGTTGACCCCTTGGAAGAGGTGTGGCCCTGTAAAGTTAAAAACAGCGTTTTTCATGTTCTTGGCCAATAGAATGAAAACTATTGCATAAAGAAAAAAGCTATTGCTTGCTTAAACATTCAGAACGTTGAGCTCTAAAAAAGTGTTCATTGGGCCGAAGACGTCACATTTTCCCTTATAGGGGTAATGGCCCTTTGAAGGTAAAAAACAGCATGTTTTCATTTTTTTTGGCCAATAGAATAACTATTTCAGAAAGAAAAACGCTGTTGCTAGAACCTTCAGCTCATTGAGCTCTACAAAAGACTCTGTTGGGGCGGAGATGTCAAATGACCCTTTGTAGGAGTTAAGGTCCTTTAATTTAAAAGTAAAACTTTTTTCATGTTTAGCCTTATAGACTAAAAGGCGTTGCAGATTGAGAAAAGCTGTTGCATGCTCTAGCTCATTAACCTCTACAAAATCTTCATTGGATCAAAGTTGTAAGATGACCCTGTAAGGAGTAAAAGCTCAATTAACTCAATTAAAAGACCCTTAAAGCTTAAGGACCAGGTGAGCGAGTCAGGCTCCTGGATAAGTCGCTCTTTAACAATCAGAATAAGCCTTTAAACATTGAAATTTTAAAACTTGCTTATATATATTATCTTGAGTCAATGTGTTTTAAAATTCTAAAGCAATTGTATTGCTGTATTTTAGGTAAAACTGTCATTAACATTGCAGAATCTTTTTTTCTCTGAAACCACTGGTGGGATTGCTTTGAAACTTTGTACATTTGATCTTTAGGATGTCCTCTACCAAGTTTGTGAAATTTGTGAACGTCGACCAACCAACATGGCCGCCGTTACTAAAAATAGAACAGGGGGGTCAGACCATTAATTGTTTTTATACGACCGCAAAAAATTTGCGGACGTATTATGGTATGATGTTGTCGTCGTCGTTGTCTGTTAACTTTTTAGTGTTTCCACAATAACTTTAGTTCCAGTTATCCGATTGCTATGAAATTTTACAATGATGTTCCTTATCATAAAAGGATGAATGGGATTGATTTTGGGGATCCCCCTTTTTTCGTTTACAAATTATAGGGGCCAAAAATAATACTTTTTTGTTTGTTTCCACAATAACTTTAGTTCTAGTTATCTGATTGCTATGAAATTTGACAGTGATGTTCCTTACCATAAAAAGATGAATGGGAATGATTTTGGGGGTCCCCTCTTTTTTCGTTTCGAAATAAGGGGCCCAAAAGGAGCAAAAAAATTCATATATTTTATTTGTTTCCACCATAACTTTGGTCCTAGTTGGCTTATTGCTGTGAAATTTGTCAAGAATGTTTTTACAACAAAAGAATGAACCTGATGAATTTTCGTGCCCCTTTTTTTCCCTGTTATGTAGTTAGGGGCCAAAAGGGGCCAAAATCGAAACTTTTTTATTTGTGGTCCGATTTTGAATTATTTTTTTTGCATGTTTCTTCTCGTCAAATAGGGGATACAAAATTAAGAATGAAATTTTGCGACCCCCCCCCCTTTTCCCCTAATATGTAATTAGGGTCCAAAAGGGGCCAAAATCGAAACTTTTTTACTTGTGATCCGATTTTGAAATTTTTTTTGCATGTTTGTTCTCGTCAAATAGGGGATACAAAATTAAGAATTAATTTTTGCGACCCCCCCCCCCATTTCCCCCTAATATGTTATTAGGGCCAATAGGGGCCAAAATCGAAACTTTTTTATCGCTTAAATGATAATAATAGATTAATCAAGAATAGGGTCTATTTCTTAATATAAAATTGAGCGGGGATATTGAAATGTTATAAATATGATATTACAAGTATATTTTTTTTTCCATTTGCTTTTAGAATAGTTAAAATCTAATGAATTCCTTGTAAAATGTGGGTGGAAAGTCCACCAAAGAGGGTATGTGTCAAAAACCTTTGTCAGTCCACCATGGGCTGCATGTGTCCAGAGCAATTGACTATCCATATTGGGCCTAAATTGTACAGGGTTCAACGTGTTGCGGTCGTATCATGCTGCGCTCGGCGAAGCTTTTTATTAGCTATAGCTCAAAAAGTATAAGAGATAGAGAAAATATAAAGCAACCTTCTTTTTAAGCATCAAAAGCTAAACAAAACTCTCCATTGAGTCAAAGTTGTGTGACGACTTCCTATAGGAGTTATTTCCCCTTAATCGTCAAAATTGACCATTTTCACAGTTTTTGGACTCTGCTCAATAAGATTTACAAAAATGATTTCAGGGTCAAAATTGTCAGATCATCCTTTTAAGTGTTTTCAATTTTAACTTGTTTGGTTTTTTTCCTTTCAAATGGAAAGCTTTGTAACTTTGTATTCTTGATCTTAAAAGTGTTTTCAATCCCAATTAGTTTCTTTAATGTTACATATCAAGTACATGTAGACCATGTTGCACACTAGGTAAGAGGCACTAGCTTAAGAGATCAGGTGAGCGATTCAGGCTCCTGGGAGCCTCTAGTTTTTGTTTTTAGATATTTGCGTTTTAGAGGTGGCTACGCCTACAATTTTTTTTAATCACCTGGCCAAACGCCATGTGAGCTTAGTTTATCACTATGCGCTCTGTCGTCGTCCGTTTACAATTTCAAAAATCTTCTCTAAAACCACTGAACCAATTTTAATGAAATTTTACAGGAATGATATACCGGTATAACACGTTGGCAACAAATGATCCTCACTTTGGCGCGCCATAAAACCTGATTTAACCCACCATTTCATTTGAAATGCCTGTATCAAATCAGGACCATTGCGATCTATAACTATTCCGGTGTGTCTTCAATGTATTGTCTTCTCTCTTGGACATTGAGATTGATCCTCCAAGTTCGGTAATTTTGTTATTACATTTATTTGAAATGATTTGATAAATAAGATGGCCGTTATTAATAAAAATAGAACAAAGGGTAAAATCACTTAGAATGGCTTATATTTCAGAGACTATAACAGATAAAACAATCTGAAGTAACTCAGTCTCTTTAACATTAAAAGCTCCACAGGAGTCTTTATTGGATCGAAGTTGTTAGAAGACCCCTTAAAAGTGTAACGGTCCTTTAACAGCCAAAAATTGCTTTTCCCCCGTCTTTTTCCTATACAATGAAAATTATTGCAAAAAAAAAAAAGAAAAGCTATTGCTTGCTTTAACCTTCAGCCAAGTAAGCTCTACACAAATTTCTTTTGAGTCAAAGTTGTAGGGCTATGGCCCTATAAAAGGTCAAAAATAGCATTTTTTCGTATTTTTGCCCTAAATAGAATGAAAACTATTACAGACAGATCAAAGCTGTTGCTTGCTTTAACCTTTAGCTAATTATATATACAATAATAGTACACTGACTCGACATAAAATTTTTATACGGATGAGGCTTAGAAACAGGAAAACGCGAGGGTCTCCCGAGCGTTTTCTTGTTTCGAGCCGAATTCGTATAAATACAATTTTATGTCGAGTCAGTGTACTATTATTGTGTTTATACTGCAATATTTTGTATTTTCTTTGGAGTATTCTTTATTTAAAAAAACACACAAATAAAAAAATCGAAAAATGATCCTACCTCGGGCCCCTCTTCTAATATGGTCATAACACCTGTGTCGCCAGGTAAGGGGCACACTGTATAACATGGAATGGTTTATGTACTATGACACAAATGTTCATGGTCTAAAGTAAATTAATGTAATGAAATTTGAAAAAAAAATAGAATAAAAATAATATATTTATACTGAAGCATAAATTTAAAATTAAAAATTGAATGCTACCGTTTTTTAACTTATATGCGCCTTACATGTAAGAATGCAGCTTAATATCATTATGCTAGAAATAAAAAAAAAATAAAAATAATTGTTTTTCTTGGAATAAAATGTAATACATTTATCAAATACATTCGGCGTTAAAAATATTAAGATTACATATTTTTATCATAAGTATTTTAAATTCGGGTATTCAATTCAACGCATTAATATTTACACCTGTCAATCAAAAAGCACGTGGAGTCCGTGCAACTGCAAACTCAACTAGCTCTCTCTATATATGTTGTTTACCGGTTTATACGGATTTGATAGTAGTTGCCTACATATAAATTGGGCATATTTAATTACATGATAGAACATCCAATTATTTCCCACCCATTTTTTAAGTTTATAATTTTAATTTCACCTAACAAATACTTTTCTTGAATTTATTTATACGGGAATAAACGGTTAATTTAATTTTGCCGATTTCAAAATTTCAAGGAGTAACCTCTCATCAACAGCATTCACGTCAAAACATTGGAAGATCAATAACCAAAACTATGAAAATGCATTTGTACAAGTACTAGTAATCAATACCAAAATGTTCGAACAGGAAAGCCAAATCAAGGACCACGGATATCTGTATTCTAATTCCTTGCTTCTGTCCTGACTTCTCAATCCGAGTTGCATGAAAATTTTCACATACTATCCTTTTTAAAATTATATATTAAATAATTGGTGATTTATGTGGTTTTAATCGTCATTCCGGACCATGAAAATTCTTTAACAGCATTAGGAACAAATTCGTAGAGATCTCTGCTAGAGCGAATAACCCGCTTTCGATCTGTGCTCACTAATACCAATATTCATTTCCCCACTCATACGAAAGGTTTCTTTTATTTATACATATTTATTAGAGTTTTGATTTAATTCTTTAATGTAGCTGATGTGTCCTAGAATGCAACCCCCCAACAAAAAAATAAAAAAACAAAAAAACACTGTGTTTGTATAGAGGTTGTACTGCTAATTTTGTGATTTACAAATTATCAAGTTCCATAAAAAAAATAATATAATAAGGTATCCCTTATAAAGGGGCTTGTGTGGCGGAATCTTCATGCTTGAATACCACACTATCGGTAATTAGCCAATTACCAATAAAATTCTTCTTTTCTAAATATTTGTACCATACTATATTCGACCTTGTTTTACAGCATGCCTCGGAAAGGGGGCGTGTACTAAAAGTGATATACTGTCACTGACCGTATATCACATATCGATATTTGACTGCTCAAATAGACCGATTGCAGTATAAAAGCCATTATCCTTTATAAGGGGTCATACGACAAATTCAGAGAGGATTCATAAATATGCTTTACTTGTGTCCAATCCAATTTTGACAAATAAAATATGTGTAAACTCAAACTTGACATTTTCTACCAAATGGAGCATTCGATTCCGGTGCACTTCATTTGAGCAAATTGACATTTCAATTGAGCAAACACCAAGTTTAATTTGAGCGAGAAAAAAACATTTGAGCGAATTTTTTTACAGATAAATAACAGGTAAATTTTGTTTTTACAGGTAATTAGGGTGACCATTTTCAATAGTATTACATAATTCAATATGTTTTTCAAAATAATATTCCAAAGTAAATTAAAGATTAAAACATTGTCAGATACCAACTGAAGTAAAATATCAAAGTTCTAAGATAAAACATTTAAATAGGAGCACTATACGTTTAAATGTCTAGACTGACTTTGATGGCAATTGATGCCTTACTTTTTAAAATAAATGTACTAAATTTATAGTAGAATGTAACGAGCAATACCTCTTAAGAGAAAATAAAAAAAAGAATCGTTAGTGAGCTTGCATTTTTTCAAGTTAAACCCAGGCCATGGGGTCCTTCAATTTTGGATTTGATTTCTGGTTTTTCGCTCACAAAGTTTTTACAAAATAATGTTGTAAGCCAAATAAAATTGACTTTGATAGGCATTGATAACTATCATAATTAACGGGTGCATACTAATAACGACTAACATCATACAAGCTTGTTGAATATTCTATTGATTTGTTTAATTCTGATAATCGTTCTACAGCTATTTGCCCTAATAGCTATTAAAGATCGATTGGTCCCGACTAAAGATCTTTAGGTCCTGATTCTCATGATTCTGGGGCTGTGTGTCATCATCATTCGAGAGATGTGATTTCAGATCATCGTTCTGGGGCTGTGTGTCCTTATTCGAGGGCTGTGTGTCCCGAACATCATCATTCGAGGGCTGTGGGCCCAGATCAATGTCATGGGTATCCTCGCGTAAAAGACCTCCTATTTTTTCTATTTCGCTCGTTAGCACATCGATTTTACTCAATATTTCCAATTTTCTTCCCAATTCTTGTAAAGCTTCCTGAGGTACTTTGTATTTTTCCCTGACCTCATTAGTTTCCCTAAAAATTTTTGTTAAAAGTAGTTTTTTCATACCTTTTAAACTGTCGGCCATATTTTTGTCTGCAAAATAAAAAAAACAAGGAATTAATTCACAAACAGATCAAAAAATGTTTTAACATAAATATCAAGAAAATGACAATGAAGAGTTATTACATAATAATTCCAGACTGAATGCGGATTCAGTTAACCTTTAAAAATACTTGAACGACAGCATATATGTTAAATGCCTCAAAAAATAGGCAAGCGTTAGCTGCCTTATGTAACTGGCTTTCGCGGTTTTATTTAGTCTCTTCAGAGTAATCTACTTATTATATTCTTAATTTTCTATATTACTTTTCAAAATATGATCAAATAATTTAGAATTCAACTCATTTTTTTTTTTTTATAAATCTTCATTTTTAAACGACACACAACGAGTTTTATTTATTCCTTTGCAATTTACAAAACGAACTACTAGTATTTAATGATGGGTGCCAGAACATACATGAATATGATTTATCTGTAACTTGATTGGTCGTGCACTCAACCTTAAAAGTGCTTTATGGCGATATGTGTATCAACTATGATTGAATAACATATAAATGTTTATTAAACAAGGTAAATTTTGCCTTAATCTTATACTTTATATCATCATAGGAACAAATCAATGTCAATTGGACAACAATTGTGTCTTTCAGCTGCCAAGTGCGCGAAGAGTCCTTATAGAAACTTTCCAAAGACTACAGAAAAACAAGAATAAAAAATACGATATGAGAAAATAATTTCTTATGTCTAAAATCAATTAAAAGTATATCCTTATATCAAATTCAATCTTTAAAAAAAATAGTATACGCGATTAATCTGTCTAAAAAAAAACCAAATGACTGAAGATATCTTTGTTAAGCACTTAGATTGTTTACTGTTACCACTGTTTTAAGGAGGCTGGGGGTTCTAAAACGGAGCATCTTTTTCAGTTATCTTGCAAATTTTTAGCATATATTTCAGTTTTAAAGACTTCTTACAGCATAAACGATGTAAAACTATTTCTTTATTATATTTTATTAATAAAAAATATACAAGATAAACACTTCACAAGATATATTAAGCCTTTTCTTTAAAAATCTGACTGCAGGGGAGAAATTGGCGGGAAAATATGGGACTTAATTTTAGAAAGAAATGCATTAGAAAATTTGTTTTCCTTAAATATCTCGAAAAGGGGTACCGTATGGAAAGCCGGAGTGGACACCCGCGCTTACAAATTATTCTTCTCTTTTTGCGCACTTGTTAACAGATTATTTTTCATGTCTTCCGCACTAACAAATTATTTCTCTTGTTTTCCGTACCGTGACCCCATGTTTTTATTACAGAATTAAATCAAAAGTATATCCCATTTTTGTTATTTTACACAAATATGTAAAACGTTCTTATTCGGTTTTTAAAATATATGCATTTTGAGAATCTTTTTTATACAGTCTATACAAATTTGTTTGAAGATTGAAAGCCAATTATTTCAAAAATAAGCACCGTGACCTATTGTTTTATTGTATATTTTCAATGCTCATACTAATGTCAATTAACTATACAAGTTTGATAAACTATGTCAAATTTTAGACCCCCAACCTCCTTAAGAATAAACTAAATACAAATTTTGCTTACCTTGACTGCAAATAACTTCGTTATAGGTATGTTAAGGAACTGCTGTGCGCTGTAAATTGCCGTGACAGCTGGTACTTAATTCTACTTGAATTTTATATTTATACCAAAAACAAGTGTGGACTCTAATGCATATTGCCTAGCAAGCCGCTATGGACACAAAAAGCAAAGGTCTGCTTTAGAAACATAAAAAAAGACTTTATTATTTCTAGGTTCTGCTAAGGTTTAGCCTTTGCTGTACACATACTATAAAATCAATCTAAAATTAAGCCATTTAAAGATAAACATATGTTGATAAATCTAAGTCAAGCAAGTGTTTATCCTGAACATTATTTGTTTTTAGATCCAGTACATTGTACATGTAGGTTTATCATCTCCTATTTAGTTTAATATAACTGCATCAAAGTTTGGTTTTGTTAGTGGAGTGAGTGAGTGAGTTGGTGTTTTACGGCCGTGCAACGCTATATATAGGTTATTTACAGGCGATGAACATGAAAAGGATGATAAAATGAACATGAAATGATGATGATATATGAAATATGGGGTGGGGTGGGAAACAAAGGCCCTGTAAATTAAGAACCACAGGAAAAGGGGAGAGGTGGGTAGGGGCGGAAAATTTAGCCTATGTGGTGCACTACTTGGCGGTCCACAAAGGGTTTTTTTACGTGCATGGAGCGTGGCACTCTCCACGCACGTTGGCCCACTATGGTCGGCGGTCAAGGTTTCCGTATTATAGACCTGACAACCCCCGCGGACGAGGGCCACCCTAGTCTGCCACCTAGGGTACACACTTGGTCGCTCTGTGGGCTGAGCACTGACCCGACGTCAGAATCCCAAGATCCTAAGTCGCCTCTTACGACAAGCTAGGCTCTGCTGCGGGCCTATTGGCCACCCGGGCCCCGCACGGGACTATGTTAGTGGAGGAAATTGGAAACTTTTGCAGATAGAGAAAAGCTATTGCTTGCTTAAACCTTCAGCTCATCGAGCTCTAAAAAAGTCTACATTGGATCGAAGATGTCACAGTCAGTTGTTTATATATACTTATAAGTAAGCTTAATGTTTAAGTTTAAAAAAGTTTCAATCTTCAAATTATTCTGAGAACAAAAGCTACCAACGGGATTCTGGGAATACCGAAGACGAAAACATGTATTTTTTGCCTAGAAATTTTTACAATTTTCGTTATATAATATTATTATTTTCAACATTTAATTGCATTCTCAGCATGCGAAGATGTTAAAAAAAAATCATACATTGTTATTTTGACTTTTTTCTGCGTGTGACCAAAAGGCAAACTGGACTCATCCTTTGTTTGTATTTTTAGTCCTGGCCCAATGCAAGACGGCGAGCAGCGACTTCTGGCCATGCTTAAGACTGCTGGCTGTTTCTTTATTTTGGTTGTGTCACGTACAATTATTCCACATGTACATCTATTATCGTCTACTTTAATGGTTATCATTTGTCAGATCAGCCTATGATTTTGAAGTACAAAATGTATATAATATTATATGAAATAAGTTTAAACCCAATGTAGATCTCTTTATGAAAATTTGCAATGTACATGTATGCCTTTAATTTTTTTACATCTAATAGCAATAAATTATATTATAACTCAAACAGGGCCAGATCGAGAATATTTTGAAAGGGGTTGGTCCACATAAAGTCCGCTGTGGACGAATGACGAAAAGGGGATGGTTCCAGACAAATTTTGCAGAAAACCTACACGTTACGTGCAAAATTTTTGGCGGAAAGGAGGAAAATTCCAATCTCTGACCCCCCCCCCCCCCGGATCCGCCACTGCACAAATATTTTTGATTGTCACCTATTCAAAGATTGTCCCCCCCCCCCTTTATGATGGAGACTAAAGCAAACTTATACAGGAACGTTGAAATCCATGTTCCGCACACAGGGGCTTGGATTCTGGTCATTTATATTGACTTAGAAAAAAATCGACCCCCTACTCTATAATCCAAGACCCTGTGGTTCCGCAATTATTTTCTGACATGTTTGTAAGCGTGGCGACTTTGGTCTCTGTGTGGTGAATCGACAAAATTATCAAGCAATGATAGCTTTTTTCGAACAACCAATAACTTGTGACAAATAAGTTTAGTTTTCCGGATCCCGCAATAGCTTTGTGACAAATAGATTAAATTATTCATCTTTATTAAAATGACCTAGATCAAGACAGACGAATGACCCAATGTGGCTATTTTGTCATTTTCTAAAAATCAATAAAATGCTTGAATTGTGTGTGTCTGATTGACCTAAATTTCTGTCTATCTTCAATGAATTAACATTTTGCAGTCAAAATTGAGTATAAGAAAGTACGCTTAAACATGTGCACAACCTGATAAAGTGACTAGGCCATGTACGCTACATGATGTATTGTTGCATTAAAACACTGCCACATAAAAGTATGAAATACAAAGATGCTGTGTACAACTTTTTTGCATGACTTAACTTATTTTTGGTGTCCGAGTATGTTTGTCCTTTAAAACTTTATTCAATTAAGTAAATTTTCGCAATCCAAAATCAAATATCCATTACACTGAAGTTACGCAAGATATGCTACACTGACTAAAATATAATCCGAAGCGGAACACATAATCTACTGGTCGCGGCCATATTGTCTTAATGGAAATCCGAAGATTGAGAATCCTAATATAGCCACCGAGTGAAAAGTGAAAGTATGTACATTGCAAAGAGCTTTTGTAAATATAGAAACGACGGAATTTTTCGAACAACCAATAACTTGTGACAAATAAGTTTAGTTTTCCGGATCCCGCAATAGCTTTGTGACAAATAGATTAAATTATTCATCTTTATTAAAATGACCTAGATCAAGACAGACGAATGACCCAATGTGGCTATTTTGTCATTTTCTAAAAATCAATAAAATGCTTGAATTGTGTGTGTCTGATTGACCTAAATTTCTGTCTATCTTCTGTCTATCTTCAATGAATTAACATTTTGCAGTCAAAATTGAGTATAAGAAAGTACGCTTAAACATGTGCACAACCTGATAAAGTGACTAGGCCATGTACGCTACATGATGTATTGTTGCATTAAAACACTGCCACATAAAAGTATGAAATACAAAGATGCTGTGTACAACTTTTTTGCATGACTTAACTTATTTTTGGTGTCCGAGTATGTTTGTCCTTTAAAACTTTATTCAATTAAGTAAATTTTCGCAATCCAAAATCAAATATCCATTACACTGAAGTTACGCAAGATATGCTACACTGACTAAAATATAATCCGAAGCGGAACACATAATCTACTGGTCGCGGCCATATTGTCTTAATGGAAATCCGAAGATTGAGAATCCTAATATAGCCACCGAGTGAAAAGTGAAAGTATGTACATTGCAAAGAGCTTTTGTAAATATAGAAACGACGGAAACAAACGACCCAATTGAACTATCGCTGGTAATTTTTTTATAATAGGTAGTAAAAACCAGTCATGGTTAAATTTACCTTTACACGCCCTCTGATTTGGATTTTACCCTCATAAAAGATTACTCGGAAAGCTTTAAAATTGTGCAAGACATTTGAAAATTCCCTTATAAGGACAGTTATGCCGTCTTGTCTATTTATCAATATGTTTTCCAAAAAAAATAATGGTCTTAAAAGGCAACACATGATTAAATATGATTAAATCTTCCATTTCAAACAAAACTAATGATATGTGACAAGTCTTGTTTTCGCAATATTTGGATTCAAATATTACTAAAAAAATATAAATATATTAAAATTTCACAAACTCATGTCAAGTAAAAACAAGTCGCTGCTTCAAAATATATCTAAATTTATAAAATGTATAAATAAAAAAACTGTGACCTCCTGGCTTTTCTTCACCCTGTCTAATATTCCTAAAAATAGAATTTTCAAGTGATATTTTTTAATACTGCATATCTATACAGCACGTTACTAAAAATAGATTTTAAAAATTCCAGAAATTGAATCACATGACAAATGTATCCATTAAGAATAATTCTTTCAATAGTTTTTCTATTCAACAAAAACAAATAATATATATTTGGAGTGATTGAGAAATATTTGAAGTCAAAATATTATAAAGAAATAGTAATTTATTTATGTGGAAATTTGTCATTCAAAAATCCAGTGAATGAAATATCTATACATCATAACATCAAAAGCTGTAATATGGTATGCATAAAATTTCAAATTAACAACAATTTATGATTAATAATATAACAATTATAGCTTTTGGTTCGGTCAATACAAGAAAATATCGACCAACAGATATATGCATATCGACCTCGAACTGCGTTCTCGGTCAATATGGATCTGTTTGGTCGATATATTTTTGTATCGACCTCATACTAAAGCTATAATAGTATAGTAACCTGGCACCTTTCTATATTAGTGGACAATTGCATTCCATCATTTGACCTTGACCTTGATTTTCTGGTTAAGCGACTTTGTGATAATTTTATTGCATATAATGCAGTGGCGGATCCGCGGGGGGGGGGGGGGGGGGGGGCGGTCCGTGGGTCCTCCGAATTGTTTAAATTTTTGTGTAGATTTTCAGCAAAATTGGTTTGGAACCCTCCTTTGGCCCACAGAACCCAGTATGTATAACCCCCCCCTTTCGAAAATTTCTGGACCTGCCCCTGTACTAGCGATGTTTAAGTTCTATAAGGGTCATTCTCAAAATATGTCTATTTTCTGAATTCGGACTCTAATTTCAGTTTCATGGTTTTGATCCCCAAATCCTATGACACTTCCTGTATAAGGCAGGCAATTTCCATCAGCAGCAACACATGCAGGAAATAAAATGTCTCCAGGTACATCTTTCGGGTACAAAGTCATTGCTGTTTCATCTATGGCTAGACCTGTATTCATCATTGAAGCTCGAAACTCCCCTATTGCATAGCTCTGGGTTTCTTCGACACTTGCTTCACAAACTTGTTTCAGATTGTTAAAGGACTTACATTTGTTCAATGATTTTAAAACTTCCTCAAAAAATGCCTTTCTTTTATCTGTGTGTGATCTTATAATATGTGGGGTCTTATCTATTTGAGTTACTCCAGCATTCAGAGATGTGTTTGGTTCTCTTTCTTCGTGCTCTGTATTTTCACTTCCTAGAGCTTCTGTTACAATGTGTTCTCTTTTAAGATCTTTTTCTTCCATTTTGCATGGAAATTTAACTTTTCTCAGTTCATGACCAGTGTGTTCATTTCCTTGGGGACATACACAGCTGATGTCTCGGTAGCTCATTTCACCTTTACAAGAAGTAATAATCTGGTGAATCTTTAAAGTGCCAGGTACAGTCTTTACAGCCAATACTTTTTCTGATTTCATGACAATATCTTGATGCGTAACTTCATAAAGTTGGACAGTTGTTTCCTTTTCCCGGATTTGGCGAACAAAGTCAGATGCACATAAAATGTCGCTTCCATGGTTTACAAGTGAGTCAGCTGATCTCTTAAGTGCTGCGCCTACCCCATCTGGAGCACCCTTGCCATGCCCTGCCTCGTGAAAATTCCATGTAGCATACTTTATTCCACGTTCTGCCATTTCTCTTGTAAACAGTTGAAAGTTTCCCTTTTGTCTATATTGAGAGCAAGGACCATCACTGAAAAAGTGAATTGTATCAATATTTGGATGATTTTGTTGAATACTACCTAAGACAGGATCTAAATGTGCCCAAATAGCAGGAGGTCCATGTTCTAGAGAGTCAGAAATAGAGCAGAATGGGACTGAGTTGTCTGATTTTCCTATGCGGTATATCCCTGTATGTAAAGTTATCTGGCGTTTTGAAGCACCAAAATGCATTGTCTGAATTTCCTTGCTCATCTTACATTCAAAATTTTCCGCAAAATCTACATGAACCATAACTTCATTACTTTCCATATTATCCTTCAAGTATCTGTAATGTTTCATTTGATTGTCAATGTTGAAAAAGTGTATCTTAAATCTTTCAAGCTGGTTGTGAAATTGGTCAATCAAATGCCCAAGCATTCCTTCTATTTCCTCTTTCTGTGTAATGGTCACCTCTTTTTCCTCTGATCTTATCATTCTTGTCTCTTTTTTTGTCACCCATTGATTCCATCTGACCTCTTTATTCAGATCCATGTGTCTTTCAACTTGAATTATGCATACATCCTTGCATTTTCTACATGAACCATACATACATCTCTTTTCGGTTGTTGAACATGCAGCCGATTGAACAAGAGTACTTAAGTTGTCTGTCTTCAGTAAGCCTTGCTTCTTTAACTCTGTTGCCATAAAACTAGTATTCTCGTGAATCTTACAAGCACAAGTCTCTCTATCTGCATCCTTTGGAGGTAAAACCCACCATGGTCTCTGTCTACAAAATGATGAATAACTGATAGAAATATCTTTGTATTCCATTGTAAACTGCTCATGTAAAGTTTGGAGGTTATAATTGAGAATACGTCTCTGCTTTTTCACCCCTCTTAAAGTGATTGTTTGTCTTTGACCAGCTGTTAAACGGCTAACCTCATCTCTTTCAAAAAATGATCTCAGTGTGTTTGCTATTCTCTTGGTCTTTGAACCTTTCTTCTTGTGTTTACGAAGCCCACTAAATACTCCTAGTTTTCTTCTAGCTGAAGAAGTCAACCCATACTTCTTCATTATTTTCCCAGTTAATATTTGTTCAATAGACTTTTTTCTTGTGTTGTTTCCATTGATATATTCTTGACGTATCTGTTTGGACATTGCAAAGTGAAAATTCAGTTCCCTATAAACTTTTCTTCTAGTTTCATCTTTCAGGTGTTTGGAAGAAGTCCAGTGTTTTAAGAGATGCTTAGTTTTTGTTCTTGGCGTTTCAGGTTCTTCAGATTCTTCTGTACTTTTCTTTCTACTCTTCTCTCTAAATAACCTCATTTTGTACTGAGCAACCCTTTTAGACAAATTTCTTATTTGATCTTTTAGAATCTTATTGTCTCTATAGCATTTGGCCATCGACTTCTTCTTTCTCCTGTCAGCAGATATTCTCTGATGGCTTTGTCCCTGTCCTTGTACTTGTATTCCATTTTCAGAGGGTGAATTTGGTGGTGTAAGATTGGATGAAAAATCAGTCAATTTTCTTTTACGAGATTGTCTCTTTGTTGATTTCCAGTAACGTCTGGTTACTCTCTTCTCTCTCTCAGTTTGACTACTAATATTTTTCCTTTTTCCTTCTTTGAGGTCTGCTAAATACTTTTCCCTCTTCTTTGCCAGATATTGTGCTCTTTTCTGGGGGTCATTGTCTCTTCTCTCCCTGAATAAACGTTGTCTTTCTTTGTTTGATAAAGCCATTGGACATATTCTTCTAGATCAGTCTGAAATTAAATATATATATATATATATATTCTGTAAAAGGCATCTTGACATACATATTTTTGTTCATGTAGAAATAAGATGAACTTGGTTGGATCTTTAATAGAGGACAACTCTTACGCCAGAAAGGTGTTTAACGTTTGTGTGTGATTAAAAATATTGAAAAATGTTCAATAAATGATGGCAAGGTGATCCATTTTATCGGTAATATTTTTTAAACTTGCATGTGTTTTACTACAATAAATTACAATAATATCAATTTCCTTGGTGTAACACTTATGGTCCATGGTGTAACAAATACATTTGTAATGAAAAATCAGACTTCACATGCCGGTGTAACAAGTTCAAAATGCAATTTAAAACAAATAATCACCGATTGAAGAAAACAATTAATGAAATTTATTAATATATATTAATATATAGTCCAAAACTATGAAGTTTTGTCTTTGGTATAACAATTATGGTCCATGGTGTAACAAAAGAATGAAAAAGTCATTTATGTGTCAGTATTACAGGCTTTAAAAATAACACACCAAAATCATATGAAAAAAACATGCAAGTAAGATTTAAAAAGAAAACACAATTAATGATTTTCTTGAATTTATAATCTAAACTACGGCCTTTCTGTCTTTGGTGTAACAATTCTGGTCCATGGTGTAACAATTTTTAACGTTACACCATTGACTGTTACACCACTGACCAATTCATGCAATATTTAAGAAAAGAGAAATAATAACTTCTCCCTTCACCAAAAAGTGCATGTCATCTGCTATAGAAACTTCATAAGATTTCATATTTAAACCTTCACTCAATTTATGTTTTTTATTTTTGCTAATATCAATGTTATTCCATGGACCATAATAAAAGTTACTATCAATACAGTACTTACATTTTATGATATTTTTTAGCCACTTTTACTTCTAAACAAAATGCTGTCTGCCATGATGTTCTATTGCATGATGGGTAATGGGAGGCATTATTTTAAATTTTAAAAATACAAGAAAGACAACTCCTACACAATAATTTTATATTTTGTTACACCAATGACATAGAATTAAACTACAGGGTTAAATCCAGTGACACCTGTTTCTTTATTGAATAATCATGTAGGTTATGTACATATTATATATTTTTGAAATAATAACAGTACAAAGAATGAAAAAATGTAGTAATTACAATATATTTATTTGTTTAAAATTCTGTTTATTCTTGAATAGTCCACTTTGTAACGCTAAAACAAAACCTAGTTTGACTGATTTGAACTAACAAAATTTTTTAAAAAGCATAAAGTAATTATGGAAACATTTTGAAATTGATAACTTATGTCTTGAAGTGTGTTTCGAAATTGGCTTTGAATGATTTTAAACAATATTTTTTTAAACCCCCCCCCCTGTAACGTGACAAATCAACATTTTTTGAGAATGACCCATAAACACCTTTTGATCTAAGAAACAGAAAATCCTTATCCATTGTTATCTATACTACTAAAATAACGATGCAATTTTTGTTAGCCGGGTTGCAGCCTAAATAACAAATGCTACTACTAAGCTTCATATATCAAAAATAGGGGATGGTTGTGTCCTTTGAAAATTTCAATAGCACATATGCATAATCCATTATTTATGTTATATATACTTAAAAGATTTTACATAATAGATTATATTGGTAAGTTTATTTTGAAAATGTATGCAAATAATGTTTTTCCGTCAAAAATTGTAACTTGATAGAAAAATGAAAACCATATTAAAGTTTTTTTCCCTACGTGGATTTGAATTATATGCATCTTATTTAGACCATGGGCCAATTGCAGAACCGCGAGCAGTGCCAAATGGCCTCGTTGAAGGCTGCTGGCGGTTGTCCATTGTGGTTTTTCTAAATTGCCGTTTAATTGTGGGCTGTGTCGCGTACACTTATTCCACATCTCTTTATTTTCTAGTTTAAAATTTGGAAAGAAATTTGCGCATGGAGCCACTGGACATTTGTTTAAATTACAGGTGGAATAACAACAAACAATAAAAAAGAATAAACTAATCGTTTAACAATTAATTTGCGATTAGCACAACCATGTAAGGTCATGCTAATGCAATGCTTTAAATGTTGTGTGGTCTATTTTTTAAAGCAACGCAGCGATATTGAGATTTTCCCGCGAATTCGCGGGTTTTTCCTAGTAAATTCAAAATATAGTGGACGTCAGAAAGCAGGCAGGCGAGACATTCTTTAGTGTTAACTCTTGTTATTAAAAACTTAATGTATTGTTAGACCTATCAAAAATGTCTTGTTATGCAATGAAAAAGTTATTACTAATTAAAAGAATTTGCAATCTACAAATTAAATCTACATGGCCTTAGAAAGAGAGTTTGAATCTCGAAACATTGCCACTGTATTCTGTATATATTCGCTATGATATCCTTCTGCTTGAAAAAAAATGTAATAGTTAAGGTAAAGAGGAAAGAAGCAACGGTGTATCAAAGCGGCAATCAAACATCAAATATTCCGAAAATACAAAGACAAAATAATCAGAAGACAAAAAATCCTCATGAGCAATGAAACAAACCACAAAACAAACAAACTTAATTGAACACATACAACAACTAAAGTGCGATTAGCAACGTGAACTTAAGTGAAAACGTGAGTGAATTCGAACCCAGGTGCTCCGGAAGAGTAAGCAGTTACTGCTTGCTATAGCACACCCATCACGTTGTCAAAGAACGATTTAGTGTTCGTTGTGACCCGGGTCATGTGACCATAGACTTGAAAAATGTCAATTACGTCGGAAGGTCTAATATATAGGGGCAAATGGGGTAAGTGGACACATTAAGCATATATTGGCTTTTCAATCAGATAGAACAGTCTGCATTTGTTATGGCTATGTGTTAACATATTACCTAACATGTTGCTTTTCATTTAAAATAAGTTATTTCGATATCACAATACACTAATCTGCCATACAGGGGCTAAGACAAGACATCAAAAAGTGACCACTTACCCCATGCATTGGGGTAAGTGGTCATATTTGCTTAAATTGTAAAACATCATGGCAATTCCTTCTTTTGTGGTTAACTTTGAGTGTTGGTCCTTTTTAATGCACTTTATTTGAATTTAAAGCATATGTTTGAAGAAAGTACAATGATGCAAGCTTGAAATCAATAATTCATCCGTATGCATATCCATAATTTATTAAGGACATAAACACAACTAAAAACGCGTATGAGATAGAAACTTTTACTACAACTTTTGTCAGGTCAAACATTTTAACTACAGTCATCACTTTTCAGGAGTCAAACCAATTAGTACATGTTGTGTTATAATTCAAACCTGTGCAGGAGCGGTTATACAGGTACTTCTAACCCGTTGTATTACACTGGCTCGATAGGGTGATCAATTGGAAAAGGAGCCGTCAATCAGTCAATGTCTTATGTGGGATTACATGTTTACATGTTTTGATATTGTGGTCTAAGACTCTGTCTGAAAGTCGAAGTTTATACGATGTTTTAGACAAACGGATGAATTCCATGCATATGAAATCACTTTCAGAAGTTCAGCTGTAGTGTCAAGAACTTTAAAATATCAATAGATCATAGAAATAGTTGACTGGGTCAAATATAGTAAACCATTTTAGTTCAAGTATTTTGTGGTTGAAAGTTGTCTCTTCGACATAATTCCCAGCTCCATTTGTTTTCATTTTTTTCTATACAAATTTGCGCATTTGAATGGTTATAACAAGTTTCTCATACCAATTGTTTCGCGTTATACACGGAATACTGAAATTTTAAATTGCAAGATTTCGATATTATTTGTACTTGACATACATTTTTTTTTATGCCAATAAGAATTCTCATAAACTGAACAAACTTTTTTTTTCCTAATAGGCCTTTCTCTTTGTCTTGCGTTTTGATATTTTAGTGTTTGTCACACTGAAATTGAATCAATTCACGTCCAGATTTGCCAGTGCAGGACTCGTGGTACCAATATTCATTTCTGCTGTATAATGTCCGGCATTGATTAATTTTTAACAAGATTTCAAAGAAATGAAATCAACCCTTTGTCTGCATATTTACAGTTGTGTTGTTTCTTTGACAGATTTCCGATTTCCACTCTTTTCAATACACAATAGTTGCATTGTAAGTATAGGGACAATTTAGAAGCAATTACCAAATATACATTGTCCACTTTCACCAACATGTTGGGGTAAGTGAACACCTCCTTTTTCAGCTAGATTTACAGCCAAAATAGAAAATAACTATGTTCGAATGTATTTTTAGGATAAATGCAATATAGATAAGATAAGATAAAGATAAATTTATTAAGTCCAATTAAGGGCCCAAGAGGGCATGACGACAAAACATAACAATTACAATTAATTGATGATAGAACATGAAACATATAAGTATATATAAGAGATGCTGACATAATATATTAGACCAAAACAGGTTAACCGTGTCATGCAAAATGTTCAGATGAGAAAGACACCAAGGACGATGCATTAAGACTGAGTAGAATGATAATAGGATAATTGTGTGCAGTGGTTGTGGTAATACACACAAGATACATCATGCATAGAAAAATATAAATAAATAATGGAAAAATAAATTTCAAAGCTACCAGTCTTCTTTGTGTCTTAATCAAGTGAACATGTTACATAGCATGTTTATGTTAAATGTTGGTATGTATATAAGGTAATATATGTCAATAGATTGAAGGTGAGTCAGGTGGAAAAGACACCATGGGACGATGCATATAGACATGAACAAAAGGATTTTCCTGTTTATGTTCGATTCAAATATATAATATTAACAGACCAGTAGATAATTAATGAATTAAAATATTCCAATTGATATGTCTACCACGTGTCTTAACCATATGACCCAGCCACAACCTAAACATGTTAAACATTTGAGAATTGTATTATGTCACTAATCAATGAAAGTATATTAATTTCATTATTCATTAACCACAAAAATTGATTGTCAAGATTCAATGAAGTAAAATTCTTGCAATATGACTTGGCAGATGCAAAAAGACATGTCCTTAAATCTTTAGTATGAATACATGAAATCAAAAGGTGTCTCTCATCATCTAATTCTCCTAAGTTACATCTTGTACATTTTCTTTCTTCTCTTGGGATGCCCTGATATCTACCTTTCTCAATATTTAATTTGTGAGCAGATATTCTTAGTTTAGTTATATTTCTTCTTGACTCATTATTTTTTAAAATAAGTAAGTATTTTTCTAAACCAAAATTTGTTTTTAGAAAACTGTAAGTATCAAGTTTTCCTTTAGAAATCTTGATTCTCTCAATATGCCATAAATCTATAAAATGATTATGAATAATTTTTTTGCTATTATTTTTGAATGTTTGAGTGCTAGAAAATTTGAACTCATTTATTTTATCAATGGATCGCAATAAATATTGTATAGAGCCATACCATGATGGTTTCCTTTCATTAAAGATTTTTTGGGAATTAATAAAGGCATGTTTTAATAATATAAAGTTTGGGGAGGAATCTAAATTTTCAAGTCTATGCCAATAGTTAACCATGTTTTTGATAATATCATAGTGCATGGATGTTCTTCCTAGTTCAGAAAGAACACCAAAATTGGTAGCTTTTTTATGCACTCCAAGAATAGATTTACAGAATTTTATATGTAGTTTATCACATGCTAAATTATTATAGAGTTTATCAAGAGGGCAGAGGCCCTCTTTAAATTTTTGAGTAAAGGGGTTAAAATAGCCCCATATCTCAGATCCATATAATAAAATAGGTTTAATAGTGTGGTCAAATACATGTGTTGAAATATCAATACCTGGATTAAGTGAGAGAAGATCAGATTTTAATTTATAAAAGGCTTTCAGGGCTTTGTTATATAATTCTGATTGGGCTAATGAGAAAGATCCTGAGCTTGTAAAATGAAGACCCAGGTATCTATATGAGGAGACACACTCTATTTCTGATCTTCCTAATTTAAAGGACTCTTTGAGATGCCTGCCTGCCTTGTTGAAAATCAGAACCTTTGTCTTTGATATGTTAACATTAAGACACCAATCTTGGCAATAAATATGTAGTTTATTTAATTTTGACTGAAGTCCTTCTGACGAAGTTGAAAAAATCACTATATCATCTGCATACATCAAACAATGAATTGGAAAGTTATTTAGAAAAACTGGGTCTTTACAGTCTTTTAGGTATTGAGGCAAGTCATTGATAAATACTTTAAAGAGATTGGGGCTTAAATTGTCACCTTGTTTAACACCTAAACAAGTAGGGAAAAAATCAGTTATTAGATTATTATTTTTTATACATGATTTGCTTAATGTATACATGCTATTGATTATATTATAAAATATTGTGCCAACCCCAATTTGGAGTAATTTTAGTTTCATGCCAGTATGAATAACTGTGTCAAAGGCTTTCTGAAAGTCAACAAAGCAGGCATACACCCTACCATCTTTTGTTGAACAGTACTGATCCAAGATATTCTTCAGAATAAACATATGGTCAGATGTTCTCGCTTTATGCGTGAATCCAATTTGGCTTTCATTTATAATGTTATGTTTATTTAGAAATTCAGTGAATCTATTATCAAGTATTTTATTAAATAATTTGCCTAAAGTATTTGTTATTGTTATTCCTCTGTAATTGTTTGGATTAGATTTATCTCCACTTTTAAAAATTGGGGTAATAAACCCCTTGGCCCATGATTCAGGGTAAATACCATTTGAGAAGCATACATTAAAAATTTTGCAAATGCTGGAAAGTAAAAAGGATTGACTATTTTTTAGCATATTGTTAGAAATGTTATCAAGTCCAGGAGATTTGTTTATTTTTAGCTGAGATATGGCTTTGGAGATCTCTGTTTCTGTTATTAAGATGTCTAGTTCAGTAAAACACTTGATGTTTTCCATGGATTTTAATTTATTATTAAGAACATTTAAACGGGAAGAAAATTCTGGTTTTAGTTCATTGAGACTAGTAAAATGTGAGAACCATGTGGATGCTGATATGCCAGAGTCATTTTTATTAGTATCTCTGCTTTTCAAATCATTGATCAACTTCCAATACAGTTTTGGGTTCTCAGAATGAAGTGATTCAATTTTAGCTAACATTTCTATTTTAAATTGTCTGTACTTAAACTTCCTGAGCTTGGTATATTCTCTATATAACTTGTAGTAATGCCCTTTTATTTGTGGGTCATTTGGATATTTGGAATATATTTTTCCATAATTAATTAAATTGTTTTTAGATTTATAAAGCTCAGTGTCAAACCACTTTTTACGTTTTATTTGGCATTTTTTGGGGTTATTATATTTTTTTCTTTTGAGACATTTTTCAGCTGCTTTAATTAAGATATTAGATAAAAGTAGAGATGCATTATTTATAGATTCAGAGGAATTTTGTATTATGCTATTGTTAAGATGTTCTATTTCTTTTTGTATCTCTTTAGAAGCTAAGGCATTTTGGTACTCAATCGCTGAATTCTCTGACCATATAAAGTTCTGAGATATCTTGTTTAATCTTATGTCGTTGTTTGTTTCTTGTTTAGAATTAATACCAAATTTTGCAGAGAGTGACCATTCAATTAGACAATGACAGTCGGATAAAGTTGATATGAAATCTGATACAGTAAAATGTAGGATATTATTTAACAAATTCTCTGATATTAAAGCATAGTCTACGGTGCTGGTCCCATTGGGAGTGAAACAAGTGTATTTTCCAGAGATGTCCCCCATAATTCTACCATTTAGGATTCTAATTTGATTACTAATGCATAAATCTAACAAGTCTCTACCTCTTTTATCTAGTTTAGAGTCCATATTATGACGTACTGTTAAGTTTACATCCGCATTATAGTTGGAATAAAGTGGTAGATAATCAGATATGTCATCAGATATGTAGTCTGGTTCAGAGGCTGTCCGTGCATTAAAATCCCCGCATATTAATATATCTCCTAAATTTTTATATATTGTGATATCCTTTTCTATACAATCAATAATGTCTTTTTCAAGAGTTTTGGAATAAGACGACATCTCTGGTGGGTCATATACAATGCATATAAATAAATCATTATTTAAATTAAAGAATGACTTTTCAAGTTTTACCCATTGGATATCTGGGTTATTGTTCTTAAGAATTTTGACTGAGGATTTAATAGATGGTTTACAAAGTATAGCTAGGCCACCAAAATGTCTATTGTTATGTTTACTAACACTTCTACATATAAAGTGGCAGTACATGTTCCCAATTTTTGAAATAGCATTTTGAGGTCCTAAATGTGTTTCTGCCAAGAACATTAAGTCATATTTTTCTATTGTTTTTATAAAAAGTGGGTCCTCAGTTTTGTTGTTATATTTTGAGATCAGGCCCCCTACATTCCAAAATCCCATCCTTAGGGAGTTATGTGTTGAAATTGGCATATTTTATATAGGGATAAGTCAGAGCACTTAAAAATGATGTTTTGACAAAGAGTTAGTTTTTGAAATTTTATGTTTCTTTGTTTTAGTTTATAAAAATATATGATATAGGTAACGGGTCAAATCACCAAGCTAGTGCCTCATTATTCTATCAAATTTACAATATATGTACATGTATAGATATTGGTGAAGTCTATATCATGTTATTGTTTGAATTAGTACAATAGATATACATTTCCAGTAAGTAAATGACAGTAAATGTGTTTATAGATCATATGTATCACATTTGTAAATAAAATACTTAGTTGTGACAAGCACACACATATCATTGTTGTAATTATGATTTCTTTATTATAAAAGTGGCCAATAGTGGTATACTTAAGTTGAATGTAATACAATTATAAAAGGTTTGTTTTTTTTGTTTTTTTGTTGTTGATTGGTTGAAAATGTGTGTACATGTCCTTTATCAATACATTTAGGTATATCATACATGTATGTATACTGTGATTATAAATGGAGTTACAAATGTATGGTGTGTATATAGATATTATTGTTTCAACATAGTATAATTCACAAATATCCAAAAAATTCAACAAAAGAAAAAATATATGTACATGTATATAAACTTAATGTGAAATTTATATAATATAATTTCATCTGTTCTAAGCTATAACTGCACGGTTAGGATTTTCATGTTACAAAGATATCGTTCAGAAAACAGAATCAGAATCAGAATCAGAATCAGAAATTTTATTGGAATAAAATCCAGACAATTGGATTGTTACCACAACCATAGACATATATGGGTTATATGTCTATGCCACAACTTATATACAAGTACATACATAAAAACAGCACAATAATATGACAATGTTAAATTGGTGATACATAAAAAATATAAGAAGGTTCACATATAGATTATAGTCTGACCATTTAAATATCCGCTTGCACAAGAAATTAATTTCATGCAAATTGTTTCTTTTCCCTTTCAATGTCCAATGACGTCATAATCCAAAAACGAGGGAACGTGTCTCCTCTAGGAAACACTGCATTTTATGTAGACACGCCGCTTTAATAAAACTTTGATTGATATTAAAAACGCATGCTTGCGTCCGAAGTGTCATTTTATAATGTCATTATGGGCATAATGTCTTGTAAACATGTAAAAAGGGGGTTTCTGGTGGGGCGACGATTTGGCGGGTACATCTCATACACGCCGCCATATTTTCACAGTTTCAACATTTTTCCCCAAAAAAATATATAATTAAACTGATCGTTATGCCTGCCCACACTTCAAATCGTTATTAGAATGTCGATTTTTCAGCTTTTTGGAATCATGTTTACATTTCATTGAAGTTTCACTTTCGACGGACTCTTTGTTTCCTCAAAATACCTTTGAAACTGAGTTGCAATATTTTGTAATAACTATTTTTCATAATTCAATATAAAACCAATTCAATTACACATGAATTTCCGTAGAAATAGCAGTAGAGACCAATGACATTGAAATCACTCACCAATGTTTCTTCGTCTTTGTCCCTGTTTTTGACCAGCGAAGTGTGGAATGGGAGACAACTCGAATTCAGGAAAGTGACCGATAACGCAATCGAACTGACCAGTTACCCCATGTGTCCACTTACCCCAAACGCCCCTAATTATAAAAGTTAGGTAAATTTATTTTTTTGTTATAATTAAATGCTCAATATTTTAAAAAATTCAGCTGCTATATATAAATACCCAAGCAAATAAAATGATCTTATAAGAAAAATATTTCATAAGAAAACAGACAAAAAAATTACAAAAATTTGTAATGTAGCTTGTAATCTAAGAAGCAATTGGTCCCTTATTTTTATTGTTTTAGTTTTAATGAAATAAAACATATTTTTTTCTGGTAGCATTTTTTTCTTAGATAGAATTCATGCTTATATCTTTTGACTTTCCTACAAATTAGTATTGTATTATAATTAATAATAATATTTTGACACATTTTGAATCTTTATCTTTATTCTCATACAGTCCAATACATTGGTACAGAGAAAACACAACATATAATAAAATTAAACAAAATACGACAATAACAAATATGTACACTATATACAACACTGATATACAAATACAGTACAAACAAACAACACACACACAATAATGTACCCAAAGAAATACAAAATGACCATGTGGTATTATTCAACCAATCAAAATAAAGAAATTCTATGTGATTAATAATATAATAAAATATAAATACATGTAGATTTATTAACAATCATCACTTTTGATCAGTTAATAATTATGTAAGATATAATTGTCAAAGTATTCAAAACAAAATAATTTAGGTTCGAGTTTCTTTGGTACGAAAGTAAATGTGAAAAAAAAAAGATTTTACAGTAGAATTTTTTAGACAAATCACCACATCCACAAACTATTAGGGACGGACCATTTAACTTGAAGGGGGGGCCTTGATTTTTTGTTTTGGCCAGAAAATTTTCATGACAGAATTTTTATTTTTTGAAAGCGTCGCGACAGAATATTTTTTTTTATTATTATCATTATTTTATATGGCAGAATATTTTTTTTCTTACCCTCTGCTGCCAAAATATTTTTTTCATCAAGAATCATTTTCAAAATATTTTTTTAGGAAAAAACCAAGCCACCTTCAAGTTAAATGGTCGGTCCCTTATCTTTTCATTTATTTGCAACAAATTTGAAACCTATTTAATTCCAATGATAGCAGCGAACATCCCTATATAGGCAAAGAATGAAGAAATTTACGGAAAATCATCAAAATAGGATTTTCTATTAATAATTGGCATAAGCAAAAAATGCAGACGGATATAACAATTTCTCATCAAATATGTTTTTTTTTTCATGGAATTAACATTTTTAAAATGTATGTTTTAGAAAAAAGAATATATTAAGTAAATTATTCAGAAAAGTACACTCTTTAAAGTTTTTTGATCCTCAGAATAATTATAAAAAACTTTTTTTTTTGGCTACCGGAGAAAATCTCTTACATACATGTATATGAATATTTAACTTAATTATGACTTAAGTGTTATTTATTGTGCATGCAAATTGGACCTTAAACGGTTTTAAAATTGATGAAAATATGAATTTGATGTCATATTTAATTCCACGAAAATAATCATTTTTTTTATATTCGAATACATTTAAACTATACATAATGTTATTTTGATATAATAATTGCAACCTAAGATACGCTAACTGAATAACGGGAAAAACCACAAAAATATACAGGAAGATATAATATTATATTAATTTTCACCAAGCACATGACTCAGAAAATTTAAAAAAGCCCTCAAGACTTCCATAACAGGAAAGCTATACAATATAACCTACCAGATAACCTACATATTTCTTATATTTAATAGGTTTCAAACGAAATGTACTTTAAAAATTTGTTTTAGATCGACTTGTCATGCAGATCGAGGATTAAATATACAGATTTAATACTAGGAATACATATACTCAGCAACACAAATAACGCACTACCTCTTTCCTGAGAAAACTAAAACTTAATTATCTCAGTTCTTGTCTTCCAGGATTCTTTAAAAAATTTGAAAATTTGATTAGTTCTTTTATACCCAATGTTAATCGAACCTAGCCATTTTTCTGAAATTGACACCGCGCGCATGAACTTTTGATAAAGAGGTCGAAAAAAACATAGTCTAAGATTGATCCATTCAAAAATGAATGTTTCTGAAACGTTTGGACAGTTTTTGTGAAATTTAAGCTTTGTCCCCCATTTTCGGGTTGCACTTTTAGATAAGCATAAAATTTTCTAAAAATTGGTGAATTTTTCAATTTTGGGTTAAAAAACTCATTTTTTAGATATTTTAAAACGAAAAATCAGAATTTTTCGAAATTTGCAGAGAATGGTGTTAAGGACCAAACGCATGCTGTGCCGAAATTTCAAATTATTCCGACGAGTATACTTTAGGTATTTTCTATTAAACTAATATGTCAAAGTAAATGAATAGAAGTGGTGCGTTTCTTAAGTTGTTCAGTATGAATATCATTTTCTTCTGTATTGTAACATTAACAAACAATTAAGACAAACTATATTTATTAAATTAAATCTAAATCAAAACATCGACTTGCATAATCAAATTATACATATGCAACGAATTTTGAATCACAATTTAGAACTGATTCCAATTGTATGCGACTTTATAAAGCAGCCATGGACCTACGTAAAAAAAGGGCCCACATTTGTCAAAATGTTCTCAAAACTATAACTCCATATGTTAATATTCTGTATATATGTTTTGTATTTTACATGTTTTTGTTTTTGATTTGACCCATATGGGTGTATTTTGAAAATAAAGATATTTAATAAGTATATAATAAAGATAGTGTCTCCCCGTGCGGCATGCCGCACCAATAATTGCCATTTTTTATATGAATTTTGTCGGGCCATAGGTTTTAAATATTAAATAAAGATTAGAATCATGTTTTAAACGTGTAAATGCAAAGTTAATAGTTCTATATTTTACCTACTAAAAAGGAATTTTTAAAGGAACATTTTTGGTCCTTATGGACGCAATTTTGCTAATAAAGATTGTTAAAAAAATAATCTAGTAGACGCAGTTTTTTTTGTATCCGTTGTTAAAAGAAACATAGCATCATGGTTCTAACCGGATGAAATCAAACGTATACTTAAATCTTTTTAATAAAATATTAAATAAAAGTGCAAAAATACTACAGAAACACTTTATAGTCCTTGGATTTTGGACTGTATCAAACACATCTCAGCCTAACTTAGTTGATAACTACCAGGCAGCCTGAAATCATAACCACAGTGACGACTACTTGGAACTGACATATATAATAAGAAATAAACCATTCTAATTCAAGTGGCCAAAGAAAAAGATCATTTAAATAATTCATTTTACAATAGCCACCCCTAGTAAGGTGAGTTCACGTAAACATGGTTTTGGTAAATATTTGTGTTTCGACACGATGGATTAAATCACAAAAATAGAAAACCGATACAAAACAGAATCCAAACTTGTTTACTTTTTTCTTCACTGGACAAAACATATCCCATTTAATGCCTTACCAAAACCAAATCTACGTGAATCATCTCTCGTGAACTCCTCCAGGTGAGGCTTACCAGGTTTTGATAGAATAACAATTTAAAAATGCAGACAAATAACAACATTATTAATGAAGGATAGCAAACAAAAAGAGGCACCAATGGGGCATTCAAGTGTCAAAAGTCCGAAAGAACAACGACAAAACCAGTAAACACGAACAAGAACAGCGCGAAGAAGCACACAACACAAAATCAACAGAACAGAAATCAACAACGCGAACTCAAGTCGTAACAAGAGTGAACCCAGGTGCTTTGGAACGGAAGAGTAAGCGGTTCCTGCCTGCTATAGCACATCTGTCGCGCTGCCAAATTCCAATTTAGTGTGTCAAATCAGGTAAAGGAAATCAAAATAAAACTCTACGACAAACCAACATCTTTACTCATTTGAGTGATAGAAATCACATATTTGTTTACTAGTGCACGGTGTCCATACCGTAAAATTTCTTAAAATCAGTTGAAATGGTCGAAAAAGATACATTCAATTAACCATTTCAATACATTGACTTTTTAAAAATCTTTAGTTCTATCCATTATATAGCAAAGATGATTTTTTTACTAGATTGGTTAAGCTGCTCGGATGCAAATTCGGTGCTTGCTATGGCTTGTAAAGTGAATAAGTCAGTCTAGAGGTGCTCGCATTTTAATGTATTTATCTTAGAACATTTATTTTAGTTGGTACCAGACAGTGTTTTGTTCTTTATAGCATGTTGAATGTTATTTAAAAAAAACCATATTGTTTGCATTTTTGTTCTATCTTTCAATGAATACTCAATATTACGGAGGAAAAGTGGTCAGAATTGCCTGTAAATTCAAAATTTACCTGTAATTTACCTGTAAAAAAAACTCGCTCAAATGAATTTTGTTTCGCTTAAATGAAACTTTTTTTTCGCTCAATTGAAATATCAATTCGCAGCGATCCAAAAAGGGAAACTACTCTTACAGAAATGAAAATTAAAAAATCGAAATCGGAATTTCGGATGCGTTTTTGAAAAGATATATCCAGTTCTTTTAAGGGGAATGGGGGTCTAAAAATAGTTAAAATTTTGTTTGCAAACTTTTAAAGTATAAAATAGTCAATAGTACATGTATATCCGTTGAAAATCTACAATAAATCCTTCAAATAATTGGGTTAGAATTTCAAGATATACATGATATATATTATCTGATGTTATTTTTTCAAAACCTCGAATATAAAATTGTTCGTTGTGGTGTAAAATTACAATCCTAGTACATTCTTTTTATTTTCATTAAAACGTAGTGTCATCAAATTTAAAATTCATTTAAAAATGCATTTAAAATCACCACATGCACCAGAGCAAAGCTAATATAAAGAGATTACGAGGAATACCATGGAACACATTACTTAGAAGTTTTGAAGTTTCAATTGCAGGAAATCTATGCAATCTGACCGATTTTTTCAATACATTTTCAAAGAAATCGGTCTTGTTATGAATGTTTCGCCTTTTCAACCGTATATCGAAAAATTTAGATAAACACATAATATAATAATGCTACCGGATGTAATACCATTATTTATAATACTACAGCCTTTTCTATTTCTTAATACAAAATGAATGATTAAAGACCTAATATCATTTTTTATACATTGCATCAATTTGCACACGTAATTACGTAATATTAAACTGCATGCACCGAAAGAGCGCATTTCTTGCATTTACTCTAGAAGCAACTAATACTTGTATATAGAGAATATATTACATGGCATAATCCGTATCATATACTGTATCATCCCGAGACTCTAATATCAACCAGAGGGCCGTAGGCCCGAGGGCTCATATTGGTCGAGGGATGATACAGCCTATGATACGGATTATGCCATGTATTATAATACACTTTATCATATATTTTTCAACTCAAGAGAGCTGATATTGGTGAAGGGTGTGATAAAGGTTTAGGGGTGCGATAAAGGGGGTGTGATAAAGGGTAACCATGCGATATAGGGTATGTGATAAAGGTTAGGCTTACAGAAGTGTGATCCCATGTATTATACATTTTATCATATATTTTTCAACCAATGATGTAGACGCAAAGTGGGTTAAAATAAAGCATAGATTGACTAAATTATATCTTATACCACGGCCACCAATCTCGCACCAGAAAACTCTGATATTTTTTTCCTGTTATGATGTGCAATACGGTCTCTTAAAAAGTTTTTTTTCATATCAGCCACTGGCTGCTAAATTTAAAATTATTTCAGTTGAAAACAAACGAAATGATTCGTGATTGTTTCAATAAGTTTGTTGTACTGATATGATCACCTCTTAACCCTGATTATGTCTCACAACCGTGATTTGCTTTGTTTTATCAGACCCTATGATCGCAATGGAAGAAGGGGTTTTGTCGCGCCTGGTTTAACCCACCATTTCAATAGAAATGCCTGTACCAAGTCAAGAATAGTGCGACCTTCAATTTTTCAGGTGTGTCATCCATGTTTTGTTTTTTCTCTTGGACACTGAGATTGATCCTCCAAGTTCCGCAATTTTGTTTTATTTAATGTATTTAAATGAAAATATTTTACAGTGTGTAAAAGTAAGAGAGTGAGTGACGTTATATTTCATCCATAGTAATGTAGTGTTTGAACACAAACAGAAAAAAAAATTAATTAGCATGAATAATTGAGAGAAAATTATGGATAAGAAACAAGAAAAACTTAAAGGCTACTCGAAAAGGAAAAGGGTAGGGACAGACAATTTATTTATTATCCTTTTTAAGGGTCTTTATGTAAATAAAGCGCGACACTCTTTACACAGTTAACCAAGTTCGATCAGCGGTCGAATTTTCTCCCTTGAGGCTTTTTCAATGTTTTTTTTTCTGATACGAAAGCAAAACTTATTTGAAGTTATTCACCAAGCATCCGTTGTTTATACCGAGCGATTCTAAGGGCTTCGAATCCATCTTCAATATTTTTAAGACACTTTTTTCGAAACAGTTTTCTCAGCAACTATTAATCATAGGCTTCCTATATTTGGTATGCAGCTTCAGGTAGGGATCCCATATGATGGGATACGTTTTAAGATCTGTAGCTCATCTACTTCCTGTTTTACGAGCCGACTTAGATTTTTTTTTCATTCAACGGGAGGGGGACCTTCAATTCCTTTTTTTCCTTCCAAAGCACCAAATTTATCCTTTTGTCAGTCTCTATTCGAGCTATGTTATGAAATTTTTAAATCATTTCAATACAAATGTAGTTTCACTCGAAAACTTGAGGCTCAAGCGAACTCTTAACACTCGCTTCCTCTGGTATACTAGGATGGTTAAATGGGGGGGGGTGGGGTAGAAGGGAAAGGGGCCAATGACCAGAGAGGACTACCGAGGAGCAGTTGGGCAGGTAAGTGAACAATTTGAACCAATTTATATAAATTTGCAGTTTAATACTATTAGCTAGCTGATCAGAGTAATGCCGTTAATTTAAATAGTACTGTAGTACACGCAATTTTAACAAACATAAAATATTTAGAACAATGATCATTTTTATTTTTTAATATTTTGAGATCTATGGGTATCTAGCTTGATGTGTGCTGATCCAATCCAGGAAGGAAGAAACTCGTGTGTACACACCGGGGGCATATCTCTTAGCACAGCCGTATCCCCAGGATACAACACCGGATATCTTATAAACGTTATTCTTCTTACAAACAAGAGGTCCACCGCTGTCGCCCTATGGAAAAGACAAAAAGACTTTAAAGTAAAAGATACAAATTAAACTTCCTATCAACATGATATACTTAGTTCTTGATTTTAGGTTGTTACTTATTTTTAGGGAAAGCTCTGCCTCTTTGCAATAGCCTTTCCTGTCTGTGATTGGGGGTGATATCTAGCCGGAGTCATCCGGTCATCCTTGGTGTACAAAAGGAAGTATAAAAATAAATCTATCATTGATGTGTTTAAATAAAAAAAAAAAACACAGTAATAATCATACAAGTTGACTACGTCTTTCATTAAAACAAGGTATTACATGACGACCTATTTCGCAACATAAGTGTGCACTTTTTGATACAGTACATATCACTACGTAATGCTTAAAAATCTCCGTCATAAAATCAACTTCATGAATATTCATTACCTGACAGGCATCTCTTCCTCCCTGTGTATAGCCAGCACAAATATTGCTGTTATAAATAACGTTCCCCATGTAATACCGACATCGGCTGTTGTCCATAATCGGGACGTCCACTTTTTTAAAAAAATTGGTGAATTTTTCATTTTTGGGTTAAAAAACTCATTTTTTTGAAAATTTTAAAACGAAAAATCAGAATTTTTCGAAATTTGCAGAGAATGGTGTTAAGGACCAAACGCATGCTGTGCCGAAATTTCAAATTATTCCGACGAGTATACTTTAGGTAATTTCTATTAAACTTATATGTCAAAGGAAATGAATAGAAGTGGTGCGTTTCTTAAGTTGTTCAGTATGAATATCATTTTCTTCTGTATTGTATCCTTAACAAACAATTAAGACAAACTATGTTTAATAAATTAAATCTAAATCAAAACATCGACTTGCATAATCAAATTATACATATGCAACGAATTTTGAATCACAATTTAGAACTGATTCCAATTGTATGCGACTTTATAAAGCAGCCAATGGACCTACGAAAATAGGGCCCACATTTGTCAAAATGTTCTCAAAACTATAACTCCATATGTTAATATTCTGTATATATGTTTTGTATTTTACATGTTTTTGTTTTTGATTTGACCCATACGGGTGTATTTTGAAAATAAAGATATTTAATAAGTATATAATAAAGATAGTGTCTCCCCGTGCGGCATGTCGCACCAATAATTGCCATTTTTTATGAATTTTGTCGGGCCATAGGTTTTAAAAAAATACTTTAGCATAATAAAACCTCAAAGAGGTTAAGCAAATACAAATATACGCCTAAAAACATACAAAAAAAACCAATGAACATGTAACTCTACATACAAAGACATTATATAGTATTTACACATATGTATGACTTTGACCAATGTGGATCTCATTGTCGCAACTCAAATGATTGCTTTATAAAATCAACAACCGTGGGCAAAACCTCCATATTTGGGTTAAGTACAAAATCAATTCAAATATTAAATTAAGATTAGAATCATGTCTTAAACGTATAAATGCAAAGTTAATAGTTCTATATTTTACCTACTAAAAAGAAATTTTTAAAGGAACATTTTTGGTCCTTATGGACGTAATTTTGCTAATAAAGATTGTTAAAAAAATAATCTAGTTGACGCATTTTTTTTGTATCCGTTGTTAAAAGAAACATAGCATCATGGTTCTAACCGGATGAAATCAAACGTATGCTTAAATCTTTTTAATAAAATAATAAATAAAAGTGCAAAAATACTACAGAAACAGTTTATAGTCCTTGGATTTTGGACTATATCAAACACATCTCAGCCTAACTTAGTTGATAAATACCAGGCAGCCTGAAATCATAACCACAGTGACGACTACTTGGAACTGACATATATAATAAGAAATAAACCATTCTAATTCAAGTGGCCAAAGGAAAAGATCATTTAAATAATTCATTTTACAATAGCCACCCCTAGTAAGGTGAGTTCACGTAAACATGGTTTTGGTAAATATTTGTGTTTCGACACGATGAATTAAATCACAAAAATAGAATCCAAACTTGTATACTTTTTTCTTCACTGGACAAAACATATCCCATTTAATGACTTACCAAAACCAAATCTACGTGAATCATCTCTCGTGAACTCCTCCAGGTGAGGCTTACCAGGTTTTGATAGCATAACAATTTAAAAATGCAGACAAATAACAACATTATTAATGAAGGATAGCAAACAAAAAGAGGCACCAATGGGGCATTCAAGTGTCAAAAGTCCGAAAGAACAACTACAAAACCAGTAAACACGAACAAGAACAGCGCGAAGAAGCACAAAACACAAAATCAACAGAACAGAAATCAACAACGCGAACTCAAGTCGTAACAAGAGTGAACCCAGGTGCTTTGGAACGGAAGAGTAAGCGGTTCCTGCCTGCTATAGCACATCTGTCGCGCTGCCAAATTCCAATTTAGTGTGTCAAATCCGGTAAAGGAAATCAAAATAAAACTCTACGACAAACAACATCTTTACTCATTTGAGTGATAGAAATCACATATTTGTTTACTAGTGCACGGTGTCCATACCGTAAAATTTCTTAAAATCAGTTAAAATGGTCGAAAAAGATACATTCAATTAACCATTTCAATACATTGACTTTTTAAAAATCTTTAGTTCTATCCATTATAAAGCAAAGATGATTTTTTTAGTAGATTGGTTAAGCTGCTCGGATGCAAATTCGGTGCTTGCTATGGCTTGTAAAGTGAATAAGTCAGTCTAGAGGTGCTCGCATTTTAATGTATTTATCTTAGAACATTTATTTCAGTTGGTACCAGACAGTGTTTTGTTCTTTATAGCATGTTGAATGTTATTTAAAAAAAAAACATATTGTTTGCATTTTTGTTCTATCTTTCAATGAATACTCAATATTACTGAGGAAAAATGGTCAGAATTGCCTGTAAATTCAAAATTTACCTGTAATTTACCTGTAAAAAAACTCGCTCAAATGAATTTTTTTTTGCTTAAAGTGTAAGTTCGCGATTTTTGAGTTATTAGTTTATTTGATTTATTATAATGAGAGTAGGCATCATGCCGGGTTTGGGCATTGAAAACGATATATTAAGAAAGATATTCGTTATTTTATTCCAATACACAAGACCATATGGGCGCATCCATGCTATGAACAATGATGAATTATGGGATAGTTCAATTGGAGATGTGACGTCACATCTCCAATGATAGATACATTAACCAATTGACGATATTTGTAACATAAGGCCGATGTTGTCGATCATAATAATGATTTGAAATATCAGGGATGTCCAAAACAAGTTTTATTTAATCCCTGGAAATATGAATAATTTGGCATTGATAATTTTTTTTTAATCCTGCGTTATTTTTCTATCGAAATAGCAAGATAATAGTTTACTTAAACCTGTTTTAAAATTGTTTTAATATAATTAATTATAATTCCAAATAGTAAATAATCTGAAATATTTATTGACACAACAGCCCTAGTTTTCAATCCTTTTTCAAATATTTAAGACAATTAATTCAGTTCTTGATGAATACACAGGTGTCAATTATAATCATTAACCTTTAAGATCATTAACCATGGACGATCCGCCACGCCCCGTTGGTTAATTACAGGTATAATTGACAGATATAGATTAATTAAGGTGCTCCTCCAATCAAAGATTTCCTTGCAGCAGTCAACCCGCTTTAGACACACCCACCACAGCTCGATTTTAAGAATTTCGACCGGCACATCTTTTAATAATTTCTTAATCAGTATACGGTATAATTAATCAGCAGGTGTCAATATCACCTGTTCACTCCATTGACTACCTTTCTCTTACAATTATCAATCAGCCAAAGCGTGGTGCTACATCGTGCATGGTTTGTGTAATACTAGTACCCAAATTAAAAATGTGTTTAAAGAGTTTTAGTTCCCACTTTTTTTCGCTTTTGAAGTGTTGGAAAAACAATTAATTAACTACATAATTATTTGCAAGACACAAAAAAGATTCCTAAAGTTTATTGTTTTTATATGTTTTTAATTAGAAAGGGTATTTTATTTACATTTTCGCACTTCAATGTTCAAACGACACTGGCGGACCAAAGGGGTTGATTTTCGTTAAAAGAAAGTGTTCTAGAACCCATTCCAACCAGGTAAATGTCAACTTCTAATACACAGGAAACAATTGTATTAAATCCCTGTGGTGCCGGGGGTACTAGACATACACAGGAAACGGCAGGTGAACCCCTGTTGTGCCAGTGGTTTGTAGAAGGCAATTAAGTCTTATACACAGAAACAATAAGTAAGCTCCTGTGGTGCGATGGTTTGCACGGAAGGACTAATTATCATAATATCACTTCAAACGAATCATGCAACGTAATCCCAGTAGGGTGTCAGGGAACCATGAATTTTAAACAAAATGTATAAAAGAAATAGTATAGGGCAATTCTATATACTAAAAATTGAAATATTATTTTCCGAAAATGTCTGTACGGCCAATAAAAAAAAAGATATTTAAAAATTCTATATTTTTCTACGAATCAATTCTGAACTTAACGATTGATACCATTTTTAAACGTCTCACAATCAATCATTAGACTGACTTTTATTTTATCATTCCCGACTTAATTATAATTATTTCAAATTGTCCGTTGTGGTACACATCGATAAATACCACATGGGTATAGGATGCAACATTCAGACTTTGAGCAGCGCCATCTAGTACAAATCACGTGACCCTCCATGGATAGATTTTTTTTTACTTTCAAAAGCCAATTTTATCCTAACTATGCATATTTGAGCGCTAGGAATTTCACCAAAGTTATTTTTATATGATAGTCTTTCAATGTACAAATTGTGAAAAAATCGCGAACTTACACTTTAAATGAAACTTTTTTTCGCTCCATTGAAATATCAATTCGCAGCGATCCAAATAGGGAAACTACTCTTACAGAAATGAAAATAAAAAAATCGAAATCGGAATTTCGGATGCGTTTTTGAAAAGATATATCCAGTTCTTTTAAGGGGAATGGGGGTAAAAAAATAGTTAAAATTTTGTTTGCAAACTTTTAAAGTATAAAATAGTCAATAGTACATGTATATCCGTTGAAAATCTACAATAAATCCTTCAAATAACTGGGTTAGAATTTCAAGATATACATGATATATATTATCTGATGTTATTTTTTCAAAACCCCGAATATAAAATTGTTCGTTGTGGTATAAAATTACAATCCTGGTACATTCTTTTTATTTTCATTAAAACGTAGTGTCATCAAATTTAAAATTCATTTAAAAATGCATTTAAAATCACCACATGCACCAGAGCAAAGCTAATATAAAGAGATTACGAGGAATACCATGGAGCACATTACTTAGAAGTTTTGAAGTTTCAATTGCAAAACACTTGATTATTTCCATTTAAGGAAATCTATGCAATCTGACCGATTTTTTCAATACATTTTCAAAGAAACCGGTCTTGTTATGAATGTTTCGCCTTTTCAACCGTATATCGAAAAATTTAGATAAACACATAATATAATAATGCTACCGGATGTAATACCATTATTTATGATACTACAGCCTCTTCTATTTCTTAATACAAAATGAATGATTAAAGACCTAATATCATTTTTTTATACATTGCATCAATTTGCACACGTAATTACGTAATATTAAACTGCATGCACCGAAAGAGCGCATTTCTTGCATTTACTCTAGAAGCAACTAATACTTGTATATAGAGAATATATTACATGGCATAATCCGTATCATATACTGTATCATCCCGAGACTCTAATATCAACCAGAGGGCCGTAGGCCCGAGGGCTCATATTGGTCGAGGGATGATACAGCATATGATACGGATTATGCCATGTATTATACACTTTATCATATATTTTTCAACCCAAGAGAGCTGATATTGGTGAAGGGTGTGATAAAGGTTTAGGGGTGCGATAAAGGGGGTGTGATAAAGGGTAACCATGCGATATAGGGTATGTGATAAAGGTTAGGCTAACAGAAGTGTGATCCCATGTATTATACATTTTATCATATATTTTTCAACCCGAGCGTGTTGATATTGGTAAAGGGTGCGATAAAGGTTTAGGGGTGCGATAAAGGGTGTGTGATAAAGGGTAACAGTGCGATATAGGGTATGTGGTAAAGGTTAGGCTTAGAGAATTGTGATACAGGTACAATCCATGTTGCTGTATCACATACGCAAAAAGGCTGTATTTTATACTAAATATATGATCATTATAAATTAAATTTCAATTAAAAGCAATGCAAGTACTTATATCTAGATGTCTTTCCTGTATTGCATACTTTTTTGTAAACTGTCTATGTGCAGGCACCAAAAGAGCGCATTTCTTACTTTTACATTAGAAGCAACAGATACATGTACACAAAAATTAACTGTCAAATAACAGCAATGCAAGTATATTCTGATTTATACAATGATGTAGACGCAAAGTGGGTAAAAATAAAGCATAGATTGACTTAATTATATCTTATACCACGGCCACCAATCTCGCACCAGAAAATTCTGATATTTTTTTCCTGTTATGATGTGCAATACGATTTTTTCTTGCTTCAAAACGAAAACACCCGTTTTGATAAGTTTACAATGAACACCTATTTCTTTATTTGGAAAATATAGATTTTGATACACACAGGGGTCATCCCAGCAGACACACAACGTTGAATCAATATTGAAACAACGTTGAAGGGGCGAAGAAAGAACAATTATACAAATGTGTCAAACAAATGCAAAATAATTTTGGATAGAACAAACCTTCAGAATTATCATCGCCGGGTAATCATCGCAGTAGAAAAGTTTATGACAAGCAAGAAATTATTAAAGAAACATTCATACCTTACCTGCGAATGGGGTTTGTATTTACCAACTTATTCGATATGCGAGGGATTGTACTAATATTTCAGATTTTTTTACCCGACACCGTTGTCTCCGTAATCTGCATTTGGTCCAAGATTATAAGAAAATACGCCTCATACGAACTCTTAACACTCGCTTCCTCTGGTATACTAGGTTGTTCAATGGGGGGGGGGGGGGTAGGAGGTAGGAGGGAAAGGGGCCAATGACCAGAGAGGACTACCGAGATGGCAATGTTGGGCAGGTAATGGAACAATGTGAATCGAATCTTAAAAAGCTTTTTTCGATATCAGCCACTGGCTGCTAAATTTAAAATTATTTCAGTTGAAAACAAACGAAATGATTCGTGATTGTTTCAATAAGTTTGTGACGGTTTGTTGTACTGATATGATTACCTCTTAACTATGATTATGTCTCACAACCGTGATTTGCTTTGTTTTAACAGACCCTATGATCGCAATGGAAGAAGGGGTTTTGACACACCATAAATCCTGGTTAAACCCACCATTTCAATAGAAATGCCTGTACCAAGTCAAGACTAGTGCGACCTTCAATTTTTGAGGCATGTCTTCCATGTTTTTTCTTTTCTCTTAGACACTGAGATTGATCCTCCAAGTTCCGCAATTTTGTTTTATTTAATGTATTTATATGAAGATATTTTACAGTGTGTAAAAGTAAGAGAGTGAGTGACGTTATATTTCATCCATAGTAATGTAGTGTTTGAACACAAACAGAAAAAAAAATTAATTAGCATGAATAATTGAGAGAAAATTATGGATAAGAAACAAGAAAAACTTAAAGGCTACTCGAAAAGGAAAAGGGTAGGGACAGACAATTTATTTATTATCCTTTTTAAGGGTCTTTTATGTAAATAAAGCGCGACACTCTTTACACAGTTAACCAAGTTCGATCAGCGGTCGAATTTTCTCCCTTGAGGCTTTTTCAATGTTTTTTTTTTCTGATACGAAAGCAAAACTTATTTGAAGTTATTCACCAAGCATCCGTTGTTTATACCGAGCGATTCTAAGGGCTTCGAATCCATCTTCAATATTTTTAAGACACTTTTTTCGAAACAGTTTTCTCAGCAACTATTAATCATAGGCTTCCTATATTTGGTATGCAGCTTCAGGTAGGGATCCCATATGATGGGATACGTTTTAAGATCTGTAGCTCATCTACTTCCTGTTTTACGAGCCGACTTAGATTTTTTTTCATTCAACGGGAGGGGGACCTTCAATTCCTTTTTTTTCCTTCCAAAGCACCAAATTTATCCTTTTGTCAGTCTCTATTCGAGCTATGTTATGAAATTTTTAAATCATTTCAATACAAATGTAGTTTCACTCGAAAACTTGAGGCTCAAGCGAACTCTTAACACTCGCTTCCTCTGGTATACTAGGATGGTTAAATGGGGGGGGGGGTGGGTGGGGTAGAAGGGAAAGGGGCCAATGACCAGAGAGGACTACCGAGGAGCAGTTGGGCAGGTAAGTGAACAATTTGAACCAATTTATATAAATTTGCAGTTTAATACTATTAGCTAGCTGATCAGAGTAATGCCGTTAATTTAAATAGTACTGTAGTACACGCAATTTTAACAAACATAAAATTTTTAGAACAATGATCATTTTTATTTTTTAATATTTTGAGATATATGGGTATCTAGCTTGATGTGTGCTGATCCAATCCAGGAAGGAAGAAACTCGTGTGTACACACCGGGGGCATATCTCTTAGCACAGCCGTATCCCCAGGATACAACACCGGATATCTTATAAACGTTATTCTTCTTACAAACAAGAGGTCCACCGCTGTCGGCCTATGGAAAAGACAAAAAGACTTTAAAGTAAAAGATACAAATTAAACTTCCTATCAACATGATATACTTAGTTCTTGATTTTAGGTTGTTACTTATTTTTAGGGAAAGCTCTGCCTCTTTGCAATAGCCTTTCCTGTCTGTGATTGGGGGTGATATCTAGCCGGAGTCATCCGGTCATCCTTGGTGTACAAAAGGAAGTATAAAAATAAATCTATCATTGATGTGTTTTAATAAAAAAAAACACAGTAATAATCATACAAGTTGACTACGTCTTTCATTAAAACAAGGTATTACATGACGACCTATTTCGCAACATAAGTGTGCACTTTTTGATACAGTACATATCACTACGTAATGCTTAAAAAATAAAATCAACTTCATGAATATTCATTACCTGACAGGCATCTCTTCCTCCCTGTGTATAGCCAACACAAATATTGCTGTTATAAATAACGTTCCCCATGTAATACCGACATCGGCTGTTGTCCATAATCGGGACGTCCACTTTTTTCTAAAAATTGGTGAATTTTTCATTTTTGGGTTAAAAAACTCATTTTTTTGAAAATTTTAAAACGAAAAATCGGAATTTTTCGAAATTTGCAGAGAATGGTGTTAAGGACCAAACGCATGCTGTGCCGAAATTTCAAATAATTCCGACGAGTATACTTTAGGTAATTTCTATTAAACTTATATGTCAAAGGAAATGAATAGAAGTGGTGCGTTTCTTAAGTTGTTCAGTATGAATATCATTTTCTTCTGTATTGTATCCTTAACAAACAATTAAGACAAATTATGTTTAATAAATTAAATCTAAATCAAAACATCGACTTGCATAATCAAATTATTCATATGCAACGAATTTTGAATCACAATTTGTTAAATTCAAAATTGATGAAAACACCAGGTTTCTTTCCTTGTAATGCACATGGTCGATATCCTCGGTGCTGGATTTGGCGTCCTTGTTCGAACGTTTTGGTTTTGAGTACTTTTCGTTTTCAACTGTTTTGGATTTTGACCTTCCAATGTTTTGGTTTAAATGCTACTGATGAGAGGTTACTCCTTGAAATATCGATATATAGCATATCCAAATTAACCGTTTATACCCGCTTTTTGGTATTTGTAATTTTGAAACCACTGGGCGATAACCGCTGCTGGTGGACCAGAGGTCCCCGAGGGTAATCACAAGCCTGGTAGTCAGACTTGTCTGACACGAATTACCATAAAATGTCTAATATTTTGTCGCTGAAATTTCCGATTGTTAAATTCAAAATTGATGAAAACACCAGGTTTCTTTCCTTGTAATGCACATGGTCGATATCCTCGGTGCTGGATTTGGCGTCCTTGTTCGAACGTTTTGGTTTTGAGTACTTTTCGTTTTCAACTGTTTTGGATTTTGACCTTCCAATGTTTTGGTTTAAATGCTACTGATGAGAGGTTACTCCTTGAAATATCGATATATAGCATATCCAAATTAACCGTTTATACCCGCTTTTTGGTATTTGTAATTTTAGAACTGATTCCAATTGTATGCGACTTTATAAAGCAGCCAATGGACCTACGAAAATAGGGCCCACATTTGTCAAAATGTTCTCAAAACTATAACTCCATATGTTAATATTCTGTATATATGTTTTGTATTTTACATGTTTTTGTTTTTGATTTGACCCATATGGGTGTATTTTGAAAATAAAGATATTTAATAAGTATATAATAAAGATAGTTTATCGGTAATAAGCGGCTTTTTCCTTTGATCTCATCTGCCTGATATTTTTTAGTATCATGGACAGTCCATGATACAAGAAAATATCAGGTGGGAACACTCTGTGACGTCATTACCGATAAAAAGAATATTATATATTTTCCTTTTTGATACTATCTACATCTAGTCTCGTGTCATACTCGTCCTACCGGACTCGTCTGATACTCACCTAGATTTACATAGTATCAAAAAGAAAAGTACATAATATTCTATATGTCTCCCCGTGCGGCATGTCGCACCAATAATTGCCATTTTTTATGAATTTTGTCGGGCCATAGGTTTTAAAAAAATACTTTAGCATAATAAAACCTCAAAGAGGTTAAGCAAATACAAATATACGCGTAAAAACATACAAAAAAAAAAACAATGAACATGTAACTCTACATACAAAGACATTATATAGTATTTACACATATGTATGACTTTGACCAATGTGGATCTCATTGTCGCAACTCAAATGATTGCTTTATAAAATCAACAACCGTGGGCAAAACCTCCATATTTGGGTTAAGTACAAAATCAATTCAAATATTAAATAAAGATTAGAATCATGTCTTAAACGTATAAATGCAAAGTTAATAGTTCTATATTTTACCTACTAAAAAGAATTTTTTAAAGGAACATTTTTGGTCCTTATGGACGTAATTTTGCTAATAAAGATTGTTAAAAAAATAATCAAGTTGACGCAGTTTTTTTTGTATACGTTGTTAAACGTCATCATAGCATCATGGTTCTAACCGGATGAAATCAAACGTATGCTTAAATCTTTTTAATAAAATAATAAATAAAAGTGCAAAAATACTACAGAAACAGTTTATAGTCCTTGGATTTTGTACTATATCAAACACATCTCAGCCTAACTTAGTTGATAAATACCAGGCAGCCTGAAATCATAACCACAGTGACGACTACTTGGAACTGACATATATAATAAGAAATAAACCATTCTAATTCAAGTGGCCAAAGGAAAAGATCATTTAAATAATTCATTTTACAATAGCCACCCTAGTAAGGTGAGTTCACGTAAACATGGTTTTGGTAAATATTTGTGTTTCGACACGATGAATTAAATCACAAAAATAGAAAACCGATACAAAACAGAATCCAAACTTGTATACTTTTTTCTTCACTGGACAAAACATATCCCATTTAATGCCTTACCAAAACCAAATCTACGTGAACCATCTCTCGTGAACTCCTCCAGGTGAGGCTTACCAGGTTTTGATAGCATAACAATTTAAAAATGCAGACAAATAACAACATTATTAATGAAGGATAGCAAACAAAAAGAGGCACCAATGGGCATTCAAGTGTCAAAAGTCCGAAAGACAAAACCAGTAAACACGAACAAGAACAGCGCGAAGAAGCACAAAACACAAAATCAACAGAACAGAAATCAACAACGCGAACTCAAGTCGTAACAAGAGTGAACCCAGGTGCTTTGGAACGGAAGAGTAAGCGGTTCCTGCCTGCTATAGCACATCTGTCGCGCTGCCAAATTCCAATTTAGTGTGTCAAATCCGGTAAAGGAAATCAAAATAAAACTCTACGACAAACCAACATCTTTACTCATTTGAGTGATAGAAATCCCATATTTGTCTACTAGTGCACGGTGTCCATACCGTAAAATTTCTTAAAATCAGTTAAAATGGTCGAAAAAGATACATTCATTTAACCATTTCAATACATTGACTTTTTAAAAATCTTTAGTTCTATCCATTATATAGCAAAGATGATTTTTTTACTAGATTGGTTAAGCTGCTCGGATGCAAATTCGGTGCTTGCTATGGCTTGTAAAGTGAATAAGTCAGTCTAGAGGTGCTCGCATTTTAATGTATTTATCTTAGAACATTTATTTTAGTTTATTTAAGTTGGTACCAGACAGTGTTTTGTTCTTTATAGCATGTTGAATGTTATTTAAAAAAAAAACATATTGTTTGCATTTTTGTTCTATCTTTCAATGAATACTCAATATTACGGAGGAAAATGGTCAGAATTGCCTGTAAATTCAAAATTTACCTGTAATTTACCTGTAAAAAAACTCGCTCAAATGAATTTTGTTTCGCTTAAATGAAACTTTTTTTCGCTCAATTGAAATATCAATTCGCAGCGATCCAAAAAGGGAAACTACTCTTACAGAAATGAAAATTAAAAAATCGAAATCGGAATTTCGGATGCGTTTTTGAAAAGATATATCCAGTTCTTTTAAGGGGAATGGGGGTCTAAAAATAGTTAAAATTTTGTTTACAAACTTTTAAAGTATAAAATAGTCAATAGTACATGTATATCCGTTGAAAATCTACAATAAATCCTTCAAATATTTGGGTTAGAATTTCAAGATATGCATGATATATATTATCCGATGTTATTTTATCAAATATTTTCAAAACCCCGAATATAAAATTGTTCGTTGTGGTATAAAATTACAATCCTAGTACATTCTTTTTATTTTCATTAAACGTAGTGTCATCAAATTTAAAATTCATTTAAAAATGCATTTAAAATCACCACATGCACCAGAGCAAAGCTAATATAAAGAGATTACGAAGAATACCATGGAACACATTACTTAGAAGTTTAGAAGTTTCAATTGCAGGAAATCTATGCAATCTGACCGATTTTTTCAATACATTTTCAAAGAAACCGGTCTTGTTATGAATGTTTCGCCTTTTCAACAGTATATCGAAAAATTTAGATAAAAACATATAATAATGCTACCGGATGTAATACCGTTATTTATAATACTACCTTAATACAAAATGAATGATTAAAGACCTAATATCATTTTTTTATACATTGCATCAATTTGCACACGTAATTACGTAATATTAAACTGCATGCACCGAAAGAGCGCATTTCTTGCATTTACTCTAGAAGCAACTAATACTTGTATATAGAGAATATATTACATGGCATAATCCGTATCATATACTGTATCATCCCGAGACTCTAATATCAACCAGAGGGTCGTAGGCCCGAGGGCTCATATTGGTCGAGGGATGATACAGCATATGATACGGATTATGCCATGTATTATACACTTTATCATATATTTTTCAACCCAAGAGAGCTGATATTGGTGAAGGGTGTGATAAAGGTTTAGGGGTGCCAAGCACATGACTCAGAAAATTTTAAAAAGCCCTCAAGACTTCCATAACAGGAAAGCTATACAATATAACCTACATATTTCTTATATTGAATAGGTTTCAAACGAAATGTACTTTAAAAATTTGTTTTAGATCGACTTGCCATGCAGATGGAGGTTTAAATATACAGATTTAATACTAGGAATACATATACTCAGCAACACAAATAACGCACTACCTCTTTCCTGAGAAAACTAAAACTTAATTATCTCAGTTCTTGTCTTCCAGGATTCTTTAAAAAATTTGAAAATTTGATTAGTTCTTTTATACCCAATGTTAATCGAACCTAGCCATTTTTCTGAAATTGACACCGCGCGCATGACCTTTTGATAAAGAGGTCGAAAAAAACATAGTCTAAGATTGATCCATTCAAAAATGAATGTTTCTGAAACGTTTGGACAGTTTTTGTGAAATTTAAGCTTTGTCCCCCATTTTCGGATTGCATAAAATTTTCTAAAAATTGGTGAATTTTTCATTTTTGGGTTAAAAAACTCATTTTTTAGAAATTTTAAAACGAAAAATCAGAATTTTTCGAAATTTCCAGAGAATGGTGTTAAGGACCAAACGCATGCTGTGCCGAAATTTCAAATTATTCCGACGAGTATACTTAAGGTAATTTCTATTAAACTTATATGTCAAAGGAAATGAATAGAAGTGGTGCGTTTCTTAAGTTGTTCAGTATGAATATCATTTTCTTCTGTATTGTATCCTTAACAAACAATTAAGACAAACTATGTTTAATAAATTAAATCTAAATCAAAACATCGACTTGCATAATCAAATTATACATATGCAACGAATTTTGAATCACAATTTAGAACTGATTCCAATTGTATGCGACTTTATAAAGCAGCCAATGGACCTACGAAAATAGGGCCCACATTTGTCAAAATGTTCTCAAAACTATAACTCCATATGTTAATATTCTGTATATATGTTTTGTATTTTACATGTTTTTGTTTTTGATTTGACCCATATGGGTGTATTTTGAAAATAAAGATATTTAATAAGTATATAATAAAGATAGTGTCTCCCCGTGCGGCATGTCGCACCAATAATTGCCATTTTTTATGAATTTTGTCGGGCCATAGGTTTTAAAAAATACTTTAGCATAATAAAACCTCAAAGAGGTTAAGCAAATACAAATATACGCGTAAAAACATACAAAAAAAAACAATGAACATGTAACTCTACATACAAAGACATTATATAGTATTTACACATATGTATGACTTTGACCAATGTGGATCTCATTGTCGCAACTCAAATGATTGCTTTATAAAATCAACAACCGTGGGCAAAACCTCCATATTTGGGTTAAGTACAAAATCAATTCAAATATTAAATAAAGATTAGAATCATGTCTTAAACGTATAAATGCAAAGTTAATAGTTCTATATTTTACCTACTAAAAAGAAATTTTTAAAGGAACATTTTTGGTCCTTATGGACGTAATTTTGCTAATAAAGATTGTTAAAAAAATAATCTAGTTGACGCAATTTTTTTTGTATACGTTGTTAAAAGAAACATAGCATCATGGTTCTAACCGGATGAAATCAAACGTATGCTTAAATCTTTTTAATAAAATAATAAATAAAAGTGCAAAAATACTACAGAAACAGTTTATAGTCCTTGGATTTTGGACTATATCAAACACATCTCAGCCTAACTTAGTTGATAAATACCAGGCAGCCTGAAATCATAACCACAGTGACGACTACTTGGAACTGACATATATAATAAGAAATAAACCATTCTAATTCAAGTGGCCAAAGGAAAAGATCATTTAAATAATTCATTTTACAATAGCCACCCTAGTAAGGTGAGTTCACGTAAACATGGTTTTGGTAAATATTTGTGTTTCGACACGATGAATTAAATCACAAAAATAGAAAACCGATACAAAACAGAATCCAAACTTGTATACTTTTTTCTTCACTGGACAAAACATATCCCATTTAATGCCTTACCAAAACCAAATCTACGTGAACCATCTCTCGTGAACTCCTCCAGGTGAGGCTTACCAGGTTTTGATAGCATAACAATTTAAAAATGCAGACAAATAACAACATTATTAATGAAGGATAGCAAACAAAAAGAGGCACCAATGGGCATTCAAGTGTCAAAAGTCCGAAAGAACAACTACAAAACCAGTAAACACGAACAAGAACAGCGCGAAGAAGCACAAAACACAAAATCAACAGAACAGAAATCAACAACGCGAACTCAAGTCGTAACAAGAGTGAACCCAGGTGCTTTGGAACGGAAGAGTAAGCGGTTCCTGCCTGCTATAGCACATCTGTCGCGCTGCCAAATTCCAATTTAGTGTGTCAAATCCGGTAAAGGAAATAAAAATAAAACTCTACGACAAACCAACATCTTTACTCATTTGAGTGATAGAAATCCCATATTTGTCTACTAGTGCACGGTGTCCATACCGTAAAATTTCTTAAAATCAGTTAAAATGGTCGAAAAAGATACATTCAATTAACCATTTCAATACATTGACTTTTTAAAAATCTTTCCATTATATAGCAAAGATGATTTTTTTACTAGATTGGTTAAGCTGCTCGGATGCAAATTCGGTGCTTGCTATGGCTTGTAAAGTGAATAAGTCAGTCTAGAGGTGCTCGCATTTTAATGTATTTATCTTAAAACTTTTATTTCAGTTGGTACCAGACAGTGTTTTGTTCTTTATAGCATGTTGAATGTTATTAAAAAAAAACATATTGTTTGCATTTTTGTTCTATCTTTCAATGAATACTCAATATTACTGAGGAAAAATGGTCAGAATTGCCTGTAAATTCAAAATTTACCTGTAATTTACCTGTAAAAAAACTCGCTCAAATGATCGAATTTTTTTTCGCTTAAATGAAACTTTTTTCGCTCAATTAAAATATCAATTCGCAGCGATCCATATAGGGAAACTACTCTTACAGAAATGAAAATTAAAAAATCGAAATCGGAATTTCGGATGCGTTTTTGAAAAGATATATCCAGTTCTTTTAAGGGGAATGGGGGTCTAAAAATAGTAAAAATTTTGTTTGCAAACTTTTAAAGTATAAAATAGTCAATAGTACATGTATATCCGTTGAAAATCTACAATAAATCCTTCAAATAATTGGGTTAGAATTTCAAGATATGCATGATATATATTATCTGATGTTAAATATAAAAAAATCAAAAATTTCCAAAACCCCGAATATGAAACTGTTTGTTGTGGTATAAAATTACAATCCTAGTACATTCTTTTTATTTTCATTAAAACGTAGTGTCATCAAATTTAAAATTCATTTAAAAATGCATTTAAAATCACCACATGCACCAGAGCAAAGCTAATATAAAGAGATTACGATGAATACCATGGAACACATTACATAGAAGTTTTGAAGTTTCAATTGCAGGAAATCTATGCAATCTGACCGATTTTTTCAATACATTTTCAAAGAAACCGGTCTTGTTATGAATGTTTCGCCTTTTCAACCGTATATCGAAAAATTTAGATAAACACATAATATAATAATGCTACCGGATGTAATACCATTATTTATAATACTACAGCCTTTTCTATTTCTTAATACAAAATGAATGATTAAAGACCTAATATCATTTTTTTATACATTGCATCAATTTGCACACGTAATTACGTAATATTAAACTGCATGCACCGAAAGAGCGCATTTCTTGCATTTACTCTAGAAGCAACTAATACTTGTATATAGAGAATATATTACATGGCATAATCCGTATCATATACTGTATCATCCCGAGACTCTTATATCAACCAGAGGGCCGTAGGCCCGAGGGCTCATATTGGTCGAGGGATGATACAGCATATGATACGGATTATGCCATGTATCATACACTTTATCATATATTTTTCAACCCAAGAGAGCTGATATTGGTGAAGGGTGTGATAAAGGTTTAGGGGTGCGATAAAGGGGGTGTGATAAAGGGTAACCATGCGATATAGGGTATGTGATAAAGGTTAGGCTTACAGAAGTGTGATCCCATGTATTATACATTTTATCATATATTTTTCAACCCGAGCGTGTTGATATTGGTAAAGGGTGCGATAAAGGTTTAGGGGTGCGATAAAGGGTGTGTGATAAAGGGTAACAGTGCGATATAGGGTATGTGATAAAGGTTAGGCTTAGAGAATTGTGATACAGGTACAATCCATGTTGCTGTATCACATACGCAAAAAGGCTGTATTTTATACTAAACATATGATCATTATAAATTAAATTTCAATTAAAAGCAATGCAAGTACTTATATCTAGATGTCTTTCCTGTATTGCATACTTTTTTGTAAACTGTCTATGTGCAGGCACCAAAAGAGCGCATTTCTTACTTTTGCATTAGAAGCAACAGATACATGTACACAAAAATTAACTGTCAAATAACAGCAATGCAAGTATATTCTGATTTATACAATGATGTAGACGCAAAGTGGGTTAAAATAAAGCATAGATTGACTAAATTATATCTTATACCACGGCCACCAATCTCGCACCAGAAAACTCTGATATTTTTTTCCTGTTATGATGTGCAATACGATTTTTTCTTGCTTCAAAACGTAAACACCCGTTTTGATAAGTTTACAATGAACACCTATTTCTTTATTTGGAAAATATAGATTTTGATACACACAGGGGTCATCCCAGCAGACACACAACGTTGAATCAATATTGAAACAACGTTGAACGGGTGAAGAAAGAACAATTATACAAATGTGTCAAACAAATGCAAAATAATTTTGGATAGAACAAACCTTCAGAATTATCATCGCCGGGTAATCATCGCAGTAGAAAAGTTTATGACAAGCAAGAAATTATTAAAGAAACATTCATACCTTACCTGCGAATGGGGTTTGTATTTACCAACTTATTCGATATGCGAGGGATTGTACTAATATTTCAGATTTTTTTACCCGACACCATTGTGTCCGTGATCGGCTTTTGGACCAAGGTTATCAGAAAATACGCCTCATACGGTCTCTTAAAAAGTTTTTCTTTCGATATCAGCCACTGGCTGCTAAATTTAAAATTGTTTCAGTTGAAAACAAACGAAATGATTCGTGATTGTTTCAATTAGTTTGTGACAGTTTGTTGTACTGATATGATCACCTCTTAGCCCTGATTATGTCTCACAACCGTGATTTGCTTTGTTTTATCAGACCCTATGATCGCAATGGAAGAAGGGGTTTTGTCGCGCCTGGTTTACCCCACCATTTCAATAGAAATGCCTGTACCAAGTCAAGACTAGTGCGACCTTCAATTTTTGAGGCATGTCTTCCATGTTTTGTTTTTTTTCTCTTGGACACTGAGATTGATCCTCCAAGTGCCGCAATTTGTCACGGTATTACCTTTTATTTATATGAAAACATTTTACACTGTCTTAAAAAGTAATAGGTTGATGACGTTATATTTTATCCATAGCAATATAGTGTTTGAAGGCTATATCAGGGCCACAACCAGAAAAAAAATTATGATAAATTAGCATGAATAATTGTGAGAAAATTATCGATAAGGAACAGGTAAAAATGGGCCACTCGAAAGGGAAAAGGGTAGGGAAAGAAAATTTATCTAATATCTTTTTTAAGGGTCTTTTACGTAAATAAAGCGCGACACTCTTTACACAGTTAAACCACTTCGATCAACGGTCGGAGTTTCTGTATTATGACTTGCATTCTCTCTTGAGGCTTTTTTTCAATGTTTTTTTTTCTGATACGAAAGCAAAGCTTATTTCAAGTTATTGATCAAGCATCCGTCGTTTATACCGCTTCGAATCCATCTTCAATATTTTAGACACTTTTTTCGTAACAGTTTTCAGTTTTCTCAGCAACTATTAATCATAGGCTTCCTATATTCGATATGCAGCTTCAGGTAGGGGTCCCATATGATGGGATACGTTTTAAAATCTGTAGCTCATCTACTTCCTGTTTTACGAGCCGACTTGGATTTTTTCCATTCAACGGGAGGGGGACCTACAATTTTGTATTTTTTTTCCTTCCAAAGCACCAAATTTATCCTTTTATCGGTCTCTATTCGAACTATGTTATGAAATTTTAAAATCACTTCAATACAAGTGTAGTTTCCATCGAAAACTTGGGGCTCAAGAGAACTCTTAACACTCGCTTCCTCTGGTATACTAGGTTGTTTAAATGGGGGGGGGGGGGGGGTTAGGAGGGAAAGGGGCCAATGACCAGAGAGGACTACCGAGGAGGCAATGTTGGGCAGGTAATGGAACAATGTGAACCAGTTTATATAAATTTGCAGATTAATACTATTAGCTAGCTAATCAGAGTAATGCCGTTAATTTAAATAGTACTGTAGTACACGCATTTTTAACAAACATAAAATATTTAGAACAAAAATCATTTTTATTTTTTAATATTTTGAGATCTATGGGTATCTAGCTTGATGTGTGCTGATCCAATCCAGGAAGGAAGAAACTCGTGTGTACACACCGGGGGCATATCTCTTAGCACAGCCGTATCCCCAGGATACAACACCGGATATCTTATAAACGTTATTCTTCTTACAAACAAGAGGTCCACCGCTGTCGCCCTATTGAATAGACAAAACGGTTTTAAAGAAAGAGTCTCAGATACAAATTAAACTTTTCTACCAATTTGATACTTAGTTCTTGTTTAAGGTTGTTGTTTATTCTTATGTAAAGATATGCCTCTTTGCAATCGCCATGCCTGTCTGTAATTGGTTGTAATATCTAGCCGGAGTAATCCGACCGTCCATGTCTGGAGAATCGTTAGACTTGTGTTACCGCCACGGATTTTCCCGTGCACGTCCAAATCTAGGTAGCATGCCAGCTTAGAGAAGCGTCTTTATCAAAGCAAATATAAAAATCAATCATTTATATGTCTACCCGCCTAAAACACTTCTAAAGGCAATTACCGTATATAAATTAGCTTTGCTTTTCATCATAGCTAAATGCTTAAAAATCTCCCACATGAAATAAGCTTCATGAATATTCATTACCTGACAGGCATCTCTTCCTCCCTGTGTATAGCCAGCACAAATATTGCTGTTATAAATAACGTTCCCCATGTAATACCGACATCGGCTGTTGTCCATAATCGGGACGTCCACTTCGTGTAATAATCTGGTACCTGGACCATCTGAAATAAGACACAAACTGGAATTCTGATCAATATACTTAGAGGCCTATAGCAAGCAGTTTCCGGTCTACGGATATAGGCTCGGGTTGTGGCTATTAGATACGAAAGTTCCTTGCTTTTTTGAAAGAACGGAAAATTAATACATATATCTTATTTTTAATTCAGTGAATGAACTGGTGTAAAAAAAATAAGCTATAACGCGAGTTATTCAATGCAATTAGCTACGGACCATTTTACAGTTACAAAATAAGGAGCATATAGGAACCCAAAAAACATTCTTCACAGCTCCTGTTCTTGTCCGTAACCGTCCGTACACTCAGACTATCCGAACCTACATTAATCGGGAAGGATAAGCTCACTGCTAAGGATTTTGTCCTAAAAAAATAAAATGTTCGTTCGCCTTTGCGGGCAAATGGGGCCACAAAATAAAAATTATTGTTGTTTAAACCTATTCTTTTACGTTTAATTTGTTACGGGGTATTACCAGATAAAGTTTACAGTTGGTAAAGGGAAGACACCCCCCTAAAAAATAAAAGAGGATAGTAGGAGAAAAAGGTAGACATCAGTCCAGGATAGATTGCTGTCTATCATTTCCACGTATAAATTGTTCTTTTCTTTGTTAAAAATCATGCACAAGTAAATATTTTGGACTGTTTTCAGTTTGCCAATGTTAACGATAGCCAGTGATACCCCGGGATTTTTAGTACACGTACCTGAATGAAGAGCTCCCCACCCCGTTACAGTACAAACAAGGTTACTGAAGTCTTCGTCCTTCTCCGGCAAGCAGGCGGCGTGGGTCGTGGAGTCGGATAAATCCAAGGGTTTGTCAAGTTTTATAAGTGCTATATCGTTATGGTTACTCCTGGAACTGTAGTGCTCGTGGACAATAACGTGGGCAGCACGGTGGACCTGTGCACGATAGATGTGGGCTCTGTCGTGGATTCCTGTTGCTACAGTCCAGTATGAGTGAACTGTGCTAAAAACACGAGCATGCTTTATACAGTTAAAGTATAACAGTTGTAATTGGTAAGTGTGTGATAATCATCATAAGATGCACACACAAGGCCAAAACTGTCACTGCGACTTAAATGTGGTTCACACATTCTATTCATATGCAAATTTACGCATAGAATATTATAAAAAAGATACAATAACATTTCTTTTGATGCGTTTTAATTTGGTTTAAAATTCTACATTAACCAGAAAACAGATGTTCTAAATCTCATTTCTTCGTTTACAATGACTACTAGTATATAACTTTTAGATGGCAAGCGTTACCAATAGCCGAAAACAACCCCGTATTATACTTACTCTTCAAAGCAGTGAGCGGCTGTTAGAATCCACTGATTGTCTATGATGGTTCCCCCACACATATGATGACCATTATACATCAAAGATACCTATAAAGACATAGACTTAACTAGAATTGCTGTCTTTCATTGAGACACAGGTCGCCTGCTCTTACAATAAACAGGCTAGCAGATAAATTGCTGACAAACTTCGCTTTACAACATATGCATAGAGTACCTAAGGACAAAGCTACACACCAAATATCAGAGGCTGTGTCATGTATTTGCTCGGAACATTGTGACGGCATTTTTTGTTACACCACAGGACGCAGGATGCCACAAGACAATGGATATGCTAATAAAAGTGGCCATTATACATTGTATGTCGCTCTTTGCAACACGTTGAGAGTTACAGATGTCAATCAGATTTGGTGCATATTTTTTCCGTTTGCCATTCCGGGAAGGAATCGAAATAAAACAAGGTATATTCTTTCCACATTCTATGAATAAAGGACGGTACAGGTTAGTTGTTACCAAAATATCTACAAGAAAATAGCACTCAGTGCTTGTAATGGGATAAACCAATCTACTGACCCAAACCATATTTTATGCAAAGTTTCCTTATATGTTCAAAAATATCTCTGGCCCAATTCAAAATTTACTGGCCATTGGCCCGTGGGCGAGTCCCTATTTCAAGCACTGACACTATATATATTTTATGTTTCTCAAAAGAGGGGTTCACCTAGCATTTTGATAAAATCATAGTCAGAAATATCCGTATAAATGTTAAAACTTTATACAAACCATTGATGAGTAACTGTTGTGTGAACTGAGTGAGTATAAGACACACCATTTCATCTTTTTTATTATCATTCAGACAAAATTAAAAGAACCAATGGACAGTCACACACAAATATGCTTGTCTTAGTATAAGGCAAATTATGTATGATTGGTTTTAATATGGAGGTGCGTTTCACTACGATATATGGTCATATATACTGAAATAATAAAAGTCCCAAAACGAATATCAAACATCATCCAAACATTTTTCTTTTTTTTCATTGCTGAACCAATTATATTTTATTAAATGAATTACCAAGAACATATTTTCGTGAACTGTCAATACATTTTGTTTATCCGCCATGAAAAAAAAATGAACTTACCAGGAAGGCAAGAAATATATTAGAACAACATGTTTTAGAGAACGACCATTTAACTGTCCTCAGTAAAGGGAGATTTTCTTTCTGAATTGGTCAGACAATCATTTTCTGCGCAGAAATTTCCTATTTCTCTTCAAAAATTAGATTCAAAATAGTTAAGGAAAAAACATGCCCCCTTTTTTTCTAGTTAAAAGGTCGGTCCCTTACCTGCCAAGGATAGGCATGAGCAGTAGCTGTAGAACCACCAACAATTCGGTGACTTGTTACATCAGGTGTGCCACATTTTCCTAAAATAAATGAACTCGCAAATTACTGCGGCATTTTTTATTACTCAGATTGTACATAGAAGGTATCATGTCAATGTAAAAAAACACATTAGAGTTAGGATAATCATTTCAGTTATTTGGTTGTCAAATGTTTTTGAACAAATTATGATTTTTGCATATACTGTGGAAAAGACAAGACCCATAATATCTATATTCACATTGAACATAGAAATTAATTCGACCCAAATCGTCAATTAATGATTATAATTTGCACTTGCATTGATAGAGTATACTAATTTAAGGACATTTTCATGATTGGCTTTCAATTATGACAAAATCAGTTGACGGGTAGCAGATATGCAACAGACCTCAAACCCGGGACCTTCAATCGGTACGTGTGCTATGTATGAGCTCACCCTCAGACACCCTGACGCTCATAAAAGAGTTCAAGTGACCATTTGGAGTAGTTGCAAATTAGAATCCAGGCCAAGCACTTCGTTTGATTATAACATGTATAAACATATAATTTTGGGTAAATAAAAAAAAATATATAAATGTGTTTTTTCAAGACAAACAGCGAACTTGATTTAAGACTACCATTGTTGTGCGTTGATGTGTGACTTCCGGTTCCGGTTGAACCAGTTCCTGTTCCGGTCGATCCACTTCCTGTTCCTGTTGAGTGTGCAATGTAGCAGCATGCTTGTAAAAATCCACAGTGACTATAACTTTGTGTGTATCCGGCCGGGCATGTATTAAATATATTTATACAGCCACCATGGTAAACTCTTGCGCATTCTGCGTTAATTGAATAAAAAACAATTTTAATAAGTAAATTATCTATCAATAACATACTATTAATATGAGGCAGGTAAAACCTGTTACGCTCCCGAGGTTTCAATTAATTTGATATTTTGGTTCGAAAATAAAAACAAACTAGCTTTTCTTGTGGGTTACGTGAGCGTTTAATGACGTCTAAAATTTTCAAAGATTAAAACGTTAAAAAGACGCCGAAAGTTCGGGAAAACAAGCGCGTGCTACACCGGACGTTGAAGGAAAATTCAGCTCATTGTACAACTAATATGAGGCAGGTAAAACCTGTAACGCTCCCGAGGTTTCAATTGATTTTTTTTTTTTGGTTCGAAAATAAAACATACTAGCTTTTCTTGTGGGTTACGCGAGCGTTTAATGACTTCTAAAATTTTCAAAGATAAAAACGTTAAAAAGACGCCGAAAGTTCGGGAAAACAAGCGCGTGCTATACCGGACGTTGAAGGAAAATTCAGCTCATAGTACAACTAAAATATTGACATTTCTACCATTATCGCTCCCTTCGGGAGCGTATTATTAAGTTTCGTGTTATCACAAATGGCATACATTAAGACGATTCAAAGCTTGCAAGATAAGAAAAACATGTTTGTAACATTGAATTTTGAGTGATTGAGTTATATAGTTCAGAAGCATGTTGATAAATCTATATTGCAGTCCTAATCTTTTTTTTTTAACTATGTCAGGTTTCTTGTCACCGGATTTTACACACTGGTGGCTCCCGCAGGGTTAAAAACGACCTGCGACCTGAAGGCTTTATAAGGGCGACTTCCGACCTCCACTTCATAAAATCAACCTATGCCAAAAAACGACCTGCGACCTGCGCCAAAATATGCCTTTTAAAAGCGACCTTGCGACCTCAGGCCCCTTTTAAAAGCGACCTTGCGACCTGAGGGGGGTACCATGCGGGAGCCCGACACTGAATTGGGAATTAGCAGTTCGCGTTGTTGATTTCTGTTCGGTAGATTTTGTGTTATGTGTTTCCTCGTGCTGTTCTTGTTCGTGTTCATCAGTTTTGTCGTTGTCCTTTCGGACTTTCGGACTTTTGACCCTCGAATGCCCAATTGGTGCCACTTTGATTCTTTTTGCTTACATTTGCTTGTTCTGTTCCACTTGTTTATGCGTTATCTAAAAAACTACCTTTAAAATAGATTTACTTTGCTTAATTAAAATATGATTTTCGACCAAAAAATAAAAAATAAAATAAAAAATAAAACATAACAAACTTACCAAAGTGTTTGTATGTCACAAGTTGATAACTATTTATGTTTGATTAAACTAAATCTGATAAAAAATGCTTCTTTAGTAGATGCTAAATTCAACATGCAAGTGTTTGTAGAAGAAATGCCGAAACGGAAGACAGACGTAACGGTAACAATTATTTCAAAAAAAAAAAATACATTGGCTACGTACGACTTCATTTCCGCAATATTTAGAATAAAAGAACTCGTAATCTTATTTTTTGTAATCACGGTTGCATGCAACAAGCTAAAACTATTCTGAAAAATCTGTAAGGAATTCTTCTATTTTTGTTTGGAAGTGCAAAATAATAATAAAAAAAAAACCATTCTATACATACTGACGATAACGATTTAGATCAAAAGAACTCGTTATCTTATTTTTTGTAATCACGGTTGCATGCAACAAGCTAAAACTATTCTGAAAAATCTGTAAGGAATTCTTCTATTTTTGTTTGGAAGTGCAAAATAATAATAAAAAAAAAAAAACATTCTATACATACTGACGATAACGATTTAGATCAAAAGAACTCGTTATCTTATTTTTTGTAATCACGGTTGCATGCAACAAGCTAAAACTATTCTGAAAAATCTGTAAGGAATTCTTCTATTTTTGTTTGGAAGTGCAAAATAATTATATATAAATATACAAATTAATGTGGTAAAAAACTTCTTTTGATAGTTTAGCCTTTATTATATGTTGCAGCAAAAAAATAAATACACCATTGGATTAAGACATGTTTTTTTCTAAAATCAAGTGTAAGATTATTTTGATAGAAGTTGTAATAAAATTGCAACCGGCCTGTAAACTTTTGAAGCGGACACGTTTTAAATTAGGTCAGTGAAGCCATTATCCTCACCAGCAAGACAGAAATATAGTAGGGGACTTCCCAGTTTTAATCAACCAATAATATCTGAGAAAGATCCTTCACCCGGTGCAAGGTCAACAGCACCTGGTTTGACCCCTTGCAAGTTTACATCAATGTTATTTATAGATATTCACCTGGTTAAACGCACTCATTTAACCTTTTCCTTCATTATACTTATAAAGGAAGTATCTAGAGAATATTCCGAAAGATAGACCCGGTGTGAGGTCAAGAGCACCCGGTTTGACCTCTTGGTATAAAAAGACAATTGATAAATCACGTGGTCACTTTTATGTAAACTAGCCATCACAGAATTGATGTTTTCGGGTTAGGTTTATCTGCTTTTTTAGGTAAGTGTTTGTCATCTTAAAGAACATAATTATACGTTATTTCATATTTGATATATATTTTAATTTTCAAACACTTCGATCTAGTTTTTATATATTTACAAAATGTATTTATTAAACTTTATTTTATTAGTAAAATAGTTTGTACTAATACTTGATAATTCTTGAATAGACGAAACGCACGTCAGGCGTAGCAAAATTTATTGTCTAGAACTTTGTTGTCATTTTTATTTGTACAAATACTTTTATCAATTATTACATTTCGAGAAAAAAGGGAAATAAATTATCAATTACAATGTTATTGTGTGGATTCAAAAAGTTTCATCGCTTTTTCATCTGAATGCGCTGAGCGGAATTGACACAATTTGCGGGAAACTTTTCGAATATCAAAATTGATGTAATATGTTTCGTTCAAAGCGGTTAAAAATTAGTAATATTTGACAGCAAAAATGTAGGCCTTGTTCAAGTGAAAAATTCCGGTAATAAAATGGTTAATTTTGGGCGTGCGGCGTGCGGATGGGAAAAATTTCGTAATAATTTCCTCGAAAACTACTGATCTTAAATCAAGATGCATAATGTTTCGTGGAACTTTGGAAATACTTTTTATTAACATTTATAAAGTCTTTTGATCAATTTATAAGAAGTTAACCGGTTGAAATATTGCTCATATATGTTTTTTTTTTAATTGCGGGATTGTGTTAAGTGTATGCTTTAAAATATAAAAAAACAAATGTTACCGAAATATTTCTATATGAACTCATTCGACTATAGGCTGGAGCATTCTATCCTTATATTAAAACAGGTTTTCTTTTCAAAGGGATGTCGCAGATTTATACAAAGCTCGAGATTTAACCATACAAAAAACCGCATCCTTCTATGTAGCGATTCAATAAGAAAAAATTAAAACATTGAGTCTAATTATTATTTTTATTTATTTATTGTAGAAATGTACCTAAAAGCACTAAGGACAAACAGTCAAATTTCGCGATACAGATTAAAGACAGTTTTTATATTCAGTTGATGGAAATATGTGTAAAATTGGTCTTGTAGAAGTAAAAGAAGCACGCATACATACACAAGAGGAATTCGACCATTGCAGGAATATTTTTTTACTCAACTAGGCCGTCAGACCGATTATATAATTTAAAAAAACCGGACATATGACTGTGTGAAAATATGGAAACTATAACTTGATCGGGGAAGCTTACCATTACCTTGTCTATGCACGCAACTAGGCCGTCAGACCGATTATATAATTTTAAAAAACCGGACATATGACTGTGTGAAAATATGGAAACTATAACTTGATCGGGGAAGCTTACCATTACCTTGTCTATGCACGCATTAAAGAGAATGGACTCTGTTAACCTTCAACAAACGTAGATATTTCAATGACTTCGATCCATAGCATTTTTTTACTTTTGACAGCTTTTTTCCTGGTATATTGAAAGCAAAAAAAGACAATAGTGAGATTTTTCATGTCTAAAGTGAAGAGGGAGGACACGACACTTTCGTATATCAAACATAAATGTCATATGAATATATAAAAACACTATATTAGTTGGAAGCTTTTATTTGTTTTTCTCTTTATTATTTTATGGATTTTTTTCTTGACGTCTGTCTTCTGTAATTGTTCATCTATTTTCAAGTCAATTTTTATACGACTGCAATTTTTTTGCGATCGTATAATGTTATGGCGATGTCGTTGTCGTCTGTAGACATTTGGTTTCCGTGCTATAACTTGAGTAAATATTGACCGATTGTTATGAAATTTTGTTATAATGTTTGTTACCACTACAGAAGGGTTGTATTTGGGGTTTGTGGTCCCTACCATTTTAGAGAAAGAGCCAAAAAGGGCTAAAACCGTAAACGGGTATATTGACAAAACTGTTGTAAAATGTTTATTATTCATTCGATTTGGAAAATTCTTTTTTTCTATTCCTCATTAAATTCTGTCAACTAAATAAGTCCATGGTTTTAATATTTATTGCACCGTTTCATTGCTACAGGGGGCCAAAAAGGGAACACACCCTAAAAATTGACTTTTTATACGACCGCAAAATTTTTGCGATCGTATAATGTTATGGCGATGTCGTTGTCGTTGTCCTCGTCGTCGTTGTCGTCGTCTGGGGATATTTGATTTCCGTGCAATAACTTGAGTAAATATGGACCAATTGTTATGAGATTTCGATATGATGTTTGTAACCACTGTAGGAAGGTTCCGATTGTATTTGGGATTGGTGGCCCTTACCGTTTTGGAAAAAAAGGGCCAAAAGAGGCTAAAATGGGTGTATTGACAAAACTGTTGTAAAATGTTTATTATTCATTTGATTTTAAAAATTCTTTTTTTATTGAATTTCTCATTAAATTCTGTCAACAAAATGTGTCAATGGTTTTGATGTATATTGAAACGTTACATTGCTACAGGGGGCCAAAGACGGACCACACCCAAAAAATCAACCTTTTTATTTGTGGTCCGATTTTCAAAATCTTTTTTTCATTGGAATCCTTGTGAAAATTTCTGCTGCATTTTTCAATCAGATTTGCAATATCTCTTACTGTTTTTGAGATATAAGGGACCAAAGGGGCAACAAGAGGCTCCCAGGAGCCTGAATCGCTCACCTGGTCTTGATGTCAACCCTATGAAGACTTTTGTATAGCTAAATGAGCTGAATGTTAAAGCTTTTCTCTATCTGCAATAGTTTTCATTCTAAATAATAAAAAAAACACTATTATTCAACTTTTAAGGGGTAGTAACCCCTACAAGGGGTTATCAGACAACTTCAACCCTATGGAGACTATTGTAGAGCTAAATGAGCTGAACATTTAAGCAAGCAACAGCTTTCCTTTATCTGCAATAGTTTTCATTCTATAGGCCAAAAACATAAAAAACGATATTTGTCAAACCTTTTAGGGGCTGTAACCCCTATAAGGAATCATCTGACAACTTTGACCTTATGGAGACTTTTGTAGAGCTAAATGAGCTGAACATTTAAGCAAGCAACAGCTTTTATCTATCTGCAATAGTTTTCATTCTATGATTCAAAAACACTATTTTTTGCCTTTAAGGGACTGTAAACCCTATAAGGGGTCATCTGACAACTTCGACCCTATGAAGACTTTTGTAGAGCTAAATGAGCTGAACATTTAATCAAGCAACAGCTTTTTTATATCAGCAATAGTTTTCATTCTATAGGCCACAAACACTATTTCTTTGCCTTTATGGGGCTTTAACCCCTATAAAGGGTCATATGACATCTTCCACCCCATGGAGACTTTTGTATAGCTAAATGAGCTGAACAATTAAGCAAGCAACAGCTTTTCTCTATCTGCAATAGTTTTCATTCTTTAGGCCAAAAACACTATTTTTCGCCTTCAAGGGGCTGTAACCCCTATTAGGGGTCATCTGACAACTTTGACCCTATGGAGACTTTTGTAGAGCTAAATGAGCTGAACATTTAAGCAAGCAACATCTTTTCTCTATCTACAATAGTTTTCATTCTACAGGCCAAAACATGCAAAATCGCTATTTTTCACCTTTAAGGGGCTGTAACCCCTATAAGGGATTATCTGACAACTTTGACCTTCTGAAGACTTTTGTAGAGCTAAATGAGCTGAACATTTAAACAAGCAACAGCTTTTCTCTATTTGCAATAGTTTTCATTCTGTAAGCCAAAAACACTATTATTCGCCTTTACGGGGCTTTAACCCCTATAAAGGGTCATCTGACAACTTCGACCTCTAAAGACTTTTGTAGAGCTAAATGAGCTGAAAATTTTAGCAACCAACAGCTTTTCTCTATCTGCAATAGTTTTCATTCTATAGACCAAAAACACTATTTTTCGCCTCAAAGGGGCTGTAACCCCTATAAGGGGTCATCTGACAACTTTGACCCTATGATGACTTTTGTAGAGCTAAATGAGCTGAACATTTAAGCAAGCAACAGCTTTTCTCTATCTACAATAGTTTTCATTCTATAGGCCAAAAACATGCAAAAACGCTATTTTTCACCTTTAAGGGGCTGTAACCCCTATAAGGGATCATCTGACAACTTCGACCAAATGGAAACTTTTGTAGAACTTTTGATGCTAAAACAGTAGGGTGGCATCAGATTTCATCTATCTCTTATACTTTTTGATTTACAAGCCAAAAACAGTAGTCTGACCCCCTGGTCTATTTTTAGTAACGGTGGCCATGTTTTTTGACGGATCAAATATTTGAAACACATGTTTGGTGCAGGACACCCTAAGGATCATTCATACCAAGTTTCATTAAATTCTGTTCAGTAGTTTCAGAAGAGAAGATTTTTGAAAAATTGTTAACAGACGACGACGACAGACGACGACGGACGCCAAGTGATGGTTATAGGTCACCAGGACCTTCCTTCGGTCCAGGTGAGCTAAAAAAACGCCATTTTAACAGTTGGTCAAGGAAAATGGTTTAACACAAGAAATTTAGCTGAAGTGGGCCAGCCAATTGTTATGAAGTTTAAATACCGGTATGATGATTATATACACTGAAGGAAGCTTTTTATTGCATTTGGGGTTTGTGGTCCTAACTTTAAAAAAGAACCAAAAGGGGCTTAATCTTATCAAAAATGTCAATGAATATAGAAATATTTTTTTCTATTAAATGTTATTGTAAATATATATGTGTCAAATATGCCTTTTTAAGTCCACCATAGGTTGCATGTGTAAAAAAGCTTTGTAAGTCCACCATGGGCTGCATGTGACCAAAGCAATAGACTATCCATATTGGGCCTCCAATGTACAGGGTTCAACTTTTTGCGGTCGTATCATGCTGCACTCGGCGTAGCTTTTTATTTATTTGTGGTCCGATTTTGAAAATCTTTTTTATTGGAATCCTTGTGAAAATCCCTGCCTGTGTTTTTCCATCAGATTTGCAATATCTCCAACCATTTTCGAGAAATTAGGGGTCGAAGGGGAAAAACATAATTTTTATTAAAAATTAGCTGTAGTGGACCCACCAATTGTTATGAAGTTTTTATATGATGGTTATATCCACTCAGGGAAGGTTGGTATTGTATTTGTGCCCCCTACCGTTTTAGAAAAAAAGGGCCAAAAGGGACTAAAACAGGTGCATTGACAAAACTGTTGTAGAATGTTTATCATTCATTCGATTTTGATTTTTTTGTTGAATTGCACATTGAATTCTGTCACCTAAATGTGTCCATATGTTTTGAAAATAAATTGCACCTTTACATTGCTGCAGGGGGCCAAAGATTTTCCACACTATAATATCAACTTTTTTATTTTTGGTATAATTTTCAAAATCACACTGTTAAAGTCAACCACAGGATGCATGTGTCAAAAAGCTTTATAAGTCCATTATGGGCTGCTTGTGACCAAAGCAATTGACTATCCATATTTGGCCTCAAATGTACAAGGTTTAACATGTTGCGGTCGTATCATGCTGCGCTCGGCGTAGCTTTTTATTGAACTTGCTAGAATTCTTGCCTTGCCTGTAGGCGATGATGGTCTAATTTGTTTAACAAGTTACGGTACACCATTAATATATGGTATGCAATTGCATAAGTATCAGTACAGATCAAAATCAAAAGTGTTTCATCTGTATGTTTCTAAACGGCCACGATCGAATGACGAATATAATCACCAATTCAGACAATACAACAAACAAAAACACATTATACAACCGTCAAAACTGCTATCAGCAACATGAACTCATTACGAAGCGAGAATGAACTGGACACCCAGGTTAAACTTTATTTACACTTCTACTTAATAGCTGGGATATAAACTGAACAATATTTAGCTGCATTTCAGGTTATCTGAAATGGTAGTCATAAAACAGCGTATACATTTTAATAGACCATACATAAATATTTAAAAGAAATCAAAAAACCCTTTGTATATTTATATACACGGTCACACTTGTAATAATAATAATAATAAAAACATTCTATGCATACTGACGAAAACGATGATTCATTCTTCAAAAGGATTTTCCATTCGGTGTCTTTTTTAATTGATAACCATTCCATTATGTAAGCAGTGCGAATCAGTTCTTTTGGGGGTATTTTTTTTATATTTGACAATACAGGAAATACTAAAATAACCGAACTTCGCTGGAGATCTCAAAAGTCCATGAGAAATAAAGACAAACAGGGAAAACATACCGGAGAAATTGAAGATCGCAATAGACCTGACTTTCAGGTACATGCATTTCAAAACTGGAACGCTGGGTTAATCCAGGTTTCATGTCGCACCAAACCTTCCGCTTCCATTGCGATCTTTGGGTCCGATAGTTACAAATAACACAACACGGTTGTGAAGACATAGACATGATAGAAGGGGTCTTGATGTGATCATATCAGTAACGCTAATGAAAACAATGACTATAACCATTTCGTCTAACATATTTTGAATTTTGCCACCAGTGGCTGATAACAAAGAACATTGTTTTATGGGTCGTATGACAAAAAACAGAGACTTGGCGTAATAAAACCTGGTATGACATATCATATCTTTTAAATGCTTGTACAGTCATCTGGTCGTTGCGATTTCAAATATTCGACATAAAACCTCTCGTCTATTTTCGTCGGTCATTTTGAGATAAATAATTCAACCAACAAGTTAGGTGAGTTCACGTAAAAACTGTGAAAAATTTGTGTTCCAATACGATAATTTAATTAGATCACAAATAAGGGTTTGTCAATACAAATGCAGAAACACGAAGCAGGTGAAATGGTCAATTAAGTCGCTAGTGTCGAATCTCTAATTGAAACCATTGTGACCACAGCACTTTGTACTCATTTCTACTCAGACCCACCTTAAAGGGGTTGATATTTTTCTTTAACTGAAGCAGCTGATAAAACACGATCATAGCTGATAGGGCCCAAAAATGAAATCCATTTGTGACCAATGCCCGCTCTTCCTGATTCATTTGTGTTATTCGAACCCACTTTCCAAGAAGGTATTTTTTGTGCCGCTTATAATGCGGTGACCACAAGTAGAAAATTTTGACTTTAATGTCACTACCTCACGCACGGCTATATTTGATATCAATCGAAAGGGAAAAATGTGTACTTTCAGAAAAGGCAGGGCTTAAAATGAAGCAGAGATAAAAATTAGTCATTAAAAACAAAAGTTAGCCGAGTGTCACACTCGAAATTTAGAGGCATTTTTTTTTACTTGGTCACTGCATTTTTATTTTAATACACAAACCTGAAGCGTCTGATATTGTCGCAATAGCTGCTAGCGTCAGTCCTAAAAGGAAAACCATTGTTACCGACTTCCTGACGAAAGTGCGTCCTTATCTCGTAACACCACGTCTTATCTCAGTCCTATATACAATGTTCCATTCGTGATGTCGAAACATTTCAACTAATAGTATGTAATTACATTTGGTACCGGATGCGAATCTAGAAAATGGCTTTTTGATATTTTGATCAGTGCGATTCCGATATATGCCTAATTGCTTTGAACTTTCCTTATCGATAGCAACAAGGCATATGTTGGTTGCAATTAGGAAGATCTTTTTACAAATCAAATGCTGTCGATAGCAAAAAAGCATCTCATCGATTCTCATCTGGATTTCAGTAAAAAATGTTTCTTTAATGTTATACTTGTAGGTATTTACTCTGAGAGACGAGATCTAGATTAGGTCAAACAAGTGTGAACATGGGTTCAAAATGTGCTGTGTACTTCTTTGCGTGAACCGTTGTTTTGAAATGTACTTTGTACTAAGAAGTATGACCTCGTTTGGTTACCTTAATTATTTGTACTTAAAATGCCCAATGTAAATGTTACATATTGGCCCAATACATGTAAATGTTTCTAAGCATATTATCATAATTCCTTCATGAAAATTTAACTTCAATGCATCATTTTGGTAAATCTTATTTTAAAAGGCCGAAGTTGGGACCAAAAAAATCTTCGAGTCTGACGGATCATCGCCGTACAATATGTACTAGAAGGGGAAGATCGTGTTATAAAAGTGTGCCATAGAGCTTTGTTTAAAGTCTCTTCTGTGTGTTAATCTCTAAATGCAAATCCAAATGTGACGAAATCATTCTAAAATGTTAGAGGCCCCGAAGGGAGGACGTAATCCTTCTAAAATCTATGGTATGCTTATTAGAGTTCCCGAACAGAGAAAGTCACAATATCATCGATGGGAACACATTTATCAACACGACGGAAATGAGGAAAACGGTAGCCGTCTTGGCTAGAAAGGTTGTAAGAAGTGTGCATTGTATCAATAAGAAAACAAATCAGGAAGCAATCTTTCACAATAAGTGGCCATTGGGATGCCAATTGTCTGATAAGTAAAGCCCAATTTGCTGAATATGATTAATAAGTTAGGCCATTGAATCCAGTAAAGGACAAAAATGCAAATAATCCCCATGACAACGCAAAACTTGTTCACGTCGTTGCAGACCGGTCCTGTCTCCGGTCAAGCGAAGGTCATCGTACCGGGTCCTTTGGAGAAGCTACTAAATTTGACGGTGGTGTGTCATGGGATGATCGAAGGTCATCGTATACCGAGTCCATTGGAAAAGCTAACTCTGACAGTTGTGTGTCATGGGCTGATTGAAGGTCATCGTACCGGGTCCTCTGCTAACTCTGGCGGTGGTGTCTCATGGGCTGATCGAAGGTCATCGTACCGGGTCCACTGGACGGTGGTGTGTCATGGGCTGATCGAAGGTTATCGAACCGGGTCCATAGGGGAAGCTAACTTTGGTGGTTGTGTGTTAAGGGCTGATCGAAGGTCATCGCATCGAAGCCATTGGGGAAGCAAACTCAGACGGTGAGGTGTCATGGGTTGTGCGACCTATGGCAGATATAGCAAGTCTTCAAAAGTCGATGCAGAAAGGCATTCCATAATGGTCACGACTAAAAAACTACCAAATGAAGCAAACTTCCTTCCTGGAAATATCTTTAACATGGAGATAAACCCGATTTGGATGTGACGGAAATTGGTCCAAAACGATATACACCTCTTAATTGTAGTACATGTAGTAATAAAAGAAACGACATAATCGTCGAACTGGCATGATCGATCTGCAATGTCCAAGAAGAAAGACGAATCATGTCAAAGGTGTACTCTTATTGTTGTCTATTCATTTTCTTTAAAATAAACTTTCAACCTATTAAACAAACAGTTTTGACAGCAAAGGGCCATTTGACAACTTCGACCAACGAAGACTGTGTAGAGCTGAAGATGTAAGCATGCAATCAAGATTGAGACAACCAACAGCATTTCTGTATCTGTAAAAGTGACCATTCTATAGGTCAAAAACATGAAACAGGAGCTAACACTAAAGTATGTCTCGCATACCGGCACCATCGGGATATCTACATACATTAATCTATCAAATCATTATATCAAATTGTTATATCAGAACGACGGTAGTGCTATAGCACCCTCGAAGGGGTCATCTAACAACTTTGACCAATGCAGACTCATGAAGAGCTTAATGAGCTGAAGGTTTAAGCAAGCAACAGCTTTTTCTTCTCCATCTGAAGTAGCTTTCATTCTACAGGGTGAAAACAGGAAAAGACGTTTTTTTTGTCTTTTTAAGGACAACTTCAACTTATGAACCTTTTATAGAGCTTAATGAGCTGAAAGTTTAAGCAAACGACTGCAATACTTTTAGTTTTTATTCTATAGACCAAAAACAGGAAAATACGCAATTTTGGGCCATTAAAGGGCCACAACACCTATAAGGGTTATTTGACAAACTTTTGAAACGCTTTTGATTTTAAAGGGCAAACAATCCTTCCGATATTTTTTATCTGTTATAGTTGCTGCGTTAAAAGCCATTTTAAGAGATTTTACATTATTTTCTATTTGTAGTAACAGCGGTCATCTTTTTCATCGAATCATTTCATAATGGGTCCGTTCGTTGCCAACATGTAATATATCATATAGTTTATGTTAAATTGGTACAGCGGTTTCAGAGGATAATATTTTGCAAATTGTTGACGGACGACGACGGAGGCATAGTGATGATATTAACTCACATGTCCTTTAGCAAGACGAGAAAAATTTATGAATGGAATTGTGCTTAGCTACTTCTGAGACGCATGCATACCAAGTTTCATCGCCCTGGGAACTAAATTTCTTGAGATTTGGAAGTGCTGGTCAAACTTTAACATTGCTGTGCTATTATCCCGTATTGAAAATTGTCAGTCACTCACCCGGAAAATCAAGGTCAATGTCATAAGTTGAAAATCTTTGCTAATCTACTACTTGGGTACAGACATTTAAAGTTTTATTAAACTACGACTTAAAGTTCTTTGAATATCGTTAACTTTAACTTAGCTATTAAATGTATTGCGCTTTAATTGTAACTAAATTGGCTAAGTCACTCAACTGAAATTTCGTGGTCTTAGTTAAAAGATGGGGATCAAACTGTGCGAAGCTACAACTGGGCTATATGTATACCAATTTTCATTAACCTAATATGACTGTATATGAAGGTCAATGTCAAATGGTGAGTGATGCAATTGTGCTAAGCTAAGTACTGGGACATACACAAACTAAGTCTTATCAACCCAAAATTTTTTTTGCTCATAAAACTTTAAACATTACTTTTATCTGATTGATATTGTCAAAGTCACTCAACCTTTTTATACTAAGAATATGATTGTTTCCGGCTTTCTCTATCTTTCATACATTTCAATTATATAGTTACAGTTTGTCATCCCCATTTTTAAAAGAAACCATGTTTGTTGTTGTTTGGGTGCCACACTTATTTTTGTCCTCATAGTTAAAATCTTTCTTTATATGATCTTACTCCAAAGTTTCAAAGCAATCTTCAACAGTTTCAACAGAGAAAATATTTTTCTAGTAGTGATATTAAAGATGAATAAATTCAGACAACAAATACCAAGTGTAACATGAAAATGACAACAGACATTAATGGTGATGCATGGTGACAACATCACTAAATAGTGACAAAACATGACAGATGACACCAAGTGGAGACACAAGCAAGACAATAGTCAATAAGTAGTGACAAAATACATGACAACAGACTCTGGTGGTGACAAAAGCATGACAACAGACACTAAATGGTGACAAAAGCATGACAACAGACACCAAGTGGAGACCCAAGCAAGACAATAGTCAATAAGTAGTGACAAAAACATGACAACAGACTATGTTTGTGACACAAGCACGACAACAGACGCTAAATTGTAACAAAAGCATGACAATTGACACTAAGTGGAGACCAAAGTATGACAACAGACACTAAGTGGTGACAAAAGCATGACAACAGACGTTTTCAATTAGTGACATTAGTATGACAACAAATACCAAATGGTGACAAAAACATGACAATAAACGTTTTCAATTGATGACATTAGTATGACAACAGACACTGAGTGGAGACTAAAGCAAGACAATAGTCACTAAGTAGTGACTTCTTCGAAGCGGGGGTATAATTATGTCAATATGCACCATGTCATGGTTGTACATACATGTACATGTGCAACAGACTACCAGATATAAAACTATGAACAGAATTAAAACTTTTTCGTTTTAATTAATAGAAATTACACATTTTGAACTGTGCAAAAACGTCATGGGGTACCAATGGGGTATCCACATGTCAAAAGTCAAAAAGGGCAGAGACAAAACCAATACACAGCAATGAAAACAGCAAAAAGAAACAAACAAAATAAAACACACACAAAAATTATAAAAAGAACTGAATAGCACTCAACAATACTAACCCAAGTAGTAATGAGAGTGAACTCAGGTGCTCTGGAAAAGAAAGCACTTCCTGCTAAATATAGAAATCAAGTTAATTATAAACTATATATTTTGACTTTTTTGACAGAAAAACATTTTTGTATACATTGGTATATGAAATATTTTTTGGTAATATTATAATCATTTGTCATACAAATTAAAGATCCAATATAAATGCAGGTACAAACATTGTATGAACCGTAACCATGAGAATGACAAGAGTTAACACTAAAGTTATGTCTCGCCTGCCGGCACCATCAGAAACAATTATTCTTTCTTACTTCCACTATATTTTGAATTTACATGGATTTTCAGTTTCTGAGATCAAAAGATGTTTATAGAACATAAACATTGCAAATATATGCAATAAAAATAACCAAAGTCACTCAACCGGAAAATCAAGGTCAAGGTCAAAAGATGGGGATGCAACTGGGCTAAGCTACTACTGGGGCATATGCATACCAAGTTTCATCAACCTAGGACCTATAGTTCTTGAGATATGGAGGTGCTCTCAAAACTTTTCCATTGCTATTATATGTATTGAATATTGTCAAAGTCACTCAACCGGAAAATCAAGGTCAAGGTCAAAAGATGGGGATGCAACTGGGCTAAGCTACTACTGGGGCACATGCATACCAAGTTTCATCAACCTAGGACCTATAGTTCTTGAGATATGGAGGTGCTCGCAAAACTTTTCCATTGCTATTATATGTATTGAAAATTGTCAAAGTCACTCAACCAGAAAATCAAGGTCAAGGTCAAAAGATGGGGATGCAACTGTGCTAAGCTACTACTGGGGCATATGCATACCAAGTTTCATCAACCTAGGACCTATAGTTCTTGAGATATGGAGGTGCTCGCAAAACTTTTCCATTGCTATTATATGTATTGAAAATTGTCAAAGTCACTCAACCATAAAATCAAGGTCAAGGTCAAAAGATGGGGATGCAACTGTGCTAAGCTACTACTGGGGCATATGCCTAACAAGTTTCATTAACCTAGGACTTATAGTTCTTGAGATATGGAGGTGCTCATAAAACTTTTCCAAAAAGTTAACGCCGCCGCCGCCGCCGGTAAAGTAACACCTATGTCCCGCTCTGCTTCGCAGGCGAGACAATAAAATCAGTTTGATACTATTTATACATTCATAAACCATGTAACCATGGTAACTTCCAAATGCTGTGGACTCAATTATTTTTGTGGTTTGCTAAAAAAATGCCAGTCCCACAGTTTGTGGGTACTTGTGGTTCTTAAGTTAGCATTTCATGGTGTACCAAATTTTGAAGATCAGTTCCATCCACCAAAAACACAAAAAATGAAATGATAACCCAAAAATAATGGAACCACAGTATCCAAATGAAAAAATCATATGAACAAATTACAATTAAGAACTAACCGTAATAATTTTTTGGGTTATTGAACAATAAACTAAATTTCTCATGATGCACATTGAATAATCCATTAAAAATTTCATTTAACAAAAACATTCTTACAGTTAATACTTACATGTATAAGTTAATTGATATAATCAAAGCAAACTTTTAGTAAACTTAATATCTTTTCTGATGAAAATATTTTAAAAAATTCGTTAATTAAATCGGCATATTAACATGATTAATATATAAATAAATTTTAGAAAACTATTACTGGGTGTTTGCATTTGCATTGAAAGAAAATTGGGATAATTTTCTTGTAAACTTTTAAAAGTCAAAATAATTTGATTGGATTAACAATAATTAAACTATGTCTAATATTGTTAAAAAAGTATTATCGAATCCAGTTTAAACCAGAATATAACAAGGAAGTTTATATTTATTATATGATAAAAAAAAATGAAAACAAGAACGAGTGGGGGTATAATATGTTCAAAAGACATAATTCCCCATCTCACAACATTCATTTTTCTCAACAATCACTAAACCATAAGTTGATTCCAGGTGTATAATTTTATGATGATTAAATGATTTATAAATTTTAATAAATAATTCAGTCTGCACTGTTAGCCACTAGTCCGATGCCCCAGACTAGTAAAAATTTGTTCGGACTAGTGAAAAATAGCCAAGGTTTTATATAGACATTTAAGGAAAAACCTTTAAAACTTGTTGTCGGACTAGTTGTTGAAAAAGTATTTGGTGCAGACAGTTCCATGATGATACCTGTGACAGTTCCTTTCGTAGATGGGGCATAAAAATGCTAAAATCACATTCAGCAATTCTCTTAAAATTAAGAAAAATATAAGATGAATATATATCATGTATATGTTAATTCTTATAATAAATGCAAAAACATTTACAAATTACATTGAATGTGATAATGGTATACATGTACATGTATAGAAGATAATGAGATGTGAAATACTGTACACGACACAACCTACAATATATACGACAATTTACAAAATCCACAATGGGAAACAACCAGCAGCCTTCAATTGTGACTAGTGGTCGCTGCTTGCTGTTTTTCAATTGTATGTTTTTTTCATGTATATACATGTATAAATGCAAACTCAATGCAACAAATAAGATTTCATTTAAAAAACTTTTGATAAACTACACATGTTACAAGGGTAGTTTCCAAAGTCATTTGGTCTTCAACTAAAAGAATTTAGCACTGTTTTGTCAAATTTGTAAAAATGTTGAAAAAAATGAGATACTTTCAATTGCTAAGAAATAATGTATAGACTTTGAATCACTGAGATTGTTGCAAAGAAAATAGTGTTTATTATCTAGAAGAAAAGTTTGTCTTATTATTTTGAGAAACACCTAATGCAATGCTAAAATTTCTTATTAAATAGCTACAATATAATTTGTTTCAAAAAAAGGTTGAAATTTTAACATTGAACAGCTACAAAACATTTCAATTACAGCACCCACAAAAATAACTCACTGTTCAGTATAATTAATCAATCAATCATTTTATACAGAATTGACGTCATTTACATAATAAACAACAACAACCCTTCCATCATCCCCTCCTTCAATGGACTCTCCCACCTGTAAGGCATCATTAACCACTTCAATGGAATCTTCCATATACAAGGTCGTCTCATTTTTGTATTCCATAGATTGGCTCACAGGTATAGAAGCACCTTTCTCATTTCTAATGACATTCTCAACTGCAGCCTCACTTTCAGTTACATGGGAAACTCCATTTCTATCTATGGAGACATCATGTGCAGCCTCATTTACTTTCAAAAACAGTACTTTAGTCCTAGAGTTATCTTTCTTGGTTTTTGAACTTTGACCATGCTTAAGTTTTTGTTTCAAATGAGTTTTCCTATGTCTTGTAAGTTGAGCTTGCCTTTGAAAAACTTTCTGACACGTTTCACATTTATAAATAGCATTTGGATCTCTTCTCCTTCCATCTGCCTTTTTTCTCTCTTCGTGTGTTTTTGTGTGCCGTTTCAATGTTCTCCACACTCGGAAAGATTTGGAACATACAGAACATGTATATGGTTTATCTCCTGTGTGTCTCCGTTTATGTTCTAACAGTGTATTTTTTTCGACTGTTTTAAAGCCGCAATATTCACATATCCACGGCCTCTCCCCGCTATGTTTCATCATGTGACGATCAAGGGCGTATTTGGAGCTTAGCGTCAATTTACAAATGTCGCAATCAACTGCTAATGATACGTCATGTCGCTTCATATGCACTTTCAGGGCTTGATCAGAGCAAAAACCTTTACCACATTTATCGCATATGAAGTCGCGTTCGTTTCTGTGATTTTTTTCATGGTGAACTAGTCGAGACTTGCGTAAGAATCCACGATTACAAATTCCGCAAAAGAATTTTTTTTTCCCAGTGTGGCTGCTGACATGAAAATCTAAATCATAAGGAGTTCCAAATTTTTTCTCGCATATCAAACAGGCAAAAGGTTTATCAGAATGGGTCTTCATATGTGAATGGAGTTTAGGTTTACTTGGAAATTGCTGTTCACAGAATGGACAATCATGTATTTCTTCTTTCTCTGTAGATTTATGATCTTTAATCTTGTGATAATATAAAGATGATCTTGCCACGAATTCCTTGTTACAAACAGCACATACATGCTTTTTCTTTTTCGTGATGGCATCTTCCATTGTGTCTAACCCTAAATCAATTTGAGTTTCTTCTTCCTTTCTGACATGTTCCATGTTCTCAGCACTATCCAACTCTGTCTTGATAATTGATGCTTTTTCATGTGTTTTCAGTTTTTTAATTTTGCTACATTTTCTGCCTTTTTTCGCTCCAACCTTGATGTTCAATGACTCAAGATTCAACTTTCTTTTTCGAGTCATTATTTTATAACCTTCCACTTGTGGCTCTATTTTTATTTTGGTATCTTTATTCTTTACTACTGACTTTCTCAATTCGTTCCTACCATTTTTCTTTATATCATTTTGATCTTCAACTTGGTTTAAAATTGCATTCTCAATCTTCTCATGTTTTTCTACTGGTTCTGTATCTGGACTTTGATTCAGGGAACCTTTCATGTCAAGGTCACATGATGGGACCACATTATCTTCTATGCATGCTTGATCTTCTGTATTTGCATTTTCTGTTTTTAAATTATTTGTGTTATCAATGCAATGCTCCTTTGTCATTTTAGAAGATACAAATTCTGATTCATTACAAATTTCATCAACAGTATCTTCTATCTTTAGATTTTCCTTCGAATCATCATTTTCATTTTTAAGGTTTGAATTTTTCAATATCTCATTGTATTCTTTGTCAAATATTGGCATGCTATCAATATGATCTGCATCTAAATCTTCATCCTCTTGCTCTTCAACTTTTGTAGGTATAAAGTTCAAGTCTTTGCTTCCATCAATACATGCAATAGAACAGTTCATCTCTTCAGTTTTCAAAACATTCTCACTTTGTATAATCATATCTCTCTGACCTTCACCTTGAAATGTCTTATCAAAAGAGTTATGGCTCTTGCTAACAGAAATTTGACAAGCTGGGTCTTCTATGTCAAATTTAATTTTTTCTTCACCATTTTGTGTGTTTAGTAGACGATCTTTATTGAGAAATGGTTGGTCAGACAAAACATACTCGACTGATCCTTGTACAGGGGACACAACCCTTACAGTAACTTTTGACTCAGAAACAATAGTGACTTCCATACTTTAAACATGGAAACCTTCTGAAAAAAAAAAGAGAAAATTGATAAATATAAGTTATCTGTAGAGCATTCATTAGCCTACATGAATACAATGCTATGATATATTCCAACATTTAATATTTAGACAATAATAAAGTAAATATTGGATGGGCAGACAAATTTGATTATTTTTTTATCCATTTTGATAAAATATTCTGCTTTTCTGCTATTCTACCATGTTTAAATTAAAGGAAAATGACTCTAATTGAACACACATGTACAAAATGTATGATGATCATGAAAATTTAAAAAAATCAAAATATTTTTTTACGTGTTTAAACATGTTAAAGCGACTGAAAAATCAGGGCAGGAGGGGATGAGAATCTAGGCCGTCCCAGGTCAGGATCATCAAAATCTTCAACTTTTCCAGTATGTTTTCCTATTTTTTTGGAGGTCTTTTTTCTTAAATATTGAAGCTTGATTTTTCAAGTACGGTAGTTTTTTTTATAATTCTATTATCACATGATTATGTGTATATGTCTTTGTTTTTCTGAGTGCAATAACAGACCTTTTAGGCCTTACAGTAAAATTTTACTGATAATGCTGATAAAGTACATGTACTTGTCTTTTTCTGTGAAAACTAATACATGATCAAGACCTGTCAAGTGTCATGCAACTGGCGTGAGACTAACACATCTGGTCGCCAATTGTCATGCAACTGGCGTGAGACTCACACATCTAGTTGCCAATTGTCACGCATCTAGTCGGCAATTTGGCATCATATTTTTTTGATCCATGTCAAATTAAAGTAATTGTCTTTAAAGGTTGATATTTAAGTACATGTATATACATACAAAATGTACCAGTATGTCTATAGTAAATGACAGATGACTTTTTGAGTTAGGAAAGAAATGAAAGCATCTTAATTACATGAAATATCCATTTTCATTTCTGTAAAATGTTAATAACAATTGTGTTCTTTGTTTAAAAAATATCAAATTGAGTTTTTCACAGACAAATTATTTTTTGACTTTGTTTGTGTGTACAGTATCTTATTGTTATTTAGAGAATCTGCACAGAAAAGGTGCCATGCACAAAAGATGTTAAAATGTACATAGCTAGCTACGATGTACATGTAATTTTTACTTCAGCTGCAACTTGAATGCTTAGTCAACTATGGCCTATAGCTACACTGTAGAATTCAAAGCTTCATGTAAATGTACATGTACAAAATGTACATTTGTACATCCATCATTGAGTCTACAATGTACAAAATGTACATGTACAACATGCACTGTACATGTACAACATGCACTGTAACTTGAAAATAAATAGCACATGAATAGGACTGGGTTATAGTTATAACCTTCATGGGGATGTTGTGGACTCAAAGTGACTTTTCATATTTATACTGATTTTTTCACATGTATTTTGTTTGTATTGAATCATGTTTGAGTTACAAAATGTATATATGTACATACATGATGTACAAATGTATTATAAATTCATTAGCATCCGGTTTACAATCTACATACATTGTATGTGCATGCAAGTGACTGTGTGCAATTTCAAAAACCTACCTTTACAAATTTTGTAAAAAAATACAGAGTTTGAAAAATTGTTTTCCATATACATGCGTTCAAATTGTTTCTGTGTGAACAAAAAAAAAATCTGAAAAAAAAGCGTCTTTCCAAAATCAGGGGAAAAAATTGCAAGGAAATGAAACGACATATAAAGGCATGCTTCGAATGAATCGTCCCAATCATGTTCGCCCCCTACAAAAAATGTTGATTAAAGAAATATATGGGGGAGGGGAGGAGGGGGTCCCGTCCCGAATTCCCGTCAAAATAATTTTATAATCCCATTTTCCCGGATAATAAAAACTACCGATCCCGCATCCCGAAATATAAAATGCAGGTTCCCGTGTCCCGCTAGTCGCTTTTCCCGAATTCCCGTTAAATAATATGGCCAATCCCGGCGTCCCGGAAAAGGTCTTCCCGACCCTCATATATATGTCCATATATTTGCTTAAAGAAATTTATGGTTCCTATCTGAGAAAATCATATCGAATCATTGTCCCAGTATTTAATTATTGTCTCAGTTCCAATGCATGACATTTGAAAACGCAGACGTTATTCAAAGAATACATAAAGAAGTCCTGCAAAAGGGGGGTGACATATTGAGAGTACAATTTCTATGGCATGCCCAGAAAAACCCCAACTTTTCATCTGCATAAGAGCGCTATCAAAATTATTTGGTTCATTAAGTTTGTATCATTATCACATCAGGGTTACAGTTGCTTTTCAATACATTCGGTGTGGCATGGTACCATTTTATCTGAGATTATGGAGAAGACGTTTTTGTCGCAATTTGTTTTGTTTGTTTTTTGTTATTCTTTTATAAAGGTACCCCCTCTTCGGTTGCAATCATCCTTTTATCATTTTTGTCTCGCCTGCGACGAGTAGTCGCTGAAGGCGAGACATAGATATTACTTTCGTAAACTTTTTTTGTAAGACTTTTGTGGACAATGAATTGCTTGAAATGTATGGTTATGGTCTACACAACTGTCACCATGCCATGTGACCTTGACCCCATTTTCACGCTCCAGTGACTCTGTGAACTTAGGTTTTTTTTTCAGGCCTTAAACTTTTTTGTAAAAATTTTGTGGACGATGAATTGCTGGAAAAGTATAATAGCTATGCATCTGATATTGGGTATACAGACACTTTTTGTGTTTATATCAAGAAATTAAAGCTTAGGTAGTTGATTTTAGTGATGGTGCCGGCAGGCGAGACATACTTTTAGTGACCACACTTGTTTTTTTTTATAGAAGAAGCTCATCTTGAAATAAAAACACACATTACAACATGCATATTGCTTGATCGATTTAATAAGCATTTCAGGCATGTCTTTATAACAAAACTCTTGTTCAAGCACCACCATACAGAAACAAAGAGTGACATAAGGTGACAAAACATACCGATTAATACATATCAATAATAATAAGACTTGACTTGATTTGAATTTTAATTTTAATTTCAAACAGAGATTCAAACTTTATACCATGATATTTCCGTGATACAAAGGGAATTACAATTTGTACCAGATAGAAAGGCGGAAAAGTAAAAAAAAAAAAAAAAAAACACAACCCAAAACAGCCCACTAAAACAAAACAAAACTAGACAAACAAACGAAATATATAAAACGAAACCTTAAAAAAATACTATCTTTTTGCAGTCCATCACTTCCGTTTCAAAAGTTATGGTCTATATTGCTATAAACAGGGTATATCTTTTTCACTAGCTACTGCTGTCTTGAACAGGGTAACTTTTTCCATATGGCCAATCTGTTGTCAACTCTTCAGGGTTAGTCCGTTGTATCTGAGATAATAATTCGATATGATTTTCTCAGGTCGTATGTGGGATTATAAATCATTATAAAGAAAATATGAATAACACCTCGAAATATATACCCTGTTCACACGAATACTTTAATTCCGAATTCAATTTGGAATTGGCTCTTAATACGCACACGTAATCCGCATTAATTCCGTCGTTGTCAATCCGAAGTCACTCCCGCTTAAGGAGGTGGTTTGACAACCGAATTTAAGCTAATTCCGATCTTTAACTTCTCGTCTAAACGTTAAAAAGTTTAATACGCATATAAGACTGAGCATGTGAACGCAAAGTGAATTGAATTCCGAAGTTAAATATTTCGGAATGAAGCACTTCGGAACTGAAAGAGGCGTTCGTGTGAACAGGGTAATAGTATACCGTAAAAAGACGTTGACCATATTTAAACGGAAAATGGTTCTAACAAGAGTACAACACGCAAATGCATAAAATAGAATTCGTCTTAAACAGTTTTTTTTTCATTTTTCCTGTCTGAAACAGGTCTTTGGCATTTATAAATGGCTATCGGCAAACTATTACTCAAATTATTAGCAATTAAGTAGCCCCCCCCCCCCCCGGGAGTAAACCTTAGACAAAGCTATAGAGCACTCGCTGCTAGTCGCACTGCCAATATATTTATATTTTTAAATTCAATATGTTAATACAGAGTTCCGTTATTTCTTTGGAGATATAAAAAAATCCTTTGTTTCTTTATATTGATATTGTCCCAACGGAGAACACGTCTCGAACTTAAAAAAAAACATCACCAACTTTTTACCACGCGTTTTTTTTTATTAAAAAGATTAAGTTGGTGATTTCAGGGCCTCACTGTTGTCAAATTGGAAGGATATCACCCCGGAGAATATCACAGTGGGGAATAATCCACAATAAAATATTATCTTGATCATATATCGTTGTCTGGCTAGCTCTTCACTCGGATTATGTAATATCGATCGATGTGGCCCAGAGAATAATTGCATCCTTCAGTCAAACTCCTAAATTAGTGTGTTGTTATGTCATGTATGTGCATGATGTGTATTCGGGAAGTAATTATGATGTTTGCATTCTGCTAGGTATGTCAAAGTTCTTTTTGTAAAATTCTATTATTAAAAGTGCAAAATTTATTTATTTTTCATTTGAACAGATTTATAATTTATTTATTAAATTTAATGCAACTATAGATTCCCTATAGACTAGTACAGTCCAAAACAATGACAATGACATACATGGATAATAACAAATTGACATATAGAATATGAAACAAACATAAAGTTAGTAATATATACATTTTATATTCAATAATGGAACAATATCATAGACAGCGTTGACAAATGTCAAGACTCAGTTCTAATATAATCACTATATAAATTAAGACCTATAGCTTCTGTAACATGTATAAGATGCAACATTGTTATTAAGTCGCCCAAAACAAAGTTTGGGAGACTTATTGTTTTTGCACCGTTTCTTATTATTATTATTATTATTTTTCTTATTATTAAGTCGCCCAAAACAAAGTTTGGGAGACTTATTGTTTTTGCACCGTTTCTTATTATTATGTCCCCGAACACGAAGTGTCGGGGACATATTGTTTTTGCTCGGTTTCTTATTATTATTATTATTATTATTTTTCTCGGTATTCTGGACCGTGAACTTGTCCACCTCATTTTTTTTACATCTTTTAAGGTAGGAAGCTGAATCTTCATATATCAAGAGTATGGAATGGGAGATTGTGCTTTTTGTATTTTTTGTCGAAATAGAACGACCCCTTATAGGTCAAAAAAGGGCCTCAAAATGGCTCCTCGAAACCGAAGTTGAATTTTTACCTGGCATTTCTGATCCGGCAGGGGTAGGTCAAATTCCTTTGTGGGGTAAGTGTAGACTTTCAATACCTTTCATTTAAAAAAAAAAATTTGAAAATCGGACTTACGGTTTTCAAAATTTTGCAAAAAATCGAAATTTAATTTTTTTTGTCATATTGAGTTATCTTTCTTTGTACTCTGTATAATGTAATAGTAATGTAAAAATTCTCAATTTTATTATTTCTTATTGAAAATTGGTTTACAATGTAATAGTGGTATGCCGAGTTCATTTTTGGTATCGAAAAATTTTTTGGCGGCCATTTTCAAAATGGCGGCTAAAATTTCCCGCCAAAATTTAAACTTGCTCCGATTTTGATGAAAATTGGTATATAAGGTAATCGTGGTATGGTGAGATGATTTTTGACATCAAATTTTTTTTTATCGTCAGCCATTTTAAAAATGGCCGCCTTTTCCCGCCAAAATTAAAGTTACTCCGATTTTGACGAAAATTGGTATATAAAGTAATAGTGGTATGGCGAGTTGATTTTTGACATAATTTTTTTGTTATTGTCGGCCATTTTCAAAATGGCCGCCGTTTCCCGCCAAAATTAAAGTTACTCTGATTTTGATGAAAATTGGTATATAAGGTAATAGTGCTCTGGCGAGTTGATTTTTGACATCGAAAATTTTATTTCAGCGACCATTTTCAAAATGGCCGCCGTTTCCTGCCTAAATTAAACTTACTCCGATCTTGATGAAAATTGGTATATTAGGTATTCTCAAATGCCCAAACACATAGTGAAAAAGAGGGGTACGTGAGGGGACATGTATGTGACTCGCTTGCGATCACAATTAGAACTAGTTATTATTATTATTATTTTTCTTATTATTATTATTATTCTTCTGATTCTTTATCGAGAATTTGTCCTCCCTAATACAAGAAAACGGTCCAAGGAAATTCAATAACACTTGTGAGATTGGATAGTGGGTCACTCAAAGTTGTGTAATGCACTTTTAAAATTTTCAAGATGGCCGCCGTTTCAAAATGGCGGCCATCGGAAAAAGTGGGCGGAAATTTTTTTTTCATCGGATCGTCTTGAAAATTGGTCATCTGGGTAAAGCGGGTATGCTGAGCTCAAATCTGCGACCGGATTTGAAATCCGACTTCCGGTTTCAAAATGGCGGCCATTTTACTACACCCGCCCCCCTAAAAACGTCAACTTTGTCCGATTTCAACGAAATTTGATTTCTAGACTTATTTTGATGCACTGATTTGAATGGAACTCTATCCAAGGCCATTTTGGGCGACTTGTGTGTTGGCATCCCAACACAATTATACCTAGTTATTATTATTCTTCTGATTCTTTATCGAGAATTTGTCCTCCCTAATACATGAAAACGGTCCAAGGAAATTAATTAACACTTGTGAGATTGGATAGTGGGTCACTCAAAGTTGTGTAATGCACTTTTAAAATTTTCAAGATGGCCGCCGTTTCAAAATGGCGGTCATCGAAAAAAGTGGGCGGAAATTTTTTTTTCATCGGATCGTCTTGAAAATTGGTCATCTGGGTAAAGAGGGTATGCTGAGCTCAAATCTGCGACCGGATTTGAAATCCGACTTACAATTTTAAAATGGCGGCCATTTTACTACACCCGCCCCCCTAAAAACGTCAACTTTGTCCGATTTCAACGAAATTTGATTTCTAGACTGATTTTGATGCACTGATTTGAATGGAACTCCATCCAAGGCGATTTTGGGCGACTTGTGTGTTGGCATCCCAACACAATTATACCTAGTTATACATGCTTTGGTACAAAATGTACACACAAAGGGAAAATGACATACTTTTCGTTGTTGAATAAATTTATTTTGTGTGCTACGCATTTATGTACTATGCCATAACATGACGTTTTGCTGCCAAATATTTTTTCGGCATCATAGTCGGACTCAAAATATTTTTGTAGGACTAAACCCCCTTTTAACATGTTCAAGATAAATGTTGATATAAATTAACCAAGTTTCTTTAGCAAAACGAATAATTTATGCACTCTAAGTGTCGTAAATTTGCGAATTGCGGGCGTATGCTTGAAAAGTTAATTGAATGTTGTGTGAAATTGTAACTTCAAGATTCTCAATTTTGGTGTAAATAAACGTTTTTTACATAATTTTCCCAGCTATTTACATTTTATCTCAATCGAAACGATTACACACGCACTTAAGATTCTCTTCCGCGACAAAGGACTTGTTAAAAAAAAACAAAGTGGATTTAATCATGACTGTTTCATGAAGTGCATGTTGTGGTTGGCATTTTCTATGTTTTTTTTGGTAGAGCCGAGCAGCTCTGATGGGTCTTGATTAGAGGAAACAGCATTCATGTGGAGCAAAATCTATTGTCCAGAACGCTGTTGGTATTCTTTAATATATCGTTAAAAAGTTTCAAGGTAAATGTTATGACTGTCTGTATTTTTAGTAATTAAAATGGCCATAAATCAAAGTTTGTCGGACCCAGAACTGACACATGTTAAAATCTCGTCAAGATGCAAAAATCCAAACTCTTCAAGTGAAGCAGTTCATGTTTGTTGCAAGGCACCTAGATAAAATAACGTTCCCTCCGTCCACTGCGTTCCAGTGCGGGTTCTGATCTGGATCAATGCACAGGAACTTGAATTTTGGTCATTACTATTGACTTTAAAAAATCGCCCCCTACTCTATAACTTGGTCTTTTATATCGACTTATATATAAAAGAATCGCCCCACTTAACTCTATAATTCTGGTCATTTATATCGACTTAAAAAAAATGTCCCCCCCTACTCTATAACTTGGTCTTTTATATTGACTTAAAAAAATCGACCCCCTACTCTATAACTTTGTCATTTATATCATTTTTAGCTCACCTGGACCGAAGGTCCATGTGAGCTATTACCATCACTTGGCGTCCGTCGTCGTCGTCTGTCGTCGTCGTCGTCTGTAAACAATTTTTCAAAAATCTTCTCCTCTGAAACTACTGAACAGAATTTAATAAAACTTGGTATGAATGATCCTTAGGGTGTCCTGCACCAAAACTTGTGTTTCAATTTTTGATCCGTCAAAAACATGGCCACCGTTACTAAAAATAGACCAGGGGGTCAGACTACTGTTTTTGTCTTGTAAATCAAAAAGTATAAGAGATAGATGAAATCTGATGCCACCCTACTGCTACAGCATCAAAAGTTCTACAAAAGTCTCCATTCGGTCGAAGTTGTCAGATGATCCCTAATAGGGTTAAAGCCCCTTAAAGGTGAAAAATAGCGTTTTTGCATGTTTTTGGCCTATAGAATGAAAACTATTGTAGATAGAGAAAAGCTGTTGCTTGCTTAAATGTTCAGCTCATTTAGGTCTACAAAAGTCTCCATAGGGTCGATGTTGTCAGATGACCCCTTATAGGGGTTACAGCCCCTTAAAGGCGAAAAATAGTGTTTTTGGCCTACAGAATGAAAACTATTGCAAACAGAGAAAAGCTGTTGCTTGCTAAAATGTTCAGCTCATTTAGCTCTACAAAAGTCTCCATGGGGTCGAAGTTGTCAGATGACCTTTTATAGGGGTTAAAGCCCCTTAAAGGCGAAAAATAGTGTTTTGGCCTATAGAATGAAAACTATTGCAAATAGAGAGAAGCTGTTGCTTGCTTAAATGTTCACCTCATTTAGCTCTACAAAAGTCTCCATAGGGTCAAAGTGGTCAGATGACCCCTTATAGGGGTTAAAGCCCCTTAAAGGCTAAAAATAGTGTTTTTGGCCTATAGAATGAAAACTATTGCAGATAGAGAAAAGCTGTTGTTTGCTAATATGTTCAGCTCATTTAGCTCTACAAAAGTCTCGATTGGGTGGAAGTTGTCATATGACCCTTTATAGGGGTTAAAGCCCCTTAAAGGCAAAAAATATTGTTTTTGGTCTATAGAATGAAAATTTTTGCTGATAGAGAAAAGCTGTTGCTTGCTTAAATGTTCAGCTCAATTGGCTCTACAAAAGTCTTCCTAGGGTCGAAGTTGTCAGATGACCCCTTTTAGGGGTTACAGCCCCTTAAAGGCAAAAAATAGTGTTTTTACCTGCGTCGCCGAAGGCGAAAGCAGGTCTAGTAGCCGGGTCACTCCGTCCGTCCGTCCGTCCGTCCGTCTGTCCGTCCGTCCCGCTATGGGGTGCCTGTCTTGTGTAATCTGAATCTGAATCTCAAAAACCAAACACTAGATCTTTCTGAAATTTATCACAGTGATTACAGATATATTGAAGATGTGCACCTCCCCTTTTGGGGTCATTTAATAATATCGTTTAGAAATTAGGGGCCCTAAAGGGGCAAAAAAAACCGACTTTTTAATTTTTTTCCACAATAACTTTTGTTCTGGTTGACCAAATGCTATGAAACTTTACAGTAATGTTACTTACCATTAAAGGAAGGGTTGGGCTGATTTTGGGTGTACCCTCTTTTTTCGTTTAGAAATTAGGGGCCCTAAAGGGACAAAAAAAGTGACTTTGGTCAGACAAAACATACTCGACTGATCCTTGTACAGGGGACACAACCCTTACAGTAACTTTTGACTCAGAAACAATAGTGACTTCCATACTTTAAACATGGGAACCTTCTGAAAAAAAAAAAGAGAAAATTGATAAATATAAGTTATCTGTAGAGCATTCATTAGCCTACATGAATACAATGCTATGATATATTCCAACATTTAATATTTAGACAATAATAAAGTAAATATTGGATGGGCAGACAAATTTGATTATTTTTTTATCCATTTTGATAAAATATTCTGCTTTTCTGCTATTCTACCATGTTTAAATTAAAGGAAAATGACTCTAATTGAACACACATGTACAAAATGTATGATGATCATGAAAATTTAAAAAAATCAAAATATTTTTTTTACGTGTTTAAACATGTTAAAGCGACTGAAAAATCAGGGCAGGAGGGGATGAGAATCTAGGTCGTCCCAGGTCAGGATCATCAAAATCTTCAACTTTTCCAGTATGTTTTCCTATTTTTTTGGAGGTCTTTTTTCTTAAACATTGAAGCTTGATTTTTCAAGTACGGTAGTTTTTTTTATAATTCTATTATCACATGATTCATGTGTATATGTCTTTGTTTTTCTGAGTGCAATAACAGACCTTTTAGGCCTTACAGTAAAATTTTACTGATAATGCTGATAAAGTACATGTACTTGTCTTTTTCTGTGAAAACTAATACATGATCAAGACCTGTCAAGTGTCATGCAACTGGCGTGAGACTAACACATCTGGTCGCCAATTGTCATGCAACTGGCGTGAGACTCACACATCTAGTTGCCAATTGTCATGCATCTAGTCGGCAATTTGGCATCATATTTTTTTGATCCATGTCAAATTAAAGTAATTGTCTTTAAAGGTTGATATTTAAGTACATGTATATACATACAAAATGTACCAGTATGTCTATAGTAAATGACAGATGACTTTTTGAGTTAGGAAAGAAATGAAAGCATCTTAATTACATGAAATATCCATTTTCATTTCTGTAAAATGTTAATAACAATTGTGTTCTTTGTTTAAAAAATATCAAATTGAGTTTTTCACAGACAAATTATTTTTTGACTTTGTTTGTGTGTACAGTATCTTATTGTTATTTAGAGAATCTGCACAGAAAAGGTGCCATGCACAAAAGATGTTAAAATGTACATAGCTAGCTACGATGTACATGTAATTTTTACTTCAGCTGCAACTTGAATGCTTAGTCAACTATGGCCTATAGCTACACTGTAGAATTCAAAGCTTCATGTAAATGTACATGTACAAAATGTACATCCATCATTGAGTCTACAATGTACAAAATGTACATGTACAACATGCACTGTACATGTACAACATGCACTGTAACTTGAAAATAAATAGCACATGAATAGGACTGGCTTATAGTTATAACCTTCATGGGGATGTTGTGGACTCAAAGTGACTTTTCATATTTATACTGATTTTTTCACATGTATTTTGCTTGTATTGAATCATGTTTGAGTTACAAAATGTATATATGTACATACATGATGTACAAATGTATTATAAATTCATTAGCATCCGGTTTACAATCTACATACATTGTATGTGCATGCAAGTGACTGTGTGCAATTTCAAAAACCTACCTTTACAAATTTTGTAAAAAAATACAGAGTTTGAAAAATTGTTTTCCATATACATGCGTTCAAATTGTTTCTGTGTGAACAAAAAAAAAATCTGAAAAAAAGCGTCTTTCCAAAATCAGGGGAAAAAATTGCAAGGAAATGAAACGACATATAAAGGCATGCTTCGAATGAATCGTCCCAATCATTTTCGCCCCCTACAAAAAATGTTGATTAAAGAAATATATATATGTCCATATATTTGCTTAAAGAAATTTATGGTTCCTATCTGAGAAAATCATATCGAATCATTGTCCCAGTATTTAATTATTGTCTCAGTTCCAATGCATGACATTTGAAAACGCAGACGTTATTCAAAGAATACATAAAGAAGTCCTGCAAAAGGGGGGTGACATATTGAGAGTACAATTTCTATGGCATGCCCAGAAAAACCCCAACTTTTCATCTGCATAAGAGCGCTATCAAAATTATTTGGTTCATTAAGTTTGTATCATTATCACATCAGGGTTACAGTTGCTTTTCAATACATTCGGTGTGGCATGGTACCATTTTATCTGAGATTATGGAGAAGACGTTTTTGTCGCAATTTGTTTTGTTTGTTTTTTGTTATTCTTTTATAAAGGTACCCCCTCTTCGGTTGCAATCATCCTTTTATCATTTTTGTCTCGCCTGCGACGAGTAGTCGCTGAAGGCGAGACATAGATATTACTTTCGTAAACTTTTTTTGTAAGACTTTTGTGGACAATGAATTGCTTGAAATGTATGGTTATGGTCTACACAACTGTCACCATGCCATGTGACCTTGACCCCATTTTCACGCTCCAGTGACTCTGTGAACTTTGTGGACGATGAATTGCTGGAAAAGAATAATAGCTATGCATCTGATATTGGGTATACAGACACTTTTTGTGTTTATATCAAGAAATTAAAGCTTAGGTAGTTGATTTTAGTGATGGTGCCGGCAGGCGAGACATACTTTTAGTGACCACACTTGTTTTTTTTTTATAGAAGAAGCTCATCTTGAAATAAAAACACACATTACAACATGCATATTGCTTGATCGATTTAATAAGCATTTCAGGCATGTCTTTATAACAAAACTCTTGTTCAAGCACCACCATACAGAAACAAAGAGTGACCTAAGGTGACAAAACATACCGATTAATACATATCAATAATAATAAGACTTGACTTGATTTGAATTTTAATTTTAATTTCAAACAGAGATTCAAACTTTATACCATGATATTTCCGTGATACAAAGGGAATTACAATTTGTACCAGATAGAAAGGCGGAAAAGTAAAAAAAAAAAAAACACAACCCAAAACAGCCCACTAAAACAAAACAAAACTAGACAAACAAACGAAATATATAAAACGAAACCTTAAAAAAATACTATCTTTTTGCAGTCCATCACTTCCGTTTCAAAAGTTATGGTCTATATTGCTATAAACAGGGAATCTTTTTCACTAGCTACTGCTGTCTTGAACAGGGTAACTTTTTCAATATGGCCAATCTGTTGTCAACTCTTCAGGGTTAGTCCGTTGTATCTGAGACAATAATTCGATATGATTTTCTCAGGTTGTATGTGGGATTAAAAATCATTATTAGGAATACATGAATAACACCTCGAAATATATATAATATATACCCTGTTCACATGCACGAATACTTTAATTCCGAATTCAATTTGGAATTAGCTCTTAATACGCATTGCGTTCACACGAGTAGTCATCCCTGTTAGACTAGAACAATTTTTAACATGGGCTCTATGGGAGATCTCGGTGGAGGGATTTTTTTGAATAGGATATCGTACTATAGTAAGACCTCTAATACACGGCCAAGACAGATGTAATAACCTTATGCCTTAATATGCACTTAATTACCCTCGTTAATTAACTAATTAATCAGCAGTAATTAAATATAAAAAAAACAGGAAGTTGTAGAGAATATGTATGGAATTGTAAAAATCTTGGTATCCGCGTGTGGGCATCGGCGGCGGCGGCGGCGGCGGAGGGCGGCGGCGGAGGAGGGCACCCGACCGGGACAGAAAAAATTTCGAAACGGTTTTCCCAGAAAATCATACCCTTTTGGTAATATATCATCAGCACGGGTTGAATACATAATATGTTTTCAATGGGGGTACTATACCTTCACCCATTGATTGACAGGAAGTGACAGATTGACAGGTAGTGACGTACACACCCATGGACAGGAAATTACCTAATTGAACCACACCTCTTATTGATGGGGGAAATTCCCTAATTAATCCCCTAAAGTTTTTTAATATGGGTTTCAACCCCAAACATTTGACAGGTGTGAAGGGCCATCAATCATAAAAAAATTCCTTAAAACGTGTTTCAACCCCCAACTTTTGTGAAGGGTAATCGATCATGTGAAGATTACATTTTTTTTTTAATTCCAACGCCAACGCGAAGAATCTAATGGGGAGCTTGGGGTATAAAAAAAGCTGTTAATTTGGGTCTTCCAACGAATTCTTCAAGAACAAGATTACGAATGTAAGTTACCATTTATTATTTCAGTATTTCAAGGGTGTGATCATTGAGAAGTCTTATCTCATAAGGACACATAATCAATGTATGCAAAGACCTAAGCCAAACACTTTGTTTTTGTACCCTAATGCACTCTTTGAATAATAAATCAAAATTAATTATGTGTTTGTGTTTAAACGTTTCAAATGTCATGATACAAAACATTGGTAAATTTACCTATTCCGATGTGACAGATAAATTACCTGTATAGACTTAACTACATATAGTAGAGTGACGGAATGTCAATTTTGAAAAATTTAAATGACCCATCTGTCACATGGATTTTGAAAAGCTGTTTGAAAAGCAATATCATTCTTCTTTCAGGAAATGAATGTCGTCGCCATAATATCTGGTGCCATCATGTCAAAAATCGAGGTCAAAGGTCATGAGTGGAAAACGCTCCATGAACTACGGAATAGTTAAAACGCGTTAAAATCTTAAAATAGGGAAAACAAAATGAAAGCAACACCAAAAACGCTTAATATAAAGAACTATAAAGCTATTACAAGAAAAAAATGTTTCAAATGACACACACAGACGCCACATCCGGTCTGCTAAAATTGTATGTAAAAAGATTGTTTTTTAATACAAAAATAGTTTTTTATTCATATTTTATTGACATTTTGGTTTTGTTTTTGTTCACACGAATAGCTGTGTTACCCAGCTTCACTATGGCAAATGCTTTTACGGATCTTTATTCACGTATTTTGAGATCTGATCGAGTTTCCGTCACAGGTCAAGTTGCATCAAAATTAAAATCGAATAAACATTGGGATATATTTTTTAATATTCCATTCAGGATGTCAAAACAAAATAGGATAGCATAAAATTAAGTACAATTAGGGTTTATTTCACTATTCACGTGTTATACAAATGGTTTACACTCCTCCCCATTTAAGAAATTTTGAACATACAGCACACATATCAATCTATGCTATTTTCTTCGTACACGTATATATATCTGACTACATTAGTGTGTCAAGTACGGCAATTATCCCTGGTATGGTTTGAAATAACAACACTTTAGAAAATCTAATTCTTCAGGCACCTCAACTGCATCAGTTGTAACAACAGTTTGGTGATAGCATTTTGACAAAGACACAAGCATGTGCACGAAAGATCCTGTTCCTTACAGACACATTTTAATTTAGTAACACAACATTTTTACAACTGCATAAACAAATCAAGTCTCTTAAAAAGTCTACAGTAATTATTAAATCAAAAATAACAGGTTCAAAGTTTTTACAACTGTTATAGACTATATAAAACTGCAAAAAATCCTTTCTTTTTTTAATAGCGTCATCAATGGTAATCGTTTGGTGCCATTAAACCTGGTTTAACCCACCATTTCGTTTGAAATGCCTGTACCAAGTCAGGACCATTGCGATCCACCGAGTCTCCGGTATGACTGATTCGTTTTTGTCATTTTCTCTGGACTATGAGATTGATCATTCAAGTTCGGTAGTTTTGTTATTACCTTTATGGCAGTCAGATTTGCAAAACGATTCGGATTCGTTTTCATTGCGTTATACAAGGCCTTTTTGAAACAAAAAGTCGTGATGTCGAGTAACAACCACTAAGAGCATGTGCAAAGGCAAAATCTGAACAACAGTTGATAGAAGATACACCAGAGTGAATGAGATGATAAACCTTCTGATATCAATAGAATTTTAAAATAACTCTGTTTGCAACCAGTCAGTTAGTATTCTACTAGTATTGCTTTACTTCCAAGCACCATGATTTCGGCTATATCAGAGAGATGAACGTAAAATGAACATGAAATGATGATGAAATGGAAAAGTCAATAGGGTTAGAAAGTTGACTGCCATTGTTATTTATAAAATGGATGAAAGCTAGGTTTTGATTGGACAATTGAGCTTCGTGCATAGGAATCCTACGGGTCCTACTCTTATCGAGACCTACATCAGAGTTCTTTAACGTGTGAGAAACTGAACATTTTATCCATTCTTTATGACAGGACTCCCCTCATTCAATCACCTGAGACACACATCCCAGTCGCTTTGTGGTCAAAGCGGCCTGACTCGATGTAAGTTTTCTGAGCGCTCTTTAATGTCCCTCTTTATCGACAAGCTTGGCGCTGGTGGCCTATTCCCCACCCACCCTTCACATGTGTTTTCCATCTGAATGAAGGAAATGCACACCTAAACAAACTTATTCGTGTTGTCAGATTAAAAAAAAAACCTTCCTTTTTCACCTCTACTGAAATACATTTCGTCGACTTGTACAAGATGAAAGCTGCCTTTTCGTGATTACAAGACTAAAGAGGACATATGATCGCATACTGTAAACGTGGAAATTTTCGCGTTTTTGTTGTTGTTGGAAATGTTACCTTTCGCGTGTGGGGATAAAATTGCGTTCCATCTGATTACTTATATTTTATACGCTTGAAAAGAAAGCATTCGCGAGGGGCGGTATTTTTGCGGATAGTTTGAGTTTGCGAATTTAGGAAACAAAATCCCCAGGCAAAAATTTTCTCGTTAACGATATTCTTCTGCAATTTTCCAAACTCTTCATTTTTTCCGGATTTTGGAAGTAACCAGCTAAATACAAAGCATTTGGAAACTATGGTTATGTTTTTTTTCAGTATTATGAAATTCATTGGCCGCCTAACTTAGATTTTTTTTCAATAAGGGAGCAACCATTTGATTTTTATGGGGGAGCTATGGATATTTTCTCCGTCCTGCCTTTTTATTTACGGAAAAAGTCGAGCCTGGAATTTTTTTTAAAGCAACTATAAATTTTTTAGCCAAGAAACCCATCCTGCCATTTTTTTTTACTCAAAGCACTGTCCTGCCTTTTATTTTTGGATTTTTGCCATCCTGCCTTTTTATTTCACCATAGCCCCCCCCCTAAATATCAAATGGTCGCTCCCTAAGAAACTACCTTCAGACAACGGAATCGTCAGAAAATGGTTTTAATTTTCTTTTACTTGGTTTCTTTAAAAGCTTGATCTACTCTTTGAACCAAAAGACTCAACTTCAACACTGCTACATTCCTTATTCATATTTTTATAATCAAAGTCAAACACACCAACTATTCAAACGCGCCCACAGGTTTTGTTTGTAAACTTCAAAAACAAACTACATTTTGTCAAAACTACTTGGTTTTCTGGCTGTAATTATTAAATAAATTAACAAAAAAACAACAATAAACTTCGAAAACACAATTTACAAAGGAAATAAGGTTAATATTGTAACAAAGAATGTAAACACAAATGACCTTGGAGTTAAAATTAAATCGATTTCGTTAAAGTGTTGTATATATTCCGAATAAAAAACGTCATCTGCTCGAAAAAAAATCTTGAACTATTCATTATAACTTTAAGTTAAAAGCATTTTTCTAAAATCTAAATCGGCTATTATTTCATTTTTACTTAATACTTCATAGCTATATAATTTTTTGAATGAAAAAGTGCAAGTTCGCTGTGAGAGAAGAGAAAAACTTCAAGTTTTTAGGCATTTTTGGGCTCTTATTCGGATACAAATTATATCTACAAAAAACTAAAATTTATTTTGTTTACTGCGTCTAAAATCTTAATTAATCCTTTTATTTTTGTTTTCTGATAATGAACTCTATAGATAATAAGCGGAAATATTTTATTTTTAGGTTAGATGGGATGTAGGTACGTATGTGCCAAGGGGGTACCTTCGAAAAACGTCATTTTAACGTCAGATGGCACCACATTTTTATGCGACGACAAACATTTTTTGGAAGCTCAATAATCAATCTAACATTTTTGACCATCAAATTCCATGTGACAGGTGGGTCATTTAAACTCGAAAACTAAACGACTTTTTCTCGTTTCGTCACTCTACTAATAATAATTAAGATTTGATAACATGGAAAGGTTCACATTGACATTTTAACGACTTAAACATGTAAATAAGGGAAGTAAAAAATGTGTAAAATCACAATTATATTCCTGCTATTTCCTGGGAATCATAACTATGATTTATTTTTTGTACCCTTTGACCCCAACCTATTGGTTTAAGTACACTTTGTGACCTTACCTGTAGGGTGTTTAAATAACACGGTACATAGTCGATACCGATATTCCCCAAATTTTATAACCCCCCTTAATATTTCGACCCCCACTCTTTGATCTTATCGCCCACACTAACACATGTGACCTATCCCGGGAATTTCCACCCTCTAGGTATAAAAGGGATTTATAGAGAGTAAAACCATCATAAGGCAACTGGGCAAGGCAACTATTGGATATAGTTTAAACTCTATAGAAAAAAGTTAGTATTTACTTTATGATATGATATTTTATTTAAAGTTTACAGCGATTGGAAGTGGTAACTCTTTTTTTTATTTCATGAAGTTGAAGACAAAACAAAATTATTCAAACAAATCATTTCCTTCATTTGTTATGCTGTTGATGTGGTTCTATATGAAAGCTATATGAGAAACTAAAATTTAATAAAGTAGCTTTCACATAGAAATACACCTTTCATCAAATTTCATAAGCTCGTGTTTTTTTCAACCGGAAATCTTAAATGCATTTTTGTATTTTAAATTACATGCATTTTGTTTTTTTTTAAGCATGTATCATGATTTATTTTTTTTTTATTGGAAATCACAATAGATATCATGCATGTGTGGGCATTATTTCTAACCAACAGTTTTTAATGGGTTTCACATGTGTTTATAAAAAACCAATTTGGATTTAATACATTTATTAGTCTAATTTATACAACATACAACACATATTATACATTTTCGATATCACTAGCTTTCACCCAAGAATTAAATTTTTTAGGCCAATGTAACCATTTCACAAAGTATTGTTTATTTTGTCCTGTTCCTTTCGTTTTAAGAATGTTCTCCACTTTCCACATATAATCTTGGTTTAGATTTATCTTTTGCAGTTCACTCTGATAGAATGTTCCAGTAATCTCCTCATTGTTATAATCTTTAATACGGTATATAGGGATTCCGCTCCTCCAAAATCTTTTTGAAATGGTAAACACCTCTCCTGTCCATCTTTGGTCATATTCTCTTGTAAATATGTTCCTTAAATGAGTTATTCTCACGTGATCGCCCATTTTGAATTTAAATTTCCATGATCTTGAATGATCTCTGTGTGGTTTAGAGAAATATGTGGATAACCGCACTGTCTCTTCATTTTGTTTCGTAACTTTACTTGGTTCCATATCTATAGTTCTATGATGTGTATGATTATAACTGTCTGTAAAGGCTTGCAATTTGTCGACATATCTGTAGCTATTCTTGTATGTCATGAATCTGGTTATTCGTGATTTCAAGGTTTTCAAAGCTCTTTCAGATATGCTCGATTTCATTTCATTTGTCGAATAGAAGTGACGTATGTCATACTCTTTCAAAATGGCTTGAACTTTTCGAGCTCGGAATTCTTGACCCATGTCACTTCTTAATCTTTTAGGTCTCCTTTGTCCCTTCAATATATCTGACAAAGCTTCAGAAACAGATGCACCAGTTTTGTCTTTTAGTTTACGAAGCCATAAATATTTAGAAAATACGTCCACTACCACAAGAAGATATTGGATTCCATTATTGTACTTAGAGTACTTTATCATATCGGCTAAGTCCATACTCCATTGGTCGTCTATTCCAGCAACTACAATACTTGTTCTGTTTTGAGGACGTCTATATGGGCGTTGCATACTATACGTTTCTTGATTCTGCAACCACTTCCTAATTCTGTATTTTGAAATATCATATCGGCCATGTTTCTTTACGTATTGAAACAATTTATCCGGCCCTGAAAAACTAGCTGGGTTTGATGGATTATAATAAATATCGTTCAAATATTTATCCATGTTGACATGTCTATATCTATCACTCGTGTGAGAAAAGTTTATTATGTAGATGTTGATAAAGGTTTAGTCGTCACTGTCATCTGAATCTTCCTCTCCTTCGGATATCTCTTCCTCACTTTCATTCATTTCATAATAATCGTCATCAAATAAGTCTTCAAAATGCTCTCGTTTTTTCCGCAGTGCACGTTTGATTGCGACGTCTTTATTAATATCGTCATCCATTAATGCCTGAATATCATGAACGATTTCTTCATGAACATTACTTTGTTGCAGTTCCACAGCTATTTGTAGATAGGTTGTATAACGACTAAAAAACTCTTTCTTAACTAATGGAGTTATGTCTTCATTACTATGTTGAAATGCCTCTTTTTTATTCATACCAGCCTCCACATATCTATCACGTTTCTCATCAAAACGTTTTCCTAGAGTTCCAGCAGCCTTATTTAATAACTCCCTGTACCCATCGTTTTCGTCAACAACCATATCATCATTGTCGGTATATTCGTCATATTCACGATCATATTCTATCCATTTTGTTTTCTTTATGCTTTCGTCATTATCATCTGGTTCGGTCCTTTTTCGTTTTAATGTTTCATTTTCTGGACACCATTTTTTGACATGTCTTTGTAAATCATGCATGCTATCAAGCACGACACCACAATCATCACAGGATGGCATGTCTGCATACGTCTGATCAACAGGATGGTTTTCGTAGTAATGATACATTTTTGTTTCATTATCGGGTAATAAAGAAGTGTTTTCGTCGATGACGTCATTATCCTTTTTAGAACCAATCACATTTGAAAGAATCCTTTTATCTTCTGGGGTGGTTGGTTTTAGATCTAAAAGGAGGAATCCATGAGGTTGGATAACGGCTTCATAAAATTTATTCATAAAGTAACCTGTCTTTCCGGGATGCATTTGCCGTGCTAAGGTCATTACTTGTTGTTGATCGATCGGATTATTGAATAGGACCATATACTGACAATTTCGTCGTTGAGTCGGATCTTTACTAAAGTATAAATTCTGATTGATGGACAAAACCGAAAGGTTTCTGTGGTGGCTGCCTTCAGTAAAAAGGTCTGTAATTCTACTGTCTTTTGAAGTTGAAGCCATAACATCATCAAGAATTATTAAGTTCCTGATAGAAGGATTCAAGTAGCTGTCTTTGTCAATATCCATAGGAATACCCTGGTTGAATTCGACTTTAGGGTGTACTGAACTTTTGATTTCATCGTACAACGGTTGCCAACGCCTGTAGACCCAAATAATTCGCTCGGGCCAAGGTGTTATTAGTTGCTGTTGTAAAACAGTCTTGACTAAAAATGTCTTTCCACATGATGTTGGTCCACTGAAAATACCAGTAAAAGGATGTTTAAACTTGAATTTTTCTACTGGTTCGTCATGCAGCATTGGTGGTGGTGGTGGTGGTGGTGGTGGTGGTGGTAGTGGTGTGGGTGGTGGTGGTGGTGGTGGTGGAAGTACCATCTCATCGTTTCCGTGTTTGATATTTCTATGCCTTAAAAAAGCATCCTTTCTCGAAAATTTTATATTACAGTCTGGACAGAATTTATACATCTTGACATGACAAACTCTGATTTCATACTGAGCTTTTAATTACGAACTTACCTTAAATATTACTTCTGCAATGAATTATGGGTAAAAAATTTCCTATATATATAACATTCTCTTTGCAGCTAGCCAGTGTGGAAAAATTCCGAGATGGAACATAGCTGTTTTACCTGCGGGATGAAATTTCCCAAAAAGAGTTTACTCCTTAAACATCAGCGAGATTTGGGTCACCATGCAACTCATGAATGTCCACAGTGCAAAAAGAATTTTGGAAGAAAAGATAATTTTGAACGGCATATGGATAGACACAATGATCAGTCATTGCATCAGTGTAACGAATGTGGAATGCTGTTTTCTAGGAAAGATAGTTTAGATAGGCATACTCACCGCTACCATAACCAGGTTGGAAGAGGATTGAAACGAAAGGGATCAGAAATAAATAATCCTTCGATGAAAAGGCGATTGGCGAAAAAGGATGCACCCAGTCGATTTTATGATCTTTCAGTCGTTACTGAGCATAGCATCCCCAAATTCAGGACGAAATCGACAACATATAAAGTGACATTTAAAGAACTAGAGGTTAGAGATTTACCGAAAATCTTAAAAACGTTGCAGCTTTTGTTTGATTCGCTGATCAAAGATTTGACTGAATTTATGAAACCAGAGGATCTTGTTCGAATGTCCGTTCAGTGTCCAGAGTTGGATTTCCCTATAACCATACCGTTTTTGAAAGTGGCACAATTTACTTCAGAAACGCTTTTGAAAGAAATAGAGCGAGTTTTACAGTCATATGAAGAGTTTGTACTCGATAGTTCACTAGAAATAGAGATAACACATGTAGACATGCCCATTGGTAAAGGTAAAAAGCATACCTTCGTAGACCTTGATCGTTACTTATTAGAAAAACAATGCGTGATTCGCATTCAAAATGGAGATGACTTATGCTGTGCTAGAGCCCTAGTAACCGCTAAAGCTAGGTTAAATAAAACCAGAGACTGGGATGGTATACGGATGGGACGTAAGATACAAGAACAGATGGCTCGAGTTTTACATTGTCAAGCTAATGTACCTGTCAAAAGATGTGGCATCGAAGAAGTCAAACTATTTCAAAAAGTAATGGAGGACGTACAAATTCATGTTTTATCGAAAGAACATTTTAATAGTATCATATACGAAGGTCCAGAATCTGACAACAAGATATATCTGTACTATCATGATGAACATTTCGATGTAATCACTAGCATGCCGGCATTTCTAAATCGTAGTTATTACTGCCATTCATGTCACAAAGGATATCAACACAGAGAGCAACATAGATGTAATAACGTGTGTCCATCATGTCGCAAGATACACCAAGGATCCGAAGAAGAGTGGATATATTGTGTAGATTGTAATCGTTATTTTAGGGGTACAAACTGTTACGAACTACACGCAAAACAAACACACAAAGGAAACTCCACATGTAGTACGTACTACCGATGTAAAAGATGTACTCAAACAATTAACAGAAAGATGCACAAGAAAGAACATAAATGTGGTGAGACATATTGTAAAACATGTAAAGATTATTTCGATGAGGAACACCTATGTTACATACGGCCTGTGGTAGACGACACGTGCGACGAGAAAGAAAACAATGAACAATCTTATATCTTTTTCGACTTTGAATGTACACAGCAAGATATCATTCAATGCAGTTCTGGGTATCAGAGTGAGAAAGACGGATCAAAATGTATAAACTGTCATAAATCAAACTGCGGCGCCTACGAGCATAGACCAAATTTATGCGTTGCTCAAAAAGTATGTCTCAGGTGTTACACCGAAGAGATAACTTCTTGTAGCTCATGTAAACATTGCGGTCAAAACGAAATGATTTTTGATGGATTGAACGCTGCTGATGACTTTTGCAAGTGGCTATTTTCTGGAAAAAATAACGGTTCTACTGTATTATGTCATAACTTTAAAGGCTATGACTCGTTTCCAATACTGAAGTATTTGTTCGACAATGGAATCATACCAAAGATCATTCCGAGTGGTGCAAAAAACTTGTCTGTTGAAATACCGGCATGCAACATTAGAATGATCGATTCTATCAGCTTTCTACCCGTAGCACTAGCAGAGCTTCCTAGGATGTTCGGTTTAACAGAAATCACAAAAGGTTTTTTTCCACATCTTTTCAATAGAAGAGAAAACCGAGGCATTGTTATGGCGCATCTTCCAGACATCAACTATTATAATCCGGACTCCATGACAACGGATCCAACCAGAGCTTGTAATCGGAAACTTTTTCTAGAATGGTATGATACACACAGAAATGATTCATTTGATTTCAACAAAGAACTTTTAAGATATTGTCGCTCAGATGTAGACATCCTTAGACGCTGTTGTCTAAAATTCAGAGATTTATTTATGGAAATCACTTCAAATGAAGGAGAAGGAGGAATTGATCCATTTGCCCATTGTATTACAATAGCTTCAGCATGTAATCTGGTGTTCAGGCGGAAATTTCTAGCACCTGAAACAATAGGAATAATACCTGTTCATGGATATCGGCCTTACGAAAAACATTCTATTAAGGCATTAAAATGGATTCAGTATATGTCAAATACCAAAAGCATACACATTCAACATGCTAGAAACGGCGGTGAGAAGAGAATAGGGGAATACCGTGTAGATGGATACCATGAATCAGAAAGTGGTGTTAAAACAGTTTTCGAATACCATGGGTGTTTCTGGCATGGCTGCAGCAAATGCTTTTCCCGTGAAACTATGAATCCAGTTAATCAAATGACGATGTCTGATCTTCATCAACGGACCTTAGAAAAGAAGAATTATCTTGAACGTCAAGGATATGACTACATATCAACATGGGAATGTGACTTTGATCTCGATATTTTGAACAACACTGATATCAAAAGTTTCGTTAATAAGGTGAATTATGTTCTACCACTAGAACCACGAGATGCATTCGCTGGAGGAAGAACAGAGGCATTTAAACTCTTGTACGAAGTCAAAGAAAAAGAAAGTCTTAACTATTATGATGTTACATCCCTATATCCTTATATCAACAAGACGGGAAAAGCAGTATTAGGTCATCCAACAGTGATAACAGAAAACTTTGGAAGCATTTCTCAGTATGAAGGTTTAGTAAAATGTAAAATCATTCCGCCACGAAAACTTTACGTCCCCGTTTTACCGGCAAAGATTAACAACAAGTTACTGTTTGCCTTATGCAAGACATGTGCTGAGACAAAACAGCAAAGTGTGTGTTTACATTCAGCAGAGCAGAGAGCAATCACTGGTACTTGGGTTACTGATGAGGTTAAAATGGCACTGCAGAAAGGATATATTCTAGACACGATGTATGAAGTTTGGCACTTTGACAACATTCAGAAATACGACCCTGAGTCAAAGTCTGGGGGTATATTCACGGACTACATCAACACATTTTTAAAGATGAAACAAGAAGCAAGTGGATGGCCTACTTGGATCATAACTGAGGACGATAAACATAAATATATCGAAGACTACTTTGAGAAGGAAGGAATCAAAATGAAATATGATAAAATAGTGAAAAACCCAGGACTCCGTTCATTGGCAAAGTTAATGTTAAATAGTTTCTGGGGTAAATTCGGACAACGCTCCAATTTACCACAAATAGAATACGTATCAGACCCTGCACTGTATTTTGATATCCTGACCAGTGATCAACAAGAAGTTTCTGGTGTCAATTTCGTATCTGATCAAGTTGTTGAGATGAGATGGAAAAACAAAAATGATTTCGTTGAAACATCTGGACGAACCAATGTTGTATTGGCTGCGTATACTACCGCCCAAGCAAGGTTAAAACTTTACAGCTATCTTGAAAAGTTGGACCAGAGAGTTTTATATGCTGATACAGATTCGATAATTTTCGTCACATCTGAAAGGGAATGGAAACCTTCTCTAGGTGATTACCTGGGCGATTTGACAGACGAAATACCAGCTGGGAATACGATGACACATTTCGTTACGGGTGGACCTAAGAACTATTGTTATAAACTTTTAAAGCCGGATAACAAAGGCATACAGACTGTATGTAAAGTCCGTGGGATTACTCTTAATTACAAGAATTCTCTCGATATCAACTTTAACACCATTCTAGAATTGGTTACGTCCGGTAGGGAAGACAAGATAACTGTTGTGGATGAGCATAAGATAGCACGTGACCAAAAGAATAGTAGACTAGTGACAAAAACTGAAAGGAAAGACTATAAAATTGTATTTGATAAAAGAGTGATTACTAATGATATATGTACAATTCCTTATGGATATTAAAAAATACAGTTAAACATGATGTATTATTTGCCAATATTGCATATTAATTAAAGACGGCCAGTTATTACTCTTATTAAATAACGACATCCATTAAACAAAAAAAAAAACCTCCTTTAAGATATATTAAGCTTGTCAAAGGCGTAGATCCATTACACCATGGACTTAATTACTGTTGATTGATAAGTTAATTGACGAGGGTATTTAGATACATATTAAGGCCACATAATGCCCTAAGGTTAATGCATAAACATCTGTCTTGTGTCTACCTGTCTGTGAATAATAGGTCTTACTATAGTACGATACGCCATTCGAAAAATCCCTCCACCGAGATCTCCCATAGAACCCATGCTTAAAATCACGCTCATTGACGACCATCCTGATGTTTCATAACCTATATTCAAAGGGTGTGATTAACTGGGAAAAACAATTACGAAATTTCTCTGTCCCGGCCGGGAGCCCTCAGCCGCCGCCGCCGCCACCGATGCCCACACGCGGATACCAAGATTTTTACAATTCCGGCCATACATATTCTCTACAACTTCCTGTTTTTTTTTATATATTTAATTACTGCTGATTAATTAGTTAATAAACGAGGGTAATTAAGTGCATATTAAGGCATAAGGTTATTACATCTGTCTTGGCCGTGTATTAGAGGTCTTACTATAGTACGATATCCTATTCAAAAAAATCCCTCCACCGAGATCTCCCATAGAGCCCATGTTAAAAATTGTTCTAGTCTAACAGGGATGACTACTCACACGTAATCCGCATTAATTCCGTCGTTGTCAATCCGGAGTCACTCCCCCGTAAGGAGGTGGTTTGACAACCGAATTAAAGCTTATTCCGGTCTAAACGCTAAAAAAAAATTCCCGGCCCTGATTTTTGTAAAAAAAAATAATCTGGCAAGCACCTAGGTTGAAAAAAAAAATAATCTGGTTCCAATCTTGCCAATTGAAAAAAAATAATCTTGCCAACAAAATTTCCTTGCTTAATATGTGTATGAAAAAAATAATCTGTCCCGCAAAGCAGGCGAAAAAAATTTCCAGGCCCTGATTTTTGTAAAAAAAAAATAATCTGGCCAGCACCTAGGTTGAAAAAAATAATCTGGTTTCAATCTTGCCAATTGAAAAAAAAATAATCTTGCCAACAAAATTTCCTTGCTTAATATGTGTATGAAAAAAATAATCTGTCCCGCAAAGCAGGCGAAAAAAAATTTCCAGGCCCTGATTTTTGTAAAAAAAAAATTAATCTGGCCAGCACCTAGGTTGAAAAAAATAATCTGGTTTCAATCCTAGCTGCCAATGGAAAAAAATTCTTGCCTACAAAATTTCTTAAAGTTTGCTTAATATGTGTATGAAAAAAATAATCTGGCCCGCAAAGCAGGTGAAAAAAATTTCCCGGCTCAAGGTAAAATCTTAGACTCCCCCAGAAAATCAAATGGTCCGTGCCAAAACATTCGCAATCGAACTTGGAAAAAAAAAACCCCAAAACATCACCAACTTTTTATCACGCGCTTTATTTTTATTAAGGTGGGACGTTACGTTAAAAACGACGTTACCGATAAAATTTACCTGTACACTGAAAAATCCGTCTGAACTTGGTGAAACGCAACGTCAAATTTAGTTAGATTCTGTTGCTTTTTTCATGTATAGACAATGTTCACGAGTTCGTACATTAAAAACGAAGTCCGTGACATATCCTTTATTTTACATCAATGCATCGCAAATTTTCCAAGGAACATTATATTAGTTTTTGGTCAAAATTTGGATATCATAAGTCCATTTTTGTGTATAAAAAGTAAGAATTAATGGCATTGAAACTCTTCTTTTCCTATAATTATGTCTTTATTAATTTCCCGCCAAAATTGCAGTTTTCAGATGCATCTATTTGAAAAACGAGGTCCGGGACCCCCATTTTTTATTTCATATATGGATGTAGATAACTAAGAACTATGTGTCTACCGATTTTCATTAAAATCTGGATATATGCCATTTGGTATCGTCCCACCTTAAAAAGTTTAAGTTGGTGATTTCAGGGCTGTGTCAAAATGGAAGGATATCACCCCGGAGAATATCACAGTGGGGAATATTTCCACAATAAAATATTATCTTGATCATATATCGTTGTCTGGCTAGCTCTTCACTCGGATTATATAATATCGATCGATGTGGCCCAGCGAATAATTGCATCCATCAGTCAAACTCCTAAATTAGTGTGTTGTATGTGCATGTTGTGTAATCGGGAAGTAACTATTATGATGTTTGCATTCTGCTAGGTATGTCATATTCTATTATAAAAAGTGCAAAATTTATTTATTTTTCATTATTGTAAAGGAATCTGAACAGATTTATAATTTATTTATTAAATTTAATGCAACTATAGACTAGTACAGTCCAAAACAATGACAATGACATACATGGATAATAACAAATTGACATTATAGAATATGAAACAAACATAAAGTTAGTAATATATACATTTTATATTCAATAATGGAACAATATCATAGACAGCGTTGACAAATGTCAAGACTCAGTTCTAATATAATCACTATATAAATTAAGACCTATAACGGGAAAAGACATCTTCTGTAACATGTATAAGATGCAACATTGTTATTATACATACTTTGGTACAAAATGTATTTTGTGTGCTACGCATTTATGTACTATAGCCCAATCCTTAGAAAACTGAAATATTTTCAGTCGTATCATGCCATAACATGTTTTGCTGCCAAATATTTTTTCATCATAATCGGACTCAAAATATTTTTGTAGGACTAAACCCCCTTTCAACATGTTCAAGATAAATGCTGATATAAATTAACCAAGTTTCTTTAGCAAAACGAATAATTTATGCACTCTAAATGTCGTAAATTTGCGAATTACGGGCGTATGCTTGAAAAGTTAATTGAAGATTGTGTGAAATTGTAACTTCAAGATTCTCAATTTTGGTGTAAATTAACGTTTTTTATATAATTTTCCCAGCTATTTACATTTTATCTCAATCGCAACGATTACACACGCACTTAAGATTCTTTTCCGCGACAAAGGACTTGTTAAAAAAAAAACCAAAGTGGATTTAATCATGACTGTTTCATAAAGTGCATGTTGTGTATGACATTTTCTATGGTTTTGTTGGTAGAGCCGAGCACCTCAGATGAGTCTTGATTAGAGGAACAAGCATTCACGTGGAGCAAAATCTATTGTCCAAAACGCTGTTGATTTTTTTATATCCTTAAAAAATCCAAGGCAAATGTTATGACAGTCTGTTTTTTTAGTAATTTATTATTAAATGGCCATAAATCAGAGTTTGTCGGACCCGGAACTGACACATGTTAAAATTTCGTCAAGATGCAAAAATCCAAACTCTTCAAGTGGCACAGTTCATGTTTGTTGCAAGGCACCAAGATAAAATAATGTTCCCTCCGTCTATTTTTATCAAATTATATATAAAAAAATCGCCCCCCACCTACTCTATAATTCTTGTCATTTATATCGATTAAAAAAAAATGACCCCCCCCTACTCTATAACTTGGTCTTTTATATCGACTTAAAAAAATCGACCCCCTACTCTATAACTTAGTCATTTATATCATTTTTTAAAAGTTGATATAAATGACCAGAATTCAAGCCCCTGTGGTTCAATGGTTATTTAGACATGGAGACAATCGGAACTCCTCTGCCTTTCTTAAGTCACTAATGCAATGAAAATATTGCCGAAGATTTAAGAAACGCTTCGAAGAACGAAATTATTGACAGATTGATTTGATAACTCATTTTAAGAAACATACTATGAATCTTTTTTTTTTAATAAAAATGGTAATTGATTCAACTACGTACGTTAAATTACACAATTAAAACAAAAACTTATCCTGAATTTTATAAATTGTCGAGCATGTTAAAAAAACCTTTTATACTGCAAACGGTCTATTTGAGCAGTCAAATTACAGTGACCGTATATCGATATGTGATATACGGTCAGTGACAGTATATCACTTTTAGTACACGCCCCCTTTCCGAGGCATGCTGTGAAACAAGGTCGAATATTATATTGTACAAATATTAAGAAAAGAAGAATTTTATTGGTAATGGCTAATGACCGATAGTGTGGTATTCAAGCATTCCGCCACACAAGCCCCTTTATAAGGGATACCTTATTATATTATTTTTTATTGAACTTGATAATTTGTAAATCACAAAATTAGCAGTACAACCTCTATACATACACAGTGTTTTTTTTTGTGTTTTTTTTTTGGGGGGGGGGGTTGCATTCAAGGACACATCAGCTACATTAAAGAATTATATCAAAACTCTAATAAATATGTATAAAAAAAGAAACCTTTCGTATGAGTGGGAAAATGAATATTGGTATTAGTAAGCACAGATCGAAAGCGGGTTATTCGCTCTAGTAGAGATCTCTACGAATTTGTTCCTAATTCTGTTAAAGAATTTTCATGGTCTGGAATGACGATTAAAACCACATAAATCACCAATTATTTAATATATAATTTAAAAAAGGATAGTATGTGAAAATTTTCATGCAACTCGGATTGAGAAGTCAGGACAGAAGCAAGGAATTAGAATACAGATATCCGTGGTCCTTGATTTGGCTTTCCTGTTCGAACTTTTTGGTATTGATTACTTTCATAGTTTTGGTTATTGATCTTCCAATGTTTTGACGTGAATGCTGTTGATGAAAGGTTACTCCTTGAAATTTTGAAATCGGCAAAATTAAATTAACCGTTTATTCCCGTATAAATAAATTTAAGAAAAGTATTTGTTAGGTGTGCGTTGAAAGAAAATTAAAAACTATAAACTTAAAAAATGGGTGGGAAATAATTGGATGTTCTATCATGTAATTAAATATGCCCAATTTATGTAGGCAACTACTATCAAATCCGTATAAACCGGTAAACAACATATATAGAGAGAGCTAGTTGAGTTTGCAGTTGCACGGACTCCACGTGCTTTTTGATTGACGACAGTTGAAAATATCAATGCGCTGAATTGAATCTTAATATTTTTAATGCCGAATGTATTTAATAAATTTAATACATTTTATTCCAAGAAATACAATTATTATTTTTTTTTTATTTCTAGCATAATGATATTAAGCTGCATTCTTACATGTAAGGTGCATATTAGTTAAAAAACGGTTGCATTCAATTTTTTTATTTTAAATTTATGCTTCAGTATAAATAGATATAAATATTTTTTTTCAAATTTCATTACAGACCATGAACATTTGTATCATAATACATAAACCATTCCATGTTATACAGTTTGCCCCTTACCTGGCGACACAGGTGTTATGACCATATTAGGAGAGGGGCCCGCGGTAGGATCATTTATCGATTTTTTTATTTGTGTTTTTTTTTAATAAAGAATACTCCAAAGAAAATACAAAATATTGCAGTATAAACACAATAATAGTACACTGACTCGACATAAAATTGTATTTATACGAATTCGGCTCGAAACAAGAAAACGCTCGGGAGACCCTCCACGTCGCGTTTTCCTGTTTCTAAGCCTCATCCGTATAAAAATTTTATGTCGAGTCAGTGTACTATTATTGTATATTTATAATCCTGAGAACATTAAACATTGTTAAAACTAACTAAAACGTGTATCATTTTCTCAGTATACATGTATTTCATTATGAACGTGTATGAGTTTTCAATGAAAATCAGGGGCGGACCCAGGATTTTGATTTACGGGAGGCGTAAAATATATTTTGTGGCGTTTTTCGCCGAGCGGAACAAGGTGCAAAATAGTTTTAATGTTTTTTTTACGTGGATTTCGCCCAAAAAACTTATTTTTTGTCAATTTTAAGGGGGGTGTATGCCCGGTACGTCTTTCCTTGGATCCGTGCATGAAATTGGTTAATAACTACTGTATATATGATTTTTAAAAGGTCCGTAGTAAATGAAAAGCTTGATCCGTTTCGCCCCGGATGGATCCAGATCCCACGGGAACGTAGTAGACTGACGGTTAATATACCTAGAATTTAGAGAGAAGTGTCGTATACCAAATCCTGCATTAGTCTATGAGTACACGGTGTCTCTGTAATTATTTTTTTATTTTGCCTTTGAACAATCGAATTTAATTTTCATATAAAATTTCTTAAGTGAAGACAAAATCTCTTGAGCACGATGTATGTGACTGTCAGTTATCAAATAGACTTTAAAGGTGTTAATGATCTTAAATTGAACACTAAATTGCCCTTGATAATAAAATAAAGACTACAACTATTGAAATGTTTCCCCAGTAGAGCATGTATAGAGGTCTTTATTTCATAGATTTGAACTTTTTATGTTACTTCATCGCGAAAAAAATATCATTTTTTTTTAGCTAATATGTCAAACATTCAATAGTTGAGTGTAAGTGTAGACATGGTAGAAATGAAGCTTTAAAGAAAATGCCAAATTAATCTTGAACCCACGGGCATTTGCATCGATTAATCAATTTAAATTGCATTCGGCATGATACAATGTATTTGATGTGCACTAAGAGTTAAAGACAGATTGGATAGGTTGTATGTTTGAATTGTTTGCCCTTTAAACATGTTAAAAGCTTTCTTTTTTTGTTGAATTTTAGCCATTATAAGTTCATATAACAGGTCTAATCCTCAGAGCGAATATATAGATATATATTCACGGGGTAGAATGTCTACGACTAAATCGGCATGGTACGAAGGGGACAAGAAAATTTGGGATGGTTTTTAGTAAAAACTCATGTAAACATCCGCTTCGGAATGGAGAAGGTAAAATAAAAATATAAATTTCTATAACTCATGGTAACTTTTCTTAACTGAAAGTATGCGCAAGATGTACCTATTGTTGTCTAGTTTTAACGACTGAAATTGCTTTTTGTTTATGTTTTATTAGTTTTATGTGAAACTGGTTCAATCACATGCAACACGAACATTTTTGTTTCACTTCAATCTTTAAAAGGCTCAAAAACAGGTTAACAGATATCCTAGATGTATTTTACGAATTGTACATGCATTGGCAGTGCAAATACTGTCTAAAAAGCAGCCGAACAACAAAATGATATACCCCTTGATTAGATAATTACAGTACAAGCCAATCCTTGCATGGTTAAAACAGGAACAAGAACATTTGAAATGGCAGAAAGTAAAATTACATGCAGTGTATTTTTGATTTATTGTACATGTAGATGTCTAAAGATGCTTTATTCAACAGTTTCAAAAAAAAAAAAAAAAACAAAAAAAAAAACAGTCCATATAAGATCTTTAATTTGGGGTTTAAATTATGATTCAAAATCGAAAGAAGAAAAAGCTAAGTAATTATTTGTAAATCCAACAGCATATCAGATTACCTTATCTGAAAGTTACAGGGCAAATTGGAATCCAGGGCGATCTGGAATTCTCCTAGGGCAAATTGGAATTCCGATTTCTCCTAGCACAAATTGGAATTCTGATTTGTCCTGGATTTAAACCAGTGCAAATCAGAATTCCAATTTGTCCTAGGAGAAATTGAGATATCCTGATTCGCCCTAGGAGGATTCCAGATCCCACTGAAATTCTAGTAGGATCTGGAATCACACTAGAAACTTAAGTCAGGACGATTCTGGATAATACTGAAATATTTTTATTATATAAAAATGCAAATTTAATGACAAATAGCAAATTAAATACAAATAGTACACATTATAAAAACAATAAATATCTACAAGTTATATATAGAAATGCAAAAGTAGCAATATGAATAATATAAATTCCTGATTTTTAAAATTAATTTTTATTTATTTTCTTGTTAGTAATAAAGAAGTTGTCTTATTAAAATTTATTACAATGAGGCCTTAGATTAATTTATTTTTAAAATATAGTTTTTTGGTTTTTAATTTAAGACAATGTACTTTAAAGAAATCAATCAATTTTATTTGTTTCAAAATATAACTTTTCAATGTTCAGTCAGTGGGATCCGGAATCCTCCTAGGGCAAATCAGGACATCTCAATTTCTCCTAGGACAAATTGGAATTCTGATTTGTACTGGTTTTAATCCAGGGCAAATCAGAATTGCAATTTGTCCTAGGAGAAATCGGAATTCCAATTTCCCTAGGAGGATTCCAGATCGCCCTGGATTCCAATTTGCCCTGTAACATATACAATCCGAATGATAATTTAAGAAGTTAAATATGGTTGAGTTTTTACCGTACAATAGAAAATTATGAGAAGTGGAATAAGTGTACGCGACTCAGATCACATAACAAACAGTTATTTAGAAAAAAATCACAATGAAAAAACGCCAGCAGTAAAATTATACAGAACAATTTTTATTTTTGGATTTCACCCCCGCCCTCAACCCTCACGATGTCTTATCAGAGGGAATTGAATTGATTTTTCTTCTGTTTGTCCGTACTTGAAAAGTGGTTAAGCATAGCAATTCTGATGGCCCGACCACGTATATGAATTGGATATATAGTTTTCCGTTTTTCCGTCCGTCCATGCTTCCGTAACAGTTTGGTTTAGTTCTTGGTTAAGTAACATTACTCAAATTCTAAATATATGAGGTCAGAGAAATTTCTACCTCACCGCTTTAGATATGCATGTGTTAGGTAGCTCTACACCACCCGCTAGAAATTAGTTCGCCTTTTCATTTATTTTAAGCATGAATGACTTTGGTTAAGGTCTTGGGTAAGGTTCATATCTCTTATACTATAACTACAAAAATGTGGATCTGGTTGCGCTACACCACCTTTTAGAAATGAGGTCACTGTGACCTTTATTTTAAGCATGAAGGACTTGGGTTGAGCTCTTGATTATGATCCCGTTATTCCGGATCCTACAATGTTGAGGGTGGGGCTCAATGAAATTTCGCCACTAGATGGGTAACCTTGCTCTTTGTTAAGGTCTATAACTCAAATACTAAATGCTTGGGGTTAATCAATCAATCAATCAAATTTAAATCAAAGGCTACAAACAATAAATTGACAAAAATACAACAAATAATAATATCATGTACGAGTATGAATCGCCAGCTTGATGACATCGCCAACTCTCAATATGGATCTACCAACTGAGCTTTTGGCTTTGATTAACACAGTGAGCTTGGAAAATAGAGAGATGAAATGGACTTTTTCAGCCTCCACCGATAGGACGGAAATCAAACTTGTATGGTCGGTAGCGAAGGACCCTCCAAAGATGTCCACCACCAACCAGGCCTCGAAGAAGAAATACCAGTCGCCTTCAACCAAGAAGCATAACACTCAGCGGTTACTTCGGTTCAAGGCAGCTAGGAAGGCCTTTGTACCAGACACAAATTCAAGTGCAACACAAACAGCAGCAGCTGTAAAGGCGGAAACACCAACCCAAACAGCAGAACCACACAAGACGGACAAGGGGAATAACACCAGCCACATCACCAGAGACCAACAGATACAAACACCGAGCTTCGGCAAAGGGAGACCACTTACTCCGACGAAATATCGCATTTCTGACGAAGATTACAGCCAAAATAAGGAATGGGAAGACATCCGAAATGTAAGGAGTCCTTTCAACCCAGAATCAAGGTGCTTCAGAACTGTTGTTTAAAGATGGTGATGTACGCTATTCACCGGCATTTGACCTGGACGAACCAGAATACCAGATACCTGATCCTCCAGATGAAGACCTAGGACCCAGGCCACCAACACCTCTCCCTTCAGCTAGACCTAAAAAGAAGCAAAGGCATAGAAGTCGCAAATCATAGACATTGAAGTCAACGCCCGCAATACCCAAGAGGGTAGTCGGGCCATAAACCCTCAACACCAGCATATCATGTACAAATGAAACGTAAGTGTCTCCTGTCCTCAGTGTCATTGACTGTTTTAAAAAGGATCCCAGAAATTTCACTTCTTGACTATTATTTGGGTTTAAGATTTATGATATTTCACCATTAGATGTGACTTAATTATCACGTTACCATCGTTTGGAAATTTCGGTTTAGCCATCTCGAAGGAGTTGTGTCTACAAAAGGTATTCTATTACCTAATATGAATAAAGGTGATATAAAGTATAAAAAAAAAACTCCTTTAGATTTTGTTCGATAAAAATTGACTTCAAGTGTAACATACCTTCAAAATTTCAATAAAATCCCTTTTGCTGTCTCAGCTTGGGATTGTGTCAACAAAAGTTTGACGGGCGTACAAAAGGACGGGCAAAAGACCATTACTAGGTGCCTTTGTCCCATTCAATTAAAATGAATTATCTAGCAAGTGATTGGTTTGTATGATATGCTTGATGTGATTGATATTGATAGGCTATAACCATTGTATCATTTGTAAAATAAAATATTTATATGAGCATGATGAGTATTGCATATTTGTAAAGTGAATCTTTGTAAAATAAAGGTATTCGTTTGTACATTCGACTTTTGAACGTATGCTGGATTTGTTTAAAAGGAAGTATTAATTAGTACAATGTAGTATGCCTTCCATGTTTTGTCTTTTCTCATGGACGCTCCAAGTTTGGTAATTTTATTATAACCTTTATATTGTTTCGGAGTTTAAATTAATTGAGAAGATAACGTAATATGTATAAGCCATGCATAATTCTCTTAGCAATGTTTGTGCCGTTCCAAATCTTCTTAATTTGAATTTTCTATATGAAGCCTCTATTCTTGTGCCCAAAGGAAGTATGCATATAAACATTGAATGAATAAAACATTTTACAGGTACAAAATAATATAACGATGCTCACCTTTTGAAGATATTGTTCAAAAAGGCCTCGATATGCATCAATATTTTACGCACGGGCGGCCTTTGAATAACGATTAAATGGATTCAAAAACGGTTTGGCCTAATATTAATAACAAACCACTATGTTGAGCATGGGCAATTTGATTTTGATATATTATTTAAAATATGCGCAGAATCTTTCGAAAACTTTGATAAAAATATTTTCTGCCATTCATTTCGTTCTTACACTGCTATGCCGGAACATTTTTTGCCGTAGACATTCTACCCCGTGATATTATACTTATGGACCTCAGAATTGCATTGCGATATTTTGGAAATCTATTTTATTCTACGTTTTTTTAAATGACCAATTATTTTTATTGAACCTTACAATTATTTTAATATACATGTATTTTGAACTTTTCTCCACATGTAAAAAATTGTAATAAAAGCTAGGCCATACCTCACGCAGTGTCTTATATTCTTATTTACTAAATCCCGCACTCCAAGAAACTGCCCCCCCCGGGAATACAAGAAAATCGTGAGAGTTAAGTCTTATTTATCAGTCAAAAGTTTTACTCAGTAATATTCACAGAAGGAAAGCAAACTTTTCAGTGATCAAAAAGGACAAATTTTAAAGCAATGTGAAGTTGGTTACTTATTCAACATTCGATTGACATTCGTTTAACATTCGATTGACATTCGTTTAACATTCGATTGACATTCGTTTAACATTCGATTGACATTCGGTTGATATTCGATTGATTTTCGGTTGACATTTGATTGATTTTCGGTTGACATTCGTTTAATATTCAACGGAAAATCGTTTTATATTTAACTGTGACATAAAGTGGGCTACATGCCCCACCCGGTCGGACCGTGACTAAGTAGCAGGATTTGGTCCGGTGGCCGTCCCAATATGTCGTAATATACAATAAACGGCCCTGTATAAGTACAAAGAAAGTGCTTCCGAACTCCCCCCCCCTTTCAATCCAAAAGTCAGTAGGTGGCACTTACAAACGGGATAGTGGGCTTTATGCCCCATCTGGTCGGACCGTGATTAGTCAGTAGGTTGCACTTACAGACGGGTTACTGTGCTGCATGCCCTACCCGATTGGACCGTGACTAAGTATCGGGATTTGGTCCGGTGGCCGTCCCAATATGTCGTAGTATACAATAAACGGCCCTGTGCTTCCGAACTTTCCCCCCTCTTTCAATCAAAAAGTCAGTAGGTGGCACTTACAAACGGGATAGTGGGCTTTATGCCCCATCTGGTCGGACCGTGATTAAGTATCATGATTCGGTCCGGTTGCCGTCCCAATATGTAATAATATACAATAAACGGCCCTGTATGATTACATAGAAAGTGCTTCGGAACTTTTCCGTCCCCTTTCAATCCAAAAGTCAGTAGGTGGCACCAACAGACGGGTAAGTGGGCTACATGCCCCACCCGGTCGGACCTTGACTAAGTATCGGGAGTCGGTCCGGTGGCTGACCCAATATGTCGTAGTATACAATAAACGGCCCTGTGCTTCCGAACTTTCCCCCCTCTTTCAATCAAAAAGTCAGTAGGTGGCACTTACAAACGGGATAGTGGGCTTTATGCCCCATCTGGTCGGACCGTGATTAAGTATCATGATTCGGTCCGGTTGCCGTCCCAATATGTAATAATATACAATAAACGGCCCTGTATAATTACATAGAAAGTGCTTCCGAACTCCTTACAATCCAAAAGTCAGTAGGTGGCCCTAGCAGACGGGTTAGTGGGCTACATGCCCCACCTAGTTTAGGGTGACCGTGACTAAGTATCAGGATTTGGTCCGGTGACCGTCTCAATATGTCGTAATATAAAATAAACGGCCCTGTATAAGTACAAAGAAAGTGCTTCCAAATTTTCCTTTCCCTTTCAACCCCAAAGTCAGTAGGTGGCACAAGCAGACATGCCCCACCCGGTCGGGGGTCATTATTTATATACCCACGCAGGGCCTATTAATGCATATTATAAGATTTTCGGACCGCTACCCGTTCGGACACGGACATTTACAGTGAAAAGGTCCGACTGGGCCATGTAGCCCCATGACCCTCCTTTCATATCCCCCTATCCCCTTGTCGATTGAAAGGGGCAGAAAAAGTCGGGGGTCATTATTTATATACCCACGCAGGGCCTATTAATGCATATTATAAGATTTTCGGACCGCTACCCGTTCGGACACGGACATTTACAGTGAAAAGGTCCGACTGGTCCATGTAGCCCCATGACCCCCCTTTCATATCCCCCTACCCCCTTGTCGATTGAAAGGGGCGGAAAAAGTCGGGGGTCATTATTTATATACCCACGCAGGGCCTATTAATGCATATTATAAGATTTTCGGACCGCTACCCGTTCGGACACGGTCATTTACAGTGAAAAGGTCCGACTGGGCCATGTAGCCCCATGACCCCCCTTTCATATCCCCCTACCCCCTTGTCGATTGAAAGGGGCGGAAAAAGTCGGGGGTCATTATTTATATACCCACGCAGGGCCTATTAATGCATATTATAAGATTTTCGGACCGCTACCCGTTCGGACACGGTCATTTACAGTGAAAAGGTCCGACTGGGCCATGTAGCCCCATGACCCCCCTTTCATATCCCCCTACCCCCTTGTCGATTGAAAGGGGCGGAAAAAGTCGGGGGTCATTATTTATATACCCACGCAGGGCCTATTAATGCATATTATAAGATTTTCGGACCGCTACCCGTTCGGACACGGACATTAATAGTGGAAAGGTCTGACTTGGCCATGTAGCCCCATGACCCCCCTTTCATATCCCCCTACCCCCTTGTCGATTGAAAGGGGCGGAAAAAGTCGGGGGTCAATATTTATATACCCACGCAGGGCCTATTAATGCATATTATAAGATTTTCGGACCGCTACCCGTTCGGACACGGACATTTACAGTGAAAAGGTCCGACTTGGCCATGTAGCCCCATGACCCCCCTTTCATATCCCCCTACCCCCTTGTCGATTGAAAGGGGTGGAAAAAGTTGGGGGTCATTATTTATATACCCACGCAGGGCCTATTAATGCATATTATAAGATTTTCGGACCGCTACCCGTTCGGACACGGACATTTACAGTGAAAAGGTCCGACTGGGCCATGTAGCCCCATGACCCCCCTTTCATATCCCCTTACCCCCTTGTCGATTGAAAGGGGCAGAAGAAGTCGGGGGTCATTATTTATATACCCACGCAGGGCCTATTAATGCATATTATAAATGTGCCTGTCCAAGGCAGGAATCTTTATCAATGCTGATGTTAGTATTCGTCGAATTTATGGTGTTTTTTTTTTGGCAAGAAAGGGGTCTTTCGTTAATACTTATAAGGGTTGCGATTGAATCCTATGTAGTTTATTTTCAATCCAGTGCCAATTGCAAAACAGCGAGCAGCGATCGCTCGTCACATTAGTTGTCCTGAATTTGATTTGTTTATACATTAAACATTTAAATCTTTGCACTGTACTTTCTGCTGCAGCGGTTAGAACAGCTTATTTTAATTGCCTGTTCACCGCGGGGAGGTGAGAGTAGTATTTTTAACAAGATTTCATTTTATCTAACATTGTGCAATTTTGCCGAATAATAAATTCGTACAAAATGGTGATCATGAAGACTTTTTTCCCATGAAATTAATATTTTCATTTTATTGTTCTTTGTTCTTTGATACTTAAGTTTTCATTATTCGTCATCCTCGGAAACACGGGGATTCTTCTTTCGCTAACATTCATTACCCCTGGGTCATTACCCATGAAATTACTCATTTTTGATAGTTAAAGTTTTGTATCGAGTCTTCTGATTGGTCGCATTACACTTTTCTAATAGGATTTTAACATGTTTCTCTATTTAATTTTGTAAAGATAAAGATTAGATCAAGATTGTGCGATCGAACAAAGTCATACGAAATGACCAGGGGTAATGAACGAGATAAGCGAGAGAAGAACCCATGGGTTTCCGAGGCTGATTATTTGCATGATTAATGGACTTAAACAAACTTGTTTCATTTTACCGGGCTGAAGTTAGTTCATTATTCATTTTTCATTATTCATTTTTCAACATGCTGCGATCACTGTTGAATAATAAACTTTATCTTATTTCATTTTTCATTATTCAAGCAAAAAATGAATAATGAATAATGAACCAAGTCATTATTCATTATTGAAAAATAAATAATGAAAAATGAATAATGAACCAACTTCAGCCCAGGTTTAAAGACATTTATCTGATACTAAATATCAATGATGTACCTTGAATGTCTCATGTTAAACAGACGTAAGGAAAAAAAAATAACGTACACCAAATCAGTATTAAATACCATAAGTCAGTAAACCATGACTGCAGGAGAAAGCAGATAAAATGTACTTACAATTGATCTGAACTGATGCTAATGCAACTGCATACCATGCAAATATAAATAGTGTACATGTACGACAGTGGCTTCATGGTTAACAGACACAAGAAAAAGTTAACATTTATCCAAATCAGTATACAATCTCAAAAGTCACTAGACCGTGACTACAGGAGCATACAGATAAACGTCCTTGAAATTAATCTGTACTGATGCTACTATACTCAAAAATAGTAGGGGTGTGTTACGCATGACGTTTATAAAAACTTTATCGGAACCCCATTTTCAGTGAGTCACCGTATTGTCACACTATGAGCGGCATCCATTACTTGCTAGGCGGGATGGCCATACATACATGTAGTCCTTAAGACTTCCAATTATAAAAAAAAAGAACTTTTTATACTGTCGTTCGCAGTTTGATAAAGATCTGAAATCACTACTTCGGAACAACCCTATAGGAGTTAGATGAGTTACTGTATTATAATACTACTGAAAGAGGCTACATGCCAACTATCAAGAGGCTTTGACACGTAGTTAACAGTAAACTACGACTGATTTTTTTTGTGTTTTCTCAAGACGCCACAAGTCCACGGGAACAGGAAGTAAGTCCTTAATGGATTGAGTGAGATTTGCAATACGTAGCGGGTGACATATCTACGAATATCGAATGAATATCAATCGAATGTCAAACGAATGTCAACCGAATGTTAAACGAGTGTCAATCGAATGTTAAACGAATGTCAATCGAATGTCAAACGAATGTCGAATAAGTAACCAACTTCACATTGCTAAATTTTAACTCATTTGTTTCCAGTGAAATTATAAATAAAAGATATACGCGCTTTGATTTTACTAAGTTAGAGTGTATTTGGTTTCGTTGTGGTGTTGTGTATCAAACTCGATTATTATAGGTTTATCCTTCCGGATAAAAATAGTTCCATATAGTTTAAGGACCGTTGCGGACGGGAACTGGAACCATGAGAAGTTTTTTTGTGAACTATATTCTCTGAAATGGGAGTGGATTTCTTCTTTCCTGAGAAATAGAATGCAGCAAGTAACTCTTGATGGGGAAGTGTCTAGTCCATTACCAGAAGTTAGTTGGGTATACCTCAAGGGTCAGTGTTAGGCCCGTTGTTATTTTTGATATTCATAAACAACTTACCATCTGTTGCCAATTCGAAAACACGCTTATTTGCCGATGATTGCATTTTTTATTGATCCATCAGAAACAGACAAGATTGCATTACATTACAAAACGACCTCAATAACTAAGCTGAATGGGAAAAATCATTGGGGATGCAGTTTCAACACGAAATATGTAACTCGTTAAGTGTAACAAGGTCACACTCACCAATCAAACAGGACACAAACTTGAATCAGTTGAAACTGCTAAGTACTTAGGCGTCACATTATCAAACAACATGAAATGGGACACTCATATTAATAACATCTCAAACATAGCAAGTAAGATCCCAGGCTTCCTAAAGCGTAATCTACAAATTAAAAACGAAGAAACAAAGAGTCTAGCTTACAAATTTATTGTTCGATCAAATCTTGAATATTGCTCGTCAGTATGGTCACACAACACCAAAACCTTAAAGGACAAGCTAGAAAATGTACAGAGGAGAGCTGCTAGGTATGTAACCAACAGATACCATAACACCAGCAGTGTCTCCTCCGTGATTGAACATCTAAACGGGCCAACATTGGAACAAAGTAGGAACATCAATAGAATCACCATGTTTAATAAAATTACACACAACATCGTCGCAATAAACCCAACACTTTACCTCATTCCACAACTAAATACCAACACTAGACACACAAACCCTTCACAGTATCAAATTTACAGTACCCGAACAGACTACTTTTTATACAGCTTTTTTCCCTACACAATAACACTTTGGAACACACTACCAGCAAATATAGTTACGGCAAACACTCTGGACCATTTTAAAACCTTGGTCCAAAGTCATTTTGCTTAATTTAATTACCAAGCAGTTAGTTGATTTATAAAAAAATATGTTATGTTTTTCTTTTTCTTTTTGAATATTTAAATATTATATATATTTCCCCCTAGTTTTGGGGTTTATCAATATTTTTAACAAGCTGTCTGTTGCGCCACTGCGCCGAAGAGTAGCCATCAGCCATTATATGTAGATGTAGAAAAGCTACGAAATCAGAAGGACATATCATGATTTGTTTTATAAATTTACATTTGCACGATTTATCTGAATTAATTTATATTTCGGCCATAAAAAGGCTTAACAATAGGTCTTAAAGTTAGAGGCTATGATAAAATCAAAGGTCATCGAAGGTGAAACTATCAGGCGACGCCTGTTATGAATAATTATGACAAATCTTATTTAGAGCAAATCTAGATATTTATGGCCTGCCAACGTTTGTTGGTCGGACAAATTGTTTACTATCGTTGGCGCTCCTAGCCGATGGCCATGTGTGCTATTTCCATTGGTTGGCGTCCGTCGTCTGTCCGTTCAATTTTTCAAAATTCTCGGAAACTGCTTAGCCAAATGTATTGAAACTTCGTAGGGTTGTTCTGTCATGTCTGTAGTATGTCCTCTACTATCCTTTGATAATTTGGATCTCAAAAAACATGGCCGCCATGGCTAGAAATAGAACATAAGGGTAAATTGCAGGTTTTTTTTGCAAATTACTCAAAAAACCGTAACAGATATTAAAATTCAGGCAAGGGTAGGAGAGATCAGCACATCAAGATCTACCTGCCCATGAATTTTGAAGATCCGACAATCATTGTAGGAGTTATTTCCCCTTTTCTTTTGGCATTCCAAAACTAGTAAGATTATTCAAAAGCGTTCTACAAAGTTCAACACCATTGCCTGTCGAATTTTCTCCCAAGCAACACAATTTCGGCTAAAGCCTGGAGATGAATATAAAAGTGGTATTATTATGAACATGATCATGAGATGATGATGAAATGAAGGAAAGGGGACACAAGGCCAATCGGGGAGCCACTGGTAAAGGAGTGATGGGTAGGGGCGGGAAATTTAGACACCTGCATGGGGATCCTAAGGGTCTTACTCTTACCGAGACCTGCAGCAGGGTTCTTTAACGTGCACGGGACGTGACATTTTTTATGACACGGTGCACCAGCATGAGTTGCGGTCAGGTTTTCTGCATAATTGCCTGTTAACCAAGGCAATCATTATGACGCCCTTTTCAACCACCTAATGCAAAGCGGCCTGACCCAATGTCAGGTTTCTGACTGCTCTTTATTTGACTTGAACCGACAATCTTAGGGTTGCTGCAGACCTATTCGCCAACCGGAACCCGCACGGGTGCTAGAAATTAGGTAACGGTGACCTATATTTTACCTATAAACCGTTACTACTTTGGTTGAATTCTTTATGGAGGTCAATTTATCGGGTATCGGGTATTACATGCATGTTTTGGGTCAGTCAAATTCGGCAACTAAATTCTCCTACATGAGAGTCTAAAAGTTGTTGTACAGTATCTGTTGGCTGGCAACATTTAAGAAGAAAAAATTACACATACTTTAAACATATTTATTTATCCTGGATTGGGAAACAAGCTTAATGCTTATGTAAATCCCTCTCCAGCTAGCAGTTTGCGAGTGTGGCTTTGCAGCGGCCCCCATTGAGCCTACTCTTATCGATCGCTACAAAAGGGTCTTTAACGTGCATCGGGTATTGCTCTCCACATACACGGGACAACCTTTTTTCGTCCCTTCCGAAGGACTAGCAGCGTTCCTTGAGACAATCCTCGCAAATGGTGTCAAGAGAGAGTCGGAAAATTGGTTCATGAAATTTTCACCCCGGACGAGGATCGAACGACGAACCTTGGTGTTAGTAGCCCGACGCATTAACCACTACACCACCAATTACACATAGATTCATATAAACCTAAGAAGCTAGTTTTGACTACCGATATATCAGGAATTTCTCTAGAACCCCCTTCATTTGTATAAAGTACAATATCTATATGCATGTTTCATATTAGATATAAAAGCATCCCATTCAAAGATAGGTCTGGAACAGGTTTTGTAGGTCTGATAAGTTATTGGCTTCCCTGTAGGCCCCAATGTCGGACAGAAAACTAACACTGTTGGCACCAGCGTGCAGATTTTCTTATTGATATTAAAAATAAATGCTAATTCTTTCAGGAATCGTTCTTTCTAAAGGTATTTTAACTTATGAAATCTTACAACTCTCCATATATAATATTCATGATATTTGAGTCCTCTAGATCGGACAAAGTGAAAGCTTTTCAATGTGGGGGGATGGGCTGTTCAAATATTTGGTCAAATTTTATAGACTGATGGCGGTGTTAGTGGAAAAATGTTTCCGTTTTCTCAGCAATTACTTATCACCGTCTCTCGTTATTTGGTATGCAGCATAGAAATGGTATCCAATATCGGAGATTTTATTAACATAGTTCCTGGTTAACGAAAACGGTTCAGTGACGGATCCATACGCCCGCCTCCCTTTACAAGGTGAGCGATTCAGGCTCCTTGGAGCCTCTAGTTACATGCATGCATTAAGTGATTGTGGCCCAGTACTATTCAGAGAAAAATGGGCCAAAAAGGGGCAAAATGGATACGATTTTTTTTCATTGTATTCCTCATGTTCCTCAATAGAAAATGTAAAATGTTATATCATATTTGAAGTATCTTTGCTATCTCTTACCATTTTGGGGGAATTTGGGATTATCGGAGCCAAAATTGACTGTCTGCTCTCACATAAAAAGTAAAATGATCTTGTTTCTGTTTATTTATTTCAGGGTCCACGACATTGCCCAGTACATCAAAGATGGTTAAAATCCGGTCATCGCTAATAATAACTGTTCTTATTACCGTGTGTATGACGATTTTCATATACCAAACACAAGTTCAGTCGCAGGTTCAAAATGGCGTCAAGGACACTAAAACCGGAAGTATAGAATCAAGGGCAGCACAAGTTTCACAACTGAAGGGAGACAATGTACGAACTGTTAATGGTAGCGGACAAAACGTTCCTTATGGGCAGGAGATAGCCGAGGTCTTGTCTGTTGCTAAGGCTATGAATGTGAAACCTCTACTGGTCACACTTATAAACGGAGCATACCTACAATTTGCCCTGAGCTGGTTGTGTAACACAGAACATATGAATATTCATTACCAGGTTTGTTGATTTGTAAATTTAGGTTCGATTTTGCTATACCTATTTAACCGGAAGCTCAACTAGGCATTCTTGAGAATGTCGAAGTCTCAAAAAGCAAAAAAAATCGATGGCACAAATCATTTTTTTTAAAGCAACAACACGAATAAACAGAACGCTAAACATGCAAACTACTTAAAGTAAGTGAACTCAGGTACGTGCTTCAGATGGGTAATCAGTTCCTGCGAATGCTTGTTTCAGCTCACCCGTCATGTTCGATATAAATAGAGTGTGGTGCCTCTTTAATTTCTTCCACTATGTTTTCATTTCATTTTAGGTTTTGATAATAACAACTGATATCGACACGAAAGACAGAATCAAAACCGTTTGGCCGGAAGTGAATGTAGTTGCGATTTCCGGTATGCCATTGAATGGCGACCAATCGTATAGTCATGCAGGATATGTACGCCTCACAAATTTCAGAGCTCATGTTTTGTTAGAACTTCTATTAGGTAAACAGGAAATTTTCCTTTTTGAAGTCGACGCTTTATGGGTAAAAAACCCAGTACCTAAAATGTCCCAAACACGGGACTGTGATATTTTAGCAAACCCAGTCGCAGAAAGACCTGGTTTGACGGCTATTGGTTTCCTCTATTTATTTCCCACCACGCCTACAATAATGACTTGGGAGGCTCTTAACAAGAAGCTTTACGTGCTAGACCAGAAAATCAAAGCACTACCTCCTGGGAAGGTGATATCTGAAGGCGACAATGATCAGCTGTATCTCTCCCACCTTGTAAACAAACGAATCGGAGGTTTAACAAAGAAAACGCTTCCCTTGGAGGATTATTCTGATGGCAAATGGTACGATATGACCGAAGATAAGCGAAAAGCATCACATCCGTTCGTTATCAATAATAACTGGGTCATAGGTAATGCCAAAAAAGTATCGAGGGCAAAGGATTGGGGTCATTGGTTTCTTAATGACGATCAGACATGTAATAAACAACAAGTAAAGAAAATTACAAAAAATGGCGAATTTTGGCATAAAGTTCCCATAAGTCACATATGACGGACACTCGTATCCATGGGACTTGTAAATCATCGGGTATAGTCTGAATCATATCGAAGAGTTAAAATTTCACGGAAATGACCGAGTAATTACGATTAATTGCGAACTAACGAGGGAAGTTACGCCCCCTTGATTCAATTAAGATAGTGATCAGTAATATTCGGCTGTCAGCGAATGAAATCAAAGGATAGAATCAATGCAACCATAATCAAAACAAGTTAAGTTTACATTTTGAGAAATTATTCTATGATATACATGTAATCCAATGCAAAATCAATGTGTCTTCCAGTGAAGGACATGTAAACTTCTATGAGAAAGTAAACGTATACAAGGTGCTAATTTGTAACAGTGTACACTAAAACAACTTTTTTTGTGTACATTTGGACCAATGGGACGAATGAATAGGAAGTTCGTGAAATTTTTTCCTAATTTCTAAGTCCGAAGCTGTCAATATTGTAAGTTGACGAGAATTAAAATGAAAAAAAGAACGACTTCATGTCCATCTAGATCTTTATCAAGTGTATACTCATGTAACTAAAAATTTCGGTGATCAGAAGTAAATAAAACTAAAGAAAAAAAAAACCGATTTCAATGATTTTATTTGGAGTCCTGTTACAACATACTGCCTTTTTGTTGTTTGTTTTTATTTGGAATCAGTTTGACCGATGCGACATAAAAAAACGCATGGTTGCTGTTCTTTTTGTATACAATATTAAAGTCGCATCAGTTATAACCTTAACAACAAAAGGGCAACGCATCGTATCGCACCTGTTTACCAGTGACATGCATGTAAGTAACCTTTTAATCAAACATTCCGATATTGAACAGTAAAGGTTCTTTCTTGATGCATGAGCCAATCAATTATAAAGTGAAACAAATACATGTATATTTTGATTGATCTGTGCCACGTGGTTTTAACAACTATCGATAACTGCTGGCAATCTGAAGACGGTCCAAAAATAACGATATATACTTTTAAAGAGGCCGATAGAAGGCAAGTATTAGACTGTTGTCTACTATTTCACTTATTTTCCTTTCTTTGTTAAAAGCTGGGAGCAAGCACCAGTAATAACGCTTCAATCAAAATAGAAATAATTAAGCTTATATTTTATGTATTTGTTGTTTTTAACTGCAAATCGCTAAATGAGACAAAATTGCGAATGTATATTTGTTTTAAAACAAATTATAAAACTAACAGCATTATATTATGTACAAGTATTACTTCGAATGTCACAATATTGCCGGAATAGGTGCGAATCGAAAAATGCTTTCTTGCTACGGACAGCATTTTTTATTTGTAAAGATATCGTGCGATCTCGGCAAATCTATTTAATTTCCTGTTGTTATTAACAGACATGTCGAAATCTCATATATTGTCAAATATTATATTTCTGATAGCAAAAAGGCATATTTCGGTTCGCATATCGTTCGAAATTAGTATATATATTTATTACATTGTTAGATAAGTATTTTTTACTTTATGTTAGATAAGAATAATAATATATTATATTCTGTTATTATTTTATATCAAGACTTTACAAAAGAAGCGTTGAGGATATTTAAGTGTAATTGTGCCAAAAATGATATGATTAAAAATCAAAAATATTATAATTTAGTATTTATGCCCTACCTACCAAAACAGAAGGGGTTCATACTTTGTTTGGCCTTTGCGCTCACATGTCACAGTGGAGGTTCATATTGTTTACCTTCCTGAAATTCTTACACTTATTCTTAAATTATATTCCCGTTGGAAAAGTTGGGGAGGGTTATATAGTAATAGTGGTGTCCATACTTCCTACCATCCGGTCGACCTTCTGCCCGTCCGTTACACCTCAGGATACCCACATCTTTATATCTGCAGCTCATCATAAACTTTTTTTCGGATTTTCAAGAAACTTTCACACAATCGTTGTGACATAATTTGGATGTGCACCTTCTATTGTAAAATTTGATTAGAATTATTGTTGGGTTTTTCCATAGCAAATCAAGGACTAACCTGTTCTACATCAAGGGACACCTATCTCTTATCTGTAAGTTTTCATGAAACTTTCACACAATCTTTATGACATAAAGTAGATATACTTTTATTTTTAGCTCATCTGACCCGAAATTCGAGGTGAGTTATTGGCATCGCTATACGTCTAATTTTTCAAAAATCTTGTTCTCTGAAACCACTACAGGGAATTTTAAGATCACTTAGACCGAATGTCAATGTGACCCGTTGCCATCACTTGGCTTCCGTCGTAGTCGTCTGTCTTCGTCGTCGTCGTAGGTTAACAATCTTTCAAAAATCTTCTACTATGAAACTACTGAACAGAATTCAATGAAACTTGATTGATCCTTAGGATGTCCGGCACTAATCTTGTGGTTCGATTTTTGATTCGTAAAAAAAATGGCTGCCATGGCTAAAATAGAACAGTGGGGTCAGACTACTGTTTTTTGCTTGTTAATCAAAAAGTATAAGAGAAAGATGAAATCTGATGCCACCCTATTGCTTCAGCATCGAAAGTCTCCATATGGTCGAAGTTGTCAGATGATTCCTGATAGGGGTTACAGCCCCTTAAAGGTAAAAAATAGTGTTTTTATGTTTTTGGTTTATAGAATGAGACTATTGCGAATAGAGAAAAGCTGTTGCTTGCTTGAATGTTCAGCTCATTTAGCTCTACAAAAGTCCCCATTGGGTCGAAGTTGTCAGATGACCCCTTAAATAACTTTTTTTTCATGTTTTTGGCCTATAGAATGAAATCTATAGCAGATAGGGAAAAGCTGTTGCTTGCTTTAATGTTCAGTTCATTCAGCTTAATAACAGTCTCAAAAAGGGTCGAAGTTATCAGACGACCCATTATAGGGGTTGCAGCCCCTAAAATAATGTTTTTCACGCTTTTGGCCTATGCAATGAAAACTATAGCAGATACGAAAAAGCTGTTGCTTTCTTAAATGTTCAGCTCATTTAGCACTACAAAGGTCGCCATAGGGTCGAAATTGTCAGATAACGCCTTATAGGAGTAACGGCCCCCAAAATAAGTTTTTTTATATGTTTTTGGCCTACAGAAGGAAATATTGGAGATAGAGAAAAGCTGTTGCTTGCTTAAATTTTCATCTCATTTAGCTCTACCATAGTCTTCTTTAGGTTGAAGTTTTCAGATGACCCCATATAGGGGTTGTAGCCCCTAAAACAATATTTACCATAGGGTCGAATTTGTCAGACAACGCCTTATAGGGGTAACGGCCCCCAAATAAGTTTTTTGATATGTTTTTGGCCTACAGAATGAAAACTATAGTAGATAGAAAAAGCTGTTGCTTGCTTAAATGTTCAGCTTATTAAGCCCTACAAAAGTCTTTATAGGGTCGACATCAAGACCAGGTAAGCGATTCAGGTTCCTGGGAGCCTCTTGTTTAAAACTTGCCCAAAGTATTAATCAGGGCATGGTCTTTTAAAATTGGTTTCGGCTTTATAATTTGTCGACAAACATGCCCACTGTAACTAAAATTAGAAAATGGGGTCAAGTCACATTCAAATGATTCCATGTATAACTTGAAAACTAAAACAGATAGAAAAAAACCTGGAGGATCATTGGCTCTTCATAAACAAAACTCTACAAAAGTGTTCATTTGATTCGAAGTTGTCAGATGATCCCTTTAAGGGGTTTTGGACCTTTAAGTGTGAAAAACAGCTTTTTGCTTTTTTTTGTCTTTAGACGGAAAAATAATGAAGATAAAGAAAAGCTCTTGCTTGCTTCAAACTTCAGCTCATTGAGCTCTACAAAAGCCTCTATTGGATTGAAGTTGTCAAATAACCCCTTTCAGGGTTTATGACCCTTAAAGATGAAAACAGCGTTTTTCGTGTTATTGGCCTAAAGTGTAAACACAATAATAGTTGGAGTTTTTTGCTTAAACATATAGCTCATTAGGCTTTTCAAGTCTGCATAGGGTCAAAATTGTCAGATGATGCCTTTAGAAAATGTTATGGCACCTTATTGTCAATTTTTGTTGTTATTTCAGATATTTCATTTCTTTAGTCTTAGCGAGCGAGTGAGGCTTTGGAGCCTCTTGTGATTTTGGATAAGGGTTTCCTAAAGCAAACCATGTACTTAAGACAAGGGTTACCTATCAACCATATTTGCATGGTAGCTTTGGATGCTGAGTATAATGCTTCGGGTGCTGGCAGTGACCTACATTTTCCGCATGGATAACATATCCAGTAATTTTCTGCTAGCAGAGAAGTACCACATCGATCAAATTGGTATGGTAAGCTTACCTTCTACAGGGATGATAAGCATAAAAGGCAACTTAAAACTTTGAAAGGTTCAAGTTCAAACCCCCTTATCGACAATACTTCAGAACGATGTGTTTTCCTAAGGAAATTGGAGGCCAAAAGAGGGCAATATTTTCACACCAGAAAGAGTTCTTGTTGATCAAATGCTATGAAATTTGCAAGGATGTTCCCTATGGAAGGGATCAACTTTGGGGTTTTTGGTCCATGATAGTCCATCAGATTCAAAGAATGCATGTGTCGAAAAGCTTTGTGAATTCACCATGGGCTGCATCCGTCCATCGATTTGACAAACCGACTACCAGGATTCAGGATGTATTCACAGATTTTTTGGTAGATCTTAAGGTGCTTATCACTTTTGCTTCCAATCAAAATTTTAAAATCTGTCACCGTTTTAGAGTTATTTGCAAAAAAATGCAGTTTAACCTAATGTTCTATTTTTAGCCACAGCGGCCATGTTTTACGACCAATCAAAAATCCCCACATCAGTTCTATACAACTAAGATTAAAAAAAAAACTATACCAAGTTTGGTTCAACTTGGACTTAAAGTGTCAGAGTAGTTAACGTTTTTAATGTAATGAGGAAATGCTGTTAAAATGCTCAATTTTGACGTTCTAAGGGCAACAACTCCTAAAAAGAAAGGTCTTACAACGTTGACCCTATTACATATTTTGTAGATCTTGATGTGCTTAACAATATGCAATTGAAATTTCTCAAATATCTAATATAGTTTTCAAGAAATTGAGCTAAACAGGGGCACAATTTGCAAAAAATCCACAAAAAGGGCAATAACTCCTACATGGGTTGTTGGATTTTCTTCAAAATTTCAGCGGGTAGGTAGATCTTGAGGTGCTGATCACTTTTATCCTGGCCAGAATTTTGATATCTGTAGCCGTTTTTGAGTTATTTGCAAAAAACTGCATTTTACCCCTATGTTCTATTTTTAGCCATGGCGGCCATGTTTTACGACGAATCAAAAATCCCCACATTAGTTCTAAGCACCGCATGCTAATAAACAAGCATACCAAGTTTGGTTGCAATTGGACTTAACGTTTTAAAAAGTTTACGGACGACGGACTACGGACGACGGACGGACGGACGACAAACGGACGGCGGACGGCAAGTGATGACAATAGCTCACATGACCCTTTGGATCAGGTGAGCTAAAAAGGATGGAAATCCCGTTTAAAAGGATATTTCCGCCACGCATCAGCTTTAAAAATAGCAAAAGGGAATTCCAATGCTTAGGGGCCAAAAGGGATGATATTTTCATAATTAATTGTAATTTATTTTGGTAGTGAACTTCAATTTACATGTTGTGTGGACATATCTCACCTAAGAACGTGGACAACCTGATAATCTATAGGCTATACAGGAAAGTACAGATTGGCTTTCGGTATGCATTTGATATTGTGTTTTCAATTAATTCATAAGCTTTCTATTTTTAGGAAATCGACCTATACATTTAGAAATTGTTTTTCAAAGCTGTTACGGTCTTTACATTGTAATTTCACTTCATACATGTGTATTCACGTGGATTTTTCATGACGCTTCGGATTTTTTTTAAATTACAAAAAAATGTTATTCAATATTCAAGAAGCACAGACATGACAGAGGTACCAAAGAGACAGTCGAATGTTTATAGTATGAAAGGGCAAAACAAACTATATAAACACACACCTGGGGGGGGGGGGGGGCAAAGAAACACAACACCAAAAAATAAAAAAATCTTGCATGTTGTACACAATTTTAACATACGCGTCGCGCTGCTAACAATCAATTCAGAGTGTCTAACCCGGTAGAAAAGAACACACATAAAAAAAAACATCAGAAAAACCAACATTTTAAAGATTCCATAATTTAATTCAAATTATCCACAGGGACTTGCTCCGCTCTATCAATATTTTGTTAGAGTCAATGTGCGGTACGAAAAAAAAACAAAACAAGTCTATCAATATTTTGCTAGAGTAAATGTGCGGTAGGAAAAAAAAAATTTCGTACCGCACATTGACTCTTACAAAATATTGATAGAGGGGATCAAGTCCTTGTGATTATCAGAGAACAAATTTATGTAATAAAAGTTTTCAGATTGTCCCTTGATTTTTCTTTCTGATTAGTTGGTAATTCTACAAGTAGACATTCTGGTGCACAAGCACTTGTATACAGGATAACCCTTATGGTGCCCCACCCCCCTTTTTTTCAAAACCGATTATTTTTTTTTCATTTTTTCTATTACATGTCTCATTTTTCACTCATACATATATATCAGTAACCCCATATGGATAGTAGATACTGTTTGATGGTAGATTTGCATATATTTGACATGTGTATGAGTGAAAATGGGACATGTAACAGAAAAAATGAAAAAAAAATAATCGGTTTTGAAAAATAGGGGGGGTTGGGGCACCATAAGGGTTATCCTGTATACAAGTGCCTGTGTTCTGGTGTAATTTCTGGAGAGTTAACTGGTCCTGAGTTTGTTGTTGTTGTTTAAGCTCTCAGCCTTGTATATAAGATTCTTCTTTCCCTATATTGTTGAATATGGTTGAATAAGAATTTTTAAATGTATTCAATCCAACTTTCATGCATATGCCGACCTTTGGCAAAGTTGAAACATTTATTCAAAGAAAACCATACGATACCACAAAGTTTACTTCAAAATACAAATGACAACAAAGTTCCAGACAATAAATTTTGCTACGCCTGACGCGCGTTTCGTCTATTCAAGACTCATCAGAGGCGCTCTACCAAAAATATTGAAAATGCCAAACACTGTATGAATATGAAGAGCATAGAACAGTATAACAAAAAATACCAAACTGGGGAACCAAAATATTAATAAGATATTCAACCTATGTCTGGGGTAGGAAGAACCTTAGGGTTTAGACAATTTTGAAATTTAGACGGATAATTTAAAGCTTTGATGTATTCTCCAACTCAAAAGTGTTGGTGCCGGAGCGGGCTAACCTCGGGGAATTTAAACTCCACCAGCAGCGCTAACCTTCACGTGTGTTCGAAATACAAATGACAACAAAGTTCCAGACAATAAATTTTGCTACGCCTGACGCGCGTTTCGTCTATTCAAGACTCATCAGAGGCGCTCTACCAAAAATATTGAAAATGCCAAACACTGTATGAATATGAAGAGCATAGAACAGTATAACAAAAAATACCAAACTGGGGAACCAAAATATTAATAAGATATTCAACCATTGTCTGGGGTAGGAAGAACCTTAGGGTTTAGACAATTTTGAAATTTAGACGGATAATTTAAAGCTTTGATGTATTCTCCAACTCAAAAGTGTTGGTGCCGGAGCGGGCTAACCTCGGGGAATTTAAACTCCACCAGCAGCGCTAACCTTCACGTGTGTTCGAAATACAAATGACAACAAAGTTCCAGACAATAAATTTTGCTACGCCTGACGCGTGTTTCGTCTATTCAAGACTCATCAGAGGCGCTCTACCAAAAATATTGAAAATGCCAAACACTGTATGAATATGAAGAGCATAGAACAGTATAACAAAAAATACCAAACTGGGGAACCAAAATATTAATAAGATATTCAACCTATGTCTGGGGTAGGAAGAACCTTAGGGTTTAGACAATTTTGAAATTTAGACGGATAATTTAAAGCTTTGATGTATTCTCCAACTCAAAAGTGTTGGTGCCGGAGCGGGCTAACCTCGGGGAATTTAAACTCCACCAGCAGCGCTAACCTTCACGTGTGTTCGAAATACAAATGACAACAAAGTTCCAGACAATAAATTTTGCTACGCCTGACGCGCGTTTCGTCTATTCAAGACTCATCAGATTTCAAAGTGAAAGTCGCATGTATTTATTACACTGGTTATCCTTATCTTGATCGATAAAGGATGGGTTGCGATAAGACCCGTTTTCAGCCCACCGCAAAAGTCAAAAATAAAATTAAATAAATTCTTTCATAAAATGTCTTGTTCGAAAGGTTAATATTTCTATTTTTTGAAAATAAACGTCTGTAGTTTAAAAGCTTTTTTTTTATTTTTTAGTAAATGGTGCTTGAAATGAACCACCACAAATGATTTTAACATTGAGCCTATGGGAAAGTGGCGCAAATAAGTGATATATATCCTTCCCGAAAGTATAGCCTTGCACGCGGAACCAGCTCCATATTTTATTCAAAAACTTGTTTTACTAAAACACATCTTTTGTGAAAGTTTCAAGCTGGTTCTGCCTGCAAGACATACTGAAAATTTAAAAAGACTATAATTTTTTGAACTTGTTGTCAGTAGTTAAAATTTGTGCGAAATCTCTCCGTTTTCCTCGTTTTTCTTGAGATTAGCGTTCATTTCAATTCAATTTGTTCTTAAAAGTGATGTATATGTATGATGAACCTTTTATAGAATTGTTAACGCTGGCTTCGACTATATAAGCACAAAATTTCACTTAATTGAAGCCCTACCTTGAAATTTCTTTTTAATCAAGATGAAGTTTTCATTCAAAATGGGTCAATTTTGAACACGATTTTCCAAGCCGTGTTAATGCAAAAGGATTTAAAAGTAGTCTTTCACAACAGTACAATCATTTTGCTACAAAATAAGGTAAAAAGTAAGAGGCTATGAAATACTTTTTATTTTTTGCCTACAGATGGGCCAAAATAGGGCCTTATCGCAACCCATCCTTTTGAAACGGAACACTGATCGGCTTATGGGGTCCACAGTGGTCATGCTTAAATGCAAACTCCTTCGCAGTAGGCTTATCTTTCCCGACAAAAATAGGTAAGGATTATCCCACTGCTACAGGCTTGTAAAGATTCTTGATAATTTTTTAAGTTTAATAAATCTTCAAAATGTTCATATATTTAGACATGAAAACATCACATTTTCTGTAATAATTTTTTTCTTAGAAGAAATAATTCAATTTGTTGTAAAACCGGTTTAAATGGGTACGCACTATTTGAAAGTGAAGTAAAGTAGAAGTATTTATGTTATACTTTAAACAATATGTTGCGCAATGCATTTTGGTATATTTGAATACTTTTCATGGTTTTTAATTAAGAGAGTTTGGGTAAAAAAGAGGTCATTGAAAAGAAGCCCGGAAAGCAGCGTACGGACCGTTACAGACAGGAACTGAAACTGTAAGGAGTTTGGCTACAATGATTTCCTATATATCCAGCCATATTTTCGCTAAAAAGCCGCCCTCGTTGCATCCATCCCTGCTTCCTCCATCTAGCAATTAATTTTTCGGTAATGACCTTGTACCGATATGCCATATGGATATAGGCATTTCTATATATGTACGAAGAAACTATGAAAAGACGGGAGCAAGAGTATTTTGTGCATGGTATATTTCAAGTTGCTTGTAAACATTGGTGTTTAATTGATTGACATTTACAAAATATTCATAGAGGGAAGCGAGTCATTGTTACCAAGTTCGGTAGTAATATTATTTTTTTTTTATTATTGACAATATGAAATAAAACACAAGCATTTAGAACATGATTTTGTCTCACCTGCGACAAAAGTCGCAAAAGGCGAAACATAGATATTAATTTTCGGCGGCGGCGACGGTGGTTTACTCAAGGCCTAGATTTACAGTAACTGTCATGACTGTGTTTATATTGTAATTGAAGAGTGAGTTTCACAGTTGTGCTGATAGGAGAGATATACTATTAGTGGCCACACTTGTTTTATCCTTGTCCTAAAATTCGATTTTGTTTTTTCTATTAAATGGAGCGAGAATTTGTCCTGTTCCTCCTTTTGATTTGATACAGCTTATTTTTTCATATTTCCTCTCGTCATGGTAAAGTTTGTATTTGTGTTCATACTGTTTGGTTTTACTTTCAGATTAAACTGTAGATCTTCAAAAATGAGCAGAAAAGAAAAGGAAAATTTACTAAGAATTTACATGTTACTCGTGGATAATGCAAAAGAAGTACTTCAAGAACTACTAAGGTTCCACTTGTCAAACTTAAACGTGTCGCTGGAAGATTTTATAAACAACCACCAGCATGATATATTGCACTTTGCCACGAAAGAAAAATGTTGTTTTCCAGGTTGCCCCTTTCCTAAAGGACACAAAATTGTGCTTCGGTCAGCTCAAATGGAAATATTATTCGACAAGACTAACATTCAAGCTCACCACAAAAACCGGTCAAAAGCAGGAATCTTTTGTTGTTGTAAAGCTAAAGCAGGATTAGATGTTGATGTCTTGGATATTACTTTCATTAATTTTATATTAATAAATTTCTGTAAAAGTATGTTTTGGGATTGTTGCCTTACAAACGGTTTGACAAGGGGAGGTTTCCTTGAAAAGAATAAACACGTGATATACCACATGACACATGGTGCCTCGGTTTCATGTATGTGCGGACCCAACTGCCGAAGCGTTATTCAACCAAATTTGAATGCTTCGGACTGGTTTAAGATGTTCAATACAACATCTGGAGCAGCTTGCACGGCTCACACAGCAGGAACCCATATTTGCTCAGTGACAGCGTCTTCCAATCCGGTCCTAAATGATAAATGTCTTGAGGCGCTTCAAATTCAAATATGTCCAGCAAGAAAAGCATTGGACAGCCTTGTAAAGATTAGAAATCAGTACTGTCACACCAGTGAATCTTTCTTACCAAATCCAGAATATCAAACACAGAAAAGTCATATTGAATCTTCGATATTGACTTTGGCAGATTTATGTGGTAAAAAAGACTGCACCCAACAAAAACTGCAGGATTTTATACAAAGATCCTTGGACGTATCATTAGTGAACGACTATCATAACATGATGATGGAGGAAGTTCGCCAATGGGATCGTGTTACCGAGGTTGGTAAATATTTTAACATTGTAATTCAGCAGCGACTTAACGTGTACGGGGTCATAACTAAATCAAAATAAAATGTCTAAGCTAAGAGAGGAGGGGTTAGAGTTTGAGCGAAATTTTAACGCCTTTTCTAATCTTCAATAATATTATGACTTTACTTTTATTTCTATGAAGTTCACTAAAGTTAACAGACAACAACGACGACGACAACAATAACAACGACAGCAGACCTGTCAAGTGTCATGCTCACGCATCTAGTCGGCAATTTGGCGGCAAACTTCTTTGAAATTTTAATTTTTTGTCCGACTTTCGTATTTAAAATACATGATTTGACTGTCTGAGAATGGAATTTATTTTCATGGTAATTTCATGTGTAGTTATTTCGGCACAATGTTATATATTTTTATTAAATACAGGTGATGATGGAAGGATTTGATGGGACTTTTGACAGATTAGCACGCATAGAAAGTGAGTAGTCACCGAGTTTTAACGAAATAATGGATGCATAATAAAATAAACTGACCATTGGGTGAAATGCCACAGAAACTCCAGTATTTTTAATTTAATTTCATTATTTTAAGCTTGTTAAGCAATTTTGTTTTATGGCTTGGCAAAAGCCATGCAGCTGGCGTAGGAGGAGCGATTTTTTCTAGGAAAAGTTTGATCACATAAGCATGTGAAAGTTTTATTTTCACTGGTATAAAAAAAAAAGATAATACTAACGTGTGTTACTATCATTTAATTGACGGATGGAAACATTTATGATTTTTTGTTACTTTTTCGTTTTTTTAAGTTTTAACCATGATTTTATTGGTAGACGTGAACATACACTTCTAAAGCTTGTACGGACAGATATTTAATTTAGAAATGATACAAGCGATTATTAATAAACTATTATGGAAAGATCTTATTCAAACTGTAAACATTAAAAAAAATTACGTGCTCTACTAAAGTCTAAATTCTAAAGCCAACAACAAAAGATGAGGATGCAATTGTGACAGTCTAGCACTGACGCATAACCAAATGAGGTTTCACTTATCTAGTACTTATAATTCCTGAGATACACTGTACCGAGGTGTTCATAAAACATTTATTATATTTGTATTGGTAATGGTTAAAGTCGATCTTGAAACCGAAAATTAAAAATTCAAAAGATGAAGATGAAAATATGTTTTGATACCACTTGAATGTATGCATGCTAAACTTAATTCACCTATCATGCCTATCTAGGACTAATATAGTTCCTGATATATTAAGGTGCTCTTAAAACTTTAACTGTTTCTTTGATATAATTTGTAATGAACATTATCAAAGTCGCTCAACCAAAAAATCAAGGTGAAGGTCAACACATTGGGATGCAACTGTGCTAAGCTATTTACATACCATCATCCTCGGATAATATAGAATGCGTGTTAAACTTTAACATTTATGTTTGATTCATTCAAAATCGTTAGTCACTCAATTTGAATATCAATGCCGAGGTCAACTGATGGGCAACTGTTCTAAGCTACTTCTGGGGCATACACATACAAAGTTTAATCAACACAGAACTTGTATATTTTGAGATCCAAAGATGCCAATAAAAATAGTAAACGCCGCTGTCATCGCCGTCGTTGCGAGGCTCTTACCAATAGTGACAAAAATCGCCGAAGAACACACACAAATGCATAAATAATTCATAAACTAAATTGACCACTTATACATGTGCAAGCTCACATAGGCTAAACGAAAGGAAGTGCTCCGAGATCACTTCCTGCTTCTTAAAAGGTTGGTAAAGTTTGGTAAAAATTAAGAAATTCTGAGACAGACCAACACCTGTAGTCATACGAGAGATCAAAATATCGTACTGATTTTTCTGCAAGCACAAGGTATTTTCTAAAAAAGAATTTGAGCTTTCTATCATCACAATTTTTGGTAATAATCATCAATAATTTTTGTTACAACCATAATAGCCTATTTTGCAAAGTTAATGTATGACCATACATTGCTTTATGCAACACAATATCCTAAATTATCACAATGAAGTGTATGTTCAGTTCTACCAATGAAGCCATAATCCAGAAAAGCGCTTCACACGCAGCGAAATTTTGCATTGTACATTTATCAAAATCATTTCAATATGTGGATCGTGTCTTTCTGGCACATATTCCATATTCTTTCGTATTTAATATTATTTCAGAGTTTGGCTTTAGTGCCGTGTGGAGGTCGTAGAAAGCTTCCCCGTGCTTCAGTTGTATGCTCTTATATATTTTCGAGTACTGGAATATATGTTGGAAAGACACAGTTTACATATTTCCAAAATTTGACTACGTTTGGCTATTTCTTTAAAAATTGATAAATTTATTTGTTTGGTCATTGTTGTAATATTTTTTGGCTTCTGTTTTTGTTTTATCAAATCTTATATACTACCGGTTTTCCAAAGTTTTTACTCCTAGCGTATCTGATGAAGGTTAATCCAGAAAAGCGCTTCACACGCAGCGAAATTTTGCATTGTACATTTATCAAAATCATTTTAATATGTGGATCGTGTCTTTCTGGCACATTTTCCGTATTCTTTCGTATTTAATATGATAGAAACGCAAGAGAAACGATGAGGAAATCATTGATTTTTCCAACCGCCCTTAAGGTATGATTGCAATGTAACATATCTTTATTATTATGATCATTTTAATTACAGTGAAAATAAAGCTCTCATGAATAGGATAAGACATTTCATGTATGATAAATGCTAAATGTGGCCCCCTAATTTACCATATTTCATAAATTATTGAATAGAGATTACTATTTTGCATCAGTTTTTAGATTAACAAGGTATAGTAAAATAACATAATTTCTTACAAAGTCTCATATATTACGTCACAGTATGTGAAAGTGTTAAAAGTATGCAAACTCTGAATTGTTTTTGGCAAATTTAACTATGAGCCACACGGGGTACCATAAAGAAATATATGTGGTTAGTTTCTGAATAAAAAAAATAATTTTCATGAATTATTGTCAGTCTGTGTGGACAATAAGTAATTTTGCAAAAAAAAACCAACCACTCAGAATGTGCAGGTTTTTAAAGTTTTTCAACAAGTTACACATTTTAGGCATTTTTAGGTATTTGTTTAAACATCACAATGGACGACTTTAAACTAACTCATGCTAATAAAGTAAAGTTTAACACATTTTAAATATATATTGCATATTTCCAGCTCATTTTAATCACTTCAAAATTTGGTGGCAAAAGTGGGCTCTTAGCATACATTGTCCAATGCGATTTAACAGTATAAGGGCTGTTCCATAATTTTACGTGGGGGAGGGGGTGGGGGTCGGGAGGAACTTCTTTTAGATATATGGTGGGTGGTGGGTGTTTGAGAAAGATTTTGTTCAGAAACAATGATGCAAAAATTAATAATTATAAAATGGGTGGTGGGGTAAGGAAAAAAGTGCCTCCCGACCCCCCACACATTTGATTCTGGAACAGCCCCATTAAGACATGCATTGATTCAAAACTTATTTAGATATTACTACCTGTAGGACTCTGAATGTTTGCTAGACTCTTAAAGTTTGCATTTCATTGACTGAAAATCGTCGAAGGTCTAAAAAGACCCAAATAATGTTCTCTTTTAATGCTTGTTTGCTTTGACCATATAAAAAACCTAGTATTTTTGTCTCTTGTGTAAAATCTTCCAGTAATTTAAACAAGACACACATTAAAAAAGATAGTTTATCTTTAGGAAGCAAGTATTTGATTTTGTGGTGAAGATGGTATATTTTAAAATCAAATGATACTTCTCTTATATGCCGTCATTTTTTAAATGTTCGCTTCTTCTAGATCAACTTGAGAGCATATTTTCATTGGTCGAAACTCAGACTACAGAACAGTTCCTTTGGAATGGAATAATTGACGATGAAAATAGTACCACGAACGACTTTGAAACAGATTCATCAGGATTGATAACGTGTGTAGAGGTTGGTGAAAATATGTTGACTGCAGCTTTGAATATTCTGTCCATGATACAACCTTTGCAACCTGCCCTTGCTGCAATAACAGAAACGGCCAAATCTTTATATAATATTTATCAAAACAGGAATATAAAAACCGAACTTTTAGATTTCATCGAAAAGCGAATGGACAAGGAAATTCAAGAGGAATGTTCAGGGTTGGTCCAGTATTTTGTAAGCGCCATAATTATTATTAACCTGCTCTTCTTCCTTTAAATCTTACCCAAAAGATTGAGAATATTGTGCTCCCCAAACCTTGTGAATAAAATAGAGTAAAACAGTCTACACAAAATATCCTTATTCCAAAATACATGTATAGAATAGAATAGAATAGAATAGAATACTTTTATTATACCAATCATGGGCCATTTCTGGCATATATTACATTGATTTGAAAATAATAAATTACATATATACATGTAACAAATTATGCATCTAAACAATATTAATGGAAAATGATAATAACAAAATAATATATGTAATAAAAAGTAAAATACATCAGATGATCATGTAACATGGTTGTTTCTATATTGAAAACAATTAAAAATGTATGAAGAGAATAGAGAAATGACATGTTCTTCTTCATTTGTCATCAGCCATATAAGTTTATTTCTTGGAGACATTGAGAAATTTTTTTTAACAAGTCATTCCTATTTTATGATAAGAATCGTCCCGTACATTACATACAATTTTACGAAAGCAAATTCTATCATTCATCTTTCAGGGGGTAGTTGTATACAGAAGAATAAAAAATAAACCCGATGGAAACAGAACAAAACATCTCACATTGTTTATTACCCCTCCACCCTTTCTGGATCTGCCTAATATAAGATGTTAATCTTATTTCCGTTATCTAACCGATACGTTTAATGCAAATATTGTGCTTTTATACTTAGTTTGGGCCTTTCCTTGGTACGTGATGGGTCTACTAGAGCAAGTAAGAACTATTTACTCTTTCGGAGCACTACACTTGAGTTTCTGTATGCAGTTTGGTTGTTGAGTGTGTGTGCGTGTTTTGATTGTTTGGTTTGGGTTTTTTTGGGGGAGGGGTTGTTTTGTAATAGCGAGCACAGCTTAAAGTGAGCACGAAGTTCCCGTGAGAGCGGAGAGATCTACGGCAAGTTCCCGCGAAAAATTTGCCTAATGCTGTTATAGATTTATTTTCTTCCGGATATGCTTTTCAACGTTACAGGTGCGGCGTGAACATCAATAGTATCAGTTTTAAAAATATATTTTGTGTTTTAACACATGGACGAAAATTTAAAATTATTAGTGTGACAAATATTTACTAGCTACGTGACGGACGTGCTATAGCAAGCAAGAACTGCTTACTCTTCCGTAGCACCTGAGTTCACTCCCGTTTCGACATGAGTTTGCGTTCGTGAATGCGATTTGTTGTTACATTTTTATGTGTGTGTGTGCTTTTTAGGCAGAGCCTTATAGAGTCATATAGCTATCTGATTTTCGCGCTTTTTTCGTCTAGACAGGTAAATCGGTTAGTCAATATTGCTACCAGAGGATCTATTACAGAACATTAATCGTTTGTTGTATTTTAAATGTTATAAGGATTGTCTAAAATAAGAGGTAGATATTTATACCCCAACATAAATGCGATATATAAATGTGCACTACATATCGTGTATCAATACTCGTTGACGTTCACGTAAGCATTGTTGACCTTTGACCTTTGATCAAGTGGGCGGAGCTTAATTACAGATGTGTAAGCGTGCGGAGGAAACAAACAAAGCTGATGTGCTATGTTTCAAGTTTATGAAACACAGATCGTTCTTTATTTTGAAAGCTAATATTTAGCTCTGCCTTTTAACGCTTTGATTTTATGTTGTTGTGTGGTTTGTTTCGTTATGATGATTTTTTGTCTACCGATTTTGTCTTTGTCTTTTCGTTATTATGGTATTGATACTCCTTTTGGTACACCTTTGCTTCTTTCTTACGTAATGTATTTGCTCTTTTTATTTATTTTGTATTACTCTATTTTATTCACAAGGTTGGGCGGAGCCTAACTTTCTCGGTCTTTAAGGTGAAATTTAAACGAAGAAGTCCGAAATAATTGACCCGTGACCAACCAGGTTAATAAAATAGAATAATACGTTGCATATCAATGAAGTAAAATTTGTCAACGTCATTATTCAAAACTCGGGGCAAAACATCAAGCGCTCATAGGCGCCATTTTCAGAATCCATCAGAGATTTCACGGCGTCGTTTGCTAAATTTTTCTTACTCTATTTTCCTAACAAATGGAGCAAATTGAATGATTATGCTGTGCTCTCAGCTAGGCAACTCATATTAGTGATTTTGTGTCAACCGATTTCGTCTTTGCCTTGGTTTGATTGTCCTGTATGAACAACATTACTTTTCTAACAGTTTAGTGGATCGTCCCTGATAATTGTTTACACCCGTCTTAAACCTAATTGTAATTCTAATTGTAATTTTACACGTACCATTTACTGGAAGTATCCAATCCGCATCATGACCCCATCCTGATCGAATCCCGATACCCCGAACAGAAAACGAAGTCCCGGATGTCCAATCAACCAAAGCTGTACCAGTCCCGTCTGTAATCACAAGCTTGTAATCAGTCGGCCATAGAATAGTGAACTGCCGGTACTCCACGTCACTCAAGATATTCGTGCTTGTGTACGCTACAGGGCCGGAAACGGGGTCCGATTCCCTCTTATACCAGACATGTATCTTAGCATTACCATCGCCACCTATGACGATCTCGATGTATACATCTGTCTGGATGTCAGTGGCAGGGGATAAAAGTATATGAGCATCGCCTGCAGCCTTGACTTTGAAGCTAAAACTTCTATCGGATGGTTCATCGAAACCGTATCCCGACAGGCTTTTATAATATAGGTAGATATCCAATGGGTTTGTCCATGTGTTAATTGAACCGCTATCTAGAGTCGTTAGATACACATCATGAATGACACTTCCTGCAGAGAAAAATTTTGTAAAGATCACGTTAAAATAATCCCCAAACAATACAATTAAAAAAAAGAAACAAACAAACTAAGAATAAATAAATAAAATGAAAACTCATAAAAGCAACCAAAATACCGCAGCATTGAAATTTCCTTAGACAAAATTTTGGAAAACGAAACAACTACAACCTACGCCTTTTCATTTAAGTATTTTTTTACTAGTTGTCACTTAGCAATGTGTCATGCTCGAATCTATATTAAGAGTTTATGCCAACTTAATAATCGAAAATTAATTTTGAAGTCAAATATCATCTTAATACTACAATAATTTTATACTCATAACCCTTTATAAAGTTTTTTTTCTATATTAATTCAAAGAAATTAAAAGACAAGTATTTACCTGAAGCAAAAGTGAGCAAAAAGCTTATTGCGTTGATTTCTGGAACCATTTTTAATCATTGGTTCTCCAGTATAAAATTTGTACGTTCTGCTACAAAGTTCCAGAGCATCATTGCCAAGTATTAATAACACAACTAATTCCATTGAATATAATATTTTAATGAAAATCAATCGAGGCAAATGATCGAAAGCCGAGGTCAATGATAATGGCACAAGTTCATCACTAACTAATTTGTTAATAACACAAAGAAAAATGTAACGTGTATTTGTTCTCCATAATCTCTGTTCTGTTTTGTTTCAATAGAATATTTTAATTAAAACATTTTAACGTGTTCTAATTAATCGCAAACTTATGTCATCAATGTTATACATTTAAATACAGATTGTAAACTTGATAATTAAAAAGCTATAGGAATGAAATAATCTGTTAAGCCGTCTTTAGTGAGCGGTAAACCAGATGAAACAACTTAGATGTTTTCTCGACAAAGCAAAGCGTTACGGTTGCTTCATTTTCATGTAAGTGTTGATTATGTGAGAGTGGTCGGTTTCTTTTATATAAGGTTGTACAGCTAACCTCTGTGAACTGAACACTGAATAAACCAAAACCTGTCTCATTTAACAAAATTTGTTTTCTAGTCCATTCCATGACAAAATATCGCATAGAGTTTTAAGTGATTTTGATATATTTTAAGGCACCAATAAAGCAACCATATCCCAGTTAGTAGAATAAGGTCCCTCTGTCAGTATGCATAAATATATATGCATGCCTAAGTCATCAACCTGACCAGAATCTATAGTGGTACACCGTGCTGGGGGAAAATGGTACTTTTGAAAAATTAAAAAGTTGACATTTCACAGTTCGTAGTTGACATTTTTCAGTTCCAAGTTGTCATTTTTGACTGCCTTATTGATCTTTCTTACTTTTTACTTTAAAATTCATTTTTGACTGCCTTATTGATCTTTCTTACTTTTTACTTTAAAATAGATGACAGATCGGTCATCTGAATATTTAAGTTACAGCACCTATGCTTTTTGTTGGCTGGTTGTACTAAGGATTACCACGTACCAAGTTTCCTAAAATTCTATTCCATAGCGTCAGGGGAAAAGATTGGGGGTATTTAAGTATAATTGTAAAATTTAAATATTTAAGACATTGAATAAAACCTTCCAATATCAATAATAACAAAAAACTGCTCACAGACGACTACAAACACTGAGTGATGACAAATGCTCGCTTTGTCAAGTGAGCTAAAAGCAACAAATGATTATTTGTTGGCAGACCGTCTATCTGTCGTCTGTAACACCTTGGATATTTTTCTGTGACCTCTTAAGATATTTCTTTACATCATCATATACATTCTTCAATATGTACGATTTTGATGAAGGTTGATTTAAGTATGTGTCCGTCAGTCGACCAGATCACAGGTATTGCTTACTCTTCCTGGGTTAACTCTCGTTACAATTCGATTTCTCGTTGTTGATTGCTATTCAGTTATTTTGTGTTTATTTTACACTGTTCTGGTTCGTGTTTACTGTTTTAGTTTTTGTTCTTTTTGATGTTGACATTCGAATGGTACCTTTTTGCTTCTTTCGCACCTGAATTAATTTTATACCACACCGTTGTTACAAACTTAAAGAATTTAATGAAACCTTATATGCTAAAGTTATACATGTATCATGATAAAACACCCAAAGTTTTTTGGTAAATTATCTCATATGGAATAACTTTAATGTCGTGCTATCCTTTTACTTTTTGGCTTAGATATGTCCCGATAAAACACTCGTATGGTATTTTTCTTTTCTTTGCGGATTACAATTTTGTCTAAAAATCTAGGTAGACCATAATTTTTTTGACCTGGATAAGTCTTGGTAAAACCGTTGTATGATTTTTTTTCTTCACTTAACGCTCAACAATCAAATTATAAGTTGATTCTCCTCTATGTAAATGCTTGAAAATGACAAATATAACATTTATAAAAAACATTTATTTTCTCACAATACCAATGCACTAAAACTACACCATATAACATGTTTGAATAAAATAAAGAATTGTATATCAATACAAAAATGTGCCCATTTTTACAGTGTCATAATCAACAAAGAATAAAATAAACTTTCAAATAGCTACATGTAATATTGACATAAATTTTTTTGCTAATTACATCTAAAAAAATCTTATATCACTGAGTCAAAACAATTAAACAATTATGAACAAAAAGGAGTAGAAAATATATTCAGCTTTAAAATTTAAATTGAAATCATTAGTTTCTTTTCTGGTACATAACTATTTCTTTGATATATATTTATGTTTGGCACGCAATATTAACCTGGTTTCTTCTTGAACGTTTAAGTCGTAATCAGTGTTAACTTAAGGGATGAAATATATACCTGAGATCTACACCAGGGATGGATTCTTTTATTATAAATCATCCTTTCTGGAGATTTGTATTCTATAAAGATTCTAAAATGAATTAAATGTCTGAATCAAATACAGAAACTGTTAAAGCCTTAAATATTTTGATTTGATCGTGGACTAATTTACATATTGAAGCAACATAATTGGATTATCCAGTCAAATGAAAGTTAACAAGCACCTTTTGAACTGATTGATAATAGTTGTTTTTTAAAGCAAGTTTTCGTTTATCGTGATATATTAATAATGTAATGCAAAATAATAAAAAACATAAATGCTACGAAAACTATAAAGTGATTAGCCTATTTCATCGACTGTAAGCTTAAGTTATCTGACGAAAAACAATGTTTATCAAATTTTGGTAACTATTGCATGCCATAATTTATAATCCAAGCGTGTATATCTATAGCAGATTCTATGACCTTTTTAAGCATATTTATCAATTCTCTACACACAGTGAACACAATACATATCGTCGTCCTAAATTGTAAATTATAGTTTGATAAATCACGTGATTTCGAATGCTGTGACCTTTAATACAGAGAACAAACTAACGGACCCAAAAATGTTGTCTTATTGACTGACCAGACATTGGGATGTCTCTCCTTCTTCTCTTTAAATCCTGCCTGCCTCAGAAACAAAATTTCCCTATCTTTCACCTAAGACACGGCAATCGAACATTTTTGGATATTTCGTTCCTTATCGTGGGTACCCGCCAAGCATATATAAAAGGATCTAAAATGGAGTTTAGCATGTTGCAAATAAAAAGGATGAACCGAATCTCCGGTGATATACCTTCTGTAAAAAAGATATCATACCAAAATGACAATAGCATGGGTGTGTTTAGAAATATTGTTGTGCCTGCAACAAGTAGACTAGTAATGAAAACTCTCCCTTGATAATCCTGACTTCCAGGTTTGTTCCTCTTCACATCTCTGCTTGTTTTTCTCATCTGGAGGTGCAACATATTTTGGTTTGCTCTGTCGTTTTTCTGGTGTGGAATCACACGAATGGACTCCAAGCTTAACCTTGAAGCGCAAATATCTTGGTGTAGGCTGTGAACTGTCGAAGAATTTTGAATGTGTTGTGCTTCACATGCCAAATCGAGATCTAGCGATGAATTAGGTATCCGTAGTTCTTCACATGCCAAATCGAGAGCAAGTGATGACTTCCGAATCTGTTGTTCTTCACATGTCAAGTCGTGTGCTAGCGACGAACTCGGTCTATGTTGTTCTTCACATGTCAAGTCGTGGGCTAACGATGTATTCGGGTTTCGTTGTTCTTCACATCTCAAGCGGTGGGCTATCGATGAATTCGGGTTTCGTTGTTCTTCCCATGTCAAACTTTGACCTAACAATGAGTTTCCTTGTTCTTCACATGCCAAGTTCTGGGCTAGCGATGAATCCGTGCTTCCTTGTTCTTCACATGCCAAGTTCTGGGCTAGCGATGAATTCGGGTTTCCTTGTTCTTCACATGTCAAGTTCTGGGCTAGTGATGAATCAGTTTTTACTTGTTCTTCACATGTCAAGTTCTGGGCTAGCGATGAATCCGTGTTTCCTTGTTCTTCACATGTCAAGTTCTGGGCTAGCGATGAATTTGGGTTTCCTTGTTCTTCACATGTCAAGTTCTGGGCTAGCGATGAATCCGGGTTTCCTTGTTCTTCACATGTCAAGTTCTGGGCTAGCGATAAATTCGAGTTTCGTTGTTCTTCATATGTCAAGTTGTGGGCAGGCGACGAAAATGGTATTCGTTGACGTAATATCTTTCTTGAAAAACGTGAACAGCTAAACAACCTTTTGTTATTGCATTGTCAAAAGGATTTGCAGATAGGTTTGAACAGATTGCCATAACCAAAGCAAGTGTGTGGACTCCAGCTGTAATATAATATTTGTATCTTTCGAATAACCAACACATATTCATATTCTGCCTAACAGTATTTTGATATCTTATGAAGGCTACTAGAAAAATGATAAAGATAGAGCAGTTGTAACAATATGACAAAGAAATCAAAATTATCATGCATACTGACAAGTCTTTTACCAGGGCTGCTATCAAAAAGAAAACAAGACCAAAAAGCCCAAATAATCCATCGTTTGCACAAAGGCAAATTACAAACAAATTGTGAAAAGATTTCTTAAGAACTCGTGTACTAACTACAGTAAATATAAGATTGACGATAATGGCCACCGAGGCAGAACCTATAACAAGAGCGGCAGCAAAAGTGGGCATCTGTTTGTCTGGCTCCCTCCAGTCCTCAGGGTTAGTGCTGTTCTACAATATAAACAAAACTAACTCCAATACTTTGTTCAACCAGGGATAAACTCAGCTTATTGGGCAAACTCTTAGCACTGTTAAGTATTTGAATGCGTCGTTGTTCGTTGTTCTGCAGTAATATTTAATTAAACTGTAGTGTGACATATACATATCTATTAACTTTAAGGCCTTTGTATTTAAATCTTATAAAAAACTTTGGATATTTCCATGATTATTTTTCCACCAAATATATTTATTTTAATCTTAATGTATAAGCAAATATGAAAATCAAAGTTCTAAAAGCAAATGAGGATGGAATCTAAACAATTTCACCAAAAATGTGTGCCCCGGTACAAAACCTAACCCCATAAATCGTGGATCATTACAAACACACGATATGATATAAAAGAATGGAATTATCTAGGGATAGAACCTCCCTTTCCCCTAAGAAAATATTATTTTCATTTAGATTGTCGTCAAAACTTATTTCTAAACCCTTTTTTGTCCACAGTGGACTGAATATGAAGTTACCCCCTTAAAAAAATTTAGATAAATAAAAAGTGAAAATATGTCCGCTTATAGCAACATTGGTTTATTTCATAGCTTGTTACAGATAGGGTAGGCAAAGGAAGGTAATCAATAATATGCATGTTATCTTTGCTTACATTTGTCATCTTATATCCTTATAATTCTTTTTTTTCTTGTAAGTTTAGGCATTTGTTACAACATCTGCTTCTGTTTGACATAAGTCGGCGAGCTACAAAGAAAAGAATACAAACTTAAGTTTTCCTTCAAAAGCACAAGACTTTTTTGAGTTTCAGTTTCAACCTAATTTTGACTTGCTGACTGTGGTTTAGTTGTTATGGTTGTGGTATGATGATTTTTGATATGTTATGAGATTACTTATATGGTATGGTTATGAGTTTTCTTTTGGGTTTTGTTTTGTTTTTTCATCAACTGATTTTGTCTTTTATTTGATTTTCGGACCTTCAATATCACAATGGCTAATCTTTACTTACTTTTGTCATCCTACATGTATGTCCTTATAATTCCTTTTTTTTTCTTGTCAGTTTAGGCATTTGTTACAACATCTGCTTCTGCTTGACAAACATCAGTCGGCGAGCTACAAATAGAAATGAGAATACAAATTTAAGTTTTCCCTTTAAAGCACAAGACTTGTTTAGTTTCAGTTTCAACCTATTTTTGACTTGCTGCTTGTGGTTGAGTTGTTATGGTTGTTGTATGATGACGTTTGTTATAATATGTGTTTTCTTATGGTTTTTAATTTGTTTGTTTCACCAACTGATTTTGTCTTTTACTTGATATTGAGACCTTCAATATTAAAATGGCTAACTGGTTCTTCTTTCTTTTCGGGACCTCGTGTCAGCGTATGGGTGAAAATGCAGTTTTGTAAATAGTATAGCGAGAAACCAAGAAAACCTTTTGCTATTTTTATTGCTTATTAAAAAAAGCATCTTAAATTACACAGTATATATTTCTGTATTAAAAAGACTAAAGCAATTTGCCTTTACCTTCATATGGATAAATTTTAAACATTTTCAATTTTTGTATCTGGAAGGTTTTTCGTAAAGTTTTATCAAAATTAATAGTAAATAGTAAAATGATATATCACAACAAAATGATAATTTAACTGATACAAAAATAACTACAAAAGTAAATCAAAATAGAATAAAGCTTGTCATTGTGGACATAACAATAATAAGAAACCTACCGTGTGCGTATATGTAATCAAAAAAAGGCTTGTTACAAGTAAAGTGGTGAGAAATTACATCATTACATGTACACCTGTAATAGAATTGTAGTCATAAATAATGCTATAGATGACGTTAAACCCGCGGTTACCTAAACATATTGGAATCGAAATTAACGTTTCAGAGAACCCCTTGAAATCTGCCGGTAAACCTCCTGTTACCCGAGTTTTCCAAAAGATACTAGGATTTTGTTGAGCGTTACGCATGGGTTAGAAGTAACCAACAAAAACTCTTATCTTACCGGATCACCTAAATTCACTCTTGATTCTGTTGTGTTCACGTTGCTTTTCATTTCAATATGTGGATCATGTCTTTTTGGCACATATTCCATATTGTTTCGTTTTTAATATTGTTGCAATTGTTTTTTTTTTGTTAAGCGTTTTTCATAATCTTTTTGTTTTAAATTCGTTTTTCATTTCTACTGATTTTCTCTTTGACTTTTGGATGATATTTGAATGCCGTTTGGTGTTCATTTGCTGTTGCCGAATATTAGATATGAAGGATGAGCTTATCAAAAATAATAAAACTAACACAGAAAAGTGATTATTTAAAAAAAACCTACCTTCATTTAAGCAACTTGTATATCTATATTATGCTTGACGCAAGAAAAACAGCGTTTTACTCCTTCGAAGGTTTCCAATTAATATTTTGTTATTTTTTTTCGTATAGATTCTTCTATAGAAGCAGATGTGTGAAAGATAAGGTGATAGATTCTTATTAAACTAATCATAATGATTCTTCCGAGTTAGCAAAATTACTCTCTTATTAGAAGCACATGTAAAATAGTGAGTGAGTGAGTGAGTTGGTGTTTTACGCCCGTGCAACGCTATATAGGTTATTTACAGGCGATGAACATGAAAAGGATGATAAAATGAACATGAAATGATGATGATAAATGAAATTTGGGGATGGGGTGGGAAACAAAGGACCGGTAAATTTTGAAGAACCACAGGAAAAAGGGGAGAGGTGGGTAGGGTCGGAAAATTTAGCCTATGTGGTGCACTACTGGGCGGTCCACAAAGGGGTCTTTTACGTGCATGAAGCGTGGCACTCTCCACACACGTTGGCCCACTATGGTCGGCGGTCAGGGTTTCCGTATTATAGACCTGACAACCCCCGCGGACGAGGGCTACCCTATTCAGCCACCTAGGGTACACACTTGGTCGCTCTGTGGGCTGAGCACCGACCCGACGTCGGAATCCCAAGACCCTTAGTCGCCTCTTACGACAAGCTAGGCTCTGCTGCGGGCCTATTCGCCATCCGGGCCCCGCACGGGACACATGTAAAATAACTGTTATAATTAATTTAATAATATTATATTGAATGACACCATTTTTTATCTAAAAAAAAATAATAAAAGATAATGCTATTTGGAATTAAAGTTCTTGACGGATCTTATATAACGGAAATTTTTATATATAACCTTAATTGAAAACATCAATCAGCTTTCAATGTGAACAGTGGTCCTCTATTGAAAAACAAATATTTCGAAACCAGTCTTACATGTCACAGAAAGACAACCTTCTTAACAAAGAACAAATACATAAATACATGTAACATAAAGACGAAGATTGCAAACCAAATAAGCTTTGTTAAAGATGCATGGCAAAGTACAGGCACATACATATACATTGTATAATGTGGCGTTGTTAAATTATAGCGTGAAAGTGTCCAATCATCTTTTATTGATGATTTATAACAAAGATTACAATATTACACGGTGAAAATGGTAAAGATTAATTCCACGAGACATATCGATAGATATAAAGAGGGGGCAAGGGGGTTAGCTGTTCCTGCGTTATTGGCTTAAATTGGTTCTCTGTTAGCTGTTATTGCAGATATCAGATTTAATGTTAACTGTTATTGACCAGTTCTGTGTTAACTGCTATTGAAGAAATTCAGTTTACTGTTACCTGTTATTGAATAATATAATTTTATGTTATCTGTTATTAAAAATAGTATGTTAGCTAAATTGAAATGGTCAGTCCAAAAATGGTGTACTGTACATAGTTTTTAGCTGTTATTGGTTTTAATACTTACATATTAACTGTTTTTAACTTTTTAAATGCAAATGCTGTTATCTGTTATTTAGGATATCAATTCTCTGTTATCTGTTATCTGTTATTGGGAAAATCAATTCACTGTTCAGGTGTTATTGGACCCCCCTTTGTCCTCCCCTATAAAAAAGCAAGTCTAGGATATAGAAGACCTAACCTATACAACTTGTTGTTGCTTAAATGATTAAGAAAAGCGGATCTTATGTTTCAACCTCTATTCATGTAATAACGATACTATCACCCCTTAGAGCTATTCCTATATAAACATGTGCATAATTAAAAAAATATCTTGGTACTTTGATAATATCCCTGTTTATTTATATTGTTGCTGTTTATTTGTCCACATATGTTTTCAACCTTCAGGAGGGATATGCATTTATTGCATAAACATAAATAAAAAATAAAATTTGAGTAACGAATATCCTATATATTAAACAAGGGATATGGAAAATGAAGCTCCTTGAAAATTTGAGTAAAAAGGCAAGAAACAAAATGCAAGTAGTTTGTCAAAATACTGCACATAATTAAAAAAAAATTCGTGACAGGACTGAAATCTATGACACATCTTTTATGTTTAATTGATTGAAAAACCTTTTAACATGACTGTGCTTTGTACCAGATTACCAATAGGGGAAAGGTTGGGCCCTAAAAAACTATTATAACTCCGCCAAATTAGATATGACATATGCCTGTCCTAGGCCAGGAACCCTTGTCTTAGCTTTTGATTGTCCCTGTCAACTTTCTATTTTTGTTCTGTCCAGAAATTAGTCTGGCTGTTTTCCATTGTGATTTTTTTAATTGCCGTTTCTTTATGTTGGTGGTGTCGCGTACACTTATTCCACATCTCTCTATCGTCTAAGTATCTTAGTACAACTTTTAAAAACGCTGTTATGTAACTTAAAGAATTATTTGTCAAAAATTAGTTTGTTTTAACGCATTAAAATATATCATTAGCAACAAAACAATTATAAACGTCACTTGTAATCCAAAACGTTGGCAGAAAAAATTTTTTTTTGTCTTTCATGTTGTCGTCGTGAGACTGAGGTAAAAATCTTGCAGCTAGAGGGTTAACGACAAAAAACCTATTAATTTTGCATTTTTTTTAATTACATGAAATCGATCAACAGACTTACTGTTGGTTCAATATTATTTGTGGGGTTTCAATGTTCGTGGTTTGAGGACAGCGTTGACGCACGAAATTCGATTCCCCACAAAAATGAAATTTCACATTGATCGGTATGCTGCAGACTTCTGAACCATTTAAGAATCTACGAACATATCATTTTTTACCAAACCGGAAAATTGGTACCCATGTCATTAACAGAATCAACAATGTATGGAAAAAAACCTTCTTAAACTTACATTAACTACCATAAAAAGTCATATTTTGCAGTTACATACAAAATAATCGTCATTTATTCTTCACATCGAATATTTGTTATTCACGTATTATAATACTGCTTCGCATCAACTGTTATTCATAAGACCTTAGCAAAGCACATTTCAGTGATGTTCTAAATACGCAAATTGTTTTTAGATTTTGACAACAAATGAAGGAAATGATAAAAACATCACAAGGTATTATTGTGTCATTGAAATATAAAAAGGAAACTTTAAGACATAGAACCTATCATTTTGGGAATTTAAAAAAAAAATGAAATTCACACTATTTGAAGAATACATTGTAAAACCTTTGAAGAAACTGTTAAATTTTCAAAAACCTACCAGAAAGTAGTCTTTTCGACGGAAAACTGAAGAAAAAAAACGCAGTGTCAAAAAAGAGAACAAACTAATTATAGAATTTAAACACTCGCGGGGTACCGGTAAACTAAGAAACTAAAAGTAACCAAACGAAACAGAGCGGAACAAAACCGATATAGGTACAGAAGGAAACGTAAACAGTAAAATAAGCAGCCGAAATCTGTAAATCAAAGCTTAAACAATAAAGAATGATCTGTGTTTCATAAACTTGAAACATAGCACATCAATTTTCTTTGTTTGATCATGATCAGCATTCTTGCACATTTGTTAAGAAATCTATAATTAGGCTCCGCCCACTTGATCAAAGGTCAAAGGTAAACAATGCTTAAATAAACATTAACGTGTATTAATATAAGATATGTAGTGCACATTTATAACGCATTTATGTTGGGGTATAAAGATGTACCTCTTATTTTAGACAATCTGTATACAATTTAAAATACATTGAAACAATGAAAATACACGATTAATGTTGAATAGATCCTATGGAAGGAATATTGGCTGACCGATTTACCCTGTCTAGACGAAAAAAAACCCCGCAAAAATCAGGTAGCTATATGACCCTATAAGGCTCTGCCTAAAAAAGGAAACGAAATCGAGCGAAACTGGTAAAAAACAAAGAAAACTGAATCGATTTTAGCCGACACCAGCCGTTTTTCAAAATTTACCAATTTCATTTTCTCTTCGTCTCGTTTTCTCAGTTTAACAGCACCCAGTTTACCAAAAGTAAATATTTATGCTGGACAATACTTAATCAACGCGAATTATTAAAATAAGATAATTTTATAGAAAACTGCAAAGCATTGACTTTTTATGTTTGTAAAAGTTAGTTTTAGATAGTATATTTTTAATATATGTACTTTTTATTTTATGTAAACAATTACGAAATTGATAGGTTCTATGGCTTTAATCATTCTGGTGTACTGCTACATTTGTATAATCTATAGAATCTAACAAGAGCGAGCAAATTTACATTAATGCGATATCCAGGAATTCTTTGGGGGATTAAATTGTCTTAAATAGTCAAATACAAAATACCTGATCGAAGTATCATCCTATAGGCTACAAGCTACAAGTGTTTACTTCTTATTATTAGTTTGTACTCCGTTTGACATTGCATTACCGTATTCCTGTTGTTTTCCATAAACAATAGTACTGTTCGGTTCATTGCGGCTAGGGTTTTTGACATTTTCACCATTTCTTTAGAGACTTTTGCACCATATTCTTCAGCACATGAGAATTTGAATTTTTCAGTGCAAAAATGATAGGTTCTATGTCTTAAAGTTTGTTTCCTGCTATTGCTGGTCACAAATTCATAATATATTAAACCTGCATTTATAAACATGCAGTGCTTGCTATTCAAACAATGCGTCACCATTTATTGATGATAATTTTTTTTTCTCCACGGAAACAGACACGAGCAAACATATGAGAAAGTTGCAGAAAACTACCACATCGACCTTACTATAAATTAAAATTATCAAAACTTCGTTAAAATATTTTGCTTTGTTTTAAAAAGATCGGATAATTACAACAAGTAATAGTTTGTTTCCGTAATGAATATATGAAAATATGATCTTACAAATTTACAAACGTCAGAACAATCTTGTTCTTCTATATAGAGATAAGGTTTAGTAAATTAACAAGTCACAGTGACCTTAACATGTTTTGTACACAGTTGGCGGTGTTTTTAATCCACGTGTTTGTTCTTGGTCCATCATTCAAACAAGGTAAGTACCCTTTTAGTCATTATTAACTTGTCCAACCTCAGCACATGGTTGTGTTCATGTAAAATTGTGTTGAAAGAGTCGTTTTACATTTGTGTTCTGCTGCTTTTCTTCTTTGTAAATCACTCACTCACACACAAGATCACTATCTGACTTTTCTTTAATTAATTAAACAGTTGGTTTTCTTTTCGTTTTAGTTTAGATTTTTCGCTTACTCTTCCGGAGCACCTGAGTTCACTCTTGTTATGACTCGAGTTCGCGTTGTTGATTTCCGTTCGGTTGACTTTTTGTTTTATGATTCTTCGTGCTGTTCTTTATTCATCGTTGCCCTTTCGGACTTTTGACACTCGAATACCCCATTGGTGCCTCTATGCTTCTTTCAATATGTTGAATAAGAAGTAGTTGCAACAACAACAAATAATCGTTACTACCTGACCACCAGATTTCTAACAGCGTACGTTTGACGCACGTCAAGATTTATCTTGGCAATATTTTTATTTCATACTAAAATACACTAAATAAATAACTCACTACTTTCATATATTTTAGGAAACTATATGTCTGACGTATGGTAAACGTATGTTTGACGCCTGTTTAAAAAAGTTCGTCTGACGTATGTTTTGACAATTATTTGACTTGCGATTACCATGCGGCTTTTAGAAACATATATTTAACATACGTTTATACGCTAGGTCAGGCGCATGTTTTTACAAACGAACGTCAGACGTATTTCTAAATTTTGCCTGTGTTTTCAAGTCTTTTTGTCATATTTGATCACCTTTGTTCGTTAACTGGTCTGGCACAAATCTTTCTATCTAATACCCTAATTTTCAAATGCAATCAAAATCAAGTTATTCTCCTTTTGTAGGTAATACATTTTCTCTGTCTTTACCAAACTGCACAGTGGATGGGAGTGTATACAGAATCGGACAAACTATAAAATACGGCTTAGACGAATTCAGATGTAGCTATAGCATCGTTTGTTCCGGAAATAATCGTACATCTTTGCTCCGTCAACCCAACTGCCCACCGCCAACAACAACCACAACCACTCTCGGACCACCGTCAGGGTACTGTATATACAAAGGCAAACAATACAGCCCTGGGACGATGATTGAACAAGGGCAGTCTGGAACATGGTGTTATTCTACGCGTTGTGATTGGAGCGGACAGATTGCTCATGGGGACGATTTCAACTGCTCGATACCTCCAACGACACCAACGACAGTGATTCCTGCTGCCGTGGTCGGATGAGGAACTATAAACGATTGCAAATGATAATCTTCCAAGTACTACATGTACTAGTAATTATAATAGTTGGATAGAAGTAAAAAAATGTTATTTGTTTTGATGTCTGTTGTTAGGTATTGTTTTCCTTGCTATATACTAATATTGTCATTTTATCTCACCTTGTCGAAAGCCATCATTTAGCGTTTGTCGTCGTTGTTCGTTTAAATCCTCACTTCTTATATAAAACAACGTGAACCAATTTGACGGAAGCTATGACATGTTAACAAAATGTAAATATGACACCCTAACTAATGTAGAACAATAGGTAAAACCACTCAATATTCATAGCTCAGTAACTATATGAGTCAATAAAAAAACTGACGATTTCTAGGCTCCAATGTTCTACAAGTCTCCCCTAGTCGATGTTGTCATATGACCCCTTAGGTATCATCAGATATGAAAAGTGTACAGGTGGTATCATAGATGAGAAGTGAAAAGCTATCATCAGAGATGAGAAGTGCACAGGTATCATCAGAGATGAGAAGTGAACAGGTATAATCAGAGATGAAAAGTGAACAGGTATCATCAAAGATGAGAAGTGAACAGGTATCATCAAAGATGAGAAGTGAACAGGTATCAAAAGAGATGAAAATAGAACAGGTATCATCAGAGATGAGAAGTGAACAGGTATCATCAGAAATGAAAAGTGAACAGGTATCATCAGAGATGAGAAGTGAACAAGTATTTTCAGAAATGAGAACTTAACATGTATCATCAGAGATAGAGATGAAAAGTGAACAGGTATCAAAAGAGATGAGAAGTGAACAGGTATCATCAGAGATGAGAAGTGAACAGTTATCATCAGAGATAGAGATGAAAAGTGAACAGGTATCATTAGAGATGAAAAGTGAACAGGTATCATCACAGATGAGAAGTGAACAGGTATCATCAGAGATGAGAAGTGAACAGGTATAATCAGAGATTAGAAGTGAACAGGTATCATCAGAGATGAGAAGTGAACAGGTATAATCAAAAATGAGAAGTCAACAGGTTTCATCAGAGATAGATGATGAAAAGTGAGAAGTGAACAGGCATCATCAGAGATGAGAAGTGAACAGGTATCATCAGAGATGAGAACAGCACATGTGTTAACACAGAGAACAGTTAAAAAGTTTGGAAGTGTTTAAAGAATAACAATAAGAATGTTTATTGCTAATCAAGAAGTTACCCATAGAGGACATAAATTTACAAAACATTAATTTAATTGGACATGCGACATAAAATATTACAATTAGAAGACACGGGACCAGAGCCAAATGCATAACACATAACATAGATATATACTAATATATATAATATGAAAAAAATGGTATACAAACATTTGAATAACAATATACCATGGTATACAATTGGTGTGTTCATATATATTTATTTATTTTATGTATAGGTATGAGTGAGAAGTGTACAGGTGTCATCATAGTTGACACGTTTACGGAAATATTCAGTTTTGTATTATTTTTTATGCAGCAATACTTTAAGAAAATATTATTTTGTTAACGGTTGCCTGGTTAAGAGTTGGCATTATATTGAAACATTTCAAAGATAAAGTAATTGAAAACCATTCCCTATCAAATAGGAAAAAAGAACTAAGTAATTAAATCCCTAAAAAGTTACAAGAATATCTTCACTGAACAGACCAACTGCAATTCATCAAACATATATGTCATTACATTTTGCTCATATATTTTATTATAATCATTGTCTATTGTATTCTCTTGGGTATCTAAGTCATTAATTTCATGAATAAATAACTGTTATTATTATTGTCCTTTTTATAGTATATGCACCTTGGTTAAAGCTTGTAACTTTTATGTGTAGCAAGGAAATATATTAAGATAATCCCTTTTGCTTAATATCTATATAAAAAGTCCACCTGTAAATGATGCTTTTCTAAAAATAAATATGTTTTAGTAAATCTTGATATGATCAAAAGCTCTAACTTGAAAAAGGACTGCATATATCAGTGCACTTTTGTTCAGATTTGTTATGTCTGATGAATTGACATGTTTTACCACTTTTGTTTAGATATTTGTGCTCTGGAAGAGTAAGCAGTTACTGTCTGCTATAGCACACCCGTCGTGTTAATAATTTCCAATTCAGTGTGTCGAAGACTAACAAGACTGTGTCCTGTAATTTGGGTATCACCCTTTTTTCCAACACTGACAGTTTCCTGCATTTCACATCTTTGGTGTGGTTTTTATGAATGATCACCATAAGGCACAATACTAACGCATAGAGTCAATAGCATGCGAAATTATTGTGCTTTGTACATTATCATCCATTTGGATCTTCATCAAACTCTCATATAAATGCAAGTCTTCAAAGACATTTCAGATGTACTTGAAATAGTGGTGGGAAAATCCTGCAAAAAAAACGAAATCACTGCATCATTCTTGAAATTAAAAAAAAAAAGAAAATCTATATCCAATATGCTTAAATTAATTAGAAATATATTTAATGGAAACATGCTTAAAGTTATTCAGGAATAAAACTAACTGCAACAGGATTAAAATTAATCAAAAAGAAAATTAAAAAGCTTCAAGATGCTTAAAATTTAGTAAGAAATTTAGCTGTAATATGCCATGCTTAAATCTAATCCAGAAAGAAATAAGCTGCAAAATGCTTAATTTTATCATATACATCAATGTAGAAATATGGCGAATTCAAATATGCTTAAATTTAATCTTTCAGTGAGTTCTGTACATTGAAATTTTTTGTTGTTGTAAATTATTTTTTTTTATAAAAATCTAACTAATTACATGTTCATTTTTGTATGTATACATGTAGCTTTATAATACATTAACAGATACATGTACATTGTATATTTTTGTTTATTAATTACATGTACATAACAAAATAAACTACATGTATAAATTACTTGCTTGATACCCCTGATCTCAGATGTTGGTTTGTCATAAGGTTTTGTTTTGTCTTTATTCACCGGATTCGACACACTGAATTGACTGTTGGCAATGCGACAGGTGTGCTATAGAAAGCAGGAACAGATTACTCTTCGGGAGCACCTGAGTTCACTCTCATTTTGGACTGGAGTTGGCATTGTTGATATATATGCAGTGATTCTTGTGTTTCAATGTTTTACACGTTGTCTGTTTTTGTTCCGTTCTTGTTGGTGTTTACCGGTTTTGTCTCTGCCCTTTCTGATTTTTGACATTCTGATACCCCATTGGTACCTCTAATTCTTTCTAACTTTCATATATACCTCAAAGTTAAGGCTTGTCGGTTCTGCAGGTCACTTGTTCTTCTGGGACTGCCAGCTTTTGCTAAGATATTTGGTTTGGGTAAGTTGAAACCACTAGGCCTTGAGGCTCTCATCTGTTTGTTCAACGATGTTACCTGTTGATATAAAAATAAAGAAAGACACAGTCCTGTGAAAACCTGTTATATAAAAAGGATTGTGTATACATGTAAGGGAAAGAAGAAAGTTAATGAAATCAAATATCTAATAAAACATGGATATCATTAAGTGTCTCGGTTGTAAGTATGCTTGGTAATGCAGAGATTCCAAAGGAAGTAAGACCGACAGACAAATCCAGTAAAAATTCAGTCAGTCCAAGAAAAAAAAATGTATCTCCGGACCAGAAATCCGGTAGAATTCCGCTTTTATATTACCATAACATTGAGAATGTCTGTAAAAAACGGTTCAGTCTGGTAAAAACATGCTCTTATATACATGTTCTAGTACAAGTATGCATTTACACTTTGGAAATTTATTATTTATTTTGGCGCCATAATACCTGGTTTAATTCACCATTTCGTTTGAAATGCCTGTACCAAGTCAGGACCATTGCGATCCACCAATTCTCCGGTATGACTGATTCGTTTTTGTCATTTTCTCTGGACTATGAGATTGATCATTCAAGTTTGGTAGTTTTATTTATCTCATTCTTAAGAGCCTATTATTCATAAGATTTGTTTCTCCAATTTGTTAAAGTTCTGAGTTATAGCTTTTTTAAGTGATTTAGCCTAGTGTTTCTTTTTTTAAGAAACAGAACCCATGTTTTTGACAATCTATACACTACACACAGCTGTTATCCAGTATACCCTTAGGTCAACCCTACCGTGGTTTATTATATTCTGCTCATAGGTTTTAGGGGAGCATATTAACGGACAACAGATGATGTCTAAGAGTGATGCAAATAATACTGTTTTAAAATATTTACCCAGATTTTCAAATACAAATTCAAGCTGTGGCCCTGTCAAGTCAATAAAACATGTAAAACTTTTATAAACATCTCGCCAAATCTTCAAATCTCCACATACAGATTTAAAACACATCCATAACCATCCAATTCAAATAAAAGCGTAAAAGTACATCTGAAATAATAAAAATATTGAAGACAGTGAAATCAACAGACATGACATGACAGAGCAGACAATGCCAGTATCACTATCAATTTAACAATCATGTTTAACCTAGACCAGGATTTGAACCTGGAACTCTTGTTCCATAAACAAGCGCTTTTCTTTAAGCTATCTAGGTTTTTATGAACTGCAAACTGTCGTTAACCTGTTATGGATGTGATCACATGTATTCTTAGTTGGTATCATTTAAAAAAACATTTCTGTTATCTAAATTTTCATTGTGTAACCTGTGAACAAAGTGATCTTAACCTATACACATTTTACAAAATGTCACGTGATTCAAAAAAGGATTAGGAAATTTCATTTCTGTTCGAAGTCTTTGGCTTATCAGGAGTTCAGTATTATTTCTAAATATCTGCAAATACGCAGAAAAAACAGCGGAAAATAAAAGCACATTGTCATGTATTATCTCGTCCCCTTGGTTCATACTTTGTTTCATCCACGCCAGTTTTTAGGCCGTAATTTGTTCATATTAGATGTTGTGTCATGTAAACTTATGCAGCATTATGTTATTATTTTTTCTTTTTGTTGTCACTTAAATTGTTATTGGTGTATGGATGTTGTGCCACGAACACATATTAAAAAACTTACTATTATCCGTTTTATTTTGTTTTCATTGCTTTTACTTGCCATAGACCATGTACATGCTTTGTACACTATAGTTGTCGCGGCAGTTTTGCTTCTGACTGGACCATTCTCTATGAGTCAAGATCTACAAAAAACAAAATATATGAGGTAGATATACTAATAAAATAAAATTCAGTATTATTTCTAAATATCTGCAAATATGCAAAAAAACGGCGGAAAATAATAGCACATTGTCCAGTATTACCTCGTCCCATTGGTTCATACTTTCGTTCATCCACGCCAGTTTTTAGGCCGTAATTTGTTCATATTAGATGTTTTGTCATGTAAACTTATGCAGCATCATGTTATTATTGTTTTCTTCTTGTCGTCACTTAAATTGTTATTGGTGTATGGATATTGTGTCATGAACACATATTAAAAAACTATTATCCGTTTTATTTTGTTTTCATTGCTTTTACTTGCCAAACATCATGTACATGCTTTGTACACTATAGTTGTCGCGGCAGTTTTGCATCTGACTGGACCATTCTCTATGAGTCAAGATCTACAAAAAAAACAAATTATATGACATGTATGAGGTAGATATACTAATCAAATGAAAATAAATTAATAACCTATATTTTATTTAAAATTAAATGAATTCCATAAATGTTCAAGATCTCACATCATCCAGATATACATTGAATGATAGGAAACAGGTTTCAAACTACAATGTTTGTACATGTTACTATGTTGCATAACTTCACAAGACTTGTTGATTCATGAATTTTAACAAAATATTTGATATAATTCTAAGTCCCCTGTTAAAAATAAACCCCCATATATCAGGGGTTTAAAGAATAATCTTAATATACAAAACATCTTGTTGAATGAACACACTTGTTGATATACAAAAGTTAACACTAAAAGTATGTCTCACCTGCTGGCACCATCAGAAACAATAATTCTTTCTTACTTCCATTATATTTTGCAAGTATAAGGATTTTAAGTATCTCAGATCAAGTGGTGTTTATAGAACTCATACATTGCTAATACATGCAATAAAAAAAATCAGTCACTCAATCAGAAAATCAAGGTCAATGTCAAAAGATGGGGATGCAATTGTGCTTGAAGCTACTACTTGGGCTTATGCATACCAAGTTTCATCAATCTAGGACTTATAGTTTCGAGATATGGAGGTGCTTGCTACACCTTACCTTTTTTATCATATGTATTGAAAATTGAATCATGTTTATAAAATAAGTCATGTAAGTGTGAATTAGTTTTAAAAAAGTTATGTTGTTTACATAAAACCACTTAAAACACAGATAAATTTTAGTGGCTTGCTTGGCAGGGAAGAAAACAATCATTACGCCTGTCCCCTTACACTAAATCCTAGTTCCGCCACTGAATCAGTTTTGTAAAGAAGTGTCAATTAGTCTTTCTTTTATGCAGTATGCATTTTAAACTCTCTAATTGGGCTCTTACATAGAACTGCTGATGCAACAAATACATACATGTATGTTATGCACCTTCAAGCCTTTTAGTACATGCACTTTCTAAAAAACTTGTAAGTATCTACCATATAGTGATCAGTCTTGGTTATAGTTTATAGTTTATATTTTTATTGCTGGTGTTTGAATGTCATTCAGTTTACTGTGATTTCATCTAGTTACAGTTATATACAGCTGGTGTCTTAGGTAAAAGTTGACAATAAGAAAGATAATCTGCATTTACCTTATACCTCAAAGCTTTATCATCTTTTGTGGTCTAAATATGAAATATTTGTTGTTGTTCCTTTAAAATGAGGGTTGTAAAATTACAGGGAAAAGAAACATATCACAATTCATTTAAACTAGAGGTATACATGGGTCTGTGAAATATTCCAAATAAGTTGCTAACATATTTTTAATTAAACCTATACTTAAATTTTAAACGGCTTAATTGTTATTAGATGTGTTATACAGTTACACGAACATGTAATCTATGTTGTTGTAGTTGATACATGTTGATATGCACCTTTTTTTTTAGCATGTTAAGACTTTTTACACGTCAAAAGTAAAACAGGTACATGTATACAGTTAAGATCTTTATTAATTTCTTTTGACAGTTTGTTAAATTTAAGCATAATTAAAAGGGGAAAAATCTATTCAACAAAAGCTTAGATATATTTTATTGAAAATCATAATAACTGCGGTAATCTGTGTCCTGTCCATGCTACTGAAATTATAATAAACATAGCTATAACCTGCACATATAGAAATTCAAGTATTGGTATTTTTGCTTCAACCAGACTGCCAGAAGCAAACATGGTTATGGATTATTAGGTCGAACATTTTGGTCGACCCCTAAAGTGACTTGAGCCCTCAAAATCTTGGAAAAAACCCTGATCTTAAAGATAAAATAAATAATAATAAGTGAATCATCGGTTAGCAACAATGCATTACAATATCATAATAGAAATATTACTAAATTAGTATTCCTAAATGGTTGTTAACTTGTTTTCCTTTGTTTGTTTTATTTTTTTTCTTTAGTATATGTATTACAGTGGAATGAATAATTTATATAGTAAGAAAATATCTTTGCAATTATTACATGAATGAGTATGACGTGCCAATATGCTCATCTATGATTGACAAAAATGTTTATGAAACAAGAGGTTTAGAAAGTTATAAACACTGGTGCATCTCTTGTGCTTAACTTGGTTGAAAATATTAGTATAACCTGTTTAATACCTGTGTTGCATTAACCGTATCACCATTATTTGACAATCTTATATGTGAGCTTGAAGCCAGGTATATCAGACTTTGTTTAAATTTATTATTTCAAAAATGTCCAATCAAATATTCTATTGTTTGAAACTAAAAAACAACTTTCTTAACTAGATATTTAAGAAAAAAACTTATTTTTCCTAAAACCATGTATAGCTTTCTATATTAAATTTGTCACACATTTTTCCTTAATTTATCTCCTCTGAAATATTAAATATTGAAGATGAATCTTGTGTTGTGATTAAAACTGCATTGCATTTTTCAACATTAAACATGCCACTGTTTTAAAATTGCATAATTAATGCTAATTAGCTTCATGCATTCTAATCCTTACATGTAAAAAAGGTTTTAACTTTATCACATGTTTATTGTTGCTGTGCAACAAGCAGGTTCATTTTCGAGTTCAAATTAAGAATGTTAATATAAACTTAAGTAACTTATTATAAGAAATGTGGATATTCTAGAAAAAAATGCATGCACTCGACCCAACATACATAAAACGAAAATCGGGCTAAAATGGCGGCTATTTTGGAACTTGCAATCCGGGTATAATTTCATAAGATAATATTTTTAGAATTTCAGAATACAATGGATAATTCAGATATACTGTCCACCAAGAAACTTTCCATGACTCAACCAATATGTCCACTTTCAGTCAATTTGACAGAAATCTTACATATTTTGTTATTTTTCTCTCCGAGATAAAGCTACATAATCCAACTGGAATGTTTTTGCCTTACCTGCTTGAAAATGGCTGTCATCTCTTTTTTCCACTGTACAAAATCGCTTTTATACAACAGGGTGGAATCTTTCTAAAAAGATTTTCTTATAAAAATCTTGTTTAACGTTACATAATTTTAATGTATGTAGGACTTCAGTTTGTTGAGGGAAACGGTACAGCATCCTGAGCAAACAGCCGGCAGCCAGGCGTAAGTAACAACGCTTAACATATCAAAATATTATTGACCATACCATCAAATATTAATAAATGCTCCTCAATGTTATCCTTACTTTAAATTTTCAACAACGATATGTCTGAAATTGAAACACCGTTTTGTTTTTCACAAATTTCAGGGGAAAACACGATAGAATGAAACGACCAATCTTTTTACGGTGATAATCATTTCGTCCCGCAATTGTAAACGTCCCGAAGTAGATCACGATTAGACGTACAGAAATCATACTTACAGCAATTTTGTAAATATAAAAAAGTGGAACTTCTAATGGTTCCAAGAAGAAATCTGGTTCCCGAAAGAAAGTGTTTTGACGTCTGGTCTCGATTTTGGGTCGAAGTTTCAAACTCTCATAAAATTGTTATTTGTTGAATAATACTAAGCTGTTTAGATTCAATGAGTCCATATACTTTAAAGATGTTACTTTAAGCAACGTTTAAGAGTCGATGATGATAAAACATGAATATCTTTGGAACTACATTGTACACAATTAGTGCACACCGGATGCATTAGATAGCGATTGTACACCAGCAGACGCTTAATTGTTGTTACGTGACGTCATCATGTTTGCCGGAGGTCTCATTCCAAGTGCCCCCTGTCATTGATTCAACCTCCGTAAATGACAACTTTTAAGTACATTTACATATATCTGATTTTTTTTTTAAATTATGATCAAGACTTTACTTCCAAGTGGTAAAGCACCATTAAAGAGTGTATCCAACCATTATCCCAGGCTGTAATTTGTGATTAAATAAAGCACTATATTCGTAGACCACGAGCATGGCACCTAAGGTTTCAGTAGCCTTCAGCCCATCTTTGTCTCCCTCGATCTGTTCTTAAGCTTCGAGATACATTTGTTCCCCTTGGAATTTTTTGAAAAAAATTAAATACAACCTTTTATAATATGATTTGTGTGTTTCATTTGAAGAAACGCAAAACACTTTGATATCGAAATGGCGCGTTTATAAATCGCATCAATGGGAAGCATATAAACTACTTTTTTCTACATGCAAATACATGTCTTCACCCTTGCTAACACTTACAACAGAGTATCGCCCATATATACCAAACGGAATCTAGTATCGTTAAGAGGTGAAATCATACTCTATCGGATGGAAGGGTTTTATCTAAATGGATACCTTGGGCCTCATCGGGAACCGGAGTAGCTACCCGGTTCTATCATGGCTCGGCGGGTTTGCCATTAAAAAAACCCGATCCTGGTCTGTTGGTATCAGTCCAGGCGAGGGAAGACCAGATCGCATTCCTTCGTTAAAAAAATGTGCGATCCAGCTGCGGTTGTACTTCCCCTAGTGCAACTGCAATAAGGGGGCCGTAAAGGTATACGACTTGATAGGCTCTAAAGTCCGATAGCTGGATGTCGCCTCTTTTACACTTTTGTACATTTATCTTTCGTATGAAATTGATTTACGTGTATACATATAGCTCAATTACTCGTTCATTTCATGTTTTTGACCATGCACGATATTTCTTCAGTTATATGTTTTTCGAAGCGCTCTATCAACCACTAGAAATTAGTAGTTATTTCTTTATGTGCCAATATTTATGGCTATGCGAATAACAATAATCCATGATGATAAGTGGCATAGACTGTTCAAAAGCGTTCTACAAAGTTCCACACAATTGCCTGTCGAATTTCCTCCCAAGCAACGCAATACACGCGTTGTGCATTTGCGGGATTGGTCACTAATTTAGCCAAAAGAGGAGGAACTGGTAAAAAAACTGGTTCCAACATGCTAATGGACGAAGAAAGTAATTTCTTTTTTCCGTTCAAGATTGATTTTTTATTGGTTGGAAATGTTGATGGTTGGTTTATTTGTCAGTTGCAAATGATCTTTACCCTATATGTTGAATAATTGCAGAAGAATCGTTGATAGAAAATGTCGTTCCCATTGTCCCATGTTGAATGACGTCGTTTTTCCTCCCCGTGACCCCTGATGACCTTGTTTAAATGACGAATCAAATCCGGAACGGATATATTGTGCAACCCTAGTACTTCGGCTAAATCCTGGAGATGAATATAAAAGTGGTGTAATTATGAACATGATCATGAGATGATGATGAAGTGAAGGAAAGGGGACACAAGGCCAATTGGGGAGCCACTGGTAAAGGAGCAATGGGTAGGGACGGGAAATTTAGACACCTGCATGGGGATCCTAGGGGTCTTACTCTTACCGAGACCTGCAGCAGGGTTCTTTAACGTGCGAGGAACGTGACATTTTTCCCGACACGGTGCACCAGCATGGTTTGCGGTCAGGTTTTCTGCATAATTGCCTGACAACCCAGGCAATCATTATGACAGGGGTGCTCTTTTCAATCACCTGGGGCTAAGTGGCCTGACCCATGAATGTCAGGTTTCTGAGCGCTCTTTATTGGACTTGAACCGACAATCTTAGCGTTGCTGCGTACCTATTCAACCCAGGCAATCATTATGACAGGGGTGCTCTTTTCAATCACCTGGGGCTAAGTGGCCTGACCCATGAATGTCAGGTTTCTGAGCGCTCTTTATTGGACTTGAACCGACAATCTTAGCGTTGCTGCGTACCTATTCGCCAACCGGAACCCGCACGTGATTAAGTATCATGATTCGGTCCGGTTGCCGTCCCAATATGTAATAATATACAATAAACGGCCCTGTATAATTACATAGAAAGTGCTTCCGAACTCCTTACAATCCAAAAGTCAGTAGGTGGCCCTAGCAGACGGGTTAGTGGGCTACATGCCCCACCTAGTTTAGGGTGACCGTGACTAAGTATCAGGATTTGGTCCGGTGACCGTCTCAATATGTCGTAATATAAAATAAACGGCCCTGTATAAGTACAAAGAAAGTGCTTCCAAATTTTCCTTTCCCTTTCAACCCCAAAGTCAGTAGGTGGCACAAGCAGACATGCCCCACCCGGTCGGGGGTCATTATTTATATACCCACGCAGGGCCTATTAATGCATATTATAAGATTTTCGGACCGCTACCCGTTCGGACACGGACATTTACAGTGAAAAGGTCCGACTGGGCCATGTAGCCCCATGACCCTCCTTTCATATCCCCCTATCCCCTTGTCGATTGAAAGGGGCAGAAAAAGTCGGGGGTCATTATTTATATACCCACGCAGGGCCTATTAATGCATATTATAAGATTTTCGGACCGCTACCCGTTCGGACACGGACATTTACAGTGAAAAGGTCCGACTGGTCCATGTAGCCCCATGACCCCCCTTTCATATCCCCCTACCCCCTTGTCGATTGAAAGGGGCGGAAAAAGTCGGGGGTCATTATTTATATACCCACGCAGGGCCTATTAATGCATATTATAAGATTTTCGGACCGCTACCCGTTCGGACACGGTCATTTACAGTGAAAAGGTCCGACTGGGCCATGTAGCCCCATGACCCCCCTTTCATATCCCCCTACCCCCTTGTCGATTGAAAGGGGCGGAAAAAGTCGGGGGTCATTATTTATATACCCACGCAGGGCCTATTAATGCATATTATAAGATTTTCGGACCGCTACCCGTTCGGACACGGTCATTTACAGTGAAAAGGTCCGACTGGGCCATGTAGCCCCATGACCCCCCTTTCATATCCCCCTACCCCCTTGTCGATTGAAAGGGGCGGAAAAAGTCGGGGGTCATTATTTATATACCCACGCAGGGCCTATTAATGCATATTATAAGATTTTCGGACCGCTACCCGTTCGGACACGGACATTAATAGTGGAAAGGTCTGACTTGGCCATGTAGCCCCATGACCCCCCTTTCATATCCCCCTACCCCCTTGTCGATTGAAAGGGGCGGAAAAAGTCGGGGGTCAATATTTATATACCCACGCAGGGCCTATTAATGCATATTATAAGATTTTCGGACCGCTACCCGTTCGGACACGGACATTTACAGTGAAAAGGTCCGACTTGGCCATGTAGCCCCATGACCCCCCTTTCATATCCCCCTACCCCCTTGTCGATTGAAAGGGGTGGAAAAAGTTGGGGGTCATTATTTATATACCCACGCAGGGCCTATTAATGCATATTATAAGATTTTCGGACCGCTACCCGTTCGGACACGGACATTTACAGTGAAAAGGTCCGACTGGGCCATGTAGCCCCATGACCCCCCTTTCATATCCCCTTACCCCCTTGTCGATTGAAAGGGGCAGAAGAAGTCGGGGGTCATTATTTATATACCCACGCAGGGCCTATTAATGCATATTATAAATGTGCCTGTCCAAGGCAGGAATCTTTATCAATGCTGATGTTAGTATTCGTCGAATTTATGGTGTTTTTTTTTTGGCAAGAAAGGGGTCTTTCGTTAATACTTATAAGGGTTGCGATTGAATCCTATGTAGTTTATTTTCAATCCAGTGCCAATTGCAAAACAGCGAGCAGCGATCGCTCGTCACATTAGTTGTCCTGAATTTGATTTGTTTATACATTAAACATTTAAATCTTTGCACTGTACTTTCTGCTGCAGCGGTTAGAACAGCTTATTTTAATTGCCTGTTCACCGCGGGGAGGTGAGAGTAGTATTTTTAACAAGATTTCATTTTATCTAACATTGTGCAATTTTGCCGAATAATAAATTCGTACAAAATGGTGATCATGAAGACTTTTTTCCCATGAAATTAATATTTTCATTTTATTGTTCTTTGTTCTTTGATACTTAAGTTTTCATTATTCGTCATCCTCGGAAACACGGGGATTCTTCTTTCGCTAACATTCATTACCCCTGGGTCATTACCCATGAAATTACTCATTTTTGATAGTTAAAGTTTTGTATCGAGTCTTCTGATTGGTCGCATTACACTTTTCTAATAGGATTTTAACATGTTTCTCTATTTAATTTTGTAAAGATAAAGATTAGATCAAGATTGTGCGATCGAACAAAGTCATACGAAATGACCAGGGGTAATGAACGAGATAAGCGAGAGAAGAACCCATGGGTTTCCGAGGCTGATTATTTGCATGATTAATGGACTTAAACAAACTTGTTTCATTTTACCGGGCTGAAGTTAGTTCATTATTCATTTTTCATTATTCATTTTTCAACATGCTGCGATCACTGTTGAATAATAAACTTTATCTTATTTCATTTTTCATTATTCAAGCAAAAAATGAATAATGAATAATGAACCAAGTCATTATTCATTATTGAAAAATAAATAATGAAAAATGAATAATGAACCAACTTCAGCCCAGGTTTAAAGACATTTATCTGATACTAAATATCAATGATGTACCTTGAATGTCTCATGTTAAACAGACGTAAGGAAAAAAAAATAACGTACACCAAATCAGTATTAAATACCATAAGTCAGTAAACCATGACTGCAGGAGAAAGCAGATAAAATGTACTTACAATTGATCTGAACTGATGCTAATGCAACTGCATACCATGCAAATATAAATAGTGTACATGTACGACAGTGGCTTCATGGTTAACAGACACAAGAAAAAGTTAACATTTATCCAAATCAGTATAAAATCTCAAAAGTCACTAGACCGTGACTACAGGAGCATACAGATAAACGTCCTTGAAATTAATCTGTACTGATGCTACTATACTCAAAAATAGTAGGGGTGTGTTACGCATGACGTTTATAAAAACTTTATCGGAACCCCATTTTCAGTGAGTCACCGTATTGTCACACTATGAGCGGCATCCATTACTTGCTAGGCGGGATGGCCATACATACATGTAGTCCTTAAGACTTCCAATTATAAAAAAAAAGAACTTTTTATACTGTCGTTCGCAGTTTGATAAAGATCTGAAATCACTACTTCGGAACAACCCTATAGGAGTTAGATGAGTTACTGTATTATAATACTACTGAAAGAGGCTACATGCCAACTATCAAGAGGCTTTGACACGTAGTTAACAGTAAACTACGACTGATTTTTTTTGTGTTTTCTCAAGACGCCACAAGTCCACGGGAACAGGAAGTAAGTCCTTAATGGATTGAGTGAGATTTGCAATACGTAGCGGGTGACATATCTACGAATATCGAATGAATATCAATCGAATGTCAAACGAATGTCAACCGAATGTTAAACGAGTGTCAATCGAATGTTAAACGAATGTCAATCGAATGTCAAACGAATGTCGAATAAGTAACCAACTTCACATTGCTAAATTTTAACTCATTTGTTTCCAGTGAAATTATAAATAAAAGATATACGCGCTTTGATTTTACTAAGTTAGAGTGTATTTGGTTTCGTTGTGGTGTTGTGTATCAAACTCGATTATTATAGGTTTATCCTTCCGGATAAAAATAGTTCCATATAGTTTAAGGACCGTTGCGGACGGGAACTGGAACCATGAGAAGTTTTTTTGTGAACTATATTCTCTGAAATGGGAGTGGATTTCTTCTTTCCTGAGAAATAGAATGCAGCAAGTAACTCTTGATGGGGAAGTGTCTAGTCCATTACCAGAAGTTAGTTGGGTATACCTCAAGGGTCAGTGTTAGGCCCGTTGTTATTTTTGATATTCATAAACAACTTACCATCTGTTGCCAATTCGAAAACACGCTTATTTGCCGATGATTGCATTTTTTATTGATCCATCAGAAACAGACAAGATTGCATTACATTACAAAACGACCTCAATAACTAAGCTGAATGGGAAAAATCATTGGGGATGCAGTTTCAACACGAAATATGTAACTCGTTAAGTGTAACAAGGTCACACTCACCAATCAAACAGGACACAAACTTGAATCAGTTGAAACTGCTAAGTACTTAGGCGTCACATTATCAAACAACATGAAATGGGACACTCATATTAATAACATCTCAAACATAGCAAGTAAGATCCCAGGCTTCCTAAAGCGTAATCTACAAATTAAAAACGAAGAAACAAAGAGTCTAGCTTACAAATTTATTGTTCGATCAAATCTTGAATATTGCTCGTCAGTATGGTCACACAACACCAAAACCTTAAAGGACAAGCTAGAAAATGTACAGAGGAGAGCTGCTAGGTATGTAACCAACAGATACCATAACACCAGCAGTGTCTCCTCCGTGATTGAACATCTAAACGGGCCAACATTGGAACAAAGTAGGAACATCAATAGAATCACCATGTTTAATAAAATTACACACAACATCGTCGCAATAAACCCAACACTTTACCTCATTCCACAACTAAATACCAACACTAGACACACAAACCCTTCACAGTATCAAATTTACAGTACCCGAACAGACTACTTTTTATACAGCTTTTTTCCCTACACAATAACACTTTGGAACACACTACCAGCAAATATAGTTACGGCAAACACTCTGGACCATTTTAAAACCTTGGTCCAAAGTCATTTTGCTTAATTTAATTACCAAGCAGTTAGTTGATTTATAAAAAAATATGTTATGTTTTTCTTTTTCTTTTTGAATATTTAAATATTATATATATTTCCCCCTAGTTTTGGGGTTTATCAATATTTTTAACAAGCTGTCTGTTGCGCCACTGCGCCGAAGAGTAGCCATCAGCCATTATATGTAGATGTAGAAAAGCTACGAAATCAGAAGGACATATCATGATTTGTTTTATAAATTTACATTTGCACGATTTATCTGAATTAATTTATATTTCGGCCATAAAAAGGCTTAACAATAGGTCTTAAAGTTAGAGGCTATGATAAAATCAAAGGTCATCGAAGGTGAAACTATCAGGCGACGCCTGTTATGAATAATTATGACAAATCTTATTTAGAGCAAATCTAGATATTTATGGCCTGCCAACGTTTGTTGGTCGGACAAATTGTTTACTATCGTTGGCGCTCCTAGCCGATGGCCATGTGTGCTATTTCCATTGGTTGGCGTCCGTCGTCTGTCCGTTCAATTTTTCAAAATTCTCGGAAACTGCTTAGCCAAATGTATTGAAACTTCGTAGGGTTGTTCTGTCATGTCTGTAGTATGTCCTCTACTATCCTTTGATAATTTGGATCTCAAAAAACATGGCCGCCATGGCTAGAAATAGAACATAAGGGTAAATTGCAGGTTTTTTTTGCAAATTACTCAAAAAACCGTAACAGATATTAAAATTCAGGCAAGGGTAGGAGAGATCAGCACATCAAGATCTACCTGCCCATGAATTTTGAAGATCCGACAATCATTGTAGGAGTTATTTCCCCTTTTCTTTTGGCATTCCAAAACTAGTAAGATTATTCAAAAGCGTTCTACAAAGTTCAACACCATTGCCTGTCGAATTTTCTCCCAAGCAACACAATTTCGGCTAAAGCCTGGAGATGAATATAAAAGTGGTATTATTATGAACATGATCATGAGATGATGATGAAATGAAGGAAAGGGGACACAAGGCCAATCGGGGAGCCACTGGTAAAGGAGTGATGGGTAGGGGCGGGAAATTTAGACACCTGCATGGGGATCCTAAGGGTCTTACTCTTACCGAGACCTGCAGCAGGGTTCTTTAACGTGCACGGGACGTGACATTTTTTATGACACGGTGCACCAGCATGAGTTGCGGTCAGGTTTTCTGCATAATTGCCTGTTAACCAAGGCAATCATTATGACGCCCTTTTCAACCACCTAATGCAAAGCGGCCTGACCCAATGTCAGGTTTCTGACTGCTCTTTATTTGACTTGAACCGACAATCTTAGGGTTGCTGCAGACCTATTCGCCAACCGGAACCCGCACGGGTGCTAGAAATTAGGTAACGGTGACCTATATTTTACCTATAAACCGTTACTACTTTGGTTGAATTCTTTATGGAGGTCAATTTATCGGGTATCGGGTATTACATGCATGTTTTGGGTCAGTCAAATTCGGCAACTAAATTCTCCTACATGAGAGTCTAAAAGTTGTTGTACAGTATCTGTTGGCTGGCAACATTTAAGAAGAAAAAATTACACATACTTTAAACATATTTATTTATCCTGGATTGGGAAACAAGCTTAATGCTTATGTAAATCCCTCTCCAGCTAGCAGTTTGCGAGTGTGGCTTTGCAGCGGCCCCCATTGAGCCTACTCTTATCGATCGCTACAAAAGGGTCTTTAACGTGCATCGGGTATTGCTCTCCACATACACGGGACAACCTTTTTTCGTCCCTTCCGAAGGACTAGCAGCGTTCCTTGAGACAATCCTCGCAAATGGTGTCAAGAGAGAGTCGGAAAATTGGTTCATGAAATTTTCACCCCGGACGAGGATCGAACGACGAACCTTGGTGTTAGTAGCCCGACGCATTAACCACTACACCACCAATTACACATAGATTCATATAAACCTAAGAAGCTAGTTTTGACTACCGATATATCAGGAATTTCTCTAGAACCCCCTTCATTTGTATAAAGTACAATATCTATATGCATGTTTCATATTAGATATAAAAGCATCCCATTCAAAGATAGGTCTGGAACAGGTTTTGTAGGTCTGATAAGTTATTGGCTTCCCTGTAGGCCCCAATGTCGGACAGAAAACTAACACTGTTGGCACCAGCGTGCAGATTTTCTTATTGATATTAAAAATAAATGCTAATTCTTTCAGGAATCGTTCTTTCTAAAGGTATTTTAACTTATGAAATCTTACAACTCTCCATATATAATATTCATGATATTTGAGTCCTCTAGATCGGACAAAGTGAAAGCTTTTCAATGTGGGGGGATGGGCTGTTCAAATATTTGGTCAAATTTTATAGACTGATGGCGGTGTTAGTGGAAAAATGTTTCCGTTTTCTCAGCAATTACTTATCACCGTCTCTCGTTATTTGGTATGCAGCATAGAAATGGTATCCAATATCGGAGATTTTATTAACATAGTTCCTGGTTAACGAAAACGGTTCAGTGACGGATCCATACGCCCGCCTCCCTTTACAAGGTGAGCGATTCAGGCTCCTTGGAGCCTCTAGTTACATGCATGCATTAAGTGATTGTGGCCCAGTACTATTCAGAGAAAAATGGGCCAAAAAGGGGCAAAATGGATACGATTTTTTTTCATTGTATTCCTCATGTTCCTCAATAGAAAATGTAAAATGTTATATCATATTTGAAGTATCTTTGCTATCTCTTACCATTTTGGGGGAATTTGGGATTATCGGAGCCAAAATTGACTGTCTGCTCTCACATAAAAAGTAAAATGATCTTGTTTCTGTTTATTTATTTCAGGGTCCACGACATTGCCCAGTACATCAAAGATGGTTAAAATCCGGTCATCGCTAATAATAACTGTTCTTATTACCGTGTGTATGACGATTTTCATATACCAAACACAAGTTCAGTCGCAGGTTCAAAATGGCGTCAAGGACACTAAAACCGGAAGTATAGAATCAAGGGCAGCACAAGTTTCACAACTGAAGGGAGACAATGTACGAACTGTTAATGGTAGCGGACAAAACGTTCCTTATGGGCAGGAGATAGCCGAGGTCTTGTCTGTTGCTAAGGCTATGAATGTGAAACCTCTACTGGTCACACTTATAAACGGAGCATACCTACAATTTGCCCTGAGCTGGTTGTGTAACACAGAACATATGAATATTCATTACCAGGTTTGTTGATTTGTAAATTTAGGTTCGATTTTGCTATACCTATTTAACCGGAAGCTCAACTAGGCATTCTTGAGAATGTCGAAGTCTCAAAAAGCAAAAAAAATCGATGGCACAAATCATTTTTTTTAAAGCAACAACACGAATAAACAGAACGCTAAACATGCAAACTACTTAAAGTAAGTGAACTCAGGTACGTGCTTCAGATGGGTAATCAGTTCCTGCGAATGCTTGTTTCAGCTCACCCGTCATGTTCGATATAAATAGAGTGTGGTGCCTCTTTAATTTCTTCCACTATGTTTTCATTTCATTTTAGGTTTTGATAATAACAACTGATATCGACACGAAAGACAGAATCAAAACCGTTTGGCCGGAAGTGAATGTAGTTGCGATTTCCGGTATGCCATTGAATGGCGACCAATCGTATAGTCATGCAGGATATGTACGCCTCACAAATTTCAGAGCTCATGTTTTGTTAGAACTTCTATTAGGTAAACAGGAAATTTTCCTTTTTGAAGTCGACGCTTTATGGGTAAAAAACCCAGTACCTAAAATGTCCCAAACACGGGACTGTGATATTTTAGCAAACCCAGTCGCAGAAAGACCTGGTTTGACGGCTATTGGTTTCCTCTATTTATTTCCCACCACGCCTACAATAATGACTTGGGAGGCTCTTAACAAGAAGCTTTACGTGCTAGACCAGAAAATCAAAGCACTACCTCCTGGGAAGGTGATATCTGAAGGCGACAATGATCAGCTGTATCTCTCCCACCTTGTAAACAAACGAATCGGAGGTTTAACAAAGAAAACGCTTCCCTTGGAGGATTATTCTGATGGCAAATGGTACGATATGACCGAAGATAAGCGAAAAGCATCACATCCGTTCGTTATCAATAATAACTGGGTCATAGGTAATGCCAAAAAAGTATCGAGGGCAAAGGATTGGGGTCATTGGTTTCTTAATGACGATCAGACATGTAATAAACAACAAGTAAAGAAAATTACAAAAAATGGCGAATTTTGGCATAAAGTTCCCATAAGTCACATATGACGGACACTCGTATCCATGGGACTTGTAAATCATCGGGTATAGTCTGAATCATATCGAAGAGTTAAAATTTCACGGAAATGACCGAGTAATTACGATTAATTGCGAACTAACGAGGGAAGTTACGCCCCCTTGATTCAATTAAGATAGTGATCAGTAATATTCGGCTGTCAGCGAATGAAATCAAAGGATAGAATCAATGCAACCATAATCAAAACAAGTTAAGTTTACATTTTGAGAAATTATTCTATGATATACATGTAATCCAATGCAAAATCAATGTGTCTTCCAGTGAAGGACATGTAAACTTCTATGAGAAAGTAAACGTATACAAGGTGCTAATTTGTAACAGTGTACACTAAAACAACTTTTTTTGTGTACATTTGGACCAATGGGACGAATGAATAGGAAGTTCGTGAAATTTTTTCCTAATTTCTAAGTCCGAAGCTGTCAATATTGTAAGTTGACGAGAATTAAAATGAAAAAAAGAACGACTTCATGTCCATCTAGATCTTTATCAAGTGTATACTCATGTAACTAAAAATTTCGGTGATCAGAAGTAAATAAAACTAAAGAAAAAAAAAACCGATTTCAATGATTTTATTTGGAGTCCTGTTACAACATACTGCCTTTTTGTTGTTTGTTTTTATTTGGAATCAGTTTGACCGATGCGACATAAAAAAACGCATGGTTGCTGTTCTTTTTGTATACAATATTAAAGTCGCATCAGTTATAACCTTAACAACAAAAGGGCAACGCATCGTATCGCACCTGTTTACCAGTGACATGCATGTAAGTAACCTTTTAATCAAACATTCCGATATTGAACAGTAAAGGTTCTTTCTTGATGCATGAGCCAATCAATTATAAAGTGAAACAAATACATGTATATTTTGATTGATCTGTGCCACGTGGTTTTAACAACTATCGATAACTGCTGGCAATCTGAAGACGGTCCAAAAATAACGATATATACTTTTAAAGAGGCCGATAGAAGGCAAGTATTAGACTGTTGTCTACTATTTCACTTATTTTCCTTTCTTTGTTAAAAGCTGGGAGCAAGCACCAGTAATAACGCTTCAATCAAAATAGAAATAATTAAGCTTATATTTTATGTATTTGTTGTTTTTAACTGCAAATCGCTAAATGAGACAAAATTGCGAATGTATATTTGTTTTAAAACAAATTATAAAACTAACAGCATTATATTATGTACAAGTATTACTTCGAATGTCACAATATTGCCGGAATAGGTGCGAATCGAAAAATGCTTTCTTGCTACGGACAGCATTTTTTATTTGTAAAGATATCGTGCGATCTCGGCAAATCTATTTAATTTCCTGTTGTTATTAACAGACATGTCGAAATCTCATATATTGTCAAATATTATATTTCTGATAGCAAAAAGGCATATTTCGGTTCGCATATCGTTCGAAATTAGTATATATATTTATTACATTGTTAGATAAGTATTTTTTACTTTATGTTAGATAAGAATAATAATATATTATATTCTGTTATTATTTTATATCAAGACTTTACAAAAGAAGCGTTGAGGATATTTAAGTGTAATTGTGCCAAAAATGATATGATTAAAAATCAAAAATATTATAATTTAGTATTTATGCCCTACCTACCAAAACAGAAGGGGTTCATACTTTGTTTGGCCTTTGCGCTCACATGTCACAGTGGAGGTTCATATTGTTTACCTTCCTGAAATTCTTACACTTATTCTTAAATTATATTCCCGTTGGAAAAGTTGGGGAGGGTTATATAGTAATAGTGGTGTCCATACTTCCTACCATCCGGTCGACCTTCTGCCCGTCCGTTACACCTCAGGATACCCACATCTTTATATCTGCAGCTCATCATAAACTTTTTTTCGGATTTTCAAGAAACTTTCACACAATCGTTGTGACATAATTTGGATGTGCACCTTCTATTGTAAAATTTGATTAGAATTATTGTTGGGTTTTTCCATAGCAAATCAAGGACTAACCTGTTCTACATCAAGGGACACCTATCTCTTATCTGTAAGTTTTCATGAAACTTTCACACAATCTTTATGACATAAAGTAGATATACTTTTATTTTTAGCTCATCTGACCCGAAATTCGAGGTGAGTTATTGGCATCGCTATACGTCTAATTTTTCAAAAATCTTGTTCTCTGAAACCACTACAGGGAATCTTAAGATCACTTAGACCGAATGTCAATGTGACCCGTTGCCATCACTTGGCTTCCGTCGTAGTCGTCTGTCTTCGTCGTCGTCGTAGGTTAACAATCTTTCAAAAATCTTCTACTATGAAACTACTGAACAGAATTCAATGAAACTTGATTGATCCTTAGGATGTCCGGCACTAATCTTGTGGTTCGATTTTTGATTCGTAAAAAAAATGGCTGCCATGGCTAAAATAGAACAGTGGGGTCAGACTACTGTTTTTTGCTTGTTAATCAAAAAGTATAAGAGAAAGATGAAATCTGATGCCACCCTATTGCTTCAGCATCGAAAGTCTCCATATGGTCGAAGTTGTCAGATGATTCCTGATAGGGGTTACAGCCCCTTAAAGGTAAAAAATAGTGTTTTTATGTTTTTGGTTTATAGAATGAGACTATTGCGAATAGAGAAAAGCTGTTGCTTGCTTGAATGTTCAGCTCATTTAGCTCTACAAAAGTCCCCATTGGGTCGAAGTTGTCAGATGACCCCTTAAATAACTTTTTTTTCATGTTTTTGGCCTATAGAATGAAATCTATAGCAGATAGGGAAAAGCTGTTGCTTGCTTTAATGTTCAGTTCATTCAGCTTAATAACAGTCTCAAAAAGGGTCGAAGTTATCAGACGACCCATTATAGGGGTTGCAGCCCCTAAAATAATGTTTTTCACGCTTTTGGCCTATGCAATGAAAACTATAGCAGATACGAAAAAGCTGTTGCTTTCTTAAATGTTCAGCTCATTTAGCACTACAAAGGTCGCCATAGGGTCGAAATTGTCAGATAACGCCTTATAGGAGTAACGGCCCCCAAAATAAGTTTTTTTATATGTTTTTGGCCTACAGAAGGAAATATTGGAGATAGAGAAAAGCTGTTGCTTGCTTAAATTTTCATCTCATTTAGCTCTACCATAGTCTTCTTTAGGTTGAAGTTTTCAGATGACCCCATATAGGGGTTGTAGCCCCTAAAACAATATTTACCATAGGGTCGAATTTGTCAGACAACGCCTTATAGGGGTAACGGCCCCCAAATAAGTTTTTTGATATGTTTTTGGCCTACAGAATGAAAACTATAGTAGATAGAAAAAGCTGTTGCTTGCTTAAATGTTCAGCTTATTAAGCCCTACAAAAGTCTTTATAGGGTCGACATCAAGACCAGGTAAGCGATTCAGGTTCCTGGGAGCCTCTTGTTTAAAACTTGCCCAAAGTATTAATCAGGGCATGGTCTTTTAAAATTGGTTTCGGCTTTATAATTTGTCGACAAACATGCCCACTGTAACTAAAATTAGAAAATGGGGTCAAGTCACATTCAAATGATTCCATGTATAACTTGAAAACTAAAACAGATAGAAAAAAACCTGGAGGATCATTGGCTCTTCATAAACAAAACTCTACAAAAGTGTTCATTTGATTCGAAGTTGTCAGATGATCCCTTTAAGGGGTTTTGGACCTTTAAGTGTGAAAAACAGCTTTTTGCTTTTTTTTGTCTTTAGACGGAAAAATAATGAAGATAAAGAAAAGCTCTTGCTTGCTTCAAACTTCAGCTCATTGAGCTCTACAAAAGCCTCTATTGGATTGAAGTTGTCAAATAACCCCTTTCAGGGTTTATGACCCTTAAAGATGAAAACAGCGTTTTTCGTGTTATTGGCCTAAAGTGTAAACACAATAATAGTTGGAGTTTTTTGCTTAAACATATAGCTCATTAGGCTTTTCAAGTCTGCATAGGGTCAAAATTGTCAGATGATGCCTTTAGAAAATGTTATGGCACCTTATTGTCAATTTTTGTTGTTATTTCAGATATTTCATTTCTTTAGTCTTAGCGAGCGAGTGAGGCTTTGGAGCCTCTTGTGATTTTGGATAAGGGTTTCCTAAAGCAAACCATGTACTTAAGACAAGGGTTACCTATCAACCATATTTGCATGGTAGCTTTGGATGCTGAGTATAATGCTTCGGGTGCTGGCAGTGACCTACATTTTCCGCATGGATAACATATCCAGTAATTTTCTGCTAGCAGAGAAGTACCACATCGATCAAATTGGTATGGTAAGCTTACCTTCTACAGGGATGATAAGCATAAAAGGCAACTTAAAACTTTGAAAGGTTCAAGTTCAAACCCCCTTATCGACAATACTTCAGAACGATGTGTTTTCCTAAGGAAATTGGAGGCCAAAAGAGGGCAATATTTTCACACCAGAAAGAGTTCTTGTTGATCAAATGCTATGAAATTTGCAAGGATGTTCCCTATGGAAGGGATCAACTTTGGGGTTTTTGGTCCATGATAGTCCATCAGATTCAAAGAATGCATGTGTCGAAAAGCTTTGTGAATTCACCATGGGCTGCATCCGTCCATCGATTTGACAAACCGACTACCAGGATTCAGGATGTATTCACAGATTTTTTGGTAGATCTTAAGGTGCTTATCACTTTTGCTTCCAATCAAAATTTTAAAATCTGTCACCGTTTTAGAGTTATTTGCAAAAAAATGCAGTTTAACCTAATGTTCTATTTTTAGCCACAGCGGCCATGTTTTACGACCAATCAAAAATCCCCACATCAGTTCTATACAACTAAGATTAAAAAAAAAACTATACCAAGTTTGGTTCAACTTGGACTTAAAGTGTCAGAGTAGTTAACGTTTTTAATGTAATGAGGAAATGCTGTTAAAATGCTCAATTTTGACGTTCTAAGGGCAACAACTCCTAAAAAGAAAGGTCTTACAACGTTGACCCTATTACATATTTTGTAGATCTTGATGTGCTTAACAATATGCAATTGAAATTTCTCAAATATCTAATATAGTTTTCAAGAAATTGAGCTAAACAGGGGCACAATTTGCAAAAAATCCACAAAAAGGGCAATAACTCCTACATGGGTTGTTGGATTTTCTTCAAAATTTCAGCGGGTAGGTAGATCTTGAGGTGCTGATCACTTTTATCCTGGCCAGAATTTTGATATCTGTAGCCGTTTTTGAGTTATTTGCAAAAAACTGCATTTTACCCCTATGTTCTATTTTTAGCCATGGCGGCCATGTTTTACGACGAATCAAAAATCCCCACATTAGTTCTAAGCACCGCATGCTAATAAACAAGCATACCAAGTTTGGTTGCAATTGGACTTAACGTTTTAAAAAGTTTACGGACGACGGACTACGGACGACGGACGGACGGACGACAAACGGACGGCGGACGGCAAGTGATGACAATAGCTCACATGACCCTTTGGATCAGGTGAGCTAAAAAGGATGGAAATCCCGTTTAAAAGGATATTTCCGCCACGCATCAGCTTTAAAAATAGCAAAAGGGAATTCCAATGCTTAGGGGCCAAAAGGGATGATATTTTCATAATTAATTGTAATTTATTTTGGTAGTGAACTTCAATTTACATGTTGTGTGGACATATCTCACCTAAGAACGTGGACAACCTGATAATCTATAGGCTATACAGGAAAGTACAGATTGGCTTTCGGTATGCATTTGATATTGTGTTTTCAATTAATTCATAAGCTTTCTATTTTTAGGAAATCGACCTATACATTTAGAAATTGTTTTTCAAAGCTGTTACGGTCTTTACATTGTAATTTCACTTCATACATGTGTATTCACGTGGATTTTTCATGACGCTTCGGATTTTTTTTAAATTACAAAAAAATGTTATTCAATATTCAAGAAGCACAGACATGACAGAGGTACCAAAGAGACAGTCGAATGTTTATAGTATGAAAGGGCAAAACAAACTATATAAACACACACCTGGGGGGGGGGGGGGGGCAAAGAAACACAACACCAAAAAATAAAAAAATCTTGCATGTTGTACACAATTTTAACATACGCGTCGCGCTGCTAACAATCAATTCAGAGTGTCTAACCCGGTAGAAAAGAACACACATAAAAAAAAACATCAGAAAAACCAACATTTTAAAGATTCCATAATTTAATTCAAATTATCCACAGGGACTTGCTCCGCTCTATCAATATTTTGTTAGAGTCAATGTGCGGTACGAAAAAAAAACAAAACAAGTCTATCAATATTTTGCTAGAGTAAATGTGCGGTAGGAAAAAAAAAATTTCGTACCGCACATTGACTCTTACAAAATATTGATAGAGGGGATCAAGTCCTTGTGATTATCAGAGAACAAATTTATGTAATAAAAGTTTTCAGATTGTCCCTTGATTTTTCTTTCTGATTAGTTGGTAATTCTACAAGTAGACATTCTGGTGCACAAGCACTTGTATACAGGATAACCCTTATGGTGCCCCACCCCCCTTTTTTTCAAAACCGATTATTTTTTTTTCATTTTTTCTATTACATGTCTCATTTTTCACTCATACATATATATCAGTAACCCCATATGGATAGTAGATACTGTTTGATGGTAGATTTGCATATATTTGACATGTGTATGAGTGAAAATGGGACATGTAACAGAAAAAATGAAAAAAAAATAATCGGTTTTGAAAAATAGGGGGGGTTGGGGCACCATAAGGGTTATCCTGTATACAAGTGCCTGTGTTCTGGTGTAATTTCTGGAGAGTTAACTGGTCCTGAGTTTGTTGTTGTTGTTTAAGCTCTCAGCCTTGTATATAAGATTCTTCTTTCCCTATATTGTTGAATATGGTTGAATAAGAATTTTTAAATGTATTCAATCCAACTTTCATGCATATGCCGACCTTTGGCAAAGTTGAAACATTTATTCAAAGAAAACCATACGATACCACAAAGTTTACTTCAAAATACAAATGACAACAAAGTTCCAGACAATAAATTTTGCTACGCCTGACGCGCGTTTCGTCTATTCAAGACTCATCAGAGGCGCTCTACCAAAAATATTGAAAATGCCAAACACTGTATGAATATGAAGAGCATAGAACAGTATAACAAAAAATACCAAACTGGGGAACCAAAATATTAATAAGATATTCAACCTATGTCTGGGGTAGGAAGAACCTTAGGGTTTAGACAATTTTGAAATTTAGACGGATAATTTAAAGCTTTGATGTATTCTCCAACTCAAAAGTGTTGGTGCCGGAGCGGGCTAACCTCGGGGAATTTAAACTCCACCAGCAGCGCTAACCTTCACGTGTGTTCGAAATACAAATGACAACAAAGTTCCAGACAATAAATTTTGCTACGCCTGACGCGCGTTTCGTCTATTCAAGACTCATCAGAGGCGCTCTACCAAAAATATTGAAAATGCCAAACACTGTATGAATATGAAGAGCATAGAACAGTATAACAAAAAATACCAAACTGGGGAACCAAAATATTAATAAGATATTCAACCATTGTCTGGGGTAGGAAGAACCTTAGGGTTTAGACAATTTTGAAATTTAGACGGATAATTTAAAGCTTTGATGTATTCTCCAACTCAAAAGTGTTGGTGCCGGAGCGGGCTAACCTCGGGGAATTTAAACTCCACCAGCAGCGCTAACCTTCACGTGTGTTCGAAATACAAATGACAACAAAGTTCCAGACAATAAATTTTGCTACGCCTGACGCGTGTTTCGTCTATTCAAGACTCATCAGAGGCGCTCTACCAAAAATATTGAAAATGCCAAACACTGTATGAATATGAAGAGCATAGAACAGTATAACAAAAAATACCAAACTGGGGAACCAAAATATTAATAAGATATTCAACCTATGTCTGGGGTAGGAAGAACCTTAGGGTTTAGACAATTTTGAAATTTAGACGGATAATTTAAAGCTTTGATGTATTCTCCAACTCAAAAGTGTTGGTGCCGGAGCGGGCTAACCTCGGGGAATTTAAACTCCACCAGCAGCGCTAACCTTCACGTGTGTTCGAAATACAAATGACAACAAAGTTCCAGACAATAAATTTTGCTACGCCTGACGCGCGTTTCGTCTATTCAAGACTCATCAGATTTCAAAGTGAAAGTCGCATGTATTTATTACACTGGTTATCCTTATCTTGATCGATAAAGGATGGGTTGCGATAAGACCCGTTTTCAGCCCACCGCAAAAGTCAAAAATAAAATTAAATAAATTCTTTCATAAAATGTCTTGTTCGAAAGGTTAATATTTCTATTTTTTGAAAATAAACGTCTGTAGTTTAAAAGCTTTTTTTTTATTTTTTAGTAAATGGTGCTTGAAATGAACCACCACAAATGATTTTAACATTGAGCCTATGGGAAAGTGGCGCAAATAAGTGATATATATCCTTCCCGAAAGTATAGCCTTGCACGCGGAACCAGCTCCATATTTTATTCAAAAACTTGTTTTACTAAAACACATCTTTTGTGAAAGTTTCAAGCTGGTTCTGCCTGCAAGACATACTGAAAATTTAAAAAGACTATAATTTTTTGAACTTGTTGTCAGTAGTTAAAATTTGTGCGAAATCTCTCCGTTTTCCTCGTTTTTCTTGAGATTAGCGTTCATTTCAATTCAATTTGTTCTTAAAAGTGATGTATATGTATGATGAACCTTTTATAGAATTGTTAACGCTGGCTTCGACTATATAAGCACAAAATTTCACTTAATTGAAGCCCTACCTTGAAATTTCTTTTTAATCAAGATGAAGTTTTCATTCAAAATGGGTCAATTTTGAACACGATTTTCCAAGCCGTGTTAATGCAAAAGGATTTAAAAGTAGTCTTTCACAACAGTACAATCATTTTGCTACAAAATAAGGTAAAAAGTAAGAGGCTATGAAATACTTTTTATTTTTTGCCTACAGATGGGCCAAAATAGGGCCTTATCGCAACCCATCCTTTTGAAACGGAACACTGATCGGCTTATGGGGTCCACAGTGGTCATGCTTAAATGCAAACTCCTTCGCAGTAGGCTTATCTTTCCCGACAAAAATAGGTAAGGATTATCCCACTGCTACAGGCTTGTAAAGATTCTTGATAATTTTTTAAGTTTAATAAATCTTCAAAATGTTCATATATTTAGACATGAAAACATCACATTTTCTGTAATAATTTTTTTCTTAGAAGAAATAATTCAATTTGTTGTAAAACCGGTTTAAATGGGTACGCACTATTTGAAAGTGAAGTAAAGTAGAAGTATTTATGTTATACTTTAAACAATATGTTGCGCAATGCATTTTGGTATATTTGAATACTTTTCATGGTTTTTAATTAAGAGAGTTTGGGTAAAAAAGAGGTCATTGAAAAGAAGCCCGGAAAGCAGCGTACGGACCGTTACAGACAGGAACTGAAACTGTAAGGAGTTTGGCTACAATGATTTCCTATATATCCAGCCATATTTTCGCTAAAAAGCCGCCCTCGTTGCATCCATCCCTGCTTCCTCCATCTAGCAATTAATTTTTCGGTAATGACCTTGTACCGATATGCCATATGGATATAGGCATTTCTATATATGTACGAAGAAACTATGAAAAGACGGGAGCAAGAGTATTTTGTGCATGGTATATTTCAAGTTGCTTGTAAACATTGGTGTTTAATTGATTGACATTTACAAAATATTCATAGAGGGAAGCGAGTCATTGTTACCAAGTTCGGTAGTAATATTATTTTTTTTTTATTATTGACAATATGAAATAAAACACAAGCATTTAGAACATGATTTTGTCTCACCTGCGACAAAAGTCGCAAAAGGCGAAACATAGATATTAATTTTCGGCGGCGGCGACGGTGGTTTACTCAAGGCCTAGATTTACAGTAACTGTCATGAATGTGTTTATATTGTAATTGAAGAGTGAGTTTCACAGTTGTGCTGATAGGAGAGATATACTATTAGTGGCCACACTTGTTTTATCCTTGTCCTAAAATTCGATTTTGTTTTTTCTATTAAATGGAGCGAGAATTTGTCCTGTTCCTCCTTTTGATTTGATACAGCTTATTTTTTCATATTTCCTCTCGTCATGGTAAAGTTTGTATTTGTGTTCATACTGTTTGGTTTTACTTTCAGATTAAACTGTAGATCTTCAAAAATGAGCAGAAAAGAAAAGGAAAATTTACTAAGAATTTACATGTTACTCGTGGATAATGCAAAAGAAGTACTTCAAGAACTACTAAGGTTCCACTTGTCAAACTTAAACGTGTCGCTGGAAGATTTTATAAACAACCACCAGCATGATATATTGCACTTTGCCACGAAAGAAAAATGTTGTTTTCCAGGTTGCCCCTTTCCTAAAGGACACAAAATTGTGCTTCGGTCAGCTCAAATGGAAATATTATTCGACAAGACTAACATTCAAGCTCACCACAAAAACCGGTCAAAAGCAGGAATCTTTTGTTGTTGTAAAGCTAAAGCAGGATTAGATGTTGATGTCTTGGATATTACTTTCATTAATTTTATATTAATAAATTTCTGTAAAAGTATGTTTTGGGATTGTTGCCTTACAAACGGTTTGACAAGGGGAGGTTTCCTTGAAAAGAATAAACACGTGATATACCACATGACACATGGTGCCTCGGTTTCATGTATGTGCGGACCCAACTGCCGAAGCGTTATTCAACCAAATTTGAATGCTTCGGACTGGTTTAAGATGTTCAATACAACATCTGGAGCAGCTTGCACGGCTCACACAGCAGGAACCCATATTTGCTCAGTGACAGCGTCTTCCAATCCGGTCCTAAATGATAAATGTCTTGAGGCGCTTCAAATTCAAATATGTCCAGCAAGAAAAGCATTGGACAGCCTTGTAAAGATTAGAAATCAGTACTGTCACACCAGTGAATCTTTCTTACCAAATCCAGAATATCAAACACAGAAAAGTCATATTGAATCTTCGATATTGACTTTGGCAGATTTATGTGGTAAAAAAGACTGCACCCAACAAAAACTGCAGGATTTTATACAAAGATCCTTGGACGTATCATTAGTGAACGACTATCATAACATGATGATGGAGGAAGTTCGCCAATGGGATCGTGTTACCGAGGTTGGTAAATATTTTAACATTGTAATTCAGCAGCGACTTAACGTGTACGGGGTCATAACTAAATCAAAATAAAATGTCTAAGCTAAGAGAGGAGGGGTTAGAGTTTGAGCGAAATTTTAACGCCTTTTCTAATCTTCAATAATATTATGACTTTACTTTTATTTCTATGAAGTTCACTAAAGTTAACAGACAACAACGACGACGACAACAATAACAACGACAGCAGACCTGTCAAGTGTCATGCTCACGCATCTAGTCGGCAATTTGGCGGCAAACTTCTTTGAAATTTTAATTTTTTGTCCGACTTTCGTATTTAAAATACATGATTTGACTGTCTGAGAATGGAATTTATTTTCATGGTAATTTCATGTGTAGTTATTTCGGCACAATGTTATATATTTTTATTAAATACAGGTGATGATGGAAGGATTTGATGGGACTTTTGACAGATTAGCACGCATAGAAAGTGAGTAGTCACCGAGTTTTAACGAAATAATGGATGCATAATAAAATAAACTGACCATTGGGTGAAATGCCACAGAAACTCCAGTATTTTTAATTTAATTTCATTATTTTAAGCTTGTTAAGCAATTTTGTTTTATGGCTTGGCAAAAGCCATGCAGCTGGCGTAGGAGGAGCGATTTTTTCTAGGAAAAGTTTGATCACATAAGCATGTGAAAGTTTTATTTTCACTGGTATAAAAAAAAAAGATAATACTAACGTGTGTTACTATCATTTAATTGACGGATGGAAACATTTATGATTTTTTGTTACTTTTTCGTTTTTTTAAGTTTTAACCATGATTTTATTGGTAGACGTGAACATACACTTCTAAAGCTTGTACGGACAGATATTTAATTTAGAAATGATACAAGCGATTATTAATAAACTATTATGGAAAGATCTTATTCAAACTGTAAACATTAAAAAAAATTACGTGCTCTACTAAAGTCTAAATTCTAAAGCCAACAACAAAAGATGAGGATGCAATTGTGACAGTCTAGCACTGACGCATAACCAAATGAGGTTTCACTTATCTAGTACTTATAATTCCTGAGATACACTGTACCGAGGTGTTCATAAAACATTTATTATATTTGTATTGGTAATGGTTAAAGTCGATCTTGAAACCGAAAATTAAAAATTCAAAAGATGAAGATGAAAATATGTTTTGATACCACTTGAATGTATGCATGCTAAACTTAATTCACCTATCATGCCTATCTAGGACTAATATAGTTCCTGATATATTAAGGTGCTCTTAAAACTTTAACTGTTTCTTTGATATAATTTGTAATGAACATTATCAAAGTCGCTCAACCAAAAAATCAAGGTGAAGGTCAACACATTGGGATGCAACTGTGCTAAGCTATTTACATACCATCATCCTCGGATAATATAGAATGCGTGTTAAACTTTAACATTTATGTTTGATTCATTCAAAATCGTTAGTCACTCAATTTGAATATCAATGCCGAGGTCAACTGATGGGCAACTGTTCTAAGCTACTTCTGGGGCATACACATACAAAGTTTAATCAACACAGAACTTGTATATTTTGAGATCCAAAGATGCCAATAAAAATAGTAAACGCCGCTGTCATCGCCGTCGTTGCGAGGCTCTTACCAATAGTGACAAAAATCGCCGAAGAACACACACAAATGCATAAATAATTCATAAACTAAATTGACCACTTATACATGTGCAAGCTCACATAGGCTAAACGAAAGGAAGTGCTCCGAGATCACTTCCTGCTTCTTAAAAGGTTGGTAAAGTTTGGTAAAAATTAAGAAATTCTGAGACAGACCAACACCTGTAGTCATACGAGAGATCAAAATATCGTACTGATTTTTCTGCAAGCACAAGGTATTTTCTAAAAAAGAATTTGAGCTTTCTATCATCACAATTTTTGGTAATAATCATCAATAATTTTTGTTACAACCATAATAGCCTATTTTGCAAAGTTAATGTATGACCATACATTGCTTTATGCAACACAATATCCTAAATTATCACAATGAAGTGTATGTTCAGTTCTACCAATGAAGCCATAATCCAGAAAAGCGCTTCACACGCAGCGAAATTTTGCATTGTACATTTATCAAAATCATTTCAATATGTGGATCGTGTCTTTCTGGCACATATTCCATATTCTTTCGTATTTAATATTATTTCAGAGTTTGGCTTTAGTGCCGTGTGGAGGTCGTAGAAAGCTTCCCCGTGCTTCAGTTGTATGCTCTTATATATTTTCGAGTACTGGAATATATGTTGGAAAGACACAGTTTACATATTTCCAAAATTTGACTACGTTTGGCTATTTCTTTAAAAATTGATAAATTTATTTGTTTGGTCATTGTTGTAATATTTTTTGGCTTCTGTTTTTGTTTTATCAAATCTTATATACTACCGGTTTTCCAAAGTTTTTACTCCTAGCGTATCTGATGAAGGTTAATCCAGAAAAGCGCTTCACACGCAGCGAAATTTTGCATTGTACATTTATCAAAATCATTTTAATATGTGGATCGTGTCTTTCTGGCACATTTTCCGTATTCTTTCGTATTTAATATGATAGAAACGCAAGAGAAACGATGAGGAAATCATTGATTTTTCCAACCGCCCTTAAGGTATGATTGCAATGTAACATATCTTTATTATTATGATCATTTTAATTACAGTGAAAATAAAGCTCTCATGAATAGGATAAGACATTTCATGTATGATAAATGCTAAATGTGGCCCCCTAATTTACCATATTTCATAAATTATTGAATAGAGATTACTATTTTGCATCAGTTTTTAGATTAACAAGGTATAGTAAAATAACATAATTTCTTACAAAGTCTCATATATTACGTCACAGTATGTGAAAGTGTTAAAAGTATGCAAACTCTGAATTGTTTTTGGCAAATTTAACTATGAGCCACACGGGGTACCATAAAGAAATATATGTGGTTAGTTTCTGAATAAAAAAAATAATTTTCATGAATTATTGTCAGTCTGTGTGGACAATAAGTAATTTTGCAAAAAAAAACCAACCACTCAGAATGTGCAGGTTTTTAAAGTTTTTCAACAAGTTACACATTTTAGGCATTTTTAGGTATTTGTTTAAACATCACAATGGACGACTTTAAACTAACTCATGCTAATAAAGTAAAGTTTAACACATTTTAAATATATATTGCATATTTCCAGCTCATTTTAATCACTTCAAAATTTGGTGGCAAAAGTGGGCTCTTAGCATACATTGTCCAATGCGATTTAACAGTATAAGGGCTGTTCCATAATTTTACGTGGGGGAGGGGGTGGGGGTCGGGAGGAACTTCTTTTAGATATATGGTGGGTGGTGGGTGTTTGAGAAAGATTTTGTTCAGAAACAATGATGCAAAAATTAATAATTATAAAATGGGTGGTGGGGTAAGGAAAAAAGTGCCTCCCGACCCCCCACACATTTGATTCTGGAACAGCCCCATTAAGACATGCATTGATTCAAAACTTATTTAGATATTACTACCTGTAGGACTCTGAATGTTTGCTAGACTCTTAAAGTTTGCATTTCATTGACTGAAAATCGTCGAAGGTCTAAAAAGACCCAAATAATGTTCTCTTTTAATGCTTGTTTGCTTTGACCATATAAAAAACCTAGTATTTTTGTCTCTTGTGTAAAATCTTCCAGTAATTTAAACAAGACACACATTAAAAAAGATAGTTTATCTTTAGGAAGCAAGTATTTGATTTTGTGGTGAAGATGGTATATTTTAAAATCAAATGATACTTCTCTTATATGCCGTCATTTTTTAAATGTTCGCTTCTTCTAGATCAACTTGAGAGCATATTTTCATTGGTCGAAACTCAGACTACAGAACAGTTCCTTTGGAATGGAATAATTGACGATGAAAATAGTACCACGAACGACTTTGAAACAGATTCATCAGGATTGATAACGTGTGTAGAGGTTGGTGAAAATATGTTGACTGCAGCTTTGAATATTCTGTCCATGATACAACCTTTGCAACCTGCCCTTGCTGCAATAACAGAAACGGCCAAATCTTTATATAATATTTATCAAAACAGGAATATAAAAACCGAACTTTTAGATTTCATCGAAAAGCGAATGGACAAGGAAATTCAAGAGGAATGTTCAGGGTTGGTCCAGTATTTTGTAAGCGCCATAATTATTATTAACCTGCTCTTCTTCCTTTAAATCTTACCCAAAAGATTGAGAATATTGTGCTCCCCAAACCTTGTGAATAAAATAGAGTAAAACAGTCTACACAAAATATCCTTATTCCAAAATACATGTATAGAATAGAATAGAATAGAATAGAATACTTTTATTATACCAATCATGGGCCATTTCTGGCATATATTACATTGATTTGAAAATAATAAATTACATATATACATGTAACAAATTATGCATCTAAACAATATTAATGGAAAATGATAATAACAAAATAATATATGTAATAAAAAGTAAAATACATCAGATGATCATGTAACATGGTTGTTTCTATATTGAAAACAATTAAAAATGTATGAAGAGAATAGAGAAATGACATGTTCTTCTTCATTTGTCATCAGCCATATAAGTTTATTTCTTGGAGACATTGAGAAATTTTTTTTAACAAGTCATTCCTATTTTATGATAAGAATCGTCCCGTACATTACATACAATTTTACGAAAGCAAATTCTATCATTCATCTTTCAGGGGGTAGTTGTATACAGAAGAATAAAAAATAAACCCGATGGAAACA